>CM066032.1:1388690610-1391190610 GCA_033557465.1 Ichthyophis bannanicus | reverse complement strand
TCCCCCACTGACAACGTACTACTTAATCAACTAGTGCCCTCCACATATTCGGCATTCAACTGCCCACGCGCACACCGGAGATGAGGAGGGGTCTTGATCATCGCAAAGAACAGCTTAAAGTTCAAGTCGCGAAACACCGCTAACACAGACCAATGTAACACCATCACTGTGGAGAACAAATGGATGGCCCTATGCCTCATCTACAGAGCGCCTCATGCAACACCAGATGAACTTCAATGTAAGTGCTTAATAGTGAGCCTGTTCTGCACAAAACTGTTGTCTATGAACCGTGCTGATTTTTAAGAATGCGGTATATAAAAACAATAAAATAAATAAATAAATAAACTAGCCTCCACACTTGAAGCGGTCTGTGCAGTCAACATCACAAACCACTGCTACTATTAGGAGACTTCAACCTCAAATCTACCACCACCAAGGACGCAGAAGCTTTCCTTCTCGCAATGAGATCCTTACAATACACTCAACTGGTTAATACCCCAACACACAGACACGGATAATCACTAGACCTCATATTCGCAACAAACTACCTACTTGACAGAGGTAACATATCAACACCCTCTGTCACACCTGTGCTGTGGTCAGACCATCACATAATTAGAATAAATATTGTGCCACAAGGGGGAAAGCACGATGAGAACCGTGACAACCCACCCACACAAAGAAGATTCAAGAGCTTCGACAGGGACCAATTTCTACAGGACACTCTACCCCACCTGAACTCTGAAACAGACGATCTAGACGAGCAAATCAGAAAATGGAACAGGATCATCAATGCCGCTGCCAAAGCCACAGAATACAGACACAAGAAAACTCAAAGCACCAAATCACATCACAAACCCTGGTACTCAAGTCATACGAAATGAAAAGAGGGAACTTAGGAAACTAGAATGGCATTGGAGACATACCAAGTCGCCCAACACCCAGGCCCTATACCTATCAAAGCTAAGAGACTACAACGAACTCATCAACCAAGCGGAAAAAGAATACCACACAAACATTATACTCAAATCCAACAACAAACCAAGAGAGCTCTTCGAGATTGTGAAAACCCTCACCAAGGAACAGAAGACAGAAAGCGAAGTGCAAATTGACCCGCAAGCATTTGCAGACCACATCCAAGAAAAATTTCATACTTCATCACGACCAACAACAAGCATAACCACCAAACCAATCTCCTCTTCAAAAACCTGGGACAAATTCAGCACCCCATCCATAGAGCAGCTCTCTCACATCATCACAGCACTGAATACAAGCACGGCACCAACAGACCCATGCCCAGTGACATGGATTAAGGCAACAAAGACAAACTTCATCCACATCATACACAACATGGTGCACAGTTCACTAACCCAAGGAATCATGCCAAACCAACTAAAGCTTGCTACAATAAGACCAATCCCGAAGAAATCAACGCTCGACAAGAACAACCCAGCTGCTTACAGACCTATCTCAAGCATACCACTACTGGCAAAAATTATTGAAAAGGCAGTACAGTTTCAGCTACAAGACCACATTGACAACCACACTCTGCTGGACATCAACCAACACGGGTTCCGCCCCAACCACGGAGTTGAAACACTCCTGTTACACCTCTTCAACAACATACTCCACCTCATAGAGAACTGCAAGAATGGAATAATTATGATCTTTGTTGACATTTCATCAGCGTTCGACACAGTGGACCACAGAATGCTTCTAGCAAGACTACAGAACATTGGACTACACGGATCCACCCTGAAATGGTTCCACTCTTACCTAACGGACAGGCAGATACAGGTCAAGGTTGGCGCCAACACATCCCGACCCATAAAGGTCATGCAAGGTGTACCACAAGGATCTGCCCTATTGGCACTTTTATTTAATCTCTACATTCAACCAATATGCAACATCATGATGGAACACAAAATACAATACACAATCTATGCCGACGATATCATGATATATACACACCAGTCACCCTCGACAACCCAGACTACACCAAAATAACAGACTGTCTCACGCACATGGCCAACTGGTTTCAAGACAACAACCATAAACTACAGCAAGACCGAGGCGCTAATCATCACCCGAAACACCAACTTCGTCCCTCCACTCAACATCAAGGTAAACACAACAATACCCATTAAACCAGAAGTGAAATATCTCGGAGTGACCCTCGACAAAGAACTGAACCTACAATCACACATCAGAAGAACCATCAAAAATGCATACCACCAAGATGAGTCTAATCCGACGCCTCAAGCCCCTCCTCTCTCAGAAGCACTTCCGAACCATCTGTCAGGCACTAATAACCCCAATCCTAGACTTATGCAACCCACTCTCTCTCGGCCTAACAAAGCAGACACTCAGACCACTGCAATTGGCGCAAAACACAGCAGCACGCATAATATCCGGCACAGCAAGACAAGATCACATCACACCCATTCTAAAAGATCTCCACTGGCTACCAATCAGCTCCCGCATCAGATATAAGACACTAACAAACAAACATATTCAACATCAAACAACAGACATCAGCTCTTAGCCTACAACCACTCATACAATCAGACAGCAGCACACGACCAAGGAGGAGAGGCACCTCCAACTGCATCAACACACCAAAAGAATTCAACAAGGTACGCAAAGACACTGCAAAACGAGCACTATCACTGGCCGCCCCAGCAATTTGGAACGCTCTCCCAGAGGACCTACGATCAACAACAGACATCAAGGACTTTCGAAAACAGCTCAAGACGACCTTATTCATCGAACACTACGGCGACATCACATAAGCTGCCCGCCAGACAGTACTACAGCATAACCAACCTCCCTGGACTCTTATGTACATAGTTTTGTATAATAGCGCACAATATAAATAGCTCACTAAGAATCAACGACACCAGACACATACACACATTCACAGTCTCACTGCATGCACACACAAGACAGTATTTGTTCGATTTGTTTGTTGTGTAGACCGCCTTGATTGAAGGATAAGACAGTATAGAAATCCATTTAAATAAAAATAAATAAAATAAAATCTACCCAGTTTATCAATCTTTCTTTCAGTTCTTCCGATGCATCACCTTTAAATGCATTTCAGTCATGGGTAACTTCCCTACATCATCTTAGGTAAAGACTGAAACAAAGAATTCAATCAGTCTCTCTGCTATGGCCTTGTTCCCTTTTAGTGCCCCTTTTACCCCTCTATCGTTTAATGGTCCCTTTGACTCTCTCAGAAGTTTTTTGCTACGAATGTACTTGAAAAAGGTTTCATTATGCGTTTTTGCTTCCATGGCAAACTTTTTTTCAAATTCTCTCTTTGCCTACCTTATCAATGCCTTGCATCTAATTTGCCAGTGCTTATATTTTTTCCAGTTTTCATCATTTGGCTCCTAATAAATGAAGTTTTATGGCCTAGCTAAGGTGAGGGATCACAGGAGACTGCTCAAGTTTTCAGGCCTGTGAGTTTCTTCCTTAAGTACTGTTACTGATATAATTCTCTGTGTATGTGAGTTTTCATTTCATTCCTTTCTTGAATTTGGAGAATTGGAATCAAAGAGCCGAGGTTGGATTTTGCTACTCGGTGAGCCCGGTCAGGAGTAGTGCAAACTAACACTTAGTTAAGTAGCTTCTCTTCCTCATCCAGTTCCATGGCTCCACACTACTTTTTCCTCTTCATGCCAATTCTCCCCATTCTTCTCTCTTCCTTCACACATTTTCAAACTCCAAGTCCAAATCGCTGACTGCCATTTTGTCCGCCACCTATCATCTTCTCTAGAGCTTCAACATTTTCTTCCCCTCATTCACCCAACTCCTCTCTCTGAAAGCACCCCACCCTCTTCACCTTTGTGCCTTCTCTTCTTTTCCCCATACTCTCCTGCTCCTCCTCGTCCTTCTGTCATCTATAAATACTGATCCCAATCCTGGTCCACTTGGGCATCTCTCGCACTCTCTGCACAGGTCCACCCACAAACCCTATAATCTCATTCATATTCCTCTTTTTTCCTCCCTCGTCTATCCCTTTCTCATGTGCCCTGTGGAATGTCCCCTTTGCTTCCAACAAACTTACCTACATTCATGACCTCTTAATGTTGAATGCTCTGCTGCATCTTTTTTTTTAATAGAGACATGGCTTTTCCTTGAAGATTCTGCTTCAGTTGCTGCCATTTGTCATGAAGGCTACATTTTCTGCCATACATCTTGCACAGTTGGCCATGGTGGTGGTGTTGGGTTGCTACTCTCTCTCCTTCCTATAGATTTCAATCTCTTCTTCCACCTCCATCTTGCTCCTTTTCTTCCTTTGAAGTCCATGTCATCCGCTTATTTACTCTATTACTTCTGTGGATAAAATTGTTATTTATTGACCCTCTGACATGTTCAACACTTCCTTTCTCACTGGCTTTGACTCCTGACTTTCCTTCCTTTTTGAGCCACCTTCCACATCAGCAACTTATAAAGAAATGAGTATCACCAGAGAGGGGTAGTATATGGGGCTCTGTCTTGGAACCTTTTCTCTTCTCTCTCTGCACTCATTCCCTTGGTGCTCTGATCTTCTCCCATGGTTTTCAGTACCATCTTTGCATTTTTGATTCACAGAATTACCTCTCTACCCCAGAAACCTCTTCAGGAATCCAGGCCTGAATCTTAGCCTGTTTGTCTGATGATGCCTAATGTGCCGCTGCTGTCTGAAACTGAACATGACTGAGACGGAGCTTCTTAACTTTCCCAGCAAAACCTATTCCCCCTCCCACATTTATTCCTGTCTCTATTTCTGTGGATAACACTATCAGCCTTCTTATCTCCTTGGCTTATAAACCTTGGGGGTCATCTTTGATTGTTCTCTCTTTCTCTGCACATATCCAACAGAAAGCTAAAACCTGTCATTTCTTTCTCCATAACATTAGCAAAATGTATCCCTTTCTCTCAGAACATATTGCTAAGACCTTTTCCCACTCTCTCATCACCTCCCATCTAGATTATTGCAATTTGTTCCTCACAGATCTCCCATTGAATCAACTATGTGTCCTTCAATCTGTTAAAAACTCAGTTGCACAGCTAATCTTCTGCCACTGTTACTATGCTTATGTAACTCCTCTTCTCGAGTCACATCATTAGCTCCCTATCCATTTCCACATACAGTTTAAACTTCTCCTACTGACCTACAAATGCATTCATTCTGCAGCAACTCATTGCCTTCTTTCCTTACCTCTTCTGCATCCCTCCTTGGCAACTCTGCTCATCAAGCAAATCACATTTGTCATGCTTTTCTCTTCTATTGCCATCTCCAGACACCCTTCTTTCCACCTTTCTGCACCATATGGCTAGAATAGAGCACCAGAGTCGGCATATTTAGGCTCCATTTCTGGTCCTATTCAAATCCGGGTTAAAAACGAATCTCTTCAAAGCTGCTTTTGAATCTTGACTCCCTTATTCTCTTGTCTACACACATGTGTTTTGTAGTCATTTCCCTTAAAGAATTTCCCTAGCCCCTTGTTCGTTCCTTTTGTCTGTCTTAGCACATTCTAAGCTTTATAGAGCGGGGACAATCTCTCTTATGTGTATGTGTACAGTATTGCATATGCTTAGCACTATATCAGTGATTAGTAGCAGCAGTATGGCTGGTGGAAAGCCCAGGCGCACCAGCAGAAGAGGACATAATGCAAATGCCAGTGACCAGTGAAACTGGTGGAAGCCCAGGCCTACCAGCTAAATAGGATGTGGTTCTGGAAGCCATGTCTGGCACAGATAATACAGAGGCTAGTCCACCCAAGCTGAAGAGGACATGCCACCAGCAATACCCAATGGGGCAGCTGGTGGTGAGACTAGACCTGCCAGCCAAAGAGTATGCACCATCAATGGAAATGGTCCAGTAGCTCCTCATAATGAAGATGAGGAGTATGGAAGAACAAGGGAGGAAGAAAGGATGAGTTGGACGAGAGTGGTGGAGAACAGTATATGGTGGAGGAGTAGGCAAAGAGGGAATAATGGGCTAGACACACACATACCTATCCCATCGCACCTTCCCTATTCCTACCCCCCACCCTCATATAGCCAACACATCCATGCTATTCATGAAGTCCTGGGGGGGGGGGGTGGACATATTAGCAGTCAGGGTTTGTGTAGGTTGTGCATAGGACAGAAGGGGCACTAGGGAGGGGTGAATTAAAGAGGTAGGTTGGAAGTGAAAAGTTGGAGGCATGAACAGGATAAAAAGGGGGAGGGATAAGGGGAGATGGGATTTATACTCCATCTAGGTTTCCCATTAGTCTGAAGTAAATTTAGTGAAGGATTTTGAGTATTACCGAAGGCTTAATATGAGTAAGCAACATGTTTGTCACCCCTGGTTATCAACGCCCCCTTTCCCCCACCGCACCCCTCCCCCCAACCGCATATGCATTTGCCACCTGACCAGAAACACAGCATTAGACCAAATGCTGAGAAGAGGTTTTTAAAAAATATGTGGATATATGATGGCCACAACATATCAATATATAAAATCCTGAAGCATACAATAAAGCAATTCTATTCCCCCATTAACTTATACTGATGCACAATTCAATATATTTTTAATATGGAGGGAATGTGGCCGTTCTCCTGCACTGATGCAAAGCTCTTTTATGGGTTGCTTTTATCCACTTATATGTATGCCTTAATACAGGTAGGGTATCAATCATCAAAGCCTTTACCCATGACTTGACCTCATGTCTAGTTGGCACTGTCATTAAAGCTATACCACTCTATCAGTGTCACAATCTGTAAGGCTTCTATGCAACATACCCTGCTGTTTCGTCAAGATTTGGGGTCACATCTCATTGACAGACTTCGTGCCCATCATTGTGATTCTGGGAGTCAAAGCTGAAATTGACCCATTTGTTTGCACCCACAGACCTTTGCTGTATAATGGGGTAGGAAAAGTACTAAGATCCCTATCTCTTCTTATCTGCCATTTACTCCATGCTGTGTTTTCATTTTTAGTTGACTACTCTCACCATGTACTGTGATGACAAGTCTCACCAGATCCCTCCAATCCCGAAGGGTTTGCAGAATTCCCAAGTCCTTGTGGAGGGTGGGCTGGAGAGAAACTGCACTGTCATGGAAGAGTAGTGGGGAGCTTGAGCCCATTCTTAAATTTACCTTCTCCTTTTCTCATTTGCTATCCATCTCTCAGGTGGTATTTTAGTTCTGCTTGGTGACTTCTCCCTCTCCTCCCACCATGCTCCGCACACCTATTCCTATTTTTGCCTCTGTCCTATATACTGTGATGACCTTCCCTTAGAGCTCCTAATAGAGCACTGTCATTTGTAATTTGGTCAGGAGAATGGGATCAGCATCTGGACCTCGTAAATGGTGTTCTACGGGCTAGATTTACGAAAGCGCAGTGCTTTGTTAGCGTGCACTTACATTAATGTGTGTTATTAGTAAAAAGACCCCATTGAATAAAACAGGACCTGTGATAAATAATGTGCATTAATGTGGAAGCACGCTTTAGTAAAATTAGCCCTAAAGATTTTATCTTGCTTGATATTTCCTCTATAGAATCAACTTTAAAGTATACATTTTTATTGAATATAGAGCGATTAAGTGAAGTCCATATTCCTTAAAGATAATAGGAAATAGAGAGAGAATGTGCTTTGCAGAGCTATCATAAGGGTATGAGGTAATTGTTGCTTTCACACCCAGCAGTGCTGCGTGCCACATTCATAGAGATGGCATGATATGCTTAATTAAGACAGAACATTGTTTTCTTTTTCTATTTTTGTGCCCTTCTGGTAATCCTTGTGCAAGTTCTATTTTTTGCTGTTTTCTCAGAAAAAGTACTGCTTTGTTGAGGACAGCACCAAAACAAAACAGAACGTTTAGAGACTAATTTTATAAGGGGGTGCCTACTTTAAGTGTGAAAGTGGGTGCCTATTTTGGTGCAGTTTATAAAGACACAGTGGCGCCTACGTGTCTTGATAAAATACTAGCGTAAGTGGCATAACATGCCTCTGCATGCAGGCGTGAACATTTACAGCTATTCTGGAGCAGATGTAAAGTGCCTAAAATCGTTCACTATGCATGTCGGGTACTGTATTTTATAATCTAAGCACGCACGTGCGCCCTTCACCCAAACTCTGCTCGTGTGCATGCTTACCAGCAAACTATGCATCATCATACCAAAGTGCATATGTTTATGCTGGCTGGTATTTTATAAGAAACCATTTATGTGCATATATGGCCAAATACACAAGGGAATGACTTTATAAGATTCCCTCCTGTAGAAATGTCATATAGGAAGACATGCTGTAGAAATTTATATGTGCAACTCACTCAGTACATGCTTGAATAGTTGCATGTTGTTTTCATTGATTTCCATAGGAAATATGTACAAAATCATGAAAATGTTTTCCTTCACACTTTGAAAGATGTTTAAAATTGTGTCTGAATTTCTTTGATCTTTTTTTCCTCATCATCCCTCCACTCTAGTCCAGACATGTGAGTTTGTTTTTCTACAAGCATATGGAGACTGAGAACCACTGGTTTGATGTTGACACCATATGAGGATCCTGTACAGCCGTCCTCTTACCAGTATTTCTCAGTCTCCAGCAGATGGAGGTCATCTAAACCTGTGCTTTCTGGACTGGATTGACAGACTTGGATGAGAGGAACAGTTAGTGGACCAGTGGGCATAGTGTGGCAAAAGCCAGCTACAAATCATTGGGATGCACACACTGGTGCTACTGGACCCCTCCCCTCCCACCTTCCTTCAGTTTTTCTGGGAGAAGGAGCATTGAAGTGCCTGACTTTGGTGGAGGTGTCATCCCCACCTCTTTCCTTCTCCCCAGCCTTTGGAATGGGGCAGGGAGAGACCATAGTGCACAGTCTCTTCTCATCCCCGCCTCTGTGGTGAATGGGGAGGCTGGCAGGGCCAGAGAAGAGTCTTTTCCTCCTTTAGTGGCCCGGAAGTCCCTAGGTGGATTAGATTGACCTGTTCGGAGAACTGCAGGCTTGAGGGTCCCTGACACTTTTGCAGGCTGTTATGGAGAGGGGGGGGGGGGGATGCTCTCTGTTTCCCTCGGAGGGATCTTCAATAAATTCTTTAGAGAGGAAAGATTTCTCTGGGGGTTTCAGTCCGTGGTCAGAATAGAATTAAGGAGTTTGGGCTTTGCAGATGTGCTTATGGATATCCGTATGTCAAATGGGCTTTTACTTCTTTAAATGGCCCCTGCGTCGGCACCACTCCTGCTGTTTTGATGAACTCTGCCACTCAATCATTTTAATGCGCTGCTGATATTTGGGCTGCCGGGTGGCACAAGGTACGGATCCTCGCTTCTTATATCGCGCTTTACACTACAGTTTTAAAAAATAGCTTCTTGCATGGTCTATTGCCTGCACAATTTGCACGAGTGTGCCCGTCCTTTTAATACACTTTATTACACCGGTAGCAGGATAGTCTACGATTTCATGTAAATGAATTCTGTGAAGCCTGGGTACTGCTGTCCACCCAAAAATGCCGGTAACACATTTTTCCAATATATATTATATGCTATATGCAATGGTTTATTCAAACACTTGATATACTGCCTTTCTTGACAATCAAAGCGGTTTACAATAAACATCAGAAATACTATAAATAGAAACTGGAAAAGAATGCCAAAAATGTATTAGGATAGAAAGTAAGAAAGATGGAGGAGGGAATTAGGAAGTGGGGATCCTAAACAGACCATAAGAACATAAAATATGCCATACTGGGTCAGACCAAGGTGGCCAATCTAGGTCATAAGTACCCTAGCAATTTCCCCAAAGGACACAGGGTCCACAGTGCTTGTATTGGGGCAAGCAGTGGATTTCCCAGGTCCCCTTTAATAATGGTTTATGGACCTTTCTTACAGGAACTTGTCTAAACCTTTTTTAAACCCAGCTACACTAACAGCTTTTACTACATCCTATGGTAACGAATTCCAAAGTTTGATTATGCATTGAGTGAAAAAATATTTTCTCTTCTTAGTCTTAAATAGGTTACACTGTAGTTTCATTGCATGTCCCCTAGTCTTTCTATATTTTGATGGCGTAAACAATAGGTCTACATATACCTGTTCTACTCCATTTATTAATTTATAGACCTCTATCATACCTCCCCTCAGCCGTCTCTTTCCCATTTTGAAGAGCCCTAATCTTTTTAGCCTCTCCTCATAGGGGTATCCATCCATTCCCTTTACCATTTTGGTGGCTTTTCTCTGTACCTTTTCTAATAACACTATATCCTTTTTAAGATACAGCGACCAGAATTGCACATTATATTCAAGGTGCAGTCGCACCATGGAATGATACAGAGGCATTATAATATCCTTTGTTTTATTCTCCATTCCTTTCCTTATGATTCCTAGCATTCTATTTGCTTTCTTGGCCACCGCTGCACACTGGGCGGAGGGTTTCAATGTGTTATCCATGATGATGCCTAAATCTTTTTCCTGGGTGGTGGTTCCTAATATGGAACCTTGCATTGTGTAACCATATTTTGGGTTGTTCTTTCCTAGGTGCATAACTTTGCACTTGTCCACATTAATTTATCAAGGTCCTTTTGCAATATTTCACAATCCTCTTGGGTTTTAACAGCTTTGAATAATTTTGTGTCATCTGCAAATTTGATTACCTCACTCATTATTCCCATTTCCAGGTGATTTACGAATATGTTAAAAAGCAATCTTAAGATCCAAGGCCAACTGGAAAAGATGAGTTTTGGGGGCAGCTTTAAACTTTGAAAAGGAAGATTTCATACGTAGTAAGGAAGGGAGGGAATTACAGAGATGAGGAGCTAGAAAAAAGAATGCAGTGTGATAAAGTAAAGGATTCCGAGGGCTCAGAGCAGGAGTGCTCCTCCAAGGTTGCCCAGAAGGAATCGCCTGAAGATTGGCCTCGGACCCCCGAGGCCGTCCTTGTTGAGGACTCTCCTTTGGGGAAACCGGCGTATGGCCCGAGTTTCTCGGTGTCCACGCCGATAGCTACTGAGCCTTCTGTACTGGAAACCAGAATGGTGGCCCGGGAGCGCAGTCTGTCTGCCTTCATGGACCAACAGCGTGTGCTGGTTTCTGGCACAGCTGGTTCCTCCACCCAGACCACTGGGCCCTCAACATCGAGGACATCCCCAGAGGCTGAGCCGATCCTAGAGACCATGCGGCTTTGAATCGATCCTTGGCCAAGGTCTAGATCCGAGTGCCGTTCGATGGGACCGAGGTCTTCCCAGGCTGGGGCACATGGCACCAGCCACGGGGCCTCTGAGGGACATGGGCAGGGCTCAGGCCCAGAGCCCACGGGCCGCCCCCCCTCAAGTCTTCAACCAACTTCTCGGAATGAGAGACGAGAATTCCCCGGACACCAGTCGCCACCGCAGCATCCTCTCAAACTAGTCACCTTCCAAGCCCCGGCGACGGTCCCCGCCCAAGGACATGGCATTCCTTGTCTTCATGTGGGACATATCAAAGGCCCTAGCATTCCCAGTGAAATTGGTGGAGGACCTTCGGATGGAGGAACTAGAAATCCTCTAATAGGAGGCCCCACCAAGGGAATCGCTCACGGTACCCATCCCTCCCATCCTGTAATGGCTAATGCTCGACATGTGGGAAACATCGGCATTAGTGCCTGTCATGAGAAAGCAGCTTGACTCATATTGGGTCTGCTGGAGCCCTGGCTTCCAGAAAGCACAGCTGCTGCATAACTCCATGTTGGTGGAGTCAGCCATGCATCAAGTGAAGAGCCAGAAGATGCACTCCCTTGTGCCCCCAGTTAGGGAGACCTGCACCCTGGATGCTCTTGGCAGAAAGTACTACCAGGGCTCAATGCTTATCAGCCAGATCCAGGCCTACCAGTTGTACATGGGCATGTACCTGAGAGACCTGGCAAAGGAACTTGCCGGGTTCTCAGCTGGTCTCTCTGAGGTACTCCTGCAGTGGTTCAAGAACCTGGCAAAAGCCATCTGTGAGTGCTCCAAATTCATGACTCATGCAGCCTATGACTGCTTTGAGTCAGTGACTAGAGTAGCTGCGGCGGGCATTGGTGCCTGACGCCTGGCTTGGCTATAGTCTTCCGACCTTGAGCAGTGGGTTCATGACAAATTGGTTGATGTCCCATGACAAGGAGAGAACCTCTTTGGCAAACTCATGACAGAAAAGGCTGCCGAATTGGAGACAGAGTTTGACGAGGACCAGGCTCTCCAAAAGGACTGCTGGCCCTCCCTGATGGAAGAGCTTAGGTGAAAAGCCCTTTTATCTGAGGAAAGGGGCTGCTTACAAAAACTACCCACATTTTCAGGCTTCCCCAGCTCCCCAGCAGGTTCAGCAGGCCGAGGGACATGGGCAAGACCCTCATAAGCAGAACGCTCCCAAGCCCCAGACGCCGGCTCCTGCCCAACCTGGGTGAAGTTTTGGACTCCTTGGGCATAGCCTGTCCACTCCAAGGAGGATAGCAGCCCACAGGGGGATGTCTGATCCACTACGCCCACAGCTGGCCAGCCATCACCACCGATTCCTGGGCACTTTAGGTGGTCAAGGAGGGTACCTCCTCCACCTGGCATAGACACCTCCCCCTTACTTTCTGGGAGAGTCCCCTAGGTCTCCCCTTCACCGGGACATTCTACTGCAGGAACTCACAGGCCTTCTCAAGGACAAGGCAGTGGAACTATTTATCCCAATAACTCATGGGCAAAGGGTTCTACTCCAAGTATTTCCTCGTGCCAAAAACATGAACAAGTTGCCGGTGAAGGAGAAGTTCAAGATGCTCTCCCTTGGAACATTGCTGCCTTACATCCAGCAGGGAGATTGGCCATGCTCTTTGTATCTGAAGGATGCTTATACACACATCCTCATTCACCCCAGCCACAGGCCGTACCTCTGCTTTATAGTGGGAGGGGGGGGGGCACGCCCAATACAGGATACTACCCTTCGGCATTGTGTCTGCCCCAGAATCTTCACCAAATGTCTGGCAGTAGTGGCCTCCTACCTCTGCTTCCAGAGGGTATTTGTCTTTCTCTACCTGGACGATTGACTCATAAAAGGAGGCATGGCCACAGAGGTGCAGCAAGTGATGGCATGCACCATCCACGTCCTACAACATCTGGGGTTTGTGATAAACCACCCCAAGTCCCATCTCCTCCTGACATAAGGTCTGGAGTTCATAGGGGCAAAGCTGGACACTGTTCAGGCAAAGGCCTTCCTCCTCCTTGACCAGGTCGACCATCTCAGGACCCTCGCCGCAGATGTACAGCACCATCCCCCAGTGCCTGCTTGGCTCCTGCTGCACCTAGTCGGGCATATGGCCTCCACGGTCCATGTCAAACAGATGCCCACTTGCACATGAGGGTCACTCAGTGTTGCCTTTGAGACCAGTGAACACAGGCCATGGGCCGACTCCAAGACAGATTCTCAGTGACCCAGCAGTTGGCAGAATCTCTGATTTGGTGGCAAAGTCCACAACACCTTCAAGAAGGGATGCCCTTCCAAACTCCAAGTCCCCGAAGGCTCCTCACAACGGACGCCTCCCTGCTGGGATGGGGAGCCCACAGCGAAGCACTTCACACCCAGGGCAGCTGGTCACAGACTGAGGGCAGCCATCAGATCAGCCTCCTGGAGCTTCAGGCAATATATCTAGCCCTCCGAGCATTTTGCCTCCGCCTGAGGCACCAATCAGTGCTGATCCAAACGAACAATCAAATGGCAATGTTCTACATGTACAAGCAGGGGGCACAGGGTCTCACACCCTCTGCCATGAAGCGATGACACTCTGCTCCTATTTGATTCATCAGGGAGTACTCCTACAGGCTGCATACCTACCAGGCCAGGACAACACCCTGGCGGACAAACTGAGCAGGGTCCTCCAACTGCACGAGTGGCAGCTGGACCCCAGAGTAGCCACCTGGCTCTTCTGACTAGGGGGGGTCCCCTTGGGTGAAACATTTTGCCAGCCCGGACAATCACCAGTTGCCCTGCTCCTGCTCCTGTCAGTTATCCTTCCCGTGTGGTGGCAGATGCATTTCTTATTCCATGGTCGGAAGGCCTCATGTACGCCTTCCCACCCACGCCATTGATTGCCAAGACCCTCTTCATGACAAAGCATTACTGATCCTGGTGGCTCCACGGTGGCCCAGGCAGCTGTGGTTCCCACTGCTCCTCCGATTGTCAGTGGAGGCTCCGATCCCCCTAGAGAATTCCCCAGGGCTCTTGTCTCAAGAGGAGAGCTCTCTCCTGCACCCCAACCTGTGGTCTCTGTCACTGATAGCGTGGCTGCTGAAAGGGTAACCGTAACCGTAACTCCTTTCAACTTCTCAGGCGATGTGGAAGAAATCCTGCTGGCCCTCCCACAAGACCTCAACCAGGAGGGCTTGCGCCTTCAAATGGCGCAGGCTCTTGGTGTGGTGCGCAGAGCAATGGGTAAACCCATGCTCCTGCCTGGTGCAGATGGTGCTGCAGTACCTTCATCTCTCACAATCCGGGCTGAAATCTAACTCCGTCAGGGTATATCTCAGGGCCCTAGCGGCACACCACCACCCAGTTGAGGGCAAGTCCCTCTTGGTTCAGCCTCTGGTGATCCGCTTCCTGAGAAGACTCCTGCTGTCTAAACGCCCCCGTCCATCCTCCAGCGACAGAGTGGGACCTCACCGTAGTCTTGGCGCAGCTTACCCGCCCGCCATTTGAGCCCCTGGCTACTTGCCACCTGAGGTACCTCTTGTGTAAGGTCATGTTCTGGTGGTGCTCACCTCCGCTCGCAGGATCAGCGAGTTCCAAGCCCTAGTGGGGGTCGTGCCATGCATGCATCTCAAATTCTTTCTGAAGGTGGTATCTTTCTTTCACCTCAACCAGGAGGTGGTGCTACCCACCTTCTTCCCAAGGCCTCACTCTGGCAGGGCAGAGATTGTCCTTCACACCTTGAACTGTAAGAGGACCCTGTCTTTCAGCCAACATACGTAGGGTCACCGCAAAACCTTTCAGCTTTTTGGTTCCTACGACCCCAGTCGGCTGTGGGAAGCGGTGACCAAGCGAATACCGTCCACCTGGATGGCAGACTGTGCCCTCGCCTATGAGCATACTGGGCTCATGCTGGATGGCTGGGTCATGGCACACAGTGTCAGGGCCATGGCGGCCTCTTTTGAAAACCTGCGTTCTGTCCCGATGTTGGACATCTGCCGGCCGCCATCTGGTCTTCAGTCCATATCTTCGCAGCTCATTACTGCCTGGAGAGAGAGTCCCAATGGGATAGCGCCTTCGGCCAGGCTGTGCTCCGTAATCTCTTTGGAGTCTAGGCAACGCCTACCCTCCAATCCTTCTGTGTTCAGGCTGTCAGAGCTTGGTTCCATCAGACACATGGGTCCTATTGCAGTCTGTTTCTGCGGATTCAATTGCTGCTGCTCATGGCTCCCCTTCTGGGCTTTAGGTAGCCTGTAGCTAGGGAGTCCCATATGTGAGGACTGACCTCCTGCTTGTTCCCGGAGAAAGCGTAGTTACTCGCCTGTAAAAGGTGTTCTCTGGGGACAGCAGGAATCAGTCCTCACAATCCTCCCTCCTCCCCTTAGAGTTGCTTTTTTATATTTTTCTTTTCCTGTCTTTTAGTTATGTCATCTGACTGAGCAAGATGGCACCCTTGAGTGGGAAGGGCACCATGCATGCATGGTTGCATCTCCCAAAGGCTTTATTTTGAAAGCTGGGGAGATGCTTTCATGAGGGCTCCATCGGCGCTGATGTCACCCATATGTGAGGACTGATTCCTGTTGTTCCCAGAGAACACCTGTTACAGGTGAGTAACTATGCTTTATTAACCCTTTCAGACCTGAAGTCTTTCACAGACACTATATATATATATATATATATATATATATATATATATAATATGGAATTCAGTGAATAACATGACGTCCATTACAGTGGACATACGGTCTGAAAGGGTAATGAAAATAAAATTGAATAATTTTTTAAATCTGATTATGTTTTTTTAATCAGTAGCTTCTGCTGCACGCAGTAGATTGCAAGTTTGGCCACTGGAAATTTTTCACATGGGCTGAAAGCTTTGCACACAAGACGTCAATCCTTAGGGATTATTTATTGATGCCAGTCATTGAATACAGTACTGTAATTAACTTTCTAGCTCACTTTCTCTCAAAATTATGCAAGACTGTCTTAGCTTGTTCTGTTCAGATATGCACATAAAGTAGCTAGAGTTATTTTACAGAGTTTTTCTGCACAGATGCAGAGTGTAAGCTGTCTCCCAATTCCATCTCCTAGTTTGCAGAGTTTAGTTCACCTTCCTGCTGTTTTTGGAATTCAGTACCTATCCAACTTTTGTTGTTTGTGAACAAAATTATCATATTAGAACCTCATTATTATTGTCTGCTGCTACAATGGAAGAATATATAACACAGAAAATGGTTAAAAAATACTAACACCAGAGACAATCTTATTGAATTAATGGCTGCAACTTTAATAACTCACAGGTGTAATTAACATATTCATAAAGAATGTTTCATAAACAGTGATCTGAAACTGGGTCCACTCTTACTGAAACAGAACACTGTTCTCTGTTTATCAGTGAACTTTGGACCTGGAGCAGTGTCCTATCACCAATCCACTTCACTATCTTTCTCTTGGAATTGGACTCCTCGCTCGACATTCTTGGCTGTTTCTGGTGTATTTTCTGGCTCATCCTTTGGGTCTTTGACAGAAATTTCAGGCTCGAAAAACTTCTATTTTTCAAGTCTCATCTAAGCTCAGATCCTACCTTCTCCCCCTTCCAATCAAGATTCTTTCCATTCACCACACCTCTCCATTCTTGGTCATCGCCCCCCTCTGCTTTGCGTGCTTCCTTTCCTCTTAACCCAGGTCTGGATTTAAGATTTTGGCATGCAAAGGCAAGACCAGAGAGTGGGTGGGAGGAAAAGAATATCAGAGATAGCAGATCGGAGAGCTGGAAGAGGAGCAGAGGAAGGCCGCAGTGGCATCCCTTTGAAGCACCACATGTGTATGACTCTAAAGTAAGCCACAGCATGCTCCTGTTTGCCCTGGAATTTGGCACCTTCAAAATCTGGCACCCAAGGCAGATGCCTATGTTTATGGCTAAATCCAGGCCTCCATAACCTCAACATGCTCTGCCCCTTTCTCTTGAGCTCTGCACACTCACTGTATTTCCCTGCCTGCTGAACCTCAACACATTCATCTGCACATTGACATATACTTCCTCATGGTACATAGACATAGAGCAGGCCTTGACAAATTTGCTTGGAATCTAGGAGCCAGCCTAAAAATTTAGGAGCCAGCTGCCAGAATCCCTGTCGCAGTATCTTCCAACCTTCCAAAAGGTGTATCACAGCTCCTTTTTTAAAGGGTCCAATTTATTGTTTTCTCATTTTCTATGGGAAAAAAAAGCTTAATATGAGATTCTTAATGTGTCATTACACAGAACAAACAGAAGGCAGCAGCCCTTCTCCTCCTCTTACCAGCCCCAATGAGCATGTTGTCAGCAACATATTGCTGATCCTTTATAAAATACCTGCACCTGAGGCAGCTTCCTTTTTTGCTTCATGTATCACCATGCCCTAGTAATGCATGAAGCAAAAAAGAATTTCCCATAGCCCTCGCATCCTAGCTTCACCTAGTCTCTCTCTCTCTTCCCCCCCACCATCCCCAGCCAGCACCCTATGTATCTCTCTCTTTCTCTCTCTCTCATTGTCCCCCCTCCCCACAGCCGTAACGCTAGGTCTCTCGCCATTCCTGCTGTGCAGCACTGAGAATGCTGTGCTTCCTGTCACGATCAGCTCTCTACAAAGAGCTTAAACCATATGGTGAATAAAATTTGTGCTGATCTTACCATTTCCGCTCTTGCAAGACTTGAAATAGCAAGAACAGCAGGAACTTCCTCCATCATGTGACTCAAGCTCTTTGTAGAGAGCCGATCACAGTAGCGTGAGGAAGCACTGGGGCCGAACCTTCATGCCCTTAAAATCCCAGGGCGCTAGAGTGCAATTTGTAGGTGCTGTAGTGACCCGGCACCCAGGATTTGTCGAACCATGACATAGGGTTATGTTTGCTAAAGGATTTAATGCAGATTAATGAAGTTAATATATTTTAAGGGCCCTGATCCCTTTTATTTCTGTGGACGCAGTGGCACTTAATGTGCGTTAACATTAATAACGCTTATTAAGCTTTCGTAAAGATGCCACATAGACTTGGCCATCTCCTTATGGACTGAAAAGCAGCAGGAGGAAGATGCTATTTTGCAAAGAGCTGCTGTCTTCACAGCAGTCTTTGCTGTAGCTTACATCCTTGAACAAAATTAATTTATCCTCAGCCAGAAGCAAGGCTTTCGGTTATGCGGGCCCACACCTTTCAGACTCTGTCTCTGGAGCTGTGAGAAAGAGACCAGTAATGATCTTTCCTTAAGGAAAGGTATTAAAACTTGTTTATCCTGTTTTTTTTAACTGATTGCATTTTATTTTATATTATTGAGTTTGTATATGTATCATCATTGAGATTTTGTTGTATTTTATCATTGATGCATTGTAGTGTAAATCATTTTAATGCTTTCATGATGAGCAGTATATTAAGTTAATAAAACAATCAATGAATCAGTCATGAAGAGGGGTAGATCTTGGGACCAGCATTAGCGATAACACTTGTGAGTGAATATGGTCTGTTTCATGCCCTAAGCCAATGTGTGTTCCCTCGTTCTAACCTGCATAGATATGGGAAAGGGTGCAGGCTGTGCTCACAAAGTACCACTGTGCTGGACCCAGAAACTGGGCCTCTGAGAATTCCTCCAGTTACTTCATAAGAAGAGAATTGCATGTTTTGGGCTGGGGGAAGGAATTGAGAGAAGATGGAAGGAATTGTGGTAGCAACAGCAGTGGGAGGTAACTTAGCTCCATTTATTATAAGCACTGATAGATTAAAAATGTATAAAAAAATCTTTCCATTTATTTATTTATTTAACATTTTTTATATACCGCACTATTTAACATCAGCGCAGTTCACAGGTAACACAAATGTCCAGTGTGGGAAGTCTACATTGGACTTACAATAAAACAGGAATTTGAACTTGGAGAACAGGTAAAACTATGTACATCACTCTTAAATCTATCTATGCATGTATTTAAATTCTAGCTAGGTTTTAGGTGATTTAATCAGTAGGTATTCTTAATGGTGCTGTCTGTTGCTATCTGTGGTAGAGGTTTACTATAAGTTAAAACAACCCCCTCACCCACAACAACCCCTCACGGACACATGTAACCACCCTCAATGTGTTGTATATACGTGCAAATACTTTTTCTGTTAGCCATTCAGATGTAAATAGTTAATACTGTTATCCAAGTTATTTTACCTGTTCTATGTAATTACGGTGTAACCCCCCACTGTAAACTCTCCTTGTTCCATGTAAACCGCACTGATATCGAAGAGCGCGGCATATAAGAAAAATAAATAAATAAATAAATAAGTTAACATGTGGTAGCGTGCAATATGGCGTGCTAAGTGCTGTCGTGTCCATTTTGTTCCTATGGCTATGGTTGCATGGTAATGTCTGTTACTGCACATTAACCTTTAGTAAACATGCCCCTATGTGTTTGGAAGCAAACCTACAGTAGTTAATTCTGTGAAACAAAGGCTCTTGGGGAGTAAATTTATGGATCTTTTTTCCATGTATAAAGCATGTTTTAACTTTGAAGAGGGCACAGCCAAGTACTCGTGATGACAAGATTGCGCATAGGCATTTGTGGAGGTGGAGAGTAGGCAGAGGTGTGATGTATATGTGAATTTTATAAAATGGGCATGTCAATGAAGTACATCTAAATGTGCACATGAGTACTTGTGTGCTACTGGGGCTGGTGCTAGGTGCCTGTTTAATACATGTAGCTATCTTACCTGCATAAAATAGGCAGCCCTTTTGTCATTCCACATAGGCACCCTTTTATAAAATTACCCGCTTTATGCCCCATAGCTCTGGATGAAGAGGAAGGTTTGACCTCTCGAATCATGAATTTATGGGATAAAACAATTTAAATGACTGCATGGACTCAGATAAGTTTGAACAATTTTCAATAAATGTGTATGTTTTAGCATATTATTGGGAAAACTGATCATGATATTTCTGGGAAAAGAATTTTGGTCTTCAGATAATATAGACCTATTCCCAATTTTGATGGTTCTCCCTTTCTATACAATTTTTTTAAGATAGCAGCAATTGACGAGATACTGTATGAGCCTTGAATACTCTGAGTATATAATTGTGTATTGCTATATAAAATTTGGGTATTTTATTTTTATTTATTTATTTATTGAACAGTTTTACATACCACCTTTCAGCAACATCAAAGCGGTTTACATCGAACAAAATGAGAACATTACATTGTAACTGATTCAAACAGGTAACTTAACAGCGTACAAAGGAATGATTTACATGGTTGATTATAGGGTTTTGATTTACATGGTTGAACATAGGGTTACATTCTAAACATATTTACAAATTTACAATATTTACAAATTTATATTTGTCTGTTCGTCTTTTCTGGGTGTAACATGTTGCATTGTGTATCACTGGAATTCTGAATGTGACGATTATTCGGATTGTTTGCTATAGACCTTGTGGAGAGTTGGGTATCAGAACATTTTACTGGTTACTAATAAACAGCCATCTGTACACCTGTCACCATAAAGTTAACAATACTGATATACTTTCCAACTCTTGAGGGCAGGCCCCACCATAAGGAGTACCACTCTGCTGTCTGCTCTGATCCCCCTGGCCCACATTGTGACAGGAGGAGAGCCTTTTCCCGCCACTAACCACTCTGTGTTGGCTCCTGGGTGTCCTCTTTTGTTTCAACTTCTTTGTAACCGAGGCCAGGCATCCCCATCCCGAGTACCTGGCCCCCCCTGTTATCAGACCCTGGCATCCCTAACCGGTACCTGGGCTGCCTTCTGCCCCCTTCTCGGCTTGTGGTATCTCCTATCTCAGTGAGGTCCCGCTCTCCACTCCCGCTGGCTGTGACATTGCCCCCTCCTCCTGCACCCCCTTTGTCTTCCCCGCTCTGGGTGTGGAGGGTGGGTCAGCAGTTGGCCCTGAAAGAGGAGGGAGCTTCTCCCATCCCGGGCCTTTTGCCAGTTGGCCTCACCCCCCCCCCCCCGGTACCTGCCCCTTCCTGCGGGGCGCGGGGAGAGCTCTCCTTCCCCCAGCAGCCTGGTTATGGGCTGGGTGCCTTCGGGCTGGCCTTCATAACCAGGGCATGCTGCATGGGTCACCCCGGGCTCCCCTATCTCTTCCCCTTCTCTCCCCTCCCACTCCCCAATAACCACACTTTGCCATTTTAGACCAACATGCTTTAATAGTGGGATTGGCTACAGCTTGTGGATCCTTCCCATCTATAAGTAACAACACTCCAAGCTAGTACAATGGTACAGAATAGCAAATAACAATATATACAATAATAATATACAGTATCGCTAACAATACTGGTATACTTTCCAGCCCTTGTGGGCGGGCCCCACCATAAGGAGTAATACTCCACTATCTGTCCTGACTTCCCGGCCTGCACTGTGACAGAGGAGAGCCTTTTCCCACCGCCAGCCGTTCCGTGTTGGTGCCTAGGTGTCCCCTTTTGCTTCAACGTCTTTGTAACCGAGGTCAGGCACACCCGTCCCAGGCACCTGGCCCCCTGTTATCAGTCCCAGGCACCCCTAACCAGTATTTGGGCCTCCTCCCCCCCCCCCGGCATATGGTATCTCCTATCTCGGTGAAGTCCCACCACCAAGGAGAGGCCGTGTTCCACATATGAGCACCAAATTGACGGCCTTCTGCAGGTCTGCATTGACAATGTCCAGGCCAATCTCGTTCAGATGTACCCCATCGCTACCATACACTGTTTCCCCCCAGCTAATATGCCCTCATGCTTGAGCACCACCATCCCCCCCTCCCGAAGGCCCTTACTTCTACCTCTGTGTTCAGCTTCTTGCGGCTCTTCTCTATTCCCTCTGGTCATCTGGCTCCCACCCATTTCCTCCGGGGAAGAATCTGGGACAAAATGGTGCTTGCCGTCAGCACAGCACATATCCAGGTCAAGTCCTTCACACCTTTTATGGACATCAAATTTGTTGCCGCCAAAATGCAGCACCATAAAATCCGGGGAGGGGGAGGCTTACCTGCCACTGGCTGTCCAGTGCGGGCCACAGCTGGTCCCACTGCATCCCCCTCTTTCCCAGCCAATGGATGTTCACTGTGTCTGAGGGGAAGCAGAGTAGTTTTCCATAGCAGCTGCCCGCTGCTCTTCTCCTGGCCCAATAGATGAACGATTGCCCCACTATCCACACTGCTGGTCATGTACCTAAGGGAACAAGGTGAGAGAGAGATTACCTTGCCAGATGTAAAGCTCCATTTCGAACTCTGCCCCCGCCAGTGTCCTCATCCACAGGGCCTTGAACTGGTACTGGGACAGACATGTCCCATCCTGATGCCGCAAGAGACCCCCCTCCAGATGTGGTCATACCTGCAAATATTCCTTCATCGCCCTCACCAGGCAATGCTCCCACACCTCGGTGGCCACACCCTCCTACCTTTCTGTGCCCAGTCTGTCTTGGACATGCTCAGTCAGAGCCTGATCCTATCACCTTTTACAATCACATCCTCCCCTCACAGAGCAGTGCCCATCATGCTGTTCTAAACTAGGGCAAGGCTTTGCTCATTTTGAAGGCGCTGAAAAACAATCGATAGCACCACTCTCAACAGTTTCTCCTCAAAGGAGTCCTTGGCTACTTCTGTGGCCCTATGTATGGCTCCTCTCAGCATAGTGAGGATGACTGATCTATACCTGTCTGGTCTGGAGATGGCCTGCCTCGCCCAACCTTCCTTTTTTTGACCAGGAATTCTTTCGTGACAATCTTTCCCCTCCCCCCTGAGTATGAGGAAGAAAGCCATGCTGGCCAACATCGGCTTGGCGTGTCTGACATTTCTTCTCCCACAGCCATGCAGTAAACTCCAGTAGCTGTCCCACGGACAATCCCCTGTCTGGGCTGAACCCTCATTGTCAGCGAAACTCTGCTGGTGCACCCAGGACCTCTATTACGTCTTCCATGTGCTGGGCAACAGGGACGCCATCAGCATTCTGCCGGTGCGCAGCATCTAATGTTCCACAGATCCATTGGCAGACATGTTGCCCGCTGAGAATGAGGGAGAGCATCAGCAATGTCATTGACGTTCCTGGGTATATGGCTTGCTTTGATAAAAACTTTGAACTCCAAGCTCCGCAACACCAGCTGCCTGACCAATCTCATCACCCTCTTGGCTCTGGCCATTTGCTTGTTTGTACATAAACTACTGCGGCATTTTGGAGTGGAAAATGATTCACCTGTTCTGTAATAGGGGACCTCATCTTGTCAACACCACCACAATTGGGAAAATCTTGAGGAATGTGGGGCCCGATATTCATTTGGGTGGGCTCGCAGACCTCTAAATCTGGGTATTCAATGCCGTGGCAGTTGCATTGAATATCTAGGTTTGGCACAGAGTGGATTCACCTGCAGAGCCTAGCAGAATAGTGGCAATATTGGACCGCTACCTGGTCAGTATCCGCAACTAGAACTAGGCTAGCTAAAAACTCGCCTAGTTTTAGCTGCAGATCACTAATTGGTAACGATCCAATATCGCTGCTACCTGTTTACTGTCAATCTCCGCCACGGAATGCCCCCACAATGCCCCGATGCTAACCGGATAGACAGGGATATTCAACGACACTAACTGTAGGTGCCGTCGAATATTCCTGTTTAAGGCATTTACACAGTTTACTGGTCTGTAAACCATGTAAATACCTTTGATATATCAGGCCCATGATGTCCCTGGTGACATCTTGCCTGTGCCACTCCCCCAGCCATCTCTTGTGGCACCACAACCCCCCCCCCCCCCAAAGTAGACCCCCCGAACCCAAGGCCACTAGCAGCATCCATGAATAGCTCTATCTCCTTGTTGCTAGTGAGGGGTTGCTCCATATGTTCCTCCAATTATACCTCCTTAGGAACTCCTGCCATGCCCCTAGGTCCTCCCGCATGTGTGTGGTGACTCTGATAAAGTTGTGGCCCCTGTGGGTGCCCTTTGTGGCATCTGACAGCCATGATATCAAGGCCCTGCCCATCGGCATCACCCAAAATACTCCAGAGGTAAAAAAAAAATAAGAAAGAAGGAAGTGGTAGCTTGGGGTTTTGTTCACTGATGACTTTTGTTCTACATAGGCATCACCCGGCATGCAAAGTTCAGGTGCCAATAAGGGATTGCAGTTGCTTCAATGTTACCTTTTCTGGCTAGATCTACCGTCAGCACGGTGTCCTTCAGGGCCTGCAGCTTGATAGTCGGGAACCGTGTCACCATGTCTATAGTGTCTTTCTCAATACCTAGGAAAGACAGCCGCTGGGCTGGCCCCTCCGTCTTATTCACTGCCAAGGGGACACCCAATTCTGCTGCCTTTGCCTGTAAGGTATCCAAGTTCGCCTGGAAAGCGTGCCAGTTGCCCGCCATCAGCAGAAAATCGTACAGGTAGTGCAAGATTTTGCCCCATCCGACTACCTTCTCAACTATCCATTGTACGGCCGAGCTGAATTCCTCAAAGTATGCGCAGGACACAGAGCATCCCATTGACAGGCATTTGCCGAAATAGTGGAGTAAGGAAAGACCAATCTTTAATGTATGTGACTGGGATCACCCAACACAGGCCGTGTTTCGTTGCCTTCGTCAGGGGTAATACACCTGGCACACTAAAATCATAAATACATAAATGACAATCTAAAACCTGCATTAAAAAATTAATATGATAATACAAATAAATACATGAATAAAACAAAATTATACTTATAAGTAAATATAAAAACAAATGAATAAAAACAAAGAAATTATTGATCACCTACATAGTTAAAATATAACAGCGAACAAGGCATTGAGGATTATGAATACCTCCACATATATAAAAACAAGAGCAACAAATACATTAATACAAACAATAATTAAGAAACTATGTAAATTAGAGCTAAAAAAGTTAAATGATAATAAATAAATAAAATTAATCCCTTTCTTTCTTGGTAATGTGGCCTATCTCAAAAGCCGTAGTAACTATATTATCTATACTCCTCTTTAAATTGTCTGTGGGGTCTCCTTCAATTCTTTGATAAAAATTAGAATCTTTCAATTGTCTATTGACTTCTTCAATGTAATATGTTTTGTCTAACACAACAATGTTTCTCTTGTGTTCGGGCGTATTTAAGTGCAGTCCCTAACTGCGACATAGATATATGGAGAGTGTATTTTGAAAATTTAGTTAGCATATGCTCTTAGTATATTTCTACTATTTTTTAGTAGGTTATTAGTTATTCTTAATGTTTATTAATGTTTTTTGAGTATTTTATTACCATCAAATCATATGCATAGTGTTTTTTTCGCTCCTGCTCCGTTGTGCTTTTACATATTTCTACTAACTTTTGTTCCTTTTTTATACACAAATGTTTTTTAAGATTAATAGTCCTTTATAATCATCCATTTTGAAGTTTTAGTGTATTCGGTTATGTTTCCCTTTAGCTCATAATCCACCTTTTTATTGTTTTAATTTCTTCCATTTGTTTTATTTGTTTTATTTAGTTTTATAAGTTAACTCCTTTTGGATAGTTCGTTGCAATTCGACATTCCCAGGTTACGCTACAGTTGATATCCAATCTCAGGTACAGCTTTATATGGTTTTTGATATATTTTGAATGGGTTTTATTAATATTTATATAATTATGAGATTCATATTAATGTCATTCCTTCACTTAATTTTATTTATTATCATCATTTAACTTTTTTAGCTCTAATTTACATAATTTCTTAATTATTGTTTGCATTAATGTATTTGTTGCCCTTGTTTTTATATATATGGAGGTATTCATAATCCTCAATGCCTTGTTCGCTGTTATATTTTAACTATGTAGGTGATCAATAATTTCTTTGTTTTTATTCATTTGTTTTTATATTTACTTATAAGTATAATTTTGTTTTATTCATGTATTTATTTGTATTATCATATTAATTTTTTAATGCGGGTTTTAGATTGTCATTTATGTATTTATGATTTTAGAGTGCCAGGTGTATTACCCCTGACAAAGGCAACAAAACACGGCCTGTGTTGGGTGATCCCAGTCACATACATTAAAGATTGGTCTTTCCTTACTCCACCTTTGGACTTGTTTCTTCACATTTACGTGGTAGTTCTGCTTTCTACAGTGCTATTTGTCGAAATAGTACCATACCCTGAAGCAGAAGCCAAGCAAGTGGAAGCTATTCAGGTGGATAGGCAGCAGCTGAAAAGCTGCTTCCACATCTGACTTCGCTAGCCACGCACCTTGTCCCTGCACCCTCAGCAAGTCTAATGCCTGGTTTACCATGGCATATTTGACTGAGCACAGAGTTTGCTCTATGTGGTGCTTCACTGAACGTCCGTCGGGATATGACAGGTGGTGTATGAGCTGGAACTCACCTGGTTCCTTCTTTGGAGCCAGCCCTAGCGGGGAGACTATCAAATGCGGCATTGGCTGGCACTTAAAAGGCTTGCCACCCTATCCAATGCCCGTTCCATATCTATTTTCTTCTGCACCACCGCCGCCCATTCCAATGCCGATTTGAGGTTACCCACCCCATGCGGTCCAACCGGGCCGCTGTATGAGATAGTAAAACCAAACAAAAAAAAAAAAAATTAACCAAGCTGCCTTACATGTATCGTAACCCTTTATCCTCATGGGTGAGGAAGCACACCCAAACAAACCGGGATCACCACAGCTGGTGAGGGCTCCCGCTGTGCTGCTTACTGCATCTGTATTGGGGTGCCGTTCCCCGCATATCGTGCCTGCGTGCTTATATCTACAGTTATAGCCAAACCTGCAGGAGCCGCCATTAAATAGCCTGCATATCCCCCGCCGGGCTACCGGGAGGGGCGGGAAGGCACCACTGCTCTCCCTACCCCCACTTCCACTTCACCACAAAAGGGCTGCTGCAGGCCTGCATTCTTTCCCGGCCATTGCGGCGGTGTTTGCTCCACCGCTGTCCCTGTGTCATGAGCTGAATCTACAAATCAATATCTTTCCTATCCCAGCTAAGCCCCTTTGCTTTGGCCATGTTTGTGCGGAACTGCTCATCATACTCCAGCCAAGTGTTCCCCCCATAAACCCTATAAGTCTCACATATACTGTCCTGGTATTTGAAAAGGCCCCTACACTGCTTGTGGAATTTTTCCCCCTATTTCGCTGGCTAGTATGTGAAATGCAGCGCACCAATTCGTGATCATTTGGGGGATGTTGTCTGCTTTTTTGCTGACCAGCTTACACTTCGATTGGCACCCCCTGCAGTCACAGTTATCATCAGCCTGCCTAATTAACAAGGAGAATATATCTACATATTCAACCTTCCATATCTTCTCCTTCCGGGCCATGGGCATGTGGCTATCCAAGGTGCTAGTAAGACAGAGGTATTCCGCCGACCTTGTTTCGATCACCAGGCCCTGTCCCTATACCCTTCTATGCTCCCTGCTGGAGCCTGCACCCTCCCCACCAGGGAGCTTGGAGTCACACTGTTGTCTGTGTCCCCCATGGGCTGCTAGAGAGACTCTTGCCTCCCTGTTCTTCCCACTGGTACTTCTTTCGCGCACACTGTCCTGTAGAATCACCTGCTAATCATGTTCTAGCCTCTCACATTCTGCTTTAGACCCCCTTGGGGGGGGTTGTCCACACCTGAGCTGAGCTCTGCGCTGACCCGTTAGCCACCACCATCTGCACCAGCTTGTGCAACAGCCACAGGACACCCTGTTGTTGCTTTCCCCTGACCCCCCCCATACCTGAGTTGCTGCCCTAGCCTCTTCGCTCCCTGCCTCCATGCTCCCCCTGCCTGTTCACTCTCTCGCTGTTCCCCCCTCGATCTGCCCCTCCCCTCTCCCCCCCTTGCTGCACATCCAAAATGTTCGTACTCGCCCCTCTGTCTGAGTCCCCTGGGCGCTACTGCAAGGCTGACACCATCCTCTCTCGATGTCAGGTGTGCTGCTCCATGCATGTTCTTTAGTGAATTCAGGAGAGTCTGCACACATTCACTCCGTGAGCCATGAACAGGGCTCTCACCGTGTTCCCGAGGTCTCGCACTCCAGGCTTCTCCTGCCAGCTATCCCTTGCTGTGGGTGTCACTTCATGATTGCAGGCACCCCTGCCATGTTCCATGGGTGGCCATGGGACCCTCGTCTGTTGCCTCATGCTTGCATCCTCATTGTGCCACCCTCCCGCAGCTCCTGGTCCATGCCATGTCGCTCCTGTCGCCTTCCGACTGTTGATCCGTTCTCCTTCCTCGATTTTTTTTTTTACCAACTCCTCCCTTGGTCCCGCTCTTGCTGGCAGCTCTCTTGCTACCCTTTTTGCTATCCTGCTTGCCTGTCTCCTTGGTTCCTTGTTTGGGGGCCATGCCGCCTGCACGAGGGCAAACAGGGTGTATGTGCCTTTAAGGAGGCCGGCTCTGTCCTCTGTACAACCCCTTAGAAAGTTTGTCCAAGATGGCCACCACCTGTGCCCTGAGGCAGCTCCTGCTCCCAGCAAGGGCCTTGCTGCCTCTTGTGAGCATTTCCCCAGCGGGTCTCCTCTTCACTACCTGCTGCCATCCTCTCTACGGTGAGTCTTGGCCACCGCTTTTGCTTTGGACCGGCCTCCATTACTTTTACCAGCTCTGGAGCCATCCCAGTCACAGATGGGTTTAGTTGCTGCAGTAAGTAGGCAAGGAAAGGAGGAAAGAGGGGAGCATGGGTGGGAGAGGGGAATGTGTGTTGAAAAATCTCCCATTTATTGAGTGGGCGGCTTTGCTTCTGTAGACACTATGGGTCCAATATTGAGTCATCTGCATTTTGGAAGGGCATTGCGCTTTGTTGGCGCATAACCCTCACCACCAACCTCTAACCTCAATGCCGCAATGAAGGCATTGAAAATCTGGTGAATGCTGCAGACACAGGTAGCCGTCAAGGCTAACCATGCAGTAGCGATATTGGATGCTGACTGGTTAGCTCCTGTGCCTTAAAGATAAGCGAGGGTTTTCCTCACCTGTCCTTTAGGCGCAGGTTGCTAACCAAGCAGCATGCAATATCGCTGCTGCTCGGTTAGTGCTTATCACCACCTCTGTTCCGTTCTAGAATGCCTCCGTCACGCACTGATGCTAACTGGATAGCATTGGGGCATGTAGGGGACTACCCCACCTATATTATGTATTACGTTTGAGTTATCCTGTAAACCAATTTGATTAAAGGATAAGGCGGTATAGAAAACCTTTTTGGAGTGGAGGAGTGGCCTAGTGGTTGGGGCAAGGTACTTCAGGCCGGAAGGTCGGGGGTTCAAATCCCACTAGAGGACAGCAACCTTGGGCCGGAAGGACTGGGGTTTCTAGTCCCACAGGTGCTCCTTGTGGTCTTGAGCAAGCCACTTAACCCTCCATTGCCCATGTTCCCTGTAAAATAGTTATCTCCAAGTTATAATGCCCTGTTCAATGTAATTTCAGTTTGTTCAATGTAAACCGCACTGATGCAGAATAGCGCGGTATATAAGAGAATGTAAATAAAATAAATATTTATTTAATTGTATTTATTTATTTTAAAAATAAATAGAGGGGTATATTCAATAGAATTAACCATGTAAGAGCCATTGAATATCCCTGTTTAAGGTATTTACATGGTTTGCTGGGCTGTAAACCATGTAAATGTCTTTCGAAAACTGGGCCCTATGGCACTAATCATGTGCAGGATATTGTGTGTATGTGGGTCTGGTAAATGTACCAGATGACTTTATTTCTTGTATGGATATTAGCAGCAGTCAGAGTTTGACCCTTGGCACTTGCCACAGGCTTATCGACATTTGCTAATGAACAATCTTGCTTTTTTTCAAGAAACACAAATTCTAAGTGAAAATGGAGTTACAATGACATAGCCACCTCTACCCTAGCCTTACCTTTTTAGGTCGTTTTTTATGTTATGGCCAAGAATGCACAACTAGAAGCCTACCACTAATTTCTCATTCTGGTATTAGGTTTAATTTGAGTTCCTTACAGCACTTCCTGGATATCTCTCTCTAATAAAAGCCTTCATTTTCTTATTAGAATTTATTTATTTAACAATTTTTATATACCGTCTTTCTACAAGTCAAGACGGTTTACATAGAACAATTTTGGCAGTATATTTCAACTGTTTACATGAAACAAGATAACAATGGATATATAAGGTAACAAGATAACAATGGATACATATGTTAACGAGAAGAACTAATTACAGAGATCAAGGATCAACTATTTACATATGAGTTTACAATGAGTCATTTGGTTGTATAGAAGGATTTGAGTGATGCAGAAGGAGAAGGAAGGAAGGTGGAAGGGATATGAGCTAAGGTGGAAGGGAGAAATGTTCAAGAAAAAGATGAGTTTTTAACTTCTTTCGGAACTCAGAGTGGTTCGAACAGTTCCGAAGTTCAAAATCAAAGAGCAATGTTTTATTAAGCAGAACAAAGACACTTAAGGCCTGTGAAGTGCGACAACCTCACGCTATGTGTTAACTGTGCCTCTTAACACATGATAGGCGGAGTTATCATGGTTGCCTATATAAATATGGTAAAGAATAATGAGCTGTTTAGGTATTCAGCTGGGAAATACTAAATTGTAGGAAGTGATACAGCATTTATTATATGAAACTTAACTAAGAAGAATAACGCGCCACCTGGAGGGTGGCATTAAGTGCAGAATACATAAGGGAGAAAACCGCATAGCCTGCATCATAGCTTGTTTTATTAACTTATGGAGCTTCTTCTGACCTGTTAGCAGCCACACAAGTAAAGCGAGAAGAGCCCAGGAACAACAAGGGAGATGGGAGACAAAATCCTAGCAGAGCAAACCTTGAGATATGGTTTAAATGCTTGATGGCTTTTCACAGATACCTTTTTAGTTTTTCTTATCCCATGCTTCTCTGTACTTTTCAGAGCCTGTCCCGTAAGGATCTGGCCTTAATGAGCCAGGAAGTAGATGATCGAGATTCTAGAGGTGCTGTTGAGGCTTTCCAATGAATGAGGAGCAGTGGGCTGCTGGAGAGACTCTTGTCTCCCTGTTGGTACTACTTTCGCACATAATGTCCTGTAGAACCACCTGCTAATCATGTTCCAGCCTCTCACATTCTACTTTAGAACCTGAGGGACATAAAAAAATCAACCAGACAGATGAACATAAGTAAAAAGACACCTTCACACATGCCAACATCCCAGCAGACAAAGGCAAGCCAAAAGAAAGAGAGAGTAAAAGGATTAGGAATATGCATTCATTAGTGCATCTTAAATCAGTTTAAAGTACACAAAGTTTTTTAGCTTGCACTTATTGACTTAGCATGTCTTAATTTGTTGGCTAGCATGCATTAAATCAATCTGGTGTGCACTAAAAAAATTCCCTTTTGAAACAAATGTGTGAAACTTAAAAAAGCACTCAAAGATTGGAATATTCATGAAAAATGCCTACCAAATTTTTCTTGCCTGTGCTTATCTCTATGAAGGATTATACAAAAGAAAAAAGCACACTCATGGTGATATTTCCTGTTCCTTTTGCTGTACGTAGATAACTTCGCTTCAGCAGGGCCAAGACATTCTCCAAACCTGGCTTTTACGCTTTTCTAGTAAGGATTTTTGTGGCAATATTTTGCATGTCTTAACTGGTACAAATACCAAAACCTTTAAGTATGATGGTACCATACAATGTTTTTATATTAGCTTAGAAATTATTTTTAAAATTTACGCTCTTTTGGCGGTAAGTGACACAATTTTAACTAAATAGACTTTTAGCCACACAATCTAACCAGTTAAAAACATCTGCTGTCAGGCTAAAATCTATCCATACAAAATCTCTAAGTGCACAAACTAAACCAGACAAAAAAGGGTGCTGGTTGGGCATGTCCAAGCAGACGTTTAACATTTAGCTGTTTAATGTATTATTCAGTACCAGCCAGCTAAATTTCTGGGGAGAGCCCTGCACGCATAAATGAAGGCCCTAAATCAGTGATTCCCAAACATTTATCCAATGTAACCCCATTTTAACACTTAAAAATTCACATGACCCAAGATGAGGAAAACAAAATAGCAGATCTCCACTTCCCTCCTCTCTCTCCTCAATTTTCACTCCCCCAACTTATCCAAAACATGAACAATAGCAGCAATCAGCATAGGACCTGTGTGTCATTGTGTGCTCGCAGACCCCAGTACTCCGCATGGGTTTCCAGTCTAACAGGAAGCCCACAGGAGGAAGGGGCAGAGCCTGCAAACATTCATTTATTAAAAAGCGCCATGCTGATTACCACTACTGGACAGAAGTCACAATATGGTTCCAGTGGGAAGGGGGGAGCCCTGTTTCAGTGCCCCTATCCACTGATAATGTGACCCCATTTAAGGTCCTGACCCGCAGCTGGGAACTTTTGCCCTAAATCTAATTTGAACAAGTTCTGTGTGGTTAAATTTAACCAGTCACCTGAATATCCGTACAAATGTAACCATTTAAAACTAACTGACTTATTCTGCTAATCAGGAGTGCATTGAACATTTGCCTCATAGGGAACAGAACATTATTGGATGTATGTTTGCTTTCTTACAAGAATTTTAAGCTGCTAGTGGTAACTGACCAGAATTATTGCACTTTAGTAGATTAACCCTTTACTTAAAATTCTTACACAGTGACAGCCAGTGGAGGAAATCACAATTTGAACAGAGACCAGAGAAGAGTTTCTGTTTCTGAGCCCCATTCCCAATCATTAAAAAGCCATAATTTGCACTAGAAGTGCAGTTTTATTTTAAAATGATTATAATGTTGAGCCAAAACTGGGCAGTGACTATTTTTGTTCATCTGCCACATAAACAATATGTCGTCTGGTCCACTGAAGCATGGTGTTTTAGCTGCAAGGGGCATGAGCTGTTCAGATGAGTCATTTTCACAAGAGTGCATTTAAGTGTATATCACTATGCTGGAATATGTGAGAAAGTTGTTTTAAGTCTTAAAGTCATGCCTTTTGATTCTGACTTGTTCATTTATAGCTGTGCGCAGTTGGACTGTACATATTTACTGACTCAGTCCGGGTTGGTCTAATTCTTTCTTTTTAGAGGAAATTGCTGTAAAGAGCTAGCCACGCAAATGAAATTGTACCTTACTGCTGTGCATCTGATGCTTATTCAAGCATGGGCTCTACAGCTTTGGACTGACTTTCATGGAAGTCTGCATTGCTGGGAGCTTCTGCTTCCTCCGCTGTTGTGTTTGCAGTGTGGATTGCAGCATGGATAACTAAGTATGCCAAAGTGAGGTTTGTTTCCTTCTTTAGTTCTAGAACAGTACGTTGTTTTTCTTGGAAGACGTGGGTCCCAGTGTTCGGCCGGCCATCATTTCACTTGTAAGAGTGTTAGATTGTTTAATGTTAGATCAATGAATGCTTCTTAACTGAAAGCAGCTTACAGTACATTTTGGAATAGAGGTGATTTAGCTTTAAGTTGATGGGTACTATTCCTTTTTTTTTTTACTTACTGTTTATTGGTGATAAACTTCCACACAGTACAAACATACAGCAAATTCTCTTCCCCACCCTCCAACCCTTCCAGCCCCCCCATCCACCTCCCTTCCTTCCCCCCTTCATCAAACAATCAATAATTGGTATATGGTTCCCCACAACAGTTTCAAACCCATGGTTCATATAATAGGTAATATTACAAATACATGAAAAACAGGTGAAGAACAGGCGATACCCAGGGCAAATACAATTCCCAATTACAAACCTAGCCAAAAAAACCGAAAACAAAACACAAATCAATCTGGTGGTCACTTCATAACATTGTCAGAGTCCTTAGTCCCATCAGTTTGTGGCACAGTTCCTCCGCTGCTATCCACCATTCGCGCCACCCAATTGAGGTAAGGAGTCCATGTCCCCTGGAAATCAAGTAGATTCCTCTGACGAAGGGCTGTAAGATGATACAAAAGATACAAATGCTCCATCCTGGATTTTGCACTTCCACAAGTGAAGGCGCCTCTGCATTCTTCCATAACCTAGCTATCGCTTGTCTAGTGGCAATACATACAATCTTACACAACTTATAAGCATCTGAAAGTTCAGTAGCATCCCCAACATTTAATAAGGCTAGACAGGGGCCAAGAAATATTGTTTTCCCAGTAAGATTGCTCATCCACTCGCCCACCTCCTTCCATAGGGGGGAGTAGCTTATCACATTCCCACCAAATGTGAATGAACGAGCCCACCGAGCCACACTCCCTCCAACACAAGGCCTGGCCCCCCTGCCACCTTTGCATCCTTTGGGGCATCAAGTACCACCAATACAACATTTTTAAATTATGCTCCAAAATATTACTTGCCACTACACCCTTAAACAAACCCCTGCAAATTGATTCCCATTGAGGCCCATCCCAGATCTTGTTAAGATCTTTCTCCCACGCCATCCTATGGGGCCACTTCATCTGATCTACTACATCCATTGCCCTATACAATTTAGAGATTGCCCCCTTCACCTCCTGACGTTCAAAGAGACCATCTATTGCACCACCCTTTACCCCACTCCCCCTCTTCTCAGTCTTCCGACCAAAATAAACTGCCTGTAAAAACTTATACCTATCCTCAGGGGACAGTTGGTACTCCTCCTGAAGATCCTCAAACACTACCCACTCCACTCCCCTCCTTCCCTAAACTCCCCAAGGTACTTCAGCCCTTTCTGCACCCACTTTCTAAAGGTTGGGTCCTGAGTCCCAGGGGGAAACCCCGGATTATCTAATAGGGGCAGGAACTTAGAACCTCCCTGAGGTCCATACCACCTTGCCTGCCATTTGCGCCAGTATTGCAGAGTAAGGTTTACAAAGGGATTCCCCTGCCCCCTCATGATGGAATCATTCCCCTGTATCCATAGCACCCCCTCTAGATTTGCTTGCCCTAGAACGGATTTCTCTAGCTCTACCCATTCCATTTGCCCCCGGAACCACCATTCTAGAACCGCCCGTACCCGGGCTGCTTCATAGTATCTCTGCAACATCGGCACCCCCAATCCCTCTTCCTTCCTACTAGTACACAGAATACTCTTTGCCACTGTCGGTCTCCTCCCTTTCCAGATATGCTTCATAATCCTTTTTTGCAAAGTATTAAGGAATTGTGAAGAAACCTCCACAGGCAGGTTCATAAACAAATATAGAAACCTAGGCAGCAGTACCACCTTGATCAGAGCTATCCTACCCAGCCATGACACCTCAAATTTATCCCACCTCTCTAGTTCCTTTAACATACTACTCTTTGCCGGGACATAGTTCGCTAGGAACAATCTGTCCCTTTGTGCGGTGATCTGGATCCCCAGGTATTGTATATTATCCTTCACCCACCGAAAAAGGAACTTCTGTCTCATTCGGTCTACCCTTTCTTTACCTATTGTGATATTTAATAATTCTGACTTAGTGGAGTTGATACGGAAATACGACACCTAACCATATGCCCTCAGCTCTTCCGGTACTGCGGCTAAAGATTGTTCCGGATCCGTGACAAAAAATAAGACGACATCCGCAAACAAAGATATTTTATGATGATGGTCGTTCACCTGTACACCATGTATGTCCACTTGGTCTCGAATGTGTTGTGCCATGGGCTCCATTGCTAAAATAAACAAAAGCGGGAACAGAGAGCATCCCTGCCTAATGCTCCTGAAAAGCTCAAAGGAGCCCGTAACAGACCCATTAATTTTCAAACACGGCAACGGTAATTTATACAAGATTTGTACCCACTTCAGGAAGGACCCAGAAATACCCACCTTCTCTAATGTTTTAAATAAAAAGGGCCAGCTCACCCTATCAAAAGCCTTCTCAGCATCCACCGCTTAACCCTCTCCCCTACTCTCCCCATGCCACATCAGGTTCAGGGCCCTCCGAATGTTATCCGAGGTATACCGACCTGGTACAAACCCAGATTGGTTTGGATGTATCAACCTGGCAAGGCTCGGCATAAGATGCTTCACTAACACCCTTGCAAAAATCTTTAAGTCACTGTCCAAAAGTGAAATAGGGCGGTACGAGCCACACTCAGACGGGTCCTTCCCTTCTTTATGAAGAATACTAATCCCTACCAGACGAAGGGAGTCAGGCATCTTGGGCTCCATCCCAAACGAGTTAAACATCCTAGTAAGTGGAGCAACCAAGGCCCCAGCAAAGATTTTGTAACACTGATTGGGGAACCCATCCATACCAGGGGCTTTATGAGGTGGGAGGCTCTTTATCACTGCCAGGACCTCTTGCTCCCGAATCAGACTCGAGAGTCCATCCACTTCCTCACTGGTGAGCTGAGGCAGCATAATTTTATCTAAGTACTCCTGTATTTTCACCTCATCCGCCGGAAACTCTGGGGAGTATAAGTTCTGATAAAACTGAATAAACCGTTCCTCAATAAACCTATCGGCCCACAGAACCTCCCCCTTAGCATCCCTAATCTTTACAATAAAATTCCTGGGAGCCATCTTCTTTACTTTACGGGAAAGCAACCGCACCGCTTTATTACTAAACTCAAAATTTTGTTGCTTCAACATATTAAGTTTGTGGTGAATTTCCTGCAATTTAAGATCACTGAGGTCCTTCTGCAAATTTCTCAATGCCAATTTAATCTTACCATTAGCTGGATCCCTCTTCAGCTGTTGCTCCACTGCTCCAATTGACATTATCAATTGTTGTTGCTGGTGTTCTCTTACTCGCTTCCGATGGACTCCAATAGCTATGAATTTCCCCCTTACCACCATCTTCAAACAGTCCCAGATAGTACCGGGCGTACACTCCCCCATATCATTCAAGGACAAGTAATCCCCTATCTCTGCCATGATCTGTTGGACCACCAAGTCATCATCTAGTAGGGCCTCATTCAACTTCCACCAGGCCTTATTAGGCCTCTGATATCCCATCTGGAGATCCCAAGTTACTGGAGTGTGATCTGACCAGGTACACTCCCGAATATCACATTCCCGCACCTTGGGAATCAGGGTTTTATCCACAAGGAACAGATCAATCCAGGAGTAAACCTCATGAACCGGGGAATAAAATGAGTAATCCCTCTGACCACAGTTCAACTCCCTCCATATATCTACGAGGTCCAACCCCTCTATTAGCTGCTTCAACCACAATCTGTGCACTCTAGGAGTTGATGCCGCTCCTCTTGATATATCTACCAAGGGATTAAGGGTCACATTAAAGTCCCCCCCCCCCCCAAGATTATTTTGCCCTCAGCCTTACACAATAAAACTTTGTGGAGCTCCTGAAAAACTCTGCCTGGTTAGAATTCGGGGCATATATGCTGGCCAGTGTATATGTCAAGGGCCCCCACTTAAGCTTAACAATCACGTAGTGCCCTCCCTTATCTCTATACACCTCCAAAATATGACCTGGCACCCTACTAGATAGGAAAATCCCCATGCCCCCTTCTTCTTCTCAAGCTTATTGGATGCAAAAAATTGTTGGGGGTAGTGAGGATGGCTCATATGACTCTCATCCTTAACCAGAAGGTGTGTCTCCTGAATGAAAACAATGTCGCCTTTTAGTCTCTTACATTTTTTGAAGAGGAGCTGATGTTTAGTACAGGAATTAAGGCCCTTAACATTGAGTGTCACTAGGTTAACCTCAGCCATTTTATACTCGAAACTCCCCGGGACCACCATACCCAAATCCAATCTATCTTACTCCCACCCACTCCCCCCCAACACCCCCATCCACCAGATCCAACATAGTAGGACCTGAGCCGTGTAAAGCCAGACCAGGACAGCGCAAAGGATGCTCATATCATTCCAGCCATAATGACACCCATCAAATTAACCCATCCCCCCACCCCCAACACACATCACAGAAATGTACAGCATGAATTGCATACAAATCTTGCCCCCTCAAAACATTTGCAAAGGAAACCCCTTGTTAAAGCACTTCCTCTCCGTACATACAGTACTATACTTATCGGGCCCCAGAGGGCTTCAAGTGTTCTTTAGATGTTGTCTCTTCAAAGATCTCTGATGTCGCAGTTGCTTGTCGCCTCCCGACAGCCGACTCCGTTGTGTCTGGGGGCTCTGAGCAAGTCCTGCAAGACCAGAGTTCTCAGAGGCACGTGGGGGACAGACCGGTATGTCTACCCACCCCATCTATTGCAAGCTCCATATCCTAGCCTCAACTGAGTTAGCCACTGTTGTCTTCCCATTAATAGTAAACTGGAGGCCTACTGGAAAAAGCCAGCTGTAACGCACATTCTCCTCCCTGAGCTTCTTTGTCACTGCTTGTTACTCTCTGCGCTTTCTCATAGTAATGCTGGAAATATCAGAGAACACCTCCACCTCTGAGTCCTTCCACTGAATTTTCCCCAATTTCCTCGCCGCAGAGATCACCAGTTCCTTCGTTCGATATTCATGCAGACACACAATTATGTCCCGAGGCCTATTCTCCCTCTTGGAGCTCAACGATCTGTGCACCCAGTCAATAGAGAAGCACACTCCTTCCAGCGGCACCCCATCTGCCCTCAGAACGGCACCGCAGAACTCCTCGGCCAGAGAAAGATAATTCGTTGCTCCCTCACTCTCTTGAAGGTCTCAAATCCGAATGTTTGAGCGTTGAGATCGGTTCTCCAGGTCCTCCAGTTTCTGCCACAGCTCCTCCTGCATACCTCTGATAGAATCCAGGCGCTGATCATACAGAGAGCACTGCCCCTCGTGCTCTTCAATGCGATTCTCCACATCCTCTATCTGCGCTTCTATTGAGGCCATATTTGCTTTTAAGTCATTAAACCATCCATCCCTGCACCTCAGACTTCAGCGAGCTTAGCTCCTGCTTTGTGATCTCAAGCCACTCTTTCAGATCATCCTGCAGACTCTGAATTTCGCTCGAGCTTCCTCTCCCAGGGTCCACCTCCGGCGCCCTGCCAGCCTCGCTACGGCCAGATGCCATCTTAGCAGTATGTTTTTTTGCCCCTGTTGTACCTTTGACAGAGAAGGCTCTCAAATCTATTCCGGGCTTTTTGCCAGCCATCCAAGAAACTACCACAGCTATCCCTCGTGGGGTCGGGGGGGGGGGGGGGTATCCGAAGTGCCTCAAACCGAATTGGGGTGTTTATTTACTGTCCTCATCGGAGCTAGCTCTTCAAGTGTCCATTCAGGTAGTGATGTCGCCGGAAGTTGATGGGTACTATTCCTATTCTCTTTTGAGCTGGTTCACTGTTGACCACATGAAGGATAATATTACAAAAGGGTGCATATGTTGCACCTATTTTATAAAGGTAACATAGGTGCCTGCAAATGCATTGTGTGCCATGGAGTTAATGCTGCCTCCTGGTGACTCAGCAGCCTCTGGGTTTTCTTGTCAAGGTGTGACTGGAAGTAGTTTGCCAGGCCTTTCTTCTGAGAAAATGGAGGGTAAAGTGACTTACCCCAAGTTCACAGGGAGTACCAGTGGGAATCAAATTCTGATCTTTTGGTCACCAGGCTGCTGCTTTAACTACTAGGCTACTTCTCTACTCCTATATGCCCTCCTAAAATTGCCTCAAGCAAAGTAGATGCACACAGTTATAACTGCTCTGGAGCAGGGGTAATTGTGTGTGTGTGTGCGCGTGTGTGTGTGCACATGCCAGAAAGAATGGGCACGTATGCCTGTATTTTTATAGCGTAAACACAAGTGCCACACTCTGCTTTGCTATGCCTATTCTCCACCGTGGGACATTCACGTTCCTGGCATTGCCCAAGCCACGCCTCCATCATGTGCCTATTCAGACCTGGAGATCCTCAGGCTGGGGGCATCCACAGACCTGGCTTCTAAAACTGCTCTAGAGGCAGTTCTGTGCTTTGGACGTCCCTATGCCCATTTTCGCATGTCCAAAGCATGAATAGGATTTCCAAAATGACCCCCATAGTGGCTGAATATTCCCAAATAAGGGAGGCATTGCCTTCTTTGGTAGACTGAACCCAGAGCACATCATTAAAATGCTGCCATTTTGGAAGATGGCAAGTTGCCAGAGGCAGGAGCAAATGGGTATCGCAGAGCATCCTGCCTCACAACCTTTAGAGGTGGATGGGAGTGCAGGGGGGTTAGGGGTGTCCTGGACCAAATAGCCTGGTGGGAATGGGGGGGGGGGGGTCTAGGATCCAGGGCCCACGCTAGGCCACCAGAGAGATTTTGTGGGTTGGGAGTAGGGGACGGGGGCAGGAGCAGGGCAATCCGTCAGGCCCAGTTTTTTTCCCTTTTTAATGTCTCCCTTCTTGTCAGTGCGTGAGTCAATCCTTGCTCAAGCAGGGACATAAAGGGAGACATTTATTCATGATGCAGCATACTGCTGCATAATACCGCTGTAGTGCATGTTTTTTTTTATGACAGCGCACACTTTTTAACGCAGTCGTAATTTGCATACCATTAGTTTACCGCATTGGAAGTAAAAAAAATATTTAGCGTGTGCATTAGTAAGCTTGGTGTTGATGTTTAACACTGCGTTTTAATGCATTGTATACTGCATCTAGGCCCATATGTGATTGGTTGCAGTGCTGTGGGAGTTAGCAGCATTATCATTAAGATATTGGCATCTTTCAGGGAGGTAATCTGCTTCATCTAACTCTATTGGGGGTGCTGGTCTTGGTGGAAATAGTGGTGGTTAAAAGTTTTTGGAAAGAATCATCAGTGGGATCAACACCATGACCTCCCCAACGGACCCTTGTCCACCTTTCTGGATCAAACAAACAAAAACCTATCTCAGCCCAATCATAGCTAGAATCGCCAACATATCACTAGCTGAAGGCACCCTTCCGCCCCCATTGAAGCATCACAACCCAAAATACCCTCCACCCACCATAACGACGCCACCAGCACACTCACGTCATGCTGACGCAACCACATCCAGAAATACTACTGCCCAACCTGTAAATAGTTATCTAAATTGTAAATAGTTTCAGAGCGTGTCATGACTCCATAATCATACCTGTGACACAACAGCTCTGTTTGTATATAGTTACCCCCGTTTAAACCCAAGTTACAATATCTGTTTTCTGTAATGTACATTGCATGTTCCGCCGCATTGTACAAATTGATGTTACCTGTAAACCGCGCTGATTTTAAAGGGCGTGGTATAGAAATGATTCAAATAAATAAAAAATAAAAAAAAATTGAAAACAGCAGCCATCAGACTTCTGATCAAAAATAACAAGCTTGACCCATCAGATATCAAATCCTACAGACCCATCTCTAGCCTCCCCTTCCTAACCAAAATCATTGAAAAGATCATGTACCAACAGACCCAGGACCACATCGACTCCTACGGACCTCTAGACCAGCAGCAGCATGGATTTCGGCAACAGCATGGTGTGGAAACCCTTCTCATGACTCTTCTTGACACTCAATACTGGCCTCAATAAGAAAAAACAAGGCTTCATCCTCATATTTATGGACATCGCCTCAGCATTCGAAATTGCCAACCACAACCTTTTGCTCACCCAACTCTATCAAAAAGGCGTAAGAAGCTTAGCCTTAGACTGGTTCAAATCCTACCTATCTGACCGACAACAACAAGTCCGAATAGACAACCAGGCATCCAGGCCTTTCCAACAAACACAAGGGGTCCCCCAAGGATCTTCCCTCTCATCCCTTCTCTTTAACATCTACATACTGCCAATCTGTGCTATCATCCAATCATTCAACATACTCTACCACATCTACGCCGACGATGTGTTACTATACACTCCATTCACCATTGACAAGCCAGACTACTCATCCATAGTTGAATGTTTCAACACAGTCTCAGATTGGCTCATGACACACAACCTGAAGGTCAACACCAATAAGACTGAAGTCTTTTTCATATCCAAAGACCCCACATTTACCCCACCGCCCTCCCTCAAAGTGAAGGACTTTGACCTCATAACTAAGCAAGAGGTCCACTATCTGGGAGTAACAATCAACCAACACCTGTCATGGGAGACCCACACTCAAAATATCTCCAAGACAGTCTACTATAAACTAAGAACCCTCCGACACTTACGTCCTCTCCTCGAGACCTCGGACTTCCGCTCAGTTGCTCAAGCTCTCATCCTCCCTCATCTAGACTATTCCAACATCATCCTTCATGGTATGCCAAAGCACACCTTCCAGCCAGTACAACTTGCCATGAACACAGCTGCCTGCACAATCCTAGCTGCATCCAGATACGACCACATCACTCCCATTCTAATTTAGCTTCATTGGCTCCCCATAGCAAGTCGCCTGACCTACAAAGCAATGCTACTCACTTTTAAGGCCCTGCATACAATGTCGGCAACTTCGCTCTCAGAACTGATACAAAGAACGCCGGAGACCAGAACCAGGAGAAAATGTATGGTAAACTCTCTCATGAATCCATCAACAGTAAGGACCTGTATCCAGTCAACCAAGAGCTGTGCCTTTTCTCTATATGCACCAACCCAATGGAATGCCCTACCCCCAACGATACGTGCTATCCCGGATCTTACAACTTTTAGGAAGGCATTGAAGACTTATCTCTTCCAACTAACATACAACCAACCACCCTAGACTAGCCACACAAACAGAAACAGCCCATCACTGCGAATATGCTCCAGTAATGTATATATGTTCCTAGTTATACCTCAAATGAAAACTCCTGTAATGTAAATATGTTCCTAGTTATACCCCAGATGTAAACTCCTGTAATGTAAATATGTTCCTAGTTTCAACTCAGATGTAAACCATGTTAGATTGTAAACCATTTAAACCATATAATCTAATCACTATGTTATCTGTAAGTGTTATTTGTAACACACATTCATATGTTTCATGTAAACCGCACTGATCTGTAATAGCGCGGTATATAAAAACAAACAAATAAATAAATAAATAAAATAAATAATGAATGAATGGGCACAGCAGTTGTTCCTATAGTGATTCAGAGCACTGGTCCTCAAGACCTCCAGGCATGGTTGTCATTTTAACCAGAAACAAGCTACTGTATTTATTAAAGCATATGTGTGCATATATATTTTCTGGATATTCTTTGTCAATATCATGAAAATGAGACACGTTTTGATGGCTTTGCAGGTTTGAGTCGAGAACTATTCGCAGACAAGGTCAGTGGATTCAGGAGGCATAAAAGGCACTTTTGACTCCTGAATGAAGGTGAGCCAAAGTGCCTACCTAAATTAAAATTAAAAAAAAAAAAGTATGTTGCAGATTTCCGAAGACTAGATGAAAATTTTTTTTTTACGTATATCTGAGAGCAATGTTGGATACTAGTAGAGGAAAGTGGCACTCTTGGTATCTCACAAAATATAAATTCTGTAAAGAAAGAAATGCCTGGATGTATGTTAAATGAGCTGCAGTTAAATGAACCATAGATTAAAATTAGCATTTTTATGAGCTGAATACAAAGACTTACGAAAATATATTTGCAACTGGAAAATGAAGTTATATTCAAAGTATAGTAGACAAGATCTTGATATGATTTATTACATGCAGAAGATGGAAAGCGAGAGGGGTAATGCCTCACTTTTTAGGATGAGAATGATAAAATTTGGCTGCTTGCTAACTTTCCTGTCTGCTCTGTGAGATCCAGTGCTACATACCTGTGAACAGAGCCGTGTGGTAGAAACAGGGTGAAATGCACATTTCTGAACTCGTCTTCCTTTTAGTTCGTGGCTGAAAATGGAATGTGCAAACTAGAGTTTCAATGATGCATTATTTTAGTTCCAGCATTTATAATGCACCTTTTCAATTGCTTGGAAAGGACAAGGTGGCTTACAGCACTTAAAACCATCAAATAAAAGAGCATCTTACACATCCTCTACCCTCCTCCAGTCTCCAGTCTCATTTCTGCTTCCCAAAAACGCCAGGTTTTCAGAGCACATCAAAACTTACAACAAACCATAGTTTTCTGCAAGGATGGTAAGAGAGCATTCCACCACTTAGTCTAAGTAAGCTGTTAATTCTTCATGTGCTTGGTTCAGATAGTAAGGTCTTTGTGGCACTGGTTGTGTAACCATTCCACTGGTTTAGCATGGTAGGGCGTGTCAATTTTAGGGGTAGATTTTTATTTTTCCAAACTTTACAAACTACTAGTGACCAAATTACGCAGTTTTGCATGCTGAACTTAAAGCTATCTTCAGAAACTGCTTAAAGTGAGTCTTACCTACAGCAAATCACAGTTGAAATATGTGGAAATTAAGTAATATTTACGTACAAATAGTTTGAACAACACCTGTAGCCACATAATTGTCTTTAAAATGTCTTTTATGCAGTTAATTTAATGTTATTTAACAAAATCCAGCAAAGAAGCCGTATCTTGTTTGCTTCTGTTTCGGCTCATGAGCTCTCCCTGCTGACCATCTGACCTCTAATATAATGTTCCCTCTTCTTCTGATTGTACACATGACCAGCAGCCTAGGTTGTCATTTTTACACACCTTTCTATGGACTGGGTGTGTGATGGCCAGTCTGGAACCACCATGGACTTGCTCAGAAATGCCCTGATCTCTGCTGTTGTCATGGTACAGGTAAGAGGAGGCTCAGAGACTCCGGAGCTCCAGTCAAGTAATTGAGTGAGTGTAGTTGCTTCAGTGTTGAAAGATGATGTTTTCCTGGGTCTCACACTGCTGTCTCCAAGCTGAGCCTTCCCATCCCTTTCACCTCTGATCTTCAATATCTTCTCTGCATCTCCTCTTTCCTGTTCCTCTTCACTGCACAACATAGCTTGCAGAACAGACTCGCTGTAACCATACCAAGCTGACCTTCTCACTGTAGGCATGACTATCTTTCTTACCTCTTCACACCGTTCTTTCAACAGTTGCAGATGGCAAAGGAGATGCCTGGGACCTTGTGTCCAATTGCTATTTATTTTCATATTGAACCAGTTCACCATGTAGTTCACCATTCAGTTTGTTCAATGTAAACCGCACTGATGCAGAATAGCGCGGTATATAAGAGAATGTAAATAAATAAATAAATAACACAGAAATAAGTAAGATAAATTGATAATTGAGGCACAAAATGCATTAATATGCAATGCAAACACACAAAAACTATTATCAGAGCACTTCAACATATTTCAGTAATTTGTGTATTTTTGCATAATTTCCTAGAAATTGCAGGTAGGTAAATAACATATTACACAAAATTTAAAGCTAGTTGTTGATTTGTCACATGATATTGTATCATTTTTTCACTGGTGCTTTTTAAAATTATGACATCTCCAAAATTGACACGCCCTGTTAGCAGTGTTAAATACAGATGTAAGGGGTTCTTACTTCGGGGTAGGCCATTTATACATTTACCTCCAGGGACTTACAGAAATATTTCTTTCTTTTACGGTCCTCTCCCCTCATTCAATCAGCACATGTACGCTCTTCCCAAGGGGTCTGTTTTCTCCTGAGCAAAGGGATTTCCCTTTGTAGCCCAGGTGTAGATCTCACAATGTCACAATATCCAGAGATTAGTATGGAGTTGGGGGTCCAACTTTACTTTACAACTTGTGAAAGACATATATTGCTTTGAGATGGTCTTTCTGTCCCTAGGTTGTACAGCCTGAAGGAAATGCTGTTTCAGTATAGTCTTAGGCCATACATCTCCTCAATCTCTGTCTCTTTCCTTTATCAGTGCTTTTGAATTAGTGATTTCATAAGTGCTGGGCAAACGTCTTCCCTTCTGACCAAACTTTACAAGGGGTTTTCCCTCCACTGTGGGGTCCTCCTCCACACAGATGGTCTTCCAGATGGGAACTTCGCACTGTACCTTTTCTCCTGCAGTCATGCTCCAGTTGGGTGCTTTCTCTCTGCTCTTCCTCTCTCTATGCTTGTAGCTAAGTGTCTGAGTTCACTGCATGGTTTTAAAAGTCAGCCAGAGTGGTAGTTAAAAAAAAAAAACAATATAGAAAGTAACGTAACACTAGAGGGAAGCTTCACACAAAACATAAAATAAAAATGAAGCCTAAAGCAGAGCACAAAGGAAATGCACCTTGCCTCTAGCAAATCCACAGAACTACACCACCCTCTAGGGCAGCGGTTCTCAACCTGTGGGTCGCGACCCCCACGGTGCCGCCACAGGATTTAGCAGGGGTCGCCTCACTCCAGTTAAAAAAAAAAAAAAAAAAAATCACACAAGTTGCTGCCGCTGCTGAGTCCGCTTCTCGGCAGCAGCAAACTCACCGCCTCCCTTCTTCTGCAGCCGCGGCTCCCTGCCTCTTAGGGAACCACGGCTGTGCCTGTGAAAATGTTCCTGTCTCTCGACAGGCTCCGTGAAGCATTGTCCCATCTCCAAAGGAAGTGGTAAACAACTTCCTTTGGAGGCGGGACAATGCTGCACACTGGAGGCGGGACAATGCTGCATGGAGCCCATCGAAAGACAGAAAGGCTCTGCAGTGGCTTCACAGCACAGCCGCGATTCCCTAAGAGACAGGAAATCGCGTCTGCAGAAGAACAGAGCAGTAGCAGGCAGACATAGGGAGAGGGAGGAGGGGGCAGGGAACCTGCAACGGGGTTGACATGGGGGAGGGAGGGGGCTGACATGGAAGGATGAATGGATGGAGGGAGGGAGGGGGGCTGACATGGAGGAATGGATGGATGGAGGGAGGGGGCTGACATGGAGGTAGGGGGGCTGACATGGATGGAGGGAGGGAGGGAGGGAGGGGGGGCTGACATGGACAAAGGGGAGAGACAGGGGGACATACTGGACAGACGGGATAAATGCTGGACAGAGGGGAGAGACAGTGCGGGTTAGGATTATAATGGGCTGATGGGGGAGCTAGCACTGGTAATGGGCAGATCGGGTGGGGGGCTAGGACTGGTAATGGGTTGATTAGGGAAGGCTAGGACTGGGAATGGACTGATGGGCTAGCATTGGAAATGAGCTGATCGGGGAGGTTAGGACTGGAAATGGGCTGATTAGAGGAGGCTAGGACTGGTAATGGACTGATGGGGGGGGGGGTAGGACTAGTAATGGGCTGAATAGGGGAGCCTAGCACTGGTAATGGGGTTGGGGGGGGACTAGCACTGGAAGTGAGCTGATTGGGGGGGATTCAACTGGAAATGGGCTTATGGTGGAGAGGGGAGGATAGAGCTGCTGGCCTTGGAAGAAAACTGGGGGCTAGGGCTACAAATGGGCTGATGCGAGGGGATGGGAGAATGGGACTGGAAGGGAGTGGATGCTGAGAGAGGCTGCCATGGTATTTGGACTAGAAGGGGACTGCCAATAGGCTGATGGAAAGAAGTGAAGAAAACAAAAGAAGAGATAAGAAATGGCAGATGGACCATAGACCACAGAAAGAGAGCTAAGAGAAGACAGGAAAGCAGAAGCCTCAGATCAGGACCAGCATGATCAGAGAATAAATTGGTCAGACAAAGGTAGAAAAAATAATTTTATTTCATATTAGTGATTTGACTACAAAATCATAATAATTCTGAAATCAAATATTGTTACTTGTTATTATGATTAATTATTGTGGTTTAAATAAGTAAATTTTATAAATAAAAACATATTGCAAAGACCTATAATACGGTAAAGGAAGAGAGACGCATTTGATTTTATCATTGGGGGTCACCACAAGTTGACCAATGGTAAAAAGGGTCACGGTACAAAAAAGGTTGAGAACCACTGCTCTAGGGGCCTCTGGCTTATGTAGGGGTTAGGCAGAACCATTGTAGCCATTCCAGGAGCGGATGCTTTAGCAAGAGGGTTTACATCTCCTCACTACTTGAAGAGATAGGTCCTTGGTGTCATGAGCATACTGAGCTAGTGAGGGTCTTGAAGGAATCTTTACACAGAGATAGAGATGCAAACATGACTGAAATGTTGCGTGTTTGGAAAGATAAACATCTTAGTTTCCCAGTGGTGTATTTTATTCTTTAATGCAGGCATGTCCAACTTCGAACAGGTCGTGATCTACTTTTTCCGGCCAAAAGTGCTGGATCTACCACCATGAAAATTAATTTTCAAATTAGTTTCAAATTCAATTTTAACCCAATAAAGTTGGAGGATTCCCCCCCCCCCCCATTTTTAATGAACCTTCTGTCACTTACTTGGATGTGATCAGCTGTTAAGCAAATTGAGCAAAAACAAAACAGAGAGACGAAGATCCAGTAAGAATTGCGAGAGGAAATGGAAAGTACATTTTTTCTTAAAGTTTTATTGAGGAATAACTTTCTTTAACTGTCTTAATAACTTTCTTTAACTTTTATTGAGTAATTTGTGTTAAATTTAGGTCGAGCATTGATCCAGGCTGATCTTGCACAATCTTTAATATTTCGCACTTGCTCATTAGTGAGACGTCTGAGCCTGCATTTCATCCACCAGCTTTTTGAAGTTGGGTAAATATTGCGTGAGGGTCAGTCTCAGGGAACTCTGGAGATGTTCATCTGTCATGTTGGAACGTTGTGTACTCTTTGTCATTTTCAGATGGGAAAACGCAGATTCACACCAATAATTTGAACCGAAACAGGAGTGTACAGCTTCACTGCATCTTCTCAAGTTGGGAAATTTGTCTCTAGGCACTAGCTTCCAAACCAATTCTTGCTCAGCACGGGTCTTGAGAAAAATGTAATTTTTAAGGGTTAATATTTTGTTTTCAAGAGATGGCTTGTTCAATGAGTAATTTTTACTGATAGCAGCTGCAGTTTCTTTAATGTCCACATCTACTTTGAATGGGTATGACAAGTACTCCACAACTGTTACAATTTTTTGGAAGTCACAGAATCTATTTTCGAATTCCTGGATAACAGAACAGATTTCTGTCACATACTTCTCGTTCTGCAAAACAAAATTTGGATATTGTCCTAGATGGTCCTGCGTATTAGGAAAATGGTCAAAAGTGTTGTTTGCAAGGTCAGTCATTAGCTCAAATTTGCTCTTGTAGGATGAAACTGTACTCATCTCGCCAATGCATTTGTTTTTACCTTGTAGTTCAAGGTACATATCACTTAGTTCATCTGTAAAGTCAGCGGGAAATGCCAGATCACATAACCACTCCTCATCTTCCAACTCTGCTTGGTCATCTCCCCTCTCCTTCAAAAAACTTCTTATTTCATTCAGCAAATCACAAAATCTTTGCAGAAATGTGTGCCTATTTAGCCACCTTACATCTGTATGCAAAATGATTTCCGCTGCCCCTTCATCAAAAGATTGAAAAGCCATCTTTGAAGTGATCTTACACAAACTGAATTTACAATTTTGAAAGTGATGTCCATGACAGTCTTTGTACTGAGTCTCTTGCTTGCCAAAACTTGCTGGTGAATGATGCAGTGGTAAGAAAGGAAATCTGGGAAGTCGTCATGCTGTCTACAGAGGGCTATGAAACCGTTAACCTCATCTGTCATTGCTCTTGCTCCATCAGTAGTGATGGAAACAAGTCTATGCAAATACCTCATCAACTTTCTCAGTGCGATATCTTGATCAGTGTCCATTGTCATTATCATAACGACTGTATGTAAATAATATTTGTAAATAGTTCCCCCATGTTACCCAAGTTTGTACACCTGTTCTCTGTAAACTCAGAATAGTTTGTTGTTCTGGTGATTTTGTTTCGTGTAAACCGCGCTGATACCAAATAGCGCGGTATATAAAAGATTGTAATAAATAAATATGCAATGGAAGATTACACTTTGTCACAAAAGAATGGAAAGAACTGAATATTTCCTGACTGGTAGTTCTCCCTTTTAAAGAAATCATTCCAAGTAGTTCTTCTTTAACACTGAAGTCTTCAAAAAACACCGGATAAAGACTAGTAACTGGGCTATGTCTCTTATGTCTGTAGATTCATCCAGTTGGAGTGAGAAAGCAACACAATTTGAAACATCCTCCAACAATTGTTCAGTTGTGTCTCCACACATCTTTTCTATTCGCCGCACGACGGTGTATCTTGACAACTGTACATCTTGAATAGCAGCTATGATCTCTTTCTTATTTTTAAATCCTTCAAAAAGATTGTCAGCTGCTTCAAGAAAACAATAAGAACATAAGATACATATGCCATACTGGGTCAGACCAAGGTCCATCAAGCCCAGTATCCTGTTTCCAACAGTGGCCAATCTAGGTCATACGTACCTAGCAGTTTCCCCAAAAGACACAGGTTCCGCAACGCTTGTACTGGGTCAAGCATTGATATCCTGGGTCCCTTCTTAATAATGGTTTATGGACCTTTCCTCCAGGAACTTGTCCAAACCTTTTTTAAACCCAGCTATACTAACAGCCTTTACTACATCCTCCGGTAACAAATTCCAGAGTTTGATTACACGTTGAGTGAAAAAATATTTTCTTTTATTAGTCTTAAATAGTTTACCCTGTAGCTTCATTGCATGTCCCCTAGTCTTTCTATATTCTGATAAGGTAAACAATCGATCTACGTTTACCCGTTCCACTCCGTTCATTAATTTATAGACTTCTATCATATCTCCCCTCAGCCGTCTCTTTTGCAGGTTAAAGAGCCCTAACCTTTTTAGCCTTTCTTCATAGGAGTATCCTTCCATCCCCTTTACCATTTTGGTGGCTCTTCTCTGAACCTTTTCTAAAATCGCTATATCCTTTTTAAGATACGGCGACCAGAATTGCACACAATATTCAAGGTGCGGTCTCACCATGGAACGATATAGAGGCATTATAATATCTTTTGTTTTATTTTCCATTCTTTTCCTTATCATACCTAGCATTCTATTTGCTCTCTTGGCCGCCGCTGCACACTGGGCCGAGGGTTTTAACATGGTATCCACAATGACGCCTAAATCTTTTTCCTGGGTGGTGGTTCCTAATGTGGAACCTTGCATCGTGTAACCATAGTTTGGGTTGTTCTTCCCTAGGTGCATAACCTTGCACTTGTCCACATTAAATTTCATCTGCCATTTTGATGCCCAGTCTTCCAATTTATCAAGATCCTCTTGCAATTTTTCACAATCCTCTTGGGTTTTAACAACTTTAAATAGTTTTGTGTCATCTGCAAATTTGATAACCTCACTCGTTATTCCACTTTCCAGGTCATTTATGAATATGTCAAAAAGCAGAGGACCCAGCACAGATCCCTGGGGTACACCACTATTCACCTTTCTCCATTGGGAAAATTGGCCATTTAGCCCTACACTCTGCTTTCTATCTTTTAACCAGTTCCTGATCCACAATAGTACACTGCCTCCTATCCCATGACTCTTTAGTTTTGCCAAACGTCTCTGATGAGGGACCTTGTCAAAGGCTTTCTGAAAGTCCAGATACACTAAGGGGCTTGTTTACAAAGCCGCGGTAGCAGTTTCCGATCGTTATCGGAGCCGCTGCCCCATTGATTTCAATGGGGCCGCGGCTCCTATAACGATCGGAAACCACTACCCCAGCTTTGTAAACAAGCCCCTATATCAACCGACTCACCTTTGTCCACCTGTTTATTCACACTTTCAAAAAAACATAACAGATTAGTAAGACAAGATCTTCCTTGTCTAAAGCCATGTTGGCTGTCTCCCATTAGGCCATGACTATCTACATGCTGAGTAATTTTATTCTTTATGATGGTTTCTACCATTTTTCCCGGTACTGACGTGAGGCTTAACGGTCTGTAGTTTCACGGATCACCCCTGGAACCCTTTTTAAAAATTGGTGTTACATTGGCGATCCTCCAATCTTCAGGTATTAGAGATGATTTTAATGATAGTTCACAGATTACTAATAGCAGGTCTGCAATTTCATATTTCAGTTCTTTCAACACCCTTGGATGTATACCATCCGGCCCAGGTGATTTGCTACTCTTCAGTTTATCTAATAGTTGTAATACATCTTCCCGATGTATCGATATTTCCTTCAATTCTTTCGCACCTTTAAATACCACTTCAGTCATGGGTAACATCCCTACATCTTCCTCAGTAAAGACTGAAGCAAAGAATTCATTCAGTCTCTCCGCTATTGCCTTATCGCCTCTTAGTGCCCCTTTAACTCCTCTATCATCTAATGGACCAACTGACTCTCTCACAGGTTTTTTGCTGCGAATGTACTTGAAAAAATCTTTATTTTGCGTTTTTGCTTCCACAGCAAGCTGCTTCTCAAATTCTCTCTTTGCCTGCTTTATCAATGCCTTGAATTTGATTTGCCAGTGCTTGTGCTGTTTCCAGGTTTCGTCGTTTGGCTTTTTTTTCCATTTCCTGAAAGATGCTTTTTTGGCAACAACAGCCTCTCTGACCTCCCCTTTAAACCATGCTGGCAGTTTTTTGGACTTCCTTCCACTTTTCTTAAAGCGTGGAATACAGCTGATCTGGACTGCCAAGATAGTATTTTTCAACAACACCCAAGCTTGACTCCAGACCAAGGAGGAGAAGCACCTCAGACCCCATCAATACCCCATGCTTTGGGGGTATTGATGGAGTCTGAGGTGCTTCTCCTCCTTGGTCTGGTGCTTGTGTCAGATCTTATGAGGGGTTGCGGACTGTTTGCTGAGAGGTTATGTTTGATTTTAAAGATGTTTAGTATTACCTTTTATCCGATGCAGGAGCTGATTGGGAGCCAGTGGAGTTGGTGGAGAATGGGGGTGATGTGATTGTGTCTTGAAGATCCAGTTATTATGCGGGCGGCAGTGTTTTGTGCTATCTGCAGGGACCGGAGTGTTTGCTTTGTGAGTCCAAGGTAGATGGGGGTTGCAGAAGTCTAAGATGGGTATGATTAGGGCTTGACAGATGGTGCGGAAGTGATCCTGTGAGAGAATTGGCTTGAGGCATCGGATGGTTCTCATTTTGAAGTATGCGTTTTTGGTGGTTTTGCTGATGTGTGACTCTAGGTTCAGGTCTTTGTCGAGAGTCACTCTGAGGTACTTTACTTCAGTTTTTATCAGTATTGTGATGTTGTTCAGTTTGATGGTGGGAGGTGGGGTGAAGGTGGAGTTTTGGGTGATGGGTAGTGCTTCTGTTTTGTTGTAGTTTATGGTCAGGTTGTTTTCTAGTAGCCAGCTTGTCATTTGTTGAAGACAGTCTGCTATTTCGGTGTAGTCCAGGCTGTCCAGATTGATTGGGGTGAATATCATGATGTCATCTGCATAGATCGTGTATTGTATCTTGTGGTTCTTAATGATATTGCAGATTGGTTGAATGTAGAGGTTAAATAATAGCACAGAGAGGGAGGATCCTTGTGGTATGCCCTGATTCTTAGTTGTCAGGAGGTGACAGTGCCACTCTTGACTTGGAGCTGTCTGTCTGTGAGGTATGAGGTGAACCACTTCAAGGTGGTGCCGTGTAGGCCAATATCCTGTAGTCTTGTCTATGAAGATCATGATGATGCCTCTCTTGACATTGCATTGCAGTACTGCACGCCACTGAAACTACACTCTGGAATGCCTACATGTGACAGTTGTGATTAGTGGATAAAGAGGAGGAACTGTGAGCAACTCAGTGGAAACTTTGCTAGATATTGATTTCGGAGGCAATTGCATCCCCTAAGGCTGGTGCTCATCTGAATGCAAGTTTCTCAATGATGAGACTCCAGGCCAAAGCATATGGAAGGATGCGATTAGCATGAATTGGCCAGCCTCTCTTCCCCCATGCTGGGGTAGCTGTATACCTCTTCCTCCTGGTCTTTTTGGGTCCTAGGTTTTCCTGGAACTGACAGCCCCACCGATTAAAGGTTTGGGAGAAAATGCGGGAAGAACTCTCAAGAGAGGTATGGAGAGAGGTGTTTACTTTTTATTTTTCCATCCTTCCACCAACCCACCCATCAGCAGCAGATATTGAACAAAAAGAGGGAGGCAAGGGTGCCTTTGTATGTCATAGTTGGGCATACTAGGGTGCCTGAGCCCAGGGTGCCTTAGTGCTCCTGGAAACTATTGGTCCTTGTCCTTTGGGGCCAATTTGTGCATGGAAGGGGGGCTTCACTTTACCATAGGCTGTGGGGTGCGAGGGGTCATCATTTCATCTGCAGGCTTAGCAGGGTGGTGGTGGTGGCGTGCAGGATGACCTTCCTTTCCTTTGAAAGATGCATGGTTGATAAGATGCCTAGAAGGTGATGACTTAGGTGGTCTCACGGCACAAAAGAAGGAGCCAGGCCTAGCTGCTCTTATAGTAGGCTAGAAGTGAATGGTAGAAATCTGGGTTGGCTGAAATGCACATGGGGTTTTTAATGGTTAAGTCTTGTAATGAAGATGCAGCACTGTCTTTTAGAGCTAAGGATATAATTTTTATAACCACCCACATTGGTGAAAAGTATGCATGTGCTTTTCATTCTGCAGACCTTGTAGGATTTTCAAAGACAGTGCAAATCTAATTTCACTTTGAAAATTATCCCAGGAAAGGTACCCTTACATATGTACCTATTTACACCTACTGATTCATGTGGATACCTTTTCCTCTGCCGGTGTCCACAGCTGCCTATCTCTTGAGTCCTGCCTGACCTTTGCGATTCAAAGCGCGATTGTGTCGTACTACCCTAATGGCGGGAATGTCAGTGAGAGACTCCTGTGCAACTTGAAGCCGCTTAGCGGGAACGCTGCATGACACTGAGAATTGAAAAGTATGTGCATAGTTCCAAACCCCATCTTCAGGAACATGTCCTACAATGGGTGAAAATATTTGCAAAATGACAATACAGGCTTATTTTATAACATGACAATGTGCCTATGTGAGAGGGACCTTTTTAAGAAGGCAACATTGGCGCCTATGCGCCTTTATTAGAGCTAGCCCCAATAGTGCACAAATGCCTGTGCACATATTTCCATTTCACTGATGCAATTGTAAACGTGTGCGTGCACTCTTGTGTCTACTGGTGTATTTTATAAAATATGTACGTACATTGTAGTACTTCACGCCACTGAAACTACATTCTGGAATGCCTACACGTGACATGCAAACAAGTACATTCAATTTTCTCGGCACACATACTTGCACATACATATACCTCTGTACAGTTTTAGAAAAGACCTTTACTGAATGTAAAACAGATTTTACCGGTGGGAAAATCTTTCTAAAATTATTCCCATGGTGATACTTTTATAAGGGTAAAGCAGTGTTTGAAAATTGCTCCCTAAATGGCAGGCTGTGATAAGTGGTTCTTGTTGCTGGGTATGGCTATAGGAGAAGGAAATGTTAGGACTGCTTTTCTTGACAGATCTAGATGAGTGGATCAGGTGCTACAGAAGAGCCTTGAGACTTGAGAAAGGGGTACGGGTTGAAAGCCCGGCTTCTCAGAAAGAGAGGAGTAGAGAGGAAGAGCTGCAGGACCTAATATTTAAAGGCATTTACATAGTTTGCATACATGCCAACTCTGTTAATGTTGCTAAGCAGGATATTTAATGGCACTAACGGGGTCAGCATTGGGGCGTGCTAGGGCGGCACCCATTGCTAACTGAGCAGTGGTGATATTGAGCCACTGCCCAGTTAGCAACACATGGCAAAGGTCAGGTGCAGGAAAGACTGGCCTACCTTTCCCGCAGAAGCTAACCAGCACCGGCATTGAATATTTGGGTTTAAAATTCAACAGTGATGGCTAACTGCGTTATATTGGCTAGCTGCTGATGTTGAATATCAGGCCCATAAAGTCTGATCACAAGGTTTACAGAAACAATAATCTGTCCCTTTTCGTAGGTAGATAAAAATCTTGTGTGTTTGCAGGTCCCTGGGATTGGATGCTGCTCAGGGGAGCATCCAATCTCCCCACCTTCCTGACACCCTGGTCCCTGTTTGATTTAGGGGCCCTATTCTGTCTTGGCTTTCCTCTTCTGTCTCCCACTGCATCTTTAGTGTATATTCTGGTGGATCTTCCTCCACTGCTATACCACTCTCAGTCAGTGTACCTCTGGGCTCTGTCCTGGGACCTCGTATTTTCTCTCTCTGCATCTATTCCCTTGGTGTCCTGATCTCCTCCCATGCATTTCAGTAACATATTTATGCGGATGACTCTCAAATTTACCTTTCTGCACCTGAAATCTCTCTAGGAATCCAGGCCCGTATCTGACTGCCTGTTTGACATTGCTGTCAGGATGTCCCACCACTGTCTGAAATGAGCACACCTCTCCCATTCCTCCTTTTTCTTTTTGTGGATAATACAGCTGTTCTCTGAGTCCTCAGCTTGCAACTTTAGGGTCATGTTTGAGTCGTTTCTCAGTCTCTGCACGCATCCATCAGATAGCCAAAACCTGTCATTTCTTTCTCTATATCATCAGCAAAATTTGTCCATTCCTTTCTGAATATACTACCAAGACCCTTATCTACTCTCTAGTCACCTGTCATTAGACTACTGCAACCTCGTCCTTGATGGTCTCCCTATGACTCATCTTTCTCTACTTCAATCCATTCAGAACTCGGCTGCATGGCTAATCTTCTACCAATGTCACTATGTTCATGTAACCTCTCTTCTCAAGTCACTTCACTGGCTCCATATCTAGAAACATAGAAACATGATGACAGAAAAAGACCACATGGCCTATCTAGTCTGTCCTTCCATAACAACAACTACAACAGTCCACTTTTTACCTTTAGAGATCCTCTGTGTTGGTCCCATGCTTTTTTGAATTCAGTTACTGTCCTCATCTCTACAGCCTCCACTGGGAGACTATTCCATGGATCCACTAATCTTTCTGTAAAGAAATATTTCCGCATATCACTCCTGAATCTATCTCCCTTCACCCTCATCCCATGTCCCCTCGTAGCAGAACTTGCTTTCAATTGAAAGAGGCTCTCTCCCTGAACATTTATGCCACGGAGGTATTTAAACATCTCAATCATATCACCTCTATCCCGCCTTTCCTCTAAGGTGTACATATTAAGATCCTTACGTCTGTCCTCATATGCTTTATAATGAAGCCCACTAATCATTTTAGTAGCCACCCTCTGCACCGACTCCATCCTGTTCACATCCTTTTGAAGGTGCGGTCTCCAGAATTGCACACCATACTCTAAATGAGGTCGCACCAAAGACTTATACAGAGACATTATCACCTCCTTTTTTCTGCTAGCCATTCCTCTCCGTATGCACCCAAGCATCCTTCTAGCTTTTGCCGTCGCCTTTTCTACCTGTTTAGCTACTTTAAGATCTATTTCTGCATCCAGTTCAAACATCTCTTACTGGCCTACAAGTGCACTATTCTGTGGTTCCTCATTACTTCTCTTCTTTTTTTCTCTCTCTGCATTCCTCCTCGGGAACTCCACTCATCAGGCAAATTCCTAGATATCCAGGAACAAGCAGGAATGTAGTCTTCACATATGGGTATTGTCGGTACCGACGGATCCTGCATGGGAACGCTCCCCAGTGTCCAATTAGAAAGCTTTTGGAAGCATCCCATAGCGCCTGCGTGCTGCCTTCCTGCCTTTCCCAACTGCCTCTCTCCAGTTCTTCGTTTTCCGCGGAGCCAGCAGGTCGTTGTTCCTGTCACCGCAAAAAAATATTTTCCTTATTCCTTGTTTTTTGTGGTCGCGTCTGCCTTCCTTGACGCTATACTGGTACCGCCGGTACTCTTTTCTTTCTTTCTTTCGTTAAAAAATATATATATATTCTATTTTTTTCCAGACTTTTCTTCCCAGGTGCACGCACCATTTTGGGCCTTAGGCCCAAAATTCCCTCCACTATGGAAAAACACGCTTCAGGTTTCAAGAAGTGCACCAAGTGTGGCGGTACCATCTCCGTCACCGACACCCATGAGTGGTGTCTTAAATGTTTAGGTCCTGACCACTCCATCTCCGAGTGTATGGCTTGTGCCATGATGTCCAAGAGGGGTCGACAAAACCGAGCTGCTAAGCTCAGCGCCCTTTTTCCCTCCGATGCAGCTTCTGTGGCATCGAAGTCTTCCAGGGCTTCGTCTTCCTCCCATGGATCTCAGGTAACGAAACATAAGTCTAGCCGGTCCTTCCAAGCATCGAGATGCCTCTGACGTTGCCCTTGAGGGTTCTGTACCGGCAGAATTGCCACGGTGGGAGGCTTCGGCTTCCAAAGCATTATCGGGGCTCCAGGATGTTCTCGAGGCCTCAACCTCGGCAGAACTACTAGTGCCATGCTCTGGGGTACCGGCTGCTTCCGGTACCAATACCCAGGCATCGGCAGCGTCGATAGACCAGAGGTTCCTGGTTATTGAACGCAGTCTGGCGGCTCTCCTTATGGCATCGACACCCTCGGAACTGCGTCAGACAGTTCAACTGGTACCGGTACCAGTATCGGTACCGGTACCAATAGCATCGGTATCGACATCGGTGTCTGCTTTGCCGGCACCCAGTTATGCGATGCCTTCCGGTGCCGATACACTGGTACTGATTCCCCCGGTACCGACTTCGGTCGGTACAGGTATCGGGCTCTTCAAGAGCATCCGGACAGAAGGTACTTTGAATCCTCGGAGGATTCTGACAGCTCTGCCGGTACCGGGATACTTCTCCCGGAGGAGCCTTCCTCCCTTAAACGTAGGATGTCTCCTCCAGAAGATATCTCCTTTCAGGATTTTATCAGAGAGGTGGCTCGAGTTCTGTCCATTACTGTGGCTCCTGAAACAGAGCCCAGGGCTAAGGAGTTGGAGATTTTACTGCTAGGTACATATGACCTAGATTGGCCACTGTTGGAAACAGAATACTGGGCTTGATGGACCTTGGTCTGACCCAGTATGGCATATCTTATGTTCTTATCCCAAAGCTCCTAAGGAGGCAGCTACTCTGCCTGTCCATGAGATCTTACATGATCTCATGTTGAGAATGTGGGAGACACCTCTTACCACCTCTCCTCACTCTCTCAGACTGGATACCATGTATTGAGTCCCTCCTTGTCCTGGTTTCCAGAAAACTCTGCTTCCTCACCACTCTATTGTAGTGGAATCAGCTATGAGAAGGATCAGGCGTGCAAAGAGGCATGCCTCTAATCCTCCAGGACGTGAGTGTAGAACTTTGGATGCCTTTGGACGTCGTACTTTCCAGGCTTCCATGCTTTCTGCCAGGATCAGTTCCTATATTTTATATATGGGAATTTTCCTTAAAGAAGTCACAGGAGACTTGGAGATTTTAAGCCCTCTCCTTCCTGATGACAAGAGGCAGGACTTTCTCACACTGGTCAAACATGCTCAGGATGTTTCTAAGTTTGTCAATCGTGCAGCTTTTGACTGTTTTGAGTGCATAAGCAGAACCTCTGCCATTGCCATAGGTGCACGTAGAATTGCCTGGCTCCAGGCATCTGATTTGGAGCTCTGGGTGCAGGAAAAACTAGGTAATATCCCTTGTACAGGTGAGAACCTATTTGGCAAAAATTGGCAAGAAAAAGCCAATGAGTTGGATGCTGACAACTCCACTTTGGATAGGTTATCCAAAGCCACAGCTGATCCTGCAAGAAAGAAATCTTTCAAGAAACCATTCTTCTCCAAAAAGAAGAGGTTTTATCCCTCTTATTCCCAGCAGGGACGTTCTGCAGGTCAGCCTGCCCGGAAAAGTCAACAACCACCTAAACAAAGGAAAGCAAAGACTGCTAAACCTCAACCGTTTCAGCAGTCTCAGCCTCCACAAGGCCTTTGACTTTCATCTAGAGAACTTAGCCTTCCTGGCCCTCAATGGACCAGAGCCTTCCACCATTCCAGGAAGGTTGTGTCACTTTGCCCCCAGGTGGGGGCAAATAACAGCAGAGCATTAGACACTCTCCATTATAAAAGAGGGGTACAAGCTTCACTTTCTGTGCATGCCCCCTCCCACAATGGTAAGACAGTTCAATTTTCAAACCTCTCTCATCAACCTGTTGGATCAAGAGGTCACTATGCTTCTTGCCCAAGGGGCAATAGAAGTAGTACCCATTCATCAACAGGGTACGGGGTTTTACTCCCCCTATTTTCTCTGGGAACTCTGCTGCCATACCTTCAGAGTCAGGATTGGCTTTGTTCTCTAGATCTCAAGGATGCATACACTCATGTTCTCATCCATCCAACTCACAGAAAGTTCTTTCTGTTCCTTTTTCAAGGAAAGCACTACCAATACAGGGTGCTTCCTTTTGGCCTGGCCTCAGCACCAAGAGTGTTCACGAAATGCATGGCTGTGGTAGCAGAATTTCTCCGCACTCTGGGGATATTCGTCTTCCCCTACTTAGACGACTGGCTCATTCGAGCCCCATCAGAGTCAGAGGTCAGGACTTCCCTATCTTGTACAATGCGTATCCTTCAGTATTTGGGTCTGGTCATAAACATCCCAAAATCCAGTCTAACTCCCACTCAGTCTCTAGAGTTCATAGGCCCTTGCTTTTTTGGTATCCAGTAAAGCTCCTATCTTCCCTAGGCCCGTTGTCTTCACATGGTGCAGTTAGCTTCTCAAGCAGTACTAAAACCTCATCTCACTGCCTGAGAAATGTTACAACTACTAGGCCACATGGCATCTACCGTGCATGTGGTTCCTTATGCGCACCTCCATATGAGAGCAGCCCAGTGGACTCTATCCACTCAATGGACCCAGGCATCAGGGTGCCTGTCAGACAAAATAGCAAACACAAATTGCCTTATTTTGTCTCTCCAATGGTGGCAGTCCACTCAGAACCTGTTGCTGGGGTCCCCATTTCAACAACCTTTACCCCAGGCAACTCTCACAACAGATGCTTCACCAATGGGTTGGGGAGCTCATCTGCAAGACCTCTCCACCCAAGGCACTTGGACTCCACAGGAGACTCATCTACATATCAGTCTCTTAGAGCTCAGAGCAATCTTCCTTGCTGTTCGAGTGTTCCACACCCTGCTCAGCTACAAGACAGTCCTCATTCATACGGACAATCAAGTAGCCATGTTCTACATGAACAAGCAGGGGGAACAGGCTCTCTGTCGCTTTGCAATGAAGTTTTGCGACTATGGGCCCTCACCAGAGAGCAGCAGATTCATCTCCTGGCAGTGTATCTTTCAGGCATCCAAAACTCTTGGGCAGACAGACTCAGTCGAGTTCTGCTTCCACACGAATGGTCTCTACATGCAGACCAGGTGGCCAAGATGTTTCAAATTTGGGGAACCCTGGACATAGACCTCTTTGCAAGTCTGTTGAATGCCAAACTTCCCCGATTCTGTTCCAGAATTCCGGCTCAGGGCTCTCAGGCCAGGGACGCTTTCCTCCTTCACTGGGAGCAAGACTTCCTTTATGCCTTTCCACCCATTCCCCTAATTCCGAAACCCTGTTCAAGCTTCAGAGAGAAAGAGGGCGTATGATTCTCATAGCTCTACATTGGCCGCGCCAAGTGTGGTACCCTCTGCTTCTACATCTCTCTCAAGCTCCCTCCCTGGAGTTAGGGTCTGCTCCAGATCTCCTGTCACAGGAGGACGGAATGTTATGGCATCCCAATCCTCAATCTCTGCATCTCAGAGCTTGGTTGCTGAAGGTCTAGATCTTCATGATCTTAACCTCTCTCAGCAAGTAAAGGATGTCCTTTATGCTTCCAGAAAGCCTTCCACAAGATGCTCTTATGCTTTTAAGTGGAAGAGGTTTGCTATATGGTGGTCGCAGAAGGGTCTTAACCCCCTTGCGATACCTCTGGAATCATTACTGGAGTATCTCCTTCATTTATCCAATGCAGGACTTAAGACTAACTCAGTAAGAGTCCATTTGAGTGCTATTGCAGCTTCTTTCAAGCCTCTAAATGGACAACCTATTTCCTCCCATCCTCTTATAGCAAGATTTATGAGAGGCCTTCTTACTAAGCCTCCCGTTAGGCCACCACCGTTGGCATGGGACTGAAACCTGGTTCTTGGTCAGCTCATGAAGCCACCTTTCGAACCCTTAGCTACTACCTCATTGACATTCCTTTCTTGGAAAGTTATCTTTCTCATTGCAATCGCATCAGTGAGTTGCAGGCACTAATGGATGATCCACCTTATACAAGGTTCCATCATGACAAGGTAGTCCTTAGGACTCATCCACACTTTATGCCAAAGGTGGTCTCGCCTTTTCATCTTAATCAAGCGGTCTACCTGCCTGTGTTCTTTCCAAGGCCTCATGCATCACATGCAGAAAGGAATCTTCATACTTTGGACTGTAAAAGAGCTTTAGCCTTTTACTTGCAAAGAACAGAGCAACATAGAAAGTCTTCTCAGCTCTTTGTTGCTTTTGATCCTTCTCATTTGGGACTTCCAGTCTCCAAGAGAACACTGTCCAGCTGGATTGCACAGTGTATTTCCTTTGCCTTTCAGAGTAAGAATCTTCTTCTGGAGGGCCATGTCACAGCTCACAATGTGAGAGCCATGGCAGCTTCAATGGCTCATCTGCACTCTGTGTCTATCGACAACATGTGTCGAGCAGCCACTTGGGCCTCGGTTCATACCTTCACAGCCCATTACTGCTTGGACAAGGATTCCCGCCGGGGTGCCTTGTTTGGTCAGGCTGTTCTCCAACACCTGTTCCATACCTAATCAACTCCTACCCGCCATCCGGGGTTGGATGCCAGAGATCCATGGGGGGAAGTGTAGCCCTTTCACAGGGACACACAACTTCTGTGGTCTCTCCCTGGCATCTAAAGCTAGGGAGTCCCCATATGTGAAGACTACATTCCTGCTTGTTCCTGGAGATAGCATAGTTACTCACCTGTAACAGGTGATCTCCAGGAACAGCAGGAATTTAGTCTTCACAACCCACCCACCTCCCCTAGGAGTTGTATCTCTCTATCTTTCTCTTTCCCTCTCTCTCTCTTTGTCTCAGCTTTAAACTCAACTAGAGAGAGGCAGTTGGGAAAGGCGGGAAGGCAGCACGCAGGCACTGTGGGATGCTCCCAAAGGCTTTCTAATTGGACACTGGGGAGCGTTCCCACGCAGGCTCCGTCGGTACCGACGATACCCATATGTGAAGACTAAATTCCTGCTGTTCCCGGAGATCACCTGTTACAGGTGAGTAACTATGCTTTATCTGTGCCCTTCCTTTCCACTGCCAACTCCAAACTTCGTTCGTTCTACCTTACTGTACTCTATACTTGGAACAGACTTCCTGTTTAACAACTATGTGTGCTTTAACCATTTCACCCTTAGTTCTACCCTTTTCCCTCATTTGTTGTTGTTCTCTATCTGTCTTGGATAGATTGTGAGCTATATCTATGTATACAGTGCTCACTTGCCTTGTAGTGCTATATAAATTAGTAGTAATAGTAGTAGGGATGGGGAGAATGAATTAGGAGGGGGAGATTGCCTAAAGAGCACCGGAAGAGGAGAAAGCGACAAATGTTTGAGTACAGGGCAGGCAAAGGACATTCAGTTAAGAGACAGGGGGAATTTGAATTGAGGATATGAAACTGAGTGAGATGTGAGTCTAAAGCATATTAAAGTACATAAAAGGAAACATGATAAAAAGAGCTGAGGAATGGAAATGATGTGTAAGAGAGTGAAGAGAGTATACAGCTGGAGGCAAGAAAAGAAGAAATGAGAAAAAGACGTGAACATACTTAGGGATACAAAGGAGAGAATTCAGAAAAAGATTGAAGATGAACATAGGTAAAAAAAAAAGAAATGTAAAATAAAGTAACCGGAATAAAGAATCGGTATGTAAAATAAGATTGAATTAAAACACAAAGGAACACAAAGAGTAACAAACATAAATAAGAAAGACATAGTGAATGTATCAGAGAACGGAAAAGAGTTTAAGAAAAATAGTGTAGGACCCACCTGGATCCCATCTAAAGAAGTGTGTCCCTTTAGGAGAAGGCTTCTCAACCTAGTCCTTGGGACATACTTAGCTAGTCAAGTTTTCAGGATAACGATAATGAATATGCATGATAGATCTGCATGCACTGCTTCTATTGTATGCAGATCTCTAAAGCTTTTCACCCTTCTGAGCATGGGCCAACTGGCCCCACCTCCCTTGCCCGCCCCTAGCTATCCAGTTTCAGTTCTTCCGCCTTGCCAGCAAGACGGACCTTTCTACTCTCCACCAAATCTAAACATTAAGAAATTCTAATTCTTCTTACTCTATGGATATAGTCAGTTATACAAGGCTTCATTTTCAGAATTGTTCCAGCGGAGCTGGATTCCTGCCTCAACAGCTTCCCACGGGCCATGTGCTCTTGGTCAGCACAGTCTGCCTAGCAACAGAGGTCTCCCTGCCGCGGCAATGCCGATCTACTTACCATCGGAAAGGATAAGGCTGGTAAGGAAGCTGGTAACTCCAGGCAGCAGTAGCCACGAAAGCCCAGGATGTGCCGAACAGGCCTCCGTTCCAGGCTAGCATTCTACTGGCAGAAGACCCCAGGGTGAATAATACTCGCAGAAGGTAGCCCTCACGGCAGCCCAGGACGTGCCTAAGGCCTCCGTCCCCGGCCAGCCTCCTGGGTCCCTCCGGTTTTGTTGCAAAGGTTTGCTGCTCTCTCCTCAGCGCTCTGAGTGTGCCCTCGGCCTCCACTCACAGACACCGCTGCTCTCCCCAGGGTTGGGATCGACGATACTGCTGCGGCCTCTGCTACCACCCCGGCGGCTCTGAGCGCGCCCTCCGGGCCTCCGCTCACAGCCCCGCGGCCCTGGACACTCCGGGTGATCTGCTTGCCTGCTTCCTACCGGCCTCGTGGCTCCCATGGCGGCGGCCATCTTGCCGAGGTCATCACAGCTCTAGCGGAAGGAGGAGCCTCTCATTCTGGAGACGCTCCCACCATTCGGCGCCATGGCCAATCTGACCGGCGCCAATGGATGGCGCCGCAAACAGCTACCCCAGTCCTGTGCTGCCGCCTCCGCGCCGAGGTCACAGCGCCATTGGCTGGAAGTGCCCAGCCCCACAGCGCCATTGGCTGGAAGTGCCCAGCTCCACAGCGCCATTGGCTGGAACAACCCCCACAACTCCATTGGCTCGACCGCGCCAATGGATGCAGCCACAGCAGTCGGCTCTCCGGGACCAAAGCTCCCGATGCAGGTTCTGCGCTGGAATAGCTGTGTTCCAGTCCTGATGCCTCTCCTCGAGGCTTCATATGAGAGCACCCTGCTATCTGGAAACAGCGCCTCTCGACTGAACGTCCGGCAGCAGCGAGCCTGACTTGCTCCCCACTCCGATCATCACGCGGTGACAAGGATCTGTCCTGCTCCCCATTGAATTTGCCTCAGATCGACAGGGACAGACTGCTCCTTGAGCCGAGTGCCTGCCTCCCCTTGTTGTCAACCTTAATAGGTTTTGCATAGCGTTCAGCAGCAGGACTACACAGGGACTCCATTGGCGCTCCACGGCCCCACATGGACTCCATTGTGCTCCTCTATACAGACCGACCTCAACGCTCATCTAGGCCGAGGAAGTGGAGATTAATGAAGGCCACGGCTTCAGTGCAGCCTCCTGCACCATCCCGAAGCGGGTTCAGTGCCCCTGCACCATCCCATTCAGGGTAATCTCCTCATGCCGGACCACACTCCAGGCCCAATTTGCGTGCTTAGTTCCCTGCACTGATTCATGCATCAGGGCCTCCCCTCCTCAGCTACACTATGGCGTCAGAGTGCCCAGCCACCTCCTCAAATGTCGAGGCCTACTTGCAGAGCACGGCAATTCGTCTGCTGATAAGTTCTCCCTCCAATCTTGGCAAAGAGACCTGAACCCTGCTGCCCGCTCGGTTAAGCCACCTCGGCAGAGTCCAGGGCCTTCAGGACATGCAGCCATTGCAGCGATGGCGACAGTGCTGTGTGCTCCTCCTCCAGGTCAACGATAGTATCATGACCCGGGTATAGCATGACATTACAAGGAATTGTCCAGTTTCATACGAGGAAGGAAAATGTCCCATATGGCGCTGGTTTTCACACTGAATCACCAAGACCAGCATACCACTGACTGACTCCCTGGCTGTGGAACCCCCATCAGCATCTAGAAAAGATGGCAGCATTGCAGGGCTGAATAGCTACTTGCAACGCTACGACGGCTTCTCATATGGCACTACCGAGCTTGCCTAATGTTTACTGCTCGACCTCTCTACCACGAGGCCAAGGTTGATTCCCTCTAGCAACCTATGACATCAACACAGCTGAGTAAGTCAAGGCAAGAGTGGGCAGCTCCAGCCTTCAGACCCACAACAGCCCTCAAAGGGAGGCTCGGGTAGCCCAGGACCAGATCAAGCACAGGACCAGATCTAGGATGGCCAGGACCAGATCCAGATCCAGGCTTACAACACCTGCACCTGTCCAAAAAAAAAAAAAAACAACAAACATGCCAACACAGTGGCACACAGACTGTGTTCAGATGCACAGGTGCCAGGTTCAGGCCTCAGCTGTGGCTACAGCCAACCAGTGCTACAGTGCAGTACGCACAGACAATGTGCTCAGGAGCAGGAGGTCACATGTTCAAGTCCCAGCTGTGGTTTCTGCCAAGGCAGTCCCCATATAGAAAGAACACACCTGGAAATCCTAAGACCTGAGTGCGGTGTCCACGCACTGGAGTTCACATGCATTATTCTGGGGCCACTTAGGTCAAGGACTCCAGACAGTGCGCAGGGATGAAGAGGCTCCCTCCTCAACATCACTCTTTTGGGTAGGGCACCAGTAGAGCTCCACTTGGTATCTGGCGCATCCAAATAACTACAATCCCGTCTCTAATGGAACAATGGGGACCGATCCAGCCATGATCAAACCTCACATCTCAAGTTTCAAATCGGAAGACCAATCTGTATAAGCACCGACTTCAAGGCATATATATATATATTTGGTCACCCACCGTTTGGTCGTCGGAAGACCAATCTGTATAAGGGCAACAAGCGGACTTGGCAACTACATACAGATGTCACACTGCAGTAGTTAGACTCAAACAACTGCCTGCCTCATTTAAATCACTGCGAGGACATGGGGGGGGGTTCCCTCCCATGTGTCCTATGTCGCCTTCTGGCTTACCATGGCCTTCTAGCTTTTAATGACCTATCTCTGGCTTACCATGGCCTTCTGGCTTATAATGGCCTATCTCCCCGACCGGCATTGACTCACTCAGCTGGACTCACTGATTATGGACTCGCCCGCCCCCTTCCTTCCTACAAAGGGTATTGCTTATGGCATCCTTCCTATCTCCCTAGTGGCGATGCCCTAGGACAGCACCTGCCATGGAATTGATCTCTAGCATTCCTGTTGTCCTGCTTTGCCCATACCTATACCTCTGTTGGGCTATCTGGGAGGGCTCGGAGAGCTTCACCTTTCTGAGCTCTAAAGAGCACTCTCACAATGTGTTGCTGCCCATACCAATATCACTCTGAATGGAGCTTACAGTTCTCTACGGCACGTAGTATAGTGGTCAAACCAGTGCCTAGGGCCGTAAGGATCAAAGGTCAATCCGGCTCAAGTGCAGCCACTAGCACTCCCTCACAACATGCGCTAATGCCTGTGAAATATCAAGGTTCAGGGACGTAAAAAAAAAAAAAAAAAAAAACCACTTTCAATCTGCTAGCGCCTCTTAGGGCTGGACATCTCACCCTATCGCCAGCACTCGCACTAAGAAGCCATCCCTATGACCAGTGCTCCTAACTTTGACAACAAGGACCAACTGACAACAAGGACCATTGACAAAGGCCTCAACCCTTGACATGGTAATGCTTCAGCCCCAGCACCCAGGGCAACATCAGGATCTCTGGACTGTCACGGCAGCAACTAGATCCCGTCCACGAAACCCCAGGTTCCTCATCCCTCGGCCAGGGGTCGTCTCCTGTCAGTTTACAACAACTGATCCCTCCCACGTGACTCTGTCACCCCTGCTATAGAGCGCATTCGAGCGCCAAGGAGTGAGCCATGCCAGCTCAGGTAAACTGCTTAGAACTCCGCCCAGAGAAGCTTACCAAGCTACTTGCCCTCTATCAGCTCAACATCGTCCTCAATCAACTCAGGTGTGAACCATGCCAGCTCATGTATGCTGCTGAAACGAAGTGGTTGTTAGGGGTGAGTGGCATTGAGCCGATGTCGCCTCTTGAGATCCCCTGTACGGCTCATCAGCGGCACACAGGTCCGTGGCTGCAGCTACTGTATTGATCCACCTCATTGTGGGCCTCCTTTCTCCACAAACAGGTGGCCCATCCTCTAGTTATTGCCTCCTCCTTCTGCTGGCAATTCCCCTGTATGCAACCTAGCATCCTCATGGCTTGGCCACCGCCTTGCCACTGTTCCCCACTTCATATCCTCAGGTACAATGACTGATGGCCTTCTCCTGGTCCGTTCAAACGAACCTATTGCCCTGTCTAACGTTCCCCCTTGGATTCTAGTCCCAGGTGCATGTCACGGCACTTCTTCACGTTATCCTCAGTTGCCAATTCGGACCAGTCTTCCAGCTTGCTAATCTTCCTCATGTCTTCCCATCAGGGAATACGTACTAGACTGTATCAGGGCCCGGTGCATCTACTAAAACAAGGTATCACACCAGTCTCTAGAGACCCTGTGCCAGTCAGAGCTCCGACAAACTGCTCGACCCTTCTGCACAGGACTCCCATCACCAAGGAAGCTGCTTACGGCGGCACCCTCTGCCTAGACCGATAGGAGCCCCGGACGGCATGGGAATGACGCATCGTCTACGGATGCGCCCTGCTTGTGACTGCAGCCACTGGTGCCAACCAAGAACCAGCAGAACTGTAGCACAATGGTTAATATGCTGACTGATTGTGCCAAGCAGAGCTGTGGCACAATGGTTAATATGCTGACTGATGATGCAGGGGTCATGAGTTCAATCCCCCAGTGGGCTTAGTGAGTAAGCCGGCCTGAGTCCAACCCCCCAGGGGGCTTAGTGAGTAAGCCTGCCTGAGGCATTACCCCTTATTCGCGAGCACGCCGGTAACGATGTACACTCTACGTGATTGCCTAATTTGCAGCATCGCTGCGCTCGGTATTCCGTTCCAGCAGCAACAAACGCAGGTCAGGTACAACCCTGACCAATAAATAAATAGGTAGTGGTAACAGCAAGAGATGCCTCTATTATCAACGAGGTATTCACGCTCCATTCCCACAGTTGCACTGCTGCGCTCGGTATTCCGTTCCAGCAGCAACAAACGCAGGTCAGGTACAACCCTGACCAATAAATAAATAGGTAGTGGTAACAACAAGAGATGCCTCTATTATCAGCGAGGTATTCACGCTCCATTCCCACAGTTGCACTGTTCTCGCAGTGCCCGACTGCATGCTGGCTTACAGTACCCTATAACTGCACTCCCCTCGATGCTGCCACTGCACATGTGTTCGACGTACATGACCGCACGTGCCTGCATGCCCTGCGGCAACTCGCGGTCCCACACGACTGCAAGTTAGCCCGCCTGTGTTCGGTGTGCATGACCGCTATGGGCCTACATGCCCCTGGGGCAACTCGCGGCACCACATGTCTGCAAGCCAGCCTGTAGGCTTCTCTAGCCAGCCTGCAATAGTGCTCGGCCTCCCCCCTTCCTCCACAGCGTATGGTTGCTTGGGAGTCACCAAGTGTGGCTGACTCATCCTGCTTGTCCTAGGAGAAAATGGAGTTACTTACCTGTAACATGAGTTCTCCGTGGACAGCAGGATAAGTCAGCCATACATACCCGCCCGCCTCCCCTGGGAAGGGGTCGACCTCCATCCTAGTGCCCGCCTCCTAGCGGCAAAGGCTCAGCTAGTGACGTACTGGATAGCTAGGGGCGGGCAAGGGGGTGGGGCCAGTTGGCCCATGCTCAGAAGGGTGAAAAGCCCTTCCGAGCTTTGGAGAGTACTTCCGTCTCGGCGCTGTCGGATGACGTCACCAAGTGTGGCTGACTTATCCTGCTGTCCACGGAGAACTCATGTTACAGGTAAGTAACTCCGTTTTCTGTGTTAACCAGTGACCCCTATTATCAATGTGGCCATTTTTGTTCAGTTTTTAAAGGAACGAGACTTCTTCTTGATTCCTTGTAGCCAATTTTGTTGGGCTTCATAGAGAGGAAGAGTTCAGGCAACATGTTTTGTTGATTCTGAACGTGTAGATTTATTTTTTTTTTTTAGCTTCACAATGAAAGGTACTGTAGGAAAAAGAGTTCTGATTCTGATCTTTCTGGGTATTTAAGTTAGAGGAAGATCCTCTATGCTCACTGAAAATCTAAGTCTTTTGCTTTAGAACATAAAAAGCAGTAAAGACTGGTGACTCATCTGAGCTGCAGTTTAAGAAACCGAAGCTGCTCTCTCTCTCTATTTGCATTTCAACATTTACAGTACATAAAGCAAAGCTTAAAGAAAACAAAACAATCACAGAAGCAAATCTACAGGATTATCCGCATCAAGAAAACATATGACATGAGGATCCACAGCACAGAGAGAGACCAAGGAGAATCCTGGAAACTAGGAATAATAGGTAAACAAGAAAAAAGAGAGATCTGTAATTTAGGAGAGAGAGTCCCCCCCCCCCCCCCCGAAAAAATATTTCATGACAGGCAGCAATTTTTAGATAGTCCCCAGAAGAGTTTCCAGTGGTATTAGCCCAGATGACATTAACTTTTCCTGCTTTGTACTATCTAGAAAATATTTCAATTGAGAAATTTCAAAATAGACCTAATCCCAGCATACATCAAATACATTTACAAGAACATATTGCATGCATAGTTAGCGCCAAGGACCAGAGTCTCTGGGTATAAATTAAGAAATTGCTTCTTTTGTGCCTTTCTCTCAAGACAGGTCTGAGAAAACCCATACTCTGTAACTGATGAAGTATGCTTTTGAGTCTGAAAGTACATGTTAAGGATGGAATCCTAGAGGTATCTCTACTAAACCGGTCTAATAGTTAACCCAGGCTATCTGCTCCTAGGTTCCATTGAATAAGATGGGACCAAGGTGCAGGCAGCCCAGGTTAACGGTTAGCCTGGCTTAGTAGACATACCCCATAGTCTTGGGGGAAAATTGGACTTACAGTATAGCTCTATTTGTATGTTTATCCTTTGCTCTTTCTAAGTCTCCAATCAAATCTAGACCTTTCTTAGAATACTCACTAACTCATCATCAGCTTTCCTCAGCTTTTCTCCTTGTTTTTTTTTTTTTTTTGCAAAGGAATTAAAAACAGTTTAGCAAAAGGCAGGGTGGCTGCAACTGTGATCTTTAGAATGTCTCAAATACTGCTGGAATTTTGTAGAAAGAAGAGGGAATATGGTAAAATTCAGAACTAAAAGGTTCAGTGATCTAGACCCCATTCCAAACTTTGGTTTGCAGAGCCGAGAACATCCATTCTGCTTCCTAATCCTCTTCCTTCCGCCCCTTGCTAGCCCTCTCCCCAAGCTCCAAAGTTCCACTTCCAGGGTTTTTTTTTACAAATTAAGTTCTGCATAAAAATACTTTTAGAATAAAGATTTGCTTGCAGAAATGGTACCTGAAAGAGAGGGGAGAGAGAGAGTTTATAGAGCTTCCCAGATAGCGGCTTTCCCAGCAGAGAAATTGGAGGGTGTTTTCACTAGATGTCAAACTGAAGAACAGAATGAGAAAGTAAACTTGGCGAAGAAGTTTGCACTGGATCCAGGGTATGATGGGGAGAATTAATTACATTTTTAAGAGTCCCCTATGTGCATAGCATAAGGAGTCGCACAAGAACCACAGAGCGGGCAGCTGGGTCTTAAGAGTAAATAAATTCCAGGATTCACAGACGCATGGAGTGGAATTTTAGAAAGGACGTCGAAGTGCAATCTGAAAAAAAGCAGGCAAATCTAGGTGCAGACATGATGTCACAAACATGGACATGTCTGATATGAACGTCTCCAGGGGCATCTACATAGATATCCCCAGAATAGTATTTCAGAACCTGGGCATCTAGGAATAGCCTAATGGTTAGAGTAGTGGGTTAGGAACAGGAAAGCCAGGGTTCAAATCCCACTGCTGCTATCATCAGGATGATGCTGAGTACTGGAGTTCTTTCTCCTTCATACTCTCTGGGTGCTTTTCAGCCAAAATGAGCACTTTTCAAATGCCTGTTCGTGGCTGGAGCTGGTCTTAACTTAGATGTGATGCTGGACATGTGGGATGTTTCTGAGATCAGACGGGGACATCCAGTTTCCTGGGAACACCCTGGCCACCATGCCCCTGTTCAGACTTGGACGTTCACAGACCCGGCTTCTAAAATGACCCTGGAGCTGTTTCTGTGCTTTGGATGTCTCTGTGCCCGTTTTCACATGTCCAAAGCATGAACAGGGCTTCCAAATGGATCCCCAAAAGCTTTAGGACTGGCTATAATAAAACATGAATATTATTGCTTGCCTGGCACTGCTCTTTTTACTTCAGATTGCATCAGTAAATGCATATTGGAGTACTGCATCGTCCTCTAGCTGTGATTAATTATTTTACCTTAAATCATTCCATCTCTGCGACTGGGTGCTGGATAAAGTTATTCCCCTCAAAGGAGGACTCGCACATGGGACCGATTGTGTGTTTGAGGAGATAGAGAAGAGACCTCACCCTGAGTTTAGTGGCTTCTCTATCCTGAAGAACTTCACAGAGTCCAAGGGTGGGTTACGCATTACTGAGTCTTAGGGCTCTTCAAGAATTAGATCTGACAGATGTTGTAATGGACCATAGTCTATGTTCAGCACTCTCTTATGTTTGTCTACAGCTGAAATTCCTGTCATTTGTTTTCCAATAACCACAGACATTCTGTAGTATATCGTTCCAATCTGGTTTGACTTCACTAGATAGGAAACTGTTCGGTCTGCATTTCATAGTCACCTCCTGTCTAGACTACTGCAACCTTCTCCTTGCTGGTCTCCCTCTGAATCATCTCTCTCCCTTTCAATCTGTTCAGAATTCAGCTGTGCGGTTAATCTTCTGCCAGCCTCGAAATGCTCACATAATCCCTCTTCTCAAGTCACTTCATTGGCTCCCTATCCATTTCCACATCCAATTCAAACTTCTCCTACTGACTTGTAAGTGCATTCACTCTGGAGCTCCTCACTACCTTTCCTCTCTTATCTCTCCCTACTCCCCTCCTCGGGGAGTAGGGAGAGATAAGACTGCATGCTCTTCTGACAGATCGCTTCTATCTGTGCCCTTCTCTTCTACTGCCAACTCCAGACTTCAGTCCTTCCACCTTGCTGCTCCTTATGCCTGGAACAAACTGAGTCTGTGCATCAGGCTTCATCTCTGGTACTTTTCAAATCCAGGCTGAAAACTCACCTCTTTGAGGCCATTTTTGGATCCTGATCTGCTTAGTCTCCTATGTGTTTTTCCTTACCATTCCCCTAGATCAGGGGTGGGCAATTCCGGTCCTGGAGGACCACAGACCAGTCAGGTTTTCATGACGTCCCTAATGAATATTAATGAGATCTATTGCATCCACTGCCTTCCATTGTATGGAAATAGGCCCATGAATATTCATTAGGGACAGCATGAAAACCTGACTTTTCTGCGGCCCTCCAGGACCGGAATTGCCCACCCCTGCCCTAGATGTATCCTTGTCCTCAGCTTTTGTGTTGTCTGTCTTGACTAGATTGCAAGCTCTGATGAGCAGGGACAGTCTTTTACATTTGTGCCTGCATATGCCTTGTAGCACTATATAAATGATCAGTAGTAGTAAGTTGCACTGTAATAAGAATTTGATAGGACGTAGCTTTAGCAGTTCTTTTCCTCCACACCTCAAGTTAGGGCAGCCTGTGGAAGGAGAATTGGAGACTGTATTGAGGATTCTTTCAGTGGTAGGCTGATTCCTCTTCTTCCTTGGACTCCTTTCTGGCTTTCAATTTGTGCCATGATCACTGAGCAGAGCAACTTTTTGCTCCATTTTCTATGCTGCTGTGAGGATCTATACTATATTTTTTATTTATTTATGAGGATTTATTTAACCACCTTTATGAAGAGATTAACCCAAGGTGTGGTGTACAAGTAGGTCTGTCCCTGACATAAGCAACTTACCTTCTAGCAACAGCATAACAATTGCAAAATAACCCCATGTCAGCATAATAGACAATTAGAAAAGTGAGAGAACTTGGAGATAGGAGATAATAGCAGTAATATGACCCAGCGCCAGTATTGTACACCTTAAAACAGCATAGTATGTTTACTAAAGCGCATTAGGCTTATGCAGCAAACACGGCATTTTTTGTGCAAGTTGCACCGTGCTGGCTGCAGACGTGGTGTACTTTCTGTTGAGGGGTGTGCATAGCATTACCCCAGCACCGAAACTGCAGAGAGCGTGGCCTGGCAGGACCATGGATGCACATGTGGTGTTATCTGCACCCGTGCTCTGCAGCTTTGATGGGTGACTGCATGCTGTTGATGACCATGGTGACCGTTCATTGCAGATATGCCCACTCTCTGCTCATTTCCCGCCCGTTCTGGCAGTTAGCATGCTTTCTGCAGATGGTGCAGAAAATCACTGGAAACAGGATACTGAGCTTGATGGTACTTTGGCCTGACACAGTGTGGTTTGTCTTATGTTCTTATCTGGATCTCTTTAACTGGAATATTCAACATTGCCTAGATAATCCCATCTCTTCACGAATATTTGGTTAAAAATAATGGAGGAATAGCCTAGTGGATAGAGAAGCAGTTTGTAAAGGAGGAGCAAAGGTTCATGTCCCACTCTCCCACTGGTTCTTTGTGACTTTGGGCAGGTCACTCCATTACCTCAGATACAACTAGATTGTAAGCCACTTTGGGGCGGAGAAATGGGTAACTTTATTTGAGCCTGGATTTGGAAAAGGTGAATACATCTGAAATCCAAATAAAGTTGTATGGATATATTTAACCTCATTCTTTCTGCTGCATCCTACTTTTAGCCAGAAACTCCTCAAGTCTCACTCATTCAATGCTAAACAAAACTGTTAGGGATCTGTATCTCGGAGATCTAGAGACACAAGCATAGGACATACTTAACTCTACCTTGAGATTGCATTCATGGGGGTCACATGCAAATGTTAATGTCTGTCTTTACATCAGTGCTTCTAGAACCTGTCCTTTGGAATTCTACAGCTGGTCAGGTTTTGAGAACATCCAAAATGAAGATATATGAGTTAAATCTCCAGGCAGTGGAAGCATGCTACAGTATTTGCAAAGTTACCTTATGGCGTATTCATTATGGATATGCTGAGAACCTTGACTGGCTGTGGAATTTGCAGAACATGTTTGGGAAGCTCTACTTGACATGATAAATCAATGGAGTGAGGGCTAGGGGGTTAACAATCAACTGGGCCAAGGTGAAGAGTTATTGGAATCCAGTTTATTTATTAGAATAATTTTTTTTTAAACAATATGTGTAAAAAGAAGATAAGTGATATCTGTGTTAAACTAAATACATTTCTGACTAGATTTCAAGAGAGATGCCTTTTTCATATGGTCAAAACAAAATCAGCAGGTTAAAATGTCAAATATAATAGCCCATATAACTTTGATTAGTTTGAATGATAGGAAAAAAAATCATGTATCAAAATCAAAAAGCAGTATAAAAAAATGTACAAAATAAATAAATAAATGTACCGATTGTATCGTGAAGTCAAGTCTTTCAGCTTTTTGAAAGCTACATTGAAAGAACCATCGTATGCGGTAGTAATTTTATAAATAAAAACAATGTGTGGGGCCAGCAATAGGTTCTGTGACAGTGCTGTGCATTGTCATATAGGAGCCCAGATTCTGTTTCCTGAGCTGGCTGGGGATGGAGAACATAACTAGCTCCCCATGGAGAGGGAAGGTCAATAAGGTGACATTTTACTTACCAGATAATGTCCTTTCCTTGAGTCCTGCTAGACCAGTCCAGACACCTACCAGAAGATTGGTGGAAACAAAGAACCGATGAAAAGTCCAGGGTTTCAATGGCATCATTCCCAGTCTCTATTCGGCTCAGCCACCAGAGGTCCCATCAGTATTCGTCCTGAAGCATATAGGAAATACAGAGCAAGCCTCACACAACCTCAAATGTGTGCAACAATGAGTAATCAACAATCACAAACTAAGTACAGAAATGTAGAAACAGAAGGCTGTCAGTAGAAGATGAGCCTGCTGAGCCAAGTATAAAATCATGGCGAACCCAAGGGGTATCACAGCAGAAAAAACAGAGCAATACAGTTTCAGGGGTGGGCCCTTGACTGGTCTAGCAGGACTCAAGGAAAGGACATTATTTGGTTAATAAAATATTATCTTCCATATCGTCCTGCTAGCTCAGACAAGTGGGATGTACCAAAGCTACATCATCATTGGGTGGGAAGAAGACACAACAGCTCGCAAAACTCTTAGGCTGAAGGCCGTATTCACTCACACATGAACAGCCAAGTGATAATGATCGACAAAAGTGGGAAGAAATGCTGACGTTGCTGCCCAACAAGTGTCTGCAGGGGCATCAAGTTCTACTCCATCCATGAGGATGCTTGTGCTCGGGTAGAATGTGCGTGCAAATCCTCCGAAACTGGCTGATTCCAAAATAGATAAGCTGAGGCAAATAACTTTCTTAATCTAGCACACCAAGGTCGACTTGGCCACTGCCTCAACCTTGCATGGGACAGAAAACAGCACAAAAAGATGGTCCAGCTTACGAAAGGAATTTGTAACTTCCAAGTACTGGAGAAGCACCCTCCGGACATCCACAAGACAAAGATCCTTATCCTTATCCTTCCCTGGCACTGTTCCTTAGAGAAGGAGAGCAGGCAGACCAACTGTTTGACGTGAAAGGAGACAGTACTTTAGGTAAGAAGGAAGGCACAGGTTGAATGGAAACAGCCTCAATCGAAAAGGACAGATAAGGATCTTGGCAAGACAGAGCCTGCAGCATGGAGATCTGCCTTGCAGAACAAATTGCAACCAAGAAGACAGTCTTGAGCATCAAATCCTTCAAAGTAGCACATTTCAGTGGCTCAAAAGGGGCCGCTATCCCACCTGAGACAGATCCCAAGAAGGGATCACAGACTGAAGTGGGGGGGGGGGGGCGGCACAGACTTCGAACCCCCTTGGAGAAAACGGGAGACATCTGGGTGCAAGGTCAAGGACTTGGCTGCCGCCGGACCACAGAAACAGGCTAGAGCTGCCACCTGAACTTTCAGGGAGCTAAGTGAGAGGCCCTTGTCTAGGGTATCCTGCAGAAAGACTAACAGGGAGGACACCTTGGCTGCCTTAGGAGCCAAGTGCCATGTGCCACACCAGCACTCGAAGAGACACCCTATTTATTTGATTTATTTATTTAACCATATTTTTATACAGTCTTTCTACAAGTCAAGACTGTTTACATATAACAGTGTACAGCTTAACATTAATAAATATGAACTGTGCTCCTTACATGTAACATTATAAAATGGAGTATGGGGTACAGGGGGAGAGAACTGGATTATGTTTTAAATATGTACAAACTTCGTAGTGTTGCTATTTTAGTGGTTGGATAGAAGTGGATTTATGCGGGTCTGCTCCATAGTATTCGAGGCATAGTAGAGTTTTTTTAGCTTTTTTTTTTTTTTTTTTTTTAAATCCTCCCATCGTTTTGATTGCTCTTAGTTGAGGTGGTAAGTCGTCCCACGTGGTTGCGGTATAGAGAGAGAAAGCGCTGTTGCATATCCTTTTGGCTCTTTACAATTTTTTGGGGGTATGTCTTGTAGGTTGATTGTGGTATGCCGCCTTGGTCTATTTGCAGGTTTTCTTATTAAAGGTCTGAAATGCTCAACTGACTGGTTATTTGTGATTTTATGTATTAAGGATTACTTTATATTTGATCCTTGCTGCTTTCGGTAACCAGTGTAGGTGTTTAAGGATTGGGGCGATGTGTGTTTGCCTAGATGTTCCATGTATGAGTCTTGCAGCCTTATTTTGGGCCAGTTGCATTGGGTATATGGTATGCTTTGGTAGACCCTGATAGATTGAATTACAATAATCTAGTATGGGGGTGATGATGGCCTGGCGTACTGTGTGGAAATCTGGCGGGTTTAGCAGAGGACACAGGTTCTTTAGGATTCTGAGTTTGTAGTATACTGATTTGGTAGTTTGTTTTGAGCGTGTAAGTTTATCCCTTGCTCTAATATCACTCCCAGGTATTTAACCTCAGTCTTGAATGCTAACACTTCTTAGCCATTTTGAGTGGTGTTGGTGGGATGAAGGTGGTGACTCTTGTGATAGGAGGACCTCTGTTTTATTGTAGTTGATGTTGAAGTTATGTTCTTGTAGCCATTTAGACATCTCTGTGAAGCATTTTGTTATAGCAGAATAGTCTGGGGAGGTTGTGGAGAAGGGAGTGTATATCATCATGTCATCTGCGTATATTTGATATTTAACATTGAAGCTTTGTATGACATCACATATTGGTTGAATGTATATGTTCTCCTTGTTGTAGACAGTAAGGGAGGGGTTTCTGGTGTCCAATTTTTATATGCTGCTTGCTCTCTGCTAAGTAGGTTTGAAACCATTTAATGGTGTTACCGTGAAGTCCAATATTATGTAGTCTATCGAGAAGTTGGTGAGACGGCTAATATGTCTAGGAATAGGAGTATACATCTTTGTAAAATGTGTTTGGTGCCTAAGATTAGGGTGTCAAATAAGGAGGTGAGTAGGGTTCAACCCCGTGCTGTGGGCAGAAGCCATGTTGTTGCTGATCCAATGGTGTGTGTTGGTCAATATGGTTTTGTAATTGGATTTGAACTGCTTTTTCTGTGATCTTTGCTAAGAATGGGATACTGAATATTGGTCTGTATGATGATGTGTATGGATTGAAGTTCAGGTTCTTTAGGATGGGTCGTATGGAGGATTGCTTGAGTGGAGTTGTGAGGTATCCTCGTTTGAGTGAATTGCTTACTATGTTTGCGATGAAGGGAATGAGCTGAGGCCTTGCAATCTTTATCCAGGAGACTGGGCACGGGTCTAAGAGGGGAGGTAGTAGTGTTTATAGAAGTGAAAATGTTGTCCAGCTGCTCGTGGTTGATGAGTTTGAATGTCGTCCATAGTTCTGTGTTATGTTTGTTATTTTCACAATAAAATCAATAAGATTACTCTTCAGTTCCCTACTAATTCTTTTTTATCTCCTCTTTCCCCACCACAATCTCACTTTTTCCCAACAACTTCACCCACCCTTTCTTCCTTTTTCTGTTATCTTTGATGAAGAAACCTCCATTCTTCTTTCCTTCTCTAAACCAAGTACCTCATCGTCTGATCCTGTGTCCTCTAATCTCCTCAGCTCCTTCTCCTCCTCTGTAATCCCTTCCATTTCTCATATTATCTACCTTTCATTCACCACTGCCACTTTTACTGCTGCATTCAAGCATGCTATGATCACTCCTCTTCTCAAAAAAACCCTCTCTTGATCCTACTGCTCCCTCCAATTATCATCCCATCTCCTTTCTCTCCTTCATTTCCAAACTCCTTGAACGTGCAGTTCTCTGTCGCAGCCTCAAATTTGTCTCCTCTCATTCCCTCCTTGATCCACTCCAGTCTAGTTTTCGTCCTCTTCATTCCACTGAAAAGGCTCTTGCAACAGTCTTCAGTGACTTGTCCTGGCCAAGTCCAAAGGCCTTTACTCAGTTCTTATTCTTCTTGACCTTTCTGCTGCCTTTGATACTGTTGATCGCTCTCTCTTCCTCGACACATTATCTAATCTCGGTTTCAGAGACTCTGTGCTGTCTTGGTTCACTTCTTATCTCTCCAGTTGCTCTTTAGTGTTTGTTCAGGTGGTTCCTCCTCTTCTGCCATACCTCTCTTAGTTGGTGTACCCCAAGGGTCTATTCTTAGACCGCTCCTTTTCTCTCTATATATTCAGTCCTTTGGCGCCCTCATCTCTTCCCATGGCTTTCAGTACCATTTTTATGCGGATGACACTCAGGTCTATCTATCTTCACCTGACATTTCTCCTACACTCCAGGCTCATATCTGTGCTTGCTTGTCTAACATCGCTGCCGCCATCTGAAATTGAATATGGCTAAAACTGAACTTCTTATGTTTCCCTCTAAACCATCTCCCTCCTTTCTCCTTTCTCCATCACTATTGATAATACTCTTTTTCTTCCTGTTTCCTCAGCCCGTAACCTTGGGGTCATTTTTGACTCCTCTCCTCACGTATTCAACAGATTGCTAAAACCTGTCATTTCTTTACTTATAACATTAACAAGATTCACCTTTTCCTTTCAAAATACACTACCAGAACTCCTGTCCACTCTTTAGTTACCTTCCGTCTTGATGGAAACTGCTAGATATTTATGACCTAGATTGGCCACTGTTGGAAACAGGATACTGGGCTTGATGGACCTTGGTCTGACCCAGTATGGCATATCTTATGTTCTTAAGTTATGTTCTTATGACTACTGCAAGCTTCTCCTTGCTGGTCTACCTCAGTGTCATCTCTCCTCTCTTCAATTTATTCAAAACTCTGCTGTGCGGTTAATTTTCCACTAGCCACGTTAAATCACATAACCCTTCTTTTAAAATCTCTTCACTGGCTTCCCTTCCGCTACTCTATCCAGTCCAAACTACTTCTCCTGACCTCTAAATGCATTCACTCTTTTGCCTCCCCTTATCTCTCCTCTCTCCCTACACCCCTCCTTGTGAACTCTGCTTCTCCTCTGGCTTCCTTCTTTCTGCACCCTTCTTCGATCATTTCACCTTGCTGCTCCTTTTGCCTGGAACCAAGCTTCCCCTGTCCTATGTCAAGTTTCCTCTTTCTCCCTCTTCAAGTCCATGCTCAAGGCTTACCTCTTTGTGGCTGCTTTTGGATCCTAATTTCCCTCCCTTATGTTTCCTCTCCATATTGTTCCCTTACTTCTCTTGTATTGTATTGTACTGCCTGTCTATCATATCTAGATTATAAGCTGTATGAGCAGGGACTGTCTACTTGTATGTTTGTACAGTGCTGCGTACACCTTGTAGCACTCTATAAATGATTAATAATAATGACAGTAAGTAGATAAAAAATGTTATATAAATATTCCTGTTTACAGAAATCAACCATGGGCATTGTGGTTCCCTTAACTCCTTGCCAGCTGAAGGAAAAACCTATAGATTTGGATCCAGTCATCAAGTTGGTGATAAACTAGTGTTATGTCTTGCTGCAAGTGGCCAAGGCTATCCCTCTTATTTATTTACTTAATCAATCAATCATTTATATTCCCCAACAATCCTGGGATTTTGGCGTATTTCAAAAACCATACATAATAATCAAAAATAACAAAAACACAAAATACAGAAAAGAGAAAAAAATTAACACAATCTCCTCATTAAAATTAAATAGTAATTTAATCACAATCCCTCAAAGGTCTGCTGAAAGAAATATGTCTTCCAGTTCTTCCGAAAGATAAATAGACAGAACTTGTAAGACTTACTAGTAAGGTAATTGAGAGTATTGGCCCAGCTGCCAAAAAGGCTCGCTCACATATAGTAGTTAATTGATACTGCTTTAGAGCAGGAACATCCAACAAACAAGATCCATCTGTCCGCAAAGACCTAGGTCGATGATAGAGCTTTAAATCAGTGCATATACTGTGAGGGGCCCCACTAAAAGCACTTTAAATAGAATAACTAAAACCTTAAATCTAACAGGAAACTAGTAGCCAATGCAAGGAAGACCATATCGGTGTTACGTGCTCACACTTGCTGGCCCCAGTCAAGAGATGCGCTGCTGGATTTTGGACCAATTGCAAAGGCTGGTTGCACAAGGGAGAACGGATAGTGCCTAGGGGCAGACAGCATTGCTACACATGTGTTTTGAAAGTTGCCAGCCTTGCTGAATGTAAAGTATTTAACCTTCAGGATGAAGCATAGGGGATGTTTTGGAGATGAACTAGGAAATGCAGAAAGGAGAAAAGGGAATAGGAGCCTAAGGGAAGGGATAATCTCGGGGAAGATTAAGTAGTGAGTTAAAGATGGATTTTAAATTACATTAATACTGGAAGTCAGCTTTTCAGTAAGAATGCAGTGTGTCTTACACTGAGGATGAGCTGTGCTAACATAATTCTAGTTTATCTTTTGGTCAAAGAGCATGTAGCCTTTACTGTGAACCATAAGGAAGTGGTTTGGTAAGAGCTCTGATAGATATTTGAAGGCACATTATACAAAGGATGTCCAAGTGCAATCCATGACGTCAAAGCCAGAATGAATGAAAAAAGCAGACACGTGCAAGTTCAGGCACGATTTCAGAAATGTGGACGTGCCCAATATGGACGTCTATGGAGGCATCTACATAGACTTTCCCAGTATAGCATTCCCCCTAATTCCCCATCTAATAGTGGCTAGAGTAGTAGGTTAGGAGCAGGGTAGCCAGGATTCAAATCCCAGTGTGGGCCTTTATGATCTTAGGCTAGTTACTTAACTCTCCATCTTCTCTAAACGCTCTGGATGTTTTAAGGCCAAAACAAGCAATTTTCTGATGCCAGTTCGTGCCTGAAGCAGGTCTAAATGTGGATGTGCCTACAGACGTCCCCGATGTATCTGAAATCGAATGGGGATGTGTAAGTCATTTGCAACTCACCAGACACGCCTTCACTATGCCCCTGCCTACTTGGACGTCTCTGCACTGGAGACCTCTCCAAATGTCATTTACGAAATGGCTCCGGAGATGTGTCTGTGATTTCGACATCCACCTATACATCTTTGGACGTCCAAATCATGACTAAGGGCCCGATTCTGAGAGGCAACTTGTGGGGCCACACGTCCCGGCGGGATGTGCGGCCCCGTAAGCTGTCCTGTCTATATTCCTCCTCCGACTCTCCTCACGTGGCCAGAGCAGCAGTATGGTGAGAGCCAGTGGGGGGCGAGGCGGCAGTACATGCAGGGCCGATTCAGGTTACAGCCCTGCAAGTCCTGCGGGGTCAGGGGGAATGTGCTGTTTGTTCCATCTTGAAGGTGGACTGAGCAGCTTTATCCAGGCAATCAGGGCCGGAACCCCCCTCCACCAGAGGCCGAGGCTAGGGCTGGGGGCAGGTAGGTCAGGCGGCGGCGAAACAGAGGGTCAGTGCCGCGGGAGTCAGAGGAGCCTGCATGGAGGACAGCCCCATGGGTTTACAGGGGCACGCTGGGCTGTTTCAGGCTCCGATTCTGTATGCCGTGGGAAAGATTTGCTCCTACGTTACAAAATCGGGTCCTAACGGGCCCGTCCTTGGGGCCACCCGGATGTGCCCCATTCTGAATCGGGTTCTAAGTCTTTTAAAATGACCCCAATAGTCTGGCAGTTCCGTGAAGCTGCATGGAATCCTCTGCCCACACTGCTGCTGGTAGGTGGAAGGTGCTATTGTGCTTTTAGTCATGCGAATGTTACACAAGGGTAGAGTTGTTCAGTGACCAAAGCCTGCAGCTTTTCATCCTTTGTTCAGCATATTCCATGAACTGAAAATGTGTTTGAATAGGTGTATCTGAGGTATCCTGCCAAGTCAAATTAATCTTCATTATGTTTTATTTTTTCTTTCATCTAAGTTGTGGGAAAGAGGAGAGGTGTCTTCTAAGGTGATTTTCCATTTAAACATTAAACAGGCATCTCTGTTACATTGTAGGAAATCGGAATGAATGCCTTGTTGGTATATGGTTTTATTACTGTTTTCATGTTTTTGTCAGATTCTCTGTTTCATTTTTTGGCATAATACATATAATTTCTCTTTATTTGTCTGATTGTAACGTGGCCTGTTCTTGGCCACTATAGTAGTTAGAATTTTATTCCCGAGTCATTCGTAATCTGTTCTCTTTTGCCTTATATTTATTATTTACTTGCCAAAAAAATGACTAACCCGTGAAAGCAGTTGTAATTTAGTCTTTGATTTTGATTTTGAAACTATGTGGGCTATAGTTCTTTTTAATTTAATCATACTTAGCAGACACTGCCATCCTACTTCAGCCCATCTTAATGAAAATTAATTTAGTTTTAATGTTTTCTAACAGTGTTAGTCATAGCAGTTAACCATATTGCCAAATATTTGTAAAACTATAAAGAAACTGGATACACAGCAGCCTTTGCTAATTTCATTTCTAGGTAATTCCACCAGAAATCCTTTACCTCTTGCATATGTTTCTAATAATTTTTAGAAACAAAAATAATTGATGCATTTTTTTTAACTTTTTTTTTTGAAAGATAAAAATAATCAAGAATAGTCTAAAAAAAAGAAATCTTTTAGCATTGATGGTAATAGGGCTGCCTATTTTTTTTTATCTGTATATTCTAGCTTGCCAAATTGTTGGAGATGATAGTGGCAGACCAGTTGCAGAACGATGTGCTTACGAACCAGATTTTGGATGATTTGCATTCAGATTTTAGGAAATCCCACAGTACTAAGACAGATATTGGTGTACTTACTGGAACACTATCAACTGTGGTTGAATAGTCTAGGTCTGTAGTTGGATCTGTCAGCTGCGTTTGACTTGACAGAACATGCTTTACTTCTTAAGAAGTTGGGGCCCCGGGACAGGTACTTACTTTTTCCCTGGAGCGACCGGTTGAATTTACTCTTGAATCGATATGGACTGCTATAGTCAAGCTTGGGGAAGTGCTTGCTCCCCAGGTGGTGGCTGTAGCAGCACAGGTACAAGGACATACTACCCTGCTTCAACAACATACCCTTGAAGTATCAGCTTTGCAAACATCGGTTACAGAATTGCAACAGAAGGCTACTTGTTACCTAAAAGGTGTTTCGTCGTGTCAGAGGGACATGGTGGCTTTAAAAACCCGGATTGAATCCTTGGAAAATAACTCCAGATATTGTAATCTTCGTTGTATTAATTTCCCTAGGGTATCTAATATTTCATCTAAAGATATGTTTAGGAAGTATTTGGTAAAAGTACTTGGTGTTCCAATTGATTCTCATCCCCCTATGCTTAAGGTATATTATTTACCATCTGGGAAGAAAGATCCTGGGGCTGGATTTATTGACGGGGAGAGTCAGACAGATTTGTTAAATATCTCAGCTTTATTGGAGTCCTCGGCTGAGGAGGTGGTTTCTCCCTCTACATTGATTGCTGTTTTTGCCTTGTCCTCTGATAGGGATTGGTTTTTACGAATGTTTTTCAAGAAGCATTCTGTTCAATTCTATGGTTTAATTGTTAGGGTCTTTCCAGACCTTGCGAAGGAAACTCAAAAACGTAGAAAGGAATTTCTTCTGCTTCGACCTGGGGTTTTGTTGTTGGGGGGTTATATTTTTTTAAAGTATCCCTGTAAATGTATGATTACAATTAATAATGCCTCATATATTTTCTATGAACCGCCCCAGTTGTCGAGCTTTCTGAGTGCCCGACGGCTTCCTAATGAGACTCCAGATGCCCTGCCTACTATTTAGGCTTGACTGTTTTTTGTTCTCTTTCTTATGCTTCTCATTTTTTTTGGTTAATTGTTTTCTTACTTGGATCTCTTCGTGGTGGGCTATAGTAGGACTTGGAATTGTTTTTTCTTATTTTCTGTTTCCTGTTTTTAAATATTGATTATATCAGTTCTTGTTTTCAGACCATTTGTCCTAATTTCCATGAAGCTTTTGTAATTTAGCTTCTTTGTATGTAAAATTAATAAAGATTAAATTAAAAAAAAAAAAAAGTTGGGGCCCGATATTGAGTTGTGCTAGCTAGGCACGAGTACAGTGCCTAGCCATCACCGCCGTCCTCTAATCCCGGATATTCAATGCTGGGGGTCATATGCAACTCCAAAATTGAATATCCGGATCGCCGCACATACCCAGAAGCTGCAGAGGCTAACTGGGTAGCAGCGATATTGCACTGCTGTTCAGTTAGCTTCTACAGGTAAAGATGGGCCAGCTTTTGCAGCGCCTATCTTTTTCCCATAGAAGCTAACCGATAGCGGTGCAATATCGCCACTACTTGGTTAGCCTCTGTCACCGCCCACGACACACCCCGATTCTAAGCAGTTAGCATTGGGGTGTGTAGGAGAAAAGATCGGGGATATTCAGCGGCACTAACCATGTTGGTGCCATTGACTATCCCACTGAGCGGCATTTACACAGTTTACAGGGCTGTAAACCATGTAAATGCCTTTCAGATATAGGGCCCGTGATGTCTTTGGGGCTGAGTGGGCATGTTAGGAAATGACTGAGGTCTTCCTTTTGTGTTGAACTGCTAAAGGAGCATGTTAGCTGTTAACGCAACAGATAATGCTGCCAAGCAGGCCGTGTTAACAGCTAATGCAGCGACTTTCTGCGATATCTGCAGAACGCGTGCTAGCTGCGCACATGGGTGGGGCAAGAGTGGAAAGTGGGTGTATCTGCACTGTGCAGATACCATGCATGTCAACAGAGTGTGGCAACTATCAGATATGCAGACAGCATGGGTCCAATTAACACCAACTCAATGGGTGGCAATAGCTGTTTCCCGGCTGCTGTACAACTCTCTGCAGTTTTGGTGCGGTATCTGCTTGGTAAATGCTGTGCACACCCTCAACAGATACTGCCTAGCTTTTGCAGCTAATGCAGTGCTATTTGCGCTAACAAGCCACATAAGCTGGAAAGCATAACACGGTTTAGTAAACATGATTCTAAGGCAGGGGTCTCAAACTCAAATTGCTTTGAGAGCCAAATGAGGACTTGTAAAGTAACCCGGGGGCCGCATAAGACGCGGGGCCTCATTTGCATAAGGGGCCTCATTTGCATAAATATTTGCATAATGTTACCATACACTAACTTTTAGTAAACATGCCTCTTTAATGAGTATGGATAAAGAAAGACTAAAAGATTTAGAAACAAGAAGACAATAATTAAACTGGGAACCCCAAAAGCCAAACTTGGAATGTACGACAACACTGTAGAAATAAAAATATAAATTAATTTCCTCTTGTACTAAACAAAGCGCAAACATTAATGATGCACATTTCCCAGAGCTGACATATTCCAGTTAATAAATTCAAAATAAAGAGATATTTTTCTACCTTTTGTGCATTTTTTTCAGTTGCAATTGTTCCAGCCACTTTCTTCTGGTTTCTTCATGTCTTCTGCTAACTCTCCATCGTCTGCTGTCCATTTGCCCTTTCTTCTCTCCTAGTTTTTTTTCCATTCTCTCTCTACATCTGCTTTAACATACTAATCTTTCTCCTTTTTCTCTTTCCTCATTCCTATTTCATCCACTCAAATTTTACCCCTCCATCCTCAATCCCCACTTACTCTCCCAATACCTGGCCAATTGTAGATTTGTCTTCTCTCCCAGACAAAATATTTTTCCCCTCTCCATTTCACTTTCCCAGCTCCATCCCATTCTAATCCTCCCCCAACATCAGCTCCCTTCTAGTTCCAGCCCCACCCAGCATCCGCTCCCTTCTAGTCCCCCCATTAGTCCATTTCCAGTCCTATCCTAGCCTCACCATCAGCCCATTTCCAATCCTAGCCCCCCATCAGCCCATTTCCAATCCTAGCTCCCTCCCCTCACAGCCCATTTCCATTCCAAGCCCCCCTCCCCATCAGCCATTTGCAGTTCAAGCCCCCCTTCCACTCAGCCCATTTCCAGTCCTAGCAACCCCCCAGCCCATTACCAGTCCTAGACCCTCCATAGCCCATTACCAGTCCTAACCTCCCCATAGCGCACTTCCAGTTTTACCCCCATCACCCCATTTTCAGTCTTACCCCCCCATAGCCCATTACCAGTCATAACCCCCCTGCCAATAGCCCACTTCCAGCCCTAACCCCCATTACCCCATTTCAGTCAGCCCTTCCATAGCTCATTACCAGTCCTAACTCCCCCCATCAGCCCACCTCCAGTCCTTCCTAACCCCCACCTGCCCATTTCCAGTCCTAGCCCCCACCATAGCCCATTACCAGTCATAACCCCCCTGCCAATAGCCCATCTCCAGTCATAACCCCCCCTGCCAATAGCCCATTTCCAGTCATAGCCCCCCCCTGCCAATAGCCCCCCCTGCCAATAGCCCATTTCCAGTCATAACCCCCCCTGCCAATAGCCCCCCCTGCCAATAGCCCCCCCCCCTGCCAATAGCCCATCTCCAGTCATAACCCCCCCCCTGCCAATAGCCCATTTCCAGTCATACCCCCCCCTGCCAATAGCCCATTTCCAGTCCTACACCCCCCCCCCCGGTAAATTTTATTAAAACCTGGCTTCTGCTGCTCAAGCAGCAAAATCAGCTGTCCTGCGGCCCCTTCCCCTGGGCCCGGAGATCCGAGTCTGCTCTATCAGCGGCGTGCTTTTCAAGCCGCGAGGAGAGTATTCCCCTCTCGCGCGGCTTGAAACCGCGCGAGAGGGGAATACTCTCTTCGCGGCTTGAAAAGCACGCCGCTGATAGAGCAGACTCGGATCTCCGGGCACAGGGGAAGGGGCCGCAGGACAGCTGATTTTGCTGCTTGAGCAGCAGAAGTCAGTTTTTTTTAAAATTTGACAATTGCTTCTGCCGCTGCCACGGCGGCAACGGCAGAAGCCAGGGTTTGGGGGTTTTTTTGTTTTCCTCCGTCGCGGGCCGCACAAAGTTGTCTCGCGGGCCGCATGCGGCCCGTGGGCCGCGTGTTTGAGACCCCTGTTCTAAGGGAAATCTTCAAAAGTGAGCTCTCAAATGACCACGATCCATTTCCTTAGGACTCCCATTTATACAGGTTACTTTTAATTATTGCAGCCTTCTTTATTTGGGTCTCCCTAAGAAATGCATACTGTACCTGAGTATACCTCACCTGGAAAGGTGTGAACTAAATACTAATACTAATAATAAAATAGTTTTGTTCATGATCTAGGATCGAGGATTCAACAGCAGGTGGTCAATCACTTGTTCTGTGTGAATGATTTTTTTATTTTTCCTCCCAGTTATGGAGACATTGACAAAAGCTGCTAACAAAATGTATGAATGGTATTCAAGAATGGATGTTGATGAATCTCTTAAAAATTAGTTTAGAGAAAACATTTATCTCCAGGAACAAGCAGGAATGTAGTCTTCACATATGGGTATCGTCGGTACCGATGGAGCCTGCGTGGGAACGCTCCCCAGCGTCCAATAGGAACGCTTTTGGGAGCATCCCTCAGCACATGCACGCTGCCTTCCCAACTTTCCAACTGTCCCTCTTCAGTTCTTCATTTTCCGCGGAGCCGACAGGACCCATACCCTGTCACCACAGAAAATTCAGTCTTTAAAATTGTTTTCTTGTGGTCGCGTTTGCCTCCGCACGGCGCCTACCGGTACTGCCGGTTCTTTTTTTTTCTTTTCTCAAAATTTTTATACTTTGAACTGTTTCTCTTCAGAAACCTTTCTTTTTCGGTGCTAGGCGCCATTTTGGGCATTAGGCCTCATATTCCTGAAACATGGAAAAACCAACTAGTGGTTTTAAAAATTGTACTAAGTGTGATGGTGCCATTTCCGTCACTGACACCCATGATTGGTGTCTTAAATGTTTAGGGCCTGAACATTCTTCATCTGAATGTCTCTCCTGTATGGGGATGACTAAGAGAGGAAGACAGAACCGGGCTGCAAAGCTCGGTACTCTCTTTTCTTCGGATGCCAGATCCATTGCATCGACATCTTCAAGAGCCTCCTCTTCCTCCCATGGATCTCAGGTAACTAAACAAAAAAGCTGGTCCTCAAGGGGTAGCTCTCCTGCTAAGCATCGAGAGGCCATTGGCATTGCCCTTGAGGGAACCACACCGGCAAAACAGCCCTGGCGAGAGGCTTCAGCTTCCAAAGCATCAAGGGGGCTCCAGGATGTTCTCGAGGTCTCAACCTTGCAAGAACTACTGGTGCCATGCTCAGGGGTCCCGGCCATTTCCTGATAGGTTCCTCGCTATCGAACACAGTATTGTAGCTCTTTTCACAGCTGCAGTACTGTTGACACCTATGGTTCAATGGGCACTGGTACCGACATCGATACCGATGCCGGTACCTACACTGGTACAGACACCGGTTCCGGTACCGACGATTCCGGTAGCAACGGTACCGCCCCCGGTGGAAATTCTTCCCACGCCATCTTTGGCTGGAATCGACAGATCAGTACCAGATCAACTCGGTACCGACTTCGATCGATACCGGGACTGTGCTTTGCATGAGCATTGCGGTCAGGAATACTTTGAATCCTGCGATTCCGAAGACTCTGACAATTCTGCTGGTACCAGAGGGTTTCTCCCAGAAGATCCCTCTTCTCCCCAACGCAGAATGTCACCTCCAGAGGACATGTCTTTTCAGGATTTTATTCGTGATGTGGCCAAGGGCCTTTCAATCACGGTAGCTCCTGAACAGGAACCCAGAGCAAAGGAATTGGAAATTCTCCAATATCCTAAAGCTCCAAAGGAGGCAGCCACTCTGCCCATCCATGAAATTCTGCATAATTTGATGCTCAGAATGTGGGAGACACCTCTGACTACATTTCCTCATTCTAGGAGGCTTGATACTATGTATTGAGTTCTGCCATGTCCTGGATTTCAAAAGACTCAGCTGCCAAACCATTCAATGGTGGTGGAGTCAGCCATGCGTAGGATGAAAAGTGCAAAGAGGCATGCATCCAATCCCCCAGGTCGTGAATGCAGGACTCTGGACGCTTTTGGGCACCAAACTTTTCAGGCTTCCATGCTTTCAGCTAGGATCAGTTCATATATACTATACAGTGGTGTGCAAAAGTCTGGAATCACTTGTGAGTTTTGCATTTATCGTACTTTAGCCCAGCATATTCATCTTTCTACCACGTTAAAAGGGATACATTTGACTATTAGAGTTGACTTTTTTGCATTCCTTGCTTCCAATTTAAATACTTTACAGACACTGGGAGATAGCTACTGCGATTTTTGTGGATCCTGCATCAAAACTGGATCGAGATTATCCAATATGCACACGTTATTTCTGACCAATCAGGAGGCTGGTTTTACTAACCAATCACAATGCAGATATCTAGCCAACAGTAGAGCTATAAACACACGCAGAATTTTTGAATTTCATACGCTTTCTGGATCGACCATGAAGATGACTCGGACCCTGGCATTGGAGGAGCATGTTTGTGTGTCCTTTATGAATGAGGAAGGATTTTCAAGCCGTCAGATAGCCAGGAAAGTTGGTTGCAGTCAGAGCGCTGTTAAGATTGTACAGAAGAAAGAAACAGGTTCAGTGGTGGACAAGCCACGTTGAGGTCGTCCACGTGCATCAACATCACGCCAGGATCACGCACTATGACGCATTTCACTGACTAATCACAAGTTGACCTCTCCTCAGCTACTTCGAGAGTGGTCAGACAAGAGTGAGTTCAGTGTCAGCTCATCAACAGTTCGTCGCCGGTGCCTGCAGTTTGGTCTCCAGGACTGCAAAGCACAGAATAAGCCACTGATGACTGACATACAAAGGCGCAACCAGATCGTGTGGGCGAGAAAGCACTCAACCTGGTCGACTGAAATGTGGGAAAAGGTGCTATTCAGCGATGAAAGCACCTTCTGCGTGTTTGGTAACCAGGCCTGCACCTATGTGAGGAGATTTCCTGGAGAGGAATTCAAGCCTGAGTGTCTCAACCTCACTGTGAAGCATCCTTTGAAGGTCATGGTCTGGGGCTGCATGGCTGCCAGTGGCGTTGGACATCTTCACATCATCGATGGAATGGTCAACGGGGCCAAGTACATCACCATACTGCAAAAGTGCATGGTGCCATCAGCACACCAGGTGTTTCCTGGCCAGTTCCTGTTCCAAGATGACAATGCGTCCTGCCATCGTTCCAGACAGGTGATCAGCTGGAAGCAGCGGAACAACATCAGTCAATGGACTGGCCTGCCCAGTCTCCAGATCTGAATCCATTCGAGAACCTGTGGCACAAGGTGGCCTTGGAAATATCCAAGAGGCATCCGACATCAAAGCGTAAGCTGGTTGAGTCATTCATTGCAGCTTGGAACCGCGTTGTCACCAACGATCACCTTGTCAGACTGGTTCATTCAATGCCGACAAGTTGCAGTCAGGTGATAAAGAACAAAGGGAGGCCCATCAAATACTGAGCCATCACTGACACACAAAAATGGCCTTTTTCAAGGCCACATACATTAATTTGAAGGAAACCTGGCTGTGTCCATAATATTTTAAAGCATACTTACAATAATATATCGTTGGCCAGCGACGTACATTACGCGATTTTCACAGAAAATCTATCAACAGAACAACTATGGGGAACAAACTCAGAAAATAAGGGCCAAACCAATACTAAAAGTTGGCCCTAATAGCCAAATCTATCACTTATCATGAGATACACAGAAAAAGCCACTGGGAGGAAAAAGAAATTAAGATATAAGGTCACGAAGTTGAAAAAAACATCACATTTACAAGTGATTCCAGACTTTTGCACACAACTGTATATGGGAATGTTCCTCAAAGAAGTTACAGGAGACTTGGAGCTTATGAGCCCACTTCTCCCAGATGACAAGAGACAAGACTTCCTTGCTCTAATTAAGCATGTTCAAGATGTCTTCAAGTTTGTGAATCGTGCAGCCTTTGACTGCTTTGAATGCATTAGCAGAACCTCTGCTATTGCCATTGGGACACGATGGATTTGCCTGGCTTCAGGCATCAGACTTGGAGACTTGGGTACAGGACAAATTAGGCAACATTCCTTGCACGGGAGAGAATCTCTTTGGCAAGAACTGGCAGGAAAAGGCTAACGAGTTAGAAGCTGACAATACCACTTTAGATAGATTGTCAAAATCTACAGCCACTCCAGCCAAAAAGAAGCCTTATAAAAAACCCTCTTTCAGCAAAAAGAGGAAGTTTTATCCTTCCTATACCCTGCATAGTCAAACTCAGGGTCAGGTTGCCCAAAAGGGACAATCTAGACAGCAAAAGAAGCCAAAAGGCCCGAGAGCCCAACCAGCTCTGCAGGTTCAGCCCCCTCAAGGGCTTTGATTCCTTCCTAGAGAGCTTTGCCTTCCTGCCTCTGAGGGGTCCCCAACCCCCCAATATCCCAGGCAGGTTATGCCACTTTGCCAACAGATGGCATCAGATAACAGCAGAAGATTGGACTCTGTCCATTGTAGGAGAGGGGTACAAGCTTCATTTTCACAGCATGCCCCCTCCTACAATTCTAAGGCAATTCAATTCTCAAACCTGCGCAGACAATCTGCTAGATCACGAGGTCTCAATACTTCTTGCCCAAGGGGCAATTGAAGAGGTACCCATTCTTCAACGGGGTGCAGGGTTCTACTCCCCCTATTTTCTTATTCCAAAGAAAACAGGAGGAGACAGACCCATTCTAGACCTCAAGAGAATTGAACAAATACCTGTTCCGAGAGAAGTCAAAATGATTTCTCTTGGAACTTTTCTGCCATACCTTCAAAGCCAGGATTGGCTTTGCTCACTAGACTTTGTGATAAGGAAGCTTATCATAGCTCAGGTAGGAGCTATAGAAAAGATGATGTGACTCTGAACAAGCAACCTGTCAGTTCTGGTAGAAGTAAGAAAACAGAGTTTTCACATAAAAGACTACCAGTCCCAGAATGCACCAGGTTTCCAGCAGCCATGAGAGGGGCTGAAGTGAGAAAACGTGTGTGCAATCAAGAGAGCTATGAGGTAATCCCTAAGCACTCATCTCAAAGGGCAGGGCCTGATTCAACACAGCTGCGCTGTGTTAGGGAGGAGCACACATTAGGACAGAATAAGAATAGAGCTTATTCTACAGATAACAGCTACAGAAAGAGCTTCAGGAAAGGAGACAGCAACAACTTCAAGCTCAAGCACCAGTATCACCTGGAGAAACAGAAGCCAAGCCAAGCGGATAGAGAAAGAAGGAAACTCTCTGGAAGGAAGAGAAGAAAGCCCATTGGATGGTCTGGGAGAGTCCAAGGCAGTACCCATACTGGGAGGTATTCCAAGTGCCAGCAGAGACCATTGGACTGGAGTCAGCCAGAGGAATGGAATGGCAGAGATAGGAATCACCAGTGGCTACCTGGAAGAGAGAAGACTGCACGTGGAAAGGACTTTCAGACCTATGCCAGAAGGTATGTGAGGGAAGATCCAGTGTCCAGGGATCAAGATTGGAAGGCTGGACATCATAACTGGATTACATACTGGCCAGGCTATACAGAGAGGAATTATGATAGCAGGAGAGGCTCAGGTATGAACACTGATCCAGACCCTATCTATAATAGTAAATGGCAGCAAGGGAATAAGCATTCTCAGGATAGTGCCTTATGGAAAGACTCATCTGTGCCAATGTATGATAGTGACCCTATGCTGATTGATGAAGGGGAAATTGCAGCAGATGAGACTATTAATTACATGGACTGTTCTTTATCCAAGTGCTATTGCTAGCTTTCTGTGAGCAAACACATCAGCCATCACAAAGAAACCTAACTTTGTTCTTTATTTCCACTGCAAACAGCTCCTAAAGCAGGATTTTGGGTTCACACAGTAGCAGCCAGCCAGCTAAAGGGTTTCAGCTGGTCAATTGATAGTAATTAAAGCTGCACCTGATTGTGTGTGTGAGCAAGAGAGAATCACTGCAGGATCTGTGTGGAAATTAAGCAGAAGTTAACCTAACCAGCAAAGTTTATTCATTTCTTTGTGCCTTTTTATTTGGTAATTATTTGCTAAGAAAACATTAGCTAATTGCCTGACAAGCTGAAGGTTGTTTTCTGATTTGCTTTGTGACTTTATGTTATCCATTTAAACACTGCAAGCAAGTAACCTCATTTATATTGCTATCAAACATACGTGTGCTGGGTGAATTAAACCCCATCAATAAAAGAAGTATTTTATTGGCCTTACCACTGGTTTCACAACTCAATTATTGTCTTCAGCTGTGTTTGGGAGTGAATGAACTACATTACCCACAATACCTTGCAAGAATCATATGAATATATGCATCGTCAAGATTGTGTAAGTTCTCACCCTAGGCAGCCGTCTGACAACTTAAAGGATGCATACACTCACAATCTGATCCATCCAGATCACAGAAAATTCTTAAGATTCCTGTTCAAGGGAAAACATTTCCAGTACAGGGTTCTTCTTTTTGGCTGGCTTCAGCACCAAGAGTATTCACGAAATGCATGGCAGTAGTAGCTGCATTTCTGCGAACCCTGGGGATCTTCGTCTTCCTTTACTTAGACGACTGGCTCATTCGAGGCCCTACAGTTGCAGAGGCCAGCACTGCACTGTCTCGCACAATGCGAATCCTCCAATACTTGGGGTTGGTAATAAACTTCCCAAAATCCCAACTTGTTCCTTCCCAATGCCTGGAATTCATAGGGGCCTGTCTAGATACCAGACAGGCAAAGGCTTTCCTTCCACAGGCCCGGTGTCTTCGCATAATGCAACTAGCTTCTCAAGCATCAGGGAAATCCTCCCTAACTGCTCAGGAGCTACTACAGTTGCTGGGACATATGGCATCCACAGTTCATGTAGTCCCATATGCTCGCCTCCACATGCGAGCAGCTCAGTGGATCCTATCCACACAGTGGACACAGGCCACAGGACATTTATCAGACAAAATAGTAAACTCTCAATGACTAATTTTGTCCCTCCAATGGTGGCAATCACTAGAAAATCTGACAGTGGGGTCTTCTTTCAATCAACCCCTTTTTCAGGCCACCCTAACAGATGCATCACAGGTGGGTTAGGGAGCACACCTGAATCATTTCTCTACCCAGGGCACCTGGACCCCACAGGAGGCTGGTCTACACATAAACCTCCTGGAATTAAGAGCAATCTATTTAGCTCTTCGAGTATTCCACGCCCAGCTCAGCTACAAGACAGTCCTAGTCCAGATGGATAATCAAGTAGCCATGTTCTATGTGAACAAGCAGGGCGGGACAGGCTCTCTGTCGTTATGCAATGAAGATTTACGACTGTGGGCCCTCGCCAGAGAGTAGCAAATTCACCTTCTAGTGGTATATCTTCCAGGTATTCAAAACCTTTGGGCAGACAAACTCAGTCGAGTACTGCTGCCTCACGAGTGGTCTTTCCACCAAAACCAGGTGGCAAAGATATTTCATCTCTGGGGCACTCCAGACATAGACCTCTTTGCAAGTCCACTGAATGCCAAAGTTCCCCGATTCTGTTCCAGAATTCCGGCTCACAATTGTCAGGGAAGGGATGCCTTCCTCCTTCACTGGTTTCAGGATTTCCTTTATGCCTTCCCACCCATTCCCCTCATCCCCAAAACACTCTTCAAGCTTCAGAGAGACAGGGTTTGCATGATACTCATAGTGCCACGATGGCCACGCCAAACGTGGTATCCCCTGCTTCTACATCTCTCTCAAGCTGCACCTCTGGAGTTAGGACATGCTCCAGATCTCCTTTCCCAAGAGGACGGGACGCTATGGCACAGAGTCCCCAGTCTCTGCATCTCACGGCCTGGTTGCTGAAGGCTTAGACCTCCAGGATTTCAACCTGTCCCAACAGGTAAAGGATATCCTTCAGGCTTCTAGAAAACTTTCCACAAGAAGATCTTATGCCTTCAAATGGAAACATTTTACTATATGGTGCTCCAAGAAGGGATTAAACCCCCTTGTCATACCTTTAGAATCAATACTAGATTATCTTCTTCAATTTTTGAATTCTGGTCTAAAGACCAATGCGGTAAGAGTCCATCTTAGTGCAATTGCAGCTTCTTATAAGCCTCTGAATGGACAACCAATTTCCTCTCATCCACTCATATCCAGATTTACGAGAGGTCTTCTGTTAACCAAACCTCCCATTAAGCCACCACCGGTGGCATGGGATCTAAATCTAGTTCTCGGGCAGCTCATGAAGCCGCCTTTTGAGCCTTTGGCCACTACAACCCTTAAGGTTTTGACCTAGAAAGTCATCTTCCTAATTGCAATCACCTCTGCATGTTGCATTAGTGAACTGCAAGCTTCAGTGGCTGATTCTCCTTATACTAGGTTTCATCATGATAAGGTTGTTCTTTGAACTCATCCACACTTTATGGCAAAGGTGGTTTCGCCTTTTCATTTGAATCGATCAATTTATCTTCCTGTATTTTTTTCCGAGGCCTCATGCCTCTAATGCAGAAAGAAACCTTCATACTTTGGATTGTAAAAGAGCCTTAGCCTTTTACCTACAGAGAACACAGCAACATAGAAAGTCCTCGCAACTTTTTATAGCTTTTGACTCTAGTCATTTGGGATTTCCAGTCTCCAAAAGAACTTTAAATGGATTGCCCAATGCATATCCTTTGCTTATGAGAGTAAGGGTCTTCCTCTTCAAGGCCATGTCACAGCTCATAACGTGAGAGCCATGGCAGCTTCCATGGATAATCTCCACTCCGTGTCTATCGATGAGATTTGTCCAGCAGCCACCTGGGCTTCGGTACACACCTTCACAGCCCACTACTGCCTGGATAAAGCCTCCCGTTGGGATGCCTTCTTTGGCCAAGCTGTTCTTCAGAATCTCTTTCAGACCTAATTCAACTCCTACCCACTAACCCTGGTGGAATGCCAGAGATCCATAGGAGGAAGGATGCCTACCTTTCTAGGGTGGCACCTTCCTGGGACTATCTCCCTGGCATCTTCAGCTAGGGAGTCCCCATATGTGAAGACTACATTCCTGCTTGTTCCGGGAGATAGCATAGTTGCTCACCTGTAACAGGTGATCTCAGGGAACAGCAGGAATTTAGTCTTCCCAACCCACCCACCTCCCCTAGGAGTTGTCTATCTCTTTGTCTCTTTCCTCTCTTTCCTCTCTCCCTCTATCCTTTCACTCAGCTACAAACTTAACTGAAGAGGGACAGTTGGAAAGGAGGGAAGGCAGCGCGCATGTGCTGAGGGATGCTCCCAAGAGCGTTCCTATTGGACGCTGGGGAGCGTTCCCGCGCAGGTTCCATCGGTACCGACGATACCCATATGTGAAGACTAAATTCCTGCTGTTCCCGGAGATCACCTGTTACAGGTGAGTAACTATGCTTTATGGTTGGAAAGAATTCAGATTTAATTCCTTCAGAACCATTGTGCTGAGGGGGGGGGAGGGGGTGCTAGTCTTCATATTCATTCTGAAAGCTTGTGAGACCTGATTCATTCCACGCTTTTGCTGGAAAATCAGATCACTGCTGTTAGGTGTGTTAGAGCATTGAAAATACCAAGGCATTTTTGTGCTTTTTTATTATGGGCCTAACACACAAAAAGTGGTTTATGCTGTTTCTCTTTTTCACCTGGATTATTGCAACCTTCTTCATTTGGGTCTCCTAAGAAATGCAGCAGCCAAGGTTGTTCTAGGAGTGAAAAAGTGGGAGAGAGCTATGCCATTTTTGAGTAAGCTCCATTGGTTTCTAATTGATTTAATCATTTTTGAATTTTATTATATTTAAAGCTTTACATAATATTGGTCCAAATTACCCGTGACAATTTGTGGTACAGTATGCTCCCATCAGAGCAGTCTGGTCATAGTCCTGTTCTCATCTGATGATCCTTTCAGAAAAGGAAGGGAAGCTATTTTGGATTTATCACATGCTGTTTTTTTTCAAGAGTTGATTAAAAAGCATGTTAGATGCAGATATAGTAAGTATTGTTCTTGTCCCTTGGTGTGCTTACAGTCTGTTTGTAGACGAAGCAATGGAGGGTTAAGTGATTTGCCCAAGACCAGAAGGAGGAACAGTGGGATTTGACCAAGGCCTCTTTGGTTCTTGGCCTACTGCTCTAACCACTAGACTGCTCCTCCACTCTGACAGAAGTTGGCTTAAATAAGAGAGCATACAATTTCTGGAGCTGCATCTCAGGAACCTTTGGGGGTTTTTTTGCAATATTATTTTAGCTAAAAAAACAAAAAAGAGAATTTAGTTGGCCTTGTAAAGAAACGATCAACAATATTGGGAGCCGAAATTATACAGGAAAGATTTACGAAACACACCATTTAGCTTTGCATTATTTGCAAATTTGCAAAAGGAGTGGCTTGGTATTTAGAAAAATGGGCTGAGCACCAGTGAAACCAGGATATAAATCCTACCTCTTCCACTGACACTTTATGACAATGGACAAGTTACTTGTTAATGGTTAGTGTGGTCATAGGAATAAAATGGGCTGTGTGGCAAAGAGCGCACACTGGGGCATGTTTACTGAACCGTGCTATCAGGTAGCATGGGGTTCAGCATGCACCAAGTGCACTACATTGACATTTAGTGCAAAGCACTGTACTGGTGATCCCAAGCTACCCAGTTAACACATTAAAGGGTGGGACAGGACAGGTTAGGGGCATAATGTGGGTTTTGATGGAATGTTTGCATGGGCCTTTTGGGTATGCTAACTGTGACTTTTGGTATTAGCATGGGTGGGTGGCTTTAAGTGCACCCACATGCTAGTTAGCAAAGTGCCGCGTGATAGCAATGTGCTGTTGTCATGGGCTTAAGGAGGCACACTCCCACAAACATCATTGAAGGCCTCTGCACTAATATCTCAGCACAATCGTGTACTACCAGTATCATTTTAAGTAAACATGCCCCACTGTTAGTTAATTACCCTCTTTGTCTCCCACTGCCTCAGGTACCTGTTTAGACCGTAAGCCCACTGAGACAGAGGGACATAACGTACCTGAATTCTAAGAATGCTGTAAACCTCCTTGAGCATCATTTGGAGGCTTATAAATAAAAATTATTATATAACCATTATTAATGATGATGTAAAAGAAATATGATTTTTCTTACATGGAGCCTTGAGAGGGGAAGTGGCAGAGATTATAAAATGAGAATTGTACAGTCTCCCTATTTGCTTGAAGTACAACAATTACCACTAATAATAATCATTTGTATACTACTACAAAGCATATGCAGTGCTGTAAATATAGATGGAGGACACAGTCCCTGCTCTTCAGAGCCTACAATCTACAGTAATCAAGACAAAAAAAACCATTACAAAACTGGGGACTAGAGTATGGTAAGATACACATACGTAGTGAACAAGAGAGTGAGGAGCATCAAGATCCAAAAGCAGCCTCAAAGAGGTCGGGTTTTAGCCTGGATTTGAATAGGGCTAGAGGAGCCCGATGCGTTGATTCATGTAGTTTGTTCCAGGCATATGGAGCAGCAAGGTGGAATGAATGAAGTCTGGAGTTGGCAGCGGCAGAGAAGGGCCCAGATAAAAGGAATCTGCCAGAGGAGTTGAGTTCCCAAGGAGGGGGGTGTAGAGTGAGATAAGAGAGAGGAAAGGTAGTGAGAAGCTGCAGAATGAATGCACTTTTGTAAGTTAGTAGGAGAAGTTTGAACTGGATGTGGAAATGGATAGGGAACCAGTAAAGTGACTTGAGAAGAAGGGTTATGAATAGAGCGACACTGGCGGAAGATAAGCCGTGTAGCTGAGTTTTGAACAGATTGAAAGGGAGAAAGATGATTCAGAGGGAGACCAGTGAGGAGCATGTAAACACTAATAAATAAAGCCCCTGACGCCAGATCAAGATGTGCCAACCAGAACCTACTCTCCATCCCATTACTAAAGACAAAAAGCAATCAACAGACGTCCAATAGAGCTTTCTCTCTGTTTGCACGTACCATCTGGAACTCACTTCCTGAAGCTTAAGAACTGCTGAAACAGTACCGAAGCTACGTAAAAGACTCAAAATATATCTGTTTGTCAAATACTTTGGGGTTGACGCAAATGAACAGCTCATAGTATAATATCAAATGGTTTAGTAACTACATAGGACTTTGCTATGTAATATAACACTAGCCTATTTAATCCAAGTTAATAGTACCCCACCCTAGTTCCATGCAAGACTTACACTTCTAAGCTTCATGTTAACTGTTAAATGTAAACTGCTTTGACATAAGACAAAGCGGAACATAAAATGTGTTAAATAGTCAAGACAGGAGGTGACAAGAGAGTGGATAAGGGTCTTAGTAGTGTGTGTAGAAAGGAAGGGACTAATTTTGCTAATTTTATAGAGAAAGAAGCGACAGGTTTTAGCTATTTGATATATGCAGAGAAGGAGAGAGTACAGTCAAAGATGACCCCAAGATTGCGAGCTGTGGAAACAGGGAGGAGTGTCATCTGAAGGATCTCTGGGACATTATTTGTGAAGATGTGAAGTAATCTGAAAATTTTTGCTGAGTTATTGCGTAATTTGCCATATGACAATTTTACAGCATTTTTTTTTTTACTTAGCTCACACCTTTCCAATGGTAGTAGTTTAAGGTGAGTTAGATTCTGGTACAGCAGCTATTTTTCTATCTCTTGGGGGCATTGCAGTGTAATGTACCTGAGGCAATGGAGGGTTAAATGACGTGTCCAAGATCACAAAGAGGGGCAGTGGGATTTGAACTGGGCTTCCCTGGTTCTTAGCCTGATGTTCTAACCATTAGGCAGCTACTCCATGCATTTCAAAGCCTGGAAGAGGACAGGTCTTTTCCATTAACACCCCCGGCCCCCCCCAAATCAAGTTTAGCTTGTCAGTATAAAATTAACGAGGTTCAGTTGTTGCTATTATACTGGCTGCAAAAAGACATCCCTTGACCTGCCAAATAGTTGATTCAAGCAGCATTAAATAGTCTGCTAACTGAAACTAAGCCGCAGATACAGTATGGCTGTCTTTGTCACTAAGTGTCATGGTAAACAATTAGTAACCAAAAGACTAAAGACTAATCAAGATGCCAACAAACTCGGAAAACACAAGAGGCAACAATTTTGCAATGAAAATGGAAATTCCTAGAATCCAGGCAAAAGCCCATGTAAGAGGGGCACCTGCCATGTCTGGGGCACGCCATGCTGCCCTTTGAATTAGTCTAAGTCTATGAGCATGTAAGGCCAAAAGGGAAGGGCGCACCTAGAGCAGATCAAAGAGCAAAACAAGGAAACATCTCTTCACAGGAAAATTGATGAATGCATGGAATCCGAATAAACTTCCACTGGAAGTTGTGGGGACAGCCACAGAGAATCCTTGAGATGGGGAAGCTACAGATCACATAGGATCTGCAGATTTCTATGAAGGCATAGCATTTAGTGCTCTTAGGTTTCATAGTCCAGCAGTCGCTCTAATACTACTTCTCCCGTAGAGCAGAAACATGTTTGTAGTCCAAGGTATTTCAGTTTCAAAAAAGACAGTGGGATCCCCGATTTTATTTTATTTATTTATTTATTTATTTATTTATGTGTTTTATATACCGCCATTTCAGGGAATCATAGCGGTTTACATTTGGAACAACAGGTACATCAAAACATATAAACAGCATAACAGGTGCTGAACAAAATCATTGTAATTTACATAATTTCAAAACAGTTTAACTTATTTACAGTTAATGCTGATGATTGATTAAGGGTTGGTTTTGAAAATGGTCAGATAAAAGTTGTGCTTTTAATTATTTTTGATCATTGATAGTTGGGGCTGTGATGGAAGTGTATTATGTAGGGTCAGTTTGAAGTGGTTGATCGTTTTGACCGAAATGTTCAATAAATAAGTAGGTTTTTAGATGGGACTGGAACAAGATTAAGTTTGTGATATTTCTGAGCTCTTCAGGTAATAGGTTCCAGAATGTTGGGGATACATATTCAAATACCCTATTACTGGTGTGTTTTTTTATTTTTCTGAAGTCAGCAGTCTCAGCCTCCGCAAGGCCTTTGACTTCCATCTAGAGAACTTAGCCTTCCTGGCCCTCAACGGACCAGAACCTTCCACCATTCCAGGAAGGTTGTGTCACTTTGCCCCCAGATGGGGGCAGATAACAGCAGAACATTGGACTCTCTCCATTATAAAAGAGGGGTACAAGCTTCACTTTCTCCACATGCCCCCCAAACCCAAATACTGAAGGATACGCATTGTGCAAGATAGAGCAGTCCTGGCCTCTGACTCTGATGGGGCTCGAATGAGCCAATCGTCTAAGTAGGGGAAGACGAATATTCCTAGAGTGCGAAGAAATGCAGCTACCACAGCCATGCATTTCGTAAACACCCTTGGTGCTGAGGCCAGGCCAAAAGGAAGCACCCTGTACTGGTAGTGCTTTCCTTGAAAAAGGAACCGAAGGAACTTTCTGTGAGTTGGATGGATGAGAATATGAGTGTACGCATCCTTGAGATCTAGAGAACAAAGCCAATCCTGACTTTGAAGGTATGGCAGCAGAGTTCCCAGAGAAATCATCTTGAATTTCTCTTTGAACAGGAATTTGTTCAATTCTCTGAGGTCTAAGATAGGCCTGTGTCCTGTTTTCTTTGGGATAAGGAAATAGGGGGAGTAGAACCCTGTACCCTGTTGATGGATGGGTACTTCTTCTATTGCCCCTTGGGCAAGGAGCATAGTGACCTCTTGATCTAACAGGTTGATAAGAGAGGTCTGAGAATTGAACTGTCTTACCATTGTGGGAGGGGGCATGCATAGGAAGTGAAGCTTGTACCCCTCTTTTATAATGGAAAGTGTCCAATGTTCTGCTGTTATTTGCCCCCATCTGGGGGCAAAATGAGACAACCTTCCTGGAATGGTGGAAGGCTCTGGTCCATTGAGGGCCAGGAAGGCTAAGTTCTCTAGATGGAAGTCAAAGGCCTTGTGGAGGCTGAGACTGCTGAGACGGTTGAGGCTTAGCAGTCTTTGATTTCCTTTGTTTGGGTGGTTGCTGACCTTTCCGGACAGGTTGACCTACAGAGCGTCCCTGCTGGGAATAAGCAGGATAAAACCTTTTCTTTTTGGAAAAGAATGGTTTTTTTGAAAGATTTCATTCTTGCAGGATCAGCTGTGGCCTTGGATAATTTATCCAAGGTGGAGTTGTCAGCATCCAACTCATTGGCTTTCTCATGCCAATCTTTGCCAAACAGGTTCTCACCAGTACAAGGAATATTGCCCAGCTTGTCCTGTACCCAGAGCTCCAAATCAGATGCCTGGAGCCAGGCAATTCTACGTGCACCTATGGCCATGGCAGAGGTTCTGCTTATGCACTCAAAACAGTCAAAAGCTGCACGGTTGACAAACTTAGAAACATCCTGGGCATGTTTGACCAGTGTGAGAAAATCCTGCCTTCTATCCTCAGGAAGAAGAGGGCTCAAAACCTCTAAATCACCTGTGACTTCCTTAAGAAACATTCCCATATATAAAATATAGGAACTGATCCTGGCAGAAAGCATGGAAGCCTGGAAAGTACGACGTCCAAAGGCATCCAAAGTTCTACACTCGCGTCCTGGAGGATTAGAGGCATGCCTCTTTGCACTCCTGATCCTTCTCATAGCTGATTCCACTACAATAGAGTGGTGAGGAAGCTGAGTCTTTTGGAAACCAGGACAAGGAGGGACTCGATACATGGTATCCAGTCTGCGAGAGTGAGGAGAGGTGGTAAGAGTTGTCTCCCACATTCTCAACATGAGATCATGTAAGATCTCATGGATAGGCAAAGTAGCTGCCTCCTTAGGAGCTTTGGGATATTGTAAAATTTCCAACTCCTTTGCCCTGGGCTCTGTTTCAGGAGCCACAGTAATGGACAGACCTCGAGCCACCTCCCTGATGAAATCCTGAAAGGAGATATCCTCTGGAGGAGACATCCTGCGTTTAGGGGAGGAAGGCTCCTCTGGGAGAAGTATTCCGGTACCGACAGAACTGTCAGAATCCTCAGATTCCTCCGAGGACTCAAAGTACCTTCTGTCTGGATGCTCTTGTAGAGCCCGATACCCGTACCGACCGAAGTCGGTACTGAGGGGAATTGGTACCGATGTATCGGTGCCAGAAGGCATCGGATGACTGGGTGCTGGCAAAGCAGACACCAATGTCGATGCTGATGCTATCGGTACCGATACCGGTGCCGGGGTCGGTGCCAGTACCGGTACTGGTTGAACTGTCTGATGTGGTTCCGAGGGTGTCGATGCTGCAAGGAGAGCCGCCAGACTGCGTTCGATAGCTAGGAACCTCTGGTCTATGGACGCTGCCGATGCCTGGGTATCAGTACCGGAGAGAATCGCCGGTACCCCAGAGCATGGCACCAGTAGTTCTGCTGAGGTCGAGGCCTCAAGAATGTCCTGGAGCCCCGATAATGCTTTGGAAGCCGAAGCCTCCCGCTGGGGCAATTTTGCTGGTACAGAACCCTCAAGGGCAACGCCAGAGGCATCTCGATGCTTGGAAGGAGATCTACCCTTTGAGGACCAGGTAGACTTATGTTTAGTTACCTGAGATCCATGGGAGAAAGACGAAGCCCTGGATGACGTCGATGCCACAGAGGCTGCATTGGAGGGAAACAGGGTGCTGAGCTTGGCAGCTCGGTTTTGTCGACCCCTTTTGGACTTCATGGCACAAGCCATACACTCGGTGATGGAGTGGTCAGGAACTAAACATTTAAGACACCACTCATGGGTGTCGGTGATGGAGATGGTACCGCCACACTTGGTGCACTTTTTGAAACCCGAAGCGGGTAGCGGGTTTTTCCATAGTGGTGGAAATTTTGGGCCCAAAATGGCGCGTGCACCTGGAAAGAAAAGTTTGGAAAAAAATCCTATTTTTTTTTTAAAAGAAAAGAAAGGAGAACCGGCGGTACCAGTATAGCGTCGAGGAAGGCATAAGGACAAATTTTCTGCGGTGACAGGAACAATGACCTGCTGGCTCCGCAGAAAATGAAGAACTGGAGAGAGGCAGTTGGGAAAGGCGGGAAGGCAGCACGCAGACGCTGTGGGATTCTCCCAAAAGCTTTCTAATTGAACGCTGGGGAGCGTTCCCGCGCAGGCTCCGTCGGTACCGATGATACCCATATGTGAAGACTACATTCCTGCTTGTTCCTGGAGATTTAAAAAAAATCTCAATTGATTACGCCATCTATGCCGATGACACAATGCTGTACTGTACATGCCCTTTAACATTAACTTTTCTAACTTCGACTTTATCACCTCATGTTTCAAAGAAACTGCAGATTGGCTCAAAAATCATGGATTGAATATTGTGAGAGATAGTGAGTGATAGCTACCTCCTATGACCCTATTAGGCGGCTGCCTAGGGTGTTAAGATTTAAGTTGCCTTTAATACAAAAAGAGTCTTGTAGTCAAGTGGTCAGGCAAAAGTAATATTAGGGCTTTATTCCCTGCCCTGATGGGATATTCCTGGGATACAACAAACAATATGAAACAAAAGAACTGCTGCACAGAAAAATATCTTCTTTCCTTCAGGCACCATCAGCTGGTTGCTTTGCACACGCTCAACATAAAGATACAATATCGTCAGATAAACAAATTGTACAATCCATGGGCACAGGGTCAGAAATATAGCTGCTGTTCTTCCACTGCGTTAACTCAGAGTCACTTACAATTGCATATGGGTCACACTCTTCACAGCTGCTGTCTTCCTTAAAACTCTCCTGTGAGTCATGGGCTAACTTTTCTAGAAAGGGCTCTTTAAATCCAGGGCTCTGAATGCCCGGTATATTAAAAGCTTCCTTCTGGCTTTCCCTTCTTCTCCACGCTGGTGGAATTACTGTATAACTTTCAGTATCAAAGTTACTTCTGGTGCCACGCCCTTGCCTTTCAAACCAAACAGAACTTCTTGCCTTTTCTTTAGCAAAAGCTAGGTTCCCACCTCTTAGCTGTGGTTCTGTCTTTTATATCTGGGCTTCTGGCAGCTCTCTCCTGGGCTCTCCAACTACCAGGAATCCTAGCAGGGTCCTTGGCACGCTGCTGACTGTTTCCTGCTCTGCTGCCACATCTACTGCTTCCTTCCCTCAGTGGGTTTCCTCCAGCATGACGTGTGTTCACTGGATGCTGGCTTAGTCCTCCCAGGTCGCTGCCCCTACTGGCCTTCCCTGGTTCTACCCTGCAGCTTTTATCCTTGTTCTCTTTGCATGCTGCCTGGGTTTCTGAGAACAGGTGTTCCTGATTAGCCTTCCTGCTTCTAGCTACGTCAGGACTAGTGCAAGGACATTTTACTCTAATGCCTTTTTGCTTTTCTTGTGCTGAGTTTGTTTGCTGCTCAGCTAATTCTACATGAGCTGGGTTTGTTTGCTGCTCAGCTAATTCTACATGAGCTGAGTTTGTCTGCTGCTCAGCTAATTCTACATGAGCTGAGTTTGTCTGCTGCCCAGCTGATTCTAAGGTAAGTTCCTTACTTTCCCTTAACTCCATGGGCTCTGTGCCCGCTGCTGTGTCACAAATCCCCCCCCCCCTTAAGATATTACGGGATGGGGAACAACCGATCCCACAGCACGTAATCTTTGCTGGACTCTTGACATTCACCCTGGACCAGCTAACTGCTGCCGTTCTCTCCTGCCAAGGTTTTAGTACATTTATATGGTACACCTGACAACGTCCCCTGTCATTCTCTACCATATAAGATACTGGTCCTTTACGTTCCACTATCGTATAGGGACCTTTCCACTGGGCCTCAAACGTCGGCCCAGGGTCTGCAACCATTACTACAACACGGTCGCCTATGGCCAGTTGTCGTGGTTTCTTGCCCCTATCATAATACCGCTTCTGGTACCGCTGGCTATTCTGCAAATGCCCTTATGCGGCTTGAGAAGCCCTCTTTAAGTGACTTCTGAGCTCGCAGAGAAACTGAGGCACTCCCATTACTTCCCCTTCAGGCTCGACCCATTGGTCCTTTAAAATGTCCAGGACTCCCCTTGGGGCACGGCCAAACATCAGTTCATACGGAGAAGCTCCTAGTGAGGCTTGTGTATGTTCTCTACTAGCGTACAAAGTGAACGGGAGCATAATGTCCCAGTCGGTCATTTTCCCATCCAGCCCCCTTCTTAATATCTGTTTTAGGGTCTGGTTGAAGCGTTCCACAAGTCCATTGGTCTGTGGATGATAAGCGGCAGTTTTTTATATGGTGGATGCCGAAAGCATCCCATACCTGGGCTAGGTATTTCGATACAAAATTACTCCCCCTGTCAGTCAGCATTTCCTTTGGGAATCCCACCTCGCAGAATAGCTTGATCAGTTCTAACGCTATGGACCTAGCTGAGATGTTTCTTAGGGGTATAGCCCAGGGGAACCTGGTGACGTGATCCATTATCACCAGGATATACTGGAATCCCCTAGGGGTCTTTACGAGGGGTCCAACAATGTCCATCGCCATCTGGCGCACGGGTTCAGCTATTGTGGGGGTTGGTATCATAGGGACTCCTATGGGCTTGGTGGCGCTCACCCGCTGACAGGAGGGACAGGCCTCGCAGAACCGTTTTGTTTCCCTGAACACCCCTGGCCAATAAAAACGGGCCAGGATCTGGTCGAGCGTACCCTGAACTCCCTTATGTCCCCCAACGGGGTGGTCGTGGGCCAGTCTCATAACGACTGCTTTAAAAGTTGTAGGAACCACTAATTGTTTCCTAACAGCACCTGTTTGGGGATTGTTGCTCTTCCTGTATAATATACCTCCTTCCATAAGGAACCTGGGGAGCACGTCCCTACCCGTCTGAGCAAATTCAAAGGTGTGCTTTAACGCTTGATCCGCCTTTTGTTCCTTCGGAAAAGACGGGAACTTTTCCACAAGGTCGGCAGGTACCCAGGGCAACCCCTGTCCATCTTCTACTCCTGCACTTAGTTGAGCTCTGTGATGTCTCTCTTGGCGCTTTTCGCCCTTACTCTTCCTCGTACTTTTAGATGGGGCACTGAATAAGTCCTCATGCTGGGGAAGCTCTCCTAGGTTTACATCTGTGGTCCTACCCTCCTCCTCTAGGCGTTCTTTTTCCTCTTCTAGAGGGTCAGAATCCTCCTCTGGGAGCTCTGCTCGTGCCTCCGAGCTTTGGGCCTGTGACCTGGTGGAAACCATGCCTCCCTTTGTGTGTGGGCCTTCCTCTATTCCCCTATAGAATGGTGGCCAATCCCTGCCTAATACAATGTCGTAGGGTAGTCTTGGAATTACGGCCACTGTGATTTCCCTCCGGGTTCCTAAACCCTTGACTTTCACTCTGTAGAGAGGGTAATATGTTGATGACCTATGTACACACCTTATCCTGGACCTCCCTTCTGTTTGACTTGGGGTGGAGCCAGTGCGGGCCTGTATGGTTTGCCATAATTATCTCCAGGAACAAGCAGGAATGAGTCTTCACATATGGGTATCGTCGGTACCGACAGAGCCTGCGCGGGAACGCTCCCCAGCGTCCAGCAAGAAAGTTTTTGGGAGCATACCACAGCGCCTGCGCGCTGCCTTCCCGCCTTTCCCAACCGCCTCTCTCCAGTTCTTCTTTTCCGCGGAGCCAGCGGGTCGTGTTCCTGTCACCGCAGAAGAAGTTCTTTATTTTTTTCTTTATTTTTCTGTGTCGCGTCTGCCTTCGACGTCAGACCGGTACCGCCGGTCTTTTCTTTCTTCTTTAAAAAAAACAAAAAAACCTTTTCTTGTTTCAGCTGTGCATTTTTATTTTGGGCCTTAGGCCTAAATATTTTCTCCTCATGGAGAAGCCCGCTTCCGGGTTCAAAAAGTGCACAAAATGTGGCGGTACTATTTCTGTCACCGACACCCATGATTGGTGTCTGAAATGTTTGCGTCCTGACCATTCCATCACGGATTGTGTGTCCTGCACCATGATGTCTAAGAGGGGTCGGCAGAACCGAGCAGCCAAGCTCAGTACCCTGTTTCCCTCTGATGCAGCCTCGGTGGCATCGACGTCTTCCAGGGCTGCTTCTTCCTCCCATGGATCTCAGGTAACCAAACATAAATCTAGCCGGTCCTCGAAGAACAAATCTCCCTCTAAGCATCGAGATGCCTCTGGGCTTGTCCTCGAGGATTCCGCTCCGGCAAAATTACCCCGGCGGGAAGTTCCGGCTTCCAAAGCATTGTCTATGGGGTCACAGGTTGACATCGATGGCTCGGCCTCGACCGATCACCTGTTGCCATGTTCTGGGGTACCGGTGGCCTCCACTGGTACTGACATCCAGACTTTGGTGGCGTCGATGTATCAGAAAATTCTGTCCATGCAGCGCACCCTTATGGCGTTTATGCAGGCTACGACGCCTCCGGTGCCGTAACAATCTCCGTTGCCAGTACCGATTGCCTTGACATCGGCTTCGGTGTCGACTGCAACGGTACCCTGTCCTATGATGCCCATCGGTACCGAACTGGAACCGCTTACTCCCGATGTCGATCCCACTCGGTACGCGTATTGGGCTTTACAGGAGCATCCAGACAGGCGATACTTCGATTCCTCCGAAGACTCTGAGTCGGAGGCTTCTGTCGATGCACCGGTACTTCTTCCTCAGGAGTCTGCTTCTCCAAAACGAAGTATGTCTCCTCCAGAGGACTTGTCTTTTCAAGACTTCATTAGGGAAGTGGCTAGAGGCCTCTCCATCACAGTGGCCTCTGAGTCAGAGCCTAGAGCCAAGCAATTAGATATTTTGCAATATCCTAAGGCTCCTAAGGAAGCAGCTACTTTACCTATTCATGAGATTCTTTATGATCTCATGTTGGGCATGTGGGAGACTCCTCTCACCACCTCTCCTCATTCTCGTAGGTTGGACACCATGTATCGTGTCCCTCCCTGTCCTGGTTTTCATAAGACTCGGCTTCCTCACCACTCTATTGTGGTTGAGTCTGCTATGAAGAAAATAAAGAGTGCAAAGAGACACTCATCTAACCCTCCAGGACGTGAATGTAGGACTCTAGATGCTTTTGGCCGAAGGATTTTCCAGGCCAATATGCTTGCTGCCAGAATCAACTCCTATAGTCTCTAAAATAATTGAAAAAATAGCTTACAGACAACTGCAAGATCATATCGACACTGAAGCGCCTTTGGATACCTGTCAACATGGATTTAGGGAATTCCACGGCGTCGAAACGCTCCTCACCTCTCTTCTCAACAGCTTAAACTCTGGTATCGACAACATCAAACAGGGCTTTGTTCTCATCTTCTTAGATATCGCGGCTGCTTTTGACTCGGTCTGTCACGATCTGCTCATTATCCGCTTAAGAGAGAAGGGCCTTTGTGGAAATGCCCTCGATTGGTGCATCTCATACCTCTCAGAAAGATGGCAGCAGGTCCGCTCAAATGGCGAAACATCAGATCCATTTCACCAAGGACAAGGAGTCCCGCAAGGTTCTTCTTTGTCATCACTATTATTCAACATCTACATGCAACCCTTATGCAACATTATCAAGTCTTTCAATGTCAACTACATGATATATGCTGACGATGTGTTACTATATATCCCTTTCTGCATAGATAAGATTAATCTCACCCCCATAACCAACTGTTTTAATGCCATCTCAGATTGGCTACTGACTCAAAATCTCAGAATCCAGAACAAAAAAACAGAGGTTCTTTTCATCTCAAGGAACCCTAAGTTTACACCACCCACATTTCTTGAAGTTCAAGATGCCAAGCTGCAAGTAAAATCCCACATCCGATACCTTGGAGTGACCTTGGATCAGAATCTAGGTATGAAGACCCACATAGCCAACACCGTAAGGACAATTTATTTTAAGATTCTCTCCCTCAGACACCTCCGCCAACTGATTGATCCGGATGATTTCCGTACGGTCTACCAGGCTCTGGTTATACCGCACTTTGACTTCGCAAACTGTATATTACAGGGGCTCCCCCAATCTACCCTTAACCCACTTCAACTAGCATTAAACAGCGCAGCAAGAATACTCTTCGGGGTTCCAAAAAGAGAACATGTAACACCTCTCCTGAAACAATTACACTGGCTCCCTATCCAAGCGAGAATTACCTTTAAGACCTTGCTTCTAGCCTTCAAAGCTCAAAAAGGGCTTGCTCCTCCTTCACTTTCGGAGTTAATCCTACCAATTCCTTCCAACAGGAGTAGAAGAACCACTGAACTAAACATGCTAAGAGTTCCAAAAGAGTCCTTAAGATACAACTCCGCAACTGTAAACCGATCCTTCAGTTTATGTGCTCCAAAGCTATGGAACACCCTCCCACCACAAATTAGAACCATCACTGACCTCTTCCAATTTAGAAAGGCCTTGAAGCATCACCTTTTCATCAAATATTTCCCAGAAAACACAATAACACAAGATCACTCAAATAGCACCAGTTCCGTTCTTAACACGCCACCTCTGCTAACCCAATAACTTTTCACACCTCTCTCTCATACTATGAAAATTCTTTTAGGCTTTATTCCATTCATATGTAAATAGCCAATGTGTTGTATTCATTGTAAATAATTGCCCCGGTTATCCAAGTTTTTGTTCCTTGTTCTATGTAAAAAACAGATAACATGTACCTTATCTGATGTTTTCTTGTTCCATGTAAACCGCGCTGATTATAAATAGAGCGGTATATAAAAGATGTTAAATAAATAAATAAATAAAATAAATATGGGGATGTTTCTAAAAGAAGTCACAGATCATCTGCAGACTTTAGCCCCTTTTATTTCAGAAGATAAAAGGCAGGAATTTCTCACTTGGCTCAAACATGCCCAAGATGTTTCCAAATTCTCCAACCGTGCAGCCTTTGACTCTTTTGAGTGTGTAAGCAGAGCCACGGCTATTGCCATAGGTGCACGCAGAATTGCTTGGTTACAAGCCTATGATTTGGAACTCTGGGTCCAAGATGAGTTGGGAAACCTTCCTTGTACAGGTGAAAACCTGTTTGGCAGGGATTGGCAAGCAAAGGCCACTCAGATGGATGCTGAGAACTCTGCTTTGGATCGACTTTCAAAGTCTACCTCTGCCACTGTAAAGAAACGATTTTTCAAAAAGACATCTTTTTCTAAAAAGGGAAGATATTATCCTGCTCATGGGCAGACATCTTCTGCAGGTCGTTTTGCTGCAAAGCGTCAGCAACCACCTAAACAGGCCAAGTCAAAGGCTGCCAGGTCTACCACAGCCCAGCAGCCTCAACCTCCTCAGGGCCTTTGACTTGCAACTAGAGAACTTAGTCTTTCTAGCTCTGGAAAAACCAGAGCCCCTCACCATTCCAGGAAGGTTGACTTACTTTGCTCCCAGATGGGAGCAAATCACAGCAGAGCAATGGACCCTCTCCATCATAAAGGAAGGGTACAAGCTTCATTTCTTAAGCCTTCCTCTTCACACCATGGTGAAACTGTTCAATTCTCCAATATCTCTCCTCAACCTTCTAGGTCAGGAGATTGCTACCCTTCTTGCCCAAGGGGCAATAGAAGAAGTACCTCTTCTTCAACAGGGCTCAGGGTTCTACTCCCCTTATTTTCTTATCCCAAAGAAAACAGGGGGCTACAGACCCATATTAGATCTCAGAGAATTGAACAAGTTTCTATTCAAGGAGAAATTCAAAATGATTTCTCTAGGTGCTCTGCTTCCATACCTTCAGAGTCAGGACTGGCTTTGTTCTCTAGATCTCAAGGATGCGTACACCCATGTCCTCATCCATCCAACACACAGAAGGTTCCTTCGGTTCCTTTTTCAAGGAAAGCACTACCAATACAGGGTGTTTCCTTTCGGTCTGGCCTCTGCACCAAGGGTGTTCATGAAATGCATGGCAGTAGTAGCTGCATTTCTCCGCACTCTGGGAATATTCGTATTCCCATATCTGGACGACTGGCTCATTCGAGCCCCATCCCAGTCAGAGGCCCAGACTTGCCTAACCTGCACAATGCGTATCCTTCAGTATTTGGGACTAGTAATAAACATCCCAAAATCCAATCTCACCCCTTCTCAGTCTCTGGAGTTCATAGGGGTCTTGCTGGATACCACAACTACAAGGGCCTATCTTCCTCAGGCCCATTGCCTACGTCTAGTGCAGTTAGCCTCCCAGATTCAGTTAAAGTCCCACTTAACTGCTCGAGAGATGTTACAACTATTAGGCCACATGGCATCCACCGTGCATGTGGTTCCATATGCTCGCCTTCACATGAGGGCAGCTCAATGGACTTTGTCCACCCAATGGACTCAGGCATCAGGTTGCCTGTCAGACAAAATAGCAAACTCCAGTCGCCTTTTTTGGTCTCTCCAGTGGTGGAAGTCCTCTCAAAACCTGTTGCTGGGGTCCCCTTTTCAACAACCACTACCCCAAGCAACTCTTACAACAGATGCTTCTCCAAAGGGTTGGGGAGCTCATCTACAAGATCTCTCCACCCAGGGCATCTGGTCTCCACAGGAGACTTCTCTGCATATCAATCTATTGGAACTCAGAGCAATATTCTTAGCTCTCAGAGTGTTCCATACCCTGCTCAGCTACAGGACAGTCCTCATCCATACGGGCAACCAAGTAGCCATGTTCTATGTGGACAAGCAGGGCAGGACTGGCTCTCTGTCGCTTTGCAACGAAGCTTTGCGACTGTGGGCCTTCGCCAGAGAGCATCACATCCATCTTCTGGCAGTATATCTTCCAGACGTTCAAAACTCTTGGGCGGACAGATTCAGTCGAGTTCTGCTTCCACACGAATGGTCCCTCCACATGGACCAGGTAGCCAGGATTTTTAGAATTTGGGGAACCCCGGACATAGACCTTTTTGCAAGTCAGTGGAATGCCAAACTTCCCCGGTTCTGCTCCAGAATTCCGTGTCAGGGAGTTCAGGCCAAGGATGCCTTCCTCCTTCACTGGGGTCAAGACTTCCTTTATGCCTTTCCACCAATTCCCCTAATTCCCAAAACACTATTCAAGCTTCAGAGAGATCGAGGGACCATGATCCTCATAGCACCACATTGGCCACGCCAAGTGTGGTACCCTCTACTTCTGCATCTCTCTCAAGCTCCCTCCCTGGACTTGGGCTCTGCACCAGACCTTCTATCCCAGGAAGAGGGATCATTATGGCACCCAAACCCCCAGTCACTCCATCTCAGGGCTTGGTTGCTGAGGGCTTAGACCTTCAAGATTTTCATCTCTCTCAGCAAGTCAGAGATGTTATTCATGCCTCTAGAAAGCCTTCTACTAGACATTCCTATTCTTTCAAATGGAAAAGATTTACCATTTGGTGTTCAGAGAAGGGTCTAAACCCTCTTGCAATACCTCTTAATTCTCTACTAGAGTATCTCCTGCATTTATCCCATGCAGGTTTGAAAACGAATTCAGTAAGAGTCCATTTGAGTGCTATTGCAGCGTCCCTCAAGCCTCTCAATGGACAACCTATTTCCTCTCATCCTCTTATAGCAAGATTCATGAGAGGCCTTCTTTTAACTAAACCTCCCATTAGACCACCTCCAGTGGCATGGGACTTAAACCTGGTTCTTGGCCAGCTCATGAAGCCACCCTTTGAAATTTCTTTCTTGGAAGGTTATTTTTCTCATTGCAGTCACCTCAGCATGCCACATCAGTGAGTTGCAAGCTTTGGTGGCTAATCCACCTTACACAAGGTTCCATCATGATAAGGTAGTCCTCAGGACCAATCCACACTTTATGCCTAAAGTGGTCTCGCCTTTTCATCTGAACCAAGAGGTATATTTACCTGTCTTTTTTCCAGGACCTCATGCATCAAGTGCAGAGAGGAATCTTCATACCTTGGTTTGTAAGAGAGCTCTTGCTTTGTACTTACAAAGAACACAGCAACATAGAAAGTCTTCTCAACTCTTTGTTGCTTTTGATCCTTCTCATTTAGGACTTCCAGTCTCTAAAAGAACACTGTCCAACTGGATTGCTCAGTGTATTTCTTTCGCCTACCAGAGTAGAAACCTTTCTCTGGAGGGCCATGTCACAGCTCACAATGTGAAAGCCATGGCAGCCTCAATTGCTCATCTAAATTCTGTGTCCATCGACCAAATCTGTCGAGCGGCCACCTGGGCCTCGGTTCATACCTTCACAGCCCATTACTGCTTGGACAAGGACTCCCGCCGGGATGCCTTGTTTGGTCAGGCTGTTCTCAAACACCTGCTCCATTCCTAATCAACTCCTACCCACCTTCCCTAGTTGGATGCCAGAGATCCATAGCAAGAGGTAGAGTCCTTTTCAAGGACACACAACCTGGGGTTCTCCCCTGGCATCTGCAGCTAGGGAGTCCCCATATGTGAAGACTCATTCCTGCTTGTTCCTGGAGATAGCACAGTTACTTACCTGTAACAGGTGATCTCTGGGAACAGCAGGAATAAGTCTTCACAACCCACCCACCTCCCCTAGGAGTTGTATCTCTCTATCTTTCTTTCCTTTCCTCTCTCTCTCTTTGTCTCAGCTTTAAAACTCGAACTGGAGAGAGGCGGTTGGGAAAGGCGGGAAGGCAGCGCGCAGGCGCTGTGGGATGCTCCCAAAAGCTTTCTTACTGGACGCTGGGGAGTGTTCCCGCGCAGGCTCCGTCGGTACCGACGATACCCATATGTGAAGACTTATTCCTGCTGTTCCCAGAGATCACCTGTTAAAGGTAAGTAACTGTGCTTTCCCGAAACCATACTTTGGTCCGCGCCTGAGTCCAGTAACGCTTTAGCGGGGACTCCTTGTACTTCAACATCTATATGGAAGCCTGTCTGTATGCTTTTTCTGTCACCTGTTATCAGAGCTGTACGCCATATACAATCTTTTTCCATGTGACCAATTTTCCCACATTTAAAACATTTTTTCAATGCATTTCTAGCATCCCTCTTAGGCAAACATTCATTCATATTTTGAGTACACATCCTAGGCTCTTTGACTGCCTTTCCAGAATTGACCATACCCAACTTACTCACAGCGCCTCCTTGTGGCGTATTAGCCAATTCGGCTTCCCTGAACCGTTCTGTGAGCTGTGCTGCTTCGGCTGAGGTGTGGCAATTCTGCAAGGTTAAAAATGCTTTCACTTCGGCCGGAACTGCTTCTGAGAACTGTTCTAATACAATCGTATCCAATATATTTTCCAGAGTCTTCCCTTCTGGAGTCAACCACTTCCAAACCAGGCTGCGCACCCTCTGGCACAGCGCCTTAGGTGTTTCACCTGGCTGGAGACGGGTAGACCTTAGCATGCGCCGATAGACCATAGGTGTTAGGCCTAGCCTATCCTTTATTGCTTTCTTTACTTCTCCATAGTCAGTTGCCAGGGTAGCTGGCATGGCTTGGTATGCTGACAAGGCCTCTCCTGTTAAGGAGGTGGCCAGCCTGAATGCCCATTGCTCTTTGGCCCAATGTGCATTAAGGGCTACCCTCTCGAATGCCTCAATGAAATCGTCAAAATTATCAGCCTCAGTCATTTGTCCAAATGCCAATGCCCCAGAGTTCTGTGGGCCTACCCCACAGAAATGCTGTTGCTGTGGTTTCTCCTTCCTTCGTTCGTCCAGCAGAGTGTGTACGAGTTCGGTCAGGGGCTTCTGTTGGAGTTGCAGTGCTGCCATGGCCTGCTCTTGGCTCAGCTGAGCCATCTCCGCTTGCTTCTCGAACTGTGTGCTCATCCATCTTAGGACTTCTTGAACATCCATCTTGATGCTCACCCACTCTGGAAAACAAACAGAAGAGAACACCAAGTGTGGCACTACTAATGTTATTGTGCCTAGTCCCACTTTCCTTTTAGCTACACCTTCTCACTCGAATCCCCCTCAGCCTGTGCCCATATACCGTTACCTGAGCCAGGTGGAGATTTACACTTTGAGAAGGGGCTTATCCTTTCCCTCAGGATCTGGAACCTTCTGGGCATGTCCAGCCTTGGCACCCGTAGGATTCCTCTGCGTTGTTCCTCTGTTGTATCACGGTTGTATGCTCCTCTTAAGAATAAATCCCCAACAACTATGCCATTTGTGAGAGATAGTGAGTGATAGCTACCTCCTATGACCCTATTAGGCGGCTGCCTAGGGTGTTAAGATTTAAGTTGCCTTTGATACAAAAAGAGTCTTGTAGTCAAGTGGTAAGGCAAAAATAATATTAGGGTTTTATTCCCTGCCCTGATGGGATATTCTTGGGATACAACAAACAATATGAAACAAAAGAACTGCTGCACAGAAAAATATCTTCTTTCCTTCAGGCACCATCAGCTGGTTGCTTTGCACACGCTCAATATAAAGATACAATATCGTCAGATAAACAAATTGTACAATCCATGGGCACAGGGTCAGAATTATAGCTGCTGTTCTCCCACTGCGTTAACTTAGAGTCACTTACAATTGCATATGGGTCACACTCTTCACAGCTGCTGTCTTCCTTAAAACTCTCCTGTGAGTCATGGGCTAACTTTTCTAGAAAGGGCTCTTTAAATCCAGGGCTCTGAATGCCCGGTATATTAAAAGCTTCCTTCTGGCTTTCCCTTCTTCTCCACGCTGGTGGAATTACTGTATAACTTTCAGTATCAAATTTACTTCTGGTGCCACGCCCTTGCCTTTCAAACCAAACAGAACTTCTTGCCTTTTCTTTAGCAAAAGCTAGGTTCCCACCTCTTAGCTGTGGTTCTGTCTCTTATATCTGGGCTTCTGGCAGCTCTCTCCTGGGCTTTCCAACCACCAGGAATCCTAGCAGGGTCCTTGGCACGCTGCTGGCTGTTTCCTGCTCTGCTGCCACACCTACTGCTTCCTTCCCTCAGTGGGTTTCCTCCAGCATGACGTGTGTTCACTGGATGCTGGCTTAGTCCTCCCAGGTCGCTGCCCCTACTGGCCTTCCCTGGTTCTACCCTGCAGCTTTTATCCTTGTTCTCTTTGCATGCTGCCTGGGTTTCTGAGAAGAGGTATTCCTGATTAGCCTTCCTGCTTCTAGCTACGTCAGGACTAGTGCAAGGACATTTTACTCTAATGCCTTTTTGCTTTTCTTGTGCTGAGTTTGTTTGCTGCTCAGCTAATTCTACATGAGCTGAGTTTGTCTGCTGCTCAGCTAATTCTACATGAGCTGAGTTTGTCTGCTGCTCAGCTAATTCTACATGAGCTGAGTTTGTCTGCTGCCCAGCTGATTCTAAGGTAAGTTCCTTACTTTCCCTTAACTCCATGGGCTCTGTGCCCGCTGCTGTGTCACAATATACACTACAAAAAAACTGAAGTTCTGATAATTTCCAGAAATCAAAAATACACCAGAACAAAATACATTACAATCCACGATTTTGACATTGAAGTTAAGAAGAAGTAAAATACTTAGATATAAAACTAGACAGACATCTATCATTCAAAACCCATATTAAAAACATAGCAAAGACAATATTTAACAAAGTTAGACTTCTACAACACCTAAAGCCTTTACTCCAGCATTCAGATTTTTTTTTATCATATGCAAGCTATGATAACTCCGCACGTTGACTATTGTAATAGTCTTCTCCATGGCCTGCCTAAAATTTCACTACATCTGTTGGTAATGGCACAACATATGGCTGCCAGAATTATAAATAATTCAAATCGTATGGACTATATCACCCCTATTCTCCACGAAATACACTGGCTTACTATTCAAAGCCAGATAAAATATAAATTAATATTGACCACATTCAAAATCATAACAAAATTAGCAACATCTACCCTTTCACAATTGATCAAAGTTGCGCCCAATTACCGGCTAAGACTAAATTCCTGCTGTTCCCAGAGATCACCTGTTACAGGTGAGTAACTATGCTTTATGTGCCATACAGGTTGAATAAAATATTAAATAGTAATGCTGAAAGTGCAGAGCCCTGTGATAAGCCTGTGGTTTGTGGATAAGCATTGAAGAAGGATTGGTCTATGCAGACCTGTTGTGTTCTGTTGAAGAGATAGGATATGAATCAATTTAGGGTAGTATTAGTTAGGCCAATTTGTTTTAGTCTTTGTATTAAATGTGTATGTATTACTGAGTCAAATGTAGCAGCAATATCTAGGAAAATAAGTATGAAGGCTTGATTGTTGTTATCAATTCCCTTTATGATCTTGTTATAGATTGTTAACGCTATGGTAAGGTCTAAACTTATATTGGTTATCATTGAGCGGTGAGTAGAGGTCTATGTGGTCTTGGAGTTGCATATATACGTTTTTTTTCTATTATTTTAGCCAAGAAAGTTAGACTGGAGATGGGTCTGTAGGATGATGGGCTGTTTTTATCAAGAGTTTTATTTTTTTAGTACTGGGCGTATAATGGCTTTTTTAAGGTCACTGGACATGTATCCTTGAGAGAGAGAGAGAGAGAGAGAGAGGTTAACTATCATCAATAAGATAGGGGCCAGTTCCTTGCATGCAGTTTTAATCCATTCAACAGGGCAGGGGTCGGCTTTTGAAGTGATGGTGTTCATATTTGATATGGTACGTTTGAGGGAGTCTAAGTGTATTGGATAAAACTTAGCCCAGATTTCTGTGGGCTGTGTAATATCAGAAATATATGCAGGAGTTGTGTTTGAGGTTGACTTTGACTTTGACGCATAAAAGTCAGCTAGGGTTTGTGGTGCGATAGTAGTTGATTCAGATGATGAGTCTGGGTGAGTTGTGAGAGATTTTTTACAATTGAGAATAGGTCTTTGGGTTTGTTAATTGATTTCATAAGGAGAGTTATGTGGTATTCTTTTTAGCTTGGTTAATCTGATGACGGTATTTTGTGAGTAAGCATAAGTATTTGTCTCTGTTTTCAGTGTTTTTTTTGGAATGCCATGTGTGTTCAGGTTTTCTTAGTTCTCTTTTGATTAGCCTTAATTCATGTGTGTACCATTGCTTAGAAGGATTTTCAGAGGTTTGATGTGAGGTCAGTGGCTTGGTTGCCATTTTGGTAATAGAAGTGTTCCATTTGTCAATTAAATCATCGAGATCTTCTGTGCTCATGTGTATGGATTGCAAAATCTTGTCTGTGAAGACTTCTTTATCAAATTGAACATTTGGAGCATTGTTTAACTTTTTTTTTTTAGTCTGGTGGAGAGGTTGAGTGACTTCTAGCATGAATTCTGAGGTGGTGGTCTGACCATGGGACCAGAGTGATAAGGAGGGGTGGGGGGTATTATTATGTAGCTGGATATCTCATGGTATAAATATGAGGTCTAGTATGTTTCCTCTTTTGTGCATGGGGCTGGTGATTATTTGCTTGTAGTCTAATTGTTCCAAGGCCATGGTATAGGAGGAAGCTTGCAAGTTTTGGGGTGAGGGGGGATTGTAAACACTACGTAGTGCTACTTTTTTATTTGGTGATATGCTATTTCATTGACAATGTTAGATAGACCATCCGGGTCAGAGGTTGGAGGTCTATAGATTAGACAGAAAGCCATGTATTTGCTATCTATTAGTAGAAGTAGAGCTGAGGATTTTTGGAGATAGTGAATCTTTAATAAGCATCATTATACCGTCACCTCTTTTGTTTGACCTTGGGATATGGAATATTTTGTAATTAAATGGATTTAGTTGGTTTAATAGTACATTATCAAATTCACTAAGCCAGGTTTCTGTTATGAGGATTAAGTTAGGATTAATGTCTTTTGTATAGTCAGCTGTTACTGGGATCTTCTTTTTTATGGATCTAGCATTGATGTTTGCACCTCTGAGGAGGGCAGGAATTTTTGTGGCAGATTGAAATGTATTGGTAGATAAAGGGGAGGTATTTATGTATATTAGTCTCCTTGTTTGTGGATAGTTTGGAGCCTTGATGTATGGTTTGTGAAGGGATGGAGCTAAATGAGCATTGTAAAATGAGTGGTTGATTGGGATTGGTTCAAGGTAAATATGGGGTAGGAATTGGGCATTTCGTTTTGATGTTAGGCTAGCAAGAATAATTGTACCAAGTATTAGAGGTATTAAAAGCTGAGAGTACATCTTCGTCGTTGATGTGTGGGGTGACTAATTGAAATAAATCCAATTGGTTTGGTAATGGTATAATGTTATCTTTATATCTGTGATTGTGTCAAATATACAAAGTTTTTGGTAATGATGCAGTTACTCTTTGGTCCAGTAGGTAGAGTAGCGATTGGAGGGTATCTGCAGTGGCTGATAGGGTGGATACAATGCAGCAAAGAGTGGGTTTTGGTGCTACAGGGAATATTTTAAGGGACAATATGAATACGATACCTAAATTAACAGTGCATCAGACCTTGGAGTTTTTCTGTTGGAGGTGAGTGACTGAGCAGTTACATGGGATGTGGGGCAATGCAACGTCGGTGGAGCAGTTTTGGATTGTTTGTATCAGTTTCTGGGTTGATAGAGGTGTTAATTCGGTTGTATCAGTATGAATAAGTATGAGGAGCAGGGTAGTAATCCTATTTTAATAGATTAAGTGACTAACGCAATTGATACAATCAGTAATTCAGATCAAAAGACCGAAGAGCATTTGTAGAGAATAGGTTAAAAATTAGGTTAGACGAATTACAGTAATGCTGATCTAACAAACAGATGAGCAGTAGTGTTATAGCTGTTGACTAGGTGACAAAATTGAATACTCTGTTAGAGTGAACAGGTTGGTTTAGTTACTGTGAAGCTACAGTTCTATGTTATTCAGTAACATACGGATCTTTGAGTTGACGGGGGAGTTCTGTGGTTAGACGTGAGAGGCCAGTCAGACTTGGTACGAGTTGATGACAATCTCTGACATGGGATCCTTCTTCAGAATTTGAAGCTCAATTTTCTAGTTTTTCTTTTTGGTGACTGCAGCTTCTTATAGGATCTGTGTTATTAGGTTGAATCCTGCTAGCAGGAATGGTCAGCGCTACTGTCACGCCACCACCACTCGCCTCTAGTTTAGAGGGGGCGTGGATTTTTGAAGGAACTTTCTGCTGTATGCTTTTTCAGCTTTTTTTAAGGCTATTTCCCTGCAATGCCCTCTGGGAAATGTAGTCCTTATTCAGCTGTATGAGTGCACCATGCAGAAAGCTGTAGTCAGGCTCAAGTAGGTAAGGCAAATGACAGAAATTTATTATTTTTATATACACAATAGTTCGATCATACCACGCATAGGATTGTTGGTTCAGGACTCTTGAAAGCAGAGCATTGTCCAAAACATATTCAACCACAAAATGCAGTTTTAAAGGTTTTCTCTATTGCAGGATACAGAGTCTTTACCAGCAAGCAATTATTGTATTCCCTTCTGAGCTTTGCTGGGGTTAAAGCACAAAACAAAAACAATCACATTTACAGTCTGTGGTAATCTTCCCCTCTATAAACACATGGGGATCTCAGCCACTCTGCTTGGAATAAGGGTACCTTTTTCCTGGAAGCCTTTCTTTCAGGACTGGCTTGCTTTTTCTACGTTCTCAGGTTTACAGCGTGGCACAAAGAACAGTCCATGGGAGTGTCCTCCTCAATCAGCTTCACCTCTGGCTCTCCCAGCTGCATAGGCTCTGACTCCCCCCCTTGCTCACAGTGCTCAGCTAACAGCCTTCTGGGGAATCCTGGAGTCTCTCTTGTTCCTGGCTCCAAACTCTCCTGCAGCCGTGCTACATGCCAAATAGCACTCTCTCCAGCTGGAAGGTCCGTTCCTCTGCTCAGCCTGGCTGCCTGTTTCTCCTCGCCTCCTTTCCCCTAAATCATACTCTGCTCTGGGTTTATACTTCCAGGGCTCTAGCTCCAACCCCAACCTACTCAGGTGACGGCAATCAGCCTGAATCTGGGCACCTGAGTGCTTGAAGCATTCACTGCCTAAAGGGTTCTGAGCCTTGTATCCTCTCCCCCTCATTCCACTAGGGGGAGCATGAAATGTGGTCCACGTGGAAGTTTTCTGATTCCTGGAGGTGTTTATGGCTTTACTACCCTGATTTGGTGAAAGGGGGCCCTTTACTAGGCTGAATTCCCTGTCTTTGTCCTCCCCCAGACTCCGGATAGGCCTCCTTGCCACACTACGGGTCATGCCTAAGGATCACGCCAAAGGGCCCACTGGTGAGGACCTCAGGCGTGGGTGCACCTGCAGCGCACTGTTATTTATGACTGCTCTGGGCCTGCTGGTGATGACTCTCTGTAGGCGGAGCAGGCGGGCATGTGAAATTTCAGCTTGCAGGAGAGCGGCGAGAGTAGGAGCAGGCAGACACATGTAACTTTGGTTTGCAGGAGAACGATGAAAGCAGGAGAGCAGAGAGTAGTGATCAGGAGAGGTTCACCTTGCTGTGTCCTTGCTGGATTCGGGCAGATTTTCAGCAATTTAGGCAGTCAGCAGCAGATGGTAGGAGAGTGTGCTGTGTCCCTCTGTGGGGGGGCTCGCTTCGCGATCTCAGCCCACACTAATCAAAGAGCTGGTCAATTTAATTATTTTTGTTGGGTATGACAAACTATTCAACAAATTTGAAAATCTGACAACATCTTGCTGAAATTTGTAGGAAAACACTGGCTGAGGTCACCATTATATTTTAATTATGTTATAATTTTTTTTTTAAGCCAGTACTTTGTGAGAGACCTACTTCTCAGACAGCCACTTTTAACCAACCTGAAGGGTGGATATGATAGATATTTATAAAATCCTGAGTTGGGTGGACAGGGAAACAAGAGTTGCAAAGAAATATATCAAAGAACTGACATGAGCGGCACCAACGCTAGCTCAGAAGTGTATTTTTATTAAATGGATAGAAGATGGTCCCTCCAATATAAGTAATATAAATTAACGTCAAAGGACATACAGACTGACAGAAAACAGTACAATTTAACACCGAAAGAAGTAGATCAATTTTTAAATAAATGGCCCAGTTTTTTTGTGGAATTGCCCTGGCTGGTTAAGAACTATATTCCAGGATTCACTGTGGACGATGAGCAGAGCTTTCCTAAACCCAGAGTATATCCGCGACAGCCGCTGCTGTTAAAATGTTGGGAAGTAAGTTCAGCTATGTAAGACTGGATAAGCCAGCGATGTGTGTGATGTAGTGACACTCTGTCTTTCCTATGTTAAATATTAAAGATGTAATAAGAATTACAGTAAATATAAGATGCGTGCTAGGTGAATGCTCGTCAGAGTCTTCCAGGCATGGCATAACATGCTAGCTCAAAAGTAGTGATTGCACCATTGAAAAGTTACTTAACTGTAGATGCCACATTTTGATTTTACCATCTCAGCCGGGTCAACCTTGAGAGGCTGATCCATGCACTGTTTGTTATTAAAAACTTGCTATCCAGTGTCTGCCATGCTGGTCACAGAGTGGTTTACAATTCTAAATAAGAGAAGAAAAGACTACCACATTAAAACAGAACAGAAATAAAGAGCAAGCCATATCTAAAAGCAGAAATAATAAAAACACAGGACCTAATTTCTGGGGGCATGGCCGGAACACACTTCCGGCCCTTTTTGCAGACTCCGGAACGGCAGGGATGTTATGCTCCAGCCCCTACCTTCCAGACAGGGCCGACCCGTCCATTGAGCGAGAATGTTTTTTGCACAGGGCCCCGCGTTTCAGGGGGCCCCGCGCAAAAAACATTCTGATCCTAAAGTTAAAATTAAAAAAAAAAAAAAAAAAAAGCAGTCTTCTCCCGCTGCCGGGGCCGCCGCGGCAGAATCGAGTGTCCCGCGGGGCCCCCCCTGCCCAGCAGAGCCTGCCCTCCCCTGTATCCGCTCTCTATTCACAGCTTCAGTCACACGCGCCGGCTTTCAGAGCGCGAGGGGAGAGTTTCTCCCTCGCTGCTCTGTTAAGCCCGCGGGGGCTGATGGGAAGTTCCCATCAGCCCCCGCGGGCTTAACAGAGCCGCGAAAGGGAAACTAGTCCCTTCGCGCTTTGAAAGCCGGCGCGTGTGACTGAAGCTGTGAAGAGAGAGCGGATACAGGGGAGGGCAGGCTCTGCTGGGCAGGGGGGGCCCCGCGGCACACTCGATTCTGCCGCGGCGGCCCCGGCAGCGGGAGAAGACAGCTTTTTAAAAAAAAAAATTTCCCTCGGCTGGGGGGGGGGGGGATTAGGAGTGGTGATGGGCTGGGAGGGGGATTAGGAGTGGTGATGGGCTATGTGGGGCTGGTGGGGGGGTTAGGATTGGTGATGGGCTGGGGGGGGTTAGGAGTGGTGATGGACTATGGGGGAGCTAAGTCTGTATATGGGCTGATGGGATTAGGACTGGAAGTGGGTTGATGGGGGGTTAGGACTGGTAATGGGCTATGGGGGGGGCTTAAACTAAAAATTGGGTGATGGGGGATTAGGACTGGAAATGGGCTGGTGGGATTAGGACTGGGAGTGGGCTGATGGGGAGGTTAGGACTGGTAATGGGGTATGGGGGGGCTTAAACTGAAAATTGGGTGATGGGGATTAGGACTGGAAATGGGCTGATGGGGGGTTAACACTGGAGGTGAGCTGATGGGATTAGGACTGGTAATGGGCTGTGGGCTGATGGGGGGTTAGGACTGGTAATGGGCTATGGGGGGGTTAGGACTGATAATGGGCTATGGGGGGGCTAGTACAGGAAATGGGCTGATGGGGAGGGGTTAGGACTTGAGGTGGGCTGATGGGGTTAGGACTGGTAATGGGCTGTGGGCTGTTGGGGGGGTTAGAACTGTTAATGGGCTATGAGGGGGTTAAGACTGGTAATGGGCTGTTGGCTGATGGGGGCTATCTGGTAATGGGCTATGGGGGGGGGTTAGGACTGATAATGGGCTATGGGGGGGCTAGGACAGGAAATGGGCTGATGGGGAGGGGTTAGGACTTGAGGTGGGCTGATGGGGTTAGGACTGGTAATGGGCTGTGGGATGATGGGGGGTTTAGGACTGGCAATGGGCTATGGGGGGCTGACTGGAAATGGGTTGATGGGGTTAGGACTGGAAGTGGGCTGATGGGGGGGTTAGGACTGGAAGTGGGTTGATGGGGGGGCTAGGACTGGTATTGGGTTGGGGGGTTGCTAGGACTGGAAATGGGCTGATGGGGGGCTAGGACTGGAAATGGGCTGATGCAGGGACTAGAAGGGAGCGGATGCTGGGTGAGGCTGGAACTGGAAGGGAGCTGATGTTGGGGGAGGATTAGAATGGGATGGGGCTGGGAGAGTAAAATGGAGAGGGGAAAAATATTTTGTGTGGGAGGGATAAAAAATCTGCAATTGGCCGGGTATTGGGAGAGTAAGTGGGGATTGAGGATGGAGGGGTAAAATTTGAGTGGATGAAATAGGAATGAGGAAAGAGCAAAAGGAGAAAGATTAGTATGTTAAAGCAGATGTAGAGAGAGAGAATGGAAAAAAAAACTAGAAGAGAGAAGAAAGGACAAATGGACAGCAGATGATGGAGAGTTAGCAGAAAACATGAAGAAACCAGAAGAAAGTGGCTGGAGCAATTGCAACTGAAAAAAAATGCACAAAAGGTAGAAAGATATCTCTTTATTTTGAATTTATTAACTGGAATATGAAAGCTCTGGGAAATGTGCATCATTAACGTCTGCGCTTTGTTTGGTACAAGAGGAAATTAATTTATAGTTTTATTTCTACAGTGTTGTTGTACATTCCAAGTTTGGCTTTTGGGGTTCCCAGTTTAATTATTGCCTTCCTGTTTCTAAATTGTGATTCCTTGTTTGGTGATGGTCTATGTTCTGCATGTGTAACTGAGCTGAGGTATTCTATTTATGTAATTCCTATTTGACATTGCCACTTGTTCTCTTTCCCCAGTAGGTCATGTATTGTTGTTCTCTGAAATGTATTGGTTTAATATTTGCAGTGTTGCCTTTTGATAGGTAGGGTATGGTGCTTTGTGAGTCCTGGTAGTGCTGTTAGGATATGGCGGGTTTGCTATGGATTCTAAATGCCCAAAGAAAATCACCAAAACAAACCCCAAAAAAATTAAATTAAACAAAATTATTTTTGTCGGATGTTTTCAGGAAAGGAACATTGTATCAAAACTATGTTCACCACACAGTCACATCCATTTTATTATAAAACTTTGAAAAACTTCACTTAGCTTGATCAATTGCAGACTACTCAGGCACGCTCAGGCACAAGTGCCGCCATTAGTAAATTCATCTGTCTTACTAATGGCGGCACTTGTGCCTGAGCGTGCCTGAGTAGTCTGCAATTGATCAAGCTAAGTGAAGTTTTTCAAAGTTTTATAATAAAATGGATGTGACTGTGTGGTGAACATAGTTTTGATACAATGTTCCTTTCCTGAAAACATCCGACAAAAATAATTTTGTTTAATTTAATTTTTTTGGGGTTTGTTTTGGTGATTTTTTTGGGGTAGTTTATTTTTTCACCAAATGGTTAGGGTTTTGTTGTTAAATGGATTCTAAATGGGCAGTGTTTGTAGTAGTTCCTAATGTGCCTGGCGGTTGGCACTGGATTATAGTAATGTAGAAATCTTTTAGTCTGTCTTTATCCATACACTCATTAAGAGACATGTTTACTAAAAGTTAGTGTGTGTTAGCATTATGCAAATATTTATGCAAATAAGGCCACTTATGCAAATGAGGCCCCGCACCGAGTCTCCGCACATGGCCCCGCACCCCCCTTGGGCCGCCCCTGCTTCCAGATAGTCTGCAAGGAAGAGGAGGGAAGGGAATGAGGCTGGAGCAAAGTAGGGAACAATGGCTCTAATCCCTAATCCAACTGCTCCTCTCTTGTTCCCGCCCCTCCTCCCCAGCCTCACAGTTCCCTTCCTTTTTGTCTACAAATTGAGCCCTGTTGATCCCGATCGCTGACTCTGCTCCATTGCGTTTATGAATATGTCATTTCAGTTTATCAAAGGCAGAATTTGACTTCCATAAAGGCAGTGGGGTGAAATGTGAACTCTTAGCCTGAAGGTTTGCCTGGGTCAGGAAGCAACCCTGGCAATATTCACTCGATTTTTTCAGATGTCAGCTCCCAATCAGTGCACATTAAATGAAAGCACTGACATGTGCAGTTCAGCATTCCTAACGGTATGGGGAAAAACACGCCCTTCAAACCACATTTCTCGAGCAGGTAATGGTTATGTTTGTGCGCTTTATCTGTTGTCCAAGAAGAGAATGTAGACTTTCTCTGCCCCTTCCTTCCACTTCAAAAGCTGTTTTACCAGCCTTCAAATTGTTTGTAAAATGAAAGGATTTTTCTGTACAATTATATTCAAAGATGTAGTTGTGCAGTCGAGCAGCTCAGGCAGCAGCTTCCTCCATTTCATATTGGCAGGATATTAATCAATGTGGTGCTCTCTCCCTTTCCGTCTCTGATTATGCATGCCAGAGATGGCACGACCTGACAGCATATGAACTTTTAAGATGATTTCGTTTTGGAAGGCAGGAGGGAGAAGGTGTCCGATTTAATAGGGTGTACTGTATGTTTAAATTAGTTTTTATTGGAGATGGCATTTCCTTGCGGTTCATGGCTGCTCTGAAGCAGCCGATTCCTTATCAAAGGGAGGTGTTGCTATTATGAGCTAAAACTTGTTTAAAGATGTTGCAGGTTTCCATGGCATTCAAAAGGAAAAAAGATAAGGCACCTTCTGCCTCATTTTCCTAAATAGCTGGCCATTAGAACATGCCATAAACACTTGGGTCAATACTTTTGGCAGGGTTTTTTTTTAAACACTGGCCATGGTGTTTAAAATAATCCAGACATTCGGTGCTGCTATCTGAATTACAAACAGCACTGAATATCCAGATAGAGGGACAAGTACCGCTGTTACCTGGAAAGTGGTGATCTTTGGTATGCTATCTAGACAACTGACCATGTAGCCTTAGGACAGCCTTTTGCTGTCCTGCGTTATTGGGAGAGTTATTCAGATAGTGAACTTAATATCACTGCTGTCCGGATAGCGCCGGGGCGGTCTGTAATGCTTTCCAGCAGCGCAGTTTGGATAGTGCTGCTGAAATTCAGTGGATAAGGTTGGTCAACGGCACTTATCCAGATAGCAGGTGCTGGTGTCTGGATAAGTGCTTTGGAGTATATCGGCCACTGTATTTATGCACTTTAATGGCCAGTGTTATATGTTAGTACCAGGGGTTGGCATCTCCAGTCCTCTAGTGTCGAAAGCCAATTAGAATTTTAGGGTATTCACAATTCAGCTCAGTAAAAGTCAAGCTTCAGGAGTGGAGGCATAGCCTAGTGGTTAGAGCACTGGGTTGGTAGCCAAGAGACCAGGGTTAGAGTCCCTTGTGGCCTTGGGCAAGTCACTTAACCCTACATTGCCTCAGAAGAAAGGCCTGGCAATCTACTTCTGGTCACACTGCCAAGAAAGCGCAGGAGCTTTTGGGGTGCCAGAAGGCACACTTTGAATTTTTCACAGTGGGTATGTATGAGATACATATGAAAAGCACAGAGGCAGTGCATGTGAATACATATCATACATATTCGGTCTGGATATCTTGAAAATCTGCCCAGTTTGCAGTACTTAAGGTGCATAGGGTGGCTACCAAAATGGTCGGTGGGCTTCATCATAAGGCATATGGGAAAAGACTTAAAATGTCAGTATGTATACTTTGGAAGAAAGATGGGGGATGGGAGATATATGATAGAGATGTTTAAATAGCTCGAGCATGCACGGGAGGAGAGCCTCTTTCAACTGAAAGAAAGCTCTGTAATGAGAGAACATAGGATGAAGGTGAAAGGGGATAGACTCAGAAATAATTTGCGGAAATATTTGTTTAGGAAAGAGTGGTGGATGTGTGGAATAATCTTCCAGTAGAGGTAGTAGAGACTAGAACAGTATCTGAAGGCAAGAAAGCATGGGACAAACAGAGGATCTCTAAAGGAAAAAGGACTGTAGAGCTCGGGGCTTTGTAGGAAGGGCAGACTGGATAGACCGTATGGTCTTTATCTGCCGTCATGTTTCTTTGTAATTGCTCACTCCTGCTTTATGCAACCAAATTGCTGTGAATCTCTTTACATTTAACCTCATCTTTTGCAGCACACTAATTTTAAGGCAGTCATTTGTTCTGATTTCATTTGCCACCTTAAACTATAATGGCATCACACGTACCTATAAATGATGAAATCTATGGAGCACTAAGGAGGAAATGTACTGTAAAGGGCTCAGAGTCTATTTCAGAAATACTGCTAATAGGCACAAGAACCAAGAAAAGGATAGATTTAGCTATTGTCATGCTATATATGTAATGCCATATGGCTCTTTTAAGTAACCGAGACATGTTAGATGTGCTTGGGACCCAGAGCAGAAATTTTGGGAGGGGCTCCCCTTTGAGGCTGCCTTTGGATCCTCCTTATTGTCCTGTTTACCCCCTTGTGTGTTACAACCATTTCCTCTTCGTTTATCCTGCTCCCCTGTTTGTCTTAAATAGGTTGTAAGCTCTATTGAGAAGGGACTGTCTCTTATGTGTGTATGTACAGTCCTGCATATGGCTTGTAGCACTATAGAAATGTTTAGTAGTAGTAAGGCTTGGCTGTGCCTTCTTCACCTTTTGAGCAATCCTGGGGCCTTCACTGGCATAGGGTGACAAGACAGTTTGCCTAGTTGTAGCCTCTTAACACTGGTTTTAATAGCAGAGCATAAATGCTGTATCCCAAATCAAGTATATGGAAGAGGAAGTCAATGGGGGTACTTTTTACTCCCAGTTCTTGGGGCTGGAAGGTTGAGAAGTGAAGTAGAAGACCTGGCAGAAGAGCAGAAGCTAGAGGTCGAGAGATCCATAGCCCAGGCTGGCCCATAGAGAGGAAGGAATCTGGGGAGTTGCGCTATATAGTACTAATCATCTGTGGGCATGACAAGAAGCAAGCTGAAGATTTGCCAGAGAAAGTCACATTTTCTTTGGCATGCCCCTAACAGTTATGATAGATGATAATACAGTGTTTTGGGAGATGATAAAAAAAGACATAGTAGGGTAGAGGCAGAAAGAAAGGGAACATGAAATCAGAATAGTAAAGAAAAAGGGGAGGAGATAGGTAGAAATAAAGGCTAAAGGGAGGAAAAGAGGAGAGAGTGTTTCTAGTCTAGCCGGGGTCCTCTCCACCTGCTAGGGGGGCACCCCTCTTGAAAAGGGAAGAATGCTACACCTTCAAGCTTCTGAGACTCCCTTCTGCATAGAGCCACAGGGCTTAGATAGTGGGTTCAGGGAATGGGACTAGCCAATGCTGGGAGGCCTGAGTTAATGACCACACTGTAATGCAGCACCCCTTTGGAGCATTTCTGGGTCCCGGACTGGCCTGGCTAGAGTCTGCTCTAGGGTGAGCTCCATTGGTCCTTGTCAGCTTGGCGCCTCCACCTGGGGAAGAATGGTGTTGCAGGTAGGATTTCCTTCCTCTCACCCCAGGAAAGCTTGCAAAAAGCACTGCTATGAACAAGGCTGGCTTAAATGATGATAATTATTTACAAATATAAACACCTAGTATTGTAATGATAATAATAGCAATATAACAACCAGTATTATGCTAAGTGGTTCAAACAGATAGGTTGAAATAGCAGCATAGGGGAAGAGAGTATTCAATACCATTCATTGCTGAATTTCCGCATACCCTAAATAACCAAGTTTGACAGCGTGAGACTATAATGCAATGTTCGCCAAAGTATTAATCTTAATGGATACCTGAAGCAACGGGAGATGAAATGACTTGCCCAAGGTCACAAGGAATGTCAGGGGCCAAAGCAGGATATGAACCTTGTTTCCCTGGTTCTCAGCCAGGGAAATTAACTGAGCTTGAAATAACTGATTGAGGCAGTGAACAGCATAAATACTGTTGGGTACTTCCAAGTGATGCAAACTGGTTACTTTTGGAGGCAGGATGCTAGGCTCAGTGGACCACCGGTCTGACCGAGCCTGACACTTCTTTATTAACCAGATGTCGTCTGAAAAGTTTCATCTCTGAAACAGCCCGATTCTAAGGAGGGTTATCCACATAAACATTCTCTTTAAGGTTGCAATTCTGTGGCACCTCAGTCCTGGGAGCAATTTCACCATGTTCAGGAACTGAAGTGCCAAAAAAATATCAAACTGTTTATCTATCAAAGAATAGCTACAGCCTTTCTCCATTGTGTGTGGTGGAGGGGGGGGGGGGGGCGGTGCAGAGAGAGCTTGGCTGTCAAGGTAGGGTTGGGAAGGTGATTGAGGTGTGGGTGGTTGATGGGGGGAACAGATCTTGTCATTGACAGCTGTACCTTCTATAGGGCACTTAGTCGTGCCTCGGGGAAACTGAAAATGCTGATATCTATACCTTTTATGGAGATGTGGATTCCCCTTATAAAATGGGGAATCCATGTCTATATTGTAGGCCTGCCCTAACCACCTAGGAACCAATCGAAACTCTGTTTACACAATGCAAGGTTCCACATTAGGAACCACCACCCAAGAAAAAGATTTAGGCATCATCATGGATAATACGTTGAAACCTTCCACCCAGTGTGCAATGGTGACCAAGAAAACAAAGAGAATGCTAGGAAAGGAATGGAGAATAAACCCAAGGATATTATAATGCCTCTTCATCATTCCACGGTGCGATCACACCTTGAATGTTGTATGCAATTCTGGTCACTATATGTTAAAAAGGATATAGTAGGATTAGAAGGGGCATAGAGAAGAGCAATCAAAATGTTAAAGGGGATAGAAAGATGTCCCTATGAGGAAAGGCTTAAAAGGTTAAGCTCTTCAACTTGGAAAAGAGATGACCGAGGGTAGATAATGTAGAGATCTATAAATTAATAAATGGAGTAGAATGGGTAAACGTAGATTGATTGTTTACTCCATCAAAGAGTAGAACGTCTAAGAGACATGCAATGAAGCTAGATTTAGGCGTCATCATGGATAATACATTGAAACCTTCTGCCCAGGGTGCAGCGGCAGTCAACATAGTAAATAGAATACTAGGAATGACAAGGAAAGGAATGGAGAATAAAAATAAGGATATTATAATGCCTCTGTATTGTTCCATGTTGCGACTGCATCTTGAATATTGTGTGCAATTCTGGTCACCATATCTTAGAAAGAATATAGCAGAAGTAAAAAAAGGTACAGAGAAGAGCCACCGAAATGCTTAAAGAGATGAAAGGATACTCCTATGAGAAAAGGCTTAAAAGGTTAGGGCTCTTCAACCTGGGAAAGAGACGGCTGAGGGGAGATATGATAGAGGTCTATAAATTAATGAATGGAGTGGAATGGGTAAACGTAGATCGGCTGTTTACGCCATCAAAAAGTAGAAAGACTAGGGGACACGGAATAAGGTTACAATTTACCCATTTAAGACTAATAAGAGAAAATATTTTTTCACTCAATGTGTAATCAAACTCTGGAATTCGTTACCAGAGGATGTAGTAAAAGCTGTTAGTGTAGCTGGGTTTAAAAATTTTGGATGAATTCCTGGAGGAAAGGTCTATAAACCATTAAAGAAGATCCAGAAATCCACTTCCTATCCCAGGACAAGCATTATGGAACCTGTATGCCTTTTGGGAACCTGACAGGTACTTGTGGCCTGGATTGGCCACTGTTGGAAACAGGATTCTGGGCTTGATGGACCTTGGTCTGACCCAGTATGGCATTTCTTATGTTCTTAACCACTCCCTTTCCCCGCATTCTCTATGCCTCCTGGACATCTGAAAGTGTTAAGCGTCCCCATTTTTAAATAGCCCCTGTTCTGAAATTCCATTTATACATGCATGCTACTCTACACGTGTAAATGCTGCTATTTACACATGGGGCTGCTTCTAAAATAACCACCTATATCTGTAAAGGGAATGAAATATATAATACTCAAATAAAAATGGACCCTAGAAATGGCCTCTGTTAAGGGAGACCTCTTGCAAAAATACCTTTTTTCAATAGATTCAGAAGCAGAAAAAGGCCTTTTTTTATAGCTTTTCTGGAGCTCACTTCTGTTCCCTTCCGGGTCTTTAAGTGATCTGTGAAATAAAAATGTCTAACATTTCTGTTTCTATCTCTGTTAGGGCTTGACATGCATCTGGCGTTTTTAAGGATGCTGCTCTTGGGTGGGGAGGGGAGGGAGGGCAGGAGAAAGGGGGGAAGAAGCTGAGACTCGGCGAGGAGGGACAGAGTGACAGGAGAGGGGAGAGGAAAATTACATGCGACAAACTCACTAAAGGAAAGAGACGGACTAAAACAGAAAATAAAAAGGAAAGTAAACAGACTCCAAGAGAAAAAATATAAGTGGAAAGGAGAGGAGAAGGGGAAAAAGGGCAGAAACAGAGCGGGACATCAAATCAGAGACCCCAAAGGTGAGGAAGGTATTTTATGTATGCCACGGCAAGGACTGTGTGAGCAGTGTGTCCACAAAGGGTACAAGTACAGAAGGGATGCTACCGTCGTCACTGGGGCTTCCAGAAAGCTGGATAGGAGCAGCTAGAGGGGTGGGGCGCCGGCATCCGCTTCATGAGTCGAATATGGTGGATGTCTATCTTGCTAGGGCCCCTGATTTAGTGACAAAGTTGTTGACTAGTTATAGTAGTTAGAATCTAGTGCTCAAAACCATGATGATTTGTAAGTATGTCTCATATAGGGAGGATTTATGTTCTAGGAAAAGCTGAATTTTGTCAATTTGTCTCTTTCTGGTGTCTATTTTCCTTCTCGTTCGAACATATTTCATGCGTTAAATTGGACCATTAATATTTTTGGGTAAAAAAAAGAACAAAAACCATAATCTGATCAGTCGGTGTTCAAAAAACGTATGTGGTCAGCATCAGCTGCTGGTTGCAGAAGTGTGTTTGTTTTGAAAACTTCCCACTGGCAATCTGATTGGTATAAATTGATACATGATGATTCAGGGACTTGAAACCTATTTTTGCAGACTCAATGTTCTCTTTACAGAATCCTGAAAAGTTATCTTTAAAAATGTTAATTTGTGCAAAGTTGTCCCCAAATCCTCATTTCAGGTTTTTTCAGACACCATTATTGATCTGAAAAGTAAACATTTGCCAAGCTGTACTATCAGAATGAGAATTGTCTGCACCTTGGGGCTTCAAATGCATTTTTTGCTTTCTTCCTTCGTATTTATTTGTTATGCACTGTATACAAAAGCAAAGTCTGGTAATACAGTTTTAATGAATGTTACAGGTTTAGTCTGTGCAATAAGTTGATTTTGTGAAGTGCTGACAGGCACCGGGTTTCATTGGGAAAAAAAAAAAGCAGGTTGATAATCAGATTTTCCCCTGGCTGAGAGAGTGAGTATGGATTGATTCACTCAACATAAATACCCAGCTTTCCGTATAAAGATTTCTGCATAATTCTGTTTACCTGGTGGGCTTGTAGATTTGAGATCACTCTTCTGCCTTCTTTCTGCCTCAATGCTAACGCACACTTTATGGTGGTAGGAAATATAAAGGAGAGGGGATGGATTTGGTAGTGGTGTACCTTTGAGGTGTATCTCCTGAATGCTGTTTGCTTATATCAAATTATATCCAACTTTTCATATTGCTTCCACACTGTTCTCCATGTCAGCTATTCGTTTCATCAGAACATTTGCACTTTTTCTTCCTGGCATGCTGGTATTTATTTTGCTGATGACTGGTAGACCCTAATAGGAGGACAAACCATGTAGAGGCATCTCAAGTGCTGAATAATTTCTACTATCAAGTATCCTCTCAGTTGGAATTATCTCCAATATCCTTGCTCATACTCCTAAAGGGGATGAGCATGGGTTCCTGATTTTGAGATGTATACACCCATAGGCCAGAGAAAAGAAGTGTTGTGTTTGGTTGACAGCAGTGCAGTGAGCCATAACATCCGTCCTGCTCTCCATTTGGGAGTTGTTCATTCCCATCTTATAGCCTACTGGATAGAACAGTGGGTTCATGATCAGGAAAGCCAGGGCTCCAATCCCATCTGCTCCACCGATGCTTTTTTATGACCTTGGGCAAACCGCTTTTCCCTCTCTTGCCCCAGGTACCAGCTCTGATTGCAAGCCTTCTTTGGGGCATAAACCCAAATTGCAGCTCATCTTGAACCCAGGTTTGCAAAGGCAACATCTAAATCCAGTTGTAGATGTCAGTTTTGATTTACAGGTTGCCTGACTCAACTTGAGAAGAAATTCTAGGTGGTAAACATCTATCATAAAAACAAGGAATAGCAAGTTAACCAGTTCATACGTAAAACTGTATAAAAGTTAAAAGCTGCCACGAACAGAATAGTGGGACATCATATTTGTCTTCATGAATCTTCTAAATAAGACCCTAGTACATTAATCGTTTAGAATTTGCACAGAATGTCTCACATTACTGGCATGACTGGGAATGTTACACGCTCCCAGCTGTGGCACCACATGAGAAATGTTTAAAAAAATAAAATTTCCCTCATTGTATGTAGTGGTGGCAGGGCTTTTAAAGGAGCTGCTGGCCACAGTGTCAGATGTCCCCCCCTCCTCAAGGTCTCAAATCCTTGGTGGTCCAGTGACCTGTAAAGCCCTTAGTCTACCAAGCCCTGGTCCAGGATTCAAAGTTAGAAGAAAATGTCTGCCTCCTAAGTCCTCCCCCACTCTGTTTAAAAAAAAAAAAAAAAAAAGATTGGTCCCTGGACCCTTCATTGGTCCCTCCTCTCCCAGTGCTAAGCCCTGACTTACCCTAAAATACAGATTCCCTGTAGGGTGCAAATGATCCTATGGCGCCTCCATGTTGAAGTATAATGTCTCTAGACCCATAATGATATATCATGTTTTAGAAAGTAAGCCTCTGAATCTTAAAAACAGCATTAAAAGCCACATTTTAAAAAGCTTCTTAAACTGTAGGTTGACGCTGTTATACAGCCAACTGAAGAGCAGAAGGTCTGCTGACACTTGAGAAGCTATGGAAGAATCCTCTAAGTCAACATGCATTGCTGGTCATATGGCCTAATAGTGGAGTTCATTATACTTCTGTGACCATCATTCATTTAAGGACATTTCTTACCCACCAATCCAATTAAAACCCTTAGCAAGTTCCAAGGGGAAAATAAAAACAAGCCAACAACAATTAAGCATATGTAACTATCTATTTTGGAGAAGGAGAGTTTGGAATCATTTGACATTAGTCCCGGGGTTTGCAATATTTATCGCAATTTATTGGTCTTATAGATATGCACAGATTATGACAATAGAGAAGGCCTATTTAGTTTGCTTAGTTTAATTATCGTGGCATTAAAACGGCCATAGACCGAAATTAAACTCTATCTTTCCCTTCACTCCTTTGTAACAAAGGATCTTCTGTATTTATCCCATCCCTTGAATTTGGTAGGTGTTTTTTTTGTCTCCACCAGTCTACTGGGAGACTGCCCTTTCCTTGAAAAAATTATGAAGCCACTCTTCTACTGCAGTTGGAGAGTTTGCCATAGATAGAGTACATAAACCAATAAAACAATACGAAATATGTAGAGGCCCTGGTAGGTAGGGAGGAGGGGGAGGGGCAAACCGTCCCAAAGCCTTTACTGGAATGGCCCACAAAAATGCAGAAAAATCTTAGAAGCTCTCACTTTATTTAAAGTATGCACAGGGCCAGAGGGTGCATGACCCCGAGGCCCGTGGGTCTCTGCAGGGGTCTGTAGCAGCACCTGTACATGCTCTAGGCTGGCTGCATCCGGCCCTCTCTGACCAGAAGAGTCAGAGGGGGTGGGATGCAGCCGATCTTTTTAATTATTTAATTAATTAATTAATTAAACAGGTTTTGTATACCACCTTATCTTATAATCAAAGTGGTTTACATGATACATGGCAGTTATACGCTTCATAGTCGTGTGGGGCGTATAGACAGTATTACTAGACAATGTGGCAGAGAGTGTGTACAAGTGCTGCGAGGCCCACCACTGCCCTGCTTTCTTTTCTGAAGCCTGGGTCCAGCTGGAAGCTGGTGCTAAGGGGGCTCAGAAAGGTGGTCTGCCCTGGGGCCTGTGCTGGTTCTTGGCACCACTGCACAGGACAGATTTTGAGACTCAAGCCAAAGGGCAGAATAATTGAGCAAATATCGGAGTCCCAAATGTTCTTAATCTCAAGTCCTTGGATCCCGAGCAGGCTGCTTCTTTTATTCTTGCTTTAGAATCTCTCTTTTGGTGACTTGGTTGGGTTCTCCTTCATCTTCCTCCTTCAAGGTCCTCCTAGTCAGGATCTTTGGGCGCAGTGCAACTGTTCTCCAAAAACATTCAAGTTAATGAATCGGTACTTTAGATAGGTTTTGAAAGTGCCATTGTCTCTGCACTCTCAGAAGAAAAATCTTAAATCACTTCACAAATTAAGGTCTCTAGAATTAATACCTCTCTATACAGAACATTGGAGTGGAGGAGTAGCCTAGTGGTTAGAACACTGGCTTGGTAACCAAGCAACCCGGGTTCAATTCCCACTAGCACTCCTTGTGGCCTTGGGCAAGTCACTTAACCCTCCATTGCCTCGGAAGAAAGGCCTGGCAATCTACTTCCGGTGACACTGCCAAGAAAACCCAGGAGCTTCTGGGTCACCAGGAGTCAGGACTGACTCAAAGGTACACATTGCATTTTGCATACAGAGCATTGGTGAGATCTTATTACCTCCTTTTTTTTCTCTCCCTATGCATCCTAGTATTGTTCTAGCTCTAGACACCCATCTTTTTGCATTGTTTTGCTACCTGAAACCATCAGAATTAATCATCCTAAGACTTTTCTCCTGCTTGGCGCTTATCATTCTTTTATTCAGTACTGTTCCCCTTGGTTTTCTGCACCCTGAATGCATAACAGAACTTTCTTGTATTGAAATTTAGATTCTAAGTACTTGACCACTCTTTGCACTTTCTTTGATCACTCCATATCCTATTCGCTTCCTCAGGGATGTCCACTACTTTGTTGTAGATTTTAGTGTCATCAGCAAAAAGATAAACTTCGACTATTTGCTCTGAACAGGCCCAGATGTAGGCATAAGCAGTGTAGGCAACTACTTTTGATGGCAAATTTTGATAGGCGCAGGATTGTGGCCGCTGCTTGCATTCTTTAATCTAGGCCTGAGGCTGCAATGGCTGATCCTGAGCTGCAGCGGCAGATGTCGCAAGGCAGTTTTTCTAACAGAATTCAGCGTGAAACCTCCAAGTCTTCCAGTGCTGATAGGTCCTGTGGTGGCCCATCCCTTCCGCTTGCTTGGGTTTCCATGGTAACAGTGTGAGTGGAGGGGGTGGGGTGCTGCACCCTGAATTCTCTCTGCCACTGCCGCTCCTGCTCAGGATCTGCTGCAAGGAGAGGGGAGGGTCTGGATGGGATAATCAGTGAGGGCACAGAGGCTATATGCCCCCTTGCTTAATGACCCTCTCACTTGAAATCTAGCCTTGGCTCTATAACAGAGCTTGGAAAGATCTCGGACCTGGTTCCATTCGATATCAAACAAAAAAACATATATTGTGTTGTGTAAGCAATTTTTTTTTTAGTGCCATCAAGTCAGTGTTGACTCACAGCAACCCAGCTACCTCTGGGTTTTCTTGGCAATGTATCACTGTAAGTAGATTGCCAGCCTTTTCTTCCGAGGCAATGGTGGGTAAAGTGACTTGCCCAAGGTCACAAAAGGAGGGAGTGCCAGTGGGAATTGAACCCTTGATCTTCTGGGTACTAGGCTACTCCTCCACTTCAATGTAAGCAATAATTAGCATTATATAATAATTTCCTGTTATCTGTATCTTTTTGTGCCACTCTTTCCCGTCTCTTTTTTTACCTTTATTTTTATCTCACTTTTTCTCTTCAAGAGCATCTTGAAATAGAAATATAACAATGTTTCATAAAGAAAAATTAAATCTCAAAAAGATTAGGCAAAAAAAGGGAAAATTAATGTAATTACCCACTATGGAAATAAACAAGTCCACCATTATTTGGGGATCTAAGAGATTCATAGAGGAAACAAAGAAAATCTCATCTCAAAGAGAAAAAGACAGTAAGAAGACACATTATGAATATTATGCAGAACATATCACTGTTATTAAGAGCAGTAAGTAGATCAGACAACCCTTTGTGTTCACTCTTTTATCAGTACGAAAAAGGGGTGGTTGGAAAAAAAATGAAGGTAAAATCTTTATATTTAACAATATACTTGCAAGGAAATGTGGCTTTAGCCACATCCTGAAAAATCTGAATTTTTAAACCAAGAAACGATACTTCACAGTGCCTGAAGAATAATCTGAAAAAAACAGTTCCTGGCAGGGTCTAAAGCAAAGGATACAATCAACAGAGAGACCTCTGCCAGTTTCTTGTCTGAGGTCACAGAGTATGTAGTTAAGTGCAAACTATCTTGTGATGGAGACGACCCATTCTGACTCTCACTTCGTTCTTCTTAAAAGGAGGTAAATAATAAACTTTAGCCGCTGAATGGATAGTTCCAAAAGAAATCCTAAGTATTTCAGAAATGTTTCTTTTCTACATTGCCAAGGGAAAAATCCTCCGGACCCGATGAAAATTGATAGTGCATGCATTATGCTTTTAAGCAACTTTCTCAAGATTTTGTTTTCCCACACTGAGAAATGATATTCTGAGCTAGGTTCTCTTGGCCCACCTCCAGTTGTTTTGTCTTATCCATCACACCACCCATCCTCAGATAAAAAATCAGTTTGAGCCTTACAAGTCTCTAATCTAAAGCTTTCTCCAAGGACTAGTACTTATTATTAAAAGCAGGCATCAACTGCCCAAGCTTATCACAACCTTCCAAATTTCTTCGAGTGAGAAAGAAGCAGACATTGCAGGCTGAAAAATCCACTGCTGCTCTAGTGCTATCCATTGTAATGGGCCCAGTGTCTTGCCAGTTTGACTCTCAACTTTAGGATTCCTCCTTCCAGCAAGGTCCTTCCATCTCCCTTAATAGAAATTTACCAGCCATTCTCATTGTTTAATATCAGCAGTTGACCCCCTACAGCCGGTACATTGTCCTTCACATTATCCACTGATGCTTTAGCGTTTGTGGCCACTTCACGAGCTACGGATCTCAGCCTGCTTATTTGACATTGCTGCCTAAATGTCTCACCACTGTCTGAGATTGAACATCTTTCCCCCTGAACCCACCTCTCCCCCTTCTTCCCTTCTCTGTTTTTTTGGATAAGTACCGGCTTAGCCGCCGGGCCCCGGTCCCGCGGCTGCCTAGTAACCGGGTTCCCGGGGCCCGGCCACGAGGCAGGCCGTTTCTCGGGGGGGGGGGGGCGATGCGCATCTAGGCGCGCGCCCGGCAGGCTTCTCGTGCTCCTGTAGGGAGCCCGCTGATTGGCCGTCAGGGTCGTGGGGGGGGCGGAGTCAGCGCGAGCAAGGAGGGAACGCTAGCCGGCGATTCCCCCCTTTCCCTCCTTGCTCGCGATCCAGAAGGATTGGTGCAGGCTTACCGGGGATTCCAGGTGGGTCTGCTCTTTGTCGGCGGTTAGGCCCCGGGTTTGTGGGGTCCCTCCAGCGGCCGCCGTCCACCCGCGTGGCGCTGGCCTCTCTGTTTCGGCAGCACCAGTTGCTGCTCTGTGCTGCGTGCGCGCTTTCTCCGGCGCACGTGGGGAGGGCAGGTCTGTCCCCCGCCTCGTGCGCTTTGCAGACTCGCCTGCTTCTGCTTCCCGGGCACTCGGGGAACGGCGGGCCTGCGTTGGGTGGGTGGTGGGTGGTGGGCGGCCCCCCCCCTCCTCTCTCTTCCTCTCTCTGTTGCACTAAGGCCCTAAGCCGAGGTTACCAGGGCAGGCACTCCCTTACTCTTGCCCAGCCGGCCCTTCAGGCCTCTGCAGCCCTTGGGCCACAATACCCATGGCCAAACAGGCCTCGGTGCGCGGCGCCGCTAAGGGGCCGCGGGGCAGCGCGCGTGGGCGCGGTACTGTGCGGCGTGGGTCCGCTCCCGCGGGCCGCGGTAGGGGGGCCCTTCCTGCTATTTCGGCTGCCGGTTCCCGGGCTACTGCACGGGGGGGGTGGGCGCATCCTGCCCGCTCCTGCGGCCGGGGGCGCCTCTGTGGGCGATCTGGCTCCTCCGGCGGGAATCCTGGAAGGGGACGGTGGTCGGGCGCTGCCTGCGGGGACGCTTGAGCAGGGCCGCTCGGTCGCCCCCGGGCCGATGTCCCCCCGTGCCCCGGGGTCCACTCCGCCTCCCGGAATGGTGAGCGGGTGGCTTTCGCCTCCCTCCCCGGTCTCTCCTGCTCCTCCTGGGTTTCTCGGTCCCCCGGCCCCTTGGGCGTACGGTGCGGTTCCGTGGGGGGGTCTGGGGCCCTGGGGAGGCGGTTGGGGGGGGTGGTTCGGGGAGGGACAAGGGGGGGCTGGGGGTGCGGCGGCGTGGGAGGCTGGGGGCTTGGGGCCGTCGGCGCGCGCCTGGGGGGTTGGGCCCCCGGCAGTTCTCAGTTCCCCTGGGGCCCCGGCTGCTGGTTTCTCTTCTTTGTCTTCGCAGGTTCCGACGAACTCGACGCCTGCCGCTGCCGTGGCTGCTTCCGACCGGCTGGTGGGAGCTTGCCCTTCGGGTTCAACGGCACCTGCGGTTGTTCCGGCCCTTGCGGCGCACACTGGGGCGCAACGGCTGTCTCCTCTGGGGGGAGTGGTGAGTATACTGTCGGGGCTGAGGGAGGGGTTCCCGACTCGGCACCGGGCTCCGGGGAGGCGGGCAAGGGGAAAGGGAAGCGCAAGCGGGCTCGTCGTTGCCGGCGGGCGTCCTCGTCCTCCTCCTCCTCGTCGTCCTCCTCGGCCTCGTCCCGCGGCTCTGTCCCGGGGGCGGCGGATGGCGGGGTCCCCAGCGGGACTCCTGTCGTACGCTGCGCCGAGCTGTGGGAGTCGGTTCCGCGGAAGCTGCGCCGGCGGATCCGGCGTCGCCGGTACATCGACATCTTCCGTTTGCTCGATGGTCGGAAGCGCTCGGGGGAGAGCAGGAGAAAGCGCAAGGACGACGAGAAGGCGGGCCGTGTGCGCAAGGTCTCGCGCAACACGCTCAATTGGACCCGCGCTTTTCTGCGTTTGGCGAGTGTCTGGGGGCGTTACTTCCCGAACCAATATGGGGCGTTGTTGGCTTACGCCGACAACATTCTGGCGGCGTCCCAGGCCCACGAAGGGTGGGCCTGGTTGAATTATGATGAGGAGTTTCGGGACCAGATGGAGGAGAACAGTCTCTTGCAGTGGGGGACCAAGGACATCAACCTGTGGTTGACCCAGATGTCCTCAAGGGGCCGGGGCGCCGGAACCGGTGCAGCAGGGGCTAAGGCCTCGTCTCCGCTGTCGCCGGGGGGCCGGTCCTTTCGTGCCTCCGCCCCCACTTTGCCACAGCCAAAGGCGGCGGTTGCCGGGGGGGATGTCTGTTGGCGCTTCAACAAAGCGTCTTGCCCTTTCCCGGACTGCAAGTTTAAGCACGCTTGCTCCTTGTGCGGTGGCGCACACGCGGCCGCGAAGTGTAGCAGGAAGGGGGTCGCAGGGGCCCCTGCGGGGGGGAAGTGAGGTGTCGCGCGCTCTGGCTGTTACCCCGGTGCGCGTCGCGGCGATGCGACCGTGGTTGCTCGAGTACGGGCGTTCCCGCCGGGGTAGGGCGGCCGGTTTGATTCTGGGGGGGTTCACGCGGGGTTTTCGCATTCCTGTCCGGGGGTCCTGCGCTCCGGGGGGTTCTCGCAATGCTGCCTCTGCGCGGCTCCACGGAGATTTTGTGCGCTGCAAGATCTCTGAAGAGTGTGCTCTGGGCCGGGTGGCGGGTCCCTTCTTGGACCCCCCCTTTTCCCCGTTCACGGTTTCGCCCTTGGGTGTGGTTCCGAAGAAGGAGCCGGGCAAGTTCCGGTTGATACACAACCTCTCCTGCCCTCCGGGCGACTCCGTCAACGATCATATCCCCCGCGATCTCTGCACGGTCCACTACGCTTCCTTTGATGCCGCCGTCTCCCTGGTTCGTCAGTGCGGACCGGGGGCCCTTCTGGCCAAGGTGGACATTGAATCGGCGTTCCGCTTGCTGCCGGTTCATCCCTCCGCTTTCCCGTTGCTTGGCTTCCACTTTGAGGCACGGTACTACTTCGATATGTGTATGCCCATGGGCTGCGCGATCTCCTGCGCTTATTTTGAGGCCTTCAGTACCTTTTTGCATTGGGTAGTGGAACGGCAGTCGGGAGTCTCCAGCATTGTTCACTATCTAGACGACTTCCTGTTTGTTGGGCCGGAGGGGGCTCCGACCTGTCCCGCTCTTTTGAGCACCTTCCTTCGCGTGGCTGCCACGTTCAGCGTGCCCGTAGCGGCGGACAAGACCGTGGGGCCGGTTACTTGCCTCACCTTTCTTGGCATTGAGATAGACACGGTGGCTATGGTGGTCCGCTTGCCGGCGGCGAAGGTGCATCGCCTCCGCGAGCTGGTGGCCTCTGTCTGTGCCGTTGCGAAGACTTCTCTTCGCGTTATGCCGTCGTTGGTTGGGCATCTGAACTTTGCTTGCCGCGTCCTCCCATGGGACGCCCCTTTTCGAGGCGCCTGTCCTTGGCGATGGCGGGGGCGCGGCTGCCGCACCACCGGATTCGGGTGTCCGTGGGAATGCGGGAGGATTTGCGGGTTTGGGACTCGTTCCTGGCTGGCTTCGATGGGAGCTCCGTGCTGCAGTGGCCTGAGTTGTCGAATGGCGACCTTCAGTTATTTACCGACGCGGCGGGCAGCTTCGGTTTCGGGGCTTTTTGTCACGGTGCCTGGTGTGCGGAGCCTTGGCCTGCGGCCTGGGTGCGCTCCGGCTTGACGCGCAATATCACCTTCCTGGAGCTGTTCCCTATCGTGGTTTCCTTCTGGGTCTGGCCTGACCGGTTGCGGGATCGGCGGGTCGTCTTCTGGTGCGACAATGCGGCGGTTGTTGAGGTTTTGAATCGCCATGCTCCCCGATGCCCCAGGGTGGCTGCCTTGATGAGGGTGTTTGTGTTGGCTTGCTTGCGTCTGAATGTCTCCGCTCGGGCGCGGCACGTTCCGGGTTCCAGGAACTCAATCGCTGACGCTCTGTCACGTTTTCAGTGGGAGCAGTTTCGGCGCCTGGCTCCAGGGGCAGACGAGCTGCCCTCGCGGGTTCCGGAGCATCTCTGGAGGATTGGGACCCCGACCTGATGGATCTCTTGGCGGCGTCGGTGGCGCGCAGTACCTGGACGGCTTACCGTAGGGGCTACGTTCAGGTGAGTGCCTTTTTGTGCGCGCGTGGGTGGGCTGGGGGGGTGGTGCCGGATGACCTGGTTGGCCGCTTTGTGCTTTGGGCGAAGAAGGCGGGATGGGCGCGGTCGGCTGCCACCGGAGCGCTTGCGGGCTTCTCCTTCTTTTGTAAGGCGGCTGGCTGGGGTAATCCACGTGTCTCTTTTTTGGTTGGGCGGTTGCTCGCTGGTTGGGCCCGTGCTCAGCCGGGGCTACCGGATCGGCGGCGCCCGGTTTCTCACGAGCTGTTGCTGCAGGTGTGTGAGGTTTTGCCGAGGGTGGCCGCCTCGGGCTTCGAGGCGGTGTTGTTTCACGCTTTGTTCACCACTGCTTTTTTCGGCGCCTTCCGGGTGTCCGAGCTAGTTCCCCGGTCGGCTCGGCGGGGGGTTTTTGGGGGGCTGGCTGCGGGGCACGTCCGGGTGGAGCCTGCGCGTGTCCGCATTTTTCTCCCCCGTTCTAAGACGGACCAGTCCGGGAAAGGGGGCTGAGCGCCATCTCGCCCTTGTTGTCCTGTCCTGTTAGGGCTCTGGGTGAGTACGCCCGACGGCGCCCGGTGGCGCCCGGCCAGTTTTTCCTTCATGCGGATGGCCGGCCGGTGACGCAGTTTCAGTTCACGGCTGTGCTTCGCTTGGCCCTGCGGGCATTGGGTCTCGCTGAGCGGGGTTACACGTCGCACTCGTTTCGGATTGGAGCGGCTACCAGCGCGGCGGCTGCCGGATTGGACCCGCTGGTGATTCGGCGTATTGGCCGCTGGCGATCGGGTGCTTACGCCGGGTACGTTCGCCCGTCGGCTGGCGGCGGTGCGGAGTAGTGGGGGGTGCTGCCGTGGTGGAGGTCTGCCTGCGGTGGGGTGGGGGGCCGGGGGGGGGCACTAATCCTTTGTTTCCTATTCCAGGGTTGCTTGCTGGTGGTGGTACCTTCTTTCTACTTTCAGATGGTGCGGCGCCCGGCGATTGGTGGATCATCGGACACTCCTTTGTCTATTGGGCGGAGCGGCGCGCGGCGGCGCGGCCGTTGGGCGTCCACCTGGGTCTTGCCGGAGCTGGAGTGCGGTTGTGCTGGATGGGCCGCCGCGGTATGCATTGGGACCAGCTCCTGGACTGTGTTCACGCGGAACTTGGACGGCGCCGGCGGCCGGTCGGGCTGCTGCTGCACCTGGGTGGCAATGACGTTGCCGGTTGGGCTTGCCGGCAACTCATTGGGACTGTTCAGAGAGACATTGCACTATTGCGGGGGGTTCTTCCTGGGGTGGTCATTCTGTGGTCGGACATTATACCCCGCCCTGCTTGTTGGACCCAGCGGCGTTGGTCAAGGGGCTTGTGCAAAGTTAATCGGCAGATCGGGCGCTGGGTCCAGCAGACGGGGGGGGTCCAGGTTCGGCACCCTTGGGCGGAGGTTGCTTGCGCTGGCTTGTACCGGCTTGATGGGGTTCACCTTGCCCCGGTGGGGCAGGATCTTCTCCTGAACGACTGGCAGGAGGCGCTCGAGTCGTTGTGCTGGTCGCAGCTTTCCTTGGGGGGGCGGCGCTAGGATAGCTCGCTACCTAGCGCCGGTGGCGGGGTGGCGAGCTGGTGCTCGTTGACCCGGCGGATCATTTCAGCTGGAGGCCGCTTTCCATGTGAGCGGCACGGGTATGCGGGTTGGGGGAGACGTCCCGGTTGGGGTCTCTACCCGGAATTAGGCAACCCCTTCAGCCGGCCTTTGCTAACATGGCGAGGCGGGCGGGAAGGGGCAGCTGGGGGGGGGGGTGGGTTGGATGGTGCTCCACCTTGCTATACGGCTGGTGGGGGGCATCATCCGGATGACGGGTGGGGGGGGGGGCTCTTCTCTGTTATGGTTTGAATTGCTGAGTTGGCCCATGTTGGGCCGGTGTTTATTACTGTTATTAAAAGCTGCGACCATGCATTAACACCAACACTTGACGTCCGCCTGCTTTGTCAATGGTTGGGGGTGGGTGATGGAGGGTTGGGGTTCCAGGCCGAGTAGGGCCTCCGGATACCTCGGTTACTCTCTACTCCTCCCCATTTCCTCAGCTCACAGCCTTTTGGTCATATTTGTCTCTTTCTTTCTCTGGGCACATTCTACAGATGGCTAACACCTGCTGCTTCTTTCTCTATAACATCAGCAAAATTCCTCCTTCCTTTCTGCTCACACAACTAAAACCCTTATCCGCGTTTGGATCCTGATGCTCCTCAGTTTGTTTACTACTTAGGTGTATTTTACCATACTCCAGTCCCCAGTTTCACTATGTGTTTTGTCTTGATTAGATTGTAAGCTTCGATGAGCAGGGACTGTTTCTTACATTTATATGTACAGTGCTGTGTACACTTTGTAGTGCTATACAAATAACAGTAGTAATGGTAGTAGAATGGCTGGATCAGCGGTGCTCCCACTTCTCAGGGGTTAGCTCAATGCTCTGTTCAGGGAGAGCTTGCAGTCCTCCTTAAGTGCTGCTACCTTCCAGCGAACATGGCCCTGATGTAGATGTTAGCACAGCAAACCAATCCATCGGGCTGTGCATGGCTTGCCAAGCAGGATTAACAGGATGAGTACCAACTCTAGCCTTCCATTTCTGACTTTCAACACATCAGAAGCCTGCCATTACCATCTTGGATGCAGCATCTTTTCCCTTCTAATAGGGGTAATTTTGCTAAGTTGCAGTAAGGCAAATCCATATACATTACCTGACAGTTTCATGTGTTTTCCTTATTACACATAAAATCAGATGCAAGTTGAGTTTATGTAATGAACTGCAAAATGCGTGTAAAGCTGTTCATTGTGCAGAGGAGGTGGAGCTACACCTAACGTTTGATGCAAAATGACGTATACCTAATAGACAAAACAAAAGTCTGAAGTGAGACGCCTATAAGAGTCTGAGACCTTCTTGTCTACGGATAACTCAAATGTCATTATAATATTTAATTGAAGAAATATTTAGAGCACCTTTGATTTATATGGTGACCGAAGCAGAATACATATTGCGATCTTTAAGAGAAAATAGAGTGAGGATCATCAAAAGATATACAGTTAATTCTGCTCTGAAAAAAACCATATAATTAGATTGTTATAACACCTAACTTTTCGGCAAGAGCATTGGCAGGCTAATGGCCCACCCCTGGGCATTCGATTTAAAGAGGCATACTGTCCTGTAAGCCCATCTTCATCTTCTTAAATTAAAAACAAAATAAAACAAAAAAACGGATCAAATCACCATCCTGTTGCCATGACCCGATCCCAAGAAGCTACCCCAACAAAGCTGAACTTAAGCCCTGCCCCCTCCTGAAATCTGCGCCACCCAGTTTTCAAAATAGGGCACCCTGGGCCCTCTAGCACTCCCACCCCTCTCTCCCTGCCCCCCTTACTTAAAATTAAGTCCATGGACAACACCAAGTAGGAGCAATGACCAATTGCCCCTGACCTGCTGGCAGTACCATTCAAAATGGCATTGGCGGAACCCTGGAACCCCGTTGCCTCGTTTCCTCTTATTTGAGAGGCAGAGATGAACTGCAAATGAATTGGTGCCATTTAGAATTTTGGAACCAGTATGTCAGGAGTGATTGGGCATCCCTCATAACCATGAATACCCAAGAACTTTGTTTTAGATAGGAAAGTGGATGGGGGGGGGGGGGGGGAGAGGCCTGGTTTGGCTAGGGCAGTGCTTAAACTCTGTTGGGATTGGAGGAATTATGCAGAGCCAGGGCAAGGAGTGATGAGCAGGGCAATGACAGATCAGAGGGTCTTTATTTAATACATTTGCTTGCTGAGGAGAGTGGAGAAACTGAGAAATTTGAATGTCTATTCTTCTTCCCCCCTCCTCAAATCTTGCACCCTGGACTATATCATGCATGCTGCAGCAGGAACTTGGAATTTCCCAAATGCAGCAACCCAAGGAACAAGTCTGTGGGCTTCATTATACTGCGATGCTTGTGTACTGCAGTTTAGTAAATCCTGCAAAGATTTTCCTTGCAGTAAAACATTGCTTCTAGCACCGTTTTACTGTGCCTTCAAAAATAGGTCCCTTAGTTGTAGTTGTGCCTCTTGATTTATCCTTGCAGAACAATCATATACAGACTTATGAAAGGGACACATTAAGATTCTATAATCTCTGTAAATGGGCAGTGTTTTCTGCAGCCCCAAGCGGGGACCAGGCGGCTGGCAGTGTATTATTGCTGGATGCCTCCTTAGCCTGACTTGAATGCAAGAGAGGAACTTGCTCAAACTTTCCCATGTCTTTTCTTCTGCTTAAAGCCTTATTAAATTTATACATAGCTGTGGATTTTCCTTTACTTGAAATTCTATAGTACTCTATCCCCGGATGTGGATTTGCTTCATTAGTGCGCACTAAACTACCTATGAATCAATGTGCGCTGTCAACTAGTGCGCTTTAACAAGCCCAAAAATTGAGAAAAAAGACAGTGAAAATGAAATGAAAATGTTTGCTGTGTGCATATCCCTGTAATAGGTTGCACTCGATATTGCGTTTGCTGTGCTGTGGGTGCAGCACTTATAGCCCCTTGTGAGTCTCAGCAGTCATGCAACAGGAACACCTACTGGCTAGGTCAAGGCGTGCATACTCCCTGTCACTAAGGGAGCTTTGGCTTTTTGCCTCTACCTAAGGATCATCTCTCTATTGGTTGGACTAGGGATTCAACATGGAGGAGGGGGATACGGATGCGGCTGTGAATGATGGATGATGGTATGTCATTGTCCCATTAGAGACTGTTTCCAACTGAGCTGCCAGCCCAAAGGAATAGGAGAAAGCTGTCGCATAAAGCAGTTGACAGTGAAATATTGATAACAAAATTAAATATGTGTTTGGCATGAAATAGTGAAAATGTGACTTTGATGAAGTATAGATGCTTTTGTTGTTGTTAAGTTCCGTCAAGTCGTTGTCGACTCATTTATTTATTTATTTAGCGTACATTTGTATCCCGCTGCTTCCAGTGATCAGCAGCGGTTTTACACTTGGTGGTGTTGGCTGTACCGGCCAAAATTACGAATGCATACAATGTGATTAGGGATAGGAGGACGAGCACAGCAAAAACATGGGGTTACAGTTTACAATTGATTGTTATTAAGGGTTCACACGGTGTACTTATATACATATTTACAAATGACTGGTTGTTAGGCCTTTACATAGGATCGTTATATACATAGGACTTTACATAGGATCGTTATCTACATATTTACACACAGCAGAGTGGAGTTCATGAGGTTAAGTTGTAGTGCGATTGGAAGAGGTGAGTCTTAAGATTTTTTCTGAAGTCTTTCAGGTCACAGATTTCACGTAGGTCACTTGGCAACCGGTTCCAGAGTGTAGGAGCTATAAATGAGAAGGCTCTGTTACTGGTACATGCGTTAACCTTTGTGAAGGACTTCGGGAGGCAGAGGGTATTGAGGTTCGTTGTTCTTCTACTCCTGTTGTTGGGTAGATTGGATATCAAACTGTTGAGATGAGAGGGTGCAACATTATGGATGAGTTTGAAAGTAGTGACTAATATCTTGGCAACTCATGGCAACCCTCTGGATAGTTGTCCTAAACTGTGTTCGGTTTATGCTTCATATTCTAGAGGAATTTTCTTCTTTTTTGATTATTTAACAGCTAAGTTATATCTTTAAATCCAAAAGTAAACAATCTTCGCAATTTGCTTTTGTTCAGCATTAAACTGAAATATGGTTTTAGCTCGCACCTTTTCAGTCAAACTGCTGGAGTTACTAATGGGCACTACTCTGCTAATGCGCACAACGCCATTAATGTTTGTTAGTAACTAGATCCCACAGCATAAAATATAGTGTATTAATGGCATTAGCATGTGTCAACACGGTAGCATATAAGTCATTCTGACCGTAAATTTGTGCTTGAGGTAATGCCAAAGGTCACAAGGAGCAGCGGTGTCGACCAAACCCTGTCTTCCTTGGTTCTCAGCCTGCTGCTCTACAATTACAAGCATGTTTTATAATCATGTCCATATGAAATAAGTTAGTCAGAACGCACTAATTGGTACCTTTTGAGAAGTAGGTTTTACTTCAGCGACCATAGCCCTAGCCTTGCCAAATACTTGAATATGTGCTGTGCAGTCTTTGAGACAAATTGTTCTTTCAACAACATGACTAGTGTGTTGATATTTATAGGCCAAAAAGAGCTTCACATATTGAAGACTGTATGTATTCTGATTAGTAGTATTAAAATGTAGTGCAAATAATTTTTAGGCCTGTCTAGACTGCCCAATTTGCTTCCTTCACAATGCCCTAGTTAATCTCTGGCTTTTAATTAATTGCAAGCAAGGATCCTCTGTGCTTATCCCAGGTTTCTTAAGTTCTGTTTATAAAATTTCATACTCCACTTTGGTCACATGTAGGACTGGTGATTCTTGTGGCTCTGAATTGGCCGTGCAAGCCGTAGTATGTGGATCTCTTGATCCTGTTGGTGGTTCTCCCCTTGCTCCTTCCAAGGTAGGGACTTATTGTGTCAAAGGCCCCTCATGATGGAGGATTCCGTTCCCTTCTGACTTACTGCCTGACCCTGGAGTGGTAGTCGACACCCTGCTTAAGGCCTGGAGAGCTTCTACTTCCTTAGCTTATGTAAGTTTCTGAAGGGTTTTCAAGAGATACTGTTCCTCTCGGGACCTAGAGGCCAGGAAGGTGAATATTGCTGTTTTGTCCTCCATGAAGTCTGGCATGGGTTGATCCTGAACTCTTAGGATGCAGGTTGTGGCCCTGGAATGCTAAAGGGGCTGTATCCAAAGCATGCTTGTGGCAGTGCACCCTGCAGTCTCCCACTTCCTTAAGGGGGTGAAGCAGATCCACTCGCCAGTGTGCCCAATTGGTCCTAAGTGGAGTCTCTCTAGTATTGAGGATTTGAAAGGACCCTCCCTTTCAGCACCTTTATCTCTAAAGGATCTAATCTTAAGGTTGTTTTCCTAGTCACTATTGCATTCGCCATGTGGGTGTCAGAATTACAGGCCTTGTTGCAGGGAGCATTTCTGATCATCTTATTTATTTTATTTATTTATTTATTTAACTGTATTTATAACCCGCTTTTCTCTGGGTCAAAGCGGTGCAACATTGAATGGGGGGGGGGGGGGTGGACAATAATCAACTTCTGGGGTTGGGGGCCATCACCAGGTGGCCAGCATTAATGATTTTAACAAATAATTGGGACATAGACATAGACGTTGTGTTACAGTCTCTTAGAGTATATGTTCAGGGGGGTGAATTAGGGGGGTTGGGGGCAGTCGGTGGTGGGTGCTTGTTTCTGGTCCGAGGTATTCCTGGAATAGGACGGTTTTTATTTGTTTCCTGAATGATGAGGGATCTCCATTGTTTCTGATGTGAGTTGGTAGAGAGTTCCAGAGGGTTGGTGCATATAGTTCGAAGGCTCTGTTGCAGGTCCGTTGATTGCATTTGGTTCGTTTATGGGGGATGGTGAGGGAGTTGTTGGTGGTTTGTCTGGTTGTTCTGTTGTGGGCCGGTCGGGGCAGTAGAGTGCGGAGCTGGAAAGTCTGAGTTTGGTAGAGAGCTTTATGAGTAAGTAGGGTGGCTTTGTATTTGATTCTTGCTTCGAGGGGGAGTATGTGTAGCTCCCTCAGGACTGGGGTGATGCGGTCTTGTTTTTTTGTTTTCTGGATAATCCTTGCTGTGGTATTTAAGGCAGTTTGGAGTGGGTTGGTGTGGGTGGCTGGTAGTCCGTGGTAGATTATATTGCAGTAGTCCAGGTGGGGGAGTGTCATGGCTTGCATCACTGTTCTGAAGTCCTGTGGTTCAAGGAGAGGTCTGAGGCATTGTACTGTTTTGACTTTGTGGAATATTGTTCCGGTGTTTTTTTGATTTGTTGCTTGAGTGTGAGTGCTTGGTCTATGATGATTCCTAGATACTTTATGTGCGGTTGTATTTGTATTTGTGTGGTTCCAATGTTGAGGTGCGAAGGTGGAGTGAAGTCTGGGTCCTTTGTTACTATAAGGGCTTCTGTTTTCTTTATGTTGATGGATAGGTTGTTCTTTTGCAGCCAGCTGGATACCTCTGTGAAGCATTCTGATAGGTGTTAATTTGTTGGGTTAGAGGTTGTGATTGGGGCATAGAGCATTATGTCATCTGCATAGATGTGGTAGTTGATGTTGTGGGCGTGTATGATTGTGCAGAGTGGTTGCAGATAGATGTTGAAGAGCATGGCAGATAGTGTGGATCCTTGGGGTACTCCTTGGTATTGCTGGTAGGGGGGGTGAGGTTGATATGTTTGTGTGGATCAGTTGTTGTCTATTGGTTAGGTAGGAGTGGAACCATTGAAGTACGGTATCTTTGATGCCAATTGCTTGTAGTCTGTGTATGAGGATGTCGTGGAAGATGGTGTCGAAGGCTGCTGATATGTCTAGGAAGATCATGGCATATCCAGAGTGTTTGGCTTGAGTTCCTATGATGAGGGTGTTCATTAGTGATGTCATGAGGGTCTCGACTCCGTGGAGTGGACGGAAGCCATGTTGTTGCGGGTCCAGTATGTTGTTGGTATCTAAATATTCTTGGAGCTGTTGCTGGACTACCTTCTCAATGATTTTGGTGGTGAACGGGAGGCTTGCTATAGGTCTGTAGGAGGCGGGGTCGAGGGGGTCCAGGTTGTGTTTTTTTAGGGTTGGACGGATGATTGAAGTTTTGAGGAGGTCTGTCATACGTCCTTGGCTGAGGGATTCATTAACAATGCGGGTTAATGGTGTGCTCAGGTCTTCTTTGGTTTTCTTTATCCATTCTGTAGGGCAGGGGTCTAGCGGAGAGGTGGTGGTATTCAGGCGGGAGATGGTGGATGATATTTCCTCTTTTGTGATTACTTCGAAAGTGCTCCAGTCTCTGTGGTGGTGGGGTGGTTTGTTGTTGTCTGTGTTCAATTGTGGCTTTTGTGGTTGTTGAAGCTGCTTGTATTGTTGTGCTAGTAATTCTGGTGGGATGTTTGGTAGTTGGTCGGAATGGTTGGGTGTTTTTGTCATTTTTTTGACAATCTCGAAGAGTTCTCGTGGTTTGTTTATTGATGTGTTTATGATCTTCGAATGGAAGGCCTTTTTTGCTTTGTCTGTTTCTGTGTGGTATGCATCTAGTTCGTACATGTAGTTTGTTTTATTTATTTATTTATTTAACTATTTTCTTCTATACCGCCCCTTCCAGAGATCAAGAGCGGTTTACATGTAACAGTTTAACAGTATTGTACACATCTGTATACATTTACATTGAACAATAGAATTCAACTATTTACATTGAACAATAAAATTTAACTTTGTAAGGAATTAAAGTAGAACAATCGTCAAACTATTTACAATAAATATTTACAGTGGCTGTGTGTGGTGAGTAGGACAAGTGTAGGAGTTGGAATTTATTTCCTTTTATGCATAATTTCCTTTTATGTCGTAAATGAGGGGTGAGGGGGAGGGGGCAGACAGGGAGTTAGTTAACGGGGGTTAGGGGGTTTGTGTATGTGTGTCCATGTTTGTTGTGTAGCATGTTTTGGGGGAGTAGGGGATTTCAAAGTGCTCTGTGAATAGGTAGGTTTTTAATTCTTTCCTGAATTGGGAGAGGTCTTTTATGATTCGAATGTCTATTGGGAGGTCGTTCCAGAGCATTGGAGCAGCGAATGTGAATGCTCTGGAGCTGGTGGTTTTCTTAGTCTTCCGGATAGCTTTTGGTGTGATGAGGGAGTGGGCTGCATTTTGTCTGTGGGATCTAGTTGTGGTTGGAGAGTGCAGTAGTGTAGATAGGTGTGAGGGGGCTAAGTCATTTATGAGTTTAAAGGTTGTTAGGACAATTTTGTATCTAATACGGCTGTTTATAGGGAGCCAGTGTATGTAATTCCCGTAGTATTGGGGTTACGTGATCTGCTAGGTGGGCTTTAGCAATTACTTTTGCACAGATGTTCTGAGCTCTTTGTAGAAGGTATGTGCTTTTTTGAGGAAGACCTGTTAGGAGACTATTGCAATAGTCGAAGTGTGGGGTGATCAGTGTGCTTACTACAGATCTAAAGTCTTGTGTTTCAAGGAATGGCCTTAGGTGTTGAATAGTTTTAAGTTTATAGAAAATGGTTTTCACTGTTTGTTTTATGTGTGGTAGCATAGTGAGTGTGTGGTCGATTATTACACCTAAGTATTTTACCTGTTTTCTAACAGGTATGGTAGTTTTGTTGATTGTAATTGTTTTCCGGGTAAGTGTTCTCAGTCATAGATGACCTTGTTACGAACATTGCTTCCGTTTTTCTGAGGTTGATGCTAAGGTAATTTGATTCCATCCAGGAGGACGTCTCTGCCATGCATTCGGATAGAGTGTCATAAGTGGGGTTTTTAGTGTTTATGGGGATAGCAAGCATGATGTCATCAGCTTATATAAAATGCTTAATCCTGTGTTTTTTAAATATGTTTGTTATAGGTTGCAGGTACAGGTTAAATAGGAGGGCTGAAAGGGCCGATCCTTGGGGTATTCCCTGTCCCTGGGGGAATGTTTCTGATGCTTGTTGGTCAATTTGGACGCGTATTAGTCTGTGTGATGTAGGACTTGAACCATTTAAGGACAGTCCCGCCTATTCCTAAGTTCTCTAGTCTGTTGATTAGTGTAAGGTGGTTGATGTTGTCGAAGGCGGCTGAAATATCTAAGAAGAGGAGTAGGAAGCCTTGGTGGTTGTCATCTGTACCACGGATGAGGAAGTCCATTAGGGTGATTAAGAGAGTTTCTACTCCATGGAAGGGGCGGAATCCAAATTGGTGTGAGTCAAGTGGTTTGTGTTTGTCAATGTGTTCCTGTAACTGTAGTTGAATTGTTTTCTCTATTATTTTGGCTATAAATGGAATGCTGGCTATTGGTCTGTATGAGTTCGGGTCTTTTGAGTCAAGCTTACTATTCTTTATTTGTCGTCCTCTGTTTTGGTTGACTGCTTCTGTCTCCTTATGGACTGTTCATTTCTTTCTCCCAAAAGTGCTTTATCCCTATCACCTTCACCAGACCTTCTCTACAGACTCCTCTCTTTGTCTGGTGCATGTGACGAGGATGTTGGTCAGATTCTTGGAGATCACTAACTCCTCCTGCAGTTTGAACCATCTCTTTGTTCTCCTCAGTGGTCCAAGGAAAGGTCAAGCAATACTCGATTGCCCACTGAATTAAGAAGGCCGTTGGTTCAGCATACCTTTTGTCTGGAAAGTGCATGCCGGAGAGAGTCAGAGCTCACTATTCTAGAGTACAGTTTTCTTCCTGGGCAGAGCCCACCTTGGTATCTCCAGGGAATATCTGGAAGGCGCTATGTGGTTGTCTATGAGCAGCTTTGTGAAGCTTAACAGGTGGAATGTGGGAGCTGGAGCAGATGGCACCTTTGGCAGGGTAGTATATTCCAGAGCATAGTCTTCCTCCCACTCTGGGTCCTGACTGCATGGGTACATCTGACTCATCTAGGCTGGTCTAGTAAGATAAGAAAGGAGAAATATTACATACCTGATCATTTTCTTTCCTCAAATCCTGCTAGACCATTCCAGGACCCACCCTGGAAGACTTGCCTACAAGTTTAGGAGTCCTGCTGCCACTTGTTTGCATGGCCAATTTCAGAGCTTGATGGAGATTCCTATTGGGTAAGAGCCAAATACATGTTTCTGTTGATTGTTCCAAATTATCGTTGTGGCAAATTAACGTTTATAATTTTTGACGTTTTTATTTTTATTTTTTTAGTCTTGCTTACTGTTTGGAACGTGTTATACTGGCTTCTCTCAGTGCAGCATCAGTAGATATACCAAATAATGACTTCACTGAAAGTTGTTAGTCTGCTTTGACATGCTGGTTGGGGAACATAACCCACTTGTCTGGACTGGTTTAACAGGATTCAAGGAAAATAATTATCAGGTTTGTAAAATTTATTCATAAACACTAACCCCTCCTTAGAACACCACCATACAGACTAGGTAAAGTTAGATATTTACAAGCTCTATGTGCCTATGTTTATCTACACATCAGGAGGGCAATTTTATTCAAGTCTATTACCTGCACAGGGAAAAAGCAAGCAATGTGTACCTTTGAGTCAATGCTGACTCCTGGCAACCCAGCAGCTCCTGGGTTTTCTTGGTAGTGTGACCGGAAGTAGATTGCCAGGCCTTTCTTCTGAGGCATTGGAGGGTTAAGTGACTTGCCCAAGGCTGCCAAGAGTGCTATTGGGAATCAAACTCTGGTCTTGTGGTTACCAAGCCAGTGATTAGGCTACCACTCTACTCCAGGGAATATTGCAGAATAATTATATGTGTGCTAGATTTTAAAATTACTCGCACTCTGGATAAAGGTGCTAGTGTTTGAGAGAATGTTTTACATGCAGGGAGAGTAAGCCGTGTTGTGCAAGAAGAGGACTACAGTGGTAGAGGAACCTATAGCACTGGGAAGGGCTGGAAAGGCAGCAATGGAGAGGGGGGGGGGGAGGAAAAAGCTGAAGAAGAGACTTGCTGGAGGAGATGGGGTAAGAGGACATATGGGAGAGGAGAAAATGAATTGAGGTAAATACTGTAGGATTTGTTTGGGGGAAATGAGCTGGGGTGACGGGGATAAGGATACATCTTTTGGGGAGGGGAGAGAAACTGAGTTGAAAGAGTATTGGGGGGGGGGGTTGGGGCTGGAGGAGAGAGAGGTTAGAGGGGAGGTGTAGAGTTGGAGAGATGGGGTAAAAGAGACAGAGGTCTCGTAGTGGGGCTGTAAAAAGGAGAGGAAGACTGGGGTGAGGAGAAGTGTGTGTGTTTGTGGGGGGATGAGCTGAAAGGAAGTCAGGGAATAAGGGCATAAGTGTGAGAGGTGGAAGATGACCTGGGGATTCAGGGGGTAAGGGAATGTGTTTGAGAGGGAGAAGATGGAGGGGAGTATTGAAGAGGGAATGAGTTGGGGGAAGAGGAGAGGATTTTGGAGGAGAGATGAGGTAAGGGAGTGTGAGTGGGGTGTGTAAGTAGAAAGTGATCTTCTGCCATATGGTTAGAGCTTTTGATTTCAGGGGTTTTCTGGTAGTCTGTGGAGTCTAAAATGAGCTACAAGTAGCATTGACTTTTTAACTATTGATATTTGTAGGAACAACCATGAACTCTGCTGTACTGCAGCAAATACTGATAGCTATAAAAAATTGACAGTTCCTGCAGCTCAGAGCTCCCCTAGGACTTCCTAGATTGCTAAAATGAAAGCACCAGAAATAAGAGGTCCTAATTGTGGTGAACATAAGATATGCCATACTGGGCCAGATGAAGGGTCCATCAAGCCTTGTATCCTATTTCTAAATGTGGCCAATCCACCAAAATCATAAGTTCAGCTCTGAGAAAGATTCCATGCTGCTTATTCTAGGGGTAAGCAGCGGATTTCCCTAGTCCTCTCTAATAACACAGGTACACTACCAAAAAACTGCCTCCAGTTTTGCAACTGATTCCTTTAGATTTTGGGGTGCTGAATCCAGGAAAAATAGCCAAAATGTTCCATCACGTCACGTTTTCTCGCAAAATTAGATTTCTTACCCATATAAGGAATGTGCACATAATTTCTTTTTAGCCGACTGCAGTTTATTTTCTTGGCCCAAAATAGAGGTTGTAATGGTTAACTAACTAGAAACACTCCCTCATGATATTTTAGAGTGTTTTGTATTCATTTTATACATTAACAGGACAATTGGGGGGCAGGGGCTAAATCCAGTACTTGCGCTGGCGCATGTTCTTTCCTGTTCGCCTCGCCTCGTTCGCTCGCTCAAACACGGTGGTTGTGACATGAACGTTCCTGTCAAATTTCAGTTTCTTGCAAGTTCATTATTACCTTTTGTTTGCTCAGTCGTAATCCAGCTTTATTCCGAAGTGGTTCACTACAGTTGTAGTTTGCAGTGCTGTGTATTTGTGATGGCTCACAGAGCCAGAGGTTGCGTCAACTCTCCGGACAGTTTTTGTTTTATTTGTGGGGAATATACCGTGAAAAAGCGGCAGAGGAACATTTCTGCATTTATTAAAAAAGTATATTTCGCCTATTTCGGTTTGAAGTTAGGCGATCAAGACAAACCGTGGGCTCCTCACAAAGTGTGCAAGACATGTGAGGAAGATCTACGCTTATGGATGAAAGGTAAAAAACAAGCATTTTGTTTCGGAATACCTATGATGTGGCGTGAACAAAGAGACCACAGCAGTGACTGCTATTTTTGCTCTTGCATTGTGAAGGGATACAACTTAAAAAATAAGAACGTAATAAGTTACCCCAACCTTCCCTCAGCAATTAGGCCTATGCCTCATAGCAACGAAGTACCTGTGCCTGAACCACCAAAATCTTTGGATCATATTTTGTGTGGACGGTTCTGATCATGATGAGACTCATCAGATGGCTTTTCCCGATGAGTCCAGTACTTCCGAGTTTGAAACTGAACCAGATCCGAAACCTGAACTTTTCTCTCAAGCTGAATTGAATGATTTAGTCCGGGATTTAGGACTCCCAAAAGATGCTGCCCAACTGCTAGGTTCTCGGCTTAAACAGAAAAATCTATTGTCACCAGGAACAACTTTTTATTGGTACCGCAACCGCGAGACACAATTTTTGAAGTATTTCAGCAAAGAGGAAGATTTGGTATTTTGCAACGATATATACGGAGTGATGGAAAAGTTTAAACTCAAGTATGATCCTGCTGAATGGCGGCTGTTCATTGATTCGTCAAAAGACAGCATAAAAGGTGTTCTTCTTCATAATGGCAACACATTCGCTTCAGTTCCTATTGCTCACTCTGTTATTCTCCAAGAAAAATACGAGAATTTGGCTCTGATTCTTCAGAAGATTCGTTATGATGAGCATAAGTGGATGATTTGTGGAGACTTTAAAATTCTATCCATGCTATTAGGGCAGCAATCCGGTTTCACCAAATATCCCTGCTTCCTTTGCTTGTGGGATAGCCGGGCCCGCGACCTACACTGGGGGAAAAAAGACTGGCCAATTCGGGAGTATTTGAGACCCGGTGAGAAAAATGTTCTTCATGAGAGCTTGGTACCTCGTGATAAAATTCTATTACCATCTCTCCACATTAAGTTGGGTCTCATTAAGCAATTCATCAAGTCCCTTCCAAAAGATGGTGAGTGCTTTCGGTACCTTTGCTCAAAGTTCCCCCGACTTTCTGAAGCAAAGCTAAAGGAAGGAGTGTTTGTTGGCCCTGATATAAGGAAACTCATTTCAGATGGAGCATTCGCTGAAACGATGTCTGAGAAGGAAAAAGAAGCCTGGGATTCCTTCAAGGATGTTGTTCTCAAATTCTTGGGGAACAGGCGGGATGAGAACTATAAGGATATTGTTGCCAGGATGCTCAATGCCTTCAAAGAACAAGGCTGTAACATGAGCCTGAAAGTCCATTTCTTGCACTCCCATGTGAACTACTTTCCCGAAAACCTGGGGGCGTACAGTGAAGAACAAGGTGAAAGGTTTCACCAGGACATCAAGGACGCAGAGAGAAGGTACCAAGGAAGATGGAACACCACTATGATGGCTGATTTCTGCTGGTTGCTGCTGCGGGAAACCCCAGATGAAAAATACGCCAAGCAGCGCACCAAGAGAAGCATTCGGGGGAAGAAGAAACGGGCCCACCAGGAGATTGATTGACCCAAGAATGACTTTAAAATCTAAACTGTGTTGACAAATATCATGTTTTTACTAAACTTTGAAATAAAAATTTGCTAGTTATTACCACAGTGTCGGATCTCATTTATTAGAATTTTATTTTCACACCATCGGGTGTTTGTCTTCATGTATTGCAATGGTGCGGTTTGCGTTTTCTATTCTTACATACATACCTGTACAACATTTTTTGCACATTTCTTTGCTTTGCTTTGTGTCTAACCTTGCTCTTATATGCTCAATGTTTGTGCACATGTATGTGGCTGTTTTAAGTGCAGACAATTTTGCTACCATCACAGTGTGTTTTGTTGACATTACTCTATTCTTATGTGCTGCCTTGTTACAATTTTCTTTATTCTTATTTGAATAACTACTAAACAATTAGTATAAAGAATTCATCCAAGAAACTTTTATCTCGATCGCACTCAATCTGAAACGTTCACCTCAAACTGCTAACCCAATGTAGCAAAAAATCTGTACGTGATGTTGCAAATTGGTTACCAGATTGGGATTCAGCGCACCAAAAAACGTAAAAATCAATCGAAACATTAGAGGCAGTTTAAAAAAAAATTTTTTTAGTGTACCTGTGTAATGGTTTATGGATTTTTCTTCCAGGAACTCATGCAGACCTTTTTTAAACCAGCTACACTAACAGCCTTTATTACAGCCTCCAGTAACAAATTCCAGAGTTTGATTATGCGTTGAGTGAAAAAATATTTTCTCTGATTTGTCTTAAATGTGCTACATTGTAGCTTCATTGCATGTCCCCTAGTCTTTCTACTTTTTGAAATATGTACTATTACTGGGCCTCTGGGGGAAATCTGGACCAAAATGTTTAAAAATTTTGCATCTTGAAAACAAAAATTAGTTCTTAAAGCTTAAATTAATTATGACTCTGTGGTTATATGATTTTTATAACTATAGTATGCAGAATAGTTTGCAGAATTCTAAATATTGTGCATAGAATTCACCCAGTAATAAGTGGTGGATAAATATAATGGAGACCAAACTAAAGGAAAGGCTAGTAAATGGTCTTGAATATGGTAGAATGGAAGATCTGAGGTAGCATGTATTTACAAAAAGGAGATCATATGAGCTCAGTTTCTTTGGGTGTCTAGAGAATTAGATTTTTAGTAACATAGTAAATGATGGCAGATAAAGCCCAGTATGGTCCATCTAGTCTGCCCAGTAACATGGCAGGAGTAGGTGCACCTACCACTCTGTGCAGGTGACCCCTCCCCATGTCTTTGTTTAGGGGTACACCTGCCACTCTCTGCAGATCATCCCTCCCCATGTCTTTGTTTAGGGGTGCACCTGCCACTCTGTGCAGGCCACCCCTCCCCATGTCTTTGTTTAGGGGTGAACCCGCTGCTCCATTTAGGACACCCCTATTTGTTGAGAAATTAGATGGTTCAGTTTATTTTGATTTTATCCTGTTGCTGTAAAGGGACCCACTGTGTCTGTCCCATGCTACTTTGAACTCCGTTACTGTGTTTGCCCCCACCACTTCCATTGGGAGGACATTCCAAGCATTCACCACCCTTTCAGTGGAAAAGTATTTCCTGACATTGCCTTTCAATTTACCACCTTGCAGCTTCATGTTATGCCCTCTAGTTTTACAGCTTCCCCGTCTTTGGAAGAGGTTTGTTTGTATATTATTTCTCTTTAAGTATTTACAGGTCTGAATCATATCTCCCCTATCCCTTCTCTCCTCCAAAGTGTACATATTTAGGTCTTCAAGTCTCCTCTCATAAGGCTTCTGACGCAGACTCCAAATCATTTTGGTTGTCTTCCTCTGAACAGTTTACATTCCATCCGTAGTAGTATGTCTGCTTATCATCTCTGTAGCACTATTAGACATATGCATCATTCTTACCGGCATGAGTTGGATGTGATATTCTTGTATGTCAGCCTTTGATACTGGCGTGAATATTAGACTGATAACGTGAGCAGTTGCGGTGAACCTCAATATAGTTGACTAGGTTAGAAACTGGTTCATTTGTAGTTAACAGAATATGAGATAAATGATGGTTAGTAGCATGCCCAAGCGATCTGTCCTGGAGCCAATTTTGTTCAGTACCTTTCTGAACCATACTGTGAAAAGACTGAAGGAGAGAGCATCTTTTTGCAGTTGGACACTAAGATCTGCAATGGAATGCAGAGCCCTGATGGAGTAGACAGAATGAGATGTGATCTAAAGAAGTTCAAGGTATAATCAAGTACTTGGGCAGTTAAAATTCAATGTAAATGTGCAGAGTTATTAGTCCCGAATTTAGGCACCTTGGTCACCAAACGGTGAAGGCACCAAATGTTCAAGCCAAAGTGGAGCCTGTTCCCCTTTATCTAAGGACCATCTGCATGCGCTGCTTCAAAAGGATGCCGTTGCGACATTATGACCTTCCTCCGCTCCTCTTCACTCTTTGGCATATATCTGATGCTCCACCCCTACCTCTTCTCTTTGGAATCTGCTGTTTTGCTGTTGCCTGTGGACACCAAAATCATAAGTTCAGCTCTGAGAATCATCCATTTGTGAGTTAGATTCTGATGTGCATTAAGTGAAAGATAATGGTGTTCCTAGCCCTCCTGTGGTTGGCACCCCACACTTCTGGGCCCACATTTCCATGGCAGCGCGGCAAGCTTACCTAAAAGCCAGGTGGCTTGCTGCACTGCCTCCAACCCAGGGTCATTGGCTCTCTCTCTCTCTCAGTTGAAGTCTTGCGATTCGGAGGATTGGAGGCAACATGGCAAACCATTTGGTGTTTAGGTAAGCTTGCCGCGCTGCTGTGGAAGTGTGTGCCCAGTGGGTATGTTCTCTCCCCTCCTGGCCACACTTACTTCCCCACCCTTGGCATGCCACTGGTGAAAGATAAACCTCAGCATGATTGAGTTTGATGACCTTAATATGGCCAGAGCCAGAAGAATGATAAGAGAGACATTTTCAGTAGGCATATGAAAATGATACTCTTTATAATAGGGGTCATTAGTGAGATCTCATTTAGCAGATTGTGTCCTATTCTGAATGCTGTATATCTAAAAAGATATAAAAAGTGGAGGCAAGCCAAAGAGAGGCTAGGCTCTACAGCAAAAGCCCTGTGAGACCTTAGTACCTAAATATGTATACCCTAGAGGAGATAACACACAGAAGTGGTATGACGGATAATTTTAAATAGCCAAAAGGAATAAAAGACAAAAGGCAAACCTTTTTCAGAAAGTAGAACATTTTAGAACAAGAGGTTATGGAATGAGACTTCAACAGGTTAGAATCGAGAGCAACTAGAAAATATTTTGACAGAGGTGGAGAGTGCATTGAACAATCTCCTACTGAAAGTTGTGGAAATAAAAGCAGTAACAAGTTTGAAGAAAGCCTGGGATATGTACAAAAGGTTTCTATCAGCATGAAAAGTGAAGGGGAACATCAGATATCAACTGCATTGCAAGAGAACGTAAAGCTGGGCAAACTAGATGCACGTTGTATTCCTTGTTTACTGTCATATTCTGTTTCTGTATTCGAATAGCAAATATTTCCATGACACTGGGAGTATTTATATGTCAAAGTTCTAAAAAGGCACCCATTTGAAGCCTGTTTTATAAAAGCAACTTAGATGCCTATGTGCCATTATAAGTTAAGCCCTTAGAACCATCCACAGTAGTGCACAAATTTTCACCCGCATTTACACCTACTCCGAAAAACATGTAAATGAGTGCATAGTCTCTCTGAATATGCATGCATCTTTTACAAAGTAGGCATATACGTGGCAGCTCTGCTCTAATTCCACCCAGACTTTGTCCCTGGGAATGCTTACACGCAGTCAGCGTGTGTATAAAATGGTGCAACCAAATGTGGGTTGGTTGCACCATTTTATAAGAGCAGTTTTCTGGATGTAAAATGTGCTTTACGTTTGGGAAATGCTTTATAAAATTATCCTCAGAACATTAATCTCAAATACCTTTGTTCAGGTAAAGGGGAAACTATTTTTGACCTCATCCTTAGTGGAATGCAGAATTTGGTGCGAAAAGCAATGATAGTGAGGTCAATTGGCAGTAGTGAGTGTAGCGTGATCTAATGTGACTTAGTGACTGGAAGGGGGACTAAGGAAAACTACTGGACTACATTTAACTTTCAAAAGGGACACCATGGTAAAGAAAGGGAAAGAGGAAAAACCTAAAATGAGCAGCTGCAAAGGTTAACAGTTTACATCTGGGGTGAACATTGTTTAAAAAATTCCATCTTGAAAGCCCAGACCCAGATGTATTCCATGTATTAAAGTCCAGACAAATGCCAGCATTCTTAAAATAACATATTTCAAAAAATGGAAAGCAGATCCAAATGAAGAACCATAAGACTTTGCAAGTTTGATGCAAAACAGTGATAAGGCAGTTAAAAAAGAATTTGAGAAGAAACTTGCAGTAAAGACAAAAACATATAATAAAATCTTTGAAGAATATTCAAAGCAAGAAGCCTGAGGGAATCAATTGGATAACTGGAGAGGTGAAAGGGCATTCAAAGAGGACAGGGCTATAGTGGAAAGACTAAATTAATTCTTTGCCTTGGTCTTTACTGAGGGGAATGCTGGAGTAATACCCCTGCAAGAAATGACATTTAATGATGATTTCAAGAAACTGAAATCACTTGGCAACTTCACAAGCTAAAGAATAACAAATCACCTGGACCATACAGCATACACCCGAATTAAGAGAGAAATCAAAACTGAAATAAATTTGTAACTTATCATTAAAATGATCTATGCCACCTGAAAATTGGGGGATGGTCATCTTAACGCAAACAATTAGAGCTCCAGGAATAATCCGAGAAGCTATAGACTGATAAGCTTGATGTCAAGTCCAATCAAAATGGTAGAAACTATATTAAAGAGCAAAATTACTCAGCATATAGATGGAGCTGGTTTAATTGGATAGAGAATCAGTAGAGGAAAGTCGGCCCTCACCCATATGCTGCTAGTTTTTTTTGTAGTGGTAAATAAACATGTGGATAAAGGTGAGGATTTTCTGAAGGTATTTGCTAAAGTACCTCATGAGAGACTGCCTTCTATCCCACAAATTTTTATTGTTCTTGGGAATTTCTTGTTGTACACTGAGAACTGGTTGAAATACAGGAACCCAATGGGAACTGGTTAAAAGATAGGAACCAGAGAATAAGACTAATTAGTCTGTTTTCTAAGTGGAGAAAGCTAAAGAGTGCAGTGCCTTATGGATCTTCACTAGGACTGATGTTTTTGTAACATATTTATCAATAGGAAGGTAAAAGAAACTAGTCAGGTGATCAAATTTGCAGATGACACAAAATTATTTAAAATTGTTAAATCATGAACATATTGTGAGATGTGCAGGAAGACCTTGAGACCAGGAGACTTGGTGTCCAAATGGCAGATAAATTTTAATATGCACAGGAGTAAAATGATGCCTAGCAGTGCTAGGTTCCATGGGTAGCATGGGTCCAATGCAGTAGTGTGTTTTGACTATCATAAGAACATAAGATCTGCCATACCGGGTCACACCAATGGTCCATCAAGCCCAGTATCCTGTTCCCAACAGTTGCCTGTACAGGTCAGAAATACCTGGCAGGATCCCAAAAGGTTGACAGGTTCCATGCTACTTATCCCAGGGATAAGCAAGGGATTTCCCTCAGTCCAATTTAATAATGGTTTATAGACTTTCCCTTCAGGAACTTGTCCAAACCTTTTTTAAACCCCATCTACACTAACAACTTTTACTACATCTTCCAGCAAAAAATTCCAAAGCTTAATTATGCATTGAGTGAAAAAACATTTCTCTAAATACTCTTAAATGTACTGCTTTGTAGCTTCATTGCATGTGCACAGTCTTTATGCTTTTGAAGGAGTAAACAACTGATTCACATTTACTCATTCTACTCTGGTCATTATTTTATAGACCTCTATTATATCTCCCTCTAGCCATCTCTTCTCCAAGCTAAACAGCTCTAATCTTTTTAGCTTTTCCTCGTAGGGGGTATCCTTGGTCATCCTTCCATGTACTTTTTTCAATTCTGTTATATCTCTTTTTAGGAGCAGTGAGCAGAACTGCATGTAGTACTCCAGGTATGGTTGCACCATGGAGCGAAATGAAGGCATTATGATATTCTTTGTTGTTGTTCTCTATTCCTTTCCTTATGATTCCTAGCTTTCTATTTGCGTTCTTGGCCACTGCTGCACACTAGGCAGAGGGTTTTAATGTGTTATCCACGATGAAACCTAGAATCCTTTTCCTGGGTGATGGCTCCTAATGTGGAACCTTGCATAATATACCTGTAGTTTTGGGTTGTTCTTCCCTAAGTGCTTAACTTGTCCATATTAAATTTCATCTGTCATTTGGATATCCACTCTCTCTAAATATCTCATTGTCCTCTAGCAGTTTTTGACAATCCTCTTGTTATTTAGAAACTGTGAATAATTTTGTGTCATGTGCAAATTTGATACCTCGCTCATTGTTCTCATTACTGGGTCATTTATAAATATCTTAAAAAGTAGTGGGTCCAGCACAAATCCCAGTGGTACTCCACTATTTACCTATCTCCAGGAACAAGCAGGAATGAGTCTTCACATATGGGTATCGTCGGTACCGACGGGGCCTGCGCGGGAACGCTCCCCAGCGTCCAAAAAGAAAGCTTTTGGGAGCATCCCACAGCGCCTGCGCGCTGCCTTCCCGCCTTTCCCAACCGCCTTTCTCCAGTTCTTCTTTTCCGCGGAGCCAGCAGGTCGTGTTCCTGTCACCGCTGAAGAAGTTCTTTATATTTCTTTATTTCTTTGGTCGCGCGTGTGCCTTCTTCGACGTCGGACCGGTACCGCCGGTCTTTTCTTCTTTCTTCTTAAAAAAAAAAAAAAAAAACTACCATTTCCCACTTCTGTGCATTTTTTCCTTTTGGGCCTTAGGCCTAGAAAAATTTTCCTCATGGAAAAGCCCGCTTCCGGGTTTAAAAAGTGCACGAAGTGCAACGGTACTCTTTCTATCACCGACACCCATGACTGGTGTCTAAAATGTTTGGGTCCTGACCACTCCATCACCGATTGTGGGTCCTGTTCCATGATGTCTAAAAGAGGTCGACAGAATCGAGCGGCCAAGCTCAGTACCCTGTTTCCCTCTGATGCAGCTTCGGTGGCATCGACATCTTCCAGGGCTGCTTCTTCCTCCCATGGATCTCAGGTAACCAAACATAAGTCCAGCCAGCCCTCGAAGGGTAGATCTCCCTCTAAGTATCAAGATGCCTCCGGGCTTGCTCTCGAGGATCCCGCACCAGCAAAATTACCCCGGCGGGAAACTCCGGCTTCCAAAGCTTTATCTATGGGGTCACAGGTTGACATCGATGGCTCGGCCTCGACCGATCACCTGTTGCCATGTTCTGGGGTACCGGTGGTTTCCACTGGTACCGACATCCAGACATTGGTTGCATCGATGGATCAGAATATTCTGACCATGCAGCGTGCCATTACGGCATTCATACAAGCTGCGACGCCTCCGGTACCGCAACAAACTCTGTTGTCGGTACCGGTTCCGGCACCGGCACCGATATCGAATCCGGTTCCGGTACCAATTGCATCGATGTCGATACCACTCGGTACGCATATCGGGCTCTGCAGGAGCATCCAGACAGGCGATACTTCGATTCCTCCGAAGACTCTGATGAATCAGAGGCTTCTGTCGAAGCATCGGTACTCCTTCCTCAGGAGCCCTCTTCTCCAAAAAGAAGAATGTCTCCTCCAGAAGACTTGTCTTTTCAAGACTTCATTAGGGAAGTGGCCAGGGGCCTCTCCATTTCAGTGGCCCCTGAATCAGAGCCTAGAGCCAAGAAATTGGATATTTTACAATATCCTAAGGCTCCTAAAGAGGCAGCTACTTTACCAATTCATGAGATCCTTTATGATCACATGTTGGGCATATGGGAGACACCTCTCACTATCTCCCCTCATTCTCGTAGGTTGGACACCATGTACCGTGTTCCTCCTTGTCCTGGCTTTCATAAGACTCGGCTTCCTCACCACTCTATTGTGGTGGAGTCTGCTATGAAGAAGATAAAGAGTGCAAAAAGACATTCATCTAATCCTCCAGAAAGAGAATGCAGAACCTTGGATGCTTTTGGCCGGAGAATTTTCCAAGCCAAATATGCTTGCTGCCAGAATCAACTCCTATAGTCTCTATATGGGGATGTTTCTAAAGGAAGTTACAGATCATCTGCAAACCTTATCTCCTTTTATCTCAGAAGATAAAAGGGAGGAGTTTCTCACTTGGCTTAAACATGCCCAGGATGTTTCCAAATTTTCCAACCGTGCAGCCTTTGACTCTTTTGAGTGTGCCAGCAGAGCCTCGGCTATTGCCATAGGTGCACGCAGAGTTGCTTGGTTACAAGCTTCTGATTTGGAACCCTGGGTCCAGGATGGATTAGGAAATCTTCCTTGTACAGGTGAAAACCTTTTTGGCAAGGACTGGCAAGCAAAGGGCACTCAGATGGATGCTGAGAATTCTGCCTTAGATAGACTTTCAAAGTCTACTTCTGCTCCTGTTAGAAAAAGGTTGTTCAAAAAGGCTTTCTTTCCCAAAAAGGGGAAATATTATCCTGTTTATGGTCAGCAGGCATCTTCTGCAGGTCGTTTTGCTGCAAAGCGTCAGCAACAACCTAAACAAGCCAAGCCTAAGGCTGCAAGGACTGCTACGGCCCAGCAGTCTCAGCCTCCTCAGGGCCTTTGACTTACATCTAGAGAACTTAGCCTTTCTGGCTCTAGAAGAACCAGAGCCTCTCACCATTCCAGGAAGGTTAGCCCACTTTGCTCCCAGATGGGAACAAGTCACGGCAGAGCAATGGACCCTCTCCATCATAAGGGAGGGGTACAAGCTTCATTTCTTAAACCTTCCTCCTCACACCATAGTGAGACAGTTCAATTCTCCAACATCTCTCCTCGACCTTCTGGGTCAGGAGATTGCTACCCTTCTTGCCCAAAGGGCAATAGAAGAAGTACCCCTTCTTCAACAGGGCTCAGGGTTCTACTCCCCCTATTTTCTTATCCCAAAGAAAACAGGGGGCTACAGACCCATATTAGATCTCAGAGAATTGAACAAGTTTCTATGCAAGGAGAAATTCAAGATGATTTCTCTCGGTGCTCTCCTTCCATACCTTCAGAGTCAGGATTGGCTTTGTTCTCTAAATCTCAAGGATGCGTACACCCATATCCTCATCCATCCAACACACAAAGTTCCTTCGGTTCCTTTATCATGGAAAGCACTACCAATACAGAGTGCTTCCTTTCGGTCTGGCCTCTGCTCCAAGAGTATTCACAAAATGCATGGCAGTAGTAGCTGCATTTCTACGCACTCTAGGAATATTTGTATTCCCATATATGGACGACTAGCTCATCTGAGCTCCGTCCCAGTCAGAGGCCCAGACTTCCCTAGCCTGCACAAGGCATGTTCTTCAGTATCTGGGACTTGTAATAAACATCCCAAAATCCCATCTCACCCCTACTCAGTCTTTAGAGTTCATAGGGGCCTTGCTGGATACCACAACTGCAAGGGCCTATCTTCCCCAGGCCCGTTGCCTACGCTTGGTGCAGTTAGCCTCACAAATTCAGTTAAAGTCCCATTTAACTGCTTGAGAAATGTTACAACTGTTAGGCCACATGGCATCCACCGTGCATGTGGTTCCTTACGCTCGCCTTCACATGAGGGCAGCTCAGTGGACTCTGTCCACCCAATGGACCCAGGCATCAGGGTGCCTGTCAGACAAAATAGCAACCTCCAGTCGCCTCTTCTGGTCTCTCCAGTGGTGGAAGTCCACTCAAAATCTGCTGCTGGGGTCCCCCTTTCAACAGTCGCTACCCCAAGCAACCCTTACAACAAATGCCTCTCCAAGGGGTTGGGGAGCTCATCTACAATATCTCTCCACCCAGGGCATCTGGTCTCCACAAGAGACATCTCTACATATCAACCTCTTGGAGCTCAGAGCAATTCTTCTAGCTCTGAGTCTTCCACACCCTGCTCAGCTACAAGACAGTCCTCATCCACACGGACAACCAAGTAGCCATGTTCTACGTGAACAAGCAGGTTGGGACTGGCTCTCTGTCGCTTTGCAACGAAGCTTTGAGATTGTGGGCCTTCGCCAGAGAGCATCAAATTAATCTCGTGGTAGTGTATCTTCCAGGTGTTCAAAACTCTTGGGCAGACAGATTCAGTCGAGTTCTGCTTCCACACGAATGGTCCCTCCATGGGGACCAGATAGCCAGGATCTTCTGAATTTGGGGAACCCCGGACATAGACCAGTTTGCAAGTCCGTGGAATGCCAAACTTCCCCGGTTCTGTTCCAGGATTCCGTGTCAGGGAGTTCAGGCCAGGGATGCCTTCCTCCTCCATTGGGGGCAAGACTTCCTCTATGCCTTTCCACCCATTCCCCTAATTCCCAAGACACTGTTCAAACTTCAGAGAGACAAGGGGTCTATGATCCTCATAGCACCACATTGGCCACGCCATGTGTGGTACCCTCTACTTCTGCATCTCTCTCAAGCTCCCTCCCTGGGCTTGGGATCTGCTCCAGACCTCCTGTCCCAGGAGGAGGGAACGTTGTGGCACCCAAATCCCTAGTCTCTTCATCTCAGAGCCTGGTTGCTGAAGGCCTAGACCTTCAAGATTTGCATCTTTCTCAGCAGGTGAAGGATATCTTTCATGCTTCCAGAAAGCCTTCCACTAGACGTTCCTATGCTTTTAAATGGAAACGGTTTACCATTTGGTGTGCACAGAAGGGACTTAACCCCCTTGCAATACCTCTGAATTCTTTACTAGAGTATTTGCTGCATTTATCCCATGCAGGCCTTAAAACGAATTCAGTAAGAGTCCATTTGAGTGCTATTGCAGCATCCCTTAAGCCTCTCAATGGACAGCCTAATTCCTCTCATCCTCTTATTGCAAGATTCATGAGAGGCCTTCTTTTAACTAAACCTCCCATTAGACCACCTCCAGTGGCATGGGACTTGAATCTGGTTCTTGGCCAGCTTATGAAGCCACCCTTTGAACCCTTAGCCACTACCTCCTTGAAATTTCTTTCCTGGAAGGTTACTTTTCTCATTGCAGTTACCTCAGCTCGCCGCATCAGTGAGCTGCAGGCCTTGGTAGCTAATCCTCCTTATACAAGGTTCCATCATGACAAGGTAGTCCTCAGGACTAATCCACACTTTATGCCTAAAGTGGTCTCACCTTTTCATCTGAACCAGGAGGTGTATTTACCTGTCTTTTTTCCAGGACCTCATGCATCAAGTGCAGAGAGGAATCTCCATACCCTGGATTGTAAGAGAGCGCTCTCTTTTTACTTACAAAGGACACAGCAACATAGAAAGTCCTCTCAACTCTTTGTTGCTTTTGATCCCTCTCATTTGGGACTTCCAGTCTCTAAGAGAACTCTGTCCAATTGGATTGCTCAGTGTATTTCTTTCGCCTACCAGAGTAAGAACCTTTCTCTGGAGGGCCATGTCAGCCTCTTTGGCTCATCTGAACTCTGTGTCCATCGACCAAATCTGTCGAGCGGCCACCTGGGCCTCGGTTCATACCTTTACAGCCCATTACTGCTTGGACAAGGACTGCCGGGATTCCTTGTTTGGTCAGGCTGTTCTCAAACACCTGTTCCATACCTAATCGACTCCTACCCCCCATCCCTGGTTGGATGCCCGAGATCTATGGGGGCAGGTAGAGCCCTTCTCAGGGACTCACAACCTTGGAGATCTCCCTGGCATCTCTAGCTGGGGAGTCCCCATATGTAAAGACTCATTTTTGCTTGTTCCTGGAGATAGCACAGTTACTTACCTGTAACAGGTGATCTCTGGGAACAGCAGGAATAAGTCTTCACAACCCACCCACCTCCCCTAGGAGTTGTATCTCTCTATCTATCTTTCCTTTCCTCTCTCTCTCTTTGTCTCAACTTAAAACTCGAACTGGAGAGAGACGGTTGGGAAAGGTGGGAAGGCAGCACGCAGGCGCTGTGGGATGCTCCCAAAAGCTTTCTTTTTGGACGCTGGGGAGCGTTCCCACCCAGGCTCCGTCAGTACCGACGATACCCATATGTGAAGACTTATTCCTGCTGTTCCCAGAGATCACTTGTTACAGGTAAGTAACTGTGCTTTCTCCACTGAGAAAACTGATCATTTAGCCTTACTCTGTTTTCCATCTTTTAACTAGATCTCAGTCTACAATAGGACACTGCCTCCTAGCTCATGAGTTTAATTTCCTCAAGAGGAACCCTGTCAAAGGCTGTCTGAAAATCTAGGTACACTGTCTTCCAGCTCACCTTTATTATCTGTTTATTCACAGCTTCAAAAAAAAAGTAGCAGATTGATGAGGCAAGACTTCCCTTTTCTAAATCCATGTTGGCTTTGTCCCATTAAACTATGACTATAGGGTATGTTTACTAAACCGTCTTAACGTGCGCCCGGCGATAGTGTGCTGGATGCCATAAAAGGAGTGGGCGTTTCGGTCTTAACGTAGCAAAACGGGATTATTGTGCGATAACGCGCGCTGCGCACATTATCAGGCGAAATGCCGCTAAGCACGTTAACGCGCGATAATCTTAAGTAGGCGCGCAGACATGCAAACATAGAAGCAGAGGTGTAGCACAATGGTTAATACACTGACTGATGGTACAGGGGTCATGAGTTCGATCCCTCAGTTTGCCTAATGCATCACCCTTTATGTTTAAGTAGTGTTTTTTGAGGCATTTTACTTTTATTTTAATTAGTGCTGCCAGCAAACACACCCTCACGGTGGCATAACCTAAGGTGCCGCATAAGGCACCCCATAACGCACTCCATAGGGCACATTATAAAGTGCACTGTCCGCCAAGGCACCCTATAATGTCCCCTATAGGACACCTTATAAGGCACTTGATAGGGCGCCCTATAAGGCGCCTTACAGGGCACCCTATAAGGCGCCTTACAGGGCACCCTATAAGGTGCCTTATGGGGCGCCTTATGAGGCACCTTAAGGTTACAGTACTCTGAGGGTGTTTTTGCTGGCAGCCCTAATGTACATTAAAAATAGACAATGCCTCAGACAGCCCTATCAAATAACCCCACCATGGGTTTGAACCCATGACCTCTGGCTTCACAGGCAGTGAAGTAAGCAGTGGGCTACAGCTCTTTGGCTGCCAACAAACCTCTGGTTGGCTGAAGAAGGACTGCACGTCACCACACAAACTGTCTGCTGTGGTTACCAGGATAGGGTTAACCCACCCGTACCCATGATGCACTGCACATGCATATCAGCAGTCGACAGATGGGCACAAGATGGGGTATGCACCCCCACAGCACCTCGGCCTGGTAGGGGGAACTGACTTTGTGTGGTACTGGCACAGAGTAGCCACAGACCGTCACATTGTGCGGGTACTGTGCTCACCCTGAGGGTGAGGTGGGGCGCCCAGCACCAGGTCCACAGCACCTTTCATAGCTGAAATACGCCATGCTGCAGGTCCCCATCAGTGCTACTGTGTGTGAGAGGTAGTTCCTTCAGACACACCTAGGTTATATCTGTGCCCTTCTGTATTTCACAGTCATGTCTAGCCCTTATGGGCTATGATGCACCCAGAATAGTGCATATCCTGTGTTGGTGCCATGGTTACATGATGTAGGTGAAGGGGGGGGGGGGTGTTTGGACCCATAGGCGGATTACGTACCACCACACAACCCACCCTCTGGGGCTCAGGGTGGGAAACAGGATCGCCCACCAATAGATCCACATTCTACCTCCCTGCAATGGTGGCAGTAGAGGGGACCATCAACCCCAGTCCTGCTGGGGAACAGACACTCTACAGGGCAGGCAATGCAGAGCTGTACACATCCATAAAGCACTAGCAGACAGACAGTAGGCCTGGAAATGCTCAGCTGCCCCCCACCACTATCTGACATTCTCCAGCAGCAAGCCTTCAGCCGCTGCACCCTGCAAGGTGTTCCAGCAAGACACATACTAGCTGCAAACAGTCTGCTAGCTAGTCCATAGTGCATGGTCCTGGAGGAGATGCGTGTACCCAGAACTGGGATGTCAGCATACACATCAAGCAGATAAGTCAGTGATTGGGCCCCAAAAGAGAACCCATAAATATCACATGAGAAAAATACTGTATAGCACTATGGGGGAACCTAGCCATGCCGTGGTCATTGCTCAGTCAGGGTGAGAGTGACCTCCCAGCAGGACATGCTGTGGCCATCCTGTCCGTGCAGGTGGTGGCCGGGCACTACAATGTCTGAGCCATTGCCCTATGCTCTGTACAGATGAATCCAGGCCAGGCCACCCTATCCAGGCTATTCCCATGGTACCTTGCTCCTCATTATGCACATTGGCAGGCCAATACTGGCAACAGTGCTAGCAGTGTGGGCTGAGGAAGGTGTTAGCAGCCACCACACACTGGATAGACTGACACACGCTCCCCACACCTATGCCAGCATTGTGCAACTATAGAGGTGTTTGGCAGCCCTGGCCACCACACCAGTCCTGGGCACAGTGCAGGCATGGCTATGGTACGCAATATTGTTGGGGTCACCTCCCAGGGTGGTAAACACTGTCAGACACAAGACCTGTAGCACACTCCACAGACATCAGAAAGGTTGCTATGATGCAGCTCACTCATAAAATTGTACTTAACCTCGGAATTGCTATCTGCCAGTAATCATAGCAACCTTTTGATAGCTGTGTACCGTATTCCCAGGTTTAGGGTGGCATTGCTAAGGTATGCAAGTGCTAGTATTGGGAGATACACGCAGGGCCTAACATCCTGCCTCTCCAGGAGGCATTGGATAATGGAGCCTGTGGGTGCGGGTGTGTCTGCCCCTGTTTGCCGCTGCTTTAGGGCAGAGGTTCCCGACTCCAGTCCTGGTGGGCCAGACACTGTTTGGGTTTTCATACTGTCCCTCATGCATATGCATGAGATACATCTGCATACCATGGGGGCGGTGCATAGAAATGCAGCACAGGCATCTTTATTAGAGACAGCATGGAACTTGAATGGTGTTTGGCCCTCCAGGACTGCATTTGGGAGACTCTGCTCTAGGTAATGCGCATGTTTATGGTGTCTGTGCTCTGTAGGGTAAAATGTAGATGTTTTGGGCATGTTTACATCATCTGCAATAAAGGTGCTGTCTGTATTAGCACGTTTTAGTAGTGGGTAAAATATGGGGACTGGGTTGGCAGGAACCACAGCTGGGACTTGAACCTGTGACCTTCTGCTTCTGAACACACTGGCTGTGTGCACTGCACCACTGTGTTGCTACAGAGACAGTGCAATCTCCAGGAACAAGCAGGAATGAGTCTTCACATATGGGTACGTCGGTACCGACGGAGCCTGCGCAGGAACGCTCCCCAGCTTCCCAAAAAAGGAAAGCTTTTGGGAGCATCCCACAGCGCCTGCGCGCTGCCTTCCCGCCTTTCCTAACCGCCTCTCCCCAGTTCTTCTTTTCCGCGGAGCCAGCAGGTCGTGTTCCTGTCACCGCTGAAGAAGTTATTTGTTTTATTTTATTTCTTTGGTCGCACGTCTGCCTTCTCCGACGTCGGACCGGTACCGCCGGTCTTTCTTTCTTTTCTTAACAAAAAAAAAACAAAAAAACATATTTTTCCCTCACTTAGTGTGTTTTTCCTCTTTTGGGCCTTAGGCCTCACAAAATATTTTCTTCATGGAAAAACCAGCCTCCGGGTTTAAAAAATGCACTAAGTGCAGCGGTACTATTTCTGTTACCGACACCCATGAATGGTGTCTCAAATGTTTGGGTCCTGACCACTCCATTTTGGATTGTTCGTCCTGCTCCTTGATGTCTAAACGAGGTTTACAGAACCGAGCAGCCAAGCTCCATGTTCTGTTTCCCTCTGATGCAGCTTCAGTTGCATCGACGTCTTCCAGGGCTTCTTCTTCCTCCCATGGATCTCAGGTAACCAAACATAAAACCAGCCGGTCCTCGAAGGGTAGATCTCCTTCCAAGCATCGAGATGCGTCCGGGCTTGCCCTCGAGGATCCTGCACCGGCAAAACTACCCCGGCGGGAAGCTCCGGCTTCCAAAGCTCCACCTATGGGGTTACAGGTTGACATCGATGGCACGGCCTCGACCGATCACCTGTTAGAATGCTCTGGGGTACCGGCACAACCTTCCGGTACCGAATTCCAGGCATTCATGGCGTCGATGGATCAGAATGTTCTATCCATGCAGCAGGCTATCACGGCCTTCATTCAAGCTGCGACGCTGCTGATACCACAACAAACTCCGTTGTCGGTATCAGCCCAGGTACCGGCACCAATGCCGGTACCGGTACCGACTGCATCGACATCGGCCATGATGTCGTCTGCAGCAGTTCCCTGCCTAGGGATGCCCATCGGTACCAAACCGGTACCGATAACGCCCGATGTCGATACGGCTCGGTACGCGTATCGAGCTTTGAAAGAGCACCCTGACAGTCGATACTTTGATTCCTCCGAAGATTCTGATGCATCGGAGGCATCTGCTGAAGTATCCATAGCCCTTCCTGAAGAGCCTTCTTCTCCAAAAAGAAGAATGTCTCCTCCAGAAGACTTGTCCTTTCAAGACTTCATAAGAGAAGTGGCTAAAGGGCTTTCTATTTCAGTAACTTCTGAATCAGAGCCTAGAGCTAAAAAATTAAGATATTTTAGGTTATTCCAAGGCTCCTAAGGAGGCAGTCACCTTGCCAATTCATGAGATACTTTATGATCACATGATTGACTTATGGGAGACTCCTCTTACTATCTCTCCTCATTCTCGTAGGTTGGACACCATGTACCGTGTCCCTCCTTGTCCTGGTTTTCATAAAACACAGCTTCCTCACCATTCTATTGTGGTGGAGTCAGCTATGAAAAGGATAAAGAGTGCAAAAAGACACTCCTCTGCTCCTCCAGGAAGAGAATGCAGAACCTTGGATGCTTTTGGTAGGAAAATCTTCCAAGCCAGTATGCTCATTGCCAGAATCAACTCCTATAGTCTTTATATGGGAATGTTTCTGAAAGAAGTTGCAGATAAGCTGCACACTTTCCTCCCTTTTCTTCCAGAGGATAAAAGGGAAGAATTTCTTATTTGGCTTAAGCATACTCAAGATATTTCAAAGTTTTCCAACCGGGCAGCTTTTGACTCCTTTGAGGGTGCCAGCAGAGCTTCCGCCATTGCCATAGCTGCTCGCAGAATTGCTTGGCTCCAAGCTTCTGATCTAGAATCTTGGGTCCAGGATGGCTTGGGAAATCTTCCCTGTACAGGAAAACACCTGTTTGGCAAAGATTGGCAAATAAAAGCCACTCAAATGGATGCAGAAAATTCTGCTTTGGATAGACTTTCAAAGTCAACCTCCATTCCTGCCAAGAAAAAACCTTTCAAGAAGTCTTTTTTTCCTCAAGAAAGGCAGATTCCATCCTGCTTCTGGCCAACAATCATCTACAGGTCGTTTTGCTGCTAAGCGTCAGCAACCTAAACAAGCCAGGCCTAAGCCTACAGGGGCTGCTGCAACTCAGCAGACCCAGCCTCCTCAGGGCTTTTGACTTGATGCTAGAGACCTTAGCCTTTCTGGCTCTGAAACAGCCAGAGCCTCTCACCATTCCAGGAAGGTTAGCTCATTTTGCTCCCAGATGGGAGCAAATTACAACAGAGCAGTGGACCCTCTCCATCATAAGGGAGGGGTACAAACTTCATTTCTCAAACCTTCCTCCTCATACCATGGTGAGACATTTCAATTCTCCAACATCTCTCCTCGACCTTCTAGATCAGGAGGTGGCTGCCCTTCTTGCCGAAGGGGCAATAGAAGAGGTACCTCTTCTTCAACAAGGGTCAGGGTTTTACTCCCCCTACTTTCTGATCCCAAAGAAAACAGGGGGCTACAGACCCATATTAGATCTCAGAGAATTGAACAAATTTCTATGCAAGGAGAAATTCAAGATGCTTTCTCTGGGCACTCTCCTTCCATACCTTCAGAGTCAGGATTGGCTTTGTTCTCTAGATCTCAAGGATGCGTACACCCATGTCCTCATCCATCCATCTCACAGAAGGTTCCTCCGTTTCCTTTTCCAAGGAAAGCATTACCTATACAGGGTGCTTCCTTTCGGTCTGGCCTCTGCTCCAATAGTGTTCACCAAATGCATGGCAGTAGTAGCTGCATTTCTACGCACTCTGGGAATATTTGTATTCCCATACCTGGACGACTGGCTCATCCGAGCTCCATCTCAGTCAGAGGCCCAGGCTTCCCTGGACTGCACAAGTTGTATTCTACAGTATCTGGGACTTGTGGTAAACCTCCCAAAGTCCCAGCTCACCCCTACTCAGTCCCTGGAGTTCATAGGGGCCTGGCTAGATACTACCACTGCAAGGGCCTATCTTCCTCAGGCCCGTTGCCTACGCCTAGTGCAGTTAGCCTCCCAGATTCAGTCAAAGAGCCATTTAACTGCCCGGGAGATGCTACAACTGCTAGGCCACATGGCATCCACAGTGCATGTGGTCCCCTATGCTCGCCTTCACATGAGAGCAGCTCAATGGACTTTGTCCACCCAGTGGTCTCAAGCATCAGGGGGTCTGTCAGACAAAATAGCAACCTCCAGGCACCTCTTTTGGTCTCTCCAGTGGTGGAAGTCCACCCAAAATCTGTTGCTGGGGTCCCCCTTCCAACATTTGTTGCCCCAAGCAACCCTCACAACAGATGCCTCCCCAACAGGTTGGGGAGCTCATCTACAAGACCTCTCCACTCAGGGCACTTGGTCTCCACAGGAGACCTCTCTACATATCAACCACTAGGAGCTCCGAGCAGTTTTTCTAGCTCTCAAGGTCTTCCATACCCTTCTCAGCTACAAGACAGTCCTCATTCATACGGACAATCAGGTAGCCATGTTTTACATAAACAAGCAAGGAGGAACTGGCTCTCTGTCACTTTGCAACGAAGCTTTAAGATTGTGGGCCTTCGCCAGAGAGCATCAAATCCATCTCCTGGCCGTATACCTTCCAGGAATCCAAAACTCTTGGGCAGACAGACTCAGTCGAGTTCTGCTTCCACACGAATGGTCCCTGCACATGGACCAGGTACTCAGAATCTTTCAAGAGTGGGGAACCCCGGACATAGACCTCTTTGCAAGTCCGTGGAATGCCAAACTTCCCCGGTTCTGTTCCAGAATTCCGTGTCAGGGAGTTCAGGCCAAGGATGCCTTCCTCCTTCACTGGGGTCAAGACTTCCTGTATGCCTTTCCACCCATTCCCTTAATTCCCAAGACTCTGTTCAAGCTCCAGAGGGATGAAGGATCTATGATCCTCATAGCTCCACGCTGGCCACGCCAAGTGTGGTACCCTCTACTTCTGCATCTCTCCCAAGCTCCCTCCCTGGACTTGGGAGCTGCTCCAGACCTCCTGTCCCAGGAGGAGGGAACTTGGTGGCACCCAAACCCCAAGTCCCTTCACCTCAGGGTTTGGTTGCTGAAGGCTTAGACCTTCAAGGTTGGAATCTTTCTCAGCAGGTGAAGGATATCCTCCATGCTTCCAGAAAACCTTCTACTAGACGTTCCTATGCTTTTAAATGGAAAAGGTTTTCCACTTGGTGTGCTGAGAAGGGTCTTGACCCTCTAGCACTACCTTTGAATTCTCTATTGGAATATCTCCTGCATCTCTCCAATGCAGGCCTTAAGACAAATTCAGTAAGAGTCCATTTGAGTGCTATTGCAGCATCCCTTAAGCCTCTCAATGGACAGCCTATTTCCTCTCATTCTCTTATTGCAAGATTCATGAGAGGCCTAACTTTAACCAAACCTCCCATTAGGCCTCCTCCGGTGGCATGGGACTTAAATCTGGTTCTTGGTCAGCTTATGAAGCCACCTTTTGAACCCTTAGCCACCACCTCCTTGAAATTTCTTTCCTGGAAGGTTATTTTCCTCATTGCAGTCACATCAGTTCGCCGCATCAGTGAGCTACAGGCCTTGGTGGCTAATCCACCTTATACAAGGTTTCATCATGATAAGGTAGTCCTCAGGACCAATCCACACTTTATGCCTAAAGTGGTCTCACCTTTTCATCTGAACCAAGAGGTATATTTACCTGTCTTCTTTCCATGCCCTCATGCATCAAGTGCAGAAAGGAATCTTCATACCCTGGATTGTAAAAGGGCTCTTGCCTTTTACTTACAAAGGACACAGCAACATAGAAAGTCTTCCCAACTCTTTGTTGCTTTTGATCCCTCTCATTTGGGACTTCCAGTCTCTAAGAGGACACTGTCCAATTGGATTGCTCAGTGTATTTTTCGCCTACCAGCGTAAGAACCTTTCTCTGGAGGGCCATGTCACGGCTCATAATGTGAGAGCCATGGCCACCTTTATGGCTCATCTAAATTCTGTGTCCATTGACCAGATCTGTCGAGCAGCTACCTGGTCCTCGGTTCATACCTTCACAGCCCATTACTGTTTGGACAAGGACTCCCGCCGCGATGCCTTGTTTGGTCAGGCTGTTCTCAAACTCCTGTTCCATGCTTAATCAACTCCTGCCCTCCTTCCCTGGATGGATGCCTGAGATCCATAGGAGGAGGTAGAGCCGTTCTCAGGGTCTCACAACCTTGGGGATCTCCCAGGCATCTCTAGCTAGGGAGTCCCCATATGTGAAGACTGTTTCCTGCTTGTTCCTGGAGATAGCACAGTTACTTACCTGTAACAGGTGATATCTGTGAACAGCAGGAATAAGTCTTCACAACTCACCCACCTCCCCTAGGAGTTGTATCTCTCTATCTATCTTTCCTTTCCTCTCTCTCTTTGTCTCAGCTTTAAAACTCGAACTGGGGAGAGGCGGTTAGGAAAGGCGGGTAGGCAGCGCGCAGACGCTGTGGGATGCTCCCAAAAGCTTTCCTTTTTTGGGAAGCTGGGGAGCGTTACCGCGCAGGCTCCGTCGGTACCGACATACCCATATGTGAAGACTTATTCCTGCTGTTCCCAGAGATCACCTGTTACAGGTAAGTAACTGTGCTTTCCCTGGTGATACCATGACTGTTCGTCAGACAGGGCCTGTCTGTTGCAGTGCATGGCACCCACCTACACAGGGCTAGGCCACGGTCTGCTCTGGGCAGCTACCACTGTCCCCTCCACCACCAGTATCCCTCTGCCACCATGCTGACATGCCCTTCTGCTGGTGGTGCTGGTGGAGCGCAGTCTCAGGCCATCCACTGTGCAGGTAGGCGGCTGCCTATGGTGCGGGTTCTGGGGTAGGGGTGCCTGCATAGCTGTCCACGCTTCCCACCAGCACCGCATGCCAATGTTCCGTGCCCTTGGGGGTACCTGCTGGGTACTATCCCCTGTGACACTGTGGGAAGCACACTCATGCCCATGTTGGGCCCTCAGCAGTTGCTGTCTGGCTGCTCTACTGTTTCATCATTCCTATGGGCCAGCTAGGCATCACCCTAGTCCGCACTGTGGGCCAGCTGCACCGCAGCATGTGCCGCCTGCAGCCCTCTGTGTCCCCTTTTCCAGCATCTTTCCAGTTGCCTGTTCCGAAATGCCTGCCCTGCTGTTGTGGAACATGTGCACGCCATAGGAAACCTGGCCGATGGAGTTGGAAACCCTGCTCAGCGCAATTACACTGTGGGCTCTTTCACCTTGTATGGGGATGGAGCATAGACCCTTCCAAAATTCATATCTTTTTTTTGGAGCTTTCTTGGGAGTGTTTTTTTGATGTTTCCCATTGATATCACTATTGGCCAGCTTGGTTATTTTATTTTTACATTTTCTTCTGTACATTTGCAAGGTTTATTTGCCCTTTTGTTCCGTGCACATGTATCACACTTATCACTTTATATTGGTTTCCCTGGTTTTGCAGTACATTGCTGACGGAAATGGTTTCTTTTCCCTTTAAATCAGCTCTAATGCCAGGGTTTCAGGGTTTCACTGGCGTTAGTTTTGAGCCTCGGATTTCAGTGTTAGTGCGCGGGGAGCCTCTCCCCTCCCACTCTCCACCCATTGACACCACCTCTCCGCCCCTGGGGAGCCTTCCTCCGCCCTCCGGGAGCCTTTCCCCACCTTCAGCGCTCGTTTGCGCCGCTGAGCGCGTTATTGCGCGATAAGGTACCTGTGTGCCTGATAAAGCACCATTATCGCGTGATAAGGTACCATATCGCGTGATAATGTCACAGAGCGCACATTAAGATGGTTTAGTAAACATGCCCCTATATGTTCTTTATAATGGTTTCTATCATTTTGCCTGGCACTTATGTCGGGCTCACCATCTGGAGTCTCCTGGCTCACTCCTGAAACCATTTTTAGAAACTTATATTATGTTGGCCACTCTCTAGCCTTCAGGTACTATAGACGATTAAAATGATAAGTTACAAATTACCAAAATTTCATATTTGGTTCTTCCAGCACCCTGCTGCATCTTCCAGGTTCACTGAGAGTTGTTTTGATTCCTCCGCTTCATTACTTTTAAATATCACTTCTGGCGTGGGTATCTCCACTATATCTTATTTAGTAAAGACTGAAACATAGTATTCATTTAGTTTGTCTGCTATGGCCTTGTCCTTCCTTAGTGACCCTTTTACTATACTATCATCTAATGGTCGAGCTGACTCCCTCACAAGCTTTTTGCTTCAAATATACTTGAAAAAGTTTTTATTATGAGTTTTTGCTTCAATGGCAAGTTTCATTTCAAATTCTGTCTTTGTCTGCCTAACTTACCAGTGCATATGCTGTTTTGTGTTGTCTTCATTCGGATCCTTTTTTTTATTTATTGAAAGAGATTTTTTTTGTTATTAACAGCCTCTCTCGCTTTATCTTTAAACCATGCTGGCAGTCATTTGGCCTTCCTTCCATCTTTTTTAAAGCGTGGAATACATCTGGTCTGGTCTTCCATGGTGGTATTTTTAAAGAATGAAAAACATTATTATAGTATTAGTACTTAGGAAATGCCAAAAATATTCCCGCCTCCAAAAAAAATCTACTTAATTTACAAACCACTAAACAATTATCAGTACCAAGTTCACTTCAAAATGTCAAGGAAAAAAGAAGAGAAAAGGGGAACCTCAGTGGACACACTTGATACTGCTATTTGCAAAGCGAGTTATATTCTGTCATTTAATATCACCAGTTCCCAAAAACTCCTCCTAACTTTCCACACAATTTATATGTATTTTTTATTCTTCTGTTTAATTTTTTCTTCTTTTCTTAAAGTTTCTATACAGTGCTCACACATTTACACACCCATACTCTCAGGTCATTCAACAATACATGAAGCTCGGTGTCTAATTACAAAGCTGTGGCAACATTGTATCAATAATACTTATCTCTATAGCTTCGTAGCTCTCGGAACATCATATCCAATGAAGGCCCTTATTTCTCTGATCCCATCTGCGTCAGCGGTTTAACATGTTATAGCTGATTTAAAGAGAACAACATTGGATCTTCAATCTAAATACCAGAAGACCTTCATGATACAATGCTTATGAAAGTTACTTTTTGATACAATGTTGGCACAGTTTTATAACTGGACATTCAGCTTCATGTATTGTTGAATGACCCAAGAGAATGGGGATATAAGTTTGTGAGCATTGTATAGAAATAAAAAAGCTTTACAGAAATAAGAAAAATTAAAAAGAATAATAAGTATATACAGACTGTGTGGAAAGTTGGAAGGCTTTTTTGGGAACTGGTAGTGTTAAGTGGCAGAATATAGCTTGCTTGGTAAATAGCAGTATCAAGTGTGGCTGCTGAGATTCCCTTATTATCCTCAATTTTTTACCTTAAGTTTTGAGATGAACTCAGTACTGTTTTGTGAAAGAAGGGCAAATTTTGTTGATGTTGTAGAGAAAGAAACGGCAAGTTTTAACTATCAGTTGGATGTGTGTAGAAAAGGAGAGACAGGAGTTAAAGATGACTGCAAGGTTACGAGCTGAGAAGACAGGGAGGAGTAGAGAGTTATCCACAGAGACTGAGAAAGGAGAAAGGGGAGAGAAGGGTTTAGGGGAAAAATAAGAAGCTCAGTTTTAGTCATGTTCAATTTCAAGCGGCGGTGAGACATCCAAGCAGCAATGTCAGAAAGGCAGGCCGAGATCCTGGCCTGGATTGCCAGAGAGATTTCAGGTATAGAGAGGTAGAGTCATCAGCATAAATATGGTACTGAAAGCCATAGGAAGAGATGAGTGAACCAAGGGACTGCGTATACAGAGAGAAAAGAAGTGGCCCAAGACAAATCTTTAGGGTACACCAACTGAGAGCGGGATAGCAGTAGAGGAGGATCCACCAGAACAAGCACAGAAAGAACAACGGGAAAGATAAGAAGAGAGAACCAGGATAGCACAGAGCCCTTAAAACCAAGTGAGGACAAGTATCAAGGAGAAAGTTGTGGTCAACAGTGTCAAAAGCAGCAGAAAGGTCAAGAAGGATGAGGATTGAGTAAAGGCCCTTGGATTTTTCCAGGAACAGGTCACTGTAGACTTTGGCAAGAGCCATTTTGATAGAATGTAAAGGATGAAAGCCAGATTGTAGAGGATCCAGAAGGGCTTGAAAGGAGAGAAAGTCGAGGCAACAGTGGTGAACCGCACATTCAAGTAGCTTAGAAGCGAAGGGGAGGAGGGGGGTGGGTCGATAGTGAGAAGGGACAGGTAGGGTCTAGTGAGGATTTCTTGAGGAGAGGAGTGACTACAGCATTCTTGAAGGCTGCAGGGAAGGTTTCAGTGGAAAGCGATAGGTTGAGAATATGAGAGATGGAAGGGACTACAGTTGAGGAGATGGTGCTAAAGAGACGGGTGGGAATAGAATCAGAGGGGCAGGTCGTGAGTTTGGATGAGGAAAGAAGGTGAGTGGTTTCCTCCTCAGAGATCCTAGAAAAGGAGGGATGGGGAGGCACAACATCCCATGGTCTTGTATTAGAGGGCTTTGGCCAAAACACTTTCATTTCAAGCCACCCCACAAATAACATCCACTCTGAGGTTTGCTTTTAAATAGAACTTCACCATTATTTTAGTGAAATCCACAATTTTAAAAGTGCATATAACACAGAGATGCAAAAAAATATTAGGAAAATCTACATGCAGTAACTTAGTCCTCTCTAAAGTTGTATCAAAATGATGTATAGTTGCATAGACCAATGCTTTTCAACCTGCATCTGGAGGCACATATAGCCAGTCAGATTTTCAGAATTACTGCAATGAATATACATGAAAGACATTTTAACTCCATTATATGCATATCTCATGCAAATTCGTTATGGCAGTCCTGAAAACCAAACTGGCTAGGTGTGCTTCAAGGAGAAGATTGAGAATCAGCAGTATAATCTACCTCCCGCATCTCTCTGGGCCAGTTCCTCACAAATCAGTCCTCTTTTTCGTCTTCTTTTTACTCTGGATCCAAGGCTGGATACCCAGACTCTTGGGGCCTGATATTCAAAAGGCAATCACAAGGTTTACAGACAAGTAAACCATGTAAATGCCTTAAATGGGGATATTCAACGGCACCTACACGATTAGTGCCGTTGAATATGGCCTACTAAGTTCCCTATGCACCTCGATGCTATCTGGTTAGTATTTGGGGCATGTTGGGGTGGAGCGGAGGCAGTGACCGCCGCTAACCATGTAGCAGTGATATTGGACCACTACACAGTTAGCGATCCGCGACTAAAACTAGGCCAGCTCACTGGGTAGAGGTAGACTTGGGGAAAGCCCCCATGTTATACCTGGGGATAAGCAGCATGGAATCTGGCTACATTCTGGGATCTTGCCAGGTGCTTGTGACCTGTTTTTTGTCAGTGTTGGGGACAGGATGCTGGGCTTGATGGAATCTTTGGTAGTGCTCACTATGGTAGTTCTTATGTTCTTATTATGTGCACTTGGTGTATATGCTCTTTTTTTAAAGCTTTAGTAATTAAGGTTCTTTGCTGTTCTACAAATCGTGAGCACAATGATAAATATAGATGATGATGAAAAATATACAAAAATATACATAGTAAAAATAGAATTTTAGTTGCAGGCATTTGTTTACAGAGCAAAAGGCTTTTGACAGAAAGATGTCTGTTGTGCTTTGAGCTGCTGTAAATAGATATATTTGTAATGCAAAATAAGTGCCTGCCTTTGGATCTGTTTTCAGGTTATAAGTAGCAAAACGTTTGAACATTAGGCTAGAACTCTTTTGATGGATTTCTTAGTAACTCTTTGTGTTGTAGATTACTAGGAGAAGAAGCTTTTGAATTTCAGTTGTTACCACAGAATATTGCTTATCTCCCTTTTCTGTTGCTTATAAGTATCAGTTGCTGTATAAGCAAACCCAGCAGCACCATATTCATTTCAAAGACATTTGGAGGGTTTTCTTAGAAACCTTATTTGTGATTTCCTTATCATCCTGCTAGACCAGTCCAGATGAGTGGGTTATGTTCCCTCGCCAACAGGTGGATGCAGACTTGAGCACCTTTCAGTGATGTCATCAGAGGATATAACCACTGGTGCAGCATTGAGAGAAGCCAGTAATTAGTAATTATTTACCTTCAGAAGGTGGCAAGGTGTGCGGATTGGTGCAGCAGTGAAGCTAGACCTGACTCTCCTGGCCCACACTATGGGGCAGTGGTAATTGGGATTGAGTCCTAAAAAGCCCAAAGATGCTTGGAGCACAGGTGCGCCCTTGACTCCTTGAGCTGACAGCTACCCCATATCTAGCACTTTTTCCCATGGATTACTAGTGTTGAGTGGTCAGAGAGGAGCAGGATAACACCACAAGCACCTTTGGGGGGGGGGGGGAGGTGCTGGTGCTGGTAAGTTGGGCCCAGGCTTCCATTCCCTCTTGCTGTCTCTTTTCTGCATGCCAGGGTTTTTGCTTAGTATTTTCTCTTTTTAAATTTTGCCCATTGACCTACATTGGGCTCTATTTGGCTTTTTTGTCTGCTTTATAAGGTAGATTAAAAAAGAAAAAGAAATCTGGACTTTTTGTAGCAACAGGGCCTCCCAAGCCTGTGTAGGCATTCAGGGAAGCCCAGATTGGATTTCCCTGACCATCCTTTCAGGCACTGGGACTCCCATTGGCATTGTTTTTTTGCCATAGTTGTAGCTTTTTTTGGTGGTCTTTTTTCATGGTCTGTACTGGTTTTTTTTTTTTGCGGGATTTTAAAATGGGGTTTTCTTGCAGTCTTTTTCACCTTTTTTTCTCACAGCTGCACGGAGCTGGTCAGGCATGCCACGTGCTCACTGCTGTTTCACATGTGGCACGTACAGGGTCAGTTCCGTGACAGGCTCCTTCTGTCCCCAGTGCGATGGTGGAAATTCCTGTACTCCCATACAGTTTTGGGATTGTGGATTGGCCTCATAAAGATCTTGAAAAACTGGATGTGTGAACATGAAAATTCCTCCATGCTCATGAAGTAATTTACAAAAATCAGTGCATGCCAAGATTGTACATTCCTAGAGCTGAAGGAGGGCTAGGATTTATAGAGATTGACTATACCTACAGAGCTCTATCATAGGCCTCCAAGCCTACCTGATAGCATCATCGGATCCAAATATGCAAAAAGTGCTGCAATATGAAAGTAAACATCCAGAATCTGTCTTCATTATCAAACTTGGACAAGCGTTCTGATGATTAGAAGAAATGAGTGAAAATCCACAGATACTCATGGGAAAGGAAGTAACAAAATTTGCAAAACAAGAGAAAAACTCTTCAAAAAATTAGATCAGCAAGCGCGGAAAAACAAGTGGCAAATGCACGAATACAGTGGAAAATACAGAGGGTTACTACAAGAACCTTTTGTCAATCAAGAACAGACACATGAGTGGTTGAAGAGAGGTGAACTGAAACCGAAGGATGAAAGATTGATAGTTGCAGCCGTGGACAGCGGATTACAGATGAGATAGTTTACAGTGAGTATTGAAAAAACTGGCAAAACAGAATATGTCAAATTCTATAAGAAAGAGCTGGAGACAGTGACTCACCTAATAGCAGGCTGTGAAGTTCTGATGGTGGAAAATTTCTATGCAAAAAGGCACAACAAAGTAGCACGCCTCTTCCACTGGAAACTCTGTAAACACTACAACATCACTGTCCCTGAAAAGCACTGGGAACATGACCCTAAGAGAATAACAGAGAATGAAGAGGTAATGATCACCTGGGACATTTCCATTCTGACGGATAAGAAACTGGATGCGAGGAAAAGGAGACGAATACCAGAATGGCATTGATAATAGAAATGTTAGTACCAAGTGATTATTCTGTGACTTGCGTGGAGAGGCAGAAGATCCTGAAGTAACAAGAAATGCAGTAGAGATGAAGAAAATGTGGTAGAAAAATACAGAAATCTTTCCCATTGTTCTGGGAGTGACAGGCTTGATAAAGAAGAATTTCCAAGCACATCTTGACAAACTTCCCATACCTGTTATATCTTACAAACTTCAGAAGGAAGCTCTCTTTGGCACGATGCAAGTCTTACGCTGAGCATTAGCAGTAAATTTGAGAGATTTATTTATTTATTTTACATTTTTATACCGCAATTTCCTAAAGATCAATTGCGGTTTACAGGGAACAACAATGAAATGTACAATGTATACAAATTCAGTTTACATGGAACGATATAACTATGTACAGTTTGGAACATTATCAACTATGTACAGTTATAACAATAACGCAAGGTGTTTTAACTATACACATTGTGAGTTTGTCTTGTGTTATTGATGTGGTCGAGTGAAACTAACTAAATCGATGGGGCAGTTCTGTGTGAAGTTAGGATTTTATGTAATAGAGCCAAAGTGTTGTATGAAAAGTTAGGTTTTATGTTTTTTTCGGAAGGTGGATAGGTCTTTTGTGGCTCTTAGGCTATCTGGGAGTTTGTTCCACAGAGTGGGAGCGCAGTGGGTAAATGCTCTGTTATTTGTGATTTTTTTTTGGATTTTCTGAAGCCTGGCGCTGTTGTAAGTTTGTTTTGATTACAGTCTTGTTGGGTGCGAGAGGTCTTTTCGCTGGTGATGAGAGAGGACAGGTGGGATGAGGAAATGTCATTAGTAAGTTTAAAAGTGGTTAGGATTATTTTGTACTGGGTGCAGTAATGTATAGGGAGCCAGTGTAAGTCTGCTAGTATTGGGATTATATGGTCCGTTGGAATGACATTCGCTGTTATTCTGGCGGCTATATGTTGTGCAGATTGTAGAGGTCGTATTGTTTGCTTAGGCAATCCATGGAGTATGGAGTTTGCATAGTCAAAGTGTGGGGTGACAATTGCTTTAAGTACTGATTTAAAGTCATTCGGGGAAGGAGTGGGTGGAGCTGCTTTAGTAGTTTCAGTTTATAGTATATTTTTCTTGTCGTGTGCTTTATGAATGAGTCCATGTTTAGCGTGCGATCAAAGATAACCCCAAGGTATTTTATCTCTTCTTTGATGATTATAGTTTTGTCGTGTATTTTATGTTTAAATCTTTTTATTAATAGCCATAACTGTAACAAATTGTGAACATCACAGTATACATAAAGAAACATTGAAAACATCACAATATTGTGATGTTTTGAATGTATCGTGTATTTTAATGACGGTGGGTGGTGAGAAGTTTTGATTCCGTGTTATAAAAAGGGCCTCTGTTTTGTTGAGGTTGATTTTAAGATTGTGGGATGATAGCCAGTTGATTAGTTCCATGAAGCAGTCAGTGATTTGTTGGATTGGGAGATTATTAATTTTGGATGGGAGATATAACATTAAATCATCCGCATATGTGGTATGATATATTGAATTTTTTAAATATAGTACACATGAGCTGGAGGTAAATGTTGAACAATAGTGCAGAAAGCGCTGAGCCCTGTGGGAGACCCTGATCTTGGATGTAGATATTGGAGGTGGTATTGCCTATTTTAACTTGTTGGGTTCTATCTGATAGGTATGATTTAAACCATTGGAATACTGTGTTGTTAATTAAGATCATACTCTACATACCCTGGCTTAGAAGTGAGGTTCATAACTGTCATGGTATCCGCAAAATGAACCCTTTTGGAGAAACTTCCCTGAGTAAGACCATGCTGTTGCTTTGTGGAGGCCTTTGAGAGCCCAGTTTTATCCCCTACAGGGGTTGGCTGGGATACTCAAGAAGATTCCTTTGTATCTGGAGGAGAATCTGGGGAAGAAAGGGAAATTCTCCTTATAGAGGACAAAAATCCCTTTGTGATCCACCTTTTTCACTTAGAGGACCTCACAGTTTTGATCTATAATGCTATGGACTCTTGAGAATTGAGGAGCCTATGGGTCCGATTCAGAGATGTGACTTGCGGGGCTGCATGCCCCGCAAGCTGTACTGCCCCTATTCCCCCTCAGGCCCTCCCCACATGGCTAGAGCAGCAGTTTGGGGAGAGCCAGTAGGGGATGGAGTCTGAGTGGGGGCGGGCTGAGATGGCAGGGCGTACAGGGCTGATTCAAGTCACAGCCCTGTACTCGTGCAGGGTCAGGGGGAACATGCTGCTTATTCTACCTTGTAGGTGGAATAAGTAGCACAAACTGGACGATCGGGACTGGACCCCCTCCTCCCTGGGATCGGGCCGGGTGTGGGTAGGTCCCTGCCACCCGATCCAGCTCTGGCTGCCCAGCCGTGGGTCGGGCGGCAGAGTGGGAAAGAAGAGAGTCGGCACCAGAAGAGCCTGGGGAGCCTGCAGGCAGGACATCCCCACGGGCATGCCGGGCTGTCCTTGGGCTCAATTCTGTATGCTACAGGAATGTTTTACTCCCACAGTACAGAATCGGGTCCTAACAGGCCCATCCTGCTCGGGACTGTCTGGTCGGCCCAGACATGTCCCTTTCAGAATCTGGCTCCATGTCCACACCACCATCTCAGGTGGACTCTGTCCTAGATAGTATCAGACATCTGTTGGGGTTTATCCCTTTACCAGACTCAATGGAACAGCTCCTGGTTTCTCAGGTGGAGAATTTGGTCTCAAGGGAAAAAGCAGACTCCCTGAAATCTATGCTGTTGTCGCAAAATGCACAACCATTCTCTTGGAAAGAGGTGTTGTGTTTAAAGAGGTTCATAATAGGAGGATAGAAACCCTCCTAAAGAATGCCTTCATGGCATCAGCCTTGGGTTCTGAAATGGTTCTTTATGCAAGCCTAATAGCCAGGGCACGCTTCTGCTGGGCTTAAGAACTGCTGGACAGCCCTGAAGTTGCCAGAGTGGAGTTGGGATTCATGTTTGTGGATGATGCTCTATATGACCTGAATATAGTGTTCTCTAGGTTCATGGTGGCAGTGGCCATGACTAAGCAGTGGCTATGGTTTCATAATTGGCAAGCGGATGTGGGCCCTTAAGTTGCATCTGAGCAAGCTCTCTTTTTGGGGCAAGCCACATTTTGGATGAAATTTCAAAGTTGATGAAAGACCTGAGTAAGTTCAGTCCTCAGAGACTTCTGGAAGACAGGGCAAAGTATGCTTGTTCTGTCTCTCGGAGAAGCTCTCGTGGAGCTTGGAGATGCCTGAGGGCAGCTTAAAGATTGGGTTCAGCATATTTTCCTTATGGTCCTAGACTCCTTGATAGCCACTACTGGACCCGGGAAGCCCTTTTAATGAGATCGGGTGGGTCTCTTATGAGATGCAGCCAAAAGGAAGGCAGCTCTGGCAGTTTCTCTTGGAATGGACCCAGATCACATCAGACAAATGGGTTCTGGAGGTCCTAGGTCAGGGAAACACATTTAAGTTTGTAGAGCCTCTAAGAGATGCATTTGTAAAATTTTCCTGCGGCTCCTCGCTCAAGCAGGCAGTGGTCACAAAAGCTTTATAATGCCACCCACAATTGCAGGCTATTTTACCCCTGCCTTCTGCAGAGCACAATTGGGGCCAGTATTCCATCTACTTTGGGGTGCCCAAGAACAACTGTTACTTTCTGCCTATTCTGGACCTGAAAACTGTGAATACCAGACACATGGACCTCCATTTTGCACAGAGATGATCCAGTTGGTCATTGCATCCATTTGACCACAGAGTTCTTTATTTCCCTAGCTCTAGCCGAGTCTTACTTTCATATTCCCATCAGGGAGCAGCATCAGTGGTTCTGCATCCTGGGCCATCACTTCCAGTTCCGGGCTCTGACAGTTGGCTTAGCCAAGGCTTTTCACGCATTCTCAAAGGTTATTGTGGTAGTTGTGGCATTCCTGCAAATGCAGGGGATACGGGTTCACCCTTACTTGGACATCTTGCTGATTCAGTGAGACTCTGCAGAAATCAAGAGAGGACACAACCTTCATGATTCCATGAGCTGGAACAGATGGGGTTAGTTATCAATTACCTCAAGAGCAGCCTCAACCCCTCTCGTGAGTTAAAGTAATTGGGGGCGTATTTCAACACTGTTCAGGCTCAAGTTTATCTCACGATGGAGAGTATGCTTAAGCTCCAGAAACAGCTCAGATTTTTGTGCACAGCCTGTCCTTCAGGCCTGGGGCTATCTTTAGATCCTGTGGTCTGTGTCGTTGACATTGAAATTGATCCTGTGGGCCAGGGCTCACATGCTGCAGAGACACTATTGTCCCTCTGGTCTCTGGGTTCTCAACTTTTTGACCATATCTTTCCCCTCCCTCAGGAGCTCAGGGATCAGCTAGTATGGTGGCTTCAAACCTGCCATCTGATGAGCGGAATGCCACTGGAAATTCTGGATCGAGTGTTTCTCACCACCCGTGCCAGCCTGAAGGCCTGGGGGACTCGCTTTCTAGGTCAGATGATTCAGAGTCCTTGGTCCCTTCTCAAGGCTTCCTGGCCAATAGGTTGGCTGGAGGCCAGAGTAGTTCAGCTGGCATTGAAGAAGTTTAAAATCTTAATAGTGGGCAAAGCAGTGTGTTTCTTCTTTGGGAATGCCACATCAACAAACAAGGAGAAAATAAAAGCACCAGGGTAGCCTTTGAAACAGCTAGTGGCTCCATTCTCAACCCACATAGTGGGTATCGACAACATTCAGGCTGACTTCCTGAGTCTGAACAGGGTAGATCCCAGGGAATTGGAATTATGTCCCCATGCATTCAGCCAGATAGTGTGAAGGTGGGGCTCCTGATGATGCCAAGGTGAGCAGTAACTTCATTTGCCGAAAAGACCTGCAAATGGAAGACTTGGATGCCCTGCTCAAAGTATGGCCACAGAAGGGACTTCTCTGTCTTTTCTCCATGGCCCTTGGTGAATCGCTTCCTGCGCAAGATTCGGACTCATCCAGACTTAGTGGTTCTGGTAGCCCCAGACTGGCCACACAGACTGTGGTATGAGCATCTAATAGAACTGTTAGTGGGTCTCCACTCCTGCTCTCACAGGAGAAGAGCCTTCTTTGTCAAGGGCCTCTGATGGAGGACCCCAATCCCTTCTCATTTACTGCCAGGCCCTTGAGAAGTGTAAGTTGTCTAATAGAGGGTAGCATGGAGTGGTAGAAAGTACCGTACTCAGGGCCCGAAGGGCCTTGACCTTCTTAGCCTATGTGAGGATTTGGAGGCGTTTTGAGAGATGGTGTTCCTCTTAGGCTCTGATGGTTGGGAAAGTGAGTATAGTTGCTGTGTTGTCCTTCTTGCAAGCAGGCTTGGAGCAAGGATTGACCCTGAACTCTCTTAAGGTTCAGGTATTGATCTTGGCATGCTACCGGGGATGTATTCAGGGTTTGGCCTTAGTGGCCCTCCCTGATTTTTTTCTCTCTTTCTGAAGAGGCTAAGAAGACTCGCCCTCCCGGTGCATCTGGTCTGGCCCACCCTGATGTCTCTCTCTTTCTCACGAGGTTAAGCAGAGTCATCCTTCCATATATTGGTGTTGAAAGCACACTGAAAGATCCTCCTCCTGAGCACCTTCAGAAGGCTTCTCTCAAAGATTTGACTTTTAAGGTGGTGTTTCTGGTGGCTATTGCTTCTGCCAGATATGTCTCGGAGCTGCAGTCCTTGTCTTACCACAAACCCTTTTGGCGATCTCAATGACTTTAGTCACTTTGTGAATCTTGTCTTTCGAAGTTGATCTCTCCTTTTCACCTCAATCAGGCATTTATTCTACCCCCTCTTAGAGGAAGATCTCTGCTCAGTTCCCTCTCTGCATCTGCTCAGCATGTGGAAGGTGTTGCTTAGATACCTAGAAGAGACCAATCCTTTTCATTAGTTGGACTATCTTTTAGTTCTTTTCAGTGGTCTGAGGAAAAGACAGGCAGTGGCCAAGTCCTTTCTTTCCTGCTCAGCACATTGACCAGCATATCTTTTGGCCAAGAAGCAGATTCTGAAGGGAATCAGGACTCACTCCACTAGGTCTCAGGTCTTTTCCTGGGCTGAGTCTACCTTGGTGTCTCCGGAAAACATCTGTAAGGCAGTTACCTGGTCCTTTCTGAGTACCTTCATGAAGCACTATAGGTTGCATGTGGGGAGCAAGTGCTAATGGCACCTTTGGCAAAACTGTTTTCCCATCTTGGATCCTGACTGCTTGGGTACATCCCACTCATCTGAACTTGTCTAGCAAGATGATAAGGAAAGAGAAATTGTAATTGTATCTGATAATTTCCTATCCTTGAATCTTGCTAACCACTCCAGGATCTGGTCTGGAAGGCTTTCCTGCAGGTTGTAAGCACAGCTGCCTTTAGACTGTATTATTGTTGCAGTGTCCTATTAAGATTAGGCTGTGGTAAAAGAGCGAAATACTTGTTCCAATTGTTTGTTTTGATGGTTGACTGTTATTTGTGCTAATAGTTGAATTTTATCTCTGAGGTTTTCAGTCTTGCTTACTGTTTGGGAAATGTCATACTGGTTTCTCTCAGTTCTGCACCACTGATTATATCACTAAAAGATGTTCAAGTCTACCTTTACCTGCCGGCAAGGGAAGCTAACCCACTCATCTGGACTGGTCTAGCAGGATTCAAGGAAGGGAAATAATCAGGTATGATTAAAATTTCTCCTTACATGTGTAAATACTGGTACTTACATGTATAAATGGCATCCATGTGTAAATGAAGATTTTAGAAAGGGATGAATTTACACCTGGAAGCCCTTCCTACATATAGTTGCAAGGGGACATGTTGGGGGCATGGTTAGGGCATGGCCAAGGTGGATCAAAAATCTACATATGGGAATACATGTGTAAGACCAAAAATATCCACATTGAAGTTATACCAGGCACATTTGGGTTTTTAACAACTTCTAGTTTTGTTCAGCCCTTAACAGGGATGAATAAGGGGGTTATCCTTCTTAATGTCCCATTGTTTATGTCCCCCTCCATACTGAAATAAGAAAAGTATAGTGGCATCTGTAGCTAACTGGTGGCATTTATATGTGAGGCTTCTCAAATGGCTCACATACACATATAAGTGTGTGGCACTTACATGTGTAAGCCAAAAAATACCGGCCTCCATGTATAAATGCCAGACCGTAGACATGTATGTCGCTGTGTTTGCCCCATAGTTTTTTATTCACATGTTTGGCTCCTCTTGCTGTACATGGATGTATATACCCATGTACACTCATGCATTTCCTTCTGGGTAGTTTAAAAACAGCTGTACATATAGCTGAGCCCTTCGTAAAGTATTGCCAGCATTGTAAACGTCGCAACCTTGACTTCTCGGTTCTAATCTCCGCATCTGTTCTAAAATGTACCTTGTAGCCTAGTGTCAGCTATAGCCGTGTTATAGAAATATGTCTCTCTCTGAGATGAAATTGAACCTACATCGTAATCCCTGATGTTAGATTGTAAGCATTTGTCTCTTACATTTTGATGAAAGCTGTCAAAGTTGGTAGCAAAGATTTTAACTAATAATTATGCAGACCGTGGTAAAACAGTAAATTTTTTTCAATCTAAAGTTGCTTTTAAAGAGCTAGTTTCCCATTTTAGGGGAGGGTGGCATTCGCTTTTTAAAAACTGCTATGGTGTACCCTGTGGGCTAGAATCTCATTTATGACATTCACATAATCTTTTTAACCAAATTAAATCTTTTACTTGCATGCATAACTTTTCTTTTCCTCTTTCTCACCTATTCAGTGACACCTTACACAGTTGTACTCAATATTCCCTTCTTACTTGTACACAAACTCCTTTCCACATTTCTGCCTGTTTTTCCCCTTCTCATGTAACTGATTTCTTGGACAGTAGGTATATCAGAAGATGCATGCAGTACTGTGGGTGCTGAGCTTCAAAACATTCAGACAGATCAAGAAGCTTTGGCTGTGGTTTGTGTTTCTCCGGGTGATTGTAAAGTACCATTATCTTTGACAGTAGGACACTGAGGTGGGTATATGTAAGATGACCTTCATCACATGTTGATTCACTTGAAAATGTATTTGTTTTTAATTTTGCAAAATATTGTACATGCAATTACGCTTGCAATAAAGAAAGCACAACAAATAATACAATACCAAGCAAAAGAGCAAACAAAAGAATAAAACTAGCACATCCAGACCACCATACAAGAGGGGAGAAGGCTAAACATCAGGAGAACTATATCATGAGATTGTCTCAGGAAAAGAGAGAGACAGGCACCTCGATTATTAACAACCTCATCCTACTGGAGTAGAAATCTGAGAAAGCAGACACCTAGAATCGAGAAAAAATCATAGCTGAGGGGTTTGAAAAACAAGTATCTAACATTATTCAAGCAAGCACACATTTACAAGGAAAACATAAGATAAAGGAGCCACCTAGATCCAAAACATCTTTATGCATAACAAGAAACTTCCTCCTTCGTTCTCAAGTGCACCTAGAAAGATCAGGAAATATCCAGATTTTAGCCCATTGTCAACAAAGTTACTCATTGCAAAACCTTAGGCTTAGAACTCTCCAAAAGTCCTGTTAACGCCAAAGGACCAAATACCAGAGGCACTCCTGCACCCCAGAATACACTCTGGACCCAGAAGACTCAGTCCTGGTAGGCAGGTAAAACACCTTAGCAATGGCAGGAACTGTGTTTTTAGGTATTTTTAAAATTTCCTTAACGTATTCATGCAAAACAGATCAAGAAGATAACAGTGGGGTTTTAGGAAAATTAATAAATCTGAAATTGAGAGCGTGAACATCGTTATCCAAACTTTTCAGTTTCTTTGCAGTTAGCATCTATCTTGAATTAAGGTAGCTTGAGTCTCCCACTGCCCCGGATGCCTCTCCACTGGTCAGACAGGGCTCCACACCACTTTGTTCAGCCACCCAGCCGAGGTCCCCCGAAAGCTCCGACCTCTTTTGCAGGGGAACGAAGGTGAGATGAGATGTCAAGGACAGAGAAGGAGCCGACTCCTGCCTGCTCTGACACAACGGCCATTTCACGCGGCGTTACCAGTGCCTGAAGTGTTAGCAGCTCAATTATTGTTGTTTGGCGAGCAGTGGGTTTTGGAGGCAAAGATGGAGTCTTTGTTCTACTTTCCCCTTCCATTTGCCCATAAGGAAAAGGTAACACAGAGAAAGAGCTGCACACATATCTTCCTTCTAAGGCGTCATCTTACACTTGAAGATTTATTGACAACGAAAAGCAATGATGACAGGTGTTATTTGATCAGCACTTGAAAGTTTGAAAACGATGATTAAAGAGGAATGCACTGAATGGACTAAGAGTCTGTTTGTTAGTTTTCTTTGCATTTGCCCTTTGAAAATGTTCCTTGAGAAAAGTCAAAACATTGGTTGAAACATGTGAATGTCAGACTTTATGGTGCTCTTTCTACATATATAGACAGTTATAGAGAGAATTACTTAACCACTTTATTCTCTAAGAGGGTTATTTTTGGTTAGTTTTTAATATTCATATATTTCATGAATATACAATAAGAACAGAGCTACCAAGTCTCGCTCATTAGGAGTGTGTGACATGTTTTTGAAGACTCTTTCACTCTCATGGTCTGTGAGCCACATCTTAGAGCTCTAGTGCCAGAGAACTGGTCCAAGTCACTGCTTCTATGAGAGGCAAACCTAAGAGAAGAAAAGCCAAGCGGCCCAGCCAGCAGGAAGAAATCTAAGCACATCTTCTTGTGTACAGCCTGCTCTTGCGCCATCCATTAACCCTGCACCTACTTGAAAGGAGGGGAATGTTCAGCACAGAGGATTTACTTATATTGTCTTCACATTGTATCATGGGCATAGTTTGGAGGGGTGTGGCAAGGGAAGGTATTGTACCCCCGAATGAGTTGCCCTGACGATGGCTGCAATGCTTGTCTTCCCGCAGGGATCCGATTTCCCGAGGGGAGATAGAAGGGGACTTTGCTGCATTCACAGCCATCCCCACAGCAGACAAGCTTCTCGGCCATTGTCACGGCAACTCATTTGGTGGGGATAGTTCCTGTGGGCAAAAGAGAAAAGTGGATTGTGACAAAGTCCTCCTCTATCTGCCCATGGGAGACTGGATTCCTTCATTGAGACTGCTTTTGGATCATGATTCCCATTGTCTCTTGTTCACCTCCTATGTGTTTCCATACTATTTCCCAAGATATATCCTAGTCCCCAGTTGTCTTGACTAGACTGCAAATATAAATGTCCATCGGGTAAATTTATGACATGAGCAGAATCTTTCTTTGTCGGAGCCACATTCAAAAGGGGGTGGACTTGACAACACACGCCCTCGCTGTAGGGGCTCCTTTTACTAAGTGAAATGAACAAAAAAGATATACATTAGAACTTATCTTTAAGCTCTTCAAATATCCGTGCCTTCATCAATAACAACTGACTTCATTCATAAAAATGACATGCCACGTTTCGGACTGCCAAATCTGCAGTCCTGCTTCAGGTTTCAACAAGAATGAAAGGTGCTGTGACATTCATGAGACAAAACTTGTGGGTGATTTAAGAATGGCGTCCGACATCATGTTTGCCAACTGACCAATCAGCAGGGAGGACCATCTCACCAAAAGGAAAGCTCCTCTGGATAAATGGAATATACAGTGGCATTAAAAATGGCAACTAAAGCAGACTAGACCATTCAAGTTCTGCATTCAAACCTGAGGGAGTCATTGCAGTTGCTCAAATGTATGACCAAAAGTCAAGCAATGCTCGACATTCGGATCAAATACTGTTTGCATTTGAAGTCGTGAATAGTGCTCACCTAACTGTACTTTAATATGCCAGGTAGTACGACCCATGTGATAAAGAGAACACGGGCATACTATAAGATACACGGCAAAAGAAGATTGACAAGTCATATGCATCTTTGATTGAAAATGATCTCTCCGTGAATCACACCAAGAGAATATAGGTTTTTTTAATCAATCATACTCCAAAAATTCCAGTAATGTATTTTGTTCCTAAAAGCCATAAATCATTAGATAATCCTCCTGGACGCCCAATAGTATCTTGTAGAGGGTCTTTGTTGGAGCCACTTTCCTAATTTTGTGACATCTTTCTACAACCGGCAGCAACTAAAGTTCGCTCTTATGTGCGGAACACTGCATATTTTCTAGCACAGTTATCCTCCTCCACAGATTTTTCCAGTTACGCTTATTTAGTCACCTTGGATGTAAAGTACTTTATACACATATTGATCAATCAGAAATTATTGAATGTCTGCAGACTTATCCGGTTGATCTCCCTAATCGACTTTCTAGAGAATTTTTTCTGGACTTGTTAAGGCTTGTATTAAATAACAACTATTTTTTGTATGATGGCTAATATTTTTTACAAATTTTTAGCATTGCAATGTGCACCACAGTGGCCCCCTTCATTGCTACAATTTATATGGCACATTTTGAGGAATGTTTCATCTTTTCCTCTTCTGCATTTAGACACATAACCTTCTGGCGTTGTTTTCTTGATGACATTTTCTTTATATGGAGAGATATTCGATCTGCCCTGGAAGCTTTTATTGAGGGGTTAAATTCCTTTAAAAGTAACATCCAATTGACAGCACGGATTAAGGATGCTTAGTTGAATATAAAAGACATACAATGGAACTGAAAGCCCATTTGTTAGCTAGAGGATATCCAGAAAGAATTGTTACTAAGGCCTTTAAAAGGGCCAGATTCACGCATCGTGAATGGCTTTTGGATGATCGGACCGCACAGCCTTAAGCATCTGATACAGCCGATAAGGTGGTGGGAGTACGTACTTACTTACATGACAGGTATTCATCTTGTTCCTTCTATATTACATAAGTACTGGCTAAACCTATGCTGGTTTATTCCAGAGGTGCTAATCTCCAGGATAAACTGGTTCATTCCACCACCTTAAGGGACCGCCCTCTGCTGTTTGATGACAACCCTGGGCATTTTGCTTGTGGCAATTGCCAATTTTGTCATTTAACTATTCAAGGCTGATCAAAGTGTGATGCACGGAGAGATCATTTTCAATCAAAGTGGCATACGACTTGTCAATCTTCTTTTGTTGTGTATGTTATAGTATGCCTGTGTTCTCTTTACTACATGGATTGTACTACCTGGCATATTAAAGTACGGTTAGGTGAGCACTATTCACAACTTCAAACGCAAACAGTATCCGATCTCATTATCAAGCATTGCTTGACTTTCGGTCATACATTTGAGCAACTGCAAATGGCGAATGATAGATCACATACCCGAGGACCCCCAAGGTGGTGATCACCCCCAAGGTGGTGATCACACTTATAAATTACAAGAGAGAACAGCGCTGGATTTTCCAACTCCGGACGGTGGCTCCCTCAGGTTTGAATGCAGAACTTGAATGGTTTAGTCTGCTTTAGTTGTCATTTTTAATGATACTGTATATTTCATTTATCCAGAGGATGGTGGGATGTTCCTCCCTGTTGATTGGTCAGTTGGCAAACATGATGTCCGATGCCATTTTAAAATCACCCATGGGTTTTGTTTTGTGAATGTCACAGCGCCTTTCATTCTTGTTGAAACTTGAAGCAGGACTGCAGATTTGGCGGTCTGAAACGTGGCACATTGTCGTTATGGATGAAGGCAGTTGTTGTTCATGAAGGCACGGATATTCTAGCTTAAAGATAAGTTCTAATGTATATGTATAATGTATATTTTTTTTGTTTTGTTTGCTTCACTTAGTAAAAGGAGCCCCTTTTGAATGTGGTTCCAACAAAGAAAGCTTCTGCTCTTGTCATAAATGTACCCGATGGACATTTATATTTGGAACCTTTTTTTATAGTTTGTTATTCGGTTACCAGTATCATTGGGGCATTTATTTTTGACTAGACTGCAAGCTCTTAGGAGCAGGAACTATCTCTTACTTGTCTCTGTACAGTGCTGCGTACGCCTTGTAGCACTATATAAATAAGTAGTAGTAGTAGGATCCCCCATGGGCAGGAGAGAAGAGGGAGGCTCGGTGGCCTGCAGCACAATAGATTGTGTATGTGGGGGGGGGACCTCAAGTGAGGTAGAGAAGGCAGGGATAAAATGGGGTGGGGATGGGAGTGCTGGGGGCATTGGTAAAAAAGGAGGATGGGGGATTTTAGGACAGGGGATGGGAGTGCTGGGCGCTTTGGTTAAGGGGGGAGTGTCTGGAAGAGTAACAGAGGAGGAGAGCGAGCAAGAGAGAGGTTGGAGGGGGCGGGAAGAGTGCAAGGTGTTGCCAAAAGGTGCATTCCCTTCCCCCAAAACACACACAAGCACCCCCATCCCCATCCTCACCTCCACACCACAACACAGGCATCCCATCTCTGCATGACAGACGTGCACACACACCCACAGGCACCCTACCTCCACAGACCAGACACAAACACACACACACACACCTCACTTCCGCATCATACACATACAGGCACCTCAACCTCATACCACACACACACAAACACAGGCACCTCACCTCACCTCACCTCCACACCACACAAACACACACACACTCCACCTCTGCATGACAGACATGCATAATCATAGGCACCCCATCTCTGCATGATACATGTGCACATACACACACACACACGGTCACCTCCCCTCTGTACCATACACACATGGGCACATCACCTCTGCACCATATACACACAAGCACCTCACCTTGGTATCACACACACACACATACATGTAACCCACCTCTGCACCATACAAACACAGGCCCTGAACCACACTCGCACAAAGGCACCTACCACAGACAGGCACACCACAGTTGCACCACACACATGTACAGACACTTAATATCTGAAACTATAACTATTGTTATATGTATTTCTGTCTAAAGATGCCACATGGTATAGGAACCCTGGTGCTGGTCTCATGAGACTTGAGAACATGAGACCAGAGTGAGACACAATGGGAGGTGGGCATGAGGAGTTTATAAGCACTGGCTCTTAAGATTTTGGCCTGGCTCATAAATCCACAATTTGTTGAGTCCCTGCAGTAGAGGCACAGCATGTTTGGAATTTTTGCACCAGCTATAGGCTGTATAGCTGCACAAATAAAGTTCCATTACCATGTGTACCTCTCAGCTTCTATGTTTGTTGAGCAGTAACATGAAGCACAGCTCTCTCTGATTCCACATGCAGGCAACACTGCGTCTCCCCATGGTTTATTTTTATTTATTTATTTACAGTCTCTTTTGTACCGCGCTATTCAACATCAGTGCAGTTTACATGACAACCAAAACTTATACGGTGCAGGAATCTTCTCCGCACTACAATAAACATGTGCTTAAACTTGGGTAAAACCGGGGTAACTGTCTACATATAGGCATCACATCAAGTCGAGTGTTAGTGTAGCGGTACTAGAAGGGGGGAGAGCGGTTAATGGTGCGCAGTCATTGGGTAGTGTTTGAGGAAGAGGTGGTGCTTCAGAGCCTTCCGAAATTGTGTTAGGTCAGGGATTGCCCGGATGCTAGGTGGTAGGGTGTTCCAGCACCTGGGCGCACAGAACCTAAATGCCCTGTTCGCTGTTGCCTGGGTGCATTGTGTTACTGCTTTTGGGATTACTAGTGTGTTAATTGCTGCAGATCTTTTAGCTCTGTTGGGGGGAGTAGCGTGGATAAGCTCTGAGAGTGAGGTGGAGGAGAGTCTGTTGATAGCCTTGAAGGTCAGCAGTAGGGTCTTGAAAGAAATTCTGCCATGGATATTTATTTATTTATTTATTTATTTATTTATTTAGTAAACATTTGTATACCGCTGCTTCCTACGATCAGCAGCGGTTTACTCTACAGAATCGTAATGCTTTGTACAGCACATTGAGATCTTTCAGATTTACATTTTTGATTGGTCAATGATTTACATAACACGGGAGAATCAGTAGGGTGCAACATACATTTGATTTGAGCACACAGATTTGGGTATACATTTGATTACATTTGATTGATAGGGAGCCAGTGGAGCTGTTTCAGGATAGGTGTCATCTGCTCATGCCTGGAGACACCATATAGAATAGCAGCGGTGTTCATTGTGAGCTGGAGCGGACCCAGGGTGGATTGTGGGAGCCCTTGTAGTATTGCATTGGCATAATCGAAGTGTGGGATAATCAGTGCTTGAAAGATTGTCCGGAAGTCGTCTGGTTCTAGCAGGAAACGTAAATGTCTGAGTGTCCGGATTTTATGGTAGACTGCTCTTACCATGTTGCTTATGTGCGCCTTCATATCGAGGCGTTGGTCTAATGTGACTCCAAGATATCGGATTGTGGACTTAGTTTTCAGCTCCGCTTCCTTGACCCTTAGGTAGGATGGAGGGGAGAAGTTCTGGTTCCTCGTGATGAAGAGAATTTCTGTTTTCTTGTGCTGTATTCGGAGGTTTTGGGTCTGGAGCCAGTTGGCCACTGCGTCAAAGCAGTCTGTCAGTGGAGAGAGGTCAGGCTGGTCGGTTGAGAATGGCATATAGAGTAGCAGGTCATCGGCATATATTAAACAGTCGACATTGAATGAACGGATGAGGTTACAGATGGGCTGCATGTAAATATTGAACATCAGGGCGGAGAGGGAGGAGCCCTGCGGAACGCCCTGCTTCTGGTGGAACGGTTCTGATGTTGAGGTCCCAGATCGTACGTGTCTTCCCCCTCCTTCAATTCTGGTGATTCTTTTTCAGAGATGGGTTGTAGGGAGAGGCAGCACTACACCTAATCAGCAAAATGGCTACCTCTGAGTAAGTGACACCAAAATCGACAAACGGGAAGACTTTGGGGAGAGGCTGCCCCGCCTGCATGTGGGATCAGAGAGGCCTGTGCACCTCATGCTACTGCTCAGCAGAGGTGAGGTAAAGTGTTGCCTGCCTCATCTATTTCTTGTGTTATACTGCATGCAGAGCCTGGCTTGTTAGGGTTTCAATTTAATTTTATCTACATATTTCTACTATGAGTTTATTATAATTTATTCTGTACTTGTTGAGGGTCTAACTGTGTTTTGCCTGTGTGACTGAGACCAAGTGTTCTGTTAGCATGGAGCAGTCTGGTTTGTTCAGTTTTCGGAAGAAGCATAAGGATGTTCAAGGCCCACTGCAGTATTTATGGTGTTGCTCTTTTCTGGGTAGGCTCCTTTACTGTGTTAATTTTAGAAGATGGTTTCATTATGGTATGGTAGATTTGCATTATTGGTCTTTAGTGACTTTTGTAGGGTTTTGTGTTCACAATCTGCCTGGTTACTGGAGAGACTGTTAATGAGATGATATCGGAATCAGATTTTTTTCCTTGTATATTGGGTTCTATGGTGAAATGTCCTACTTCTTCTCTGCACTTACTGTTGGAAGAGAGGTTTCATTGGACACAAAACAGATGTTCAAAAAGAAAGAGAGAACAATAGCACAGTTTCTAATGCCAAAATAATATTAATTATACTTTATTTTGGTGTTAGAAACAGTGGTTCTTTTTTTCTTCTTGTCCTTTGGTGTGAGAGCATCTTACAGTTCCTTTGGTTTTTTTTGCAGAATATACTGTATGTTTACAGGTGTCATTATTTTTTAAATCTTAGAGTGCCAGGCTAAATAACGAAATGGCTACAGTTTTTACTGCATTTTAATTATTTAGCCTGGGAATATGTTGCTTTCCTCTTTTTTTTTTGGCAAAGCTACTGAGTGAGAGAGAGCCTCTGAGCTATCTTGAGCTCACCCCTCGCCTGTTTGTTATACTGGTTTCCTATCCATCTAGTATTTTTTTAAGATAACCATAATGAATATGCAAATACGTTGTCCCTTCCCCCAATGAAGCAATCAAACTACGCCAGTGCACTATAACCTTTCAGAGTCTCCAAAGAAAACAATTACTATTTTGTTTTCCTTTTTACCTTTGTAAAACAATGCGACACTTAAATCTTTCTAGATTTATACTTTGGATACACCCTCTAATGCATCTCGCTCTTAGGCCTTCAGTCTCAACCTCTGGAACCGTAACACTCACTATTTGGAATGGTTCACCCTTGGCATCTCTGTAAGATATAAACAGAAAATCATGAGCTTAAAAAGACAGAAAACATGACTAAGCATGGTAAGAGCAATTCTTAAAGCCGCCTTCTGCAGGTAAGCACTTATTGGCTTTTTGAAATGTGCCCACCTTCAGTGAGGCTAAAAGTAAGTGTGTTTTTCTACCTGCATTCAGACTGTAGGAGGAAAATGCCATTTGTGTGTGTTCCTTCAAAATTTTCCTTGCACGAAAAGCAGGCACAGATACAGAAAGTAATTACATCACTAAGCACCTAGGCAGGGAAAGCACATACAGTAGGCACATGTTTCATTTGTTTTACAAAGGCAACATGCCTCTAATTACCTTTTATAAGATTTCCCATCTGTAAGCTCCCACACAGTTGCGCCTTCCTCGAGGCAGGAGTCACTTTGTATGTGCTTGTGCTGTATGAATTGGTGCATGTGGATGTATAAGTACCGAGCCCACCTCCACTCTGCCCATTCTTCGCCTGCAGGAATGCTTATGCATTTAGCACATGAGCCCCTACTTATATGCTTATATATGCTGGGAATATTTTATGTCCGTCACTCAAGAGAGCAGTAGTAATGTTAAAGATAGAAAAACTCCTGCCACCGATTCAATAATGCAACCTTTTCATTAATAAGGGACCATCAGAATTATGAGTTGACAATTAGCACACATTACTGAAAACGCTAATGCCTAGTGGCTCATTGCTTCAGTCATCAGTACCCATTTTTTTATTGGTCCATCTTAAACACCAAATTGTGGTTCATCTGCCTTTGGGGAGGGGACAATAAGTGAGTTTTTTGGGGATACAGAGGCACATTAAAGCAGCCAACCCCTGATACAGACATGACCCATACTCAGCACTGAGTCGATCTTTTTAGTTGGAATTACCAGTTGAGCACCACCTTGTACTATGTGAATGCCGCTAAACTTGTATTTTTGAACATGAAACTGCTATGTAAAACACATTGCCGAACGGTAGCTTCTGAATTTTAGTGATTTAACTGTGTAAGAAAACTACATGTAATATTGAATTATGATATTTGCTCATGGGGATTTTCTGTTTTTCATCACTGTAGACATAGAAATTAAAAAAAAAAATACTTGGGGACATTTTCAAAGGCATTTACATGGTTTGCAGATCTGCAAACACTGTAAATGCCGCTCTGCGGGATATTCAGCGGTGCTAACCTTGCTAATGCCACTGAATATCCCTGGTGCCACTGCTATATGTGCCGATACTAAGCGATTAGCATTGGGGCATTCTGGGGCGGAGTGGACGTGACTCCTATTGCTAACTGGGCAGCGGTGATATTGAGCTGCTACCTGGTTACCGTTGCTTGGTGAAGGTCAGGCCCAGGTAACCCTTGCCTAACTTTCACCACGTTGGCTAACCGGGCAGCAGCTCAATATTGCCGCTGCCCAGTTAACCCCCAGGCAATCCAGTGAACTTGGATTGCCAGGTCCGAATATGACCCTGGCATTGAATATCCAGGTTTTAAGTTTACTGCTGTAAATAAGTGTTTGGCCACATGCTCAAGTACTGTAGGGCTGGTACCACTGGGGCCTGCTCAGAAATGAATCCTTTACCATGGGGCCTGCTCAGAAATGAAAGCCTGAACTATGCAACTTGGCTTCCTTTTACAAGATGGAATTCTTTTCTGCAGATCAAGCAATTCTGCAAAGTTATGTACCATACAGCAGAGTTATTGTTTGACTATGTGCAAGAGAACTCTATGTTCAGGCCCGTTCTCATCCTACTGGTTCTAGCATTTGCAACAGTGTATGAACCTGCATACCAGCATTTTTTCTCACCACGAACCTTTGTTTGGATAAGGACCACATAACTGTTACATTATTCACTGACGATGACATACAGGATCTGAGACCAGCCAATCGCCAATCACCGTGCCATGACCGGACATGTAGGGATGTAGTGCATTTTAGGACACTTTACTTCTGAGTCCACACTTTTTGAGGACAGTTTTGAACACTTTTGGGAACTTTAACTTAGCTCCCTGAGTTTTGCTTTCTGCAGTCTCTAGCCCTATAGCCTGCCTGTCTCCAGCTGGAAAGTCAGACGGTGTGCAAGGACAAGTATTAACCTTGGGAAGGAATGAATCTCTCCAACAGACCTGAAGTTCTGTGCTATCATGCAGCTCGCCCGGACAAGCTGTAGCCTGCATTGGACCACTACCATCCTTTGGACTTTGTGCTATTCCTGAGATGACTTCTCGGACCCAGCTACAATTGTTCTTCTGGCAAAGCTAAGGTACTGGTCTGAATTCTCCCAGGTGTGGGCCTAGCATAGACAGACAGCTAATTTTCTGCACGTCTGAGTGCAGAGCGAATCAATGACATCTGTTGCTAAAATACATCAGAAAACTAATTTATTCCATATCAGCATTATTTTTCTATCAGCAATAAAGTCTAATTTATATACAAACACAGAGTTAGTTCCCTTTATCTCATGTGGTTCATTTGCCAGATAGACCTATAGAATAATGGGGAAAGAGGGATGTAGCAATTACTCCTGGACCTATCAAGTATTTATATATATATTCATTTGCTACTGACAGTAATCCTCACAGATTTATGGGCGTCATCCAGAATGTGTAATTTTGAATGAGCCACCCCTTACAGTATGAAGCAATACGGTTTTGTCCCATGGCCAAGTTCTCCTGCAACGTTTTAGTCTAGATGGGATGGAGATGGGGGAGTGGGAATAGGGGGAAGCAGGGAAAATGTTTGAGATCTAATAACAAGCATAGTGCAAAAGATACCGAAAGATAAAGTCCTTTGGATCCTATATTCAAAAAATGTGAGCTCCTAAATTTGTGTCCTATTTTCAGCCAAACTTAGCCTAATTTTTCAGTTGAAAATTCATTTTATATATACAGTAGGAGCTTAAAAGTTATGCACCTAAATTTATGCTTGCTATTTAGTTGCCTAGATTTATGAGCCTAGAGCTGAAAATTAGTGCTAGTATCCTAACTTTTTTTCCAGCCCTAAATCTGCCCCTGTTGCTGCCTACTTTTTATGCTCCTGAATTTAGGAGCTCAGTGAAATATTGAGTATAAATTTAGGGATTTAGCCTTGGTAAATTTTCAGAGAAGCCAATTTAGGAACATAACTCAAAGTTAGGAGAATAAATTCTATGAATATTAAGCCCCCTATAAGTGTAGTCAGGGCCAGCCCGTCCATTGAGCAAGAATGTTGTTTGCACAGGGCCCTGCGTTTCAGGGGGCCCCAAGCCAACAACATCCTGAATTGAACACCGGCAGGCAGGGCGGCTTTAGAGGGAGCTGGAGAGGCCCCGGCTCACCTCTAACAGCTGCCGAAGTGAAGCGCGTCTTTTTCCTTCACTTTGGCAGCTGTACTGAAGTTTAGAACACTACCGCACTGAGCATTGGGAAACAGGAAGTCCCCTTTGACCTCAGCACTGCAGCATTCTAAACTTCAGTACAGCTGCTGAAGTGAAGGAAAAAGATGTGCTTCACTTCGGCAGCTGTTAGAGGTGAGCCAGGGCCTCACTGGCTCCCTCTAAAGCATTTTAAATAGCCGTGGGACTCTTCGGGAGGGGAGGGGAGGAGGGGGCTTGGACTGGAAATGGGCTGATTGGAGGGGAGGTTGAACTGGAAATGGACTGTGGGGGGGGGGGAGCTAGGACTAGAAATGGGCTGATTGGAGGGGCGGGCTTGAACTGGAAATAGCTGATGGGGAGGGGGCTTGGAATGGAAATGGGCTGTGAGGGGAGCTAGGACTGGAAATGGGCTTATTGGAGGGGTGGACTTGAACGGGAAATAGCTGATGGGGAGTGGGGCTTGGAATTGAAATGGCCTGTGGGGGCGGGGGGAGCTAGGACTGGAAATGGGCTGATTGGAGGGGAGTTTGAACTGGAAATAGCTGATTGGGGGGTGCTTGAACTTAAAATGGGCTGTGGGGGAGGGAGCTAGGACTGCAAATGGGCTGATTGGAGGGGCGGGCTTGAACTGGAAATAGCTGATGGGGAGGGGGGCTTGGAATTGAAATGGCCTGTGGGGGGAGCTAAGACTGGACATGGGCTGAGAGGAGGGAGGTGGAACTGGAAATAGCTGATTGGGAGGGGTGCTTGAACTGGAACTGGGCTGTGGGGGGAGCTGGGACTGAAAATTGTGGGTGAGGGGAGCTAGGACTAGAAATGGGCTGAGTGGTGGGGGCTTGGACTGTAAATAGCTGATGGGGAGGGGGCCTTGGACTGGATATGGGCTGAGTGGGGGGAGCTTGGACTGGATATGGGCTGATGGAGGAGCTAGGATAGGACTGGATATAGGCTGTTTGGGGGGGCTTGGATGGGAACTGGACTGATGGAGGGGCTAGGATTGGAAATGTCTCATGGGGTGCTTGGATTGGAAATGGGCTGAGTAGGGGGAGCTAGGACTGGAAATAGCTGATGGAGAGGGGGGCTTGGACTGGAAATGGCTGAGTGGGGGGACTTGAACTGGAAATAGCTGATGGGGAGGGGACTTGGACTGGAAAAGGGCTGTGGGGGGGAGATAGGACTGGAAATGGGCTTATTGGAGGGGCGGGCTTGAACTGGAAATAGCTGATGGGGAGGGGGGCTTGGAATGGAAATGGACTGTGGGGGGGGGAGCTAGGACTGGAAATGGGCTGAGTGGAGGGGATCTTGAACTGGAAATAGCTGATTGGGAGGGGTGCTTGAACTGAAAATGGGCGGTGGGGGGGAGCTAGGAATGGAAATGGGCTGATTGGAGGGGCAGGCTTGAACTGGAAATAGCTGATGGGGAAGGGGGCTTGGAATGGAAATGGACTGATGGGGGGGCTAGGATTGGAAATGCTCATGGGGTGCTTGGATTGGAAACAGGCTGAGTGGGGGGAGCTAGGACTGGAAATAGCTGATGGAGAGGGGGGCTTGGACTGGAAATGGCTGAGTGGGGGGGCTTTGACTGGAAATGGGCTGAGTGGGAGGAGCTAGGACTGGAAATAGCTGATGGGGAGGGGGGCTTGGACTGGAAATTGGGGGGGAGCTAGGATTGGAAATGGGCTGATGATGGGACTAGGAAAGAACTGGAAATGGGCTGATTGGGGGCTGGGATTGGAAATGGGCAGATTGATGGGGCTAGGAAAGAACTGGAAATGGGCTGATTGGGGGCTAGGATTGGAAATGGGCAGATTGATGGGCTAGGATAGGACTGGAAATGGATGGGGGAGCTAGGACTGGAAATGGGCTGATGGAGAGACTAGGATAGGACTGATGAGGGGCTAGGATTGGAAATGGGCTGATTGTGAGGGAGCTAGGACTGGAAATGGGCTGATGGAGAGACTAGGATAGGACTGATGAGGGGCTAGGATTGGAAATGGGCTGATTGTGAGGGAGCTAGGACTGGAAATGGGCTGATGGGGGGGCTAGGATAGGACTGAAAATGGGCTGATGCGGTGACTAGAAGGGAGCAGATGCTGGGTGGGGCTGGAACTAAAAGGGAACTGATGTTGGGGTGGACTAGAATGGGATGGGGCTGGGAGAGTGAAATGGAGATGGGAAAAATATTTTGTGTGGGAGGGATGAAAAATCTACGATTGGCCAGGTATTGGGAGAGTAAGCGGGGATTGAGGATGGAGGGTAAAATTTGAATGGATGAAAAAGGAATAAAGAAAGAGATGGAGGAAAGGGAAAAGTGGAAAGATCAGTATGTTAAAGCAGATGTAGAGAGAGAATGGAAAAAAACTAGAAGAAAGGACAAATGGACAGCAGACAATGGAGAGTTAGCAGAAGACAAGAAGAAACCAGAAGAAAGTGACTGGAGCAATTGCAACTGAAAAATAAAATGCACAAACAAAAGTTAGAAAAATACTATTTTGAATTTATTAACTGGAATATGTCAGCTCTGGGAAATGTGCATCTTTAATGTGTGCATTTTGTTTAGTACAAGAGGAAATTAATTTGTAGTTTTATTTCTGCAGTGTTGTTGTACATTCCAAGTTTGGCTTTTGGGGTTCCCAGTTTTTGTTTCCTATTTCTAAATTGTGATCCCTTGTTCTTTGTTTGGTGATGACCTATGTTCTGATGGTATAACCAAGCTGAGGTATTCTATTTATGTACTTTCTAGTTGACAGTGCCACTTGTTCTCTTTCCCCAGTAGGAGCTGTATCGGTATTCTCTGAGATATATTGGTTTAATATTTTCAATGTTGCCTTTTGATAGGTAGGATTTGATGCTTTATGAGTCCTGGTAGTACTGTTTTGATATGGTGGGTTTGATATGGGTTCTAAATGGGCAGTTTTTGTAGTACTTCCTAATGTGCATGGCGGTTGGCAATGGGGTATAGTAATGTAGAAATCTGGTAGTCTTTCTTTATCCATACTCTGATTAAGAGGCATGTTTACTAAAAGTTAGTGCATGTTAACATTATGCAAATATTTATGCAAATGAGGTCCCACACCGAGTCTCCGCACATGGCCCTGCAGCTCCCTTGGGTCGCCCCTGAGTGCAGTGATGGGAGATGTGAGCTGTCTCAGCCTGACCGTGATGGTCTAGAGCAGGGGTCTCAAACTCATATTGCTTTGAGGGCCAAATGAGGACTTGTAAAGTAAGACGTGGGGTCTCATTTGCATAAGGGGCCTCAATTGCATAAATATTTTCATACTGTTACCATACAAGGCGCAGACATTGATGCACATTTCCCAGAGCTGTCATATTCCAGTTAATAAATTCAAAATAGATATTTTTCTACCTTTTGTGCATTTTTTTCAGTTGCAATTGTTCCAGCCACTTCTGGTTTCTTCGTGTCTTCTGCTAACTCTCCATCGTCTGCTGTCCATTTGTCCTTTATTCTCTCTTCTAGTTTTTTTTCCATTCTCTCTCTACATCTGCTTTAACATACTAATCTTTCTCCTTTTGCTCTTTCCTCATTCCTATTTCATCCACTCAAAATTTACCCCTCCATCCTCAATCCCCACTTACTCTCCCAATACCCGGCCAATTGTAGATGTTTCTTCCCGCCCACACAAAATATTTTTCCCCTCTCCATTTCACTCTCCCAGCCCCATCCCATTCTAATCCTCCCAACATCAGCTCCCTTCTAGTTCCAGCCCCACCCAGCATCCGCTCCCTTCTAGTCCCCACATCAGCCCATTTCCAGTCCTATCCTAGCCCCACCATCAGCCCATTTCCTGTCCTAGCTCTCCTCCACTAAGCCCATTTCCAGTCCTAGCAACCCCCCAGTCCATTACCAGTCCTAGCCCCCCCATAGCCCATTACCAGTCCTAAGCCCCCCAACAGCCCACTTCCAGTCCTAACCCTCCCATCACCGCATTTTCAATCTTAGCCCCCCCCATAGCCCATTACTAGTCCTAACCCCCCCCCCATCAGCCCACCTCCTGTCCTAACCCCCATCAGCCCATTTGCAGTCCTAACCCCCCCCCCCCATCGGCCCAGGTAAATTAAAAAACAAAACAAAACCATGGCTTCTGCTGCTGCCGCCGTGGCAGCGGCAGAATCAGCTGTCCGCGGCCCCTTCCCGTCTGCCCGGTAGAACCCTCAGCTCAGCTCCATCAGCGGCAGCTTTCAGGGCCACCCGTTAAGAGTGTATTTCCCTCTCGTGCGGCTCTGTTAAGCCTGCCGGGGCTCAGCCCCGGCAGGCTTAACAGAGCCGCGCAAGAGGGAAATACTCTCTTCGCGGCTTGAAAGCCAGCAGAAGCCAGGGTTTGTTTGGTTTTTTTCCTCTCCATCGCGGGCCGCACAAATGTGGCCCATGGGCTGTGTGTTTGAGATCCTGGGTCTAGAGACTGCTGGTGACCCTGGGATAAATGTGTACTAGTAGTAGGCTAATATCACTTAACTCATTTTGCTTAGGATATATGCCAGGATCTAAACCTCAGATCTCCAGAGCTAAAAGGCTGTAGTGGAATCCACTGGGCCAAGTAGCTCTGTAGGAAAATCATTTCTTAATATCTGTCTAAATAGCAACAAATCTGTTGATTGCCCTAACATGCTTGTTGCTGTTATTACCCAGCATTCTGCCATTCCACTGACAGGTTCCTGATGAACTGACAAGCCATGCTGCACCATCAGAGTTCAGGCAACCTTCATTGTTGCTTTTTAAACACAACCGCTGCATTCTATGTGCTTTCTTCCTGCAAGCATAATAGTATACAGTTTGCATGGAATAATTGTGCTGTATACAGCAGATTGTACTGTAGTTGTTCAAATGATTAAAAAAATGAAGATGTCCGCTTTTGCTTTTTTTTTTTTAATATAGAAGTTGGCGATTAATTGGAGCATTAATTTACAATGTTAACTCAGAGGCAGCAGAGATAGCAGCTGTTAGAAAAACCTGAAATTTTTTTGTTTTGTTTGAGGTGGTATGGGGAGGAGAATAGAAGGCGCCAGGGGTTCTTTGCACTGTGGTCTTCTGCTTTTATCATATTGAAGTTTGACTGGTGAATGCAAGGATGTAAGAAATAAAAGAACGAAGAGGCCTACCTCCCCTACACTCTTTCTCCCCTTGAATAAATAACTTAGGGGCCTATTTACTAAGCCATGTTAGCTGTTAACTCAGCTGTTGATAAAAACAGTTGGTACAGGGTCTCAGCAGTTAGGGCGCACTAATTTCTAAAGGGGAAGGGAATAGAGAAGGTGCCTTACAGTTAATGTGTGGTTAGTTAACACGCATTAACTTAATGCGGTAGTTAGAGCCGGCTGAATCATGTTATCTGCCATTCAGTTAATACGCAATAAAGAAATATTTTCTGTGTTTTAACTGAATGGCAAAATGTTGGAAACTCCCCAAGCAGTTAACACGAAGCTTTGCAGTTACATTCATTCATTCATTTTGGCTGTTATGCTATGATAACTGCAAAATCTTCCTGCACTTCAGTCAGTAGGCCCCATAATATATGTGAACTCAGAGAGAACATATTATGACATCAATAAGTTCTAAAAAGTTCTAGAAGTTTCCAGTGTTTCCTAATTGGAAAAGCAGACACTTGTAGTTTTCAGTGCTGAATACCATGCTTCAAATCAATTTGTCTGGACTTTGAGCATGCAGAATTTTAAAAAAGGTCATTCACCCTTGTGGGAACAAATTGATAATAAAATGACAATAATTTGTCTGAACTGAGAGCTTTGTTTTTTACTTGTAAATAGAAATTTACAGATTAAGCTTATTTTTTTGCTACATATGCCAACACACTACAAACACTAGTAGTGTGTTTGGCATATGAACATCATAGAGTAAATCTAAGATACAGCTGTATTCATCCTTCTGAGATTAATGAAGATTTTTTAAATCTTTATTTGTGGAAATGGAAAATGCTGCTTTCCGGAGAAACAACATTTTTCAACAATAGTCAAAGATGATATATGTCACACAGTCTTTTCCTGTTTTGTATTTATATTAGACTTGATGACTTGTGAGCAATGCCAACTCATGCATGCTGTCAACTGTCATGTCAGCCATGACCCAGTGCTTCCCAGCCATCTCCTAGAGGCCCATCACGTGTGTCTGGTTTTCAGGATTGCCACAGTGAATATGCATGAGAGCTATTTCCGTGTAGTAGGTCTCCAGTCTATGCTAGCTAATCCATCATGCACATTCATTAGCGATATTAAGAAGACCAGATTTGATAGGAGACCTTGCCATAATCTAATGTAACTGCTCTTAAATTTACAACGAAACCAGCGAAGACCTGTCTTGGAATACTTCTGTCACATTTCTTGCCACGCATACAGGCTGATTGTGGGATTATGTGGCTAATTACCAGTAAAACAAAGTAGGATAGTAAAGGCAAAACCCACCCTGCCATACATTTCCATGCATTCCAGTAAAGTCTCTGTGTTTTTAGGTAGTAATTTTCCACATAGTGATGCTATGATGCTCTTCATAGCTGCCAGCTCCCAAAGTTTGTGAACTCCTCCTTGTGGAAGGCCACCCTTCGCCATGCATATTTTAATAAGCATCAGTAGTTGTTGTACATGTGTAAGCTGAAGATGCTGTAAGACTTCAAGGGCAATGAGACCCTTAAATGGTTTGCCATGCAAATGGTAGTAAAGGGCAGGTATGGTTGCTTCTAGAAGAGTTTCTCCCATTTAGAGTTGCCTGCAAAAATAATTTTTCCACGTTCTCTGCCTTTCGAAAAGAGGGTCAGTGGTTAAGATAAATAATTTAACTTGCAGATACAGCTCTTTCAAAGCAATATTTTTTCAGTAGCAGTTGTGTTAAGGTAGAAAGGCTATTAGATAAGGTTTGCCTCTTTGCAGATGATACCAAAATCTGGAAAAATGTAGATAACACAAAGAGAGATCTAGTGAAGCTTGAAGAATGTTGAGAATTTGGAAGCTGAGATTTAATGCTAAAAAATGTAGGGTCATGCATTTGGGCTACAAAAATCCAAGAGAATGGTATAAGAGGTGAAGTACTTTTGTCCTTGAAAGAAGAATGGGACCTACGAGTGATTGTTTCTGATGATCTTAATGAGGCTAAGCAGGAAGAAAATGTGATGGCAAAAGCCAGAAGGATGCTTGGGTTTATAGGGAAAGAGAGAGCCAGCAGGAAGGAGGGGGTGATAGTGCTTCTGTATAAGTCTTTGGTGAGACCTCATTTGGAGTATTGTGTGCAAGTCTGGAGACCACATCTTCAAAAGCGGGTCTGATGCCATCATTAGGTGAACTAGGAGGTTACCTAGAGTGCAGACCATCCAGGGGCACCCGTTGCTGTTACTGTTGCTCCTCTCTGGGGCCTGTAACAGCAGCAGTGGCTCCTGAAATCATGAGACAGTGCTTACCAATACAGTCTGGTAGGCCATTGTGGTTCCTTTCTATTCTGATATGCCATTTCTGTCCATTTCCAAGCAGATTTCTGGTTTCTGGAAACTAGAAGCTGTGTCGGAGGAGGGCAGAAACAGTACATAGTAACAGAAAGGAACTGCAACACAGCACTGGACTGTATTGGTAAATGCTACATCGTGGTTCGGGGGCCATTGCCAGCACAGCAGGCCCCAGAGAAGGGCAGCAAAGTAGCAATGGGGAGGCGGCAGGATGGAGGGCCTCCCTAGGGCATCTCCAACCCTTGTACCGATCCTTTTCCAAAGGATATAAACAGGATGAGTCTGTGCAGAGGGTGGCTACCAAAATGGTCAGTGAACTTCGTCATAAAGCATATGAGGAAAGTCTTAAAGATCTCAATAAGTATACTTTGGAGGAAGAACAGGAGAGGGGAGATATCATAGAGACGTTTAAATACCATCATGGAATAAATGCATGGGAGGAGAGCCTCTTTCAATTGAAAGAAAGCTCTGCAACGAGGGGGCATTGGATGAAGGTGAAAGAGGGGGTAGACTCAGAAATAATATGCAGAAATATTTCTTTACAGAAAGAGTGATCGATGCATGACATAATCTCCCAGCGGAGGTAGTAGAGGCCAGGACGGTATCTGAATTCAAGAAAGCATGGGACAAAGAAAGAAGATACCTAAAGGGAAAAAGGGACTGTAATAGTTGGTGTGGAAGGGCAGACCGGATAGGCCGTATGGTCTTTTTCTGCCATCATATTTTTGTTTCTATAATGGTATTAGTTTCTTTTAATACAGCGAGGATGCTCTTTTAAGTCTTAATGCCTGATCACTAGTTATACAGTTTGGGCACAAGTGTTTTCCTGGAGCTAAGATAAGGAGGATCCATATCTGACAGCAGAACCACTGTCCAAAGGCCATGTGCAGGCTTATAAGATGACTTAGTTGTAGTTCTTTCTGAAATAATAGATAAGAAACTTTTTAAAATGTAAAAGCTGTATAATATGCATGTAAAATATGTTTTGTATCACTTTGGGCACTGTTTAACTGGGAGGAGTAGCCTAGTGATTGGGGCAAGTTACCTCGGGCTGGAGGGCCAGGGGTTTGAATTCTGCTAGAGGACAGCTACCTTGGGCCGGAAGGACTGGGGTTTGTGGTCCCACAGGTGCTCCTTCTAGCCTTGGGTAAGCCACTCCGCACTCCATTGTCTCAGGTACAAAAACATGGATTGTGAGCCCTTCGGGGCCAATGAAAATATATATAGAGTACCTGAATGTACACTGCGTTGACTGGTAGAAAAGCGGTATATAAGCCTAGTTAAATAAATAGTTAAAATGTTTTCCTTTCAGATTACTTAATTATTTAGTATTTAGCTCATGCCTTTCCAATAGTTGTTCAAGGCAAGTTAAATCAGATCTCCAGGAACAAGCAGGAATGTAGTCTTCACATATGGGTACGTCGGTACCGACGGAGCCTGTGCGGGAACGCTCCCCAGCATCCAATTAGGAAGCTTTTGGGAGCATCCGACAGCGCCTGTGTGCTGCCTTCCCGCCTTTCCCAACTGCCTCTCTCCAGTTCTTCGTTTTCCGCAGAGCCAGCAGGTCGTGTTCCTGTCACCGCAGAAAATTTTCCTTCTTTTTGTGGTCGCGTCTGCCTTCCTCGATGATTTACTGGTACCGCCGGTTTTTCTTTATTTCTGTATTTCTTTTCTTTAAAAAAAAAAAAAAAAAAAAATTCCTCAGTACTATCCCATTTTTTCCAGGCGCACGCACCATTTTGGGCCTTGGGCCCAAAACTTTTTCCATAATGGAAAAACCATCTTCTGGTTTTAAAAAGTGCACCAAGTGTGGCGGTACCATCTCTGTCACCGACACCCATGAGTGGTGTCTGAAATGTTTAGGTCCTGATCATTCCATCTCGGAGTGTATGACCTGTGCCATGATGTCCAAGAGAGGTCGACAGAACCGAGCCGCCAAGCTCAGTACCCTGTTTCCCTCTGATGCAGCTTCGGTGGCATCGACGTCTTCCAGGGCTTTGTCTTCCTCCCGTGGATCTCAGGTAACTAAACATAAGTCTAGCCGGTCCTCAAAGGGTAGATCTCCTTCTAAGTATCGAGATGCCTCTGGCGTTGCCCTTGAGGATTCTGCACCGGCAAAATTGCCCCGGCGGGAGGCTTTGGCTTCCAAAGCATTATCGATGCCGGAATACTTCTCCCAGAGGAGCCTTCCTCCCCTAAACGTAGGATGTCTCCTCCAGAGGACATTCCTTTCAGGATTTCATCAGGGAGGTGTCTCGAGGTCTGTCCATTACTGTGGCACCGGAAACAGAGCCCAGAGCAAAGGAGTTGGAAATTTTAAAATATCCTAAAACTCCTAAGGAGGCAGCTACCTTGCCCATCCATGAGATCTTGCATGATCTCATATTAAGAATGTGGGAGACACCTCTTACCACCTCTCCTCATTCTCGTAGACTGGATACTCTGTATCGAGTCCCTCCTTGTCCTGGTTTCCAGAAAACTCAGCTTCCTCACCACTGTATTGTAGTGGAATCAGCTATGAGAAGGATTAAGAGTGCAAAGAGGCATGCCTCTAATCCTCCAGGATGTGAGTGCAGAACTTTGGATGCTTTTGGACTTCGTGTCTTCCAAGCTTCCTTGCTTTCTGCCAGGATCAGTTCCTATAGTCTATATATGGAAATGTTCCTGAAAGAAATCACAGGAGATTTAGAGGCTCTAGGCCCTCTTCTTCCTGAGGATAGAAGACAGGATTTTCTCACATTGGTCAAACATGCCCAGGATGTTTCAAAGTTAGTCAACCGTGCAGCTTTCGACTGTTTTGAGTGCATAAGCAGAACCTCTGCCATTGCCATAGGTGCACGTAGAATTGCTTGGCTCCAGGCATCTGATCTGGAGATCTGGGTACAAGACAAACTTGGAAATATTCCTTGTACTGGTGAGAACCTGTTTGGTAGAGATTGGCAAGAGAAAGCCAATGAGATGGATGCTGAAAACTCCACCTTGGACAGACTGTCCAAGTCTACAGCTGATCCTGCAAGAAAAATCTTTTAAGAAACCATTCTTTTCTAAAAAGAAAAACTTTTATCCTGCTTATTCTCAGCAGGCACGTTCTGCAGGTCATCCTGTCCGGAAACGTCAGCAACCACCCAAACAAAGGAAGCCTCAACCATCTCAGCAGTCTCAGCCTTCACAGGGTCTGTGACTTTCATCTAGAGAACTTAGCCTTCCTGGCCCTCAATGGACCAGAGCCTTCCACTATTCCCGGAAGGTTATGCCATTTTGCCCCCAGGTGGGAGCAGATAACAGCAGAGCATTGGACACTCTCCATTATCAGAGAGGGGTACAAGCTGCACTTCCTGTGCATGCCCCCTCCCACAGTGGTAAGACAGTTCAATTCTCAGACCTCTCTCATCACCCTGTTAGATCAAGAGGTCTCTACACTTCTTGCCCAAAGGGCAATAGAAGAAGTACCCATTCATCAGCAGGGTACAGGGTTTTACTCCCCCTATTTCCTTATCCCAAAGAAAACAGGGGGATACAGACCTATCTTGGACCTCAGAGAATTGAACAAATTCCTGTTCAAAGAGAAATTCAAAATGATTTCTAGGAACTCTGCTGCCATACCTTCAGAGTCAGGATTGGCTTTGTTCTCTAAATCTCAAGGATGCGTACACACATGTTCTCATCCATCCAACTCACATAAAGTTCCTTCGGTTCCTTTTCCAGGGAAAGCACTACCAATACAGGGTGCTTCCTTTTAGCCTGGCCTCAGCTCCAAGAGTGTTCATGAAATGCATGGCTGTGCTAGCAGCATTTCTTCGCACTCTAGGCATATTCGTCTTCCCCTACTTAGACGACTGGCTCATTCGAGCCCCATCAGAGTCAAAAGCCAGGACTTCCCTATCTTGCCCAATGCTTATCCTTCAGTATTTGGGTCTGGCCATAAACATTCCAAAATCCAGTCTACCTCCCACTCAGTCTCTGGAGTTCATAGGAGCTTTGTTGGATACCAAAAGGGCAAGGGCCTATCTCCCCCAGGCCCGTCGCCTTCGCATGGTGCAGTTAGCTTCTCAAGCAGTGCTAAAACCTTCCCTCACTGCCCGAGAAATGCTACAACTACTAGGCCACATGGCATCCACAGTGCATGTGGTTCCTTATGCTCGCCTCCACATGAGAGCAGCACAGTGGACTTTATCCACCCAATGGACTCAGGCATCAGGGTGCCTGTCAGACAAAATAGCAAACACAAATCGGTTCTTATTTTCTCCCTCCAATGGTGGCAGTCCTTTCAAAACCTGTTGCTGGGGTCCCCTTTTCAACAACCCTTACCCCAGGCAACTCTCACAACAGATGCTTCACCAATGGGTTGGGGAGCTCATCTACAAGACCTCTCCACCCAAGGCACCTGGACTCCACAGGAGACTCAACTACATATCAATCTCTTAGAGCTCACAGCAATCTTCCTTGCTCTTCGAGTATTCCACACCCTGCTCAGCTACAAGACAGTCCTCATTCATACGGACAATCAAGTAGCCATGTTCTACGTGAACAAGCAGGGGGGGGCAGGCTCTCTGTCGCTTTGCAACGAAGCTTTGCGACTATGGGCCCTCGCCAGAGAGCATCAGATTCATCTCCTAGCAGTGTATCTTCCAGGCATACAAAACTCTTGGGCAGACAGACTCAGTCGAGTTCTGCTTCCACACGAATGATCTCTACATGCAGACCAGGTGGCCAAGATTTTTCAAATTTGGGGAACCCCGGACATAGACCTCTTTGCAAGTCCATTGAATGCCAAACTTCCCCAGTTCTGTTCCAGAATTCCAGCTCAGGACTCTCAGGCCAGGGATGCCTTCCTCCTTCACTGGGGTCAGGGCTTCCTTTATGCCTTTCCGCCCATTCCTCTAATTCCCAAAACCCTATTCAAGCTTCAGAGAGACAGAGGCCATATGATTCTCATAGCACCACATTGGCCTCAGCAAGTGTGGTACCCTTTGCTTCTACAACTCTCTCAAGCTCCCTCCCTGGAGTTAGGGTCTGCTCCAGATCTCCTGTCTTAGGAGAATGGAATGTTATGGCATCCCAATCTCCAATCCTTTTATCTCAGGGCTTGGTTGCTGAAGGCCTAGATCTTCATGATCTTAACCTTCCTCAGCCAGTAAAGGATATCCTTTATGCTTCCAGGAAGCCTTCCACAAGACGCTCTTATGCTTTCAAGTGGAAAAGGTTTACCATATGGTGTTCGCAGAAGGGTTTTAACCTCCGTGCGATACCTCTGGAATCATTATTGGAGTATCTCCTTCATTTATCCAATGCAGGACTTAAAACTAACTCAATAAGAGTCCATTTGAGTGCCATTGCAGCTTCTTTCAAGCCTCTGAATGGACAACCTATTTCCTCCCATCCTCTTGTAGCAAGATTTATGAGAGGCCTTCTGCTAACTAAGCCTCCCATTAGGCCACCTCCAGTGGCATGGGACTTAAACCTAGTTCTTGGTCAGCTTATGAAGCCGCCTTTCGAACCCCTGGCTACTACATCATTGAAATTCCTTTCTTGGAAAGTTATCTTTCTCATTGCAATCACATCAGCACGCCGCATCAGTGAGTTGCAAGCACTAGTGGCTGACCCACCTTATACAAGGTTCCATCATGACAAGGTAGTCCTTAGGATTCATCCACACTTCATGCTGAAGCTGGTCTCGCCTTTCCATTTAAACCAAGCGGTCTACCTGCCTGTTTTTTTTCCAAGGCCTCATGCATCTAATGCAGAAAGGAATCTTCATACTTTGGACTGTAAAAGAGCTTTAGCCTTTTACTTGCAAAGAACACAGAAACATAGAAAGTCCTCTCAACTCTTTGTTGCTTTTGATCCTTCTCATTTGGGACTTCCAGTCTCCAAGAGAACACTGTCCAACTGGATTGCACAGTGTATTTCCTTTGCCTATCAGAGTAAGAACCTTCCTCTGGAGGGCCATGTCACAGCTCACAATGTGAGAGCCGTGGCAGCTTCAATGGCTCATCTACACTCTGTGTCTATCAACGACATCTGTCGAGCAGCCACTTGGGCCTCAGTTCATACCTTTACAGCCCATTACTGCTTGGATAAGGACTCCTGCCGGGATGCCTTGTTTGGTCAGGCTGTTCTTCAACACCTGTTCCATACCTAATCAACTCCTACCCGCCATCCGGGGTTGGATGCCAGAGATCCATGGGGGGAAGTGGAGCCCTTTTACAGGGACACACAACTTCTGGGGTCTCTCCCTGGCATCTAAAGCTAGGGAGTCCCCATATGTGAAGACTACATTCCTGCTTGTTCCTGGAGATAGCATAGTTACTCACCTGTAACAGGTGATCTACGGGAACAGCAGGAATTTAGTCCTCACAACCCACCCACCTCCCCTAGGAGTTGTATCTCTCTATCTTTCTCTTTCTCTTTCCCTCTCTCTCTCTTTGTCTCAGCTTTAAACTCAACTGGAGAGAGGCATTTGGGAAAGGCGGGAAGGCAGCACGCAGGCGCTGTGGAATGCTCCGAAAAGCTTCCTAATTGGACGCTGGGGAGCGTTCCCGCACAGGCTCCGTCAGTACCGACGTACCCATATGTGAAGACTAAATTCCTGCTGTTCCCGGAGATCACCTGTTAGAGGTGAGTAACTATGCTGTACTGTAGGCATTTCCCTTTCCCCAGAGAGCTTGCAATCTACGTTTGTACTTGAAGAAATGGAGGGTTAAGTGATTTGCCTGAGGCCACAAGGAGTGCTGATTTCCCGTACCTGACTTCCCCCTTATTCTTATGGTTCAGGTAGTATTGCAAACCTTTCTGACCTCTCTTAAGGCAGGTAAGAGTGCAATCTGGATGAAATGATCAAAGAGTGACTCAGCCCTTTATTATCTCATTCATACGTGGCAAAACTGTTCTGCATTTTACAGTGTGTATTTTATTCACTGCTTTGTGGTTCTGTTTTCAATGGCAAAACCTGCTTGACGTTTCAGGAACTAGTGATTAGCTAGAGGAATCCCAAGAACCCTGTTTTTCTGATTGATGTCTTGTTCCTGTGTCAAAGAGAATAGTCCATATTCCTCCCACTCTTTAGATTAGCTTTTCACTGCCTTCTTTTTAAGCCTTCTCTGTCTCAGGATGCCCATGATCAATATTCTTATTGTTGATGCTGCTTCTGCTCTCTTAATTATTCTCTCTTCATGTTCAACCTCCATTTCATTCTCTATTGCATTCTCTCTTATTATCTTTTCCACCTCTCTTTCTCTCTCTGCTTTTACCTCGACCCCTTTCTCATTGTATATCAACTCTTCTGTCTCTGTCTGTCTGCTGTTGCCAACTCCATGCCTCTTGTGACTTCCAGCTGCTTCTGCTTCTATTATTTTCTCCGCAGTTAGGACATAGAGACTAGATTCAGCAGTGCCTCCTCCCGAGAAATTCTGGACCTGTCCGTAATGCCTTGCTCATGCGCTAGAACTGGGAGCTCAGATATACTGTGGCCTCTTCTGGGAGCTGCCTTCCCTGCAGCTTAAGTCCAGTAACCTGTACATGCTACAGCCGTATAGCTCAGACAGACATAAAAGAAAAGCGAGGAGGAAAAGGAAAGAGCTGAATACACAACTAGAACAGATGTCAGCCAAGAATGCTCTGTCTTTTTGCCAGTCGCATGTCAAAGAATAACCTCCAACCCTAATCAAACAAATCTTATATCTCCACATCATCAAATATCCCCAAATGTTTCTGTATGTTCCCTTCACTCTTTGCATTAATATATAAGTGTAATAATGACTTTGTTTTCCTTATTAAATACAAAGCATTTCAATTTTACCTTTTTTGTTATGCTTGCCAGTCAACGAACTGTTGAAAATCAGTTATAGAAAGTGGGTTTGTGTCTATTTAACAATCTAAGGTCAAAATAACACTCCGAAGACAGGATGGAAATTCACCAAATTTGGCATGTATGTTTGTTTATTTTATTTAACTATATTTATATACCACCTTTCACCGGGTCAAGGTGGTTTACATGGAACAAATGCAAGATACGTTATAACAGTGGCATCAAAACTATATACAGTAATTACAGTATAAATCAATAGGGCTCTTATATATACACATATATATATATATATATATATATATATATATATATATATATATATATACCACAAACTTCACTATCACATTTATGCTGACGACATCATGGTGTACACTCCAATCAGCCTACTTGCACTAAACACCACAGCAATAACCAAATGCCTCAAAGACATGAATGACTGGCTCATAGCCAACAACTTAACCGTCAATTGCGATAAAACTGAGGCAATGTTCGTCACCAGGAACACCACCTTCATACCTTCACAAACCATCAACATCCTAGACAGGATACTGGGCTTGATGGACCTTGGTCTGACTCAGAATGGCATATCTTATGTTCTTATGTTCAAACACATAGTAGTCAAAGAAGAGGTTAAGTATCTGGGCATCACACTAGACAGAGCCCTGAACCTGAAATCCCACATCACCAAAACCGCAAACAAGGCCTATCAACGATTGAGGACAATCAGACAAATCAAACCAATGCTCCATCAGGACCACTTCAGCACAGTGTGCCAAGCACTCATTACACCACTGCTTGATTACGGAAACTCACTATATCAAGGCCTTCCTCATCAGACACTCCACCCACTACAGATGGTACAAAACACCACAGCACGCATCATTACAGACACTCCAAGGACTGAGCACATCACTCCCGTTCTACAACAACTACACTGGCTCCCAATGATGGCAAGAGCTAATTATAAAACAATCATGATCATCTTCAAAATCATTCACCATCTCTCAGCAGACGTACTCCAAAACGTTATAACAAGGGTTAACAGCAATAGACCAAGAAGAAGCAATAACAACAACATAATCGGCACACCTGCAGAATATCACAAAACCAAACAAACAACTTCAAAAAGAACACCATCACTACTGGCATCCATACTATGGAACTCCATCCCAATGAGCCTGAGGGAATTAGATGACCTTACAGACCTCCGCAAAGACCTCAAAACATTCTTATTTATAGAAACATATGAGCATTCAGGCAGATACACCTAAACAGATACACTACTTCCTCCGCCAACTAAACGTGCACTCATCCCATCCATACGCACAGGTTTATCATACCAAGTTATTAAATACTCTCCCGTTAAATGTTAACCCTCAATTGTGCTACCTAAATACTGTTAAGTGTACTGTCTAAATGTTTACACGTACCCTAATGTTAAATGTAACCTTCCAATTGTGATGTGACGTGACCACCTTGATTGAAGGATAAGGTGGCATACAAATCTATCTCAATAAATAAATATACATATATATATATATATATATATATATCTGAATACTTATCTCTATACTGTATATCAGGTCAGTAGTTTTGGAGAAGGGAGCATCCCAAAAAATCCCCATTGCTTTACTATGGAAAGCAGCTAGTGGCTATAAAAAGTTGAAGAGTGCGCCGTTACCAAAGTCCCCTACCCCCAGAAGTTTGACCCAGAGAAATTTTCCAGCTTGCTCAATTTCCATAAACTGTTCTGGCATAACATCAAACTTTAGAAAGCAAACAAGGAAGAGTGGGCCACACATGCATTTTTAAATTCTTTGTAGTCATGACACAAAGGTTTGAACATGTTGCAACAAGTGGAAAAGCTATACTGAGGCATGACATGTATTCAGTATGTAATGTAATAACCCCTACACCCCCTTCTGTAAATGTATATGGAAAAACATTCCAGAAGCTATGCCTCTGCATGTTAAATGTGGGCGGGGAAGGAAAACATGGAAAGAAAAACACGTATGTACTTAAGTAGGTGTCCTTTTGATAGGCAGAGATTAAGGCTGAAGAATAGAGTGGCGATGAAACAGTGAACCAGCTTGATTAATTTCCTGCCAAGATTTATATATGCAAGCTTTCTTTGTCCACATCTCTTTGATTCTGTGTTTCAGTGAATCCTACATTATTAACTTGGTTCTGCAGCTTTTCGAAACTGGCTGCAGTAGATCATATATATTTTTTTAAGCACCTTTTGGATCCAGAATATAGTGCAAGCTTTCATACAGTTTCTAATTGATTCTTAATTTATCTTGAAGAATTTGGAACAGGTTTACGGCACCGTGGTAACACTGTTACATACTTCTCATACCCTTACAAACCTTTCCAGTAGGGCTTTTCTAATACAGAGACTGCATTTTATACTACTTCACACTAACAATAGCATGCTCACATTTTCCATTTTTAGGGCTAGCTATTAGAATAAAGTTGCTCAACTCTATTGCTGACCTACGATTAAACACAAGGGGATGTGACACTACTTCGGTAACAGTGTAGTTGGTATGTGAGATCGTTTTGTGTGTTTTCTTTCCCCATTATTTATGCATTGAGTGTTGTTACATTGGCCAAGCTGAACCCTAGCAAATGTTGCTAGAAAAAGACAGAAGGAGATTAAACAATGTAGAATTATTTAACAGCTTTTATGTGTCCTTGGTGTCAGAGAATTAGGCAAAAGAAAGAAGAGTCTCATTGCTAAGAAGTCCTACCCCTACTGCAGAGGAATAATTGCACCAACCCTGATTCACTTTCTCGCTAAACAATAACACTTTAGTTCCGCAGTTAGCATGATGAAACTCCACTTCCCAAGTGGACATTATTAATACATGCGAGGGTTTTATGACAAGAGCACATGACTGGCTTGTTAATAGGTCATTGCCTTCAACTATTTATGTAATTTGAGTTATATACATATAGATATTTTGCATTTAGACTGAATAAACACATCAGCACAGGCGAACAGACTCCCTTATCTGTAGTCATTAACTCAAATCCTACTCAGACCAACGGTGACCGAGTCATTAGCATCTGAAGCCTGTTTGGTGGCCTGTGTGAAATGAGCGGAAAGTCTCAGTTCACTTTGCCCTAGATGGGTATTGGCATCTTTAAAATACAACGCCTTTGTGATTTGGCACTAATTGGTATCCTTATTGGAAATCTCAGCAGAAATAGCAAAGCTAATATAACCATGGAGTACTAATTGCTCCGTCACCTACAGAGGTGGTCCTACTGGAGTAGGATTGAGGAGTGCTTGCAGGACAGTGTGGGGAAGCTTGTATGATCACCGCTAGAGGTGTACTGGATCTGTGGATAAATGGAGGGCTCTGGTTTGCAGTGCTGATTTTGCTTTGTCCAGTATAGTCATGCGCATCAGTACTTAAGCATCCTGGAATATGTATTGTTTATGCTCCTAAATCTCTCTGTAAGGTACTTCCACTAGATTTAATGACAGACTCAAAGCAGGGGGAGAGTTAGTGAGGGGTATCATTTGTGTAAGGAAAGGTATGTGGTAGGGACTGGTTGTGTAAGGCAGGACTAGAAGGTGTTCGTCAAGGAATGTTGGCATAATGCTCTGTGAATAAGAACATCTTTATGGCTTTGTGAAAATCGTGAAGGTCTGTAGTGGTTCTTATAGTTTCTGGCAATGAGTTCCAAAGTGTTGGAGCATATAGGGAGGGTGCAGGTTATTTGTTTTGCTTTAGCTTTTGTCTTTGGGATGAGCACAATATTTCTAGTGGAGGGTCTTTGGTTTCTTGTTTCTGGATCTCTCTCGGTCATTTGTTGGAGGGTGATTGGAGCCAGCTGGTGAATTATCTTAAAAATGATAGTGAGCAATTTGAATTTGGATCTTCGAATGACTGGGAGCCAGTGCAGTTGTTTTAATGTAGGGATTATGTGGGTGTCCCTCCGTATCCTAGAAATTATTCTTGCTGCCGTGTTTTGTATTAGTTGTAATGGTTGGATGCTACGTTATGGCAGACCTTGATAGACTAATTTACAGTAATCTAGAATTGGCATAATCATTGCTTGGTAGATGGTGTGGAAGCTCTTCTTATCCAGGAGTGGATGGAGTCTTTGTATTGTTCGTAGCTTATGGTAGCTCTTGTTGCTTTGGAAATGTCTGCTTAGCAATTTAAGTTACAGTCCAGTATGACTCTGAGATATCTGAATTCCTGCTTAATCTGTATGCTGTTCTGATGTATATTACGTTTGTTCGGGGATGTGAGAGATCTGTTATGGGTTATTTCGAGTGCTTCTGATTTGATATAGTTTATGTAATAGTTTTGTTTCTAGACAAGATATAATCCTGGAGAAGTCAGGTTGAGTTGTGTGGAATGGGGCAAAGACCATCATATCATCTGCATAAATTTGGTATTCAGTATTGTAGCTTTTTATTAAGTTGCACAAGGGTTGTAGGTATATATTGAATAGTAAAGCGGATAGTGCTGATCCTTGAGGTATCCGTTGTGGTTGGACAAGTATTCTTGAATAGTTGGTACCATACTTTACCTGTAGTGAACCATCGAAGGGTGATCCTCTACACAAAAGTGGTGACAGGGAAGAAGTGTGAAACTACAGACCCGTGAGCCTTACCTTGGTGACGGGAAAAGTAATGGAGGCGCTCCTGAAGGAGCAAATAGTGAACTTTCTCAAAATCAACAGGTTGCAAAATCCGAGGCAACATGGTTTTACTGAAGGACGATCTTGCCAAACAAATCTGATTGAGTTCTTTGACTGGGTAACCAAGGAACTAGATCAGGGGCATGCGATGTATGTCATCTACCTGGATTTCAGCAAAGCCTTTGATACTGTTCCTCATAGGAGGCTTGTCAATAAACTCAGTAGCTTGGGGATGGGTCCCAAGATGGTAAACTGGATTAGAAATTGGTTGACTGACAGACGACAGAAGGTGATGGTACATTGAGCTCACTCGGATGAAAGGCAGGTGATTAGCGAGGTGCCCCAGGGTTCGGTCCTGGGCCTGGCACTGTTCAATGTATTTGTGAGTGATATTGCTGAAGGACTGAATGGAAAAGTCTGTCTTTTTGCAGATGACACAAACATTTGCAACAGAGTGGACTCCCCCGAGGGAGTGGATAACATGAGGAAAGATCTACAAAAGCTGGAAGAATGGTCTAATGCTTGGCAATTACGATTTAATGTGAAAAAGTGCAGTGTCATGCACTTGGGTAGCAGAAATCCAAGGAAAATGTACGCAATAGGGGGCGAGAGGTTGGTGTGCATGGTTCAGGAGAAAGACCTTGGTGTGATGATCTCAAGGTGGCAAAACAGTGCGACGAGGCGGTGGCAAAACCAAGGAGGATGTTGGGCTGCATACAAAGAGGGATTACCAGCAGAAAGAAAGAGGTACTTATGCCACTGTACAGATCGCTGGTGAGGCCTCACTTGAAATACTGTGTTCAGTTTTGGAGACCATATCTTGCAAAAGATGTAAAAAGACAGGAAACTGTTCAGCGAAAGGCGACCAAAATGATTTGGAGCCTGCGTAAGAAACCTTATGAGAAGAGACTTGAAGACCTAAATGTGTACACTTTGGAGGAGAGGAGGGATAGGGGAGATATAAGATATGCTATACTGGGTCAGACCAAGGTCCATCAAGCCCAGTATTCTGTTTCCAACAGTGGCCAATCTAGGTCATACGTACCTAGCAGTTTCCCCAAGGGACACAGGTTCCACATGCTTGTATTGCTTCAAGCATTGATATCCTGGGTCCCTTCTTAATAATGGTTTATGGACCTTTCCTCCAGGAACTTGTCCAAACCTTTTTTAAACCCAGCTACACTAACAACCTTTACTACATCCTCCGGTAACAAATTCCAGAGTTTGATTACACGTTGAGTGAAAAAATATTTTCTTTTATTAGTCTTAAATAGTTTACCCTGTAGCTTCATTGCATGTCCCCTAGTCTTTCTATATTCTGATAAGGTAAACAATCGATCTACATTTACCCGTTCCACTCCGTTCATTAATTTATAGACTTCTATCATATCTCCCCTCAGTCGTCTCTTTTCCAGGTTAAAGAGCCCTAACCTTTTTAGCCTTTCTTCATAGGAGTATTCTTCCATCCCCTTTACCATTTTGGTGGCTCTTCTCTGAAACTTTTCTAAAATCGCTATATCCTTTTTAAGATACGGCGACCAGAATTGCACACAATATTCAAGGTGCGGTCTCACCATGGAACAATATAAAGGCATTATAATATCTTTTGTTTTATTTTCCATTCCTTTCTTTATCATACCTAGCATTCTATTTGCTCTCTTGGCCGCCGCTGCACACTGGGCCGAGGGTTTTAACATGGTATCCACAATGACGCCTAAATCTTTTTCCTGGGTGGTGGTTCCTAATGTGGAACCTTGCATCGTGTAACCATAGTTTGGGTTGTTCTTCCCTAGGTGCATAACCTTGCACTTGTCCACATTAAATTTCATCTGCCATTTTGATGCCCAGTCTTCCAATTTATCAAGATCCTCTTGCAATTTTCCACAATCCTCTTGGGTTTTAACAACTTTATTGATTCAGACCTTTAAATACTTAGAGGAACGATGAACAAACAAACCTCTTCCAAAGACGGGGAAGCTGTAAAACTAGAGGGCATAACATGAAGCTGCAAGGTGGTAAATTGAAAGGCAATGTCAGGAAATATTTTTTCACTGAAAGGGTGGTGGATGCTTGGAATGCTCTCCCAATGGAAGTGGTGGGGGCAAACACGGTGACGGAATTCAAAACAGCATGGGACAAGCACAGCGGATCCTTTTACAGCAACAGGATAAAAACAAAATAAACTGAGCCATCTAACTTCTCAACAAATAGGGGTGTCCTACATGGAGTGGTGGGTCCACCCTTAACAAAGGCATGGGGAGGGGTGGCCTGCACAGAGCGACAGGTGCACCTACTCTTGCCGTATTGCTGGGCAGACTAGATGGACCATGCTGGTCTTTATCTGCCGTCATTTGCTATGTTACTATGTTACTATGATCCCATTTAAGCCCATGTTCTTGGGATGGTGCAGTAGTGTTGAATGGACTATAGAGTCAAATGCAGCTTTGATATCAATCAAGATTAAAAGCACACTCATTTTTATGTCATTGATAGTGGTTATGATTCTATCTGGTAAAGAGATGAACATCGTTTCAACACTATGATTTGGTTTGAACCCATGCTGGTGGGGATCTAGTGGGGTATGTAGGTCTACGTGATCTTGCAGTTGGGTTAGCACTACTTTTTCCATCATTTTAGTCAGAAATGGGAGACTTGAGATGGGTCTGTATGAGCTGGGGCTTGACAGGTCCATTGTTTGTTTTTTTTCAGTATCGGTCTCACAATTATTTTTTTTAAGACAGATGGGCATGATTCCCTGTGTGAGGGAGAGCTGCATGATACTATGTAGGGTGGGTATTAATTGTTTCATTGTAAACTTGATCCAAGAGATGGGACATGGATCTAGGGGGGGGGAGGTAGTGGTGTTAATTTTGGACACTGTGCTTTGTGGTTGGTTAGTGGAGGGTGTGTGGAAGAAACTCCATTGCTCAGACTTTTGGTTGGGGATATTTTCTTCCAGTTGGGTTGACAGGTGTGCAGTGTAGGTTTGCAGTTTTTCTTCTAGGAAGTCGGCCATGGTTTGAGGGTGAAGTGATGTAGTCATATCGCATTGTGTGTTATCCTTCGTTAGGGAGCGTGTGATGTCAAATAGCTCCCTTGGTTTATTTAGAGATTGTAATATGAGGTTTGTATGCTATTTCTTTTCACTGGTATCGATTTTGTGTTGGTATTCTTGGAGTTTTGTCATGTACTCGTGAAGTTCTTCCTGTGTCTTGGACGTCTCCATTTTCTTTCGATTTTTCAGAGGGATTTTTTATGTCAGTGATCTGTCTTGAGAACCATGGTGCGGTGTGATTCCTGTGATTACTTAGGTTCTTGATTGGCAATGTCGAGGCTTTCTTCAGTGTTCAGTTCCAGTTGTCTATTGCACTCTCAAGATTCGTTGAGGTAGGTAGTAGTTTTGGAAGTAGATCATGAATGTATCATCATTGAAATGGGAGAATCTCCTACGTTCTTCAGGTATTCTTTCATTTGTGATGAAGTTTGATGGGAACATTAGAGTAATATTTAGCATGTGATGGTCTGATCAAGGAACCAGTGTGGAGGTTGGAATGGGTGCCTGGGGGTTTTGATTAAGGAGGGCATTATGGATATAGATGAAGTCCAGTGTTGCTCCTTTTCTATGTGTTGGGCCATGTATTATTTGAGTGTATTGTAGTCCTCCATTGCCTTCTGGAATGCCTAGCATCTTTATTTTGTGTAGATGGAATGTTGAGGTCACAAAGCAGTACAATGGGCTTTTTGCTTCCTGTATATTTGCAAATTTGCACTAGGATGAGCGAGAGGTCTTCATCTTGGTTGTTCAGGGCTCTATATACTAGGCAGATAGAGACATACCTGTTGGATATTATCATATTGCAACCCTTTGTGGAGTGTGAAAGTACCATTTAAAACCCAACAGTTTCCTGGAGATTATAAGGATGTCCCCGCCCCTTTTTGCAGGTCTTGTACAATTGTGTGTGGTGAATGAATGGGATTCAATTTGGTTGATGATAACTCAGTCTGTGTCTGCCAGCCAAGTTTCCATGACACACATTGTCTATATTGCTTTCTTCGATGTAATCATTCTTTGCATCAAACTTGTTTCTGATGGATCTGGCATTGACAAAGGCAAATCTTAGGGTGATCTGCTGTTTCTTGTTAGGTGGTGTTGGTGCAGCATAGGGGACAGCATGATTCTAATCAGTCTTTCTGGTCTTCTGTATGTTTTATTTAATTATTTATTTATTTTATTTATTTTTCTATACCGCCTCTTCCAGAGATCAGGGGCAGTTTACATTTAACAGAAACAGAACATTTTACATGGAATGTTGTTTCAACTATTTACAGGAACATGTCTTATAATGTTGTGTGTTGATAGTGCTGTTTGGCATATTGTTGTCAGTGGTATTGGATTATCAGTATGTGTTGGAGTAGCAGGTTTTGTGTACCCTCCGCTGCATGTGTAAACAAGGTATTAAGGAGGGAGGATAGCTAGGAGGAGGACTATAGTGTATATTTTAGGGTTCATTGTTAGATGGTCAGGATATGTAGGAAGCAGTGTTGAGTATATAGATATTGGAGCTCTTATACTAGGTAGCATTATAGAGTTGTTTTGTTGTACTTACAGAGCATGCTATGTGATGTATTATGGCCCAGCTCTTGTGCTTTCTTCCAGTTCTTGATGGTATGTGGGAAGTTTGAATACATAGGATATCCAGATGAGTTGTTTAAATGCAGCTCTCTGCTCAATATCCTTGTTGTGGATGAAGAATGACTGAGAATGACTCCTGCTTGGCAATGGATGGTGCAGCTCATTACCAGGGACTCTAGGATGCTTGATGAGCAGTTGCAGTTGTTGGCTCAGTGGTCGTGAGCAGTCCCTAGGTGGGTGGCTCGTGTGGCTCTCTTGCGTTTCTCACAGTCCCCACAGAGCCATGCCAAAGGATACCCTATTAGCCCACTAAAAGGGAAGAGCCATACCAAACATAAAAGGAGAAAAAAATACAAAAACAAACAGTCTTATCCCAAAGAACCTAACCTTTGACAGGATGACCAGAGAACTAGATCAAGGGCATGCGATGGATGTGATCTACCTAGATTTCAGCAAAGCCTTTGATACTGTGCCTCATAGGAGGCTTATCAATAAACTCAGTAGCTTGAGGATGGGTCCCAAGGTGGTGAACTGGATCAGAAATTGGTTGACTGACAGACAACAGAAGGTGATGGTAAACGGAACTCACTCGGATGAAAGAAAGATGATTAGTGGTGTGCACCAGGGTTCAGTCCTGGGGCTGGTACTGTTAATGTATTTGTGAGTGATATTGCTGAAGGACTAAATGGAAAAGTCTGTCTTTTTGCAGATGACACGGAAATTTGCAACAGAATGGACTCCCTGAGGGAGTGGATAACATGAGGAAAGATCTGCAATAGCCGGAAGAATGGTCTAATGCTTGGCAGTTAAGATTTAATGCGAAGATGTTCAGTGATATGCACTTGGGAAGCAGAAATACAAGAGAATTGTATGCGATAGGGGGCGAGAGGTTTGTGTGCAAGGACCAGGAGAAGAAGGACCTTGGAGCGATTGTTTCTGAAACAGTGTGACAAGGCGGTGGCAAAAGCTAGAAGGATGCTGGGTTGCGTACAGAGAGGAATTACCAGCAGGAAGGAAGAGGTACTAATGCCACTGTACAAGTCGCTGGTGAGGCCTCACTTGGAATATTGTGTTCAGTTTTGGAGAGCGTATCTTGCAAAGCATATAAAAAGACTGTAAAAGGTTCAGAGGAAGGCGACCAAAATGATTTGGAGCCTGCATCAGGAGACATATGAGAAGAGACTTGAAGACCTAAATATGTACACTCTGGAGGAGAGGAGGGACAGGGGAGATACGATTCAGACCTTTAAATACTTATAGTATTAATGAACAAACCAACCTCTTCCAAAGACGGGGAAGATGTAAAACTAGAGGGCATAACATGAAGCTGCAGGGGGGTAAACTGTGAGGCAATGTCAGGAAATACTTTTTCACTGAAAGGGTGGTGGATGCTTGTAATTCCCCCTCCCTCCCCCTGATGGAAGTGGTGGGGACAAAGACAGTGATGTAATTCAAAATGGCATGTTACAGACACTGTGGTTCCCTTTTTATAGCAACAGGATAAAATCAAAATAAACATAATTAACTATTTCAACAAATAAGGGTGACCTACATGGAGCGGTGGGTACACCCCTAAACAAAGGCATGTGGAAGGGTGACCTGCACGGAGTGGCAGGTGCACCTGCTCTTGTCGCCTTGCTGGGCAGAGTAGATGGATCATGCCGGTTTTCATCTGATGTCATATACTGTGTTACAATGTAACCTATACAGTGGCTGGATTCATAGAACAAGTGTATCAAGATTAATTCTTAAATGTGTAGGGTCTAAGAAAATATAGCTAGTACCAGACTATTTAATGAAATGTTTTGATGGATATCAAGAAAAATTGGTGCCCTAAATGAAGGATGACCTGCTGTATCTGCAAACACAGGGAATCTGACCGGAGATATTAATTTTCACATAAAGACTAGTTTTTACGGACAGGACAGCTGAAAACAGGGTAGGGACTTGGATAGAAATTTTTTCTAATTTTTTCCCAACAGGTGCCAAAGCTACAGCAGTAGAAGTATGACTGGGAAACACTATGGTGCAAAAACTGTTACCCTGTTATCGCTTCTGCATCCGTCCATCCAGACAACCAGATCCAGGGCCTGGAACTGGTTCATTGTTCAAGATGCCTGTAGATTGAATTGCTTAAGAAAAATGGGGAGGAACTGAGAGGCTAAGAAGCATCTGTGACAATGAGAGGTACATTGATGAAATGTCTGAGGTGTCTAAGATCTCCAGCAGAAGGGAGGATGACATTGTATGAAAAGATGACAGCTGGACACAGATTGCCAGAACCGGCAGAGTCGACATTCCAACTAACCTTCCCTACAACCAAGGAGCTGGTATGCAGCCCTGAAAGTGGAAGAGTTAACAGCATCCCAAGAATAAGATGTACCAGAACTCAAAAACCTCAAAGTCTGTAGGATCAACAGCCACTAGGAAGTGCATGGCAGTAGTAGCTGGTGACTCCCTTCTGAGGAACACAGAGGCATCCATCTGTCATTCAGACATGACGTCCTGGGAGGTATGCAGTTTGTCTGTCTGCCAAGATCTGACACTTCTCAAGCCTATTGACTATTACCTAATGCTGCTCATCCATTTTGGCACAAATGATACTGCTAGAATCCCACCTGAGTATATTGAAAGTGACTTTGTAGCTCTGGGAGAGAAGATGAAGCAGTTAGGTGTAGAGCTGGTGTTCTCAAACCTCCCTGTCAAAGGTCATGGCTGAGGCAAGAGGTTTACTTCCTGGAGATGAATTTCTCCAGGACCAAGCAGGAAGTCAGTCCTCACATATGGGTGACGTCGGCGCCGACGGAGCCCTCGCGGAGCAATTTTCCCCAGCTTTCAAAGAAAGCCTTTGGGAATTGCAGCGCGCATGCGCGGTCCCCTTCCCGCCCAAGGGTGCCATCTTAGCCAGTCTTCTTTTTTCCGCGGAGCCCTACAGACGTACCCGTCGTGTCCCCGCGAAAAAGTTGATTTTTACTCATAATTTTCTCTTATTTTCCTTCGGTTCGACGCCGGTCTTTTTCCCGCCCGGACTCGCGACGCCGGTCACGAGTCCTCTTCTTCTTTTTCGGTTTTTCTGACTTAGTCAGTTTCGTTTTCGGTTTTTCCCTGGCAGCCCGGTCCTTTGACCTCGCCGGGGCCCTTTTTCCCCCGATGGCTGCCAGTGGTTTCAAGCGGTGTGGTCAGTGTGACCGGAATATGTCACTAACTGACACACACGACAATTGCCTCCGCTGCCTGGGCCCGGATCATGAAGAAATGATCTGTGGGCCCTGCGGCAAAATGTCCTCCAAAGCGTTGAGAAGTCGGCGGCATCAGCGGGATAGGATCTTCGCTGACCCCAGCCGTACCCGGACCTCGTCGGAGGCCTCCGCGTCCAGAGGTTCCAGCTCGGACCGTCGCCGGAGTTCCTCCGACAGGGGTTCTCCCTCCGGGGACCATCGACGGAAGGTGAAACCCGCGAGGGCGGCGTCGGTGGACGCTCCTGGCTCCGCGAGGGCCAGGTCGCATAGCCCCGATAGCCGTCCCGGGTCCTTGGAGAAGGAGCACCTCCCGAAGCGACTTCGCCTGGAGTCGGAGCTGCCTGCTCGGGTAAGTCCTGTGGTCCTCCTGGACTCGCCTCCGAGACCGCCGACGTCGGGCCCGACGCCGTCGGGGCCCGAGTCGGGGGCTGCTGGGTCACCTGAGCTCGGACTCAGGTTGACGGCCTTGGAGAGCAGACTGTCTGCCTTCATGGACCAGCAGCGGGCACTGCTTGCTGGCTTCGCTGGCGCCGCTGCCCCGACCGCCGGGACGTCGACGTCTAAGTCGACCCCGGAGACCGAGCCGATCCTCGAGTCCATGCGAACTCGAGTCGATCCTCGGTCGAGGTCACCCTCGGCCTCCCGTTCGGGACCGAGGTCGCCGACACCGACTCCCTCGGCGTCGGGGCGGCAGGCGCCGCGCCCTGCCCGGGCCGACCCCACCGATTCCTCGTCGGAGTCGGTCTGGGAGTCCGAAGAAGAAGAGTCACCTGATTCTTTTCGGACTCGGTGTGTCCCCTCGGACTCACCTGAGTCTGAACCTCGGAAGCAGTCCCCCCTGGAGGATGCCCGGTTCTCGGACTTCGTCAGGGATATGGCCAAGGCCTTGGCCTTCCCTGCGGATCCCGAGGAGGAGCCTCGAGCCGAAGAGCTCGACGCCCTCCAGTATGACTCTCCCGCCAGGGAACACTTTACTGTACCGGTTCCTCCCATGCTGGAACGACTACTCTTCCGCATGTGGGAGAGTCCGGCCTCCTCGCCGGTCCTGAGCAAGCGGGTCGATTCTATCTATCGAGTCCGCAAGAGCCCTGGCTTCCAAAAAGCACAGCTACCACACCATTCCATGGTAGTGGAATCGGCCATGCATCGTCTTAAGAGCCAGAAGATGCACTCCTCGGTGCCTCCTGGCAGGGAGGCCCGTAACCTGGATGGCCTTGGTAAGAAGTGCTTCCAGGGCTCTATGCTTGCGTGTCGTGTCCAGACCTACCAGCTATACATGGGCATGTATCTCCGAGACCTGGCTAAAGAGCTAGCCGGATTCTCCGCTGGTTTGTCCGAGGAACCCTTGCGGAGGTTCCTGGCCTTGTCCTCTGGCATTCGGGAATGCTCAAAATTCATATCCCGAGCAGCCTATGATGGCTTTGAAGCATCGGCTCGAGTGGCCGCAGCCGGCATCGGTGCCCGCCGACAGGCTTGGCTTCAGTCGTCTGACCTTGAGCCCTGGGTGCAGGACAAGTTGGTCGATGTCCCCTGCCGAGGCGAGAACCTCTTTGGCAAGCCCATGGCTGAAAAGGCTGCACAGATCGAGACGGAGACTCTCACCAGGACTAGGCTTTCTAGGAAGACCTCCGCCCCTTCCCAGAAAAAGAAGGGCTCGGGAAAGAAGTCCTTTTACCCGAGAAAGGTGACTGCCTACAAACAATACCCCCAATATCAGGCCCCTGCAGCTCCCCAACAGGGCCAGCAGGCTAAGGGACGGGGTAACGGGTCCCGTAGGCAGCAAGCCCCCAAGCCTGCACCACCAGCCCCTGCTCAGCAGGGTGGGGGTTTTTGACTCCTTAAGCATAGCCTCTCCCCCTCCGCTGGCTCCCCCCAGCACCGGAGGCCGGCTGGTTCACTTCGCCCACAGGTGGTCCAGCATCACCTCAGATGCCTGGGTGCTTCAAGTCGTGAGAGAAGGCTACCTTCTCCACTTCCAACAGGTCCCTCCCTCCTATTTTCCGGGAGAACCTCCACGACTCCCTCTGCACAGGGAATTACTCCTTCAGGAGTTAGCAGGTCTTCTACAGGAACAGGCGGTGGAACCGGTGCCCCACCACCTGAGAGGTCAAGGCTTTTATTCCAGGTATTTTCTAGTACCAAAAAGGACAGGAGGCCTCAGACCCATCCTGGACCTGCACAACCTCAACAGATTCCTCGTGCGGGAAAAGTTCAAGATGCTTACCCTTGGAATCCTTCTGCCCTACCTCCAGCAGGGAGATTGGCTATGCTCCTTGGATCTAAAGGATGCCTACACGCACATCCTCATCCACCCAAGCCACCGCCAATACCTAAGGTTTGTGGTGGCAGGAAATCATTACCAGTACAGAGTACTGCCCTTTGGCCTGTCCTCCGCACCGCGGGTCTTCACAAAATGCCTCGCGGTGGTGGCGGCCCATCTCCGGCTTCACGGCCTCTATGTCTTTCTGTACCTCGACGACTGGCTCATCAGAGCAGCGTCCGCTCCGGAGGTCACCAACGCCACACGCCGCACGGTGACTCTTCTGCAGTACTTGGGCTTTGTTATAAACTTCGCAAAGTCCACTTTGCTCCCCTCACAAGATCTCGAGTTCATCGGCGCAAGGCTGCACACTCCTCAGGCATGAGCGTTCCTACCGCTCAACAGGGCTCAACGGCTCATGGACCTAGCCGACCGTTTTCGCAGCCAGCCCCTGGTCTCCGCCAGGCGCTTCCTGAGACTACTCGGCCATATGGCTTCCACCGTCCATGTGACCCCCAATGCCCGCCTGAATATGCGGCCTGCTCAATGGTGTCTCCGCAAGCAGTGGCAACAAGCCACAGGCGGCCTAGCAGACCTAGTGCGCGTCTCCGAGCCGCTGATCTCGTCTCTCCGGTGGTGGCTTCATCGGCCGAACCTGGTACTCGGCATGCCTTTTCAGTCACTTCAGCCGGCCCAGGTGCTGACGACAGATGCATCCCTCCTGGGCTGGGGAGCACATTGCCAAGGGGCCCGTACTCAGGGCCTCTGGACCACGTGGGAGTCTGCTCAGCAGATCAACTTCCTGGAGCTCAGAGCGATCCGCTTGGCTCTCCAGGCCTTCTCCCACCTGACCTCTCGCCAGTCCGTCCTTGTCCAGACGGACAATCAAGTTGCCATGTTCTACGTGAACAAGCAGGGGGGCACGGGCTCCTTCCTTCTCTGTCGGGAAGCACAGAAGCTCTGCTCTTGGGCCGTCAGTCACGGCGTCCATCTCAAGGCAGTTTATCTCCCAGGCCAAGAAAATTGCCTGGCGGACAAACTCAGCAGGATCCTCCAGCCGCACGAGTGGCGCCTGGATCCCTTGGTAGTTCAGAAGCTCTTTCTAAAGTGGGGCCTCCCCACGATGGATCTCTTTGCCAGCCCTCTCAACCGGCAACTTCCTCGCTTCTGCTCTCGTCAGCCACATCCCCTTCGAGTTGCGGCAGACGCTTTTCTACTCTCATGGTCGGAGAGCCTTCTGTACGCTTTCCCTCCCCTCCCGCTAGTCTCTCGAACTCTTTTCAAGGTTCTCCGAGACAAAGCCTTCATGATCCTGGTGGCCCCTCGCTGGCCCCGACAGCCGTGGTTTCCACTCCTGCTGCAATTAGCGGTGGAGGATCCATTCCCTCTGGGGTTACAACCGGATCTCCTCACTCAGGATCAGGGGTCTCTGCTACACCCCAACCTCAGATCTCTCAATCTAATGGCCTGGCTGCTGAGAGGGTAGTCCTTGCTCCCCTTCTTCTGCCGGCAGAGGTGGAAGAGGTCGTCCTAGCTTCTCGGCGACCTTCTACCCGCAAATGCTACGCCCTTAAATGGCGTCGCTTTTCCGTTTGGTGTACCCAACAGTCTCAGGATCCCTTCTCCTGCCCGGTGTCGGTGATTCTGCAGTACTTGCTATACCTCTCTAATCTGGGACTTAAGTCCAATTCCGTCAAAGTTCACCTCAGTGCTCTTTCAGCACATCATGTGCCGGTGGACGGCAGACCTCTTTCCAGCGACCCTCTCGTAGCGAGGTTTCTCCGAGGTCTCCTTCTACTTAAACCACCTCTGCGCCCGCCAGCACCTGACTGGGATCTGAATGTGGTGTTACAGCGGATCACCTGTCCGCCTTTTGAACCTATGGCTACCTGTTCTCTCCGTTTTCTTTCTTGGAAAACGTTGTTCTTGATAGCCCTCACTTCCGCTAGACGCGTAAGTGAATTGCAGGCCCTCGTGTCTGATCCCCCTTACACTCTGTTCTACAAAAATAGGGTAGTCCTACGGACTCACCCAAAATTTCTTCCAAAAGTGGTCTCCCCTTTTCACATCAATCAGGAGGTGGTACTTCCGACCTTCTTTCCCAGACCACACTCCTGCCGAGCTGAAACGGTCCTCCATACCCTGGACTGTAGAAGGGCATTAAACTTCTACCTTGACCGTACGCGGGAGCACCGTAAAGCTGCTCAGCTTTTTGTGTCTTTTGACCCCAATAAATTGGGGCTCCCGGTCTCCAAGCGTACTCTGTCCATCTGGGTTGCGGACTGTATCACTTGGGCTTATGGGGCAGCCGGACTGTCCTTGGAAGGTCGAGTCACGGCTCATTGCGTTCGGGCAAAGGCTACGTCAGTGGCTTACCTCCGCTCTGTTCCGCTGGCAGACATCTGCCGGGCCGCTACTTGGTCTTCGAGCCAGACTTTTGCGGTCCATTACTGTCTCGAGAGGGAGTCCCGCAGGGACAGTGCTTTCGGACAGGCAGTCCTCCGTAATCTCTTTGAGGTCTGAGCAACTCCTACCCTCCATCCCGGATGTGGGCTACCGGTGGGTAATAATTCAGTGAAGATTCCTTCCTTCTGTGCTGCTGAGCTAGAGGGAGCTCATTTTTGTGCTTAGGGTCTCCGGTAGCCTTAAGCTTGGGAGTCCCATATGTGAGGACTGACTTCCTGCTTGGTCCTGGAGAAAGCGTAGTTACTCACCTGTAACAGGTGTTCTCCAGGAGCAGCAGGAATCAGTCCTCACAACCCTCCCTCCTCCCCTTGGAGTTGCAATCATCTGCTTTAGTTTTTTTGCAAATTTTTATGCTGTCTTTTTTAGCTATGTCTTCTGACTGGCTAAGATGGCACCCTTGGGCGGGAAGGGGACCGCGCATGCGCGCTGCAATTCCCAAAGGCTTTCTTTGAAAGCTGGGGAAAATTGCTCCGCGAGGGCTCCGTCGGCGCCGACGTCACCCATATGTGAGGACTGATTCCTGCTGCTCCTGGAGAACACCTGTTACAGGTGAGTAACTACGCTATCTGGCTGTGTGGATGGTGTCATAGAGAGCGTTTTGGATTACTGGGCCATGGCATGATTTTCCAGGAGTTTCTGAGTAGAAGTGGGACCTATCTATCAAAAAGGAGAGATGTATCTTCTGTAATACACTGGTTAATCTATTCAGGAAGGCTTTAAACTAGGATGTTGGATGGGTGAAAAAGCCCTAGGTAAGTAAAACATTAAACAATAGTATAGAAAAGGGAAGCATCTGTAGAGCTGCATATACTAATGCCCATGGTATGGGAAATAGCATTACAGATTTAGAAGTTGTAATAGAAGAGACTGACTTGGATATAGTGGCAGTCACAGAGACATGGTACACAGGAAACAGTGATTGGGATGTAGTTTGCCAGGCTATAATCTACTTAGGAAAGACAGGATACGAAGAAAGGGAGGAGGATTGGTGCTATATGTATAAAACATAATGTTAAAACCACAGAACTGCAGGGCTTAAAAGAGAAGGGGGAGGCACTGTGGGTTAGTCTAGACTAGAAAGAGGAAAGGGAAAGGAGATTTCCAATTTGCCAGATGTTGATTAGGATTTCTTCGCTGTGGTATCATCTGGAAGTAGGGGGATTCTGGATTCTCTACATGGAGAACTGTTCTGGGAACGAGTAATGGAACCCATATGGAAGGGAGGGATACTTGACTTGATTCTTACAAAGAAAAGAGTTTCTGATGTTGTAGTGGGTGATTATCTGGTGTCCAGTGATCACCGTATAGTGTACATCAGTATAAGGACGCAGGCGGAGATCTTAGACTGCAGGAAAAGTAACTTTGTCAAGATGGGAGAAGACCTTAAGGAGTCGCATTAGCTGGATGGGCACATTGGGGGGAAGCAAAATAGCAGTGCGCAAAACTTAAAGAAGATAATTTAAAGGAAACAAACTTTTGGTTAGGAAAGTAAATAAAAGTAAAGAGGAAAAGGAGGTTGCTATGATTTTCAAAAGAAGTAACTGAAAAGGTAAGAAAAAAGAGCTTAGCCTTCATTAACTACAAGAAATTGGAGAAAGAGAAAAACCAGCAACAATATCTGGAGAAGCTAAGCGAAGCTGGTAAAATAGGAAAGCAAAGATGCAAATAGAAGAAAAAATAGCCAATATAGTAAAATACGGGGACAAGACTTTTTTTTTAGGTATGTTTAATGACAGGAGGAAGTGCATAGGAAAGATAGCCTGAAGAGTGGAAACCTCTGGGCTTTGCTTTCCTCTTGACTATATAAAATCATGAAAAAAGTACAGGGAAACAGCAGCAGTGCTATTTTGGTTCCTTAAAAGCCGCAGCTTTGTATTAAGCGGGCAATGCTCTGAGACGCGAAGCGTCACCTGCATATCCTTGGTTTTTTGACTAGTCGACTACATTATGGAAACACGCACTGACCTTTATAAACAAAACAAAACCTCCCAATCTACAAGCTGCCAATGGGCATCCCAGCCATTGCTCAACAGTGACTCCTCCTCATCCTACCAGAAAATGTGGTTGGTGCATGTTCTCAATGGGCTGGAAGTAGAGGTGTGCATTCAGTGTGTTGGTGTGTTAAACTGATTTAATGTATGCTGATTGAGTTAGGGTGCCTTAATTCTTCAGTTAGTGCACATTAAATAAATTTAGCATGAACTAAAAATTCCCTGTGAAAGAAAATGTATGACATTAACTGAACCCCCTGCCTGCAAAATTCTGAAAACTTTGTGAATCCTTTTCTGAAAACTAAGGGCCCAATATTTGAAAGGTGTTTACAGGGCTGTAAACCGTGTAAATGCCTCTAACTGGGATGTTCAACGGCACTAACATGGTTAGTGCCACTGAATGTTCCCAATCTTCTCCTTTACATGCCCCGATGCTCACCACTTAGCATTGGGGGGCGTCGCTGGCATTCCGGAGAGGAGCAGAGGCGGTTAGCGACCTGTGGCTAAAAGACAGACAAAGCAAAAGCTCACCTATCTTTTAGCCGCGGGAGTTAATCGGGCAGCATGCAATATCGCTGCTGCTGTTAGCTACTGCGAATGGGAGGCTGTGCAGCAAATCCGGATATTCAACGCCGGGGCCATATTTGAATCCGGCATTGAATATCTGTGGTTATGGGTTGGCGCAGATAGTTAAGCGCCGTAGCAGCGCATAGCCAACCTAGATGAATAACAAGCCCTAAGGGAATTTTTCTTGCTTTGCAGATGCATAGCTGGAACCCAGAGCGTAGGAGGTTACCTGGCTCAAAAGAAAAAAAAAGTTTTGTTTTAGCACTTGCTTCCTGCGCTCCGGTATGCTTCTCAAACTGACCGTTTTGATTTATTTGTAATTTCCTTCCTTGGCTATCTTCCATAGATATTACACTCAGCATGGGAAAGGCAGACATGTGATATGACATCATACTGCTCTCTCAAATCTTTTGTGGGAGAATTAAAATAACCTAGAAGCACACTGGAGCAGAATCTCAAAAAAGGCAGACATAAAGCTAAAAGTGGGCTGTTGATATTTTGCAGGGAAACTTGCTAGCTGACTTTATTTTTCTTCTGGGACTAAGCATTGTTATGCAAATATCACCCAGATTTATCAGCTATTAAAACTGACTGTGCAGGTGCCACAGCTGCATTTTCCTCCTACGCAGAGACTATAAAATCTTGGATGACCGCATATTGTTTTATCTTAAGCCTGTCAAAAGCTTTGTTGAGCTGCGATACAAAGATGAGATCAATACAGCTGGGTCCAAACTTGTTCTGCTAATTGGCACAAAAAATGGCACAAGAAGTGTTTTCTTTCAGTGCTACTGGAAGGGGTGAGAAGATGGACAGGGAGCCGGTGCATTTCGTCAGGGGGGTGGGATATAGTACCTCGCTGCTGTCACTGTAGCACCGGGAGCACTTCCAAGGCTCTCCATGGCCACTAGAAGGCAACCGAGTCATCGGGGAGGTCCCCGAAGGCCAGGTGCATCATGTGTGTCTCACTCTTATGTGATCAGGTGGTCAGGCAGTCAGGCTCCCTTTCCTGGACTGCTGAATGTAAATTACCTTGAGCTGCTATGGAAAAGGGCACCAGTTAAATTTAAATCCCATCAGCAGAAATGGGGAAGAATTCCAAGCTACATCTGCAATCTAGTTTTCATTCTGTTAAGGCTTATGAGAGCAACCTAACGAGCTGCTTAGGAAAACGTATTTTCCATGTTCAAATGTTAATTTATTTAGCACTTGATAAGAACATAATATATGTCATACTGGGTCAGACCAAGGTCCATCTAGCCCAGTGTCCTGTATCCAACAGTGGCCAATCTAGGTCATAAGTACCTAGCAGTTTCCCCAGAAGACACAGTTCCACAATGCTTGTATTAGGGCAAGCAGTGGATATCCCGGGTCCACTTTAATAATGGTTTATGGACTTTTCCTCCAGGAACTTGTCCAAACCTTTTTAAACTCATCTACACTAACAGCTTTCACTACATCCTCCAGTAACAAATTCCAGAGTTTGATTACACATTGAGTGAAAAAATATTTTCTCTTATTAGTCTTAAATAGGTTACCCTGTAGCTTCATTGCATGTCCCCTAGTCTTTTTATATTCTGATGATGTAAACAATTGATCTACGTTTACCCATTCCCCTCCATTCATTAATTTATAGACCTCTGTCATCTCCAGGAACAAGCAGGAATGAGTCTTCACATATGGGTACATCGGTACCAACGGAGCCCGCGCGGGAACGCTCCCCAGCGTCCAATCAGAAAGCTTTTGGGAGCATCCCTCAGCGCCTGCGTGCTGCCTTCCCGCCTTTCCAACTGTCTCTCCTCAGTTTTCGTTTTTCCGCGGAGCCGGCAGGACGTCTTCCTGTCACCGCAGAAAATTTTTTCTTTAATTCTTGTTTTCTTGTGGTTGCGGCTGTTTCCCCGCCTCCACCGGTACTGCCGGTGGGTTTTTTCTTTTCTTTTTCTCAAGCTCAGGGAGAGTTTTCCCTCAGTTTCTGTCTTACATTTTTGGGCCTGTAAGGCCTCTCCATCATGGAGCCGCCTTCTCCTAAGAAGTGCCTTAACTGTGGAAACACAGTTTTCTTTCTAGACTCCAATAACTGGTGTCTAACCTGTTTGGGTCCTGACCCTTTTCCTCCGGAGCCATTAGGCTACAATTTTGTGAGAAGAGATTTTCCATTTCGAGTTTCCCTCGATACCGTTTTCCCCTCCAGTGTCAGGGCACCGTCCATCTCTTCTCTACAGGATCAGGTAACCCACAAACAGTCTATTAAGACTAGCCAATCCTTGAGTGGTAGGTCTCATGCAAAGCATGATGACGGCTCCGGCCTTGCCCTCAAGACCCAATTGGCTTCAAAACCCCGGCGGGAGTCTTCGGTCTCCAAAGCATTTCAGGGGTTTCAGGTTGTTCCTGGGGCTCACCCCTCACAGAACATACCTGAGCCATGCTTGGTGGTGGCATCTGCTTCGAGCGGTACCGATACCCCGGCATCGGCACTGGTGTTGAGCGATCCACTCCTCACCAGGGATCGTCATCTGGCGTTCTCGGTACCTTCGGGACCGATCGATACGTCCCAGATTGACTTTCCAGTATCGGCAACACCGCCGATACAACCACCGACGTCGGTACCCTCTAGACATGCATCGATAGACTCGCTTCCTTCGATGCCGAGTCTAGAGTCGATATCTAGTCTGGAAGACTGGGTACCGACGCGCCTCGGAACCGATGCTTACCGATTCCGGATGCTCGGTACCGAGGATAATCACCAAGGGTTTTTGGTTACCTCGGTACCGTTTGAGCAGCCTCCGATAACTGCTTCGATGTCGGTATCGCCTTCGATTCCGGCACAGCCACTGGTATCGGTATCGATGCCGGTACCTGCAGTATCGTCGGGACCAGCTCCTTCCATGCCTTTTTCACCGGGATCGCTCCTTTCGATACCCAGTTTGGAGTCGATACCTGGCATGGACGATGCAGTACTGACTGTCTCAAGTCATATCCGCCAGTACCAGTATTCATCCATTAGAGCTCCCTTTCTGCACCGGCCCAGTACATCCTCCGGTGCCCAGGCTAGTTCTTCAGGGTTAGCCTGTCCAGGGATCGTTCCCATTGGAGATCCTTCTTTTCAGAAATTTCTCCTTGACATGGCAACATTCCTTGCTATTCCTATCCCTGGCTATGATCCTACACAAGGCTCTTCTGGGGAAAAGGAAAATATAATGATTCCTTTACATCATTTTTTGCAGGATCTTCTTCTGAGAATATGGAAAATACCTTTAAGGGTTTCCTCACCTTCTACAGCAACTGATCTTCTGTATCAGGTGCCCCCTCTCCAGGGTTTCAAAAGACTCAACTTCCTCATCATTCCATTGTAGTGGAATCAGCAATGAGGAAGGTAAAAAGCAAGAAGAAGCATTCTTCTTATCCGCCAGGTCGTGCTTCTAGAACACTGGATGCTTTTGGACGTCAAACCTTCCAAACATCTATGCTGGCATCTAGGATTCTCTCATATATTTTTTATATGAGTCTATCCCTTCAGGAGGTCACAAAGAAATTACCTCTTTTGACTCCTTTTCTATCAGAGCCCAAGGCTGCAGACTATTCTTTACTTCTTAGTCATAGCCAGGATATATCTTGCTTTCTTTCTCGTGCTTCCTTAGACTCTTTTGAGTCTGTTAGCAGAACCTCTGCTATAGCCATAGGAGCACGACGTAGAGCCTGGCTACAAGCTTCAGACTTGAACAGATGGGCACAGCAGAGACTGGGTAATACTCCTTGTACTGGAGAAAATCTCTTCAATAGGGAGTCTTTACGTCAGGTTGCTCATTGCTCCACTGACTTCCCTGTTTCTGAGGGCCATCCTAAGCCTTCTCCAGCAGGTAGGAAATGCCCTACCAAACCTTCTTTCCCAAAAAGAAGAAGGTTTTATTCTTCTCCTGCCCATCATACAGATGTTCCCAAACAAGGGAAACCTCGTCCTGGTCTGAAGAATCCAAACTCAAGCCAGGGAAATTAACCCTAAATAGGGTTCTAATTAATCCCTTACAGTTCACTTCTGCTCAGTAGAAGTTTTTTCACTGTTTTTTCATTTAAACCTCTACACTTGGATTCCTGTTTCCAGGACATCCACTTACTCTTAGGTATGCTGAGCTGTGAGGATATTCATGTCTATGGGTCACAGGTTTCCTCCTCTTCCTACAATGAAGAGGTTTGCCATCTATCTCATGATAGTTTTTCTGTACCTCCATGAATTTTCCTTCTACAGACTTACCTTATGGCAAGTCACCCTTCAGCTCCTATTTTCTCTACCCTCTTTTCCAGGGTTTCCCCTGTAGAGTGGTACCATACCAATGGAATGCTTTCTTAGCCTTTCCAGTCTTCCTTTCCAGTGTAGAGTTTTTTCTCTTGAGTAAACCCCCTTTTTTCTCATCTGGGCAGCTCGTCAGACAGGGACAGGATATTCTCCTCTTGTTCTGTCTGTTCTCTCTATTAAAAACAGAAAGATTCTCTATGCTGTGCCATTCAGCAGCTGCCCATGCAGGAGTTTCAATGATTGGACTACTGGTACCTTTCCACTGTTCCAGTCTAGTCTTTCACTACTTTCTGTCTAGCCTTAGTAGTGCTTCCAAGATAGTACTCATCTATCTTGGATAATCCTTATAACTTCTTTTCTGCCATCTCCAAATCCTTGGAGTTGGCAGTATAGTGGAGATGGCAGCTGGTTGCCTTCAACAGCCAGTTTTATTTCCCAACTCTCCTGCATAATGCTCTCTGCAATCCTACAGAGAAGCTTTCCACTATGGGCCCTTGCTAGAGAGCATAAGGGTTTTTTCTCTAAAGACTATCTTATATGTTGAAAAAGGCTTCCTCAGTCATTCCCCATGACAGTGAGGGTTCTTTACACCTTTCTATTTTCTTTTAATAAAGGACATAAGCCTTCTCTACGTGACAGTCTAAGGAGTTCCCAAATTCCTACAGGAAATATGCTCTTTTTCCCTGCAGCTTGTCCTCATGGTATCCTAATCCTCATGGACAGCACATATTTAACTAAATAACGCATGATACCCCACCCCTTGTCCCTCAAGTGGGTCTAACTGGTGTCTCTTCCTATGCGTGTTCTGTCCATTCACCATGTTAGAGTTCTACCGGACTCAGGACTTGCTGTTTACAGACTAATATTATCCTCTGTTTCTCGCAACCATCCTGGTTATTTCCCTGGATAGCATTCCTGCTCCTTCTTAACCAGAGGGAATAGATTCTCTATATCTTCTCAAGTAGGTTCCACCTTCTTGTTATAAGATGAATCATTCCTCTTCACATCTCCCATGTGAAGCTTCCTGTAGACATATCTCTGTCTGCTTAATTGCAGACATTTATCTTTAGACCTATATATACATATATGTACATATGTCTATATGCATTCTTTAGATACATATGTCTGTCAGCCATGTGTGCATCTGTTATGCCCCCTGGATCCCGCCATACACATAGGTATATATATATATATATACCCCTATATCTATATATATATCTACATATCTATATATATATCTGTGTGTATCTGTCAAGATACTTCCTTTAGATGGATATGTATTCACATACTTATCTCTCTAACTGTCTGTGCTCATAACGGTGTTTTCCTTCCTATCTGTTCCAGACAGTGGGCTTACACATGTTCATACTATTCCTCAGTATGTTTAGGCTATTATGCACATAACCACTGCTGTGGTACTGACAGCTTTTACCATAACCCTAGGTTCAGGTATCCCTGAAGCTCCCTATTCCTTTATCTTCCTACCTCTCGTCAGTTAGGAGAGACATGGGGGATCTTCAGTGGATCTCAGGTTTTCAACTCCTCGAACATCTGTCCTTCCTTGGGAATACGGGGTTTTTCTCCATACCCCTTCTTCCCTCAAGGACTAGGCCAGTTTTTGTCAAAATCGGTCAGTCTTCCTCTTTTGCTCTTGACTATCAATAACTCTGTAGACAAAAGAGTTTTCAGCTTTTTCCATAAAGCTTTCCACTAAAGACCTACCGTTTTTTGTACTACCCCAGTTGATTCCTGGGGTCTCCTGTCACTTCTACAGTTTGACCTTCACTTTTACGTCAGTGAGGTCACCTTGAAGATTCCTCTACTGGATCCCCAGTAGATTCCATCAACCTCTCTACTTCCTGCAATCCAGTAGGTAAGGTCCATATTGTGATTGTTCATTTCAATATATTCATGATGAGTATCACACATACAAGGACTCCTTGCCTGTAGTCCTATCTTAGGTCAGCTGTTTTTCCTACAGCTCCTTTCTTATTAACTCCTGCCCTCCATCCTCTGGATGCCTGGCCATATGAGGTGTAGCATTTTTCAATCTCCAACTTGTGGAGGCTCCAGGCATCTTAGCTTGGGAGTCCCCATATGTGAAGACTCATTCCTGCTTGTTCCTGGAGATAGCACAGTTACTTACCTGTAACAGGTGATCTCTGGGAACAGCAGGAATAAGTCTTCACAACCCACCCACCTCCCCTAGGAGTTATATCTCTCTATCTCTCTTCCTTTCCTCTCTCTCTCTCTCTTTGTCTCAGCTATAAACTCAACTGAGGAGAGACAGTTGGAAAGGCGGGAAGGCAGCACGCAGGCGCTGAGGGATGCTCCCAAAAGCTTTCTGATTGGACGCTGGGGAGCGTTCCCGCGCGGGCTCCGTCGGTACCGACGTACCCATATGTGAAGACTTATTCCTGCTGTTCCCAGAGATCACCTGTTACAGTTAAGTAACTGTGCTATATCTCCCCTCAGCCGTCTCTTTTGCAGGTTGAAGAGCCCTAACCTTTTTAGCCTCTCTTCATAGGAGTATCCTTCCATTCCCTTGACCATTTTGGTGGCTCTTCTCTGTACCTTTTCTAATAACGTTATATCTTTTTTAAGATACAGCGACCAGAATTGCACACAAGGTGTGGTCGCACCATGGAATGATACAGAGGCATTATAATACCCTTGGTTTTATTCTCCATTCCTTTCCTTATGATTCCTAGCATTCTATTTGCTCTCTTGATGGAGAGTAGGGGAAGAATGTCTTATCTGGCCATGGGCAAATACAGTATAATCTTCATTACTTTTCCTACAAATGAGTTTTCAGTGAATTTTGATTTGAACTCTAAACACATCTGATTAAATAGAACCTTGTGACATGCCATGATGGAATGCACATCTCCAACGCACTGTTTGCTGTGCTTCATTAGATGATCAAAGGTCAGAGCTGTACTAGTAGAACTTCTGAATCAGCCCCCAAACTTTGCTTAATAAATGTGGTTTATGGAAACCTTCCCTAAATTTATACCATCATGCAGTATTTATGTGACTCATACTTCAGCCGTTACGTTGCTGAAGAGACGAGGTAGTGTGCCATACAGTATTCACACTTGGCAAAATTGGTTCTTTCTGTGTACCATTTTGGTTTCAGAGCTACCAAGGTTGTCAAAACAGGAGGTAGGTATTGAATTTGAAAAAGCAAGTTCCTGGGCTGTTTTGCGTTCTCACATGTTGCTCCCCAGAGTGCTTTTCAGATTTTCTCGCATGTATAGCTGTATTGAGTTCTGAGTTCTGAAATGTTTGTAACCGGAAGACATATGTGCATGGAAGGTATTAAAATTATGTTTAGTGGTACCCAGCTTGTTTTGTTTAGCATTTCTGCAAACAGTTTGGGCTTTATTTTTGACCTTAGGTGCACATTAGTAATACAACACAATCTGTTCATTAGCATTTAAGTGAGCATGCCAGGCTTCAGATCTACCTTAATGTTTGTATCCATAACAAGGCGATGATTCTGTAGCTCACTGCTGGCTTGAGCTCTCAGATCTGTGTATTTTTTATTATAATGCTGCTTAAAATGCAAAGGCAAATGAGCCCTCAGCCAGGCAACACAAACTATAAAATGTCCCTCCTTCCTCCGAAAACATTGTTGTGTTCATCTGATTTTTAGCTGTTTGTGTATAAATTCTACTTACTATTGAACTGATCAGGAAAGTTTGAAACATTATATGTCTTCCATGTGAGTACTATGTCTTCATTATAACCTGACATGATTGCCTTGATCTTCAGACGTTAATCCTGGGCACTAAGATATTTTGAAATTTCTTATTGGATGACTGAAGAACTTTTTTGATCCAGCAGTTTTCTCCTGTTCACGTTCAACAAGGGCTGGCATTAGATGCTATGAGCTTTCATTTTTAATTCCTGGGAAAATGTTCCATCTTTTTGTTTTTTAATCTCCTCCCTCTCGATGTACCTCGTCCGGGCATTGTAGCAACTCTTCTGGGCCAGAGGTCATGCACCACGGTTCCTTCCAGAACGCTGCAATCATGAGCCTGAATCAGGCCACTAGAGGTCACCCTTGAACAGTGACCATGTTTCCCTTTTCCCCTTTCAGGGACTGTAAATGCAGCCTAACCAACCTTGAAATGGAAGACTTGACTTAGGGGTTGAACTGGCAGTACCAGAGACACCGGGCAGCCCATAACTGCAGATTTGCATGAAGGACAGATTATATATACATTAAATATTTTTAATTTGTGTTACATGCTGTGCGACTGATGCTAATTAGATGTATATGCTTACCAGAGCCTTGTGATGATAGAAGAGGTGTCAGATTCCAAGTACAGACTTCTAGTTAGATTACACAGGTACACTAAAAAAAATTTTTTTTAACTGCCTCTAATGTTTCGATTGATTTTTACGTTTTTTGGTGCGCTGAATCCAAATCTGGTAACCAATTTGCTCCATCACGTACAGATTTTTTGCTACATTGGGTTAGCAGTTTGAGGTGAACGTTTCAGATTGAGTGCGATCAAGATAAAAGTTTCTTGGATGAATTCTTTATACTAATTATTTAGTAGTTATTCAAATAAGAATAAAGAAAATTGTAACAAGGCAGCACATAAGAATAGAGTAATGTCAACAAAACACACTGTGATGGTAGCAAAATTGTCTGCACTTAAAACAGCCACATACATGTGCACAAACATTGAGCATATAAGAGCGAGGTTAGACACAAAGCAAAGCAAAGAAATGTGCAAAAAATGTTGTACAGGTATGTATGTAAGAATAGAAAACGCAAACCGCACCATTGCAATACATGAAGACAAACACCCGATGGTGTGAAAATAAAATTCTAATAAATGAGATCCGACACTGTGGTAATAACTAGCAAATTTTTATTTCAAAGTTTAGTAAAAACACGATATTTGTCAACACAGTTTAGATTTTAAAGTCATTCTTGGGTCAATCAATCTCCTGGTGGGCCCGTTTCTTCTTCCCCCGAATGCTTCTCTTGGTGCGCTGCTTGGCGTATTTTTCATCTGGGGTTTCCCGCAGCAGCAACCAGCAGAAATCAGCCATCATAGTGGTGTACCTTCTCTCTGCGTCCTTGATGTCCTGGTGAAACCTTTCACCTTGTTCTTCACTGTACGCCCCCAAGTTTTCGGGAAAGTAGTTCACATGGGAGTGCAAGAAATGGACTTTCAGGCTCATGTTACAGCCTTGTTCTTTGAAGGCATTGAGCATCCTGGCAACAATATCCTTATAGTTCTCATCCCGCCTGTTCCCCAAGAATTTGAGAACAACATCCTTGAAGGAATCCCAGGCTTCTTTTTCCTTCTCAGACATCGTTTCAGCGAATGCTCCATCTGAAATGAGTTTTCTTATATCAGGGCCAACAAACCCTTTAGCTTTGCTTCAGAAAGTCGGGGGAACTTTGAGCAAAGGTACCGAAAGCACTCACCATCTTTTGGAAGGGACTTGATGAATTGCTTAATGAGACCCAACTTAATGTGGAGAGGTGGTAATAGAATTTTATCACGAGGTACCAAGCTCTCATGAAGAACATTTTTCTCACTGGGTCTCAAATACTCCCGAATTGGCCAGTCTTTTTTCCCCCAGTGTAGGTCGCGGGCCCGGCTATCCCACAAGCAAAGGAAGCAGGGATATTTGGTGAAACCGGATTGCTGCCCTAATAGCATGGATAGAATTTTAAAGTCTCCACAAATCATCCACTTATGCTCATCATAACGAATCTTCTGAAGAATCAGGGCCAAATTCTCGTATTTTTCTTGGAGAATAACAGAGTGAGCAATAGGAACTGAAGCGAATGTGTTGCCATTATGAAGAACACCTTTTATGCTGTCTTTTGACGAATCAATGAACAGCCGCCATTCAGCAGGATCATACTTGAGTTTAAACTTTTCCATCACTCCGTATATATCGTTGCAAAATACCAAATCTTCCTCTTTGCTGAAATACTTCCAAAATTGTGTCTCGCGGTTGCGGTACCAATAAAAAGTTGTTCCTGGTGACAATAGATTTTTCTGTTTAAGCCGAGAACCTAGCAGTTGGGCAGCATCTTTTGGGAGTCCTAAATCCCGGACTAAATCATTCAATTCAGCTTGAGAGAAAAGTTCAGGTTTCGGATCTGGTTCAGTTTCAAACTCGGAAGTACTGGACTCATCGGGAAAAGCCATCTGATGAGTCTCATCATGATCAGAACCGTCCACACAAATATGATCCAAAGATTTTGGTGGTTCAGGCACAGGTACTTCGTTGCTATGAGGCATAGGCCTAATTGCTGAGGGAAGGTTGGGGTAACTTATTACGTTCTTATTTTTAAGTTGTATCCCTTCACAATGCAAGAGCAAAAATAGCAGTCACTGCTGTGGTCTCTTTGTTCACGCCACATCATAGGTATTCCGAAACGAAATGCTTGTTTTTTACCTTTCATCCATAAGCGTAGATCTTCCTCACATGTCTTGCACACTTTGTGAGGAGCCCACGGTTTGTCTTGATCGCCTAACTTCAAACCGAAATAGGTGAAATATACTTTTTTAATAAATGCAGAAATGTTCCTCTGCCGCTTTTTCACGGTATATTCCCCACAAATAAAACAAAAACTGTCCGGAGAGTTGACTCAACCTCTGGCTCTATGAGCCATCACAAATACACAGCACTGCAAACTACAACTGTAGTGAACCACTTCGGAATAAAGCCGGATTACGACTGAGCAAACAAAAGGTAATAATGAACTTGCAAGAAACTGAAATTTGACAGGAACGTTCATGTCGCAACCACCGTGTTTGAGCGAGCGAACGAGGCGAGGCGAACAGGAAAGAACATTCGCCAGCGCGAGTACTGGATTTAGCCCCCCGCCTCCCAATGGTCCTGTTAATGTATAAAATGAATACAAAACACTCTAAAATATCATGAGGGAGTGTTTCTAGTTAGTTAACCATTACAACCTCTATTTTGGGCCAAGAAAATAAACTGCAGTCGGCTAAAAAGAAATTATGTGAACATTCCTTATATGGGTAAGAAATCTAATTTTGCAAGAAAACGTGACGTGATGGAACATTTTGGCTATTTTTCTTGGATTCAGCACCCCAAAATCTATAGGAATCAGTTGCAAAACTGGAGGCAGTTTTTTGGTAGTGTACCTGTGTTATTTTTCAATTTTTAGGTGTTCGTTCAGAAAAAAGAAACGAAAGTTGGTTTAGTTTCCTGGTCCGGTCTGTTCATCCAGCATGACTCCCTTGCTCTGAGAAATCAGTTAGATATATTTTTGTTGGAATTTGCTGGGTGGCAGGAACAGAGAAGCACAATTTTGCATGACAGTGCATTGATCTGATTGTGGCTGCCATGTTATCACATGGTTTTAGTGGTGGCAGCTTAGTGCTGATGTGCAGAGTTAGCATGAGAAAACATTTTTTGTAAGGTGCATGGGAATGTGCTGCCAGCACACTTACCATTGTGGGTGACATTTCAATCATGTGTTGCAGGCAGTCCCAGCGGGAGTCCTGCAGAACTGCCTGTCCCGCATGATTGAAGTAGCAAGAGTGCTACACCACTTCTGATGGAAAGATGGCGGGTGGTGGGTTCCTTCACACCTCTGGTTGGTCAGGAACTGGTTAAAAGATAGAAAACAGAGAGCAGGGCTAAATGGTCAAGCTTCTCAATGAAAAAAGGTGAATAGCTGGCATTTTCCTGGGTGGCCATCAGATTAAACACCAGTAGGCCCCACCTCTGCATGCTGAGCCTGAATGCATGACGGCCTAGCTCCTATTTGCCAAGATCCGTAGTGTCCTGGCTCAACAAATTGGCTTGTACACTGTTAATTCCCATAATGTGTGCCACCACCAGATACATCAAATAAGACTCTGCCCAATGACAGAGCACTGCATCTCTACAGCTACTGCAGAACACTGACTGCCTTGCCCTCCAGGAGGCTCCAGAGCCTCTCCAGAGCTAGACAGATTGCACTGGCTTCTCGTTTGTTGATTGAACAGGAGGCTTCCTGCAGGAACCAGCATCCCTGTAAAAACTGACCTAAACAATGAGCTCCCCAGCTCACAAGGCTGACATCTGTGGTGATTAGCACCCGATCAGTGCCTCAAAATGCATTCTGTACATGAGAGGGTGAGTCTGCAATTACCAGGTCAACTCCCCCTTGATCTTCCAGTGAAGAAGGAAGGACTGATCTGGTGAAACGGAATATTCAGTGCCGGAAGCCGGATAAGCTCGGCACTGAATATGCGATTGAAATAAAATTGGCAGCAGCCAGGCACTTTGCAAGGGCTGACCACTGCTGCTGAATCCCCTTATAAAGAAGCTTTGCAGCCTGTCGGACACACCTAGCTGTGAGTTTGGTTTAATCTGCACAGCTACCTTTATTACTGAGCCTGTTAGACTTGGCTCCGCGAGTGTCTGCGCTTCCACCAGAACTTGTAGTTATCATAGAACAGAACATGCAGTCTGCCAGACTGATCTAACAACTGTTTGATTCTGCCAGTGCAGCCTGTCTGCCAACTCGGCCTCTTGTGTTAAGGTCCAGCAGTCTCAAAACCCATTGTTGAATTAGGCCACTACGGTGCTATGAATACTCAAACGCGTTGCCAGGTTGCTCTCACTGCTCACTCCACTTTAAGCAACTAAGGACCATTCATGCTTCTATGCCCTATTAAACTCTTCATGCTTTAGCTACCAAGGCCAGAGGGCATTACACTAACATGTTTCTCCTCAGTCTTCCCCTCAGGCAGGGCAGGTCCAACCACCAGGCAAATTAGGCAGTTGTCTAAGGCAGCAGCTTCTGGGGGGAAGAGATAGAAAAAAGCAGGGCATTCAAAGCTAAACAGTAGATTCTGATAGCCGAAGTGAGGGGGGGACGGGACATAAAATTAAGGTGCCAACTGCTTGAACAACTTTTGTGCCGAGCCTGCCCTCAGAGCCTCATTCCATGACTTCTTGTTCTAGAACGTCCTTTCTCATGATTAGATTTGCTTCCTAATGTCTTATTAATACCTTTCAGATATTTGAATAACTCTGTTATGTCACTCCTGTCGCACATCTCTCGTAGGGTATATGTGCTTAGATTTCTAAGTCTCAGAGTTTCTGGAGGAGTGGTCTTCAAAAAGTAACACAATTCTCCTGTTGAGTTCTCACTAAAGATCTGTACAACAGTATACATAATTTTGAGGGCTTAATTTATAAAGAAAAAAGAAGTGAAATTGCAGAGGGTGGACCTGGGGCTGTGGGTGGGGCAAGGGCAAGACATGACTAACATAGTACAATTTCAGCATCTCATCCTGTTCTAAAATATGGACAGTAACAAATAAAATCCCGCATTCACTAACAGATTCGCGTTCAGTAACTCAGGACTAATCCAACATAAGCCTCAGAACCAACCATAAGGCACTCACAACTGGGTACTATTATCTCCCCAGTTATGTGCCGGTTAACATCAACGGCTAATGTTGGCAAAAAATCATATCACACTATGTAACAAACACAGTTCATAATTATTGACCAAAAAAATACTTAGCTTTTCTGTGTGATATGAAAATGTCAAGTTGCTCTTGTCGTTTAATTCCCTTAGTAGTAGATATCATATTTTTTCATAGTCTTCAAAAAATCTTGTCCCATCATATTTTTTCTTTCTCCGTGATCTTCAAAACATCTTGTCCTTTCTTAACGCCGACCATATTACGCGCCCGTGCGTTTCTCCTTATAGGGCTTTTCAAGGGACGAATGTTAACATCAATATCTGGAAAAAACACTACCAATCAATGACTGAACTTGTGCGAAGTTACCATCATCACGCACTTATTGAAAGATGATAAAAATCATTAAGTAATACCTTGTGTATCCGCCGCTTAGCGCATCTAGAGACTCACCCCCTCTGATTCTCCGGGGAATCCCAAAGACGCCGCGCATGCGTGACTCCTAGTTGGTTAGCCGTTTTAAAAGGACCTCAGGCCCGCCCTACTGAGTGACTCATTACTGTGGACACACCCCCTCTAAACACATGCCGCCCACTCAATCCTGGCGTTCAGACCGCCGGGTTGCACAGTATCCAAAGTGTAAATCCAACGTTGTTCTTTGTATAGCAAAAGCTGATCACGTGATTTTCCGAACCCATCCGTGGGTACTTCTTCAATACACCAACAACGAAGTTGTGTGAATTTGTGATCATTTTGTAGACAATGTGAAACTATCGGGGCTTCTTTACGAGCACAACATAGTCTACTCTCATGTTCCTTCATTCTGATGTTAAACGAACGGATTGTTTTGCCAACATATAGCAGACCACATGGGCATAAAATGGCATAAACCACATGAGTGGACTCACAAGTGGTAGCCTGTTTTATCCAATGGTGTTTACCTTTGTGCACAAAAGAAGATCCCTCGATCGTAATGTCACAAATCGTAGTGTCCACAAATACAATGTCCCCCCAACGGAATCCTTTGTTCTGGCGATATCAAAGGTCTTAACCTAGTTGGACTTAAGTATTCCTTCAAATTGCGGCTCAGCTTCCAAACGCATCGCACAGATTTATCCTGAAGACCCGGCACTATTTTCAACAATGTGCTGTGTTTTTTGAAAATTTTCTGCATACTAGAGCTTAACGGAGAATAGCGCGCCACTAAATTAATTTTTTCCTTTCTTCCTTGGTCTGTACTTTGTTTGCGAGAAGTCAACAATAAATCTCTGTCATTATAAAGAGCTCGCTGGTATGCTCGCTGAACTAAGGAGCGGGGATAACCTCTTTCCACAAAGTTCTGTATCAGTCGTTTAGACTGCTCCTTATAATCTTGGGTTGTAGAACAATTACGCCGATATCTGAGAAACTACGATATCGGGAGGCTGTCTTTCAACTGAGGAGGGTGTGCACTGTTGTAATGAAGCAGAGCATTACGATCAATGGATTTGCAAAATATTGAGGTGCCCCATCCCTTGGATTCTCTAAAAATTTGTAGATCTAAATAGGTGATGCTCTCCCTATGGAACTCACTCGTGAATTTGATATTGACATCCCGATGATCCAACCACTGAAGAAAAAGGTGCAAAGTGAGATCTGTACCTTGCCATAGCATGAAAACATCGTCAATATAACGATGTCATGCCTTGTTGTTAGACAAATATGGGGAAGCAGGAAACCATTTCTTCTCAAAATCTCCCATATATAAATTTGCGACTGATGGGGCACAGGTGGCACCCATGGCCACCCCCCGATGTTTGAAGGTACAATACTCCTTGGAACTCAAAAAAATTCTTAAACAAGGTCAACCTCGTGAGTTCCTGCAAAAATTGTAACTGAGCTTGAGATAGATCACCTCTGTTAATCAACGCCTCCTGTACTAACTCACTAGCCCTTTCCTGAGGGATGTTTGTATACAGCGATTGGACGTCTAAGGTCACTAATATGATATCATCTTGCATGGCCCAATGGGATAACTCTTTCAATATGTTTAACATGTTAGTGTAATGCCCTCTGGCCTTGGTAGCTAAAGCATGAAATATGAACAGACTAAAATAGGCACCACCTAAAATATGGACAGACTAGGCACCACCTATCTCCCTTAGCTCTCAGACCTGTACATAGTTACCTTCTTTACTGTTCATAGTTGTGGGACCTTTGGTACTAGTTCATATTTATTGGAATGTTCTTATTCTCTGTAAAACATTCGCTCAGGCACTGTTAATCTGTTAAGCTCTATGTAAACCACCTTGGATAGTAGAAGGGCGGTATATAAACAAAATGTGTACCTGTATATAATGTATATAGTTTTCACTGTTCTGCTCTGTCCATTCTTAACATTTGCTGTTTACTCATTTTGCTTGTGGTTATAAGACGTTACATGTAAAACAAACTCTGCTTTGTTGATTGTTGTTTATTGTGAACCGCAACTGATCTCAGGAAGATGCGGTATATAAATGTTTGTTAAATAAATAAATAATAAATATAAACAAATTTAAATAAATAAATTTTAAATAAACATGACTTCACTTCCAAACACGCACGCAATATGCTAATACGTTTCCTCTCTCCTCCCCCTCCCTAGCACAATCATTTTTTGACACAGGGGAACGGTGGAGAATGAAGAGACAGTCAAATATCTCAAAAGTATTTCAGAGTCATTTCAACTTGTTATAAATCCAGGGATCCATTTCTGTAAAAATGTACATATGCAAATTTCTTTCCCCATCTACAAAAAGAACTTAATTATGTGTGTTATGCCTACCCTACGAATCAACGTGTATATACTGCTAATTTGTCTGTCCTGATTTGACAGCTTCCATTATGTAATCAACCCCGCTACTGATCGCTGGAAGTAGCGGTATACAAATGTATGCTAAATAAATGCATGGAATGGCCTCCCAGTGGAGACCAAATCAGGGAAAAAATCCAAAACAGACTCATAAATGAAACTAACATTTTTTTTTGTGAATGTCCCTAGTTCCACTTAACTCATGATTGTATAAACCTCTATTGTATCTCATCCAAGTCGTCTTTCTTCAAGTTCTCACCTATTTAGCCTCTCTTCATAAGAGGAGTGTTCCCTTCCCTTTATTAGTTTTTGTAACTCCTCTCTAAACCTTTTCTAGTTCCACTAGTTCTGGGGCTAACCAGAACTGCACGTAATATTCAAGAAGTGATCATAACAGAATCGTAGAGCTTTTTTGAGGTGTTGGGTGCTGGCTGCTTAGGCTTGTGTTTTAGTATGCAAAAATAAAATGATATGAAACAAAAACTAAAAAATGTAGTGGAATGAAAAGAAATGAGAAACTCTTCCTGCAAACTGTAGTCTGGAATGAAGTAAAATAAATTAGCATTTAATATAACCTTAAGTGAGTTCTATTTGAAAAAGGTGATTAATAAATTAAAATAAATGTATGCAGTGCTGTGCTCAGAGTTCCTTAGAAAAATTAATAACATTAAACACTAGAGGAGTAGGCTGAATGGTACAAATAATATATCTATCATCATCATCGCCATCAATTTTTGCTCATGAACTGCCTTTCTTCTTAAAATTTGAGGTGAAATTAAATTAGAGAGAAAATTATATCAGAGCTACATTACAAAATAAAATTTAGTAACGTGTAAAAACAAAACCCTAAGGGGGTCATTTTAGAAGCTTTATTCATGCTTTCCATATCTGAATGCCCAGTCAGATGTCAGAAACACGGAGACGTACCAAGAGCTATTTTAGAAAGCCCCGATGTTACATATCTCTGGAGTAATCACATCCATGTCACAAGGGGGCCTGGTGGAGGCATGTCTGGGGTGCTCCTTAAAAGATACACGCATGCACCTGATTTCAGAAATGACCCACCGGTGGTGACGTCCGTGTCGATGCCTGCTCCAGAGCATAACTAATTACGATACCCAAACACCTGTAGAGAGTATGGGAAGAAGACGCTTTCATGTTCCCAATACTTTTTGCGATGGTAAAGAAATAGAAGTAAATTAAGACACTTCTTTTGTGGCTGCCATACCACTGCACCTCTTGTAAAATGGCAGGCTGTAACGTGTATGTTGCATGAGATAGACATATCCACTCTGGAATACCATTGCGGGCATGTTTATGTGGCTTAGGTCACCAATGTGTATATTGAGAATGGTCAAGTTTCTAAAATTTACATGTGCTCTGCATATTTTTTTTTGCACAGGACCATGTTTTTTTTTTTTAATTTTGGAGACTTGTATCTTTGAGGGAGGAGACACGGCTATTTCAGAAGGCCCTTATACGTGCCCACCTTCTCTGCTTCCACTCCCACGGTATTTGAGATGTTTTCACCTGGACGTCCCAGGTTGTATATAGACAGACTTTCTAAAATGTGCCTGCACGCATATTAAACCTAAGAAGTAAGCCAAGAATAATTACAAAGTCATCAAACTTGTAAGCAAAGCACATCTTAATGTAATGTCAAGATAATAAAATACCAGCCATCTTTTAAAAATAATACACCACAAAGTACGTGAAACTTCAGCCAAAACAAATAGATCGGCAACCGGTTCAGTTCTATTCTGCTCCACCTCTACGGGTAGAACCTGACATCACTTCCTTCTGGAGGCTCAAGATGTGCTGGAAAGCTGTTCCACCCTCTTCAGGCACAAATTAAGCTCTAATTATCTCTTTCCTTACGCAATCAAGAATATCTCTGGCTCTGTCCACCTCCTTGTCTTGCTGTTTCCTTACGCTGAAATCATCGGATATAATCATCCCTTGGATGTCTTTGTGGACATTAGCATTTCACCCCTTATGTATTGCACCTTTGTGTTTTTATGCCCAAATTGCATAGCTTTGATTTTTTTTTAAATTGTGTAAACATAGCTGTTGAGCAATCATCTGCTTTTCAAGCTTACCAAAATCACTTCTCATTCCATCTCTTCCCTTAGCTGTGTCCACTCTGTCACATGTCTTAGTGTCATCCACAAAGACAATTTTTTTCTCCTAATCTCTCTGCAATATTGCGGAGAAATATATTGAGCAGACCAGCCCCAGAGCTGACTCCTAAGGGATTGCATTAATAAAGTTTCTTGCCTCAGAGTGGATTCCATTTATTGCTGCCCGCTGTCTATCACTGAATCAGTTTCTCATCCAGGTCACTGCTTCATGGCCCGCTCTCAGCTTGCTGAGTTTATCTGTGACCTCTTCTATGGAACAGCATTTAAAGCTTTGCCGAAATCCAGCTAAACCACATCCAGCTCACACCCCTGGTTCTAATTTTCTAGTCACCCAATAAAATGAATAATCAGGGTCACCTGGCACACTCTTTGCTTTGTAAACCCGTCATGCCTAAGATGCTGCAAAACTCCAAATTCAAGATACTTAAATATCCTGTTCTTGAGCAGCATCAGACTAATGGGCCATTAATTTCCTCTGAAGTCAGACTAATAGGCTTTTAATTTCCAGTTGTCGCTCTTATAAAGAACATTATCCATCCTTCCCCAGCACCATGAAACCACACTTGTCTCCAAATATCTATTGAACAGATCCTTCAGAATATCAGTGAAGAACTCTCTAAACTCCCTTTATATTATAAATATGTGCAAAAACAATTACGTGGGGGCAGGAAAATGCATCCGTGGATGGAGAGGAAAGGAGAGAGGCATGTGCTGTGGCCTGACGAGTAAAGACTGGGGTGTTGCTTGTATTGCGGTATGAGACTAAGGGATCGACGCTGACAGTGGGAATGGTGGCACTCTGGGAAAGGGGCACTGGGCCAACGGCAGCAAAGGCTATAAGTGCCCCGAGGTTCAAGCCCTCGGCAGTAGCAGGAGGAAGAGAAACTGTGGCCAAATGGGATAGATAGCATACAGAGGACATGGCAGCTGGAATTGTGATGGTGAAAAGGAGAGAGAGTGAGGTGATGATAGCAGAGGTTTGCCGCACAGGATGGGATCACTATGGCCTCAGAAGAAAAGCTGGGAGAACTGATGAGCTGCAGCAAAAGTAGATGATAGGCGAAGCCGTTAGGACCAGACCTATAATAGCAGCTAGCAGTAAAAAGAACCCGATTACCTGTGGGCTGGCTGCAGTAAGAGTGGGCCTGAGAAGGAAAATGATGGACTTAGCAGCAACTGGCCACTGACGTGTGTGTAGCAAGTTGGCTAGCATAAAAAAGGTCAGATCGAAAGAAAAGAGCTCAAAATAAACTATAAATGTTGAAATGTTTCTTGTGCAGGGAACCAAGCCCTCCAAAAAAGAAACTTCTCCTGTTATTCTAAAAAGTAGTGTGCCCATCCAGCAATTCACTAAGAAGTATAATACTTTCAAATGAAATACACACCAAACTCTTATAGGAACTAGAGAGTACTTAGCCGGTGCTTGTAGCAAAACTTGCAGCTGGAGCTCAAAGCAGTTCCGGAATCGAGCCAGATGGTAAGTCCCCAAACAGAGCTAGTTCAGCAACGGCAAACCACCGCAAACAGCGACACAGCCCTGTGTTTCGGTCCATCATGCGAGCGGTCCTGCATCAAGCTTCAGGCAATGAAATTGAAGATGGTAAAAACAGCCAATTGTGTGGCAATTTAGAGCAGCTTTTGGGTCCTACGGTGGCTGCTGTTCACTATCATAGACACAGCGTATAGTGGTAGTTGGAAAGGCGCAAATGAGCAGTTTGACACCATGAGGCCATGAGCTCCTGCTGTGTTTACTGGGTGGTCATAAGGTGTAGTTGCACAGCACCCTTTACCTGAGGGGAAGGGGAGCGAGTAGAATTCAAAGAAAAAATGTTGTTATTTTTAAAGTCCGTTTTTGTTCAACAGTACACAGGGATGAAAGCAGAAGAATGCATGTGCTCCACTTAGAACTGCCCTCCTTTCCCCCCAAAGACTGTAAGTTGAAACTAGGATAAAACTGGGGATTTAATTAGGGGCAGTTATGTGATTAAAAGAAGAGCAGGATATGTGCTTTACTTTCTGCTCACAGAGACTGTAGGAGGGAAATTAGGGAAGGAACAAAATTGAAGGCAAAATAACAAAGCCCTGAATAATTAAGGCTCAGACATTAATGGCACCTTTCTGAAGGGAAGACAAATAATAAGGCTTTAAGAAAACAAATGATCTGAACAGCTCTGAAGATAGAACAAGCCAAGGAAGTCACTAAACATAATTTCACTGGGGTACACGGAAGGCGGTAAGCTCCCATAGCTGTTTCAAATTGGTAATTTCATCCAATTACAAAAATATATTGAATAGTACAATGAAAACGTTTACATATAAGAGAGAGAAGAGATGAGTGGTTAAAGATCATTCAAGCTCAGCCAGGTTGCTTATGGTTAAGATTATAGCTGACCTTCCATAGATTTCAGGTTTTGCTGCTTGGATGTCTGGCATGTAAACTGAGTTTTGAGATGCGCTGTGCGCCTTACAAGAAAGGCTGGAATCTTCTTACACTGATGAGTGAGGGTGTGGGCAAATTTCTGGAAATTCTATATCATAGAAAAATAGAGGAATGAGTAGAAAAAATTCACATATTAGACAGGGACATGCTTGCATTTATATTCTCATTTAGCCAGAAAAAGAGTTTCACTAAGGTATCCGTATCGTCTTCAGGGAACATTAACTCTTGAGTATGTGGAGGGTGGTAGAGAAAGAGAGAATCTTTGTGTTTGTAAAGTTAAGACAGCAGGTGAGTGTTCTGCCAGAAGAAGATGCTGATCCAGAAGATGAGAGATATTCACAATTTGGAGTCTCATCTTCAAGTCTAAGAGCTATAGCAGAGGGAAAAAGGAATCAGATCTACTGAACAGTAACTGAACTGTGAGATAGCCACTTCAACTACATATACATATTTTTCTTCTTTTTGTTACTTTAAACTATTTTTAGGAATGTTTCACATCAGGGGTACTGCCTCCTGTTAAGGGTCAGCTGTCAGTCAGTTTATCATTCCATCCTTATGCATAGCTTTATTTGCGCATGTGCAAGCAAAGCTCTGCGTAAGGAGCCAGAATGGAGCAGCTTCCATTCAAGTAGCATTAAGTCCAAGCTTGTAGCAGCGAAGACTGAGAGCTGGTGGAAGTTTGCACTCCTTCCAGCTGTATGTTAGGGCAGAGTTCGTTGGAAATTCGGGCCTGTCCTCACCAAAGTGGGTGGGAAACCTGGGCCCTACCTGCCAAAGAAGTGAAGACCCTAGAAAATATGAGCATCATGGCAGGTGGGAAGCTTGGGCCTTGCCTGCCAATGAAATACTGAAGCTGGAAACTCTGACTGCTGCGTCAAGTGGACAGTTTAGGCCTCACCCAGCAAAGAAGTCAAGACGCCAGGAAATGTGAGCACTATGGCGGGTGGGGAGCCTGGATCCCTTCAGTCAATGAAATGCTGAGACCTGGAAATTGTGGAATGGCTGTAGACACAAAAGACGGGGAGCTTGAGCTGCCTGCAGATCAAGAAGGAGAAGGTACAGTGGATATGAGAAAATTACCACCTTACCTCCCTGCCATTCTTTATTATTGACAGCAGTGCTCATTCACAGCTTCCCCTGCACTCAGTCAAGTTCCATGTTTCATTTTTGTTTGATATACCATCTATCAACATGGGTTATCTGGAGTGGGAGGAGTGGCCTAGTGGTTAGGACAAGGTACTTCAGGCCGGAGGGCCGGGGGTTCAAGTCCCACCTGGGGACAGCAATCTCAGGCCGGAGGGACTGGGATTTCTAGTCCTATAGGTACTCCTTGTGGTCTTGGGCAAGCCACTTAACCCTCCATTGCCCATGTTCCCTGTAAGTATTAGCGTATGTGTGTCATATCCCCTCGTGTTAAATGTATCTCCCAATTGACCGCTTTGACCCGGTGAAAAGCGGGATATAAATACAGCTAAATAAAATAAAATAAAATCTAGACGGCTCACTGCCACTTTTAAGCCCTCCCCCCCAGTATAGTCATTTATTCACTGAGGCCTTCTCATGCAAGAAACCCTCATTTACTCTCATGCAATCCCTGTACACGCATCTCTTTCTATTCACTGACTCACTCAGCTCACCCCAATGCTCATAACCCCCTTCCACTCATTCAGCATGCCTCACACTTATAATCCCCATCCACTCACTCATTTAGCCCGTCTACTCACTCAGTCATTCACTCACCACTAAGTTCCCCATCCACCACTCAATCACCCCATTCACACACTCATTCAGGCCCCCACCACTCATTCACCTCATCCACTCGCTCATTCAGCCCTCCAGCACTAATTCAAGCCATCCTTCACTGACCAAAGTCGTCATACCACTCCTAACAATCTCATCCACTCACAATTCCTGACTAGTCATTAAGTACCTAGACACCTCTAAGCCCCTGCCTTCTAGAATCTGCTTGCTAAAATTCAAAATTTCCTGTCTCCAGGATTCCTACTTGTACTTTTCCTGCCTTTTTTTCCAATGAACTTTATTGTCAGACTTCAAATTTCATGCTTTTTTCCAACAAACCTCTCTGCAAAATTAGATTCAAATTTCATGCTTTTTCTTCAACAGACTTTCCTGCCAAAATTCAAATTTACCATTTCAAACCCTTTTTTCAACCCTGGTGTTTGGGGGCCATTTTCAAGAGGTGAGTTTTCAGACTCCGGATTGTCCTCCCCGGAGTTTTTTCCTTTTTGGCAGCAGGCCTGGTCCTTCTGGCATGGAAATTCAGACCCTGTGACATTTGGGTGCCCTCGGGTACAGTCTCATGTGGGGCAGATGGAGAGTGGAAGCCCTGTTCGATTGCCTTTGACTAAGCATCCCCGGCATGGGGCACCTCCTGAAGATGGGAAACAGCTGAGAGCTGTCTTCTCCTCCCCCCCCCCCCCAAGAGGTTTTGAGCTGTCAGAGGTTTTGACTATGACTTGGATTCAGATGGCTTGATGCTGGACTCTTGACGTAGATGTAGAAGAACTGTTGCCTTCAGAAGATTGAGAAGAGGCCGGAGTGATTAGCCCATTCCAAAGGGAGGAACTGGCGGCACTGAGTGCCAGGATCTCATCCACCTTGAACTTGATGGATGCTTCTGGCATGGAGCAGGAGCTAAAGGTATACCCGCTCCTTCAAGGAGTGTGAAAATCCACTACTGTCTTCCCGTTTCCAGATGTGATCAAATATATGATTCAGTTGGAGTGGGGCTCTCCTGACTCTCTGCCTAAAGGGTTAAGGATATGTAAGAAGATCTCTGCTCTTCCAGAGAAGGAATGTGTTGAGTGTTTTGACATTAACAAGGTCAATGCGCAGAGCATGGCAGTTACCAGACTGACCACCACCACTCTCGCCCACCCTACCCCTCACCCCACCCATCCCAGGGTTGCATAGTCGTCATATAAATTGACAGCTGTCCTCCAATTATGTGCAACAACCACCTTTTCTCCTTGTCCTAGAACTGCTTTATAACCATCTTAATCAGCATGTCGTGTATTCAGTGCAGTAGTTGTGATGCCTTCATTCTAAGAAGACTCATTTGGAGTCTAAGAGCTTGCCCTGTATGTCTGAAGTTATCTGCCATGCATAAAGAATTGATTCTATTAAGGAAAACATTAGCTGCAATTAAACACACCTCCTCTAGGGTACAAATTGAAAAAAATCCACCACCACTCCCACAGAAAATCAAACAGTCCAGGAACAAATGGATCACAATGGGCTCTGGCAGGCTCACCTTTGCCATCAAGAGATATCCCTGCATAATGCCTTCTCTCCCTTGGGAAATTTGAGTGCCCAATTAGTGGAAACTGAAGTGCCCTTAAACAAGAAAGTTAATGACCAATCTACTGATAATGCCCTAAATATAAAGAAACTGACACAAAAGAGGAAACTACTACTACTACTGGGAGATTCCATCATCAGAGGCACCAACTTGGGAACACAGTTCAAAGGGGAGAAGATGGTCAAATGCTTTCCAGGCTCTTCAGCCAACAGGAATACAAAGCAAATTGCTGGCATAGTTAGTGTAGAGAAAGTTAGCATTCCAAAACTGATGTCATCATCTATTTGGATACAAATGAGCTGGCTAGAAACAGTGCCTCTACAGTTCAGAAGGATTTCCAGATTCTGGGAGAGAAACTCAAACCCATTGCTAACACTATAGCATTCTCAGAAGTTCTACCTGTTCTTGGTAAGGAGGCAGAAAGGCTGCATCACATAATCATCTTTAATATATGGCTCCAAACCTGGTGCAAACAAGAAATGATTTAGATATATAGGCTACTGGGGAAATAGATTGAACAACAAGAGGCTATACTGTGCTGATGGACTACATCTCTGTTGCATGGAAAAGAATCCTTAGTGAAAAATTCAGGCATTATGTAGGAAAGGGGGGTGATGGACGGAAAAGAGCAAGTTCAGGACATCACTCCCAGTAAAAACGTAATAACAGTGGAAACAGCTGCAGTATTAACCCACACATCAATATCAAGTGGAAGAGGAGTGTAAAACAAAATGCATGCAAAATACAGGCAAGCCAGTCAACAAATGCTAGAAAGCAATGAGCACAAATGCTCGAAGCCTAGCCAACAAAGTTCCTGTCCTGGTGGAAATGTACTTGGACATTGTGGCCATTACCGAAACATGGTTCAATGAGTTGCAAGAATGGGATATAGCCATAGCTGGCTATAATCTATTTAGAAGAGATGAAGAGGGTAGAAAAGGAGGAGAAGTAGCCCTATATGTCAAAAGCAATATTAAAGATGCTGACATGCAGGGAACATGGGGAAAAGAAGAAGTGCTGTGGAATGTATCGGAAAGAGGAGATGGCACTGTCATTCATACTGGTGTAGTCTACAGGTCTCCAACTCAAACCGAAGAAATGGATAGCAAATTGATTATTGATATTGCAACGATAGTCATGAAGGGGGAAGTGATCATATTGGGTGACTTTAATCTACCGGATGTGGATTGGAGTATTCTTTCTGCAAATCTGGAAAGAAGTAAAAAAATTGTGGATGCCTTCCAAGATGCACCACTTGGACAAATGGTGATGGAACTGACCAGGGAAAGCTCGATGCTGAATTTAGTATTCACCAACGGAGATAGCGTGTTGAATATCTGGATAGGTGCCCAGGTGAGCAACAGTGATCATCACACGGTGTGATTTGAGATAAAAGCCAAGGTTGAGTCCAATCACAGAAAGTTCAAAATCCTAGACTTCAAAAACACTGATTTCAGTAAAATGGCCAAGTGCCTGAAGGAGGAGTTGGCAGGGTGGGAGGGGATAAGGGAAGTGGAATTGCAGTGGGCTAAACGAAAGAAGGAAAGGAAAGGAAAGAAGGAAAGTAAAGTAAATAAAAGCAAGAGAAGAAGGAAAACGATTTGATTCTCCAAAGAAATGGCTGCACAAATAAAGGCAAAAAACACAGCTTTCACAAAATTCAGAAGTTCACAAACAGAGGAACACAGAAAGAATACAAGATAAAACTAAAAGAGACAAAAGAGAAATAAGGCTAGCAGAAGAAAAGATGGCTAAAGATGTGAAGTGTGGCAAGAAGACTTTTTTCAGGTATATTCGGGAGAGGAGGAAAATCATTGGTGGAATTGCAGGACTCAAAAGTGCCGGAAACGAATTTGTGGAAAGTGACATTGAAAAAGCGAAAATGCTATCATTTATTTCAATTTATAACCAACATATTGAAAAAGCTCATAACAGTTCATAACATATGAATAAAATTACACCTGCATTTTTTGTGTAGACCAATTTAAAACAATCAATACAGCACAAAAAATACATTTATCCCTCCTCCTAATCATTCAGTACATAAGAACATAAGATATGCCATACTGGGTCAGACCAAGGTCCATCAAGCCAAGTATCCGGTTTCCAACAGTGGCCAATCTAGGTCATATGTACCTAGCAGTTTCCCCAAAAGACACAGGTTCCACAATGCTTGTACTGGGTCAAGCATTGATATCCTGGGTCCTTTCTTAATAATGGTTTATGGACCTTTCCTCCAGGAACTTGTCCAAACATTTTTTAAACCCAGCTAAGCTAACTGCCTTTACTACATCCTCCAGTAACAAATTCCAGAGTTTGATTACACGTTGAGTGAAAAAATATTTTCTTTTATTAGTCTTAAATAGTTTACCCTGTAGCTTCATTACATGTCCCCTAGTCTTTCTATATTCTGATAATGTAAACAATCGATCTACAGTTAAGAAGGATTTCCAGATTCTGGGAGAGAAACTCAAACCCATTGCTAACACTATAGCATTCTCAGAAGTTCTACCTGTTTTTGGTAAGGAGGCAGAAAGGCTGCATCACATAATCAACTTTAATATATGGCTCCAAACCAATTCATAAACTTCCTTCTGACATTTCCCAGGGATCATAACCAACACACCAATGCTCCCATGGATTAATGACCAAATGGAATTTGAAATAAGTAAGTCCTTATATTTCAGCTAACAGACTGCAAGTCCTGCATTGCTATAAACAGTCAGGAAAAACATTCTATAATACAGGATCTGCGCCGAAAACACACAGACCTGATGACACAGTCTTATGCATATCCTTTACAATAGTTACCACTAATAAATCTGCCCCCCTGCAATCACAGAACCCTGCCTGTGAAATAAAGTCACAGTTAATCTCTTAAATAGCATGGTTTTTGTCTCCATAAAACTTTGAACACCAACAATAAACCCTTAAACTATACACAAAACCTAACTGGCAGCCATTGTAAATCCATCAATGCAAGGATCACATGGTCAAACCTAGGGGTATGTCTACAAAGCTGGGATAACGGTTAACCTGAGTTATCTGCCACTAGATTCCATTAAATAGCATATTTATTTTATTTTATTTATTTATTTATTTCAGTTTTTTATATACCGCACTATTTATAATCAGCGCGGTTTACAGATGAACACAAAGACCAGAACAACAGGCTGTTCGGTATTACATATAACAGGAGTATAAACTTGGATAACATGGGAGAACTATATACATAGAATAAATATTCAATTAGTTCGATAGCATGAAAAAACTATTTACATAAAATAGCAGTAGTGCAAGGGTCAGGAGGAGATTGTGGTTAAGTTTATGGTAAGACTATTCTTTTGAAATTTATGTAGGGTAAAATTTGGTAAATAGGTTAAATTTTAGGGCTCTTCTGAACTGGGTTAAATCGGTTAAAGCATAGGACCTAATGGCAGATTGCCCGGGTTAACCATTAGTTCAGCTTAATAGACACACCCTTTAGAGTCCTTTTATCAGTTTTACTGCCATTTTTTGAGCTGTTTGTAGGCATCGCATATCTTTTTCAGCTACTCCCAATAGTAGCATCTTATAAGAATCCAATCTTGGCAGCATCAGAGTTGGAGTAGCCACTATTAAATACTTTTCTGGCGGTTAAGCTCACAATTGCTGAATCATTTGCAAAGTAGCAAAAACTGCTGTTAGCATCTTATTTATATGAACCTGTAGCCGAACATTAGAGTCCAATCACACCCCCCAAGCTATGGCATGACTCTTTTAATTCCAATCACAACATCCTCCCAGTACAATATGCCCAAGGACGGCTCCCTTGGATATCCACAATAATTCTGTCATTTTCATTTTATTTATATTATTTCTATACCATGCTCTTTAAAATCAGTACAGTTTACATGTAACAACAATTTATACAAAGCAGCGGAGCATGCGGTGTACATTACAGAGAACAGGTTCGTACAACTTGGGTTTAACAGGGGTAACTAGATACAACTATGTACAACTGAGCTGTTCGTCAACAGGTATTCCACAGGTACTGCTATGGAATACACGATACTCTCTGAACTACTTACATATTAGGTTATATACAGTTTGGGCAGTCGTATTCAGACTGTGGGTATGTTATCATGCTCTGGGTGTATCGGTGGTGTCATTGTGGTGGGTGGGGGATAAACTTGGTTGTGTTGTTTCACTGGGCAGGGAGTAATAGAAACATAGAAATATGACGACAGAAAAAGACCACATGGCCTATCTAGTCTGTCCTTCCATAACAACTACAACAGTCCCCTTTTTACCTTTAGAGATCCTCTGTGTTTGTCCCATGCTTTTTTGAATTCAGTTACTGTCTTCATCTCTACCACCTCCACTGGGAGACTATCCCACGGATCCACTACTCTTTCCATAAAGAAATATTTCCGCATATCACTCCTGAAACTATCTCCCTTCACCCTCATCCCATGCCCCCTCGTAGCAGCACTTGCTTTCAATTGAAAGAGGCTCTCTCCCTGGACATTTATGCCACGGAGGTATTTAAACATCTCAATCATATCACCTCTATCCCACCTTTCCTCTAAGGTGTACATATTAAGATCCTTCAGTCTGTCCTCATATGCTTTATAATGAAGACCACTAATCATTTTAGTAGCCACCCTCTGCACCGACTCCATCCTGTTCACATCCTTTTGAAGGTGCCGTCTCCAGAATTGCACACTATACTCCAAATGAGGTCGCACCAAAGACTTATACAGAGGCATTATCACCTCCTTTTTTCTGTTAGCCATTCCTCTCCGTATGCACCCAAGCATCCTTCTAGCTTTTGCCGTCGCCTTTTCTACCTGTTGAGCTACTTTAAGATCAGCAGACACAACCACGCCTAGGTCCTGCTCTTCTTTAGTGGACAAAAGTACTTCACCCCCTATACTATATTGCTCCCTTAGATTGCTGCAGCCCAAATGCATGACCTTACATTTTTTAACATTAAATCCCAGCTGCCAAATTCTAGACCATTCTTCAAGCTTAGCTAGATCCCTCCTCATGTTATCTACCCCTTCCTGGGTGTCTGCTCTATTGCAGATTTTGGTATCATCCGCAAAGAGGCAAACCTTACCTGAAAGCCCTTCCGCTATATCACTAACAAAGATGTTAAAAAGAATTGGACCAAGGACAGATCCCTGGGGCACACCACTGATAACATCCTTCTCCTCAGAGTGAGCTCCATTTACTTGTACTCTTTGTCGCCTCCCACCCAACCAATTTCTAACCCAAGCAGTAACTTTAGGGTCCATCCCTAGGGTGCTCAGTTTGTTTATAAGTCGCCTGTGAGGAACAGTGTCAAAGGCTTTACTGAAATCTAAATACACCACATCTAGGGCTATCCCTCGGTCCAACTCCCAGGTCACCCAGTCAAAGAAATCAATCAGATTTGTCTGACAAGAACTGCCTCTGGTGAATCCATGCTGCCTCAGATCCTGTAATCCGCTGGACTCCAGAAACCTCACTATTTTCTCTTTCAGCAGCATTTCCAATAATTTACTCACCACCGAAGTTAAACTAACCGTCCTGTAGTTATCAACCACATCCTTACTTCCGCTTTTGTGTAAAGGCACCACATGAGCCTCTCTCCAGTCCTTTGGCACCACTTCCGACTCCAACGAGGCATGTAATGTAGAAGGAATAAAAGGTGCTTCAGTGCCTTCCGAAATTGGGCAGGGTCAATTATTGCCCGGATGAGGGTTTGGAGAGCATTCCAGAGCGTAGGTGCGTAAAATACAAATGCTCTGTTCCTTGCTGTCTGGGAGCATTTTGTTATTGCTCTAGGGATTACGAGGGTGTTTACAGCGAATGATCTTCTGGCCCTGTTTGCAGGTATGGGAAGGATAAAGTCTTTTAGGGAAATGGAAGATAGGTTGTTGATGGCCTTGAAAGTCATTAGTAAAACTTTGAAAGTGAGTCTGCAGTGAATCGGCAACCAGTGGAGGTGTTTTAGGACAGGGGGTTATGTGGTCTCTTCTGGAGGCTCCATGCAGGACTCGGGCGGCTGCGTTCATTGCCAGCTGCAGGGGGTTTAAGGTGTTCATGGGGAGTCCCTGCAGAATGGTGTTGGCATAATCGAAGTGTGGGGTTACCAATGCTTGGAAAATCATCCGGAAATCATCTGGTTCTAATAAGGGTCGCGGGTGGCGGACAGTTCGTATCTTATAGTAGATTGTTCTGACTGTATTGCTTATGTGTGCTTTCATGTTGAGATGCTGGTCAAGGGTGATGCCCAAGTAGTGGATGTTGAGCTTGCTCAAGAGCTCCGCGTCTCTTACTCTTATTGATGTTGGTGGGGTGAAGGAGTGATTCCTAGTGATGAAGAGGACATCGGTTTTCTTGAAATTAATTCTGAGGCTCTGTGTGTGGAGCCAATCTGTGACAGCCTCGAAGCATTTTTTCAGGCTCGAGAAATCGGGTTGGTTGATTTAGAATGGAAAGAAGAGTAGCACATCGTTGGCATACACTAGGCAGGAGACCTTGAAGGAACGGATGATTGCGCAAATGGGTTACATGAATATGTTGAAAAGGAGGGCTGAGAGTGATGATCATTGGGGGTCCCCTTGCCTTTGTTTAAACGGCTTGGAGGTCCCTGAGTCAGTTCTTCATATTTCATATTTCATATTCATATTTATCTTCAACCTCAGCTGGCCAAACCATGTAGATAACATTAGTTAAACATTGATATACCAATGCTCCAACATCATCCACAGCATTTGACACAGGAACCAACCCCTGTACATCATCTGCACATATATAGAATTTCCATCTTACACCACTCATAATCATACACAATGGGAACATATACAAATTAAACAAATGGGGTGGTAATATCAACCCCTATGGAACTCCCTCTCCTGAGATGTATGGAAGCGAATACTATTATTGTGTCTTTAGCACTAAACTATGATTCCACAAATTAGAGCAAATCACTTTAGCACCTATACCCACCTTCACCAAACTCTCTAACAGAAGATTACGACATGACATATATCAAAAGCAGTAGACATATTTAGGAGCATTAACCTGTTAGCCCAAAAGACTATATACACATTATCCAACAATACTGTTAACAATGTCTCCGTACTATAGTGACGGCAAAAACCATACTGATTCAAAACTGAATTGGAGTCCAAAAATTCAATGAAATTGATCAGCTATCACCTTCTCCAAGATCTTTCCTAAAAAGAGACTAATGTGCAACTGGCTTGTAGCTTTCTGCCTTGCTGATATCCAGTGATGGACTTCAAATTTAGGATAATTTCTGATTTTGTTTATCAAAAAAAGAGGGAAAAAGTGTCTGTTTAAGAGATGCTTGTACAGTAGTCACCAAACTTTCCACAATTACGTTACCTGCTATCCTCACCCATCCAGATGGACAAGGATCCATATCACAGCTAGTAATCTTAATAGTCAGTAAAATATGAAGAATCTCCCCAGAAGTAGACAAGAAAAATTCAGTCCAGCATAGGCCCCTTCCCTCACCATGCACCCTCTGTTACCAGAGGAACATCTCTTCCTCATGCCCCACTTCATGGATGATGGACTTGATTATCTTCTCCACTTTCTTCTGGAAACTTGCTATCTTATCTCTAACAAAAAAAAAAAAGTTGCTAGATCCTCACTAGAGCAAGCCACCACAATATCATCCTCTTACGTGGATAAAGCCTGCATTACTTGAAACAGAGTCTTGGGTCTATCTAAAGAAGCCTGAATTTGCTTCTCCAAAAACACACATTTTGCCTTCTGTACTTCATTCTGGTACTGTACAGCTTTCACCTTCCATTCCCTGTGAAGTTCTACAGTCTATACAGTAATTTACACCATTTATGCTCTAATTTCCTACATTAGTGCTTCAGTATCCTTAGCCCCTTTGTATGCCACAGTCCTTGTTTAGGCACATGTACTCTTTTTACAGGGGTCAACTGGTCATGCAAATATGCAAAATCTTTATACCAATCAGTGACCATAACTCCCTGCTCTTGTTTGGTCCAAATTGGTAAGGCCCTTCTTTCATATGTTTACTATCAGCATGTCTACCCATTTCCTGACGAATAGAGATTAAGCATTTGCTGACTGCATTGTATTTCATTACAGTTCTTGCAAGTTTCTTCTTTATTATAAATGCAACACCATTTCTTCTTGTCTTTCATTTTCAGCATAGTAGACCATGTGATCATCTGATGCAAAGTGTCCAATGCCAGTCCATTTCAGTTCGCTGACACCCAACAGATCACGTTGTACACGTTCCATTTCATTCTTGACCACCTCCAACTTCCATTGGTTCATGCTTCGTACGTTCCATGTTCCAATGTGTAAGACATCTTTACAACTTCTGACTCTCATTTCATGCGCAGCTACATCAGCAGTCAGACGTCCCGAGGGCTTTGATCCAACCACATCATAAATGCTGGCTTTACTCTGAAACGTCTTCAGCTCTTCCCCAGTAGCTAGTTGAGTGCCTTCCGACCTGGGGGTCTCATCTTCCAGCACTACAGCACAATTTGTTTTGTTGTAACTATCCATTGGGTTTTCATGGCAAGATACAGAAGTAGATTGCCAGGCCTTTCTTCCGTGCACTGTAAGTTTGGTGGTATTGCCGTTGTCACAGAAATGTGATCCTCCGCCGTCAACACTATCCCATTCTGCTGCTGCCCAGATGGGTGGTTTGTCTTGGTCTGGCACCTCAGCTGAGTCCTGTCCATCTTGGGAGACCCTGCCAGTAGTTAAAGTACCGATAGTTTAGCTCTCAGCATCACTGATGCACACTAGCCCTCACAGCATGACAAGCTGCAAACCAAGTGAGGGAATTGTTCTTAATAGCACCTGTTAACTCTTTCTTCAACACAATACCAACCCCACCTCCCCTCTATCCTACTTGAAGGATAGCCCACCAACTATTTTAGCGTTGGTTGATTATAATAAAACAAACAAAGAAAAGAATATAAGGTGATACTATTTTATTGGACTAACAATACATTTTTGACTAGTTTTAGAAGGTTAAAACCATCTTCCTCAGGTCAGGACAGTATGAGCAAAAGATGCCAATACCAAAATGTGTAAGTTAATTACGAAAGCATGCCAGTGATATTCTCAACGGGAAAAGGCATGAGGGTTGAGGGGAAACAGTGGGAGAGATGGATGTGTGATCAGGTGACAAAGTAGTAAATGTTTTATGGTTTATAATGTGATAGGAAACACAGATTTCTTTAAAATCTTTTCTTGTCAGTCTCAAAGTATCTTATTTTAACTTAGTCTTACGATCCTAGATTGTTTTGAAAGTTCCTTTTAGTATTCTGACCATTCAGATTTAAGCTAGAAGTTTTTGTGAGATGCTTTGTTGAAGTGAGCTAATATTTTTCTTGAGTTCCATAATAAAATGCATTAGCCCTAATTATGGGATTTAAACATGTTGTCCATCAAGGTGCGACTAATATTTAATGACGTGATACTGAGGAGATATGGTGTAGCTTTAGGTAAGTGCTGTAATTGTATGGCTAGTTTTCTAAATCAGCAACATAATGAAGAGAATACCCATACCTTAGAAATTAGTAAAATAGCAGTTTATATAAAGCTTTTCATTACGTCTTTTGAGGAGTTTCCAAACTTATTAGTAGCTCTGAGAGTCACTTATCAGCACTTCAAGGTAAAGAATTCTGTGCTTGCATTAACATTTGGAGTGGATGCTAAAAAATATCCTGCAATATTGCTGCACAGAGAAGATCTGAAAGTGGAAATGTGCTGTATTAGTCTCGTTGTGATTATGGTCTCTACATACCATCAAGAGGTCTGCCTGTAATATTAATGCAAACCTGAGCCTGCAAATCCTCAAAGGAATGACTCGATATCTCATCCCCAGAAAATCACTAAACTGAGTGCCAGATGAAACTGGAATATACCAGAAAGTACATGTTTATATAGGGGGTACATTTATACTGGGTCACCTAAGTTGGAAGGCCAAGTAGCTGCCTATTTTAATCTTGTTTTATAAAGACACATTGGTACCGATATGTCTTTATGAGATTTCTCCCAAAAAGCTACAGAAATATTGGCTAAAATGAAGCCATGGACATCCATACCTAGTCGGGAACAGGTGTAAATGTTGCATGAACACCTGTATTTTATAAAATTTGCACATAAACTGTAGCTCTGCTTAAACCTGCCCCTCAACACACCTTCATCTAAGTTGTATAGTTATTCTCATCACACATATTTTTATGTGGGGGTAATTTTATACATGGCATTTTATGTGCAGATATTTGCATTAATGTTGAAAAAGCTTTGATAAGACTGTTCCCCTATTGGACACATGGTACCATATACAGAAGAATGATTTAGCAGAGTTTGAAACTTTGGTGCTACTACTGACTAATCTCAGTTACCTGTGAAATAACTGTGGAGGCTACATTTGGAAAGATCTTGGATAGGAGTAGCGTAAGTGTTCATTTAACACTTGATATATTTCCCTTAGGATTACACATATCACAGTGGTTCACAATACCAATAAAATCATAACGGATAAACGAGGAACATAAGAACATAAGATTTGCCATACTGGGTCAGACCAAGGTTCATCAATCCCAGTATCCTGTTTCCAACAGTGGCCAATCTAGGTCATAAGTACCTAGCAGTTTCCCCAAAGGACACAGGTTCCACAATACTTGTATTGGTCAAGCAGTGATATCCCGGGTCCCTTTTAATAATGGTTTATGGACCTTTCCTCTAGGAACTTGTCCAAACCTTTTTTAAACCCAGCTACACTAAAAGCTTTTACTACATCCTTTGGTAACAAATTCCAGAGTTTGATTACACGTTGAGTGAAAAAATATTTTCTCTTATTAGTCTTTAAAAAGTTTACCCTGTAGCTTCATTGCATGTCCCCTAGTCTTTCTATATTCTGGTGATGTAAACAATTGATCTACGTTTACCCATTTCACTCCGTTCATTAATTTATAGACCTCTATCATATCTCCCCTCAGCCGTCTCTTTTCCAGGTTGAAGATCCCTAACCTTTTTAGCCTCTCTTCATAAGGGTATACTTCCATCCCCATTTTGGTGACTCTTCTCTGTACCTTTTCTAATAACGCTATATCCTTTTTAAGATACGGCGACCAAAATTGCACATAATATTCAAGGTGCGGTCTCACCATGGAACGATATAGAGGCATTATAATATCTTTTGTTTTATTTTCCATTCCTTTCCGTATGATACCTAGCATTCTATTTGCTCTCTTGGCCGACGCTGCACACTGGGCAGAGGATTTAAACATGTTATCCACGATGATGCCCAAATCTTTTTCCTGGGTGGTGGTTCCTAATGTGGAACCTTGCATCGTGTAACCATAATTTGGGTGGTTCTTTCCTAGGTGCATAACTTTGCACCTGTCCACATTCAATTTCATCTGCTACTACTACTATTACTACTGAGCATTTATATAGCACTACAAGTCATATGCAGCGCTGCACATCTGCCATTTGTATGCACAGACTTCCAATTTATCAACATACTCTTGTAATTTTCCACAGTCCTCATAGGTTTTAACAACTTTGAATAGTTTTGTGTCACATGCAAATTTGATAACCTCACTCGTTATTCCACTTTCCAGGTCATTTATAAATATGTTAAAAAGCAGCAGACCAGCACAGATCTGTGGGGTACTCCATTATTCACCTTTCTCCATTGGAAAAATTGGCCATTTAGCCCTACCCTCTGCTTTCTATTTTTTTTTTTTTTAAATTTACAATTTATTAGAATTTAACAAAACGTACAGAAGCAAGCATAAAGAAACATTCGATAAATCCATAGCATAAATCACAGACAAGCAAAAGAGAAATAAGGCAATATATCAAACCTAGCCCACAATATGGGGAGAATACAAAGTAACAAAATTAAATAAGAAAAACCAAGAGCAAAGCTCTAAATTCCAGACAGCATTTAAACCAACCACCCCCCCAGTCACTTAGTGCCAAGCCCCTGTTTTTCACTAAGAAATACCTCAAGCTGAGTAGGATCAAAAAATATAAACCTAGGCTGCTTTCTATTTTTTATCCAGTTCCTGATCCACAATAGTACACTGCCTCCTATCCAATGAGTTTTTAGTTTTGCCAAGTCTCTGATGAGGGACCTTGTCAAAGGCTGTCTGAAAGTCCAGTTACACTATATCAACCAACTCACCTTTGTCTACCTGTTTATTCACTCCTTCAAAAAAACATAACAGATTAGTAAGACAAGATCTTTCTTGTCTAAAGCCATGTTGGCTGTCTCCCATTAAGCCATGACTATCTACATGTTGAGTAATTTTGTTCTTTATGATGGTTTCTACCATTTTTCCCGGCTCACCAGTCTGTAGTTTCCCGGATCACCCCTGGAACCCTTTTTAAAAATTGGTGTTACATTGGCCATCCTCCAATCTTCAGGTATTACAGATGATTTTAATGATAGTTCACAGATTACTAATAGCAGGTCTGCAATCTCATATTTCAGTTCTCTCAACACCCTTGGATATATACCTTCCAGTTCAGGTGATTTGCTACTCTTCAGTTTATCAAATAGTTGTAATACATTTTCCGGGTGTATCGATATTTCTTTCAACTCTTCCACAGTATCACCTTTAAATACAACTTCAGTCATGGGTAACATCCCTACATCTTCCTCAGTAAAGACTGAAGCAAAGAATTCATTCAGTCTCTCCGCTATGGGCTTGTCCCCTCTTAGTGCCCCTTTTACCCCTCTATCATCTAATGGTCCAGCTGACTCTCTCACAGGTTTTTTTTTGCTATGAATGTACTTGAAAAAGTCTTTATTACGCATTTTTGCTTCCACAGCAAGCTTCTTCTCAAATTCTCTTTGCCTGCCTTAACAGTGCCTTGCATCTAACTTAACAGTGCTTGTGCTTTTTCCAGTTTTTATCATTTGGCTCTTTTTTCTATTTCCTGAAAGATGCTTTTCTGGCAACAACAGCCTTTCTGACCTCACCTTTAAACCATGCTATTAGTTTTTTGAACTTCCTTCCACTTTTCTTAAAGCGTGGAATACAGCTAGTCTGGGCTTCCAAGATAGTATTTTCAAACACCCGCCAAGCTTTATGTAAGTCTTTAACCTTTGCAATGGCTCCTTTTATTTTTTTTCTTAACTATTTATCTGATTTTATCATAGTCTCCCTTTCGAAAGTTAAAAGGTAGTACTGTGGATTTCCATACCATCCCTCCTCCATTAATTAAATCGAATGCGATCATGCTATGATCACTATTGCCAAGTGTCCCCAACATCCTTATCTCTTGCACCAGATCTGGTGTTCCACTAAGGACTAGGTCAAAAATGGCTTCCCCTCTGGTCGGTTTATGAACCAGCTGCTCCAGAAGCAGTCATTTATTTCATCTAGAAACTTTATTTCCCTAGCATGTCCTGTCGTGACACTGACCCAGTCAACACCAAGGTATTTGAAATCACCCATTATTATTACGGTGCTGTAACTTCTGTTAGCTTCCTCGATTTCTTTGAGCATTTCGTCATCCATTTGTTCATTCTGGCCAGGCGGTTGATAGTACAACCCCACTGCCATCGCTCTCCCCTTTTTACATGGAATTTCAATCCATAGAGATTCTACAGCAAATTTTGTTTCCTGCAAAACTTTAATCCTTTGTGACTCAATGCCCTCTGTGACATAGAGCACAACCCCTCCACCAATTTGATCAGCTCTATCATTACGATATAGTTTGTACCCAGGTATCACAGTGTCCCACTGGTTGTCCTCCTTCCACCATCTCTCTGAGATACCAATCATACCTAACCTCTCGCTTGGTGCTATATTTTCTAGCTCTCCCATCTTATTTTTTAGACTTCTAGCATTTGCATGCAAGCATTTTAGAGACTGTATTTTATTCATATTGATCTGTCTATCGGTAGGCAGGGGTAATTTGGAATCTTTAAGCTCTGTCTGCTCCATACTCAAGGGCATTTGGGCTACTTTTGTCTTTGTTAGGGCATATCAGCAGAGAGGTTCTAACTTCATTCATTTGGTAGTATCCTTCAAGGATACATTGTTCTGAACCATGCGCTCTTGGGCAACTGTCGGCTTCCCCCTATTATCTAGTTTAAAAGCTGCTCTATTACCTTTTTAAAGGTTAATGCCATCTGCCTGGTTCCATGCCGGTTAAGATGGAGCCCATCTCTTCAGAAGAGCCCCTCCTTTCCCCAGAATTTTCCTGAGTTCCTAACAAATTTAAAACCCTCATTCTTGCACCATCGTCTCATCCACGCATTGAGACTCCAGAGCTCTGCCTGCCTTTTGGGTCCTGCATGTGAAACGGCAAGCATTTCGGAGAATGCTGCCCTGGAAGTTCTGGATTTCATCTTCCTATCTAAAAATCTAAATTTAGCCTCCAGAACCTCCCTACTAGATTTTCCTATGTCACTGGTACTGACATGTACCAAGACAGCAGACTCTTCCCAAGCACTATTTAAGACCTTGTCTAGGTGGCATGTGAGGTTCGCTACCTTCTCACCAGACAGGCATGTTACCAGGCGATCATCACATCCACCAGCCACCCAGCTACCTACATGCCTAGTAATCGAATCACCAAATATAATGGCTGTCCTAACGCTTTCCTCATGGGCACATGGCCCTGGAGAAACCTCCTCGGTGCGAGATGGTTTTACATCACCTGGAGGACAGGTCCTAGCTAGAGGATCACTTCCTGCCACACCGAGGTGATGCTCTCCTGTCACGTGATCGCTCTTCTCCATGTCAACAGGGAGGCTGCCAGACTGGAGGTGGGACTTTAGTACTATATCCCTGTAGGTCTCATCTATGTACCTCTGTGTCTTCCTTATGTCCTTCAAGTCTGCTACTCTAGCCTCCAGAGATTGGACTCGTTCCCTGAGAGCAAAGAGCTCCTTACACCTAGTGCACACGTAAGACCTCTCACCACCTGGGAGAAAATCATACATGTGACACTCACTGCAAAAGACTGGAAAACCCCCATCTTGCTGCTGGACTGCTATCTGCATCTTAGTTTTAAGGTTGTGTTTAGGTATTTAAGTTCTTTACCTACTAAGGGTTGGTGGAGATACTTATACTAATAAAACTACACCTAATACTTTTAATGTACTTTGTGCACTTGAAGCTTAATTAATCTCAGGTCCTTAATGTATGCCTGATGAGGACAAACTGCACCTGAGAGTGAATATGGCACCTCTTCTCCTTAGAGAGGTTTATGCACCTATAAAGCTACAATAATCCCAGGGGTGGGTGGGTGTTGGGGAGGGAGGGAAGGAAAAAGACTTATTAAAAGATGGCTGCTACACGGCTAATATCTCACAAAAGCTAATCTACTAGATGAGCCAAGCACTAATAAGGGCCAAGGAAGTTACTCATCCCCAAAAATCTGATTGAAAAGAGAAGTCTTGATGGCAGTCTTAAAACATGATCTGGAGGTTTCGGACAGTAGATGCAGACAAGAGCAGATCTTTGAATTTGGGCAGGGCAGGGTAGAGATAATTGATTCACATACTGAGAACAGATAGAATAATGTCAGAGATATGGGATTAGTAAATTTGCCAAGTAAATAGGAATTCCAGTATCAGTATCTTAAATTACACTCTAAAATTAACTGGCAACTCAATAGCATTATATGGTTATAGTGAGAGGCTCTAAACAATAATTCAGCTGCTGTGGTTTGAAGAAGCTGAAGGTTGTGCAAAGGAAAGGCATTAAGATCAGTGTATAATAAATTACAGTAATTATGATTGAGAAACAGTGCAAAAAATCGGATCTTAGGTCATTGAAATGAAGCATTGGTCTGATGGATCAAATTTGCTTGAGAACAAAGAAAGATGACCACATGTCACTCAAAATGTGCTTTTCAAATGTCAGAAAGGGATCAAGCTGAACTTCTAGCACCATAATGTGTTCTTGCGGTATCAATACCAATTGAGGGAGGGGAGCCAAGGAGGGAAGTGGTGGACTTCTAGTCACCCACATAGCAGCTGATTTAGATGGATTAAATTTGAGGCCATTTTAACTGAGCCAGTCTGCAGTTGAGTCCAAGCCTTGATTAAGAAACCAATAGTGGGGAATGGTAAGTCTAAAAAGTCAACACTTCTATATTGTACTTGAGAGATCTTGAGTCCAAGGTCTTCAGTACTTGTAGCCAGGAGTAGTTGAATGTGATTAAAATAGGCAGGGGCCAATGGTGACACATGTTGTATACCAATAGGCAAGGGTACTCTTTTAGAATATTTTCCATTTTAGGTCAAAATAAATGATTGACCACATAGGTAAGAATAAAACTCATTGAATGAAGATCTCCTGAAACCTAATTCCTGTATATTACCTAGCAACAAAGGAGGATCTACTAAGTTAAAGGCCAAACTAAATTCTAGAAAAACTATGATGGCCAATTTGCCAGTGCCAATTTAGCACCTTATTTCATTCAGCATGAAGTTTAACAGGATTTCTGTTGAGTGGCCTCAGTGGAATCATACCTGTCTAGTAGACAAGGCATTGGTATCCTTCAAGAAGTTACAAAGCTGCCCATGACTGGATTTCTGAAGTATTTTTGATGGGAAAAGTGCCATAGAGATTGGTCAGTAGTCAGCAGTATCAGATGGATCAGTGACTGTATTCTTTAGTAAATGATGATTTTGCTTCCAAATAAAATAATCCATCATCATTGCCCTTTAGGCTGTGAAACGCTAGTGATCTCATATGATTCCTGGTCTCTGTGTATTATATAGAGCCCCTCGACCTTCTTCACTGGATTTAAGTACTTTAATTGAAGTTATTTATTTAAAAAAGCAAAAAAACAATCTTCCTATTGATGTAGCCAATTGTTTTTTTTTAATTGGGATTCTTTGGCACCTTTATCAACTCAGCTTTTCTGAATATGATGTGGGCATTTGGTCACAAACAGATTGTAAATCACTGTACTCATGAGAAGGGTCAATCCCTTGATTTAATTTTTATACTCTTAAATAATTTAACTCCTCCTATAATTTTGAGGCCTGTCCCGTGATCAGACTATCATGTTTTAGAATTTTCTTGGTGTCTTCCTGGTTTAAAACAGAATAGTATTTCTATATCTGGATTAATCGCAAGTAGAGGATGTCGCCCCCGCCTGGCCAGGTAGATAACTGATACCAGGTGAGGTCGCCTTTTTGGCTTTAAAATAAGTTTCCCTCAAAATGGCTGCCAGGAGGGCTGCTGGGAATTGTAGTCCTATCTTAAAGCAAAGGAGTTCTGATCCGAGGGTTAGGCATAAGACAGAGAAAATTTATTTAATGTAATCAGGGGTTCCTTCATACACAGGACACAAGTGGAAAAATCAAATAAAGGATTTTTAATCCCACGCTACAGCTTCAAAAGAAATAGGAACAACTTTGCTTGTATTCCAAAAATGCAAAGAAACAGGCACAACTCTGCTTGTAAATCAAAGTATCACTTATTCCAAAAACTTTCAAATTCTTAAATGTTTCTCTTCTTTACAGGAACAAAACTCTTGCAGCAAAACAACTCTTTAAATGTCCCTTGAACATTAGTATCAGCTTTCAACCTTATCAGTTGAACTTATCACTCAGCTGTTTTCTTCGGTTGTGACGTCTTCACAATTCAGGCTGCTTCCTAAGTAGGCATACATTCAATGGCTTTCTGGCTCAGCTCTCTTCTACGTCAGAGGCTTGACATACAGCACATTGCATTTCAAAGGAACTGTCTTCCATATCTGTTATCTCCATATCTTCAACGCTATCATTCTCACACACATCCAAAGACATCCGAGGAGAGAGCTTGCTATTCTCTTTCTTAATCAGTTCACTCAATTTCTTAAGCAGGGCTTGTTTCTGCACTAGCTCGTCTGCTATATGAGCTACTTGATACTTAGATAAACAGTCTCTTTTTATCCTGGGGTTTGGCTTATTGCTGGAATCAGTTTTTAACTCTAAAGCTAATTCTCTCAAACTTTTACTGGTTAAGAACTGAGAAGGACACACTTGCCTGGTTTCAGAGGTACTCAGAATCTCTCTCTGCCCTGCAAGCCAGTCATGCTGTATTCCGTTTGCAGCAGCTTTGTTTGCTTGCACCAGCCTCTCTTTCCTTGCTCTCTCAGCTGTGCTTGGCAATCTCTCATCAGTTCTCACTCTTCGGCTTCCAGTGTTTCCTTCACACTGTCTTTCATGCTCTGCAAGCACTCTCTCACTTGCTCTCGCTTCCCTCTTTGCTTTCCTTGTTCTTGCTGCTTCACTTCTTCCTTCTCCTTCTCTCTCTCCGTCTCTTTCTCCGTCTGTGTTTCTGAAAGTCAGCTTTTTAAACTTTCCTTCTTCCTGAGCCATACCTTGCTCCCAGCACATGTGATTAGGGTCAAGCTTCTCACTGACGTGCTGCTGTGGGCGGGGCTTAGGGATGACTAGGTTCTGAGTCAGAGACTCCTGGTTACTAGGGAAACCCTTGATACTTTCTGAATTAAAGTGATAGGACTCATTTCCCTGTGTATCTCTATGCTCAGCCGTGCTCTCCTCACCACATATTCCCCTTCTTAAGATATTACGGGCTGGGGTTCTCATAAAATCACAGCACGTAATTCTCCTATAAGACTCTTTGTCTTCATCTCTAGTAGTGCCTCTAGACAACGCATCCGCGTTTTGGTGAAGTCTTCCTGCTCGATGGACAACCTGAAAGTCAAACGCCTGAAGCGCCATATACCATCGGGTCAACCGGGCGTTGTGATCTTTCATTTGACCCAACCATTTTAATGGGGGATGGTCGGTCATGAGTAGGAATTTTCTACCCGCCAGATAGAACTTTAAGGACTCCACGGCCCACTTCACCGCTAGGCACTCTCTTTCTATGGTAGAATAAATTTTCTCAGCGGGCGACAACTTCCGGCTGAGAAACATCACGGGGTGCTCCAGACCTTCATGCTTCTGGGAGAGCACCGCTCCCAGACCAGTTTCTGAAGCATCAGTCTGTAGGATGAATGGCAGACTGAATTCTACCCCTCTTAATACTGGGGCGGCGCACAGTTCTTCTTTCAGCCGTCCAAACGCCTTATCCGCCTCTTCGGTCCAGCGCAACTGATTAGGCATGTTCTTCCTCAACATATCAGATAATGGCGCACTCTTCTCGGCAAACTGTGCCACAAACCTTCGGTAATAACCTACCAATCCTAGGAAACTACGGAGTTGTTTCTTATTGGTAGGGTGCGGAAAAGATTGGACACTTTCAATCTTACTTAACAGGGGCTTCACTATACCATGTCCCACCAAGTGTCCCAAGTATTTTACTTCTTGGGCCCCGAACATGCACTTTGCCGGGTTTAAAGTCAAACCAGCTTCCCTCATTGCTTGTAGGACTGCCTTTAAGTGGACCATGTGCTGATCCCATCTGGTGCTATGGATCACAATGTCGTCCATGTAGGCCGTAGCATATTTCTGATGCGGCCTGAGTACGATATCAATGAGACGTTGACAGGTGGCTGCCGCTCCGTGGAGCCCGAATGGCATTCTTCGGAATTGAAACAACCCCTGTGGCGTACTGAAAGCGGTTTTCGGGCGAGATTCCCTGGTCAGGGGAATCTGCCAGTATCCTTTCGTCATATCTAACGTTGTTAGATATCTGGCCTGGCCCAGCCAGTCAAGGAGCTCCTCTATCCGAGGCATGGGATAAGTATCAAATTTGGAGATGGCATTGACTTTGCGAAAATCAATACAGAATCTGAGTGATCCATCAGGTTTTGGAACCAGCACGACCGGGCTGTTCCAGGGACTCCTAGATTCTTTGATGATACCAAGGTCTAGCATCTCCTTGACCTGGTCCATCACCTCATGCTTCTTGGCCTCGGGCAGCCTATATGGACGTTGCCGAATTACTTCTCCTGCAGGTGTCAGGATCTCGTGAGCAACAAGTTGGTTTCTCCTGGTAGTGGCGTCAGGACATCTGTAAAGCTCTTAACAAGACGCTCCAACTCCTGTCTCTGAAACCATGAGAGACCATCTGCTATCCTGAGTTCAGGTTCCTTCCTGCAGTCACTTAGCTGGGGTCCGAGGTCATCCTCCATCTTTTCTTCCCGCAATGCAGTCAGCCCATGCTTGTCTGAATACCCCGAGGACCCGAAACCTTGCGTCCCTCGCAGCGTATCGGACACCATGGCCACTTCTTCCAACGGAGGAAAACCCACTCGCTCACAAATAATTTGAGCAATTTGGTCGCCCACATTCACTTGGAAATCTTCGGATCCAAAGTTAAATAGCAATACTTTAATGGCTCCTCTATAATCAGGGTCCACTACCCCCGCACCTACGTCTAAGAAGTGCTTTACAGCCAAGCCTGATCGAGGCGCAATTCTCCCATAGCAGCCTACTGGTATCTCCATCTGTAGTGCTGTGTTCACTAGTGCCTTCCCATGCTTCGGGACAAGAACCTCTTCAGCACTGTATAGGTCGAAGCCGGCTGCATGTGGAGTGGTCTTCCTTGGGGCTCGTGCTTCCGGACTCATCCGACAAAAGCGTAAGACAAAAACAGGTTTCTTAGGAGACTCCTCCTTAGGCAAGTGTGTCTTCCCCTTTTCACCTTTCGCAAACAAAGGCCTTAAGAATGCCATTGTAGCACCTGCCTTGGGCTTACTTGTTCTACTTATAGGAGCTGTCCCTACAGCTTCATGAGAGGGTAGAACCTTCGCCTCCCCCTCTAGGGGCTCCTCCCCTAGGACCTGTCGGGCTTGGGACTGGGCTCGCGTGGACACTAAGCCTTTCTTAACACCCAACCCTTGTTGCACACCTCGCTGAAACTGGGGCCAGTCCCTCCCGAGGACTACCTCCTGGGGTAATCTGGGAACAATAGCGACCGGGACCTCCCTCTCTATGCCTAATCCTTTTATGCGGACAGAATAAACAGGATAGGTACACGCCGTTCCGTGAACGCACCGAATGTTTACCTTGCCCGTGGGTGTCTGAGGTGTTCTTAAACCTGGGGCTGTTAACCTTCTCCATAATCGTTTGGAAAGCATCAATTGATCCGATCCGGAGTCAAGCAGTGCTTTAACTGGTATACCTTGTACTGTCACCTCCAGTAAAAAGCCTTCTCCTTTCTTACTAGGGTCGCTCAACACTAGGGCTGTTTTCATCTTGCACTCACGCATTAAATGTTGTTCACTTCCGCACCGGTAACATGCACGCTTCCCTGGCATCCTTCTATTGGTGGGAACACAAACATTCTGTACATTCTTGCTATCAACATTCAACCTAGCTACAGACATTTTAGTACAGGCGACAGACCTATCCTTAGCTAACACTTCAGCTTCTAGGAATCGCTCTGACATAGTTATAGCCTCTCTGGTGTTCTTACATCCTTGTAACATCAAAAAATTTTGCATCCTTTCAGGTACTGCTGCAAAATACTGCTCCAGAACGAGCTCATCGATCAGTGCTTCCACTGACTTATGTTCTGGTTCTAGCCATTTAACTACCAGCATTTTCAATCTATGATAAAGCGCTCGTGGTGTCTCATCCACACGCAATTTTGCATTTCTAAGCTGGCATCTGTAGATTATAGGAGTTAGGCCAAGCCTATCTTTTATAGCCTTCCTGACCTCCAAATAGTCATTGGCCAACTCAGTGGGAACGGTCTGGTAGGCTGCCAAGGCCTCACCCGTAAGTGAGACAGCTAACCGTACCGCCCACTGTTCGGGTGGCCACCTGGCTATTTGTGCCACCTTTTCAAACGCATCCAAGAATGCGTCTACACTTTCTCCATCTCTTAGTTGTCCAAAACTAAGGGTCTCTTTGGACCCGAGTCCAAAGGTATGGGCTAATCCCAATGAAAAACCTGTGGTAACCGGATCAGGCTCTGGTGGTTTCTTATGTTCCTTCATCCAGGCCTCCATAAGCTCTACCAGCGGTTTCTGCTGGGCCTGCAGTTGATGAGCCACTTGCTCCTGAAGCTCTAATGACAAGTCTCTTTGCCGCTTGAGCTCCGCCGCTGCCCATGCAAGGATATCTTGTGTCTCCATCGTCGTCTCCTTTCCTGTAGAATGAGAAAACACAGAACACCCAAGTGCGGTACCCAACACTAGGTATGTGTTCCCCTCTATCTGCTGCTATCGCCCCCACCCAGTACCGGTATCCTTAACTTTCTCTAGTTAAATACGGTGTACCTGGTACTAGTGGTGCGTCTCGCTCAGCAACAGCGTAGGACCTCGGCAGGTCTCCGGACCCTCCGGCTTTGCAGGAACTCTGGACTCTCTGTCTCAGGCGCTTGCACTTCTCCGGCGTCCTCCTGTCGAGCTCTGGAATCCGTTGTGCTCGCGTTCTTCTGGTGCGCAGTCGTACTCCAGTTGCGATCCAAAGAACTATGTTCCTCTGTGGCGTGGCCCACTCCGCATCCAAACAACTACGCCACTCTGTCGCCCCCGCCTGGCCAGGTAGATAACTGATACCAGGTGAGGTCGCCTTTTTGGCTTTAAAATAAGTTTCCCTCAAAATGGCTGCCAGGAGGGCTGCTGGGAATTGTAGTCCTATCTTAAAGCAAAGGAGTTGTGATCCGAGGGTTAGGCATAAGACAGAGAAAATTTATTTAATGTAATCAGGGGTTCCTTCATACACAGGACACAAGTGGAAAAATCAAATAAAGGATTTTTAATCCCACGCTACAGCTTCAAAAGAAATAGGAACAACTTTGCTTGTATTCCAAAAATGCAAAGAAACAGGCACAACTCTGCTTGTAAATCAAAATATCACTTATTCCGAGACTTCCGGTGACGTCACCGAGCGGAATGGCAGCGAAGTGATCGGGCTCCGCTGCCGAAGCCTGCAAAAACGGGTGTAAAAACCCCAAATTAGAGGAAAGGCAAGGCGATATGTGGGAGCGCTGAAAGACCCTGCTCCAAACAAATAGATATGCAAGAACGAGCGTGAAGGGGCTTTACCCGGAGCGGCTCGCATCGGCGGCCTGCAGAGCTAGGCAGAGGTGCTCGGGAAGGTGCAGACAAGCAGAGGAAGAGCCTGGATGTGAGCGCGGCGCACGGGAGAACCGGAGCGAGAACGCGCCGCAGCACTGGACAGCCGGCAGAAGTAGAAATTGCGCAGAGGCAGCCCAGTAAGAGACAGTGGGAAGAGAACGTGCGGAGGCCCCGGGGCACTGAAACACCACGTGGAGGAGGGGAGAGGAGGCCGACTGTAGCACCGCGTGGTGAGGAAGTGAGGGGAGTGAACGCGAGGCACAAAGGCTGAAGACTGCCAGACCCCCAACTCCAGAAGTGAAGCGGCGGGCTGCCGGTAGCTCCTACGAGAGGCGGGAAAGTATAGAGGAGCACTTTTCCCCAGGGCAGTCCGGGGAGGTAGAGAAGTAGCTGTTTTGGCTCCGGAGCAGAGTCTGAGGGGGCACGTTGCAGAGCAGATAAAGGCCCGAGTGGGTGAAGAGGAGTGAGAAGCAAGGGCAGTGCGACGGAATGCTGAGACAGTAACTTCTGGGCCTGAGTGTGAGCTGGAGAATTAAGTGCCCCAGGAGGTGCTAAGTGCTTGTGATCCTAATAAAACAGACAGGCCTCAGCTGAATTAATAAAGAGCACTGCTACCTGCGGCATTGCGCTGTATAACACTAATAGCAAAAGTCCTGCCCAGAGGTGGGGGACAGTGGGCGGAAGGCAGCAAGGAAGCCAGAGACCGGAACTCCTGTGATAGCTGCGCTCTCCAGTCGGGAGGGCGGAAGAGAGACCATGGAGAAAAGTAAAAGTGGGCCATCAGATAAGAAGAAGCTAGCTGAATTCCGCTCCACCTATGTTACACCCAAAGGTGGAAAAGAAGGAGATAAGGAAGACAAATCGCCCCCTCTGGCCCTAAATGAATCCGAGCGGAGGGTGGAGAAGGAGAGCAACTCAGAGCTAACAAGCATGCTGAAGGACTGGCTCACTGAGTTGAAAGAGGAGATTAAGTCTGAGCTCAGTGGGGTAAAGAAGGAATTAAAAGAGACAATTCAAGCACTGAGACAAGATTTAGCAGACCTGGGCAGTCGTGTGGAAGAAACTGAAGTGCAGGTGGAACAACAAGGTGCAGCACTAGAAGAGTTACAAAAAGGATGGGAAGAACACACATGTGGACTCAACGAGTTGCAGGTGAAACTGGAGGACCTCGAAGATAGATCTAGGAGATGCAATATAAGGGTACGAGGTCTCCCGGAAGAGCCAAAATACAGGAACTCTGAAGAAGTTGTGGCTAAAATATTCAGTTCACTGCTAAAGTCGGCAGATGAGGTGGAAGAGGAGGCAGGAGCGACCGTATTGATAGAGAGAGCGCACAGAAGCTTGGGCCCGGTGCGGGACAACAAACCTCGAGATATAGTAGTATGTCTTAGCTCGTACAAAAGTAAGGAAAAACTACTTTGGGCCGCGAGGACAATGAAACAGTATGTTTGGGAAGAACATAAGCTGGAATTTTTCCAGGACTTGTCCCCCGGAACGTTGCAGCGTAGAAGAAACCTTAAAGAAGTGACGGAGTATATGAGACGCGAAGACTTGCGCTATAAATGGCTGTTTCCATTCGGACTGCTGATTACAGTAAAGGGAAGATCGAGACGGGTGCAGTCATGCGAGGAAGCGTGGAAAGCATTGCGAGAGTTAGGCGCAACACACTTGCCGGAGGGAGCACAACCGTCCAATGGAAGTACCAACGCCACGGGACATACACTTTCAAAATGGAACACCCAGCGATGGCACAGAGCACCAGCTGGAGGGAGAAGAGTGGCAAGACTGCATCGAGGGAGCGCTGGAACGTTGGCTGAGAAAACTGGAGCGAGCTGAATATTAAGACTTTGCATGTTGTTCTGACTACAGTTCCGGTGTAAAGCAATGGGGGGGAGGGGCTACGGGGGTTGAAGGGGCTGGCAGGTGGGCGTAGGGACGGAAGGGGGGGAGGGAGCGGCGAGGAAGGGGGAAGAGGGGGTAGGGAAGGGGCCGGCTAAGGCTCGATAGACTGTCACGAGTAAGGAAGTCGATACTCCCTTCAGGGAGGTTGATCAGGGGTGGGAGCGGGGGTGGACGGGGGGAGGGGAAGAGAGAGTGGGGGGAGGGGGGAGGGGGGAGGGACAGGGCAGGCAAGGGGGGCGCAGCGGGGGGAGGGCACAGTACAGGTGACCTGAAAATTATTACTCTAAATGTGAAAGGTTTAAATTCCCCCTTTAAAAGGCAGAAATTGTACAGAGAAATAGCAAGACACAAAGCCTCAATAGTCCTATTGCAAGAAACTCATCTGTTACGCAGACACGAATCGCTAGTGAAACCCAAAGGATATACAGAGTTAGTGTTTGCTTCTAATCTGAGAGAGCGGAAGAAAGGGGGGGTAGCGTTGCTGGTCAGTGGGACACTCAAAGTGGAGATGCACACTGTAATTAGGGATAGAGGAGGTCGATACCTACTAGTGCGAATGAGGATAGGGGATGAATGGTTCTGTGTGACTAATGTGTATGCACCCACAGGGGCCCAAAAGGATTTCTGGGAGGAAGTGGATGAGAAAATGAATGCTTTGGGGGACGGAGCGAGGATATGTGGTGGAGACTTCAATATGACTTGGGAGGTGGGGAGAGACTCCACGGGGAGGGGGGAGGCGAGGCGGGCAGATAGGAGTCGGTACCAGCAATTTATAAAGGCCAATGGTTTGATTGATGCATGGCGACTGCTCAATCCAAGTCGGCGTCAGTACTCCTTTTTTTCAGCAGTGCACGGTACGTACTCACGGATTGACACTATATGGGTGGGGAAGGAGATCGCGGGGAGAATTATTGAAGAGGAGATGGAACCGATTACATGGTCGGACCATGCACCGGTGCGGGTGACACTGAGGGGACGGGGAGAAGATCGGGGGATCCATTTCTGGAAATTGAACGAGGCTCTTTTGAGCGATACTAGGGTAGTGCAAGATATACAAAGCCTGATACCAGACTACTTTGCGCTCAATGATACGGGAGAAGTTCAAAAGGGTGTGGTATGGGATGCCTTCAAGGCGGTGGTGCGAGGCACACTAGTCAAGTGGGGGGCGAGAATAAAGAGGGAAGGGGAGGAGAAGGAGCTCCAACTGCGGCAGAAACTGGTGCAGTTAGAAGAGGCTGATGCCTGTAGTGCCGGCAGGAATTTGAGAGGGGAGGTGTTAGAGACTAGGGCTAAGCTGAATGCGCTCGAAGCAGACAAAATCCATTATCGGTTACAATTATTACGCCAGGAGTTCTTTGAGGGAGGGAATAGAGCAGGAAAGTTTATGGCGAGGAGACTAAAGCAGAAGCGGAATATGTCCCTGATTGTGCAGATTAGGGGGTGGGGGGGGGGTTACTAGAGATGAGAAGGAAATCCGGGAAGCATTTGTGGAGTACTATAAGGGCTTATATGAGGCTAAAGTGGACAGACCAGAAGACGAAATGAGGACTTACCTAGCGACAGCTGGTCTACACCATCTGGACGATGGGGAAAGAGAGGCGCTTGAAGGGGAAATACAGGCTTCAGAAGTGGCGGTGGCAATTAAGAGTCTAAAAACAGGGAAAGCCCCCGGCCTCGACGGGCTGACGGCCAGCTTCTATAAAAAATTTAAGGGAGAGTTGGTGGGGCCCCTGACGCACCTGTTCAATGTCCCAAGGGTGGGGGAGCGATTAGCGGAAACAATGGGGTGGGCGGGAATAACACTGATCCCTAAAATGGGTAAGGACCCGTTGGAGTGTGCGTCGTACCGGCCGATCTCATTAATAAACATTGATGCAAAACTGCTGGCTAAAGTGTTAGCAGGGCGACTCAATAAAGTGCTGGGGAAGCTGGTGCATGAGGATCAAGCGGGGTTTATACCTGGGAGACAGGTGGCGGACAACATCAGGAAAGCGTTAAATGTAATATGGTCCGTAAAACGCACATCAGAGCCTGCATTGCTTCTATCGTTAGATGCGGAAAAAGCTTTTGATCAGGTGTCGTGGGGATTTCTCTTCTCCGTAATGGAACATATGGGGTTTGGGAATAGTTTTGTAGGCTGGATAAAGGCATTATATGAGAGACCTACTGCGTGTGTGCGTGTAAATGGAGGCTATTCAGATTTCTTTACGTTGGGGAGGGGGACGCGACAGGGGTGTCCACTCTCACCCCTATTGTTCGCCTTATCGCTGGAGCCGCTAGCGGGGAGAATAAGGAAGAGTGCAGAAATCACGGGGGTGACAGTAGGGCAGAGGGAATACAAGTTAGCCATGTTTGCTGATGACATCTTGCTTATGGTCACTAGGCCGAAGGAAACGGTGCCAGGGATGATGAGGGAGGTACAGGAGTATGGGGAAATGGCGGGGTTTAAGATCAATTGGAGTAAGTCGGAAATATTAAACTTGTCAGTCGGGGAGGAGCAGCAAACGACTCTACAACAAACATTTAAATTTAGGTGGGCAGCCAAATCAATTCGGTATCTTGGAATTAATTTAGGGCGGAACCTGGAGGACCTTTTTGAGCTGAATTACTTGAAGGCGTTTCGGCAAGTAGAGGCGCAATTGGGGACTTGGAATAGGGGGATCGTATCGTGGTTGGGGAAAGTGGCAGTGGTGAAAATGATGTTGCTCCCCCAGTTCCTTTTTCTCTTTCAAGTGCTGCCAGTAGCGATACCCACAAAGATGCTAGCCAAGCTACAAAAGCAAGTCGAGGGGTTTATTTGGGGAAATAAAAGACCCAGGGTGGCTGCTAAAACATTGCAAACGGCAAGGATAGAGGGTGGTATGGGGGTACCAAACTTCAGGAAATACTACCTGGCGGCACAGTTGAGGGCGGTATACTCATGGCTGAGGGAGCAACATAAGCACTGGGTGCTGATGGAGGAAGCGGGATTCCGGCCCGGTGAGCTGGAAAGACTCGTCTGGGGGGGGAAGGGGAGCAAGGGTGAGAATCCATTGGTGGGGCATACATTGGGGGTGTGGCAGGTACATAGGAAAAGGCTGATAGGGGAGAAGAAGTGGGTGCGTGGGATGTCATTGCTGGCCTGTTGTGGAGGGGGAATAGGCCCTGATATGCTGGTAGTGAAAAGATGGGCGCAGCAGGGGCTGCAAAGAGTGTCTCAGATAGTCTTTGGGCAAGGTATCAGAGATTTTGAGGGCATTCGCGACCTGTACCGGTTGAAAGAAACTGACCGGTACCATTATCTACAGTTGGGTTCCCTTCTTAGGCAGAGAGGGCACTGGCAGGATATTGTGCAGGACCCAGGATGGTTTGAGGGTAGCTGTCTGGGTTCGCTGGGGAGGAAGGGGGTTATTTCTAGAATTTACAAAGGACTAACAGAGAGAGGGAGAGAGAAATTAAGTTATATGAAGGCGTGGGAGAGGGACCTAGGGGTAGAGTGGGGGGTGGAGGAGTGGGAGCGAATAGCTCAGGACATAGCGAGGGCGTCTATCGCTACGTCCCTGCGTGAGAATGGATGGAAAGTGTTGTCGAGGTGGTATCTGACGCCGGAGCGATTGTACAAAGCGGGGGCTCGAGGGACGGATGAATGCTGGAGGATGTGTGGAGAGAAAGGAACTTGGCTGCATATGTGGTGGACGTGCCCAGCAGTACGGCAGTACTGGGCGAATATTGGGGACATCATTGAAAGCATAACAGGCGCCAGAATTAATTTGACACCGGAGCTATGTCTCCTACTAAAGAAGCATGCAGGGGAAGAAGGGAATTGGAGTATTGTGGGGCACTGTATTATTGCGGCTCGGTGTGAAATCGCGCAACATTGGAAGCAGGGGGTTATGCCGCCCACAGGGAAATATGCAGGGCGCTTGGCAGATTTGTATCAAATGCATAAATTAACAGGGCTAAACAAGGGGTATGGGGAGAAGGTGGAAAGGCAGTGGGAGGGGGTGTGGCGAGGGTTAAGTGGGGGTGGGTAAGGGAATATAGGGGTAATACAGGAGGGAGTATGAAGGTCACTACTGGTGATGTTATAGCTAGGTAGGGATGTGGGGGAAGGGGCTGGTGGGAAGGGGGAGGGGAGGGGTAGGGGGAGGGGGGTAGGGTTGGGGAGGTACTTAAAGTTCGCAGGATACAGAATGAGGGGTGGAGCAAGGGATGGGGTTATAGAGGGCTCAACTAGTGATAACAGAAGAGCTACTAGAGATAATAGGTTTATATGGGTTGAAACAAAATGTGGTACAGAAGTTGTGTATTGGGTATGGTGTTCCTGTTATTGTTGAATAAACTTTAATTATAAAAAGAATAGAGAACGAAACATGCCATACAAATGTAGGTGATGTTCTTGGTTGATGTAATATAGAATGTTTGTACAGAGGTGGACTCTGTCAGAGAAGTTGGTTGGTAAGAATGTAAACCATGTTCAGTTAATGGTACAGATGTATCTGTTTTGCACAGTTGGTGTTTTGTATCACAAAGGCATTGAATAAAAACTTAAGTTACAAAAATAAAAAAAAAATCACTTATTCCAAAAACTTTCAAATTCTTAAATGTTTCTCTTCTTTACAGAAACAAAACTCTTGCAGCAAAACAACTCTTTAAATGTCCCTTGAACATTAGTATCAGCTTTCAACCTTATCAGTTGAACTTATCACTCAGCTGTTTTCTTCGGTTGTGACGTCTTCACAATTCAGGCTGCTTCCTAAGTAGGCATACATTCAATGGCTTTCTGGCTCAGCTCTCTTCTACGTCAGAGGCTTGATATACAGCACATTGCATTTCAAAGGAACTGTCTTCCATATCTGTTATCTCCATATCTTCAACGCTATCATTCTCACACACATCCAAAGACATCCGAGGGGAGAGCTTGCTATTCTCTTTCTTAATCAGTTCACTCAATTTCTTAAGCAGGGCTTGTTTCTGCACTAGCTCGTCTGCTATATGAGCTACTTGATACTTAGATAAACAGTCTCTTTTTATCCTGGGGTTTGGCTTATTGCTGGAATCAGTTTTTAACTCTAAAGCTAATTCTCTCAAACTTTTACTGGTTAAGAACTGAGAAGGACACACCTGCCTGGTTTCAGAGGTACTCAGAATCTCTCTCTGCCCTGCAAGCCAGTCATGCTGTATTCCGTTTGCAGCAGCTTCGTTTGCTTGCACCAGCCTCTTTCCTTGCTCTCTCAGCTGTGCTTGGCAATCTCTCATCAGTTCTCACTCTTCGGCTTCCAGTGTTTCCTTCACACTGTCTTTCATGCTCTGCAAGCACTCTCTCACTTGCTCTCGCTTCCCTCTTTGCGTTCCTTGTTCTTGCTGCTTCACTTCTTCCTTCTCCTTCTCTCTCTCCGTCTCTTTCTCCGTCTGTGTTTCTGAAAGTCAGCTTTTTAAACTTTCCTTCTTCCTGAGCCACACCTTGCTCCCAGCACATGTGATTAGGGTCAAGCTTCTCCCTGACGTGCTGCTGTGGGCGGGGCTTAGGGATGACTAGGTTCTGAGTCAGAGACTCCTGGTTACTAGGGAAACCCTTGATACTTTCTGAATTAAAGTGATAGGACTCATTTCCCTGTGTATCTCTATGCTCAGCCGTGCTCTCCTCACCACAAGGAGCAATAGATATGAAGAAGTTAACTCAGTACAAGGATAAATATGCTATGCAGAAACAGACCTTCTGGAGGTACGTACCACTTTTAGGTTAAATTTCTTAGGAGGTTTTAGAGAATGTTGCACCAGAACGATCTATCATAGTTAGATGTAGTAAAGTCAGTCCCTGGTACAAGCGGAATATTAAAAGAAAATGCAAAAAGGTAACTTTGGGCACTTGAGGACCATTGGCATAAAACTAAAATGTGAATGATAAAACTGAGTATTGTCATTTGATCAATTAGCAATATTTGGTAATGGCTGCAAAGGCCACTTATTAGGTGGGGAAAATAAATTCAGTGGTAAATCATCTATCCAAATTGTCATACAAAGGGATACGCCAAGGGGCATAACCTATCTTTTTAGGCATGCCTCAGGGCTTTGGTGTCTTATCTGGGCAGCAAATGATGATATTGACTGAAGTGGAACTGCCTCACTATCCTTTCAATAATGCACAGTCCCAATCCAAAGTGCTAGACTGCAGCAGACTGTCAAACAATCCAAGGGATTTCAACTCAGGTAACTTTCACCATTCAGGGCTTCGATGTCTTATCTGGGCAGCCACTGATAATGTAATCAATGGAGGCAGAACAGCCCAACGGCCCTTTCAGTATTGCACAGTACCAGTCCAAAGCGCTATTTGTTCTGGACTGATTGTATTTCTTGACAATTATGTTTTTATATCATACACACAAGATTACACCACACATTTTAAGTAAAATGGTGTTGTTTTTCCAGTTATTAATCACCAGCTTTAACATAATAGCTATTATAAAATATCAAGTAGACTAGAGTTCACAGAACATAGAATTTCCTCAATGGCCAGCAACTTTGATACAACTTTAAAAGACAAATTGGATCATAACTTAAGTATTGTTACTATCTTACAATTATTTTGGACTGGGGTATGAGGTAAGTTGAGACAATGTGCCTATGTTACGTTCACATGACCAACAAAGGTTGCTGACTGCTTTTTTACATTTGACTGTCGTGACAGGGATCCACAAAACACGATGGACCATAAAGAATATATATCGTATGATAGAGGCAGTAAGGGACATATGCAATCCTTTCAACCAAACTAGATCCCAGTATTTATTAGACAAAGTGCTACCGATTTGTGATATATGCCTCCTAAATCTTTTTTATATCAACTTATCTCTTCTGAAACCCCCAACATATGATTGTATAATAATAAGCGGCAGGCCTGGAGAGGAGGATAGCTTATTAATGCCATCTCCCAACAGTGCTGCTTGATAGAATGTCTAAGTTGGAGCCAAGCAAAATATTGATTGCCAGGGAGATCAAATTCCTTATGCAACTCTACAGTCTTTTAAAATGGTCACCTCTAAGCAACTACCCCAGGCATCATATATATTCTAATTTTGTCAAACCTTCCAGCCCATTACTTTATTATTGATCAAAATTTTTGCATTATACCAGATAGGAATCTTTTTAGCATATAAGGAGTGGCCTAGTGGTTAGGACAAGGTACTTCAGGCCGAAGGGCCGGGGGTTCAAGTCCCACCTGGGGACAGCAATCTCAGGCCGGAGGGACTGGGATTTCTAGTCCTATAGGTACTCCTTGTGGTCTTGGGCAAGCCACTTAACCCTCCATTGCCCATGTTCCCTGTATGTGTGTCATATCCCCTCGTGTTAAATGTATCTCCCAATTGACCGCTTTGACACGGTGAAAAGCGGGATATAAATACAGCTAAATAAATAAATAAATATACATTATGTTCTGCTATAGCCTGAAAGTCTTCAAAGTAGAAATTAGCAATACCCAGTGTTTATGCTCCTAGGTGAGCGATCTGGAAGAAACCTTAGTAGAATAGAAGCAATATGATCCTCCTCTAAACCTAGACAAACAGGCTTCTCACACCTCTATCTACTGAACTCACAAGCCTCCTTGCCTTAAGAGAAATGAAATATAATATTTATGAAAATCCAGAAATTAACCCCACCCTTAGACTTGACAGTTTTAGCTTAGAGCAATGCGAAGGGGTTTCCCATGACGCCAAAACCTTGCCAGCGCCATTAATAAGGGAAACATACTAGAAATGCAATTAATCTTCGTTGTAATGACTATTTTGATAGCCTGTAGTCGTCCCTACCATACTAAAGAGGGGAAATCTTGAAGCTAATTCTTTTGAAGTGTTGATAGGGATAATTCAGAATATTTCAACTCTGCCTGCTTTTTATTTAAAGGCACTTGGGCTATTTTTATCTTTATTGAACCCTCTCTGTTGGAATGCTTTAAACCTTCGCGTTTTGGTAGTATTCTTCAAAGATACTTTATTATGAACCATGCATTTCTGGGTGACAGTCAACTTTTCCCCAATACCTAGTTTAAAAGTTGCTCTATCTCCTTTTTAAAGATTGGTGCCAGCAACCTGGTTGCATCCTGGTTAAGATGGAACCCATCCTTCTGGAAAAGGTCCCATCATCCCCAGAATGTTGTCTAGCTCCTAACAACTTTCCCTTCATGCCCCTTCAATCTGGAACTCGCTCCCGGAAGGGCTCAGATCCTTAGACCTCATAACCGAATTCTGCAGGAAGCTAAAGGCTCGCCTATTCTCAGAATACTTTGGAGATAACACTTAGCACAGCTATTATGAATGTCTTGCAAACAATTGTACCTCAATAGAGACATAATCCTATGACCTTTCTCTGTACCTTCCCAAGTTACTTGCCTCTTCTCATTCGTCTATTACTAATGCTTTCAACTTGACAAATGTAAATGGTTTTATTAACATCCTAAATTATAACGTTCTCAGTAATTTTCTGTGCAATCACATTAATTGTAAACCACTTTGGCTTCCAGATAAAGCGGAATTAAAAAAAAGCTGCTAAATAAATAATAAATCGAAAGCTGTCCTCTCTGTACTATTGTCCCATTCATTTATCGAGACTCTGGAGCTCTGCATGCCTCTTGGGTCCTGCGTGTGGAACGGAGCATTTCTGGAATGCTACCCCGGAGATCATGGATTTCACCTTTCTATCTAAAAGCCTAAATTTTGCTTCCAGACCCTCCCTTCCTATGCCATTGTTGCTCACATTTACCAAGACTCCTTCTCAGTACTGTCCAGAATCCTATCCATAAATCCCCGGAGCTTTATTAAAAGGCAAAGATTGAACAGCTTCCTTAATTTTGTCCAGAGCGATCTTGGCCTCTAACACCTTTCTATAGACAGGAAGGATGTGCTATTGATTCCAAAAATATATCTGTATAAGAGACTGAGAGGTCGCCGATGAAAATAGATCTCTATAAGAATCCCAAAACTGATATAGAATATATGTGTCCAACGACACATAGGTTCCTAATGATGTTATCAGGGCTTTAAATCATGTAATGTCACACATACCTTTTAGGTACTGAGTCAAGAATCAACCACTTTTATTATTCTCCACTTTAGTATCTTTCCCTTGTGTAGCTAATGTAGTTCTGGCTTACATGCTAAGTATTAAGTTATATGTCAACATTTGGAGTGCCTACAATGAAGTACTTTTCCTGTTTTTTGAATAATCCTTTGCAACCCTTTAATTCCCCTGTCTACATCTTAGATGTTGGTTTTCCATTTCTTATAGGAGGCAATAGTAAAACTAATTATAGTATGCCACAGACCATTGAATATCTATCATGATGTTATCAAGGTTATTATGTAAGCAATAGGACTCCATAGCTTCATGCACTGAGACTTTAAAGTTAACTTCAGCTAACAGTCCTGAGCTAAATGTCCAAAAAGCTTGGGATCGAGCAGACTGTTGTCAATTTAGCGTCCAAGTGATATCAGCATCATCAGAAATGGTAGTTGCCATTATTTCAATGGTGATTAGCAGCAGATGTTATGCTGCTAGACACTAAAAAATAATCAATTCTAGAATATGTGCTGGGGGGAGGAATGAAAAGTAAAATCCAATTCAGAGGGATGTTGTAATTTCCATATACAGATACTTTGCCGCAAGCGATGTGTACTTCGTTTGGTGCCTGGCAATCTCACCCTCACAGTGCTATTCATCTGCGACATCAACTGGGGTGTCCTGCCTCAGGCTTTACATCGAAGGAGCAAGTCCCGCCCCTTTGTGCACCCCTTCATGCACTCATTTGTGCTGCCAGGTGTTTGCTTGCTTAATTTGTCTTTTTGATGTTGGATATATATTCTTTCTGTTACTGCTTGTCTTTGCCAATGTGCAGTTCTCCGACATTTGTGTCTTTAATTTTGGAAGGAAATGGGAAGTTTTCGATACTCGTTATGTGCTTATTAGTAGTTAATTCTTGGTTTCATCAACTGCATAATTTTATTTGTGGTGTCCCTTTTGAATCTTTCATATCCTGAAAGAATTTCCATTTATCTTAGTAATGTTTATTCAGTTAAATCCGAGCGAGACATCTGTTATGATTTGGTAGAGTCAGAGAAATCTACTCTGTTTTATCACGGAGTCTTGGATACTAGGTAGTGATTTGTGTATCTTGAACTCACTTTGCCCTGTGGGTTGTAAATATCAATAGTGTGTGAAGATATTGGGAGGGGTGGTGAGGTACATTTAATAACCGATGAAAAGATCATTTATACCTGGGTTATTTGTGAGTAAGGCTGCAGAGTAGTTTTGATTTCCTGCTGACAATGGAGATTTGTTTGCGTTATTGTTCCTTCCCAGCCACATGAATCTGACTTTATGGTATTAAGAAGATTTGTTTTAGCTCATTGCCAGTCGATATTTATAATTATTTTATCTTAGGTGTTTTTCTTGGGTCACTATTTTTCTTTCCTCAATACTTAAAGAACGTAAGATATGCCATACTGGGTCAGATCAAGGTCCATCAAGCCCAGTATTCTTTTTCCAACAGTGGCCAATCTAGGTCATACGTACCTAGCAGTTTCCCCAAAAGACACACAGGTTCCACAGTGCTTGTACTGGGGCAAGCAGTGGATATCCTGGGTCCCCCTTGATAATGGTTTATGGACCTTTCCTTCAGGAACTTGTCCAAACCTTTTTTTAAACCGGCTACACTAACGGCTTTTACTACATCCTCCGGTAATGAGTTCCAGAGTTTGATTACACATTCAGTGAAAAAATATTTTCTCTTATTACTCTTAAATAGATTACCCTGTAGCTTCATTGCACTTGCATTTCACTTGTCGTCAGGAACGTTTGGGCTTGATGCAATCGTTTGGCCATAGACCATTTGTAACCTCTTCAACTAATGAAAAGGGCCATAGTCTTGATTTCATATTTTTGCCAGAGTATGTTTTATCAGGTGCCATGGTCGCATCATTTCTAACATTTTCTTGGCAGCCACCTTATTCTTCTTTAAGACAGGCATGAGATTTTGCTGTGAGGAAAATTGGAGGGGATGTTGATGCCGTGGTTTTCTTTCAGCGTTGGCAGGAACAATCCTTGAGGCTTTCAAATTTTCCTGCTCTGCAACTGTGTGGTTCCTTATCATTCTCCTAGACCAAAGGTACTGAAATCCAGTCCTGGAGGGCTGGTTTGCGGCCCTCCAGGACTGGATTTGAGTACCTCTGCCCTAGACCAAGCGTCTCCAAGCTGGTCCTGGAGTGCCGCAATCCTGTCAGGTTTTTGGGATATCCCTAATGAATATGCATGAGATATATTTACATGCACTGCCCCCATTGTATTTGAAGTTATCTCATGCACATTCATTAATCCTACTCCTCACACTCACAGACCAAAACTCCTTCTCGCAACATATAATTCAAAGACAGGTTTTTAATATTTATATATAGCACTTATTATGAACTTAATCCCAACTACAAACAATCAGCAGAGACTCAGTAGTGAGTAGACAGACTAAACAATGGGTAGGAGAAAAGTCTTAGATAACTTAACCTCCCTCTGTGTCTACTCTAAGCCATAGGGGAACAAACAGCTCCACATCATAAGCTGAAAAACTCCATCAACAAATTCAAAAATGTTTTTATTACAAAATACTTAAAAACCTCCAAACAACATCTACAGCAGCCCTGACAGTAACAACCACTCAAATGGTATAACACCAATTCTATAGGAGCTATTTAAACCAGAATCACAGACCAACACAATGACCATCTATAAAGGAATAAGGAAAGGAGCAGTCACAAAACTTCTCAAACACAGTTCAAAGCCTGCCTGTTTTACTCACTACTGAGTCTCTGCTGATTGTTTGTAGTTGGGATAAAGTTTATGATAAGTGCTTTATATATATTAAAAATCTTACTTTGGAATTGTATGTTGGGTTTTTGGTCTGTGAGTCCGAGGAATAGGATTTGTATTTTTCTCTAGACTGGTGGGTTTGGTAGCTTGTTTGGTGGTTATGCGTATTCATTTGGGATATCCTGAAAACCTGACTGGTTTGTGGCTCTCCAGGACTGGATTTGGAGACCCCTGCCCTAGACATATCCTAGTCCCCACCTGTCGTGTTGTCTGTTTTAAGACTAGATTGTAAGCTCTGATAAGCAGGGACCATCTCTTACATGTCTCTGTACAGCGCTGCATACACCTTCTATTGCTACTACTACTACATATCAGTAGTAGTAGTAGTAGTAGCAATAGATTTGATTAGAAATATTCCTTTATTAAATCAGACTTTAACTGACGTTTTAGATCAGTTGGCACTGGTATGGGTTTATATTCCCAAAGAGAGACATTTTGCCCCATGGTATGCTAATGAGAGTAGAAGTGCAAAAAGATAACTGAGACAAATTGAGTGCCAATGGCGCAAAAGTGAAAATCTGTAAGATAAGAATCACTTGCTCTTTACCTTAGTGCAAGGGGTTCTCAACCCAGTCCTCTCGACACACCTAACCAGCCAGATTTTCAGCTTAACCACAATGAATATGCATAAAAGAGATTTGCATACAATGAAGGCATGCATGCAAATCTCTCTCATGCATCGTGGTTGTGGTTATCTTAAAAACCTTACCGGCTATGTGTGTCCTGAGTTCTGGGTTGAGAATCCCCGTGCCGTAGAGAATTATTGACATTTGGTGATGGCTACTGAGACTGTGCTGTGCTTTAGACAGATTAATATGGCATTGAATCTTGAATCCTTTGAAGGAAAACAAAGATATTTTAATGATGCGTGATTCTTTGAGTGTTGATTCTGGGGAAAGTGTTGGCTAGACTTTTCTCCAATGAATGCTACTGATGTAGAGAAATTATTAAAACTTGTGTCAAGTGCCATTTCAGGTTTTGACCCAGTCTCTGAAATTGTCTGGCATCTGTGATTACTATCTTAATTAATTTGATCAATGGTTCCTTGGTGCAAAATGTTCTCCCTATTGAACTGAAAAGAGCTACGATTCAACGGATTTTGAAGAAGTCTGCTGGAGATGGGACAGTGTTGACAAATTATAGACCCATTTTGAACCTGCCATTTTTTTTCAAAATTGATTTAGCAAGCAGTCTTGCAACAGGTGCAGTTTTTCCTAGATTCATACTCTTTTTTTTTTTTTTTTTAGATGATTTGTAATTTGACTTTTGAATTCGCAGAAGCACAGTGACTTTTTTTAGCTTTTCTCCTTGTTCATTGGCTGAATGACTTTGGATGAGGAAAAACGGTGATTGTTGCATTTTTAGATGTGGCTGCAGCATTTGATTCAGTTTCTCATTTTGTTGTTTTATATTGCTTATCTGACCTTGGAATCAGTCCAATTGTGGTTTAAATCCTTTTTGGAGGATAGGATGCGGAGTGTGGCTTTGGGTGGCAGTCTTTCCAGGTGGTTCAGGATAAGATACGGCTTGCCTCAAGATTCTTCCTTATTGGTTGTTTTATTTAACATCTACATATTACTCTTTTGCCTCTTTTAAAGAAGATTTCCAGGTTTATGTCAATGATGATGATATGCTATTTTTGTCCCTGGATGATGGCTTGCCTTCTGGACTCTGACAAATATCGGAGACTATTGAAACATTAGGTGGTTTTTTTAACGCAAATATGGGTTACTGCTAAGTATTCCAAAGATTAAGTTGCTAGTATCATGCCATACTGGTTTGGATGTTTTGGTTAGGAAGTTAGAGGTCCCAATTTCCACTATAGTGCAGTACCTTGGAGGAGTTGGACTGCAAGTTATTGTTGAGAGCACATATTCAAGAACTGGTTCACAGTCCTTTTATAAATTATGCTTACTTCATCGGTTAAAACCTTGCTGAGTCCTATTACTTTTTTATTTTATTTTATTTTTGCAATCCTGTATTGTTTGGTTTGCAATAGTAGCTATTGAGCCTCTACAGATGGTCCTAAATTCAGGAGCCCATATTCTAACTGTAGTAAGACATTTTTGAGCATGTAGCCCCTATTTCACAGGGTTTGCCCTAGTTGCCATTACAGTGGTGCATTCTATTATGCATTCTATTCAGGTTATGATGCTGGGTTGTTAAGTACTGTGTTTGGGTTTTTTATTTATTTAACATTTCTTATGTACTGCCTTTCATGATATCAAGGTGGTTTACATTGAACAAACTGAAATTACATTGAATAGGGCATTATACCTTGGAGATAACTATTTTACAGGGAACATGGGCAATGGAGGGTTGAGTGGCTTGCCCAAGACCACAAGGAGCACCTGTGTGACTAGAAACCCCAGTCCTTCCGGCCCAAGGTTGCTGCCTCTAGTGGGATTTGAACTCCTGACCTTCTGGCCTGAGGTAACTTGCCCCAACCACTAGGCTACTCCTCCCTCCAATGGGTCCTTTTACCCATTACATTCCCAGTTTAGGTTAACACTTCTGGTTACAGACTTACCTCTTAGGACATGGGTATGTTAAGAGTCCCTGTACCAGTGGTAGCAATGGAAGTAAAAGTCATTCTAGATTTCTGTCATTTCAAGGGCCATTACTTTGGGATCTGCTACAACTTGAGACTTTTGAATAATGTTTCTGTTTTTAGGATGAGGCTTAAAAGGCATTTCATGTTTAAAATGGGGGGTTTTTTGCAATGTTTATCTCTTGCAAGTTTACATTTTATTTGTTGTTTATATGTGTGTACAGTTTGTCCTATGTCTTGTCATTTAATTTTTGTTTTATAACTGTTTCTTATGTTTGGTGTAATCCCCCTGGGATGATTGATGGGTGGACTAGAGATATTTTTAAATAAATACATACATTACTATTTAACATTTATAACATTTATAAGGCGCTACCATATGCAGCGCTGTACAGACATATAAGAGTGACGGTCCCTGCTCGTTAAAGCTTACAATCTAATCAAGACAAAAAACACACAGAGCAAAATTCTGGTTAGGGCAAAACCAGGTTGGTTGTCTCCCATTACTACTAATAGTACTACTGCGCATTTCTATTTAAAACTACATTACATTGGGCATCTGGTTACAATACATTACATTAAGGGTTAAAATACAGGCAGGCTGGACATCATGGGGTACAGTACAACACATCAAGGGATATACTTGGAGGATGCTTACATGGTGACGTTTCGCGTGGTTCCGCTACATCTGGCCAGTTCATCGGAGTTGCTGGAGTGATTCCTGGAGTGAGGGGGAGGAGGAAGCCGCGGCCTTTCCACAATGCCGCACCTAAGGGCCACACCAAAGGGCCCCTTGGCGTGGCACTTAGGCGTGGGCACGCCAAGGAATGCTTCAGCATTCAAATCTGGTGCCGGGGTGTTTCTTTGGCCTGATTGGCCATGCGGTGGGGAACAGGGAGGAGCATACCTGCCTGCTCCCTTCCCCGTCGCCGATTGGGCCGGTGGCTGGAAGTCCCACGCTCACGAGTGCTTCACTTTTCAAATCTGGTGCCGGGGTGTTTCTTCGGCCTGATTGGCCGTGCGGTGGGGAGCAGGGAGGAGCATACCTGCCTGCTTCCTTCCCCGTCGCCATACTGTACATACATACAGTAGTCCCATATCATCCATTATCTGACAAAGTACAGTCCTGGCCTTAGATATGGGAGGCTTACACCCATGAGATCTAATGATAAATTAAAATTGCCACCTATAAACAGAGACTCACTGCCTGCCTGTAGCAGCACATTGACGATGGTCTTAAAAAAAAAAACCTGAAAGGAATCTGCATATGGTACATAGAGGGCTAGTTTCTTGGCTTCCATGGTCACCTTCTACCTTCATTATCAGAAGACTGATATTTAATGGTGTCTCTTAGGGAATGTCTGATGAGAATCTCCATTTCATTTTTCTTGCCTAAAATGTTTGTTTTACGATTTTATAGACTCCTTATACTTGATATGTCTCTTGTAGGAAAACAATGGCAGGTCGATGATGCCCCAAATATGACCCTAATTTCTGTCTTAACATTAAACCCTTTGATGTTCAGAGACATGAATACACAAGATAGTTAATCCATTTGACATCTCAATGGGTTTATATCATCAGCCTATTAAGACTGACAGCATTCATCCAACCCATTTCTAAGAAGTAATAGAAAACTTCCCACCCATTACACATACACATTGTACTCGAGACATATGCAGCATCAAAATTACAACCTAAACTTGCTCAGCTGTTTACATAGAAATACCACTGTGGCATGTTCAGCTGCAGACAAGATGAAGTCCCGAACCCATTTATATTTATTCTGCAATGTGCCAGATGATTAAGGGCTCTAGCACTGCACTGTTCCAGAGTGTGTCATGTATACAGTGTCCAGTAGGAAATAAAAATCATTGTCTTACTAAAAAAATATCTACTCTCCATATGCTGTCACATCCCATACATTCATACAGACACCAAATAATAATACCTCAAGCATTCCGTCCACACACTGTTCTAAATCTCACTGAAGGCAACACATCCAGGGATTATCAGTGCTATATAATGTCCCTTACAAAGAAAATTCACTCCATATCACTCTTAAATTCTAATCTAGCAAGCAATAAATAACAGCTACTATAATAAAGGAATACACTGGGGGTATCTAGCAATTTATCCAAAGATAGTTTCACTGGATGCAGTTATATAGCATATTTCACCATAACATTACACCAATGGAAGTATTGAGAAAGTTGGAGCCTCAGTTTCAGAGAGCATGTATTTCATGAGCGGCATATTTCTATGCTGCCTAACAGTGACACATACTGATTCTTTCCTAAACCTATTATTCATAAGCTCACTAGCTTGTTTTAATGATTTTTTAATGCATTTAAAACTTCGAAAGCACTTAGCTTTTGGTGAAAAGACTGTCTCAAAAACCTCCAAGAGGTGTTGCTGAAGACAATGTAGTCAACTCTAGTTTCACCCAATTTTCATTTGGCAGGCTGCTTCAGGACTTATCACACAGCCCAACGGAGAATGCCACTGGAACTCCTAGGCGGTCGGACCCAGCAGGCAGATGAGCGGGGGTAGACGGCGGGACGCAGGGCAGCCATCACCAGCAACACACCAGGATGGCGGCGATACATACCTGCTGTGCAGTGGGGGAGATCTGGAGATGCTCAGGCTGTATGACCTTGTGGATAAGATGAGAGCCATGGCTGCAGTCCATGGAACAGAATGTGTGCAGGCTCTGCTGAGTCCACTAGATTGAGCACCACACCTGGGCTCAAGGGATGCGGGTGCGATCTTGATGGCTGCACCTGGAAGACTGGGACATATTGTGGCAGACTGATGCAGCAGGGTAGGGAGAGGAAGAGGTGGTGGGGGGGGGGGTTGGCTGGTGTGTGTGATTGGGGAATAGAATGTTGGGGATAGTGGGCGGGGAACGAGGCAAAGGGTCATGTTCAGGCTACGGTGGGCACGAGGGTCACAGGGGAACAGGGATTACTGCAGCGGCACAGATCTGGGGAGGTGGGGAGCTCAGAGGGGGGGGGGCAGAGTAGTCAGCAGCAGGGAATTCTCAGGCTGCTCCAGACCCTGATGCAGCTAGTAGTGACCAGCAGCATGGGGCAAGGTGCAGAACAGAGTGGGGCAGGTGTGGGAGATGCTGCACACCCCAGCACTTCCCCACTGAGCACACCACTTCCTGTCACAGGCAGCCCCCCAGATGGGGCAAGCGTGGGAGGGGCATCACACCCCGCACTGTTCCAGAGATCTCACCACCTCTTGTCGCAGGCGACTCCGAGCTGAAGGAGGCATGGAGGGTTTGCGAGGGGGAGTTGATATCAGACTCTCCTTTTGGAGTATCTGTGCATCATGAGCATGCTGGACAGCCACGTGCTGCCAGCCCAAAAGGAAAAGATTTGTAAGGGTGAATACATGGACATCATCTCGCTGCTCATTAGGTGGGACAACACACACTGTGATTGTTCAACTTGTCACAACCAGTGCAAGCTGGCATCCAGGAAGGCGATCGTGAATTGGTGTGTGGTGTTCCGGGTGCTGGCTGGTGTAACTGGGGAGAGATACCTGGATCAGTGCCAGGTTATTTTCAGATATCAAGACAGTATTTGCAAGACCTACAGGGTGCGCAGCAGTACCACCTGGCTGGAATATGATGAGTAGTTCCACAGGAACATGGTGGGAAGCTGGGGGCTGAGCTGGGACAGAAAGGACATTGACTTGTGGATCAGGCTGATGAGGTCAGCATGGGGCTAGGACGAGCAGAGTAATACCAGCAGGGGCGCAGGGGGGCTGCAGCTGCTTTTTCGGTGGGATAACAGACTACAGACTGGAGAAGGTGGAGGTGCCACCCCAAGCTCCTTCAGTGTTCACTGGGACATATGCCAGCTGTATAATGGGGGCAGCTGTAGATTCAATACTGCTTGCAAATACAGGCATGCCTCTGTGGTATGTGAGGAAGGGCACCCCCAGTCCCATTGCCCCAGGAAGCCTGGAGACCCCCCATGCATGTGTAAGATCCAGCAGGTTGGGGCTGGCTGCTACACCCATTAGAATTGAGACACTGTGGCAAAATTTGGGGGAGTATGCTAGGGAAAAAGCATTATGGTTGGTGAACAGTTTTTTGATGGGATTCTGGATTCCCTATATGGGCCTGCTGGTGGCAGGCAACCTGAAATCAGCCCTCAAGTGGAAGGGAGTTGTGCAGGACAAGATCCAAAAGGAGTTGGCACTGGGCAGAGTGCTTGGCTCCTTCAAGTGTAGACAGGTCAGTAACCTCATAGTTTCTCTGCTGGATCTGGTACCAAAGAAGGAACCAGGTGTGTTCCATCTGATACACCATCTCTCTTACCTTGATGGGCCATCCGTAAATGACTATTTGGACCAGGCAGTCTGCTAGGTTATATACGCCTTGGTAGATCAGGACCTCAAGCTGCTCAGGGGACTGGGAAAGGGAGCATGGTTGGCAAAGAAGGACATAGAAGCAGCATTTAGGCTACTGCCAATCCACCCGGACAGTTTTCATTTGCTTGGTTTCTGCTTCGGGGGCCAGTATTATATTGACAAATGCCTACCGATGGGGTGCACTGTGGCCAGTGCGTACTTTGAAGAATTTAGCTCCGCCATCCAATGGATAGTGGAACAGGAAATAGGCCAAGGGAAGGTGATCCACTACCTGGATGACTTCCTCATCCTGACAAAGAACAGGCTCGGCTGCCAAAACAACCTAGCAAGCTTCCAGCATAAAGCAGCAGAGCTGGGTGTCACCCTCACAGAGAAGATGATGGAAGGGACGGCCCAACAGCTGTCCTTCCTTGGGATCGAGATAGACACTAGGGAAATGTTGACGTGGCTGCTGGTGGGCAAGGTCAAGGCCTTAAAGGCAGCAGTGCATGCTATGGCCCGATCAAAGAAAGTCATGCTACAGGCGGTACAGTTATTGATGGGTCATCTGAATTTTGCCTGTAGGGTGATGCCTATTGCAGTTGGTGGACACCACAAGAGTAGTCTGCAAGTGGCACCACTTCATTAGGGTCAATACAGCCACGAGGGAGGACCTAATGGTATGGCAGCAGTTTTTGGTAGGATATAAGGGGCAGAACACATGGAGGTAGGCTGCCACTAGTAATATAGTTGTATATAGTTACCTCTGTTAAACCCAAGTTGTATAACCTGTTCTCTGTAATGTGCATCGCATGCTCTGCTGCATTGTACAAATTATTGTTATATGTAGACCGTGCTGATTTTAAAGAGTGTGGTATAGAAATAATATAAATAAAATAAAATAATAGGGACCTGGAGCTGTTCATGGACATGGCTGTGGGAATCTGTTTTGGAATTTATTTTGGAGGACAGTGGTGCCGAAAAAGGTGGCCGGAGGAGTGGCACCGCCAAGGAATTACCAAGGATATAGTGTTACTCGAAATGTTCCTGATAGTTGTGGCAATGGTCATATGGAAGTCCCTGCTCACGAACAGGAGGCTCATTTTCAGATTGGATAACACGGCAGTGGTGTACACCATCAATAGGCAGTCAGCTCGGGTGGGTAGATTGATGGGGCTGTTTAGGAAGCTGGTGCTGCTGAGTCTGGAGGTGAATGCATATATCATGACCAGCCATGTGCCAGGGGAGACCAATGAGATTGCTGATGCTTTGTCTAGTTTCCAACAGCTTGCCCTGACCGCAGCACCCAGGGCGACACACATGCCTGAGGAGATGTGGAACCTGAGATGTGGAGTGGCGACGGAATGCTGATGGCATCACTATTGGCTGGGACATAGAAAGCATTTTGGAGAGCATAGGAACGTCTGGGGGCCTTTGCAAAGGTGCGGGGCATTGAACTCCACAGGGGTGCTGCTGGAGGTTTTGACGAGCCTCCAGAGCGATGGAACCACAGCCAGGCAGGCCAGACTAATGCTGGCCGGGGTAGCTTTCTTCCTCAAGCTGGGGGGACAGAGGGACGTAACAAAAGAGTTCATTATACAGAAGGTTATGGAGGGCTGGGCCAGGGAGGTGGCACTATGGCCGGACAGCCGGACTGGTGTCCCTGCCCATGCTAACAGGGATGCTACAATGGGCTGCTGAAGTGACCAGGGATGGGTTTTGAGGAGAAACTGTTCAGGTTAGCCATATTGCCGATGTTTTTTGCAGCCTTCCAGAGGAGTGAGGCTCTCCCTTGGTCCATGTCAGACATAGCAGGCATGGCCTTGTGGGTGGAGGATATCTCAATAGAAGGGGGCAGGGTATGCCTGTTTCTGGCAAGATCCAAGCCCAACCAACTCCGGAAGGGGAGAACCGTGTAGCTGAACCCCACGGTGATGCGTGAGCTATGCCCTGTGGCAGCCCTGTGCAAATATCTGCCCATGGCGGGACTGCTGTTGCAGCACCGGGACGGTTCTTGCCTGTCACAGAATAGTGCTGTGGACCTGGCAGGATTTGAGTGCACAGGTCTGACCTTGCACTCCTTTGAATAGGTGCAGCAACCACAGCACATGACTTAAGTCTGGGGCTGGGACAGATATGGGCAATAGGGAGATGGGCTTCTGACCGATATAAATTGTACATTTGCCACTGAGCACAGCATAGAGTGCACTGTTAACACTTTCTCCCCTTGCACACTAGGTCGCAGACTGATCTCCTTCTGGATTGTAGGGCATTCTTATATATAGCATGCAAGAAGGAGGGCTGTGGGGAGCCAGTTCAGCAAGCAACTCTGCTTTTACCCTGACATCGCTCGCATACACTAGATGAGCAAGAGGGAGATGTGGTGGGACCTGTTGCGGCCCGCGCTTCTCGGCCAGGTCAGCGGAGTCTATCGCCAGATGTCATGGTCCTTCACCTGGGTGATAATGACCTAGTGTCCATGAAGGGCATAGATCATGTGGATCAAGGCAGACCTGGCATGGATTCGTGCTGAGTTGGGGGCAGGGGTCATCTGGTCCCCGATCCATCCCTGACAGAAATGGTGGGATGCGAGACGGCATAAGGGCATTGAAAGGAGCAGGAGGAAGCTGAACTCAGAGGTTGGGAAGTTTGTGCAGGCCTTGGGGGTATACTGGCAGGAGGCCCCATAGCATGCGCAAGGGATGGAGTACACCTTAACGAGACTAGTACAGAGTTGTTTAATGCCAACCTGTGAAGGGCCATCGGTTCGATACTCACTATGGGTGAGTTGGGCCGTGGTCCCTCCTGGTGTCAGGACCTCACCGATGGGTGTGGGGGTACCACTAAAAAGGGGATTGGGCGCCCCGGTGCCATTAGGGGGGAGGTGCCGGGGCTTGGTGATGGGGGGGCCAGGTACCTGGGGGAGGGGTGCCTAGTCCCGGTTGCCATGAGCAGAGAACAGAGGGTTCCCCCTGCATGATAACATGAAGTAGAGAACAGAAGGTTCCCCCTGCACGATAACATGGACGGGGGCGGGGAGGAGGAGAGGGATGAGGCCTGGGCCATGGTGCGGGCCGAGACCTCAACCGGATAGCAAAAAGCGGTGGTGCCCCCACTTTGGTGGGGGGGGGGGGCGGGCAGATGAGGGGCTATTGATTGTATGTATTCTAAAATTGTTGACTATTATAAGCATTTGAAGTTATAGTTGTTACAGTTATGATTTGCTGTGGTTATCACTTGATGTTAGTTAAATTGCTGCAAACTGTGGCCTTTTAAACCCATTAATAAAGTGTGTTCTGTGAGAATGGAATGACCTGGTGGATGTCTGGGGAACTGGGAGGGGGGAAGGTCAAGGAACAGGTGGAGGGCCCAGAGGCCTGTCTGGCTTATGGTAACTCAAATCACAACTCCAGCAATTGTAGCAGCAAAGCCTCTAAAAATTTGATTGCAACTTGCCCTTCTGCACCTTCTGGCAAGCCCCGTATCCTGAATTTGTTTTATTGTCGCTCTTCAAAAGTTCCTCTCAGGCACTTTAATGGATTTAATAGTCTGATCCTAACACTGTTTCTGCCCACCTTCAAGTGTTCTGCTAATACCTCTGTCTTGGTCACCAGGCAGGTCAGCTGTTGCTTCATGAAGAGCATATCTCCGTTAAGTTTAGACAGAGTATTTCTTTCTTTCAGCAGTTCTTTGACTTGCAGCAGTTCCTGCATTGCAATCTCCGTGTCTTTATCTGCTGCCATCTTGCAGAGGAAAGGACGATTTCCCGCTTGGTACATTTAACGCCTTGAGTGGACAAGGTGCCAAACTCCAATTTTGTGGTTTCAGAAGCAGACCTCATCAACAAGAATAAGAGTCAGAGAGGCACAAGAAAATAAAATTTCTGGCTCTTTGAGTTTGATTTTTGAAAGGTTTGCCGGAAGCTGAAGCCTTAGGCTGCTACCTTGTTCTGAACTTCCTATGCAGGATATTTTGCTGGAAAATGCTTGCTTACTGCTGAAGTTCTGTGTCCCCAGCCAAAGGCAAGCTCAGTTATCTAAGGAACCTTGCCGTGCTAGAAGATAATTTGTTTTATACTGTTGAATCCATGAATGTCTACAGTTTGGGAAAACATGCCGTCACGTGCTAGGTTCTAGCAAGTGCTAAGTGGGGTGTGCGTCGTCACCGGGACGCTGCATTAGCCTCAATGCTTCTGCGGCTATGCTTGGAGTAAAGGTCCGCACCTCTGTAGATTACCAGCTTATTTATTTCTAGCTGCTGGGTTCAAAAGTCTTTAAGGAAGCTGGGCATGTCCCAGCCGCGAGTCTTTCAAGCAGACACAAATATAAATCAAAAACAACAATAAAAAGAACCACCAGCTTTGATCGCTTAAGAGCAGAGATCTGTTTTCCTCACTGGTCTAATTGTGTTTTATTCTGAGATTTGATCATTTTACTATAGTTATACTCTTACTATAATGTAAATTGCCTGTGTCAAGCTACAGTTGTGCATTGCCTGGGATCAGTCTGTTAATGAAAGGTGGTTCATAAATAAACATACAAGGGTTTCATTCCAGGCATTTTTCTTTCACAAATAATTTGTGCTCATTTAAGAGGCAAAATGACTTGAAAGAACTTATGAGGTTAGGGAAACCGTGCCCATCGTGGCCAGCCTGAACAGGGCATGGGGATGTCGGTTCCTCCCCACACAGCAGCACAGAGATGCATAGGTGGGGAGGGGGGGGGATTGGAATAGCATGCAGGACGGGAAGGGGGTCTTTGATTCAAGGGGGGGCATTTTAAATGTAGAGGCAGGCAGTGAGGATTGGGAATGTATGGGGGCGGGGAGGGTGGGGAGGATTCAGGTGCGGGTGGAAAGCACTTCTGCAGGGCTGGCAAGCTTCCAACCCTTTGCATGTTGCAGTGGTGGAAACCTGAGCCTGAGTTGCTGTTAAGGAACAGGTACATGCCGAGGCTTTGCTTGGGGCAGTGGGCACCCTCAGGATGGGGGGGGGGGGTGCGGTGTGAGGAGTTATCTTAGCACAAATGCACACGCTGAGAGCTGTGGTTTGCAGGGATTGGGGGGGGGGGGAGAGGAAACAACTTGCGCTTGTCAGGCAACCACATCTAAAGCTGTGGTGGTTGAAAGCAGCGGCCGCTGGGGTTATGGCAGGTGCTCGCCCAGATGCTAGGGGGATTATGGGGGAGGACGCTGCTGGCAGCTAAACTAGTTGTTGTTAAAGCTCAGGTTCAGATAACCAAATCAAATGCGGCCTTTGATTTCTAATTATGGCGTAGTCTCTTTATATGTGATATTATGATGGAGATGGGAGTGGGAAAAGGAATAGAGAACCATACGATAGATAAACCATGTTATAAAATCATTTAATACAACCAATTATGTCCCCAGAGGAGTACAGTGGTAATATCAGTAAAAACTGAAAATAGATGAACGCCTCAAGATTTTATATATATGTATAGCAGTGGTTCCCAAACTTGGGGTCGGGACCCCAAGTTGGGGGTCACATCATCAGTGAATGGGGTCACAGAAAGATGGCCATTTCCCCATCTCTCTGGATTTTCATTGTGACCTACAGTATGCCAAGTCATCAGTCAGCATGTGGCCTGTGAGCCCTTGTCCCTGCTGGGTGAGCTTCCTGTTAGGCTGGAAACCAGGCTGAGTACTGGGGTCTGTAATCACACTGACACAAGGGCTGGCCCCTGTGCTGCTGCTGCCTTCCTGCTTTATGAGTGGAAGATGGGGAAGGAGGCTCGAGATCTGTCAGTTTGATTTCATCATCTGGAGCCACATGAATTTTCAGTTGTGAAATTGGAGTCATACGGGATAAAGGTTTGAACAGCACAGATGTATACGGTTTAAAGATTGGGGAGTGGATCTCCAAACTCTGAGAGTATAGTGACAGAAGATAACTAGATCTTCACGCAGTATCCTCATAGCGTCAAACAGTCTAAATAACATTATTCATGACAAAAAGGTTTTATACATATTTTTATAAAAAGTCACTCATATATCCATACATCTGTTCAAAATGTTCATACGAGATATTAAAGAATAATCCAAACATATCTGAGTCATTTTCCTTCCGTCTAAGTCCAACGTAAGGTTACGTTTCGATGGTTACATCTGCTTCAGGGAAATTAATCTCTTGTAGAACATCTTCAAAAGTTTGTTATAAAATTAGTATACAGTCAGTCTAAAGTCTAAAGTTAGAGGAACAAACTTGTTCTTGGAAAAAATGGATTCTTTGCAGGTTATGACCTCTTGAAAAATATTCAGCCATGTTTGGAAGAAATTGTAGTTAAAGGTTTGTGCATGGTACCCTAGTGCTTCCCCTTCCTTCGCCAGTAAAAGGAGGCCGGTGGCTTTATTCTTATAGCTTTATTACCACTGGATTTTAAAATTTAGTGCAACACATTAAAGCCATTAACAAACAAGCATGTCAAAAGTTGCCTTTGTCAGTAACAGTTGGATTCCTCATTGGTTTCCTGTATTACCTCCACCAAAGAACATTTTACATGTTGACAAAAATCTATTATTTTATTTATAGAAATATAATTTGACATTTCCTGTGGAGTTTCCTATCTGCTTCTGGTACCCCTCATCGGAATGTGTTTTATAGCTTGACACCAGTTGACAGCTACTTCATACATAGGTGAATGCCAACTCAATATATGCTAAACTTTTCTCTTAGCCTAGCCATCACAACAATACTCTGCTTGATAGGCTCCCTGCATTGAAGACTGGCAATCCGTCCTTTCATCCTGGAAGCTACAACAGTATGCTCAGAATAACCCTTTATTAAAAACCCATTGAAAGAAAAACAAAAGCAACATTTTTCAGCAGCTTTTCCCACCTTTTTGGGCCCTAGAGTAAAAATTAGCTTTTGTTTTAAAATAAAGCGCAAGAGGTTTTAATGATATCTTCTGCCATTTCGGTAAACTGCTGGAATAACATTTCATTAATAAGAGCCCTGGCTGTTTCCTGTTCTCTGCTTCTACGCAGCTGCAACATTTGGTTTCTAGTTTCTTTTGTAACAAAATGTCAGAGGATCTTACTCTTTAATGGCAAAGGGCACTGAATTGGCTCACATGGATAAAGATCTTCTTTATAAGAAAAGCTACTGTGATAACTATATTTGCCGCTACTGACAGCTAAGCGTATGCAATGAAGAGGAAAAAGTGCTTAAATAATTTAGGTGGCATGTAAAACAAAAAAAGCTCTTAATATGTCCCCTGTTTTATTCTAATGCTATGAGAGAGGGAGAGAGAAATGCTCAAATTGGGATATTTATCAGAGTTGTGTTCAGGAACCAATATCACTCTAATTTGAAAGAGATTTTTTTTCTTTGAAATTTCTGGGATATTTTTTATTGATAAAGACAAGCTAAATTTTATAGTGGAGGTAAATGTGATCCTAAATCTTAGAAAGCACCTTGAACTAAAGTACTCCCAGCATTACAAAGTTTATTATTGTATGAATCGTGTGGAGAGGGAGAAGATCCTGAAATGTGGCCAGAGACCAGGAAAATGTGTTAGAAAGATACAGATATTTTTCCCATCGTATTGGGAACCATGGACTTGATTAAGGAGAATTTCCAATCACACCTTGAGAAGATGCCTTTGCATGTTGCATCTTAGGAACTCTCTTTGGCATGATGCACATATTATGGCAAGCACTAGCAGTAAATTTGTGAAACTGAGGTCATATGCCAAATAAACTGGCTTGGGAGTGAGCTTCATGACTGTCATAGTATGCGCAAAACTAACCCATTTTGAATAATTGCGCCTGAGTTTTGACTACCTTGGGTGAGCTATTGAGTGGATGCTCATCAGATCCTCGGGTAGGCACACAGGTAAATGTAGAGCACACCCACACCACAGAGAAATAAAACAGGTTCGGGAGAGGAGATTTTTAAATGTAAGGGGATATGGACAATTATTTACCAAGAATTATGTTTTGTGATGTATTTGTCAACTTCTTGTAAAGAGTCACCACATTAAAAAGAAGTGTAGGTGTCCCCTCATTTGCATCTGTTCTAGAAGCATCAGAGGGATTGATGGGGTAAAGACAAGTGCGAGGGAGGTGGTTCTTGCACTCTTCCCCCTGGAAGGACTCGCCAGCAAGTGAGATGTTGGGGTGGGGGGGGGGGGGAACAACCTCTTCATCCTCTGGTGCTCAGTGTTCCTTCCTTTCTTGTTAAGGGAGGGTGGCTGAGGCCCAAGGTCAGAGTGCTCAAGCCTTCAGAGTGTTGGAGATTTCTCTTGGGTTCTGTAAGGACTGCTAAAAGTGAGAAGGACCAGAAGAAGGTGATCTCATGGGAAGAGGAGAATTAGTTCCATGTTCACATCTGCTGTGAGAGTTTAACAGGGGCGTGTAGTAGAAGGGCAGTTCTTCTTGGAGTCCATGAAAGGACTGCCAGGAGGGAACTATGCAGCAGAGTTGCTGTCTCAGAAGAGTTCGTATGAGCTTATCTTTGCCTGAGAAGAGTGTTTCTCATTACTGGTATGCATCCAGGAGTTGCAGGTATCAACAAAGGGACAAGAGGGACTCACTCCTCAAGAAAGTGTCTCAAAAACTATAGGGAAATGGAGAAAAAAAGCTCCTAGTTTGTGCTAAGTGCAGAGTTTGTTTTAATGTTTTTGAACTGTGAGTTCTATTTTGAATGTTTAGGTTTTCTGGACTGTATATTCTGTCTTTCGTGCACTGTGAGTGCACCAGATCCAAAGGCATACTGCTTAGAATAATTTTTTTTCCACTTGTTTCAAATTGCCTAGTAAAAGTTTTAGTTTTGATCAACCCCAAACAGCTGTGTTTCTATATTTTTTCTACTTGACTTAAGAAGGCTAACAGGGGATGTGCTGCTGTTTGAAATGAAATAGGAAACCTCACTGACATGTCCTATATTGTTTATTTTTTCAAATGAAATGTCATTCATTTTCATTGTTTTTCAGCTGGTTGCTGGGTATTTGTCCTCCCCCATTCTCAAATCCTTTCTGGATCCAACTTTTACCTTCTCAGTAGCTTCTATGGGCTATAGTGTTGCCCCGTCGCTCCTCCCTCATTGCTCCTTTTCAAAATAGTGCCAGATGACCTGAGACCAGCACTGTTTCCTTATACAGCAGAATCAGTTTGGCCATTGCTATTTTGAAAACCAGTAGCAGTGGAGAAGAGGTGACTGGAGGATTGCTCCTGCCTATAGAAGACACTGATGGGGTTAAAAGATACTCTGAAGGGTATTGTTTTTCCACTTGGGCATTGGGAAGTGGGACCAGACAATTTTATGTTTGTTTTTTCTGGAGAGGAGTTTCATTTTTATTTTTATTTTTATTTTGTCTCATTTTAAAAGAAATAAGACAAACCACAAGGGAAACTGAATAAGTTGATATAAAAAAAAAGAAACAAAATGAAAAAAAAGCTAAAGTGCACATCCCTAAAGCATAGGGCCCCAAAATTCATTTTTTTTCTGCCCATTCACAAAGAGCTCTAGGGAATATGGGGAACTGGTTAGCCCACCTATCCTGAATATGCCCCTCGATTATACTAGCTAGGCAAAAAGGGGCTATCCATGCAACATTTTAGTTGATTAGACAATAGGAATGCCATATATCTATATTTTATAATTTGTCCCATGACTGCATCACGTTTATTTGCCAAAGTAGTGATGTAACTTACCTGTTCTACTTCAAGCCATCTACGATAGCTTTAACGGACCTCACGTCACAGATATTGATACCTCAGGCTTCTAATTATCTGGTTACAAAGATGAATCAAGACGTTATTCATAGCAACCTTTAGTTTTATAAAATACAAAAAGGTGCAATGAATATGATTGTATAGAAACTAGCGTTTGCACCTAATGGGTAGATCTTTCTTAACGGTCTAACTATGGGCCCTCTGTACTAAGCATATTGTCAAACTGCAGCAGTCTATGGAAGGAGAGAGGTGGAGAAGCCTGTCAGTCATAAGTAGTTCTTTCTGGTGTTTGCACAGAGCACTATTGGCAATCCCCACCCTCCACAGACTCCATTGCTCACTCTTGTCCACTATGTTTTCTAAGCACCATGTTTTTTTACCCTCCCCACCACTCATAGTTTCCATTGGTTATTCACTTCTGGCAGGTTCTACTGGCTCTCAAACACTCGGCGCTGCATGCTTTGTTCATAATCACACTGTTTTGGCCAGTTGCCAGAACAGCATGGGATTATGGGTACTGCACAGCTCCATATGTCTATGATTTGAACAGAGCTGAGAGTTGGCATTCTCTGCCCCATCTTAAAATGTTATGCTTCCTCTGCTGGACTGATGAGTGTCTGTGTTGGGGCCGGGGCAGTGGTTACAGCCCAATCCTGAGTCTTAAAAGGCAGCTATGTAGGTGATAATACTAGGATAAAGATCTGTTTGACCTGAAACAAAGATCCCATCTGATATATAACTTTTTTTTTAGTCAAAGTTCTGTTACCCTTAAACCTTCTTGAATGGAGGGTTATAGATTTACTTTTGGGATAAAATCTGTTTTCCATTACAACATTTTACATTGCACACTGAACTCACTGCTGTGAGTTTCATACTGTATGAGCTAAGTTTCAGGTTGGGTGATGTTGGAACCGGTTGTAAAATCAACCCATCCAATGTTTGCTCCCTATACTGGGATGAGAGTAGTGGCGGAGATCCATTACCATCAGTCTGCCTCATGAGATATTCCTCTTGAATTTGGGTGATGGAAGGGCAAAAAGAACATTTAAAATTGAGAAATGAATATATCAAGCCAAAATATGTAAGATTTCTAGAATAGTATCTAGAATCTCACAAATGTATCTCATAAATATAAAAAGAAAAACCTACTTAAGTACTTTATACCTAAAGTGTACAACTGGATATCCGAAAATCAGATTTTATAGTGAGAACTATACAATAGATGCAAACTTACATAAAGAATTGATTGCCATAGTGGAATATGTATATATATGAAGAGGGGCTTTTGAGTCTCCCTGCCTAGCTTGCTCCTTGCTTTAGGTACCTACTCGGCTCTATGTTAACATTAAAGGGAGCTCCCCATGGAGTTTCCCTTTAAAAAAATTAGCTGTCCTGTTGATTTCTTTCCACAACTACAGCTGGTGTTACTAATGTGCTGTACTTCTGGTAACGTGTGTTATTTTACTACAGGTTCTGTTTTATTCATTTTTACCTAAATACGGTAGAGCATCTTACTAACTCCAACTGTTGGTTTGCAAGGGCAAAGTACGTGAGTTAAAAGCAGTGCCATACCTTAGCTGGGTATGCTGATCAGTCCCCATCTCACCACCAGCACCACCACCTAGTCCCGCTTTTGGAAGGCCCACGGTAAATGAAGGTGCGAATGTAAGAAAAAAAAGCTCAGACAGTAAAATAGAGGACAAGACTTATTTTTTTTTACTACTACTATTTCTACTATGACTACCTGGCATTTCTATAGTACTACTTAGGCATACATAGTGCTGTACATAAACATATAAGAGGCAGTCCCTGCTTGACAGAGCTTACAATATATTCAAGATGGACAAAGAGGACAAATAAGAGATTAGGGAGTCACGTTTATATGGGAAATAATAAAAAACAAACAAATGTGAGTATTAAGCAGGAGAATAAGGGATTTAGGATTTAAAAGCAGCCTAACAAAGGTGTAGGCTTTGAGCTTGGCTTTGAATAGGACCAGAAATGGAACATAATGTGCTCAACTCAAAGGGTCTATTCCAGATATATGGTGCAGCAAGGTAGAGGAACAGAACCTGGAGTTGTCAATTGAGGAGAAAGGCTAAGATAATTGTGACTTACCTGATGAGTGGAGTTCCCGAGGAGAAGGTGTAGGGGGAGAGGTAATGAGGAGCTGCAGAATGAATGCTCTTGTAGACCAGTAAGAGAAGTTTGAACTGTTTGTGGACATGGATAGGGAGCCAGTGAAAGGACTTGAGAAGAGGGGCTATGTGAGTGTAGTGAAGCTAACAGGTTAGTTGTGCAACTCAGTTTTGCATAGGGGAAGTGAGATGATTTCCATGGGAGACCTGTGATGAGCAGGTTGCAATAGTCTAAGCAGGAGGTGATGAGAGTGTGGATAAGGCTTCTGGTAGCGTGTTCAAAAAGAAAAAGACAAATTATGCTGATGTTATAAAGAAATTACAGATTTTGACTCTGTTGGATATGTACAGAAAAAGAGAGAGAGGAGTCGAGGTTATAAGCTGAAGAGACTGAAAGGATGACACTGTTCACAGAAATAAAGTGGGAAGGGGGAGATGATAAGAAGCTCTATCTTGGCCATATTCAGTTTCAGATGACAGTGGGACATCCAGGCAGCAATGCCAGACAAGCAGAATGAGATTTGGGCCTGGAATACTGGTTAAGTATCTGGGAGTCATTAGTATAAAGAGAGGGGGGAGGAGTGGCTTAGTGGTTGGGGCAAGTTGCCTTTGGCCGGAGGGCCAGAGGTTCGAATTCTGCTGGAGGACAGCAACCTCACGCCAGAGGGACTGGGGTTTCTAGTCCCACAGGTGCTCCTTGTGACTTTGGACAAGCAACTTAACCATCTGTTGCCTCAGATACAAAAAAACATAGATTGTGAGCCCTTCAGGGACAATAGAAATATATATCATAACCTGAATGTACACTACGTTGACCCAGTGAAAAGCAGTATGTAAGTATTGCTAAATAAATAAAAATAAAGATGATACAGAAAGCCACAGGAGGCGATCAGAGCACCAAAGGGATGAGTGTAGAGAGAGAAGAGGTCCTAAGACAGAGCCCTGAGGCATCCCAGCCAAGTAAACCATGTAAATGCCTTAAATGAGGATATTCAATGGCATCTGCATGGTTAGTGCCGTTGAATATCCCCGACTATTTCCCCTATATGCTCCGATGCTATCCGGTTGGCATCGGGATATGTTGGGGCATTCTGGGGCGGAGTGGAGGCAGTGACTGCCACTAACTACAGTATGTCGCAGTGATATTGGACCGCTACACAGTTAGTGGTCTGTGGCTAAAACTAGGCCAGCATTGACTCCTTGGCGCACAACCCGGATATTCAATGCCATTGCCATGGCATTAAATATCTGGGATTAAGAGTGAGCGGTCAGGGCCCTAAGTGTTTTGACCAGTTAAAACTTCTCCAACTCTTTTTGCTTCATGGTAAATTTATTATAAAAACCAGTGTGCGTAATAATAGTTTATCTATCAAACTTATTTTGTAGCAGAGACTTCTTATGCCAAACAGTTTCTCTAGTCCGATCATGGTCCTTCTTGATAAATAATATTGTAAATTTAGAATAAGAGTAGTTTTAAAATAAGAGGGGAAACAGGAATTAAAGTAAAAAGGACCATATTGGTATTGGCTGGATTTGGAACTAGTTCGTTCCATGATTGGGTCTGACAAAAAAATTCTTTCTCTTTAGATAACTTTCACACTGAACCACCCCCTTCCACAGTTTCGTCCAATCACCACCACTACATTTTGGAATCTTCAGGCTGTAGAGCCTTGCACTCTCTCCACCACAGCCATCTCTTCTGTCATCTACTATGTTATCTGAGCTTGTCAACGAGGCAATCTCTTCCCATAACACTATACATTCCTCTGCTTTGGGCACTCTCGCTCCTCCCATGCCGTGTCCTGTATGCTGTGACCTCCAGAATCTACTGCCTACGTTCCTATGCCTACTCTGCAGCTTGCCTTTGCCTAAAATCCCATACAGAACATCTCTAAAGGAAAAAAGGTACTATTGTAGTTGATGTGGAAGGGCAGACTAGATAGAAACATGACAGCAGAAAAAGACCACATGGCCGATGTTCCCACACTGACTTCATATATTTTAAACTTTTGCGAACCTCCTCATTAGCCTCCAATTGCTTCCCATTCCATCTTGCACACAATATAAGAATCTTACGCAAGTCCATAAGACTCTTCACACAGGTTTTCCGCAGTATCTTTTGTCATTTGTTATCCTGTAGGCATCCCAACGTTCCCTCTGCTCTATCCATATGAACTGCCTTTTCATACCTCTCCCTCTCCCTCCCCCCCCCCCCCCCCTTCTCAGGCACATCTGGAATTGACATATCACTCTGCTTTCTACTTTCTCAGTCCCACACTCTGGAACAATCTTCCTCCCTCCCTCAGGCTAGAATCCTCTTTTACAAAGCTCCAAGCCCAGCTCAAAACACATCTTTTTTGTACTGCTTTTGACCTCTCCCCAATTCATTTTGAATGTTGATGTTCCTTGAATCTTTCTTACCCTTCCTGTTTTTTATGGCTCACTTATTAAATGTTGTTCTGTCTTATGTACTCTTTCCCGTCCATTTGATGGCATTCCTTTCTATTTCTATATTTATGATTTTTCTTATTGTTAACCGCTCTGCTGTCCCCACTAAGGGCGGTATATCAAATTTTAATAAATGAAATGAAATGAAACCTCCTTCCAGTCTGCTATTGCATTTGCCAAAGAAGAGTACTATGTCCATTTGCAAACTCTCTTGCTTCCATCCCTCATTGTCTCTTTGCCACTCTCAACTCTCTCCTCAAAGCGACTCTACTTTCAATCCCCTTCTTCTTCACTTACTGCCCAAACTATGGCTGACTACTTCCATGACAAAGTTCACATGATTCATATTGAGTTCTCCACCAGATTACAGCCACTTCCTCTTTCTATACTTCATTCTCAAACCCTTCCTTCACCCTTTGCCATCCTTTCTTCCTTTTCCAAAATCACAGAGAAGGAAACTGCACATCTTATCTCATCCTCCAAACTCACTATCTATTCCTCTGACCCCATTTCCACCCAACTAATCAGCTCATCCTCCTCTGCTGTCATTCCTTCCATATGTCATATCCACTGCAGCTATTCCTGATGCCTTCAAAATTCTGTAGTTACACCAATTCTCAAAAAAACCCTATTCTGGCACCTATCTGCCCTTCCAATTATCATCCCATCTCCCTCCTCCCTTTTATATCCAAACTACTCAAATGTAATGTTCACCATCTCTGTCTTGACTTTCAGCTCAAGCCATTCTTGATCCACTCCAATCTAGCTTTTGTCTTCTATATTCTTCAGAAACAGCCCTTGCCAAAGTCTTCAGTGACCTTTTTTGGGCTAAATCCAAAGGCCTTTACTCGATCCTCATCCTTTTGGTCTATCTGCAGCTTTTGACACAGTCGATCATCACCTTCTTGATACGCTGTCTTTACTTGGATTTCCGGACGCCATTCTGTCTTGGTTTTCTTCTTATCTTTCCCATTACACTTTTAGCGTAAGCTCTGGTGGATTCTCCTCCACTGCTATCCCACTATCAGTGGGATGCCTCAGGGCTCTGTCTTAGGACCTCTTCTCTCTCTGCACTCATCCCTTTGGTGCTCTGATCTCCTCCCATGGTTTTCTGTATCATCTTTATGTAGTGAATATGTAGTGAAAGTTAACAGATAATGATGATACAGGGGAAGAAATGAGATGGAGAAATCCAAGAGGTATTAATGAGAAGAGAAATGAAAAAGTGGGATTGCCAGACTCAGATGAAGAGAGAGAATATGTAGAGCAGGAGTGCACAAGTTCAGTCCTCGAGGGTTGCAAACAGGATATCTCTAATGAATATGCATGAGATTTGCATACAGTAGAAGGTACCTCTGGCTTGGTTTGTAGAGTATCTCCTATCTTCTGTGCAGATTGCCAGGAACGTACTTAGGGGCTAAAATATTCCCAATCCACTAGATAAGAGCAGTTTATTTAGATTCTTTTGGAGTCACTTGAATATCCTTATGCTCCTGGACATGGACTGGGAAAGGAGGCACTTGGGTCCAGCTAACAATAGGATTTTGTGTGAATGGTTTCAGTGAAGTCACATAAAATATGAGATATACCTGGAGGAACTAGGGGATCTCCAGTTTAAATGTGACTGTATTGGACTCATTGACAGTGGGCAGGTTAAAGAAAAGAGATCAGCATTCATAAACATCAAGAGATCACAGAAAGAAGAACCAGTGACTTTTTTGCAAAACTGACATCATTGGTGGATTTGACCCCTACTAATTTTGCTGCCATGTTTTGTAAAGGTTGAAGCCACTTGAGAAGGCCATATTGTGTGATGCCATGGAATAAGGAGATGCAATAGCCTGTGGAGAGGTATCATGATTGTATGATGGCGGAGAAGAGGAAGAAGGCCTCGAAAGAGCATGGGGGTTAGTGGGAGGGGGGACATGGGGGTAGGAGTGAATGGGCGAGGAGAGGTACTTCTTTAATTAATTGCACAGTTGAAGAATCCTGGCAGACATAAATGCATGAATGAAGTCTTTAACACAGCTGAGATGTTGGTTTCCATTGGGAAGTGATAGTTGTATTGCATCCTTAGACTGTGCACTGATTCTTTGGGTCGGAGGGGGTTCTTAATAAAGACTGAAAAGTTGATAGAGTTTGCTGGTCAGCTTGCCCAGCATAGTTAGGACTTGGAAGGATTATGCTTGAATTTTTATTTGTCAAGCCATAAGGTCGCTGCTGAAAGACATTTAAGATGGCTGCAGACTTATAAGTCCCTGTTTGGTATAAAAACATCGAATGATGATTGCTGAAGAACAGAATGATGCCACAGATTGAGCAGACATTAATATTGAAGAGGATAGGGGAGAGCACTAAATCCCGGGACATTTCACAGGAAAAACCCCTAGCAGTAAAAGGATGTGTCATGATATGAAACACGGAGGAGTTAGATTCAGGAGTAACATCGGAAAATAGTTCTTTACAGAAAGGGTAGTGGATACATGGGACAGCCTTCCAGTGGAGGTGGTAGAGGCAAAAAAAATTCAAGAAAGCCTGAGATGGGCACAGAGGATCGATAGTTGCAAAGAAACCCAGTAATCCACTGGTGTCTATGGCATGTACTAGGAAGTAAATCACAACCCTTACCTGCTGTCATTTACAGTGCTTTTATGATAAGGACATGAAGGATTTTTGTAGAGAAGGATTATGGAAATTGATGGGCACAACACACTGGCATCATATGCATCTTCTGCATATTACACAGTACTTCTCTGTTGTGGCTCCACTACGGCTGTAAAGCTCACTAGGAAAGGGGAGGTCATCTTGTAGGTGCCCTTTGAACTGTATTCAGTAAGGTTGTCATGGAACCTCTGGGGGTCTGAGTGTGTGGTGGTTTTTTTTTCCCCCTCCAGATCAAAAGCAAATGAAAACCTGTCCCTTGCCCTGATTAAGAAAGCCAGGAAATAATTACCTTCAGAAGCAGATGATCCCCTCCTTTCTGTTTGGACTGCCTTTGTTTCATTCTTGATTTTGCTAATTAGAACCTTTTCTCTCAATGACAAATAATTGCTTTCTAGTAGATTTTTTTCTTAAATAGAAGGAAAGCCTTTTTAGAGAGATTAGCCCGACTCAACAAAAGGTTTTATAGCCAGGAGCAGGTTATCTCGGGGCAGTTTCTCCAAATGGGTTAGTTTTGCACATACCATGACAATCAGGAAGCTCACTTCTAAGCCAGGGTATGTGGAGTATGATAAGAGTCACAGTATGCTGTTCTGGTATGAGGTACAGAGTTGATGTGAATTGAATTACAGAATAAATGAATAAAAACACAATCTCATAGACGTTAAACTCAGTGAGTCCAATTCAGCCTTTTAGAGAGACTAACAAGGAGGCTGTGTGTGAATAGCTGTTCAGGAAGGTCTAGTGGGTATCGTTCACTATTCGGAGTTTGAAAAATGGCTCCTCAGATCCCATAAGTCTTTGAAGAAGTCAATAATGAGTATATTCCATTCTATGTTTTTTTGATAGGCTGCTACATGTAAGCAATTAGGTGGTTTAAATCCATACAAAAAATCTGTAAAGTCTATAATGAGATATTTTATATAGGCTGGTCTCTATGGAGTGGAATGCATTATCTCCTGCATTAAAACTTTCATTGCTTTCTCGTTGTGTCGTCGTCACAAGTCCGTGATAAGGTATGTAGAAGAATTCACATATATTTCCTTTTATAAAATTATCCCACAAAAGTTATGCGGATTTTCAGTGATCCTAATTATGTATGTAAGGACATTGAAAATCTGCATGTTTTAAATGGCTAACTTATCTTTTTAAAATTATGCCTGCTATTTTTGCATTCTGAGTTAGCTATGACATTTTTCAGGAGAGCAGATGAATTTCACTACTGGCCTTAAAACTATATAATGCTGCCCCAGTCCTTTCCAAATCCTCCCATACTGAAAATGGATGATTTTGGCCATTTAGCAATTTAATGGCAAAGTTAAACATTTAAATGTTGGAAACTTGCTTTAAAGAAGCACTTGTGTTTGACATCGCCGCTGTTCTCATAAGTGCCTTCAAATATAGACCTCTGCTAACATCTGGAACTGAGCGGAAAAAGCCCAGAGCATGCTGGAATGTGATTCTGTCCTGATCTAAAGGCTAGAAGTTAAAAATGCTTGTCCACAGTTCAGCAACTATCATGCCTCATTTAAAGATCATTTCAAACCAGCAGAGGAGTTAGCACTGGGCACACCTGGTCCATGTCCGAAATCTCACAAATGGTGCCATGATGTACCTGTTAGGAGGGAGTGCTGAGAAGGAGCCACCTGTCATTGCTGTATTGTACCAGTACAACCAGCTTCTTTATAACACACACACAGGCATCTCCTTGTGAGAGCAGCACGAATTATGAGATTTTAATAAACGTTTTGTGCCATCATAGAGTCAGGGGCATCTTTCAGGTGGAGAGATCATGGGGGAGAGTGAGTGTGGGGATAAGCGTGGGAGAGAGCATGGGGTGAGTGTGGAGGATGGGAGTGGAATGGGGAGAAAGAAGTAAAGAACAGAGGGAAAACAGGAGGCTGAAAGAGCAAGTAGGTGAATATGGAAGAGGTGAGAGAGGAAAAGTGGGGCTGGAGTGTACAAGTGTGTTAGATGTCTTATAATGTCCTTCCACTTATTTATTCCACCTCCTCCACACATACTTCAGTCACTCTTTCTCCACAGACTCTGCAACACCCTCCCCCAGTACCTGTCGGTCCCCTTTCAAATACACAGCCGCTCATCCATGACTACCCGCAAGACATACAAATGCAGATCATGGAATCATAATACATTTTTGAAGTTACCATGAAATTTTTTAATAAAGAATGCTTTATGTTGTGTATTCTCCCATCTGAATAATCTAAAGAATTTTGAAAAAAATGTACCACTCTTTAAAAGCCAGAAGGATGCTTGGGTGCACAGGGAAAGGAATAGCCAGCAGGATTTAGGAGGTTAGCTCATTAGAGAGGATGTAATAAAATGTTCATGTAGGGCTTTTAGAACATTTTTTTGGGTCTCTGTGGCCAATTTAAAGTTCACAAGTGTAGCTGGCATGCTCTTGGTTATTTAGGGAAAATGTGAATTTTTGTTGGAGATCCCCCCCCCCTGCAAATCATATTTTTTAACCAAATTCTCTTGTAGGTGCAAACAGTCTGGAGTTTGGAATACAATGGTAGCATGACTAATGTAATTTTAGTGTATTGTGTTTGAAAGAGGAGGCAATTGTATTTTTTTTTCAATTTTCCAAGTCGGGGAGGGGGAGGGGTTGCTATGGGCCTGTGCTCCAGATACTTTGAGTACCTCACCACAGCTCTGTTTCAAACTCTTAAGTAGCCTGACTCCATAGGATAAAATGGAGAAAAGGTTGTCATCAAGGCATGTATAGAAACTACCATATCAGTCAAAGAAACCACTCGCATCTGTGAAATCGCCAAAATCCACTTTTTCCTATCTGTGCAGTTGTGGGGATTTTTGGACACCATTTACGGACAGCTCTCCTGCTCATAAGGGTACATCACGTGCCCCTGTCCAGGCAAAGCAGACATTTCCATTGCACCAAGCATTCAATAAATATTTGACCTCTGCACTACTTTTTAAAATTTATATTGTTTGTCAATTTATATAACACCTTAAACCAGATTGCTGTCTTAAAGAGCTTACAGTCGGTGTGGCTACTTAAGACAATACAAGACAACATGACATGGAGAGTAAGTTCACAACAGGGTGCTAAAACTATGCTTGAACTGGTATGGTGAGCTCTCGATAAGTTTGTGTATTCTGTCTGTCGGATGAAGGATTTGCCATACATCTTCTAGCTTGAGCCTGTCCAGAAATCATTTCAAACAATTTGTCCCTTGGACTTAGGCAGCCCCCCCCTCCCCATCCAGAGGCAGAGGCATCCAATTCCAAGTCCAAAATACCATTCAAATGTCCCCCTATCTGGTAACTTCTCTACCTCCACAGCCAACTGGGTGTGAGCATACACATTTCAGAAGATGACTGGGGCGCCCAACAAGTCTCCCACCACTCTTACATATTGCCCATTTCAACCTAATACCTGTTGCTTGCACTCAAAATTCAGCCCTTTCCCCACCAAGATAGCCATCCCACACTTTGGCCACTGCAGGAGGCCTAAACACTTAACCCACTCAACTACAATGACATCTTGGCAAGCTTGGTTATGCTTTGATGAGTCTCCTGCAAAACGGCAGTGGCTACCTGGTGCATACTCAAAGCACACAGGACCATATGCCTTTTTGATTTAATTTTTTATTTATTTACATTTAAACAAAATACATCCAGGCATAAACATGAATGATAAAGAACATGGTACAAAACAATAACCATTAAATATTAATTATAAGGAAAATAAATGGACCATTCGTTAGACCACAAACATAAAGACATTGGAGGAGGCTCCAGGAAATCAATACATGGAGGGGGAAAAAATCCCCTATAAGAGAAACAAAGCTGCCAATGGTAGAGCGAGACTTATGCGTCAGCCATATGGGACAAAACTATAACAACTGTATCTTCCCAAGCAGTCAAAAGTTCCAGCAGTTGCCAAGACTCAAAAAACAAATACATCTTATCTTGATAGGAAACATGACATCTTGCAGGAAACTTCAACATAAATGACCCTCCCAGGGAGAGGACCCTGGGCTTATATCCCAGAAACTCTCTCCTCCTACGTTGAGTATCTCTAGCTAAATTGGGGAAAATACGGACATAAGAACCCAAAAAACATCTCACTGAAATATTTGATATAGGCTCTAAGAATTAATGATTTATCAAACTCAAGAGCCAACGTTATCAGGAGGGTGGAGTGAGCCGTAATTACGTCCAAGGAGCTCTGAAGGAAACCAGTCAAATTTCCAGTTCTGAGAGGACTCTCCAAAGAAGCGTCTGGTTACTGGGTCCAACCGACAGGTACTGAGCCCTAGTCAGGGGGGGGGGGGGGTATGTGCTCCTGGGAGAACTTTAACACTTCCCTGAAGTATCTGTGCACCATCCCCTGAGAAGATTGAATAGGCAACCTAGTGAAATTAAGCAACCAAATTTTGTTACTACAGACTCGATTCTCGAGATATTCCATTTTCCTAGCAGTCACAGTCCTCTCTCTTAGCTGGACCACCTGAAGTTCCAAAAAGTGGCCAAGTTCTTCCTCAAATCAGCCCAGCTTCACCTTATGGTCCTTCAGCAATATGGAGACTGCAGAGGCATCATTTTTAGTTGCAACAATCTCAGCAACAAATTGTGAGAACCCATCACGCGCACATCTCCAATCCACTCGTCACTCTGCCTTTTTCTTCCACGGTCCTGCCCTTTGGAATTCCCTGCCCACACCTCTTTGTCTTGATCAAAACTACTCCACTTTCAAGTCCCTCTTGACAACTCATCTATTTACCAGTGCTTATAACCTCTCGGATGCGCATGGCTGACCTGGCTTATCTATGTCTGTCTGATCGCCTCTTTATGTCTTGTCTTTGCGCTTCTCGACATTTCCTCTTTCCTGTAAAAATTGTAGTAGTTCTTCCTTTATTCTGGCCTCGAGCTAACCTGTAATTGTTGATGATATTGTAAACCGCCCTGATGTCATAAAGGGTGGTATATCAAATATGAATAAACATAAAAATTAACAGCAGCCACAGTATCGCACAGTGCTTCCATAGTAATCTTAGCGGGCTTAACCAATCCTGGAGCAAGCACAGGTCCCGAAGCTACCAGCAACAACTCCTCACTTAGTGCAGATGATCCAGCTGTAGCTCTGCTTCCAACAGCTGCTCCAGGATCCTGCACTAAGATGACTGGTGAGCCCTCTTCACTTTGTTGCAACAGTGTACTTGTTGGTAAGCTGGAGAAGAGCACAACGCCAGCGAAGGAAATGCTTCTGGGTCACAGGGGGGGGGCGGTGGGAGAGGTTGGTGATCAGGGAAAAGCAGCAGCCCTGATGCACTCAGGTTCAAAAGAACCATTTCATATGGACCCACCGAAGACACAGCCCCAGAACCATCTACGGAAAAACCACAAGCGGCCAATGTTCTCTGTCCTGGCAAGGTGGAACCAGGCTCACACGAGGAAAGGTGAGTTTGCTTCCTTTGCAGCAAATAGAGATTCAAATGCTAGGGTGTCCAGTGCTGGTGCAATGCTCTACCGCCATCTTGCTTCCCCTGGATGAGACCGTATGCCTTTTCATTGGAGAGCATAACCTACATACATTCCATAATATGATTCTCACGCATCCCCAAATGCTTCTTGCGTCTCCTTCCACATGACTTACCAGCCTTATTTTAGGGAAAGCACTCCTCAGTGTAGGTCCTCTCCCCTTCGTACCCCTCTCCTTCAACCTACACATCCCACGTCACATTCATCCCCCACTCTGACACCTGGACTACCCATTTTTTCCTTTCATCCCCCCTTCATTTCCCACCTATGCCCTTCTGTTATAGGCAGCACTCACATATGACCCTATTCCACCAACCACCCAGGATCAGCACTTCAGTGTGCCAAGCCCTCCCTGCTCACCAACCCCCAGAGCCTTACAGTGCCAGTGGCTACTAGGCCTTAGCTTCATGGTGCCCAGGGAAGAGTACTAGACATAGAGGCACACTATAGAAGAAGGCAACGAGCAAAACCCGGCAACATTGACGGAAGTCCATTCTTTGAAGCAAGGCTAGATCCCAGCAGACCAAATTGTTTTGGACCAAGGAGGTTTCCATGGAATATAATCAGAATCCAAAGTGCAGGAAGGAGGCAGTAGGGAACCCAGATATGAGGCAGTAGTGAACTGCAGACCAAGCTGCTGGAGGAGACCAAAGAAATACTGGGTATACAATGTGTGATCAAAAGGTATTGAGATTTGTACAATAACACAAGAAGTATAACACTGATAGTTATTGCACTCAGTCTCCTTCAAAATAGTCTCCTCCAGATAAAACACACTTCTGCCAGCATTCCTGTCATTACTGGAAACAATTTTGAAATGTCTCTTTCATTCTCCAGGACCAAGCAGGAAGTCAGTCCTCACATATGGGTGACGTCGGCGCCGATGGAGCCCTCGCGGAGCAATTTTCCCCAGCTTTCAAAGAAAGCCTTTGGGAATTGCAGCGCGCATGCGCGGTCGCCTTCCCGCCCAAGGGTGCCATCTTAGCCAGTCTTCTTTTTCATTATACTGTGAAGCTGCTGTATCAAATTTTGCTTAATGGTCTCCAGGTCATCAAATCTCCTTCCTTTCAGTGGTAATTTCAGTTTTGGAAACAAGAAAAAGCCACAATCAAGTGAGTACAGGGGCTGATGGGCTTGCTTGATTTAGTGTTTGGCCAAGAACTGCTGGACAAGATGTGAAGCGTGAGCTGGGGTGTTATGATTAAGCAATCATGTAAGTGCAGAGCAGGCTCCTCCTACTCTGTACAAAATTGTTATCTGTAAACCGCACTGATTTGAAAGAGCACGGAATATAAAAACATTAAATAAATAAATTAAATTAAATTAAAAAATCATTCACCATTCCTGTGCAACTCTGGCCTCTCTCAAATGAGTCAGAACTTGGACATAGTACTCCTTATTGATGGTTTGGCCTTTTGGAGAATACTCATGATGAAGAATATCCTGGTAATCAAAAAAAACTGTGAGCATGACCTCAACATTTCTCCTCACCTGATGGGCTTTCTTGGGTCTGGGAGAGTCTGGAGTCTTCCATTGTGAGGATTGAGTCTTAGTTTCTGGGTCATAACTATAAACCCATGACAGGAGTTTTGGCACGAATTTTGCAGCGACACGTCTCATCCCCAAATTAAAAGTAAAATGGCCTTCAAGAGGATGTGGCAGGCATAGAGCAGACCAAGACAGCTAGCCAGCCTTGTGAAGCCTGTTGACAGCTGCTGGCCTGAGGTCAGAGGTTCACTATGCAAGGTAGCTGAAACCCCCTGCAGGCTGGCAGCAGAATCTCAGAAGAAGGTGGTAATACTTGGCTTTCAGCTAAGTTTTTGATACTGCTCTCCTTAGGAGGCTCATGACGATTTGAGCGTATTGTGGCATGCACTGCTTCAATTTTTATTTCATTCCTGCTTGCAGATGGCCTTCAGGAATGTTCATCACTGTTAAACACTTTGGCGGCCCTCTTAGCAATGTTTGTACCAGTCATAAACTTGAGCACAACTCATGCATTCATTGCCATATACTTGCTGTAACTTGTCTTAAGTCTCTCTGCACAAATCTCCAAGTTTCTGGCAGAATTTAATTCAAATTCACTGTTCATTTTTTTCACTCATCATAAATCTGGCAAACTGCTTTTACACGATACCAAACATCATGTGATTAAAAAATGTACAGGTGTGCTGCAGCCACACTACATACTGCACATGCAGAGCACATAACTAGGTCACTGCATGCTTAAGAGCATCATGGTGCCATGTATTGTTTTAAATAGCTACACAACAAGTCTCGATACTTTTTGATCACACCTCGTAAATGCAAATCCACTAGGAAAAAATGGCCTTTAAGAGGAAGTGGCAGACATAGAGAAGACCAAGACAGCTAGCTAGCCTTTTGAAGCCTGTTGACAGATGCTGGCCTGAGGTCAGAGGTTCACTCGGGATAGTTTCTCCAAATGGGTTAGTTTTGCGCATACCATGGCAGTCGCGAGCCTCACTTCTAAGCCAGGGTATGAAATATGACCTTAATCTCTCAAATTTACTGCTAATGCTCAGCGTAACATGTATGGGTAGTTTGTTAAGATGTGCTTGGAAATTCTTCTTTATCAGGCCTGTGGCTCCCAGTACAATGGGAAATATTTCTGTATCTTTCTACCACATTTTCTTGGTCTCTGGTTACATTTCTTGATATTTCAAGATCTTCTCGCTCTCCACGTGATTCACAGAATAATCACTCGGTACCGACGCTTCTATTATCAATGCCGTTCTGGTGTTCTTCTCCTTTACCACTATGTCAGGTTTCCTGGTATCCAGTTTCTTATCCATCAGTATGGGAATGTCCCAGGTGATCATAATCTCTTCATTCTCTGTTGTTCTCTTTGGGTCATGATCCCAGTGTTTTTTAGTGACAGTGATGTAGTGTTTCCAGAGTTTCCACTGAAGGATGCATGATACTTTGTTGCGCCTTTCTGTATAAAAATATTCCGCCATCAGAACTTCACAGTCTGCTATTAGGTGAGTCACTTTTTCCAGCATTTTCTTACAGAATCAGCATATGTCTGTTGTGCCAGTTTTTTCAATACTTGCCGTAAACCATCTCATCCATAATCCGCTGTCCTGGGCTGCAACTATCAATCTTTCATTCTTCAGTTTCAGTCCAGCTCTCCTCAACCATTTGTGTGTCCGTTCTTGATCATCAAAATGTTCTTGAAGTACCACTCAGTATTTCCCACTGTATTTGTGCATTTGCCACTTGTTTTTCCTCGCTTGCTGATCTAATTCTTTGAAGAGTTTTTTTTCTTGTTTTGCAAATTCTGTTACTTCCTTTCCCATGCACGCCTATGGAGTCTCACTCATTCCTTCTAATCGTTGGAATGCTTGTCCAAGTTTTATGATGGAGACAGACTCTGGACTTTTAAATTTCAGCACTCTCTGTGTATTTGGATCAGATGATGCTGTAAGGCAGCTGAGCCCTCTGCAGATTGGCAGCAGAACTTCAAAAGAAGGTGGTAATACTTGGCTTTCAGCTATGCTTTTGATACTGCTCTCCTTAAAAGGCTCACGGATAGTGGCCTGCAGTTAGGTCGCAAGGTGGTAAGCTTGTGTAAGAAACTGGTTGACTGAGAGATGACAGAGGGTAGTGGTAAAGGAATTCACTCAGAAGAGAGAAACATAAGTAGAGGAGTGCCTGAAGGGTTAGAAGGAAAAGTTTGCTTTTTTTGTCTATGGCATGAAGATCTGCAACATAGACCTTCTGAAGAGAGCAGGCAACATAGAAGCGATCTACAAAAACTGGAAGATGGGTTGAATGCTTGATAGTTAAACTTTAATGTGAAGAAATACAGGCTGATGTTTTTGCTGTGCAGAAATGTAAAGGAGATGTATGTAGTTGGGAGTGAGTGAGGGAAGAGACTTATGTGCATGGATATGGAAGGAGACGGCTGATAGTGTCTATTGACCTCACGGTAGCGAAACAATGCGATAAGATAGTGACCAAAATCAGAAGGATGCTGGGCTGCATAGAGAAAGGAATAGCCAAGATTAAAAGAGAGGCCTCTGTACAGGTCATTGGTTAGGCCTAGCTTGGGAATACAGTGTTTGGGTTTAAAGGCTGTTTCTCAGTAAGGATATATAGAGGCTGGAAATGGTCCTGATGAAAGTGATGAAATTGGTTCAATGTCTGTGCCAGAAGATACTTGAGAGAAGACTTGAGGACATAAATATTTATATCCTGGAGGAGAAGAGGATCAGGTAAGATATGATACAGATGTTCAGATACTTGAAAGGTATTAATGCAGAAGAAGAAAACCTTTTCCAAAGAAAAGGATGCTGTAGTACTAGGGGACACAAGAAGAAGCTGCAGGGAGATAGACTGTTCCTTACTGTGAGAAATGGGTAAGTGCCTTATCATTCAGAAACATACATGTAGTCATCCCAGCAACAGGCAATTGTACACTCATGACGTGCAACTTTAAATGAGGAAGTTATTTCCAAGTTGCTATGGTGAAAGGGAAGGATTAATCCTTTGCTGGATCCTGGGCATATAGTGCATTAGGCTCCCTGCTGTGGTATAAAAGTCTTAAATGGACCCCTTATGGTTCTGACTGCAGAGGAAAACCAGAAGAGGAGCAAAAGCTTGTGAGAAGCTGTTCTCTGTCCGGAGGACCAGGCACAGAAGGTTTTGAGTAGATACATCGCTGCAAGTAGCAGTGGCTCTGGCCCTGGCCTATCTCCACTCTTTTTTCTGCTAGGGGACTTGCCAGAACAAACTAGACCTTGAAAACCATTGAAATAACACATCTGAGTGGACTTTGCCTAAACATTAGGGGTTCAAACATGTGCCTGGTTTGCTTAACCCTCAATTATGTCCTTTGGGGTTGATGCAGAAAGCTGGAGTTAGAGCCATGCACTAAAAGCCATGTGCACTGTTTTCTAGCGTGTGGGCAGCGCAAAGGTGGTGCGCTAGCATGCCCTAAGCAAAATGTATGCAAACGATATATGCATAAAACATTGTGCTAAATGTGCGGCAGATACCAAATGTATAGCAGCTATGCCAGACGCATGCATGGAAACCTTATGCACTAGCGGCAACGTATCTGTAGCAAAATTTAAAATAATTTATAATAGTTAAAATAACAATTTTCAGCCTGGACTAATAGTTCTTTACCCTCATGATGGTGGGGAAGGTTGTGCTCTAAACATTAGTGCCCAAAACGGTGGTTTGTGGAGGATGCCTCTGTTTTGTAGGCACAGAAGGAATGGACCCCTCTGCAAAGCCACCAGCAGGTAAATCACGCAAGAAAATATTTCTGTTCTCCTGTGCATTGATCTGTTTTCTCCTAAATGTGTCCAAGTTTTCTTCTCCTACACGTGCCAGACTTTCACTTCACTTCTGATCAGGCGTTCGAACAATGGCGCTACTGAGCTCTCTGCTCAGCCTTTCAGTCTTCTGCGCATTTCTTTGCATCCAGGTAGAATAGCTAATGACCTCATTATCATCTAATTTGAATATGCGCAGCTCATTATAATATAATTTTAATAAATGCTGCACTATTATCTGTGCTGTACCAAGCTGGGTGGCAGTGAATTGCGAGACTTTGGCCTGGAGAGAATAGCGGTCGGGCCTTGAGTGGAAGGCACTGCAGCAAGCCAGCTTTATGGTACGTTTGCCGCACTACCTCCATGGGCCTGGTTGGGAGGGATGCATTGCGGTGTGCAGGGGTGCCTGCCCTGGGTGCCGAGGGGGCTGGGAACGCCACTTGTGCGGAGGTAATGCTCGCTTCAATCCCTCTCTGAATTGTGGTGTGGCGGTAAGTATGTGCAGATATTGTGCATTGTGCAAATGGTGCGCTAACATTTCTACATCATCCTCTTGGTGTGAATGCTTTTTAGTGAGAACAAGTCATTAGTGTAAGTGGTAAAATTATTTTTACAGTAAATGGAACCACTTATATAACATGTTCAGTGTTTATAGTACGTCTCAGGCATTTTTTTCTGTGATTGTAATCCATAAATTATTATAATACTTTAAATAAAAAGAATATTTGGATGGGTGATTTCCAGCTATTTGCTTGGTCTGGAAACCATCCCCTACTCTGTTGTAAAATATTAGCTGCGAGGGAGCCTAAGGGCAGGAGGTAACTGAAGGAAAGAATTATTATTGCTGGTCAATGAGAAGGCTAACCAGCTCTGTAAATCTATTTAAATATTGTCTTTTCCATAGATAAGAAATCAATATTCCTTAGCGTCCCTCTAGTCCAGTCCCGGAAATGTAGAGTTGTCAACCTCCACCAGCAGCTTTGGAGACTGAATGATGTCATCATTTTGATGTCACTGGTACAAATAGGCTAGATCCGCCCCCTTTCACCAGTACTTTCAGTCTCCAAGCAGCTTGGAGGTTCTGAGCCCGGGACTGGGCTCAGAGGAACAAATAAGCAGAGCTTTAATTCTTTGTTTAAATTTAGGATTTTTCCTTTGCTTTCTTGTTTTTTAGCTGCCTGCTGCTGCTGACAGAGATTCTGTGCTGCTGGGGCTGTTTCTCTCCGTTCCTGCTCTCTTCTCCTCCCCCCCCCCCCCTTCCTTCTCTTTTCTTTCTTTGCCTTATTGCCCCAGCATTTAAACGAGCATTGTGAGTGCACTGGTGTGTGCCTGGCATTATCTCCCTGCTCCCGAACCCACTTGGAAGGGTGAGGAGCAGGTTGAGCACGTTTGGACTGCTGGCAGCAGGCAGGGGGAGTGTATAGCAGTCTCTCCAGGAGCTGATGCCGATTTAAGGGCTGTGCTCTTGAGGGGTTCAGCGCTGCCCTTCCTCACTCTCCTCCCGGTGTTTGGTGAGTAAATTTGCCTTAGGGTTCCTTGGGGGAGTGATCTTTGCTGGCAGCAGGGGTTTGTCAGCTCCATCAGGGTGCAGGAGGCCTGGCCGCATGATTTTTGGCGCCGCAAACGTTGCGGCGGCCATTTTGGATCCCGTTTTTTCTTCTGCCTAACAAGATCGTTTTTTCAGGGTTAGGAGCTTCGTTTTGGCAAACGGTGTTAGGGGGCAGCTAGTTAGAGCTAACTGCATCGATCTGTGTAAAAAAAAAAAAAAAAAAAAAAAAAAAATCGCGTTTGTAATTTAGCTGTTCCTGGGGCTTTCAAAGGCTTCTTCTGCACTGGTACAGCGCTGTTTATTGATCATGCCTGCCAAGCCCCGCTGCCTCGTGTGTGGGGTGAGGCGCGGAGAGCTTTTGGACACTGGGGTGTGTAAGGCGTGCTCTTTAGAGGCCATGGGCATGGAAAAGTCCCTGGGGGAAGGCTCTCAAGGGCAGGGAGAGGCTTCTCTGGAAGGAGAGGGGTCTATCCCCCCTTCTCTGTCTGCTTCGGAGCCGGTTGCGGGCCCGTCCTCCGCTGGCAGCGTTCCTCTGTTGCCGGAAGGGTCTCAGGGGGCTGGGCTGCCAGGTGTCACTTCAGAATTTTTCTCCTTGATGCAAAAAGCTTTTGCCTTACTGCAGCCTGACCGGGGGGTTCCGTCCCCGGGTCCTGCGAGGGGTACGAGGCGACGCTCATCCACTCTCCATGAAGGAGACGTGGCGTTACCAAAAAGGCGACGGGACGATTTCGATTCGGCTTCCCCGGCTCCTTTGGAGGAGGACCTGGGAATGCCAGATCTGGAAGATGAGGTGTCGGATGAGGACCTAGAAGACGGGGAATTGTTGGAGGAGGAGCAGCAGAGCAGGCTGGTCCGCGTATTTCGGCGGGAAGAACTGCCTGCTCTGATCTCCGAGACGCTAAAGGTGTTGAATATGCCCGCGGGTTCCACGTCCTCCGCGGAGGCGTTGGAGGATCCGCTGCTACAAGCCGTGCGCACTTCGCAGAGAGTGTTCCCCATCCACAGAGTCTTTCGGGATATGATTCAGGAGGAATGGGACTCGCCGGATTCGGCGTTGCGGGGGACCAGGGCTTTGGATAGGTTATACCCGATCTCTGAGCAGGATAAGCTGCTTTTTCGTTCTCCTAAGGTGGATGCCGCGGTGGCGGCGGTCACTAAAAAGACCACCATCCCGGTGGAGGGGGCGGCAGCCTTGAGAGATGGTCAGGATAGGAAGTTGGATACTTTGCTGAAGCAGGTGTTTGATATGAGTGCCCTTTCCCTGCAGGCCTCCATAGCAGGGGCCTGGGTGGCGAGGGGCTGTTTGCGCTGGTCCCAACGTATCCAGAGCTCCCTCCCAGAGGAACAATCAGCGGATGGGTCTCGGCTGGAGTCCGGCACCGCCTACCTGTCTGATGCGCACTATGATCTTCTTCGTGGTCAGGCCAAATGTATGGCTTCGGTAGTGGCGGCTCGCCGTTATCTGTGGCTCCGCAACTGGTCAGCGGATAGTTCGTCCAAGTCGCGGCTCAGTAAGCTTCCCTTCCGGGGTAAACTTCTCTTTGGAGAAGATCTGGAAAAGTTGGTCAAGGACCTCGGGGAGTCCAAAGGGGGCCGGCTCCCAGAGGATAGACCGAAACAGTCTCGGGGGGCTTCTGGGTCTCGAGGCCTCTCGAGAGATTTTCGTAAGTTTCGCACTCCTCGTTTTCAGCAATCGCAGCGGAGCAGGTTTCCGTCGCGGGGCCAGTCCTTTCGTGGATTTCGGGGAGCGGGAAGGGTTTTGGTACCTTCCAGCCCTCCGGTGCCAAGAAGTCCCAATGAGATGAGGCGGGCCCAGGTGGGCGAAGTGCCCGTGGGAGGCAGGTTACGGGAGTTTTACCCTGCCTGGGTCCAGATTACCTCCGACCGGTGGGTATTGGAGGTCATTCGGGAAGGATATGCCCTGGAATTTCGGCGCCCCGTAGGAGATTCCTTTGTTCTTTCCCCCTGCAGGGCCCCTCGGAAGCTGAGAGCTGTGGGCGACACCATAGGGCGGCTCCAGCGGCTCCGTGCAATAGTGCCCGTTCCGGTCGACCAGTGCGGCGCCGGTCGATACTCCATTTATTTTGTGGTTCCCAAGAAAGGGGGTACGTTTCGTCCGATTCTCGACCTCAAGAGGGTAAATCGTTGCCTTCGCGTGTCCCACTTCCGCATGGAAACCTTGCGGTCCGTCCTGGCGGCGGTTCGCGCGGGAGAGTTTTTGACGTCCTTAGACCTGACGGAAGCTTATCTTCATATCCCCGTGCGCAGGGAGCATCAGCGCTTTCTGCGTTTTGCGGTGCCGATGGGACACTTTCAGTTCCGGGCGCTTCCTTTCGGTCTGGCGACCGCTCCCCGGACATTCACGAAGGTCATGGTTGTGGTGGCGGCCGCTCTTCGCAAAGAGGGGATAATGGTACACCCTTACCTAGACGATTGGTTGATACGAGCGAAGTCAAGAGAGGAAAGCGTGGTAGCCACTGCCAGGGTGGTGGAGTTCTTGGACAGCCTCGGTTGGGTAGTCAACGGGGCGAAGAGTCGTTTGACCCCCTCTCAGGTTCTAGAGTATCTGGGGGCGCGCTTCGAGACTCGGTCGGGCCGGGTCTTCCTTCCCGACGTAAGGGCGCAGGCCTTGAGAGAACTGGTGCGTCGGTTTTTGAGGCTTCGGGCGCCGACGGCTTGGCAGTACCTGCAATTGCTCGGCACCATGGCGGCGACGATAGACTTGGTGTTGTGGGCCAGGGCTCACATGCGGCCGCTACAGAGTGCTCTTCTTCGGCGGTGGTCTCATCAGTCGGACGCGTTGTCTCACTGCCTGCCCTGTCCGGCGGTGGTGCAGGACAGTCTGCAATGGTGGCTGCTTCCCGACAGTCTGAATCAGGGCGTGCCTCTGGAGCCCCCGTGCTGGCGGCTGCTCACGACGGATGCGAGTCTAGCGGGCTGGGGGGCTCATCTAGAGGGCTCGTTTGCGCAGGGGACTTGGTCGCCGGAGGAGCAACTGTGGTCCATCAACCGGTTGGAAATGCGAGCGGTGGTTCAGGCCCTGCGGGCGTTTCGACGGGTGCTGGGGCAAGCAGCGGTCAGGGTGCTATCAGACAACGCAACCACGGTAGCGTATATCAATCGGCAAGGCGGTACGGGCAGTGTGGCCCTGGAGGAGGAGGCGAGTGTGCTGCTGACCTGGGCGGAACTGAACTTACAGGCTCTGTCAGCTCAGCATGTCGCAGGAGTCAACAACGTCGAAGCGGATTATCTCAGCCGCTGCCGCGTGGATCCGGGAGAGTGGACGCTGCATCCGGACGTCTTTGCAATGCTGGTGCGCCGGTGGGGGATCCCGGTGATGGATCTCATGGCGACATTCGCGTCGGCAAAAGTGGAGCGTTTCTTCAGCCGAAGGAAAGAGCGGATGGCAGAGGGCCTGGATGCTCTGGCGCAACGATGGCCCACGGAAGGGCTTCTGTATGTGTTCCCTCCCTGGGCACTCATCGGCAAGGTGATACAACGCATCGAGAGGCACAAGGGTCAGGTGGTGCTGGTGGCGCCAGATTGGCCAAGACGGCCGTGGTATGCGGATATGGTGCGGCTGGTGGCCGACGTCCCGTGGCGGCTCCCGCTCCGGGAGGACCTGTTGCTTCAGGGGCCCTTGCGGATGCCTCAGGTGGGTCGGTTCTCGCTTACGGCCTGGCTCTTGAGCGGGCGAGGTTGACGGCCCGCGGTTATTCGACGTCCGTGGTAGCCACTCTGTTACGATCGCGCCGGAGGTCGACTTCCCTAGCATATATACGCGTTTGGCGTGTTTTTGAGGCCTGGTGTTACGATCGGTCTGTCATCCCCATGCGGGCTTCTGTGTCCGATGTCCTCTCCTTTTTACAAGCAGGGTTGGAGAAGGGCCTGGCGGCCAGTTCTTTACGAGTGCATTTGGCGGCTGTCTCCTGTTTTCGCGGCAAGATTCAGGGTCAGGTGATAGCGACGCATGTCGACGTTCGGCGCTTCCTGCGAGCGGTTTTGCTCTTGCGTCCGCCGAGGCGTTCGGTTATTCCTCTATGGGATCTCAATTTGGTCTTGGAAGCCCTGATCGGGCCACCTTTTGAGCCTTTGAGTGCAGCCTCGCTTAAGGATTTGACTCTCAAGACTTTGTTCCTAGTGGCGATCTGTTCCGCCAGGAGGATTTCGGAGCTACAGGCGCTGTCTTGCCGGGAGCCTTTTTTGATATTTTCACCGGACAAAGTGGTGCTACGGACGGTGCCAGCCTTTTTACCAAAGGTGGTGTCCGCTTTCCATGTGAATCAGGTGGTGTCGCTGCCAGTATTTTCCGCGGAGCAGAGGGCTCAGGCGGGTGGGCGCTTGCATCGGTTGGATGTGCGGAGGGCGCTCAAGAGCTATCTCCGTCGTACGGCTTCCTTCCGGAAGTCGGACAGGCTTTTTGTCGCCTTCGGAGGCCCTCGGAAGGGCGAGGCGGCAGCAAAGTCTTCCATTTCTAGATGGCTGAAAGAGGCCATTAGTTCCGCCTACATTCTGAGGGGCAGAGAAGTGCCGGTCGGCTTGCGGGCGCATTCTACGAGAGCTCAGGCAGCGTCGTGGGCGGAAGTCAGTCTCGTTCCGCCGGCAGACATTTGTAGAGCTGCAACCTGGTCCTCGTTGCATTCTTTTGCTCGGCATTATCGTTTGGACGTACAGGCGCGCGGGGATGGTCGTTTTGGGTCAGCCGTCCTTCAGGCTGCAGTTTCCGGACCCTCCCGTTGATATGTACTGCTCTGTTACATCCTCTACATTTCCGGGACTGGACTAGAGGGACGCTAAGGAAGAGTAAATTAGACTTACCTGCTAATTGTTGTTCCTTAAGGAACTCTAGTCCAGTCCCGGATCCCTCCCATTCGAGGGGTGTGGAACAGCCTGAAGTTTCTGGCCGCGCGAGATGTGAGTTTGGACAGCTGCTGAACCTTTAAAAGGAAAACATCATTATGGGGAAATCTAATTTCTTCGTGTCAGGGCGCTCGGGGAGGCGCAGGAATGAGGGGCGTCTTCAGCGGGGGTCTCTGTGGGGTTGGCAGCAGGCGACATGGGCCGGGGAGCGCCGGGGCTCTGGTGCTTCAGTTACCGGTTCTTTGGGGACATCACCCGTCCTTTCGGGGCGGCCCTGTCTTGTCTCTCACAGTCTTTTTCTTTCTGTATGGACTGTTCATTATCTTTTTTCTACCTGTATATACTGTTTCTTATAGTTTTGAGATAACTACTTATTTGTTGCTCTGCTGAGTCTGCTTTGTCAATAGGTACTGGTGAAAGGGGGCGGATCTAGCCTATTTGTACCAGTGACATCAAAATGATGACATCATTCAGTCTCCAAAGCTGCTGGTGGAGGTTGACAACTCTACATTTCCGGGACTGGACTAGAGTTCCTTAAGGAACAACAATTAGCAGGTAAGTCTAATTTACTCTTTTAGCAGCTTTGTAGTTGATTTAATAATGAATACATTATTAATTTAAAAAACCCTAGCGTTTAGGCTTGAGAGTTGATCCATGATAGAATCAGCATCGGAGACTGTAAACAACCTGCAGCTATCCTTGAGACAAAATGAGGCAAATGAGGCATAGCATCCTTGGTGTTCCTGACGAAGTAGTAGAGCATATGAAATATTAGAGCATTTAGAGCAAAATTTATGTATACCGTAGATATTGGTATGTTGCTTACCCCAGATAAGTGGAGGTATGGAGTGTAACTAAATATATTAGAATCCCGCTGGACATGTTTATTCTCATTACCACCATTCGCTTCCAAGGGCCTTGTGTGCACTTAAGTTATAGTTTCATCTTTTGCAATCATTTTAAATTTTATGCCATGCAGGGAACGGGTGTATGGGAAGGAGGGGGTTTGGAAGCTCTGAAGCAGATCTGCGCACATGACTTCACTAGCAGTCCGTATTATGGCTCAGCATTCCCACATTTTGTAGAGTAACTTCTTCCCCTTTCAGCTGCCCTTATTGAGCAGGGCCACACTCAGTTATCAGGGCTAAGTCTTGTCCCCTTCTTCATTTACTACTCTTTTAGCCCTGATGTGGGTGTTTGTGTGGTGGGGAGGAAGAATTCATTTCCAGGGGCTGAATTTGGGATTGTAACTCTTCTATTAAATAAAAGTGATTTCTGAGTGGTGTTCCAGCATAACTTTAATGTCAAAATTATTGCAATAACTGTGCAACACTAGGTATGAGTTCTGGGTACATCTGCTTTAGCAAGCACAAATTTAATTAAACATATATCTGTGTCTGTAGTCTCTTGAATTTTCTTTTCCCTGACTCCCAGTGTCTCTTTGGAACTTCTGTTTTCCCTGGGCTTTAGTGAATTCCCCTTCCATACTTTGCTTGCTCATGCCCTTAGCTCACTTCTCAGCCTTTCCTCCGTTGTACCTTGTTGATACCTCCTCTACCTTTCTCCCCCTGAACTGACACCCTTAGTGCTAGTTTTTGAGCTCCTTTTTTCTTTTGGCCATGCTGAGTCTAAGCTTGGGAGCCCTCTGGGTCTTTCTATTTTTTTTTTTTACACTGTATTTTCTCTTTGTCCTTTAAGCAGGAGGGATGTATTAAAACCGCCTTCCTATGAGAACAAAACTCATAAGGGTAAAATTACTCAGCATATAGATAGTCATGACCTAATGGGAGACAGCCAACATGGCTTTAGACAAGGAAGATCTTGTCTTACTAATCTGTTATGTTTTTTTGAAGGAGTGAATAAACAGGTGGACAAAGGTGAGTCGGTTGATATTGTGTATCTGGACTTTCAGAAAGCCTTTGACAAGGTCCCTCATGAGAGACTTTTGGCAAAACTAAAGAGTCATGGGATAGGAGGCAGTGTACTACTGTGGATCAGGAACTGGTTAAAAGATAGAAAGCAGAGGGTAGGGCTAAATGGCCAATTTTCCCAATGGAGAAAGGTGAATAGTGGTGTACCCCAGGGATCTGTGCTGGGTCCGCTGCTTTTTGACATATTCATAAATGACCTGGAAAGTGGAATAACGAGTGAGGTTATCAAATTTGCTGATGACACAAAACTATTTAAAGTTGTTAAAACCCAGGAGGATTGTGGAAAATTGCAAGAGGATCTTGATAAATTGGAAGACTGGGCATCAAAATGGCAGATGAAATTTAATGTGGAGAAGTGCAAGGTTATGCACCTAGGGAAGAACAACCCAAACTATGGTTACACGATGCAAGGTTCCACATTAGGAACCACCACCCAAGAAAAAGATTTAGGCGTCCTTGTGGATACCATGTTAAAACCCTCGGCCCAGTGTGCAGCGGCGGCCAAGAGAGCAAATAGAATGCTAGGTATGATAAGGAAAGGAATGGAAAATAAAACAAAAGATATTATAATGCCTCTATATCGTTCCATGGTGAGACCGCACCTTGAATATTGTGTGCAATTCTGGTCGCCATATCTTAAAAAGGATATAGCAATTTTAGAAAAGGTTCAGAGAAGAGCCACCAAAATGGTAAAGGGGATGGAAGGCTACTCCTATGAAGAAAGGCTAAAAAGGTTGGGGCTCTTTAACCTGGAAAAGAGACGGCTGAGGGGAGATATGATAGAAGTCTATAAATTAATGAACGGAGTGGAACGGGTAAACGTAGATCGATTGTTTACCTTATCAGAATATAGAAAGACTAGGGGACATGCAATGAAGCTACAGGGTAAACTATTTAAGACTAATAAAAGAAAATATTTTTTCACTCAACGTGTAATCAAACTCTGGAATTTGTTACCGGAGGATGTAGTAAAGGCTGTTAGTGGAGCTGGGTTTAAAAAAGGTTTGGACAAGTTCCTGGAGGAAAGGTCCATAAACCATTATTAAGAAGGGACCCAGGATATCAATGCTTGAACCAATACAAGCATTGTGGAACCTGTGTCCCTTGGGGAAACTTCTAGGTACGTATGACCTAGATTGGCCACTGTTGGAAACAGAATACTGGGCTTGATGGACCTTGGTCTGACCCAGTATGGCATATCTTATGTTCTTATGGTAAACTCTTCTCCCTACTCAATAGTTGTTACTCTTCTACTTTGTTTTCATCCCAGATCCCTATATTAAAACTGAGGTTAAGTGGAGCACGAGAGAACCCATGCACTCATTAAAATCAACTAAAAGTCAACAGGGGCACAAGGGGGGGGGGGGGGAGCTCTTGCTATTATAGAATTTGGAAAAATCATTCCAGCAACCTTTCAAGGAGATCCTGTAGCAAAATGATCATCTTATTTAGGCTGCTGTACTTGGTATGCCCCTGCAGCTGAGAGCACAGTTTTAGTTTGGATCCCAAATGGCCTTGTATTAAATGTTTTTGTAGTCAGATTGTTTACAGTCAATCAATTTGATTCATCCTTTTAATTTACACGTTTTGTGATGCATTTATTAATTTTCAGGATGATGCAAAAAGTCTAACGCGCTCTTTACAGCAGATAACACAACTTACACGCACAAGTTCTGAGCACCAAACGCAGAAAAAAGATTGATGCATGTCTAAACGGCAAAGGAAAAGTATGCATACACAGTAAGACCAAGCATATTTAAATAATATGCAAATGAGCTGCACATATTAAAGCAGCATGCTGATAAGGGCTCGCTCGATGCAGAGAAATGCATAAAGGATTACATAACCAGCAGAAGTGTCAATATCACTACGCCTGGTCTGAGGTAGCTTAAACATCTTGCGTGTGTAGGGAAAGACTGTTTCAGGGTATGAACAGTTGCCTTAGGTGTGAAAATTTTCCTTTAATAGAGGTGGGGGGTCTAGAGATGAAGATAGCAAAAAGAGAGCCTCCAGCCTTACAGCTTCCTTCCTTCCCCTGAGGCGCCACTTTCTAAAAGAATGGACCCAGCGGAACTCAGAAGGATAACAGGGCCCAGATGGCACAGCTTCAGAATGCACGCCACACAACTATAATTACCCAAGCGCAGAACGTGCCGGAACTACCCGCTGAACACAGGTTGCATGGGTGCCAAAGTCTGATGGAGGATCAGGGGCTGTAGTATGAGGCACTGCTCAAGTTAGTGTTCCTAACCTAAAAAAGATTTAGCATATCAGATGTACTGTCTCTCCCTCCACTGATACCAACCAGATGTGGAGTGGGGATGGAACAGGGAAGGGAGGGAGGCTGGATGTGCAGAGCAGTGGCATCTTCCTCCCAGCAGTGCCCTCACAGTGTCCACCGGGGCTTCGAAAAGCATAAGCTTGCTCAAAGCGGCGTTCTCAGGAGTGCCAGGCAGGAGTATAGCCCTGGAGAATAGCAGAATCTGCAAGACTAAACAGCACTTCTGAGGCTGAAAAACGTTTGTAACAAATCTTAGGTCCTGCAAAGAGGAGAGAATCTAGCACTTGCTGTTTGCAACTCCTCCTCTGCGTATAACGTGAGCGGTTGACATGTACGTGCATGCGTATATGCCCACTTGTAGTGCATCTGTTGTTTACACATGCAGTGGCTCCCCTCCTTTCAACTTTACATCGTTTTGCACACAGCCTTATTTGCATACATGCCCCTTTCTACTTGTTGGCGCTGAAGTTAAATGCAATGGGCGTGCTACCTAAACACAAACATAGCTAATAGCGTGCGACTTCAGCGCCGGCTTTCTGCAGCGGCCCTTTTGTTAGTGTTCTAACAGCACTCCTCTTTTGCGGTCTTGATGATCAGTGTGGCAGAATTACTTCCCAGCAACGCAATGCTTCATTTTCTTGTATGTACTGTTGCTCTGCTGAAGCTGAGGCTTATTACCCAGGGGCTGCTTGTCCATGAGCTTCATGAATGATCTACGCCCTTTACTGCTTCTCCTCTGCATACTCATAAAAGGCGCAGCCACCTCTTGTAGATCAACTGGATGACCTTTTGGTGCTGTCCTGCGTAGACCAGCCAACTCATGCAGTTACCAACTCAACGTTATTATCTTGCCACTGAAGGACTTAATTGCCCTGAGGAGCAGGAACAGCAAACCAAATTCAGGTTTTTCATTTAACAGTATAGCGTTGATTATGAACAATTGAGCCATCTATCATCTTAATTTCTCTAATTCTCTCCACTCTGCCTTGCAAAAGTCTTCATACCCTTGAGCATTAAAGTAAAGAATGAGAAGTCAAAAAGCCTTGATTGTATAAGTCTTCAGTCTCTTCAAACCCCAAGTAACTCTGGTTCCAACTATTGAATTAGCAAGGCCCATAATAAGTTAGATAGAACCCATCTGTGTCCAGTCACCGAAGATGAGCTGATTTGAATACTCCTAAATGAATAATCAAGTTGTTTGTATTGCATGGAATGAATTTGAAGTCAAATTCTAAACATGCCCAGTGTGGAACTGCTGAAAGAACTCTGGTATAAAGTTATTCTGAGGTACAGATTGATGGAAAGCTATTAGAAAATGTAATAAATATATTTGAATATCATTTGGGGTGATGCCAGGTCCAGCATCATAAAAAGAAAACAGTTGGCACCACTAAGACACTACCTCAGTCAGGCTGTCTGAAGCCATGGGTTAAAAAAATTGTTGAGGAAGGTCACAGTGAGCTCTGAGAACGGCATAGATCTCTGGCCAAGACTGGGAAAAAATGTTAACTCAACAATTTCAAAGTGATGCCATAAACATCTTGTATGGCAAAGTGGCAAGAAGGAAGTTGCTTCTGAAAAGCCATCTGGTGTATCACAGAACATTCAAAAGCAGCACTTAGAGGACATTATACAGTGTTATGGTCTGATGAGCCCAAAGCGGAACCTTTTGATCTCGGTGTTAAATTTGCAACACAGAACGGTTCCCTGTTAATGCCATCCCTATAGCGACACATAATGGTGGCAGCTTTATATTGTGGACACGCTTTGCAGCAATGGGGACAGGAAGGCTTGTGAAGATACAGGGAACAGTGGACGGTGCAAAGTACAGACAGATCCTGGAGGAAAACCTGTTCAGGCTGCCATAGATCTGGGACTGGAGAGAAGATTCATTTTTCAACAGGACTTTGCTCCTAAGCAAAACAAGCAACAATGGAGTGGCTCGGCAAAAACAAAGTGAATGTCCTCAAGTGGCCCAGTCGAATCCAAATACTGACTGGATTAGTGAATCTGTGGCAAGACCTTAAGACTGCAGTCCACAGACCAATTGAAAGAGCTTGAGCTATTCTGCCAAGAAGATTGGGCAAAAACTGTATCACTCTGCTGTGCAAATTTGGTAGACGCATATCTGAAACGACTCATGACTAAAAGGGCCTAATGGTATGTACCTGTAGTCATATTTTATGACAGTGGTAGCAACAGAATAGGGAGGTCATGGTTTTGCAAAAAAGTCATCCTCCATTCTCTCAAAGCAAAAAAAAGATGAGAAGGCCATAACAACAAGCAGATAAAGGAGGATATCAACAGATTAGTACCAGCAGGCTATTACTCCCCAGAAACCAACCAGGTTGGTGCTGGCTGGCTGTGGCCAAGTACCATCCAGCGAAACCACAGGGACCTAGGAGTCCCACAGTTTGACAGTCTGTTCCCTAATTTTGATATTTATTTAGAATACTAGAAAGCTTGTTGGTAAGGAAGAGAGAACGGAGAGCTGGGTGTTGGCTAAGTAAAGTATTTTGAAGGCTCAGAAACCAAGGATGATAAGAGAACAAATGAGGCAGAAAACAAGAACTGGTTTGGAAGAGGAGTGATATCCTGCAAGCTGCCAAACTCCTGTGGCTGCACCTGGGATATATTCTTGCAGTGTACACAGGAATAAGTAGGTAGACTGACCAGTTACTCATTTTCTGCTGTCATGTACTTTGATCGATTATAATCTGTGTATATAATCGCAATGGTTGCTTCAGATATTGAAAGTTCTGTAATCGTTCTCCATTCACATCATGCGCCTTAATTTAATGATACGATCTTATATACTGTCCATCTGGCAAAAAGATCCAATTTAAGTAGTTGACAATAGATACATAATCAAAACAAAACACACAGTTAAAACAAAATATCTGATGACATCTAAAAATGGTTGATCCTCAAATTCATAAAATCCATCCAAGCACTACCCATAAGCCAGCAGAAACAAATGGGCTTTCAACAGTTTGTGAAATCTCGAGATTTTTTTCCACACACAGTGCCACTGGTCCAGCATTTCATGCTATAGGAGCCACAATCAAAAAGGCAGACATTTTAAGCAATTAGTCAGGACTTGTTGGGCAGTTTTATGGCGGAAACCATCTAGGTGTTAGAGTAACACACACTAGATAAGAGTCAGCAATGATGTATGGCTCTGAAATATAAAGATAACCCTCTACTACTATGTAGTAAAATAAAGTAGCTGCATCACTTTACTCAGAATTTGTAGGACTGTTGCTGGAATCATGTTTAGTTTTGAGTTCTCTACTCCAGAAAGGATGGAAAAACTGAAAGAAAAAAGTCCAGGGGAGAGCAAGCAAACATTGTTACAGGCCTTGACAAAATTGGCTGAGCACAGTGGAGTAGATAGTCACGACCTAATGGGAGACAGCCAACATGGCTTTAGACAAGGAAGATCTTGTCTTACTAATCTGTTATGTTTTTTTGAAGGAGTGAATAAACAGGTGGACAAAGGTGAGTCGGTTGATATTGTGTATCTGGACTTTCAGAAAGCCTTTGACAAAGTCCCTCATGAGAGACTTTTGGCAAAACTAAAGAGTCATGGGATAGGAGGCAGTGTACTACTGTGGATCAGGAACTGGTTAAAAGATAGAAAGCAGAGGGTAGGGCTAAATGGCCAATTTTCCCAATGGAGAAAGGTGAATAGTGGTGTACCCCAGGGATCTGTGCTGGGTCCGCTGCTTTTTGACATATTCATAAATGACCTGGAAAGTGGAATAACAAGTGAGGTTATCAAATTTGCAGATGACACAAAACTATTTAAAGTTGTTAAAACCCAGGAGGATTGTGGAAAATTGCAAGAGGATCTTGATAAATTGGAAGACTGGGCATCAAAATGGCAGATGAAATTTAATGTGGAGAAGTGCAAGGTTATGCACCTAGGGAAGAACAACCCAAACTATGGTTACACGATGCAAGGCTCCACATTAGGATCCACCACCCAGGAAAAAGATTTAGGCATCATTGTGGATACCTTGTTAAAACCCTCGGCCCAGTGTGCAGCGGCGGCCAAGAGAGCAAATAGAATGCTAGGTATGATAAGGAAAGGAATGGAAAATAAAACAAAAGATATTATAATGCCTCTATATCGTTCCATGGTGAGACCGCACCTTGAATATTGTGTGCAATTCTGGTCGCCGTATCTTAAAAAGGATATAGCGATTTTAGAAAAGGTTCAGAGAAGAGCCACCAAAATGGTAAAGGGGATGGAAGGCTACTCCTATGAAGAAAGGCTAAAAAGGTTGGGGCTCTTTAGCCTGGAGAAGAGACGGCTGAGGGGAGATATGATAGAAGTCTATAAATTAATGAACGGAGTGGAACGGGTAAACGTAGATCGATTGTTTACCTTATCAGAATATGGAAAGACTAGGGGACATGCAATGAAGCTACAGGGTAAACTATTTAAGACTAATAAAAGAAAATATTTTTTCACTCAACGTGTAATCAAACTCTGGAATTTGTTACCGGAGGATGTAGTAAAGGCTGTTAGTGTAGCTGGGTTTAAAAAAGGTTTGGACAAGTTCCTGGAGGAAAGGTCCATAAACTATTATTAAGAAGGGACCCAGGATATCAATGCTTGAACCAGTACAAGCATTGTGGAACCTGTGTCCCTTGGGGAAACTGCTAGGTACGTATGACCTAGATTGGCCACTGTTGGAAACAGAATGCTGGGCTTGATGGACCTTGGTCTGATCCAGTATGGCATATCTTATGTTCTTATGTTCTTATGAGTAAAATTAAGGGCTCTCTTTTTCTTGGTATATGTCTCTTTAAAAGGATACGTATGAATCAGAGCAACAGCCTAGTACCCAAGAGATCAGGGTTCGATTCTCACTGGCACTCCTTGTGACCTTGGGCAAGTTGCTTTACCCTCTATTGCTTCGAAAGAAAAGTCCAGGCAATCTACTTCCGGTCATACCTTACTAAGAAAACCCAGGGGCTGCTGGGTTGCCAGCAGTCAGCATTGACTTGACAGCACTTAAAAAAAAATCTAAGCCCAGGGGTGTGAAGACTTAGGCAGTCAAGACTTTGTTTTATTATTACCTTTTCAGTATTTCTTTCTTTAATCCATTTTGCATAATTGTGTTGTAGATAGCAGAATGTATCTGAAAGTGTGAAGACTTTTGAGGCACTGTATATATGTATGCCCGGGAAGATCTCCCAGTATTCACCATTGATTGCTGTGACTTGAATTCTTTGCATGAAAGCTTTCAGTCCTGCTTTTGTTGTTCCTCTGGAGGACGGGTGTAGCATGTTTTAGGAGCAGAATTTGCCTTGCCATTTTGTGCGTTCTGTTTCCTCTGCTGCTTTTAGATGAGCTGGCCGAGGTTTACAGCATGTTTCTTGGGTGGCGTCTTTTTTTTTTCTCTTGTTAATGAATAAGAACTCGGAGTCTTGTTTTCAGACACCAGTACACTGAAAAACAAACCAATGCCAAGCAACTAATGCATGCCTAGAAATCAAAGAGCGTTTTCTTTGGAGTATTATTGTGTAGTGTGTCTGTAGGATTATCTGGGTTTTTTTTTCCTTCCCACTTGTTGCCTCCACATGCATTTAAATGCATCTGTGTCTACTGACCACATTGTTAACGCTAAAGGGCAAGGGGAAAGGATTTTGGATTTAGCTCATGCCATTTTGGGGGAGGGGAGGGAGGTAAAGGCAAGTTACATTCAGGTATAGTGAGCGTTTTCCTATCATTTGAAGGGCTCACGATCTTTTTGTTTCTGAGGAAGAGGCAGGGTGATTTGTCCAATATCATAAGGGCTTCCCTGTTTTTCTCAGCCCACTGCTCTTACCATTAGGTTACTCCTCCACTCCTGAAAGTTTTGAAAGCTTTTCTATTTGTCCTTCATTCACCCGGTGAATGTGTGTCTGCTATTATTATTAAAAAAAAATTGATAGCACCAGAAGAAACCACTAGGCTGAAGACCATGAACTCCAGTGGAAGGAGCATAATCAGTTCTTCACTGGAAGATGATCTCTGGCACGCTTTTAGCCCTTATTTATTTATTTTATTTACATTCTCTTATATACCGCGCTATTCTGCATCAGTGCGGTTTACATTGAACAAACTGAAATTACATTGAACAGGGCATTATAACTTGGAGATAACTATTTTACAGGGAGCCCTTCTACTGGGGAATTTTCCTGAATGAGAAATAAAATTCAGCCTTCCAGTTCAGCAGGCGATTCTGTATATTGGAAAGCACCCTGGCACCAAGGAAATGAATAACATGCTGTTTACAGCTGGCAGTCGTACTTATTTAGGAGGAATTCTGTGGGAACAGCACTGAGCTGTCTCTCGCTCTTTAAAAAGAAAAACAGCGAGGTCTAGTCCTTTGGAGAGGGAAAACTGAGGAGTTGCATTAACCAGCTGTGAATTTTATATTTTCGTTTTATGTTGCTCTCGGGCCATGCATAGATCTTTTAGGAAATATAGAACAGTCAGGGCTTCAGAGGACACCTTAGGGTTTTATTTTTGCCTTTGCTTTGCTTTAAGATCTCTTAGCAGTTGTGACTAGGATATCAAGTGGCTATCCGGCATGGAGATGACAGCATGGATTTATGGTTAAGACATTTAACATTGTATTACTGATGGATTTTTGATCACTAATAATGCCGTAGTGATGGCATGTGGTGACCGCCATACTGTTTATGTCCGAGTGTTTTCGCTGTTGCTGTATGTGCCAAGCAAGTTTACTGTTATGTGCTTTTGTAAGACTAACTGCTGTCATGCTGAATCCTCGTGTCAGGTCGTATTGTATCAGCTGGGTAGAGTACAGAGCTGTGAATCTGGAAACCCAACTAATATCTGTTGTGGGCAGCACCAGATTAAAGCGTTGGCAATCTGTGCCCATACTTTGGGTCTAAAAGTGTTTAGGACTCAGGAGGTTAGGATTGCCAACTCTGGCTTTTTTCAGGATTCAACAAAATTTTGCATTAATGTCCAGAAGATAGAAGGACAGCTAATGTGTCTGGACGTTCGTTCTGAGTTTAAAACCTCTATCTTCAGTTCTCCAGTCCACTGTATTGGTGGTGGTAGTGTTGATCCTGTAGCATTTGTGTGGGTAATACTTTCCAGTGATCTCCTTGTTCCGTAAAGATGTTTGCTAACAGCCGTGGTTTCTTAGTCCCCGCCAAAAGGCCCTATGGCGAGACTCTCAGGTGTGGGCCCGCCAGGCTCAGCCACAACCCTAATTTAAAGATGTGAGTCCGGGGTTCAGATGATCCTGATTAGCCTTATGGAGGTGATCAGGGAGGGGCTTTCCTTCCTGTTCACCTCCCAGACACCCATCAGGCTTTTGGTGACTGCAGAGCTTCCTTCCGTGCCTGGAGGAACTTCCTAATGTGAGTCTGGGGTTCTGATGGGCCTGATTAGCCTTGTGGAAGTGATCGGGGAGGAGCTTTCCTTCCTGCTCAACTCCCTGACGCTGATCAGGTTTCTTGTTGGTCATGTTTTTTTCTCCTTTCCATAAATGCGGTTTCTCTTCTTAAAACTGTTTTAGCTGTTTCTTTGATTTTGTGTTGGTATCTTTCTTAAAATGGTTCACTACAAGTTCCAAGCATTTGTTTTAGAAATTCTACAAACCCTTTGTATTAGTATGGATGTGTTGAGAATGTCCAGTTTTGTTCTCTGTTCAGTATTGGAGTCTAAGTACAGCCGTTCTGGGCTATGGTCCAGTAGAAACATAACTCCATTTTTAGCCAGCTATTCTTCATGACAGACAATCTTTGATGCTACCAAATAACATAAGGAAGAATAATTTTTTTATTAGGTTTAGAAATATACATTCCAAATAAAGATCCAAGAAAAACACAGGAATATGATATAGCAATTTATAAGGGGGAAAACCAAACACTACCCTCAATTAAACACCCAGTGTCAAGCCCATGTAATGGAGAGAGAAGTAAGAAGAAAAAAAAGGAAATTAAAAAAAAAAAAAAAAAACGAAGTAACTAGTCTTACAAATGCCTACATCAATTACGTTTTCAGCCAATTGCTTCCCCCAGTAATAACCTCTAATCGGACAATAACTCAAACCTTTTCAGAAAGGAATGTTTCCAAATATGCAGGATCCAGAGAGGGAAAACTGTTTGCTAACCAAGCATTTGCAAGGAAACTTCAAACGCCCCCCAAAAAAGTTAACCTATAGCAAGCACTAAGAGCTTCGATTGCAGAAAGGACTTCCTGCACATGTGGGTAGAAAAAGCCACATCTGGGAAAAACCTGCACCTTTTGGCTACAGACCAATAAATCTTATTTCTAAAAGTAAGATCCCAATACCAGCAATTTATCTTTTTCAGTCGAGAAGGAGACAAGGATAATGTACTGGAAAACTCTCTTAAAATTCAGCATAATGAAGAGCAGATTGCCCAGCCAAAAGTTTCAGTGGCTGATGTAGAAGTAAAACGGCAGTGTGTTCAGGCTTTGAACAACGTCTTACTGAACGATAATATAGTGCAGTGAGGAACTGTAATCTCCATGTTAATATTTCCACTCTCCATTTGGTAGGAAGTATTAAAAGACTTAATGGACTCTCTGCCACCTACTTGTAGAGTATATTATCTGTCCGCTTCATGGACAAATCCTCAAGGAGAGACCAGTTAGATGTTGCATCTTTATTGGAAAATTGGAAACAGACTTAGCCTTACGTTCAGATTGGGTCAGATCGCTACAGATGTACTTTAAACACTGTGGTGTTACCTTTATGAATTGCGTGTTTGGAATGTTTCCTGATGTTGCTAGGGAGACCCAGATGAGAAGAGAATTCCTTTTGTTGAAACTTGGAGTTCTCCAAATGGAAGGCCCTTGTTTTCTTAAAATTTACTGTTAAATGTTTGGTTAACTACCATTCTGTCAAATGTTACATTTTTTGACCCGCCTCGGCTCGTCCTCTTTTTCTCCTGTTTGCCACCCTTGTGTGTTATAACCAGTTTTCCCTTAGTTCTACCCTAGTCCCCTGTTTGCTGTGTTTGTCGGCCTCTTTCTTGAATAGAGCGGGGACTGTGTACAGCGCTGCGTATGTAAGTAGTAGTAGCTGACAGCCTAAAAGAAATGTGGCTGCCCCTGTGGCATATTCCTCTAAACCGCTGATGTAATTGTAAATATGCAGTTTGGAGAGTCGTGTTTGTTTTTAATGCAGGTTTTGCTTTCTTCACTAATTGAATTGTTTTTCCCCTAGAATAACGGATATTAGTTTTTCATTAGTTTTCTTTCTTTTCTGTACCATATATATTTTTATGCAAGTAGCTTTCTTTGATGTTAGAAGTTTTAAAATGATAAAAGGAAAAGAGGAGGAGATAAGGAGGGTTCCAGATGATACCACTTAATCGAGCCCACCTTTCAAATCATTCTCAACATGTACATTCCTTGAAATACAGCATTTAGAAATAGTAGTATCATCTACATTGGGCATAGTCAAGACCCACAATCTCAGAAAATAGTAAATGAGCCTCAAGACTGGCTTCTCCCTCCCTGATGCATCCACTATGATTTTTAACTGTGCTGCTTAGGTAGTACAGATATATGTTTGAGACTGCCAACTCTCTCTGTTTCTTATTTCTATAGAGTACCCACCTCGCCACCCTAGGGACTCTTCCATTCCAAATATAATGAAAGATTTTTGTCTGTATCATGTCCAAGTCCCTCCTAGTCACTGCACCAGGAAGAGTCTGGAAAAGATACAATATTTGGGGCAAAGTAACCATCTTGACACATGCAGTTTGCCCCAGCCAAGATCGCAACCTGTCCATCCATCTCTCCAGCTCATCCAAGGTGTCTTTCCACAGTGGTGGGCAATTAAGCTGGTAACTAGTACTGATTTCCCACTCTATCCCCACCCCCCGATACTTAATAGATTTAACCATCCATTTAAGTGGAAATGCCTTATGGATTTCCCCCTCTTCCTCCAGTGCGAGTGTAAGGTTAGAAACATAGAAACATGATGACAGAAAAAGACCACATGGCCTATCTAGTCTGTCCTTCCATAACAACAACTACAACAGTCCCTTTTTTACCTTTAGAGATCCTCTGTGTTGGTCCCATGCTTTTTTGAATTCAGTTACTGTCCTCATCTCTACCACCTCCACTGGGAGACTATTCCATGGATCCACTACTCTTTCTGTAAAGAAATATTTCCGCATATCACTCCTGAATCTATCTCCCTTCACCCTCATCCCATGTCCCCTCATAGCAGAACTTGCTTTCAGTTGAAAGAGGCTCTCTCCCTGAACATTTATGCCACGGAGGTATTTAAACATTTCAATCATATCACCTCTATCCCGCCTTTCCTCTAAGGTGTACATATTAAGATCCTTAAGTCTGTCCTCATATGCTTTATAATGAAGCCCACTAATCACTTTAGTAGCCTCCCTCTGCACCGACTCCATCCTGTTCACATCCTTTTGAAGGTGCGGTCTCCAGAATTGCACACTATACTCCAAATGAGGTCGCACCAAAGACTTATAGAGAGGCATTATCACCAGTGCCTCTGTTTAATCAAATTCACCTGAAAACTGGAAACTCGACCAAATTTATCAATTTCCTCCTGGATGTTCAGCAGTGACTCTCGGATTTGTGACTATCATCAGAACATCATTGGCTGAAAGCAAGATTTTATGCTCCTTTTCCCCAACCTGGATCCCTTTTACAGTATATACTTCCTCTTTCTAAACTTAGTCCCCATACTTAGCTTGAAAAATTCCAAATAACCCCTGCTTGCCTTTACTGCGGCTTGCACCCACATAATTAATTTATCCCCCCCCCCCCAAATTTCACCAGTGTTTTCCATAAAACTGCCAGTGCACTGGATTGAATGCTTTTCTGCATATATGGCCAAAGCCTTAGCTGCTACCTATTTCTCTTTAGCCACCCATTAACCGTTCTTTTGACATTGCCTGCGGCCTACCTGTCACTTAGCATTAGCAGGCCTAGGCATAGACTTCCCTAATCTTAAAGCTAACATCTTGGTCAAGATATTGAGGTCTGTATTTAATAGGGAAATAGGCCTATAAGACAAAAAGACTGTGACATCCCTCCCTGGCCTTGGAAAGACACTAATTCCTGCTATCTTTGAAGGTGGCAGTTCCCCCTCCTCTAGCAACCCATTAAACTCCTTCACCAAAACCCAGGACCACATACCTCAAAAATCTGTTGTGAAAATGGGCTGTTAACCCATCCAAGCCTGGCCCTTTGTCATTTGCCAGCCTCTTTGTTACTTTGTTACTACCTCATGCACTGAAACCAGCCATTCTACCTTTTCTTTAGCTTCTTCAGACAATTTTGTTAATACCATCCCTCCCCAATGGTTCTGAATGTCCTCAACCAAGATCTGCTCATTCCCCCTATACAAATTCTGGTACCCCCCCCCCCCCCCGAAATTCCTCCCAGTTTGCTCTATGCCCCAACACCCATTGCCCTCCCTCCCACCTGATCTTGCCTCACGTTCAGACAGCGAGCGAATAATTTTCCTGGCTTATTCCTCAGCTCATAATAGCACTGTTCTGCCCTCTGTAGTTTATAATTCAGTTCTTCTATCTACAAGGTTTGCATCTGAGTCCTAGCTTCTTCCAAAGCAGTCCTCCTCCCATATGTCCCCTTCTTCCATGCAGCTGTTCTAATTCTTTAACACGTGCATATCCCTTTAATATTGCCTCCCACTTTTGCTTCTTTTTTTTAACACTGCTCGTGCCAAAACCCTACTCCTTAAAACTGCCTTACTTCCATCCCAAACCTGGTCCACTCATTTTATTTTTCCAACTGAGTTGGCCCTGGTCTGTCTGTATCACTTCTTCTTTTTGGTTGTCTCCTACATCCTTTTCCAGGATCTCATTTCCATTTTCTGTTTTTTCACATAAGGTAAGTACATAAGATACGCCATACTGGGTCAGACCAAGGGTCCATCAAGCCCAGTATCCTGTTTCTGAGAGTGGCCAGTCCAGATCACAAGTACCTGTCAGGGTCACTCTCCCTGTCGTCTTCCCTTCCTTTCCTACATCTCTGTCTAACTTTGATCCTTCTGGCTTATTTTTTTCTCTCATCTGCTTTTTTTTACCTAACCCATAGCTAGATTTCATTCTTCCTTGTCTTTGCCCGTTAGTCTCCCTCTTTTCACTTTTCAGCTTTACATCTCCTACTCTTGCCTCCCCATTCCTCCCATCACCCAAATCTCTCTCATTCCTTTCCCAGCCTCCTGTTCCCCCATTTCATCTGCTTTCTAGTTTCCCATTTCCTCCCTCTGTACTCATCCTCTCTCCACCTCCCATCCCTTTCTTACATCTTATCCCCTATCTAGGCTTGTATTTCCCCGTTTATTTTCACCATTTCTCTCATCTTCAAAGACCCATCCCTTCCTTTCTCTCACGACTTTTCAACTGCCTCTCAACCCCTCCCCAAACTCTCCAGATCATTCAAAATCCCTTCCCTTTCCATTTTTCTCAAAACCTTGCTCGTGCCCAACACCATCTAATCCCCATTGTCTTCCTAATGTCTGGTCAGTTTCTTAGTCCCCAGTCTCCCCCAGCCATGCCCAAGTCCACATTTTCATTTTCCCCAGTCCCTCAGACCCCGCTTGCTCTTCTAATAGCCAGCCAATCTTAGAGTCTGTCTTCTTCTGTTCTCCCACCCAATTTTAAGAGTCTCCACCTAATCGAAGTCCCTGTTTCCTTGCATCCCCATGTCCACAGTACCTGCCCCCATAATCCCCTTTCCCAGCATTCATCCATCTATCTACCTCCTTCTTCAATATACATTAACTCTGCCTTTCCTCCTTCATATCCCAGTATTCATTCTTGTACCCCTCCCATTCAATTTTCCCCCATATATGACCTTGTTTCTTCCTCTCCTCCAAACACACGATGTTTGCCCCTCTCCTTTTTCACTCTCTGTTTATGCCTCTTTTCCCCACTCTGACCCCAAAATGTACCAGCATCAGTTCCCTTCAAGTCCTCGTCCCTCTCCAGTCCCCACCCCACATCAGCCCATTTACTGTTCCAATCCCAGCATCAGCCCCCTAACCATCCCAGTTATCCCTAATGTCGGCCTGTTTCTAGTCCCAGTAAGTCTTTCCCATTCCCTCTCCTAGAACCTTCCAGTGTCATCCCCTTGCATTCTGAGCCCCTCCCCCTGTGTCAGTTTCCTTCCAGTCTCCCTCCCCCACTGTCCAGCCCCTTCCAGTCCTAGTGTCAGCCCCAGGTGTCAACTCCCTTCCAGTCCTAGTGCCCCCCCCCCCGTCTCAGCTCCCTTCCAATCACCCCCCCCCCCCACACACTAACCAGCCCCCTTCAATGACCATCTTCAAGTTTCGGCTCCCTTCCAGTCTCACTCTCCCCAGTGTCAGCTCCCTTCCAGATCCCCTCACTGTATCTTCCAGCGTCAGCCCCTTACATTCACAGCTTCCCCCAGTATCAGCTCCTTTTCAGTCCTGTCCCCCTCCCTCACTTTCAACCACCTTACAGTACCATCCCCAGGAGTCAGTTCTCTTCCAGCGCCCCCCCCCCCACCCCACTGTGCAGCCCCCTTCCAGTCCCAGGTATCAGCTTCATTCCAATCCCCCCCCCCCCCCCGCCCTGTATCAGCTGCAGTCCCAATGTCAGTCACTTCCTCTTGCAGTCAATTAAAACAGCACTTTCTTTGCTCCTACAGCTGTGCTGCTTTTCAAGCCGCCAGACTGGAGTTTCTAAAGGAGGTAGCAAACACTTCCTGTTTCTTGTAAAAAAGAGGAGATGCTTGTGCTTACCTTTTGTAATGCTGTGGTCTGGCAGCTTGTAAGGTAGTACAACCATAGGAGCAAAAAGGTGCTGTTTAAATCAGCTGCAAAGGGATGAGTCAGTGAAACATGCTTCGGGTACCCTTAAATGCTCTACAGCTCAAGACAGTGCTCACTGGCTCGTCTGTTAAGCCAGCCCTGATGAGTCTAAAAACTGCAAATTCTTCATTCTAACAGCATTTGTCATAGCCTCCAGCTTATGCTGAATCATAAGACTGTCCTTAGTTCTAGACATTTCAATCACTCGCATAGAAAGAACCTGAAGTTTAAGAGTTTTAACATGTATTTCCATAGAAGCAAATTTGTTTTCCAGCTCTTCTGGTTTACACACAGACTCATTAGAGAAGTTATCAGGTTGAGAAACAGTGCCATTAACAAACCCCTCTGTTCTGGTGACTTTTCATATGCCCAATACAGAGAGATCCTGGCTAAGGGTAGACTTTCCTCGAGGGCTTTGTAAACTAGCTAGAGCGGATACAATCTTAGGCAAAGAAAGACGACCAGACACTGAAAGGAGTCTCAAAAATGTGATGTTAATAGCCTTAACTTCCTAAGCATTCCCCCAGAGGGGCCTTCTGTCAAACTACTCGGAGGTCATTTGTGGGGGTGGTGGGGGCCTCGCTGGAACTCAGGGATGCTCCCAACTCTGAAGAACAGATGTGCGCACCCCGCTCCCTGGGACTTTGTACTGGCTATTAAATGCCTATCCAGAGGGCTGCTCATCACTGGAGAAGAGACAGCTGGTGTCTTAAATTCAATCTTCCTTTTCCCCATCTAATCATAGTAAATGAAATTAAAGCAGAATACTCACTAGGGACAGAATATACCACTACACAATTTTTCCTCCTTCAGTTCTCTTCTGATGCTCCGGAGGAGTTCTAAAGGGGCATTTCCCTTTGGTCATGTCCCTTCGGGTATGCACCTGTGACCACATGCCGCAGTGATGTCCCGTGATGCTTTCCAATGATGTCATTCAGGCTAACCTGCTTTCAACCAAAGTCTTCCCATGAGCTGTGCCAAACTCCGAGACAATGGATGTATCAGCTGGTAAGTCTCTGTCCAGTGTATCAGCTGTCAGCTCTCTCCAAAGCAATAATAAAGTTTATATAGATTAGAGTAAAAAATAAGATTCTTGAGGTTCATATTTAAAAAGATGCCGCATGGGAAAGAGATGCAGAAAATGTCATTTAATTTTCAGCAGAACTGACCCAGATAAGTGTTTCACTGAATAAATTTAGGTAAAGTTAGCCAGAAATCTTTAGGACATCTATTTGCCTTGGTAACTTTTGCTGGCCAGTACTGGATATTGACACTGGCTAGCTGAACTTTAACCATTCCTCTCAAAAGTCCTCAGTACTGCTGCTTTTTTCATAGTAAATTTTGTGTGGCCAGCAAAATGCCCAAACCAAATTTAGCTGGTGAAAATTTAAAATGCTGGGTTTATCTGACAGACTCCATAAGTTAGCTAGATAAGTATTCTGAATATGAATTCCATCACTTTAGAGATTAACATTCTCTAAACATCCTAATCCTAATTCCCTCAATGTGTATTTCACTCCTGTCTGCTCATACTCCCGCCCCCCCACCCTGTTATTATGGGGAAGACCATCTTCCGGTAAATCTGCAATTGGGGCTGGCACTACATTTTGCAAACAAGGCATTTACCTAGAACAGCAAACTAGAGGGCAGCTCATTGCCACCACCCTTCTCCAGGACCTGCAGCAGTGTCGATGACAATAAATACATAAGAATATAAGATATGCCATACTGGGTCAGACCAAGGTCCATCAATCCCAGTATTCTGTTTGCAACAGTGGCCAATCTAGGTCATATGTACCTAGCAGTTTCCCCAAGAGACACAAGTTCCACAATGCTTGTACTGGATCAAGCATTGATATCTTCGGTCACTTCTTAATAATGGTTTATGGACCTTTCCTCCAAGAACTTCTCCAAACCTTTTTTAAACCCAGCTACACTAACAGCCTTTACTACATCCTCCGGTAACAAATTCCAGAGTTTGATTACACGTTGAGTGAAAAAATATTTTCTTTTATTAGTCTTAAATAGTTTACCCTGTAGCTTCATTGCATGTCCCCTAGTCTTTCTATATTCTGATAACGTAAACAATTGATCTACGTTTACCCATTCCACTCCGTTCATTAATTTATAGACTTCTATCATATCTCCCCTCAGCCGTCTCTTTTCCAGGTTAAAGAGCCCTAACCTTTTTAGCCTTTCTTCATAGGAGTATCCTTCCATCCCCTTTACCATTTTGGTGGCTCTTCTCTGATCCTTTTCTAATAAGATACGGCGACCAGAATTGCACACAATATTCAAGGTGCGGTCTCACCATGGAACGATATAGAGGCATTATAATATCTTTTGTTTTATTTTCCATTCCTTTCCTTATCATACCTAGCATTCTATTTGCTCTCTTGGCCGCCGCTGCACACTGGGCCGAGGGTTTTAACATGGTATCCACAATGACGCCTAAATCTTTTCCTGGGTGGTGGTTCCTAATGTGGAACCTTGCATCGTGTAACCATAGTTTGGGTTGTTCTTCCCTAGGTGCATAACCTTGCACTTGTCCACATTAAATTTCATCTGCCATTTTGATGCCCAGTCTTCCAATTTATCAAGATCCTCTTGCAATTTTTCACAATCCTCTAGGGTTTTAACAACTTTAAATAGTTTTGTGTCATCTGCAAATTTGATAACCTCACTCGTTATTCCACTTTCCAGGTCATTTATGAATATGTCAAAAAGCAGCGGACCCAGCACAGATCCCTGGGGTACACCACTATTCACCTTTCTCCATTGGGAAAATTGGCCATTTAGCCCTACCCTCTGCTTTCTATCTTTTAACCAGTTCCTGATCCACAATAGTACACTGCTTCCTATCCCATGACTCTTTAGTTTTGCCAAAGGTCTCTGATGAGGGACCTTGTCAAAGGCTTTCTGAAAGTCCAGATACACAATATCAACCGACTCACCTTTGTCCACCTGTTTATTCACTCCTTCAAAAAAACATAACAGATTAGTAAGACAAGATCTTCCTTGTCTAAAGCCATGTTGGCTGTCTCCCATTAGGTTGTGACTATCTACATGCTGAGTAATTTTATTCTTTATGATGGTTTCTACCATTTTTTCCTGGTACTGACGTCAGGCTCACCGGTCTGTAGTTTCCCGGATCACCCCTGGAACCCTTTTTAAAAATTGGTGTTACATTGGCGATCCTCCAATCTTCAGGTATTAGAGATGATTTTAATGATAGTTCACACATTACTGATAGCAGGTCTGCAATCTCATATTTCAGTTCTTTCAACACCCTTGGATGTATACCATCCGGCCCAGGTGATTTGCTACTCTTCAGTTTATCTAATAGTTGTAAGACATCTTCCCGATGTATCGATATTTCCTTCAATTCTTCCGCACCTTTAAATACCACTTCAGTCATGGGTAACATCCCTACATTTTCCTCAGTAAAGACCGAAGCAAAGAATTCATTCAGTCTCTCCGCTATCGCCTTGTCGCCTCTTAGTGCTCCTTTAACCCCTTTATCATCTAATGGACCAACTGACTCTCTCACAGGTTTTTTGCTACGAATGTACTTGAGAAGGTCTTTATTTCGCGTTTTTGCTTCCGCAGCAAGCTTCTTCTCAAATTCTCTCTTTGCTTGCCTTATCAATGCCTTGCATTTGACTTGCCAGTGCTTGTGCTGTTTCCAGGTTTCGTCGTTTGGCTCTTTTTTCCATTTTCTGAAAGATGCTTTTTTGGCAACAACAGCCTCTCTGACCTCACCTTTAAACCATGCTGGCAGTTTTTTGGACTTCCTTCCACTTTTCTTAAAGCAGGGAATACAGCTGGTCTGGGCTTCCAAGATAGTATTTTTCAACACCACCCAAGCTTGATGTACGTCTTTAACCTTTGCAACTGCTCCTTTTAGTTTTTTCTTAACTGTTTTCCTCATTTTATCATAGTCTCCCTTTCGAAAGTTAAAAGGTAGTACTGTGGATTTCCTTACTATCCCTCCTCCACTAATTAAATCAAAGGCGATCATGCTATGATCACTATTGCCAAGTGGCCCCAACACCCTTATCTCTTGCAATAGATTTGGTGTTCCACTAAGGACTAGGTCTAATATGGCTTCCCCTCTGGTTGGTTCATGAACCAGCTGCTCCAAGAAGCAGTCATTTATTTCATCTAGGAACTTTATCTCCCTAGCATGTCCTGACGTGACACTGACCCAGTCGATACCGGGGTAATTGAAATCACCCATTATTATTACTGCGCTGTAACTTTTGTTAGCTTCCTTGATTTCTTTGAGCATTTCATCATCCATTTGGTCATTCTGGCCAGGTGCTCGATAGTACACCCCCACTGCCATTGCCTTCCCCCTTCAATCCATTTAGATTCTACAGCAGATTTTGTTTCCTGTAAAACTTTAATTCTTTCTGAGTCAATGCCCTCTCTAACATAGAGCGCAACCCCTCCACCAATTTGATCAGCTCTATCATTACGATATAGTTTGTACCCAGGTATCACAGTGTCCCACTTAGCAGAGCCTCTGAACTGCTGCGTGCTATTGGTGCTGTGCTCTGACCAGCTGGTTCCGTCTACATGCGAACAGAAACATCAGCACGCAGCGTTTCAGAGGCTCTGGTAAATGCTGCTTTGGCTGTTATTGCCACTGCTATAGGTCTCAGAGAGAGGCAGAAGGTGGGGGCAAGGGTGTGTGTGGGGGGGGGGGCAGGAATGAGAGTTCATCTAGGGCACTTCATATCCTTGCATTAGCCATGTTTGCTATGACACTGAAATCCCAGACTAAGATAATATGCCGTAGATCGAGCATTGCAGATTTTAGCTGTTGACCAAGAGAAAAAAATAGCCTGCAGATATACAGTTCTGTATCTATATCTAGCTGTGTGTGTGTGAGTGCACTTGGACACACAGCTTGAAGAATGGTCAAGAATTTGGCAGCTGAGATTTAATGCTAAAAAAATACAGGGTCTTGCATTTGGGCTGCAAAAATCCAAGGGAGCAGTACAGTACAGGGGACAAAGTGCTTCTGTCCCTGAAAAAAGAGCAGGACCTAGGGGTGATTGTTTCTGATGATCTTAAGGTGGCTAAACAGGTGGAAAAGGCAATGGCAAAAGCCAGAAGGATGCTTGGGTGCATAGGGAGAGGAATGGCCAGCAGAAGAAAGGAGGCAACAGTGCCTCTGTATAAGTCTTTGGTGAGATCTTCTTCTACTACTACTACTACTACTGAGCATTTATAAAGCGCTACCAGACACACGCAGCGCTGTACAGAAAAAGACAAAAAAAAAAAAGACAGTGCCTGCCCAATAGAGCTTACAATCTAAAAAGACAAAACAAAGAAGGCGAAGGACGAGGAAAGAACAAAGGTAAAGGAAGGATAACGGGAGAAACAAGACAAGGGAAAAAGGTAAGGACAAGGGAAGAGGAGGAGAACAGGTAAGTCATGAACCAAAGGCAGACGCAAAGAGGTGAGCTTTCAACCTGGATTTGAAGAGGGTCAGAGAAGATGCCTGACGTATAGACAGAGGAAGTCTATTCCAAGCGTAGGGTGCTGCAAGGTGAAAAGAGCGAAGCCTGGAGTTGGCAACAGAGGAGAAAGGCATAGCAAGAAGCAGTTGGCTAGAAGAGCGGAGTTCACGACAGGGGATATAAGGAGAAATGAGAGAAGAAAGGTAAAGAGGAGCTGCAGAATGAATGCATTTATAGGTCAGTAGGAGAAGTTTGAACTGGATGCAGAAACAGATAGGGAGCCAGTGAAGAAACCTGAGGAGAAGAGTGATATGGGCAAAACTAGGTTCGCTGAAGATCAAACGAGCAGCAGAATGCTGAATAGACTGAAGGGGTGAAAGATGACTCAGTGGAAGACCAGCAAGGAGCAGGTTACAGTAATCAAGATGAGAGGTGATAAGTGAATGGATAAGCGTTTTAGTAGTATGTTCTAAAAGAAAAGTGCGTAGTTTGCCAATATTAAAGCGAAAGAAGCGGCAGGTCTTGGAGATCTAATTTGGAGCATTGTGTGCAGTTCTGGACACCACACCTTCAAAAGGATATAAACAGGATGGCATCCATGCAGAGGATGCCTACCAAAAGGTTCTGTGGACTTCATCATAAGGCATTTGGGGACAGACTTAAAGATCTCAATATGTGTACTTTGGAAGAAAAACGAGAGAGAGAGGAGATATGATAGACGCGTTTAAATACCTCTGTGGCATAAATGCACAGGGGAAGAGCCTCTTTCAATTGAAAGAAAGTTCTATGACCCATGGTAGCTGCTTTTGAAAAATAAAACTGCAGTACGCCTTTTGTTACAAAAGAGACATATCTGCAAGATCCCACCCATTCCTTCTTTAAAGTTTCATATTCTGAGTCATCTATTTCCTTCTAAAGGACACTTTTGGCACCTGGATATTTAAACTAGCGCACTTGCTTTTTCCTCTTCACTGGACAATGAATGCCATCTGTGCTGAAGAAAGTGTACTCGGGCATCTCCACATATTTGTTTGTTGACACGTCCTGATGAGAGAAAAAAAATGCACCATCAATTTTGCTATCATGTCCCAGCTGAATAGCAGCAACCATAATGAAACTCTTCATTGAATCCTAGTTGTCCTAGGTATGCCTTTTCTTAAATGCTTTCTTTCAAAGCCATTCACTAATGCATATTTCAGTTTAGTCACCTACTTATTGCAAACCAATCTGCCCTGCCCCCTCAAAATGAAAATATTGAACGGATGCAAGAGCAGCACATCTGTCTGCCTCTTCGTTTTACTTTTCTGTCAGTTCTCTGTTTCCCTGTAACTTGAAAATCACCATCATGGACACATCCTTGCTAAAACAATGCATCTTCCATCTGAATTCTTCTTGCGTGCAAACTGTATAATGGGAACTGCAAAATCCAAATCAAACCATCAAAAAAATACCAAAGATAACAGAAAGGAAAGACAAGTCAGCATAGCAATACATTAAACCTGCAGATTAACTCTTAGGTCCCGTGTGTATTCTTACACATAGAACGTATAGTGTTTATGAAGGGTTTTCACGTGCAAAGCCTGTTTTGCATGTGGGAAAGGCCTTTTAAAAAATTACATGCTGGTGTACCCACACCGAGATGTTATGTACTTAGACATGCTGCATGTAGGCATTCTCCAGGTTGTCATTTGGCCAGAGCAGGGGCAGAGTTGCAATCTATGTGCATATTATATAAAAATATAACCAAACAAATACCAACCTTAGGAGCTTAATCTAAATTTCTTTATATACAAAATGTCTTTTTCTTGGATGATTTTTTTGACCCAAATTCACTAGATAGCTAGTGTGCAAATTCATAAAATAATCTTTAAAACAATCATACTTTTCCCCCTATTTTTCTTTTTCTACTAACAGTACGCAAGTATATACTTAAAGCAGGCACATGTGTTTATACCAACTTTAGAGAAGGGGTACATTTATATAGAGGGCATTTTCACTGGGTCTGGTTCTTGGTTGCTCATTGTATAAAGGCACATAAGCGCTTGTGTTGCTTCCATGAAATAGGCACCTTTTTGCACTCATGTATAGGCACCCTGTTATGAACTCAGGCCCGGAATGACTAAGTTTTCATTATCCTCTCTGGATATAACACATCTGTCTCAAATGACTTATGCTTTTTTTTTTATGAAGAATGAAAAGTGCAAACAAAGTGAAGAAAGGAGAAATATATATATATAAAAAAGAAATGGTCAAAAATATGTGGCATTGTATAGCTACCTATCCATCAGCACACTGCTATTCACAGTCAGTCTCTGAGATTTTCACAGCTGTTTTCTGCTCTCTGTTCCATTCACTGCATACTTTTCAGAAAATTCACCATATGTTTTTTCCTTTCCATAATTTTTACTTCATTTCCCTAGAGTATTCTTAAACCTGCTGGGTACAAAACAAAGTGCAAATGTTGTGTGTTTCTTTTTTATTTCCATACATAAGAGAAAGAGCACTCAGCTTCGCCATAACACTTGCAGAGTGCTTAACCCTTTTTCGACTGCACCCAGAAGTTGTTTTCTGTGCTTTGGAGCTGACAGGACTTAGAAGTGTGCATGTGACTTGAGGGCATGTGTCTTCCCATGGCTACTAGGAGTGTATCCCATGCCTAGGGGGTGACAAATCTCACTTGCATAAGTTAATGAATCTTCTCACGTTTACTGGAAGTGGTGTTCAGGATCATGTGCCGTGATTTTCTGATAAAAGAAACCCTGGCCGCGATTAATGAAATAGATTGTGCTTAGACCCAAGTCATTTTTACATCCTAAGCTACATTTAGGGCCTCTAAGTTTAGATTTTAACCAGTAAATGCCAATTTAAAAAAACACACCGCAATTCAACCCCTCCGCATAAAATTGGTGTTTGTTGGATAAACCCAGAAAAACACCACTTTTTATAGTACTTTAGCCTCAGTTTAGTTTTTGTGCCTTTTCTCTGTTGATGTCTCCTAAATGATATAAACATACACTAGAAAAGGTAACAAGTACCTGTGGCATGAAAATGCCAATAAATAAACAAACATTTTTGCATTCCCAAAGAACCTCTAATAAGCTGGAAAATAAACACCTAAATTTAAGATTTATAAACATCTAAGAAAAGAAGCCCTACTTCTGTTGTAAATAAATTTCTGTCTGCTATAGTTGTAAGTAAAAAACCCACACAGCTGGATTAAGAAACAGTGAAATGGACCTTAAATGTTCAAAAGGACTATCAGAAATTTGCCGCTGTATACAGCCACTGATGCACTGTTTTTTTAGGGGCTCTGCTTTTCATTTATCAGTCCCATAATTCATTTTTATAATTTATTTTCAGAGTACCTTAAAAATATCATGCAATCAAAAATTGTTATAAAAATATCATTAAATATAGAACATTCAAAAATCCCAAATACTATCAGCTGTATAAACAAAATTCACGTAGAACAAAAGCGCTGCCAAACTCAGGGCCCCTTTTACTAACATTTAGCTTGAGATATCTGCTGCATAGCCCATTTTATTCCTATGGGCTGTGTGACAGATAGCTCAAGCTAAGTATTAGTAAAAGGGGCCCTAATGGGCTGGTGCAGAAAGATTGACGTGCTCTTTGCTTGCAGATAATGCAACTTATACGCACAAGTTCTGCCACGTCAAATGCAGAAAAGAGATTGATGCGCCTGTAAACAGCAAAGGAAAAAGTATGCTCACACAGTAATGCCAATTGTATTTAAATAATATGCAAATGAGCTGTGCATATTAAAATGGCATACTAATAAGGTCTGCGCCCGTTGTAGAGAAGCACGTAGAGGATTAAATAACCATCAGGAGAGCCAGTATTTCTACACCTAGTCTGAGGTGGCTTAAACATCTTGCCCCTGCAGAGAGAGACTGTTTCACAGGATGTACAGATGAACAGTTACCTACGACATGAAAATTTTCTGCATGTATCTTTTCAGCATATAAGCGAATATTCGGCGTTCAGGAAGAAATGTTTTTTTGCTTCTTATCCTTGCATGTTTTTGGACACATTTTATTTATATTTATCTTTTATTTTAGGTCTCTGTTATTTCATAAAAAATGTTTTTGAGCAAAATAATATTGATGATTATGGGTTGAGCGCCAAAAGTACCTGCATGTCCTGTGCATATAAGGTGAGCGTTTGACATTTACGCTCATGCGTATATGGCCACTTGTAGCATGTCTGTGCGCATTCATTGGCTCCCCTCCTTTCAACTTTACGTCAAGGTTTTGCGTACAGCTCATTTGCATACATGCCTTAGTGCTGAAGTCTCATGCTATTGGCACACTACAAAAATGTGTACACCGCTAATAGTGTGTGACTTCAGTGCTGGCTTTCTGCATCGGCCTGTAAGTGTTTTAATTCATCAAAAAGACTCTGTCAAGCTAAATACTTCCTCATCTTTTAAATAGTATAAGCCTTCTTATAATCAGCGGGGCCTATTTTCTAACTATGCTCTTTACTTGAATTAATAAGCTTTAGTAAATGAGTCCCTAAATTTGAAAACCCCACCTGGCCCAATTGTGTTATAAAGAAAAACATGAAAGAAATGTAAACAAGAAGCAATGGAGTCTGCTGATGTTTTTTGCAGAATCTAGCTCGTACTTTTGATTTAAATAACTTCCTCTTCCGTTGTCTGAGGAGCCCTTGCAGTCTATAAATCTTGGGATCTGTGACACCCAAGGTACTTTAATACTGTGCCATAAATAAAAGTATCCTTTCTGAGCAAAGCACTGCAAGTTTTTTGTGCCAAGGGATAGAAGAGATTGAAAGACCTGTTTGTAAATATGGAATTTTGTCACACTGGTTGGCAAGATTAAATACATAAATAATCATCAAAGTCTGAGGCTAGTAATAGTGTCAACTACCACTACAAAGTATAGCTTCTGTAACCAGTCATATCCTCAGTTTTGTTCATGCTTCCATGTAAATAGTCAAAGTTATTTTTATTCTTGACTCCACTTAATAGTGTTTGCCTACTGTGCCATTTGGGGGGGGGGGGGGCAGATGAAGGGCCCTGGAGGGGAGCTGGGGAGATAGACAGCAGGGCCAGATCAACCATCAAACAAACTAGGAGGCTGCCTAGGGTGGCAGTTTCTTTTTTTTCAAGGGGGGGGGGGGGGAGCGCAAGCCATTCAAAGTTAAACAATAGATTCTGACTGCCAGGCTTAAGATTTACTTAGGGTGTCAACACCTTGAACCAACTCTAGAGCCAGCCCTGGTAGGGGGTTATTTTATTAATAATTTGATTTGTATTCCTTTTAACAATAAACATAAATGGAAGATGTTGATGTGTAGTTTCTTGTGCTTCTCGTTTTCTCTGTTTCGTCCAACACAGACCAGATACGGTTGTGATCTTCTATTTCTGAACTCGGGAGAAGAAGATACAACTTCCTGTAGCACTGATATCCTGTGACTGTAATGCGCCTAAACCTTTTGCAACCTTGTTTTTGTAAAGAGATGTATTCCTTCAAATTCTTGCTATTAAGCCGGGAGACCTCTGATATCCCTTTATTTATTTCTTTAATTTATATACTGTCTCTCTGGATTAACCATCAAAGTGATTTACTACAATAATTTAATCCACTTAACATAACAATGATAAAACAAGCTAAAATTAAAAAGAAAGGCATTGTAAGAACAGCTCCCTCCCCCCCCACAAAAAATTCTAAAATACTGTAGCACCTTAATCTTAAGGCGCACAAAAGAGGCAGACTTTTAAATTCTTGTGGAATCTCAAAGATTGATCTCCGACTAGATCTTAAGTGCCTGTCAAGTGCATAAACCCTAAGGCAAAACGTATTCCACAGTCTTAGCGATGCCAAAGAGAACTCTTATGCAGTATCTTAACCAGCAGGGCTGGCCCCAGAGTTGGTTTAAGGTGTGGGTGCCTTAGGCAGACCTTAAACTTTACCCCCCCCCCCCCCGGACTATCAAAATCTATTGTCTAGCTTTGAAGGCTCTGCTCTTTGTCGCCTCCCCCTCCCCTCCTAGAAGTTGCCACCATAGGCAGCCGCTTAGTTTGACTAATGGTTGGGCTGGCACTGTTAACAAGAGGCACTTATAAATGAATTCTTGCAGTGACTGCAGTGGAATTGTATGTACGTATTAGCACAGATGGTCCAAAAAATACACAACCTTACAATTATGAAGTCAGCCACAAACAAGGGCACACACAAAGCAAGGATGATCAAAAGACATTCTTTAATAGAATCCACATAAAACACATACACAACCCCACATACAACAGACATCCTTGCTTTGTGTGTGTCCTTGTTTGTGGTTTACTGTTTTGTGGGCTACTCTACCTCTTTGGTTTGATACAATTATGAAGCACTTTAAACATCAAGCCCATCAATTTGAATTGTACATATCCTCATATAGGAACTTAATGAAACTTAACCAAGGCAAGGTTGGCAGACTCCCTTCTCCTTAGTCCTGTCAATATCTGAGCAACCGTATTTGGAGTAATTTGTAGCTTATGCAAGACTTCAGCAGGTACTCCCCACACAAAGGTTATTACAGTAATCTAGTGTTTATAGTTAAAGCTTGCCTAATGCATTGTAGGACACCTTCCTGCAAACAGGGTTTCCATATTGTCCTGCTCATCCTTCTTGACCTTTCTGCTGCTTTTGACACCTTGTCCTCGCTTGGTTTTAAGGGCTTTGTGCTATCCTGGTTCTCTTCTTATCTCTGCCATCACTTTTCAGTGTTTGCTATGGTGGATCCTCCTCTACTGCCATCCCACTCTCAGTTGGTGTACCCTAAGGGTCTGTCCTAGGCCCACTCCTTTTCTCTCTCTATACCCAGTTCCTTGGTGCACTCATGTCCTTCCATGGTTTTCAGATCTATCTCTCTACACCTGATATCTCTCTGGCAATCTAGGCCTGGATCACTGCCTGCCTATCTGATATCGCTGCCTGGATGCCTCATCATCGTTTGAAATTGAACATGGCCAAAACTGAACTTATTCCTTATCCTCCCTCCAGTCCAGTCCCGTACCTCTGGGTAGTGTATCTCTTCCAGCAGCTTGGAGACTGAGAATGTCATCTTTTTGATGACAACAATGTACTTAGGCAGGTGGCACCGCCTACCAGCCCCAGTATACTCGATCTCCAAGCAGCTGGAGGAGGTGCTGAGCCAGGATGCTGGACTCACCAAAGAGACAAATTAGGAGCTTAGTTTAGTTTAGGTGGACTTGGCTCTAGGTTTTAGACTCTAGATTTTTTTGTTTTACTCTAAAGTTCTGCAAAAGCAACAAAACAAAAAGGCAGGAGTGCAGAGGAACCCCCCCAGAGGTCTGAGGTGTCTTCGGGGGTGTCTGCCATCCTGGGGTGACTGGCGGCTCCCGAACCTGTCGTCGGGTGAGGAACCGCCGATTCAGCACAGGCACAGAGTGACAGACCACTTTCTGGCACCCCGGGAGCCCCTCGACGCTGAATGAAAGGCTGAGCGCAAGAAGAGCGGGAGAAAGAAGCGGCAGGACTGCATGGCTCAAGACACCAGAAGGCGAGATGCCAATTTCCTTGCAATCAGTGGTGTCCGGGGCTGTGGAATCGGGTGCAGAGGCAGGCATTACTTTTGCTGGTGGCCCGTTCTTGTTGAGAAGGCCTCAGCTGGATGGTAAGCTTTGGGGAGACAGCTGCACGGGAAGCGGATAAGCATTTCTCTCTCTCTCTCTCTCTCTCTATTTCTCCCGCGCTCGGCCTCTGACTCCTTTGGAGGGTGTTTCCTGCAGATCTCACCCTTAGTACGGCAGGTAGAATGGGACCCAACTTTACCTTTTTCTTTTCATTATTTCATTGCTTTATAGCTTGGAAAAAAAAGTGTAAAGGTAAGGAGACAGAGGCCTACGTTTTGCTCTCCCTGTGCACTCAGATAGGTTAAGGGGCCAGGCAGAGCAGTCCACAGAACTGGGCACCCTTGCTGGCTTGACTGTAGTGCTTGGGGTCAGATGCCGGGATTTGCTGCGGTGATGCGCTAGAAATTTCTTCTATGGAGCAGTCCTTGCAGGAGGCTACCTGGCAGAGGGGACTCCTTCTCCGTCTATGGAGCCCGCTCCACCGCCCCTTGAGGTGCCTGGCCCTTTGGCCTTGCCCAGGTCCTCCACTTCACAGAGCATGGGTGAGGAGAGTGTCGGTGGGGGGGTTCTCACCTGAATTTGTCCTCTTGCACCATAGGGCATTCGGCTTGCACCAGCAGAGAGCCCACTTTGCAACAGCATTGTGCCAAGAGGGTGGCAGACGCTGGAGAGAGTGAGCCAGGAGCGGTACCCTCAAAGAGGGCTAAGCCTGCATAAGATTGGCAAGTGCAGTCTCTGTTGTCCGAGGGCCTGGATGGGGAGGGCCAGGACACTTAACTAGCTTTTGAGGGCGAATAATTCGAAGAGGGAGAGTCCTGGAACAGAATGAGTATTTCACCGGGAGGAATTGCCAGCATTCATCGTGGAATCTCTTAAAGCTCTTAATATTCCCTCTGCCCTACTGGCCAAGAATGAGATGCTAGGGGACCCTCTACACTGGGCAGTTTGGAAAATGCAAAAGGTCTTCCCAGTGCATAGGGTGGTCAGGCAGTTGATCCAGGATAAGTAGGATCTGCCGCAGGCCAGTCTTAGTGGGGCGCAAGCTATGTCGCGTCTGTACCCGCTCCCTGAACAGGAACATGAACTCCTGTGATTGCCTAAAGTAACCACAGTGGGGTCAGCGATTAACAAAAAGACTACGATCCCAGTAGAAGGCAGTGCAGCCCTCAAGGAGGTCCAGGATAGGAAGTCGGACATCTTGTTGAAGCAGTCTCCAAGCTGCTGGAAGAGATACACTACCCAGAGGTTCAGGACTGAACTGGGGTTCCTCAAGGAACAATAATTAGCAGGTAAGTCTAATTTTTCTTTTTTCCCCCTAAACCCACCACCCCTTCCTCCTTTCTCAATCTCTGTGGATAACGCTGTTCTACTCCCTGTTTCTTCAGCCCGCAACTTTGGGGTTGTCTTTGACGCCTCTCTCTTCTTCTCCACACACATCCAAATGATAGCTAAAATCTGTCGTTTCTTTCTCTACAATAAAAATAAACATAAAAGAAAAAACCTCCAAATTTGTAATGACACACTTTAAATCAAAAGGCAAAAGTCAAAACATAATACCCGTGAGTCCGTTTATAGAAAAAGCAAGTTCTCACCATTAATGTTTTTCTGTTGGGATCTGTTTTGGTTTTTGTTTCTTTCTCTACAACATCAGCAAAATTCTCCCCTTTCTGAACACACTACAAAGACACTCTTTAGATACCTCCCATCTTGACTATTGCAACCTCCTCTTGCTGGTCTCCCCCTGAATTGTCTCTCTCCCCTTCAGTCTGTTCAGAACTCAGCTGCATGGCTTATCTTCTGCCAGAACAGATATCCTCAAATAACCCCACTTCTTAAGTCACTTCATTGGCTCCCCTTCTGTTTCCATATCTAGTTCAAGCTTCTCCCTCTTATCACCAGAACCAGAAATGGATTCATTCGGTTGCTCCTCATTACCTTTGCTCTCTCATCTCTCCCTATACCTCTCCTCGTGAACTCCGATGTTCTGGTGGATTGATTCTCTGTCCCTTTTTCTTCCATTGCCAACTCCAGACTTCGATCCTTTCACCTTGCTGCTCCTTATGCCTGAATCAAACTATTTGAATCTGTACGTCAGGCTTCATCTCTGCCCCTTTTCAAATCCATGCTAAAAGTTCATTTCTTTGAGGCTGCTTTTGGATCCTGTTCTGCTTAGCCGCCTATGTGTCTCCTTATCTTTCCCTCGTTGTATCCTTGTCCTCAGCTGTTGTATTGTCTGTTTTGACTAGACTCTAAGCACTGATGAGCAGAGACGGTCTTTTATATGTATCTGTACAGCGCTGCCTTGTAGCACTATATAAATGTTCAATAGTAGTAGTAGCAGTAGTAGTCTGGCTAGATCAGTCCAGACACCTAACAGCAGATTGGCGGAGAGAGAACCAATGAAAAGCCCAGGTTTCAATGGCATCTCTCCCATGCCTCTATCCACATTAACCACTAGAGATCTCTTCAGTATTTCCTTGTCTCCAACAGATGGTAGATGGATTTTCTCCTCTCTGATGACAATTCTGAAGGTTGAGAGGAAAAGATTGATTAAACGTTTGTGAATGACCACCTTGAGGGTGACTCTCTCACTTGAGCGTGACTTGAGAGGCTCCATTAGACTGTGGTCTTTTTGTTAGCCATAGCAGGAGGGAAAATTGATTCAGCTCCACATCCTTATCATAATAAGAGCCTGTTAAGCAGACAGAAATTAATTTGAGGTTTCTGAGAACCTTGATAAACTGGGAGATTGTACATCCAAATAGCAGATGAAATTTAATGTGGACAAGTGCAAAGTTGTACACTTAGGGGGTCATTCTGATCCTCGTCTGGATCGCACTGGCAGCCACAGAGCTCCCTGCATGTATAGCTGATTTGTGTGGGGAGCTCTGTTCGTGGGCAGGAGGAGGTGGGCCAAGGGAGGAGTGTGAGTGGTGGCGGGAACATGACCCTGGATGTACAGGGCCAATTCAGAGGTTGGCCCTTTACGTCTGGGATTGGCCAGGTAGACAGGGGCCTTATTCCACCTCGGGTTGGAATAAGTCCCCTGGACATCGGGGCTTGACAGAGCCGGGCCACGGACAAGAAGGGAGGGGAGTGCAGGGGGTTCCCGGCAGCTCGACCCTGGCCATGGAAAGCCAGATCGGGAGTTGGGCTGTGGAGAAAGGAGTTTATTTTCTGCAGTCGGGGGGTGCCATGGCGACAAGATGCCATGGCATTGCGGCTCCATTCAGGAGCCTGGCTGAGTTAGCCGGGTATGTGGTTGGGTATGCGGCCGATCAGAATCCTGGCCAAATCTGCAATGTAGCACATTTAAGACAAATCGGGGAAAATATTTCTTCCCTCAACATGTAATCAAACTCTGGAATTTGTTACTAGAGGATTTAATAAAAGCTGTTAGTGTAGTTAGGCTTAAAAGAGGTTTGGATTAGTTCCTGAAGGAAAACACCATTATTAAAGAGAACCAGAGAAATCCACTTCTTAAGCAGCATAGAATCTATGCACCTTTTTGGGAACCTGACAGGTAATCGTGACCTGAATTGGCTGCTGATTGAAACAGGATACTAGGCCTGATGGATGCTAGGTCTGATTCAGTATGGCATATCTTATTAGAAGCCACTGACCAGTCAAATTCCTTGAAATATAAAGGTTTCACATTAAGTATTAGTCCACTGTTCCTTAAGTAGCTGGCTACCTGTTTCAAACAGGCATTTAATCGATGTTGGCTTCAGAGACTAGCCCAAGGGATGTTTTATTTGATATTGTCCTCATATAAAAATGGGAATAAATCCCATTGTCAAATCATCTGGCCAAGGTGCTGTAGGAAAACATTGAATAACATGTGAGTGTGTGATGAGAAGTCCAGGGGTTATAGCATTTTGTTACTGAAAGAGTTCTGTTGGAGGAAACCAAAGAGTCTGCGCCTCTTGCTGTGCTCCATGTTTCTCCACCATGAGAGTTTTAATCTAGTTGCTAGATTTTGGTCCATCACAAACACCACTAAGGATTATGCAAAACACAGTCTGAGGGATTTTACTTGTTTTCCAGGAAGTTTCACCAGACACACACACAAAAGAGAGAGCTAAAAACTTCTGCAACATTTGATATGGATGATGGAGTGGGAGGAAAATCGAGGAGGAGAAAATGTTTTATGTGCACATGGTGATAGAAACTTAAGCCCTTGGGTCATGAAGTCCTCTAAATGGTCTTCTCAGTGGTATATTCTCTTTTAGAGAATAACATTGAGAATAATATTTTGCTGCCATCTCATATTACGAATGGATATGTGGACTTCGCTGAGAATTATCTATGAATGTGTTGTCTTTGCCAATACTTCTGTTTCTCTGAAGAAAGAAAACACTATTGGAGTCACACACATTGATCTCGATTTGAATGATTTCCTGGGACTGGACCATGGGTCCCCATAGTTCTTCCAGTGGTTTCCTCTATGTGTGAGAGTCAAGTCTGTCATTAAAATGAAGCCGTTCTATCCCGGAGGGGTTTGTTCAGTGGTATGTCCATTACACCAGTGCTTCTTAAGTCTCTTCAGGAGGCCCACCTAGCCAGATGGGTTTTCAAGAATACCACAATGAACATGCATGAGAGAGGTTTTCATATAATAGATCTTTAATACATGTAAAATGATCTTGTAGGCTAGGAAGGTTGAAAAACACTTTACATCAGCACTTAACCAAACTGTGGGTCGCAACCCAGAAATGGGTCACAAAAGCTGCATTTTGGGTCATAACAAGATTGAGCCAAAAAAGTCATTGGTCTGTGCCACCTGTTGAGCATGGGCTATAACTATACCTGTACAGGAGGGCCAGAAGCAGTGGCATGGATTGACAGGTTTGGTTTAGGGGTCTCATGCTTGTTTGTGGCCAAAAAACAGGGTTGCACCATAAAAGATGTGGTAAGCACTGCTTCACATGATCTGCTGTACCTGATAACCAGAGTGGGGAATGGACCCCACCCACCAGCAGTCAGTAACATTGAAAGAAAAGCCATACTGAGTTAGACAAAGTTCCATTGATTCCAGCATCCTATCTCTGACAATTGTTGGTCCGTGTCACAAGCATCTGACTGATCCCTAAAAGGTAGATTTTATCTCTCGGTGCTTATTCCCAGGGATGAGCAATGGCTCTCCCAAGTCTACCTGGCTAATAAATTTTTTTTATCAATTTTTTTTCTTCCAGGAACTTATCCAAATCCCTTTTGATTCCCATTATGCTGGTTGCCTTGATGTCACAGATGCCACAGGTTACATAGGCACATAGTCAAACTCTTGAATTCGTTGCCAGAGGATGTAGTAAAAACTCTTAGTGTAGCTACATTTAAAAGAGGTTTGGGTACGTTTTTGAAGGAAATGCCCATAAACCATTACTTATGTGGACTGGGGAAATCCATTGCTTACAACTGGGATAATCAGCATAGAATCTGTCTACCTTTTGAGAACTTGACAGGTATTTGTGACCTGGATTAAAGACACTCTTGTAAATTGGATAATATGCATTATGGACTTTTTTGTCTGACCCAGTATGGCATATTGTGATGAGGTGAGTGCAGCCCAGCTAGGGAAAACTAAAAGAAAGAAGGATTTTTTTTCATGGCGGGGGATGGGAGCACAAAATCTTAGGCTCCATACTAGAAGCACTGAAAGAAACCTAGAGGGCAGAGCTAAGGCCAAGCCAATCACAGACCACAGGACAACCCTGCAGAGGAGTAGGAGGTCCAAGTGGGAGGAGCTAGGAAGGGAGTTGCCCAGCTCAACAGTTAACAGAGGAAGAACAAACAAAAGAGAGAGGCACAGTTTGAGTTTGCAGGAGGAGGAAGGAGCTGTGAGCAGAAGGTCCAGGAGGAGTGCAGGAGCAAGCACCAGTGGCAGCTGCAGTTCAAGCCCTAGCCCAGGTTCAAGTCCAATTCCCAGGAGGCACAGACAGGAGAGATCTGGGGCCAAGCTGTGGAAAACCCTTGCAGCCAAGGAGAGCAGCAAATGGAGGAACCATTACAAAGGCAGCCAAGAAAGGTACGCAGGGAATGAGCAGTGCCACCAGAATAGTTCTTGCTCTGACTCAAAGGAGACCTTCAGACACCTGAAGCCTCAGCACAGCAAGAAGTATCTCAGGAGGGAAGTTAAGCAGGAGAGACACACAGGAGACCGGCTTGGAGGAGCCAAGGCCAGGCAGTGTGAGAGACTGTTTAACATTGCAAAGACTCTTAAGGAAAGGTTACCAGAGCACTTCCAGAAAGCGCCCAGCTGTAGCTCAATTGAGAGCATGGAGGTAGGCCCTGAAGAAAGTGTTATTGAGTCAGGAGCCTCTGAGATGGAATGTGAGCTGTGCACTAAAATACAATAGTAATGTGTGTTAGAAAACAGTGAAATACAAAAGGAAGCTGTTGCAAGTTGAAAGCAGTTTTCAAGAGTTGAAAGAGAAGAGTAACCCTGAAGGCAAGAGGTTAGGAATCTCTTAGGAAGACAAAACTGCAAAAACTTCAGGAAGGCCCAAACAGCTAGAACTGTTTGTATGGGTGTGGCAACAGCAGGTTGGAAGCTGTGAAGAGTTTTTACAAATGCTTTTGTTTTGTAACTGTCAAGCAATTGCAGTGAAGAATAGAAACTGCTGTGAGTTTTGTTTGGACATTTTGATTTGGAGAAATTATCCTGTATTTCTTTTGTCTGGAAAAAGTGCTTAAAGAATTTTTATGTTCATCACTTGCCAACTTTGGAAACCGAATAAAAATTTCCTCTGCGCTTTAAATAACCACTTGGCTTTTCTTATTGACACAACTACAACCCTCGAAGGGATACAGATGGCCAGCCGTCCCTACTAGGCAACCGCCTGGTAGGGGCGCGAGCGTCACAATATCTTATGTTCTTATGCATGGAAAACAACTTTATACAATTTGTTTTTAGTCTGCTAGTCATTAATTTCATGAAGTGTGTTCTTGTTTTTGTATGGTTTGACAGGTCAAACAAGCATTCCATATTTAACCATTTCACCTTACTCTTGATTTTATAAACATCTGTCATATCCCTTCTCAAATGTCTTTTCTCTAAAGTGAAGAACCCTAACCTGTTCAGCCTCCCTTCATAAAGGACGTGTTCTATCCGCTTGATCTTTTTTGTCACACTTCCCTTAATATCTGCTGTCGTTTTGGAGTATCTGGATAAGCATTCATTGCCTTAGACCTGCCTTACAGCCCCCAGACCCTGAGAAACAGAACTCTGAACATGGAATGAAAGTCAAGCCTCTCTCGCAGTTTAGAGCATTAGATAGCTTTACTGGACCATAAGGTCATCACTAATTCTGTAAACCAGAATTGTTTTCTAGCTGGGACTGCCCATATTTACTGAAAATCAGGATGATTTTCTTTGCTTTCTTCCTTGAGTGTTTATATCCTCAGTATTGGGCAATGTGTAACATGAAATGCTGCCAAACTATGGAAATGCTTGAAACCAGTTATGATCCTTTCATAAAGTAGTGTGGTTGCCATGTTAATCCACTTTAACAGTAGCTAAATTTAAAAAAAAAAAGGAAACTAAGGTGATAGCTTTTTATTGGCCTAACTTAATACATTTTTGGAGAAGGGCTGTCCTGAACCGAAGAAGGAAGTTTTAAGCTTCAAAAGCTAGTCCAAAAATGTATTAAGTTAGTCCAATAAACAGCTATCACCTTATTTTCCTTCTCTGTTTCCCTTTTTATTTAACTGCTGATCTTTTTGTGCCACTAATGCGGTTTGCCGTTTTAAGATAAAGGCTCCTTCGAGTCTCCTGGGCTTGATTTTTTCAGGAGAAGCATATGCTTTCCCAGGTGCTGACACTAGAATTCCAGTGCTTTCTATTGATGATTGGCTTTCTCAGGGTTGACTGGGATGCAAAACGGAATTATTGACTGCACTTTAAGAAGCAGACTATCTGATGTTTCTTGTGAAAGGCAAAACACAGTGGCATAGCGTTACTTTTCTCTCTTGTAAACGGTGGACTTTTGTAGCACAGTACTGTCAATGCAACGACACTGAAATCTGTGATTTTTTTAAAATTGATATTGTGTTTGAGTGCTATTTTGTGTGGGAGAATAATCAGAAGACGTTTCATAAGCAGTACTTAAAAGCTTAGAGATTGCACTTGTTATAATTGATGTGCCGTATGTGTTGATGGCACCTGTAGGAACAATGAAGCCAAGGATTTTATGGACTTCCGGTAGCAGCTGAGACAGATTCTGTTGATTACCTCTAGAACACTTAACTGAATAAATATCTGAATTAATAGTGTCTTTGCGGGGAATTTAGATCTAGTCAGGAGGCGCTGCTGAACTTCTTGGAAGAAGCTGGGACATATAAAATCAAGAGAGAGAGTCTTTGTTGTCACTGCATCTTCTGTCCAGAATAGCCTGTGAGAAAACCAAAATGCAGTGGGATTACCTATTTATTTATTTATTTAACATTTCTTATATACCGCGCTATTTGTCATCAGTGCGGTTTACATTAAAACATTATAACACTTGGTCAGATACATTTGGCCGTCGTTTACATAGAACAGGGATTTAACATGGAAGTAAACTTAGGGAAATTATATACATTCCAAGTTCATATACCTAAACTTGGGAAACTATATACAATTCAATTACATTACATGCTCGAGATGGTTACACCGTATAGTTTTGTATCATATAGTGGTTGTTTGATGTAGTGAGGGTGTGAGAGAATTACGGGGAGGGATATCGGGATGAGTATAATGCAAGAGAAAAAGGTGGTGTTTGAGAGCTTTTCTGAACTGATTAAGGTCCCTAATTGCTCTAATGCAAGGGGGGAGTTTGTTCCAGCACGCAGGGGCGTAGTTTGAGAATGCCCTATTTATGTTGATCTGGTTGAGCTTTGTGGATTCAATTGGTATTAGTAGCATTTAGAAAATATCAGAGCCTGGCTGTTTTTGGTTAAAACTTCACGGGACTTTCCTTTTAGTTTTTTCTTAGGTTTAAGGAAAATCTGTTTTGGAGATAGGTGGCTGGTGTTGGGAGAAAAGGGGATGGGGATTCTGGTGGGAAGGGGGATGGAATTTAGTTTATTAGCTATGGGTTGACTGTGTTTTTATGTTCTTTTTTTAATTAGTTTTATATTGGCTGTATATTGCTATGTGTTTTAAATTTGTTTTATGCTACTTTTTGTTTTGTGCATCACTTTGAGATTGATTTACTTGTAAAATAAATTTCCAAATGTGTAAATTGAGTAACTTCAAATGTAATCTGGAGTACTTCTTCTCAATTAGGACTTTATTTGCTTTGAAGTAAATATCTCCTGAGGTTTTCACCTGTTTTAGACTGCACTTTATTTAGCCCGTTTGAGAGACCTATTATGACATCTTGATAGGGGTTGTGCAGCTCATAAACAGTGCATGTCAGAGGATAAAAACTAAGAACATTTAGAAAAATAATCACAATCATAGGTGCTAGCTCTGTGGGTGCAGTGAATGCTGAGCACCCCCAATATTTTGCATGCTCCTTTACTGTGTCCAGAGAAGAGTAATTTTGTGTTGTTTAGCACCCCCAATCATTTGTGGCCCCTATGTTCACAGTGGGCAGCACAGAAACAAGCTGCCTGGAATGCTGTTTACTAATGATTTAAATATAAGAAGGCCTACACATTTTTGTACTGTTGAAGTATCTGCTACTATAGGTGGTATTTTGCATCCTGATAGATTATCTCCAGAAGACTGTTGATGTCACAACTCACTTTGGAACCATGCACTATTCATTGACAAGCTCTCTGTTTGCCTTGTGTCTTGGGCCTTTCTTGTCTTAAATCCTTTTTTCTCTATCTCTTGCTATACCGAACAATGAGTGCAAAAATTGATTCTGGAGACTGTGGTGCTCTGTCCTTTTGTTGGTTTTTTTTTTGGATGGGGGGGGTGGGTACCTTTTTGGATTCCTTGTAAGTGTCTTTCTGCAGCAGAAAAGTATCAAGCAGAGTAGTTAGGGGAGTGTATTATTTTGCTATATCACCCACTTGAGGAATGCTAATAATGTCCCTTCCTAATTCTGTAAGGATCTCCTAGGAACTGTGTGGATATTTTAGTGTGCGCTGAAGGAACAAAAAGCTTTCTCCTCTACTTTCTGTACAAGCTATTCCCTTTGAAGAGTAAAGCTATAGAAAAGGAGTAGACTATGGGATATGTTTACAAAGCAGCGGTAGGAGCCTCCATGCGATACTGGAGCCGCAGCCCCATTGAATTCAACTCATAACACCAAAACTCAGAATCTCAGAAATATTTCCACTAGTGGTGAGTCTCATAGGGGTATGTTTACAAAGCATTCAATGGAGCTGCGTCTCCGATATTGTACAGAAACCGCTACCGCTGCTTTCTAAACATATCCTTATGAGTTTCACCATTAGTTGAAATATTTCTGAGATTAGTATTGTGGAAAGGAGGGTTTTTCCACTTCCCCTTAGGGTTGCCAACTTTTTCACCGAGAAAAACCCGACACCTGTGGCTCGCCATGCTCCACCCATTCTCAGCCCCTAGTCCCACCCCTGCCCCGCCCCCAGCCCCACCCACAAAAATTACCAAGGATACGTGTAGGCTAACTTCCTTGATCAGATAATAATTAAACTGGGAACCCCAAAATCCAAACATGAAATGTACAACACTGGAGAAATAAAACTATAAAGTAATTTCCTCTTGCACTAAACAAAAACGCAAAGATGTTAGCAATACACACTTCCCAGACCAGACATATTCCAGTTAATAAATTCAAAATAAAAAGTATTTTTCTACCTTCTGTTTGGGTGTTTTATTTTTCAGTTGCAATTGCTCCAGTCACTTTCTTCTGGTTTCTTCGTGTCTTCTGCGAGCTATCCATTTGTCCTTTCTTCTCTTTTAGATGTTTTCAATTCTCTCTCTATTTCTGCTTTAACATACTGATTGTTTCCTTTTTGCTCTTTCCCCCAATTCTTTCTTTATTCCTTTATCATCCGTTTAAATTTCACCCTTCCATTCTCAAGCCCCTCTTACTCTCCCAATACCCGGCCCATCATAGATTTTTCTTCCACACAAAATATTTTTTCCTCTCTCCATTCTCATTCCCCATCCATTCTAGTCCTCCCCCAAAATCAGTTCCCTTATAGTTCTAGACCTACCCAGCATCCACTCCCTTCTAGTCCCATTCTCCCATGCCCCCACATCAGCCCATTTCCAGTCCTATTCCAGCTCTTCATTAGCCCATTTCCAGTGCTAGCCCTCACATCACAGGCCATTTCCAGTCCTAGCCCCCCCCAATCACAGCCCATTTGCAGTCTGAGTACCCCCGCACCATCACAGCCCATTTGCAGTCCTAGCCCCCCTAATCACAGCCTATTTCCAGTCCAAGTTCCCCCTCCCTCCACCATAGCCCATTTCCAGTCCAAGTTCCCCCCCCCCCCATAGCCCTTTTCCAGTCCAGGTCCCCTCCACCCCCATCACAACCCATTTCCATTCCTTGTCCCCCCCCATAGCCCTTATACAGTCCAGGTGTCCCCACCTCACAGCCCATTTCCAGTCCAAGTCCCCCCCCCCCAGCCCTTTTCCGGTCCAAGCCCCCCCATCACAACCCATTTCCAGTCCAACTCCCCCCCATAGCCATTTTCCAGTCCTGGTCCCCCCCCCCCCCCCATCACAGCCCATTTTCAGTCCAAGTCCCCCATTGCCTTTAACCTTTCCCACCAATCGCGGCTTCACAGAAACAGCCGCCAGCGTGAAAGAAAAGGATCTTCACGCTGGCGGCTGTACAGAGGGGGCCGGGGCCTCGCGCGGGCTTCCCCGGCTCCCTCTGAAGCCCTCCGGTGTGTGGGCCGGCCCTGGATGGTTTTATTTTTTTACTTCGGGTATCGGGTCGGATGAAAAGCCGGTCTTTTGCTCTGGCCGCTCCCTATCTTGCGGCCAGAGCAAAAAACCGGCTTTTCAAGGGCCGGTTTTGCATCTGCGCCGGCAGCCGGCCTGGCCATGGAAAAACCGGCCAGGCCGGCTGAAAACCGGCCAGTTGGCAACCCTACCTGTCCTGAGGAGAAAGAAGGAAGTAAGACATGGAGGTTTCTTTGCAATTTACAGTAATTGTAAGAGGAAAATGAGGTTACAGGTGCCTTAAGTGGTACCTGCAAGAGAGGAAACGATATAGAATTGCTGTTAAAGGAGTTCACCAGGAGACATTTGTAGAGGCACCCAAGAGTACCCCAGCTCTGAAGAAGGTGTTCAGGAGACGTATAACGAGAATCTAGAAGAGCAAGCAAAGCATCCCAGGTATGAAACCAAACAAGAGTAGGAGATTCTTCTTTTCTCTGTTTCCAAGAAGCTCTGGCAGAGGCTCACTAAACATCTTCAATATTGGGACGCAGAGAAAATTAAGGGCTCACTGACAGATACTCATTTAAGTTCTACTAATCAGAGTGGTTTAAGCAGGATTTATATTCAAGATAAGTTTGTGTTACACATATTTGAGACAGTAAAGTTATATCAGAACAACACTAAGGATTCCACCTAATTTATTGCTTCTGTGACTTTAATTGCATAAAGTCTATTCTTGGACCTAAGAGGAAAATCCTCTCCTCCACTGGAAAACTCACATCAAAGACGAACAGCAGCAGTTAAAGAGACTGTGGAGAAGACTCAGCCCTGGTACTGAGCATGACCTCTGCATAGTCAGGACTGAGCTGAAAGCTGTGAGAGCTACAGGAAAAAGTATTTGTGATGTCACACAAATTCCTCTTTACAAGAATAAGTCAAACGAGACTGCTGAATATGAAAGCAGGATTTAAATTCTTAGCCTAAGGTATTTTACCGTAATTTAGATATTGATGTCATCAAAATCCCCTGTTCTCTGCAGACAGAGCCAAGTTGAATCCTTATGGAGCCTGCAAAATCTCCTGTGTTCAGTGTGTCCTGCCAGCCGTCTTTGTTTGATGGATGGCAGTAGTCCATTCCAGCTCCATGTTGTTTTTATTCCTTGATGAGTGTTAATTAATAACCATTTTCAAATACTCACGCTGTTGGAGGCTCTCATTGTGAACAGGTGCAGCCAGCTGAAATTATATGGTGATGTTTTTGTAACAACACTGAAAAGACATAAAGTGGAAAGTCTTAATCTCCATAAAGATTGGATCCAAATATCCTCTGGTAAACTAATTACCAATATGCTACCATTTTTTTAAAATATGTATCCAGTACTGACAGCATCTTTTGGATAAGATTACCCCTGTAGGGTGCAAAGCTGCTTTTCTCATGGCGTTTTATTGTCTTCTAACTGTATCTCTGCCTCCTCCATTAAATGTTGTAGGAGCTCACTATCCTTATACATGACTTCCATTCCGCTTCCATTGGCTGCCCGCCCAGTTTTGTACTTAGTTTAAGATCCTCACTCTTTCAGAAAGCACTCCACAATGGTTCCCCCGCTTATCTTTCATCTATGGTCATACTGCATACACCCACCAGCATGCTATGTTCAATACATGCCAATCGCTCTTTTCGCCCTTCTACTTTGCAGGCCAGGTATGAATCAACAAGGCATTCTGCCTTTTACTTCCTGCCCTCCCATTTATGGAACAGCTTACCCCCCTGAGCATCCTTTGGAACCATCCTTTAAAAAATTCAAATCTGCATTGACCACTCACTTGTTTCTTGCCGCTTTCGATCACCCAATCGTTAAATTCTACTCTGTATAGCCTGTATCTCTTTCTGTTCTTCCCTTCTCCCCCCCCAACCCAGAGATTCCTTCAAATGTAGCTCTCCTATCTTGTTTGTTAGAGTTCCTTTCAAATCTATCACTTTTGTCGTATTTTAACGTAAACTACTCTGATGTCATGAAGGGCGGTATGTCAAGATTTTAATAAACTGTAAACTATAAATAAAGTGCAGTAAAGTTTTGCTGTTACCATATAGTAAGTGCCCAAGGTACTGTGCAGGAAATGTTAAGATTGTACAGTAATGGCTGGGGACGTGCTTGGCATTTTCCCCTACATATTGCACAGACGAAAACATTATTGTCTTGTAAGTGCAATGACAGTAGCGTAGATTCTGTTACCACACTATCTATAGTGGCAACAGTACAAAATAAGTTACTGCGTACTGACGGCAAGGCTCAGTCTCTGCCCATTCCCCTACCCATAACCTGCCCATTTCCCGTCCCATTCCACAATATTTATTTATTTATTTATTTTTATGGTTCTTATATACCGCACTCTTAAAAATCAGCGCGGTTTACATACAACGATATTGTGCAAAGTAGGCACTTACAATGAAACAGGAGATTGAACTTGGAATTCAACAGGGGCACGATAACAATTTAAGATAGATATCTACAATTTGTATTTACAATATGTACAATCTTTGACAGCATTTCAATTGGTCTTTGTTGTGTGTGTGATAGGTGGTGTTAGGTTGGAGTATTGCGAGTAATGTAGGAGAAACAGGTGGTGCTTTAGCGCTTTTCTGAATTGGGTTAGGTTTGTTATGGTTCTGATGGACACTGGGAGGGCATTCCAGCAGCTAGGGGCATAGAGACTAAAGGCTCTGTTTTTTGTTGATTTGTTGCATTTCGTTATTTCTTTGGGGATCTGTAGAGTGTTAGCTGTGCAGGATCTTCTCTCTCTGTTTGCTGATATAGGGTGAACAAGGTCCATTAAGGCTGTAGGGGCTGTTTTGTTAATGACCTTGAAGGTTATGATAATTGCTTTGTAAGTTAACCTACAGTATATCGGCAGCCAATATAGGTTCATGAGGACCGGGGTAATGTGATCACCTCTAGCAGCTCCACTTAAGACACGGGCCGCCGCGTTCATGGCAAGCTGTAGGGGGTTTAAGGTGCTCTTGGGTAGGCCCTGCAAGATTACGTTGGCATAGTCAAGGTGGGGGATAACCAGAGACTGAAATACTGATCTGAAATCATCGGTTTGCAACAGGGGTCGAAGATGTCGTAGAGTTCTTATCTTGTGGTATATTTGTTTGATGGTGTTACTGATGTGTTCTTTGAAATTGAGCTGATGGTCCAATGTCACTCCTAGGTAGCGGATGCTAGGTCTGCTTGTGAGTTCTGCATCTTCAAGATTGGCGGGGGGGAGAAGGACTGGTTTCTAGTCACAAACAGTATGTCAGTTTTGTTGAAGTTGATCTTTTAGTGTGCGCTGTCATGCTAATAAAAACATAAGAGATGTTAGACCAAGGGTCAATCATCCCAGTATCGTGTTTCCAACAGTGGCCAATCTAAGTCACAAGTACTTGTCAGGTTTCCAGAAAGGTACACAAATTCCACATTGCTTATCCTGGGGTGAGTAGTGGATTTCTCGGGTCTTTCTTAATAATGGACTTTTCCTCCAGGAACTTGTCCAAACCTTTTTTAAACCCAGCTACACTAACAGCTTTTATTATATCCTTTGGTAAAAAAAACCTCCAGAGTTTGATTATTTCTTAAGTGAAAAAATATTTCTCTGATTAGTCTTAAATGGGCTACATTGTAGCTTCATTGCATGGTCCCCTAGTCTTTCTACTTTTTGAAGGAATGAAGAACTGTTCTACTTTTACCTGTTCCACTCCATTTATTAATTTATAGACCTCTATTGTATCTCCCCTCAGACATCCTTTTCCATGTTGAATAGCCCTAACCTTTTAAGCCTTTCCTTGTAGGGGTATCCTTCCATCCCCTTTACCATTTTGGTGTTTCTTCTCTGTACCTTTTCAAATTCTGCTAAATCCTTTTTAAGATACGGTGACCAGAATTGCACACAATATTCAAGGTGCAGTCACCAATCTCCCCTTCTTATCTAAACTAACTGAATGTTTTGTCTTAAGAACATCAGAACATAAGATATGCCATACTGGGTCACCAGTATTCTGTTTCCAACAGTGGTCAGTCCAGGTCACAAGTTACCTCTCAGGTTCCCAAAAGGTATACAGATTCTATGCTGTTTGCCCAATGGGTAAGCAGTGGATTTCCCTGGTCCTCTTCAATAATGGTTTATGGACTTTTCTTCCAGAAACTTGTCCAAATTTCTTTAAATTCAGCTACACTAACAGCTTCTACTACATCTTCTGGTAATGAATTCCAGAGTTTGATTAAGCATTGAGTGAAAAATATTTTCTCTTATTAGTTTTAAATGTGCTTCATTGTAGCTCCATTGTAGCTTCATTGTCTTGTCTCAGATGGAGTGGAACACACTCACACTTTGCACCCTTGCCAGTCTGGTTTCCACTGGTACCATAGTACTAAGACTATTATTGATGCAGTTCTTAGCAAAACCCATTCTGCATTAGAACAAGGCCAGTTCATCCTGGCCATCTCACTTGATTTTACAGCAGCCTTCGACCTAGTGGACCACAATCCTCTCCTCAATCGTCTCTATGGCATTGCTTTCCATGGTCCAGTGTTATCTTGGTTTGTCTCTTATGTCTACTAGGTCCTTTCATGTAGCATCAAACCTTGCACTCTCTGGTCCCCTACTCCTTCAATGTGGGCCCTCCCAGGGGGTCAGTCCTTTCCCCTCTGCTTTTCAATATTTTCTTCTTTCCTCTGCCCACACGTAGGGGCTTGTTTACAAAGCCGCGGTAGCGATTCGCGATCGGAGCCGCGGCCCCAATGAAATCAATGGGGCCGCGGCTCCGATAACGATCGTGAACTGCTACCGCGGCTTTGTAAACAAGCCCCTTACTTTCTTGGCTTTTCTTGTTGTTTTTATGCAGATGATATCCTTCTTCTTGTGCAGACTGACTGTCTTTCCCCAGATCTGTCAACAATAAACAATTGCCTAAGCAGAGTAACCGGTTGGCTACAAGAGAAAGTCTTGCGACTGAACTTGGCAAAATTTACAGCTGTGTGGATAATTATTATAATAGGCACTTCTGTAGCTCCATCACTAACCCCATCCATGGCCAACACTCCTCTGTCCCTTGTTTCAGGTACTTAGGAACTATCCTTGATGGTGAGTTGTCTTGTCTCTTCAATCCATATCAGTAAATTGGCTCAATCTGCCTTTGCGTCCCTTTAGCGGTTCTGCGTTATACGCCCCCCTTCATGACCCCACCACCCAAACCTCCATCATTTTGAACACTTATCACTAGGCTTGACTATTGTAACATCATAGTTACAGGATTGCCCTCTTATCAACTAGAGTCTCCAGTCCATTCAGAACACAGCCATCCATTTGCTCACCCAAGCTAGGAAATATGACCATGTAACCCCGTTGCTAATACATCACCACTGGCTTCCTGTTTCTCACCGTATTCAGTATAAGATACTTTACCTTACTCATAAAGTGCTTCATAATGCAGCCCCAGATTATCTGTCAGCCCTCATTATTCTCTGCGCTCCCCCCCCTGCTATTTGCGGTCACTCCATGGAAACTGCGTAGTCATTCCTCCACCTACCAGAGCTAAATTCTACTCCACCAGGAAGTCAGCCTTCTTTTTCATCACTCCCTCCCTTTGGAAGAGTCTTCCCCAAACTATTCATTTAGAACATAACTTCAAGAATTTCAAGACCCTCCTAAAAATGTACCTGTTCCAGCAGGCTTTTGGACTCCTGGCAACTTAAATGGAATCCGGCGGTGCCATTCTGCTACTCCTCCCACCCCCACTCTCCCCCTGCTTCCCACTCCTCCCCTCCCCTGATAAGTCTCCCTAGTGAGTTATACAGTAAATATTCCACGTCCTGTTAACTTTCTTTATTTTTCCTGTATTAATTTGGCATTCCTTTCAGTTTTCTCCTTTCTGAATTTATTATTAGAAACCTCTCTGCATATATTTTTTCAGTAGGGTGGTATATCAAATCCAGTAAACGATAAATTACCATGGAACGATACAGAGGCATTATAATATCCTTGGTTTTATTTTCCATTACTTTCCTTATGATTCCTAGCATTCTGTTTGCTTTCTTGCTGCACATAGGGCAGAGGATTTCAAAGTATTTTCCACGATGATGCCTAGATCCTTTTCCTGGGTGGTGATTCCTTTGGGGGCAATTTCTCCAAATGGGTTAGTTATACACATACCATGACAGTCATAAACCTCACTTCTAAGCCAGGATATGTGGAGTATGATCTGTGATAAGGAAGCTTATCATAGTTCAGGAAGGAGCTATCATAGAGGTGAATTGGCTCTGAACAAGCAACCTGTCTTAGCTGGTAGAAATACTAAAACAGAATGTTTTCATAAAAGACTACCAGTCCCAGAATGCACCAGGTTTCAAACAGCCTCTAGAAGAGCTGAAGTGGGGAAACGTGTGTTCAATCAGGAGAGCTATGAGGTAATCCCCAATCACTCATCTCCAAGGGCAGGGCTTGATTCAGCACAGCTGAGCTGTGCTAGGGTGGAGTATCCCTCTAAACAAGTTAAAAGTAAAACATATTCTACACAGAATCAGAGGAGGAACTCAGAGTTCCAGATCAAGAAGAAGCAGCAGCAGCAGCAACGGGGAAGGAAGAAGAGGAAAACATCTTGGAGGTCTAAAGAAGGAGCCCACAGCAGTACGTGTGTTGGGAGTCATTCCAGAGGCAAGCATACTCCATTGGACTGGAGGAAGCCAGAGGAGTGGGGTTACAGAGCCAGGAATTCCTGGACGGCACCTGTGAAGGAGACGGCTGCATTTGGAAGGGGCCCTAAGACCAGTGCAAGAAGGTATGTGAAGAGAGACCCAGTGTCCAGGGATCTTGATTGGAAGGCTGGACATAAAAGCTGGACTACTTACTGGCCAGGATATCTGGAGAGGAAACCTAACAGCAAAGGAAGCTCAGGTATGAACTCTGATCTATGCCCTAGCTCTTTACCTGGAAGACAGCAGGGAAACAAGTGTCATCCTGAGAGTGATCCATTAAGGAATTCCTCTGAGCCAGACCATGATATTGATTCTATGATATTTGAAGAAGAAGGAGATATTTTTAAATGATCAGAATGAATACATGGATTGCTCTCTGACTAGGCTGCTGTGGTAAAATACTTTCACAAATACAACCATCAAAAGAAACTATAACTTGTTCTTTTATCTACCCAGAAAAGCCTGCAAGAAAGCTTTAGGATAGGATTTGAGCCACGTAGTGAAAGTGAACCAGCAAAGGGGTTTGCAGCTGGTTAATTATTGGTAATTAAGCCATGCACAGTTGCACGTGAGCTCTGAAAGGAAACTACTGTTTGTGTGTGAAAATAGAAGAAAGTTATCCTTGAAAAAGAACAGTTTTTGGTTACTTTTTGGGTTTTGTTTTTGCTTTTGGAGCACTGCTAAAAGTTATTAGCAGGAGCCCTCAAAAAGACCTTTTCTGTTTCCCATCAAGGTCTTTAATGTTTGATTGCTTAAGAAGTTCAGTTGCTTATATCATGATTTGTTTTTCCTAAAGTACAATACTGAAGCAAGTGTCCTTTTGTGTTACCAAGTAAATCTGTGTGGGAGAATTAACCCCATGAATAAAATATATTTTTCTTTGCTTACACTCGAGCAACACAACTCATTATTTTGTGAACGGCTGATTCTGGTATGAATGGACTACATCCCCCACAATCCTTTGCAAGTCATAATAGTATTTTGCCTTTACCAAGACTGTGGACATTCACGCCCAGCGCCCCCGTTTACAGATCTCAGTTTCTCAAGTTTACTGCTAATGCTTGGCGTAGTATGTACATTGTGCCAAAGAGAGCCTCCTTCTGCAGTTCGTAATTTATCAAGGTGTGCTTGGAAATTCCTCTTAATTAGGCCTGTGGCACCCAACACAATTAAAATTCTTGTCCACTCTAGTTATCTCCCGTCTTGAATGCTGCAACCTCCTCCTTGCTGGTCTCCTTCAGAGTCATCTCTCTCCTTTTCAGTCTATTCAGAACTCTGCTGTGTGGCTAATCTTCCGCCAGCCCCATTACACTCATATAACCCCTCTTCTGAAATCTCTTCACTGACTCCCCTATCCATATCCTGTATCCATATCCATTTCAAACTTCTCCTTCTAACCTATAAATGCATTCATTCTACTGCCCCTTATTACCATTCCTCTCGCCGTACACCCCTCCGCGTGAACTCCGCTCCTCCTCTGACTTTCTTTTCTCTATGCCCTTTTCTTTTACTGCTAACTCCAGACTTTGATCTTTTTATCTTGCTGCTTCTTATGCTTGGAACAAACTTCCTGTATTTTTACGTCAAGTCTCATCTCTCTCCCTCTTCAAATCATACTAAAGGCTTACCTCTTTCAGGCCACTTTTGGATCTTAATCTCTTGTTCCCCTTGTGTCTCCTCTCCCTATTGAACCCCTTATTTCTCTTGTGCTGTCTACGAGCAAGGACTGTCTTCTATATGTATTTGTACAGCGCTGCGTACGCCATTTAGCGCTATATTAATGATTGATAGTAGTAGTAAGTAACTGTATCTGCCACATTTTCTTGGTCTCCGACTGCATTTCTTAGTACTTGAATATTTTCTCCCTCTCAACACAATTCACAGAGTAGTTGCTTGGAACTGACACCTCTATAATCAATGCCGTTTTGCTGTTTTTCTCCTTTACCACTATATCTGGCTTCCTCGCATCCAGCTTTTATCAGTCAGAATGGGAGTATCCCAGGTGATCATAGCCTCCTCATTCTCTATAATTCTTCTAGGGTCATGATCCCAATTCTTTTTGGGCACAGCAATGTTGTAGTGCTTAGAGTTCCCAATGGATACGGCACACTACTTTATTGTGTCTTTCTGTATAGAACGTTTCTGCCATCACAAACTTCACAGCCAGCTATGAGGTGAATCGACATATATGTTTTGCCAGTTTTTTTCATGCTTGCTATAAACCATCTCATCCGTAAGCCACTGTCCTGGGCTGCAACTATCAACCTCTCACCCTTCGGTTTCAATTCACCTCTCCTCAACTATTCATGTGTCTGTTCTTGATCGACAAAGGGTTCCTGGAGGAACACTCTGTATTCCCACTGTATTTGTACATTTGCTTTTCCTGGCTTGTTGATCCAATTCTTCGTAAAGGTTTTTCTCTTGTTTTGAAAATTCTGTTACTTCCTTCCCTGTGTATGCCTTCTAGTCATCGGAACGTTTGTCCAAGTTTGATGATGGAGACAGATTCTGGATGTTTGCTTTCATATTTCAACTCTTTTTGTGCATTTGGATGTGAAAATGCAGTTAGGTAGTCCTCGAGGCCTATGATAGTAGCACTGTATGTGTAATCAATCTCTATAAGGCCTGCCGATTCCTAATGTGGAACCTTGCATCATGTAACAATTTATTTATTTAGACAGTTTTTTATACCGCCTTATCCTTCAATCAAAGCGGTCACAACACAATTGGGGGATACATTTAACACGCGGGGATATGAGACACATACACTAATACTTGCATGGAACATGGGCAATGGAGGGTTAAGTGGCTTGCCCAAGACCACAAGGAGCATCTGTGGGACTAGAAACCCCAGTCCTTCCGGCCCAAGGTTGCTGTCCTCTAGTGGGATTTGAACCCCCGACCTTCCAGCCTGAAGTACCTTGCCCCAACCACTAGGCTACTCCTCCCTCCCTCAAATTTCTGCACGCTAGTTCATGTAGTAACTGCCCATGACACTTTAGTAAAAGGCCAGCTAAATTCTGCCCATTTTTCATAATTTTTGCTAAATGTCTGAGAAAAATATTGATGGTCAGCTTCTGGCTACTGCTGTCTTTGCTCTCTCCACTGATGTGATAGATAACACAGTATATTTCTTTCCTTCAATATGTATGAGTTAAATGGAAGAGCTGCAACAATTACAGGACCACAAGGCAATGTCCCAAATGAGTTGGCTCCAATAATCTTTGTTTCGTTAAACTTTCTGTTTATAGAATTTCACAAAGTTAACACTTCAGAATGAAAACAGGAATTGGCAATGACAGAAAAAAGTGCTTTAAATGAGATGGCTTCCTGATGCATTAACAAGAATTGATTGTGCTTGGCTTGCATACCCTTATAGATTTCAAACAAGATGCTTATAATATGGCATCAGAAATGACTTCTCTGCTACAAAGGAAATTTCACAGTCCAATCCTTGTCTGGTGCAATCAGTTAAAATATTATCAAGGTGACTTTGACCTCTTTTGTTCCTTTGACATTTCTAACAGTTGACTTAAGTTCTAAGCTATCCATTGATATCCAGCCCCAGAGGACTGCTTATTCATTCATTCATTCTTTCAAATATATTTCTCTTGTTTTCTTTCCTGAGTTACAAAATACACATTCTTAAAATCTGTGCTGGATTTCTTATTTCACCTAGGGTCTATGCAGGAGATCAAAAATTTAAAAAGCAGGAAAAAAGATTTTGAGACAGAAATTTAATGAAAAGAAAACTTCCTAAATTACAATTCAAAAATATAATTCCACTATTTCTAGGCATTTCCTAAGAAGGTTTCTTTTGGTTTTTCTTTTTAGCATAATGTTCTCAGAAGTCCCAATTTCCGAATGAAAGTGTCTAGAGCCTACAAACACCAAAATCTGGCCCTGCTTAAAATAGGATATGGTTTTTATGTTGCTAGTTTTTATTATTTTAAGAATATGCTGTGGTAAATTAGAGCTTTCAGTCTCTTATGAAATACATTCAAGTCTTTTTCCTGGCATATAACTTTAGGTAGTGTATTCATCATCTGTGGTCCTACAGTAGGCAGTGCAAGTTGAGACTTTTCAAACAGATTCATCGAAGCATTAAGAATTCTTTTTGACTGGAGCAGAATGTATGACTTGGTTACCTTACCTTTTCTCTCTATAATTTCACATATCTTCAAAAATCTTTGCTATAGGCCAGACAGCCTTAGCAGGCATTCTACAAATTTCCAAATGTATTTTAAAAATATTATGGGAAAAAAATACCAAGGATTTAGGAAAATTCAAGAATTTCTAATTTAACCACCTTGTGTAATTTTTCAGATTTTCTTCTCTTTAGAGCACTGAATAAATTAAGAGTGGCTGCAATAAATTACAAATGTTTAATCACCAGTAATATCAAAATGGAGCTCAACAGCACTACTGAGGATTTCATAAGGTTAAACCCCTTTCCAACTTAGGTTCTACACTTCACCACTTGTGAGCAGGCTGTATTTTATTTATTTATTTTATTTAAAAGCTTTTCTATACCGCGCTCTTTAAAATCAGTGCGGTTTACAATTAACATTTCTTGTACAGAGCAGGAAGGACCTGCCTTGTGCTTATATTGAACAGGCGCAGTAACTTGGAATTGTAACTGGGGTAAATATATACAGGCTTGACCCTTTGTCACCATGCCGTACAAAGGCGCAGTTGGGTCTAAAACTATGTACAGATCTTGTCAGTTATTTACAATTTTACAATCTTAGTATATAAACACTTGTTCAACATCATTATCCTAACCGATAGTTGGGTTAGAGTCTACTGTCGTCCTGGTCTGCATAGGGTGTGTGGGGGGTGCTGTCGGGGGTGGGCTGGGGTGTAGCAGTTGGGGATGCGTCGTTAGGCTGTGAGTAATGTAGAAGAAATAGGTGATGCTTAAGGGCTTTCCTGAATTGGGTGAGGTCCTTGATTGCTCTGATATTGGGAGGGAGGTTATTTCAACACTTCGGGGCATAGAACGCGAAAGCTCTGTTCCTTGTTGCCTGAGAACATTTTGTTGTTTCCATGGGGATTACCTGTTTGTTGGTGGCTAATGTCCTTGATCTGTTGTTGGGGGTGGGGGTGAGGAGGTCTGTGAAGGAGGAGGAGGATATCTTATTGATGGCTTTGAAGGTCAGGAGTAGTACTTTGTAAGTGAGCCTGCAGTTGATCGGTAGCCAGTGTAGGTCTTTCAGGATTGGGGTTATGTAGTCTCTTCTGGATATCCTGCAGAGGACACGGGCAGCAGCATTCATCGCAAGTTGTAGTGAGTTTAGAGAGCTCCTGGGGAGACCGTGCAGAATGGCGTTAGCATAGTCGAAGTGGGGTGTTACAAGCGCTTGGAAAATTGTTCAGAAGTCCTCTGGCAGCAGCATGGGTCTTAGGTGTCGTAGTGTCCTGATCTTGTGGTATATGGCCCTGACATTCTTCTCTTTGTGCATGTCTTATCATAATGATTGTACTCTGTTCTTCTGCCTTGTTGATATCTCTTGGCTGAATTCCCTCCCTGAAGAGGATAGAGAAGATGGGAGGACCCCAACATACCATCCACCATGGATACAACAGCTAGCAGCCCACTTTTTTATTTATTTAATTAATTTTTTAATTTAATTAATTTATTTTTTATACCGCGCTCTTTAGAATCAGTGTGGTTTACATGTATACTAACAGGTACTTTTTATTCCCTTGTCCCCGAAGGGCTGACAATCTAAGTGTACCTGAGGCAATGGAGGATTAAGTAGCTTGCCCAAGGCCACAAGGAGTGGCCATGGGACAAGAGACCCCAGTCCCTCCGGCCTGAGGTTGCTTGTCCCATGCGGGAATTGAACCCCCAGCCTTCCGACTCTTCCCTCCCTAGCTGAAAGGGGTTCTCATCCCAATCCTTGGGATACACCTTGCCAGTCAGGCTTTCAGGATAACCACGCTGAATATTCATGAGATAGATCTTCATACAATGGAGATAGATTTGCATGCACTATCTCATGAATATTCATTGTGGTTATCCTGAAAGCCTGACTGGCTCGATGTGTGCTGAGGAATGGGTTGAGAATCACTGCTCTACAAGTTTTTATGTACCAGTGTAGGAATGGTATGGGTCATAGAAGCTCCAGCAGATGTGGACAGAGAGACCTAGCATTAAATCCACTTCTGTCAGGAGGACAACTGATGCTGATCTTACTGTCAAGGACACCTCTAAAGCCATAGATGCTGCACTCACAGCACAGATTAGTTGATCAGGATGGGCAGGCATTTTGCAGTTTGTTGGAAAGCCCTCATTCTCTCCTTATTTCTCCTCATGGTTTAAAAATAATTACCAGAGGGCATGGGTGAAGCCTGAACAGCCAGAGCTGAGAAGCAGAAGAGCAACGTGACTTGTACCATCTTGGTTCCTGGCATAGCCCTTTATGGGTTGATTAATAAACGTCTTCTGAGAGGAAGTATGAAGAGAAAGTAAACACATTTTAATTTCTTAGTAGAGTTGAATTTTATACATAGCTTTCTATCTACTTACTCTTTGGTAAGAACATTAATTGTATTTTTCTATTTTGACTTTATATATCACCTTTTTTTCAAAATGCTTCACAAGAACATAAATAATAGCTATTGTTACAAGACTATAATTCCATGAAAATATTTGCCTGCTACTATAAATTCAAGAGATTTATCAAAGTGTCTGTGATCCTGAGATGGATTTTAAACTCTGAATACTTTTTTCACAGTGTTGTTTTTTAATATAAGCCTGTGAATCCTGTAATATAACCTAGGGGTATGTTTACTAAGCAGCGGTATTGGCTGCCATGTGGTATCGGAGCCGCAGCCCCATTGAATGCCAGAAGGTCGGGGGTTCAAATCCCACTAGAGGACAGCAACCTTGGGCCGGAAGGACTGGGGTTTCTAGTCCCACAGGTGCTCCTTGTGGTCTTGGGCAAGCCACTTAACCCTCCATAGCCCATGTTCCCTGTAAAATAGTTATTTCCAAGTTATAATGCCCTGTTCAATGTAATTTCAGTTTGTTCAATGTAAACCGCACTGATGCAGAATAGCACGGTATATAAGAGAATATAAATAAATAAATAAATTGAAGTCAGTGGGGCTGCGGCTCCGATACTGCACGTTAGCTGCTACCGCTGCTTAGTAAACATACCCTCTAGTGTTAAAGCCCTCCTAGTCCAGTTCAGTTTATTTGTATTTAGCTCATGTCTTTTCAGTAGTAGTTTACGGTGAGTTGCATTCAGGTACAGTAGGTATTTCCCTGTCCTCAGAGGGCTTACAATCTAAGGGATCTAGGTACTAAGGTGCGGTAACATTAACGTGCGTTAGTAACTAGGTCTCGGTGAATAACATGGGACCTGTGTTGAAATAATGCACCTTAACCTTAGCACACCTTAGTAACCCCTTGCTTTGTACCTAAGACATTGGAGGGTTACGTGATTTTCCCAAAGCCATAAGGAGCATTAGGGAGGTTTGCATTCTTCCGTCCCTGGTTTCCAACCTGCTGATCTAACCTCTAGGCCAAGTAGATCTCAGAAATCTACTGCTCATCCCTGGGAGGAAGCTGCAAGAATCTGATCTGTTATTGGTATCTGCTGGGTACTTCCAAGTGGCCTGGATTGGCCACTGTTGATGGTAGGATGCTTGGCTTGATGGACCTTTGCTCTGAGACAACATGGCATATCTTATGTGCTTAACCCGTACCGCAGACTTTAGCTTGGAGCTTACTGCAAGAAAATCAGGGAGGCTTTGTGAAAGATTACTTAGCATGAAATATCAAAAGTGCATATTAAGACTACTTAACAAAATGTTACCTAAAGTAACCATCTGGATAAATGCAACATTCATTAGCCAGGTCTGACTAGTCTGTTGGAGTTGAATATGCTGATTACTTTGAAGATCACAAAATTGCTAAGCATATGCTTTGACACATATAGGAGATGATTTAGAAGTTTTACGTGTCTAACAATCCCATTTACACATGTAAACTGGCATACAGATATCAATAGCAAATTTAGAAGAGAAATCACTTATAGGATGTTTGGGTGCATAGGGAGAGGAATGATCAGCAGAAAAAAGGAGGTGATAATGCCTCTGTATAAGTCTCTGGTGCGACCTCATTTGGAGTATTGTGTGCAATTCTGGAGACCGCACCTTCCAAAGGATATAAACAGGATGGTGTCGGTGCAGAGGGTGGCTACTAAAATGGTTAGTGATCTTCATTATAAAGCATATGGGGACAGACTTAAAGATCTTAATATATATATATATGTTAGAGGAAAGGCAGGATAGCGAAGATATGATAGAGACGTTTAAATGCCTCTGTGACATAAATGCACAAAAGGAGAGCCTCTTTCAATTGACCGCATGCTCTGCAACAAGGGAACATAGGATGAGGGTGAAAGGGGATAGACCTAGGAGTAATATGCAGAAATTTTTCTTTATGGTAAGAGTGGTAGATGTGTATAATAGTCTCCAAGTGGAGGTAGTAGAGAAGAGGACAGTATCTGAATTCAAGAAAGCATGGGACAAACACAGAAGATCTCTAAAGGAAAAAAGGGGACTATAGTAGTTCGTATGGAAGGTCAAACTAGATAGGCTATGCAGTATGGTCTTTTTCTGCTGTCATGTTTCTATATAAATATAAGAAGAGAATGGCTGCGATCATGGCGATGTTTCTTTCTGTCTGTCTGTGAGAGATTGCAGCCTTCCCGTTCTCTTCTGCCCATAGGGATCCAATTGTGGCCTGCAGCAAAAAAAAGGTTGGGGTGGGAGGAAGTAAGGTAGGGAAGGCAGGGAAAATTTAAAGGAGCAGTGGACTTATTAAAAAAAATGAGGATGGGGGAATGGAGGGCACGGGATGGGAGTGCTATTGGGATAGGTGAAGGGGGGGAGAGTCTGGAAGGGTAACGGAGTAGGGAGCCAGCAGGAGATGGGTTGGAGGGGGAAGGGAAAAGTGCAAGATGTTGGAGGCTAAAGGGATGAATGCATGGGGATAAAAGGGCACAATGTGTATTTGCCAAAAGGTGCATCCCCCTCCCTATGAACACACAAACAAGCACTCCACCCCCATATCACACACACTCCACCTCTGCCTGACGGACACACACCGAAGCTCTGCATCACATACACACACACACACACACACACACACACACAGGCACCTCCTCTCTGCACCAGACACACACACGGACCCCCCATTCTCCGCACCACACACACAGAGGCTCTCTGCCTTTGCAACACACACATACACATGCACCACAGCCCTATGCCTACCCACAGCCACATCCCGCACACAGACAGGCACACCACTGTTGCACCACAGACACATACAGCCACTTGCTATCTGAAGCTATAACTGATGCTATCTAAAGATGTCGTGTGATGTAGGAACTCTGATGCTGGTCTTGCGAGATTTGAGAACGTGAGACCAGTGCGAGAGACAATTGGGAGGGGGGCAGGAAGGAGGTCAAAAGCACTGGCTCCTAAGATTTTGGCCTGGCTCCTAAATCCTCACAAAATTTGTCAAGGTTGGATTTAGCTCAATAACCAATTACTTAGCCAAATAAGCAAATACTTATCTGTTTCATTTCAGCCCTATTGTTATTTTGAGGACTTCATAAATTTCAATACCATTATCCTTTGTATTAAGGTAGTCTATTAGAATTATGAAAAGTACAAAGTTATTAGGGCGGTGGTCCCCTATCTGTGGTTCGTGGACTCCTGGAGATTTGCCAGACCCTTAAAAGGGGAGGGGGGGTTGCAGGAACACAAGGGAAAATATTTTGAGTCTGGTAGGGGATTGTCTGTGGGGAAGAGAGAGATTGGTAGAGACTAGTTCAGGGGAGGGGGAGAGAAAGAGAGAGACTGGAGGGAACTGGCTGGGGGAAAGTGAGAGAGATTGGTAGAGACTGGTTGAGGGGAGGGGAGAAAAAGAGACTAGAGGGAACTGGCTGGAGGAAAGTGAGAGATTGATAAGAGACTGGTTGAGGGGAGGGAGAGAGACAGAGACTGGAGGGAACTGGCTGTGGGAAAGTGAGAGAGATTGGTAGAGACTGGTTGAGGGGAGGGGAGAGACAGAGAGAGACTGGAGGGAACTGGCTGGGGGAAAGTGAGAGAGATTGGTAGAGACTGGTTAAGGGGAGGGGGAGAGAGAGAGAGACTGGAGGGAATTGGCTGGGGGAAAGTGGGAGAGATTGGTAGAGACTGGTTGAGGGGAAGGGGAGAGACAGAGAGACTGGAGGGAACTGGCTGGGGGAAAGTGAGAGAGATTGATAGAAACAAGAAGGAGGAAGGAGAAAGAGCTAGTAAGGACAGGTTTGGTGCTTAACTGGATGTCCCTGAAGCTTTTGGAGGTTAATAAGGGGTCCACACAAGCAAAAATGTCAGGAACCTCTGCTTTAGGTAATTGAGTGGTGCGCTATGTAGGGGTAGAGAAAGAGAAAAGTGAAGGATATAGTAAATCGCATGATTTCAAAATTGTAATGCTTCACTTTCCTGTTTGTGCAGACACACCTGTAAAATGCTGTTATTTTCACTTGTTCTGACAGAGGAAAAATGGAAGTACTATGGATATAAGTGCTTGATTGTTTTATGACTTCAAAGAGATTGATACTTTCAAATTGTTTGCAATTCTTTCTTTGCCTAGCTGCCACGCCAGCACAACAATTCATACCAGCAAGAGCCTGATTTTTATTTATTTAACAGTATTTTTCCATTTTATCTCCATGCAGTGCGCATGGCAAAAACACTTAGTAAATCAGCGCCTAATTGGGACAAACTGTGAAAGTGTCCGATGACCATGTAGCAATGAGAATATGAATGAAACATTCCATGTTTGAGAGAGTGATCCAATGTTGAATTGTGGTTGCGTCCATCCATTGTGTTACTTATCTGTTCACTCCAGTGGTTATTCACTATTTAAGGAAAAACACTGCAAGCAGTTTTTAAATTTTGGCTGCTTTGTGCTTATATTGACAAGGAGGGCTGTCCCTTCCCAGTATTTGTCCATGTGAAAAAAATGATCCACTCTACCCTTGATAATCAGAAGAGTTGACTGCAAAAACTTAGAAAAATAATTAAAAGAGATTCAGATGCTTCACGGATCCTTTGTTCCTGGAAGTTGATAAGAAATGTTTGACTGAGCAAGTGTGTGCATTAGATTGGTAGCTGTAGTTTAAGAACAGGTCGCCACTCTCGTTTACAAAGACTAAATACGCCGGCGGTGTAATTAGAGAATCCAACGGCAGCCCTGTTCATTCTGCCTTCTTATTTGGCATGTGGTATTGTGCCTTTGCATAGAGCAGTTAACTAGCAGGAAGTACAGTATATAAAGCCATGAACTATGACGAAGTGTCCCTAGACAGAGCTTATCACTGCACAAGTGACATCAGCGGCTATGTCCCTGTCTAGAACAACTCATACTCCTTAACATAAACACAGCAGAAAGAAGCTGAATATTGCTATATCTCTAAGAAAATATACTTCATCTTTTGGAATCTGAGAATTTTTTTAAAGCAGTTTGGTCTCTGCTCATAGTTTTATCTCAGCGGAATACCAGCAATTAAAAAAGCCAAGACGCAGAGATTTCTGGTACAGCCTCAGGGGAGATTCTCCTTTAAGGCCTATAAAATTCTACAGCAATCTCCAATGAAAATTAGACTATGCATTCATATTTAAACGGGAGACTTATTGATGAAGAAATGGAACTATTTGTTTCTGTTGCACTTTATTTATAGGAAGTCTTTGTTTCATGGATTATCATTAAATTATATCCCTCTTCTGGTTGTGGATAAGGTTTGCTAACATGCTATTGAAATGTGAATTCCCAAAAAAGAAAAATTGTCTTTGGACTGTCCGCATTCATTTAGTTTAAAAGGCGAGGCAAACATATTGCAAAGCATTTATTGAAACTGAAAATGTCATGATTTGTTAGGTTGTTTTGTTTACCTTTATTTGTATAATTAAAAATATAGCAGCAAAATATCAATCCCACTTCAGCATTTAATCACCATTGAGCAGAGAGGATATCAGTTATTCACAGAATCAACATGTTCATTAAGCTGCTGTGTATGTTCCATTATTTATTTATTTATTTGATTAATTTATCATGTTTTATATACCACCTTTACCTTCAATCAAAGTGGTTTACATAGTGAGGGGGAACATATTTATGAGAAATAGAAATAAGAAATACAATAGTTATAGGGTCAGAGAAGTTATAAGACGATAGCAGTGAAAGGGGTCATTGGTTGATAGAGCCATAGTGATCGGAGAATAATAGGATCTTAAGCATCTTATGAAAATCCTTAATGTCCTTTGTTGAGCGCAGTGTTCCAGAGTGCAGGTGCTGCAAGGGAAGGGGCTCTTTTGCTAGTTGATTGGTTGGCACGTTGGAAGCCAGCTAACGTGATGAGTTTGTTCACCATGTTGCTTTGCCTGGGTCTTATGCTGGAGTCCTTGGTTAGTGTGCTCTGGAGTGCCATGGCTGAGAATTTGTGAAAGATTTTAAAAATGTTTAATGTTGCCTCATATCGTACCCATGAGTGGATGGGCAGCCAGTGAAGCTGCTGAAGGTTTGAGGTTATGTGCTCGCTTCTTGCGGCATTTGTGATGATCTGGGCCACCGTGTTCTGTACCAACTGGAGAGGATGAAGGTATTGTTTAGACAAGCCATGGTAGAGCGAGTTGGCATAGTCTAGTATTGGTGTGATTATAGCCTGGCATACTGAGCAGAAGTGGTTGTTGTCCAGGATAGGTTTGAGTCTTCTGATGAGCTTGAGTCGATGGTGTGCTTTGTTGGCAGTTTTGTTGATGTGTGACTGAAGGGAGAGTTTGTTATCTAAGGTGACACCTAGGGTACTTCACTTCATCTTTTACTGCAATGGGTTTGCCTAGGTTGCTGATCGCATGAGGTGGTGTGAAGGTGGTGCTTCTAGAGATGAACATCGCTTCAGACTTGTCGCAGTTCACAGATAGGGAGTTGTCAGTGAGCTATGTGATCATATCCACTAGACACTTGGTAATGGGGACAAGATCAAGTGTGTGTATGTCAACGGAGGCGTATACCATGATGTCGTCCGCATATATGTACTTTCAACCACCAGATGGCTGGCTTTTATTCACACATTTCTTCTCAAAAATATTTTTCGAAATCTTTTCTGAAAAGTTCAAAAATGCACACTCCATGTATTGCACAAGAGTGTCTTTCACTGACCGGAATGCATGGATGGGCCGTATGTGTGTGAGTGAGCAAGAGGCAGGGAAGGGACCAAGTGAACGGGTGAGATTACTGAAGGGAGCTTCAGCTACTTCCCTCTAACTGCACCCTTCCTCCTCCCCCTCCTCCTCCTCCCCCTCTTCCCCTCCTTTCTTTATTTTCACTTCTCATCCCCTTTTTACTCTCTTGCCTTCTTTTCCCCCTTTCCATCTCTCACCCTCCCTTGAAACTGTGCTGCTGCAGTTCATAATTTACCTTTCCCAGCGATGGCGTTGGGACTTCTTCTGCAGTTTAATATCGGCCACCGTATTTTACTATCTCTCTGTGCACATGCTCAAACAGAAGGTATATGGACCATTAACAGCATGGGTGTAGTTAGATGCTTCATTTGATGGGGGGGGGGGGCAAAGGGTCGAGGTGACAGATTTGCATATTCATTTGCATATTCATTTGCATACCCTTCATGTATATATTTAACTACCCCTCTTAAGATTTGTTCAATGTAATGTACACCATTGGTTTCAGTACTATCTGTTTCCGCTCTGTGTTCCATGTACACCGTTTTGATTTGTAGAAAAACGGTATAGAAAAATTGTTATGCAAATATTTTATTTATTTATCATTTGTATGCTCATTATGGTTATCTTAAAAAAAAACAGCGGATAGATAGGAAGCTAGTATATCAGACAGGTGAGGGATGAGTTAGTGCCTCTAGATACTCAGAGGGAGCAGAGGTTCTTATTCAGTGGCTATATAATTAAAATGCAGCAAAAATTGTAGCTGTTTAATAATTTAGCCTGAAACTCTAAGATAAAAAATACTGACAATTATAAATGTATATTCTGCAAAGAACAAAGGAGATAGTAAGGTGCTCACATGTCAAGGGACAAAAAGTGAAAGAAGCACAGCGCAGTTTGTAACACCAACATAAAATTAGTTATAAACTGTGCTATGATTCTCTCTTTTTGTTTTTCAACATCTATTTTGTGTCCAACAACACCCCCCTCATAAGAACATAAGAAATGCCATACTGGGTCAGACCAAGGTCCATCAAGCCCAGTATCCTGTTTCCAACAGTGTCAGATCAGAAGTACCTGTCAGGTTCCCCAAAAGGTTCCACATTGCTTCTGTGTACCTCCAACAGTAGGTGCAGAGCATAACTAGGACATTTCACCATAGAACCTAACACACAAGATAAAAAAAAAACTAATTACAGTGTCATCTTATTAACAGCCTTTAGTACCAGGTAGATTGTGAGCTAACATAATACCTTACAAAAGTCACACAGAACTTATAAAGCAAATCTACAATACCATAATGACACCAGCTTCTAAAATTAACACTATAAGGAGCCTATCCAGAAAAGAGAAGCACCATAAATATTGCAGTAGTCCTTAGTAACATCCTTGTACCTATTCGGAAAACTAAACAAGCCAGATTCCCTTAGATCCAACAAAGAAACTCTGTGGTCTCTATCACACAGGCAAAACACAGTTAGACCCTTACCTAGTACAGAATAAATTATAACACACTCGAAGTAGAAATAAGTTGACAAAATTAAATTGAAACCCCAACAAGCTAGGCTCGACTTGCAGTTCAACACAAGAAATAAAAACCAGTGATACATTTCCCCCTGTACTATGCAAAACATAAAGTTGGCATATATGAATCCAAAAACTGGCATATTCCAGTCATTAAACTGCAAATAAATTCTTTACCTTTATCATCTAGCTATTTTATTTTTCTAATTGCCTTGGTCCTGGTATCTGGTTTCTGCATCCTCTGTCTTCTCTTAACCTGCCACTTCTCTTCACTCCTGTCTTCTTCATTTGCTCCTCTACTTCCACTTCTGACGTTGGTCTTGTACCTTTGTTTGCTACGATTTATTTTTCTCTTTTTATCGACTCAGATTTCATTTATCTTTCTTATATCCAGTTCTCCTTTTTACAATCCTCTCTATCCAACTCTCTATCCTTCCAGACACTTATTCCCCAGTCTTTAACCTTTTCCTTTCTCTCTTCCACCCTCCCTCTGTTCAGCATTTATCCCTATCTCCAGGAACAAGCAGGAATGAGTCTTCACATATGGGTACGTCGGTACCAACGGAGCCTGCAGGGGATTGTTCCCCAGCATCCAATCAGAAAGCTTTTGGGAGCATCCCTCGCGCCTGCGCACTGCCTTCCCGCCTTTTCCACTGCCTCTCCTCAGTTTTCGTTTTTCCGCGGAGCCGGCAGGACGTCCTCCTGTCACCGAAGAAACTTTCTTCTTCAAATCCTTTATTTCTTGTTTTCTTGAGGTCGCGGCTGTTTTTCCCGCCGCCACCGGTACCGCCGTTGGTTTTTTCTTTTCCTTTTCTTAAACTCAGGGAAATTTTTCCCTCAGTTTCTGTCTTACATTTTTTGGGCCTACAAGGCCTCTCCATCATGGAGCCGCCTTCTCCTAAGAAGTGCCTTCACTGTGGAAGCACAGTTTTCTTTTTAGACTCCAATGCTTGGTGTCTAACCTGTTTGGGTCCTGACCCTTTTTCCCCTGAACAATCAGCAAAACTGTGAGAAGAACTTCCCTCTTTCGAGTTTCCCTCGATACCGTTTTCCCTCCCCGAGTGAGGGCACCGGCCTTTTCTTCTCTACAGGATCAGGTAACCCACAAACAGTCTGTTAAGACTAGCCAATCCTTGAGTGGTAGGTCTCATGCCAAGCATGATGACAGCTCCGGCCTTGCCCTCAAGACCCCATTGGCATTAAAACCCCGGCGGGAGTCTCCGGGCTCCAAAGCATTTCAGGGGTTTCAAGTTGTTCCTGGGGCTCACCCCTCACAGAACATACCTGAGCCATATTCGGTGGTGGCATCCGCTTCGAGCGGTACCGATACCACGGCATCGGCACCGGTGTTGAGTGATCCACTCTTCACCAGGGATCGTCATCTGGCGTTCTCGGTACCTTCGGGACCGATCGATACGTTCCAGATTGACTTTCCTGTATCTCAGCCATGCTCGGTGGTGGCATCCGCTTCGAGCGGTACCGATACCCCGGCATTGGCACCGGTGTTGAGTGCTCCACTCTTCAACAGGGATCGTCATCTGGCGTTCTCGGTACCTTCGGGACCGATCGATACGACCCAGATTGACTTTCCTGTATCGACAACATCGCCGATACCACCACCGACGTCGGTACCCTCTAGACATGCATCGATGGACTCACTCCCTTCGATGCCGAGTCTGGAATCGATATCTAGTCTAGATGACTGGGTACCGATGCGTCTCGGAACCGACCCTTATTGTTTCCGGATACGCAGTACCGAGGATATTCACCAAGCATTTCGGGTTGCCTCGGTACCGCTTGAGCAGCCTCCGATGACTGCTTCGATGGCGTTACCGTCTCAGATTCCGACTCAGCTACCGGTATCGGTATCGATGTCCGTTCCTGCATTTACATCGGCACCTTCGATCCTCTCTATGCCTAGTTTGGAATCGATACCTGGCATTGACGATGCAGTACTGACTGCCTCAAATCGTGACTGCCAGTACCACTATCCATCTAGTGGGGTTCTTTTTCTGCACCAGACCAGTATATCCTCTGGTGCTCAGGCTGCTCCTTCAACCTTAGCCTGCCCAGGGATAGTTCCCATTGGAGATCCCTCTTTTCAGAAATTTCTCCTTGACATGGCAATATTTCTTGCTATTCCTATCCCTGGCTGTGATCCTACTCGAGGTTTTCCTGCAGAAAAGGAAAATATAATGCTTCCTTTACATCATTCTTTGCAGGATCTTCTTCTGAGAATATGGGAATCACCTTTAAGGGTTCCCTCACCTTCTGCAGCAACTAATGTTCTGTATCAGGTGCCCCCCTCTCCAGGGTTTCAAAAGACTCAACTTCCCCATCATTCCATTGTAGTGGAATCAGCAATGAGGAAGGTAAAAAGCAAGAAGAAGCATTCTTCTTATCCGCCAGGTCATGCATCTAGAGCACTTGATGCCTTTGGACGTCAAACCTTCCAAACATCTATGCTGGCATCAAGGATTATCTCTTATATTTTTTATATGAGTCTATCTCTCCAGGAGGTCACAAAGAAATTATCTCTTTTGACTCCTTTTCTATCGGAGCCTAAGGCTGCAGACTATTCCTTACTTCTTAGTCATAGCCAGAATCTCTCTTGGTTTCTTTCTCGTGCTTCTCTAGACTCTTTTGAGTCTGTTAGCAGATCCTCTGCTATTGCCATAGGAGCACGTCGTAGAGCCTGGCTCCAGGCTTCAGACTTGAGCAGATGGGCACAACACACACTGGGTAATTCTCCTTGTACTGGAGAAAATCTCTTCAATAAGGAGGCTTTACGTCAGGTTGCTCTCTGCTCCACTGACTTCCCTGGTTCTGGAAACCATCCTAAGCCGCCTTCTTCCCCAGGAGGTAGGAAATGTCCTACCAAACCTTCTTTCCCTAAGAAAAGAAGGTTTCACTCTTCTCCTGCCCATCATCCAGATGTACCCAAGCAGGGGACACCTCGTCCTGGTCTGAAGAATCCAAACTCTAGCCAGTCTGAGCATACCCAGCAACCATAGGTTCCTGAAGGTTGCAACCTGCAGTTAACCTCTTCTTAGCAGAAGTTTGTTCACTGTTTTTTTCTTAAAGCTCTACACATGGCTTCCTTTCTTCAGGATATACTGAGCTGTCAGGATATTCTTGTCTATGGGTTACAGATTTCTCCTCTTCTTCCTGCCAAGAAGAGAAGTTAACTACTATCCCATGATAGTTTCTGTCCCAACATGAACATTTTTTTCTTCAGCTGACTCACCATATGGTAAGTCACCCTTCAGTTCCAGTTTTTCTACCCTCTCATCCAGGTTTTCTCCTGATTGAGTGGTACCATACTGTACACCTTTCATTCCAGTGTAGAGTTTTTCTTTGAATAAATTCTCTAGACAGCTTATCAGACAGGGACAGGACTACTCCTCTCCCTTTGTCTATTCTCTCTGTGTTTTTACAGGAAGATTCCCTCTGCTGTCTCTTTCAGTTGCTGTTCATGCAGGAGTTCCAGTGATTGATCTACTGGTACTTTTCCACAAGTTTCCAGTCTGTCTAGCCTTAGTAGTGATTCCAAGATAGTCCTCATCTATCTTGAATAATCCTACTCACTTCAGGCTTCTTACATTATCTTTTTTCTGGCCATCTCCATTTCCTTGGATTTGGCAACACAGCTGACCTACAGTCAGTTTTATCTCCTAATTCTCCTGCATAATGCTCTCTGCAATCTTCAGAGAAGATTTCTACTATGGGCCCTTGCTAGAGAGCATTGAACTTTGTCTCTGACTATTCCATATAGTAGAAAAGGCTTATCAGTCCTTTTCCATGGCTGTGAGGGTTCTCCACACCCTCTTGTCTCCTGTTATAATACAGGATATAAGCTTTTTCTGCGTGAATGTCCAAGGACTTTCCCAATCCTGCAGGAATCTGCTCTTTTTTCCTTACAGCTTGGCCTCATGCTATCCTACTCCTCATGGACAGCACATATTCTACTAGTAACGCATGATACCCCTGTGTCCCTCCAGTGGGTCATCTCGGTATCTCCCTCTATGCGTTTTCTGTCCATTTCCCATGTCAGAGTTCTACAGAACTCATGACTTGCTCTCTACAGACTGATATTATCCTCCGTTTTTTCACGCAACCATCCTGGTTTTTTCACTGGATAGCATTCCCGCACCCTCTTAGCCCACGAGGAATAGATTCTCTATATATCTTTTCAAGTAGGTTCCACCTCCTTGTTATTAGATGAATCTTTCTCCTTCACATCTTCCATGTGAATGTTCTTATGAGGCTTAGTTGCAAATATGTATTTTCAAGTTTACATATTCATGTATGTATATATCTCTATTTATTTCTATACATACATATGTCTGTAAGCTGTGTGTGCATGGGTTATGCCCCTATATATAATATATCTATCTATATCCCTCTGTCTATATATCTGTTTTTATAGGTAGATATGTCTTACATACTATCTCCCTAACTGTCTCTGCTATAAGGGTTTTTACTTTCATAGAGGTTCCAGACAGTGGGTTTGCATATCTTTGTACTGTCCCTCGCTATGTAGGGGCTGTTATGCACAAAACCACTACTGTGGTACTAGCAGCTTCCATTTTACTCTAGGTCTCGCTATCCCTGAAGCATCATGCTTCAATATCTTTCCTATCTCTCACCGGCTAGGAAAGACAGTGTACATCTGCAGTAGTGCTGAGTTTTCAGCCCTTCACACATCTGTCCTCTTTGGGAATACAGGCTTTTTTCCATACCCCTTCTTCCCTCCAGGACTGGGCTACTTGTCCAAATCGGTCAGTCTTCCTCTTTTACTCCTCAATGTCAATGACTCTCTAGCTAAAAGAGTTTTCAGCTTTTTTCCATAAAGCTTTCCACTGAAGACCTGCCGTTCTTATACTACCCCAGTTGACACCTGGGGCACCTGCCAATTCCAGATTTGGACCTTCACCTTCACTGCGTGAGGTCACCTTGAGGATCCTCTACTGAATCTCCAGTAGACTCCATCACGCTCTCTACTTCCTACAACCCAGTAGGTAAGATCCATTTTGTGATTGTTCATTAAATAATTTTAATGGTACTTATCATACATACCAAGGACTCCTCTCCTGTAGTCCTTAGCTTTGCTGTTTTCTTACAGCTCCTCTCCTTTCAACTCCAACCCACCATCCCTCATGGGATGCCGGAGATCCATGTGTGGGTACTGCAGTCCTGATCCAGGGACACACATTTTATGGGATCTCCCCCTGGCATCTCTAGCTAGGGAGTCCCCATATGTGAAGACTCATTCCTGCTTGTTCCTGGAGATAGCACAGTTACTTACCTGTAACAGGTGATCTCTGGGAACAGCAGGTATAAGTCTTCACAACCCACCCACCTCCCCTAGGAGTTGTATCTATCTATCTATCTTCCTTTCCTCTTTCTCTCCTTTTGTCTCAGCTATGAAACTCAACTGAGGAGAGGCAGTGGAAAAGGCGGGAAGGCAGTGCGCAGGCACGAGGGATGCTCCCAAAAGCTTTCTGATTGGACGCTGGGAAGCGTTCCCGTGCAGGCTCCGTCGGTACCAATGTACCCATATGTGAAGACTTATTCCTGCTGTTCCCAGAGATCACCTGTTACAGGTAAGTAACTGTGCTTTCCCTCTGCCCTGTCTTCTCTCCCTCTCTCCCCCTCTCCCCAATCTCGTGCCTCCCCGTTTTTTCTCATCCTATTCCCCCATGTCCAGCATTTCCCCCCTCTCTCTCTGTCCAGCATGTCCCTATTTCACCATACCGCATGCCCAGCATCTCCCTCTCCCCACCTCATGCCCAGCATCTCCTCTTTCAACCCATATCCAGCATCTGCCTTCCACTTCCCCACTTTGTATACAGCATCTGCCCTCCACACCAACTGTGTCCAACCTCTGACCAAGATGCTCTACTCCATGTTCAGCATCTGCCATTTACAGTATCTTCCTATGACCCCTACCCTGCATTAAGCATCTGCCTACATCCCTTTATGGCCCCCACCCCTTGTCCAGCATCTGCTCTCTATCCCTCTAAACCCTCTACCATATGTCGAGCATATACCCCCACTCCATATCCACCATCTGCTCTCTAACCCCTTATGTCCCCCACCCTATGTCCGTATCTATCTTTCCAGCCTATGTCCAGCATCTGTCCACCATCCCCTACCTGTGTTCTGCATCTGCCTTCCACCCCCTGCATTGTGTGTCCAGCATCTGCCCTGTGTGATCTCCTCCACACTTCTTATTTAGCATCTGCCTCCCTCATGTGTAGCATCTGCCCCGCATTTCCCTTCCAGCTTTCCACACACCCTCCTGCTCCCTCACCTGGGCTGCTGCGTCAGCTTTTTCTGTATCTGCAGCGGAGGACTGGCCTCCGATTAAAAAAGAAACATGGGTGTAAGCACTTTCTTGCTCCAAAGGCTGGTCTTGTCCTTCCCCCTCTGACATGAAGCATGCATCAGAGAGGGGCGGGACCAAATCAGCCTTCCTAGCAAGGAAGTACTTACACCTGCGGGGTTTTTTCTTTTTTTAAAATTTGGAGGCCAGTCTACTGCTGCTGCTGCAGGCACACAAAATGCAGTGGTAACAGCAGCAGCATGGGTGGGGGGGGGAGGGGGCAGGCTGTTGCCAAATTGGCAGAAAGCCAGCTTGTTTGAGAGGGCAGTGCCCCTCTTGTCTCCCCTCCCCCCCGTAACTATGCCCATGCTTGACAGCAGTATCTCCTGAAGCGAAACATACCTAAAAAGGGCAGGAAATCATGCAGCTGGTAATTGAACCCTAACAGTGCCCATTTTACATATAATAATTTGCACCCTTCCCCCCCATAATTGTGCAATTTGTTTTCAAAAATAAGCCTGAAATGGTGCAAATGTGCAAAGCATAAAATGAAAACAGAGTATGTCACTACCAGAGTCTGTTTCAATGTGCTCTTTGCAGGGCCGTTTCAATGTGCTCTTTGCAGGGCCGTAGCAAGAGCTGTGCAAGCACTATGGCCGCACAGGGCACAATAACCACCAGAGTGCAAAGATAGAAGATAAACAGTAACAAAAGAACAGCATGACATGATGAGCCTTGGAGCAGATGCATGCATTGAAGGTACTGCCACATTCCTGACCTCTCCTTCCATGAAGGCTTCCTGGCAGGCTCAAATGAGGGAGTGGGAACATGCCATTGACATCAGTGTGTGCATCTGCTTCGGAGACTTGGTGCCCCTTACTTTGTTTTGGTACAGCAGTCTCAGCCTAAGGTCCTAGAGTGCCATTGCTGAAGATCCTGGATTGCTGGGCTGGGTGAGAAGAAAGAAAGAGGGGAGAGAGCAGATGTTGGAGAAAGGGGAAGGATCAGAACCGGGGGGAAGAGGAAAGAGCGAAATGGTAGAAAATTTGAAAATGGAGAAGTAGGAGAGGGGTAGGTGGCGGATTGGAGGAGAAGAGGAAGGACATATGCTAGATGGAACAGAGAGCGCATGGACATATGGAAAGGAGAAATAAGAAGAGAGCGCAAATACTGCACTGGAAGAGCAGAGAGAATGAGCGCTAGGCAGATGCTGGATAGGGGAGGAAAGGAGAGAGAGAGAGAACGAATGCTGGATGGAGGAGAAGAGAGAGAAAAGACAGAAGCTGGATGGAAAGAGGAAATAAGGGGTGAGAAGGCAGATGCTGGATGAAGGAGAGAGAAAGAGAGCAGATGCTGGGTGAGGGGTGGAGGGTGCCTCTTCTCTGAACTTAGTACCTGGATGTCCAGCCATCATCTGAAATTGGACATGGCCAAAACTGAGCTCCTTATCTTTCCCCCTAACCCACCTCCCCCTTCCTCCTTTCTCTATTTCTGTGGATAACACTCTACTCCCCCCTACTGTGTTTCCTTGTCTCACAACCTTGGTGTCATCTTTGCCTCCTCCTCTCTTTCTCCACACACATCCAACAGATAGCTAAAACCTGTCCTTTCTTTGGCAAATTCACCCCTTCCTTTTTGAAACACACCACTGAGACCCTTATCCATTCTCTAGTCACCTCCCATCTAGACTATTGCAACCTTCTCTTCACTGGTCTTTCTCTGTATCATCTCTCTCCACTTCAATCTGTTCAAAACTAAGTTGCACGACTAATCTTCCGTCAGTGTTGCTAAGCTCATGCCACCCCTCTTCTCGGAAATAGCCAATACAAAACAAAATGCTGCACAGTTATGTTTGTTATAATATTCTCACTGTAGAGAAGAAGAGAAGGACTTCAGCATCCTTATACTGGATGGGGCTATTCATTAAAATGACTTTTACAATCACAGCCATTTAGTCAATCCCCTATTAGTACTATCACAGGTCCTTTCCTCCCCCATCCTTCAGTCATAATCGTTAAACAGACTTATCTTTGAATGTTTGTCGTTCATTAATAGATCTCAAAACAATCCCACAGTCCTGACGTTGACAGTGTTTCGCCTACACTGCTTCAGAGGACTCGACCAGGGATGTCTCTGTAAAAATCAAGAAACGTGTGTTCAAACCTCATGTCATACCAAACATATACAGGGTGGCCCAAAAAAAGTGAGAACATCTCATAGCGTATAAGTTATTTAAAAATTCAGATGTAAACGATTGACAAATTAAAAAAAAAAAAGATGGCGACCGGAAATTGTCGAAATAAAGACGTTATATAGCTAAAAAAGGTAAATAAGTAAACTATTTAAGCTTTTAATTTACGAGATGTTCTCACTTTTTTTGGCAGACACAAGGAGCAGGAGATATTGGAAGAGCAAAGGGTCTTTATTATGCAAAGGGAACCCCAACGCGTTTCGGCAACGCCTTCCTCAGGGGGAGTGACACTAATAAATAAAAATTATATAAACATTAATTATAAAAAAACAATTAAAAAAACAATTAAAAACAGTTAAAATATGATTAAAATGTGAAAGCACCGGCATGACATACAACATAAGATAGTCTAATAATAACGATGTGAACAAAACGCAAAAGCAGGGCTGAGGGAACAAAATAAAACATACCAACCTAATTAGAACAACAAGAGAACAAACTAATTGATATTGAATCATAAAAATGGTGTGAAAGGGTACTGTGTCTTAACTATAACAGCCTATGATTGCATAATGTACATAGAAAATGATAAACTATGGAAATAAATATGCAATCATATAGCTGAATAAAAATCTATTGTGAAATGATAAAACTGGGAACAGCATATCCAAGTAAATATGACAATAAATATAAATATGAAACACTTAGCTAAACCAATAAAATATCAGTATAAATATAACAATAAATATAATTGTACCAAACATGCATAATAATGGGAAAAAATAAAAACACAAAATTAAAATATAAAACAAACTGAATGAAATGGTAACTATAGAAATTGATATGTAACCGTAAAGCTAAAATATTAATCTATTGTGAAATAGTAAAACTGAGAGCAGCATGTACAAATAAATATGACAATAAGTATAAATATAAAACACTTAACTAAACCAATAAAATTTCAATATAAATATAACAATAAATATAATTGTACCAAACATGCATTCATAATAAGAAAAATTTAAAAATAAAAACGTAAAAAACAGAGGAAGACAAAGCATTATTGGTAAAATCACATAAAAAGATAAATAACAGGCAACATGAATCTAAAATACTATTGACAGAGCAATAGTAAAACCATATGTGAATTGATGAGCCAAGGAGAACAGTGGTGTACCATGGCCGAACAGATGTAGAACATGTGTGACTGATAAAAACATAAAAAAATATAAAAAACATAACATAATAAACTGTGACATAATAAATAAACTGCTGAAAACAAAAAATAGAATTAAAATGGAATTAAAATTAAAAAAGGGGGGCTGAATGGTGCAATGGGAATGGAATTGCTTGAAAACCACAGAGGTAAAAGGACTTACAGCTTTCAAAAAACGAGGCTACTATAAGGATGAACCTTTAAAGGTCAATTCTCGTAGTAACCTCACTCTGGGATGGAGGGGGGGGGGCGGGGAAGGATACATTTACAGCTTCCTTTTACCTCTGGTTTTCAAGCAATTCTTTTATGTACAATCTTATAAGAAATTTTATTGTGATGGAAGTTTTCTTTAGTAAGAGCACACACGTTGGCGTGTTTTAAAGATTATTTTTCTAATAGCCCTTTTCTATAGATGGTGTGCATGCGGTAAGTGCTTCCTTATTCCCCGTTTGCTTTGCGGTTTGAAAGTGGCTTTGCTATATATCTTATTTTATTGGGATGTCCCCTAGGATTTCATTATTTGGATCTTTTTTATTTATACGTCAGTACCATGCAGCTATATAAAAAATAAAAAATACTTTTCCTAGTGAGAGCGCATGTGTTAGTGTTTTTTTAAAGGTCAATTCTCGTAGTAACCTCACTCTGGGATGGTGTGGAAGCTGTAAATGTATCCTCCCCCCCCCCTCCCTTTTCTTGTGGTTATAAGCACCTTCTGCTGTATATGCTTTAAATGTAACCCCTTTTGGGGTAGACAAACCAAAAGCGGAACCTAAGGACCAGGCCTACACGTAGGTATATTAATGCAATTAAAGTTTATTAAGGACCCAACTAAAAAGTTTTTGTTCTTTCCTATATTGCAAGACCTTTTGCTGTTTTTAATATTATGTTATATGATGCTATACTTTGTGGTAATATATTTTTCTCCACATTTCATGACTTGTGTTTTTTCGATGTTATTTTGCATGGTATCATACTTTGTGATGTATTTTACATCTTAGTTATATTCGCACTTTTTATGTAATGTCCTTATATGGATGTTTTTACTGCCTGTCAATGTGTTAAGACCCTTTTTAATATTGTATGTACAGTAATCAGTTATATTTTAACATGTGCGTTTTAATGTATGTTTTTTATTTATTTTTAGACCCCTGAAGAAGGCCTCCGGCTGAAACTTTTTAGTTGGGTCCTTAATAAACTTTAATTGCATTAATATACCTACGTGTAGGCCTGGTCCTTAGGTTCCGCTTTTGGTTTGTCTCCTCCTGTTTTCTGCGGATACCTATTCTTCCTCCCTGGTTTTACCCCTTTTGGGGTACCTTTGGTTTTATGACACATGTTTTATCTTCGTTTTTATACATCAGCACTAGGTAGCTATACGAATTCCCCTTAGTAAGAGTGCATGCGTTAGCGGTTTTCTAAATGTTGATTTCTTTAGTAGTCTCATCGTTTGAAAGCTGTAAGCTTTCTTAAATTTTGTTTTTTAAAAAATTTGATTTCGGGGTTTTCAAACTTTCTTTGCTATGTACAATTTTAAAGGAAATTTTACTGTGATGTTTTTTGTGGCTATTTAAAAAGTTTTTTTATATGATATATAAGTTGTTTTATACAATATATAAGTAATTTACAGCTTGGCCGAAGAGACACCCTTCACTTCTTCAAAATGTGGTCTTTTATAATTTAATTTAGGAGTTTTAAACGATTTAGTTGAAGAAATTGGGAAGTTATTTAATGACGTTCTACTTAATACGTCATATATTAGCGTTTTTTGAAGGTTAAATTTTGTTTTAATGGTTTATCTTGTGGTTCTCTTTATGTTTTATTGCAGACTACCTTTGTCTTTTTTAAAAATTTCTTTGAGAGGTGTACATGTGGTTTTAAAAGAGCTGCTGGTCTGACGTTTGACTTCTTTGGAATGTGTAGTGGTATTAGTTTATAGTTGGTAGCGAGTTTTATTGATTTTTATCTATTTACTTATTTATTTATTTATCTATTTATTCATTTTTTATAATGAGATTTTGGATTAACTATATCCATAATGTTACCATAAGGTATTTACTAATTTTGAGGATAGGATATTGAAGATGATTATCTGGAGGGTTAGTGGAAGGTGGTGTGCCCGTTTGTTAATATCAATTGGTAATCATTTTTATAATTTTTTAGTGCAGATGCCTTTTTTTGGTGAAATTCCAATTTGCTGTACAGTGTAAAGGAGTAACTCTGGTAACCCGGAGGCCCTCCTCGCCTCCCTCAGCAAGCCTTAGCACCCCAACATAAATTGACCCCACAAAATACCCAACAACAGAATCTGGTACAAACTTTGGTCGCAGCTTTATTTACAACCTGTAACAACTGGCCCAACACGGGCCTAAATATACAACTTTCAAACATAACCCAGCCCCACACCCCCTTGCCGGACGATGCCCCCACCCGCCATATTAGTAGCAAGGCGGAGCATCCTCCTCCCCCCGAACCCCGCCGCCTGCCTCGCCATACTAGTAGCAAAGGCCGGCCCCCACACCCCCGCTACCGGGCCGAGACCCCCAAGCGGGCTGTCTCGCCCCACCCCAAGGAGCACTTCGCCACCCACTGCTCCTAAACCAGTTCAAGCCCGCGCCGCTTCTGCGAGCGCTGGCTCTCTACCCCGCCCCCACCAGCTGCAACATCCCGAACACTACATCCAAAGGGGGGTGGGCGGGCGGGAACGCGTCTGCTTCCCGAGGAGCCGCGGCGAAAAGGGACAACCACGCGGCTCCTCGCCGACAACTGCTCCGTCCCCCCCGATGCGTGGGCCAATGAAATCGCTCCTTCATGGCAAAGGAGCGATTTCAAATGCCGCGCTCCTCCAGACCTCCTCCCCCCCCCCCGTAACCCCTGTCACGTGCGGGAGGCCGAGGCCGGGCCCGGGCCCAGGTTACTGACAGCCGCGGGACCCGGCCCGCGGCCTCGAGCATTAACTCTGGTAACCCGGAGGCCCTCCTCGCCTCCCTCAGCAAGCCTTAGCACCCCAACATAAATTGCCCCCCACAAAATACCCAACAACAGAATCTGGTACAAACTTTGGTCGCAGCTTTATTTACAACCTGTAACAACCGGCCCAACATGGGCCTAAATATACAGCTTTCAAACATAACCCAGCCCCACACCCCCTTGCCGGACGATGCCCCCACCCGCCATATTAGTAGCAAGGCGGAGCATCCTCCTCCCCCCAAACCCCGCCGCCTGCCTCGCCATACTAGTAGCAAAGGCCGGCCCCCACACCCCCGCTACCGGGCCGAGACCCCCAACCGGGCTGTCTTGCCCCACCCCAAGGAGCACTTCGCCCCCCACTGCTCCTAAACCAGTTCAAGCCCGCGCTGCTTCTGTGAGCGCTGGCTCTCTACCCCGCCACCGGTGCGAGGTATTTACTATCCTCGCACCGCCCCCACCCCATAAAGCTGCGACCAATCATTTCCAGAGCTTCCTGCCAATCATTAAGTAATAAGTCCTGTCCAACTGGGGACAAGTGGTACCCCATCGGTACGATACAGTCCAGCGCAATGTGGATCCGCCCAAGGGTGCTGGACCTGCCATCCTCCAGCCTGCTGCAACCAACGTCCAATCTGCCGGTTGACTTTTGCTAACCCACGCGACCAACGTCGCTGGGACAGGCAGGCCGGCCGCGGGATGATGTCCGACCAGACGATTGCCACACCTGGCCACTGCTCCTGCAGCGCCCGAAGGTCCCGCTGCACCGCTCGAATGAGCTGTCGGCATGTCCAATTGGATAGATCATTCCCTCCAAGATGTATCAACACTCCCATCGGTCGCTGCCGCCGCTCCGCATGCTCCCGAACACAAGGAAGGAGCTGCCACCAGCGCATGCCACGCTCACCCAGCCACACCAACTGAACATTGCAGGACACCAAGCCCAGGTGCGGACCTAGCGGGCGACTCGAGGCTCTGCGCTCCGCCCAGTACACGAACGAATGTCCAAGAATCCACCATACGCCTGCTGGGCCCGTATCGTCACTCTGTGGAGGCCAGCCCTGCAGCAAACCTGAAAAAAGAAACACAGCATTAACACCCCCCCACACCCCCCTCCCCACTCCAGGAGACGCCTCACAGTTGGTCCAGGCGCACATAACCTTCATAGGCCCCGGATCGCCACCTCCCGATCCGTTGAATCACTTCACCCCCAAGCCCCGCCGCAGCTGCACTTGTCGCTGCCCCTATCCGGAAGGAATGAGACGCGTACCGCCACTCATCCAAGCCCAACCGCAGCAAGGCCAGGCGTAGCACCGCCGTGAATTGAAACTGGGTAACCGCGATCCCATCCGAGTGGCAGAAAAAACAGCCTGCAAGATCCGGCCGCCGACGAACGTAAGACGCCAAATTCTGTACCGGACAGGAGCCCAACCCAGGAATTGCTTTCAACAGCACCCACCGGCCAAGGCCCTGCTGGTCCGTCTTCGAGCGTGCAACATAAATCCGTACTAGCGTCTCCTGCAGGTCCACATGTTGAACCTGCAAACCCCCCCAAACACACCGCCTGCAAGACCGTGGGACCAACTCACTAACCCGAAATGCCCCGAAAAAAGCCGTAACAAACAAAGTCCGAAAAAGCACCGTCTCATACGGAGATGCCGCCACCTCCGGCAATACGTCCCATATGCGCAGCAGCAACTCATGAGACACGGGACGGCGCCAATCTCGCAGCCCCGGCTGTGCTTTTTCCCACCCAGCCAAAAGCCACTTTACCACATACGATGCACTGGGGCTGCCCCAGCCCACCACCCTGCTGAAAAAGGAGAAACCGGCCAGCGCCGCACGCACTGCCGACCGGGACCAACCGCACCCTTTCGCCCACACTATAAAAGAACCAGCTAGCATGTCCTCCACTCTACCACCTCTCCAGCCTCTCCCCCATAAAAACTCCCGTACCCTCGCATAACCCCGCCAATAAGCCATCCACGTACCTGGAGCCAAGGAGGACCGCAACAATGCCATCATTCCGGTATCCCAATCCTCCAAAGGTGCTCCGGTACCACTGCCGATGTCTTGTCTGCCCCAGGGGCCAACGCCCGAAACTGCGCCCACTGAAAACGAGACAGAGCATCAGCAATAGCATTCTGAGAACCTGGTACGTGACGCGCCCGAGCCGTGACATTGAGACGAAGACAGGCAAACACAAATACCCGCAACAGCGCCGCAACACACGGACACTTGGGCGAATATCGATTGATGACTTGCACCACCGCAGCGTTGTCGCACCAGAACACCACCCGCTTATCCCGCAACCTTTCCGGCCACACCCAGAAGGCCACCACAATCGGGAACAATTCCAGGAACGTCACATTACGCATCAACCCACTCACTGTCCAAGATGCCGGCCAAGGTGCCACACACCACGAACCTTGACAATACAACCCCATACCCGAACTACCCGCCGCATCGGAAAACAACTCCAAATCCCGGTTGGATAGTTCAGACGACTGCAACACCGAGCAGCCGTTATACTCTGCCAGGAAAGCATCCCAAACCCGCAAGTCGGCCCGCATCCCCGATGTCACCCGGATGCGATGATGCCCACAGCGCACCCCAGCCATAGCCAGGGACAGCCTACGCGCAAACGGCCTCCCCATTGCAATGACTCGACAAGCAAAATTCAAGTGGCCGACCAACACCTGCAGCTCTGACAAAGTCACCTTCGAGGCGGAGCCCACCTCTGCCACCAATAGTCGCAGACGCTCAACTTTATCCCTAGGTAAACGGACCACTAACTCCATCGCATCTATTTCAATCCCCAAGAAGGAAAGACACGTCACCGGTCCCAACGTCTTATCTGCCGCCAATGGGATGCCGAACTCAGCAGCCATCTCAAGGAACAACCCCAGCAAGGATTCACACACCGCGGACTGCGCTGGCCCCACGAACAAAAAATCATCCAGATAATGCACGATAGAATGGCGCCCAGACCGCCTCACCAAAACCCAGTGTAAAAACGAGCTAAAGGCCTCGAAGTAAGCACAAGAGATCGCACAACCCATCGGCAAGCACTTGTCGTAATAATACTGAGCGTCAAAACGAAATCCCAGCAATGGAAAGGCAGACGGGTGAACCAGTAACAGCCTAAAGGCCGATTCGATGTCCACCTTCGCCAACAACGCCCCCTTACCGCACTGGCGCACCAGCTCCAAAGCCTCATCGAAGGACGCATAGCGCACCGAGCATAACTCCTGCGGGATATGGTCATTCACCGAGGCCCCAAGGGGGCAAGACAGATTGTGTATCAAGCGATAACGCCCTGGCTCCTTCTTCGGGATAACCCCAAGCGGTGAAATAATAAACGGCGAAAAGGGTGGCCGGTCGAATGGTCCGGCAACTCTGCCCAACGCACGTTCCGCCGCAATCTTTGCACAGGCCACCTCCGCTAGCCGGAGAACCGAGCTAGCATTGCCAGCTGCCACCTCCAAGACCTCCCCCTGAAACGGGATATGAAAGCCCTCTGAAAAACCAGCCCACAACATGGTCCCCGCCTTGCCGTGCCTGTTCTTCGCATAAAGTTCCAGCCACGGCTGTAACGCCTGAATCTTGATAGGGGTAGGCGCCAACCCCCCGCTCCACTCTTCACTTACCCCCAACCGGTGCTCCTGGCACACCTTTTCGGCTGCACTTCGCGGCCGAGTGACCGGCACCACAGAGCAAGCAGGCGTGCTGAAACTTACAGTCCGTAAAGGGACAGGAAGCTTTATTGAAGCGCCAGCAAAGATCTCCACCAGGTCCGCTCGGTCCGACTTTGGTCGTATCTGGCACTGGGCCCGCTGCCCAAAAGGACCGAAAACCCGCCGCCGAAGGATTGCCTACTGCCCTAACTTGACCTGCGCCCCCCCACTCCTCCCTTTTTGGCAGACATTTACGTCAGCCAAAGGTTAATATCCTTCATCCCCCAAGACAGTTGCCGATTCTCCTCCATCATATCACGAAACTCCTCGTCGTAATTGAGCCAGGCCCAACCCTCGTGCGCCTGGGATGCCGCTAAGATGGCATCTGCATAAGCCAGCAGCTCACCATAACGACTCGGGTCCTCATGCCCACATACGCTCGCCAAACGCAAAAAGGCCCGGGTCCAATTTAAAGTGTTCCGGGAAACCTTACACACCCTCCCCGCCTTTTCATCCTCCTTACATTTTTTCCTACTCTCCCCCGAGCGCTTCCTCCCCTCCAGTAGCCTGAAAATATCAATATAATGCCGCTTCACGATCCGCCGCCTCAACTTGCGCGGAACACTCTCCCACAACTCCGCGCAACGCACAACCGATGACCCCGCCCCGTCACCTGCCCACGCCACCACCGTGGAGGCATTAGAGGAACTATCCGATGACAAAGAAGACGAAGACGAGGACGACGCGCTCCGCCTACAATGAGGCTTGTGCTGCTTCTTCGCCTTGGCTTTGCGTGCAAGCGAAGCACCCTCCCCCGCCGGCAACAACCCCCCAACTCCGCCAACCGCATTCCCGGGACACTCACCTGCGGCAACTTGCTCTGCCGTCTCTGGCACCACCGAGGTCGGACCGGTCTGATCCACTCTCTGCGACATCACCGTCTGGCTGCCACCTACAACACCTGCCGCAGCCACAGCACTCGCTGGAACCTGCAGAGGGAGAGAAGCACCCACAACCGGAGGAGGAGAAACACCAACACCCGGAGTAGCCATCCCATAATGCCCCATCCCCCAACCGGCTCCCCCCCTTGAGGCCCTGCCGAGGTACCCAAACCCCCGGCCGCCCAGCCTGCTGCCCCCCAGGGAAGCTGTCCCCCGCCACTCTGAAAGCCAACCCCCACCCAGTCCCCCCCAACCACACCCCCAAGGACCCATGCTCGTGGGCTGTCCGGACAAAGGGGACCAGCCCGCCCACCCATCACCACGCACACCCGGCCTCCCCCGCCCCAACGGAAATGACCCGTAAGCACCTGCGCCAACCGGACCGCAGGGAACCCCAGCAGGGCTGAAGCCCATGTCCTGAGCCCACCCCAACCCCCCCCGTCCATCTGTTCCCCCCCGTCCCCCACCAACCCCCGCGAAACTCCCCTATCTGCAATGCCCCCTTCCCCTACCCCGTCCAACACAGAACCTGGCACCCCTGTCTTGGGCCCCACAATCTCAGCTGGTGCACCAACGGGCACCCCCAAACCCAACAATCCTTCTGCAGGAGCAGACAAAGACCCCCGACTCCCAGTCCCCCTCCCTCGATTCCTAGCTCTTCCCCCTGCCCCCCGCATACTCCGACCGCCTGCCCTGGCCCCCTTGGCTGAACCAGCTCCCCGCGACCCTCTAGTGCTCCCCCCCGCCCTGGCAGCCGAGTCACCTCCCTTCTGCCGCCCCTTAGCCCCTTTACCCGGGCGTGCCATACCCCCTCAGCCCTCAAGAAGGAAGGCTGCGTGCCCTCTCTTCTGACTTGGTTTCTTTATTATTTTTTTTTAATGTAATTTATGCCCTGTAGTAGCAACAATTACCCACTCTAGCAGGCCACAAAAATGCCCACTGTTTCCCCCCAGCCGACGCACCCCTCACTGGAAACAATATTTCCCCCCCCCCCCGTGCTGAAAACTCACCCGGGCCCCCCCCTAAGGGCAGCCAAAACGCCCCGGCAGCAAACTCCCTCCCGACCTGGAAAACCACGGTGCAGCACGGCCGAGGACACCGATCTCCAAAAACGCGTCCGCTTCCCGAGGAGCCGCGGCGAAAAGGGACAGCCACGCGGCTCCTCGCCGACAACTGCTCCACCCCCCCCAATGCGTGGGCCAATGAAATCGCTCCTTAATGGCAAAGGAGCGATTTCAAATGCTGCGCTCCTCCAGACCTCCTCCCCCCCCCTGTAACCCCTGTCACGTGCGGGAGGCCGAGGCCGGGCCCGGGCCCAGGTTACTGACGGCTGCGGGACCCGGCCCGCGGCCTCGAGCATTTTTCTCCTTTTTCACACGCGTTGGGAAATCAGCCTTAAAGGTAAAGATGTAGACTCTATTGATACACTTCTTTATATGTTTGGTCCTGTATGTGCGCTTGTTTTTTGTTTTTGTTTTGATTATACATATCTAATTTATACATGTTCTCTTCCTCTCCCAAAAAGGTGTAATATTAGATAGATATATATTTTCAAGGATAAAAACAGGTATGTGTCACTTTTAACTTTGATGTTTTTTATTATTTATCATTTTTTATTAATTCTTGTTTTATCTGGATATAATTATTTAATATGATTTTTATTATTATTTTTATCATTTTATATAAGTATATACAACTTATTATAATTTTTGAGCTTGTTTGTTTATGTTTAATCTTTTGATTTATTTATTAATATGCATGTTATTTATATACTATTCTAAGACTTATGGTGTCTTATTGTTTTATTGGTATTATTAACATGTCTATTTATGTATTTGTAGCTTTTAAGTCCACTTTAGTGCCCCTGAGGAAGGCAGCGAAACACGGCCTGTGTCGGGCTAGTGGCAGTTGTTTCTCAATGAAGATTGTTTTATCCTTTGGAGTTATCCACGTTTTTGTACTGGTTCTGAGCATTGAGTAGGAGCAGCAAGGGATATAGATCTTCCAGAAGTTGATTGATTGGCTTTGGTGTAGGCACTGGGGTTTGTGATACAATGTTTTGTATTTGTCCACATAAGTGGACCTTAATTGACTAATTATGTGACTTCTGAGGTTAATTGGGCCTCCTGGGTCTGGTGCTGGTGTCATTGGTGACTAGAGACTTCAGGCTGTTTGCTGAAAGGTTGTGTTTGATTTTAAAGATGTTAAGTATTGTTTTGTATTTGATGCGGGAGGTAATAGGGAGCCAGTGGAGTTGGTTCAAAATAGATTGCTGTCCAGAGTGACTCCCAGGTATTTCACTTTGGGTTTGATGGGAAATGTGGTGTTCAGATTTAGTTTGGATCGGGGGGGGGGGGGGGGTAAATCCAGAGTTTCGCGTGATTATAAGAGCTTCTGTCTTTTTGTAGTTTATTGTTAGGTTGTTTTGGTTTAGCCAGCATGTCATCTCTTGGAGGCAATCCGCTATTCCTGTGCAGTCTGGATTGTCAAGGTTGACCGGAGTGTAAATCATTATATCGTCTGCATATATGGTGTAGTTGATCCTGTGTTTTTTGATGATGGAGCAGACAGGTTGTATGTATACATTGAATAGAAGGGCGGAAAGGGAGGAGCCTTGTGGCATGCCCTGAGAATGATGTGGCCGTATTTAACCTGAAGTTGTCTGTTTGTAAGGTAAGAGATAAACCATTTCATGGTGCTGTCATGCAGCCCAATATCTTCTAGTCTTCACAGTAGTATGCTATGCAATATCGTGTCAAAGGCAGAGGTGGTATAGATGAAAATGAAGAGAACTCCCATCTTGATGATGTCGATAATTCTGATCAGGTTGTCGAAGAGGAATATCAGAAGGGTTTCGACACTATGGTTTGGTTGAAAGCCATGCTGTTGCAGGTCCAATGGAGCTTGGGAGTCCTGGAGTGGGTCCTGGAGTTGGCATTGTACTGTTTTTTTCAATGATCTTGGTTAGAAAGGGGAGGCTTGAGATGGGCCGGCAAGCGGCTGGGTCGGTTTTGCTTATGGCAGTATTCTTGGGTATTGGACGGATCGTAGCAAGTTTTAGTGCATCAGGCATGCTACCTTGAGCGAGGGATTGGCGGACAATGTTGTGGATGAATTGATGGATCTCATCTTTGGAAGATTTAATCCAGGCTACTGGGCATGGATCTGTAGGACAGTGCTGATGTTGAGCGCAGAGATGATTTGGGTTATTTGCTCAGCTGATGGGAAGCTGAATAGAAGCTGATGCTTGGCTTTATGGAAGAGTGGCCAGAAAAAAGCCATTGCTTAAAGTAAGAAATAATAAAACATGTTTGGAGTTTGTACAACAGCATATGGCGGACCCCCCCCCCCCCAACACATGGGAAAAGGTTCTCTGGTCAGATGAGACGAAAATTGAACTTTTTGACTATCATGGGAAACGCCATGTGTGGCACAAACCCAACACTTCCCATCACCTGAGAACACTATTCTCACAGTGAAATATGGTGGTGGCAGCAGCATGCTGCGGGGATGTTTTTCATCGGAAGGGACAGGAAAACTGGTCAGGATTGAAGGAATGATGGATGGCACTAAATACAGGGCAGTTCTTGAGGAAAACCAGTTTGTCAGCCAGAGATTTAAGACTGGGATGAAGGTTCAACTTCCAGCAGAACAATGACCCTAAACATACTGCTAAAGCTACACTGGAGTGGTTTAAAGGGAAACATTTAAATGTCTTGGAATGGCCTAGTCAAAGCCCAGACCTCAATCCAATTGAGCATCTGTGGCATTACTTGATTGCTGTACACCAATGCAACCCATCTAACTAGAAGGAGTTGGAACAGTTTTGCCTTGAGGAATGGTTGAAAATCTCAGTGGCTAGATGTGCTAAGCTAATAGAGACATACCCCAAGAGACTTGCAGCTGTAATTGCAGCAAAAGGTGGCTGTACAAATTATTGACTTTGGGAGAGGAGGTGGGAATACCTATGCACACTCCCGATTTCTGTTTTTATTTTGTCTTAATTATTGTTTGTGTCACAGTAAAGGATATTTTGCATCTTCAAAGTGGTAGACATTTTGTGTAAATCACATGGTGCTAACCTCCAAAACTCCATTTTAATTCCAGGTTGTGATGCGACAAAACAGGACAAACACCGAGGGGATGAATACTTTTACACAAGGCATTGCATGTGTTTCCTTACCATTCCCCTTCATATACCATAGTCCACAATTGTTGTGTTGTCTACCTTGACTAGACTGTAGAGCAGGGACTGTCTCTTACATGTCTCTGTGGGATCCAAAAGCAGAAGCACACACGCTTGCAGAAAGAGCACTGGCAAAAGAAGGCGAGGTGTAGAAAGATCTATATAAACCACCCTGAAAACAGCTTGGTGGAAAACAGTATTGGGGTTTTAATAAAGACTGCTGTTTTCCACCAAGCTGTTTTAAGGGTGGTTTATGCAGATCTTTCTACATCTCGCCCTCTTTTGTCTTAAATTTCTCTGTACAGCATTGCATATGCCTTATAGTGCTACAGAAATGATGAGGAGTGGAATGAGCCCCACACCAAAAGGGAAAGAAAACCTTACAAATTGAGTTAAAAATGATTTTGAAGAAAAAAAAGCTACCAGAAGCAAAATGATTAATAAAAAAATGTTCAGATGACAAAGGTATAAAAAAGCTTTATTTTAATTTGGTGTTTGGTACATGTCAGCTTTGCTAATGTGCATCTCTTACGTCTTTGTATTTTGCTCATTGCAAAAGATGCATTTGTTTGTTTTTCTGTATCTTTGCATCGTGTGAGAGGCTGGCCTCTTGGTTTCCATTTCAATTTGTATCTGCACATTTCTGATTTGTAATCCCTTATGCTGTTTTAGCCAAGGGTTGGTCTGTATTTTGCATATGTGACTGTGTTGAAGGATTCTGCTTTTAGTGCATAGTTTCTATGCAGGGAGTTGGAGTAGTCTAGCTCACTTTGTTTTTCTGATAAGAGCTATTTTGGCATTCTAGGGCTTAGTGTAAATTTTCCAGTGTATTTGTTTGAGTTATGGGTGGTGTTACTTATTTGGTATGGCAGCTTTGCTACATTTGTGCTGAGTATGTGTGTGTCAGGCTTTTTTTTAATAGAGTTTTCTGTTTTATAGTCTGCATGGCAGTGGAGGGAATTTGTGTTGCTGCTACTGAGATGACACTAGAATTTGAATACTTTTTATGGTAGAGTTGTAAGGGAAAACCTGTAGTTCTCATTGTCTTGTATTTCTGTCAGGCTATCAACCCAGTGTTTTTATGATACAGCGATGATATAGTGTTTACTTTGTTTTCCTTGGATGAGCTATGTGATCATATTCTATATCTTTCTATATTCTATCTTTCTATATTCAAGCCTGCTGACATCAGCAAGTCACATCCAATCATGAGATGGGAAAACATTTATTGATGTAGATTGGAGGGTTGTGGGATCTCGGTGTCATTTGAGATATCCCATGGTCTGGTATGAAAAAAACTTCCCTAGGCCAATATTTTCCTGCAGTAGGGCTGATTCTAACTATGGGCAATAGGGACAACTGCCCCAGGCCCCTTCATTATGGAGGGCCCAGCTGCCTATAGGTAAATTTAGCCCTGCGTGCAGGCTGTTGAAAAATTCTTCTCTGCACGTTTCCTAATGGTGATTTCACATGGTTGTATTAACCACTAACCCTCTGTGAAGCTGGAAACACTGTTTGACTAAACATTTAATGGATAAAGCTGATATGTGATAAAGGAGGGGGGAGGGTATGCCAAGTTTGAGTTGCACAGGGTGCAATTATAGCTTGAGACAGAGCAGGCATTTTACAATATCACACAACTTTGTAAAAAAAAAAAAAAACACTGCAAGTCAGAACAAAGCCCAGGTGGCTGGAAGAATACTTAGATATCTTGAAGATCTCCCAGTGTTTGCCAGTGTTACCAACAGAGGAAAACAAATTCTACAAAATTTGACAAGTGTGCTCTTAATTTGTCAAAACAAGTTCTCCAACCTCTATTTAAAACCAACATGCAAGTCATGTATTTTCATATATGTATATTTATAGAGGCATAATTAGCCCTTTATAATTTAGCTTGCACTCTTTTTATACTATAACTTTGTTTTCATGGTTTATTAGGACTTCTGGTTCTGTGATTATCTATTTATTTACTGTGTTTCTTTAATAATTTTTGCAAGCAATTGCATGCTGATAGCATCATAATTTAAATATGTAAAAGCAGTGGGCCCAATATTGAGTTGCGACGGCTATGCGCCTCTCTTAGATCCACGTCCGGAAGGACCTGCAGATCACAAATCTCTTTTCCAGCCCAGACGGGCTCCTGCATTCGTGAGCCCCATCTGTGCCGCAGACAACTCCCCACACAACAAAACCTCTGATTTAGTAACATTAAAGACCAGGAGGTGGGCCTGCAACCAGATTACAATTTCCTCCAAACACTGATTGAGTTGCTGAAACACCACAGACTCCTCCTCTTCAACCACCACAAGCAACTGTATGTCATCCACATACATAAAGCCAGAAAAACTATTTCTCCTGCAAATAGCCCCTACCGAGCTCAAATAGAAATTAAATGTAACAGGAGATGACCCCACATTCCGGCACTCACACAGAGGATGACAGAGTCCTCCAGCATACGTGAAATCTCCAGTCAGACAGGAAAGATCCTATCCATTGCAGAACCATCCCCCCCCCCCAATCCCCAAGGCGCTACACCATGCCACCAAGATGTTATTTATTTATTTAGCTGTGCTTATGTACCGCTTTTCGTCGGGTCAAAGCGGTTTACAATAAACGATAGGGAAATACATCAAAACAGGTTATGACATATTTACAGGGGAGGGGTTATCCCTTCACCAAGGGGGTTTAACATATTTACATTCTTGATTTAGTATCCATCAGGGTTATCTACGGTTCTCGTCCCAGTCAACCAAATCAAATGTTGCAGACAGATAAAACGTCACCACCAATGCCGTTTTTCCTGCATCTCATGCCCTACCCAACCAGTCCTACCCAAAACCCCTTCAGAACCCTTCTTGACCTCAATGAAACCCACCCTCCTGATCCAGAAAATCAGTCAGTTGTTGCAAACAGCCTTTTCTATGATCTTAGCCAGGCTCATTAATGAGGAATTAGGACGCAAATTGGAACAGCATAGCTCGGGTCCTTTCTTGAGAATAGGAGTCACCATGGCTTCCTTTAACTCTAAGAGATAACAACCTTGACTTTAAAGAAGCATCCACCTAGTCAGTTATCCACCCTAGGACCTCCTCTGAAGCCCTTTGCAGGAGCTGTCCTGGCACCAGGTCTAAATGTATCCATGTAAGGTGTAACCCTCATGCACACCCTCAACTTTCACCTTGGAAAAGGATTCCCACTTCACTTCTGCATCTGCCAGGTTCACTGCACACACTGCACCCCCTCCTTTGATTTTCAGCCCCTCCACCTTCCCTACAAAGTAATCCACAACCTGTTCTACATCAAGAACACCACTCCCTCTTCCCTGTCCCCCTATCTCTGACCCAAAAGCTGGCAAGCCACCCAAAAACCTACCTATAGCTTAGTCCCTGCCGCCCTAATCTGTGCCAGAGAAAACCCTCACTTTGCCTCATTCTCCCATTGGCACCAGCACTGTAAATCCCAACTACACCCTGTTTTCTGGCAATGGTGCTCCAAATGGCACAATTCCTGTTTAATCGTGTTCCGTAGAGAACCAGGCCCGATTATGCAACTGATCTGTCTGAACTCAGATCTACCATAGTGGTGCTGCATCCTCCAAGGCTGCCTACATGGCCTCAGCCCACCCCTGCACCTGATCCTCCACCTGGCCCCCGTGTACCCCCAACCTTTGCTGCAATGCCTCTGACCATAACCAAGACTTCTCAATAGTTCCACGCCTTCCACAAACAGCACCCTCACTAGAACGGTTACCCGTCCCTCCGCCCAATAAAACAAAAAAGATCAAAAAGTGATATGACCAGGGAACCCGCAACTGAAGATAGGGGAGGTTCTGTGGGTTTGGAGAAGGACTGATGTGGTCCCTCTTCATAAATGTGGTAAAGAGAAGAGGTGGCAAACTACAGACCGTCAAGCCTTGCCTCGGTGGTAGGAAAAGTAATGGATACACTGCTGAAAGAAAGAATAATGGTCTATCTAGAATCCAATGGGTTGCAAGATCTGAGGCAACATGGTTTTACCAAGGGAAGATTGTGCCAAACTAATCTGATTTCTTTGACTGGGTGAACAAGAACTAGATCAAGGGCATTCAATGGATATGATCTACTTAGATTTCAGCAAAGCATTTGATACTGTTTCTCTCAGGAGGCTTGTGAATAAACTTAGCAGTCTGGGGATGGGTCCCAAGGTGGTAAACTGGATCAGGACAAGAGGGTGATGATGAGTGGAATTCACTTGGAAGAAAGGAGGGTGAGTAGTGGAGTGCCTCAGGGATTGATCCTGGGACCAATACTGTTCACTGTCTTTGTGGGTGATATTGTTGAATGGTTAAAAAGAAAAATTTGTCTTTTTGCAGATGACACAAAGATGTGCAATAGAGCAGACATCTCAGAGGGAGTAGACAAGAGAAAAGATCTACAAAAATTAGAAGAATGGTCTAATTCTTGGCATTTAAGGTTTATTGTGAAAAAATGCAGAGTGATGAACTTGGATGCAGAAATCCAAAGGAGTTGTATGTGATAGCGGGGAGAAGTCTCCCTAGGCGAACCTCATCTCTTGCGCTCGCCTCCCCAAAATGCCACCACTGTCATCCCTCTCCAAGACATACAACATGGCAGTGGCTACAAACAGCCCCGTGGCACGTACCTTTAAGCTTTAGCTCCACAGGACTGTTTGCTTCCACCCCTCTCCGACACCTGATTCTGATTCCTGGGTGATATGTCCTGTGAAATTCTTTGTTTTATTCTCCCTTTCCGAATAATTCCCAACATATTATTTGCTCTTTTGGCCACTGCTGCACACCAAGCAGAAGATTTAAACATATTGTCCGTGATGATACTTGGATATCTTCCCTGGGTGATGACTCGTAATGTCGAACCTAGCATTGTCTAGCTGTAACTTGGCTTATTCTGCACTACTGTATGTCCATCACTTTGCACTTGTCCACATTCATTTTAATCTGCTATTTGAATGCCCAGTCTCCCAAGTTCCTCCTGCAATTTCTCACAATCTGCATGCAATTTAATAACTTTAAATATTTCGGTGTCATCTGCAAATTTAATAACCTCGCCATTTATAAATATGTTAAAAAGAACTGGTCCTAGTTCAGATCCCTGGATCTCTGTGTGTCTTCGAGTCAGTCCTGACTCCTGGCGACCCAGAAGCTCCTGGGTTTTCTTGGCAGTGTCACCGGAAGTAGATTGCTAGGCCTTTCTTCCGAGGCAATGGAGGGTTAAGTGACTTGCCCAAGGCCACAAGGAGTGCTAGTGGGAATTGAACCCTGGAGTACTCCACTATTCACCTTTCTTTGTTGAGAATTAACTATACAAACTCACATGCTCGATATCTTATCCCACTGAATCGTGGTCTTGATGTTGTAGTGTCATGGAGAGGAAAGAAACTACTTAAGTTGAATCCCAGTAAAACCGTCACAGTGTGGATTACTGATAGACCTATGTGTTTAATGCTGTGCATCTCCTTATGTGGGTTGCTAATTGCTCTGATCGAATTCTTCAGATATTTAGGCATTATTATCAATTCAAGGTTGATTCTCTACACTCCTACCTAGATGTTCCAGATCAACACGCTCTGATTCACAGACTTATAATGTCCCACCTTGACTATTGTAACATTGTTTATTCTGCTACTAAGCAAAACATATAAAATGACTCCAGACAATTCAGAATGCAGCAATTAGAATTCCGTCTCATGTGTGTAAATTTGGTCATGTAATGCCAGTATTTCTTTTAATCCCTAGCTCCTTCTGGCTTTTCAAATTCATGTTAACATTCTTCTTTTGGGCAACAGGGGTTTCATCCTATGTTTATTCAATGCTTACATTTTGTGCTCCTCCTCATCTTCTTAGGTCGCTTTATGAGCACCTATTGTCTGTCCTTCCACAATCACGGGCTTGAATCCGCTAGGCAGGCAGCCTTCCTTCCTTTTCATGGCCCCTTCCCTGTGAAACGCCTTGCCTCTGCTGCGTCCCTTTGAATCCTCTTATTGAAAGCTTAAGGTGAGTCTAGAGCAGGGCCGGCCCATCCATTGAGCAAGAATGTTTTTTGCACAGGGCCCCGCATTTCAGTGGGCCCCGCGCAAAGAACATTCTGCTTTAAAAATAAATTAAATTGAAAAAAAAAAAGCTGGGGGCTGCTGCTGCTGCTGCCGCCGCCACGGCAGCAGCAGAATTGACTGTCCCGCGGGGCCCCCCCCCCCCGCCCGGCTGAGCCCTCCCTGCCCAGCAGAACCTCTCTGCGATGGCTTTCAGATCCACGAAGGGAGAGTGTCTCCTCGCGGCTCTGTTAAGCCTGCAGGGGCTGATGGGAAATTTCCCATCAGCCTCTGCGGGCTTAACAGAGCCGCAAGGGAGACAGTGAGACACTCTCCCTTAGCGGATCTAAAAGCCGTCGCGGAGAGGCTCAGCCGGGCAGGGAGCGCTCAGCCGGGCAGGGAGGGCCCCGCGTGACAGTCAATTCTGTCACTGTCGCAGCGGCAGCATCCAGCTTTTTTTTTAAATTTTCCCTGGGCCGATTGGGGAGGGGGGGTTAAGACTGGTAATGGGCTGTGGGCTGATGGGGGGTTTAGGACTGGAAATGGTCTATGGGGGGGCTAGGACTGGAAATGGGCTGATGGGGGGGTTAGGACTGGAGGTGGGCTGATGGGGTTAGGACTGGTAATGGGCTGTGCACTGATGGGGGGTTAGGACTGGTAATGGGCTATGGGGGGGCTAAGTCTGGAAATGGGGTGATGGGGGGGTTAGGACTGGAAATGGGCTGATGGGGTTAGGACTGGAAGTGGGCTGATGGGGGGTTAGGACTGGTAATGGGCCATGGGGGGGGGCTTAAACTGAAAATGGGGTGATGGGGGGTTAGGACTGGAAGTGGGTTGATGGGGGGCTAGGACTGGTAATGGGTTGGGGGGTTGCTAGGACTGGAAATGGGCTGAGTGGAAGGGGAGGCTTGAACTGCAAATAGCTGATGGGGACGGGGACTTGGAATGGAAATGGGCTGTGAGGGGAGGGAGCTAGGACAGGAAATGGGCTGATGGGGCAGATAGGATAGGACAGGAAATGGGCTGATGGGGCAGCTAGGATAGGGCTGGAAATGGGCTGTTGGGGGAGCTAAGATTGGAAATGGGCTGTGGTGGGGGCTTGGATTGAAATGGACTCATGTAGGGACTAGAACTGGAAGTAGGCTCATGGGGGACTTGGATTGGAATTGGGCTGAGTGGAGGGGAGCTAGGATTTGACATGGGCTGACGGTGGGGCTAGGAAAGGACTGGAAATGGGCTGATGGGGGACTGGGATTGGAAATGAGCTGATGGAGGGACTCGGATAGGACTGGAAATGGATGGGGGAGCTAGGACTGGAAATGGGCTGATGGGGGGCTAGGACTGGAAATGGGCTGATGTAGGGACTAGAAGGGAGCGGATGCTGGGTGAGGCTGGAACTAGAAGGGAGCTGATGTTGGGGGAGGATTAGAATGGGATGGGGCTGGGAGAGTGAAATGGAGAGGGGAAAAATATTTTGTGTGGGAGGGATGAAAAATCTACAATTGGCCGGGTATTGGGAGAGTAAGTGGGGATTGAGGATGGAGGGTAAAATTTGAGTGGATGAAATAGGAATGAGGAAAGAGCAAAAGGAGAAAGATTAGTATGTTAAAGCAGATGTAGAGAGAGAATGGAAAAAACTAGAAGAGAGAAGAAAGGACAAATGGACAGCAGACGATGGAGAGTTAGCAGAAGACACGAAGAAACCAGAAGAAAGTGGCTGGAGCAATTGCAACTGAAAAAAATAATGCACAAAAGGTAGAAAAATATCTCTTTATTTTGAATTTATTAACTGGAATATGACAGCTCTGGGAAATGTGCATCATTAACATCTGCGCTTTGTGTAGTACAAGAGGAAATTCATTTACAGTTTTATTTCTACAGTGTTGTTGTACATTCCAAGTTTGGCTTTTGGGGTTCCCAGTTTAATTATTGCCTGTTTCTAAATTGTGATTCCTTGTTTGGTGATGGTCTATGTTCTGCATGTGTAACTGAGCTGAGGTATTCTGCTTATGTAATTCCTATTTGACATTGCCACTTGTTCTCTTTCCCCAGTAGGTCATGTATTGTTCTCTAAAATGTATTTGTTTAATATTTGCAGTGTTGCCTTTTGATAGGTAGGGTATGGTGCTTTGTGAGTTCTGGTAGTGCTGTTAGGATACGGCAGGTTTGCTATGGGTTCTTAATGGGCAGTGTTTGTAGTAATTCCTAATGTGCCTGGCGGTTGGCACTGGATTATAGTAATGTAGAAATCTTTTAGTCTTTCTTTATCTATACATTCATTAAGTGACGTGTTTGCTAAAAGTTAGTGTATGGTAACATTATGCAAATATTTATGCAAATAATGCCACTTATGCAAATGAGGTCCCACACTGAGTCTCCGCACATGGCCCCGCACCCTCCTTGGGCCGCCCCTGGTCTAGAGACCCATTTTTTTGCACTCTCATTCAGTGGTTTCAAGTGTGTGGAAAGGGGAGACGGGGTGAGGAAGGTGCACTTAATGCCACCCACTGAGGTGGCAGTAAGTGCAACTGTGGTAAGTGCCACATCGATGGGAAGGAGGCGCCAAAATAATGCCCGCACTATCGATGATGTGGATGCTCTGTCAATGAATCACCCATTCTCTGCCCTAACCTGTGCTGCTCAAGTAGCCTGAATTTTATTTCGTGGATACACAGTACTTTTTACCACAGTGCCCTTGGTGCGTGCTGAACCTCATGCTACCCGGTAGCACACTTTAGTATACATGATCCTTAGTCTCCATTGTAGTCTCCAAACACAAACTAAGTTCAACCATCAGTCCGACAGTCCACACTCGACAACGACTGTGTTTCGAAGAAATATTTTCTGCTTCAGGGAAGTGCTCTATTTATCTCAAAATGATCCATCACCAACCATCATGATTTAGACTTCTAAATTCGGTGTCTGCTAAATATTTGAGATCACTTGGCAGCAATTCATTCGGTATCAGGAAAACAAGTGTCAGCCTTATTTTAAGGGATGTCACATTGTCTCAATTACTAGTCTTCTTACATTCAAAATAAAGCCTGCCATTCAACCTCAATATTTAATCTATGAGGGGTTGTAGTTCTTAGGTGAAAAATCTAAAACTGTTCTTGATTATTCAGTTGATGTTCCCTATTGACCTCTGCAAATCAATCCCAATATAATCAATAACTCACCTACGAATATCATTCACTGTGTAATACATCCTCTGCCTGTGTTCCTGTAAGAAAGCAGGTTAATTACCATACAATTCGAATTTTACATTCATTTAAATGCAATTTATTTATTTATTTAACATTTCTTATATACCGCACTGTCATCAGTGCGGTTTACATTGTAATAATAAAACACATAGGCCAAATAACTGGCTTTCGTTTACAGATAACAGGGAATTAAAATGGAGGTAAACCAGGGGAACTATATACAAACTTTGATACTACCTGTTGGGACATATGTCAGCTCTGTACATTCATAAAGGATAGGTATGGGGTTGTGAGGGGGAGGGGGGGGAGGGGGGAGGTATGTCCAGAAGCTTAAAGTGAGTGATAAAAAGGTGGTGTTTGAGGGCCTTTCTAAACTGTCTAAGGTCCCTGATCGCTCTAATGCCGGGAGGGAGTTTATTCCAGCATTTATTCCAGCAACTTTATGCTTAGTTCTTCTAATATATAATAAAGGGCAAAGGCAAAGAATAACATAAATCATAAAGGCACTATTGCAAGTCATTACATAATGAGCTCTAATGAATTTTCCTGTGGTCGGATCTTGCAGAGTTGAGCCTTCAATAGTGGTGGCACATTAGCCACAATGATCAGAGGCTTTATGAGTGCCTTCAACCGGAATAGATTTAAAATTCTGTTTAATCCCAGTCAATTGATCACCAAGATTTCTACCCCTTCTGCATGCAATCAAAGGAGAACAGTCAAAAATAGTATGCAAACTCAAGACATGCTAATACTGAAAAATGGTCTTTGCAAAAAGCTTGGAAAATGCCATAGAAGGCAGAACACAAACAGATCTATCTTTCTTGCTCACATTTGCAATAGCATAAAAGATGTTCTCGATGAGCATATCTGGCTCTTAAATATGCCCGATAAATAACCTGAAGAAGATATGCCCCGTCAAGGAAACAGTCTTTCAAATTAGCTGATTTAAAATCGGTTAAAGAAGAACAAATCCAATTGATTCAGAAGAACTGGTTTATAGGTAAACTTGCTTTTAAATTATTTGGATGACAGCTGTGAAATCTTAAACTGCTATTCCTCTCCATTGGCTTACAAAAGTCTATGTCTTTCAATAATAACAAGAAATTCAGTCTGATGATTGATACTTCATAGTAAATTGTAAATGGGAAATCAAAGAATTGATCCAACTTCCAATTGCCAAGAAATCAAACTCTGTCCCTTGCCAAATATAAAAAACATTATCCAGAAATCTTTATCTAATCTTAATCTTCTCTAAAGACAGCATAAGCACATTGACTGGTCTTGGCTATGAAAGCCACTGCTGCCTCTTGGTTGCCTCCCTTATCTGTCTGTTTCCTACTCAGTCTTTCAGTTTGGAGGAATGGTCTGAACAGGACAGAGTCTGGGTGGTACCATATGCTTTCTGCTTCTTAATAATCGTACTGACTGTGCTCTAAGGGATGTTCAAGGGCGTTGAAATGTTGTTGTTTTTTTATACCGACACCTGGGCCAATCCAACAGAAGGGTCCAGTAGTTTCCAATACACTAAAGAAATCAACCTACTGATAAATATTTACCAAAACCACAGTGTGATTCATCAGTACTTTATCCCTGATCACACTTAAAGTAAAGAAGAAAAAGACCTCAGACACTTAATCCTGCTATTACGGTAATTCTAAGGATTACAGTGAGTATCGATCATTGGTCTAAAAAAACTGTTTTTGGTATTTATCGACAGGTTGGTTTCATTAATAGTTACAATGTGGATGGATATAAAAAACCATCTCCAAGTTCTTTTGCCAGCTCCTTGAGATTCATGCTTTTGTCTTTGCTTTGAAATGCACTACCCAACATAGGGTACCAACAGGAACTGCTGAATGTAGGCTGTGATCATGTGAATCAGTACAGTTTAACACGGGTGAGACAATATCCTTGATATGTGCTTTTAAAGGCAATTGGTTGCCACAGATTTTGAAGTAGTTATTTATATTATTTATATTATTAAACATGATAACACACTATTTTACACATTCAAGGCATGATATAGAAAAGACAATACACCATAAAACCCCTTATATCTGAAACCACCCCTCCCAGACTTACCAAAACCCATCTTGTTGTTGCCCTTCCCCCTCTCTCAGCCCTTGGATTGCTACAGAGGTACGAAGGGTGTGGACACTTATCCAGCCAAGCTATTCCATGTTTTTTTTTTCTACTTAATTTTCTAAAGGTTATTCCATGTGTAAAATTGGTTTTAGTCACAGAAAAGTCCTTTTATAAAATCGCAAGGCTGTTTACACTATGTATATGTATCTCCAGGAACAAGCAGGAATGAGTCTTCACATATGGGTACGTCGGTACCGACGGAGCCTGTGCGGGAACGCTCCCCAGCTTCCCAAAAAGGAAAGCTTTTGGGAGCATCCCACAGCGCCTGCGCGCTGCATTCCCGCCTTTCCTAACCGCCTCTCCCCAGTTCTTCTTTTCCGCGGAGCCAGCAGGTCGTGTTCCTGTCACCGCTGAAGAAGTTCTTTGTTTTATTTTATTTCTTTGGTCGCGTGTCTGCCTTCCCCGACGTCGGACCGGTACCGCCGGTCTTTCTTTCTTTTCTTCTAAAAAAAAAAAATATTTTTCCCTCACTTAGTGTGTTTTTCCTCTTTGGGCCTTAGGCCTCACGAAAAATTTTCCTCATGGAAAAACCAGCCTCCGGGTTTAAAAAATGCACTAAGTGCAGCGGTACTATTTCTGTTACCGACACCCATGAATGGTGTCTTAAATGTTTGGGTCCTGACCACTCCATTTTGGATTGTTCGTCCTGCTCCTTGATGTCTAAACGAGGTTTACAGAACCGAGCAGCTAAGCTCCATGTGCTGTTTCCCTCTGATGCAGCTTCAGTGGCATCAACGTCTTCCAGGGCTGCTTCTTCCTCCCATGGATCTCAGGTAACCAAACATAAATCCAGCCGGTCCTCGAAGGGTAGATCTCCTTCCAAGCATCGAGATGCCTCCAGGCTTGCCCTCGAGGATCCTGCACCGGCAAAACTACCCCGGCGGGAAGCTCCGGCTTCCAAAGCTCCACCTATGGGGTTACAGGTTGATATCGATGGCACGGCCTCGACCGATCACCTGTTAGAATGCTCTGGGGTACCGGCACAACCTTCCGGAACCGAATTCCAGGCATTCATGGCGTCGATGGATGAGAATGTTCTATCCATGCAGCAGGCTATCACGGCCTTCATTCAAGCTGCGACGCCGCTGATACCACAACAAACTCCGTTGTCGGTATCGGCCCAGGTACCGGCACCAATGCCGGTACCGGTACCGACATCGGCCATGGTGTCGTCTGCAGCGGTTCCCTGCCTAGGGATGCCTATCGGTACCGAACCGGTACCGATAACGCCCGATGTCGATACGGCTCGGTACGCGTATCGAGCTTTGAAAGAGCACCCTGACAGTCGATACTTCGATTCCTCCGAAGATTCTGATGCATCGGAGTCATTTGCTGAAGTATCCATAGCCCTTCCTGAAGAGCCTTCTTCTCCAAAAAGAAGAATGTCTCCTCCAGAAGACTTGTCCTTTCAAGACTTCATAAGAGAAGTGGCTAAGGGGCTCTCTATTTCAGTAACCTCTGAATTAGAGCCTAGAGCTAAAAAATTGGATATTTTAGGTTATTCTAAGGATCCTAAGGAGGTAGTCACCTTGCCAATTCATGAGATTCTTTATGATCACATGATTGACTTATGGGAGACTCCTCTCACTATCTCTCCTCATTCTCGTAGGTTGGACACTATGTACCGTGTCCCTCCTTGTCCTGGGTTTCATAAAACACAGCTTCCTCACCATTCTATTGTGGTGGAGTCAGCTATGAAAAAGATAAAGAGTGCAAAAAGATACTCCTCTGCTCCTCCAGGAAGAGAATGCAGGACCTTGGATGCTTTTGGTAGGAAAATCTTCCAAGCCAGTATGCTCATTTCCAGAATCAACTCCTATAGTCTTTATATGGGTATGTTTCTGAAAGAAGTTGCAGATAAGTTGCACACTTTCCTCCCTTTTCTTCCAGAGGATAAAAGGGAAGAATTTCTTATTTGGCTTAAGCATACTCAAGATATTTCAAAGTTTTCCAACCGTGCAGCTTTTGACTCCTTTGAAGGTGCCAGCAGAGCTTCGGCCATTGCCATAGCTGCTCGCAGAATTGCTTGGCTCCAGGCTTCTGATCTAGAATCTTGGGTCCAGGATGGCTTGGGAAATCTTCCCTGTACAGGTGAAAACCTGTTTGGCAAAGATTGGCAAATAAAGCCACTCAAATGGATGCAGAAAATTCTGCTTTGGATAGACTTTCAAAGTCAACCTCCATTCCTGCCAAGAAAAAACCTTTCAAGAAGTCTTTTTTCAAGAAAGGCAGATTCCATCCTGCTTCTGGCCAACAATCATCTACAGATCGTTTTGCTGCTAAGCGTCAGCAACCTAAACAGGCCAGGCCTAAGCCTACAGGGGCTGCTGCAACTCAGCAGACCCAGCCTCCTCAGGGCTTTTGACTTGATGCTAGAGAACAGCCTTTCTGGCTCTGAAACAGCCAGAGCCTCTCACCATTCCAGGAAGGTTAGCTCATTTTGCTCCCAGATGGGAGCAAATTACAGCAGAGCAGTGGACCCTCTCCATTATAAGAGAGGGCTACAAACGTCATTTCTCAAACCTTCCTCCTCACACCATGGTGAGACATTTCAATTCTCCAACATCTCTCCTCGACCTTCTAGGTCAGGAGGTGGCTACCCTTCTTGCCCAAGGGGCAATAGAAGAAGTACCTCTTCTTCAACAAGGGTCAGGGTTTTACTCCCCCTACTTTCTGATCCCAAAGAAAACAGGGGGCTACAGACCCATATTAGATCTCAGAGAATTGAACAAATTTCTATGCAAGGAGAAATTCAAGATGCTTTCTCTTGGCACTCTCCTTCCATACCTTCAGAGTCAGGATTGGCTTTGTTCTCTAGATCTCAAGGATGCGTACACACATGTCCTCATCCATCCATCTCACAGAAGGTTTCTCCGTTTTCTTTTCCAAGGAAAGCATTACCAATACAGGGTGCTTCCTTTTGGTCTGGCCTCTGCTCCAAGAGTGTTCACCAAATGCATGGCAGTAGTAGCTGCATTTCTACGCACTCTGGGAATATTTGTATTCCCATACCTGGACGACTGGCTCATCCGAACTCCATCTCAGTCAGAGGCCCAGACTTCCCTGGACTGCACAAGGCGCATTCTGCAGTATCTGGGACTTGTGGTAAACCTCCCAAAGTCCCAGCTCACCCCTACTCAGTCCCTAGAGTTCATAGGGGCCTGGCTAGATACTACCACTGCAAGGGCCTATCTTCCTCAGGCCCGTTGCCTACGCCTAGTGCAGTTAGCCTCCCAGATTCAGTCAAAGAGCCATTTAACTGCCCGGGAGATGCTACAACTGCTAGGCCACATGGCATCCACAGTGCATGTGGTCCCCTATGCTCGCCTTCACATGAGAGCAGCTCAATGGACTTTGTCCACCCAGTGGACTCAAGCATCAGGGGCTCTGTCAGACAAAATAGCAACCTCCAGGCGCCTCTTTTGGTCTCTCCAGTGGTGGAAGTCCACCCAAAATCTGTTGCTGGGGTCCCCCTTCCAACAGTTGTTGTCCCAGGCAACCCTCACAACAGATGCCTCCCAAACAGGTTGGGGAGCTCATCTGCAAGACCTCTCCACTCAGGGCACTTGGTCTCCACAGGAGACCTCTCTACATATCAACCACTTGGAGCTCCGAGCAGTTTTTCTAGCTCTCAAGGTCTTCCATACCCTTCTCAGCTACAAGACAGTCCTCATTCATACGGACAATCAAGTAGCCATGTTTTACATAAACAAGCAAGGAGGAACTGGCTCTCTGTCGCTTTGCAACGAAGCTTTAAGATTGTGGGCCTTCGCCAGAGAGCATCAAATCCATCTCCTGGCCGTATACCTTCCAGGAATCCAAAACTCATGGGCAGACAGACTCAGTCGAGTTCTGCTTCCACACGAATGGTCCCTGCACATGGACCAGGTACTCAGAATCTTTCAAGAGTAGGGAACCCCCCAGGGGGCGGAGCCTATGACAGTGCAAGATGGCCGCTTGATCTTTTCTCTCCCCGGAATCCTGCTGATTATCCTGACCCTCCGCGCGGAAATATAGCCATCGGTGCTCCTTCACTAGCAAGTTTATCGACATGACATCTAGTAAACCTGCTAGGCTTGATTTCAACGCTCCCGCGGCCTCGGGAACCAAGCGCTTGAAAGCTGATCCCCCTTCGCCGCAAAAAGCCGTAGGCCCGAAAGACGCCAATGTGGGCCTTTCGGAGCTCCTGGCTGAGATCAGAGCTGTGCGCGAGTTGGTCACTGCTAACGGAGATACCCTGAGCGGGGTGCAAGCTGATGTAGCTGAACTTAAAGCTATGAAGGTCCAACTCACTACGCTTGCTGAGAAAATGGACGGGCTCTCTCTAAGAGTGGAGGTGCACGAGGAGCGACTCAAGGAGGTGGCTGCAAATTCTAAACGCATCGCAGCGTTGGAGCGGAACCTCGAGGACCTTAACAACCAGACTCGACGGAATAATATTCGTCTAGTGGGGATACCTGAGGGTGCTGAAGGACGGGATATGATGGCCTTCCTGGGCAAAACCATTCCGGCGCTGTTGCGGCTTGAGTTTGACCGCCCCTTCGAAATAGAGAGGGCTCATCGAGTCCCCACGCAGCAGGATCCCCACTCATCGCGGCCTCGCCCGATCATCATGAAGCTTTTGCGCTTTCAGCATGTGACTCAGGTAATGGCAGCGGCACGGGCACGGGCCCCACTCCAGTTCGAGGGAGCGAACGTTGCTTTCTTCCCGGACTTTAACAAGACCACCGTGGCCCGTCGGAAACAGCTGCTAGCGCTAAGACCGCGCCTGCAAAACCTTCAAGCTCGATTCGGTTTATTTGCTCCAGCCAGGCTCCGAGTCACACTACACAACCAGACTCGCTCCTTTGAAGACCCGAAATCCCTTCTGGCTTTTATTGAAGACCAAGCAGCTGCGGTGATGCGCTGAGGACATTAACTAGTGTGTACTATTGGCGACCCCTTTTGGGCCTGTAATTTGTTTTTGGGGCCTCTCAAGGGGGAGGCAATTTGTTGCCCTTAGTCCACGACTTTGATGTTACAGTGGAGCTGCCTTTAGTGGGCTGGCAATGCGGTGTGTGAGTGTGGGTGGATGATAGCTGTCGGACACAGTGTGGATGGGTGAGTGTATGTAGTTTTCTGTTGGGTGGGGGACAGCTGGTGCGTCATGGGAGCACGGTCCAGGCTGTACTGCTTATTCTACAGCGGGAGGGGATTTTATGTCTGATGTTCATAAGGGGGAGTTAGGTTTCAGAGGGCAATCTTGTGAGATCGATGGTTCACCCAAGTGGGTGGGGTGGGTTGGGGAGGGGGGATGTCTCCATTGACCATGGCTGGGGTATTATTCAGAGCTGGAACTTGATGTTAATGTCTGTAAACCCTACAATTATTGTTTCTCTGTCTACTCACTACAATAGGGTCCCTTAAGGTCCTTTCACTGAATGTGAAAGGGGTAAACAACCCCAGTAAGAGGAAGAAAATTTTACTGTATTGTGCCAAACAGAAGGCGGATGTCGTCCTACTCCAGGAGACCCACCTATCCTCGTCAGAGGTAATGAAAATGGGCGGGGGTCACTACGTAGTTGCGGTACACGCTGCAGCAGTAGGCAAAAGAAATGGGGTTATCACCCTGGTGAGGAAATCCCTTCAGGCCCAGATTGTCTCGGGCTCGGCAGACCCGCAAGGGCGTTGGGCGGTGGTGACACTTTCCCTTCAAGGTGAGCGGCTTGCCGTACTGAATATCTATGGGCCAAATTGTGATGATGTCCCCTTTTTTCAGAAGGTAGCGCTGGTGGCCCATGACCTACGGTCCCTCCCCATGATTTTGGGCGGGGATTTCAACTTGGTGCTGGACCCATTGCTAGACCGGCAGCCGTTTCGATCGGCGAAACAGGGCAGGTCTGTTTCTGTTCTTTTATCTCTGATGCAAGATCTGGGGCTGTATGATGTTTGGCGGACGTTGCACCCCGTGGATAAGGAATTTACTTTCTACTCCCTTCCCCACAAGTCACATTCACACATTGACTTCCTTTTAGTTTCACGATCTCTAGTAGAGTCGGCATTGGAGGCGGGTATTTGTGCTGCCACGGTGTCCGACCACGCTGCGGTCTTCTTGCTCTTTGCATTTGGCCAACCAACTCCCCGGAGCTCAGGATGGTTCTTCCCGAGGGAACTATTGGGGGATCCGTCCTTTTGTGATATGATCCGGCTCAAAGTCAGAGAATATTTTGAGAAGAACCTCCCTTCAGCGACGGCAGGCTGGGCCTGGTGGGAGGCTTTCAAGGCCACCATACGTGCACAGATCACCAGCTATGTTATCCGTCAGTCTAAGATCAGAAAGGCCGAGTTAGCTGAGCTGGAGGTGCAGATCTCCGCTGGTGAGAGGTTACTGAGGACCCGGGTCGACCCCTGTGTTCTCCTGCGCCTACAAAAACTAAGATATCAGTATAATTCTCTTCTCAGCGGGGAAGTGCGCAAGGCCCAGCATATACAAGACGCGTGGTATTATGTTGAGCAAAACAAAGCCGGTAGGCTCTTAGCATCTGTGCTCAGCCCCCCTAGGGGGAAGACTAATATAGTGGCCCTCACCTCAGGTACCCAAGGATTGCTCACGGAGAGTAGTGCGATCGGGGAGTGTTTTAGATCCTTTTATCAAGACCTGTACTCCTCGGCGGGCGAATGTGATGACTCTGTCTACCAATCTTTTCTTGAGAAGTTGCCCCATCCTGTTCTCAGTACCCAACAGAGGGAAGGGTTGAGCCTGCCCATAGATGGAGCAGAAGTCCAAGCGGTCCTTAGAGATGTCCCGGCAGGGAAGGCGGTGGGCCCTGACGGCCTCCCGGCTGAATTTTACCGGGCTTTCCAGGACGAATTAGCCCCCCAGATGGCTTGTTTTTTTCAACTCTTAGTGGAACAAGCCCCTACCATAGGGAGTTTCAACGCAGCAACGGTAGTGGTACTAGCTAAGGAAGGAAGGGATCCCCTGGAGGTGGGCAGTTATCGGCCGATCTCGCTCCTAAATGCCGACTACAAGATGTTCGCTGGAGTGCTCGCTAGACGTCTTTCGAAGGTGGCCTCTGGGTTGATCCACTCGGATCAATGCGGGTTTCTCCCAGGAAGATCAACTGCGGACAACGCTCGCCTTCTCGTAGATCTTTTTGCCCTGGCGCGTTCTCAAGATAAACCCTTGGTCGGGCTCTCTCTGGACGCCGAAAAGGCATTTGACCGGCTGGAATGGGCTTTTATGTATCGAGTCTTGCATTGGTTCGGTTTCGGGACGGCGTTTATAGATTTGGTTAAGGTGCTGTATGTCAACCCTCAGGCCAGAATCCTAGTGAATGGAACCTTGTCCGCCCCCTTTGCCTTACAACGTGGGACGAGACAAGGATGCCCCCTTTCTCCGCTCCTGTTTAATCTCGCTCTCGAACCTCTGGCCATTGCCCTTCGCCACTCTGAGACGATTCAGGGCCTTTCCGTAGGGGACTTACAGGTTAAGCTATCAGCGTATGCTGATGACTTGCTGCTCTTTATCCAGCCGGACCAGATCGGTGAAGTTCTCAGGATAATGGATGCTTACTCCGAAATCTCTGGCTACAAGATAAATTGGGAGAAGTCAGTGGCATTTCCTATGAATCGGGTCACTTTTGCCTCCGCGCTAGGGGATCACCCCTTTGTGTGGTCATCTGGGCCCATTAAGTATCTAGGGGTTCAATACTGTTTTTCGACTGAGGAGACAGTCTCTGTTAACTGTCAGGTCATAGAGGAATTACTGCGATCCTTTTCTGCAAGGTGGTCCCCTTTGTACCTGTCCTGGTGGGGCAGGATGGAGGCCATCAAAATGGTCTTATCCCCCAAGATAAACTATATTTTGGAAATGCTGCCGTTGGAGATACCACCGCGGTGGTATAAGGGTTGGGAGCGACAGTTGCTGCGATTTTTGTGGGCTGGGAAACCCCCTAGAATAGCGTCTGTCAAGCTTAAAGTGCACAGAGATCAGGGAGGGGTTAACTTTCCTGATTTCAGGGCATATCACCGGGCCTTCCTGTTGAAGCAGGCTGCAGGTTGGTGCGCACCGGAGGCTTCCGACTTTGGTCCAGTGTGGCTGGAAGTGGAGAAGAGGATACTTTCGCGGGTCCCACTCCCGCTATTGCTGGCTATGAGGCTTCCTACAGCCGTTACGCTCTCTCCTGCTATCTCAGCCACACAGTGGGCCTCTTCCGGTCTAGCAGAGATAATTACAGCTGCAAACCCGGTCTCCAAAGAATTCCCTATTTGGTACAATACCAAAATAAAGATTGGAGGCAAGATGATAGCTTGGAAGTGTTGGCAAGACAGAGGCATCTGGATGCTTGGGCATTTAACTCATCTTAGTGTTTGGAAGTCATGGGAGGCTTTGGCCGGGGAGTTTGATCTACCTGAGAGGTGCCGGTTTCAATGGGTCCAGCTTCAAAGTTGTCTCAAACAAGCAAAGATCTCAGTTGCTAATCTTTCAGAGGAATGGGGCCTGAAACAGGTGTTGCTTGCCTGCTCTGAAGGGAAAGGGATAGTCTCCAAATTATACGCGATTCTCAAAACTCCTTGGTCTACCTCGTTATCCGGTTTGAAAAAGATTTGGGAGGCGGAGGTAGCCTTCTCTATTCCCTCACATTTATGGTCTACCCTTTGGTCCAGGATGAATAGGGTTTCTAGTGCTGCAGCGATTGCCCAATCCTTATTTTTTCTTTCTCATAGGGCCCTCTTGACGCCCAGTCGTCTCTCCCGGTGGGCTCCTGGAGTAACGGCGAATTGCTGGTCGTGTCCGGCGCCTCTGGGCACCTTGAAACACCAGCTTTTTGATTGCCCCAGTGTACAGAGGTTTTGGAGGGAGGTTTGGGATAGGATTCAGCGTATTCTAGTCTTTCGGGCACCTCTATCGTTGTGGTTTGGTTCTCCTTCGGTCAGCAAGCCCGCTATTGCCTGTGCAGAAGGAGAAATCTTTTTTGTTCAACTTTTTAATGGCTGTTGCGCTGAAGTTGATCCTGATTTATTGGAAAGATGCGGATAAGCTGGAGTGCAACCATTGGTGGAACTTAGTTTCCCTATATGCCAGTTATGAGAAGGCTTGGGCTTGCGGCCGTGAGAGGAGGTGCCGGAAAGGGCGAGGTGTCCCATCTCTGGATTTGGGGAACAAATGGGAGTGTCTGGATGTCTATGCAGCCTCGGCCGGTGTGTCTCCCAGGGGCTAGCCTCAGGCGGGACACACTCCTGGGCGTGTCTAGGGGGTGACACCCATTTCTTATTTTAGGTCCTGGTGTGGGGTTTTGCTGTTACCTAGCTCTATGTCAATAGTGTTGCTCTGTGGGTCAATGGAGACTGGGGGGGGGGGGGTTGAGTGGCTTAGGGGTTGTTTTGCTGTGTTGAGTGTGTTTTTTTTTGTTGTTTGAAAATATAAATAAAAATTAAAAAAAAAAAAAAGAGTGGGGAACCCCGGACATAGACCTCTTTGCAAGTTCGTGGAATGCCAAACTTCCCCGGTTCTGTTCCAGAATTCCATGTCAGGGAGTTCAGGCCAAGGATGCCTTCCTCCTTCACTGGGGTCAAGACTTCCTGTATGCCTTTCCACCCATTCCCTTAATTCCCAAGACTCTGTTCAAACTCCAGAGGGATCAAGGATCTATGATCCTCATAGCTCCACGCTGGCCACGCCAAGTGTGGTACCCTCTACTTCTGCATCTCTCTCAAGCTCCCTCCCTAGACTTGGGAGCTGCTCCAGACCTTCTGTCCCAGGAGGAGGGGACTTTGTGGCACCCAAACCCCAAGTCCCTTTACCTCAGAGCTTGGTTGTTGAAGGCCTAGACCTTCAAAGTTGGAATCTTTCTCAGCAGGTGAAGGATATCCTCCATGCTTCCAGAAAACCTTCTACTAGACGTTCCTATGCTTTTAAATGGAAAAGGTTATCCATTTGGTGTACTAAGAAGGGTCTTGACCCTCTAGCACTACCTTTGAATTCTCTATTGGAATATCTCCTGCATCTCTCCAATGCAGGCCTTAAGACGAATTCAGTAAGGGTCCATTTGAGTGCTATTGCAGCATCCCTTAAGCCTATCAATGGACAGCCTATTTCCTCTCATCCTCTTATTGCAAGATTCATGAGAGGCCTAACTTTTTTTTTTTTTTAAACTTTTATTTTCATTTTACAACAAGCAAAAAGAAACAACACACCAAAGGAAACAAATACAAACATACAATAAGGAAAAGCAACCCCAATTACCCCCCACCCCTATGCTTCTTCTCTAAGCTGATAAGTATCATCATATAAGCGCTTACAAACAACAGTAATTTTACATCAAAAAAAACAGAAATAGTATCTGCGATACAGAATGATCATGTGACAGAGATTTACACAGATTTAAACAGTCAGATGAGAGCATTGAGCAGTTTGAACATAGTCGTTGAGCATCTTCCATTTAGACAAGTGGTGGGGGGTCTGAGCGGAAGAAGCTAACATACGAGGTATTTGCTCATATTTACTGTAGAGACAGACATGATTCCACCATTCATTGGGGCTCAGATGGGAGCTATTTTCCAGTATTTCGTAATAAGGGAAATAGCTATGCCCAGCATAAAGTCTAAGAGGAAGTAAGCCGATTTGGGAAGAGAGGGGATCCCCGCAGCTGAGCGGAGTCCCACTATCTTCCAAGAGAGGGGCTCTTGAAAGTGCAAAATAGATTGAATACGACCCCAGACCCGACTCCAGTAATACTGTAATGCGGGGCATTCATACATAACATGAGTGAGGGAACCAATGGCCGCATGGCAGGTCCAGCATCTATTGCTCTGGGTGGCGTTCCATTTGGCTAACCTGTCAGGAGTATAGAAACATCGGTGGGCTAGAAAGAAAAGTGTCTGAGTGAGTGAGGCGGATCGAGAGACCCGTGTCACCTTGCTCCAGACTAGGCTCCATTGCTCCGGGGTCAAAGTTACATGCATTTCCCGCTCCCAGGACTTCTGTGCTATAGGAGTGCTTCTATTTACAGTATTACATAAAGTTTTGTAAAAGTTAGATGCTACACCCGATAAGCTCCCAATAGATCGGATAATCTCCGACAATCCTTGGGTATGGGGTTCCGATGGCGGGAGCACCTTAGCACTCCGAAGACAATGCTGAAGTTGCACCAACTGAAAGTAGTGTTTCGCTGGGAGACCAAATTCTATTTGTAATTCGCTAAAAGTCTTCCAGCGACCATCAGAGAACAGCTGGTTAGGGATCCAAATGCCCCTAGTGTACCAGGGGCTCCACGCCATCGGTTTATTTTGTATTTGAAATCGAGCATTGTGCCAAAGCGGGAGTCTATCTAGCGGACAAAGTCGGGAGTCTAGAGATTGCTCAAGGGTATTAAAGGCACCTAAAGTGTCTAAGAGCATTGGTGGATAGTGGGAGTCTGATGGGAGAGTCATACCAGGGAGATAAGTAAGAGGGATTGGTTTGCAAAGGTCCTCCTCTATATCTAGCCACACTGGTCTACTCGGTGTTAGGTCTTCCAGCCAACGAGCGCCTTGTTTGAGAAGAAAAGAGTGGTGGTATTTCAGGAAATCAGGGAATCTGACACCACCATTTTCTTTATCTGCTTGTAACTTATGTTTCGCTATCCTAGGTGTCTTGTTTTGCCATAAGTATCTAGTCAGAAGACCCTCTAAATCTTTATATGTACGTCGAGGTAGGAGACATGGCAACATTTCTAAGATGTAGTTCACTTTGGGAACAATCATCATTTTAATGGTTTCTAGGCGGCCCCACCAAGTGAGTGTTAAAGGAGTCCAGCGTTGAGTAAGCGCCCGGACCTTAGAGGTTAAGTCTTTAGCATTAAAGGTGATGGTGTCTTCTAAAGGAGAGCAGTAGTGCACCCCAAGGTATTTGACCATGCGAGGTTGCCATAAAAAGGGAAAGGATTGCATATCTGCCTGATGGATCAAAGGATTTAGTGGAAATGCAACCGATTTGGTCCAATTTATCTTATAGCCCAAGAGTTGTGAATATTTACCAATTTGCTCTAGGACAGCCGGCACTGAGTCTAGGGAGACGAAGAGCATCAGGTCATCAGCATATGCTGAGATTTTGATTTCCCTATGAGAGAAAGGGACTCCGTGAATATCCTTGGATTGCCGGATTAGTAAAGCTAAGGGTTCGAGTGCGAGATCGAAAAGAAGTGGAGACAGTGGGCATCCCTGGCGAGTACCGCGTTGCAGGGGAAATGGCTGAGACTTTAAAGCATTAGCACAGATACTAGCTGTAGGCTGTGCATACATGGTTTGGAGACAACGGAGAAAGCCTTCTCCGAATCCGTACCAGCGAAGAGTTGCAAACAAGAAGGGCCATTCTAAGCGGTCGAAGGCCTTCTCAGCATCAAGTGAGAGGCCAACCAATGGTCGATCAAGATTAACTGCGGCAGTCAGCACATGACATAGGGTCCTAGCATTATCAGCAGTTGATCTACCGGGAATGAAACCGCATTGATCTGGGTGTATTAAAGTAGACATCTTGTCAGAGAGCCGGGCGGAGAGAATGGTGGCGAATATTTTATAGTCTGCGTTTAGTAGGGAAATTGGACGATAATTAGCTGTTAGTTGCGGATCTCTCCCCTCTTTCTCAAAAACTACTACATTTGCCATTGAGAAGGATCCAGAGGGAGATCCCTCCTCGGCCAGAGCAGAAAAATAAAGTTTCAAAAACGGAGCTAAGTCAGCGTTAAAAGTTTTGTAGAATTCAGCTGGGAGACCGTCCGGGCCTGCGGCTCGACCTGTGGCACATCTCTTGAGTGCCGATTGAATTTCTGATAAAGTGAATGGTTTGTCCATGGCCTCTCTATCTTCGTCAGATAGGGTCGGTCGCTGTACCCCTGATAGTAATCGTTCAAATACTTCTGGCTCGAAGTCACATTCAGATTGATAAAGCCGAGTATAAAAATCACGAAAGAGTGCTAATATTTCTGTATCTTTAGTGACCAAGCTCCCCCCCGACGGATTGCGGAGAGCGGTAACACGCTTGGCTTCTTTTTGACCTTTCAGGGCATTGGCTAGCAATTTGCCAGCACGGTTATTTTCCCGATAGTACATCCCTTGTTGTGATTCAATATTTTTAGCAGCAGCGGTATATAAAAGCTGATTGTATTGAAAACGAAGACGTTGTAAGCGAAGTAAAATACATGGGTCAGTACGGGACGTGAGGAGACGCTCTCCAGCTTGTATCTGTTGTTCTAGAATCAGTAAATGTTGCTTTCGTTGTTTCCCTTGTCTGATTTGATAGCTAGTTATAGTTGCACGGATAGACGCCTTGAAACCCTCCCACCAAGCCCAGCTCGCAGTGTCATGGGGTGAATTAAAATGAAAGTAATCTTGGATAGCGGCCTTTATGTCAACCTGAAAATCTTTTTGGTCTAGTAGGGATCTATCAAAAAACCAAGCACGGGGGTGTTCACCTTGCGTAGTGACATGTAATGAGAAAGATATGGCAGCATGATCTGAAATATGGAGAGGATGAATCTTAGCCGTGTCCACTTGGGGTATCAGTGTTTTGGAGATAAGAAAAAAATCTATTCTAGATTGTGAGTGATGAGGGGCTGAGAAAAAGGTGAACTCTAAGTCGGAGGGGTGAAGCAGCCTCCATATATCTACTAACGCAAGATCTTTCATCAGAGCTGTAAGGGTATCAAGACTCTTGGGTGGACCACTCGTTCTAGGCGGCTGTCTATCTATCAAAGGATCAAGTACTTGGTTGAAATCGCCGCCAAGTATTAATGGAGTATTGGCAGAGGCCTGTGCCAACTGCGCAATACTGGCATAGTAAGCAGGGTTATCCACATTCGGAGCATAAATACAAATACACGTAATTTCACTATCTCCAACCTTAAGGTGTGCACGGGCCCATCTACCCTCCTTATCAGAGCTAGTATCCAGTACAGTAGCTTGCAAAGACTTCTTAACCAAGATGGCTACCCCACACCGTTTGGAAACGGCGGAAGAGTAGGCAGCCACCATGTAAGGCTTAGCATTAAGTTTCAGTGTTTCAGCGGAGTTTAAATGCGTTTCCTGAAGAAACACTAAATCAGCATGCTCATGATTAAGATAGCTAAGGATTTTCTTTCTTTTGATTGGACTATTGATGCCTTTTACATTCAGTGATAAGAGCTTACATAAGGCCATTCTGAAAAGTTAAAAATTCTGAAAAAGAACGTGATAACGCACATAATTTCACAATGTCCCTCATATTAACTGTATATGGCTGTACACATGACATGATAGAAAGTAAGCTAATGAAAAACAATGAAGCGCCCCATATAAAAAAATAAGCACCGAAGTGCATTAGAGAAGAAGCAAAAACCCCAGAAATTACTGGCGACCATGTGTCTGCGGGGAGAAACCCCAGAGAAGGCCTAATTGAAACATATAACCTGTATAGCTGTGCATGTTCCGAATCCAACCGAGGTGCACATCATGGAGGGATAGGAGACCCAGAAAGTTATATATAGACAGAAAGAAAAGTCCAGGCAGTCTCTGTTCCAGGCGGTGATCACCGCGTCGGGCCATTCAAAATGGCGGGCAGATCCGGCGGGTTACAGATCCAAGTTGTTGGATTAGCGCATCTGGTCCGCTTCTTTGGAATCTAAAAATGTTGCTAGTAGATCAGGATCTTCGAATGTCCTAGTTTGGTTATGGAGAGTCACTCTGAGCTTCGCTGGATACAATAGGCCAAAGCGAGCCAGTAGCTGTTGAAGTCTAGGGCGAAAAGCCAGGAGTCTCTTCCGACGGTCAACTGTGGGCTTTGCCAAGTCAGGGAAGAAGGAGACTTTATGACTTTCAAACTCCAGATGATGATTCGCCCGGGCAGCATTTAGAATCTGCTCAACTTGTTGATATCTCAGTAATCGAAAGATGATAGGCCGAGGGGAGTCGTCCGATTGAGGGCCATGTTGGTAGGAACACGATGTGCTCGGTCAATTTCCAGATCTCTGTGAAAAGTGATCTTCAGCAAGGAGGGAAGAGTTTTGACCAGGAATTCTCTTATATCTCCTGCTTCGGCCCCCTCCGGTACTCCAATGAGCCTTACATTGTTGCGACGGGCTCGATTATTGCTATCCTCTAACTCTTTTTGAAGATTCTGTATCTGACGCTCAGCCTTGTCCAGTTTCACCAAGCGCACCGCGTGCGAGTCGAGGACCCCCGCCATGTTGTCCTGCCGTAGTGAGAGACCTTCAAGCCGGTCCTGAAGCATACCGAAGTCTTCTCGCATGGCTCGGAGCGCTTCTCCGTTGGACTGTACCAGTTCCTTCACACCGCGTATTTCCTCCAAGATCTCCTGTTGCATTTCGGGGTTTTCCCGAAGTGGAACTGTCTTTTGTGGGGAAGACAACTCTGTTTTGGAGCGTTTTCCGTGTGAAGAAGAGGGAGACCCGAAGTCTAAGCGCGCTGGTTTGTGGGCCGCCATCCCCCCCGAGGTACCCCGGTAAGTTCGGAGCAAAATATTAAGTTTAGGTAGGTATTAAGTCAGGATTCTTAGTAGGCCTCTCGGGAGCTTCAGCGCGAAGCGTCTAACCCGCTGGACATCAGGCTCCGCCCATCTGAGAGGCCTAACTTTAACTAAACTTCCCATTAGGCCTCCTCCGGTGGCATGGGACTTAAATCTGGTTCTTGGTCAGCTTATGAAGCCACCTTTTGAACCCTTAGCCACCACCTCCTTGAAATTTCTTTCCTGGAAGGTTGTTTCCTCATTGCAGTCACCTCAGCTCGCCGCATCAGTGAACTGCAGGCCTTAGTGGCTAATTCACCTTATACAAGGTTCCATCATGATAAGGTAGTCCTTAGGACCAATCCACACTTTATGCCTAAAGTGGTCTCACCTTTTCATCTTAATCAAGAGGTGTATTTACCTGTCTTTTTTTCAGGTCCTCATGCATCAAGTGCAGAGAGGAATCTTCATACCCTGGGTTGTAAGAGAGCTCTTGCCTTTTACTTACAAAGGACACAGCAACATAGAAAGTCTTCTCAACTCTTTGTTGCTTTTGATCCCTCTCATTTGGGACTTCCAGTCTCAAAAAGAACACTGTCCAATTGGATTGCTCAGTGTATTTCTTTTGCTTACCAGAGTAAGAACCTTTCTCTGGAGGGCCATGTCACAGCTCACAATGTGAGAGCCATGGCCACTTCTATGGCTCATCTTCATTCTGTATCCATCGATCAGATCTGTCGAGCAGCCACTTGTGCCTCGGTTCATACCTTCACAGCCCATTACTGCTTGGACAAGGACTCCCGCCGGGATGCCTTGTTTGGTCAGGCTGTCCGCAAACACCTGTTCCATTCTTAAACAACTCCTGCCCACCTTCCCTAAATGGATGCCTGAGATCCATAGGGACATGAGGAATTTTTGCAGGGGGATCTCCCCGGCATCTTAGCTAGGGAGTCCCCATATGTGAGGACTCATTCCTGCTTGTTCCTGGAGATAGCACAGTTACTTACCTGTAACAGGTAATCTCTGGGAACAGCAGGAATTAGTCCTCACAACCCACCCACCTCCCCTAGGAGTTGTATCTCTCTCTCTCTCTCTCTTTCCTTTCCTCTCTCTATTGTCTCAGCTTTAAACTCGAACTGAGGAGAGTTGGTCAGGAAGGCGGGAAGGCAGCGCGCATGCGCTGTGGGAGGCCCCAAAAGCTTCCTTTCTGGGAAGCTGGGGAGCTTTCCCGCGCAGGCTCCGTCGGTTCCGACGTACCCACATATGTGAGGACTAATTCCTGCTGTTCCCAGAGATCACCTGTTACAGGTAAGTAACTGTGCTTTCCCAGCCAGCTGTTTTCTTTAGTCTGTTACATTTACCCTCTATATTCATCCCCTCTCCAGTCCTCACCTACTTCTTCTGTCTCTCATGCCTTTACCAACTGTCACTTACCCTTAGTCTCCCCTAGCTCTAGTCTCTTACCCCGTACCCCAGAGTTGCCAAGTTACCCAGTTCCAGGAGTGAGCTTTTTTGGCAGTTCTGGTTTTAAATTTACATTGCAATGCAGTATGGTATTTGTAGTCCCTGATTTTACTCATTGGAATCCGTGCTGCATGTCCCATGATGCATCGGAACAAGATTGTCAGAAATCCCAGACTGGTACTTTTCTTTCATCCTATACTTACTTTCCAAGCAAGCAGCAATCAATTTAATTTTAAACATCGACTGTAGCACTATTGTCTGCTGCACTGAACTGACTCACTGAGCAAAGATTGCAGTATTGTGGTGAGCCCTGCCCCCGAGTGTGCTAGGTTGCACTGCGCAGGATTAAAGGGATGTTGGTGGCCCAGCATGGCATACAAGAACAAGATGGCTCATCTTGATTGGCTGTAGTAAATGAGCCAATGTTCACCAGAGCTGGGGAGAGTAGAGGTGGTCAAGATCAGTATGGTGGCTGGTTGCTGACATAAATAGCAGTGCTCAGTTATCTGCTTCCATCTAGTGCATGGTCGGGACTAGGAAGACTTAGCATTCCCTAGCATCTCATATGGGACACCTGTGATTACAGAACAATAAGTTTAAACCATCTCAAAATCAACAAGAAGAGACTCAATCTCTTAATTTCCAACTGTTGATTACAAATAAGCAAACAAGAAACTTATTGTAGATAGCTGAAACCAAGGTGCTGCAACTCTCCTCAGTGTTCTGAGATTAGAATGCAGAAAAATGTGTTATGAGTAATAAATACCACAGTTCATGACCTTGGAACTTTACCCTGGATGCTTATGAACCTCCGATGTGAGACAGTATTGAAAGCTTTCCTGAAATCCAAGTAAACTGCATCTAGCCCCCAAAGCCCTTAATCTAATTCTTTATTTTTTAATTTTATGTCGAATTATAATTATTTACAAATCTGTAAATCAAAGAAAACAAGTGAACAGGGAGAAAAATCAATCAAAAGGGGAAAAAATAAAATTACCATGTCAGATATCAAGTTACACTTCGATAACCCATATAAGGGGGGAGAAAATGCCTTCAAGAAACATGAAAAATTGAGAAATCAAATAAGAGGGAGAATAGTTAAATGTATTAATTACATCCATCATATTCACGGTAGCAGTAATATTATCCAAAGCAATATTATTTACGCATTTTTTCCTTTCGAGAAAGATTCTAGATGAGATGCCTTCAAAAAATATATTTTGTAGCATGATAAATCACCAGGCTCTTGCATGCGAATTTCAAATAAAAAGAAGCTCCCATGGAAAGCATATGGTTCCATAACTGAAGAAACTACTTGCAGCGGAGCTGAGTGTTCCATGTCCATAGCGGGGTACATTTGTATCCTCCATCCATAAAAGGAAAGTACTTTAAGCTTATGGTTTTCAGACGCTAGAGTCACTGATAAGGTTGATAGAGTGGAAACCATCACTAGAAGATTCTAGAAACGCAGTGAGATCCAGAGACTTTCTAGATTATTATTATTATTACAGTACTTATTTGTATAGTGCTACAAAGCATGTGTAGCACTGTACATATACACGAGAGAGCTCATTACAGCTTGCAATCTATGCAAGATAGACAAATACAACAAACAGGGGACTAGGGTAAAACTAAGGGGAAATGATTAACATACAGGAGAAAAAGAGGGTCCAAAAACAGCCTTGAAGAGGTGAGATTATTTACCTGGATTTGCGTTGGAGCAGAGATGGAGCCTGATGTACCAGTTCAGATAGTCTGCTCCAGGTACATGGTGCAGCAAGGTGAAACAAAGTAAGTCTGCTAGCAATGGAAGAGGAGGGCACAGATAAAAATGATTTGCCTGATAAGCAGAGTTCCCAAGGAGAGGTGTAGGGAGAGCTAATGAGAAGTCACAGAATGAAGGCACTTTAAGTCAGTAGGAGAGGTTTGAACTGGGTGCGAAATGGATAGGGAACCAGTACAGTGATTTGAGAAGAGGGGGTTACAGGAGCATAGCAACACTGATGGAAGATTAGCCATGTGGCTGAATTTTGAATAGATTGAAAGGGGGAGGGGGGAGAGAGATGATTCAGGGGAAGGCCAGCGAAGAGAAAGTTGCAATAGTTGGAACTGGAGGTGACTAGAAAGTGGATAAAGGTCTTGGTAGTGGGTTCAGAAAGGAAAGGATGATTTTTGCTGATGCTGTAGAGAAGGAAATGGCAGGTTTGAGCTGTTTGTTGGATGTGTGCAGAGAAAGAGAGAGAAGAGTCAAAGGTGACCCCCAAGGTTGCAAGCTGAGGAAACAGGGAGGATGACAATGTAAACTATAGAGAGAGAGAAGAGGAAGGGGGAAGTGCATTTAGGGGAAAAGGTAAGAAGCTCTGACTTGACCATATTCATTTTCGGATGGCAGCAGAACATCCAGGCAGCATCATCAGACAAACAGGCTAAAATACGGACCTGGATTTCTGGAGAGATTTCTGATGCAGAGAAGTAAATCTGAGAGTCATCAACATAAAGATGTTACTGAAAACCATGGGAGGAGATCAGAGCACTGAGGGAATGAGTATAGATAGAGAAAAGGAGGCTGTAAGGCAGAACCCTGAGGTACACTGACTGAAAGTGGGATAAGAGTGGAGGAAGATCCACAAGAACACATACTAAAGGTGTGAGGGGAGAGATAAGAAGACTGAGCCCTTGAATCCAAGTGAGAACAGGGTATCGAGGAGAAGGTGGATCTCCAGGAACAAGCAGGAATATAGTCATTACATATGGGTATTGTCGGTACCGACCGAGCCTGTGTGGGAACGCTCCCCAGCGTCCAATTAGAAAGCTTTTGGGAGCATCCCACAGCGCCTGCGTGCTGCCTTCCTGCCTTTCCCAAGTGCCTCTCTCCAGTTCTTCATTTTCCGCGGAGCCAGCTGGTCATGTTCCTGTCACCGCAGAAAATTTTCCTTCTTTTTTGTGGTTGCGTCTGCCTTCCTCGACGCTTTACCGGTACCGCCGGTTTTTCTTTCTTTCTTTTCTTTAAAAAAAAAAAAATTCTTAGTACTTTTTTCCCATTTTTTTTCCAGGTGCACGTGCCATTTTGGGCCTTAGGCCCAAGATTTTTTCCAGAATGGAAAAACCCTCTTCGGGTTTTAAAAGGTGCACCAAGTGTGGCGGTACCATCTCCGTCACCGACACCCATGAGTGGTGTCTGAAATGTTTAGGTCCTGACCATTCCATCTCGGAATGTATGACCTGTGCCATGATGTCCAAGAGAGGTCGACAGAACCGAGCTGCCAAGCTCAGTACCCTGTTTCCCTCTGATGCAACTTCAGTGGCATCGACGTCTTCCAGGGCTTCGTCTTCCTCCCGTGGATCTCAGGTAACTAAACAAAAGTCTAGCCGGTCCTTAAAGGGTAGATCTCCTTGTAAGCATCGAGATGCCTCTGGTGTTGCCCTTGAGGATTCTGCACCGGCAAAATTGCCCCGGCGGGAGGCTTCGGCTTCCAAAGCATTATCGGGGCTCCAGGACATTCTCGAGGCCTCAACCTCAGCAGAACTACTGGTGCCATGCTCTAGGGTACCGGCGATCTTCTCCGGTACTGACATCCAGGCATCGGCAGCATCGATAGACCAGAGAGTCCTGGCTATTGAGCGCAGTCTGGCGGCTCTCCTTGCGGCATCGACGCCCTCGGAACCGCGTCAGACATTTCAACTGGTACCGACACCGACTCCGGCACCAGTATCGGTACCGGTACCGATAGCATCGACATCGGTGTCCGCATTGCTGGCACCCAGTCATCCGATGCCTTCCGGTACCGATACTCCGGTACCGATTATTCCCGGTACCGACTTCGGTTGGTACGGGTATCGGGCTCTTCAAGAGCACCCGGACAGGCGGTACTTCGAGTCCTCAGAAGAATCTGAGGATTCTGATAGTTCTGTTGATGCAGGAATGCTTCTCCCAGAGGAAGCCTCCTCCCCTAAGGGCAGGCTGTCTCCTCCAGAGGATATTTCCTTTCAGGATTTTATCAGGGAGGTGGCTCGGGGTCTGTCATTACTGTGGCCCCTGAAACAGAGCCCAGAGCAAAGGAGTTGGAAATTTTACAATATCCCAAAACTCCTAAGGAGGCAGCTACCTTGCCCATCCATGAGATCTTCCATGATGATATGTTAAGAATGTGGGAGACACCTCTTACCACCTCACCTCATTCTCGTAGACTGGATACTCTGTATCGAGTCCCTCCTTGTCCTGGTTTCCAAAAGACTCAGCTTCCTCACCACTCTATTGTAGTGGAATCAGCTATGAGAAGGATCAAGAGTGCAAAGAGGCATGCCTCTAATCCTCCAGGATGTGAGTGCAGAACTTTGGATGCTTTTGGACATCGTGTCTTCCAAGCTTCCATACTTTCTGCCAGGATCAGTTCCTATAGTCTATACATGGGAATGTTCCTAAAGGAAGTCACAGGTGATTTAGAGGCTTTGAGTCCTCTTCTTCCTGAGGATAGAAGGCAGGAGTTTCTCACATTGGTCAAACATTACCAAGATGTTTCTAAATTTGTCAACGGTGCAGCTTTTGACTGTTTTGAGTGCATAAGCAGAACCTCTGCCCTTGCCATAGGTGCACGTAGAATTGCTTGGCTCCAGACATCTGATCTGGAGCTCTGGGTACAAAACAAACTGGGAAATATCCCTTGTACTGGTGAGAACCTGTTTGGTAAAGATTGGCAGGAAAAAGCCAATGAGTTGGATGCTGACAACTCCACCTTGGATAGATTATCCAAGTCCACAGCTGATCCTGCTAGAAAGAAATCTTTCAAGAAACCATTCTTTTCTAAAAAGAAAAGATATTATCCTGCTTATTCTCAGCAGGGACGTTCTGCAGGTCAGCTTGTCAGGAAAGGTCAGCAACCACCCAAACAAAGAAAAACAAAGACTGCTAAGCTTCAGCAGTCTCAGCCTCCACAAGGCCTTTGACTTTCAGCTAGAGAACTTAGCCTTCCTGGCTCTCATTGGACCAAATCCTTCCACCATTCCAGGAAGGTTGTGTCACTTTGCCCCCAGATGGGGGCAGATAACAGCAGAGCATTGGACACTCTCCATCATAAAAGAGGGGTACAAGCTTCATTTTTCCAGCATGCCCCCTCCCACAATAATAAGGCAGTAAAATTCTCTGACCTCTCTCATCAACCTGTTAGGTCAGGAGGTCACTATGCTTCTTGCCCAAGGGGCAATAGAAGAAGTACCCATCCATTAGCAGGGTACAGGGTTTTACTCCCCCTATTTCCTTATCCCAAAGAAAACAGGGGGTATATATAGACCTATCTTGGACCTCAGAGAATTGAACAAATTCCTTGTCAAAGAGAAATTCAAGATGATTTCTCTCGGAACTCTGCTGCCATACCTTCAGGGTCAGGATTGGCTTTGTTCTCTAGATCTCAAGGATGCGTACACCCATGTTCTCATCCATCCAACTCACAGAAGATTCCTTCGGTTCCTTTTTCAAGGAAAGTACTACCAATACAGGGTGCTTCCTTTTGGTCTGGCCTCAGCACCAAGGGTGTTCACGAAATGCATGGCTGTGGTAGCAGCATTTCTCCACACTCTAGGGATATTCGTCTTCCCCTACTTAGACTACTGGCTCATTCGAGCCCCAAAAGAGTCAGAGGCCAGGACTTCTCTGTCCTGCACAATGCATATCCTTCAGTATTTGGGTTTGGTAATAAACATCCCAAAATCCAGTCTAACTCCCACTCAGTCTTTAGAGTTCATAGGAGCTTTGCTGGATACCAGAAAGGCAAGGGCCTATCTCCCCCAGGCCCATTGCCTTCGCATGGTGCAGTTAGCTTCTCAAGCAGTGCTAAAGCCTCATCTCACTGCCCGAGAAATGCTACAACTACTAGGCCACATGGCATCTACTGTGCATGTGGTTCCCTATGCTCGCCTCCATATGAGGGCAGCCCAGTGGACTTTATCCACTCAATGGACCCAGGCATCAGGATGTCTGTCAGACAAAATAGCAAACATAAGTCGCCTTATTTTGTCCCTCCAGTGGTGGAAGTCCACTCAAAACCTGTTGCTGGGGTCCCCTTTTCAACAACCCTTACCCCAGGCAACTCTCACAACAGATGCTTCTCCGATGGGTTGGGGAGCTCATCTGCAAGACCTCTCCACCCAAGGCACCTGGTCTCCACAGGAGACTCATCTACATATCAGTCTCTTGGAGCTCAGAGCAACCTTCCTTGCTCTTCAAGTGTTCCACACCCTGCTCAGCTACAAGACAGTCCTCATTCATATGGACAATCAAGTAGCCATGTTCTACGTGAGCAAACAGGGGGGAACAGGCTCTCTGTCGCTTTGCAACGAAGCTTTGTGACTATGGGCCCTCGCCAGAGAGCATCAGATTCATCTCCTGGCAGTGTATCTTCCAGGCATACAAAACTCTTGGGCAGACAGACTCAGTCGTGTTCTGCTTCCACACGAGTGGTCTCTGCATGCAGACCAGGTGGCCAAGATTTTTCAAATTTGGGGAACCCCGGACATAGTCCTCTTTGCAAGTCCGTGGAATGCCAAACTTCCCCGGTTTTGTTCCAGAGTTCCGGCTCAGGGGGCTCAGGCCAGGGATGCTTTCCTCCTTTACTGGGGTCAAGACTTCCTGTATGCCTTTCCACCCATTCCCCTAATTCCCAAAACCCTGTTCAAGCTTCAGAGAGACAGAGGCCGTATGATTCTCATAGCTCCACATTGGCCACGGAAGTGTGGTACCCTCTGCTTCTACATCTCTTTCAAGCTCCCTCCCTGGAGTTAGGGTCTGCTCCAGATCTCCTATCTCAGGAGGACGGAATGTTATGGCATCCCAATCCCCAGTCTCTGCATCTGAGGGCTTGTTTGCTGAAGGCCTAGATCTCCATGATCTTAACCTCCCTCAGTAAATAAAGGATATCCTTTATGCTTCCAGGTTTACCATATGGTGTTCGCAGAAGGGTCTTAACCCTATTGCCATACCTCTGGAATCATTACTGGAGTATCTCCTTCATTTATCCAAAGCAGGACTTAAGACTAACTCAGTGAGGGTCCATTTGAGTGCTATTGCAGCTTCCTTCAAGCCCCTAAATGGACAACCTATTTCCTCCCATCCTCTTATAGCAAGATTTATGAGAGGCCTTCTGCTAACTAAGCCTCCCATTAAGCCACCTCCTGTGGCATGGGACTTAAATTTGGTTCTTGGTCAGCTCATGAAGCCACCTTTCGAACCCTTAACGACTACCTCCTTGAAATTCCTTTCTTGGACGGTTATCTTTCTCATTGCAATCACATTAGCACGCCACATCAGTGAGTTGCAAGCACTAGTAGCTGATCCACCTTATACAAGGTTCCATCATGACAAGGTAGTCCTTAAGACTCATCCACGCTTTATGCCAAAGATGGTTTCGCCCTTTCATCTAAACCAAGCAGTCTACCTACCTGTGTTCTTTCCAAGGCCTCATGCATCAAATGCAGAAAGGAACCTTCATACTTTGGACTGTAAAAGAGCTTTAGCCTTTTACTTACAAAGAACACAGCAGCATAGAAAGTCCTCTCAACTCTTTGTTGCTTTTGATCCTTCTCATTTGGGACTTCTCTCCAAGAGAACTTTATCTAACTGGATTGCTCCGTGTATTTCCTTTGCCTATCAGAGTAAGAATTTTCCTCTGGAGGGCCATGTCACAGCTCACAATGTGAGAACCATGGCAGCTTCAATGGCTCATCTGCACTCTGTGTCTGTCGACGACATCTGTCGAGCAGCCACCTGGGCCTCGGTTCATACCTTCACAGCCCATTACTGCTTGGACAAGAACTTCCGCCAGGATGCCTTGTTTGGTCAGGCTGTTCTACAACACCTGTTCCATACCTAATCAACTCCTACCCACCATCCCTGGTAGGATGCCAGAGATTCATGGGGGGAAGTGGAGCCCTTCTCAGGGACACACAACTTCTGGGGTCTCTCCCTGGCATCTAAAGCTAGGGAGTCCCCATATGTGATGACTACATTCCTTCTTGTTCCTGGAGATAGCATGGTTACTCGCCTGTAACAGGTGATCTCCGGGAACAGCCGGAATTTAGTCCTCACAACCCACCCACCTCCTCTAGGAGTTGTATCTCTCTCTCTATCTCTTTCCCTTTCCCTCTCTCTCTCTTTGTCTCAGCTTTAAAACTCAACTGGAGAGAGGCAGTTGGGAAAGGCAGCACGCAGGCGCTGTGGGATGCTCCCAAAAGCTTTCTAATTGGATGCTGGGGAGCGTTCCGCGCAGGCTCCGTCGGTACCGATGATACCCATATGTGAGGACTAAATTCCTGCTGTTCCCGGAGATCACCTGTTACAGGTGAGTAACCATGCTTGATCAACAGTGTCAAAAGCAGCAGATGTGTTACAAAGGATGAGGATTAAGTAAAGACCCCTTGTATTTCACCAGGAGGATACCACATTTACTCCTTCCTCTTGATCAGGACCCACTATAGTATTATGAGACACATAATACAATTTAGAAACCCTCACCTTCTCCCAGTCATTCAATTTCAACACATCTCTCATATATATTGTAAAAAGCTCAAGAGGTGATAATAAATGCAGCACAGAAAAATTAAGCAATCTTAATTACAAGCTGTCTGCAAATTCTCCTTTGCCTTTAACCTTTGATGGATAGCAACAGCTATTGATTATAAAGTTTCCATTTGTGAGGTACAGGACCCCACAGATGTTTCCATTAGAGCCATCCCATTTTCTTCCAAGCCATTTTAATAAAAAAGTCACATAGCTGGATATTTCTAGATACAAGCTGAAAAGTTTCCACTAAAAATACTTAAGAATGTGACTTTTCAGGGAGAATTTCCTCTTGTTCTGCAAATTCACCAGACAAAGGGGACCGCCTGTGGCAGTGGGACCCTAATAGACAACTCATCTTCTGAAGTACCCTGAGCTAGGCGAGAGCTAATATTCAAAGAAGCCCCCTGGTCCAACCCCAACATAGGAGTCTTTCCTGGATTAGGCTAATATCAGTAGCTATAGGAGCTGGGGAAGGCATGTGTTCAAGAGAGCTCAAAAATGCCTCATGACTTCCAGGAGTATCTCTTACCTGGTTCCCATGGGTATCTTCCATAGTATTCTGCATAGGGGCAAGATGTTTATCAATAGGGCCTATAGGAGGTTTCTCAAAGTGCTTCAACTTTGTCTTTCCCATTTAAAAATCTCCTGGCCTCAGAGCTCCTTAGTAGCTCCAAAGGAGTGTACCCCGTTGGCTATGCCCCTTTGGCAGTGCCCATGCAGCCATGCCCTGCAGTCCCAATAGGCCTTTTTATTGTGCTGGACACCAAAAGATAATGTCACCATGGTGACCTTCAAGCCTCCTCGCCTATCACACAATCTTGAATCCTCAGCGGCCCATGGCCCAGAGTTATCACTGTCCTATGGCTGAGTCTCTCCAACCATCATGGAATGGTCTCTCCTTGAATCAAATTCTTTTGTCATGCAGTGTAAGAAACAATTGGATCTGTTTGACTTGATATGCCTTTTGTAAAATCATGCTGCTTAGGAGTAAGATCCTGCAACCCACTACACTGTAGCTAGTTCGCTGTCCTTTCCCTCAGTAGAACTTTAATTATTTTTTCATCTTTCAAGGTAAGACTAACTAGCCTGTAGTTCCAATCCTCTGTCACCTCTTAAGGAAATTTATATGTGCTCTGTCCTAGGAACCACTCTCTTTTCCAAAGATCTATTGAACATATTCTTTAGAGGTCAATAAAGAACCTATTCCGGCACTCTTTTTATCCTAAAGTGCATTTCATCCACCCCATTACTTTGTTTACTTTCAGTTTTTCTAATTAACACTTTTTCATAAATGAGGTCCATTCCAATACGATACTGTATGTACCATCGCCAACAATCAACAGTCCTCCTTCAAACCCTTCTTCATTAAATACCAAACAGAAGTATTTCTTAAGCATTTCTGATTTTTCCATATCTCTCTCCTCATATTGCTTCTTGTCTTCTTTAAATCTTATATTTCCACCTCTGGTGGTCCTTCTTTCACTGACATACCTGAAAAAGATTGGTTTCTTTACTTTACCCCTTTAGCTTTTGGTTCTTACAGTTGCATTTTCACTGTCCTGATTTCTTTCTTCATCTCTTTCAGCTTTACAATCCCTGTGTTGTTATTTTAGAGATTTGTTTTGTACTTTTTGAATCACAGTCTTGTTGGCCTTACTTTTCTTTGAAGAGCCATACCGGTTTCCATTCCTTCTTTTCTATTTACTTTATTTACACAGTTCTTTTCGTATTTTTATAGCTCCTTTTAGTTTTATTCCTTTGTTCTTCCGCTTTACCTATCTTTTGTCACCCCGCTATTGCCTCCTTAAGGTATTTTGCTATTTTATCAGTTGGTATTTTTGAAATACAAGGCTTGAAGATCCCCGCCTTTAGCCATCATATCAAACCATAGCATCTAATGATGAAATGCTAAAGATGGATGACTACCCGGTGCTTTCTCTAAGAAGTTGGACCCTTCTTTGTAAGGCTAAGTTATCTTCAATCCAGTGCTCGAGAAATCCTAGACACCAGGTTGATATGGTCCCTAGAAATTTCAAACTAGAAACATAGAAACATAGAAATATGGTGACAGAAAAAGACCACATGGCCTATCTAGTCTGTCCTTCCATATCAACAACTACAACAGTCCCCTTTTTTCCTTTAGAGATCCTCTGTGTGTGTCCCATGCTTTTTTGAATTCAGTTACTGTCCTCATCTCTACCACCTCCACTGGGAGACTATTCCACGGATCCACCACTCTTTCCGTAAAGAAATATTTACGTATATCACTCCTGAATCTATCCCCCTTTACCCTCATCCCATGTCCCCTCGTAGCAGAACTTGCTTTCAATTGAAAGAGCCTCTCCCCCTGTACATTTATACCACGGAGGTATTTAAACATCTCAATCATATCACCTCTATCCCGCCTTTTCTCTAAGGTGTACATATTAAGATCCTTAAGTCTGTCCTCATATGCTTTATAATGAAGACCACTAACCATTTTAGTAGCTACCCTCTGTACTGACGCCATCCTGTTTATATCCTTTTGAAGGTGCAGTCTCCAGAATTGCACACTATACTCCAAATGAGGTCGCACCAAAGACTTATACAGAGGCACTATCACCTCCTTTTTTCTGCTAGCCATTCCTCTCCGTATGCACCCAAGCATCCTTCTAGCTTTTGCCGTTGCTTTTTCTAACTGTTTAGCTACTTTAAGATCATCAGACACAACCATGCCTAGGTCCCGCTCTTCTTTAGTGGGCAAAAGTACTTCACCCCCTTTACTATATTGCTCCCTTGGATTGCTGCAGCCCAAATGCATGACCTTACATTTTTTAACATTAAATCCCAGCTGCCAAATTCTAGACCATTCTTCAAGCTTAGCTAGAACCCTCCTCATGTTATCTACACCTTCCTGGGTGTCTACTCTATTGCAGATTTTGGTATCATCCGCAAAGAGGCAAACCTTACCTGACAGCCCTTCCACTATATCGCTAACAAAGATGTTAAAAAGAATCGGACCAAGGACAGATCCCTAGGGCATGCCACTGGTAACGTCCTTCTCCTCAGAGTGAGCTCCATTTACCTGTACTCTTTGTCGCCTCCCACACAACCAATTTCTAACCCAAGCAGTAACTTTAGAGAGAATCCCTAGGGTGCTCAGTTTGTTTATAAGTCGCCTGTGAGGAACAGTGTCAAAGACTTTACTGAAATATAAATACACCACATCTAGGGCTCTCCCTCGGTCCAACTCCCTGGTCACCCAGTCAAAGAAATCAATCATATTTGTCTGACAAGACCTGCCTCTGGTGAATCCATGCTGCCTCGGATCCTGTAATCCGCTGGACTCCAGAAATCTCACTATTTTCTCTTTAAGCAGCGTTTCCAATAATTTACTCACTACCGAAGTTAAACTAACTGGCCTATCATTGTCAGCCACATCCTTACTTCCGCTTTTGTGTAAAGGCACCACATGAGCCTCTCTCCAGTCCTTTGGCACCACTCCCGACTCCAACGAGGCATTGAAAAGGTCAGTCAGTGGAGTTGCTAGAACGTCCCCAAGTTCCCTCAGTATTCTAGGGTGTATCCCTTCCGGTCCCATCGCTTTGTCTACTTTAAGTTGAGCTGGTTTCTCACAAACACAGTCTTCTGAAAATTGTTCAAGATGTCCCTTGCTTCTGTTCCTGTTTGTGTGTTTTCTGAGGTCCTGCTCCTGGTTCTTCATCTGTGAACACAGAACAGAAATATTTGTTAAGCAATTCTGCTTTATCCTTTATCCTCATCAGCTTCTACATATTCCTTCCTTTCACCCTTGAGTCTGACAATACCACTTTTTCCCTTCCTCATCTCACTAACATATCTGAAAAATGTCTGGCACCCAGGATTTCATGCTTTCAACATGTTTTTTTTAATAACATTCTCTGACATCACCATTAAAGAAACACTACTGTTTCCATAATTGCATTATGAGGCTCGACTCTCAATAAATGAACCATACAGTTCAGGAAATTCCGATTGTTCTTATGAGACTTGAGCCGCAAGATTGCCAGAAGTTCCTGCACTACACTTCTCAAACTTATTGAGGGCTTAGTGACATGGTGCAGATTATAGAAGCAGTGCTCTTTAGAAGTATTCAGTACGGTGTGCCTTAGTTTTGAGGAGGAAGGACAGCCGGTTACCTGGAAAGAGGAGAGAGAATATGAGAAAGTGACAGAGAAGATTGAGCTAGTGGCAATTGTCACTTGTGTTGTCTATCAAGGAGGTGCCATCACATTGCTGACAGCATGCTTGGGGAAGGGTTGGTCATAGAAGGCTGCCTAGAGGTATGTATAAACAATGCATATAAATCTACGTATTTTACACATAGATACACTTTGATGCAATTGCTATGCTGAAAGTATGCATGTCAGGCTGATTGTGTGTACTTCAACTGTAGGTGAGTAGAGGAATGGAATTTGGGTAGAGTGGGGGGTATATAAATGCTTGTGCCTTAGGTTATACCTGCTCCAGCACAAATGAGCATCTGAAAAGTGCTTGTTTTGTCAGATACACCTCTGGAGGGTGTGAGAAAGAGGTACATTAATATCCCCTTTATTTTACAAATTATCTGTATACACTGACAGAGAATGGGGGCTCATATTTTATTTTTGCTATGCCGCTGGACCCCACCTTATGGTAGCTTGCAAGAGGTGGATGTCCTCATCCCAGACTTTCCTAAGCAGGAATTCTGTGTGGCTGCCAGTGTCGACGTCCACATTGGGGATATCTATGTTCCTAAAATCGGGCAGAGACATAGACGTCTATGGTCACATTCTGCCCTGGACGTCCCCGATTTGACTTGGACATCCTTTCTAAAATGCCAGTTTATATCTGCTAGTAAGCAATGAATTCATATTCTGAAGTAGAAGGAGAAGGTTTCTTTACACTTATAGCATGATGTGCCCATTAATTCTGAATGCTGAAATGTGAAGCATTTGTAAGAGGTAAGGAAATGGTTTTAGTGTTAACACCACTATTATTATTCTTCTAAAAACTGCTGGTACTGTTGTACATATTGTATATTAATGAAGGGCTTGTCCAATCTTTGCTCTTCTTAAGTGTAACTGAAAACTGGCTATTTCTAAAGATTTCAGGTTGTAGCCATATGCTGTAAATTGTTCACTGTCGGACATATGACAAGGGTTTCTTTAATCTGCTCTTTCCATGCAGAACATCAAGTAAACTCTTAATGAAATTATGTTTACATCTTGGAACCTTCATCCTTGTACCATAACGCTTTCTAAATGTATTTAATATTGATTCACATGTTAAGATGTTTCTTTTAGTCTAAAATGAAATTACCAATACTGGTACAGCTCAGAAATGAATCAAGTCATTATCTGCCATAGTTGATGTGGCTTTTATTGAAATGTATGTTAATATCTCCCATTATTAAAAGATTTGATACATTACAATTTAAATTAACAAGCCATTCATAATTAAATGTATATCTTAATACATATTAGTGGAGGAGTAGCCTAGTCTAGTGGTAAGAGCAACAGCCTACTGCCCAGGATATCTGAGTTTGATTCCCATTGGCACTCCTTGTGGCCTTGGGAAGTCACTTTGCCCTCCATTGCCTGGAAGAAAAAGCTACTTCTGGTCATATCTTGCTAAGAGAACCCAAGGGCTGGGTCAGCATTGACTTAAAAAAATAAAAAATATTATGTGAGGAAATATATAGCTTACAAAGTCCCCAGTCTTTGCAAGTACAAAAATAGCTTCTACAAAGTCTGTATTAAAACAATGAAGGGAAAAACATTCAAGATTAAACAAATAACTAATAATCCCCTTCACCATTGAGACAACCTATGAAAGATGTGATAGCCAGACAGATGAAAATCATTCAACAAAACAGCTTCTGAGGAAGTTGTCCAAGTTGGTCACCCTTAAGATATGTAGGGAATTATCATTTGTCAATTGGATACTAAAGGGATTTTGTTTCTAATCAATATCATGTTCATAAATGCCACCATTAATTGATTTTTCAAATTTATTGATGCATCAAATGAATAATCTGAATTTCTTGAAGAGTGTACTTGCATAGCAAAATAACTACGCCTCATGCACAACATTACACCCAAATCCCCATACACCTCTGCTTTCAGATAACACTGATCCTTTGTACCCCAGCCCCCAAATATATACTAAAACATAATAGAAACTAAACTCTAATGCAGAGCAATCTGCACAATCAAATATTTAAAAATAATGGTCTCTGAACTCTACACACAAAGGGATGTGCCCCATTGTCACACCCCTTTATCAGTGCACCTGGATTAGGCAGCATTTGCATGCTTCAGAAGAAAAGACCAGGGCCGGCCCGTCCATTGTGCGAGAATGTTGTTTGCACGGGGCCGCCCGCCAACAACATCCCGCATTGAATGACAGGCAGGGCGGCTTTAGAGGGACCACGAGAGACCTCTGCTTACCTCTAACAGCTGCCGAAGTGAAGTGCTGCCGAAGTGAAGTGCATTTTTTCCCTTCACTTCGGCAGCTGTACCGAAGTTTAGAAAGTTGCCGCGCTGAGCGCCGGGAAACAGGAAGTCCTCTTTGACCTCAGCGTACACCCCTCCCCATGCTTTTGTTTAGGGGTGTACCCACTGCTCCGTGTAGGTCACCCCTATTCTTCAGATATAAGAAATAGCTATGCTTATTTTGATTCTATCCTGTTGCTATAAAGGGATCCACTGTATCTGTCCCATGCTATTTTGAATTCTGTCACTGTGTTTGCCCATATTCATAATATATTTATCAATAGGCAAGAGGAGCAATTAATCACAGCAGATAGGCAAAAGTAAACACTAATTCAAGAAAGCTTCTAACTTGGTTGAGTCTGTGAATATATAACGATTGCCCTGAAACATCACTATACATTCACAGGGAAATTGCAGGTAGAAAGTGGCCCCTTTGGCCAATACTCTTGGTTTCAAAATCAAGAACAATTTACGATGAGACTAAGTAAGATGAGAAATATCAGGGCAAATAATAACCCGTTGGCTACAAAATGCTACCTCCTTTTTCTTGAAGTAACTTGATATAACCACATTTGTATCAAATAAATTTATGAAAGTAACCACAAGAGTAGCACTGTTACTTCTTTCATCCTGTGATGATTCCAAAAATTTAGAAATATTTCCTTAACAAAATCATCCCAAATAGATAATGAGCCTGTGGAAAATTCAACAATCATAAATTCCTTTCCACAGATTCTATCTGTCTCCACATTAATGTTAAATCTTTAGTCATAGCTAAATTGGCTTCATGCAGTCATGTCAATTGAGTATCACACACCTCAACATTCTGTTGTAAATCACAAACTTTAACATCTAGTCTGCAATTGGGACATCATCCCCTTCATTAAAGCATTATTAAAATTCACCTTAGTCCAAATATCAACTAGAGAGACATCTTGGGAGGAAGGAGGTTTCAAGAAGCTTTAATGACGTCACCAAAACACAACGGTTTAGGAACTGCAACCTTCACATCTGTCAAAGTGCTACTTGCAAGACAAACACTAACCTCACCCACTGTGTCTCCTTTGGGGGGGGGGGGAATAGTCGAATTGCCAACCATCTGCAAGCGCTCTCCTGGAGGAAGCAGGGGAATCCTTTCAATAGAGCTCAGACTAGATGGGGAAACTTCCCGGGTTGTCAACTTCCCAGATTGACTTGTTACAGCCATAGCCAATAAATGTTTGTCCATCAGACCTTGCGCCAAACCCTTAGGCATTGAAATCATAGCTCCACTTTTGGAGGTCTTTCCTTTACATTTTCCGGCTCCCTTAGACATGACCACCAACTCCAAGACTATCAGGATTAGCCCCAAAAGTCTCCAAAGTGGCCCCAAAGGGGCATCAAAGGGGTAAGCCCCTTTGATCATGTGCCCACGGGTGCATGGCAGCACGCCACATTTTAAAGAACCAGTGAGCCAATAACAACCATCTAGAGGCATGGCTTACTGGCGGTGATGATTCTTCTGCCTAGGATCTTCTGGTGTAGAAAGTTTAGCCAACTCACTGAAGGTGCTCAGACACAATCCCTGCAAGGTATGTTCTCTCTCCCCGCTTGACTGCAGCAGCATGTTGAGCTTTAAAGAACCAGTGAACCAATGACAACCATCAAGAGGCATAGCTTACCAGCAGTGATGATTCTGCTGCCTAGGATCTTCCGGTGTAGAAAGTTCAACCAACTCACTGAAGGTGCTCAGACACAATCCCTGTGGGTACATGTTCTCTCCCTCTGTTATTATTGAAGGATAAGGCGGTATAGAAAACTGGTTAAATAAAATAAATTATTATTTTGTTTAATTTATTGTCCATTTCCTTTAAATGCTTAATTTTTATTTATAATACAATATAATAATTGTTTGGGGCAGTGATGGCTGCACCACTAGGCAAAACTGTGCTGTCACGTAGGAGAGCATCAGCAGCCGTCAAAGCAAACAATAGAAAACTACATAAACTTAAAGAACCATGTGCACCTTCTTTTACCTACAAGGGGTGTGGGCCATTTTCAAATAGCCAATTTACCTGTGTAAATGTTTTTGGAAACTGTATTTGTTACACACACACATTTAAAAATTGATGTCCACTTATGTGTTTTTATAGGACTGATGTAGGGAGGGGTGGTGTTGGGATGATGGTGACTGTTGAGTTTAATTAACAGAAAATCTTGTGGGGGGACTAAGAGTTTGAAAGATAACTGAAGGGGGGCTTAAGGCTGAAGGTTCTCTTAGTTTGGGAAGTAGTTGTATTGCCTTGTATTCATTTTCTTAATGATTTTCTGTATGGATATTTTTGATTGATTTAATGTTGTGCCATATTTTGGATTTAATTTCAGACATGCTATAAATAGAATGTTGATTGGTGAAGTTCATGTGGGTGGAAGGGGGGGGCATTAAATAATTTTCTGAAATACAGGGCGTGCCTCCCCAAGTGGAACAGAACTGGAGAGAGTCCCTCGATAAGAAACTGGCATCACATCACTGATCATGTAAGAATCATTCCACACGAGTTATCCTCTTGTCTCTTTCACTGTGTTTGCCTATGTGTTTAGTATGCTTTTTAAGGCCAGCATGATCTTGGCTACGCACCCTGTTTTTATAGGATTGTTCTTGGAGGAAGAGAAGTTTATCATGATTGTTGAGTTTAATTCTTAAAATCTCGGGGGGAATCACGGCCGGCACAACCATAGGTGCACTAGGCTGAAAACAGGAAGTCTGCATCGCCATGGGAGGAGGAGGTGGAAGCAAAGTTTTAACGTAAGTGCCACGAGGCTATTTGTTGCTATTGCTACTGCTGAAGGTCCTGAGAGGGGTAGCAGTGACGGCAGTGGGCGCCCCTGTAGGGTCGGCACTGAAGGCTATTTATTGCCTAGTTTGCTTAATGGTAACACCATCCCCGCCCCTCCCTCATCATCGCTGGGTGTTCTGGTTTGGTCTGAGGAAAAGTTATCAGTCCTCGTTTTTGATCAGTGTATGACACTCTTTCTTTTCTTGTTTTCACAGAATAGCAGCAGCATATTCTCTTACTTTTCTCATTGTCCCTTTTCTTTTAAGGAAAACATCAAAGAAGGCACAAGAAATGAGCAAAACTCAGATTTTCTAAAAGCTAAAGATGTATTGTAGTGATTCCTCGTCGTCATGACAAAGCTGTGTTTTAACACACAGATCCTATCTGCCTGAGGCAATTCTTAAACAGTGCACTTGATAAAAATGAGTATCTTTGTGCTGAAAGGTATTCTTTGATTCCTAGTGTATAGTTATAAATAGAAAACTGGTTATTAGCTTTGGGATGAGCTGATCGGTTCAAATAATCATCCGATAAATCAGATTATACTGTTCATCCGGAGTGATAGTGATACCTTTTGATATCTATGGCTGAGGAAGGATACCGGGAAATGTAGCTCATGAATATGCATTACTCTGGGGTGAGGTAAACTCTAACATACTACAGTATAACTGGTAATTGCTTTGTAATCTATACAACGCAATGTGTTCTGTTAAGTCAATGCTGGCTCCAGGTGACCCAGCAGTTCTTGGGTTTTCTGGGCAAGGGAGGAGGTGTGGCCTAGTGGTTGGGGCAACTTATCTCAGGCTGGGGGTTCAAATCCCACTAGAGGACAGCAACCTTGGGCCAGACCGACTGGGGTTTCTAGTCCTACAGGCGCTCCTTGTGGCCTTTGCCTCGCGTACAAATATATAGATTGTGAGCCCTTTGGGGACAAGGGCTATTGACTTGTACAAAAGGCGGCATATAAGCCTGCCTAAATAAATAAATAAGTAGATTACCAGGCCTTTCTTTGGAGTCAATGGAGAGTAAAGTGACTTACCCAAGGCCATAAGAAGAACCAGTGGGAATCAAACCCTGCTCTAACTACTAGACTACTCTTCCACTCCAACCAAGTCATAGAGGCAAGGACATTAATGTGTTTTTTTTTTGAAAGGGCAGTTCAAGGTGAGTTATATTTGGGTGCTGTAGGTATTTCCCTGTCCTTGGAGTGCTATAATCTAAGTCTGTATCTGAGGTCATGGAGGGCAAAATGACTTATTCAAATGACTTATGGTTTGTGGTTTAATGGCATTTTCTATAGTGCTTTTAAAGTAGATAACCGTGTAGAATAAATTAACATAGCGAGGGAATAGAAGAAAACACTAAATCTCAAATAGGAGAAAGCCCCAGAGATGGGTTGCCATGAGCTGGCATCAATTTGATGCACACAAAAACAACAACAAGAAGGAGAGGTTGAAGATGGGCTGCGTTCACTTGACGACATACTACAACAACAACAGGAGAGATTGAAGAGGGGCTGCAGTCATAACCTGATTCTGTCCCATCCCTGCATTGCCACTGGCCCTCCAATGTCAGTCCAAAAAGATGTGTTTTCAGGCTGGCTTTAAAGTTTTTGTAGGAGAGTTCAAGACATAGGTATAGGGGCAGAGTTTTCCAGAGAATGAAGGACATGAAGAAGAAAGTTGAGTGGTGAATGCTTTAAAGTTTAGCCTGAGAGACACCTGGAATATGCAGACGATTCCAATGGATGGCTTGGAGTGGTCTGGATGGAATGTATAAGGGAATAAATGAAGCCAGGTATATGGGAGGGTCTATGTATAGAGTTTTTGAGGCAAGATTAGAATTTTGAAGTGAATGCGTTAAAGTGGAACGGGTAAACCTAGATCGATTGTTTACATTATCAGAATATAGAAAGACTAGGGGACATGCAATGAAGCTACAGGGTAAACTATTTAAGACTAAAAAAAGAAAATATTTTTTCACTCAACGTGTAATAAAACTCTGGAATTTGTTAACGGAGGATGTAGTAAAGGCTGTTAGTGTAGCTGGGTTTAAAAAATGTTTGGACAAGTTCCTGGAGGAAAGGTCCTTAAACCATTATTAAGAAGTGTGACGCACCTCCACGTCCCTATTAGGTAGCCGCCTAGGGCCGTGAGGCGCGAGTTGCCTTCTAATGTAAGAACCGTCTGTAGTTGAGTGTTATAGGCAAAAATAAATATAGGGCTTTATTCCCCTTCCCTTTAAATACTTCCTTTTTTTAACAGCAACAGAGGATAAACAAAACAACTGTTTCTTCACAGCAAAATAAACTCTTTTCTCCAGGTAATTATCACAGTGCTTCAGCTTGCTTGTTCAACATAAAGATTCAATCTCATCTGAGAAACATAGTGTACAATCCATGGGACTGGATTCCAAATCACAGCTAGCGTTTTCCCACTGTATTGGCTCACAGTCTGGGTTTTCAGGTGGGTAACAATCCTTACAGCTGGTATTATCCCAACTCCCTCCTTGTGAGAGACCGGTTATTCTAGCAGGAAACTGCTCTATATAGACAGGGTTCTGGGCACCTGTACCTTGGGCAGTTTCTCCTGGGAATTCTCTCTCTTTCCAGTAATGAGGATATTCCTCTAAGCTTCTAGCCTTTGCTTTACTGGCTGTGCCCACCTCTTGCCCTCTAGGGCAAATAGAGTACTTAGCTTTTCCTCCGTGGCAGTTAGCTTCCCCTCTTCCACTGTTCCCTCTAAGCTGTGCGCATGTGCGCGCGCACACACCTCACCGAGTGAGCGCACATACTTTACAACAGAGCGCACAAAAATTACGGCTCTGATTCTGATAGAAAACAACACAGACGTCTTAAAATTTAAAAGTTATGATTGTAATTACTAGAAATTTCCCGCTTCATTTAGTAATCGTCTATTTTCATTTAATTTGATTAAAATCAATGTGGTATACATACTGTATTCTGACGTGTAGTCAAATTTTAAAGTATATAACTCCGAGTGTCGTTATGTGGCGCACAAAAATTTAACCTTCCTTCAAAAGCTGCACACAGCTGATATTTTATGCGCACACAGCCTACAGAAAATTAGAGGGAACATTGCCCTCTTCCCTCTGTTATCCGGGCTTCTCTCTTTGGGCTGTGGAGTGCTCTTTCTCGGGACCTCCAGCCACCAGTAGTCTGGGCAGTTCTATAGCCACGTTCTGGAGAGACTTTTTTCCTGCTGCTCCTTGCTACCGGGACACACCCACTGCTTCCTGGATCCAGCAAACTCTCCTGTCTGTGACGTCTGCTTTCCACCTGGTTTCTCACTCCTCCCAGGACGCTGCCCTCTCTGGCCTGAGAGACTCCTGCACTCGTCTCAGAGACTCCTGTTCTGCCACCTCCCCCTGCTGGGATTTCCCAGCAGCTTTTATCTTCCTGTTTCTTGCACGCTGTACGTGCTTCCCTGAACAGGTGCTCCTGATTAGCTTTTTGGTTTTCTGCTGCGTCATGACTAGTGTGTGGAAACCTGGCTCCACTACTCTTTTGCTCCTTGTAATCTGAATATGTTTGCTGCCTATGCAATTCCAAGGTAAGCTCTTCTTTTTCCCCTATTACCATAGGTTCTGTACCGGCCACTGCATCACAGAAGGGACCAAGGATATCAATGCTTGACCCAGTACAAGCATTGTGGAACCTGTGTCTTTTGGGGAAACTGCTAGGTACGTATGACCTAGATTGGCCACTGTTTGAAACAGGATACTGGGCTTGATGGACCTTGGTCTGACCCAATATGGCATATCTTATGTTCTTATAAAAGATTGGGAGCCAGTGTTGCTGGATCAGGAGTGTTGTAATATGATTGAACCTACCAGTTTGAGAAAAGGATTCTAATTGGCAGACTTTTTAATGATTTGGAGACACTTTAATTTGCATGCTGGAAAACTTGCATAAATTACATTGCAATAAACAAGAAGTGATATGATAAAACTGAGAGTTAGCGCCTTTAGAGCGGAGAGGTCGAGAATTGACACAGAGCGAGAAATGAGCTTTTGCGTACCGAGCTAACCTGTTTATCCCAAGAGATAGTAGCAATGATATGAATGCAGGAAGGAGTCAGGAATGGGAAAGGATATCGTGGAGAGTTACAGGCCTAGTTACAGCCCTGATGGTATGTTAACATTAGCCAGGAATCTAGCAGTGAGCTGAATTGCTTCTGTTACCAAAGTCATTCATCAGAGTTCATTTATTTTCATCTTATTAAAACCAGCTGAGATGATATGTAGTATTTTGAGGATGTCACTCAACATTCAGAATTTGGTGTAAATCATTGAGATTTGCTGATGTAGTTCTACAGATCTCACCTGTGTGTTTGAATGAGTTGCTGCCCCCAGAACTATATTCCAAAGCATGGTAATGAACATGTTCATTGCAGTTTGTGAAGTCATAAACAAGAAATAATTGTGTCCCCTATTTAATGACACCCTACAAGAAATGAAGAGATAGCTCTGTCGGGCTGCGAGGTTTTGGTGGAGAATCAGACGGATGAAGCACGGTGTTGCTATCTGGATATATATGAGCAGTATAACTTTAAATTAGATAACACTAGGCATGCCTATTTTTCTACAAAAATTAAGAATTGTCTCAACCAATGGGACTATTTTCTTTTTACAATACTTGCTTCTTTAGTCTCCATGTTTAGGAATTTTAAGATTGCTGTATTGTTGTTTTTGAGTACATTAATAAATACATCTTTATCAGCTAGAGAAATGCCTGTATCACTGAAACATGCCTCTGTAACACCCATATTGAAGGACAGGGCTGACGGTTTGCATGCAGTAGTCATTTTTGTCCCATATATTGTTTGCTATTTTCAGCTGAGGTCATTGAGCAGGCTGTCCGCAATCAACTGTATGATTATGTGAAAAAATGCCAGCTGTTGATGCCTAACACCATGGCTTCAGAAACAACCATTGTTCAGAAACTGTGCTTGTATCAATGAACGTATTACGAGGTCAGGAAAGTCGAAGGCTAATTTACTTTTACTTTTATTCACTGATTGTGTTCTCAGCATTAGTTTCTGCGCTGCGCTGTTTGCTGTTGCCTTCCTTTGCCTCTGCTATTACTGCTGTGTTTGTGCTTCCAGGACCTTTGTATCTGCTGTTTAGAAGTTCTCCACTCTGATTGTGCTGCTCCCACCTCCCGGAACTGACCTTTCCAGGTACTCCTGGCCTTCATAAACAAGACGTCTGCGGAGGTGGCACGTGCCGTGGGTGCGCGCCAAAGGAGTGCAACCAAGGAGCAGGTCCTGCTCCTTGGTCGAGCTCCTTGGGGCGAGTATCAAACCTCTGAACTGTTCTCTCACTCCACTTACATGCTTAGCTGTCTGCTGGGCCATCTCTCTTCTTGTGGGTATGACGGCCATCCCGGTTCACTGGGGATGGCGTCCCGATGCTTCTGGCTTTCATACTACGAGTTTAGCTGCTTGCTCTCTGGCCAACCTGGTGTTGTGCAACCGCTGGGGGACTGTGCCATCTCAACATGCCTCCCCTGCCTCTCCCCCACCAGTGGTCTCCCGATGTCCTTGAGTCTGGCTCTTTTAAACTGCCGTTCTCTTCAATCCAAATCTTTGCTGGTCCGAGACCTCATACAGCAACAATCCTTAGATCTCTGTTTCCTTATTGAAACTTGGCTTAAAGAGGGTGATGACCCCATCTTGAATAATTGCCTGCCCTCTGGTTTTGCAGCCTTTTCGACTCCCAGGGTGCGTAGAGGAGGGGGAGGTGTGGCCCTTATTTTCCTCTCAAATCTCAATATCTCTGAGATTACTGCAACTTCTATTCATTACCCAGAGTCCCTTCTTCTTCATCTTCAGTCCTCCCCTCCGCTCTTCTTCCTCCTGTTGTACCTTCCCCCGTCCCTCTCCCCCGCACTTTGGGAGGCTGTCATTCAGACTATATCTGAAACAGTTCTTATGTATCCTAATATCACTATCCTTGGTGACTTCAATATTCATGTAGACTCTCCATCCAGGCTTAAAGACCGTGTTTTCCTAAATCTGTTAAACGATCTCACTTTAACTCAACATTTATTTATTTATTTCTAGCTTTTCTATACCGCGCTATTTGACATCAGCGTGGTTTACAGTTAACAATTTTACACAAGGCGGGGAAGTGCCTTGTGCTTACATCGAACAGGACATAGTAACTTGGATTCATAACATTGAACTATTTACATCTGAACAATGTCAGCTTACTAGTGTCGCTTATACATTCTTAAGGCTGTTGGGTGGTTGTGTTAGTGCAAGGTGTAGGGGGGTACAGTTGGATTGCGAGTAATATAGTAGGAATAAATGATGTTTTATGGCTTTCTTGAATTGCGAGAGATCATTGATTGATCTGATGTTGGACGGGAGATTATTCCAACACCTTGGGGCGTAGAAAGAGAATGCCATGCTTCTGGTTGTTTTCGTGTATTTTGTCACTTCAATCGGGGTTACTAGTGTGTTGGCGCCTATTGACCTTCTAGTCCTGTTATCGGGGGTGTGGGTAATGAGTGCGGTGATGGTTGGGGGGGATACCCTATTGATGGCTTTAAATGTAATGAGTAGCGCCTTGTGGGTGATTCTGCCTTCTATTGGTAGCCAGTGAAGGTCCTTTAAAGTAGGGGTGATATGGTCTCTCCTTGAGACTCCGCAGAGGACACGTGCCGCGGCGTTCATTGCGAGCTGCAACTGGTTTAGGGAATTCTTGGGGATCCCGTGTAGAATGATGTTTACATAGTCGAAGTGAGGGAGTAACAGGGCTTGGAATACTGACCGGTAGTCTTCATATGCCAGCATTGGTCTTAGGTGACGTAACATCTTAAGCTTGGCATATATAGCCTTGATGGTATTGCTTATGTGCGCTTTAAAGTCAAGACGTTGATCAAGCGTAATACCCAGGTAGCGTATCGTGGGCTTACTTGGGAGCTCTGCGTCTCTGACCTTTAATGTTTTAGGTGGGGAGAAGTTTCTGTTCTTTGTTATGAACAATACCTCCGTCTTGAAGTTTATACGAAGGTTCTGTTCGAGGAGCCAGTCTGTGATCATGTTGAAGCAGTTGACTAAGGCAGTAAAGTCAGGATGCAAGACGTCGAACGGCGTAAACAGGAGGACATCATCTGCATAGATCAAGCAGGAAATTCCAAAGGATCAAATGATTTCACAGATCGGCTGCATGTAGATGTTGAATAATAGTGCAGATAGGGACGAGCCCTGGGGTACTCCTTGGGTTTGTTGAAACGGATCCGAGGAGTTGGCTCCCATCCTTACATGTTGCCATCGGTCATCTAGATATGACTTGCACCAATCCCACGCCAAGCCCTGAATTCCCTTATCCTGGAGGCGTCTGAGGAGTTGAGTGTGACTGACAGAGTCGAATGCTGCAGCAATGTCGAGGAAGATCAGTGCAAATCCTTTCTTGATATTGTCTAAACCTCTGGATAAGGTATTGGTTAGTGTGGTGAGTAGTGTTTCTACGCCGTGAGCTTCTCTAAACCCGTGCTGGCAATCATCTAATGGGGCTGTGCTGTCTATGTGCTGGTGAATCTGTCTTTGGACATTCTTCTCAATTATTTTGGCAAGTAGCGGGATACTTGAGATCGGTCGGTATGAGTCGGTCTTCTGTGGATCTAAACTGTTGTTTTTGAGAAGCGGGCATATGGAGTTGTGCTTGAGCGAAGACGGGAAGGATAGGCTTGTGATCCTTGCTATGATCGGGCTGAGTTCTGTTCGCATTGTCCTAATCCAGTGTGCAGGGCAAGGGTCGTTCGGTGTGGTAGTAGTATTGATGGAAACAATAATGTTTTCGATGTCTCCTGCAGAGGGAGAGGTTAGCTCTGTAAGCAGTGGTTGTTGATCGGGAGTATTTCTTGGTGTAGTTCTCGGAGCTATGTCTGTTTTGATGGCTTTTGATTGGAGGTGGTTGGCATACAGCTGGGGTTGTATTGGTTCATGGTGAGGGGAGGAAGGTTCCTTGGTTATTGATTTCACTAGGTTGAAAAGGTCCCTGGGCTTACTTAGGGAGCGGCGAAGAATCTCAGTATGGAATTCTTTTCTTTTGGAGTATGTTAATTCCCGGTGTGCTGATAAATGTGCTAGATAGGTTGCTCGGTCCTCTGTTGATTGTGAGCGTCGCCATCTTCGTTCCAGTTTCCTTAAGTGGTGAAGAGATACCCTTATATCTGCAGAAAACCATGGCTCAGATTTCCTTTTACTGGCTGTTTTGTCGGAGGGGGTTCTTTTATCCATTGAGGGTGTATGAGAGAGCGAGCTCAGTGTGTCATTCCATCTACTGATCAGCTCACAGAGGTTGTCAGAAGGCTGTTCGAGTATTGGGAGTGCATGATTTGTGATCTTATCTTTGTCAAGTGGTTTATGGCGTCCAGAGTTCCCCGAAGATATTGTGCTCGTGTGGCTGGCAGAACAAAATTCTTGTTGCGAGGGTATTTGGAAGGTGATTAGACTATGGTCTGACCACGGGACAGGGGGTGATGGCTAGGTTGAGGTCATGATCAGGGCTCGTATTCCCTACTGGTGAGAAGATGTGATCAAGAGAATTTCCTTTGTGGTGGGTGGGGACCTTTATGATTTGCTCATAGCCAAGTTCAGACATTGCTTCCAGGAAGGTGTTAGCATTGGCATGTTGTAGCGATGCGAGATTGAAGTCCCCCATCAACCAATTTACTTTGCGTGGGTTGTCTGGGTTACATGCAAGGTCAATTATGTTGGATAATTCATCAGGAGCTACCGAAGGAGCTCTGTAAATGAGGATGATAGTGATGTGTTTGTTGGCTATGGTAACTGAGTCAAGTAGTGCCATGGTATTGGAGGAAATCAATTGAAACTGGAGTTCGGTTCTTGCTAATATGAAGACCCCCGCCCCCCACCCCTTCTACCAACTCTATGGCAGGTGTATATTGAAAAGTTAGGTGGAATGAGTTGGTTTAGGATTACTGTATCTGTTTCTGAAAGCCAGGATTCAGTGACCATTAGTATGTCCAGGTTAAGGTGATCTATGAGATCTGTGATGGCTGGCCATTTCTTGCGAACCGAGCGGGAGTTTGAGGGCACATTTTAAGTAAGGGTGTACTTGAGGTATAACTTGAGTTGTGTTAACCGCCTGCTGGAGTGTTATATAGAGTAGATGTGGTTGTCTGACATGGTCAGTGCGTGGTGGAAGATAATGTCTGCTGTAGCTTTTTCGACCCGTTCCCTTAAGGATGGGGATGGGATTATGGTTATGGGTAAGAGCAATGGCATCATGGATGGTATATGCAAGGATACACATGCTGGTGATAATTAGTGTCGAGAAGGCCATGATCGTCTACTGAGTGAGGCAGTCTATTGTGTCAGCAGATATGAACAATAAGTATAACGTTAACGTTGAACCCTTAAATATAAACTCAGCTAGCGGTAAATAGAGATTATTACAGTGTTTTGAGTAAAGATGCACAAAGTTCTCTTGAATCAATGTATCAAATTATCACTGAATCAATATGCAAAAGTAACATGATTTCAAGGTTAAAGTGATACTATTACAATCGAACATCAGATATGTTACAAGGTGTTGAGTTGTGCCGAGCATCGCAGCTTGTATAGAGTCGCACTCCCCCCCCTACCCACAGTATAGGCCAGCGATGGCGAACCTATGGCACGCGTGCCAGCTGTGGCACGCGAAGGCCTTGCAGCTGGCACGCGGGAAGGTCCGCCATCGAAAAAAACAACAACAACCCTGTCTGCTGCCGTTGTCGGGGCCGCCGCGGCAGAATCGAGCGTGCCGCGGGGCCCCCCTGTACCCACCGGCAGAGCCTGTCCTCCCCGTAGCAGCTCTCTCTTTGGAGCTGCAGTCAGACTCGCCGGCTTGCAGAGCGCGAAGGGAAGAGTTTCCCTTTCGCGACTCTGTTAAGCCCGCGGGGGCTGATGGGAACTTCCCATCAGCCCCCGCGGGCTTAACAGAGCAGCGAGGGAACTCTTCCCTCGCGCTCTGCAAGCCGGCGAGTCTGACTGCAGCTCCAAAGAGAGAGCTGCTACGGGGAGGACAGGCTCTGCCGGTGGGTACTGGGGGGCCCCGGGGCACGCTCTATTCTGCCGCGGCGGCCCCGACAGCGGCAGCAAACAGGTTTTCTTTTTTTTTTTTTAATTTGCCCTGGGCTGGGCTGGGCTGGGCTGGGGGTGGGGGGTGGGGGTTAGGAGTGGTGCTGGGCTGGGCTGGGGGGCTTAGGAGTGGTGATGGGCTGGGCTGGGCTGGGGGGGTTAGGAGTGGTGATGGGCTGGGCTGGGCTGGGGGGGGGTTAGGAGTGGTGATGGGCTGGGCTGGGCTGGGCTGGGGGGGGGTGTTAGGAGGGGTGATGGGCTGGGCTGGGGTGGGCTGGGGGGGGGGTTAGGAGTGGTGATTGGGTGGGCTGGGCTGGGCTGGGGGGGTTAGGATTAGTTATGGGCTGCGCTGGGGGGTGTTAGGAGTAGTGATGGGCTGGGGTGGGGGGGTTAGGAGTGGTGATGGGCACTGGGCTGGGGGGTAAGAAGTGTTATTGGACACTGGGCGGGCTGGGTGGGTTAGGGGTGGTGATGGGCACTGGGCTGGGGGGTTTAGGAGTGGTGATGGGCGCTGGGCTGGGGGGTAGGAGTGGTGATGGGCACTGGGGGGGTTAGGAGTGGTGATAGGCGCTGGGGGGGCTTAAACTAAAAATTGAGTGATGGGGGATTAGGACTGGGAGTGGGCTGATGGGGAGGTTAGGACTGGAAATGGGCTGGTGGGATTAGGACTGGGAGTGAGCTATGGGGGGCTAGGACTGGTAATGGGTTGGGGGGTTGCTAGGACTGGAAATGGGCTGAGTGGAAGGGGGCTTGAACTGCAAATAGCTGTTGGGGATGGGGCTTGGAATGGAAATGGGCTGAGGGGAAGTGGGGGGCTTGAACTGCAAATAGCTGATGGGGACGGGGCTTGGAATGGAAATGGGCTGAGGGGAAGTGGGGGGCTTGAAGAAGGGAATGGATGCTGGGTGAGACTGGAACTAGAAGGGAGCTGATGTTGGGGGAGGATTAGAATGGGATGGGGCTGGGAGAGTAAAATGGAGAGGGGAAAAATATTTTGTGTAGGAGGGATGAAAAATCTACAATTGGCCAGGTATTGGGAGAGTAATTGGGGATTGAGGATGGAGGGGTAAAATTTGTGTGGATGAAATAGAAATGAGGAAAGAGCAAAAGGAGAAAGATTAGTATGTTAAAGCAGATGTAGAGAGAGAGAGAATGGAAAAAAAACTAGAAGAGAGAAGAAAGGACAAATGGACAGCAGACGATGGAGAGTTAGCAGAAAACATGAAGAAACCAGAAGAAAATGGCTGGACCAATTGCAACTGAAAAAAAATGCACAAAAGGTAGAACGATATCTCTTTATTTTGAATTTATTAACTGGAATATGTCAGCTCTGGGAAATGTGCATCATTAACATCTGCGCTTTGTTTGGTACAAGAGGAAATTCCTATTTGACGTTGCCACTTGTTCTCTTTCCCCAGTATTCACTGAAATGTATTGGTTTAATATTTGCAGTGTTGCCTTTTGATAGGTAGGGTATGGTGCTTTGTGAGTCCTGGTAATGCTGTCAGGATACGGCGGGTTTGCTATGGTTCTAAATGGGCAGCGTTTGTAGTAGTTCCTAATGTGCCTGGCGGTTGGCACTGGATTATAGTAATGTAGAAATCTTTTAGTCTTTCTTTATCCATACACTCATTAAGAGACATGTTTACTAAAAGTTAGTGTATGGTAACATTATGCAAATATTTATGCAAATAAGACCACTTATGCAAATGACGTGCTGGCACTTTGAGGAAATTCTTTGGTTTTGTGCGGCAGTTTGGGCACTCGGGCTCAAAAAGGTTAGCCATCACTGGTATAGGCCATACTCTTGACCTGGTCCTCACTACTTCTGGCTCCACACTTTCCCTTGTAGCTGTTTCCATGTATGCAGTTCCTTGGTCTGATCATTATTGTGTTTTGTTGACTGCTTTACTACCGCCCCCCCGCTGTCAAGGTTCTACCGATCTCCCATCTTTTCTGTGTTACCGGGGACGCATTACCCCGGCAACTCTTCTGTCTTTTGCCTCCACCTAGTCTTTATTCTCTACAGACTTTGCTCTTCTTTCTCCCAATGCACAAGTCAGCACTTGGAATTCGGCTCTTCATTCTACCTTAGATTCCGTAGCTCCTCTCCATCCTACCTCTTCCTCGTTTAAACGCGCCCACTCCCCCTGGTATAGCCCCGGTCTGCGTTTACACAGATCACAGCTTCGGAGGGCTGAGCATTTATGGCTTAAACAACCAACTCCGGATTCTCTTGCCCGATTCGGACAGATATACTCCAGTTATCATTCAGCAGTTCAATCTGCTAAATGGTCGCATTACTCCTCCGAAATTTCTGAAGCTGCCAATTCCACCAAACAACTGTAAGCCATCCTTCACAGGCTCTCTACGGTCTCTCCTCACCCTTCCACCATGTCCATAGCATCAGCTCTAGCCTTTCTGGCTACTTTTTTCTGCAACAAGATCCAGAATCTGCGCTCTTCTTTTGCCAGTCTGCCACCTCCACCTCTATTGCCTTCTGCCCTGCTTTCTGATCCGGTTATTTCACCACCCCCCCCCCCCCCCCCCGAACAAGGCACTGGCTTATACCTGGTCTCTATTTCATCCCATCACTGCTACTGAATTATACAAGACTCTGTCCAGTGCCAGGAAGACCACATGTGCTCTGGACCCTATTCCCTTGGGCTGGTTAGTTGAGCCAGTCTTGCAACTGCTGCCGATCATCTTAACTGTCATGAATTCTAGTCTCTCCGCAGGTATTTTTCCCACTCCTTGGAAATCCGGTATTGTCTGCCCTTTACTCAAGCAACCCTCACTAGATCCTTCTGTTCTATCACATTGGCGCCCGGTTTCAAATCTTCCCTTTCTGTCTAAACTTCTTGAACGGTTAGTGTTTACACAACTGGCTTCTCATGTGGAAGCTACCAATACTTTGCACCCATGTCAGTCAGGATTCCGTGCTGGACATAGCATGGAGACAGTGCTTCTTGCCCTCTTGAATGAAATTCATACTGCACATGACCGGGGAGATATCACTCTGATTGTATCTTTGGATCTATCATCGGCATTTGATTTTGTGGCTCACAGAACCCTTCTTTCTCGTCTCTATGATGCTGGACTGCGGGGCACGGTATTACATTGGTTTTGCTCTTTCCTTACTTCACGCACTTTCTCGGTTCACTCTAATAACCAGTCTTCTTCCTCCATTCCTCTATGCTGTGGGGTACTGCAGAGCTCTGTTCTCTCCCCTTTCCTTTTCAATATCTTTCTTGCTCCTTTGCCCCTGTTGATTCAACAATTCCCGGTCTCCAATTACCTGTATACAGACGATATTGTCCTCCTCTTTCATTCATCCCCGGTAGATGTGAATATCTCATCTTTCAACGATTGTCTTTCCCATATTGTGTCTTGGCTTTCCTCCAACTTTCTCCATATAAACCCCTCAAAGTCAACTGCTATGTGGGTGTCTCTGAGTTCCCCATGTCCCACCATTGCTCCACAGCTTGCTTCAACTGTGATTCCCTTGGTGTCCTCCTTTCGTTATTTGGGCGTCATTTTAGATTCTTCCCTCTCTTTCCATGAACACCTGTCTGTCCTCACACGCTGTTCTTTTTATGCACTCAGACAGATTAGAGCAGTCCGCTCGCTCCTGCCTCCATCATCCCTTATCACCTTATTGCTTGCTTTAGTCATAAACAGACTGGATTATTGTAATGTGGCTTTGGCCAACTTGCCACTCTACCAGCTTCAACGCTTGCAAGTGCTCCAAAACACAGCTGCGCGCCTCGCTACACATGCTCGATGATCATATCATATCACCCCTTTCCTGCTCCATCTTCACTGGTTGCCACTTTGGTTTCGATTTCAGTACAAATTCCTAATTTTGACCCATTGGGTACTCCACTCATCGACTCCACTGTATCTTGCCGATCTCGTCTCTTTACACACGCCACACTGTCAGCTACGATCTCCAGGAACAAGCAGGAATGAGTCTTCACATATGGGTACGTCGGTACCAACGGAGTCTGTGCGGGAACGCTCTCCAGCGTCCAATCAGAACGCTTTTGGAAGCATCCCAACACGCCTGCGTGATGCCTTCCCGCCTTTCCCAACTGCCTCTCCTCAGTTTTCATTTTTCCACGGAGCCGGCAGGACGTCCTCCTGTCACCGCAGAAAATTCTTCCTTTATTTTTTGTTTTTTCTTGTGGTCGCGTCTACCTTCCCTCGACGCACCGGTACCGCCGGTGTTTTCTTTTTTTCTTTTACAGATATTTCCTTCTGTAGGAAATTTTTTCCTATTTGGTGCCTGACAGGCTTCGGCCTGCTAGGCCTCTCCATTTCCCTCATGGAAATACTAGCCACTAGAAAGTGTTTTAACTGTGGCACTACCAAATTACTTTAGACACCCATAATTGGTGCCTTCCATGTTTGGGACCTGAACACAATCCGCTGGACTGTCCCTCCTGCACTTCTATTTCTGTAAGACGTTTTGAGCATCGAGCTCAACTCGATACGTCGTTCCCCTCAGCCCTGAGGGTACCAGCTCCATCTTCTTTTTCGCAGGATCAGGTAACCAAACAAAAGTCTGTAAAGACTAGCCAGTCCTCGGGTGGTAGATCTCATGTCCTTCATCGAGATGCCTTTCGGCTTGCCCCCGAGGACCTTTTGGCTATAATACCCCGGCGGGAGGCTTCTGTCTCCAAAGCACTAATGGGGTTTCAGGTTGTTCCCGGGGTTTTCACTTCGGTGAACATGCCTGAGCCATGCCCGGTGGTGGTATCCGCTTTGAGCAGTGCCGGTACCCCGGCATCGGCAATGGTGCTGGATGAAACATTCCACACCGATGATCGCAGTCGAGCGCTCTCGGTATCTTTGGTGCCGCTAGAGCCGCTACCGACCGATCTTCCCACATCGGTCCCGGTACCGATGCTGGTATCCACATCGGTACCCTCCTGATGTGCATCGATAGACTCGCTTCTTTTGATACCGAGTCTAGAATCGATCTCTAGTCTGGATGACTGGGTACCGACTCGTCTCGGTACCGACTTCAGACGGTACCGTAGACATTCCACCGATGATCAAGGTCTGCCACATTCGGTTACCATGGTACCGATAGTGCCATTACAGACTGATCTTCATATATCGGTGTCACCGACGGTACCGATCCCGGTACTGGTATCGGCATCGGTGTCAGTACCTCCCATGCTAGCCGGCTCGCTTCCTTCCATACCGAGTGTGGAATCTATCCCTAGCATGGACGACTTGCTACCGACGAGTTGTGGTACCAGTTTTCATCGGTACCCGCAACTATCTTTCAAAGATAATCCGATGCTCCACCCCTCCAGATCTGCTATTCCACAGAATCTGAATGAGCAGGTGGCTGCTAGAGCTAGTTCTTCAACAGATCTAGTTCTTCCTCCTCTTCCTCGAGGACTCCCCTCTGGGGAGATTTCTTTTCAAGCTTTTCTGCTTGATATGGCGAAGTTACTTGCCATTTCTATACCTGGTCAAGTCCCTGCACCAGGGGATCCACAACCTATACAGATCCCCTGCAATCCAAAGGAACTCATTATGTTTCCTTTGCATCAGACCTTGCAGGATCTCCTATTTAGAACGTGGGAAACTCCTTTAATGGTATCCCCACCTTCTAGGGCAACTGATCTTCTATACAAGGTGCCCCCTTCTCCAGGTTTTCAAAAGCCTCAACTCCCTCATCATTCTCTGGTTGTAGAATCAGCAATGAGGCGTGTTAAAGAGTACTAAGAAGCACTCTTCTTATCCGCCAGGTCGTGTGGCCAAGACTTTAGATGCCTTTGGACATCAAACTTTCCAGGCATCCATGCTTTCAGCAAGAATCCTTTCATATATTTTCTATATGGGATTATCTCTTGAGGAGGTCACAAAGGATTTATTACTTTGACCCCTTTCCTCCAAGAGCCTAAAAGAGCAGATTTTTCCATGCTAGTCAATCATGCTCAAAATATTTCTAAGTTCCTTACTCGTGCTTCCCTAGACTCTTGAGTCTGTTAGCAGAACCTCTGCTATAGCCATAGGAGCACGACGTAGAGCCTGGCTCCAAGCTTCAGACTTGGGCAAATCTGTACAAGATATACTGGGAAATGCTCCTTGCACTGGAGAAAATCTCTTTAATAAGGAGACTTTACTCCAGGCTGCTCAGTTTACCACTGACACTATTGCTTTCAGAGGCTTGTCTACGCCTTCCTCTATCCCAGTTTGTAGAAAGTCTACTACTAAGCTTTGTTCCCCTAATGGGAGAAGGTTTTATCCATCTTCTACCCATCATACAGATGTTTCTAAGCAAGAGAATCACCCAGCCAGGCTCAGGAAGCCACAACCTCAACGGGTTCAGCAAACCCAATAGCCGCAAGGTTGCTGATAAACTCTTCCCTGAATCCTTTTTTCCTCTTGAGGTTTAGATCCTGTAGTTTGCTTCTTACCTCTACAAGCATCTACATCGGTTTCATCCTAAAATTTACATATGTCCCTCTCAAGGACACATCCTAACTATCAGCTCAATGAGCTTCTTGGGATGATTATGCTTTACAGGTACTACAGTTACTCCTCGTCCTCTGATCTACACAGAGGAGTAACAGTTGTCAATAAGGTCACCATCCCTTACCTTTGACTTTTCGCCTGTATCAGCATCTCCCTTACTACTTATTAAGGATTTCCTCCACAATAAGTCTTCTTTTCAACTCTGCCACTCTTTCCAGGACATTTGGTCTGTAAGAGTGATACCACTTTACTGAGGGCTTTTCCTTAAGCCCCTAACAGTTTCTTTCAGAGTTGTCTCCCCCTTGCATTCTTAGTTTTTCCTGGCAGCTTCTCAGACAGTAGCGGAGTCTTACCTCTCCTACTTCTGTCTGTATTTCTTTCCCAACCATGGGACCTTTTTGCTGCCCTATCAATAGCTAGAACTGCAGGGACTCTTACTGCTTAGACCACTGACTTGCTGGCCAAGCATCCAGGGCTTGTTCTCCAATTTTAATGGTTTCTGGCCTTGCCACTAAGTCCCAGACTGTTTAAGAACCTTTTCTGGCTATTGTTGCAGACCTTACCTTCTCTCCTTAGCCTCCCCAATTCTTGGGCTTGGCGGAGTAGTTCATGCTGCCTGCGGGCTCTTGAACATCAGGTTTTCTTCTAATTAATCTGCAACATGCTCTCTGCATCTCTATGGAGCAGCTCTACACTATGGGGCCTTGTTAGAGAGCACATAATATCAGATGGTTAGGAAGGGTTTACTTAGTCAGGCTTACTGGATTCTCCTTGCCCTTACCATTTCCATTAAAGGCTTCTTAAATAAAGGTCACAGGCCTTTAATTAAGAGAAGACCTAAAGAATTATCCAATTCCCTGGTTTGCTTCACATCTCCAGGGGACCCCTTCACCAGAGATGGTTTGTTCCTTTCAGTATAGACCATCCCTGTCTGGTTTTTTCCTTCCATCCTCAATTCTTCATGGCATGATCCATGTTGAGCACAGGAATGCACCATACCCTTTTTACCCTCATCGAGGGTAAATATGGTATTTTTATGGCATCTTTTTCTCCAGCTATCTGCTGGAGTTATGGAAGGATTCAGACTCACTGCAGATTAAAAACATCCTCTGCATTTTCCAGGTAGATCTCCATTCCTGTTTTTTCAGGGGCAAGAGTTCTTAGAGGACTCTAGACTTCTCTTGCCAATGAGAGAACTCCCTGCGCTTCCTACCCTTAACCAGGAAGTAGGGATTCTCTGAATATCTTCTCAAGCAGGTACCTCCCTTCTTGTTAGATAAATCCTTCTCCACATACCCTATGTGCGGACATGGGTATGTATGCTGTCATGAGGCTGGTACTAATAAAGATGCAAAGTTGAAAAGAAACCCTGTTTCTCAGAGATCTAGATGTGCAATTATCTCAAAGCACAGCTAGAGGGGGCAGGAGTGATCATACAGAAGCTAATGAGGCTAGGAGATCTAACCAGTTGCACCTGGGAATGAGCCCGGGAGATTCAAAGAGAAGATCCCTTTATAAGCAGAAGTTTAATTCTAGCAAAGCAGAGTGGGAGAGAAAAAGCCAAGCAGTAAGGAGCACGGCTGCAGAAAGGGAAGCAGCAGAACAAGGAGCAGAAGGACTTGGAGAAGGAACAAGGAGCACAGCTAAGGAAAGAAGGAGAGACCTGAAGGAAGGAATCCTCCTTGAGCAAGCCCAAAGGAACTGAATTCACAGAGGTGGAGTTCAGAGGGGCCAAGCTACCAGAGCCAACTGTTCAGAGGGAGTCTGCTGGGGAAAGCAGTCAGGCTGGAGAGTGTCCCACTCCCTGCTCAAGCAACGTTCCTGAGTCCAAAGCTGAGAGACGTATCCAGAGAACCAGGTTTGGAGGAGGACCTGCAGTCACTGGAACCTGCTGGACAAGTTTTACCAGGTACTCGAGGAAAAGGAGTTTTTAGCAAAGCTACTTTACCATTGAAGCATAGAGCTGAATCCATACCAGGTTTTGCTAAGCTGCCAGGAAGCACAGCACTGCCCAGAAGCTACCGGCAGAAAAACTGTTGCAAAAGAGACGTTCTTGGGAGAGAAGGCTCCAGGGAGTCCAGCTACAGAAACCCAAGGTATGAAAGCTTTATTCCTGCTACAGAATGCTTAACTCCTAGAAGCACTGCTAAAGCAAATACTCACTTTGTAAGAAGAAGGAAGAAACCAGAGTGGTTTCAAGAATTACCAAGAGAACTTAAAACCCAGTCTTATTGGAGGCAGGTCAGTGGAGACAGTCCATGTAAAGCTGTAACAGCCAGGGACAGTATTTACTCCACGGGGGAAAGTAGTGAGGCAGAATCTATGGACGTAGAAGATATAAATGCTATTCCCATGCCTCAGGAAGAAGATATGGATTGTGGGTTGTATATGGCTACTAGCCTAGAGTCTATAGCCACCGTGTAAATAAGAAGAAAACTTGTTTAATTGTTTTTGTTTGGAATGAACTGAATTCCTCCATTTTCCTTGGTACTAATTGTGAAGCTACTAACAGTTAGTCCACCTGTTTATTACTGGAACCTTTTCAAACAAAGGACATTCTTTGATTTCCACTGTCTTAATTGAACCCTTGCACAGACGGGAAATAAAAACCTTGTTTCCCTACACTCTTGGCTGATTTATTATGTGCACACAAGGAGCTGAAAATAGATAAGACCAAACTCTATTTTTGGCCTTACATTACACCACGCTCCTTGAAAATAAATACATCGTGGAGCATGCCCTTACCGCCCTCGGCCACTAGGGGCTGCTACCATGACAATACATATAGATACATATGTGATGTATATATCTGTATTTACCTATCTCTGTAGATATGTATTACAATATATGATAGTGAGTAAGTATATGTCTATATACTCTTCTGTCTGTCTGCTTATATATATATATATATATATATATATTTATATATATATATATATATATATATATATATATATATATATATATATATATATACTTATACATATATATATATACCACAACGGACCGACAGATACTCTCTATCCCTTTCTATGCTGTCCCAGCATACTTAGGGTTCTCCATGATCAACCACTTCCTGTGGTAGTTCAGGAGTTTTTGTACCATGGCCTTCAGTTGGGTACTCCTGAAGCCCTCCACATACTTTCCTTTTCCATTACGAGGGACTTTTTTCTAAATCTTCAGAAAATGGGAGGCTACAATGCCTCATTACTCCTATCCTTCTTGTTTTTGGATATGGAGATCTTTCAAGCTCCCTCTCCTATAAGAACTAGATCTCTTAAGGTCTAAGGAGTTTTCAATTTTATCCAATGCAGACTTCCGCATTTTCTGCTAAGTCCTACCTCATTGGACTACCTCAGTTCCACTGGGATTGTTTCTGTCACCCTAAGTGTTCTACCTCAGCCTGTTTTTTGCACAGTTGTTTACCTCTTCTTACATTGAGGTACCCCCTGGGGATATTCTGTTGGTTCATATTCACAAATCCTCATGAACCTCCATATACCCTTCTACAATTCCTCCAGGTGAGGTCCATTTTGGTTTATTGCTCTTCAATATTACCACTAAATATCACCTGCACAGAGTCTATCTAGGCATCTTGTTTGGTCCAGCTGTTCCACAGCAAATCATTTTAGCTCAACTCCTACCCTCCATCCCTGGAATGCCTGGGGGTTCGGTAAGATAGCATGGCTCTCAAACTCGCAACATGCTGGGACTCCTCCAGGCATCTTAGCTTGGGAGTCCCCATATGTGAAGACTCATTCCTGCTTGTTCCTGGTAACAGGTGATCTCTGGGAACAGCAGGAATAAGTCTTCACAACCCACCCACCTCCCCTAGGAGTTGCATTTCTCTATCTCTATCTTTCCCTTTCTTGCTCTCTTTGCCTCAGCTTTAAAACTTAACTGAGGAGAGGCAGTTGGGAAAGGCGGGAAGGCAGCACGCAGGCGTGTTGGGATGCTTCCAAAAGCGTTCTGATTGGACGCTGGGGAGCGTTCCCGTGCAGACTCCGTCGGTACCGACGTACCCATATGTGAAGACTTATTCCTGCTGTTCCCAGAGATCACCTGTTACAGGTAAGTAACTGTGCTTTCCCTTCACGCCAATCCCCTCACTCTTCCACCTCCCTCTCAAGCACACCTGGAGCAGACTTGACGTGCCGCATTCTTTTTCCTTAGCCCAGCACTCTGGAATGCCGTACCATCCTCACTCCACTTAGAACCTACCTGTCAAACATTCAAAAAATTACTCAAGAGACACTTATTTCAGCAGGCTTTTGACCTCTCAAGTGCTAACATCTTCTAGATTATTTGTTTTGTCCTACCTGCTGTTCTTTCTACCTCTTTTCTGTTATAATATGGCATTCCTTTTCTTTTTCTGCAGTAATGTTGTGATACTTTTTATTGTAAACTGCTCTAATGTCTTGATGTGGGTGTATATCAAGTGTAAATAAAGATAAAGATTCTGTTACATCGCTTATTCTGTTACATCGGTTTACTTTATTTTTGGCTGATAGAGAACAGCAAGTTCGCCTCTTAAATAGGATATCCACCTGGCAGAAAACATTGCATGCTACAGGTCTGCACCTTCATCTACTCTACTTAATATTTATTTAAAGTTTTTTTTTGTTCATTGCTGTGGAATCTGAGCTTAGAATTTTGGATAAATGCCGATGACCTTTTCATCTTTGAATGATTCCCAATTGCCGCATGGTTTACTGCATTATGGATGCTCCAGAGCTTCTCACAACTTATTGATTGGATGACAGCAAATGGTCTCTCAAATTAGTTTTCAGAAAACAGTCTTTGGTCATTTGCCAAGATTTGAGTTATGATGATCCATCTTTTTACTTTACATGGCCATGTGATTTCAATAAGAGAGAAGATTTGCTACTTAGATGTGATTCTGGACTCATACCTATCATTTCAGACACAAATACCTAGTGTAGTGGGCAGTGTTTTCAAGCCGCGCCTTGTTGGCTGGATAAGAGCATATGTTGCATCTTCTGATTTCAGTATACTGTAGATACTAGTTTTATTCCTCTGGGATTATTTCAATACAATATATATTGGTCTTTTGCAATATGTTTTAAAAGCATTGTAGCATCTCTAAAATCCAGCTGCCAGCTGATCTGTGGTTTAAAGAATATGATCATAATCACATCTATGCTGATGTAGTTTCACTAGATTACCTGTTTCGTATCAATCCCAGTTTAAGTGCTATGCATAATAATCGGGCTTTAGTTTTTGTCTGCTGTGAATGAGTTATGCTCTCTCTCGACTCTGTACATTCTTCTTGGGCCCTTAGGTCAGCTTCTCAAGATCTGTTGAGGCTGCTACCTATGACCGTGGCACAAAATGAGGCAACTCGTGTCTTTTGGATCATAGCAAAATTATGGAATTCTTTGCCATCAGCAGTGAGATTATATAGACTTTTAAAAACAGCTTATAGTCAGGAACTTCCTGTATATGATTTTACATTTTTTGGTTGAGGAGCTTCTGGGTCGCCAGGAGTCAGGACTGACTTGAAGGCACACATTGCATTGCAACTTATTTTATTTTGTCTTGTGTGCTAACTGCTTTATGATTCTTAACTTTTATTCTCTATGAATGGGCACCCAGTTATATTTCTGTCATCCTGTAATGTGTCATGCGATTGGTAGGTAGAAATACAATAAATTCAGAATGATGACAATAACGCGATTTAACAGTGGTAGTAATTCTGTGTCTCAGTGGAGTAGTCATGTGATGGACAGTGTAGTGCAGTGACATGCATCGAATCTTCCTCCCCGCCCCTTTATTTAGCATTCACTTTTTTCAGCTGGTTATCATTATTCAAAACTTGCCATAAACAGTGGACCACTCAGTTCAGGTAACTGGATTATGCCCTGCACCAAATTGTCACAGATGGGAAGTTCAAAAATGCATTCAAAGGATTAATCACTCTACTAAGGAACAGTCATAACTGAATAAATAACTTGTACAAAATTTCTAATCCAACATCACAGACTCGTTACGAAAAAATAAGTTCATGAATGAACCACGACCTAGCGAGTGCAAGAAGCAATCAAACATCATTTGGAATCGGCCATAATTGGGTATCTAGGCACTCAGTAAAAAATTCTAATTCTTTTAAGATTAGGTTAATGCCTTAATTGTCAGAGCTCTGTAGATGGTTTTATACTCCCAGTAGCTGGATACTCATATATGTCCTGTGACTTGGAAGGATTTATCTAATTAGGAAAGGAAGCAAAGGAAAATAGTAACTGTGCATTTAATTAAGTTTGTTTTATTTGTGAATTTGTTAACCATCTCTCTTCCTACCTGGGTTTGGTGTGTGTGCTAATATGCAAGTCGGCACACAGATATAAGCTAGATGAGCCCAGTATATATACAGCATGTGCATCACTACTGGAAGACCTGGGTAGTTGCTGCTTGACTTCACTTTCCCCTTAGATATGCAGGGAACAGTCACATTATTTACAGCTATTGTACTCAGTAAATCTGTGCTGATGAATAGTTTATAGCTGGAAGCAGCTGAGGGTGTGAAGACAGCAGCATAGATTTTTGGTGAAGTACCATATGCACATTTTCCTCTAAGCGGTTTGGTACTTGGAAGGAATTTCTTTTTCACAGCTCTTATGATATACTTTTTTTGCACCAGGTATGAGCTTGTGGTTCAGGGTTTTCCAGCCCATCCTTAAGGTATGTCTCTCTAATCAGGGTTTCAGGATTGTGATCAGGGTTCCCTCTAAGGACTGATAGCATGTATGAAAATATTTCAGCCAATGTGTTAAAATTTCCATTGACAAACTTTCGCACCATTGTGTGCAGTGGAAACTATTGAGTTAAAAAATCATAATTTGATTTGATTGATTAGTGTTTCGTATACTACCTTTTAACCACAGGCTGTCCAAGCAGTTTACAGTCCATAATAAATTCCCGTTGAAATATAAAGAACTAAATAATATTAAGATAACAATATTAACCAAAATACAGCGGTTAGTGCAAGACAATAAAAGGCACAAATGGGTTTCATAATAAAAGCTGCTAAGGACTGATAGCTCCAACCTTCTACGCAAGAGAAAAGTCCTTTGTAACTGCTACTCGATAATTCCCGTTTTGAAATTCTTAACAAAACTCTTCATTCTTAGGTGCAATAGGAGCAATGAAACTAAAGGCCAAATGTGTGGTTAGTTCCAGTCTAAACCTAGATGGAGGGGACTATACTATTTATCATTAATATAGCACTACAAGGCATACACAATGCTCTACAGACACGTATAAAAGACAGTCCCTGCTCATTAGAGCTTACAATCTTATAAAGATAGACAATACAATAGCTGAGAATAAGGGTACAAATAAGGAAAGGAAAAAAAGCAAGGGATCAGGCTCTAAAAGCAGCCTCAAAGAGGTGAGCCTTTAGCATGGATTTGAAAAGGGGCAGAAATGGAGCCTGACATACAGACTTAGGTAGTTTATTCCAGGTATATGGAGCAGCAAGGTGAAAGGAATGAAGTCTGGAGTTAGCAGAGGAAGAAAAGGGCAGAGAGAGAACAAGCCAGTAGAGGTTTCCATTGCGATGAATACAATTGTCGGACCGACTGATACAGGAGGATTAGAGTTTGTAAATGTAATGCATATCCAGTATAATACACTTTTGAGTCGGAGACAAAATTTTGTATTTTATCCAACTAGTTACTGGTAACCATTTTTTTTATATTGTAATTTCCATTTTTATTAGCAAAGAGCCTTACATACATATCCACATTACAGCATACAATAGCTCAATACAGAAATTTTTGAACATGAAAACCCCCTCCCTCCCCTTCTCCCCTTATACTCATTCAAGTCAGTTCAGCAAAAAGTCCAACAGTGGTCGCCAGCAGTCATTAAATTGGTCGGTCCTCTGATGTCTGGCCGCAATCAACCGCTCCATCAGAACTAGATGGCACAGGCACTCTTTCCATGCTTCAAGATCCGGAATGACTGGATTCTTCCAATCCAAGCAATCTGTCCGTGAGCCACCTGGATGCATGCCCGAGTAGGCCGAGTCCATCTAGTCAGTTGCTCAGCGGGCCATTTGCCCAACAGATAAAGCTCTGGGTCCATCCTCACATCAACATCAAAAATTGTTTTAATGAACCCTCTAATGGTATCCCAATATTGAGACACCACTGGGCACTCACACCAAATGTGGTAAAAGGACCCTTTAGTCCCACAGTTGCGCCAACACTGATCAAGTGGCTGAGGGAACATAGCATGTCAGTGATCCGGGATATAATACCATTGCATCAGCAGCTTGTATGAAGTCTTCCTGATTGACACCGAGAGGGCCTGTTGGCCCACTCCCATGCACACACTCTTCCAATTTTTCTCTGTCCACCCTCTTCCAATGTCACACTCCCAAGCTACCTTGTAGGGAAGTTTTAAAAAGTGGGTACCTTGTAAACTTTTATATAGAAATCATATCAAACCTCGACCCTTAAAAGTAGTGCACCCACAGGGCCTCCAAGTCATTAAACCCCTCAGCAAAGGTTGCCCAACAAGCTCGATGGCGAAGAAAGTAGACCACTTGCATGTGTGCAAAGAAATCCCTTGATGCAATTGGAACTGCTCTTTCAGCTTATCGAAGGGGAAGGGTTCACTCTGATCTAATAATTTCACAAATGTGTCCAGGCCCAAATGCTCCCAATGCTGAAATACCCCCTCCCTCCCAGGAGCAAAAGCTGGAACTCAGTGTATGGGTGCTAAAACTGTAAACTCTACCTTGGGAGTCACCTTTCTCCACCCCCTGTGCCATTGACTCCAAAGATGCACCAAGTAGGGATTTTCCTTCCACCGCCCCCCAGGAGTCCCCTTCAACAACCAGGAAAGATGAGCCAACTTCACCTCTTCCGCTCATGATTGTTCTAATGCCCATAACCGTTTATCCCCCCCACCCCTGCCAGTCCATAACTTGATGCATCTGAGAAGCCAAATAATACATATTAAAATTCTCGACTCCCAAGCCGTCTCTGCAAACAGTACTATATAAAACCCGATGCTGCCAAATAAAGTCAAAGATTCGTCTCTAGAGCTGCCGAAGTTCATGAGGAGGAACCGCCATTGGGTGTACTTGAAAGAGAAATAAAAATGAGGCAACACATTCATTTTTGTAGTTACCACACGGCCAAGCCAAGAAAGCTCCCCAGAATGCCACTGAGCCAAATTCTTTTCCACCTCCTGCATTAAGGCTGGGTAATTGGCCTGATATATGCCTGCTGGTGACCGTGTAATACATACCCCTAAATATAGTTAGGATTCTTGGGCCCAATGGAAGGGATACGCCTGTCGAAGCTGAAGTTCCTCTGACCCCATGAGAGAGACATTAAAAGCTTCAGTTTTGTCCCAATTTATCTGAAATCCCGATAGGGTTCCAAACTGATGAAGTTTGTGCATTAGCACCGGCAATGACAGCATCGGACGAGTCAGAGCAAAAAGGTCATCTGCAAAAAAGCAATCTTATGCTGGTCACCTGCAACCGACACTCCTGCTATATCCGCATTTGCCTGAATGGTACACACAAGAGGCTCCATAGCAAGCACAAATAACAGAGGGAATAAGGGGCACCCTAGTGCTTCTCTGATGATCAAAAAATTCAAAGTGCCCCCATTAACCCTCACCAAGGCTAGCGGATTGGTATACAATGTGCGAACCCAGGCCATAAATTGTGGGTCCACCCCCACATGATCTAGGACACTGAACAGAAAGTCCCAATGGATGCAATCAAACACCTTTTTGGCATCAGTAGCCAGCAACAAAGTTGCCATCTGCTCCTTAGGCGCCTGCCAAACAAGTTGAAAAACCCACCTGATATAATCTCTGTCTGGCGGCCCTGAACAAAGCCCGCCTGATCTGGGTGAATCAACCCCGGTAGCAAGAGCCCAAGCCTATTAGCCAGTATTTTAGTCAATAATTTTGTATTGGTGTTGAGAAGAGATATGGGTCAGTATGACCCACAAACCGTAGGGTCAACCCATGGCCCCTTGGAATCACTGAGATAGCTGCGTCCCCAAGGGACCATGGCAAGCTTCCCCCCCTGCAACACATCATTAAAGACCCGGAGAAGAAACAGCATAAGAGTCGGGGCTAGTTTTTTTTTATAGAAGAGACCAGTGAACCCATCCAAGCCAGGAGCCTTTCCCATTGGAAGGCTCCTGATAGCAAATGCCAGAGCCTCCTTCCAAATAGTCCTGTCCAACTCAGCCCTATCGTCTTCCCCCAGGCGGGCCAGACCTCCCACCCCCTGAAGATACACCTGCACCTGAGCTGGAGAGACCCCCTCTTCAATGCAAATATCAGTAGAACTGCGCAAAAGGCTCTCTAATCTCCGGTCTCTTAAAAAGCATACGGTCTCATTCATCTTTTATTTTAGCCACTTGATTAGCCCATTCCCGTGCTTGCAACTTATGTGCCAATAGCTTTCCTGATTTGTTATCATATTCATAATACAACTGATTCACATGCTGCAGTTGAAAGGAGACCCATTCTATTTGTGTGGGCTTAAGCTCTAATTGCATTGCCTCTAATTGCACTCATATACGCCTGTCCCCAGATGCCTTATGCTGTCACTCCAAGTGCTCGAGCCATTGCTCTAAAAGATGAGTCCACTCCATCTGTTTCTGTTTACTCCATGCCCCCAGCTGGATCAACTTACCCCGCACTATGGCTTTCAACCTAACCCACAATGGGCCCAATCCCACATCTCCTGTATCATTGAACTCAAGAAACATATTGATGGTACTTTCCAATGTTCTTATCACCTCCGCTCACTGCATTAAGGTGTCATTGAATCGCCAAAAGGGGCACTGCCCCCTCTCAGGGTCCCCCTCCAAACACTGCCCAAACTGGCGTATGGTCTGATCAAGTGATGGATCCCACCTCTGTGCCATCCAGCTTGTCAACCCAATACAGATCGTCCAGCAGATAGTCAATGCAACTATAGCTACCATGCACCGCCGAGTAAAAGGTATAATCCCGAGAAGTAGAATGGGTTATCTGCCAAGCCCCAGATCCTTAACCATTTTTTAAGTCCCCAATTGCTCTGACTCAGGACTCACGCCCCTCCCTGATCCTGGGATCGATCTTCCTTCACATTGAATACTGCATTACAATCTCCCACCACTATCAGGTGGCCCCGCACCCGACCCTCTAACCATCTGCCCAGGGCCTCCCAGAACTCCTGGATATCATCATTGGGGCCCTAAATATTCAAAAACGTGGTCTCTATGTCACTTAATTACCCCATACTAATAGGGCCCTTCTGTCCCTCCTACGCTCCACCCCTCCCAACTGAAAGGGAACATCTCCCTGTATCAATGTGGCACCCTCCCTCTTCCACCCTGAGTCTGTCCCTGTAAAATACACCTGGGATAGGCGCCAGGGCACACCAAGCGCTCATCCTTGCTAAGCAGATGAGTCTCTTGTATAAATGCAATTTGCCAGCCCCTGCACTTAAGATCATTATATAGCAGCTTATGCATTTGCGGTGTATCGAGGCCCTTAACATTCAGAGAATCTATCCGAAATCCTTGTGTCTTGTCCCCGAATGGCAGACCATCCCCTCATGCCCCAAATGTGGAATGTAATCCCCATTTCTCATCCCTAACCCCTCCCACCTCCCTCAATGCAGAGTAAACCTCTGCCTTCAGGTATGAGAAAGTGATACCCCAGAAGTGTCCTACCAAACCGTTTCATTCCGAAACAACCCGACTCCAGGAAGACCCTTGAACTCTCTCTTCAAAGTTCTTTTCAACTTTCCCTTATGGTACTTGTCCGCTATCGGTCTTATGCCAGTATTTAGCCTTAGATGGAGTTTACCACCCGCTTTGAGCTGCATTCCCAAACAACCCAACTCCGGGAAGACCCTTGAACCATACTGTTGGACTTCCATGAGGCCCTCCCCACCCATGTCCTCCCCTTGCATCCCCTCAAACTCACCTGCATACCACATTCTTCCCTCCAGTCCAACCACTTCCCTCCCCACTTACAACCCACTCATGCACTTCGTCCATCCTTACTCTCTTGACCCTCTCTACCCCCTCAGAGTCTCCCCAACTCCCCCCCCCCCACATAGTCAAATACACCATAATACTACAAGAACATTACGAACATTATTAACATTATCAGTGCTGTGTGACAGAATCCAGCCAAAAACTAGTCCCCATTAGGTCAACGATTACCCACACTGGAGAAAACGTTTGTCAGTCACCCACATCCATCTAGTCACCATTGCCAGTCTCTACAAGGTTTGTTTGGCCCTTCACTCTTCACCTCAAACATTGTCCATTAGTAGTAGCTCTCTCTCATCGCGGGGTGGGGGGGGGGGGTTGTGCCTGTCATATCACAAAGCTCGAAGGGAGATTCTTAGGTAAGTTGGCCGCTCTTTCATCCTTTAAACAAGCCCACACGTTGTTGGCTGATCAGACCCTCTTAAAGTGCCCATTGATTTCAAACTGGAGTGCAAATGGAAAGAACCAGCAATACCAAATATGTTCTTTTAAGCAGATATTGAGTAACTCCATGCATATCCCATCAATGCTGCAAGGTGGTCAGGACTAAATCTTGGTAAAGCTCAAAGGTGTGAGTCTCATAAAAACTTCCCTTTATTACGAGCAAGGCACAGAAGTTTATTTTTAACCACATATGAGCTCATACCTGCAGCAATATCTTGTGGCTTTGTCCCAGAAGGGGGGTCCAACGCTGTGTGAGCCCGCTCAATAACATATAGACCCTCCTGGGCCTCCTCAGCAGTCACCTCCCAAAGAGCCTGACATATCTCTTGGATTACCTAAGTGGCATCTTTATAGCTTCAGTCTCTGGAATGCCCCTAAGGCGAATATTACAATGTCTGGAGCATTTCTCAAGATCTTCCACTTTGTCCTGCAGCAATTCCTGTTCCAATTCAAGATGATGTATATGCCCCACATGCATTCCTGCGGCCTCCTCATGCTGTTCCATCTGTAGTTCCACTACCTCAAGGCGTGTTCTGATGACTGCTTTCCCCGCAAAGATCTCCCAAGCTGCCTCGCAACTCCTTCCTTTCCGTAGTGAACTCTTTGCGAAACTCGCATTGCCACTACCACAAATCCCCATGGGTGCATTGATTGCCGGCTCGATCAATCTCCTCCTCCAATTTGGCACTCAGTCCTGCATCACACTGTCTGGGATTTAGGGGCATAGAAGGGCCTAAATCGCTCCAATTTCTTTCTCGCCAACATCTTTCCAAATCAAGGAGAGTGCCTCAATGTTTCACAAGAAAATTGGCAGCCAAGAGCCACTTTGATAGCACTAATTTTGACACCTCCGATGGGAGCGCAGGAATTAGGTTGCCATCACTATCAGTGATGTCACTTCCTCCTGGTAACCATTTTTGCTCAGTAAGAAGAGGAATAACATGATTTCTAGCTCTAGCATGAATGAGAAGCCTAATAGCTGTATTTTGAACCAGATGTAATCTTTTTAGATTGTAGTTTGTGGAGCCTGCTAAGAGGGAGTTGCCATAGTCCAGTTTAGATTGTATTAGGCCGTATAAAGAATATTGCTGTACCCCTTATCTACATAAGGAGTAGAGTAGTAGCCTAGTAGTTAGAGTAGTGGACTGGTGACCAAGAGAGCAGGGTTTGATTCCCACTGCCCTGGGCAAGTCGTTTTACCCTCCATTGCCTTGGAAGAAAGGCCTGGCAATCTACTTCTGATCACATCTTGACAGGGGCTGCTGGATTGCGCACACACACACACACATACATATCCAAAAATGTTTTTAACGTGTGATCTAATATGTGTTAATGCCAGAAATGAGGTACTAACTACCTTAGATATGTGCTTTGAAAAAAGACATTTTTCCAAAATTACTCCCAGTGACCATAGTGGTGCCTTTATGGGAATAATATCAACTATCATGAGAATGAGTGAGGGTGATGAAGCAGATCTTCTTAACCAGAGCACTTCAGATTTAGATACATTCAGGACTAAATGCTGCATTTTAATGCAGGCAGTGATCTGGTTTAATGCAACAGTGCATTGATCTTGAAAGGACTGCCCCCAAGTTGGATGATATTTAAAAATTTGAATGTTGTCTGAAAGTATATAGGGACTAAAGTCTAAGCTTTGGCTTAGCGTAGCAAGCGAAGCTAAAAATACATTAAAAAGCATAGATGACAAAATTGACCCCTGTAGTATTCCATAGGTTATTAAATACGGAGATGAAATTGTCTCCCCAATAGCCACGCTAATTGATCATATGCTGAGATAAGATGCAAACCAATTCAGGACCTTTCCCGATAACCCTGCCTCAGAGAGGCACTTCAGCAAGCAATCGTATGCCACAAGATTAAATGCAGAGCTAGAGTCTAATTGAATTAAGAGAAGCACATATCCGCTTTCCCAGTGGGAATAAATTTCATCTAATATGCCAAGCAGGGCAGTTTCGATACTCTTATGGCCCATGCAAAACCCTAACGGTTCAGGATGAAAGTGACACATTTCATCCTAGATAATTAGGACATTTATTATCATTACCTTATTGCTTACATTGTTTGTGTTGCTACACTTTCATTGCGGTTGCAGACATTTTTTATGAAAGGGACGCCTTCATAATTATACCCTTTTCATCGCTAACAAAGTAAGAATTTTATAGACCTGAGCTGAGCACTCCCTTCCCGCCACTGGACAGTAGTGGCAGGGAGAAGGATGCTAAAAGCCAAGTAGAAGTTGGAGAGAGCGTGGTGAGCTGCAGGATGCAAGTTGGTTGTGATGGAAGCCAGGCTCTGCGCAGCGCTTAAAAATTTCTGAATGACAGCACTCCCACCCAGTTTAGAGGGAACATTGCTGACGATACCATCTTTATTAAATCTATGGTTGCAAAAAACCTACAGTGAATTTAGCTCCAGTATGTAATGTACTAGAAATGTAAATAGTTTCCCCAAGTTTTACCCCCAAGTTAAATCCCTGTTCTATGTAAACGATGGTCAAATTTAACTGACCGAGTGTTATATTGTTTCAATGTAAACCGCACTGATGATTAAGAGCGCGGTATATAAGAAATGTTAAATAAATAAATAATATTGTAGATCCATCCTGTGGGTGGGACCAGAACAGCCAAATAAGCAGAACACCAGCTTAAGCTGAATAATGGTGCTCAGCTGATAAGATCAGGTAGACGTGAATAGTTCGGTTTTTCTGTGCTACTTTATAACAAGAAATTAAAATTTATCTCGGTATTAGATTTTTTTTGTGTGTGCTATGTTTTGCCATGTGTGCGGGTTTCATGGTCTGTGTACGTGTGCACATATGCTCTGCTTAAAGGGAACAGAGATAATATCAATTAATATGCATGAGATATGTATATGCATTGGAGAACCAAAATCTATCTCATGCATATTCATTGTGGCAATCCTTAGAACCTGACTGGTTAAGTGTGCTTCCAGGAAGAGGGTTGGGAAACGCTGCTTTCCTTTATCCCTACAGGGGGCAGTATTGCTGGGTCGGTGCTTAGTGAAGGAGCTGCATTATGATTTGAATAAAACTGCAGCACATCTCTGCTGGTTTGTCCTTTACTGTTAGCAAAGCAGTTACAAGTTTGCTTCTATAAAGAAGCTCTGGGCTGAATGTCAAGACAAATTAATTCAAGCAAGTGGTGTGGACCCATAGGGAAAATCCATTTTAGTTGTAAAGTATTTGTGGGCATGAACTGTCGTAGCTGGTTTTAATAGCTGGCAGCGTGGTCTTGCATTGCTGCCTTATTGCACACTTGATTTCAAAAAGCAGGGAATGCCGTGCAAGAAGATGTCTTGATTAATTTTGCGTCTCAGTTTTTTTTTCCATTTGTCTCACATTCTTTGTATATTGTAAGACTAACTGGCAGTTGTTGAAAGTTCACCTGCAAAGACGGTAAAGGATAGTTGGCAAAGACTAATGTGATGTATTGAGTCTGTCCAGTAGTGAATTGTTCACATTGGGGTGGGCGTGCATGCATGTTTCCACGTGGAACCAACACCCATCCTTCCATGTCCCTCTCTGCAGAGTCAGTGCATCTATCTGTGGACCTCCCTAAGGCGCCCTGAAGAGCTTGTTCCTTGCAGATGTAGCATGCAGCGCGCATACCGATAAAGAGGAGGAGGAGAGCACTGAAACAGGAAGCAGGCAGCTGGCAAGGAGATCAAGCTCCATCATCTGAAGGCTATTCTGGGCCATGGCAGAAAAGTCTCTGCTGAGGGGGATCCCAATCCCCGTGGCACAAAAAGGAAAGAAGACTGGGGAGTGAGCAATGCAGTTCAAGGTGTGCGGGTGTGGACTCAACTCGCACAAACAGAACAGGCGCCAGCTTTACACAGTGATGCATTCAGCAGCTGCCAGCATGTATATAGCCCCTGCCGGCAGAAGAGGAGGCTTCTCCTGTAGTGGAGCGGGATAGGACAATGGAGGGGAATAGGGGGAGTGAGTGCAGGATGGGAACAGAAGGTGGTGCAAGTGTGTGGGGAGGGGGAGAGGAGGAAAAGGTAAAAGGAAGAGACTTGGGAGAGCAAGGAGCCAAAGACCATCCCAAATGAACAGTTGAGTTGTAGAAGAGTGCACCAGCCTCCCACCCCCTTAAACACCACCCACTCACACATGCACACACAGCACTACTGCTTTCCTGCACTTACACAGCCTTTCTCCCCCTCCCCCTCCCCCTGAAGTAAGTTTCAGACCCCCAGCTTCCCTCCTCTCCTCTGAGATTGTGGTAATTAAGCTGTGACACCCATGCCTCACACAGCAAACCTATAAAGAGCAGAACTAGACATTGATCTCGATACATGAAGCATTGTATGTATGTGTGTAACGAAAGGCAGCAAACGGTAAGTGGGCTATTGCAAACTGCTCATCCTCTCTGCAGGCTCTTTGAGTTAATGTGAATGTGAGGCTCTGTTGTTTTGCTTTGACTGCAGCTGCTCTTTGCGGGCTCTCAGAAGCTGCCGCCCTAGGCAGTCATCTAGTCTTGCCTGATGGTTAAGTTAACCATACGGACTTCCTATTATACTAGGCAATGTATGGTTCTGAGGTCGGTTCAATAATGCTCACTTAAATGCTGGATACATTGTTTATGCCAGTCTTTCATCCCACTTCCCATCCCACACATGAATTTTCCAGCGCGTCGCCCTGTCTCAAGCAGCAATAGTAATATTTCCATTCTGTTCTGTTATTCCACTGACATTGCGGTTCTGTGATTAGCAAACCAAGGCCACTCTACCGCTGATAAATAAAAGACATTTCTTTAATGGAAACCTCAGGAGAGATCAGAGTTGCCATGGACGATATGACAGAGATGGTTTGGGGAAATACATTATGGCCAATCAGTACCAACGTATTAAATGATACTTGAGATGGGAGATGGTAAGGAGTTAACACTAGTAGAAGAAGGAAAATTGAAGGTCATTGCTCAGACCATTTTCTGTATTCTTGCTAACACCTCATTACAGTGTTCCGCAAAATGACTTTTTTTTCATCCTTGCCTAGTCTAATAATGGTGGCTGGCATTTTATACTGGCAGTTATCCCTTTTCTGAGGCTGGATTTCCTTCCTTCCTCCTCCTCCTCCCTCCCCCATCAATTTGAAAAGTCTGTCATTAGTTCTTTCATTAATACTGCAGTTTATTTTCTGGTGTTTATTTTGTAATGTACATGCCAGGTTTAATTGCTTCCACTGTGGCTTAGTGAGCTTGCATCTTCTTGAATGGTACCGCCAGGTGGTAATTGAAAAGTTAGGATGGTCTGTAATATATTGCGTTAGCTTGTGTTAAATGAAACCAGGTCATCCGGTTTCATTGTTAATGTGTGCTGTACCCATCGCGAGCAGCTGCACTGTGACGAGCTTAATGTTTGCTGTTCTGGTATCTTAAGTGTATACAAATTGATTAGTCTCTTACAGGGATTTATTAACTTGGTTCTGCCAAATCACATAGGAATTTTGCTTCCTGAATATACTTGATCAGAAAAATTCTAAAAAAACCCCCTTAAATTTTGTATAGAATGCCATAGATCACAAAAATTTGCTTTTCATGCTGGACGTAGAGTGAACAAGGAAATCGGGCACAAAAATGCTTCACATACATTTTGTGCATTATGGGGCATATTTACTAACTTGCACTGCCAGTTAGCTGAGGGTTTAGCATGCAGATTGGGCACCATGCTAAAAATTCTGCCCATCCCTGGTTGCACATGTCCCATGCACCTATGTGCCGGCTTAAGAACATTCGATATGCCATACTGGATCAGACCAAGGGTCAAGCACAATATCATGTTTCCAACAGCAGCCAATCTAGGTCACAAGTACCTGTCAGGTTCCCAAAAAGGTACACAGATTCCATGCTGCTTATCCCAGGGTAAGCAATGGACTTCCCTGGTCCTCTTTAGCAATGGTTTATGGACTTTTCCATGAGGAACCTGTCCAAACATCTTTTAAAAACAGCTATATTAACAACTTTTACTACATCCTCCGGTAACGAATTCCAGAGTTTGACTGCCCATTGAGTAAAAAAAACATTTTCTCTGATTAGTCTTTTTTTTTTTTTGAAAACTGTATTTATTGAACCACAAACAAAAACTACAAACAGTTGTTTACATACATACAGGTGCCACTGGGTAGGGCCGACTCTTATCCACCACTCCAGTAGCCATTGTTTAACATAGTTGTGGTACAACATTTTCATTTACCCCCCCTCCTTCCCTATCCCCCTCCCTCACCTCCCCCCCACCTCAGCACAGCTCCCCCCGTATCTTGCCCACCCAGGAACTCACCTATGAACCCGTCTCACAACCCCCCCCCCGTAAGATCCCCTCTAGACTCCCATTCTGCACCCTTCCGCGCCTACCTATCTCATTATGAGCATAGGGCCCCAATCGTTGAATATAGGGTTCCCAGATCAGAGGGAATGAAGCCCAATGTTCAACATTACCATTGGCCCCTCTCCTTTCAAAGAGCATCAATTGATGAAAACTATTACACCATTCCCAAAAAGTAGGGGGCAATTGTTCTCTCCACCTATGAAGTATCGGCCCTTTCCCTACCAGACATGCCTTCCTCACCAGCAATTGTTCCCATCTCCCCTTAGGTTGGAGTGGTCCAAGCCTATCCAACACTACAAAAGCCCCGTCCACTGAATTTGCTGGTGGAGCAGGTCACTCATGTTAGGTACTAATCCTCGTCCAATAGTGTTGAATTTTTGGATATCCCCACCACATGTGACCCAGGTCTGCGAGAGGAGTCAAACACCTAGGGCAACTCCCATCACACGCAAGACCACTCCGCAGTGCCTGTCTCGGGGAAAAATGCACCCGAATGATGCTTTTAAATTGCACCTCTCTCCATTTTGTCCCCTCCACCACTCCCACAATCCTACCTAGGGCCTTAAGAACTGAACACGGGGGCACCCCCTGACCCTGCTCCTCCGCCCACCGAGCTTCCTCTTTGGAATAATCCGGCTGCTTAAGGTATGGCACCAGTCTTTTCTTCAAACCTGATATTGTTTTTGGAGACTCTTTGCCTAATGCGAAAAACTCTAAGATCGCGCCAAGCTTTCCAACATTAGTTCTCTTTCTGGGAGAGACGCCACATAATGGGAAATCTGTAGATAAGAAAAGTGGTGGCTACCACTCAGCCCAACTAAAATCCACTCAAAGTTCCACTTATATAACTCTTTTGGGTCTCTGGTTAAGAGAATTCCCAGATAAATAAAGGCACCCCCAGCCCATCTAAGTGGAAATACACCTCTCCAACTCCCTTTCACATTACCCCACACATCCATGGCCTCGGATTTATCCATATTAATACGCAATCCCGCTATTTTCCCAAATATTGAAAATTCCTTTAATAGTCTGGGCAGCGACTGCTGTGGCAAGTGTAGGTGTACTAGAATATCATCCGCTAAAGCCGCGATCTTAAACCCATACCGTCCCATACGCACCCCTCGTATTTCATTGGAAAGTTCTATTCTTCATATAAAGGGGTCAAGAGACAGCACAAATAACAGCGGCAAAAGTGGGCACCCCTATCTAGTACCCCTCTCCAATAGAAACGTATCGGACAACATCCCATTACAAAGCACACTTGTTGGTCGGTCCCGTGTAAAGGAGTCAGATCATGTTACAAAAGGTGTTTCCTAACCCATAATGGGGCAAGAGAGCATGTAAGTACTCCCAATCCACACGATCGCATGCCTTTTCCGCATCAAAACTAATTAACAGGGATTGCCACTCCTGCTCCTGAGCCCATTCCAGAGATGCCAAAATATTATGTAAATTGCGCACAGTGTGACGGCCTTTTACAAAGCCCACTTGAGATGCATGTATCAATTCCTCGAACATCGGGGCCAGGCGTTCTGCTAATACCTTTCCCATCACTTTTAAGACAAAGTTCAACAATGATATTGGTCTGTAAGAGGAGGCCTGCATGTGGTCTTTACCTGGTTTAGATATTAATATAATGTGCGCCTGGTTCTCCCCCCATTTGAACTTGCCCTGTTCCACTCTTTGATGGTATACCGCCGCCAACGAGGGGGGCACCAAATCCCCCAACAACTTATAAAACTCAGCCCCTAGTCCATCTGGTCCCGGCGCCCTATGATACTTAGCCTTTTGTATAACTTGGAGTATCTCCGCATGCATGATCGGTTGTTCCAAGAGAGCCCGCTGCTCCACCCCCAGACTCGGCACTCCCAACCCTCTCAAATAATCCTCCAGGGGAATTACAGATTTCCCCTCTTTCTGATAAAGTTTTTCATAAAAGGAATGAAACACCCGGACAATGTCGCGATTTCCCTTCTGTAGCTTGCCCTGGGCATCTCTTATGACCAAAATAGTCCTAGCTCCTCTACTACCCTGCAGGCAATGTGCCAGGCGTTTCCCTGATTTATCTCCAAACTGATACAGCTGATATCGGTAGGTCATAAAAAAATTTTTGGCTCTCCTGTGGAGTAGCTCATTAAGGGTTGTCTGGGTTTCCCATAGCAACTTCTTATTCGTTGCGTTGGGACAGCTCGCATATTTATGCCGGACCTTGATCGTTTGCTTCTCAAGGCGAATTATCTGTTCCGTTAACAATCTCTTTTTTCACGCTGAGTTACCAAGGATATCTCCACGCAAAACAACTTTAGCCATTTCCCCCAAAAGTTCCAGATCAACCTTGTGGTGTTCATTATTACACGCATATTCCTGCCAGCGTTGCTTAAGATAAAGATGAAATTCGTTGTCCCTTTACAAATCTAGCGGGAAGTGCCAAATTCTGGACTGCGAGTCGGCTTGAGCCCACTCTAACTCCACCCAAATCAAGGCATGATCCAATATCTCCAACGGGCCAATTTGTGCGTCAACTACTTGTGCAAAGATTCCTCCTGATACAAAGATATAATCAATCCGGGCGCTCGAGCCATGTGCTCGCGACTGGTGGGTAAAATCTCTTTCCATTGGATGAAGCAGGCGCCAGGCATCAACCGCCCCCAATCGGCTTTTGAGGTCTTGCAAAGCCTTTGCCCCAGACATACATTTTCAATCTGCTCCCCCCTTGAAGTGTCTAGCTCCAAGTCTAGCACCCCATTGAAATCTCCCCCTAATATCAAAGGGACATCGGGCAACTGCTCAATTCTGGAGGCCAGATGCGCATATAACGCATGATCCAATACATTGGGACTATAAAAGTTACCCATCACTATAGGCTTCCCTTCCAACATACCATATAATAACACATATCTTCCATTTTGTTTTTGAATATTCCTTTTCCAGGACAAATCTTATATGCTTATGAATCAAGATGACCACTCCACACTTTTTTCCCTCTGCTGGGGACCCCCAACCCTGACCCACCCATTCCCTCTGCATTTTCAAATGTTCAACAGATTGGTGAGTTTCCTGCAAGAAAGCTATGTCACATTTTTGTCTGCCTAAGGCTTGTAACATTTTGGATCTCTTAATTGGGTTCCCAATCCCACATACATTCCATGAAATGACCTTCAGAATACTGCATATCGCGTTGGCCCATGGTTCACGATACCTAGATGTCTCCAGGGAAGCTCCCCCCCCCCCAGCCTGGGGCTCCTCCCATGTGCCTATCCTAATTTCAGTTCCCACCTTTCTGATCCAAGGTTGGCTGTGCTTCCCCTCCCCCCACTCCCCCTCCTTATGACCCTTCCCTGCCTCCCTAACCCCCCCTCTATCCCAACTCCCCCTATCCCCTCTCATCACCCTTTTTAACTCTAACCCTCCTCTCCTTCTTCGTCACTTAGATGTGGCGTGTCCCCCCCCCCCCTCCCCACCTATTCCTACGGTGTGCAGCTATCTCCCCAAAATTGTTTTCCCCTCTAATGGTTAAATTAAATGTAAAGTGTTTCTTCACAATAATCAGCAACACGGTATATACATGACCCTCGATACCCAGGGGTCCACTTCCAATAAAAGCAAGCATATAGTAAAGTTCAAATATCCCGCTTCCCACCCCTCCAAACAGCCCGATAGTGTTATTCACTCTATAATCCCCTTAGACATACACATAGATATATCTTTTCAAGTTCGTTTTTAATCAACCTAACATTCACTGTAAGCATAGCAGACCGCGAGTCTCCAAAACAGTCCTGAGATACTAGTCTGCTGCTCACCCTCCTTGGTCTATAGATCTTCCAAGCTCAAAAGATATGTTCAAGACTCCTCTTCCGTCTCCACGGTATGGGATGACCTCTTCCATGTCAGTCCCTCCACATATTTAGTTGCGTCTGCCGCTGTAGCAAAGCTCCATTGTGTCCCACCATGCATGATATGAAGCCTAGAGGGATATTGCACGGTGAATCTGATGTTAGCCTCCACTAGTTTTTGGCAAAGGGGTGCATATGCCCTCCACCTCTGGCTCAAGGCTGCCGAATAGTCCTGTGTTGTTCTCACTTTGATATTGTCCTTAACGACTCCCCCAGATTTCCGAGCCCCATTCAACACTGCCTCTTTCTGGGGGAAGTACAGGAATTTGGCCAACACCACACAGGGTCTGCTATCGGTTGACCGCTTAGGCCCCACTCTGTGCACTCTCTCCAACAGGAGCCATTCATGCTCTTCTCTGCTGCCCAGCACCTGCATAATTAGGGCCTCCAGATAGGCTTTTAAGTCTTTATCCTGCACGCTGCTTGGGACACCCAAAAAGCGGAGGTTGTTACGACGGGAACGTTTTTCTAGATCATCTGTTTTGGCCTCTTGTAACTGCAATGCAGCCTGCAGGCTCCTCACCTTGTGCATCAGGGCTTCCATGCGCTCTTCTGTCGCCCCGACTCGGGCCTCTGCCTCCTGCATTCGACTACCCAAGGCCTCCATCGAGATCTGCAAGGCATCGATTTTACAGTGCAGAGCATCAAATTGGCCCGATAATGCCTGAGACACCGCTGCCGATATCTCCGCTATGACTACCAGCGATACAGGCAGAGAGGGCGCTGGAGGTGATTCCGGCATTTTTGATTGCCCCCGTCAGCCGTTCCTTTTCTCTCCTTCCGGTTTTTACCGCTGCTGCCATGCCACGTATTCAGCACACGTCGCCAACCAGGTTGTCCGCTGCTTCACCAGAGGTTCTAGAGTAGCCTTACGGCTTAATACGGCTCAATTTAGTGGCGGGAAAAGGGGGGGCTCAGAGCTCAAGCAGTTCACAACCGCCCGGTCTCACACATCACGTGACCTCCCCTCTCTGATTAGTCTTAAATGTACTACTTTGTAGCTTCATTGCATGTCCCCTAGTAATTCTACCTTTGAAGGACTAAAAAACTGATCTATGTTTACCCATTCCACTCCACTCATTATTTTATAGAACACATCTAGGATCCTCACGGACTTCAAGGGGATGGAAGCACACAGCTCTCAAAGTTAGCACTGAGCTCTTGCGCAAGTAAAACACAGAGATGTGCTTAGGCTGCATATCCTTCTGTTCCAGTGGAAATCAGACATGTCAAAGAAGTGGTTTAACTGGATTTGTGGTTGGAAAAATTTGTTGGTGAGGAAGGATGCAGTCATGAGCCTCAAGAGCTGCTTCTGCTTGCAGGACAAGGTGCTATGGGAGTGCTAGAGTGAGGGGGGAAAAGTAGTATTTTTCCATTTTATACAGATAGGGCCCAATATTTAGCGCTGATGGCGGTTAGCACTGCTAAAAAAGTTATCCTCTGCCACTGAAGATAAGAACGTATATTCAGTGCTGGGCTATATCCACTTCCTGGCACTGAATATTCGGGTTGTCCAGATGGCATTGAAGCTAACCAGGAAGTGGCGACGTTCAGCTGCTGCCTGGTTACCTTCAGTGGTGAAAGATAGGCCAACCTTGGCTGCGCCTGACTTTTGCTGCCTTCTGATCAGGCAACGGCTCAGTATCGCCACTGCCAGGTTATTGCTGGTCAGCATCCATGGATATTCAGTGCCGCTGAATAGTCTGGACAAGGGGATTAACACGGTTAGCAGGCCTTTGAATTTCGGGCCCCTAGATTCTAGTATGCTGGCAATTTGAAAATGATACTGCATGATGAGAACCATTTTTGAAACCAGCCCATTGCATCTGAAGGATAAATAATCACAGTATAAAATATGGGACTTAGCTGATTTCTTTTCCAGGTTAATTACCAGAGTGACACATGGAATCAGCTGAAGACTCTTTGTGGCTGGAAGTCTTGACTTCAGGCCATCATCACTGATGCTAACTGTGAAATGTTGCAGAATAGTACGTGACATTTTGCAAGGATTCTTAATGTCTCAGTGCTGTGTATTACTTAAGCAACCGTGTTGGTCTGTGCTGGGTATAACCGAGGCACGGCGGACTCGGCGCACCCTCCCTTACCCCCCCCCCCCATGCCCCAATAAAACACACTACTCCAGTATTGGCATCAAACACCGGTCGCAGCTTTATTGACCTTAACAGCTTGAACAACAATTCCAACAAAACATTCCGCCTCACCCCAACAGTAATGCCTCACCAGCCATGTGGGTAGCAAAGTGAGGTCATCGCTGTTGCCACAGCAGCGAGGCTACTGCTCATCCTACCACCCCTTCCTCCGGCTTCGCCATACTACTAGCAAAAGCCTCACCGGGGTTATCCGGGTCGGGGGTACCCCACCCCCGCCCAACTAATACCCATGGCTCCGGACCCCGGAAACCTCCGGGATCCCGCCACCCCCCCCCCCCACCCCCAGCTGCAACAACCCAAACCACCCCCATACCCTGCCCCCTGGGTGGGAGGGAGGGACGTCCGTTGTCTCGGGGCCCGCATACACGAATGCGCGCCCCGAGCACCGACTCCGTTGCTGGCTGTCCCTCCCCCCAGACATGCCGTGCTGATTGGCTCCCGCCGCTGTCACTTAGCCGCGGGAGCCAATCACTTTAAAAAATGCCGCCAGCAACCAACATTCTTCCGGCCCCCGCAGCCCGACGAGGGTGCCACAAGCCGCCGGCCCGGTTAATCTCGGCCGGTCAGGTAACGGGCCCTGCGGCCTCCTTCCTAACTGAGGCACGGCGGACTCGGCGCACCCTCCCTTACCCCCCCCCCCATGCCCCAATAAAACACACTACTCCAGTATTGGCATCAAACACCGGTCGCAGCTTTATTGACCTTAACAGCTTGAACAACAATTCCAACAAAACATTCCGCCTCCACCCCAACAGTAATGCCTCACCAGCCATGTGGGTAGCAAAGTGAGGTCATCGCTGTTGCCACAGCAGCGAGGCTACTGCTCATCCTACCACCCCTTCCTCCGGCTTCGCCATACTACTAGCAAAAGCCTCACCGGGGTTATCCGGGTCGGGGGTACCCCACCCCCGCCCAACTAATGCCCATGGCTCCGGACCCCGGAAACCTCCGGGATCCCGCCACCGGTTCAGGCGTTCTCCAACTCCTGAACCGCCCCCCCCCAAGCTGCGACCGATGTACCCCCGGGCAAGCCCTCATTCCACGGCCTCCTGCCAATCATTAAGCAGCAAATCCATACCGACAGGGGATAGATGCACCCTGTCCTCCTGGTACAGACCCGCACAAGAAACTTCAACCCAGGGATGCTGAATCTGAAAACCCCCATGCTCCACCACCCACCTCCCAATCTTGCGATTGATCTTAACTAATCCCCGAGACCACCACCGCTGCTCCCAACAGGCAGGCCGTGGAATGATGTCCGACCAGAACAACTGAACCCCCGGAAACATGAGCAAGACCTCCTGCAAATCGTGCTTGGCAGCCCGGATCAGCTGCTTACAAGTCCAGGAACTTAGGTCATTGCCCCCCAGATGAATAAGCATCCACTTCGGCCACTCCTGTGAACGCCCGCGATGCCGCAGCAAAGGCAGGAACTGCACCCAATGCATTCCTCGAACGCCCAGCCATAGGATCGCCAGCTCACCCTGGTCCATGCCGAGATTGGGCCCCATCGGCCGCACCATCCCTCTCTGCTCCGCCCAATGCACAAAGGAGTGGCCGACCACCCAACAGGTCCCAGGACAGCGGCCCTCACCTGAAAGACAAAACAGTGAGTACCCCCCAAACACCCCAACAGACCCATCACAAACGCACATAGCCCCAAAAGGCCTGCGAGGCCCAGCGACCAATCCTCTGAATCTCCACCTGAGGCAAACCCGCCGCGGCGGCACTGGTCGCCGCTTCAATCCGAAAAGAGTGAGGAGCGAACCCAGCCGGGTCCATCCCGACCCTTACCAAAGCCAAACGCATAACAGCCGTAAACTGAAAACGAGTCAACGGGCTGGCATCCGCATGTAAAAACAAATTTCCTTCCCCAGCGGGACGAACACCCAGATACTCCCGCAGCAAGTACACCGGGCAAGTAAGGGGGTGACCCATAGCCCGTAACACCACGCACTGACCGCGCCCCTGCTGATCCGTCTTGGACCTCGCCAGCCACACGCGCATTTCCCCATCACCCACAGACACGTGCCGCCACACAAACCACACGCCACACGGTGAGAAGCCGCCACCAACTCACTGACGCGGAAAGCCCCGAAAAAGGCCAGACTAAACACCGCCCGAAAAAGCCGCGTTTCATACACGGACGACGTGACCCCCGATAGTGCCCCGGATAACTGAACCAACAGCTCGTGGGTAATAGGCCTGCGACCATCCCAATGCGGAGGCTGAGACCGCCCCCACCCTCGCAATAACCGCCGAGCTAAACCCCCCGCACCCATGCCCCCCCAGCCCACTGCCCGCGCGAAAAAGGAAAACCCCGCCAGGTTCGCCCGCACAGTCGCGCGTGACCAACCGCCAGCCTTTGCCGCGACCACATATTCCGCCAATAAATGATCAGGAACCCAGCCCTCCTGCCACCCCCGAGTCACCAGAAAGCTGACCACGTCGTCACAGCCCCGCTGATATTTCTTCCAAGTTCCCGGGGCCACCGAACGCTACAGCAGCTCTATCATCTCCACCGGCCAAGCTGCCATAAGGACTCCGGGACCCGCGCGCCGTCTCTGTCTGCTGCTGGAGCCAAAATCCGGAACTGCTCCCACTTAAAACTAGAAAGAGCATCGGCAATACCGTTAGTACATCCCGGAATATGCCGCGCCCTTATCGCCACGTTCAACCGCAGGCAGGCCAGTACCACCGCCCGCATCAAAGACGCAACCTGCAAACACCGCGGCGTAAACTGATTGACCACGCTAACCACCGCCGCATTGTCGCAGAACCACACCACCCTACGATTACGCAGGCGGTCCGGCCAAAGCTCCAGAACCACTAAAATGGGGAACAACTCCAAAAATGTGATGTTGGACGTAAGCCCCTCGTCCCGCCAGTACTGCGGCCAAGCCGCCGCACACCACGCCCCCCCCAAAGTAAATGCCCAATCCCCCACTGCCCGCAGCGTCCGTAAATAGCTGTAAGTCAGCAGAAGAAATGGCGGACTCCATCAAAACGGACGTGCCATTAAAATCCTGCAAGAAAACGTCCCAGACGCCCAAATCAGCCCAAAGACTCCGCGTCACCCGGATCCTATGATAAGACTGAGTCGCCCCCCTCGTAGCTGCCGCCAACCGACGCAAAAATACCCTGCCCATAGGTATAACCCTGCAAGCAAAATTCAAAGAACCGACTAAGGCCTGCAACTCCCGCAAAGTAAGCTTTCGCGCCCCCTGCGCATTGGCGACCAGCACACGCAGACGCCGAATCTTAGCCTCTGGCAGGCGGGCCACCATGGCCACCGTATCCAGCTGTATCCCCAAAAAAGTGATGCACGTACTCGGGCCCTCGGTTTTCCATTCCGCCAGCGGCACACCCCACTCCCGGGCTAAAGCTATAAACCCATCCAACAAGGCCCTGCACTGCTCAGAGTGCGCCTCCCCGGCGAATAAAAAATCGTCCAAGTAGTGCACTACGTGCGCGGAACCCACCCTCTTGGTCAACGCCCAATGCAAGAAGGTGCTAAACATCTCGAAGTACGCGCAGGAAATCGAACAACCCATCGGCATACATTTGTCAAAATACCAACCCCCTTCGAAATAAAACCCCAGTAAAGGGAACGCCGACGGATGCACCGGCAGCAGCTGAAAGGCCGATTCGATATCCACTTTCGCCAATAAACACCCTGCCCCGCAACGACGCACCACCGCGACTGCCGCATCAAAGGATACATAGCGCACGGAACACCAGTGCTGAGGAATCCTATCATTCACTGAAGATCCCGCTGGAAAAGGACAAGTTGTGAATCAGCCGATATTTACCCGGTTCCTTTTTTGGCACCACACCCAACGGGGACACCACCAGATTCAGAAAGGGCCGGCAGGAAAAGGGGCCAGCAATACGGCCCAGAGCACACTCGGACCGCAACTTAGCACGGACCACCTGTGGCAATCGTCGCACCGAAGCCGCATTGCCCGACCCCCCACTCACCCCCTCGCCCAGCACGGGAATGTGAAAACCGTCCCAAAACCCCCTCCCCAGGATCTCCCTAGCCCGATGCCGAGGATAACGCTGAAGCCACGGGAGTAAAGCTTCGAGCCGAATCAGAGTGGGAGCCCGCTCCCACGCGTCCCCGCTACTTGGGAGCTGCAGCGGAAGGGAAGATCCACTTGGCGCACTTAAGGGCCGAATGCCCCGCTCCGCACATGGAACAGGCGTGCCTAAATTTACAATCGGGAAAGGGACACGACGATCTGTTGAATCTCCAACAGAAATCTCCCGCCCCCTCACCCCCTGCCTTCGGAGCCCCGGACGCTCCCTCACGAAAGGGCCGCCCCCTGCCCACCACGCCGGCCCCAGCAACCTTCTGCACGCCAGCCCCACCCGCTCCCCCCACCCACACAGCCATCTGCGTTAACCACAAACTAATGTCCTGATTCCCCCAGGACAGCAACTTGTTCTCTTCCATCTTATCCCTAAATTTCTCGTCGTAGTTGAGCCAAGCCCAACCTTCATGTGTCTGTGCGGCTTCCAAAATCGAATCCACATACACGAGCAACATCCCGTACTGCTCCGGATGCTCGTGGCCCCACACGCTAGCTAATCTCAAAAAGGCCCTAGCCCAATTCATAACAGTACGAGACACGCGCTTGACCCTCCCCGCCTTCTCGTCCTCCTTCCTCTTTTTACGGCTCTCACCCGACCGCCGCCGCCCCTCCAACAAGCGGAAGATATCGATATACTTCCTCTTCCGAATCTTCCTGCGCATCGCCCGCGGAACCCCCTCCCACAGCTCCGAAAAAGACGCTAGCGTCGGCACCGCCCCGCGCCCTTCAGCCCCCAGAGTAACGGGACCCCGCACCCGATCCAGCGAATCCCCACTCGAAGAAGCCGAAGACGACCTACTGGACGAAGAAGACGACGACTCGCCCCTATGACGCCGCCGACACGCGTGCTTAGCTTTCTCCGAACCTTACCCCCTACGCCGACGCCCAAAACCCCACCCTCCCCTCCCCGGCTGGCAACTCACCTGTGGGTAACACTCCCTCGCCGCCGTCCACTGCATTCGCCGGCTGTTCCGTAGCGACCTCGGCAATCCGGGAGTTCGGCGGGTCCCCCACACGCCCGCTGCCCACCACCGTCGGAACCATGGACGCCACGTCATCCGCCACCCTCGGACCGGCCACCGACATTTCCCCAGGTGGAGGCCACGCCATCACAGCCTGTGGAGGAAGATAAGAGAAAACAGGGGAAGGGGAGAGGGGGCCCCCCGCCCATGCGGGCGCCCAAGCCCCAAGCCAATCCGCTCGGGAAGTGCCTTGTCCCCCACCCCTCCAAAACTCCCATGCTGCTGCCCCACCGTTGGCAGGATACCCCCCTTGCCCACTATCCCCACCCCCTCTGCCCTGCCCAAAACTACTAGCCATGAAAGGAGGGGAAGCACCCCCCATGCACCCCCCCGCTTCACTACCCCACCCAGCCGATGGCCCCTGACCCCCAGCCATAGCCAAATTCCAGGGGTAAAGCCCTCCCACCGGCGACTCAGCCACCACCACTCCGCTCCCGGCCCCCCCAGGCGCCACAACATCAGTCCTTACCCTACCCCCAGAGGGGGGAACTGCATTGGCGCCCCTCCGCCCCCCAGCTCTCCCCCGCCGAGCCTCACTGCCTAGGGGGACCCCCCCCCAGAGGCCTCACTATTCCCCCGTCTGCCTCCCCTGCTCCCACCACGTGCGCCGGACACCGCACAGGTCAATCCCCCAGAGCCCCGAGAAACTCCCCCAGAGCCCCGAGAAACTCTCCCAACCCCCCCCTGCCCTTCGCGCAGGCATCTTAAGCCGCGCGAGACCCCACTCACAAGCTTCACCACGCAGAGCAAAAGGGGTCCGAAGCACCAGGAACCAGTCGCCGCCAAAACAGTGCGCAAAACCGCGACGCTGCACCAAATCCCCGGGTGAAGAACCGCAAGACCGCCGGAGCCAGAGAGCAGGAGACGTCGACGTCCGTTGTCTTGGGGCCCGCATACACGAATGCGCGCCCCGAGCACCGACTCCGTTGCTGGCTGTCCCTCCCCCCAGACATGCCGTGCTGATTGGCTCCCGCCGCTGTCACTTAGCCGTGGGAGCCAATCACTTTAAAAAATGCCGCCAGCAACCAACATTCTTCCGGCCCCCGCGGCCCGACGAGGGTGCCACAAGCCGCCGGCCCGGTTAATCTCGGCCGGTCAGGTAACGGGCCCTGCGGCCTCCTTCCTTTTAGAAGCAAAATATTGATCTGGTGTCTTTGGATGTCTAAACGTTCAGTAACTTATCTTGTGTTGCACAGTTTGGCATTTGAAAAATGAAGTTTGTACTATGTAGATATTATACATTTTTCTGCTGAAGTACAGTAATTTCATTTGTTAAGTTTTCTTAAATCCTGCCACCCTCCCCTCAATGCTTGTGCCCACCGATCAGAAACACCAAGCTTAATGCTGGCTTAAAAAAGAAGCCTGCAGTGGCAGGCACTGCCTTCTGCTGGCAGGAGTTGTCCATCTTGTTTGCAACATGAAGAGTTCAGGACCTAGGTGTTTTGTCTCTGCCAGTGATGGAACGTCTGATGATTGTTTCACAGAAGACCCAAACTCTTGCCTTGCTACGCTGCCTTGCATCAGATTGCCAAGCCAAGCAATTTCATTTTTATAATCTGAAAGGTATGATGTCTTGGAAAAATAATCTGATTTTTTTTTTTTTGTAATTTATATCACTAATAGGAAAATGATTGTTTCTGGAAGAATAGTACAATTTAGTCAATGGATCATAAGGACATTATCCACTGAGGTCTCGCATTCTGGTGCACTACTTTTAACATAACTGTGGACTTCTGCATGTTTACATTGTCTTTGATACAAACTGATTTAGTTGTCAAAACCTAAACTGATGAAGAGACAGTTTAAAGAAAGGCTTTGGGCTATGTGTGGTAAGATGCTGTCATGATTCGGGGTTCCCTTTGTGACCATGGACATTTTTGTATAGTCTTGATCAGCTCAAAAATAGATCATCGCAATGTGGAAAATGTAAATTGTTTCCCTTTTGGCACTGCAAATGCAGTAATATGTAAGGGTAGTGACTTGTTTTTGTCACAGGAAATAGATATAAGAGAAGAAACACTGGTCTTGAGTTTTGGTTGGATGGCCAGTGATGACCTTTTTTTAAAATTATTATTTATTTATGTTTATTGCATTTGAATAGTACACACTACAACACACACCAACAGCATATAATCAATAAACTTTCAACTTCCCACCAACACCCTTCCCTCCCCGTCTCCTTGAGTAACTCTCCCTCTGTTATTAGGACCCTTTGGCCCAACAGTCCTATCCACCAAACTAAATACCTATTGTTTCGGAGTGTATTTGGCCTTACATTACCGTTTAATTCTTGAATCGGCCTTGCTTTGCCTCTCAGGCCCCTTTGAGCTATCACTCTGTCCTGCACTTTTTCGTACTTAGAATATAAACATACCAAACTCCACAAACGTTGGCCATCTAATTTAGCCGAGTCTTTCCAGTAAACTACTATGTTTTAAAGCGATAGCCATCATAAAATTAAGCAAGAAAATGTTTTCCTTTGCTAATGTTAAACCGCTCATGCAGGAATGGAGTATAATTATTTCCCATGACAAAGCGGCCTGAAGCTTCAGGACTATTTTGATCTTGTTCGATACCTGCCACCAAAATCTCTGAATGTACAGACAGTCAAACAGCATATGTGTCAAAGTACCTGGGGTTTCAAAACATGACCAACATCTGTTATGGGAATTTGGATCCCATTTTGTAACCCTGACCGGCGTCAAATACGCCCTGTGCAAAAGAAAATACAGAGATTGTGTGAGAGCGGCCGCTCTCAAAACTCTGTTCACCTGTCCCCAGATCTGTTACCAAGAATTTGGGGGGATAGAGCACCCCAGATCTAATTCCCAAGTTTTCCCTAAGCCTAGCAAAGGAGGCACAGAACTATTACAGCATAAAATTTGGAAACTATACCTTTTGCACTTTGACAGGTGGCCACTATCCTCAACAATTCCCAGTCTTTAACCACATTCTTGACGTACACTATACTGCCAGCAAGGCAGTGTTTTAATTGCACCCACTGGAAGTGACATGACCTGGGAATACCAAACTCCTGTTGAAGCTCATCAAATGTCTTCCATGTTTTAGTCTTAATTAACTGCCCTATGGTCCAAATACCCTTATGTTGACATAGCTTCCATGCAAATGTCTTATGCCCAATCTTAAATTTGGGATTATATCATATGGGGAGAAGAGCCGAAAAGCCTCCATGTCCTAGAACGCCTGCTAAAAGATGATATGCTGCTTGGGTAGCCTGTATTATTTTAAGATTCCTACCCAAGTCCGGTAGGTGCATACCCATCAGTAAAGAGGTAGGGATAGGAGCTACTAATCTTTCCTCCAATTCCAACCATACCGGTTTCTCTTCACCAGACTTGGGAGCATGCCATTCTGCCCCTTGCTTCAACAATAAGGCAGCATGATACCATCTGAAATCTGGGAATTGCACTCCCCCATTGAACTTATTCGCCTTTAATTTAGTGGACACAATCCTGGGGGGCTTCCCTTGCCAAAGAAAATCCATTAATAGACGCTCCAATGATTTGTAACATTTGGAAGGGAAAGTCACTGGAATCATTTCCAAAACATAATTTACCTTTGGCACTAATATCATTTTTATTGAGTCTAATCTACCCCACCAGGACAGATGGAGAGGGGACCACGTCACAGTAAAGGAATGGACCATATCTGACAGCAATTTGATGTTTAATTATACAGTCTCCTCCAAGGTAGAGCAATACTGAACTCTAAGATATTTAATAGCTTTTGCCTTCCACATAAAGGGAAACTGCTCTACCGCAGATGAAAATGTCAGCGTATTCATTGGGAATGCCACTGATTTAGCCCAATTTATCTTGTAACCTGACAATTTGGAATATGAGCCAATCAAATTCAGGACCTCTCCAACAGATTAGGGTTGGATAAACAACAAAAGATCATTGGCATATGCCGAGAGTTTAATTTGCATATTTGCAATCTCTATTCCCTGGATTTTATCCGACTGCCTCAATAACAAAGCTAGAGGTTCCAAAGTGATATTAAACAGTAAAGGGGAAAGAGGACATCCCTGTCTCATACCTCTATTAAGCGAAAAGGGACTAGAGAGTATCCCATTTACAAGGATACGTGCAGAGGGATTAATATACAGTAGCTGTATCAGATGTTTATTTATTTATTTATTTACATTCTCTTATATACCGCGCTATTCTGCATCAGTGCGGTTTACATTGAACAAACTGAAATTACATTGAACAGGGTATTATAACTTGGAGATAACTATTTTACAGGGAACATGGGTTATGGAGGGTTAAGTGGCTTATCTCCGAACCCAAACCGACTTAACACCTGTTCCAGAAAGCCCCACTCAAGGCGGTCGAAGGCTTTCTCAGTGTCAACCGAAAGCCCGACAACAGGCTCCTTCAGGTGCTCAGCAGTCGCCAGAAGGTTAAAAAAAAGGCGAGCATTATCGGCCGTGGAGCGCCTTGCCAGGAAACCACATTGGTCAGGATGAATTATGTGAGGGATAACTTTTGCTAATCTTCGTGCAAGGGTAGAAGAGAATAGTTTGTAATCTGCATTTAATAAGGATACTGGACGATAGTTTTCCACTCTTTGTGGATCCCCTACCAGCTTTCTCCAGTACTACAACTATCGCTTCACTGAAGGAACCTGTCGCAGGAGATTGAGCAGAGAGTAACTGGAAGTATTGTAGGAGATGGGAAACAAGTTCTCCAGTGAACGTCTGATAAAATTCAACGGGGATCGCATCTGGCCCTGCTGTCTTGCTACCACTCATACCCTGCAAAATCTCCTTAATCTCTCCTATGGAGAATGGACTCTCGAGTCCTTCAATCTGAGTAGGAGATAACAAAGGGTGAGGCAGGTGACTGTCAGACGGCTGCCTGGGTGAGAATCTTCACAGTCTTAGCAAGTGCATATATCTATATGATTTGCAAGGTATTGTGGGCAATGTAGTTCATTCACACCAGACACAGCTGCTGACAATAATTTAGTTGTGCTCTTGGGTAAAGCCAATAAGATATTTATTTATGGGGTTATTTCTCCCAACACAGATATGCTTGGTAGCACATAAATCAGGTAACTTGCTTTCAGTGTTAACTTGGAAAAACAAAGTCAAAATCAGGAAAACAACAAATGAAAAGCCACAAAGCAAGAAACAAACTGTTCTTTTCAGGTTAACTTCTGATTACTTCCCACATAGATACAGAAGTGATTCTCTCCTAGCTCACAAGCAATTAGGTAAGGCTTAATTGCTAGCAGTTATCCAGCTGAAACCTCTTAGCTGGCTTGCTTTGTACTGTGTGGGTCAAATCCTGCTTCAGGAGCTTTTCTGAGTAGATTAAAGAACAAATTTTTATTTCTTTGTGATGGTTGCTGTACTTTATAACAGAAAGTTACCAACGGAGTTTGGATAGAGAACAGTCCATATAAACAGGATCCTCATCTGCTATTATTCCCCCTTGTTCAACAAGCATGGGTTCAATATCATGGATTGGCACAGATGAATCTCTCAATGGAACATTTTCAGGAGAATACTTGTTTCCCTGCTGTCTTTCAAGGTTATAGCTAGGGCATAGATCAGTGTTCATACCTGAGCTTCCATTGCTGCTAGAGTTCCTCTCTATATAGCCTGGCCAGTATGTAGTCCAGTTCTTATGTCCAGCCTTCCAATCCAGATCCCTGGACACTGGATCTCTCTTCACATACCTTCTGGCATAGGTCTTAGGGTCCCTTCCACGTGCAGCCGTCTCCCTCACAGGTAGCGTCTGGTGATTCCTAGCTCTGCAGCACCATTCCTCTGGCTTTCTCCAGTCCAATGGTGTATGCTGGCCCTTGAAATGCCTCCCAGTATACGTACTGCTTTGGACTCTTCTAGACCTCTCAAAGGCTTTTCTCCTCTTTCTTCCAGAGGGTCTCTTTCCCTCTCTGTCCGTCCGGTTTGGCTTCTGCTTCTGATGATCCTTCAGATGAAACTGATGATCCTTCTCTGGATATCCAAGGTGATCATGAAGATGGTCATCTGTAGAAAAAACTCTACTCTTATTCTGCTTAGATGAGTGCTCCTCCCTAACACAGCGCAGCTGTGCTGAATCAGGCCCTGCCCTTTGAGATGAGTGCTTAGGGATTACCTCATAGCCCTCCTGATTTAACACTCGTTTCCCCACTTCAGCTCCTCTAATGGCTGTTGGAAACCTGGTGCATTCTGGGACTGGTAGTCTTTTATGGGAAAATTCTGTTTTCTTATTTCTACCAGCACTGACAGGTTGCTTGTTCAGAGACACTTCACCTTTTCTATAGCCCCTTCCTGAGCTATGATAAGCTTCCTTATCACATGACTCAATAGCTCTTGAAAAGCTATGGGATTAGCGTCTGTTTCAGAGGAGTATAGATCTGAGTAAAATACCCGAAATGCCTCTGCAATCTCAAAATCTTTTGAGAGCAGCCCCTGTGGTTCATCCCGAATGGCTTCTATTTTGTTGTTAGGAGGCTGAGGCCTAAGCGTACGTGCCAAAAGGTTCTCTGCTCTGCTGCAATCCCGGTAGTATCTCCCTTGCTGTGCATGCAGTAATTTTTCTGCCTCAGTGCTGATGATGTTATTATATTGATATCTCAATCTCTGCAAGCGAACTAGGACCCACGGATCCGATCTAGCCCTCAGTATTCTCTCCCCCGCCTGTATTTGAGACTCCAACTCTGCTAAGATGCCTTTCCTTCGATCCAGCTTAATTTTGTAACTAATGCATTCAGCCCGAATGAATGCCTTGAATGCCTCCCACCAGGCCCATCCGGATGTATCTTCAGGCAGGTTTATATCAAAATAGCCTTTGATTGCCTGTTTAATTGCCTCACAAAAGGCCCAGTCCGCTAACAGCTCCCTCAGAAAAAAACACGCTGTTCTGGAAGGAAAATTATTATCAACTACTAGAGAAAAAGATATAGCAGCATGGTCAGAGATATGCATTCCATAGATTTCAGCTTGCGAAACAGAGGCAACCAGGGATTTTGAGATAAGGAAGAAATCTATGCATAAGTGGGACCTGTGAGGTAAGGAATAAAAGGTATACTGCCTATTGGTTGGATACCACAACCTCCATATATCTGAAAGACCATTTGACTGGATAATAGAAAGGAGCACTGTGGCCGCTCTGAGCTGTTTTTGAGATCTGTAGGGTTGGCGATCTATCAAGGGATCCAACGTTAAGTTGAAGTCTCCCCGGAGGACCAATTCATATGTAGCCCATTCTTGCACCTCCTCTGCTAGGTCCCGGAAGAAAGTAACATCATCACAATTGGAGCCATAGATATTTACAATAGCCAGTTTACAATGTCCTATCTGCAAAAGAACTTTAGCCCACCTTCCCTCCATATCCGCTCTAGACTGCTCAATCACTGGGGCCAGAGCCCTACTTGCTAAAATAGCAGCCCCGTTTTTTTTGTTCTGTGCAGGAGAATGTCCAACTAAAACATACTGCTCCAGGCCAAGTTTCATCGGCTCCACAGTTCATAAATGGGTTTCTTGGAGGAGAACCACATCAGCCATTTCATTTTTACAGTAAACCAAAATCTTTTTTCGTTTTATCGGGTTACTTATGCCTTTAACGTTCAGAGATAAAAACTTAAGTGGCTTCATGGGACAAGATTGTCATAATAGAGGAAGGCCAATTTGAACAGAAAGCTAGGTCTAGTCCAGCAATTCCCATCGACTCCACCTAGGAGCCCCCAGGGAGACATAACCCCTCTCTCAACCAGAAAACCCTGTGGGTGAACCAGCGCAGGGAGACTACCATCCAATCCCGCCCATATCCAACATTTTCTACATCCCCTCCTCATCAAGACTACTTTTTTTTTTTCTTTCCCTCCCTCTTTCTTTTGTGCTTTTCTCCCTCCCGGTCCAATTCCCATGCTTAAAACTCGACTACCCAACCCTCCCACTCTTGAACTCAGACCCACAGAACTATAATTGCTATCCTTTCCCACAAGAGTTAACAGGAGACACACTCCTAGGATACTGGTACGTTATAACCATCTTCCCTATTGCAAAACCAGGGTACTAATCATACAAATCCTGACATTGCAAAGGTCCCGGACTCTTATTTTTAAAGGAGCTCTGCCTGCCAGCCAACAATCAACTGGAGAGTCCACCATGTAGTTCCCCGAGTTCCTGTAACTGTGGCTGCAAGAGCTTATTGCATCACGGCTAATTCTTTCTCCTCCAAAAAGGATTGAAGAGCCAAAGGATCCTTGAAGGTTCTCATTTGATTGTGCAGAGTTATTCTCATCTTTGCAGGAAAAAATAATCCATATCTTGCCTGTAGTCGTTGCAGTCGTGGTCTGAAGGCCAGCAGTCGTTTGCGCCTCTCTACCATTGCTTTATTGAAGTCCGGATAAAACGCCAAATTGTGTTCCTCGAACTTTACTGGGAATCTTGCTTTGGCAGCGGCCATGATTTGCACTATCTGGGTATAGCACAGTACCCGTATACTTATCGGGCGAGGGTGCCGTGAATGTGGACCGGCCTGCGCAGGCACCCGGTGAGCCCTGTCAATTTCAAAGGGCTGATCGAACTTCAAATGAAGGATCTTAGGAAGAGTTCTTTCCAGGAGCCCCACAGCGTTCGATCCTTCCGCTCCCTCCGGGACACCCACAAGTCGTATGTTATTCCTGCGGGATCGGTTGTTTAAATCTTCCAAGCCACGCTCTAGAGCCTCGATCCTTTTGCTGTTCTTTGCCACCTGTTTCAGACGTTCCTTCTGTGCGGCCATCTTGACCTCAACACCCTCCACTTTATCCTTAAGGCAAGACAATTGCTCTTTCAACTCCTTTAGCTCCAGGATATCTGCTTGCACACCACTTAGGGTTTCCCTATTGGCAGCCACCATTTCCCTCACGGCACGAATCTACATTAAGACCTCCTGCAAGCCTTCCACATTTTCCCGCAGGTTTGCCATCTTGTGGGGGGAGGGAGGATCGGGTTTAGCTCTTTTTATCCCGGATTTCGCTGCAGCTCCTTATTCCAATCTCATCGGTTTACTCGCTGCCATCTCACAGATAGAGGATAGGGCCTCGAGAGGGAGAAAAGCCCGTGCCTTTGCCTGAGAGGGCAGGATTTAAGCAGGAATCAGCAGAGGACAAGTTTTAAGCGGCCATCTTAACCCACTGCTGGCTCCGCCCCCAGCAAGTGATGACCTTAATACATATATTAGGAAGCCCTATGGGGCATGCTTACTAAAGTGTGCTGCCGGGTAACACAAGGTTCAGAACATGCCAAGTGTGCCGTGGAAAAAGTACTGCATGCTAAAGATGCAGCCACACTAAAAATCTCATGCTACTAGAGTAGCGGAGGTTGGGGCAGCGACTGGACAGTTCTTGGGCGGAGCATCCATATCACGGGTAGCACAGGAATTATTGGCATGCGCTCCCACTGATGAAGCACTTAGCATGGGTGCACTTACCACCACCTCAATGGGTGATGTTAAGTGCACTCATCCTGATTGTGCCAAAGGGGGGGCGACGTAATAACCATGCTAGCAACATTGGACAGGCCGGGCATGCCTCCATTTGATAGCATGGGGCAAGTGCTACCCCCATGCTAGTTTTCAGGAATGATCACGTGCTATCAGCATAGATCTTAGTAAACATGCCCCTGTCAGTTTAAGTAGTGCACTAAATATTTGTGCAAGTATTGGTGGCGCCTATGAGTATAGGATTATTTTAGACTTGCTATTTGGTAGGCCTCAATTCAATGAACAATGTAACTGTTTAGTGGCTGGATATTGCCGCCAAGTGGATGTGCTAGTCCTTCTTTGGCTCCTCCCCATTGCCAGCCCCTTTTGATATGGATAAAATCTAGCAATTCAGCCAGTTAAGACTCGTTTTTTCCCCTGTATATTAACTGACAATGCAAATAAGCAACTTTATGCATTTGCTACCTCCCAACAAGGGCATAATTCATTCATGGAACGTGTACAACTCGATCTGTTGGGTGTCAGCGAACTGAAATGGACTGTCATCGGGCACTTTGCATCTGATGATCACATGGCCTACTATGCTGGAAATGAAAGACAGAAGAAATGGTGTTGCATTTATAATTAAGGAGAAACTATCAAGAACTGTAATAAAATACAATGCAATCAGTGAACGCTTAATTTCTATATGTCTATGAGGAATGCCTATCAACACAACTATAATTCAAGTATATGCCCCAACAACAGCTGCAGAAGAGGATGAAATTGATGAGTTCTATGAACAAGTACAAGCTGAAATTGACAGAACATGCAAATGTCATATCCTGATAGTCATGGCAAAATGGATGGAAAATATGGACTTGGCAACAGAAATGAAGCTGGAGGAAGACTGAGAGAATTCTGCAAGACCAACTATCTATTCATCTCAACACAACACAAGCAACGACTGTACACATGGACTTCACCCAATGGATTGTACAAAAATCAAATTGACTACATCTGTGATCAACGATGGAAAAGCTCTATGACATCAACAAAGAAAAAAACCTGGAGCTGACTAGTATGCAAACTCAAGCTAAAGTTGGAAAAGAGTAAGCCATTCATGAATGTAGCAAAATATGACCTTGAGAATATACCACCAGAATTTAAAGTCAATTTGCTGTTTTAGATACAAATGACAGAGCTCCAGAAGAGTTATGGGATGACATCAAGAAGGTTGTGTTGGAAGAAAGTAAGAAATCTCTACAAAAGGTGAAAAAGCAAAAAAGGTGAAAAAGCAAAATGGATGACTGAACAAACTGTGAAAATTGCCCAGAAATGCAGAGAAGCTAAAGCCAAAGGAGAAAGAGAGGCAATCACAGAACTCAAAGGAGATTTCCAACATGCAGCAAGACAAGAGAAGGAGAAGTACTACAATGATGCATGCAAGGAAATAGAAGCAGAAACTATTAGAGGAAGAACAAGATTGGCTTTCCTAAAGCTATGAGAGTTATAGAAAAAATTCCAGCCTCGAATTGGAATGTTACAAGATGCTCAAGGATCCATGTTGAATGATGCTGTGACGATCAAGAAAAGGTGGAAAGAATATACAGAGTTATTATATGATAAAGATCAAGTGGACTAACAGCCGTTTCAACCTGTATCTTATGATCCAGAATCATTGGTGATGAAAGAGGAAGTTGAAGCAGCATTGAAAGCCTTATCAAAGAACAAAGCAACAGGCATTGATGGCATTCCCATAGAAGTATTACAGTAATCTGATGCAGCTGTTACCATACTTACAAGGCTCTGCCAGGAAATTTGGAAGACAATATCATGGCCTACTAACTGGAAATGATCTGTGTTTATACCAATACTAAAGAAAGGTGATCCAACTGACTCTGGAAATTATTGCACAATCACTCTGATCCCACATGCCAACAAGATCTACTGAAGATTATTTAGCAGAGACTACAACCATACCTGGAACAAGAACTATCTGAAGTGCAAGCAGGGTTCAGGAAAGAGCGAGGAATGACAGACATCGTGGATGTGAGATGGATCCTTGAAATAACAAAAGGATACCAAAAGGATATCTATGTGTAAACTATGATAAATTCTGGGCCACATTAAGAAAAAGGGGTATACCAGAATACCCAATCATTCTCTTGCACAACCTTTATATTGATCAAGAAGCAACAGTTCAAATGAAACAAGGAGAAATAGAATGGTTTAAAATTAGCAAAGGCATTCAACAAGGCTGCATACTTTCCCCCTACCTGTTTAATTTACATGCAGAACAAATCATCAGAGAAGCAGGACTGTATGAAGACAACAGAGGTGTGAAGATTGGTGGGAGACTCATCAACAACCTTCACTATGCTGATGATACCACATTATTGGCTGAAAATGAAGATGATCTGAAACATTTGCTTCTCAAGATCAAGGAACATAGTCTGAAAATGGGCCTGCACTTTAATATAAAGAAGACAAAGATCCTGGCAACTGCCAAAATCAATAAGTTCATTGTTGATGGAGAAGAAATTAAAATAGTAGACAACTTTAACCTACTTGGATCAACTATCAATAAAGAAGCAACAATCAGTCAAGAAATCAGATGACACATTGCTCTTGGCTATGAAGGACCTAGATAAAATTCTCAAGAGCAGAGATCTCTCTCTCTCTCTCTACAAAGATTCGACTTGTTCAAGCCATGATATTTTCAATAACTTCATATGGATGCGGAAGTTGTACAGTGAAAAAGATAGGAAGAAAATTGATGCTTTTGAATTATGGTGCTGGTGATGAATACTATGTATACCATGGACTGCCCGAAGAACAAAACCAGTCAGTACTAGAGGAGATCAAAGCTATGCTTTCTTTAGAAACTCAGATGACAAGACTTTGACTTTAATACTTTGGACATATCATGCAATGAGAGAGATCATTAGAGAAAGACATCATGCTTGGCAAGATAGAAGGTCAATACAAAAGAAGAAGGCCAGCAATAAGATGCAACAATCCAGGTCCATAGTCACAAGGGAAAGAGCAAACATCTCTGCAGCTGTAACCTCCAAGAATGGAAGAATTTGTTTTATCTTCATGAACTTAACAAACGATTTCATTGTGAGGTCACTTACAGGGCTCCTAGATTGACAGAATCATGTTAAATTATTTCCACAAAATTGGAGGTGACAATATTAAAATAAACATCCAGAGATGCAGAGAAAATCTAGGCCCCGCTTACCTCTTCATTCTCCTGGAGTCTAAGTGCAGGACAATTAAAATTAAGGAGCATAAAGGGAGCAGTCTGAAGGAGGTAATGTAATGAATATAACAGAAATTTCAGTCATTGAGGTTTAGGAAGGAGCCACTTTATTAATTAGTTTGGCCCTTGAGCCAGTTCTGGGTATAATATTACACCTTTATTTCAAGAGGATGAAATAACATTTTGTGGGTTAACATGTCAGAATATTTCCAGATGCTGCCAAGTCCACTCAGAAGCGAGAGTAATTGTTTTTGACTATGCACCAAGAAACTGTAGCATTGGGTGCAACTTTTTCCCTTCATTATCCATTAGATAGTCTGGGATGAAATATATGTTTTTCATGCCAGTCTTTTTTGGACTTTAAAGTTGGAGTACGAAATTCTTCTCTCCACTTTCTAGGAATCGGAAACCAAGGCCCAGCCCTGCTGTCCCACATATTCAAGCAGTCAATTGCACAATACAATTGGTAAATTTATCTGGAATTCTATTTGCATTTGACATTCTGTTACATCAATATCATCATATAATATTTTTCTGAATTGACCTTTAAAGCTTCTAATCAGGGTACAGTGAAAGGAGTGGAGTCAAGGTGGTGGCGCACCTCTTGTCCGCTCAAGCTCGCTGCAGGGAGCTTTTCCTCAGTACCTGGTTCTTCCTGGGGAATGGGGCCTAAGGCATCAGAGTCTGTGGCCCCTGTCTCTGAGCAACAACATGAATTGCTTCCCACTTGAGGGATTTATCCAGGAGAAACACAACTGTGGGTGAAAGCCCCACTGCTGAACATGGGAGTGGAGACTGGTCTTCACTTGGAGTTACCATTGCGGATCCCATGGCTTTAGTTCATGACACTTCCAGAGCAGCAAGGACAGTTGGAAACACTAGTGCAGCCAACCCCTATGGATGTCGACTTTACAGCATGAGGCTATGGTCTTTCTGGAGAGTTGCACCGAGGGCAAAATGGTTTCAAGCCCTAATGGAGATGGTAAGATGCAAGCAACTGCTTTATTAATGGTGTCCGTACCCCCTGAAATAACTTTACATGCAATTTGGGACATGTTGGTGAAACTGGAGACCAGTTTCACAATATTCAAGTGATATTAGTTTGTTGCTTCAGACGGTTGGGCAATTCACCCAGAAACAACATACATTGGCCACGGATAGCAATGATAAGATAGTGGTCTTGGAACACAATGTACAAGGTCTGAGGAATATATATGGCACTTTAATGAAAGATAAAATCTTGATACACCAAAAAATGGAACAATATATAAATTAATCTCATCATTTAAATCTCTGAGGTCTAAACTTTCCAAAAATTATTATGTCTCCATTCGACTACTTTTAAAAATATCTAGTGGAATATTTTGAGTTTCCTCAAATTGCTTTACCTCCTGTTAACAAGAATTATTCCTAACTTAGTAGGAAGGAATCTGAAGGAACTAATGTAATGAATATAACAGTGTTATTGGAAACTTCAGTGGTTTAGGTTTAGGAAGGAGCCACTTTATTGGTTAGTTTGACCCTTGAGCCAGATCTGGGTACAATATTATGCCTTTATTTGAAGAGAATAAAAGAACATTTTGTGGGTCAACATGTCAGAATATTTCTGGATGTTGCCAAGTCCACTCGGGAGCGACAGGAGTTGTTTTTGACTATGCACCAAGAAAACTATAGCTTTGGGTGCAACTTTTTCCCTTCATTATCCATGTCAATGTATTATTAGATATTCTGGGATGAAGTATATGTTTTTCATGCCGGTCTTTCTTGGACTTGAAAGTGTCAACTCAAATTTTTTTCCACGTGATTTGGAAGTTAGAGATATTTGACATTAAGACGTTCTACGCAGGACCGGTGCTAGGGTTTCTGGTGCCCCCCTGCAACCTATAGATCTCTTAATACTGTTAATGGTGGCTATCCTCCACCCACCTCTTTGTGAATTCTTTTCAAATTGAATGCTGTAAAAAAAATTGTGTGAAGGGGCAAATGCATAGCTGGAATAAAACTAAGTACTGTGCAGTAAGTACTTAGTATTGTATGAACAGGTTGTGATAGTCTAAGGTTTAATGTGATCAGCAAACAAAATCTATTTAATCAAAAAAAGGAGGTTCTACAAAAGGTTACAACCACTTAGCAATTAATTCAATAATATCTAACTGGGCACATATATCGCTCTCAATAGCAACCATGGCAAGGTTTACAGTACAAGCCATTCTTGAGAAATACCTAATCTTTCTTGGGAACCAAGTATAATAGTGTCCTATCTTCCTAATATGTTCCTGAGCACTCTCTCCATCCTCTTATCAAACACCTTATTGATAATAGCATGGATAAACACCCCCAACAAATATTAAAAAGCTTTCCACACAAAAAGAAATGAATACTGTCTCTTACTCCCACCTCCTTTCCCTCCTTGGTGCTCCCTGAAGGAATTTCCTCTGGGGAAGATAGAAATGAAGCTTAGTGTTAATGGTAATAAGTAGCAAAAATTAGGGGCATGTCTACTAAAGGTTTTCTCACATTTTGTGCCTATGGGAAAAAAGCTTAGTAGACATGCCCCTTAGTAAGCACACAGTGAGGGATTGTTACCGGAGGATGTAGTAAAGGCTGTTAGTGTAGCTGGGTTTAAAAAAGGTTTGGACAAGTTCCTGGAGGAAAGGTCCATAAACCATTATTAAGAAGTGACCGAAGATATCAATGCTTGACCCAGTACAAGCATTGTGGAACTTGTGTCTCTTGGGGAAACTGCTAGGTACATATGACCTAGATTGGCCACTGTTGGAAACAGAATACTGGGCTTGATGGACCTTGGTCTGACCCAGTATGGCATATCTTATGTTCTTATGTGTGGTGTCACAATTTAGCCCTCTCCCACTGTGTCTTGCGTTGGTCTCATGTTCTGAAGTCTCATGAGACCAGCATCAGAATTCCTATATCATGCAGCATCTTTAGACAGAAATAGAGTTAACAGTTATAGCTTCAAATATTAAAGAGTCTGTATGTGTGTGTGGTGTAAAGGTGGTGTGGCTGGCTGTGTGGGGGTTGTGGCGGTGGGTGCCTTTGTGTATGTGGGATGTGGGGCTGCAGAGCATGTGTGTGTGCTGCAGAGCTGGGGAGCCTCTCTTTGTGTAGTGCAGAGATGGTGTGTGTGTGTGTGTGATGTGGAGAAAGGGTGCCTCTGTGTGTGGGTGTGATGTGGAGATGGATGTGCCTCTGTGTGATGTGGAGATGGGGTGCCTGTGTCTGTGTGTGGGTGTGATGCGGAGATGGATGTGCCTCTGTGTGATGTGGAGATGGGGTGCCTGTGTCTGTGGGTGTGTGTGATGTGGAGATGGGGTGCCTCTGTGAGTGTGTGTGATGCAGAGATGGGGTACCTGTGTGTGTGTGTGTGATGCGGAGATGGGGTACCTGTGTGTGTGTGTGTGATGCAGAGATGGGGTACCTGTGTGTGTGTGTGTGATGCGGAGATGGGGTACCTGTGTGTGTGTGTGTGATGCAGAGATGGGGTACCTGTGTGTGTGTGTGTTATTCGGAGATGGGGTACCTGTGTGTGTGTGTGTGATGTGGAGATGGGGTGCCTGTGTCTGTGGGTGTGTGTGATGTGGAGATGGGGTACCTGTGTCTGTGGGGGTGTGTGATGCAGAGATGGGGTACCTGTGTGTGTGTGTGTGATGTGGAGATGGGGTACCTGTGTCTGTGGGGGTGTGTGATGTGGAGATGGGGTACCTGTGTCTGTGGGGGTGTGTGATGCAGAGATGGGGTACCTGTGTGTGTGTGTGTGATGTGGAGATGGGGTACCTGTGTCTGTGGGGGTGTGTGATGTGGAGATGGGGTACCTGTGTCTGTGGGGGTGTGTGATGTGGAGATGGGGTACCTGTGTCTGTGGGGGTGTGTGATGTGGAGATGGGGTGCCTGTGTCTGTGGGTGTGTGTGATGTGGAGATGGTGTGCCTGTGTCTGTGGGGGTGTGTGATGTGGAGATGGGGTGCCTGTGTCTGTGGGTGTGTGTGATGTGGAGATGGGGTGCCTGTGTCTGTGGGTGTGTGTGATGTGGAGATGGGGTGCCTCTGTGAGTGTGTGTGATACAGAGATGGGTGCCTCTGTGTGATGTGGAGATGGGGTACCTGTGTCTGTGGGTGGGTGTGATGTGGAGATGGGGTGCCTATGTGTGTGTGTGTGTGTGTGTGATGTGGAGATGGGGTGCCTATGTGTGTGTGTGATGTGGAGATGGGGTGCCTCTGTGAGTGTGTGTGATACAGAGATGGGTGCCTCTGTGTGATGTGGAGATGGGGTACCTGTGTCTGTGGGTGGGTGTGATGTGGAGATGGGGTGCCTATGTGTGTGTGTGTGTGTGTGTGATGTGGAGATGGGGTGCCTCTGTGGGTGTGTGTGATGTGGAGATGGGGTACCTGTGTCTGTGGGTGTGTGTGATGTGGAGATTGGGTGCCTGTGTGTGTGGGGGTGTGGGAGTGTGATGATGCAGAGATGGGTGCCTATGTGTGTGTGTGTGTGTGTGTGATGTGGAGATGGGGTGCCTGTGTGCAGTGTTTAAAGAGTTTTGAATATATAAGGCTTGCTACTTTGTTGTGCCTTTCTATATAGAAATATTCCTCCATCAGAACTTCATAGCCAGCTATGAAGTGAGTCACTGTTTTTCTTGCAGAATTGACATATGGCTGTTTTGCCAGTTTTTTCAATGCTCGTCGTAAACCATCTCATCCATAATCCACTGTCCTGTGTGTGTGAGATGTGGAAGTGGGGTTCTTGTGTGTGTGTGAGAGAGATACAGAGATGGGATGCCTCTGTGTGTGTGTGTGATGCGGAAGTGGGATGCCTGCATGTGTGTATGTAGTGAGGAGTTGGGGTGTGTGTCTTCATCTGCGTAAGTGTGTGATGTGTTCTGGGGGAGGGGAATGCGCCTTTCAGCTACACCTTGCTCTCTTCCTTCCCCCCTCCAACCCCTCTCCTGTTGGCTCCCCTACTCTGTTCCCCTTCCATACTCTTCCCCTTTCACCAAACCCGCTAGCACTCCCATCCCCTGCCCTAAAATCACCCTAACATCTTCATGGCGATCACCACAATGCTCCTCTTCTGCCATCGGGAGATGCGGTCCCCACAGACATGCAGCCTACATTAAGGCCACAATGACGGCCTTCACTTGCTTTCTGCCTGAGAGAGATGGAATTCCCACGGGCATACAGAAGAGACCGGATGTGCTGTTCTTTTCTTCCCGCAGGAGGGGGTTGTGGCCATTGTGGAAGGGGGGAGGGGTTGTGTGACAGCAAGCAATCCCAGGCAAAAAGCAAATTGTTATGCATTTGACTCTACTTACTGGACAAGATCAGACCTCACTGAAAGGACCGTGCTGCTCAGTCCCTGCGCCAGACTACATGCTGCACTGGAAGCTCCCTCCACGTCCTCCCTCTAAACTCTATACTCGCAGTTGTTATCAGCTCCTCATGGGACAGAAGGAGAGAAAGCTGGTGACATGTTGGGTAAGGGGTAACTACTTTACTTTAAATGGCAGATGATGGCTGCGATGGCACCCCCTTGCCATTGACACCCCCTACCATACTTACCAGGCTTACCATGTAGCGCTGGCCTTGGTTCTTGATAAAATGTGCCTCGTACTATTTTTTTGAATAGGTTTCCTTTATTTCCACTACTCTTAAAATCCATCACCCCTTCCTTGAACTTGTTTGACAACTAAGATTGGGAAGATTTGTTTTCTTGAACATACAGTGTATTTCTTTTATTGTTGTTTTCCATTACTCTCGTCTGGTTACTTAAAACAAGTGGATGATTGTGAATTTTCTTTAAAAAGCCATAAATGCAAAATAAAAGCAACAAAACCCCTCCCAATCGGGAGAATTTCTTCACATCCTTTGGTAACTGACAGCAAGTTCTTCATCAGCAGTATGAATTATGGAGAAGAAGCAAATATTTTTGAGTGGAAAAGAAATTCTAAAATAAGAGGAGTTAAATGAAAACGGAAAACAAAAAGGCACATCATTATGCTGGACTATCATGGCTACCACACTTTTTTTTTTATCCAAAATAAGAGTAGAGTGTGCAAGTCTTCAAGGGACATAGATTCATTAGTTGCATCAGGCTTTTACTCCTAGACTATGGTATGTTATTTAATTAGAAATTTATATGGGGTCTTCTACATATCATTTAGGAAAAAAGCTTAGAACCTGGCATTTTTCTCAAACCTTCTGTGGTGGTTTATTGTAGGGCTGTTTTCCGTGAAGTGGGTCATTAAGAATCAGGATTAAACTCATTGACTTTCTGCAATTTAAAACTTGTAATTACCGAAGTGGGAGAGTTAGTGGGATTGGACGATTTTGATGGGTTTTATTAAAATTATTTCCTGTTTTATGTTTCTTTTTTTTTATATAAACCATTTTAAACAGTTTACATAAGATAAAGGAAAGAAGTAAAATATCTTTCATGGGTGCAGGGGATACAGTAGCTTTTCAGAGGAGATGATGGAAGCAAAAGCATAAAGGGGCAGATATAGAGGACAGTAGTAGAACAGGGTTGAGGGATGTTTACTAATAATGTACTAGCACTGTTGCAGGGTATGTACCACAGGGCTGGTCGTATAACATGGGCCCTGCAGCAGATAGCGTGTGAAACAGCATTAGTGTGTGCTGACCTTTGGTAAATGACCCCCCACAGACCTTTCATTCAACAGATGTGCCTCTGCTTAGCCATTGTCAGTGTAACCGTAAATGTTCTGTCTGTAACTGAAATAAATAGGAAAAGGTGAAGTGAAAGGAGACATACCATGCATTTCACTACCGTGTCAGGTCCTGCTCCTGTTTAAAGGCAGCTCGGAGTTAAAGTGCTCCTGGTGACAGCGCCTGCATTCATTTCTAGGCTACATCCATCTCTGTATGAGCTCTCGCTCTTACCCGGAAAACGTTCTTAACACTTGCACCGGAGCCCTGCTCAGTCATAGCCATACTGGGAGGACATGGAGCCATTGAAGCACAGAGAAAGGACGTGGGGGCTTCAGGTCAGGGAATGTTCTCTAGAGCAGAGTTCTGCTGCAGTATCCATGAGCCAAATTCAACTAAAAGAAATAAATAGCTGAATACGATGCTCCCATTTTCACACTCCAGACCAAGGTACGCACTGTATATTTTTCTCTTAATGCCTCCCAGCCTCAATTTACCTTTCCTGCAGGCCGTTTGCAAAATGTGTTATTTTCAGTAGCGTCTTGGCAGCTCTTTAGACCGCATTATCAAGGGACTCTGCTGCATTTCCATGACAGGCTTTTATAGTGTTTTTTGTTCCTCTTTCCTCAAACACACGCTCCTGTTTCCAATCCTGTCAGCAGTTTTGCTTACAATCTGTCTGCAGGTTGCAGAATCGGCCTCTTCCAATGCTGTTTCTCATTCCTCCAGGGCCAAGATGGACTTCAGCCACCCCATAAGCCCTACCAGGCTAATTCAGCTTCTTGTGCTTGCTCGGGGCTCTGGCCAGTGCTTATTTGTATGACTTCAGGAGCATCAGCACTTGGCTCGTGAGGACTAAAAAAAAATAGAGTTGAAAAAGCAAGGTTTATGAGATAAATGTCCACTTCCTGTGTCTAAAGTGGTTTTGCAATTGTGCTGTTAACGCCTCCCTTTTTTTGTATTACTGACATGTCAAGTTTGCTTCTTGAAAATTAGAAGAGATACTCCTGAACTTTGTGGGTTATTTATAATTTCATTATGAGGATTAATGCACTTATCCATTTACACAGAGCAGAATTGTGGAAGAGACCTTGGAGTTTTATTTTGTGCTCTCGATTTGTGCCAAAATAATCACATGAAATCGCGTAAAGCCAAGACATAGCGCAGAGCGGGCTTACTTGAATTCTTTGTTTTGTTTGGATGCCTTTTCTTTCAGGTTTTATCACATTTAGGGGATAATTTTATAAACAACATTATGATTATTTCATGGCCAATTGCATGCATGTGCTGAAAAGAGAGTGCTTAGGCATTCCCGGGGATGTAGTTCGAGCAGAGCAGAGGTGCAGCTGCAGTGTGTACACGTTATATAAAATATGCACATCCACAAATTTACACTTCCTTAGGAGCAGGTGTAAGTTTGTACATGAGGATTTGTTCACGGTTGTTGTTAAGTGCCGTCGAGTTGGAGTCGACTCATGGCGACCCTGTGGATAGCTATCCTAAATTGTGTTCGGTCTTCAGTCAGGCGGCTCATTGTTGACAGACTGGTACCCGTAGCTGCTGTTATTGTATCGATTCATCTCATTGCTGGCCTTCCTCTTTTGCGTTGACCTTCTATCTTGCCAAGCATAATGTCTTTCTCTAATGATTTCTCTCTTCGCATGATGTGTCCAAAGTATGAAAGTCGAAGTCTTGTCATCTGAGCTTCTAAAGAAAGCTTAGGTTTGATGATCTCTAGTATCGACTGGTTTGTTCTTCGGGCAGTCCATGGTATACACAGTATTCGCCGCCAGCACCATAATTCAAAGGCATCAATTTTCTTCCTATCTGTCTTTTTCACTGTCCAGCTTTCACATCCATATGATGTTATTGAAAATACCATGGCTTGAACAAGTCGAATCTTTGTATGGAGAGAGACATCTCTGCTCTTGAGAATCTTATCTAGGTCTTTCATAGCCATTCTGCCAAGAGCAATGCGTCGTCTGATTTCTTGACTGCTTGCTGCTTCTTTATTGATAGTTGATCCAAGTAGGTTAAAGTTGTTCACAATTTCAATTTCTTCTCCTTCAACAATGAACCTGTTGATTATGCCAGTTGTCATGATCTTTGTCTTCTTTACATTAAGGTGCAGGCCCATTTTGAGACTATGTTCTTTGATTGTGAGAAGCAAATGTTTCAGATCATCTTCACTTTCAGCCAGTAATGTGGTATCATCAGCATAGCGAAGGTTGTTGATGAGTCTTCCACCAATCTTCACACCTATGTTGTCTTCATACAATCCTGCTTCTCTGATGATTTGTTATGCATATAAATTAAACAGGTAGGGGAAAAGTATGCAGCCTTGTCTTACACCTTTGCTTATTTTAAACCATTCTGTTTCTCCTTGTTCCGTTCGAACTGTTGCTTCTTGATCAATGTACAGATTGCGCAAGAGAACGATCAGGTGTTCTGATATATCCATGCTTCTTAATGTGGTCCAGAGTTTCTCATGGTTTACACAGTCAAAAGCCTTGCTATAGTCGATAAAGCACAAATAGATATCCTTTTGGTATTCTTTAGTCTTTTCAAGGATCCATCTCACATCTGCAATGATGTCTCTCGTTCCTCGCCCTTTACTGAACCCTGTTTGCACTTCAGGTAGTTCTTGTTCCAGGTATGGTTGTAGTCCCTTTTGAATAATCTTCAGTAGAATCTTGCTGGCATGTGGGATCAGAGCGATTGTGCGATAATTTCCACAGTCAGTTGGATCACCTTTCTTTAGTATTGGTATAAACACAGATTTTTTCCAGTCAGTTGGCCATGATGTTGTCTTCCATATTTCTTGGCAGAGCCTTGTGAGTACGGTAACAGCTGCATCAGATTGCTGCAATACTTCTATGGGAATGCTATCAATGCCTGGTGCTTTGTTCTTTGATAAGGCTTTCAATGCTGCTTCAACTTCTTCTTTCATCACCAATGGTTCCCGATCATAAGGTACAGGTTGAAACGGCTGTTGGTCCACTTGATCTTTATCATATAAAAAACTGTATATTCCTTCCACCTTTTCTTGATCTTCTCAGCATCATTCAACATAGAACCTTGAGCATCTTGTAACATTCCAATTCGAGGCTGGAACTTTTTCTTTAACTCTCGTAGCTTTAGGAAAGCCGATCTTGTTCTTCCTCTAATAGTTTCTGCTTCTATTTCCTTGCAAGTGTCATTGTAGTACTTTTCCTTGTCCTGTCTTGCTGCACGTTGGAAATCTCTGTTGAGTTCTGCGATTGTCTTTCTTTCTCCTCTGGCTTTAGCTTCTCTGCGTTTCTGGGCAATTTTCTGAGTTTTTTCCGTCATCCATTTTGGCCGTTTTTGCTTTTTCACCTTTTGTAGAGACTTCTCGCTTTCTTCCAACACAACCTTCTTGATGTTATTCCATAACTCTTCCGGAGCTCTGTCATTTGTATCTAAAGCAGCAAATCGATTTTGCAGGCAGTCTTTAAATTCCAGTGGTATATTCTCAAGGTCATATTTTGCTGCATTCATGAGTGGTTTGCTCTTTTTCAACTTTAGCTTGAGTTTGCATACTAGTAGTTGATGATCTGTACCACAGTCAGCTCCAGGTTTTGTCTTTGTTGACGTTACAGAGCTTTTCCATCGTTGACTTCCACAGATGTAGTCAATTTGATTTTTATACAATCCATTGGGTGAAGTCCATGTGTACAGTTGCCGCTTGTGTTGCTGGAAGAAGGTGTTTGAGATGAATAGATCATTGGTCTTGCAGAATTCTATCAGTCTTTCTCCAGCTTTATTTCTGTTGCCAAGTCCATATTTTCCAACTACTTTGCCTTCTTCTTTGTTGCCAACTTTTGCATTCCAGTCACCCATGACTATCAGGATATCCTGTTTGCATGTTCTGTCAATTTTAGCTTGTACTTGTTCATAGAACTCTTCAATTTCATTCTCTTCTGCAGCTGTTGTTGGGGCATATACTTGAATTATAGTTGTGTTGATAGGCAATTCTCGTAGACGAATAGAGATTAAGCATTCGCTGACTGCATTGTATTTCATTACAGTTCTTGCAAGTTTCTTCTTTATTATAAATGCAACACCACTTCTTCTTTGTCTTTCATTTCCAGTATAGTAGACCATGTGATCATCTGACGCAAAGTGCCCCATGCCAGTCCATTTCAGTTCGCTGACACCCAACAGATCAAGTTGTACACGTTCCATTTCATTCTTGATCACCTCCAACTTCCCTTGGTTCATGCTTCGTACGTTAAATGTTCCAATGTGTAAGACATCTTTACAGCTTCTGGCTCTCATTTCATGCGCAGCTACATCAACAGTCAGACTTCCTGAGGGCTTTGATCCAACCACATCATAAATGCTGGCTTTACTCTGAAAAGTCTTCAGCTCTTCCCCATTAGCTAGTTGAGTGCCTTCCGACCTGGGGGTCTCATCTTCCAGTACCATAGCACAATTTGTTTTGTTGTAACTATCCATTGGGTTTTCATGCCAAGATACAGAAGTAGATTGCCGGGCCTTTCTTCTGCGCAGTTTAAATTTGGTGGTGTTGCCATTGTCACAAAAATGTGATCCTCCGCCGTCAACACTGTCCCATTCTGCTGCTGCCCAGATGGGTGGTTTGTCTTGGTCTGGCACCTCAGCTGAGACATGTACATCTTGGGAGACCCTGCCAGTAGTTAAACTACCGATAGTTTAGCTCTCAGCATCACTGATGCACGCAAGCCCTCACAGCACGACAAGCTGCAAACCAAGTGAGGGGCTATTTCTGGGTATCTATTTAAAAAGGCACCTGTTGCCTTTAGAAAGAGGCATAGAATGGACATCTTTTTTAACAATCCATGTATATGGCCTTTCATAAAAGTACCTCCTTAATTTTTAACTTAACAGGTTGGAAAGTGTTTCCCCTTTTGCCACTGGCAGATCTAGGCATTCCTTTGTGAGGGAGCAGTGTGGAGGGCTATAGTGAAGTATCTCAATGGGGCAACAGGAAGTGTGTGGATTGGGAGGTGTGCATAGTGTGTTAGTGTGTGTGTGTGTGTGTGTTAAGGGTAGTGTATATGTATGTGGTGGGATGTGTATGCTTGTGTCTCAGAAGAGGGTTCAGTGAGGGATGTGCATGTGTCGTTGGGGGTCAGTGTACATGTGGCCAAAAGGGTGGGTGTATAGGGTGGTTGCGGGTGGATAGGTGGGGGCTGGGGGATATGTGGTGGACAAGGAAGTATGTACTACTAATAATAATCATTTGTATAGCATTACAGGGTGTATGCAGCGCTGTACATATAGATGTAAGACAGAGACCCTGCTCATCAGAGCTTACGATCTAGTCAAGTCAAAAAACCATCGCAAAACTGGGGACTAGAGTATGGCAAGATACACATAAGTAGTGGACATGAGAATGAGGAGCATCAGAATCCAAAAGTATGTGTGTGTGCATGGGATGAAGAGGTGGGTTTGTACATCACATGGGTACCTGTATAGGTGTTTCTTCGAGGGCGAAACGTTGTGGGTATTAACATACAAGGATAGGTAGGTAGCGGGCAGCCACTTCCAATATTCCTCATCCCCATCTCTTTCCTTTTTCCCCTTTTCCATGCTTTTATGTTCCATTATGTCCAACAGCATCAGTGTATCAGCCCACTGACCAGGTCAGCATTGTTGGACCACACATATCCTTGAGTATGGCAGTATGTGGCCTCCTCATTACCCAACTGTTTCTGCTGCCGCACTCCTGATTTTCACATGTCTTTACTACTGCTACTCATAAGAGCTTACAATACAATCAAGACAGACAACACAACTGGGGGCTAGGATAGATCTAGGGGAATGGTAATGAAGCACATAGGAGATGAACAGGAGACTAGGGGGATCAGGATCCAAAAGCAGTCTCAAAGTAGTGAGTTTTTGCCTGGATTTGAACAGGCTACAAATGGAGCCTGGCATATCAACTCAGGTAGTTTGTTTCAGACATAAGAGTAGCAAGGTAGAAAGATCAAAGTCTGGAACTGGCAGTGGAAGAGAGAGGATCTGCCAGAAGAGCAGAGTTCCCAAGGAGGAGTGTAGGGAGAGATAAGAGAAGAAAGGTAGTGAGGAGCAGCTGAATGAATGCACTTATAGCAGTAGACGTTTGAACTGGATGTGGAAACGGATAGGGAGCCAATGAAGTGACTTGAGAAGAGGGGTGACAAGAGCTTAGTGACACTGATGGAAGATTAGCAGTGCAGCTGAGTTTTGAGCAGAGTGAAGTAGGGAGAGATCGTTCGGAGGAAAACCAGTGAAGAGGAGATTGCAATAGTCTAGATGGGAGGTGACTTGGGAATGGATAAAGGTCTTAGCAGAGTGTTCAGAAAGGAAGGGACAAATTTTGCCAGTGTTATAGAGAAAGAAAGACAGGTTTTAGCTATCTGTTGGATGTGTGTGGAGAAAGAGAGGGAGGAGTCAAGGATGACCTCAAAGTTGTGAGTCAAGGAAACAGGGAGAAGTAGATTGTTATCCACAGAAATGAAGGGGGAGGTGGGCTTGGGGGAAAGATAAGGAGATCAGTTTTGGCCATGTTCAATTCCAGATGGCGGTGAGATATACAGGCAGTAATGTGAGATGAGCAGGCAAAGATCTGGGCCTGGATTCCCAGGGAGATTTCAGGTACAGAGAGATACTGTAGATCTGAAAGTCATCAGGATAGAGATGGTACTGAAAACCATGGGAGATGAGTGCACCAAGGATTTGAGTGTAGAGAAAAAAAGGAGAGGTCCTAAGACAGAGCCCTGGGGGTACACTGACTGAAAGGCGGATAGTAGAAGAGGAGGATCCACCAGAACATACACTAAAAGTGCGGTGGGAGAGATAGGAAGAAAACCAGGACAGGACAGAACCCCTAAATCCTTGCCTATGTACCTTGCTGTTTCTGGATATTGTCCCTCCTGCTCTTCAGGTAGTGGGGCCTGATCTCCCTGTCACACTTTGGCATTTTCATTCCTCTTTTTTGGTGGCGAGGACAGATAGTGAGACAGACAGACAAACTAGCCCTCAGTTGGCATTATCACCTGTTGAGAAACACACCTAAATGATCTGTTAGGAAATACAGTAAGTATTGCGTTTTTTCATATGCAGTGTTTCCTTTCATAGTAGACTCCCCTTATTTTTTGTAAAATAGATAAATAAAATAAAATAAAAAATAGAAAAAACTCTCCATGCGCTCCTATCTTCAGAGTGGGAAAATCTTCCAAAAGAGCATTTACTTTTAGTCTTTTGGATCCTGCTCCTTCTCCTGCTCCACCAACTTCCTTGTTTGTTTTGCTAGTGAGAGCTTTGGGCATGAAAGTGAGTTGGCAATGAAATTCTCTGGGACAATTTTAAATGGAAGTTCACATAGGCTGATTTGAGAACTCTATGCAAGACGTACTTCTTTGGACCAGTAAAGGACAAAGTCCAGTATACTGTCACAAAGGCAGCTTAGCCAGGCAATCTGATGGCTGATTTGACATCTGCAGTAGCCATTTACATCTAAGGGTGAACCTAATGGAACAGTAGTACCATTTCCTGACTGTTTGTATTGATGGGGATTAATGACTTGGAAGATGCCTCCTAGTGTGGAAACAGGCCATCAGTCTGCATTCCAAGAAAAATATCTTGAAGTTATTTATTTGCTTCTTGACTTTAGCTTTTCATTTTAGCTACCAACTAACTGTCCTAAAAACTGCTTAAAACTGATCAAAAATAGATCAAAATGATTAGGTAATGCTGATGACAAAGATAGCTCCTTAAGGGCTAGATTCACTCAAATGCATTACCACTTTATTTACTGCAGGCCCTATTTTATGTAGTGAGGCCTGTTTTACTAATAATGCACGTTAATGGCATTAGCACACTATAGTAAATCTAGCCCTGAATGAACAGAGGAATTCTAACATCTCTTGATCATCATCCTAGTTACTAGATAAATAACATAAGACCCTCTGGGTTGACCATTTGGATGGACTCTCACACTTTTTGACTACTGAAGAGCAGTCATCCTTACAGTTTGATTCCAAGAATGAACTAATCCCACATGCAGCTCCATTGTGTTTCCATGCTGAATACTAGGCTTGTGCATTTCTGACTCATTTGGGGTATTCATGTGTGCACCTAAAAATTAGGCATGCCCCCAAAGTGCTTGTGTGAGCATGTGAAATGAGATTTTAGAAGGGATGTCTAAGAAGAATCTGGGATGTCCGGAACACAAGGTCGAAAGTTGTGGGGGACAGGCAGGAGTGAAGGGAGGCTTTCTGAAACTGCTTTGTCATCTCCCCGAAAGATGAATGTTCTAGCAACGGGTTCTGGCAGCAGGCCCTTACAAATAGGAAGACCAGGTATGTGCACAGATGTAGGCTATTTCACAAATGTGGATGTCCTCAAATTACATGGCCTCAAAAGCGGGTACTTGCACGTGCTGGCCAGGGTATTTCGGGTGGGGAGGGGGGACTATGTTATGAGACTTGCATGGCTCGGCTTGGCATTTCAGATAATCAGACGGGCAGCAACTGGCCAGTAATATGTTTGGAGTATGCATTTACATGCAGATTTCTTTGGCCAGGAAGCATTAACTGTGGTGATGAAAACACATTTTGCTCTTCCGCTTAAAGCACTGAAGCCGTGAAATGAGCACTGTTTTGCACCTTATTCGTGATCAGGAGCAAGTATGGGTATGGACAGTTCAAGAACCAGGATCAGATGTGTTTGTGGCCATTCTGAAATGGCACTGCGATGTGCATCTCTGTTGCTATGCCCAGGCCACACCTTCACCATGCCCTCATGCTACATGCTGGTGCCATATACCTGGCTTTCTAACATGGATCTGGGGATGTCTCTGTGATTTCCACATCTGAATGTCTGTTTTCAGATGTCCAAATCACAAATAGAGCTTCTAAAACAACCCCCAAATCAATTTCTAGGTAGCATACACAAGCAATTTGCACATGCCAAAGGTGCACAATTAGGCTGGAAATTTGAAAAAAATGTCAGTTTGTATAGCATGAAAACGATGACAATTTTGGCCCTTCCAATGCTTATTGAATACTCTTGCAGAAGTAGTGACTACTGAAAGAGAGAAATGAACCTAAGGATATGGCAATTTCCTTTTACCTGCTTAGTGATGTGCTCTATTAGAGTTAAGAACAAGTGCAGAAGCCAAATGTATTATTTTTTTGGCTTGATTGTTTTTTTCCCTGTTCCATTAGGCTTTGAGCTTGGGTTGGATGTGATCTAGGGGCTAGCACCATGAAGTGTTAAGTCGCAACAATATGGCCATTTCTTTGCCCCATTTTCTTTTAACTATTCCTTCCCTACTCCTTTTAGTCAAGTTGTTACAGTGGCAATCCTTGAGTTGGGGACCTTGCACCAGGGCTTCTTTTGAAGACTGAAAATGGGTCCTGAATCCAGTCATTGAGTATTGCCATAGTATCCCTTCCCCAGATGACTCATGGAATAGAAGAGTTGAGCCCTAAATAAATCCAGGTTCAACCATATGGCAATGCACAGCATTTTCCCTGAGCCACCAGCCTGGCCCAAGTACAGTGGAAAAATTATTCACGAGGAATACCTAAAGGGGACTGCAATTCTGCTAAAAGTAGTAGTTCTGGAGAACAATTAGGGACAGTGAGATAAAGGGTTACACTATATACATTTTCAAATGGCAGCTCTTAACATGTAAATGTTAAATCTAATTTAAAAAAAGGCATTTAAATGATGGAAAAACAAAGCAGAAAACATCTCCTCCTTGGTATGAATACTCTGTATTTCTTTCAGAGAATTTAACATCTGCAAAATAGATAAAACCTTGAATTTAAAAATTCTTCTCTACAGTCCATGTATTGCTTTCAGTTGTGGATTCATTCTAAGTAGCTAACCTTTCTTCACCCTATAAAATAGGTCTCTTGTAATACTGATATTTCCATTTGAACACATTATAATTGAAGAGCTATAGGAATCATTGCCATGGTTAACAGCTGGGCTAGATATACTGTGCTTTTTTTCATAGAGCCAAAATCGGAGAAGCACCTTAGTACAACTGGTTTAACTGTAAAGACACTGTTGAAAAGACTTGAACTTGACTAACAATCAAGCGATGCTGTCAAAGATGCACATTTGAGACAAATATGTGCAGGCACAAGAAACAACTCAGGCTAAGACTAAATATGTGTAGCTTGTCAACTTCCTGGCATCATTTTAAATTTATTTATTGGGTTAATCCCCCAGGGGTCAGGGCACAGAAGGGCGCTCAAATGGATGAAGTAGATTAGGACAGTTCCCCAGGAGACCCCCAACCCCACCACTCAGGCCTGATCTTCACACTCATCCATGGTGTTTGGTTTTTATCTAAATTTAAATTATGTACTTACTGGTTATTTATGAATACTGTCAATTGTACCTGGGTATTAGACATAAATATATGCAAGTAGTTGGGTGAGTTCATTTTTTGAAAGTATTCACGTTGGGGAACTTGGAAAAATTGTAGCCCTATGGGGAAGTTGGGTAGATGAAGAAATGGGGGGGGGGGGTGTCATCAAGAAGCGGAGGTGAGGCACAGAGAGTAGATGATCTTTGATTAAAAGATATTGGTCAGTGCAGCATGAAAAGTTCTAATCAGAGGGTTTGGAGCTGAGGAGAAAGTCAGTTTTCCATCTGAGCTTAAGAAGAAAACTGGACAGTGAGGAAGAAAGCCTTTCATCTTTGAATGCCTGTGGTGGATGCAGAGGGCCACACAGTTCAGTCCCTGTGGTGGCACATCTGATAGTTCAGTCGAAGTAACTGTTCCTGAGGAAGCCAGATGTGGCAGGTATCCTCCTCCTGATGGAATAGCTCTTTATTCTGGGTCTCTCTCTCACACCATGCTCTGATTTGAATTTCAGAAGTTGAGAAGATCTTCAAAGGAGTAGTGAGATACAGGGCTGGCCTGTCCACTAGGTGGCTGGCCCGGGTGAGTGATGGCAGCGGCACACAAGCGGGGGGGGGGGCATGCTGTTCTCCCCCCCCCCCCACCAGCTACTGATTCTGTTTGGGGGGGGAGGTGGACAGCGGCAGTGTTTCCAAAAGCGGGCGGTAAAATGCTGCTGCTTTTGGAAATACTGCCGTTGCCCACCTCCCCCTCTTGAGATGGAATTGGCGGCAGCTGGGGGGGGAGGGGTGGCGAGGCCGGGGTTTCTGCCTAAGGTGTTAGAAACCCTTGAGCCAGCTCTGGTGAGATGTATGTATCAGATTCTTATCCAGAGGCACTTAACAAGGAGAAATGATAAAAGAGAGCTGACCAACTGGTACTTTATCCAGGAGCTCAGCTGAGAAAAAGTGAAATGGAGTAAAAAGGAGAAATTCCAGTATTTAGAGTACAAGATGTGCCTTTGGAGCATAGAGGACCCGGCACCAGTGCAAAGGAACCTAAAGGTCAAGGTAGGGAAGAAGCAGCATATATCTAGGAGCTATGAAACTCTTGTTTGTGATGCTGTTCTTTTAATCATAGTATAATCTCAGTCATTGTAGGGCAAAGGCACAAAACCCAGCTTTTCCAAAAATAAACTTCTATATGTGGAAAATCACTTCTGAGAACTGATGCTATAGATTCCTTTTCTATTCATTTTGGTGAGCAAGGACAGATCTATTAAATGCTCCCCACCCCCCCCCCCCCCCCCCCACCGGGACAGTAGTAAGCTGTTTTCATAGACTGTTCTTATTCTGCTTTCCAGTCTCATGCGGCTTTAATGCCTTGCTTACATAATCCGGAATTTGATGAGCTGGCCGTGAGCTGTCTCTGAGATTTCCCCCGTTACCTCAGATTCGACCTGATAGTCAATGAAATATGGTACAAGCTTGGATTTCCCCAGTAGCCTGCTTACTCAACAGTGTTCATGACATTTGCTGATGAATCAGGAGTAGCAAATAAATCTGCTCCAGAAATGCCATCCATCTTTGGATATTTGCCCTCTATAGAGATGGGGTGAGTATTTCCATATGTAGGATGGGGGAAGGTTTGATGGAAGAATAATGTTGAAACCTATATTGCAAGAGGTTAGGTTTTTCCCTGAATTTATGTGGCCATGTTTTTTATTTACTGCTGCTGTGACTTATTACTATAGCACTACTAAATGTACAGTATGCGGCACTGTATGCAGAACACAAGAGAGAGGCCCCGTTAAAGGTAAACAGGACAAATAAGAAGAGAACCAGGAAGTTTCATTTATTATGGGACATGGATAAAAACAATATGGGAATGAACAGGAGATAGGATTTAAAAGAAGCATCAAAAAGATGGGTTTTTAGACTGGATTTGAACAAGGCCAGCAAGGGATTATAATGCACCAACTTGGGAAGAGTATGCAAGGCATATGGCACAGTAGTGTGAAGAGAGAGTCTGGAGTTGGTGATGGAAGAGAGAGGCACAGATAAGAGTGGCTTATCTAACAAGCGGAGTTCCCGAGGAAGACTATAAGGAGGGATAAAAGGAGAGGAAATGAAGATCTACAGAATGCCCTTTGAATTCAGGAAGAATAATCCAGGTGTATAGCAAAGCAAGGTGGCCGTGTAGGCATGGGGAGCCAATGAAGTGGCTTAAGAACAGCTCAGTCTTGAAGGACTACAAAAGGGGACTGCTACTTCTGGAGAGAGATCTGCAATTGTAAGTATTTACTTCTGGGAATTTTTCTAAATCTTGGGGAAAAAGGAATTCTTTAGATTAAATCTGATTAATCTGTGAACCCAGTGTATTTGTTAAATCAGTCAGAGCTTTCAGCTTAAATTTAAAACACAGCAGAGATCTTTCTGGTTAAATTTAGACCCAAAAACTCCCTCTATCCAACAAGGGCTGTGGGACTCCCCCTGGAGATTGGTCACAGATTACCTTAGAAGCACAGGAAAGGGTACTGTGTAGCAGCCAGTTTTTAATAACTCTTCCCTCCTCCCTCGCGACACCCACCCACCCCTGGGATAATCATAGCTTTATAGGTGCTTAAACCCTCTTAAAAGAAAGGAGGTGCCATATTCACTCTCAGGTACAGCTATTTATTCACATTAGCATACATTAAGGACCTGAGATTAATTAAGCTTCAGGTGAACAAAGTACATTAAACGTATTAGGTATAGTTTTATTAGTATAAGTATCTCCAACAAACCTTAGTAAGTAAAGAACTTAAATATCTAAACACAACCTTAAAACTAAGATGCAGACAGCAGTCCAGCAGCGAGATGGGGGCTTTCCAGTCTTTTGCATTGAGTTCACATGTATGATTTTCTCCCAGTTCGTGAGGGGTCTTACGTGTGCACGAGATGCAAGGAGCTCTTTGCTCTCAGGGAACAAATCTGATCTCTGGAGGCTAGAGTAGCAGACTTGGAAGACTAAGGAAGACAGAGAGGTACATAGACAAGACCTACAGGGATGTACTGTAGTCCTGAAGTCCCACCTCGAGTCTGGCAGCATCCCTGTTGCCATGGAGGAGAGAGGTCACGTGACAGGAGAACATCACCCTGGTGTGGCAGAAAGTGATACTGGAGTTTGGACCTGTTCTCCAGGTGATGTAAAACCCCCTTGCATCGAGGAAGTTTCTCCAGGGCCATGTGCCCATGAGGGAAGAGTTAGGACAGCTGTTATAGTTGCTGATTCGATGATTAGGCGAGTAGATAGCTGGGTGGCTGGTTGATGTGAGGATTGCCTGGTAACATGCCTGCCTGGTGCAAAGGTAAACGACCTCCCGCGCCACCTAGACAAGGTCTTAGATGGTGGTGGGGAGGAGTCTGCTGTCTTGGTACATGTTGGTACCAGTGACATAGGAAAATGTGGTAGGGAGGTTCTGGAGGCTAAATTTAGGCTTTTAGGTAGGAAGTTGAAATCCAGAACTTCCAGGGTAGCATTTTCCTAAGCGCTTCCTGTTCCACGCGCAAGACCCAAAAGGCAGGCAGAGCTCCGGAGTCTCAATGCATGGATGAGACAGTGGTTCAAGGATAAGGGTTTTGGATTTGTTAGGAACTCGGGAACATTCTGGGGAAAGGAGGGGCTCTCTGAAAGGTTGGGCTTCACCTTAAGTGGGATGGAACCAGATCTCTGGCATTAACCTTTAAAAAGGAGATAGAGCCGCTTTTAAACTAGATAATAGGGGAGTGCCGACAGTCGCCCAAGAGTTCTTGGTTCGGTACAATGTATCCTTGAAGGATACTACCAAAATAATGAAGTTAGGGCATATCAGCAGAGAGGTTCCAATAAAGACAACTTTGATTTTAGGATAAGGTGGTATACAAGGATGTCTAAATAAATAAATAAATAAAAGTAGCCCAAATGCCCTTGAGTACGGAGCAGACAGAGCTTAAAGATTCCAATTTACCCAGGCCTACTGATAGCCAGATTAATATGAATAAAATACAGTCTCCTTGTATGGAAATGCTAGAAGTCTAAAATATAAGATGGGAGAGTTAGAATATATAGCACTAAATGAGAAGTTAGATATGATTGGTATCTCAGAGATATGGTGGAAGGAGAACAACCAGTGGGACAATGTGATACCTGGGTATAAACTATATCGTAATGATAGAGCTGATCAAATTGGTGGAGGGGTTGCGCTCTATGTTAGAGAGGGCATTTGTGATTAAAGTTTTGCAGGAAACAAAATTTGCTGTAGAATCTCTATGGATTGAAATTCCATGTAAAAAGGAGAAGGCAACAAGGCAATAGCAGAGAGAGTGAATGAATTCTTTGCTTCGGTCTTTACTGAGGAAGATGTAGGGATGTTACCCACGACTGAAATGGTATTTAAAGGTGCGGAAGCAATGAAGGAAATATTGATACATCGGGAAGATGTGTTACAACTATTAGATAAACTGAAGAGTAGAAAATCACCTGGGCCGGATGATATACATCCAAGGATGTTGAAAGAACTGAAATATGAGATTGCAGACCTGCTATTAGTAATCTGTGAACTATCATTAAAATCATCTGTAATACCTGAAGATTGGAGGATGACAAATATAATACCAATTTTTAAAAAGGGTTCCAGGGGTTATCCGGGAAACTACAGACCAGTGAGCCTGACGTCAGTACTGGGAAAAATGGTAGAAATCATCATAAAGAACAAAATTGTTGAACATGTAGATAGTCATGGCTTAATGGGAGACAGCCAACATGGCTTTAGACAAGGAAGATCTTGTCTTACTAATCTGTTATGTTTTTTTGAAGGCGTGAATAAACAGGTAGACAAAGGTGAGTCGGTTGATAGAGTGTATTTGGACTTTCAGAAAGCCTTTGACAAGATCCCTCATCATAGACTTTTGTCAGAACTAAAGAGTCATGGGATAGGAGGCAGTATACTATTGTGGATCAGGAACTGGTTAAAAGATAGAAAGCAGAGGATAGGGCTAAATGGCCAATTTTCCCAATGGAGAAAGGTGAATAGTGGTGTACCCCAGGGATCTGTGCTGGGTCCGCTGCTTTTTGACATATTCATAAATGACCTGGAAAAGGGAATAACGAGTGAGGTTATCAAATTTGCAGATGACACAAAACTATTTAAAGTTGTTAAAACCCATGAGGATTGTGGAAAATTGCAAGAGGATCTTGATAAATTGGAAGACTGGGCATCAAAATGGCAGATGAAATTTAATGTGGACAAGTGCAAAGTTATGCACCTAGGGAAGAACAACCCAAACTATGGTTACACGGTGCAAGGTTCCAAATTAGGAACCATCACCCAGGAAAAAGATTTAGGTGTTATTGTGGATAACCCAGTATGCAGCGCCGGCCCAGTGTGCAGTGGCGGCCAAGAGAGCAAATAGAATGCTAGGTATCATAAGGAAAGGAATGGAAAATAAAACAAAGGATATTATAATGCCTCTTTATCGTTCCATGGTGAGACCGCACCTTGAATATTGTGTGCAATTCTGGTCACCGTATATTAAAAAGGATATAGCATTATTAGAAAAGATTCAGAGAAGAGCCACCAAAATGGTAAAAGGGATGGAAGGATACCCCTATGAAGAAAGGCTAAAAGGGTTAGGGCTCTTTAACCTGGAAAAGAGACGGCTGAGGGGAGATATGATAGACGTCTATAAATTAATGAACGGAGTGGAACGGTTAAACGTAGATCGATTGTTTACATTATCAGAATTTAGAAAGACTAGGGGACATGCAATGAAGCTACAGGGTAAACTATTTAAAACTACTAAAAGAAAATATTTTTTCACTCAACATGTAATCAAACTCTGGAATTTGTTACCGGAGGATGTAGTAAAGGCTGTTAGTGTAGCTGGGTTTAAAAAAGGTTTGGACAAGTTCCTGGAGGAAAGGTCCATAAACCATTATTAAGAAGGGACCCAGGATATCAATGCTTGATCCAATACAAGCATTGTGGAACCTGTGTCTTTTGGGGAAACTGCTAGGTATGTATGACCTAGATTGGCCACTGTTGGAAACAGGATACTGGCCTTGATGGACCTTGGTCTGACCCAGTATGGCATTTCTTATGTTCAGTGGGGGTGTACTATCGACCGTCTGGGCAGAATGAACAAACGGATGGTGAATGCTCAAAGAAATCAGGGAAGATGACAAAAGTTACAGCACAGTAATAATAATGGGTGATTTTAATTACCCCAGTACTGACTGGGTCAGTGTCACGACAGGACATGCTAGGGAGATAAAGTTTCTAGAGAAAATAAATGACTGCTTCTTGGAGCAGCTGGTTCATAAACCAACCAGAAGGGAAGCCATTTTGGACCTAGTCCTTAGTGGAACACCAGATCTGGTGCAAGAGATAAGGGTGTTGGGGCCACTTGGCAATAGTGATCATAGCATGGTCGCGTTTGATTTAATAAATGGAGGAAGGATGGCAAGGAAGTTCACAGTACTACCTTTTAACTTTTGAAAGGGAGACTATAATAACATATAATAATATAATATAATATATAATATATAATAATATATAATATAATAACATATAATAACATATAATATATGTTAATATATAATAACATATAATATACTATAATATAACACCATTCTGCTGACTCGAGCCCGATCGGGGCTGTGAGGGGGGAGGAGCAGCAGGGATTTAAATCCCAACTGTCAACAGGCAGGGAACAAAAGAGGCTATCAGCAAACCCCCGAGACAGAATCCAACACCACTCTGCTGACTCGAGCCCGATCGGGGCTGTGAGGGGGGAGGAGCAGCAGGGATTTAAATCCCAACTGTAAACAGGCAGGGAAAGTAATCCAAACCAATCACACCAAAATATAAACAACAATAAAATTGAAAAAAGACATGCTCCATGGTTTAATATAGCTATCAAAACATTAAAAAGACAACTAAGAAAAGAGGAAAGGAAATGGAGACAATCAAAATCATTAATAAATCATGGGAACTACACTAATACACTACAAATTTATAAACAAACAATAAACAACTCCAAACAAAATTATTATTCTAATATAATCTCAAGAGCCACTAATCGCCCAAGAGAACTATTCTGTATAGTACAAAAACTAACAAACAAAACACTAAATTCTGATGAAATATCAATTGATATCTCCCCACAAGAATTAGCTCAATACTATATCAATAAAACAAAGCTACAAATAACACCTCTACATATTACTCAACCACAAATTCAAACACAAACAAAGCAAGCTACATTTGATAACTGGACCAACTTCAACTTAATATCAAAATCTACTCTCAAAACTACAATAACTAGCATTAATACAACAACCTCATACCTTGATCCATGCCCAGTTGATTGGATAAAGAAGACTTTCTCAATACTCTCTTCTTTCATTCTACCCTTAGTGAACCTATCCTTACAAAAAGGCTACTTACCACCATCTCTCAAGCACGTTCAAATACGACCTATACTTAAAAATAACACATTAGATAAATTATCCCCAAAATCATACAGACCCATATCAAGTATTCCTTTTATGGCCAAACTTATTGAAAAAATTGTACAAATTCAACTACAAGACTTTATTGACACATTAAACCTCCTTGATGAACATCAATATGGCTTTAGACCCTTCCATGGAGTAGAAACCTTGCTAACGATCCTTTATGACACAATATTAAGAGGTATTGATAATCCTAAACAAGCCTTTATTCTTGTTTTCCTTGACATATCAGCTGCATTTGACAGTGTTAATCACTTAACAATGTTAAACAGACTTCAACAAATTGGAATTACATCTACTGTTTATAATTGGTTCAAATCATATCTATCAAACAGAACTCAAACAGTAAGAATCCACACCCAAATTTCTAACACCTTCAAACAAACTCAGGGTCTCCCGCAGGGTTCTGCATTATCTGCGCTATTATTTAATATTTATTTACAACCAGTTTGTAACATCTTTAAACGTCACAATGTTTACTATCATATCTACGCTGATGATATAATGTTCTACCTCCCATTTGAAATCCCACACCCACCTCTTCAAAAAATAACAGAATGTTTCAATGAACTAACTGAATGGCTCAAAGAACAAAATCTACTTATCAACTTTACTAAAACTGATATATTATTCATCACTAAAAACCAAACATACATACCCCCAAACACGATCACACTAGATACTCATGAAATAAATACAAAAAAGAAATAAAATATTTAGGTGTGATACTTGACAATAATCTAAATATGGATCCACATATAAAATATCTAACTAAAAAAATACATTACAAATTCAAAACACTAAAACAATTAAGACCATTGATTCATCTACAAGACTTTATTAATATAATTCATGCTATCATCACCCCACATTTTGATTTTGCAAACACAATACTTAATGGCATTTCAAAACAAAATATTAAAAAGATACAAATAATTCAGAACATAGCTGCCAGGATGATTATGAATATAAGCCCACTTGAACATGTTACACCAATTTTGGCTGAACTTCATTGGCTACCTATTTACTCCCGAATCAAATATAAAATTCTTGTCACTACATTTAAACTTATAAATAATCTTGCACCATCAGCACTCAATACACTGATTAATATAGACATCGATAAACGATCCCAAAGAAGCAGAAACTTAAATACCTTAACAATACCAAAAGATTTCACAAAAGCCAGAAAACAAACAAATAAGAGAGCTTTCTCACACTCTGCTCCAATTCTTTGGAACAATCTACCTGACAACATTCGCCTGCTATCTGATATAAAGGAATTTAGAAAAAAATTAAAAACTCACTTATTCATATTACACTACAATACACCCTCAGAACAGAATACTCAAATAGATACAGGCTAACATTTATACATTATTATTACATACTCTATTTTCAAAATAAATATCACTAATACACTATTAACCATACCACACTCTCATTCACATGATGATTATAGATTTAAACTAACAATGTATATATATGTTCTAATATGTTATACCTTTAATGTTACAACATTCCTTGTAAATTATAATTATCTGTTCTATGTAAACTGACTTGGTATATTACATACCAATTAACCTACTGTTCCATGTAAACCGCACTTGATACTAGGGAAAGAGCGGTATATAAATAACTGTTAAATAAATAAATAAAAAAAATAAATAAAAAAAATGAGGAAAATAGTTAAGAAAAAACTAAAAGGCGCAGTTGTAAAGGTTAAAGACTAGGGGACATGCAATGAGGCTACAGGGTAACCTATTTAAGACTAATAAGAGAAAATATTTTTTCTCTCATCTTGTAATCAAACTCTGGAATTTTTTTACTGGAGGATGTAGTAAAAGCTGTTAGTGTAGATTTATTTATTTATTTATTTTTCATTTATATACCGCTACTTCCAGTGATCAGAAGCGGATAACTTGCACATCAACATAACTATAACTTGCACATCAAAATAACTATGGGTTACAAATAACTTGAACAATATAATTATTGATTATAACTGTATGAGTTACAAATTACAATTGATTTTTGGGTGAAGAACATTAGGGTTTACCATATGATTGTATTACTTAGTAACAAATATGCAATAGAAATAACATATGATTATATTATGTTACATAGTAACATATTAACATTAGAAATAACATATGTAGAATATATGAGTAAACATATATACAAATTTTAAATGCGAAGAGCCTTATGACTATGCTTAGGTTGGTTCTATAAATAAGTGATTTATGCTAATAATTTAGGCATGTTTATTTCGGCTCTTAGGTGGTGTTTAAGTCGGATCGTATACCTCATTAAAGAGGTGCGTTTTTAACTTTTTTCTAAAGTCTTTCATGTCGCTAATTGATCTCAAGTCTGCTGGCAGTTGGTTCCATATAGTGGGTGCAGTGTATGTAAATGCTCGCTTACTTGTGCACGCTTTGGCTGATCTGATGCTGGTTGGTATGCATAGGGTGTTTGCGTTGCAAATGCTTCTATTTCTGGATGGGGGTTGGGTGTTTATAAGGTTGTTGAGGTATGATGGTGCTATGTTATGTATGAGTTTGAATGTTGTTACTAGTAATTTGTATTTTATACGGGCGGTTATGGGAAGCCAGTGCAATTCTATTAATATTGGTGTTATGTATTCAGCAAATTTCTTTTGCATGATTACTCTGGCTGAAACGTTTTGAGCTATTTGAAGGATCTTTAGAGTTTTTTTAGGCAGGCCTTGAAGGATTGAGTTACAGTAATCTAAGTGCGGGATGAGCAGTGTTTATGCTACAGTTCTGAAGTCTGAGTGGTCGAGGATGTTGCGTAGAGGTTGAATAACTTTTATTTTGTGGAAAATTGCTCTGTTGGTTAATCACAAGTGTTTTTCCATTTTTAAATTGGTGTCCAGGGTTACTCCAAGGTATTTTATCTCTTCCTTTACCGAGTAAGTGGTGGTGTTCATTGTTATTGTTGAGGGTGGTTTAAATCCTTGATTTCAGGAGATATACATTACTTCTGCCTTTTTATGATTTACGGACATATTGTTTTGCAGCAACCAGGTTTGCATCTCCTTTAAACAGTTCTCGAGGTGATTGTAGTTTGGGTTTTCTGTGTCCAGTTGTGTGTATAGCATTATATCATCGGCATACAGATGGTATTGTATTTTGTGCTTACGAAATATCGTGCAAACCGGTTTTATGTATAGGTTGAAGAGAAGAGAAGATAACGCTGATCCTTGCGGAATGCCTTGGGTTTGGGGAAATGCTTTTGCCTTTTCTCCATTGAATTGAACTTGCTGCATCCTATTCGTTAAATAGGATGTGAACCATTTCAAAGTGGTTCCTGTTATACCCATAGATGCCAATCTGTTGATGAGTGTTTTGTGATGGACTGTATCAAATGCAGCTGATAGATCTATGAATAGTAGTATATACGTTTTTTTCTTGTCCTCTAGTCCTTTGAGTAGGTTATCCAACAGTACTAGGAGAAGAGTTTCAATACCGTGGTATGGACGGAAACCATACTGTTGGTCGTCTAGTTCATCTCTTAAGTCAATATGGTCCTGTAGTTGTAGTTGAACTGCCTTTTCGCTAGTTTTGGCTAGGAATGGAATGCTTGAAATTGGGCGATAAGAGGTTGGATCGTCCTTTTTGAGTGCTTTGTTTTTCAGTTATGGGGAGTTGTTATTTTCTTGTTTTAATGGGGGTTGCGAGGATGTTGTAGGGTTTAATTTGCTGGCATAGTAGTCTGCTAGAGTTTGTGCTTTGATAGGGTAGTTTGATGTGTCTTGTTGGGATATTTTTGTCAATGATTTAATTAATTTAAACAATTCTCTGGGCCTGTTCAGTGATTTGTTGAGTAGGTTGGTATGGTATATCGTCTTTGCCTGGTTGATTTCGTCTTTGTATCTTGTGAGGAGAGTTAAGATGGGTTTAAAAAAGGTTTGGACACGTTCCTGGAGGAAAGGTCCATAAACCATTATTAAAGTGGACCCGGGATATCACTGCTTGACCCAGTACAAGCATTGAGGAACCTGTGTGTTTTGGGGAAACTGCTAGGTACTTATGACCTAGATTGGCCACTGTTGGAAATAGGATACTGGGCTTGATGGACCTTGGTCTGACCCAGTATGGCACATCTTATGTTCTTAGGAAGTATGTGAGTGTTGTGACGTTGGCAAAAGATAAGTCTTGCAGCCAAATTTAGAGTAGCTTGGAGAGAGAGTTCAATGAGACCTATGAGGAGCAGGCTGCAGTAGTCTTAAGTGGGAGGTGATGAGCATATGGGTGAGGGTTTTGGTAGTGTGCTCAGAAGGGAAGAAAAGGATTTTGGTGGTGACATAGAGAAAGAAATGACAAACTTGCTTGGATCAATGATCAGTAATGAAAGGGCAAGCAGTCAAGAAATCAGACGGCTCATCGATCTTGGCAGAATATCTATGAAGGACCTAGACAAGATTCTCAAGTGCAGTGATGTATCTCTGCATACAAATATTTGACTTGTCCAAGCCATGGTATTTTTGATAATGTGATATGAATGCTAAAGTTGGACAGTGAAGAAGAAAGACAGAAAGAAAATCGATGCCTTTGGATTATGATGCTGGTGAAGAATGTGTCTTTCAGGGACTGCCTGAAGAACAAAAAAATCTGTACTAGGGGAGATCAAAGCTAAGCTTTCTTTAGAAACTCAAATTACAAGACTTTAGCTTTCACAGTGCTTTTCAAATTTTTATACCATATGACTCCATTTTAACAACTGAAAATTCACGTGACCCCCAAATGATGATGAAATCAAAAAAGCAGGTCTCTGGTCTAATTCCCCTCCCTCGACTCATCTAAAGCAGGAAGGTAGCAGCAACAGTAGCAGCAGTCAGCACAGGGCCCTTGTGTCGTGTGCAGTGTGTACTTACAGACCTCAGCACTGGAGTGTAGCCTAACAGGAAGCTTACCCACGAGGTGGCAAGGACCTTGGAATGTTCACTGGCTCACAGGCCACATGCTGACTGGTCACTACCACTAGTTGGAATAGGTCACAGTGAAAGTCCAGAGAGAGGGGCTAATGGCTATGTTTCTGTAACCCCATCCACTACTGATGTGACCCCTTTGGGTCCCCGACCTCAAGTTTGGGAACCACTGGGCTTTCATATTTTTGACACATCATACAAGGAGAAAGATCATTAGAGAAAGACTTCATGCTTGGCAAGGTTGAAGGTCAGAGCAAAAGAGGAAGGCCAGCAATGCAATGGATAGATACAATAACAGCCGCTATGGATGTCACTCTGTCAGCAATTAGCTGCCTGAAGGAAGACTAAACACAGTTTAGGACCACTATCCAGAGGTTCGCCATGAGTCTACATTGATTTGATGGCACTTAACAATAACATGAATACTTTATGCAAATGTTCAAAGTACATCTACATGCACTGTTTCTCTTAGATAATAATCATGAGCAAGATTATGCACACTAAAAGTATCCAAATACTTTGTACCTCTTATTTGTGTGGCTTGTGGTGGGGTGCTGGCAGAATACCGTGTGTGCATTTTGAAAATGAAATTCTCATGTGCACTTTTATTCTTTCTAACTCCATGCATTAGTCAGAATTAAATATACGGGATTGAAATTGTCTGTCTGGGGACAAAATAACTCTGCAAAACTTTAACAGAATGGGAGTACATTTGACCTGAATGGGTAAAAATGAGTGAAAAGACACATCAAGTTTGAAAATGGGCCGACGTGAGCTCAAGGATTCCAGAAATCTGAGCTGCTAAGCAAAATATCCAAAATTTGTATACAATGAATCATAGCAGTTAGAGAATTGCTCTAATCAAACTATCTCTTTCTTTGTCACAGACAAATACAGAATGAACATCCATGAACACACACGTGCACACACATAAAACACTAACAAAAAACACACAGGGATTGGAAATAATTTCCTATCCTAATAAGCTGCTTTTTAATGATTTGGATGTGTATTTCATTTTCTTTGTTGAAAATTCTATTTTGAAACTACTGACTGGTTCATACAGTTTTTTTGTTGGTTGCTGTGGGACCGATTCTGTCCCGCATGTCCACCCCCTCTGTGCGTCCCATCTAGCTCTGCGGGATCAGAATCATGAACAGTCCTGCATGTGTAGGCCGGGACAGCGATTCTGTCCAGCCTGCACGTGCAGGACTGCACCTGGATAACTCATTCAGGACATTTAAATGGAGTCATGACACATGTTGCCATGGCACTACTGCTCCATTTAAAAGCTGCAATGCCGGCCGCCAACCAAAAGTGCAAATTACGTGCAGCCCGATCCCCGATCCGGCCTTCAAAGGCCAGGGTCAGGCTTCAGAGAATGCCACCTGGCCCCCCCCAGCCCCTTCCATGCCCCGAAGTTAAAAAAAAAAAAAAAGGTCCAGGGGAGTTATTCCACCTCGGTGGTGGAATAACTTCCCCAGCCATTTCGCCAACATTAGAATCAGCCCTGTATGTCCAGGGCTGGTGACTGCTACTACTACTACTACTATTCAGCACTTATATAGCGCCACGCATGCAGCGCTGTACAGTCAAAACATACAAGAGACAGTCCCTGCTCGTCAGAGTCATGCTCATCTGAGCTTACAAGCTAGTCACAATAATACAGAGCATTAGGTAATTCGGTGCAAGGCCCAGTATGGTCTTTACAATTCGGTCATGAAAATTGATTGGGGTTAGGTTAGATAAGGATAGAGGTCAGGATCTGAAAGCGACAGTGAAGAGGTGGGTCTTCAACCTGGATTTGAAGAGGGCCAGGGAGGGTGCCTGGCGTATAGACATGGGTAGGCTGTTCCAGGCGTGAGGTGCAGCAAGGTGAAAGGAGCAAAGTCAGGAGTTAGCGGTGCGAGTGAAAGGCTTAGATAGAAGTAATTTGCTAGCGGAGCGAAGTTCCCGAGAGGGGACGTAGGGAGAGATAAGAGATGGAGAGGTATTGAGGGGCCATAGAGTGAATACATTTATAGGTGAGTAGAAGTTTAAATTGGATACGGAATTGGATAGGGAGCCAGTGAAGCGACTTGAGAAGAGGAGTAATGTGAGCATGGTGAGATTGGCGGAAGATTAGTCGCAGCGTAGTTTTGTATAGATTTTAACTTTCAAAAGGGTGACTATGATAGAATGAGGAATATAGTTCGGAAAAAACTAAAAGGAGCGGTTCCAAAGGTTAAAGACTTACAGCAAGCTTGGGTGTTATTTAAAAATACTATCCTCGAAGCCCAGACCAGCTGTATTCCACGCATTAAGAAAAGTGGAAGAAAGTCCAAAAAACTGCCAGCATGGTTTAAAGGTGAGGTCAGAGAGGCTGTTGCTGCCAAAAGAGCAACCTTCAGAAAATGGAAAAAAGAGCCAAATGATGAAAACTGGAAACAGCACAAGCACTGGCAAGTTAAATGCAAAGCATTGATAAGGCAGGCAAAGCGGGAATTTGAGAAGAAACTTGCTACGGAAGCAAAAACACGAAATAAAGACTTTTTCAAGTACATTCGTAGCAAAAGGCCTGTGAGAGAGTCAATTGGACCATTAGATGATAGAGGGGTAAAAGGGGCAGTAAGAGGAGACAAGGCTATAGCAGAGAGACTGAATGAATTCTTTGCTTCGGTCTTTACTGAGGAAGATGTAGGGGTGTTACCCAAGACTGAAGTGGTATTTAAAGGTGATACTGCAGAGGAATTGAGAGAAATATCGCTACACCGGGAAGATATATTACAACTATTTGATAAACTGAATAGTAGCAAATCACCTGGACCGGATGGTATACATCCCAGAGTGTTGAAAGAACTGAAATATGAGATTGCAGACCTGTTATTGGTAATCTGTGAACTTTCATTAAAATCATCTGTAATACCTGAAGATTGGAGGGTCGCCAACGTAACACCAATTTTTAAAAAGGGTTCCAGGGGTGACCCGGGAAATTACAGACCGGTGAGCCTGACGTCAGTACCAGGGAAAATGGTAGAAGCCATCATAAAGAACAAAATTACACAGCATGTAGATAGTCATGGCCTAATGGGAGACAGCCAACATGGCTTTAGACAAGGAAGATCTTGTCTTACTAATCTGATCTGTTTTTTTGAAGGTGTGCATAAACAGGTAGACAAAGGTGAGTCGGTTGATATAGTGTATCTGGACTTTCAGAAAGCTTTTGACAAGGTCCCCCATCAGAGACTTTTGGCGAAGCTAAAAAGTCTTGGGATAGGAGGCAGTGTACTATTGTGGATCGGGAACTGGTTAAAAGATAGAAAGCAGAGGGTAGGGCTAAATGGCCAATATTCCCAATGGAAAAAGGTGAATAGTGGAGTACCCCAGGGATCTGTACTGGGTCCGCTACTTTTTGACATATTCATAAATGACCTGGAAAAGGGAATAACTAGTGAGGTAATCAAATTTGCAGATGACACAAAACTGTTTAAAGTTGTTAAAACCCAAGAGGATTGTGGAAAACTGCAGGAGGATCTGGATAAATTGGAAGACTGGGCATCCAAATGGCAGATGAAATTTAATGTGGACAAGTGCAAAGTTATGCACCTAGGAAAGAACAACCCACACTATAGTTACAAGATGCAAGGCTCCACATTAGAAACCACCACCCAGGAAAAAGATTTAGGAGTCATCGTGGATAACATGTTAAAACCCTCCGCCCAGTGTGCAGCGGCAGCCAAGAAAGCAAATAGAATGCTAGGTATCATAAGGAAAGGGATGGAGAATAAAACAAAGGATATTATAATGCCTCTGTATCGCTCCATGGTACGACCGCACCTTGAATATTGTGTGCAATTCTGGTCACCGTATCTTAAAAAGGACATAGAGTTATTAGAAAAAGTACAGAGAAGAGCCACCAAATTGGTGAAGGGGATGGAAGGCTACTCCTATGAAGAGAGGCTAAAAAGGTTAGGGCTCTTTAACCTAGAAAAGAGGCGGCTGAGGGGAGATATGATAGAGGTGTATAAATTAATGAATGGAGTGGAACGGATAAACGTGGATAAATTGTTTACGCTATCAGAATATAGAAGGACTAGGGGGCATGTAATGAAGCTACAGGGTAAACTATTTAAGACAAATAGGAGAAAATATTTCTTCTCTCAACGTGTAATCAAACTCTGGAATCTGTTACCGGAGGATGTAGTAAGGGCTGTTAGTATAGCTGGGTTTAAAAAAGGTTTGGACAAGTTCCTGGAGGAAAGGTCCATAAACCACTATTAAAAAGGGACCCAGGATATCAATGCTTGGCCTAGTACAAGCACTGCAGAACCTGTGTCTTTTGGGGAAACTGCTAGGTACGTATGACCTAGATTGGCCACTGTTGGAAACAGGATACTGGGCTTGATGGACCTCGGTCTGACCCAGTATGGCATTTCTTATGTTCTTATGTTCTTATGAAGGGGAAGGAGATGGCTTATGGGGAGACCAGCAAGGAGTAGGTTGCAGTAGTCGAGGCGAGAGGAGATTAAGGAATGGATAAGTGTTTTGGTAGTGTGTGTTCAGAAAGGAAGGGGCGGATTTTGCTAATGTTGTAGAGAAAGAAGCGGCAGGTCTTAGCTACAAGCTGGATATGTACGGAGAAGGAGAGAGAGGTGTCAAAGATAACCCCCAGATTGCGGGCCGATGGAACAGGTAGGATAGTAGATCCATCCACATAGACTGAGAAGGGGAGAAGAGGAGGGGAGGAGTTGGGGGGAAAGATAAGGAGTTCAGTCTTGGCCATGTTCAATTTCAATTGGCGATGAGACATCCAGGCAGCGATGTCAGAAAGGCAGGCAGAGATCTTGGCCTGGATTGCTGGAGAGATATTAGGTGTAGACAGGTAGATTTGGGAGTCATCGGCATAGAGATGGTACTGAAAGCCGTGGGAGGAGATAAGTGCGCCAAGGGCTTGGGTATAGAGAGAGAAAAGGAGGGGGCCCAAGATGGATCCTTGGGGTACACCAACATGGAGTGGAGTAGGAGAAGAGGAGGAGCCACCAGAGCAAACGCTGAAGGAGCGATGGGAGAGGTAGGAGGAGAACCAGGATAGTACGGAGCCCTTGAAACCAAGCGAGGAGAGGGTGGAGAGGAGAAGATTGTAGTTAACATTGTCAAAGGCAGCAGAGAGGTCAAGGAGGATGAGGATAGATTAATGACCCTTAGATTTAGCTAGGAATAAGTCATTGGAGACTTTTGTAAGAGCTGTTTCAGTGGAGTGTAGGGGACGGAAGCCGGATTGTAGTGACTGCCCACTGCCCGCCTACTCTCCGCCCCTGGGCTACCCATTCCCCACCCCTGACTAACTTCCCCACATAACCAGCGGGGACGTTAGTCGGGGGCTGAAGCGAGCACGAATAGCAGGGATGGATGTCCCGTTGGGACGTCCATCCCTGTTATTTGTGGTTCAGAATGACCCCCTATGTGTATTGCCAGGTAATACCTGTTGCCTTGGCAAGGCTTGATTAAGGCACTGTCAAACTAGACACATGTCTAGGTCCCAGATATTTAAGGGGCGGACCCTGTCAGATGTTCTTTTGACTTAGGAACCTAGGTTTGTAAACTATCTGGCTTTTTTCAGGATTCTACAGATTTTTCCATTAATATTTGGAAGCTAGAAGTCTGGCTAACATGTCTGGGCATTTTTTTGAGAGTTTGAAACCTCAATATGCTGTTATCGAGTTCTCCCCTCTGTGTGAGTGTACTTGCCCTACTTCCTTCCATTGTCACTAGTGGCAGAGACTGTGTGTAGGAATCGGACAATGGGAAGGCTATCAGTGCTGCTGTAGTCACAGAAAGAAAGGGATGAGATAGGGAGAAGGTCCCATGCTATTCTAGTGAAACGTATCCATGAGGTGGGGAAATGGGAGGAGCTCTGCCAGAGGCACAAAGCTTGCCTTAGAGAGAAATGGTGGGAGGAGCTCTGCCAGAGGAACAGGGCTTGCCTTAGAGAGAAATGGTAGGAGGATGCTGAGAAGGGGCAGCAATTGAAGAGGAATGAGTGGAAGAGAGACTGCTGCAGGCTGAGGAACAGAACTGTCACCAACCGCAAGAACATTGCATGCTAATAGTCATAAACTGGGTAGCAGGCAGCAACACCCCATCAGAGGTAAGTGTGTGAGAGCACAAGAGTGTGTATTTTCTTGTGGGAATGCTGTCATATTAGTAGAGTTTTCCTGTGAAAATTTGGGCTGGAGAGGGCGACTGCTACAAACTATGTGCCTACTAAGTGGAAGGAACTTTTCAGTTTGGGAGATTTATCCTGGCAACTATTTAATTAGCTGATCAGATTCCTTTGAAAACTCTTCTAATACTGACTCCACTCCTGTTTGTGTCCTTTCAGAGGCACCAAAGAAAGCTGAATATAATTCTCTTTTTCTTCAGTTTGGGGGCCTTTTTGACACTTGAAACTTTCTAGATTTATACATTGGACACATTGCCAGTAAAACTCATCTTTGGCATCTCTAGTCTTTATCAAAGGCAGTGGAGGATGAAATTGACTTGTACAGCTTGTCAGCCCACTGCTTTAACCACTGCTTGCATAGTCCTCATGCTCACTCACAACCTTGTACTGGGCCTGTAGTTTCCCTATGCTACCATGTGAGAGGTAAAATGGGGGAGAGAGCCATGGACAAAGATCTTGGTAGGGAGGGGGAGAGGGCTGGGGGCATGGAAAGAGCTTCAGAATAAAAGTAAATAGGGGTCTCGCCTAGAGTCCAATGTAGTGTTAATTTGGTCCTTGCCATTGGACAATGGCGCTGTGTTGTTAAAACTGTAGAATCCATTGTTTGAAATGTTATAGTTTCATACATTATGGCACTTGGTTTGATTACACAGGTACACTAAAAATTTTTTTTTTTAAACTGCCTCTAATGTTTCGATTGATTTTTACGTTTTTTGGTGCGCTGAATCCAAATCTGGTAACCAATTTGCTCCATCACGTACAGATTTTTTGCTACATTGGGATAGCAGTTTGAGGTGAACGTTTCAGATTGAGTGCGATCGAGATAAAAGTTTCTTGGATGAATTCTTTATACTAATTGTTTAGTAGTTATTCAAATAAGAATAAAGAAAATTGTAACAAGGCAGCACATAAGAATAGAGTAATGTCAACAAAACACACTGTGATGGTAGCAAAATTGTCTGCACTTAAAACAGCCACATACATGTGCACAAACATTGAGCATATAAGAGCGAGGTTAGACACAAAGCAAAGCAAAGAAATGTGCAAAAAATGTTGTACAGGTATGTATGTAAGAATAGAAAACGCAAACCGCACCATTGCAATACATGAAGACAAACACCCGATGGTGTGAAAATAAAATTCTAATAAATGAGATCCGACACTGTGGTAATAACTAGCAAATTTTTATTTCAAAGTTTAGTAAAAACACGATATTTGTCAACACAGTTTAGATTTTAAAGTCATTCTTGGGTCAATCAATCTCCTGGTGGGCCCGTTTCTTCTTCTTCCCCCGAATGCTTCTCTTGGTGCGCTGCTTGGCGTATTTTTCATCTGGGGTTTCCCGCAGCAGCAACCAGCAGAAATCAGCCATCATAGTGGTGTTCCATCTTCCTTGGTACCTTCTCTCTGCGTCCTTGATGTCCTGGTGAAACCTTTCACCTTGTTCTTCACTGTACGCCCCCAAGTTTTCGGGAAAGTAGTTCACATGGGAGTGCAAGAAATGGACTTTCAGGCTCATGTTACAGCCTTGTTCTTTGAAGGCATTGAGCATCCTGGCAACAATATCCTTATAGTTCTCATCCCGCCTGTTCCCCAAGAATTTGAGAACAACATCCTTGAAGGAATCCCAGGCTTCTTTTTCCTTCTCAGACATCGTTTCAGCGAATGCTCCATCTGAAATGAGTTTCCTTATATCAGGGCCAACAAACACTCCTTCCTTTAGCTTTGCTTCAGAAAGTCGGGGGAACTTTGAGCAAAGGTACCGAAAGCACTCACCATCTTTTGGAAGGGACTTGATGAATTGCTTAATGAGACCCAACTTAATGTGGAGAGGTGGTAATAGAATTTTATCACTAGGTACCAAGCTGTCATGAACATTTTTCTCACCGGGTCTCAAATACTCCTGAATTGGCCAGTCTTTTTTCCCCCAGTGTAGGTCGCGGGCCCGGCTATCCCACAAGCAAAGGAAGCAGGGATATTTGGTGAAACCGGATTGCTGCCCTAATAGCATGGATAGAATTTTAAAGTCTCCACAAATCATCCACTTATGCTCATCATAACGAATCTTCTGAAGAATCAGGGCCAAATTCTCGTATTTTTCTTAGAGAATAACAGAGTGAGCAATAGGAACTGAAGCGAATGTGTTGCCATTATGAAGAAGAACACCTTTTATGCTGTCTTTTGATGAATCAATGAACAGCCGCCATTCAGCAGGATCATACTTGAGTTTAAACTTTTCCATCATTCCGTATATATCGTTGCAAAATACCAAATCTTCCTCTTTGCTGAAATACTTCAAAAATTGTGTCTCGCGGTTGCTGTACCAATAAAAAGTTGTTCCTGGTGACAATAGATTTTTCTGTTTAAGCCGAGAACCTAGCAGTTGGGCAGCATCTTTTGGGAGTCCTAAATCCCGGACTAAATCATTCAATTCTGCTTGAGAGAAAAGTTCAGGTTTCGGATCAGGTTCAGTTTCAAATTCGGAAGTACTGGACTCATCGGGAAAAGCCATCTGATGAGTCTCATCATGATCAGAACTGTCCACACAAATATGATCCAAAGATTTTGGTGGTTCAGGCACAGGTACTTCGTTGCTATGAGGCATAGGCCTAATTGCTGAGGGAAGGTTGGGGTAACTTTTTACGTTCTTATTTTTTAAGTTGTATCCCTTCACAATGCAAGAGCAAAAATAGCAGTCACTGCTGTGGTCTCTTTGTTCACGCCACATCATAGGTATTCCGAAACGAAATGCTTGTTTTTTACCTTTCATCCATAAGCGTAGATCTTCCTCACATGTCTTGCACACTTTGTGAGGAGCCCACGGTTTGTCTTGATCGCCTAACTTCAAACCGAAATAGGCGAAATATACTTTTTTAATAAATGCAGAAATGTTCCTCTGCCGCTTTTTCACGGTATATTCCCCACAAATAAAACAAAAACTGTCCGGAGAGTTGACGCAACCTCTGGCTCTGTGAGCCATCACAAATACACAGCACTGCAAACTACAACTGTAGTGAACCACTTCGGAATAAAGCTGGATTACGACTGAGCAAACAAAAGGTAATAATGAACTTGCAAGAAACTGAAATTTGACAGGAACGTTCATGTCGCAACCACCGTGTTTGAGCGAGCGAGCGAGCGAACGAGGCGAGGCGAACAGGAAAGAACATGCGCCAGCGCGAGTACTGGATTTAGCCCCCCGCCTCCCAATTGTCCTGTTAATGTATAAAATGAATACAAAACACTCTAAAATATGATGAGGGAGTGTTTCTAGTTAGTTAACCATTACAACCTCTATTTTGGGCCAAGAAAATAAACTGCAGTCGGCTAAAAAGAAATTATGTGAACATTCCGTATATGGGTAAGAAATCTAATTTTGCAAGAAAACGTGACGTGATGGAACATTTTGGCTATTTTTCCTGGATTCAGCACCCCAAAATCTATAGGAATCAGTTGCAAAACTGGAGGCAGTTTTTTGGTAGTGTACCTGTGTTATTCTTTTCAAACTAACAGAATATTTTTGAGTACTGCACCATTCAAGCCACCCCCTCTTTTCTTCTCCTCTCTTTTTTTAAGCCAGACACACACAGAGGCAACCCAACTACACGGGGTTGGCTCCAGAGTTGGTTCAAGGTGTTGCGTCCTAGGCAAAACTTAAGCCTTACCTCCCCCCTCCCCCCAAGCCGGCTGTCAAAATCTATTGTTTAGCTTTGAATGCCCTGCTCTTTGCTGCTCTCCCCCGAAGTGCAAAGCCTCCCTGGTATCTGCAGGAGAAATGCTGGGAATGCCCCTCTAGATACTGCTGGCCTTTGCAGCTATTGCCCCTAAATGTAAATCAGCTGACGTGCGTGTGTGCCATTACTTCTTTAAATGGAGCAGTCCTTTGTGGATATACAGGGATGGATCCAGTATGCACACAGTGATTATATTAACTATTTCACATTGTCATAACACATATAAATGGATTTTACCTTTAATATTTTTTCCTTTTTGTTTGATTTTTGTTATTTCTGAGGTAACAAAAGAAAGTACTTCAGGAGCCTTTTCCTGCATGTATTCTTATTGTAATTCTCTCAGCGCCTTAATTCAGAATGGCATACTTCTTTGCCTTTTTGAACTAAGAGATAAAGAAAAGTCAGGTACTAAAAATACTTTTTTTAACAAAGGAAAATGAAAAGAGCTTCCAGCACACACTGTGCTTCTAAGAGAGTTGCCTAAAGAAACATTCATAGTCTCAGCATTCACCATAAGAATTCTGGAACTACCTGTCTGATGTCTGTGGTGTGATGATGATTCATACACCATTCCTAAGTAAGGAGGTGTATGGTCTGTTGCAATTGGGTGTTCTTGTGGTCAGTCCTCTGTTCCCTAAAGCAACTTGGGGGTAAGGTACATTTTGCAGCAAAGATTTTTAAATTCTGATGACATATTTGTACAATTTACATAAAATTGCCATTTTCTAATATGTGAAACTATTCTACATTTTAACTATACTGGCCAATAGTTCTGAAAACCACGAACATCAAAATCTCAAAATAGAGGTCTATTTGATTTTACATTCTATGTCCAGAAATACTCTTCATATGGAGTTTTCAATATATTTGAAAACCATGGCAAAGTTTGTTTGTTTGGATTTGTTTTAATTTCCTATTCTCTCCTCCTGTTCCCTAAAAAAAAAAATCAAATAAAAAAAAAAAATCAAATGTTTCAGTGGCTTAGCGCTGTTGCTATTTTGAAGACTTTTTCCAAACAAAGATATGTGTATTCATTTCATTATATTTATAACCTTCTTATCAAACTTCATCTAAGCTTTTACATAAGATGCCATGCTGGGTCAGGCCAAGGCCCCATCAAGCCCAGGGGCCAGTCCAGGTCACCTGGCAAATCCCAAGAAGTATATTTATTTCTTATCTCTCACCCCCAGCAATCCGCAGTAGCTTTCCCCTGCCTGCATGCCTAATAGTTGTTTATGGACGTTTCCTGTAAGAACTTGTCCAAACCCCTTTTTAAACCAGGCAGTGTAGATCCTTTGACCACATCTTTAGGCAACAAATTTCCCAGCTTCATTATTTGGTGAGTGAAAAAAATACTGGGCCTGATATCCAACCAGCTTGGCCAGCACATGAACTTAAACGCCAGCCCTAGCATTTAATTTTATTTAATTTATTCAGTGACGCTACTCATTTAACTGGTGTTGCTGACCAGTGACTATGTGCTAGTGGCTGTCCTTTTAAAATTGTCTGCTATTTCGCAGATGTAATCTTAAACTGATAACAAATCCATTTCTTATCTGAATATTGTCACTAAACATGCAGGCACCCTTGCCCCTTCCCAATGCTGGCTCCTTCTTCTACGGACAAAATGTGGATGTTCAATGAATTAAAGTATACACATATGCAATTTGTGGGTTCACCACCTGCCGACAAATGTGTAACTTGCTCTTAATAGCAAATGCACCATGCCTCTGTATGGATTCATGGTATGAGCAAACTTTCGGTGTGGTGTGGAATGCCAGTCGCCCCATGGCAAACAAAAATTCAGAGGAACTAGGAAAAGGTCCACGGAACAGTGACAGAAATGATAAAGGGGATAGAAGAGCTTCCTTGTGAAGAAATACCAAACAAATTAGTCGTCTTAGCTTCGAGTAGAGAAAACTTTGAGGTGACATGATAGAGGTCTATGAAATCATGAGTGGGATGGAACGGGTTAATAGGGCAGTGTTATTTACTTCTTCAGTTAGTGCTGGGACTAGGGGACACTCCATGAACTTAACATCACATTGAAAACCCAGAGAATATGATGATCTCTGTTTTATTCTCCAGTAATTTCCAAATAATTCCTAGCATTCATTTTGCTTTTTTATCGCCACACAATGAACTGAGGATTTCAATATTTTGTCCACAGTAATTCCAGGATCCTTTTCCTGGATGGTGACTTCTAATATGGAACTTAGCATCTACTATTACTAGTAGTACTTACCACTTGTATAGCGCTACAAGGCACATGCAGGCCTGTACATTATGTACCTATAATTGGCATTGTTTCTTTCTCCTATGTGCATCACTTCACATCCATCTTCATTGAATTTCACCTGCCCATTCTCCATTTTGGCAAGACCTTTTTGCAGTTCCTCACGGTCTGCTTGTGCTTTAATTAAATTTTGTCTCATGTGAGATCTTATCTGATTTTGACGGTGTATGTGTATGCCAGAAAGTATTCTCTGATACAGTAAATATCTGACCCTGCCCATCCTCGTATCCTTTCACTAGAAACACAACCCTATTACTGCCTGCTTAGGACAGTGCGTAGTAACATAGTAAATGACCATCTAACCCATCTAGTCTACTCAGTTACACTGTCTGTACAGCTAAAACAAATCCCAGCTGCCTGCCAGAGTATGACCCACCTGTAAGATGGTTCCTTATCCAGCAAAGTTTTTTTCCTCACTCATCCTTTCTACTTTAGCAACTTAGGATGAAGAAAACACAAGATTCACAGTTAGTTCCTTTCAACCCTCACCTTTCCTATGCCTAACCATAAAGCTCTGTAATATAAATAGCCAGCAACCTTAGTGGGTGGTCTGACAGACAGATCTGGCAACATAAGCACCTGCATTTTAGCTAAGACTTCTACTAAATTACAGAATGTGGAGTCTGCCAGATAGGCCCAACTGCTATTTAGGTGCTGTCATCATTGTTTAGATATGAATACCTTCCAATATTACTGAGCCTCTCAGGTCCCTTAGATAGCCTTCTAGAGAGACCTGGCTTTGTGCACCTTTGCATTTTGTTAATCAAAAAACTTGCAACCTATCCTGTAGGTCTACCTGATTGTGCATTCTACCTTCCTAGCTGTCAGTTAACCCAGCCACAGGGATACCTATGTTAGCACCAGGACTGCTTAATTTAGTAGTAACTACGTTGAACAAACTCAGAAAAAGTTCAGAAAAAAATTATATCTTAATCTGTTCATATTTTAACAGAAATTTAAAAAAAAAACAAAAAACAGTGCGACGCAGCCAAACCTGATTTACAAGTGAAAAGGCAGCACGCTCACCAAAGCCTGTTGCAAACAGCAGAATTATGGAACTTACCTTCTGGCAGGCCCCAACACCTGTTGTTGAATGGGTGAATATAATTCTGTGACTGCTTAAATATGCTGCTCTTTCACATATAGCAACTTAGGGGCATGTTTACTAAAGCGCGCCAGCCAGATAGAGCGGAGTTGGCATGCATTTTTGACGCTACGCTACAAAGTAGCTAAAAGCCCTGTGCTGAAAAACCATGCTACCTGGGCAGCATGGGTCTGGGCGGCCCCTGGGAGGTGCATGGCTATGCCCACCACAGTGCCGCTAGCACGGACGCTGAATGTCTACAGTGGGTGGCAGTGGCTGCTCCCCATGGCGATATGAACACTGCAAGCTGCGTTACATTCAGGAGGATGGCTGTCCCCGCCCCCCTGCATCTAGCACAGAGCCCCACTAATATTGCAGCCCAAACCCGCATTACTAGCGTGGGGCTGAGCAAGCGTACCCCTAAAGAAACTCGGAGCTTTCTCCAAAATCTCTTAAATGCCATTTTAGCTATCCTGTGAGGGAGTTACACTCTTCCAGCACCTTTTCCATAGAAAAATATTGACTGACATTTCTCCTCATTCCACCTAAAATATACACAAAACATGACCAAGGTTTGTGTTTAGTGTATACTTTGTGTCATGAGTGTAGGGGTTTCAGTATACCAAAAATGGATTTAACATCTAAAACAATTATTTTGACAATGAGTTGTGTTTTCTTGACAGTAGGAGTAGAAATGAAACCTAGGACTTTTAACTATTTATATTTTGAATGTTAATTAGAACACACTGGTAAATCAACTTCAATAATCTTGTCTGGCCACTGGGTGCCACTCTGTGTAAAGTGAACTGCAAACCAGTGGAATTGCAGTACAGACACTGCAGCTTAAAAAGAAATGTTGCATAGAAAAGTTAAGATCGTTCAAAAAGTTCCTGAATAACATTGTGAATAACAGCATTATGTTGGAAGCTGTTTGACTAGCCAAAGCTTTTTTTAGTTCTCTCAGAGAATGCAGACCTTGAAATTCCATTGTGGATCTGACCTGACTGTCTTGCCCTAGCAAAATGTGCTATGCATTACTGTATTTGGTTTGCAAGCCTGCTCAATTTCCACTTGCCAAAACATTCAAATAAAATAAATATATACTGTTGTCTATCACAGACAAGGATCCAAGACTGCATGAATGAATATTTAAAAGTTGTCTAATCTTATGGCAGGGCCACACACAAATGGCATTGTTTCATATAGGAGCATACTTTTAAAATTGTATTTTCTTCTTTTGTTTTCAAGTAAAAGCTTTTTGAGATTATGTGAATGCTTTTAAAAAAAATTACTCTGACTTCTTTCACTTACTTCTGATATATTTGATCAATGTAAAACAACAGTTATTGATGTTTCCAGTGAGTTGGAGAGTTGGGGAAAAGTGCATTTCCTAGAGGTCTGCAACAAAAAACAAATTCAGTTCATTTTTGGATCATTTCGGCTGATATGTGCATTTTTGGGGGTTTGTTTCAGAAATTAACACATGCAAGCAAATGTTTATAATTGTTGTTTTTTACATATGTATTGTTTATGATATAATTTATATATGTCTATTTGTGTTTTTGTATGGTTATTTTTTTGTAGTATTCTTATATTTTGCTTAATATCACACTACATTTTTGTATGTGGTTGTGTGTGCCTTGTGACTTCGTATTTTATATTTGCCTCCAGGGCAAGCCCTTCCACTAGGCAAGCAAGGCAATCACCTAGGGCAGCACAATTTAAGGGGGTGACAGTTGTGGTGGTGGAACAGTTTCAGGAGTAATTGTTTCGGGTGGTTGCAGTGGGTTCATTTTTGCGTAGGGGTCAATTTGCAGGATTGTGGTGGGTATTTCTTTTAGGGGTTGGTTCATTTTGAGAGTTGAGGCAATTGCTAGGTACTTAAGACCTAGCTTGGCCACTGTTGGAAACAGGATACTGGGCTTGATGGACCTTGGTCTGACCCAGTATGGCATATCTTATGTTCTTATGTAGAAGATATTTTTTGGGGATGGAGTGGTTTGAGGGTTTGAGGAGAGTTAAGAATAGGAGAGAGGCAGTTTGAAAGGAACAATTCCTTACAGTAACAGCTATGTTTCAGTTAGGGGCAATTTCTTCACAAGAGTAAGTTTTTTGCGCATATCATGACGGTTGTGAACCTCGCTTCTAAGTCCGAGGGTATGTGTAGTATAAGTTTCTATGTTGCAGAAGATGGAACTCCTCCTGACATAGAAATGCATTGGGCTATTGTTTGGGAGGGGAGGGGGCACTGATTTCTCTGGAATCCTTTGTCCGATGTGGCTCGTTTTTGAACTTGATGTGTTTTTTTTTGTTTTTTTTTTAGTTTTTTCTCCCCATGCCAAGTTTCGTCCCATTCTGTTTAATTTTCGGAGGGTTGCTTTGCCACCCAGACAGACCAATATTTCTCAGCCCCATTTGTATAATTCTTTCCAACTTCTGTTGGGTTGGAAATCTGATGAACAGGTAGGACAAGAGGGCTAGTAAGTGAAATACGATGAAGCCTGGGGACATAATTTAATGAATTTCCTTTGCCAGGGATGCACTTTGTAAACTTGATTTGTGCAAGTCACAGGGAGAGCAGTTTTTAAACTGAGTATGAGGCGTAAGTTCCAAACCCATTACAGAGATTTCCTTTGAAAATGAAGTCTGACGTGCCTGAATATTTTGCACCATAAAGTATGCACAGAGATTTGAATGTGCAGTGTTTGAACAAACTTTGCCTCCCTCAGTGGGGGTAATTGTACTGTATAAATCTTTCCTGCGGGTAAAGCCTGTTTTATGCACAGAAGAGGACTTTTTATAAAAAGGCGTGGGAGTATATGTGTGTAAAATGTAGGCATATGGAAAGAGCGCTTCTGTTTTTATGCAATCTGCGTGTTGGTTTTCCCAAAGGCTGAAGTGTGACATGGGCACATATTTTATAAATACGCAGGTACAAGCATTGAATACATGCACAAATTTGGAGCAGAAGAACATTTGTGCATGTAAATTTATGTGCTACTGCACCAGTCCTGGGTATCTATGCTGCCTTTGTAACATATAAGTACAATAGATGCTCAATATCCATTTTTAAAGCATCTAAAAATATATTTACAGACCATCAAAACCAGAGCAGATAAATCTTGGCAATGATTAAATCTTATCTTGGTCCTTTTGTTTTACCATATGAGAACATATTTATATTGTTTCATTTCCAGTCATTTCTTCATTTTCATCAAAATATGTATTCAGATATGTATTCAAATTGGTAGAGGTTCTCCCCGACATAGTACTATGTTTCAAAACTTATATAACTTATCTTTCTGCTTCAGGGGTCAGGACTAGAAGTCTCCAAGACACATTCTTCCAGGTCCAGCATGTACTACAAGGGCTACTCTGTCGTGGTCTCTTTCATTCTCTAAAGGAAACAGACATGGCTTTAGCGTTTTATAGGACCAACATCACATGATTCAATGCATAATCCCCACAAGTTCAAATCAGCGTCTGCCATTCAGTCTCCAAATTTAAACTGGCCAGGGTCACTGTGTTAAGATGAAAAATCCAATATTGTTCCCTATAATTCAACTAGCAGTTTCGATCACTCCCCTTGCCAGTTTTCAGGAGCTATCCAGTGCCCTCCATCTTATATCCACAACAGAATGGCTTTTATTTACCAGTGCTGGATCAATGGAGAATTCAGATTTCTAGTCACTAACCTGCATTTATGATTATTAAGTCACAGTTGAATTTTTTGTTTCACCCTCTCCACATGAACAAGGGCAGACTGTAGTATAGACCACATAATCTGAAGTGCTGTTCAATCACCATTAGCAGGGTTAATCCATTCAGCATCCATAATAGTGAATTCACACTAAGAACAGTGACCACACGCTTCATGTCATCCGGTTTGCTTAGACTTTCCAAGAAAGTACCTAGATCCCAAGAGCTGCTCAATGTTCTGTCCATGGTAATATGCAATCATTGGGGGTTGTGAAAAAAATCTCATATAAGGTTAAAATATGCCTTCTAAAAGCCTTGTCAATGATTTTCCTAGGATAGCCTCTTTCTTCATAGTGGATTATTAAACCAGCATCATTCATGGTTGAACATATCCACTTGATCCGTAAGAACTGACTAATTGGAAGATTATATTTTTTAATTTACTGGGATGACAATTGTGATATCTGAGAAGATTATTACATTCAACATAAGCAGTGATGAGTTTCGAATGAGATTTCTTCCCTAGTACTTCTAGGAACTCAATTTACTGCTGGTCATATTTCATCGTAAATTGTACATTTGGATTAATGGAATACATCCATTGAGCAAAACCGTTCTAGTTCATCTGATGCACATTTCTATAAGCAGAAAATGTCTTCCATAAATCTCTTCCATAGCATAATCTTATCAAAATATTCTGATGGATATAGTCGTTTTTCTTCAGATTGCTCCATGTGCAGTGTAGCAATTGATAAAGCCACAGTTGCCCCCATTGCCACACCCTGTGTTTTGTAGATAAAATTCTTTGGTAAATACAAAGTGATTTTATTCAACACTAGAGAAGCCAGCTTTATCAAGAAAAAGAAAAGAATACAAGCAGAGCCTTGATCTGACCAGACTAAATTTAACAATGACAAGGCTTCATCATGGGGAACTTGAGTTGCCAAGTTACCCAGTTCTGATTTTAAATTTGCATTGCAATGCAGTGAGGTATTTCTTAGTCCCTGATTTTATCCATTGAAATCAGTGCTGCAGGTCCCATAATCCATGAAGGTGAGATTGTTAGAAATCCAGGAATGGCTTAAAATCTCATTCCTGGAACTGGGTAGCTTAAGTATGACGTGGAAACTGGACATTGCCTTTTATTGATAGACAGGTCTTGCTCCCCCTCAAGAGTGTTTTGTTTTTAAAAATAAGTATATTTCAGCTAGTTTATTTTAGTTAATTTTTGAAAAAGAAGCCAAGAAACTGCTTTCCTAAAAAGAGCGCTTGGCTGTGAAGTGCTCGTCTCACTCTTAGATGACGGTATTATTCTTCGCTTAAGAGTGCGGTCCTCATTTTCATGGTTCTTAGAAATGAGTTTGAAATACATTTACTATTGAATGTAAAAAGTCATGTGAGGAATGTAAAGCACATTTGAGGTGAACTGTACGTTGGGGCTGAAATACATTTAAAACTCCTTTCCTATAGAAGAAATTCCAAAGAATAGTTTCATATGACTTTTGCCTTAACTGCGCTGCCACTTCTCTTTGCTGGGACACATGTGCATTTATCAGAGGTTAAGGTTTAACGTGCATTTATCAGAGGTTTAGGTTTAGGGAGTTACAATCACACAGTGCTGTACTGTCTGTGGTAACCAATTTAAATAATGGTGGTTGTTGGTGACAGCTTCACTCAGCAGCCGTAAAAGAGAGAGAATTATGGGTTCCCTGGTCTGGGTACTTGTTGCTAAATGCTGTGTTGCTTCTGCCTTTATTCTAGTCTAGTGGAAAGTGAGGGTGGAAGAGCGGACAGCTTGTTGCTAAAAAGTCCAGGAAAACAATGACATTTTTATCAATGATGCCACTGCAGAGCTGGGGGGGAGGGAGAATGGGAAGGGGGGAGGAAATATATTTAGAAACTCTGCCTCTATTAGCAATAGTTCATCGGGCAAGAATTACAGCATTTCAGTCTTCTCTGTCGTGATTGTAATTGTTTGGCAGTTTCCGTGGTTGATTACAAGAAGACGGTCCATCAGACTTCAGGAATTTGCTTTCCAGCTGGATGGCGGTCCGTCATTATAATAGTTTGGTTATTTCTGCAACAGTGTGCAGTACAGTATGGTCTACGTGATAGGTTTCCTAGAGCTGGTGGATAAGATGTGTTTTTAACGAGTTGGCCTCCTTAAGTTACAGCTGTAGCCTTTCATTAGCCCATCACTAAAAATAATGTTAGTGGTGGTGGAGGTGCTTTGCTGGCAGTGACTGCCAAAGCATCTGGAGACGACGTGTAGTACAGATTACACTTGTTCTGTAGATGTCGGCGGTAGAACGTATTCTACTTGTCCTCATGAACAAGGTTCATTATGATTTACCTCATTAGCACGGAATGACAGCTTTATTGGGGAAACAACTAATAAGTTTTTTTAAAAAAGCTCCTGTTCAAAATGAGCAGTTTTTTTTATTTTAAGATGATGACAGCCTGATAATGAGGATTAAGCTTCTTTTAAGACCAGTTCTGCTGTGTTGTTAGACCAGAGAAGGAAAGAGGGACCAGCATTGTGTATGTGTGAAAAGATGCGGAGCAGGCCTCCATGAATGCAAACCAGGGAAAGGATTTCAAAGGCCACCGTAAAGACAGAAATAAAAGGAAACCTGCTGTGTTTTGCCTCCTTAGTTTTTACCGCCCTGTTAGCTTAGTAGGCATCTGCCTAAGAATTGGAGATAATGCTTCTTTGATTCTCTTTGGTCAGGCTTTGCTTTATGCCTGTTGTGATTTATTCTAGGAGCTGAAAAACAAATCAAAACCCCTCCATAAATCTTTTGTAGCAGTTGATATAATGATATAAATCGGGCCATAATATACGATACTATTTATGGTACTTTGGCTATGTGCAACCCGTCTTTCCTCCTTCTTCTTGGCAGCAAAAGAGAGAAATTAAAGAAGAAAACCTCCTCTCATGCATAAAGTGAAACAAATATCACATCACATATATTCCAAGGGGAAATAGCAGATGGTTTTATGCCGCAGTATGTGTGTTCACCCTCATGAAAAAGCTGTTTGATGATCCCCCCACTCCTCAGGTATCGGAAACATAGAAACTAATGGCAGGTAAAGAACATATGGCCTCTCCATCCATGAGAACGATGCCATTCTAGATTCCCTTCCTTTCCCTCACAGATCCTCTGCACTCGTCCTGTGTTTTCTTGGAATTCAGATATAGTTCTTGTCTCTACCATCTCCACTGGGAGGCTGTCCCATGCATCCCCTACCCTGTCCATACAGAAATATTTCCTCAGATTACTCCTGAGTCTGTCCCTTTTCATCTTCATCCTATAACCCCTCCATCCAGAGCTTCTTTTCAACTGGAAGACGACCACCACCTGTGCACTTAGTCCTTATCCCCCCATCCCATCTTTCCTCCAAAATATACATGGTGAGATCTTTAAGCCTATCCCCATATATCTTATGACGAAAACCACTGAGCATTTTAGTAACCACCTCCTGGACAGACTCCATCCAATTTATATCGTTTTGAAGGTGCAGTCTCTAGTATTGTACACAGTACTCCAAATGAGGTCTCAGGAGAACCCAGTCCTTGCGACATACCTAACCAGTTGGGTTTTCATGATAAGCACATTGAATATGCATGAGACAGATTTGCATACAGTAGATGCAGGGAATGCCAATTTCTCTCATGCATATTCACTGTGGTAATCCTGATAACCTGGCTGGCTAAGTGTGTCCCAAGGACTAGGTTGAGAACCCCTGCACTAGAAACTTAGACAAAGGCACTATGGCCTTTTTTTTTTTTCCCCTGCAGTTCATTCTTCTCCCTCTGCACTCCCTCCTGGCTTTTTCCATTGCCCTTTCAACCTATTTTGTCACTTTAAGTTAATATGTTATGATCACACCTGCTCTTCTTTTGTGCACTGGAGTACTTCATCCACTATATTATACCACTCTTGCGTTTTTGCTTCCTAAATATATGACGTTGCATTTTTTAGGGTTAAGTCTTAGCTGCCAAATTTTTGACCATTCTTCAACCTTCACTAGATCCCTCCTCATGCTATCCATACCTTACGGTGTATCTACTGCCTTACAGGCTTTAGTATCATCTGCAAAGAGGCATACATTTCCTGACAGACCACCTGCAATATTGCTTCTGAAAATGTTAGACAGGACCAAGGACTGATCCCAGATGCACATCACTAGTGATGCCTTTGTCTTGCTTTACAGTATGTAGCCTTGACTCAAACACACGTTGACCCCTGATCCTTTCGTGTGGCTGCGGTCTTTCTCCTCTTTTCCTCGTCTATCTTGCTGTTCACATGGATTTTCAGTGGTGGCGGCCAGCACAGTTAAAGTGACTGGCCGTCTCTGATTTAAATTTGCTCCGGATATTCAGTGCTGGGGCCATATCCATGCTTTAGCATTGAATATCCAGCCATTTAGCTATCCTGACTATAGCTGGTTAGAGTAACCAGGCAGCAACTGAATGTTGCCCAGATAACACATGGTACCGCTCTGCTCCACCCCTGAGCACCCCAATGCTAAGCACTTAACGTCAAGGCATTTAGCAGCCCAAGCCAGACCCAGTGAACGCCATTTTACGTGGTTTTCAGGTCTGTGAATCACATTATTGCCTTTTCATATCCCCCTCATTTTTTTCTTTAGTTATCTGTCCTTGTTTTTTTAATGTTTTTTTATTTTACTTTTAATATCAATTTATTTGACCTTAAGCATTTTTATTGTACACCATATTTTATGTTCCAGCACTGAAAAGTGGTATAAAACGTTTGCTAGTAAACTAAACTGAACTATATAGTATCCAATATTAAGGAAAAAACCCACACGTTCATCACCAACACTGAATGTATAAGGGTTTAAAAAATTGGCAGCATTTTATATTATGATGTACAGTCCATTGAGGGTGGAATTTTCAGGGGTCCTTTATTGAAAAGGTGGGAGAGTGGGTGTGATCTGCCCTGTGCAGTTAGTGTAGGGTTCACACCGCATGCTAACTGCATTAGCACGGGATCATCTAACGCTACTGTTTCAGAGTTTTTGCCATGCTAGGTGCGACACCATAACACCCTTTAGTAAAAGGGCTCCTTAGAAACCCTATTCGTACTTTGGACATCTGAAAACGGGCATAGAGATGTCCAAAGCCATTTTAGGAGCTGGCTGTGGGGATGTACCCAGCATGAGGATGTCCATGTCTGAATGGGGGTATGACGGAGGCGTGGCTGGGGTGTTACTAGGAACCTGGACATCACTGCTTGATCTCAGAAATGTCCTGCACATCTGTTGTCGCGCTTAAGGTTATACCTTCTTCAGGAACGAATAAGCATCATGTAAGTGATTGTTTTATAAGAACATAAGAACATAAGATATGCCATACTGGGTCAGACCAAGGTCCATCAAGCCCAGTATCCTGTTTCCAACAGTGGCCAATCTAGGTCATATGTACCTAGCAGTTTCCCCAAAAGACACAGGTTCCACAATACTTGTACTGGGTCAAGCATTGAAATCCTGGGTACCTTCTTAATAATGGTTTATGGACCTTTCCTCCAGGAACTTGTCCAAACCTTTTTTAAACCCAGCTACACTAACAGCCTTTACTACATCCTCCGGTAACAAATTCCAGAGTTTGATTACACACTGAGTGTAAAAATATTTTCTTTTACTAGTCTTAAATAGTTTACCCTGTAGCTTCATTGCATGTCCCCTGGTCTTTCTGATAACATAAACAATCGATCTACGTTTACCTGCTCCACTCCATTCATTAATTTATAGACTTCTATCATATCTCCCCTCAGCCGTCTCTTTTCCAGGTTAAAGAGCCCTAACCTTTTTATCTTTTCTTCATAGGAGTATCCTTCCACCCCCTTTACCATTTTGGTGGCTCTTCTCTGAACCTTTTCTAATATCGCTATATCCTTTTTAAGATACGGCGACCAGAATTGCACACATTATTCAAGGTGCGGTCTCACTATGGAATGATATAGAGGCATTATAATATCTTTTGTTTTATTTTCCATTCCTTTCCTTATGATACCTAGCATTCTATTTGCTCTCTTGGCCGCCGCTGCACACTGGGCTGAAGGTTTAACAACTTTAAATAGTTTTGTGTCATCTGCAAATTTGATAGCCTCACTAATTATTCCACTTTCCAGGTCATTTATGAATATGTCAAAAAGCAGCGGACCCAGCACAGATCCCTGGGGTACACCACTATTCACCTTTCTCCATTGGGAAAATTGGCCATTTAGCCTTACCCTCTGCTTTCTATCTTTTAATCAGTTCCTGATCCACAGTAGTACACTGCCTCCTATCCCATGACTCTTTAGTTTTGCCAAAAGTCTCTGATGAGGGATATTGTCAAAGGCTTTCTGAAAGTTCAGATACAGTATATCAACCGACTCACCTTTGTCCACCTATTTATTCACACCTTCATAAAAACATAACAAATTAGTAAGACAAGATCTTCCTTATCTAAAGCCATGTTGGCTGTCTCCCATTAGGCCATGACTATCTACATGCTGAGTAATTTTATTCTTTATGATGGTTTCTACCATTTTTCCCGGTACTAACTTAAGGCTCGCTGGTTTGTAGTTTCCCGGATCACCCCTGCAACCCTTTTTAAAATTTGGTGTTACATTGGCGATCCTCCAATTTTCAGGTATTAAAGATGATTTTAATGATAGTTCACAGATTACTAATAGCAGGTCTGCAATCTCATATTTCAGTTCTTTCAACACCCTTGGATGTATACCATCCGGCCCAGGTGATTTGCTACTCTTCAGTTTATCTAATAGTTGTAATACATCTTCCCGATGTATCTATATTTCCTTCAATTCTTCCGCACCTTTAAATACCACTTCAGTCATGGGTAACATCCCTACATCTTCCTCAGTAAAGACTGAAGCAAAGAATTCATTCAGTCTCTCCGCTATCGCCTTGTTGCCTCTTAGTACCCCTTTAACCCCTCTATCATATAGTGGACCAACTGACTCTCTCACATGTTTTTTGCTACGAATGTACTTGGAAAAGTCTTTATTTCACATTTTTGCTTCCAAGCAAGCTTCTTCTCAAATTCTCCCTTTGCCTTCCTTATCAATGCCTTGCAATTGACTTGCCAGTGCTTGTGCTGTTTCCAGGTTTCGTCATTTGGCTCTTTTTTCCATTTCCTGAAAGATGCTTTTTTGGCAACAACAGCCTCTCTGACCTCACCTTTAAACCATGCTGGCAGTTTTTTGGACTTCCTTCCACTTTTCTTAAAGCGTGGAATACAGCTGGTCGGGGCTTCCAAGATAGTATTTTTCAACAACACCCAAGCTTGATGTAAGTCTTTAACCTTTGCAACTGCTCCTTTTAGTTTTTTCTTAACTATTTTCCTCCTTTTATCATAGTCTCCCTTTCGAAAGTTAAAAGGTAGTGAAGCAGGAACCCTCTCTCCCACGTCCTCGGAAGGAACACACAGACAGACTAGAATGCAAACAGGATCTTTTATTGTGTACACAGGACTCAGATAGAGCCGGCACCCTGGACAAAAGATCTGAGCCCCTAAATGACGTCCCACACTGTCTTATATACAGTACGTTCTCAAATCCCCTTGCTACCTTCCCATTCGCCCCAGGTATCTCTTCTTCACCAATCAGTAGCCCCTGAATGGGGGGCACAGTGGGCTCTCCTAAAGCATTCCCGAGTGACCTGTCTAAACTAGTATGCTCTGGTCTACTGGTTTTCTGGGAGAAAGGGTATGTGTAAGTGTTGTTTCGCTGCAGCCCAAGGGGGGGGGGGGTTCTCTCACAGCTGCCTTTCCAGCTGCCTCACTCCCCCCTTTTTCGAGTATGACCTCAACCGCTAGGAGCGGTAGAGGACAGTATTACTAGGGGTAGGCTGCAGAGGGGTATATGGGGTTAGGGCCATGACAGAGGCAGCCGCCTTGCGTTCTACCAAGGCGTCGAGGGTGGAGGTGAGAAAGCGGTGGAGGATAGGGATACAGCATGGTAAGAGAGCACATAGCAGAAAGAGAAGGAAGACCCCTATAACTAGGGTTTTAAGGCCCACCAGCCAACCAAACAACCTCCCGAACCATCCCATTCCTAGTCCCATGGAGGGGTCTGTGATATGTTTTGCTAAATTACGTAGGTCTTGTATAGAGCGTTCGATGGACACGCTTTCGTCAGTGAGGTTAAAACAACACATACCCTCAAACTCTTCACAGCCATGGTTAAGGCGTAAGTGTAGGAAATCAATGGTCATCCTATTCTGCAGTATCGCTGTGCGTAAGACGGACATTTCATGATTCATGGTGGCCAGTATGGTTGAGGTCAGATTAAGGGATTTAGCTAGAGAACAAGCAAGTCGGCTTATCTCCATTGAGTTGTGTAGGGCTAACCCAGGTGTTGCAACGATTGATAGCGACAGCCCAAGGGCCTTCTCATCACTGTAGGGTTCTACATTTGAGTTACAGGTCAAGGGCATGGGGATAGAGCGGGGAGGTCTGGGGTGGACTTTAGTTACTTTGGGCGTTTGGAGGAAAGCAGCGGTCATTAGCCTGCTGAGGGTGCATGGGCCACTGGTGGCATTTATGGGAACATAGGAATAAGTCATCTTCCCACATATCAAAAACCAGCCTAAGGGTAGATACATTTCTGAGTACACATAAGATACCCTTGTAACAGAGTTGCATAATAATTCAGTATTAGACACATTAAACCCTCCTGTCTTGGTATTTTCAAAAATAAAACAATCAGTAGCATTAAGGGTGGAGACTACCTGCAGGGAGAAAGGAACTCGGTTAAAAGCTGAGGTAGGCTGGGTGGCTCCAATACTATAGAGGAGGGTAGAAAACAACATGTCAGGTTGTTTACAGTCCAGACTAGTAAATATGGTAGAACTCAGCAGTTCACATATACTGGAGGGTATAGCAATGAGACAGGTTGATAGAAAACCCCCAGTTTGTAGAGTTACGTATGCAAAAGTCTGTCATGTTTAAGGCAATTTGGGCAAGTAATATTGCTGTGTTAGTAGTCCCCGTGCTCGGCTGGAAACAGGCCCACATCAAGAATAGCAGTAAAAATATGGCACTTCTATGCATTCTGGGGCGGGTTCGTCTCTTAAGCAGTCCAGATGCGTTAGCCGTCTCTAGGCAGAAGTATCTCTTTTTAGTGTCAAACGCAGAGGCTGGTTTGGAACCGTTACAGAAGTCCAGGCTGGAACGGGTTCTGGCGCTGCGGCCTTGACACGGGTGTGATGAATCCACGGAGCAATCTCAGCCACCTTGATAGCCGTCGGGGTAGCCAGCAGAACGGTATACGGGCCTCGCCACTGGGGGGTCAGCGGATCCCTCTTCCACTCCTTGACCCACACTCGCGAACCAGGTTGATGTGTATGGAGTGGTTCCGTCAGGTTGATGGGGAGCCGCTCCTGAACCCACTGGTGCAATTCCTGCAAAACAGAACTGAGAGCCAACAGTTCCTGTTGGGTTATTTCTGAACCTATCTGAATCAAGTCTCCATGGACGCCCTGTATGAGGGGTGTAGGGCGGCCATACACACCTTCAAAGGGGGAAACACCAATACCCTTTCGTGGGGCAGAGCGTATACGAAGCAGGGTTATGGGGAGCAATTGGGGCCACTTCAAGGAGGTTTCCTGACAGTTTTGCTAAATGCATTTTAATGGTACGGTTCATACGTTCCACCTTCCCTGAACTCTGCGGACGGTAAGCTGTATGTAGCTTCCAGTCAATCTGCAAGGCTTTGGCTACCTGTTGTACTATCTAGGCCACAAATGCAGGTCCGTTATCTGATCCCATTACTACTGGAAACCCAAAACGGGGGATGATTTCATGCAGTAGCACCTTCGTCACTTCTCTGCCTTTTTCTGTACGGACTGGGAAGGCCTCCACCCACCCCGTGAATGTACAAACCAGAACTAACAGATATCGGTATCCATTTGCTCGGGGCATTTCTGTAAAATCAACTTGGATATTTCCCATGGGGGTGACCCCATAGGACTGCACTCCTGGGGGTTGGCAAGGACCCTGACGAGCATTGTTCTTAGCACACATGGTACATTGCCTAACAGTTGCGGCTGCCAGGGAAGATAAGCAGGAAATAAAGAAATATGGGCGGAGAGTAGTTTCCATGGCTGTCTTGCCAAAGTGAGTAGTCTGATGGAAGGATGACAGGAAAGCTGGGGCAAGGCTGTCTGGGATGACTATCATTGGGGCTGTTCTCTTTCCAGGTAATCTTATCCAACCATCAGAGTGTAATACCCCACCCTCCTCCTGACAGAAGAAATCTATTTCCCGTGTAGTGTATCTTTTGGCCCATTGGCTTAACGGGACCGGGTACAGGGGGACTTGCAAATCTTCGGAGCTCTCAGAGTAGGGCTGGGACAAAGAGGCAATCGCGACCCTCCGGGCTTCTGCATCAGCCGTCTGTTGCCCTTGGCTATCCCGTCGTCCCCCTTCTGATGGCCTTTACAGTGCATGACTGCTACAGCTTTGGGATACCAGACTGCTTCTAACAGGGCCACTACTTGGACCATTCTTAATTTCGGATCCAGCTGCAGTGATCAACCCCCTTTCCTTGTATAGAGCACCATGGGCCTGGAGAGTGGCAAAGGCATATCGGGAATCTGTGTATATGTTTACTTGAAGGTTTGTCCCAAGGGTTAGAGCACGGGTGAGGGCAATGAGTTCCGCCTTCTGTGCGGAAGTGCCCGAGGGCAGTGGCTGAGCTTCGACTATCACTTCCATTGTCACCACCGCGTACCCCGCACACCTGCGGCTTTCCGCTACCAGACTGCTTCCATCCACAAAGTAGATCTCATCCGGGTTGTTTAGTGGTACATCTGTCAGATCAGGGCGACTGGAAAAGATCGTGTCCATTACTTCCAGGCAGTTGTGATCAGGTGGTCCTGGGCTGACAGGCAGGAACGTGGCAGGATTTAAGGCTTGACTGGTGGTTATCCACACTTTGGGGTTTCCCCATAACATACTCTGGTATTTTAACATTCGGGAGCTGGTAAACCAGTGGCTTCCTTTATGTTCCAGTAAAGAATGTGGGACGGTGACTAAGAGGTCTTGGCCCACGGATAGTTTATCCGACTCTTCCACCAATAGGGCTGTTGCTGCTATTGTTCTTAAACAGGGTGGCCATCCCTTGGCCACTGGATCCAGCTGTTTAGACAGGTAGGCGACCGGGCGTGGCCAGGATAGCTGTTGAGTGAAGACCCCTAGAGCTGTGCCCGCTGCTTCATGCACATAAAGAGTGAAGGGATTAGTGACATCCGGAAGGCCCAAGGCTGGTGACGATAGCAACGCCCTCTTTAACTGTTCGAAGGCCCCCCGTTGGTCTGTTCCCCATTCAAGGGGACTCGTCTCTGGGCCTTTCGTAGATTCATAGAGGGGCTTTGCAATCCTGGCGAAGTTGGGAATCCAGATGCGACAGTATCCTGCAGCCCAAGGAAAGCGCATACCTGCTTGCGAGTTGTTGGCTCAGGGATCCGGCATACCGCCTCCTGTTCTTTCCCCAACCGCCGACTTCCTTTAGACAGGTGGAATCCCAGGTACTTCACTTCCAACTGGCATAATTGAGCCTTCTTCTTCGAGGCGCGGTAGCCTGCGTTATACAGCAACTGTAGCAGCTCTGTGGTTGCCAGAATACATTCAGTCTCAGTCAGCAGCAACCAACAGATCGTAAACAAACTGCAGGAGGGCTCGTCTCCCAGGCACTCCCGGGGGGTAACCAGCAAGATCCTGGGCCAGAGCGGTACTGAAGATAGTGGGGGAGTTCTTGAACCCCTGTGGTAAGCGAGTCCAGGTTACTTGGGTCTTACTGCCAGTGGCAGGGTCCTCTCTCTCAAAGGCAAAGAGGTGTTGGCTTTCTGCAGACAGACGTATGCAAAAGAAGGCATCCTTCAGATCTAGCACGGAGAAATGAGAGGCCGCCGCTGGGATGAGACCCAACAGGGTATAGGGGTTGAGTACCACTGGATGCAGAGTCACAGCAGCCTCATTGACACGACGGAGATCCTGTACAGGTCAGTAGTCGGTAGTACCTGGCTTTCGGACTGGTAGTAAAGGGGTGTTCCATGCTGATTGACAGGGCCGCAGGATACCGTACTGCAGGAGCCGCTCCAGATGATGATGAATTCCTTCCACAGCCGCTTGCGGCAGCGGATACTGCCGCACGTGTACTGGGGAGACTCCTGGCTTCAACTCAATACAGACAGGAGGGATGTTGATGGCCATTCCGGGGGGGGTTGCCTTCTGCCCATACTCCTGGGGGTACTGCATCCCACTTATCCAGGGCAATCACATCAGGCTTGAGTTTGTCCTCGAACAACCGTCATTCTTCTTCCCGGGGGACGGACAATACCAAAACTGCTGGGCCCAGGCTGGGTATGTCGAGCTCAGCCTGGCCCCCGGGCCCGAATGATATCTGGGCCTGTAGTTTCGCCAGGACATCCCTCCCCAACAGGGGTATAGGACATTCAGGCATATACAGGAACTGGTGGGTGGTGATTCAACAGTGAAAAGGCAAAAACATTTCCCCAAACCCAAGGAATTCCGCAAGGATCAGCATTATCTTCTCTACCTTCAACCTCTACATAAAACCTGTCTGCACAATATTTCGGAAGCACAACATACAATACCATTTGTATGCCGATGATATAATGTTATACACACAATTGGACACAGAAAACCCAAACTACAATCATCTTGAGATCTGTCTAAAAGAGATGCAAACCTGGCTGCTGCAAAACAATATGTCTGTAAACCATAAAAAGACAGAAGTAATGTACATCTCCCGAAATCAAGGCTTCAAACCACCCCCAACAATAACAATGAACAACAACACCTACTCAGTAAAAGAAGAGAGAAAATACCTAGGAGTAACCCTTGACTCAAATTTAAAAATGGAAAAACACCTCCGATTAACCAACCGAGCAATTTTCCACAAAATAATGGTTATTCAACCCCTACGCAACATCCTCGACCACTCAGACTTCAGAACTGTAGCACAAACTCTACTCATCCCGCACTTCGATTACTGTAACTCCATCCTTCAAGGCCTGCCTAAAAAACCCCTAAAGATCCTTCAGATGGCTCAAAACGTTTCAGCCAGAGTGATCACGAAGAAGAAAATTGCCGAACACATCACACCAATATTAGCTGAACTACACTGGCTGCCCAGAACCGCCCGTATAAAATACAAACTACTAGTAACAACATTCAAACTCATACACAACATAGCACCTTCATACCTCAACAACCTCATAAACAATCAACTCCCTTCCAGAAATAGAAGAATTTGCAACACAAACATTCTGTGCATACCAACCAGTATCAGATCAGCCAAAGCAGCACGAGTAAGCGAGCCTTCACATACACAGCACCTACCATATGGAACCAACTGCCAACAGACCTGAGGTCAGTTAACGACCTGAAAGACTTTAGAAAAAAGTTAAAAACACACCTCTTTAATGAAGTATACGATCCAACTTAAGTGTACCTAAGAGCCAAAATAAACACTCCTCAATTGTTAGTGTGAATCACTTGTCTACAGAACCACCACAAGCATAGCCATAAGGCTCTTCTCATGCAAAACTTGTATATATATTTCTCATATATTGTATATATATTTACTCCTATATTGTATATTTGTTACCCCTACACTGTAATTACTTGTAATTTCTAATAATTCTCACCCGGAAATCAAATGTAAATTTTTGACTCATTACAGATGTAACCATAGTTATGTTTGACATGCAAGTTATCCGCTTCTGATCACTGGAAGTAGCGGTATACAAATGATAAATAAATAAATAGTCCGTCCCCCCAACTGACACATGCGGTTTTGCAGAAAGGATCGTTGCACTCTTTCTCCCGTGGCTCCCACTACAGTTACTGTCCGGGAGGAAATCGGGGCCACTTGCTGAGTAACCACTGAGTGTGTTGCTCCGGTATCAACCATGAACTGCATTTCTTGGTCCCCTAAGTTCATCTTGACCATAGGCTCCTGGGGACCCAACAGAAGCTTGGAGCCCGGTCTGGCCTAGTCTTCATCCGAGTCATAATGTTCCACTGCTGCGAGGCCTTCAAGATCTGGTGGAGGGGGCGGGAAAGTATCGTGTGGATATACCATGGGCTGGCCCCACCCTCGTGTGGTGTGTACGGGTAGCCTTGCGCCCCTCATGGACGGATATTGCCCCCTCCGATTTGGACACTCATTCTTCCAATGTCCCTCCTCTTTACAGTATGCACACTGGGGCCCAGGAGAAACCTCGGCCCCCTTTGTCCTCATCCTCGTCCACGTCCCCTGCTCCCGTCCTTGGTCCAGGCCAATACCGGTGGCCGTTCGGTTAGGGCAGCTGCTAGGAAATCTGCCTTCTTCTTCATCCGACGCTCAGATTCTCGCCTCTGCTCCTGGTCACGATTTACAAAGATTTTCTGTGCACTTCCATCAATTGTGCAGCGTTCATGCCCGCAAATCCTTCCAATTTCTGCAGCTTTCGCCATATATCACCCTGGGCTTGTGCTACGAAAGTGGTATTCACCATACGAAGATTCTCAGGAGCTGCTGGATCGTAAGGGGTGTACAGTAGATATGCTTCAGACAGACGCTCATAAAACGCTGCTCTCATCAGGAAGCTGGAGGATTTCTGCAATCTTGCTGATATTCATAGCCCGCTGCCCTCCCTTCTTGAGGCCTTCAAGGAACGCGGTCTGGAAGCGAGTGAGAGCCCGTGCTCCTTCGGGATTATTCGGGTTCCACTCAGGGTCTTCATTCGGGAAATCCACAGTTGCTTGCTGCCGGGGATTTATAACCTCAGCATCTGCAGGATGTGCCTCCAGTCACGTGAGGGTGGCCCGCACAATACGTGCTCGTTCTTCCATGCTGAATAGGGTTGAAAGCAATTGTCTACAGTCTGACCAAGTAGGCTGGTGCATTTGCATAATACTAGTCATAAGGTCTGTCAACTCCTGAGGCTTTTCAGTATAGGAGGCGTAATGGGTTTTCCAATTCAGCAAGTCAGTGGTAGAGAAAGGAACATATATCAGACTAGAAGGTCCTACTGCCACCCGTCCGGCAGCATCAAGGTACGGGAGTCCCTGTACTTGTCGTAAAGGCAGTTGGAAATCCTGTTTTGTCTGATTCTCTGCAGCAGCTGACCGCAGGCGCTGGGACAGCGGAGTAGACGACTTAAGCTCAGCTGGAGTGCTCTCAGGGGGTGAGGCTGTAACACTGGAGACAGTACCGGGAGTAGGAGGAGAGGAGGATGATGGAGGGGTCTGAAGGGGCGTATCACTATGAGAAAGGGAATCTGATGAGGAGCTGGAATCTGCAGAATCCTCCCCAAGTCCTGCTTCACCCGCCCCGGGGGAAGGTTCTTCATCTCTTAGGGGCGGATCATGTAAGGGTGCGGACGGGACAGTAGGGTAAAGCAGATTGAGGGGGTGTGCAGGGACCTCCGGGGAATCCCGCCCCTGGTAGACAGGGGCAGGTTTTCGCTCCTTCCGGCGACTGGCAGCTGCCACCATTATTCTACACTGATCCTCATGGCAGCACTGGAGCCATTTTGGCCGTTTCTGGCATATGGCCAGCCATGAATCAATATAGGGAAACTGATCCGGGTGTTCCTTCACTACAATCTGATGGACTAAAAACACAGTAGGCAGATCAGTGGACCCCTCGGGAGGCCACAGCTTCACTAAGTCTGGCCACTCCCGTTCACATAAAACAGACAATCGAGAGGCAGAAAGTGAAACCCCGTAATCCTCTCCAAACCCAGACTTAAAATTACGGAGCATGCACTGCGGGGGTGTCTGCCCTTTAGATTCTCCCGCCCCCATGCTCTAATCACAATATGCTCTAATCACTATCACAATGCACAATTCTCAATGCAGTAACACTGGCAGTATTTCCAGCTCACACAGGGTTAAACCGACAAACAGACACACTGAACACTGAACAGGACATTTGAGAGGAGAAAAAAAAAGAAATGCATGCCCGAACCTGGACTCCGCCTCCCCAAGGGGAGGAGGGAGCACTTGGAGAGCCTAGTTGCTCGGACCTCACGCACAGGACAACAAAGGAAATGAAGGGAGAAGGGGAGGACAGAAACACATTAACAACAGGTACACATATACACAGCTACCCTTCCTTCCCCCCCCTCAACACAGACTGGACGAGCGATGGTTTCAGAACCCCTGGGGTCCTTACTCGGACCGCTCGTGCGGGTGATCAAACTGCAACAGGTTTACAGATTACCAGGATTTCCAGACTCACAGAACTACCCAAAACGGAAAGGCAGTAGTACTCATCAGACCTCCGGCCGGAGAATGTTTGGATGCCAGTCTATCCTGCCGGATTTCAAATGGAGCAATCAGCCCGCTGGGACCGACCAGCCAGACGCGCCAAGGAGTCCTTCCGGACACAAGGATCGTCGATGACCTGGGGGCCGGTCACTGGCCGGCCGAGGCCCGGTCCTGCAGAACCGCAGAGAGGTTCCCTCCACGGGTGCGAGGAGAAAGGACTTCCCGGCCACGCACCAAAATGAAGCAGGAACCCTGTCTCCCACACCCTCGAAAGGAACACACAGACAGACTAGAATGCAAACAGGATCTTTTATTGTGTACACAGGACTCAGACAGAGCCGGCACCCCTGGACAAAAGATCTGAGCCCCTAAATGACGTCCCACACTGTCTTATATACAGTACGTTCTCAAACCCCCTTGCTACCTTCCCATTCGCCCCAGGTATCTCTTCTTCACCAATCAGTAGCCCCTGAAGGGGGGGGGACAGTGGGCTCTCCTAAAGCATTCCTGAGTGACCTGTCTAAACTAGTATGCTCTGGTCTACTGGTTTTCTGGGAGAAAGGGTATGTGTAAGTGTTGTTTCGCTGCAACCCAAGGGGGGAGGGGGGGGTTTCTCTCACAGCTGCCTCAGTAGTACTGTGGATTTCATTACCATCCCTCCTCCACTAATTAAATCAAAGGGCATCATGCTATGATCACTATTGCCAAGTGGCCCCAACACCCTTATCTCTTGCACTAGATCTGGTGTTCCACTAAGGACTAGGTCTAATATGGCTTCCCCTCTAGTCGGTTCATGAACCAGCTGCTCCAAGAAGCAGTCATTTATTTCATCTAGGAACTTTATCTCCCTAGCATGTCCTGCCGTGACACTGACCCAGTCGATACCGGGGTAATTGAAATCATCCATTATTATTACTGCGCTGTAACTTTTGTTAGCTTCAGTCTTGAAGGACTAGAAAAGGGGACTGTTACTTCTGGAGAGAGATCTGCAATTGTGAGTATATACTTCTGGGAATTTTCTGAAATGAATTCTTTGTATTCAAGCTAATCAATCTGTGAACCCACTATTTTTTTGTTAAATCAGTCAGGGCCTAGTAGCAGCAGTTTAAATTTAAAACACAGAAGAGAACTTTCTGTGAACCCACTATTGTTTGTGTTTTGGCTGAAAAACATCCAGAGGGTGTAGAGAAGATAGCACTGCATTATCCCCAGTACACTTCACAATTTCAGTGATGGCAGCAATTGGATTTGAACCTTTGCTTGCTTGTAACTTACACACTGTTTCCAACCATTAGGCTATCCTAGCTGCCTGGGTTCTGAGGATCAAAAAACAAAACTCACTGTCAGAATACTACAAAACATCAAAAACATAATTCTGACTTCTTAGAATGAATTTTTTTTTGTTGGAGCTGCCCCGACAAAGTGGACGGAATAGAATCTGTCCCCCCGCTGTGGTATCTCCATTTTAATAAGATTATAAATGAGTGAATAATTTTCAATCTCTTAACTTATTTATTTATTATTATTTATTATTATTTATTTATTTATTTATTTATTATTACAAGTTCTTATATACCGCACTATTCGGCATCAGCGCGGTTTACATTATAACATAAAGACCATGACAACAAGCTGTTTGGTTTACATCGAACAGGAGTACAAACTTGGAGAACCGGGGTAAACTATATACAAGAGATAATTACATAGAACAGAATAGAGTCTTAATAATATCAAGAACGGCATGGTGTGTTCATGAGTGGGTCACTTCCTCTGGTTCAATTGCTGGTAGGGTAGTATTGAAGGAAGAGGTGGTATTTGAGTGCCTTCCTGAACTGGAGTAGGTCAGTAATGGCCCTTATGTCGGAGGGTAGAGCGTTCCAGCATTTGGGTACATAGAAACTGAAGGCTCTGTTTGAGGTTGTCATGTTGCACTTTGTCAACGCCTTCGAGGTTGTCAGTAGGTTTACGGCTGATGTTCTTCTGGATCTGTTGGGGGGTACAGTGTGAATCAGATCTGTGAGTGAGGAGGATGAGATACCCTTGATTGCCTTGAATGATAGGACTAGGGTTTTAAAGATGATCCTCCCATGGATGGGGAGCCAGTGAAGCTGTTTAAGAATGGGAGTTACGTGGTCGCTTCTGGAGGCTCCGTAGAGGACTCTTGCTGCGGCATTCATGGCCATCTGTAATGGGCTAAGAGTGGATTGGGGGAGACCTTGTAATATGGCATTTGCAAAGTCGAAGTGTGGCAGGATTAGTGCTTGGTATATGGTTCGGAAGTCATCAGGGTCCAACATGGAGCGCATATGCCTAAGCGAGCGTATTTTGAAGTATACAGCTTTGACTATGTTATTTATGTGATGTTTCATATCCAGACGTTGGTCCAATGTAACTCCAAGGTATCTTTCTTTAGCTTGTAGGTCAGCTTCCTTGACACTGACGTGGGCTGGAGGGGTGAAGTTGGGGTCTTTGGAGATGAAGAGCACCTCTGTTTTTTTATGTTGAATGCGAAGGTTTTGTGATTGGAGCCACTCTGAGACCGAATTGAGACAGTCTACCAACGGTGCCAGGTCTAATTGAGTTGTGGAGAAAGGCATATATAAGAGAATGTCATCTGCGTATATCAAGCAGTTGACTTTGAAAGATCTTATGATGTCGCAGATGGGCTGCATGTATATGTTAAATAGTAGGGAAGACAATGAGGAACCTTGAGGCACACCTTGCTTTTGATGGAAGCGTTTTGACTCTTCTGTACCGGACTTCACATATTGCCATCTACCATCCAGATAAGAGTTGCACCATTCTAATGCACTGTTGCAGATACCTTTCTCTTTCAGTCGTCCGAGGAGAATTTCGTGGCTTACCGAGTCGAACGCCGCAGCGATGTCTAAGAAGACGAGTACAAATCCTTGTCGGATGTTGTTAATGCCTGTGATAATGTCGTTGAATAGGTTCGTGAGAAGGGTCTCGACCCCATGATATTCTCTGAACCCATGTTGGCAGTGATCTAGGGGAGCTGTGGTGTCTATATGATCTTGGATTTGCCGTTGTGCCTCCTTCTCAATTATCTTGGCTAAGAGGGGAATGCTAGCTATAGGCCTATAAGATTCGACCTTTTGCGGGTCTAGCTTGGGGTTTTTCAAAAGTGGCCTGATGGAAGTCTGCTTGAGTGCTGCAGGGAAGTACCCTGTTGTGAATGAGAGGTTCATTAGATTTGCAATGAAGGGGCTGAACGCACAACGTAGCTCCTTAATCCAAAAAGCTGGGCATGGGTCCGTTTGTGCAGTGGAGGTATTGAGAGATGCTATGGTGTCCTCGATGCATTTAGTGGATGGTGTAGAGAAGTTATTTAGTGGGGTTGCATTCGTTGGTTCTTGGAACGGGATTGTTGACACCTTGTTAGTTTGCACTATCTTGGATTGCATGTAGTCAGCGAATTTCTGTGGATGAATCTCACTGTGTTGTTCGGGAGAAGGTTCCTTTGAGAGGGATTTGACCAGGTTGAAGAGGTCACGTGGTTTATTCAGTGATCTCTTTAGGGTGTCTGTGTGATATTGTTTCATTGTGGTTGTGATTGCTTCACGGTGTGTGGAGAGGTGAGTACGGTAGGCGGTCTGATCTTCAGTGGAAAGTGATCTGCGCCAGCGGCGTTCCAGTCTGCGGAGTTGAGTCAGAGAGGCTCGCAATTCAGGAGAGAACCATGGGGCGGTGCTTCTTTTTCTCCTCTTTGTGTTATTGGAAATTGGAGGTTGTGATATGGCATGCAGATTGGAGTTCCAGGAGGTGATTAGTTCGTCGAGGTCTGGTATGGTTTTGTTGAGGAGTGATTGGGTCTCAGCCAAGATGTGTTCTCTGTTAAATGGTCTAAATCTTCTTGTGGGCGTCCGTGATGTGCTGTGCATGTTTTGGCTTCTGTGCAGCTTCTCATTGATGATGGGGATCTGGAAAATGATCAGTTTGTGGTCTGACCAGGGTACATCAACGATTGATATTGGTAGGTTGTGGTTTTGTTGAATGACTGTCTGAGGAGCAAATACCAAATCCAGAATGTTTCCCTTTATATGAGTGGGTTTATTGATAATTTGCTTGAGTCCCAGGTCTTCCATAGCACCAAGGAAGGCAATTGCGTGGTTTTGGGATAACGATGGGAGATTGAAGTCACCCATTATCCAATTTGGTTTATTGGGATTGAGGGTGCTGGCAGTAAGGTCAATAATGGTTGGGAGGTCATCTGGAGACGTGGACGGTGTCCTGTATAAGAGGTTGAGGGAGATTTGCTGGTTTGTAATGGAGAGTATGTCTAGATTGCTTGAGCTAGAGGAATCTGTTATGTGGAAGTTAAGGTCCGATTTGGAGACTATGAGCACCCCTCCTCCTTTTTTGTTTTCTCTATGTCTTGTGTGTATGGCGAAATTGGGTGGTAGAAGTTGGTTGATGAGAACGTTATCTTCAGCTGATAGCCAGGTTTCTGTGATCATGAGTATCTCTAGGTCATAGCGGGAAATTGTTTCAAGAACCACAGGCCACTTTTTGCGAATAGAACGCGCATTTATGATGGCACATCTTAGGGGTCGGTAGTTCGGAGGTTCTTCCTGGGTGGGTGTATTGGGCAGCTGGAGTGCTATGTGTATCAAATGGGAGCGGCGTGTGTAGGTGTCACTTCCTGGGTGGGAGTATGGAGGTCCAGACCACCTTTTTCCATGGCTATTTAAGATGGGGATATTTCCATGAGATATGTAAAGGGCTTGGGAGGTTCCGAGCCAGTGAGTCAGTAGGAAAAAGCTGATAAGGGCGAAGAGCTGGAGGGCCATTTTGCGAGTTCCTGTTGTGTGCGAAGTACTGTAGATATACTGCAGTATAGTGCAATAGCAGGACAGAGAGTACGGTAGTGAGACACAAAACAGTATGGCAATGGACAACGGTATATGATGCTACTGACAACAGTATAAGAAGCTATTGACCGTGTTGTATAGTCTACTGACAACAGTATGAGTACTATCAACAATGTTATACAGTATAAGAAGCTATTGACAGTGTTATATAGGCTATTGACAATGGTATAGGTACTATCAACAAAGTTATATAGGCTACTGACAACAGTATATGAGGCTACAGATCATAGGATATGTGTGACCATAGGAGAATATTGATATTGGCTTAGATGGGTGTGCTGGAAGACTCATTTATAGCCAGTGTTTTAGAAGTGGTATACTTGCTGTGATCGGTAGGTGGCTTGGTTCAGTGTGAGAGCGAGGTCTGCCATAGGTGCGCTCCAGCTGGAGGTTTGAAGAAGACGGAGATCTTTTCAGATGATGTTGATGAGGTTAGTTTCAAACCCGCCGGGCAGTCGGGATACTGCTGTGCTTATACGGGTTATCATAAATGACAGTCTATTTAGTGAATAGCTGGACTTGAGAGTGGCTGCTGGTTTTCGTTATGTTGCAGATTTCTTCATGGACTGTGATCAGCATAAACAATGGAGACGGTAACGATGACTGTAGTTGTGGACAAAGGGCTGTCTCGGTGCGGCGTCGTTTCTTTTCTATAGGCCTCTGTGACCTCAAACACAATGGCTTCTTGCACTTTGCTCAGCACTGATACGTGCCCCGCCTAAGGGCCACGCCAAAGGGCCCTCTGGCGAGGCCCTCAGGCGCGGGCCCGACCAGGCGCGGGCCCGCCTGGCAGCGGCTCCCCTTTAAGCCGGCCTGCTGCTCCTCCCCTCCTCCCACAGCCCCGAATGGGCCGGAGTTGCTGCTCGGGGGGGCAGGCTGGCCGGGTGCAGATCTCAGCCCCGATTAGGGGAAGATGGTGGCTGCTTTGCTTTTCCCGCCGGCAGCGGCTCCCCTTTAAGCCGGCCTGCTGCTCCTCCCCTCCTCCCACAGCCCCAAATGGGCCGGAGTTGCTGCTCGGGGGGGCAGGCTGGCCGGGTGCAGATCTCAGCCCCGATTAGGGGAAGATGGTGGCTGCTTTGCTTTTCCCGCCGGCAGCGGCTCCCCTTTAAGCCGGCCTGCTGCTCCTCCCCTCCTCCCACAGCCCCGAATGGGCCGGAGTTGCTGCTCGGGGGGGCAGGCTGGCCGGGTGCAGATCTCAGCCCCGATTAGGGGAAGATGGTGGCTGCTTTGCTTTTCCCGCCGGCTTTTGTTGAGCTTTTCAACCGCCGAAGAATAACAACGTGCCACATTTCGAATCTAAACTTATCGACCCTACATCAGGTCATTGAAATCCGGTAGTCATAGAAGCTTCAGTCCATGAGAAGAGAAAAAGCCGCCTTTGATATATAGAACGGCGTCTGACGTTGGCAATGACGAAACCAACTGAAAGGACCTATCAAAAAGGTTCACAATTTGAAGATAGCCTACCAGAAAGGGAAGTGCCCTACTGTCAAGGGGATCTCCAAATCCGATTGGCTGATCGCTCTTGTCCAAAGGTTGTATTAAACTGCAAAAACAACATTCATGTGATCGTGTATCAATCAATCTGAGTATTTAAACCTACCCAGCCTATCAGAGAAGGGGAGTGCCTTACTGTCAAGGGAACCCCCAAATCCGATAGGCTGATTACTCATGTCCAAAGATTATGCTGAGGTGCAAAAAAACACATTCATATAATCATATGCTAGTTGATCTGAGTATTTAGTCCTGCTGGATGAACAGTATTTAAGGAAAAAATCCATCTTTGTTCCAGTTTTTGTAGCTTTTGAACACGATCACCTTCTCTTGGATCGATTGGAACATGATCCAATATACACCAACGTAAATGTTCAGAATTGTGTCCATGCTGAAGACAATGGTCAGTCATTGGCGCTGTAAGAGTTTTGGTGTGAAGGCGAGATGCATGTTCTCCTAAACGCATCTTTATAGACCTGGTGGTGCGTCCTATGTAATAGAGGGAACATGGGCATATTATTAAATAAACCACATGAGTGGATAGGCACGTTGTGTGCCATCTAGATTTATACATACGTGAGGTATGTATGTCAAACCACTCACTGCCTGTTATAGAAGCTGTACAAAAACAACAAAAGCCACATTGAAAATGACCACAGTCTTGTTGAGATGATTCTGGACAGTCCAAAGGGGAGGTAGATTTAACTACAAAATCCCGGAGATTTGCTCCTCGTGAATAAGCAATTTGCAGATATTTACCTTGAAAACTGGTATGCAAACCAAGAATTGGCCAAAATCGGTGTAATATTTTTACCAGTTGAGAAATGCCATTAATATAAGGAAAGACACCTGTAATTGTATCATCTTGTAGTTGAGGTGTCCGTGTGTTCATAGTCTATGAAAACAGCCAGTCACGATGAATAAAACGGGCATGTTTATATGTGTTTTTTATTATTGACCCATATGGATACCCCCTCACACGTAAATGTTGCTTTAAATCAGTGGTATGCAAGTGAAAATCCTGTAATGTTGAACAGTTACGCCGTAATCGCAGAAATCTATGGTAACCCTCTTTTTAATTGTTTTGGATGATAACTGTCATATCTCAAGAGGGTATTGCATTGGACCTATTTTCTATATAATGAAGTAATGAAACCTTCAGGAGTCAGTGTAATAGTGATATCTAAAAATTGAATTTGGGTACATTCCACAGTAGCCCCTTCAATAGCAACAATTTATATGGTTCAGTTTGAGGAACTTTACATTTTGTTTTATTTTATTTATTTATTTTTATTTATTTATCGCTTTTATATACCGCACTCTTTAAAATCAGTGCGGTTTATAGATAACACTTTTGTACAGAACAGGAAGCCTGTTATGCACTTATGTACATTTACTCTGCTCTTCTCTTTCGCCATGTTTCCTATTGGCGAAGGTTTTTGGATGATGTCTTTTTTCTTTGGATGAGAACAAAATTGGAATTAGATTTATTTATATCATCGCTCAATGTTCATAAGTCTAACATTCAATTTACAGTTCAGGTGGAATGTACCCAAATTCAATTTTTAAATATCACCATTACACTGACTCCTGAAGGTCTCAATTTCAGAAACTACAAACACATCTAAACCCACCTGTGGTATCATCCATGCCTATTCCTGCTCGAGGGCATGAATAGGCATCATAAAACCTTTTGTTCTGCCACCAAAATACCTGGAGGGAGTAAAGAAGAAGATACTCTGAAACTGGGCCATACGAAGGACTTTGCGAGCAGTACGGCCGCACAGGGCGTAAGCACAGACGTGGGGGCTGATATCATCACTAGGGCTTCCTGGAAGCTCAAAAAGAATGAGTTAATGAACGTGGCTGGGTGGAGGGCACTAGATTCATTAATTGTACAGGACACATTTTTAGCTTGGTACGGTCCTGCTTTGATATATGTAATACTTTTCACGACCAAAAAGAAAATGGAAGGAAAACATGGACAGTTGTTTTCTGGTCAGCACAGTGATGCACATCTCTGCTTGCGAAATAGCAGGCAGGGATGTGTATGCAGCATGGGATAGACATCCCCTTTCTAAACTTTTGTATCAGGGACGTCTGAGTGGCTGTGACTGCCAACATCCATGTTGGGCACATGCATGTTTCTGAAATCGGGCCAAAATTTGCACGTGGCTGACTTTTTTTTCATATGTTTTGAGCTGCACCTCTGAGATTGCACCTAGACATTATTTCTAAAATGTACCTTCATATGTGTAAGTGGAGCATCTCCGTATAGTTCTATATTCAGCAGTGATAACTAAGGGGGTTAATGTAGAAGTCCTATTCATGCTTTGGACATCTAAAAAAAGGGCATGGAGCTGTCCAAAGCGTGGAGATATTCCCAGCGCCATTTTTGAAGCCAGCTCGGTAGATGTCCCTGGGAAGAGGATGTCCCAAGTCTTAATGGGGGCATGGAGTAGGCATGTCCAGGGTGTTCCCAGAACTTGGATGTCCTCGCCCGATTTCAGAAATGTCCTGGACATTCCGAGTCACATCCAAGCCTGTACTTGCTCAAGGCATGAATAGGCATTGGAAAATTGCTCATTTTGTCAAAATATGAGGAGAAGGAGGTCCACTCATGTCCCCTATATTTTATATGCCTATAATGAACACTGATATGGAATGAGGGTGCATGTTTTTGGTTTTGTTATGCCACTGGATGAAACTGATGTCCCTGTCCCAGACTTTTATGAGGGGACATCTATGTGGCCGCTAGTACAGACGTGTACATTAGGGACATCTGTGTTACTGAAATCGGGTGGAGTCGGACATCTGTGGCTTTTCTCAGCACATTCTGCCATAGATGTCCTTGATTTGACTTGGATGTCTTTTCTAAAATCCCACTTTAATTGCTGAATATTTGTTTTTTATTTTAAAACATTTTATATTGTTATCATGTCCAACATCTTGAGTGGTTTACGCTAAAAACATACATAAACAACTCCATATAAAAACAAAATGTATTACAAAACAAACTAGACCCACTAGACCCAATCAGGAAACACAAAGGAGGTTTCCTAAGGTGACCGCTATCTAATTCCTGCTGTGCCATAATGGGGAGCATATTCCACCCCACCAATGCGGCCACTCTAAAGGCGCTTCCCTTCCATTTCTGTAGCCTCACCTCTTGACAAACAGGAGCCACTAACAGGTTCCCCTGAATGGACCGAAAGACGTGGATCTGGCTGATACCAATCCTGAATCCCCCGCTGATAATTAGCCTCCCCTCTCTCAGAATCTTATAAGTCAGCATGTTCATTATGAACAGACAACGCTCACAAATAGGGAAAAAATTGAATTGCCTCAGTACGTCCACCATGGACTCCTTCCGACTATGACCAGACAGCATCCTTGCAGCCGTTTTCTGGACCATCTGCAACCTCCTGATAAGAGAATCAAGCAAGCCTATATACAGGAGTTATAATTTGAAATGTCTAAATGTTTGAAATTATATATGGGATATTCTGCTGCATATTGGGCTCATAATCTTGAAACCTATGGTTCGTTCTACTTTTTGTAGAGTTGCCTGGTCAGTGGGATAATTTTATTACAAGGCACATTTGGAAAAGGAGAGGTTTATGTATCTTTATAAAGTACTAACACAAATTCTGCAAATTTGTGCCTAGATTGAGGGCATGGGCAATATGCCTGTTTGAGAGCAGGTGTAAATGCTACTGTGTAAAGTAGGTATGGAATTGCTTAATAAATATTTCTATCAATTGTGACATAAAGCCAGGTGTAGGACCACAGAAAACTGCCACGACTAGAAGCGATAGACTCCATTTGATTTCCAGAAGACTGTGTGAGGAGTTAGTTGAACTAAAAATAGATAAAACAGTGAGCCTGGATAGGATGCGTTTGAGGATATTAATGGAACTTTGGAAGTTCTGGCAGCTCCATTGTCTAAAATTCTTGACATTCCTTTAGAGTCAGGAGTAGTTCTAGTGGGCAAGTGACAGACAGATGTGGTTCCTTTTCAAAAAATGGATGTAAGAAAGAGACTAGGACATGAGGCCAGTTACTCTCTGTCTGACCATTGAGGTGAATAAATAAATAGAATCATGCTATCTTTTTTTTAAGTAGATGTTCTAGAATCCAGTGGATTTCCAGATTGGAGGCATCATGGCTTTACCAGAGGCAAATCTTTTTCTAGTTGTTCAAAGAATTTGATGAGGGGAGAGTCCGAGATATAGTGTGCTTGGATTTCAGCAGAGATTTTCACACTGATCTGCATAGACAATAGACAACTTATAAACAAACTGAACTCCCTGTGTGTATACCCTAAAGTGACCTGGTTAGAAACTGGTTACCTGGGAGGCAATAAAGGTTAGCAATAACTAGTTCTGTTCCAATGACAGGGACATGACCAGTGGTATTGCTGCAGGGATTGGTCCTCAGTCCTGTTCTTTTTCATATTTTGTAAGCAATATTGTATTAGGGTAACTGATCAGGTTTACTTTTTAGTGGATGATACCAGAATCTGTAACAGGTGTGGCATGTGTGGAAATCATGAGGAAGGATCTAGAAAAGACTGAGAGATGGTTTACTAGCTAAGATTTAAGACTAAAAATGTTGAGGGTCATATGTTCAGTTTGCCTAAAGGAATAATAGAATATATGGGGTGAAGTTCGGTGCTTGAAATAAGTAGCCTCTGGGGGTAACTGTCTATGATGATCTTAAGGTGGCCAAAAGGTAGATAAGGCAATGGCAAAAGCCAGAAGGATGTTTGGGTGCATACGGAGAAAGAGGCATGAGGAAGGAGAAGGTGATATTGCCTCTGTACCACTCTGAGACCTCATTTAGAGTGAACAATTTGGAGACAACGCCTTCCAAAAGACATAAATAGAGCTTTTGATTTTAGTTTTTAACTGATAAACAGCAATAAAGCATCCCTGATGCAAAAAAATTAAAATAGGTGCTTGTCTTGTATCTTCCACTCAGTTTTTGTGTGTTTTCTGCATTAATGACGCCTAAATGACTCAGATGTACACATTTGATTCCACTGGGAAAGATACTCAACCTGAGGTGTGAAGACACTGAAAAACAAAGATTTTTTTTTTTACCCTCAAACACCAAATTTTCTTGACAATAAACACCACACTTATAAATTATAAGAACATAAGATCATAAGATATGCCATACTGGGTCAGACCAAGGTCCATCAAGCCCAGTATTCTGTTTCCAACAGTGGCCAATCTAGGTCATATGTACCTAGCAGTTTTCCCAAGAGACACAAGTTCCACAATGCTTGTATTGGGTCAAGCATTGATATCTTCGGTCACTTCTTAATAATGGTTTATGGACCTTTCCTCCAGGAACTTGTCCAAACCTTTTTTAAACCCAGCTACACTAACAGCCTTTACTACATCCTCCGGTAACAAATTCCAGAGTTTGATTACATGTTGAGTGAAAAAATATTTTCTTTTATTAGTCTTAAATAGTTTACCCTGTAGCTTCATTGCAGTCCCCTAGTCTTTCTATATTCTGATAAGGTAAACAATCGATCTACGTTTACCCGTTCCACTCCGTTCATTAATTTATAGACTTCTATCATATCTCCCCTCAGCGTCTCTTTTCCAGGTTAAAGAGCCCTAACCTTTTTAGCCTTTCTTCATAGGAGTATCCTTCCATCCCCTTTACCATTTTGGTGGCTCTTCTCTGTACCTTTTCTAAAATCGCTATATCCTTTTTAAGATACGGCGAGAAGAATTGCACACAATATTCAAGGTGCGGTCTCACCATGGAACGATATAGAGGCATTATAATATCTTTTGTTTTATTTTCCATTCCTTTCCTTATCATACCTAGCATTCTATTTGCTCTCTTGGCCGCTGCTGCACACTGGGCCAAGGGTTTTAACATGGTATCCACAATGACGCCTAAATCTTTTTCCTGGGTGGTGGTTCCTAATGTGGAACCTTGCATCGTGTAACCATAGTTTGGGTTGTTCTTCCCTAGGTGCATAACCTTGCACTTGTCCACATTAAATTTCATCTGCCATTTTGATGCCCAGTCTTCCAATTTATCAAGATCCTCTTGCAATTTTTCACAATCCTCTTGGGTTTTAACAACTTTAAATAGTTTTCTGTCATCTGCAAATTTGATAACCTCACTTGTTATTCCACTTTCCAGGTCATTTATGAATATGTCAAAAAGCAGCGGACCCAGCACTGATCCCTGGGGTACACCACTATTCACCTTTCTCCATTGGGAAAATTGGCCATTTAGCCCTACCCTCTGCTTTCTATCTTTTAACCAGTTCCTGATCCACAATAGTACATTGCCTCCTATCCCATGACTCTTTAGTTTTGCCAAAAGTCTCTGATGAGGGACCTTGTCAAAGGCTTTCTGAAAGTCCAGATACACAATATCAACCAACTCACCTTTGTCCACCTGTTTATTCACTCCTTCAAAAAAACATAACAGATTAGTAAGACAAGATCTTCCTTGTCTAAAGCCATGTTGGCTGTCTCCCATTAGGTTGTGACTATCTACATGCTGAGTAATTTTATTCTTTATGATGGTTTCTACCATTTTTCCTGGTACTGACGTCAGGCTCACCGGTCTGTAGTTTCCCGGATCACCCCTGGAACTCTTTTTAAAAATTGGTGTTACATTGGCGATCCTCCAATCTTCAGGTATTAGAGATGATTTTAATGATAGTTCACAGATTACTGATAGCAGGTCTGCAATCTCATATTTCAGTTCTTTCAACACCCTTGGATATGTACCATCCGGCCCAGGGGATTTGCTACTCTTCAGTTTATCTAATAGTTGTAAGACATCTTCCCGATGTATCGATATTTCCTTCAATTCTTCCGCACCTTTAAATACCACTTCAGTCATGGGTAACATCCCTCCATCTTACTCAGTATAGACCGAAGCAAAGAATTCATTCAGTCTCTCTGCTATCGCCTTGTCACCTCTTAGTGCTCCTTTAACACCTTTATCATCTAATGGACCAACTGACTCTCTCACAGGTTTTTTGCTACGAATGTACTTGAAAAGGTCTTTATTTCGTGTTTTTGCTTCCGCAGCAAGCTTCTTCTCAAATTCTCCCTTTGCCTGCCTTATCAATGCCTTGCATTTGACTTGCCAGTGCTTGTGCTGTTTCCAGGTTTCGTCATTTGGCTCTTTTTTTCCATTTCCTGAAAGATGCTTTTTTGGCAACAACAGCCTCTCTGACCTCACCTTTAAACCATGCTGGCAGTTTTTTGGACTTCCTTCCACTTTTCTTAAAGCGTGGAATACAGCTGGTCTGGGCTTCCAAGATAGTATTTTTCAACAACACCCAAGCTTGATGTACGTCCTTAACCTTCGCAACTGCTACTTTTAGTTTTTTCTTAACTGTTTTCCTCATTTTATCATAGTCTCCCTTTCGAAAGTTAAAAGGTAGTACTGTGGATTTCCTTACTATCCCTCCTCCACTAATTAAATCAAAGGCGATCATGCTATGATCACTATTGCCAAGTGGCCCCAACACCCTTATCTCTTGCACTAGATCTGGTGTTCCACTAAGGACTAGGTCTAATATGGCTTCCCCTCTGGTCGGTTCATGAACCAGCTGCTCCAAGAAGCATTTATTTCATCTAGGAACTTTATCTCCCTAGCATGTCCTGACGTGACACTGACCCAGTCGATACCGGGGTAATTGAAATCACCCATTATTATTACTGCGCTGTAACTTTTGTTAGCTTCCTTGATTTCTTTGAGCATTTCATCATCCATTTGGTCATTCTGGCCAGGTGCTCGATAGTACACCCCCACTGCCATTGCCTTCCCCCTTTTATATGGAATTTCAATCCATATAGATTCTACAGCAGATTTTGTTTCCTGCAAAACTTTAATCCTTTCTGAGTCAATGCCCTCTCTAACATAGAGCGCAACCCCTCCACCAATTTGATCAGCTCTATCATTACGATATAGTTTGTACCCAGGTATCTCAGTGTCCCACTGGTTGTCCTCCTTCCACCATGTCTCTGATATTCCAATCATATCTAACCTTTCATTTAGTGCTATATATTCTAACTCTCCCATCTTATTCTTTAGACTTCTAGCATTTGCATAGAAGCATTTTAGAGAATATATTTTATTCATGTTAATTTGGCTATTGTTAGACATGGGTAAATTGGGATCTTTAAGCTCTGTCTGCTCCATATTTGAGGGCATTTGGGCTACTTTACTCTTTTGTGGAACCTCTCTGCTTTTGGTAGTATCCTTCAAGGATACATTCTTCCGAACCATCCGCTCTTGGGCGACTGTCGACTTTCCCCTAATATCTAGTTTAAAAGCTGCTCTATCTCCTTTTTAAAGGTTAATGCCAGCAGCCTGGTTCCATCCCGGTTAAGGTGAAGCCCATCCCTTCGGAAGAGCCCCTCCTTTCCCCAGAATGTTCCCCAGTTCCTAACAAATCCAAAACCCTCATCTCTGCACCATTGTCTCATCCACGCATTGAGACTCCGGAGCTCTGCCTGCCTTTTGGGTCCTGCGCGTGGAACAGGAAGCATTTCGGAGAATGCTACCCTGGAAGTTCTGGATTTCAACTTCCTACCTAAAAGCCTAAATTTTGCCTCCAGAACCTCCCTACCACATTTTCCTATGTCATTGGTACCAACATGTACCAAGACAGCAGACTCCTCCCCAGCACTATCTAAGACCTTATCTAGGTGGCGCGTGAGGTCCGCTACCTTCGCACCAGGCAGGCATGTTACCAGGCGATCCTCACGTCTACTAGCCACCCAGCTATCTACATGCCTAATGATCGAATCACCAACTATAACGGCTGTCCTAACCCTTCCCTCATGGGCACATGGCCCTGGAGAAACTTCCTCGGTGCGAGAGGGTTTTACATCACCTGGAGGACAGGTCCTAGTTACAGGATCACTTCCTGCCACACCAGGGTGATGCTCTCCTGTCACGTGATCTCTCTCCTCCATGGCAACAGGGGTGCTGCCAGACTGGAGGTGGGACTTCAGGACTATATCCCTGTAGGTCTCGTCTATGTACCTCTCTGTCTGTTTTATGTTTTCCAAGTCTGCTACTTTAGCCTCTAGAGAACGGACTTGTTCCCTGAGAGAAAAGAGCTCCTTGCACCTAGTGCACACGTAAGACCTCTCACCAACTGGGAGAAAATCATACATGTGACACTCAATGCAAAAGACTGGAAAGCCCCCATCCCGCTGCTGGACTGCTGTCTGCATCTTAGTTTAAGTTTGTGTCTAGATCTTTAAGTTCTTACTTACTAGGGGTTGCTATGGATATTTATACCAATAAAACTGTACCTAATATGTTTAATATACCTTGTTCACCTGAAGCTTAATTAATATCAGGTCCTTAGTGTATGACTGATTTGGGTAATGAGCTTCACCTGAAAGCACCTCCTGTCTTTTAAGATGTGTAAGTACCTATAAAGCTATGATTATTCCAGGGGAGGGTGGGTGTGGGGAGGGAGGGAGGGAAATAGCACTTATTAAAAGAGGGCTGCTACACAGTACCCTGTCTTGTGCTGCTGAGGTAAGCTAAATTCTGATTTGATTTAAATTATAGCTCTTAGCTGCTGCTAGGCTCTAACTTCTTATGAAATTTAAACTACAAGCTCTCTGCTGGGTACTAAATTTAACCTGAATTATAGACACCTAAGAATAGAAATCCTAGATATAAAGCTGATGGCGTTGTTCCAGAGGGCATCTAATGAAATGGTCAACGGTCTTCCACATAAAATTTGTGGGCAAGCTTAAAGATCTAAATATGTGTATCTTCGGGGGATAAAGGAGACTTTTTAAATATCTTCACGTTATAAATGACCAGAGTGTGGATTTCTTTCAACAGAAAGGGGGCTATGGAACAAGAGTGAAAGAGGGTAGACTCGAGTAATCTAAGGAAAGAATTTTTATAGAAAGAGTGGTGGATGCACGGAACATTCTCCCACTGAAGGTCACGGAGACTAGGACAGTATCTGAATTCAAGAAAGCACAGGGCAAGCACAGAGCATCTCTGAGGGGGAAAAAGGGTATTATATGGTTGAGTGAATTTGATAGTTGTAATACAGCCTTGGGACACTTTCACTGGCTATAACTCTTCATATGTAGACAAGATCAAGAATCAAGGGGTGATTCCATGCTATGCATAAGCAAACAAAAAGTGGCCCTAGACAAGGACATTACACAATACAGAAACCAAATTTTACAAACTACAAGGAAACAATTTCACACACACATCATGCCACACATCCTGTTCTCAGGCATTACATAAAGGACAGGCAGAACCAAAGCATTCAGCTCACATATAGAGACAGCTTAGATTGCTGCCCAAAGAACAGTGGTACCATCCAATGTCCATACTTATTATTACAAGATGTATAAAGAAAGGCGCAGCATTTTTCAGCACATGGGAAGCTCCCTCCTGCCAGTCACTTTAGGCTGAGAGGAAACACCTCTGAGAGGGAAATGTCCACTGAATATAAAAAAAAAATGCACACAAAGACAGTTTCTTGTTTTTGGCATGCTAATGATTGTACCAGGAGATTGGAGTAGGGCCTCTGTCCTTAAGGGACAGGTGCTGTGGGATCTAATCACATCACCCTAAGAGAGCACCCTGTGTGCACCCTGCCACATCATTTTATCTAAGGAGGGCAGCAGGCTTAGAGCACCTGCAGGAGAAAGGAAAGTGGAGGGTTAATGACTGTGGAAAACTTGCCAGCACTCCATTGTGTCACAAAAGGAGCAGCTCAGCCCATGAAGGGGTTCCAGAAGGCATACCAGCAACCCAGACCATCAGAGAAAAGAGCCATGTGGAGCAGTTCCTGAACCTGCATCCACAGAAGCCTCCAGCTCTTAGGAAGAGAAGGAACCTTAACCACCATTGTACACTGTGGCTCCTGACCCCAGAGTGAGCTCCATCACAGCACTGGGGAACTGTGACTGCCTCATATGCACATTAAAGTACCATAGGACAAAGCTTTAGAAAAAGGAGATAAGAAGTGACTATCGTGATATGCGCAAAACTAACCCATTTTGAGAAATTGCCCCCCTCCCCCCAAAAAAACATAATAAATACTAGAGGCACATAAGTGGCTCAGAAGTAACACTAATTTGGGTGCAAATAGTGGGACAGAAAGAAGTAAATCTTCCTGTAAGCACTTCTGATTATGAGAAGGAATGAACCGTTTGTAACCTAGCTCTTGTTCATTGATCCTGCAAGTTTATCAGTGACCCTAATTTTGAGTAGGCCCTTGGTTCAGAAAACGAACATCTGGTCTGAACTCTGTTTATTGAGAAGATTGAATATGAGAGTGTCAAGTGCCAGATCTCTAATAACGCCTGCCACTTGGTAACCCACCTCCTGATATTTTAAAATCCAGGAGCTCGGAAAAACTCTTGGCAACAGCTCCTTGGGTTGGTATGCCTCCTTGTCTGCCTCGCAGTTTCACAGCCACTGCCTGGACAACAAAGAAAGGGGGTTACACGCAAGGGGGACTTTGTGGCATGCACCTACTGCTAATGATAGAAATGGATTGGTCCTGCACACAAAGCATGCTAGACTAGTGACTGCCCTTACATTTACCCTCAAAAGCATGACCTGCATACAGGCATCGGTATAAATAGAAAAAAGACAGCTCACTGCTAGGATATCCGTTGTGCTAATTGGCCCAGAAGAAAGGGCCATTTCTTCCCACACACTGTGATGTGCTGAATAAGAAGTCGCTTTTGATGTCATCAAGTAACCATAAAGATCTCCAATTTTTCTACCTATATATTTTTAAATTAAAATTTTCAAATTTACAATCCAAAGTAGATAAAGAATTGATCCACTTATCATTGTCGTAGCATCATTGTCCCTTATATATCTTATTGGTATTGTTATTGCTGCTACTATTAATCATTTATATAGTGTCACAAGGAGTACATAGCACTGTACAGATACACATAAAAGACTGTCCCTGCTCGTCAGAGCTTACAGTCTAATCAAGACAGACAATACAAAAGTTGAGAATAAGGAATACAAATAGGGAAAAGTAAGGAGACACAAGGGATCAGGATCCAAAAGCAGCCACAAAGAGGTGATCCTTAAGCATGGATTTGAAGGGGGGGGGGGGGATGAAGGGGATGAAGCCTGACATACAGACTTGGGTAGTTTGTTCCAGGCATAAAGGGCAGTGAGGTGAAAACATCAAAGTCTGGAATTGGCACTGGAAGAAAAGGGCATAGAGAGAAGCAAGTCAGTGGAAGAGCAGAGTTCACGAGGAGGGGTGTAATGAGAGAGGAAAGGTAATGAGGATGAGGAGCAACAGAATGAATGCATTTATAGATCAGAAGAAGTTTGAATTAGATATGGAAACAGAAGGGGAGCCAATGAAGTGATTTGAGAAGAAGGGTTAAATAAGTACATCGGGGCTGGCGGAAGATTAGCCGCACAGCAGAGTTCTGAATAGATTGAAGGGGAGAGAGGTGACTCAGAGAGAGACCAACAAGGAGAAGGTTGCAATAGTCGAGATGGGAGGTAACTAAAGATGGATAAGTGTTTTAGTAACGTGCTCAGAAAGGAAGGAGGCACATTTTGTTAATGTTATAGAGAAGGAAAGTACAGGTTTTATCTTTTTTTTTGCATATGTGTGAAGAAGGAGAGGGAGGAGTCAAAAATGACCCCAATGATACGGGCTGAGGAAACAGGAAGAAGAGCTTTATCAACAGAGATAGAGGAAGGGGCAGAAGGGAGAAAAATAAGAAGTTTGATTTTTGCCGTGTTCAATTTCAAATGGCAGTGAGACATCCAGGCAGCAATGACAGGTAGACAAGCAGAAATGCAGACCTGGAGTGTCAGAGAAATATGAGGTGTAGATAGATCTGAGAGTCATCAGCACAAAAATAATACTGAAAGCCATGGGAGAAGATGAGAGCTTCAAGGGGCTGTATAAAGAGAGAGAAGAGGAGAGGGCCCAGAACAGACCCTTGGGGTACACCAACTGAGAGTGAGATAGCAGTAGAGGAGGAACCACCAGAATAAACACTGAAAGAGCAAAGGGAGAGATAAGAAGAGGACCAGAACAGGAAAGAGACCCTAAAACCAAATGAGGACAATGTGTCGAGGAGAAGGTGGTGGTCAAGAGTGTTAAAAGCAGCAGAAAGGTCAAGGAGAATGAGGACTGGGTAAAGGCCTTTGGATTTAGCCAGGAACAAGTTACTGGAGACTTTTGCAAGAGCCATCTCTAGAGTAATAAAGGAAGAAAGACAGATTGACATGAATTTAGCAGGGCTTGAGAGGAGAGAAATTCAAGGCAGCGGGTGAGAACTTCACGTTCAAAAAGTTTAAAAATGAAGGGAAGAAGATGGGTCAATACTTAGAAGAACAAGTAGGGTCAAATGAAGAAGACGTGTGACCACAGCATGCTTGAAAGATGCAGAAATATTTGCAGTTGAGAGCAATAGGTTTATTAAAACTTGATATACCGCCCTTAGTGGGGAAACAGCAGAGCAGTTTACAATAGAATAATATGAAACTATTAAAAATCAAGAAAAGAACGCCATTGGTAGATAGGAAAGAAGTGCAAGAAACAACAGACATTGAGGGTCCTCAGAGAGACATATAGGGGAAGGGTGAATGTGAACGTAAATAAAATAAAAAGAAGCAGGAGCCATAGGTCAAAGAGGGAATATGTGAGATGGAAAGGATGACAGAGGAGGAGATGGAGTTAAGGAGATAGGCCATGTGGTCTTTTTCTGTCATCATGTTTCTATGTTTCTATCTAGTATGTCCTTCCATATCAACAACTACAACAGTCCACTTTTTACCGTTAGAGATCCTCTGTGTTGGTCCCATGCTTTTTTGAATTCAGTTACTGTCCTCATCTCTACCACCTCCACTGGGAGACTATTCCATGGATCCACTACTCTTTCCGTAAAGAAATATTTCCGCATATCACTCCTGAATCTATCTCCCTTCACCCTCATCCCATGTCCCCACGTAGCAGAACTTGCTTTCAATTGAAAGAGGCTCTCTCCCTGAACTATGCCACGGAGGTATTTAAACATCTCAATCATATCACCTCTATCCCGCCTTTCCTCTAAGGTGTACATACTAAGATCCTTAAGTCTGTCCTCATATGCTTTATAATGAAGCCCACTAATCATTTTAGTAGCCACCTTCTGCACCGACTCCATCCTGTTCACATCCTTTTGGAGGTGCGGTCTCCAGAATTGCACACTATACTCCAAATGAGGTCGCACCAAAGACTTATACAGAGGCATTATCACCTCCTTTTTTCTGCTAGCCATTCCTCTCCGTATGCACACAAGCATCCTTCTAGCTTTTGCCGTTGCCTTTTCTACCTGTTTAGCTACTTTAAGATCATCACACACAACCACGCCTAGGTCCTGATCTTCTTTAGTGGACAAAAGTACTTCACCTCCTATACTGTATTGCTCCCTTGGATTGCTGCAGCCCAAATGCATGACCTTACATTTTTTAACATTAAATCCCAGCTGACAAATTCTAGACCATTCTTCAAGCTTAGCTAGATCCCTCCCCATGTTATCTACACCTTCCTGGATGTCTACTGTATTGCAGATTTTGGTATCATCTGCAAAGAGGCAAACCACAAAAGAGTAAAGTAGCCCAAATGCCCTCAAGTATGGAGCAGACAGAGCTTAAAGATCCCAAATTACCCATGTCTAACAATAGCCAAATTAATATGAACAAAATACATTCTCTAAAATGCTTGTATGCAAATGCTAGAAGTCTAAAAAATAAGATGGGAGAGTTAGAATATATAGCACTAAATGAAAGGTTAGATATGATTGGAATATCAGAGACATGGTGGAAGGAGGACAACCAGTGGGACACTGTGATACCTGGGTACAAACTATATCGTAATGATAGAGCTGATCAAATTGGTGGAGGGGTTGCTCTCTATGTAGAGAGGGCATTGAGTCAGAAAGGATTAAAGTTTTGCAGGAAACAAAATCTGCTGTAGAACCTATATGGATTGAAATTCCATGTTAAAGGGGAAAGGCAATGGCAGTGCGGGTGTACTATCGAGCGCCTGGCCAGAATGACCAAATGGATGATGAAATGCTCAAAGAAATCAAGGAAGCTAACAAACGTTACAGCACAGTAATAATAATGGGTGATTTCAACTACCCCGGTATCGACTGGGTCAGTGTCACGTCAGGACATGCTAGGGAGATAAAGTTCCTAGATGAAATAAATGACTGCTTCTTGGAGCAGCTGGTTCATGAACCAACCAGAGGGGAAGCCATATTAGATCTAATCCTTAGTGGAACACCAGATCTAGTGCAAGAGATAAGGTTGTTGGGGCCACTTGGCAATAGTGATCATAGCATGATTGCCTTTGATTTAATTAGTGGAGGAGGGATAGTAAGGAAATCCACAGTACTACCTTTTAACTTTCGAAAGGGAGACTGATAAAATGAGGAAAACAGTTAAGAAAAAACTAAAAGGAGCAGTTGCAAAGGTTAAAGACGTACATCAGGCTTGGCTGTTGTTGAAAAATACTATCTTGGAAGCTCAGACCAGCTGTATTCCACGCTTTAAGAAAAGTGGAAGGAAGTCCAAAAAACTGCCAGCATGGTTTAAAGGTGAGGTCAGAGAGGCTGTTGTTGCCAAAAAAGCATCTTTCAGGAAATGGAAAAAAGAGCCAAACGACGAAACATGGAAACAGCACAAGCACTGCCAAGTCAAATGCAAGGCATTGATAAGGCAGGCAAAGGGAGAATTTGAGAAGAAGCTTGCTGCGGAAGCAAAAACGCGAAGTAAAGACCTTTTCAAGTACATTCGTAGCAAAAAACCTGTGAGAGAGTCAGTTGGTCCATTAGATGATAAAGGGGTTAAAGGAGCACTAAGAGGCGACAAGGCGATAGCGGAGAGACTGAATGAATTCTTTGCTTCATTCTTTACTGAGGAAGATGTAGGGATGTTACCCATGACTGAAGTGGTATTTAAAGGTGCGGAAGAATTGAAGGAAATATCGATACATCGGGAAGATGTATTACAACTATCAGATAAGCTGAAGAGTAGCAAATCACCTGGGCCGGATGGTATACATCCAAGGGTGTTGAAAGAACTGAAATACGAGATTGCAGACCTGCTATTAGTAATCTGTGAACTATCATTAAAATCATCTCTAATACCTGAAGATTGGAGGATCGCCAATGTAACACCAATTTTTAAAAAGGGTTCCAGGGGTGATCCGGGAAACTACAGACCGGTGAGCCTGACATCAGTACCAGGAAAAATGGTAGAAACCATCATAAAGAATAAAATTACTCAGCATGTAGATAGTCATGACCTAATGGGAGACGGCCAACATGGCTTTAGACAAGGAAGATCTTGTCTTACTAATCTGTTATGTTTTTTTGAAGGAGTGAATAATCAGGTGGACCAAGTTGAGTCGGTTGATATTGTGTATCTGGACTTTCAGAAAGCCTTTGACAAGGTCCCTCATGAGAGACGTTTGGCAAAACTAAAGAGTCATGGGATAGGAGGCAGTGTACTATTGTGGATCAGGAACTGGTTAAAAGATAGAAAGCAGAGGGTAGGGCTAAATGGCCAATTTTCCCAATGGAGAAAGGTGAATGGTGGTGTACCCCAGGGATCTGTGCTGGGTCCGCTGCTTTTTGACATATTCATAAATGACCTGGAAAGTGGAATAACGAGTGAGGTTATCAAATTTGCAGATGACACAAAACTATTTAAAGTTGTTAAAACCCAAGAGGATTGTGGAAAATTGCAAGAGGATCTTGATAAATTGGAAGACTGGGCATCAAAATGGCAGATGAAATTTAATGTGGACAAGTGCAAGGTTATGCACTTAGGGAAGAACAACCCAAACTATGGTTACACGATGCAAGGTTCCACATTAGGAACCACCACCCAGGAAAAAGATTTAGGCGTCATTGTGGAAACCATGTTAAAACCCTCGGCCCAGTGTGCAGCGGCGGCCAAGAGAGCAAATAGAATGCTAGGTATGATAAGGAAAGGAATGGAAAATAAAACAAAAGATATTATAATGCCTCTATATCGTTCCATGGTGAGACCGCACCTTGAATATTGTGTGCAATTCTGGTCGCCGTATCTTAAAAAGGATATAGCGATTTTAGAAAAGGTTCAGAGAAGAGCCACCAAAATGGTAAAGGGGATGGAAGGATACTTCTATGAAGAAAAGCTAAAAAGGTTAGGGCTCTTTAACCTGGAAAAGAGACGGCTGAGTGGAGATATGATAGAAGTCTATAAATTAATGAACGGAGTGGAACGGGTAAACGTAGATCGATTGTTTACCTTATCAGAATATAGAAAGACTAGGGGACATGCAATGAAGCTACAGGGTAAACTATTTGAGACTAATAAAAGAAAATATTTTTTCACTCAACGTGTAATCAAACTCTGGAATTTGTTACCGGAGGATGTAGTAAAGGCTGTTAGTGTAGCTGGGTTTAAAAAAGGTTTGGACAAGTTCCTGGAGGAAAGGTCCATAAACCATTATTAAGAAGGGACCCAGGATATCAATGCTTGAACCAATACAAGCATTATGGAACCTGTGTCCCTTGGGGAAACTGCTAGGTACATATGACCTAGATTGGCCACTGTTGGAAACAGAATACTGGGCTTGATGGACCTTGGTCTGACCCAGTATGTTCTTATGTAACCTTACCCGACAGCCCTTCCGCTATATCACTAACAAAGATGTTAAAAAGAATCGGACCAAGGACAGATCCGTGGGGCACACCACTGGTAACATCCTCCTCAGAGTGAGCTCCATTTACGTGTACTCTTTGTCGCCTCCCACCCAACCAATTTCTAACCCAAGCAGTAACTTTAGGGTCCATCCCTAGGGTGCTCAGTTTGTTTATAAGTCGCCTGTGAGGAACAGTGTCAAAGGCTTTACTGAAATCTAAATACACCACATCTAGAGCTCTCCCTTGGTCCAGCTCCCTGTTCACCCAGTCAAAGAAATCAATCAGATTTGTCTGACAAGACCTGCCTCTGGTGAATCCATGCTGCCTCGGATCCTGTAATCTGCTGGACTCCAGAAACCTCACTATTTTCTCTTTCAGCAGCGTTTCCAATAATTTACTCACCACCGACGTTAAACTAACCGGCCTGTAGTATTCAACCACATCCTTACTTCCGCTTTTGTGTAAAGGTACCATAAATTATCCCCAAAATCATACAGACCCATATCAAGTATTCCTTTTATGGCCAAACTTATTGAAAAAATTGTACAAATTCAACTACAAGACTTTATTGACACATTAAACCTCCTTGATGAACATCAATATGGCTTTAGACCCTTCCATGGAGTAGAAACCTTGCTAACGATCCTTTATGACACAATATTAAGAGGTATTGATAATCCTAAACAAGCCTTTATTCTTGTTTTCCTTGACATATCAGCTGCATTTGACAGTGTTAATCACTTAACAATGTTAAACAGACTTCAACAAATTGGAATTACATCTACTGTTTATAATTGGTTCAAATCATATCTATCAAACAGAACTCAAACAGTAAGAATCCACACCCAAATTTCTAACACCTTCAAACAAACTCAGGGTCTCCCGCAGGGTTCTGCATTATCTGCGCTATTATTTAATATTTACTTACAACCAGTTTGTAACATCTTTAAACGTCACAATGTTTATTATCATATCTACGCTGATGATATAATGTTCTACCTCCCATTTGAAATCCCACACCCACCTCTTCAAAAAATAACAGAATGTTTCAATGAACTAACTGAATGGCTCAAAGAACAAAATCTACTTATCAACTTTACTAAAACTGATATATTATTCATCACTAAAAATCAAACATACATACCCCCAAACACGATCACACTAGATACTCATGAAATAAATACAAAAAAAGAAATAAAATATTTAGGTGTGATACTTGACAATAATCTAAATATGGATTCACATATAAAATATCTAACTAAAAAAATACATTACAAACTCAAAACACTAAAACAATTAAGACCATTGATTCATCTACAAGACTTTATTAATATAATTCATGCTATCATCACCCCACATTTTGATTTTGCAAACACAATACTTAATGGCATTTCAAAACAAAATATTAAAAAGATACAAATAATTCAGAACATAGCTGCCAGGATGATTATGAATATAAGCCCACTTGAACATGTTACACCAATTTTGGCTGAACTTCATTGGCTACCTATTTACTCCCGAATCAAATATAAAATTCTTGTCACTACATTTAAACTTATAAATAATCTTGCACCATCGGCACTCAATACACTGATTAATATAGACATCGATAAACGATCCCAAAGAAGCAGAAACTTAAATACCTTAACAATACCAAAAGATTTCACAAAAGCCAGAAAACAAACAAATAAGAGAGCTTTCTCACACTCTGCTCCAATTCTTTGGAACAATCTACCTGACAACATTCGCCTGCTATCTGATATAAAGGAATTTAGAAAAAAATTAAAAACTCACTTATTCATATTACACTACAATACACCCTCAGAACAGAATACTCAAATAGATACAGGCTAACATTTATACATTATTATTACATACTCTATTTTCAAAATAAATATCACTAATACACTATTAACCATACCACACTCTCATTCACATGATGATTATAGATTTAAACTAACAATGTATATATGTTCTAATATGTTATACCTTTAATGTTACAACATTCCTTGTAAATTATAATTATCTGTTCTATGTAAACTGACTTGGTATATTACATACCAATTAACCTACTGTTCCATGTAAACCGCACTTGATACTAGGGAAAGAGCGGTATATAAATAACTGTTAAATAAATAAATAAATAAATGAGCCTCTCTCCAGTCCTTTGGCACCACTCCCGACTCCGAGGCATTGAAAAGGTCAGTCATTGGAGTTGCTAGAACGTCCCCAAGTTCCCTCAGTATTCTAGGGTGTATTCCATCCGGTCCCATCGCTTTGTCTACTTTAAGTTGAGCTAGTTTCTCACGAACACAGTCTTCTGAAAATTGTTCAAGATGTCCCTCGCTTCTGTTCCTATTTGTGGGTGTTTTCTGAGGTCCTGCTCCTGGTTCTTCATCTGTGAACACAGAACAAAAATATTTGTTAAGCAATTCCGCTTTATCCTTTTCAGCTTCTACATATTCCCCCCCCTGCACCCTTGAGTCTGACAATACCACTTTTGCCCTTCCTCTTCTCACTAATATATCTGAAAAATGTCTTATCCCCCCATTTTATTGCATTGGCTATTTCCTCCTCCTTTTGAATCTTTGCCTTCTTGACTACTTTGCTAGCTTCTCTAAGTTTTTCCAAATACAGATGCCTGTCTTCCTCTCTCTGTGATCTCTTGTATTTCATGAAGGCCTCCCTCTTTTTCTTCACTTTTTCAGCTACTTCCTTCGAAAACCATAGTGGTCTCCTTTTCCTTTTGCCTTTATTTACCATTTTAACAAAAAGGTTGGTTGCCCTTAAAATTCCCCCTTTCAGTTTTGCCCACTGTTTTTCTACATCCCCCAGCGGTTCCCATCCCACTAACGTCTCCCTGAGGTATTGGCCCATCTTCGCAAAGTTAGTCTTCCTAAAGTCTAAGATCCTCACCTTGGAATGGATTCTAACAGCCCTAGTCCTAATACTGAACCATACCATCTGGTGATCACTGAATGCAAAATGATCTCCCACTACAACATCAGAAACACTTTCACCATTGGTAAGCACCAAGTCCAGTATGGCCCCTTCATGTGTGGGGTCTGTTACCAATTGCCTGAATAGTTCTTCCTGTAGAGAATCCAGGAACTCCTTACTTCTAGATGATACTGAAGCAGGAATGTGCCAATCAACATCTGGCATATTGAAATCTCCTATCAGTAGCACTTCCTCTTTCCTAGCAATGCTGCGTATGTCTTCAATTAACTCTCTGTCCACCTCTTCCTCTTGTGAGGGAGGTCTGTATATCACACCAATGCAAATAGATTTCTCTTTCCCTCTTTCTAGTTTAATCCACAATGCCTCCTCTCTCCCTTTTAAGCTCTGTAATTCCAAAGCTTTAATAGTAGTTTTTACATATAGTGCCACTCCTCCTCCCCTTCTTCCTACCCTGTCCTCTCTCAATAAAGTATAGCCAGGTATAGTTACATCCCAGTCATGGTTTTCTGTGAACCATGTTTTTGTAACTGCCACTAAATCCAAGTCAGCCACTCCCACCAAAGCTTCAACATCAGGGATCTTATTTCCCATGTTACGGGCATTTATACACACTGCTTTCCATATGTTACCCCTGTTACCCATTTCCATAAAGGTATTTAATGTATCACCTACCTGGGGGCTTTCACTTACCTGGGGGCTTTCTTCACCTATCCCCAACGAATCTAGTTTAAAGCCCTCTTCAGTAGATTAGCCAGTCTACTACCGAAGATGCGTTGACCTTTCTTGGACAGATGAGAGGGGATAGGATCAGAAGAAGGTAGTAAGTTTTGGAGGAGGAAAGAAGATGAAAGGTTTCCTCTTCTGAGATCTTAGATAAGGATGAAAGGTTAACAGAGATTGAGGGGAAAAGTTGGTACTGAAGAGGGGAAGAAGCTGATCTAGTGGGGAATTGGAGTGGAATCTTGCCGTCTTTGTCATGGAAATAGTTGGCTAGGATTTGGGCAGAAAGAGAAGGAGGGGTTGGAGGTGGAGGCACCTTGAGGAGAGAGTTGAGAAGAGATGGCAGGGGTTAGAGGCAAGAGAGTTAGATGGACATAGTAGTTTTGCTTGGTGAGTGCTATGACTGACTGGAAGGAGGCAAGTATGAATTTGAAGTGAAGAAAGAAAGAGAGCGGGATTTGAGCCAAATGTGCTTGGCTGAGTGGGCATAACAGCATATATAAAGACAGCCAGGACTGAGGCACAGTGCACCTTACAGGATATGGTATGGTTGAAGCAAGAACATCCAGAGCAGAGGAGAGAGTAGTATTATAGGAAAGTATAGCCTCATCAACAGATTTAGAAGACAAGGTGGAGGAAATAGGTGAAGTGACAATGGATCAATAGCATGAAGATTCCTAAATAAGTAGGAGTCAGGGTGAGATTGAGGCGGGGAGTGATGAAGAGTGAAGCTTAGCAGGTGATGGTCAGATAAGGGAAGAACTGAGGTACGGAAATTAGAGGGTACACAATTAGAGAAGAAAACAAGGTCAAGGCAGTGACTGTGCTGATGAGTGGGGCAGAAGAGCAAAGCTGGAGGTTGAATGAGGAGGTAAGGGAAAGGAACTTAGATGCATAGGGGTCAGAGGGGTTATGAACATGAATATTAAAGTCACCAAGAATAAGAGAGGGAGAAGAAGAATCCAGAAATAAGGAAAGCCAAGAGTCGAAGTCAGTGAGAAAGGTGGAAGTGGACTTGTCAGCAGCTATTTGGATAAGTGAGGGATTAAAAAGGCGGATAGAATAGACTTCAAAGGAGGAAAAAGAGTGAGGCTGAGGTAGAAGGAGGGGTTGAAATTGGAAGGAAGCAGAAAACTGAAACCCAACACTACCACCACAGCCAGTAGCACAAAGAGTGTGGAAGAATTGGTAGCCACCGTGACAGAGGGCAGTGACCAAAGCAATGCCATCAGGGAAGAGCCACGTCTCAGAAAGAGCTAGAAGATGGAAAGCATTAGAGATGAAGAGATCGTGAGTAAAGGGGGGTTTATTAGATATGGAATGAGCATTCCATAAGGCATATGACAAGGGGAGATAGGAGGTGGAAAGGAGAGGAATATGAATGAGATTGAAATGGTTGAGATAGGAACTGTCTTGGTAGTGAGAGAAAAGTCCAGGGGGGCCAGGGTTGGGATTAATTAATTAATTTATTTATTTAAAGTTTCTTCTATACCGCACTATTCGGCATCAGCGCGGTTTACGTAGAACAAAAACATCTCAGTACATTTAAACAAGTATGAGTTTACAGATAACAGTTTAAGAACTTGGATAACTGGGATACTCTATTTGTAGAACCATTCCATTAACTATTTACATAAGATCAACAAAAACATATGTATTTCTAAGTGTATATACAACTGCATTGCTTAATTCTAGTACATTTGGGTTTTTGTTAAGCACTGGAGGTACATGTTGCAGGTGATCTATGTTACGGTGGCTGAAAGTATTCCGTGAATAAATAGTGCTTGATAGCCTTTCTGAATTGTTTAATATCTTGTATTGCTCTAATATCTGGGGGGAGTTTATTCCAACATCTAGGAGCAAAAGAATTAAATGCCCTGTTGATCGTTGATTGTGACCAATTTGTGGATTCGCTGGGTATGACTAGCATGTTTTCAGTGAGAGGTCTTCTTGCTCTTGTACTAGGTGCTTGACAGATGAGGTCAGCGATCGTTGATGGTGAAATTTTATTGAAGGCCTTGAATGTGATAAGGAGCGCTTTATAAGTAATTCTGCATCTTATTGGGAGCCAGTGTAAGTCCATTAGGATTGGCGTAATATGGTCTCTTCTTGATGCACCTACTAAGAGATGTGCCGCAGCATTCATTACAAGTTGCAGCGGGTTGATGGTGTTCATTGGTAGGCCATGTAAGACAATATTTGCATAGTCAAAGTGAGGAGTGACTATTGCCTGGAATATTGAACGGAAGTCATTCGCTTCTAACATGGGTTTTAGTTGGCGTAAGCTTTTTATCTTAAAGTAAATCGTTTTTACTGTACTTTTTATATGCTCAGTAAAATCTAGCCGTTGATCGAGTATAACACCTAGGTAGCGGATTGACTTCTTGATTGGGAGCTCAGCGTCTCTTACTTTGAGTGAAACTGGTGGGGAGAAGAGCTTGTTAATGCCTCCAGAAGATAGGAGAAGAAGCAAAAGAGTGCAAGGCAGAGAGGAGACAGCATGGCAGAAACGAGGATGAGGTTCTTTCAGAGAGAAAGGAGAGGGATGAATGAGAGGAATGAAAAGGTGAAATTCAAGAGCAGAAGACAGGGAAGAAGATAAGATGGAAGAAGAGATGGGGAAGGTTTGAAGATGTAGGTATGATGGAAGAAGGTTAAGGAGTATCAATAGGAAGAAGAAATGATGTGGAGCCGTAAACAGAGATAGAGAGGAAAGCAGAATACAGAGGAAATGATAGAAGGATTGGTCAGAGAAAGATCAAGGGATAGGGAACAGCTGGAAGAAGAAGAGGTGGTAAAAATCCGCTTTAAGAAGTGCCTATGTAGGAGGGTGAGGATCTATCAAAGAGAAAGGAGAGGGGTGAAAGCAAATTAGTAAATGCGTAAAATTACAATTAAGTAACAAATCGAAAATTAGTGAAATTGGAAAACCAAGATGATCAGTTTCTAATTAATCAAGATCAGATGGTACCAGACCTCAGGGCAGGAGGCTGTTTTGTAAATTTCTGTTCTCTTTGAGGGCAGTCTGATCTGCTCATGATTCAGTTAGTTGCCTGGTACTCAGAAAATGGCGCCATAGGTCTTAGGATGGTAGCAGATCTCAGAACAGGAGGCTATTCCTTTCTTAGGGAGGCTTTGGGATCTGCTGCGGGTTCTAAGGTGGGCATAGGCCACAGCGGCGGCAATAGATAGGTAGGCTGTAGAGGCCTACCTTGTGGTGATGGCCCCAGCACACTGTGGTGATGACTGTCTCCCTCTGAGTTTTCAGAAGATGTTGTTTAGGAAGTTGAAATAATTGGTACTTTGTCTTTATGATGTCTCTCTCTTTTTAATCTCACAGAGTTGAATTTTAAGACAAGTTGTCAGTTGTTTTGGTTTGACCAATTGAGATAAATGGGATATTGTCTCATTCCTTCATGTTCAGGGTAGGTTCTCCACAGGTTGAGGTACTCCGAGAGGCCTTTCCTGAGCACATGCTGAGCATGCTGTCTGTAAAAGGGAACCTTCAGCTGTCTACGTCGCACTCCTCCAGTGATCAAAAGGAATCAAAGACTGCCGGCTGCACTGAATTGCTCCATAGCGAGGGGATGTTGAACAGTCAGCGGTGATGTAGTAGGCAGCAGAAGGCCACACAATCCACTGTCCAATTGACCATGTGCTGCAGGTGTCAGCGGCCGTGGTTCTCTCCTATAACTGTCAGTCACCACCGGAGTGAAGAGAGCTGGGAGTGCAGATGTGCAGAGCAAGAGGACTTGATAGCAGGTGCAAGGCACTGATGGAAAGGCAGATTCAGAGGCACTTTGAGGATCTGATGACCGCCATGACATAAGAATATAAGAAATGCCATACTGGGTCAGACCAAGCCCAGTATCCTGTTTCCAACAGTGGCCAATCCAGGTCACAAGTACCTGGCAGGTTCCCAAAAGGCACACGGGTTCCACAATACTCATCCTGAGGTAAGCAGTGGATTTCCTTGGTCCTGTTTAATAATGGTTTATGGACCTTTCCTCCAGGGACTTGTCCAAATCTTTTTTAAACCCAGCTACACTAACAGCTCTTACTACATCCTCCGGTAACAAATTCCAGAGTTTGATTACACGTTGAGTGAAAAAAATATTTTCTCTTATTTGTCTTAAATAGTTTACCCTGTAGCTTCATTACATGTCCCCTAGTCTTTCTATATTCTGATAGCGTAAACAATCGATCTATGTTTACCCGTTTCACTCCATTCATTAATTTATAGACCTCTATCATATCTCCCCTCAGCCGTCTCTTTTCCAGGTTGAAGAGCCCTAACCTTTGTAGCCTCTCTTCATAGGAGTAGCCTTCCATCCCCTTTACCATTTTGGTGGCTCTTCTCTGTATCTTTTCTAATAACGCTATATCCTTTTTAAGATATGGCAACCAGAATTGCACACAATATTCAAGGTGCGGTCGTACCATGGAACAATTCAGAGGCATTATGTATTATGCCCTAGCCCATACTTTTTGAAAGAGTAAACCATTTGCATTTACCTGTTCCACACTACTCATGATTTTATAGACCTCTGCCATATTACCCTTCAACCATCTCCTCTGTTGAGCCTTAACTTTCCTAGTCTTTCCTCAGAGGGGAGACATTTCATCCCTTTATTGGTTGCCCTTCTTTGTGTATTTTCTAGTTCCGCTTTATTGTCACATCTTTCCTGGGATGCTGTTCCATACTTCTGATATTTCTTTATCCTTTCACGTTCATCCTACAACCCTCATTTAAGAGTCTCCTTTCTACTGAAAGAGACCCATCTTCTGTGCATTTAGATCTTACAAGTGCAATGTGTGTTAGCAAGTCAATGCTGATTCCTGACGATTCAGCCACTGGGGTTTCCTGGCAAGTTGTGACCAGAAGTAGATTGCCAGGCCTTTCTTCCATACAGTGAGTTTACAGCCCCTGTTATTCCAAGGTGGTCACCCATCCAAGCACTAGCCAGACCCAACCCTGCTTAGCGTCAAAATTCAGCTGGCAGCAGATTCATTCAGCACAGCTGAAGACTCTCAAGTTTGATGGCTACCAACCTACCTCACTGCTCTACTCTGCAGGCATATAGGGGGAAGGGTGGATCTGGGAGTTGAATCCAGGACGTCTCCCACCCTAAGCAAGAATTATACCCCCCTAGACCAACGGATGTATTAAATGTGTCTATAATATCTCATCTATTCAGTGTCTGTCACTGTATGCCTTCTCAAAAATTCAAATGCAAAAAAACACTCAATTCTATTAACATGGAATCAAAAATTTTTAAATTTAAAAAAAAAAACATCAATTTCCAATGCTCTATATCTATTAAATTTTCGTGTTTTCTAACATGCCGGATAAAATTACCATTGAAGTCTACCTGGTCTCCGCCAGGTCCCTTACATCCAGCCTTAGCAATTTTTTAAGAACTGGTATTAAAAGAAGTACTATCTCTAGAAAAGTCCAGTAAAAAAGTATTTTACTGCTTTGTCAAAACGGGAACAAAGAGCATTAAAAGATCTACAGCAAAGAACTGATATTGTAATAAGGAGGGCTGATAAAGGGGGAGTGGTGGTGGTGTTAAGTAGGGAATACTACTTATCAGAAGCATTACAGCAGCTACAAGATCAGACAACTTATAAAATCTTGTCAGAAGATCCAAAGTATTCTTTACAATCAGAAATTAAAGCGATTTCCCAAATGGCCCTACAAAATAGATTAATTACCCGTAAGGAGTATCAATACCTCATTATAGAGACATCCACGATAGCGAAGTTCTATACAGTTCCAAAGATACATAAAAATTTGGAAAGACCTCCTGGTAGACCGATAGTTTGTACCAGAGGTACTATATTGGAACCTTTATCTACGTTTTTGGACTCTTATTTACGTCCATTATTACCAGACATTCCATCATATATTAAAGACACCACACATTTTTTAAATATTTTACATAATCAAGGACAATGGGCAACACATACAGATATATTATTGGTCACCATGGACGTGACGTCCTTATATACAAATATTCCTCAATTAGCAGCGTATCAGGTGGTAGAGCAGGTTTTGCGTCAACGAGGAAACCTTTCAGAGGCACAGCTCACATTTTTATTACAATTAGCTATCTTGGCCATTTATCGAAATTATTTCATCTTTGAGGGAGTTATTTATCAACAAGTATCTGGGGTGGCCATGGGAGCCACTTGTGCCCCCTCAATAGCAAACGTCTACATGAGTAACTTTGAGGAACAATGCTTATCTCAGTCTCCATACGTTTCTAATGTGATTTCATGGAATCGTTATATAGATGATGTTTTCATGTTATGGAGAGGTACAGAAGCAAGGTTAACATTATTTTTGCAGTGGATTGATCAGTGTGATTACAACATAAAATTTACACATACCTACCATAAAGAGAGATTGGTGTATCTAGATGTAGTTATCAGTAGAGGGCAAGGGGAATGGATAACATCGGTCTATCGGAAGATCACGGACTGCAATACCTTTTTGCACTTTTCAAGTGCGCATCCTATAGATTAAAAGAGAGCCTCCCCTTCTCTCATTTTTTACGGTATAGACGAAATTGTTCCGAGGACGGGGATTTTAAAAGGTTATCAAAACAATTATCTGGAAATTTTAGGGAAAGAGGTTATCCCACAACAGTGGTGAAGTGAGCATACTCGAGAGCCCTGTATAATAATAGAAGTTTACTATTGGAGGCTAAAAAAATGGAAAATGTTGACTCCACTAATATCAATTTAATTACTCGTTATTCCTCATTAAGTTCAGGTATCCAGAGAATACTAAAAAGACATGGGAACATTTTAGGGGCTATTCCTGGATTAGTGGATAAAAAAATACGTTGCATATGGCAACGTAACCGGAATTTAAAAGAACAACTCGGTTCCGCTGTACTGAAATCTCTTGTTTCAACAGCAATTTCATCAGATGTGCCAAAGGGCCATAGGAAATGTGGAGGCTGTAACATATGTGACATCACCATGGAAATCAATGTTTTTATATATCAGGGATCCGCATATCCCTTAAGAAAATATACAACATGTGATTCCATTAATGTGGTGTATGTCATTCAATACCCCTGTGAACTAATCTATGTGGGAAAGACAATTCACCCCTTTAAAGTTAGAATGGGGGAACATAGGAGTCGATTAAAATGCAGGGTGAAGGAGGCACCATTGGTCCAACACTATATAGCAAAGGGACATATTTTTGAACAGTTGAGGTGTTTCTGCATAGATAGAGTGGATTCGGGTATGGCTGATAAATCGCAAGAGCAATCTCTACTGGTTAGAGAACAAAAATGGATATTTACTTTACAATCAGTGACACCTACAGGTCTTAATATTAATATTGATTGGTCATCCTGTATATGAAGACGTAATGATGTCTAAGGGAGAATGGGAGAGTAGAGCTGGACATCATACGGGAGATATTCAGAGGAGACAAAAGTTGTATAGCTTGTGTTTACTATGTTATACAAAAATAGATGTCTTTCGGGGATATTGAAAATTTTATGGTTAGAGAGGAAAATGTTAGAAAACACGAAAATTTAATAGATATAGAGCATTGGAAATTAATTACAAAAACTTTGCCCTAAAACATTAGTAAGGCGTGCACACCATCTTTTGAGAGTACTATTAAGAAATCGGAAGACGAGAATGTTTTAGCGTTATTAATGATGTGGATCACGCCCTTTGGAGGCAAGCTATAGGAATCGCCAATGGACTAGTAGGAGAAAGAGTTTGCTATAATGTCATGATGTCACCAGGGGGAGGGATTTAGACATGGCCAATAGAAGAGTGGGAGAGAGACTTTTAAATATGGAATGGCAATCCTTAGTTCGCATGCGCGGCGTTCCTCTCGAGCGACCTGAATGAAGCTTCAATATGGTAAAGTTGCAGGAATAGAGTTGTTTTTGAGGCGCGTGCAGTATCCTGGTAGGTGATTCATTGCTATATTGGTATTGGAAAGTAAAGGCGCTGTATAATAGGAATTTTTAGAGAGGGGTAGATGGGTGGTTACTGAAATGGGTTTTATTTTACAGAGATTAAAGTCGAAATTAAAGTGATTGATAATCCCCTGAGGAAACAGCTAATGTGAAACGCAGTGGAGGCGCCTGGGGGAGGCATTGGGATCGGAGAAACGGAGGACGAGTGGGAAGAAGGAATCAAAGCAGAAGCTAAGCATTTGATATTTATCAAGTATTGAAAAAATGGAGTGGTTAAGAAATCTGCAGGATAGAGTTGGTATTCAGCATTCAACATTTGAAAAATGAAATATAAGTCCCACAAACCTTCAGTTTTGGCTATAGAAGATTATAATAGATATGAGTAGGGTTTTGGAGGTCATTGATGCTATTCGGCACTAATTTGGACGAATTGTAAGTCTGAAAAGTAGTGCCAAAAAAGTCTGAGACCTCTAGAAATAAGAAGAACAGTTTAGTAAGTAACCACAAATGCTGATGTGATTTTCTTTTTAAGAAAAATTTTTAAAAAACTTTTTTGATTCCATGTTGATAGGATTGAGCGTTTGTTTGCATTTGAATTTTTGAGTTATAATCGCTCAGAGAAAGACCATAAATAACTGTATGCCTTCTGACAAAGACTGTTAACCGTGGACTGACTTTATCCGCTTTAAATTTTTTTGAAGATGCATTCTCTAGAATTGCACACAGTATTCCAGATGAAATCTTAACAGAAAATTATGCAGAGGTGCTATTGCCTCCTTTTTCCTGTTGTCATTTCATTCCCTATGCATAAAGGCATCCTTTAGGCATTTGCCATCGCTTTCTGTCTGGCCACATTAAAGTCATCAAATATGATCACCCCTGGTCGTCCTCAAGAACTTCACCCCCTATACTCTGTCACTCCATTGGGCTTTTGCAGCCCAAATTTCTCAGTCTGCATATTTTTTTAGCATGAAATCCTAGATGCTGAACTCTAATCATTCCTAAGGCTTTGTGAAATCCCACCTTATCTTTCCTACACCTTCCAGTATTGACTATCCTGTTGCATTTTAGAATCACCCAAGAAAAGGCAGACTTTTCCTGTCAGCTCATCTGCAATATTTCAAAAGATTGATTAATATCAGCTTCCATCTCCCTTCACATTTCTACCATAGGCGGCTTGAGCCAAAGACTGAGGATTCAAGGACCCTGTGTTTCTGCCTTTAGGCTCTAGGAGTTTGCTTGTGAAAGTAGGCAAAGCAGGAAGATCCCCCAGGACATAGTAACAATAGTAAATGATGACAGATAAAGACCAGTATGGTCCATTTAGTCTGCCCAGTAAGATGGCAAGAATTGGTGCACCTGCTGCTCCATGCAGGCCACCCCTCCCCATGTCTTTATTTTAGGGGTGAACCCACTGCTCCGTGTAAGACACCCCCCGTATGTTGGGAAGTTAGTTAAGTTTATTTTGATTTTATCCTGTTGCTGTAAAGGGATCCACTGTGTCTGTCTCATGCCATTTTGAATTCTGTCACTGTATTTGCCCCCAACACTTCCATTGGGAAGGCATTCCAAGCATGCACCACCCTTTCAGTGAAAAAGTATTTCCTGACATTGCCTTTCAATTTACCCCCTTGCAGCTTCATGTTATGCCCTCTAGTTTTACAGCTTCCCCGTCTTTGGAAGAGGTTTGTTTGTTCATTATTTCTCTTTAAGTATTTAAAGGTCTGAATCATATCTCCCCTGTCCCTCCTCTCCTCCAGAGTGTACATATTTAGGTCTTCAAGTCTTTTCTCATAAGGCTTCTGATGCAGGCTCCAAATCATTTTGGTCGCCTTCCTCTGAACAGTTTCCAGTCTTTTTATATCCTTTGCAAGATATGGTCTCCAAAACTGAAGACAGTATTCCAAGTGAGGCCTCATCAGTGACTTATACAGTGGCATTAGTACCTCTTCCCTTCTGCTGGTAATTCCTCCCCGTATGCAACCCAACATCTTCCCGGCTTTTGCCACCGCCTTGTCACACTGTTTTGCCACCTTGAGATCCGCAGAAATAATCACACCAAGGTCCTTCTCCTGGTCTGTGCACACCAACCTCTCGCCCCCCACCGCGTACATTTCCCATGGATTTCTGCTTCCGAAGGACAGGTGTGAAGGATCTATGCAGCCAGTAGGTGCCACTGTGCCAGTGTTGCCAGATGTAGGAGAAGAGAGGATGTGGACTTTCTAGAACATTGCTTTTGCGTATCGGTAAAAAAAGAGGGTCTGAGGTATAAAACACATTTATTTAAGTCAAAGAACAGAGTCTCAAAAACAGTGGCTAGGCTGTCTCAAAGCTGCTGTTAAAGTTTTGTTAATGGCATAGTAAATGCTCAGTATTTTGAATTAACATGATTGTATTGCATCTAAACGAGTTGATTTTCCTAATTTTGCATTTTATCATCTCATTTACTTTTAAGCACATTAATGAAAAACTGCTGTAGTATCTTTAATGCAGGTTATGTGCTAATGTGTACCTTCAAAGCAGCTAAGTAAATAAACTCCACCCCAAATTCATTCTCTTTTCAGACTCTACTTGCTTTATTCACTTTCACCTTTAACAAAGTGTAAGGGTTTGTGTCTGCTTTTTCCTCTTCCCCTCCTTTCCGATTGGTGCGTAATATACTGTATAACTGGGCAATGTTTAAACACTGCAGTTGGCGCTTTTTTTTTTTTTTTATAAACACCGGCCTTAGCATAGTTGGCACCAGTATCTGGATAGTGACTGGTGCTGAATATCTGGATTCGACCTTGTCCGCCTGTTGCTGTTTGAATAGCGGTCAGTTATCCGTATAGCATTTAGGACAGCTCCCTATGCACCCCCCCTACTTTTGTCCATATACCGACCTGGATAGTGCCGAGGCAATGAGCGGTGAAACTTGCGAGTTGTGCCTTTGAACATCATGGTCAGCAGGTCTTACCTAGTTAGGAAATGCTGCTAAACGCATAATTCCCATTGAACATCTGGTGTGCTGGCTACTGTCCTATGTAATTTTCTGATAGGTGCACAGACAAAACATAGCCTTTCTTACACCAAGACTGATACATTTTTTAATGTGATAAGCACATGTATTGTTGCTTGTAAGCTTTTGTATAATATTTGTTTTTTATGCATCATTGCTGGTTTGTGCATCTAATTATTGTAAACAGAGATCATAGCATTTTACAGTGGTAGCAGACTAAGGCTATAACATTCTTAATAACAAAATAAGACCGATGTCTGGTTTTTCAGATTTCCTGTTTGAACATAAGGCTGCAGTCTGTAACTAGGCATGTGTTTTCAAGGCAGAGATGACGACAGACTTAATTTAGCCCTGAATTATGACTGTTGCTAGATTCATTTTAAAGCACATTTACTGAAGAATTGCCCATAAATTTAATTTTTTGTTGGACTTTCAATTTCACAGTTACTAGCCCAGCATTAACCAGTCACCACTAGGTCCATTTTACTTTTATTATAACAAACTTTCTTTAAAAATTATTTGCCACAGAAACAGCAAACTGCATAATATCTAATAGTAAATTCTCACTCAAAGAACCCCATATATAAATGCATTCCAACACCACAGATGTTTCGAATCCTTAAAAAAACTTTACAGGTTCTGCTTCAAGGACTTTACTCATAAATATCTTGTTCCACTGTTCCACTTCAGCTTTAGCTTCCAGACATTCTCGGGCTCAGTGCAGCTTAAAAATAAAATGGCCGCAGCGTTCTTTTAAATGATCTGATTGGCAACTCAAAATCTTCTGATCTTAAAGGGACCCAGATCCTTAAATCAAGGTATGCAATTCTATCTCCGCCTTTAAGCCCTTCAGATAAACCTTCTGAAGTTTGTAAATCCAATACTGTTCTCTATAATTTAATCTTGCCACTCGATCCTCACCCCTCTAATCCGGAGGAACAAAATCAATGATTCTCCATCTCAAGTCCAGAAACATATAGTTATGTGGCATGCAGTGATCTGCTATGGGGGAGGACATCATGTGAACAGCTCTCCTGAAGTTAAGTTTTAATCATTCTCTTGATATGGTCCCTATACAGCAGTGGGCAAGGGCAAAGAATAATGTACACCACAAACATAGTAGTGCATGAAGTTCTATAGCGAGCCTAAACATTCCAGGACATAGAAGGATTCTTCCAAACTTCACCTTCAATTGTTGATTGACATAAGTCACACCCACCACAGGAAAAATGAGTTTTTGGGCCAATCCCTATACTTGTACCCACTGTCCAAGTCAATGACTTTGTGACCAAATCATCTATACTTTTGCCTTTCTTAAAGGTGATGATCAGGTGGCCTACAAAAAAATCATGTGAAGTCAAAATTTCCCAGTGTTTATGAATTCATAGATGCTACCGAAGAAGCTTGTACCATATACATACCAGTTGATCACTCTGCTTATGTGCTCTATGGGATAACAATAAATTTCTGTGAGCATACAGTGCTCATAAGAAGGCTCTCTTAATGACAGCCCTAGGATAACCTCTTTGGAGGTACAGTATAATTGATGTTTGAAATCATCCACCATTGAGCAAATGCGACACCAATGAAAAAATTAACTCACAGGCAAACCTGTTTTCAACCCATATGGATGATGATGACTTTCAAACTTTATCAGATTATTCCTTTCAAGAGTCTTCCTATATAATGTCAGGACAAGGGAGGTATAATTCTTGACAATCCTGACATCCAAAAAAGGTATAGAAGATATCTCCACATGACTCTGGAACGGTAAATTGGCCTTACAAGTACTGATCCAATTCAGAAACTCTTGTAATTTTTCCATTTGGCCAATCCAAATAGAAAAAATATCATCCAAAAATCTACACCACAAGGGGATATGTGGCATTCATTTGGACCTATAAATAAATTTCTCTTCAAAATGGACCACATGGAGCCTGATCCCCAAAGGGGCACGTCCGAGCGTCTGGACAGCCAAACACAGGATGGGCCAGATTGTATCTGATTCTGCACCGTGGAAGCAAGATGCTCCTGTGGATGCAGGATCAAGCACTGAGACAGCCCAGCAATGCCCCCATCCCAAAGTGCAGGACATCCCACAGCATCCCATCCAGCCCACCCTATGCTCCTGCTGGTGTGCTGATGCCAAGGCATCCTGTTGCCATGACAATGGGACGCCCAGCAGGAGTGCTGACAGTCCTCCACAGCCAGAATGTGGCTTTCCCCGCAGCCCAATCCTCGGTAGGGTCTTCCAGGGCTGGGATCGGGCGGTGGTGCCTCACCTTCTGCGGATGCTGGGGGACTGCCGGGCCGGTCTGCTGCCATCGCTGCTGCTTATTTCACCTCTGAGGTGGAATAAGCAGCACAGCCATCTTCCATCCGCCGGACATACAGGGCCATGACCTGCCCTCACTCTATCCACTCTCCGCCTCCGTGACACCCCGGTCCAGATCTCTCCACATTACGGCTGTGTTCATGCAGGGAGATTGCGTGCTGGAAATTGGGCCAGACGGATAGCGGGGCTGCACATCCCAGCAGGACTTACAGCTCCGCTATTCGCATCTCTGGATCGGGCCTATAGAATGTGGCAACCGATGGTGCCACAATCGCTCCCATAATGATGCCATATTTCTGAAGAAAATAAACTCTATCATAATAAAAATAATTCTTACATAACACCATCCGTAACAGTGACATACATCTGCACCATCATCAAGGACCACAAGATTCAATACACCATATATGCACATAATGATATTCACACCAATCAAATTGGACAACCCAGACTACTCCAGCCTAGCCAACTGCTTCCAACAAATGGCAACTTGACTTCAGGAAAACAATCTTTCAATAAACTACAACAAAACTGAATCTCTATTCATCTCAAGAAACCCCCCATTTTCACCCACAACTACCATCAAACTAAATGACATCACAATACCAGTAAAACATGAAGTAAAATACCTGGGAGTGACGCTCGACAAGGACCTTAACTTACAATCCCACATTGCCAAAACCACGAAGAGCGCTTACATCAAAATGAGAACAATCAGAAGGCTCAAACCCATCCTCGCTCAGGAGCATTTTCGAACAGTCTGTCAAGCCCTCATCATTCCCACACTAGACTACTGTAACCCTATCTATCAGGGGCTACCAAAACAGTCTCTTAGACCTCTACAGCTAGCACAGAACACCGCCGCACGCATCATAACAGATTTCTCAGGACACGACCACATTACTCCCATCCTGTACCACCTGCACTGGCTCCCAATCAGCTCTCGAATCCATTTCAAAGTACTTATAAACATTTTCAAAATAATACACAACCTCTCAGCTAACAGCCTATAACCACTCATTAAAACCGACCGCAGCATAAGACCAAGAAGAAAAGGAACCTTGGATACCATCAGCCCACCAAAGGAATTCGCCAAAACAAAACAGGCCACGTCAAGAAGGGCACTTTCCCTGGCAGTGCCCGCACTATGGAACTCTCTCCCCGACCATCTAATATCAACCAAAGACCTCGAGGACTTCAGAAAGATGCTTAAAACAACTTTATTTATAGAACACTACAAGGACTTCACCTGAACTAATTCCTATGTGCAGTACCTACAATTCTCTGTAGGTCTTGATCTTAGATCACCTTTGTACATGGCTCTAATCTTGTATATATGTATATTGCTCACTTTGTATATAGCTCACCGGTAAAATCTAGCACTCTGCACTCCACATCACTCTTCTTAATCTCCCACTCCATGCTACTGACCACACAATTATCTTGATTGTTTGATATCCTAAACCGCTTTGATTTAATGATAAAGCGGTATATTAAATCCATCTAAATAAAATAAATAAATATTCCTTCAAGATCCTAGGGGATGCAACTTCACCCCAATCCAGATCTTGAATGACTTGCAATGCCTCCCCTTGATCCACATTTGTGTATAACAAAATGTTATCCAATGTAACAAGCCAAACATTTACCCTCAGGTCATTCATTGTAGCCAAAACATTCAACTTTTGAGTAGTATCATGAAGATATGAAGCTGTTTTTTTTTTAGCCAATGAATTAAAAAAGAAAACAGGAAAAAATAGTGTCTCAAAAACTGAAGCTATCTCCAACACTATAGGACAGCCAGGGAAGGGGAGGTACTGTTCCGTCAATGATTTATGGATCTTTGGGACTGTATACAGAACAGGCACTCGAGGGTGTTTCTGCAACAAAATTGCTGTTCTTTAGCAGTCAAAAAAAAAGCAGTTATATCTTCCTGAATCAATAATTTAACCTTCATTTGCAACTCTATTGTAGGGTCTTTTTCTAACTTGATATAATACTGGGTGTCCAGAACTGAACAAGAATACCTCGTGGATAATGTTCCTTTGATAACATGAGGAGGGATCTGGCTAAGCTTGAAGAATGGTCTAGAATTTGGCAACTGGGATTTAATGTTAAAAAATGTAAGGTCATGCATTTGGGCTGCAGCAATCCAAGGGAGCAATACAGTATAGGAGGTGAAGTACTTTTGTCCACTAAAGAAGAGCGGGACCTAGGCGTAGTTGTGTCCGATGATCTTAAAGTAGCTAAACAGGTAGAAAAGGCGACGGCAAAAGCTAGAAGGATGCTTGGGTGCATACGGAGAGGAATGGCTAGCAGAAAAAAGGAAGTGATAATGCCTCTGTATAAGTCTTTGGTGCGACCTCATTTGGAGTATGGTGTGCAATTCTGGAGACCGCACCTTCAAAAGGATGTGAACAGGATGGAGTCGGTGCAGAGGGTTGCTACTAAGATGATTAGTGGTCTTCATTATAAAGCATATGAGGACAGACTTAAGGATCTTAATATGTACACCTTAGAGGAAAGGTGGGGTAGAGGTGATATGATTGAGATGTTTAAATACCTCCGTGGCATAAATGTTCAGGGAGAGAGCCTCTTTCAATTGAAAGCAAGTTCTGCGACGAGGGGACATGGGATGAGGGTGAAGGGAGATAGATTCAGGAGTGATATGCGGAAATATTTCTTTACGGAAAGAGTAGTGGATCCGTGGAATAGTCTCCCAGTGGAGGTGGTAGAGATGAGGACAGTAACTGAATTCAAAAAAGCATGGGACCAACACAGAGGATCTCTAAAGGTAAAAAGTGGACTGTTGTAGTTGTTATGGAAGGACAGACTAGATGGGCCTTGTGGTCTTTTTCTGTCATGTTTCTATGTTTCTATGTTTCTATTATTCCCACACCCTTGTCAGTCTTGCGAATAACTATATGCAGGGGCGGCGCAAGGCAATCTGCTGCCTGAGGCGAAGAATGAGATGGCGCCCCCCCCCCCTTAGAGGGGGGCGGGGCTTTTTCAGAACTCCAATCAGGGACTGAACCATACCAAAAAGCCAATTAGATTATATGGAGAGAATGCAGGATGTTTGCACACAGGGCCGTACCAAGCTGCAATCGCGCTCTGTGCAACCTGCAGCTTGGGCGCGCACCCCTCTCCTCCCCCCATACCTCTGTCCAGTGCTGCCTGCTGTTTCCCTGCTGCTGCCACCCTCTGTTTTTTTCACAGCGGCACTGGCAGCAGGGAAAGAGCAGGCAGCGCTGGACAGAGGTATGGGGAGGAGGAGGAGGGCATGCGCCCGATCTGAAAGGTGCCAGCACTTTAAGCAGATCTGTCCCTCCCTGCTCTGACATCGCGTTGGAGGAGGGGGGGATCAGACCTGCTAAAAGTGCTGCAAAAAAGGCTTGGGGGCGCATTTCAGCTGCCTGCTGTTGTCCTGCCAGCGGTTATGGTTCTTGCTTTTTCTTTTTCAACATATATTTTACATCCACAGTGGGTGCAGAGTAGAACCAGGACATTCACCCACAGAACTCAATATTTTAAAAAAAATCTGATTCTGATCATCTCACTAACAACAACCACTATTCTCCAATACCAGGCATATTGTGAACTAATACAAAACGCTATAACAAAGAGCAAACCTACCATACCATACCATACCATATCAGCACAAACTTCCAAAACTGACATAAGGAGCCCATCCAAAAAAGCGTCACTGTAAATACTACAGTGGGCCCTGGAACATCCATACACCTAACTGAAAAGCTGTGCAATATAGATCTTTATGTACAAACTCCATGTAACAGAACACCTGGCCTCAGTCGCACACTCACAACATCGACTCTCACCAAGTACAGAATGAGTAACCATAATCTGAAATAAAAATATGTAGACAAATTTTAAACTGAAACCCCAAGAAGCAAGAGTCCACATGCAGGCAACATCAGATAAATAAGAGATGCAGTTCCCCAATACTGTGTAAAATATAAAGATAGCACAAAGTCCAATCACTAAAATTATTTTTTCTACCTTTGTTGTCTGACCAATTTATTCTCTGATCATGCTGGTCCCGATCTGAGGCTTCTGCTTTCCTGTCTTCTCTTAGCTCTCTTTCTGTGGTCTATGGTACATCTGCCATTTCTTATCTCTTTTGTTTTCTTCACTTCTTTCCATCAGCCTATTTCCAGTCCCTGTAACCCTTCCCAGTATCAGCCCCTTTCAAATCCTCCCTCCTGGTACCTTCCAATGTCAACTTGCATTCCCATGACTGCCACTGGTGTCCATTCCCTTCCAGTCCCCCTCCTTCCCCACTGTCAGCTCCTTCTAGTCCAAATACCATGGCAGCCCCTCTCAGCATCTACTCCCTTCCAGTCCCATTCTCCCATCCCCTCGCATCAGCCCATTTGTAGCCCTAGCCCCCAGTTTTCTTCCAAGGCCAGCAGCTCCCCTCCCCACCATCAGCTCATTCCCAGTTGAAGCCCCCCCAATCAGCTCACTTCCAGTGCTAGTCCCCCCTCAACCCCATTACCAGTGCTAGCCTCCCCTAGTCAGCCCATTACCAGTCCTAGCCTCCCCTAATCAGCTCATTTCCTGTACTAGTCCCCCCTCAGCCCATTACCAGTGCTAGCCTCCCCTAATCAGCCCATTACTAGTCCTATCCCCCATCAGTCCATTACCAGTCCTAGCCTCCTTTAATCAGCCCATTTCCAATCCTAACCTCCACAGTCTGCTCATTTCCAATGCAAGCCCCCCCATCAGCCCATTACTAGTCCTAGTCTTCCCTAATCAGCTCATTTCCAGTGCTAGTCCCCCCTCAGCCTATTACCAGTGCTAGCCCCCTCCTAATCAGCCCATTACCAGTACCAGCCCCTAACTCAATTAGTTCATTCCTAGTCCTAGCCTTCCCTAATCAACCCATTACCAGTCCTAGCCCCCCCAATCTGTCCAATACCAGTGCTAGCCCCCCATCAGCCCATTATAAGCCTAACCCGCACTGTCTCTTCCCTCTGTCCAGAATTTATCCCCTGTCTCTCCCCTTTGTCCAGCATTTGCCCCCCTGTCTCTCCCCTTTGTCTAGTACTTGTCCCCTTGTCTCCCCCTTTGTCCAGTATTTGCCCCCTGTCTCCCCTTTTGTCCCCCATCTCTCACGTTTGTCTCTCCTTGTCCTCCTCCTGTCCCCACTCCCTCCACCTGCACTTCTCATCCGGCAGCGGTGGGGGCACTCTGGCTATTTTAATTTTAGATTTTGCTGCCTCTGCCCTGCCTCTTCCTTCCCGCTGCATTTTTTTCCTCAAGAATGCTTGCAGCAAAAAGAAAAAAAAAAAAAAAAAAAGCGGGAAGGCAGAGGCAGGGCAGAGGTGGCAAAATCTAAAATTAAAACAACCGGAGTGCCACCGCCGCACAAATCAGTCTGATCGCTTGCAGCACTCCAGTTGTTCCTGATGGATGAAAGGGAACACTTGTCAGTTCCCTTCCAGCCTCCTCCTTCCCCAGTGTCAGCCCCTCTTCCCTAATGTCATCCCCATTGCAGACCCCACCTTCCCTTCACGTCAATTCCCTTCCAGCCCCCCTGTCAGCCCAGGTGCAGACCCCACCTTTCCCTTGTCAATTCCCTTCCAGCCCCCTCCCTCGCCCCTCATGTCAGCCCTCCCGCCCTCATGTCAGCCCCGTTGCATACCTCACCTTTCCCTTGCCCCCTGTCCCCCTCCTCCCATCTCCCCATGTCTGCCTGCTACTGCCCCCACTGTAGTTCCTGTGCCTCCTTCTTCTGCAGCCGTGGCTCCCTGCCTCTTAGGGAACCGCAGCTGTGCTGGTGAAGCTGGTGCGGAGCCTTCCCGTCTCTCGGAGGGCTCCGTGCAGTGGGGCGGGACAATGCCTAACGGAGCCCTCCGAGAGACGGGAAGGCTCCGCACCGGCTTCACAGCACAGCCAAGGTTCCCTAAGAGGCAGGGAGCTGCGGCTGCAAAAGAAGAAGTTAGGCGGAGAGTTTGCCGCTGCCGAGAAGCGGACTCGGCAGCGGCAGCAACAACTTGTGCGCTTTTTTTTTTTTTTTTAAAACTTGAAGGCGAAGTGAGGCAGCTGTTTTGGGGGCATTTGCCGCCCTCAAAACTTTGCCGCCTGAGGCAGCCGCCTCACTTCGCCTCATTATAGAACCGCCCCTAAATATATGGGAACTTAATACTGAATATTATGCAGTATCTTCTCTTCCCAGAACTCTCCCAGGATCCCCATATAGTGCCCCATCATCCTGCACAACCTTATCTTCTCCAAAAGGAATATCCTTATGAATAAGGATAGCAACCCCAACTTTCTGTATCTTAGGTGGAGCATAAAACTTCGCAACTCAATCCTGTTTCAGCTTCCTATGTTCCACATCATTTAAATAGGTTTCTTGCAACATAGCTGTATGCATTTCTTGTTTCTTTAAATGCATCAAAATTTGCTTCTCTTACCTGAAGAACCCACCCCAGTCACTTTCCACCTTACCTGCCATTCCATCAAGCACTCCTCCATTCATTCCCACCTCATCTACACAATCCCAACCGGCACCAACCCTTCATGCTCCACTCATCCCTCCCTCCCTTCCCCACCCTCTCAAGACCTCCCCCCCTACCCCTCATCTCCCGCAATCATCAATGCAGACCCTCCGGAGGAATGCATCATTGCTAGGTAACACATCAAAATGCCCGTTGTAGCAACATCCAAAGCCATCCCTAACCCCCAACTACAGTTCCTCAATCCACACACACTCCTGCAAATTCACCAGCCTAACCTCACCCAAGCTCACCCTCCCCTTTAATCACTTCAAACAACCAATCAAAATCCTTCTATCCCACATCCATATATTACAACATCACTGCTATCAAAGTACATAAGAACATAAGATATGCCATACTGAGTCAGACCAAGGTCCATCAAGACCAGTATTGTCTTTCCAATAGTGGACAGTCCAGGTCACAAGCCCTAACAAGTTCCCAAAAAGACACACAGGTTCCACAATGCTTGTATTGGGGCAAGCAGTGGATTTTCTGAGTCCTCTTTAATTATGGTTTATGAACCTTTCCTCCAGGAACTTGTCCAAACCTTTTTATTTATTTATTTGACTGTTTTTTTTTTTGTTTTTTTTTAATACCGCTATACTAACAGTGTTTACTACATCCTCCGGACACGAATTTCAGGGTTTGATTACGTGTTGAGTGAAAAAATATTTCCTCTTATTATTAAATGGGCTACATTGTAAGCCTCTCCTCATAGGGATATCCTTCCATCACCTTTACCATTTTGGTGGCTCTTCTCTGTACCTTTTCTAATTCCACTATATCCTTTTTAAGATATGGCGACCAGAGTTGTACACAATATTCAAGGTGCGGTCACTCCATAGGACGATACAGAGGCATTATAATATCCTTTGTTTTATTCTCTATTCCTTTCCTTATGATTCCTAGCATTCTATTTGCTTTCTTGGCCACCACTGCACACTGGGCGGAGGTTTTCAATATGTTATCCAGTATGACGCCCATATATTTTTCCTGGGTGGTGGCTGTTAATGTGGAACCTTGCATCGTGTAACCATAGTTTGAGTTGTTTTTTCCTAAGTGCACTTGTCCACATTAAATTTCATTTGCCATTTGAACGTCCAGTCTTCCAATTTATCAAGGTCCTCTTGCTATTTTCACAATCCTCTTGTGTTTTAACAACTTTGAATATTTTTGTGTCATCTGCAAATTTGATTACCTCACTCGTTACTCCCATTTCCAGGTAATTTACGAATATGTTAAAAAGCAGCGGACCCAGCACCTATCCTGGGGTACTCCACTATTCACCTTTCTCCACTGGGAAAATTGCCCATTTAGCCCTACTCTCTGTTTTCTATCTTTTAACCATTTCCTGATCCACAGTAGTACACTGCCTCCTATCCGATAACTTTTTAATTTCGCCAAGAGTCTCTCATGAGGGACCTTGTCAAAGGCTTTCTGAAAATCCAGATATGCAATGCGTACCCCAGCAACCTGCTCCAAACCGCACTTGTAAATATTTCACTCACACATTCCCCACTGACAGCAAGGATCATCCCAGCCTCCCACCTGTATACCATATTATAACCAGAACCCAATATCATAAGCCATACTTCATAACATAAAAAAAATCACAAACCCTACTTCCCCTCCTACCCCCCCCCCCCATTCAGAAGCTGGTATCCCACCATAAATCAACATGTATATAAGGGAATCCATACTCCCCTGCCCCTTCAAACATTACAACCAGTACACCCATCAAATATTACAAAAAAGGAGAGGGGGATGGGATACCCCCCTTCTGGAAGTGTCCATAAAAACAAAATGTCCAGCAAAAGAACCTCCATATGGATCGCCCAGGTTGAAATAAAGTCACTCCTTCGGGGATAAAGATAGTTTGCCTTGACAGATGACTCTATCCAAAATCCTATGTAACATCAATTGTCACAGTGTCCGACTCATTCTAAGTTCTAAACCTTCAGTAATTTCATTCAGTGAACAGAAAAAAATACACCCTTCCAATCCTCCCTTCAAGATATAGACTGCTGCATGCCATCTTAGCGGCTGCTTCAGCCAGCAACACCCCACAGAGACCCATTTTGGCTGCATCTCTCTGGGAAAGATGCCCGATTTTCCTTTGTATAGCATGATCCATACCAGCTTCTTTCAACATCTGAATGGCCTCATCAAAGTGTAAGTGCTTTTTAATATTTTTTGTTTGGAATTAAAAAAAATATATATATACTTTGAGACCTTGGAATCCATGATTACAGGGTTCAGGAAGATGACCCGGTACTTGAGAGCTGTTGCTGTAATGACTGGGCTGAATAGGAAAGGGATGAAAAAAATCCCCTGGTAGCTATGAATGAAGGCTCATTTTGTCAGAGCCCTGGAAAGGCCAGTTGGATACAGCTGAAAGAGGCAAAGGGCAGGATGAATTGGTAGGTTGAACAATCACAAAAGGTTTTGGGTGCCAAATTGATTTGATCTGATTTATTCCTTTGATATGCTGCTAACAACATCCAGTAACATAGTAAATGACGGCAGATAAAGACCAGCATGGTCCATCCAGTCTGCCCAGCAAATATACGGCAAGAGTAGGTGCACCCGTCGTTCTGTGCAGGCCACCCCTCCCCATGTCTTTGTTTAGGGGTGGACCCACCACTCCATGTAGGACACCCCTATTTGTTGAGAAGTTAGATGGTTCCGTTTATTTTGTTTTATCCTGTTGCTATAAAGGGATCCGCAGTGCTTGTCCCATGCTGTTTTGAATTCCGTCACTGTGTTTGGCCCCACCACTTCCATCGGGAGAGCATTCCAAGCATCCACCACCCTTTCAGTGAAAAAATATTTCCTGACATTGCCTTGCAATTTTCCACCTTGCAACTTCATGTTATGCCCTCTAGTTTTGCAGCTTCCCCGTCTTTGGAAGAGGTTTGTTTGTTCATTGTTCCTCTTTAAGTATTTAAAGGTCTGAATCATATCTCCCCATCCCTCCTCTCCTCCAAAGTGTACATATTTAGGTCTTCAAGTCTCTTCTCATAGGGTTTCTTACGCAGGCTCCAAATCATTTTGGTCGCCTTCCGCTGAACAGTTTCCAGTATATACTGTGGTTCACAATAAAACCAATTCCTTACAATAACAGCAATAGAAATTTAGAAATAAAGACATCTAAATAAAAATACACATCATTCCACCCACTAAACCTATCCACCTCCTATAGAATCATCCCTTACTTCCCTCCCCCTATCCAACCCTGCTCTTTTTGTTTGTGGGTCTCAGTTCCCATTCCTCAGCAAAATTGCATTCTGCACCCCACACCAAATAAGTTGACTTAAGTATTTCAGTTAATCCAGGGCTGCAGTGCTTTAGAAGTTAGAATCATATTAGCACATTTCTGCTTGCATAACTTGGAAAAAAAAGTGTTTACTATTCAGTCTTATTTTAGCATGTACTTATATCTTCATCACTAATATCTAAATTAAACCATTATACATAGAGTATAACTCGTATAACATAGGTTTCCATTGTGAACCCTTTGAAAAGTGCAATCACACTGCAGTTCCCTCTATGCAGGGTGCTAAATTATTCCATGCACCTGAGAGATATCTGGAAACACAGTGTACATTGAGATTCTTTACAGTCCACATGTGCCGCAGGACTAAGAAGAGGGGAAAAATCAAAGGAAATACTCGTATACTAATGTTCAGAGCACCAAGAATCACATCGGTCCTTGAGAAAACTGGACTCTGCAAGTTAATGTCTGTTACTGGCCCACCACCCAAGGATGTCATTGTGCCTGAGCTTTTGAGACTATATTGATGCCTTCTTTAGACCCGTGACTGCAGCTCTCATCTGTAGTATCTTGTCGGCCACAGAATGGCATTATGATCTGAAGAGAATCTTCCTACACTAAAGGAAGTTCACAGACTTCAGGAAACTATTAAAGACTCACTTATTCACTGAGCATTTCCACAACCCACCAGTCATCTAAGACATTACCTATAACACAGACAGAGCTGTAAATAGTTAATTGTTAAATGTAATCACTGTTAACAATTTTGTACATAGTTCTAATGAAACGTTTTATCTAAACAAGTTCTGTTCCATGTGAACCGCCTTGAGAAACAAAGGCAGTATGTAAAAAATGTTACATAAATAAATAATAAATAAGACTGCAGCACCCTCGTACCTGTCCTAGATGTTAGCACCATTGAAAGACGACTCTGTTAGTGGAAATAACTTCTATTGTTGCTGCACTGTTTGCTTTTCTATAGCATGAAAAAAATAAGCTGCTCTTAGATTGGAATGAATGCCTTTAATTTTCTTCATAAAATAACTGATTCAATGGCTTTAGACCTAGCGTCTTAAACAAAAAGATATATTACTTTTTGTTACACAAATGGAAGGAGTCGGCCATTGTTTAGGCAACCTAATGGATGCTTAATTGGTCTGTATGATAATTGTCAAGGGTACTTTTAGTTTAATGGTGTTTCGTGCTGTGGCAGTGACTCTGTAAACTAAATATTACATCACAGTGAGCTTTCTTGAGCAAATATTGTTAGATGATTTAAACAGAGGGAGCAAAATAAACAGGCTTTTGAATTTACTCATCCTAATGTCCCCACATTTGCCTAGCTTAGAATGACAAGCCTCTGTATAGCCATCCCTACAAAGGAAGGACGGGCTGCTAGATAATACCAGCTGCATGTTTCTAGTCTGCTATCCTTGGCAAATGGATAGACTAACAATAGCACAGAGCTCTTGCACTGTAATTAAAATAATGCTTTCATTTATGATACATTTTTATATAAAGGAAAAAAAACTCACAAAATACCTTATGTGACAGAATCCAGAACATAAGGTTGATGTCATTTGCATAATTATAATTTCCAGTGCGTGTAGGAGAGTATAGCAGCTAGTACCAGCTACCGTGCTGTAGTCTCCTGCAGATGACCTACATGGCTGGCAAAAGGAATTGAATACAGGTCATGCAATGCATCTTTACAGCAAGGAGGTAAACTCAAAAGCTATGCCAGGAAATATGTTTTCCATGGAAAGGATGGTGGATGCCTGGAGTGCCTTCCCAGTAGAGGTGGTGGGGCAAAAACAGTGGTGGATTTCAAAAAAACATGGGTCAGACACAGAGGAGCCCTTTATAGCAGGTGAATATCAAAGCAAACTTAAGTAATTTTTACTCTTCAAAAAATAGAGGGGGCAACCTACATGGAGTGGCGGGTATATTTATTATTTATTTATTTATTTATTATTTAACAGTTTTTATATACCGCACTATTCATCATCAGTGAGGTTTACATTAAACAACAAGTACCTATCAATATAAAACTGACATAGGTTTACAGATAACAGGGAAGGTAACTGGGGGTAAACCGGGGATAACTATATACAATCAAACAGGTAGCATCAAGGCTTGGTATTTGCCGAGATGCAGTACTTTCCGCATTTTTAAAATCCTCGCAACCTCACTGGCAGACTAGATGGACCATGTAGGTCTTCATCTACCATCTACCATCTTCATCTACCATCATTTACTATATTACTATATATAGAAGGTCCTTTGTGGTATTCGTCCTACAGCTGAAAACTATAACATCTTATTTTATTTACTGAATTTATATACCATGCATCGAAAATTCTGGATGCCTTACAACAAACATATCTATCTCATATTGCAATAACAATTCAAGCAATACAGATTTCCCCTCCCCCCCATCCCTTCCTTCCATTATCTTTAGTTATTCCAGTGAGAAAGGGAAGTTGCTGTTCAGCTGCAACTCAGTTTTCTGAGGTAAAGAGTGACAGCAGGGTTGTCAACTATCAGTAAATGTACTGACTGTAAATATCCTACTCCTCCCACCCCCACCTCAAGAGTAATTGAAAAAAGCATGTCTATTTAAAATAAAATGAATGCTAGTAAATAGATTAGAAATGATCGGATGTGCTTCCACTTCTATCACGGCCTCTACTTGGTTAGGCTGCACTACTCAGGATTTAGAGGTGGGGTCTCATTGCTTAAAGATGTGGAATCTTGGCATAGAATATTCAGCTGTGCAGTAAATGCAACAGTAAAAGGGTGTCTAAAAAAATTAGGTTGTTCTGTAAAAAGGCAAAAAAAAAAAAAATAAGACGGACAGACTCATTCAAGAACATTTTTATGCATTGGCAAGACTGTAGCAGTACCTTTTATGAACTTTCTATAAAGGAAAAGAATACAGCAAACTCACACTTGATAGCAGTGTGTGTTCTTTGAAGTTCTCTGGGCATTTAATTACAGAGCTTAGATAAGGTTGAAAGGAGAGCGTAATTTCATTGATTCTAACTTTCTTCAGATTTACTTTTGGCTTTCTGTGATGGCAATTCAGTGGTAGGAGGAAGACAATAGTCTATATGTAACCAATTCAGTTGCAAGTTAAAAAAAAAATCAATTACAACATTAGGGGATTGGTTAACTTGGCTTTATTCTCCTAGATACAGTAGGAAAAAGCTTGAGTAAATCTGGCACTAATGTGAAATTATAATACAAGTGGAGAAGTAGCCTAGTGATAAGAAGAGCAAGTTAACAACCAGGGAAGCAAGGGTTCAAATCCCAATGATGCTCCTTGGAAGAATCACTCCATCGTCTTGGGTAGGGAACAGGAAAATATCTACTGTACTACCTGAATGTAGCTTGGCTTGATCTAAAAGGTAGGAGCTAAATCCCAGTAAACAAATGAGTTTAATTGCCTCATGGGTAACAATTAATCTTTTTTTCCCCTCCTGAATATCTAGTTTTGCTATGACGTTGATTGTTGCAACCATATCTGAGTGAAACACTCTTCCCTCTAAAGGTGATGAAATGCGTTCCCATTCAAGATGAGAGGGAGTTTTCTTCTGTTCTGATATTTGAAAAGATCCCTCCGCAGTCCATTCTTATATGTGTACTGAACTAAGTTGGGTCTAGTATGGATGGACAGCAAAAGAGAGGAGGGGGCCACTCTGGGTTTCTGTGGCAAACCAGTCTCAAGCAAGTGTTTCAGAAGATGACCACTCTACCGGTTATTAGAAGTATGACCTTTATTGAGAAAACTGCTACCAACTAGTGGGTGGTGCAAGGGGCAGAGGAGGTGCTAGACCATTGGTGGAGAGAAGGGGAGAGGGAGATGCTGGACTATTTGGGAAGGGGAGGAGAAAGATGCTGGACTGTTGGGGAGTCGGAGAGGCTGGATTCTTTTGGGGAAGGAGAAGCACATTCACCTATAGTTTTATTTCCAGTGGAATGCATTGAATCTGAAAATAAAATATAAGCAAAATAATATTTTTCCATAGAACAACAAACATTTTACGATGATGGCAGGGAACCATAACTACTTATTTCTATAGTGCCACTGGATGCACTTAGTGCTATAGAGCAGTAGTGTGACCCAGACTGATTTTTTTGATGGGGCCTGGGATTAACATGGGTGGGCACAAGGCAGTGCAAATATTGACGCAATCTTAAATTTTCCTCTCACTCTACTAATCTGCTGCTGCTGATTGGATGGACCCAACACCAAAGTGGGGGAGGGGGGACTTGGCACACCCAGGCCCATCCTTAGCTATGCCCCTGCTATGCAGATAATTTGCCTGTTGTACAGATGTATTTGCCTTGTGTGTCTTTTTACAGTCAAGTTTTCACAAGGCAAATACATTTCAATTATACACAGGCAACATAGACAAGGCTTTGATCAAAAAGAGCCAGCGTTTAAGATTTCAAAGGAGCATCAAAAAGGTAGATTTTGAGTAAGAACTTGTATATTGTAAGATGGGGGTATGATGAACCAACTTAGGAAGGATTTTCCAGGCGTATGGTGCAATAAGCTGGAAGGTGTGGAGTCAGGGATTGACGATGGAGAAGGATACAGGTAATCACTCCTTATATAATGAACAGCGGCTATGAAGAGGAGTTAGTTAAGGAGATGGAGAGTGTAGGTTCTGATGGGTATATCTACTGTATATGCTGCTTGCTAATTAGTTTTTTTCTCTTTGTGCAAAAATGTCGCAGAATATTTTGTAGTGGTTTTTATCTTCTCTCACTCTCCACCTTCAGATTTTTTTGTTAAGGAAAGAGGCAAAATATGGATATTTCTGATGCAACGAGTCTACAAAAATGCACACACTTGCAAAAAAAAGCAGCAACAAACAGGAGCAAGGTGAAGTAAGGCAGCCTTTATTCAAATGTCTCCAACACAACTGTGTTTTGGCAACTGTGCCTTCTTCAGGGGGATCAGCCTCAAAACAAATACAAATAATTAAATGAAATAATTAACATGTAAACAATATAATACATTAAAGTTAAAATCAATTTAAAACCAAGATCTTAATAATGTAAACAAACGTAAAAGGCAAAGGAGAAATATCATAGCTATAAAACATTGAATAACAGACTCCATTGCAAGCAAGCTACCCATTCAAAGCTAGCTCTTTGGAGCCACTGACCTCATCGGGTGTTAGTGGTCCTTGATTAGCTTGCTAGGCAGTGTTGTATAAGGGTCTATAGGGCCTTGCAAGTACTGGCATTCCTAACAGGGAAAAGAGCTGGACCGGAACACACCGTGAAATTAAGGACACTTTATTGAGAAACTCTGTTAGAACATGCTCTGTCAGTTAGAGTCCATTGTTTTTTGTTCCAGTTACCCATTCACAGCTAGCTCTTTGAAGCCACTGACCTCATCAGGTGTTAGATCTCTCCCTACCCACCCCATGTGGGCATTTTTGCATTATAGGGCAACTCCCCAATTAGCTACACACAGGACATAGAACAGCACTGTTCGAACACACTTAAAAGAGGTTAATTGCTTCTGGGCTGTCTTGGCAATGTATTATCAGAAGTAGGTTGCCAGCCGTAATACCTCTCACCAAAATGTGCTGGTTGGTCCATATTAATATCTCACCACACTTATTTGTCATTAAATTTAGTGAGTGATATGGATATTTCCTGCACTTGGTATCAGACTGGACAGGCAGTGAATATTTTCCAGAAGAGTACATGGGGGCCTTTTAAAACCAGATAAGAACATACAATATGCCTTACTGGGTCAGACCAAGATCCATCAAGACCAGTATCCTGTTTCCAACAGTGGCCAATTTAGGTCACAAGTACACAGCAGTTTCTCCAAAAGACACAGGTACCACAGTGCTTGTATTGGGGCAAGCAGTGGATTTCCCGGGTCCCCTTTAATAATGGTTTATGGACCTTTCCAGGAACTTGTCCAAACCTTTTTTTAAATCCAGCTACACTAATAGCTTTCACTACATCCTCCGGTAACAAATTCCAGAGTTGAATACGTGTTCAGTGAAAAAATATTTTCTCTTATTAGTCTTAAATAGGTTACATACAGTAGTAGCTTCATTGCATGTTCCCTAGTCTTTCTATATTTGATGGCATAAACAATCGATCTATGTTTACCTGTTCCACTCCATTCATTAATTTATAGACCTCTATCATATCTCCCCTCAGCCATCTCTTTTCCAGGTTGAAGAGCCCTAACCTTCTTAGCCTCTCCTCATAGGTGTATCCTTCCATCCTCTTTACCATTTTGGTGGTTCTTTTCTGTACCTTTTCTAATAACGCTATATCCTTTTAAAGATACGGCGACCAGAATTGCATATAATATTCAAGGTGCATTTGCACCATGGAATGATACAGAGGCATTAGAATATCCTTTGTTTTATTCTCCATTCCTTTCCTTATTATTCTATTTGTTTTCTTGGCTGCCTCTGCACACTGGGTGGAGGATTTCAACGTATTATCCACGATGACTCCTAAATCTTTTTTCCTGGGTGGTGGTTCCTAATGTGGAACCTTGCATCGTGTAACCATAGTTTGAGTTATTCTTTCCTAGGTGCACATAACTTTGCACTTGTCCACATTAAATTTAATCTGCCATTTGAATATACAGTCTTCCAATTTATCAAGGTCCTCTTGTAATTTTTCACAATCCTCTTGGGTTTAACAACTTTGAATAATTTTGTGTCATCTGCAAATTTGATTATTTCATTCGTCGTTCCCATTTCCAGGTCATTTATGAATATGTTAAAAAGCAGCGGACCCAGCACAGATTCCTGGGGTACTCCACTAGTCACCTTTCTCCATTGGGAAAATTGACCATTTAGCCCTATCCTCTGCTTTCTATCTTTAACCAGTTCCTGATCCACAATAGTACACTGCCTCCTATCCCATGAGGGACCTTGTCAAAATCTTTCTGAAAATCCATACACACTATATCATCCGACTCACCTTTGTCCACCTGTTTATTCACACCTTCAAAAAACATAACAGATTAGTAAGACAAGACCTTCCTTGGCTAAAGCCATGTTGGCTGTCTCCCATTAAGCCATGACTATCTACATGTTCTGTAATTTTGTTCTTTATAATAGTTTCTACCATTTTTCCCAGTACTGATGTCAGGCTCACCGGTTTGTAGTTTCCCAGATCGTCCCTGGAACCCTTTTTAAAAGTTGGCATTACATTGGCCATCCTCCAATCTTCAGATATTATAGATGATTTTAATGATAGTTCACAGATTACTAATAGCAGGTATGCATTCTCATATTTCAGTTCTTTAAATACCCTTGGATGTATACCATCCAGTCCAGGTGATATGCTACTCTTCAGTTTATCAAATAGTTGTAATACATCTTCCCGGTGTATCGATATTTCTTTTGATTCTTCCAACACATTGCCTTTAAATACCATTTCAGTCATGGGTAACATCCTTACATCTTCCTCAGTAAAGATTGAAGCAAATAATTCATTCAGTCTCTCCGCTATGGTACAGAACTGAAAAAGGACGAAATCTGAAGCAGGGTGAAATCTGGAGAAGAGCATGAAAAGTAGAAATGGCTGGAAGGGGATACAGAAAATAATTAATAGCAATAGGGAACAGTGAGGAAAAGAGACATGGATATCCTTTAGGATTGTACTGAAATGTGCGATCCCTTTAGACCTTCAATACCCCAATATGCACCTGGCAGTAGAACTGCTCCATTGTATTGTAGTGTGCTCTGCCCTCCACAAATTTTGTTTGCATGTTTATGTTCAGCTTGAATTGTATTGATAGCCTGTAGGCTGGGAAAGCAGCTTTCTGCTGTGGTTCTGAGATGTTTGCTCCTATATGTTAAATGTTGCATGTGACCCATTCCCTCCAGTCTCCTTGAAACCTGCCTGGCTTCATGCCTTAGCACAAAATACAACTTTCGACTATGCGGGTCAAATCGAGAGCCCCTAGTCCTTTTGGGTAATTCTCTGGTTGAAAAAGAAAATCTCTGTCATGGGGCTTAGAAAGCAAACACTCAGCCTTTCTCTCCCTTTCCATCCTTCTCTGGATTTTCATCATTTTTTCTCGGTTCAGCATTCATCTTTCTGCATTCACTTCTACTGTTGTTCAGTTAATACAACACTCCTCTGAACAATTGTATGAGTGAGGTGGATTGAAGCAGAATCGGTGCTGCACACTTGGTTTCAACTTTTAGAATAAGTTCCTTGTTCTGCTCATTTGTACTAAACAGTTGGAAATTAAGAGACTGAGTCTTCTCCTTGGATGTTGAACTAATTTAGCTAACTGTTGAGTAGTGCTCTGATGTATGTATTATGAGAACAGTTGCACTATATAAATGTTCAATAGTAGTAGTAGAAGTACATAGTGACGAGGTGTAAACCATTTTGCTACACCATCCCTGTGTGGAATGGCTACAGTGCTTCTTTCTAAACATATATAAACCTAGATGGCAATAGGAATTTGCTTTGGATTTCAGTGAGACAAGGTGTCTTTTTGGGGCTCAGCCCCTTGGTTTATGTGTTTTGTCTTGGTAGCAAGCCTCCCTTGAGTTTTAAAGGTAAAAAGGGGACTGTTGTAGTTGTTGATATGGAAGGACAGACTAGATAGGCCATGTGGTCTTTTTCTGTCATCATATTTCTATGTTTCTATGTTTAAGTTTGTCCTACGTGAAGGTGAGAGGTATGTGAGAAAGCAGAGGCTTTACTCATCCTCTCTACCTGACTACAAAACAAGGAGAGGGGCAGAGGTGAAAAGCTCAGTTCAAGGAACTAGGTTGGCCCAGCACCCTGGAAGCCATAAACCTTAACAAATTGGGAAGAATTAAAAGGATGAAGAAGTGACGTATTTACTCCTGCTGGAATCTTGCAAACAAGCACTTTATTGTCAAAATTCCGCTTGCTTTGTCAAAATAACAAAGCATGTTGTTTGAGTGATGATTAATTTCAAATACAATACAGAAAAGAAAATCACAAAAAAGTACAAAATTTTGAATTATGTGCAGAATTCCAGCAAGAGTATATTTATTTATATATTTATTAGCACTTATATACAGTACCACCTTTTCCAGAGATCAAATGTGGTTTACAGGAAACAAAAACAAAACCGATTAAATGGAACAGTTTAAGTAATTATAAACAATAAATATGGGACCGTGTATAAATTCCATATATGAACTATTTACAATGTGAATCCTCGTGACTTTAACATAGAGGTGTAAAGAGTGTTTTGCTATTATTTACAAAATATGCACTATTATAGAACGCGCGCTATTTACAGAACATGTAATATTTGCAGAACATGCGCTATTTACAGTGCATATTTACGTGTCATTGGAATCATACAGAATTATGTTAGGAGTGAAGGATCATCTGTTTATGAGGGAGGGAGTGTTAGGTGGGATATTGGGTTGGATCATGTTGACTGGTTCCAGTGTATTTCGAAAGTGCTGCATGAAAAGGAATTTTTTGAGCTCCTTATGGAACATGGAGAGATCGTTGATAGCTCTCAGTTTATCAGGTAGGGTGTTCCAGGTTATGGGTGCAAAGTACAAGAATTCTCTATTGTTAGTGCCCCAATTAGATTTACGAAAGTCGGAGGGACTGCTAGTGCATTCTGCGTGCACTCTCTTCTTAGTCGTACATCTGTTGGTTTGGTAATGAGGGAAGTGAGAAGAGAGGAGACTATATCCCTGAGAAGTTTAAATTCTGTCATTAGTGATTTGTATTTTGTGCGACTTTGAATTGCATTAATATGTAGAAACTGCATTCAATCAGTGCTGTACACCCATAAAATAGAGATTTCCTCAAAACAATCTATGCTTGGCCCAGTTCTTCAGTAAAGTTAAAATAAAGTGCTTCATAAGATTCTGAGCATTGTACACCTTGGTCCTTGAAGGGGAATCCCTTTTCCCCATCGAAGAGCCTGCCCCTGTAGCCAAGAATGCTTGTACTGAGTGATAATGGACCCGGGAAAAAAAATAATTTTTGAGCGGCCTTGGACACACTATGATATCCCAGAAGCAAGAAGGTTACATAAGGTCTCTCAGCTGCAAATCAACATAATCTGAAGAAAGCAAAGTGATGCTACTTCATGTGCACATTGTCTTAATTATGTCTGGCTGTCTTACAGTGGCTGCTGAAGTCCTGATGTTACTTTGATATGAATGACACCTTTCTTCCTCCCACCCATCTATCAACCCTGGCTCAGAGAAATTACAGCTGATAGTCTTTACTGAAGCATGATCAGATTTTGCGGGGCATGTGAGCTTGTTGCTGGCATCCCGGAAAGCCCAGAGAGGCTTCATCTAATCATGTGTATACCTGCAAAGCAAAGAATTTATCACATTGTATAACAAAGAAAATTTGACTTCCAACATCTCAGTCCCTGATGAAAACCTTTGTGGATTGAAATTCTGAGGAGAGTAAGATGTCATCTTTGCTATATGGCATGCCGGTTTCTCTGTTGGTTTTCCTATATTATTGATACTGTTATACTAGCTTGGAAACTACAGACATTGAGGGTCGTTCTAAAAGGTTTAGTCATGATTTGCATGTCTGCAGACATGCACGTGAACGTCAAAATCACGGGCACATTTCCATAAATGCCATTCACAGATGTCTTCAGTATGGGGACGTTCAAGTAGGCACAGAGGTGTGGCAGAGGCGTGTCTAGGGAGGGGGCAATGGACTTACATGTCCCCATTCGAACCCAGAAGCAGCTGAGCTATCTGCAGGCATGAATAGACATGAGGAAAGAGTTTGTTTTCACCTTAAAACATCCAGAGAGTGTAGAATTAAGAGACTATCTTTGGATTACAGAGTCCTACACTGGGAGATTTGAACCCTGACCACCCAGCTCATAAGCCACTACTCTAACCATTGTGCTGTTTAGACATCTTTGTTCTAAACTGCTCTCCTGGGGATGTCTATATAGACATTTGATACACGTGCATATTGGGCAGGTCCACATTTCTGGAATTATGCCTGAACTTGCATGTGTCTGCCTTTCTTTTCAGATGTTCTGGCTTTGACGTCCCATTTGAAATATGCCTCATTATCTCATAAATATCAGAATCATATCCTTGTTTTGCTTTTCTGTTTCAGAGTGCATTTTTAATTTGTTAAGCTTCTCTGTTCAGGTTTTGCACTGTAGGCCTTCTATCATTTTGGTTGCCCATCTCTAAACTGTTACTATTCTATCAATGAAATCCCATTCCCCTAGATTTGAATGTAAACGCTTTCATTCATATCCACATCCAAATAATTCCATAAATGTAACTTTAGTACCTAGCAAATACCTGCAGAAGAATTCAAGCCAGGGATTTTATGGCTTGTAGCTCCACAAATGCATCTACTGGTCTACTCCGTACTGTCCAGTTTCATGAAAATAAAGTGGCCCTACCGACTAAAGTCACTGCCTTTTGCTCATAAAAATTGATATCTTTCCCCTTCCTTTTTTATGCTATTTATATGGAGATAGATGTGTTACAGCAGATCTATTACATCTAAGGTTACCAGACATTCCCAATTTTTGGGTATTGTCTCCGATTTTAGAGCTGTGCCCATGAGGGAAGGGTTAGGATGGCCATTATAGTTGGTGATTCGATCATAAGGCATGTAGATAGCTGGGTGGCTGGTGGACATAAGGGTCATCTGATAACATGCCTGCCTGGTGCGAAGGTAGCAGACCTCATTCACTACCTAGACAAGGTTTTAACGCTGGGTAGGAGTCTGCCGTCTTGGTACATGTTGGTACCAATGACATAGGAAACAGTGGTAGGGAGGTTGTGGAGGCCAAATTTAGGCTTTTAGGTAGGAAGTTGAAATCCAGAACTACCAGGGTAGCATTCTCAGAAATGCTTCCCGTTCCACATGAAGGACCCAAAAAACAGGCAGAGCTCTGGAGTCTCAATGCTGGATGAGACAATGGTGCAAGGACAAGAGTTTTGGATTTGTTTGGAACTGGGCAACGTTCTGGGGAAAGGAGGGGCTTTTCTGAAGGGATGGGCTCCACCTTAACCAAGATGGAACCAGGCTGCTGGCATTAATCTTTATAAAGGAGATAGATCAGCTTTTAAACTAGGGGAAGCTAACAGTTGCCCAAGAGTGCATGGTTTGGAATGATGTATCCATGAAGGATACTAGAGAAAGATTGAAGTTAGGGCATATCGACAGAGAGATTCCAATAAAGACATAAGTAACTCAAATGTCCGTAAATACAGAGCAGGCAGAGCTTAAAGATTTCAAATTACCTATGCCTACCGATAGCCAGATTGATATGAATAAAATACAATCTCTAAAATGCTTGCATGCAAATAATAGAAATCTAAAACATAAGATGGGAGAGTTAGAATATATAGCACTAAATGAGAGTTTAGATATGATTGGTATCTGAGACCTGGTGGAAGAAGGACAACCAGTGGGACACCTTGATACCTGGGTACAAATTATATTGCAATGATAGAGTAGATCAAATTAGTGGAGGGGTTGCACTCTATGTTAGAGAGGGCATTGAGGATTAAAGTTTTGCAGGAAACAAAATACATTGCAGAATCTCTTTGGAATGAAATTCCATGTAAAAAGGGGAAGGCGATGGCAGTGGGGGTGTACTACCGACCGCTTGGCCAGAAAGAACAAATGGATGATGAAATGCTCAAAGAAATCAGGGAAACAAACAAATGTTACCACACAGTAATAATAATGGGTGATTTCAATTACCATAGTATTGACTCGGTCATTGTCATGGCAGCACATGCTAGGGAGATAAAGTTTCTAGATGAAACAAATGACTGCTCCTTGGAGCAGCTGGTTCATGAACCGATAAGAGGGGATGTCATTAGTGGAATACAAGATCTAGTGCAAGAGATAAAGGTGTTGGGGCCACTTGGCAATAGTGATCATAGCATGATCGCAATTGATTTCATAAATGGAAGAAGGATGGCAAGGAAATCCACAGTACTACCATTTAACTTTCAAAAGGGAGACTATGATAAAATGAGGAAAATAATTAAGAATAAACTAAAAGGAGCAGCTGCAAAGGTTAAAGATTTATATCAAGCATGGGTGTTTAAAAATGCTATCTTGAAAGCCCAGACCAGCTGTATTCCATGCTTTAAGAAAAGCAGAAAGAAGTCTAAAAAGCTGCTAGTGTGGTTTAAAGGTGAGGTCAGAGAGGCTGTTGTAGCAAAAAAAAGCATCTTTCAGGAAATGTAAAAAGGAGAAAAATGATGAAAACTGGAAACAACATTAGCACTGGCAAGTTAGATACAATGCATTGATAAAGCAGGCAAAGAGAGAAATTGAAAAAAAAAGCTTGCTGTGGAAGCAAAATTGCATAATAAAAACTTTTTCAAGTACATTCGTAGCAAAGAACTTGTGAGAGAGTCAGCTGGACCATTAGATGATAGAGGGGTAAAAGGGGCATTGAGAGGGGACAAGGCCATAGCAGAGACTGAATGAATTCTTTGCTTCAGTTTTCACTGAAGAAGATGTAGGGAAGTTACCCATGACTGAAATGGTATTTGATGATGATGCGTCAGAAGAATTGAAAGAAATATTGATAAACCAGGAAGATATATCACAACTATTTGATAAACTAAAGAGAAGCAAATCACCTGGACTGGATGGTATACATCCGAGTGTGTAGAAATAACTGAAATACGAGATTGTAAACCTACTATTAGTAATCTGTGAACTATCATTAAAATCAACTGTAATACCTGAAGACTGGCGAACGCCAATGTAACACCAGTTTTTCAAAAGGGTTCCAGGCGTGATCTGGGAAACTACAGACTGATGAGCCTGATGTCCGTACTGGGCAAAATGGTAGAAGCCATTAGAAAGAACAAACTTTGAACATGTAGATAATCATGGTTTAATGGGAGAAAGCCAACATGGCTTTAGCCAAGGAAGGTCTTGTCTTACTAATATATTATATTTTTTTGAAGGTATGAATAAACAGGCAGACAAAGATGAGCTGGTCAATATAGTGTATCAGGATTTTCAGAATGCGTTTGGCAAGGTCTCTCAGGAGAAACTCTTAGTGAAGTAAAAAGTCATAGGATAGGAATCAGTGTACTATTATGGATTAGGAACTGGTTAAAAGATAGAAAGGAGAGGGTAGGGCTAAATGGCCAATTTTCCCAATAGAGAAAGGTGAATAGTGGAGTATCCCAGGGATCTGTGTTGGGTCCTCTGCTATTTAACATATTCATAGATGACCTGAAAATGGGAATAATGAGTGAGGTAATGAAATTTGCAGATGATTCAAAATTATTCAAAGTTGTTTTAACCCATAAAGCCTTGCAGACTGGTCTCCCTTCTCTGGTTCTGCTCCATACCCTGCATAGGGTTCTCTGGTCATTTCACGCCAATCGCTTACATCTTCCCTCTGTCTCGCAAGCTAATTATGAATCTACACAACTGTTCACCTTCTACTTCCTCGCCCAATGCTCTGGAATGCTCCTCCCCCTGATCTTCTCTTAGAATCTTCCTACCTTAGATTTAAAGCATCACTTAAAACACATCTCTTCCAGAAAGCTTTCCTCATGTCATGATAGCGAGCTGGCCTGTTTCCCTCCATTTCTCGTCTACTCTTCTCTCTGTGTGGTGTGACTGCTCTTTTCTACACTAACGGAGTTCCTTTCATTTTCCTTCATGGTGTTTTTTCCCACCAAAATTGTAAACCACCTTGCTGTCTTGATATGGTGATATATCAAAGTTTAAATAAACCAAACTAAACTGTATCCATTATCTGTATATTTTGCACAGTACAGGGGAAATGCATCACTCTTCTTTTCTCTGTTGATTTGTCTGCTTGAAAGTGATATTGTTGCTGTCATGGGATGGATGAGGGAGGGGGGGGGGGCGCCGGAGGACGATGACAGGGTAATGACTCCCTTTGCCTCTTCCACACCTTGTTGCTCAAAACTGGAACTAAGGTGTCCAAGATTTGCCTGCAAAAAATAAAAAAATCGGGTGACTAATTATGTGCCTTACTTTTTGTTTTGCTGTTTAAAGTAATTTCTAGTGAAAGCACATTAATGTTGCTGTTAGCCTCCTAACCTGAGATTCCCTGGAGCTTCAAACTAGGGCTTGCAGGTTTAACTATGCAGAAAAGGACCTGGAAGAAAAAACAAACATACAGCAAACTGATCCGAGCTTCTCCCTATGATCAGCAGGGAGCCTTCTGCAGGCTGAGATGAGGATGCCATCACTTAAGCGACTGTTCATTTCCATATGCAAAGGCATCCACAGCAAACAGACTTTGAATTAGAGCAGGCGTTAACAGTCATCTCAGACCACAGATAAGCAGCAGAGTGAAGTCTTCACAGGCTGCCTCCTTTCTACAGCAAGGAGAGAGTGCGGATTCCAAGGGTCAATGTAATAAGCTGCATTATCCTTTAGTGTGGCAGTTTATTTCCAGTTTTCTGATGTGGTAAGAACCTTTGGCATGGAAAAAACCACTGCATAAAGCATGGTACAGTAAGCATGCAAAAAGGACAAATCTGAAATAGCTCCTGATATTAAAAAAACCCACACTGCGCTAAATTTGGCTTACTTTTTTACTTCGCTTGTAGCTCTGAATCTTTCGTCTAGTCTAGGGCTGGGGTTAAAATTCCAGCACATTAGCAGAGTTATCTGAGGTGAAGAAGTGCAGCACTTTACCTCAGATGACCTCTTTTAGCAAAGATTCCTGGTGAATCAAGTGAGCCTCGGACACTGCCCTCTCCCCACCTTTTCCATCACCAACTTTGGACCAGGAGGCAGGAGCAATGCCCACTCACTCCAGCCTCTGATGCCACCATCTCCCCATCTTGAAAAATGGCAGTGCCTGACCCCCTAACGGTAAGTTGGAATGCATTGCTGCATGCCAGTGTGCCAAATGCATCGCTTGGATCAGGTGCTACCATTCTTCAAGATGGCCGTGGTAGAAGGACACTACTGGACACTTTGAGATGCCCGGGCTCAGGGGTGCCATGCACCAGATAGCCTCTTAAGGAATTCTTTCCTTAATCTCCTCCTATTAGTGTATGAGTCAGTCCCTGTTATTGAATCCTGAATGGAGGGCTGGCTCATGCCCTGACAGGAAAGAAGAAAGGGGGGGGGGGGGGGAAAGCTTCCACCCAATGCAGAAAATGGCATGTTTTTTCTGTCAGTGCACAATTCAGTGCTGCAGTAATTTGCATGTCTTTAGTGTACTGCAATGCTTATCCTCCCCCCCCCGAACATGTGTTAGAATGTTGTGCGCTGAAGCTCAGTGTATTGCTCTAACGCACCGCTTGTTACAACAGCCCCTGAGTAAGTAAACTGGAGCCCAGCGACTTATAGCATTCATACTATGCTGGTACCGCAAAGGAAGAGACGTTTTGTTTCTGCTTGCTGAGGGCAGCCATCCTTTCCTGGTGGAGCCTCTCAGAGAGATCTGAAAGCTGGAGGCCAGGAAAGTACAAAACCAACTGTGAAGATTGCAAAGAGGGTTCAATGTAATAAGTGTCATCAGTAACCCCCCTAGAGCCAGGGGCGGGTATGGTAGGTCAGCCTGGGCTATCCAAAACTTAAGGAGCAGGGTAGTGCAGTTGGCCCTGCACTGCCTTCTGGGTGTTGTAGTCCCTCTTACTCTCTAAGCCAAGGAATAATTGTAGTCGAGTGGGTTAGGCAAAAATGACAAGGTTTTATTTCCCCTTCCGGGTGGATTCATTGCAAAGGAAATTAAGGACAAAAATGACCATACTTCTGGTACAAAGAAAAACAATTCAGGAACAAAAACAGCTTCTTTGGTTTTCAGCTTTCACATACAGTGTTCAAAACAAACTTACATGCAGCAGTCCCTTTTCAAACAAAGGCAAACACTCTTGCTTTTCCCACTGCTGTTCCAACAGCCTTGTTAACAGCTAGTTTAGCAAAGAGATATGACGTGATCTGCTAAGGACAGGGTACAATCCATCTGCTCATCTGATATCTGTTCATTAACAAACTCTGTCTGCATTTCCTCACAGTCACTTTCAGACAAGTAAGTTTTAGGATAATTATACGGTACTTCAAAATGCAGTCTCTCTCTACTACCCCGAGACTTCTCTTCACCGGGTGCTACAGAGCAGGGTGGAGCATTACCATATATATATGGGATTTAGCAAAGGGAGAGTCCAGCAAACCTTGGCAGTCACAGGGAAAACTTTCAAACCCAGTTTCCCTTCTACACGGTTTATACAGCCTACCTTTTGGCTTCTTCACAGAGGGATTTCTTAGCACAGCTGGGTCAGCAAGACTTTCACACACCGGCTGTGTTTTCCTGCCTTTTAACCTTTCTTTTCTCTCAGTCATACAAATGTCTTCTGGCCAGCACGTCTCTCCCTCTCTGGACCTGAAGCTCTCCGTTTGGAAACTCTCTTCTGGTCTCCTTCTCCAACTGCAGCTGGTTCTCCCATGGGTTCCCTCTCTGGTTCCCTCTCTGGTTCTCCCCCCGGTTCTTCTCCAGCTCTCTTCTGGTGAGTACTTTTTATATCCCTGTAACCTAGGGCTTAACTGCGCCCCTCCCCCAACCAGGTGTTTCTCCTTAATCCCTGAGCTCGGGGCTATGTTGCAGTTTGGGCATGTTTTCTCCCCTTGTGACTCACTCTGTTTATGTTGTCCCTGGTAACCCTGGGCCATGTGCTTTGCCTGGCTGTCAGTTTCTGACACAATCTCTTCAGCTTTACCCAGTTTCATAGCCTCGGAAGGATCCTCTACATGACATAAGCCATGAGTTAGAACCAGCGCAGTTTCCTAACAGATGCGAAAAGAAAATGATGTGCTCAATACTGGAACCTAATTGTATGCAAACGATTTGCATGCAAAAAAAGTGCACAAAGCACAGATTAGCATGTTGGTTGCCTTGGAAACATGCACATGGACATGCATTAGCAGTAGAATCGTATTTTGTGCACTAAAAAAAGTATATTGGCACACAGAGGAGTCCCATGCACATATGTGTCTGGAATGCTATTCCATGTATAAATATTAGTATGGTGGCATTTACATTTCTGCAGTTTAGTGCTTTCCCTATCAGTTCACAGCCGAGGCTTCTTCCCTTTAAACCTGCATTGGGTGATGTGATCACCTCAGCTTTTAATCCCCCTGATTTTTTTCTTTCATTGACCCATCCCCTTAAACAAAGCAAAACGTTGTGGGTACTTCATGCTCACGCAAAAGAGAAGACAGGTATGAAACCCTCACTAACACTAGCTGCAGAGGAAAGAGTCAAATTATTTTTTACTCCTCAGGCCATGCACTACAGCCCCAGCATTAGAAAAATGTGCGCTAAGCTTTCAGCTCTTCTGCATACTTTTTGACATCCAAGTTTAATGGCTAGTGCCTACATTACCATTCATTTAAATGAGCAGTGCGCTGATGTCTACGCGGGTCTTATCCACGGTCGTCTTGTACGCTAGACTCCTTTTTGCATAGAGTGGCCATAATCATGCAGAAAACTGCAAGCAGAACCTATGCTAAGCCTCCAGTACTTCGTTGTATTACCCTCAAAGTGACTTACCCCAATGCCCTTGCTGCAGCATTTCAGAGGTAAACAGGGACGTAGCCACATGAGGGCTCAGAGGGGCACAGGCCCCTCAACCTTTGGCTCAAGCCTCTACAATGCTCAGCGTTGTGGGGTAAAAAACCCAAAATGGAACCAGAGAAGCAGAGAGCAACAAGAATTTATTTGCAATTACAAAAGACTGAGAGTCCTTCGGGAACAAAAAATATAGTCACTTTTGCAGATGACATACACCTTAGATAAGGTCCCTTCATGTCAGTGGTGGCGTGACGGTTGTGTATCCGGTTGGTACTTAGCAGTGGTGGGCTTTAGCAGTCTAATGGCATTTACAAGACATGGAAACTTTCTAATGTGTTTCTCTGGAAGTCAAAAATTTATAGAAGAGCAAGCAAAACTCAAGGCTAACAGAAAAAAATGCCCTTACAAGAAAGAAAAAGAAAAACATTGATCATTCTGCCTTTTCTTAACTCTTTTTCACCAGGGCTGGCACAGCCCACTGTGCAAGCCCTGTGCTTGCACAGGGTAGCAGCTCTATAGGAGCAGCAGCGGATCGAGGAAATCTCTTTCTGACCTAATTCATCTGCTACCCACCAACCCTGGTGGAATGCCAGAGATCCATGGGAGGAAGGATTCCCACCTTCCCAGGGTGGCACCTTCCTGGGGCTATCTCCCTGGCATCTTCAGCTAGGGAGTCCCTATATGTGAAGACTACATTCCTGCTTGTTCCTGGAGATAGCGTAGTTACTAACCTGTAACAGGTGATCTCCAGGAACAGCATAAATTTAGTCTTCACAACCCACCCACCTCCCCTAGGAGTTGTCTCTCTATCTCTTTGTCTCTTTCCTGTCTCTCTCTATCCTTTCACTCAGCTACAAACTTAACTGAAGAGGAACAGTTGAAAAGGCGGGAAGCGCGCATGTGCTGAGGGATGCTCCCAAAAGCTTTCCTATTGGACGCTGGGGAGCATTCCCGCACAGGTTCCGTCGGTACCGACGATGCCCATAAGTGAAGACTAAATTCCTGCTGTTCCCGGAGATCACCTGTTACAGGTGAGTAAATACACTTTATCCATGATGCCCAGATCTTTTTCCTTGGTGGTGATTCCTAATGTGGAACCATGCAGATGGTATTTAGACACTCATTAAGAGGCATGTTTAAAAGTTAATGCGCATTCACAAATGTTAATCTGAGCTAAGTGCAGGAACACCCATTTATTTCTATTGACGCAGTGACACTTAACGCAAATTAATATTTAGCAAACATGCCCCTAAGTCATTGCCAGGACAAAAGAGAAGCTTGTGAGGGGCTCCTTTGAAAGCCGCCTACAATTTTAGTTGGCAACATATACATTTTAAAATATAATAAATTAAATTTATGCAAATGAGGTCCTGTGGATATGCAAATGAGGCCCCGCAATGAGTTTCCGCACATGGCCCCACACCACCCTTATAGCAACATTATGTACCGATGATCTACTCCCCCAACTGTGCTTCAAAACAAAAAGCAAAATTCCTGCAATGAATTGATTTGAACATCACCACCCCCCTGCTCTGAAACAGAGTCATAAGAACATAAGATATGCCATACTGGGTCAGACCAAGGTCCATCAAGCCCAGTATTCTGTTTCCAACAGTGGCCAATCTAGGTCATATGTACCTAGAAGTTTCCCCAAGGGACACAGGTTCCACAATGCTTGTATTGGTTCAAGCATTGATATCCTGGGTCCCTTCTTAATAATGGTTTATGGACCTTTCCTCCAGGAACTTGTCCAAACCTTTTTTAAACCCAGCTACACTAACAGCCTTTATTACATCCTCCGGTAACAAATTCCAGAGTTTGATTACACGTTGAGTGAAAAAATATTTTCTTTTATTAGTCTTAAATAGTTTACCCTGTAGCTTCATTGCATGTCCCCTAGTCTTTCTATATTCTGATAAGGTAAACAATCGATCTACGTTTACCCGTTCCACTCTGTTCATTAATTTATAGACTTCTATCATATCTCCCCTGCATCCCACTGAGCCAGAAGGAATAAAACCTTTTAGTCTGTTAGAGCACATCGTTCCTCCTGAAATCAGGGAGCAGGGATTCCCCCAAAGGGAAGCAGGATGAGGCAGCCACTCACTGGACTCATTCTGCTGTCCATGGAGAACCTTCATTACAGGTAAGTATCTTCATTTTATCCCATCTCCCATCTCCTTGGTTCGCCCGTGAAACAGACTTCTAAAACTTGCCATTTCTTTCTCTGACATCACTATATCCACCCCATCCTGTCTAAACACACTACCACAATCCTTATCCACACTCTCATCACTTTCCGCTTAGACTACTGCAGTCTGCTTCTCATGGGTCTCCCAATAAACTCTCTCTCTTCCTTTCACTCTGTTCTAAACCTGGCTGCATGATTTATCTTTCACCAGTGTTGCTACACTCACATAACCCCTCTTCTCAAGTTACATCATCGGCTCCCTATCGGTTTCTGTGTGCAGTTCAAACTTCTCTCACAACCCTACAAGTGCATTCACCCTTCAGCTCCTTTTCATCTCCCCTCACCTAACTCTCCTTACACGCCTCCTTGGGATCTCTGCACATCATGCCAGTTCTCTTCTCTTACACTGCCAATGCCAGCTCCAGACCCTATCCTTTCCACTGTGTTGCACCCTTATGGCTGGAATAGACTTCCTGAGCCTGTGTTTTCATGCTCCTTTTCTGTCCCTATTCAACTCCAGGTAAAAAATCCTCACCTTTTTGAGCCTGCTTTTAAATCTTAACCCCTTACTCTCTTATTTATATCCATGTTGTTGTTGTTAAGTGCCGTCGAATTGGTGTCGACTTATGGCGATTTCACATAATAAATGAAACTTCTTAATCTCTTATAACTCCTATTTGTTTTGAATAGACTGAACATAAGATGTGCCATACTGGGTCAGACCAAGCCTGGTATGCTGTTTACAATAGTGGCCAATCCGGGGCACAAGTACCTGGCAGGTTTCCAAAAAGTAGATAGATTTCATGCTGCTTATACCAGGGGTAAGCAGGGGATTTCCCCAGTCTGTTTTAATAATGGTTTATAGACTTTTCCTCCAGGAACTAGTCCAAACTTCGTTTAAACCCAGCAATGCTAACAGCTTTTATTACATCCTCTGGCAATGAATTCCAGAGTTGGATTACATGTTGAGTGAACAATGTCTTCTCTGATTAGAATTAAATGTTCTACAAATAGCTTAATTGCCCCTAGTCACTCTTTCTTGAAGGAGTAAACAACCGATCTATGTTTACTTGTTCAACTCCACTCCACTCATTATTTAATAGACCTCTATCATGTCTCCCATTAAATGTCTTGTTTCCAAGCTGAAGAGCCCTAACCTTTTAAGCATAGGAGTATCCTTCCATCTCCTTTTGGTTGCTTTTCCGCTATATACCGTATTTTTCGGACCATAAGACGCACTTTTTCTTCACCAAAAAGTGGGAGGAAAAGTGCCTGCGTCTTATGGTGCGAATAGAAGAAATTGCAGAGCGGCAGCGGGTCCCCCGGGACCTTCCGTGTCCCTGGGGGACTGCATCATCCCTCCCCCCCCCCCCGGCTTCTGCTGCTGCTGCCGCTGCGTGGCAGCGGCAGAATCAACTGTCCCGCGGCTCCTTCCCATCTGCCCGGCAAAGCATCTTCTGAGCTCCATCAGCGGCAGCTTTCAGGGCCGCGAAGAGAGTAGTATTTCCCTCTCGCGGCTCTGTTAAGCCTGCCGGGGCTGATGGGAATTCCCATCAGCCCCGGCAGGCTTAACAGAGCCGCGAGAGGGAAATCACTCTTCTCTTCGCGGCCCTGACAGCTGCCGCTGATGGAGCTCAGAAGATGCTTTTCCGGGCAGATGGGAAGGGGCCGCGGGACAGTTGATTCTGCTGCTGCCACGGCAGCAGCAGAAGCCCAGGGTTTGTTTTTCATTTTTAAATTTACTTGGGCTGATGGGGGGGAGGGGGTTAGGACTAGTAATGCGGGGGGGGGGGTTAGGACTGAAAATGGGGTGATGGGGGGATAGTAATGAAAATGGGGTGATGGGGGTTAGGACTGCAGGTGGTCTGATTGGGGGGCTAAGACTGAAAATGGGGTTATGGGGGGCTAAGAATGAAGATGGGGCGATGGAAGGGTTAGGACTGGAAGTGGGCTGTTGGGGGGCTTAGGACTGATAATGGGCTATGGGGGGGGGCTAGAACTGGTAATGGACTGGGGGGGGTGCTAGGACTGGAAATGGGCCAAGTAGAAGGGGGAGCTTGAACTGCAAATAGCTGATGGGGACAGGGTTTTGGAATGGAAATGGGCTGAGTGGAAGGGGGCTTGGAATGGAAATGGGCTGATGGGGAGGGGGGCTTGGAAAGGAAATGGGCTGATGAGGGGGGGGGGCTACGACTGGAAATGGGCCGAGTAGAAAGGGGAGCTTGAACTGCAAATAGCTGATGGGGACAGGGTCTTGGAATGGAAATGGGCTGAGTGGAAGGGGGCTTGGAATGGAAATGGGCTGATGGGGGGAGGGGGCTTGGAAAGGAAATGGGCTGTGAGGGGAGGGAGCTAGGACTGGAAATGGGCTGATGATGCGGGGACTAGAAGGGAGCGCATGCTGGGTGGGGCAGGAGCTAGAAGGGAGTTGATTTTGGGGGACGATTAGAATGGGATGGGGCTGGGAGAGTGAAATGGAGAGGGGAAATATATTTTGTGTGGGAGGGAAGAAAAATCTACAATTGGCCGGGTATTGGGAGAGTAAGTGGGGATTGAGGATGGAGGGGTAAAATTTGAGTGGATGAAATAGGAATGAGGAAAGAGCAAAAGGAGAATGATTAGTATGTTAAAGCAGATGTAGAGAGAATGGAAAAAAACTAGGAAAGAAGAAAGGACAAATGGACAGCAGACAATGGAGCGTTAGCAGAAGACACGAAGAAACCAGAAGAAAGTGGCTGGAACAATTGCAACTGAAAAAAAAATGCACAAAAGGTAGAAAAATATCTCTTTATTTTGAATTTATTAACTGAAATATGTCAGCTCTTGGAAATGTGCATCTTTAACGTCTGCACTTTATTTAATACAAAAGGAAATCAATTTATAGTTTCATTTCTACAGTGTTGTACATTCTAAGTTTGGCTTTTGGGTTCCCAGTTTAATTGCCTTAGATGGAAGTGAAGACTGTATTTTATACGAAGACAGCGAAGAAAGTGATGTCAGTGATTGTGACCAAATGAGCTTCATGAATTCTGACTCTAGCGAAGAAGAGTTCTTGGGGTTTTCCGAAGACTAGAGTACTCAAACCTTTGTCTTTATGTGTTAATGACAGTGATAATGGTTCTTAATGCCACTGTTGACTGCTGTTCAGTTTATATGGTTCAAATATTATTCTGTTATACTTTATTAAATATTTTATTACACTATTTGGTTCAGAATATTTTTTTTCCTATTTTTCTCCTCTAAAAACCAGGTGCGTCTTATGGTCGGGTGCGTCTTATGGTGCGAAAAATACGGTACTTTTAAAGATTGCACACATAGTAACATAGTATATGACAGCAGATAAAGACCAACAAGGTCCATCTAGTCTGCCCACAATATTTGAGGTGCGGTCATACCATTGAGCAATACAGAGGCATTATAATATCTTTGATTTTATTCTCCATTCTTTTCCTGGTGATTCCTAGCATTCTATTTGCTTTCTTGGTCACTGCTGCACAGTGAACAGAGGATTTCAATGTGCTATCCACGATGATGCTCAGATCGTTTTCCTGGATGGTGATTCCTAATGTGGAATCTTGCATTGTGTAGCCATAGTTTGAGTTGTTCTTCCCTAAGTGCATAAATTTGCACTTGTCCACATTAAATTTCATCTGCCATTTGGACACCCAGTCTCCTAATTTCTCAATGTCCTCTTGCAATTTTTCACAATCCTCTTGTGTTTTAATAACTTTGAATAATTTTGTGTCATCTGCAGATTTGATGATCTCACTCATTCCCATTTCCAGGTCATTTATGAATATGTTAAAAAGCAGTGGACTCGGCACAGATCCTTGGGGTAGTCCGTTATTAGAACATAGGATATGCTATACAGGATCAGATCAAGATCTATTAAGGCCAGGATCCTGTTTCCAACAATGGCTAATCCAGGTCACAAATACCTGTCAGGTTCCCATAAAGTAGACTCTCCAGTCTACTTTATTAATGGTTTATGGAAATTTCCTCCATGAGCTTGTCCAAACCCTTTTTAAACCGAGTTACACTAACAGCTTTTATTACATCCTCCGTTAATGAATTCCAGAGTTTGATTATACTTTAGGGGAAAAATATTTGCTTAAATGTTCTACACCTTTCGTCATTGAGAAAATTGGCTGTTTAGCACTACTTTCTGTTTTCTGTCTTTTAACCAGTTCCTAATCCACTAAGTACACTGCTTCCTATCCCATGACTTTTTAATTTTGCCAAGAGTCTCTTGTGAGGGACTTTGTCAAGGCTTTTTGAAAATATGGATACACTATACCAACCAGCTCACCTTTACCTGTTTATTCGTATGTTCAGTAATTTTGCTCTTTATAATGGTTTCTACCATTTTACATAGCATTGATGTCAGGCTTACCAGTCTATAGTTTCCCAGATCACCCCTTATTTTAAAAATTGCTGTTACATTGGCTACTCTCCAATTTTCAGGTACTACAGATGATTTTAATGATAGTTTACAGATTTCTAATAGTAGGTCTGCAATTTTAATTTTTGAGTTCCTTCAGCACCCTGTGATATATACCATCTGATCCAAGTGATTTGCTACTCTTTAGTTTATCAAATTGATGTATTACATATTCCTGGTTTATTGAGATTTGTTTCACTTCCTCTGATGCATCACCATGGAATATCATTTCAGGCATGGGTAACTTCCGTATGTCATCTTTAGTAAAGACCAAAGCAAAGATTTTTTTCAGTCTCTCTGCTATGGCCTTGTCCCTTCCTTACTTCCCCTTTTACCCCTCTATCATCTAATGGTCCAACTGACACTTACACAGGTTTTGAGGGGCTTTTTTTTGCTATGAATATACTTGAAAAAGTGTTTGTTGTGAGTTTTTTCTTCCACAGCAAGCTTCTTTTCAAACTCTTTCTTTACCCACCTTATCAGTGTCTTGCATCTAACTTGCCAGTGCTTATGTTATTTCCTGCTTTTATCATTTGGCTCCCTTTTCCATTTTTTGCCAGAACTGCCTCTCTGACCTCACCTTTAAACCAGGCCGGCAGTCATTTGGTCTTCCTTCTACCTTTCTTAAAGTGTGGAATACATCTGTTCTGGTCTTTCAATGTAGTATTATTAAAGAACACCCAGGCTTGATGTAAACCTTTAACTTTTGCAGCTGTTCCTTTTAGTTTTGTCTTAACCATTTTCCTCATTTTATCAGTCTCCCTTTTGAAAGTTAAATGATAGCACTATGGATTTCCTTGCTGTCTTCCCTCCATTAATTAAATCAAATATGATAATATTGCGATCACTATTGCCAAGTTTCCCCAGCACTGTTATCTCTTGTACCAGATCTTGTGTTCTACTAAGAACCAGGTCTAAAATAGAAATCTAGAAACATGATTTCAGAAAGGACCACATGGCCCATCTAGTCTGCCCTTCCATATGAACTACAATAGTCCCCATTTTTCCTTTAGAGATCCTTTGTGTTTGTCCCATGTTTTCTTGAATACAGATACTGTCCACGTCTCTACTATCTCCACTGGGAGACTATTCTATGCATCTACCATTCTTTCGGTAAAGAAATATTTCCGCATATTACTCCTGAGTCTATCCCCTTTCACCTTCATCCTATGTCCCCTCATAGCAGAGCTTGCTTTCAGTCGAAAGAGGCTCTCCTCTTGTGCATTTATGCCACAGAAATATTTAAATGTCTCTATCATATCTCCTCTATCCCACCTTTCCTCTAAAGTATTCATATTGAGATCTTTAAGTCTGTCCCCGTATGCTTTATAATGAAGACCACTGACACTTATTTTAGTAGCCACCCTCTGCACCCACGCTATCTTGTTTATATCCTTTTGAAGGTGCGGTCTCCAGAATTGCACACAATACTTTTATCTCCCTAGCATGTCCTGATGTGACATTGATCTTGTCGATACTGGGGTAATTGAAATCACCCATTATTACTGTGTGGTAACTTTTGTCAGCTTCCATAATTCTTTTTAGCATTTCATCATCTATCTGTTTAGGTGGACAGTAGTACGCCCCCACTGCCTTCCTCTTTTTACATGGGATTTCTATCCATAGAGATTCTGCAGTGTATTTTGTTTCATGCAAAACTTTTATCCTGTTTGACTCAATGCTCTCTTTAATATATAATTCAACTACTCTACCAATTTGATCTGCCTTATCATTGCTATCTAATTTGTACCCAGGTATCACAATGTCTCATTAATTGCCCTCCTTCTACAAGGTCTCTGAGATGCCAATTATATCTAACTTTTTGTTCAGTGCTATATGTTCTAACTCAAATTATTTTTTTAAACTTCTAGCATTTGCATAAAGGCATTTCAAAGTTTGTATTTGGTTCATACTGACAATCTGGTTAAAGATGTAATTTTGAATCCTTTGCTCTTTACATAAAGGCATCTGAGTTACCTTTACCTTTGTTGGAACTTCTCTGTGCCCTTATGGACTTTATTTTAAACTGAAAGTTAGCTTGTTACATTATGCCCATACTGGCTTTAATTTAAGTTGAAAGTTAGCTTGATGCACTTTGCTCCAACTGACTTAATAAAATGCATAATTTTAAAATAGATACAGATTTTACCAGCTTTTTCCCAAAGAATTCCCAAAAGTGGCCTCGAAGAGGTGAGTTTTAAGCCTGGATTTGAAAAGGGCCAGAGATGAAGCCTGACGCACAGACTCAAGTAGTTTGTTCCAGGCAAAAGGAGAAGCAGAGTGGAAGGATCAAAGTCTGGAGTTGGCAGTAGAAGAGAAGGGCACAGATAGGAGGGATCTGCCAGAAGAGTGGAGTTCCCAAGGAGAGGAGTGTAGGGAGAGATAAGGTAGTGAGGAGCAGCAGAATGAGTGCACATCGAAATAATAATTGGTGGTAGTAAAGTAAAGGGCTGCCTGCCTGCATATTGCACATGAGGTATTACTACTACTACTACTGAACATTTGTATAGCTCTACAAGGTGTACACATCGCTGCACAGACACATGTAAAAGACGGTCCCTGATCACTGGAGCTTACAATCTAATAGAGATAGACTACACAGTAGGTGTGGACATGGGATACATCTAGGGGGCATGGTAAGGAAACACAAAGAACATCAGATGAGTCAAGAACTGAAAGCGGCAGCAAAGAGGTGAGTTTTCAGCCTGGATTTGAAAAGGGTCAGAGAAAGTGCCTAACGTACAGACTCAGATAGTTTGTTCCTGGCATAAGGAGCATCAAGGTGGAAAGATCGAAGTCTGGAGTTGGCAATAGAAGAGAAGGGCACAGATAGAAGCGATTTCCCAGAAGAGCGGAGTTCCTGAGGAGTGGTGTAGGGAGAGATAAGAGAGGAAAAGTAGTGAGGTGCTGTAGAGTGAATGCACTTAAAGGTCAGTAGGAGAAGTTTGAACTAGATGCGGAAACAGATAGGAAGCCAATGAAGAGACTTGAGAAGAGGGCATGACGAGGCTGGTGGAAGATTATCCATGCAGCAGAGTGTTGAACAGATTGAAGAGGAGAGAGATGATTCAGAGGGAGACCAGCAAGAAGCAAGTTACAATAGTCCAGACGGGAGGTGACTAAGGAGTGGATAAGTGTCTTAATAGTGTGCTCAGAAAGGAAAGGCAAATTTTGTTGATGTTGTAGAGAAAGAAACAGCAGGTTTTAGCTATCAGTTGGATGTGTGTAGAGAAGGAGAGAGAGGATTCAAAGACGACCCCAAGGTTGCGAGCTGGGGAGACACAGAGGAATAGAGAGTTATCCACAGAGACAGAGAAAGGAGGAAGGGGAGTGGATGGTTTAGGGGGAAAAATAAGAAGCTCGGTATTGTGAAGAGATGGCTGCCTGCCTGCATATTGTGACATGAGGTATTGTGAAGAGATGGAAGAATTATAATTTACTATAGCCAGAATGAAATTTAATGCTGCTGTGTTCCAGTTTCTGATGAAATGTAGACAAGAGATCAAGAAGTGTCCAGAGACACTTGATCTGATGCAAATCTGCAGCAGTTTTATATTGACTACTGTTCATAAATGTGCTGCTTCCATTCTTTTAGCAAAGAATGTGAAACAGCTTCCATTTTTTCTAGTGGTATGGGAAGCACCAAACTACTTCCTAAAGGGAGTCGTTAGCGGGTTTCTGCCCAAGTTACGGAATAATCTACCTGATGCACTGAAGAATGAAGAATCCTACACCAAATTTTGTTATTCACTGAAATAAAAGACCAACTGATCCCCAAGATTAGGCAGAGACAATGAGACATGAGTTTCAAAAACTCGGGAAAAGGACGACACTGCTTAGTGAGAGAGGATAGGAGAGTATTAGTTTGTTAGTTTGTACAGAAATGCCCGTTGACAAAATTATTGTTTTCATGTATTCTAATGTACTTCAAGCCCAACATTTATGGGATGATGGAATCTGGGATTAATTGTTGCTAGCATGGCTAAAAGGAAGGGTTTCTTATTATGTTCAGATCTGATTGTAAACCGCTTTGTTCCTCCTCTGGGAGGAAAAAAGCAGGATATAAATCTGTGAATTAAATAAAATTAAAATCATTAGGCTGTGTAGAATGGTTGAGAAGAAAATAAAGAAGGGAAATGAGAAAACAAAGGAGGAAGTTAATTATATTCAGTACAGTGTCTGTCCCTGGATTGATAATTGCTTTTCTTCAGGCTTCCGCATTGGGCCGTGTCACTTCAGATAGGGATATTTTCATGATGTGTAGACACTCACAGTTGATTTCACAATAGGCAGGAGAACAGCAAAGAACACAGGACCCATACAATAGCAGAAATATCAGAAATAATTCTAGTGGCTCTGTTTCAGTCATTTTTGAATCAAAGTTTGTAGTTCAGAGTCTAAAAATGAAGAATTTCACTTTACTACTGTACCGTAAAGAGCAGGAAGCACTAATACTCTCACTCCTGTTCAGTAGGTCAATGGTATTAATGATGTTTTGAATCTCCCTTATTTGATGCCAGATTACCTAGAAGTAGACAGATTTTGATTCCTACTGAGTTTTATGAACAGCAGCCCTCCATTGTCATAGAATGGGCGCAAATGTTTCTTTATTTTTTCAGTAGTACTTCAAAGAAAGTTACAGTCAGGTACTTTAGGTATTTCCCTGTTCCCTGAAGGGTCCCGTTTGGTAAATATTTTTCTAAGACAGAAAATGGGAGAAAAACATTACTAAACAGGACCCAAAGATTGTACCTGAGGCAATGGAGCGTTAAGTGACCTGTCCAAGGTCACAAGGAGTGCCAGTGGGATTCAAACACTGGTCTTTTTGATCAGCAGGCTACTGCTCTAACCACTAGACTGCTACTGCTAATAAGAATTCAAATGTAATCCACATCTGGATTTATTTTGTAAAAGTTCTGCTCTATTAAATATACTGTCTATAGGGCGCACAACGAGCAATTCACAAGTACACCTACTGTAAAATAACATAAATATAAACAAATAAAACGCAAGCGACAAGAGATACATCTTTTGTTTCTTTCTAAAATTTAAATAATTATTTATTTATTTATTTATTTATTTATTTGCAGTCTCTTTTATACCGCGCTATTCGACATCAGTGCGGTTTACAATGAACATAAGAGTTGCACATCTCAATTTCGTGATTTGTGCTTACAGTGAAACAGGTATAATAACTTGGGTATACATTAAACAGGAGAATTAAACTTGGGTATGCATTAAGCAGGTATGACAGGTAAAATAGGGTATAAATAACCAGTCCCTTAACAAGGAGACACAATGAATAAATACAGTCTACTTTATGCAACAATATAATGAGTTATGCGGCACTGCATAAGTTTCTCATGGTGGTTGGAGGGGAAGGTGTGATTGCGAGTGATCAGTCTGGGAATGTGACATGCATGAGTTTGAGGTGCTGCATTGAGATGTGAGAGTGGGTGAGTGTGGGGAGAAGACTGCATCATCGTAGTGATGAAGAAAGAGGTGCCGTTTCAGTGCCTTCCTAAATTGGGAGAGTTCACTGATGGTTCTGATAGTTGCTGGTAGTGCGTTCCAGCAGGATGGAACAAAGAAGGAGAAGGCTCTGGATCTAGTGAATTGAGAACACTTCGTGCTTGCCTTAGGTAATATGAGAGTATTTGCGGCATTCGATCTCCTTGCTCGATTGGGAGGTGTGATTGAAATTAGATCAGTAATGGCAGTAGCAGGGTATTTATTGAGGCTCCATGAAGGATTCTTGCAGCTGAATTCATTGCAAGTTGTAAGGGGTTAGTCGTGCACTTAGGTAGACCATACAAGATCGCATTGGCATAGTCAAAGTGAGGCATTATTAGGGCCTGAAAGACAGTTCGGAAGTCATCAGGTTCTAACAGTTGACGCAAATTGCGGAGGGTCCGGATTTTATGGTACACCGACTTTGTTATGTTTTTGATATGAGCCTTCATATTAAGTTGCTGATCAAGCGTTACACCTAGGTATCTTACTGTAGTCTTGCATATGATCTCTGCGTCGTGAACCTTGATAGACAGGGGTGGAGTAAAAGCCGGATTCCTGGTTACGAAGAGGGCTTCTGTCTTTTTGAAATTTAACTTAAGCATTTGTGCATTTAGCCAGTCTGTGACTTTCTCGGATTATTTTTATTTATTTATTTAATAAATAATATTCAGCTTGTGCCTTTCCATTGGCACTTCAGGGTGAGATAATCCAGGTATGTAGGTTTTTCCCATATCACTGGAGGGTTTATAATCTGTTCCTGAGACAATATAGGGTTAAGAGGCTTGCTCAAGGCCACAAGGAGTGTCAGTGGGATTTGAACCCTGGTATGTCTGGTTCCAGGGCACTGCCCAGTAGTATAATGCATACACTACTTGTCAAACTGATTGACAGGTGAGATAAGGATGACAGGAGCCAATCAGCGCTCACTTCCGGTGTATGTCCTGCCTCAGGCCACACCCCCTCCCATAGAAGTGAATGGTGAGTTAGCCCCACCCATCCACACCCCCAGGTGTGGCTACACACCCCACTTTGGCACGCCCCCACCCCACCCCCAAGGATGACATCAGCCAATCAGCGCCCACTTCTGGGTTTGTAGCACACCCATGGCCTCCCACCCCCAACCATGCCCCAGCCTACATTATCAGAAATGATATCACCAGAAACAGTGTGTCATCGGAAATGGACACCGTCCATTTCCGATGACATCAGCGGAAGCAGAGTGACTAACTCCGGAAATGTGTTTTGCTTCTGGTTAATGCTGACATCTGCAAAAGCAGGAACCCTGGAAAACAAAACAAAAAATGCTTTCTCTCCCCCTGCCCCAGTTCTTTTTTCTCACAAAGCAGTGCAATGCTTTTATGTGTATTGCAAGCTATTTAGAACTGATTGTTAAAAATAACCCTTTGGTAGCAGCAGCAGGAACACAATGCATTTGGTATACAGGCTTTTCGCAGAGACACAGCACTTGGTTATACAGGCTTTTCACAGAGACACAGCCCTTGGTATAGAAGCTTTTCTTTCCAAAATGTTAAACCGCAATTAACACATCTTTGTTAGAGAAACCAGTGCTGTCCATGTGATAGAATTTTGCTTTTAAGACCTCACTGTTAGAGAGGAGTATTCTGGCAGCCCCTGTAGTTCAGACTGAAATACAGAGAGAGAGAGACCAGAGTTCAAATCCCACCACAGCTATTTTTCTTTCTAGTGGCTTTGAAAAAAAAACAACAATACAGAGAAACAAGTCTGGACATGCTTCTAGGAAAGGAAATGGTAACATGTGAATGGTAGAAAGAACAGGCTATACTTTAAAACACACAGGATTTGTGGAATAAATCCATTCTGAAGATGTTAGCAAAATAAAAAGAATAGTCAAAGCATGGCAATCATGAAGGAAACCTTATTGAAGAGCATTTACTATGACCTCAAACAATAGGGAGCTTTGGGGGCATAAATCCTCTACTTCAAGCTGCTAAAAAGCATGATAAAACAGTCAACAGAAACGATGTAGTTAGATGGTCTACAGGACAAGATGCTTATACTTTACACAGACCTGCTAGAGTCCGTTTAAAAAGAAACAAGACGATCGTGTCAGATGTGGATGCCCAATGGCAGGCTGATTTAGTTGATATGGCACCCTTGGCTCATTATAACAATGGCTACAAATACATCTTAACAGTGGTAGACATCCTGTCAAAATATGCTTGGGCTGTAAGTTTAAAATCGAAAACTGGTCATGAAGTTGCTAAAGCCTTTGAAAAAATATTTAATCTAGATCGTATACCTGAAAAAATACAGACAGATAAGGGTAAAGAATTTTTAAATAGGTCTCTGAAGAATTTATTAAAACAAAGAGGGGTTCATCATTTTGTAACCAATAACGATGTTAAAGCAGCGGTGGTAGAAAGGTTTAACAGGACTTTGAAATCCAAAATGTGGCGTTATTTCACAGCACACAACACCTTTAGGTACCAAGACGTACTGCAGGCTTTTGTGCACAGCTATAATCACAGTTTTCACAGAACAATAAAGACGAGGCCTATAGATGTGACATACACAAATTCTCTGCAGATCTGGAAAAGAGTCTATGGTGATAGCATCAAACATAAGCACACCAAGAACCCCTTAAAGAAAGGAGATCATGTAAGACTTTCAAAAACTAAAGGAAAATTTGAAAAAGGTTACGAGCAAACATAGAAACATAGAAACATGATGACAGAAAAAGACCACAAGGCCCATCTAGTCTGTCCTTCCATAACAACTACAACAGTCCACTTTTTACCTTTAGAGATCCTCTGTGTTGGTCCCATGCTTTTTTGAATTCAGTTACTGTCCTCATCTCTACCACCTCCACTGGGAGACTATTCCACGGATCCACTACTCTTTCCGTAAAGAAATATTTCCGCATATCACTCCTGAATCTATCTCCCTTCACCCTCATCCCATGTCCCCTCGTAGCAGAACTTGCTTTCAATTGAAAGAGGCTCTCTCCCTGAACATTTATGCCACGGAGGTATTTAAACATCTCAATCATATCACCTCTATCCCGCCTTTCCTCTAAGGTGTACATATTAAGATCCTTAAGTCTGTCCTCATATGCTTTATAATGAAGCCCATTAATCATTTTAGTAGCAGCCCTCTGCACCGACTCCATCCTGTTCACATCCTTTTGAAGGTGCGGTCTCCAGAATTGCACACCATACTCCAAATGAGGTCGCACCAAAGACTTATACAGAGGCATTATCACCTCCTTTTTTCTGCTAGCCATTCCTCTCCGTATGCACCCAAGCATCCTTCTAGCTTTTGCTGTCGCCTTTTCTACCTGTTTAGCTACTTTAAGATCATCAGACACAACCACGCCTAGGTCCCGCTCTTCTTTAGTGGACAAAAGTACTTCACCTCCTATACTGTATTGCTCCCTTGGATTGCTGCAGCCCAAATGCATGACCTTACATTTTTTAACATTAAATCCCAGCTGCCAAATTCTTGACCATTCTTCAAGCTTAGCTAGATCCCTCCTCATGTTATCTACACCTTCCTGGGTGTCTACTCTATTGCAGATTTTGGTATCATCCGCAAAGAGGCAAACCTTACCCGACAGCCCTTCCGCTATATCACTAACAAAGATGTTAAAAAGAATCGGACCAAGGACAGATCCCTGGGGTACACCACTGGTAACATCCTTCTCCTCAGAGTGAGCTCCATTTACTTGTACTCTTTGTCGCCTCCCACCCAACCAATTTCTAACCCAAGCAGTAACTTTAGGGTCCATCCCTAGGGTGCTCAGTTTGTTTATAAGTCGCCAGTGAGGAACAGTGTCAAAGGCTTTACTGAAATCTAAATACACCACATCTAGAGCTCTCCCTGGTCCAACTCCCTGGTCACCCAACTCCCTGGTCAAACGTGGTCTGACGAGGTATTTATAATAACGGACATTTTAAACAGGGGACAGAAAGCGACATACAAGATACATGATTATGACAGTGAAGCCATACAAGGTTCTTTTTATCCTGAAGAATTGCTGAAAGTCACCCCGCAACAGGACAGAATATACCGTATCGATAAGGTTCTAAAGGTAAAAGGATATGGCAGGAACAGATTCTACCTCGTGGAGGGGATGCCCTGTTAAATTTAACAGTTGGGTTAAAGCATCAGAGATTCAAGACATCTGATTTCTTTTTTTCTTTTGAAGCAGCATTAAATGATGCTGGCTTTTATATCACACTGCCTAGCAATGCCTCAGCAGGTGTGTTTCCCCAAAATACCAGCTCTAATTTTACCGTTCAACTAGCAAGGCCTTTGGACTTACAAGGACAGTGGGAAGTAGGGCTCGTGGAAATACAATATCCCAACACCTGGGAGAATATTAAGGAAGATCAAAAGTATGTTGTCACCTCCGCAGCAGGAAATATACAGCACCACATTATAGTCAGGAGAGGACATTATGCGACCATGCAGAGTTTAGTGGAATCCATGAATCATGACATTAGCAACATCTATAAATCGGCGCCACCACGAATCATTTACGAGCCCTATGTGCAAAGAATCTGAATAAAATCGGAAGATAGGTCTGTTATTTCTGCAGATGGTGATTTGGCAACCATTTTGGGAATAGAAGCTGACGTTAATACACAGCATTCCCATTTTCCAGTGGATATCACGGGTGGTTTTAATACCCTCTACCTGTACACACCTTTCCACTCTATGTGCTACACCTTGACCTGACGTTTTTAGTAAGTTCATTTCGCTCACTTATTTTCCTTCATAGGGTGAGCTGTAGATGGTGGTATATAGGCTGTTTTGGCAAAGAGTGGTGAGGTTTAGCATGGATTATCGATTATAGAACAGGCTCCTCTGGGTGGATTTTGGGCACCACCAAGTCCTTTGATTTTTACGTGTTTACTCGTAGTGTTCTGGCGGAGAATAGTTGTAAGGTTTTCAGTTTGCAGCTAGGCATAGTGGGGTATCTTATCCCAGTTTGTGTCTTAGCGGTGGTGATGATGAAAGTTCTTTTAGTTAAGACTACTTTTGTGTAATTGGATTTACCACTGACTGATACGTATGACAGTTTAGTCGGGTTTCAGTCTTATGTCGCCGACTTATTCTTTATCACACTTTACACCGTTGGTTGTCAACTCGGGTCCCTCGTATAACCGCGGCGGCTGGCATGAGATTAGCCAACCCTTATTGGCCATGTCTAGTTCGAGTTTGTGTGCTCATTTACTAATGTTTATCACTGCTGTTTACCCTTGGGGGTGTGGCTTAGCTAGATGTTATTGGCTAACTTTTGTTGTGCCTGATATCAGCTCAAAGTTATATTGGCTTCCTCACTGGTTTGCGGATGCTTGCATGTGTAATACAGGTTGTAGTTGATTGTAAAGCTGGGACAAAACTTCTAATGTTGACGGAAATTTTTAATGTTTCATCTCAGCATCTTCAGTGTTGCGCTATAATTTTAGCTACGAGGACAGTTTACATAATATATATATTGTTTGGGTGGGATTGTGGCCTGGCAGTAGGATTGCTCTTCAAATAAGGCATGCTAATTGCGACTCGGATTTAGGGGTTTGGCGAGAGGTAGATAGCGTGTTATGGGGGGGAGTAGGGGGGGGTAGTTGGAAAAAAAAAATCTTTTTGTCGGGGGGGGGGGGGGGTTGAAATATAGGTAGAATGTGTGATAAAGCAGCATTAGATATCAATTTATGTCCATAAATCATTCATTTATAATCAGCTTCTATAATTGTTTCCGCGGATCAATAATTATGCAATACATGTTCACGTTTTAGACTAAAATGCTGATAATCACTCTGAGATGTTGGCTGAAAGGTGAAAATAAAAAAAATTATGAAGGTGCCAGACCACAGTTATGTGGGGTCATGGGCCGAATAGTAATTCAAGCATCAATCAGCTGTTGATATGTAACTAAAATGACACGCTTAGGTAATCTGCCCGAGAAACTTCGCACAGTGGATCCCCTGTCTGTCGGGATGATGGTTTCCCGCACCCATGTTACTGATATCTTTTAATAGTATTTGATAATATTCGTATGGAATATAGATGAATGCACATTTATACATAGTATGAAAAATTCTAGGGGTTTAGCTGGAAGTAGTTTAAAAAGAATTTTGGCCTTGGGTGCCATTGGCGAGGGTTAAAAATCCTCCTCCTTGAAAAAGAAAATTTATATTATTATGTGGCGACTCCCGGGTAATTTAAGAGAGTGGGTGAGCCTCTATCTTTAGTTTATAAGACTAATGCTTTTGATAAGCTACTTAAACAGTAATTTAATGATTTGTTTTCTGCTAATCCGGCTAGCAGGATTAGGATAATGAATAATATAAAGTAAATAATTGATGAGATTTGTCCGATTATAATAAATGGTTCTTCTACTGGTTGACCCCCAATTCATGTGAGGATGATTGTTTGCTGTTATTAGTCAGAATATTGTTTTTTGTGGCTGGGCGAAATGTTATGGCACGTTGTTTTGATGTGTGGAGTATAGGAATAATGAATAGGATCAGAATTGAGAGGAGGAGGGCTAAGACACCTCCTAGTTTATTTGGGATTGATCGTAGAATGGCATAGGCGAATAGGACGTATCATTCTGATTTGATGTGTGGCGGGGTTATTAGTGGGTTGGCTGGTGTAAAGTTTTCTGGATCGCCTAAAAGGTTTGGAAGAAACAAGGCTATGATGGCTAATAATGAGAGTATGATTGTGAAGCCTAGGGTATCTTTGTATGAGAAGTATGGGTGGAATGGAATTTTGTCAGTGTTTGAGTCTTGTCCTGTTGGGTTATTTGATCCTGTTTCATGTAGGAAAATAAGGTGTAAGATGCTTATGTCTACAATTAAGAATGGTAGGATGAAGTGAAATGAAAAGAATCGAGTTAGTGTGGCTTTATCTACAGAAAAGCCGCCTCAGATTCATTGTACTAATGTGTCACCGATATAGGGTATGGCTGATAGGAGGTTTGTAATTATTGTGGCTCCTCAGAATGATATTTGTCCTCATGGGAGGACATAGCCAACGAATGCTGTGGCTATGACTAGTAGGAGGAGAATAACTCCGATGTTTCATGTTTCTTTGAATAAATAGGATCCGTAGTAGATTGCTCGTCCAATGTGTACATAGATGCAGATAAAGAATATTGATGCTCCGTTGGCATGAATGTTGCATATGAGTCAGCCATGATGTCTCGGCAGATGTGGGCGACTGATGAGAAGGCAGAAATTGTGTCGGCTGTGTAATGTATGGCTAAGAATAATCCTGTGATGATTTGTGAAATAAGGCAGATTCCTAGGAGTGAGCCGAAATTTCAAAGTGATGAGATGTTTGATGGTGATGGGAGGTCAATGAATGAATTGTTGATAATTTTTAGAATTGGGTGGGTTTTTCATGCATTGATGGTCATTAGTTTTTATAGTTGAAGTACAACAGTGGTTTTTCAGATCATTGGTCTTGGTTAGATTCCTAGTAAAAATTATGGCATATATGGCTTTTGTTGGAATGTTTAGTCTTGTATTTGGATTGGTGGCTGTTGCGTCTAATCCATCTCCTTATTTTGGTGCATTTGGGTTAGTTGCGGCTTCTGCTGGGGCTTGTTTAGCCTTGGTTATGGTTGGGTTGTCTTTTTTTGTCATTGGTGGTGTTTTTGATTTATTTAGGTGGGATGTTGGTTGTTTTTGCTTATTCAGCAGCGTTGGCGGCGGAGCGCTATCCTGAGGCATGGGGGGTTTGATCTTTTATTTTTTATGTGGTAGGGTATATTTGTGTGTTGGTATTTGGTTATTTATTGGTTGATTCTGTTGATGTGGTAGGTGCCAGAGTTTGTTTGGCTCGAGGTGATTGGGCTGGGGTGTCAGTGTTGTATTCTTCAGGCGGGTGATTGTTATTGATTTCTGGTTGGGTATTGTTATTGACTCTGTTTGTGGTGTTAGAGTTGGTTCGTTGGGGTACGTTTTTGGCTGTAAATGCGATTAAATAGAAAGAGCGATTAGAAAGGTGAATAGGAAAATGTTTAGATATGTTTTTATTAACCCTTGTTGTAAGTTTGAAATCGTTTTGATTGGGGGCAGCTGTTGGGTTGTTAGGCCTTTAGGTCCAGTGCACTCTAATCAAGTTTGGTCAGTTAGGTTTGTTGCAATGTTTTGTCCTAGCATTAGGGTTGCTTTTGGATATATTCGGTGAATAATTATGGTGAAGAATCCAAGTGATGTTGTGAATAGATATGCTTTATTTGTTTATTTGACGAGGTGAGGATATCTATGGCAATTATTAGTCCGGAAATTGTGACTAGTATTGCTGCTAATTGGGATGTTGTTGGTATTGTCATTACTTGTGTTTTTGGTTGAACAATGGTTGTTGCGATTAGGAATCCTGTGAGGATACTACCTCATGCTAGGCGTTTAATTGGGTTTATTATTGTGTTTTCATTGATTGGTTGGATTGATGGTATTCGTGTGTGCCCCATGAGTGAGAATGTAATGATTCGTAGGCTGTAGATTGATGTGAATATTGTTGCGATTATGGTAATAGTAAGGGCTCATGTGTTTGTGTTTGATGTGTTTATGGCTTCAATGACTGCGTCTTTTGAAAAGAATCCGGCTAGGAATGGCATGCCTATTAGTGTAAGGGTTCCGATAGTGATGCATGATGATGTTGTGGGTAGTATAGTTGTGATTGCACCTATTTTTCGAATGTCTTGTTCATCCGCTAAGCTATGGATGATTGAACCTGAGCATAGGAATAGTATTGCTTTGAAGAAGGCATTTGTACAAATATGAAGGAATGCTAGTTGTGGTTGGTTTAATCCTAGTGTAACTATTATTAGGCCTAGTTGGCTGGATGTTGAGAATGCTACAATTTTTTTTACATCATTTTGTGTCAGGGCGCATGTTGCAGTAAATAGGGTTGTTAGTGCTCCTAGACATAGGCATGTTGTTAGTGCGGTTTGGTTTTGTTCTATTAATGGATGAAGGTGGGATTAGTAGGAAGATGCCCGCTACTACTATTGTGTTTGAGTGGAGTAGGGCTGAAACTGGTGTTGGGCCTTCTATTGTTGCTGGTAGTCATGGGTGTAGTCCGATTTGAGCAGACTTTCCTGTTACAGTGAGAATTAGGCCGATTAATGGGAGTGTTGTGTTTGTGTTAGTTAGAGATATTTGTTGAAATTCTCATGAATTTGAGTTTATTGCAAATCATGCTATTGCTATGATTAGTCCGATGTCGCCGATTTGGTTGTATGTGATGGCTTGTATAGCTGATGAGTTTGAATCTATTCGGGCGTGTCATCAACCGATTAGTAGGAATGATATGATTCCGACTCTTTCTCAACCGATGAATAGTTGTAAGAGGTTGTTGGCTGTAACTAATGTCATTATCGCAATCAAGAAGGTAAGCAAGTACTTTAAGAATTTTTTTAAGAATGGGTCTTTTTCTATATACGAGGTAGCGAATTCTAGGATTGATCATGTTACAAATAGTGCAATTGGGGTGAAGATTGTTGAGTATTGGTCGAATTTGAAGCTAATGTTGATGTCAAAGGTGTGAATGTTGATAAGGTTTCAGCTAAAGACGATTGTCTCTGTTCCTAGGTTAAGGAAAATAAATATTGGAATGGTATTAATGAAGAATGCTAGTTTTACACATTTTGTTGTAAGAGGTGAGTGCACGTTTGTTTGTTTTGTTATTGGTATTAATAGAGTAATTAGTGTAAGGATCGTTATAGAGCTGAAAGTTGTTAATAAGTTCATAACTTTTACATGGATTTGCAGCAAGAATGATGGTTCCTAAGACCAATGGATGACTACTGTCCTTTAAAAGTCAAGAGAGTTGGGGAATTAAACCTCAAATATAAGTAACTAGAAGTTCTTATTAAGTCTTTTTCTCTTGGTAAATAAGAAGTCGTTAGCTTCTGTTTTTAGAATCACAATCTAATGTTTTTTTAAACTATATATACATGAATATCAACCTCAGATAAGGGCTGGGTTTAATATAAGTAGTAGTAGTGGGGCGATATGGAGTCTTATTAAAAGGTGTTCACGGGTGTGTGTGGGTTTTGTTTGGTTAAGGTGATTTTGGGGTGGTCCGTGTTGGGTAGTTAAGAATATGTTTAGTGTGTACAGTGCTGTAATTATTGTGCCCATTCCTGTAATAATGATAGTTCAGTTTGATCACTTAAATAGAGCATAGATGATTGTTAGTTCTCCTAGCAAGTTTGTTGATGGTGGGATAGCCATGTTGCTGAGGTTTGCTAGTAGTCATGTTGTTATGAGTGGCAAAATTAGTTGCATTCCTCGGGCTAGGAGTAGTGTTCGGCTGTGTGTACGCTCATAAGAACATAAGATCATAAGATATGCCATACTGGGTCAGACCAAGGTCCATCAAGCCCAATATTCTGTTTCCAACAGTGGCCAATCTAGGTCATATGTACCTAGCAGTTTCCCCAAGAGACACAAGTTTCACAATGCTTGTGCTGGGTCAAGCATTGATATCTTCAGTCACTTCTTAATAATGGTTTATGGACCTTTCCTCCAGGAACTTGTCCAAACCTTTTTTAAACCCAGCTACACTAACAGCCTTTACTACATCCTCCGGTAACAAATTCCAGAGTTTGATTACACGTTGAGTGAAAAAATATTTTCTTTTATTAGTCTTAAATAGTTTACCCTGTAGCTTCATTGCATGTCCCCTAGTCTTTCTATATTCTGATAACGTAAACAATCGATCTACGTTTACCCGTTCCACTCCGTTCATTAATTTATAGACTTCTATCATATCTCCCCTCAGCCGTCTCTTTTCCAGGTTAAAGAGCCCTAACCTTTTTAGCCTTTCTTCATAGGAGTATCCTTCCATCCCCTTTACCATTTTGGTGGCTCTTCTCTGAACCTTTTCTAAAATTGCTATATCCTTTATAAGATACGGCGACCAGAATTGCACACAATATTCAAGGTGCGGTCTCACCATGGAACGATATAGAGGCATTATAATATCTTTTGTTTTATTTTCCATTCCTTTCCTTATGATACCTAGCATTCTATTTGCTCTCTTGGCCGCCGCTGCACACTGGGCCGAGGGTTTTAACATGGTATCCACAATGACGCCTAAATCTTTTTCCTGGGTGGTGGTTCCTAATGTAGAACCTTGCATCGTGTAACCATAGTTTGGGTTGTTCTTCCCTAGGTGCATAACCTTGCACTTGTCCACATTAAATTTCATCTGCCATTTTGATGCCCAGTCTTCCAATTTATCAAGATCCTCTTGCAATTTTTCACAATCCTCTTGGGTTTTAACAACTTTAAATAGTTTTGTGTCATCTGCAAATTTGATAACCTCACTCGTTATTCCACTTTCCAGGTCATAATTCGTGTTTGCTATGCAGAATAGTATGGACGAAGTTAATCCGTGTGCAATTATAAGTGTGATAGCGCCTGAAAAACTTCATGTAGTTTGGATTAGTCCGGCAGAAATTACTAGGCCCATATGACTGATTGATGAGTATGCAATTCGAGATTTTAGGTCTGTTTGTCGTAGGCAGATAGAGCTGGTTATGATTACTCCTCATAGGCTTAAGATAATGAACGGATAGATTGATTCTTTAGTAAATGGAGTTAGGACAGATGAGATTCGTATAATTCCGTAGCCGCCCAGTTTTAATAGGACTGCAGCTAGAATTATAGATCCGGCAATTGGAGCTTCGACGTGGGCTTTTGGAAGTCAAAGGTGTAAGCCGTACAGGGGTATTTTTACCATGAATGCGATTAGGCAGGCAAATCATCAGATTTGATTTGTGGCCATATTTGGGCTGATTTGTTGAATAAATCAGGTATTGGTTAGTGATAGTGTAGCTATTTCATTTTGTAATGAGAGGATGGCAATTAATAGTGGTAGCGATCCTATTAGGGTGTAGAAAAGAAAGTAGGTGCCTGCGTTTAATCGTTCTGTTTGGTTACCTCAGCGTGTAATAATAACTAGGGTTGGGATGAGTGTTGCTTCAAATGTAATGTAAAATAATATTAATTCTGTTGCAGAGAATGCAAGGATGAGTGCAATTTGTAGAGAAATAAACATTGAGATATAGGTTTGTTGGTGACTAATTGTATTGTTGTTTATGTGGTTTTGGCTGGCTAGCATTATTATGGGCGTTAGCAGGAAAGGATTATTAGGGGTACAGATAGTTGGTCGATTGTGGTGTATTTGTAAGTTGTGTGGTTTCTGATGGATAGTGGATAGCGAATAGTGTTAGGCTAAGTGAGGCAATTATAAGACTGTGGATTATTGATACTGTTCATAATTATTTTGGTTTAGTTAGTCATGTTGGAATTAGTATGATGGTTGAAATTAGAATTTTTAGCATTGTAATGTTTAGGTTTTGTATTGTATCTGTGCCGTGTGTTCAGATTGTTGCTACTAAAATTGCAAGGCCTGTGCCTGCTTCACAGGCTGAGAAAGTTAATAGAATTATTGGGGTAAGCGTGTATAATGTTGATTCGGCTTGGATACATCAGAATGATATAGTAATAAATAATGAGAGTATCATGCCTTCTAGGCAGATTAGGGCTGAGAGGAGATGGGTTCGGTGTAGAATTCCTGTTATACCTAATATAAAGGTTGTATGATGTTATTGTCATGAAGAAGTTGTCGAAGTTGCCAGAATTTATTAAGTCAAAATTAATTGTCCTTTTTTAGACTAACTTCTTATTCTGCTCACTCAAGACCACCTTGGAGTCACTCATAGATTAGGCCAAGTGTTAGTAGTAGGAGAATAATTATTGCTAGGAAGATGGAGGTTGATGGGGTATTTAGTTGGTTTGCTCATGGGGTTGGGAGAAGTAGTGCAATTTCTAAGTCAAATAGGAGAAATAAGATGGCAATTAGGAAGAACCGCATTGAAAATGGTAGGCGGGCTGATCCTAATGGGTTGAAGCCGCATTCGTATGGTGAAAGTTTTTCTATGTCTTGGTTTATGGTGGGAAGTCAGAATGCGAAAAGTATTAGAATAATGATAAGTCCAGTTGTTACTGATATTGTAATTATTGTCATGTACTTCTCCTTAGGTTTAAACTAAGATTTAATGGTTGGAAGCCATTGGTATTGTGTATACTAGGGAAGTATTATCCTCATCAGTAGATTGATACGTATAGGAATAATCAAACTACGTCCACAAAGTGTCAGTATCATGCAGTGGCTTCGAATCTGAAGTGGTGTTGTGAAGTAAAGTGGAATATAATTTGTCGTATTAGGCAGATTGTGAGGAAGGTTGAGCCAATGATCACGTGTAGGCCGTGAAAGCCTGTTGCTACGAAGAATGTTGATCCATAAACACAATCGGAGATGGTGAAGATGGCTTCGTAGTATTCTATGGCTTGTAGTAGTGTGAAGTCCAGGCCTAGTAGGATTGTTAGTGTGAGTGATTGGATAGCTTCTTTTCGATTACCTGATACGATACTATGGTGAGCTCATGTTACTGTGACACCTGAGGCGAGAAGTACGGCTGTGTTCAACAGTGGGACTTCAAAAGGATCTATTGGTAGGATACCTGTTGGTGGTCAGCATTCTCCTACTTCAATGGTTGGTGCAAGGCTTGCTCGATAAAATGCCCAAAAGAATCCTAGGAAGAAAAAGACTTCTGATGTAATAAAACGAATTATTCCATATCGAAGGCCTTTTTGAACAGGCTGTGTGTGGTGTCCTTGAAATGTACTTTCTCGGATAATGTCTCGTCATCATTGGTATATTGTTAATAATAGGACAATTAAGCTGGCAAATACAATTTTTGTTGAGTTGAAGTGGAATCATGTTGCTAGGCCCGAGGTTAGTATTAGTGCAGCGATTGCGCCTGTAAGTGGCCATGGGCTTGGGTCTACTATATGGAAAGCGTGTGATTGATGTGCCATTAGATGTTTTCTTGAAGGTATAAAGTTAGTAATAGGACAAATACATATGCTTGGATTATTGCAACTGCTAGTTCTAGGATCGTAAGTATAAGGAGAATTATGGTAGTGGTAAATGAAATTGTTGGCATTGTTGGTATTAGGAGTAGTGATGCTGTTGAGATTAGTTGGATGAGTAAGTGGCCGGCGGTTAGGTTGGCTGTGAGTCGTACGCCTAGGGCTAGTGGGTGAATAAATAGGCTGACTGTTTCAATTAGTACTAGGGGTGGGATCAGGAGTGTTGGTGTTCCTTCAGGAAGTAGGTGGCCTACGGATGTGGTTATTTGGTGTCGTATGCCTAGGAGAAAGGTGGCCAATCATATTGGAATTGCTAGGGCTATGTTTATTGATAGCTGAGTGGTTGGGGTGAACGTGTATGGTAAGAGGCCTAACAGGTTTGTTAGGATAAGGAATGTTATTAGGGAGGTTAATAGAAGTGCCCATTTTTGGCCTTTTATATTCATAGTGGCTATTAGTTGTTTTGTGAAGTAAAATAGGAACCAGGATTGAATGGTTATTAGACGATTTATTCATTTTTTGTGTTGATTTGTAATTAAAATTCATGGCAGAGTTATTGATAGTAAAATTAGTGGGATGTACAGGAATGTTGGGCTTATAAATTGATCAAAGAGTGCTAGTGTCATGGTCAGTTTCACGGGGATGGTGTTTTGGTTTGATTTTCTGTGAAAATATCATTTATAGGTTGGTGTTTTATTGTTTTTATGGTAATAGTGGTTATTAGGATTACTCATGAAAGTAGGAAAATTGGAAATTATGGGGATGGATTTAATTGTGGCATATCACTAAGGGTGGTTGGTAGACACTCGTGCTAGCTTAAAGGCTAGTGCTGTCCGTGTTAGCTTCTTAGTGAGATTTCTACTAGTGTAGTTCAGGTTAGGAATTCAAAGTATGGTGTAGATTCAACAACAATAGGTATAAAGCTATGATTTGCCCCGCAGATTTCAGAGCATTGTCCATAATAGATGCCTGGTCGTGAAGTTGTAAGTGTAGTTTGGTTTAATCGTCCTGGAATAGCATCTGTTTTTACACCAAGGGATGGGACGGCTCATGAGTGTAGTATGTCTTCTGCTGAGAATATTACTCGAACTGGTAGTTCTATTGGAATAACTATACGATTATCTACTTCTAGTAGTCGGAATTCTCCAGGGGAGAGGTAGTCGGACGGGGTTATATACGAATTAAATCATAATATATTAAAATCAGTAAATTCATATGTTCAATATCATTGATGGCCAATTGCTTTTACTGTAATGTGTGGGTTATTAATTTCGTCTATGAGGTATAGGATTTGCAGTGAGGGCAGGGCGATTGCGATTATAATTGCTGGCAGGACTGTTCAAATTATTTCTACTTCTTGAGCGTCTATTGTATTAGTATTGGTTAGTTTTGTCGTCATTATGATTGTAGTTGTATAGAGAACTAGAATACTAATTAGGAATACAATTATTAGGGTATGGTTGTGAAAATTAAGTAGTTCTTCTATAAGTGGTGATGCTGCATCTTGGAAGCCTAGTTGTGATGGCTGTGCCATGAAGATGTACGTGGGTTTAACTCGTGATTTCATTTTGACAAAATAATGTAAATGCTTTACTAACATCTTATGAAAAAGGAGGCATAGTGGTTGTGTGATTGGCTTGAAACTAATTAAATATGGGTTCGATTCCTACCCTTTTTGTACTTGTACAAATGCTGGTTCTTCATATGTGTGGTAAGGTGGAGGGCAGCCATGTAGTCACTCTACATTAGTTATTGTTAGTTCTGTAGTTAGGACTTCTCGTTTAGCTGAGAATGCTTTTCCGATGATGAATATTATTATAATGACAGCGACCAGTGAAATTAGTGATCCGACTGATGACTGAATTTCATAGTGTATATGCATCAGGGTAATCTGAGTATCGTCGTGGCATTCCCGCAAGGCCTAAGAAATGTTGTGGGAAGAAGGTTATGTTTACTCCGGCAAATATAACTCCAACATGGATTTTTGTTCATGTGTTGTGCAGAGTGTAGCCAGAGAATAGCGGGAATCAGTGGATAAAACCGCCTATAATTGCAAATACTGCACCCATGGATAAGACATATTGGAAGTGGGCTACTACGTAGTATGTGTCGTGGAGTACAATATCTAAGGACGAGTTGGCTAGAACGATTCCGGTTAGTCCGCCGACAGTAAATAGAAAGATGAAGCCTAGTGATCAAAGTATAGCTGCGTCTCATTTGATTGCTCCTCCGTGCAGGATTGCTAATCAGCTGAATACTTTTACCCCGGTGGGGATGGCAATGATTACACAGGTACACTACCAAAAAACTGCCTCCAGTTTTGCAACTGATTCCTATAGATTTTGGGGTGCTGAATCCAGGAAAAATAGCCAAAATGTTCCATCACGTCACGTTTTCTTGCAAAATTAGATTTCTTACCCATATAAGGAATGTTCACATAATTTCTTTTTAGCCGACTGCAGTTTATTTTCTTGGCCCAAAATAGAGGTTGTAATGGTTAACTAACTAGAAACACTCCCTCATGATATTTTAGAGTGTTTTGTATTCATTTTATACATGAACAGGACAATTGGGAGGCGGGGGGCTAAATCCAGTACTCGCGCTGGCGCATGTTCTTTCCTGTTTGCCTCGCCTCGTGCGCTCGCTCAAACACGGTGGTTGCGACATGAACGTTCCTGTCAAATTTCAGTTTCTTGCAAGTTCATTATTACCTTTTGTTTGCTCAGTCGTAATCCAGCTTTATTCCGAAGTGGTTCACTACAGTTGTAGTTTGCAGTGCTGTGTATTTGTGATGGCTCACAGAGCCAGAGGTTGCGTCAATTCTCCAGACAGTTTTTGTTTTATTTGTGGGGAATATACCGTGAAAAAGCAGCAGAGGAACATTTCTGCATTTATTAAAAAAGTATATTTCGCCTATTTCGGTTTGAAGTTAGGCGATCAAGACAAACCGTGGGCTCCTCACAAAGTGTGCAAGACATGTGAGGAAGATCTACGCTTATGGATGAAAGGTAAAAAACAAGCATTTCGTTTCGGAATACCTATGATGTGGCGTGAACAAAGAGACCACAGCAGTGACTGCTATTTTTGCTCTTGCATTGTGAAGGGATACAACTTAAAAAATAAGAACGTAATAAGTTACCCCAACCTTCCCTCAGCAATTAGGCCTATGCCTCATAGCAACGAAGTACCTGTGCCTGAACCACCAAAATCTTTGGATCATATTTGTGTGGACGGTTCTGATCATGATGAGACTCATCAGATGGCTTTTCCTGATGAGTCCAGTACTTCCGAGTTTGAAACTGAACCAGATCCGAAACCTGAACTTTTCTCTCAAGCTGAATTGAATGATTTAGTCCGGGATTTAGGACTCCCAAAAGATGCTGCCCAACTGCTAGGTTCTCGGCTTAAACAGAAAAATCTATTGTCACCAGGAACAACTTTTTATTGGTACCGCCGCAACCGCGAGACACAATTTTTGAAGTATTTCAGCAAAGAGGAAGATTTGGTATTTTGCAACGATATATACGGAGTGATGGAAAAGTTTAAACTCAAGTATGATCCTGCTGAATGGCGGCTGTTCATTGATTCATCAAAAGACAGCATAAAAGGTGTTCTTCTTCATAATGGCAACACATTCGCTTCAGTTCCTATTGCTCACTCTGTTATTCTCCAAGAAAAATACGAGAATTTGGCCCTGATTCTTCAGAAGATTCGTTATGATGAGCATAAGTGGATGATTTGTGGAGACTTTAAAATTCTATCCATGCTATTAGGGCAGCAATCCGGTTTCACCAAATATCCCTGCTTCCTTTGCTTGTGGGATAGCCGGGCCCGCGACCTACACTGGGGGAAAAAAGACTGGCCAATTCGGGAGTATTTGAGACCCGGTGAGAAAAATGTTCTTCATGAGAGCTTGGTACCTCATGATAAAATTCTATTACCACCTCTCCACATTAAGTTGGGTCTCATTAAGCAATTCATCAAGTCCCTTCCAAAAGATGGTGAGTGCTTTCGGTACCTTTGCTCAAAGTTCCCCCGACTTTCTGAAGCAAAGCTAAAGGAAGGAGTGTTTGTTGGCCCTGATATAAGGAAACTCATTTCAGATGGAGCATTCGCTGAAACGATGTCTGAGAAGGAAAAAGAAGCGTGGGATTCCTTCAAGGATGTTGTTCTCAAATTCTTGGGGAACAGGCGGGATGAGAACTATAAGGATATTGTTGCCAGGATGCTCAATGCCTTCAAAGAACAAGGCTGTAACATGAGCCTGAAAGTCCATTTCTTGCACTCCCATGTGAACTACTTTCCCGAAAACTTGGGGGCGTACAGTGAAGAACAAGGTGAAAGGTTTCACCAGGACATCAAGGACGCAGAGAGAAGGTACCAAGGAAGATGGAACACCACTATGATGGCTGATTTCTGCTGGTTGCTGCTGCGGGAAACCCCAGATGAAAAATACGCCAAGCAGCGCACCAAGAGAAGCATTCGGGGGAAGAAGAAACGGGCCCACCAGGAGATTGATTGACCCAAGAATGACTTTAAAATCTAAACTGTGTTAACAAATATCGTGTTTTTACTAAACTTTGAAATAAAAATTTGCTAGTTATTACCACAGTGTCGGATCTCATTTATTAGAATTTTATTTTCACACCATCGGGTGTTTGTCTTCATGTATTGCAATGGTGCGGTTTGCGTTTTCTATTCTTACATACATACCTGTACAACATTTTTTGCACATTTCTTTGCTTTGCTTTGTGTCTAACCTCGCTCTTATATGCTCAATGTTTGTGCACATGTATGTGGCTGTTTTAAGTGCAGACAATTTTGCTACCATCACAGTGTGTTTTGTTGACATTACTCTATTCTTATGTGCTGCCTTGTTACAATTTTCTTTATTCTTATTTGAATAACTACTAAACAATTAGTATAAAGAATTCATCCAAGAAACTTTTATCTCGATCGCACTCAATCTGAAACGTTCACCTCAAACTGCTAACCCAATGTAGCAAAAAATCTGTACGTGATGGAGCAAATTGGTTACCAGATTTGGATTCAGCGCACCAAAAAACGTAAAAATCAATCGAAACATTAGAGGCAGTTTAAAAAAAATTTTTTTTAGTGTACCTGTGTTATTTTTTTCTTTAAAAGAGGGTTGTTCAGTCTATTAAAACCTATGAATATTTCATGAATTTCTTTTCATTAAATTTATACATCTCTACCTATTGCTACTATTGATATATTTTTAAAAAAGCAATTTTTGTACTAGATTTTGCTTGCAGATTCCCCCCCCCCCCCCCGCACTGGCTTGCAGTCTCTTGCAATTGCTGTCAGATCTGACCCTGTGCTCCCTCTTCTCTAAAGCGGTGTTTCTGAAAAGTTAGGATGCAGTTTTATGGTTTGCATCATGTGCACCTTTTGAGCTTGCCATTTAGGAACTATAAAGATTTAATTTGATCACCTTGTTCTTGCTATTTGGTGTATGCATTTAACAAATGAGCTTCCTGTGTTCCTGCATTTGATGGCATGGTGTATATAGATCAATACGTTTTTTTTTCTGTAGCAAGGTGTACTGAATGCCAAACAAGTTCAATAGTCTGTTATTAAAAGGCAACAGCAGCAGTAGCACAGCCAAGAAGCCTGCAACCAGCACTCTCATTACTGGTAATTATCCTTGAACAGCTGCGGTAGGAGAGAAAGTCTGAATAGCAATTAGCTTGAATTGTGAGATGGGATGCATTTCCAGGTTTCCTGACCATTTTCTAATGCATGCTTGAATATATACCATGTGCTTTTGTGATATTACAGTAGGAGACACGGGTGAGGGAAACATTTCAGGGCTTCCTGTGTTATTGTGCTCCGTACACTGTAGCTATCAACACGTTCTCTGCATGTTAATGCAGTTTCTTTTAGTTCCTCTAGTGTTTGGAAGATTGGCTTTGTCCCTCATTTGAAGATTCTCAATGCAGAGTAGAATATGATATCATTATTCTCAGTGATAGTATTGTTCTATGGGCTGGCAGCATAGGTTTAGCAATTAGAGTGACACAGTTTGAGACCCAAGTCCAAAAGGCGACCCCACTGATGACCTTGAGAAATTCATTCAGTTCCTCTATCAGAACTTTGATAGCAATATTTTTTTATTTTAGTAATTTTAACAAGGTAATAATTGTATAACGGTGCTTACTTGGGCAATGATATAATGGGGTTGTTTGGAAGCTTTGGATGTCTGAAAACAGGCATAGAGACATCCAAAGCTCAGAGACATCCCCAGAGCCTTTTAGAAGTTGGGTTTGTGGATGTCCCCAGCATGAGGATGTCCAGGTCTGAACGGGGGCCTAGTGGAGGTGTGTCTGGGGTTTTTCCAGGATCCTGGATGTCACTGCCTGATTGCTCTGGGACATCTTTTCTAAAATGCCCCGCAATATCCATTTCCAAAAGTCATTTACCTGAGTAAATGAGTTTATGGTCAGTCTTCATTTTCTCTTGATATGAAAGCAGATATTCTTTGGGTATTTTTATTTTTTATTTCTCTTATCAGTTTTGTGGACATGGCCATGTTGGATGAAAACAGGTGAGATGTCAGGCTCCATCTTTGGCCCTGTTCAAAGCCACACTAAAACCTCTCTTCTTTGAGACTGCTTTTGAATTCTGATCCCCCTAGTCTTTCCTGTTCACCTCCTATGTGTTCCCTCACCATTCCTCTAGATACATATTCTAGTCCCCACTTGTTATGTTGTCTGTCTCGATTAGACTGTAAGCTCTTAGGAGCAGGGACTGTCTCTTACACGTTTCTGTGTAGTGCTGCATATGCCTTGTAGCGCCATACAAATAAGTAGTAATAGCAGTAGTGATGGTTTAAAAAATGATGTGCAGATAAGGATTACAAGTTCCATTATAGTCTACAAATTCCTGATAACGTACTACATAGCCTATTCTGTCCCAGGCTTACCCATGTCTTATATTTTGTTACTGATTTGGCTTCCATCATCTCCATGGGGAGGGGAAGGGTTACATGCATTCACTACACTTTCTTTGAAAAAATATTTCCTTATGTTATTTTTAAAAGACTGCCATGCCATCCTTTTAGGGCATGTTTGTGTGTAAGGCACTCAGGTATTTAGGATGAAGTTGAGGGTTCCGAGAACGTGACATGTCTTGGTTGAAACTGCTTGTGATGGCTGTGGTTTATGAACTATGTTTCATTATTATTTGATATACCACCTTTATGTTGACAGCAGTCAAAGTGGTTTACAATAAAAATTGAAATATCCAGTAAAGAAAGAAAGGAACGCCATATCTTTGAATACAAGTATATTTAAAAAGGAAGTCAAAGTGAAGAAGGAGAGGGGCAGGTTGAGGTTGAGGGGGAGGGGGAGGGGAGGGAGGGGGTGGGGTGGGAAGGGTTGGGATGTCCGACATTGTTGCCTGGATGTCAAACCACCGTCTTAAATTGAATATGGCCAAAACTGAGCTCCTTATCTTGCCCCCCAAACCCACCTCCCCCCTTCTCTATTTCTGTGGATAGCACTACACTCCTCCCTGTTTCCTCAGCTCACAACCTTGGGGTCATCTTTGACTCAACTCTTTCTTTATCTGCACACATCCAATAGATGGCTAAAACCTATCTATTCTTCCTCTATATGTGATCAACATTATTAGCACCCTTGCAGGTCAACCCCTTGATGTCTAATATCTCCTTAAAAAAAATAAAAAGTGCCCAGTGAAATGGTTTTGCACTATATATGCGCACATATTTGACACATAAAAGAATCAAATAAAAAAATAAAACAAGACCAATTAAAAAAGGAAATAGTATAAAAACTGGGACATTGCCAGAACATGATTATGATTATGAGCTGATTGTCATTGTGAATGATCACCAGTGATCCTTGGAACATACCACGCTTGTTCTGTGGAGCCTGAAGCAGAGTTCTATGTCATTTTCACTTTGCTTTCTAATTACTTGGATCTATCTGTATAGCCAGTACTGGTTGGTACTCTTCCCAGTCGTGGAGGAATGGGCATTGAGGAAATACGTTAAGTTTACTTTTCCTTTAAGTGATTTGGGTTACACTTGGTGGTGTTTACGCAGTTTGTGGCGATCTTCATTGTCTTTAAATATCAAAAAGGAAACTTTTTGGGGTAATTACGGTCCTTCTACGCAAAACGTCTGACATTAAATCATTTTTGTTTGTGAATATTTTTTGTGCTCTTGGCTCGTTAGCCTGATCTTTGGATGTGTCTAATGTAGTGATCGGGACTCATAGTTTTTTATTTTGAGGATATGATTATTGGCACCCTTATAGAGGATTCAAATCAGTTTGAATAGAAGAACCACATTCCCATTGCAGTAAAACTAGACCCACCTCTAATCAATTGTCAGTACCCACATGACTTAAATCAACCAATGAATGATGGCTCTTGTGACAGGGTCAGTCACACAAGTCCCAGAATCCCTTAGGATGGGAGGGCCCACCACAGAAAGGATCAGGTGATCCAATTAAGAGAACACACAGGTGACAAAGGGAGTCAGTTATAAGCAGCCATGTCCTTAGGTTGTGGCAGGTGTATATAGTTTGAAAAGCAGTGCAGGGGATGCCCAGGAAGGAAGGAAGCACAGCCTTCAAGAGCCTGTTCCTGCTTCTGGAAAAGCTCCTGATATTTCTAGGGGAAGAAAGCAGATAACCCGAGATGGAAGAAGCTATGGAAACTCAAGCATATGAGGACAATAAGGACCAGGAACCTATGGAGCTACTGTGGATGAGACAGTGAAAGCTCTAGCCCTGGAGCAGGTCCAGCCAGTTTATAGTGAACCTGAAGGGCGGAAGGGAGGAGCAGCTACCCAGCTATTTACTGTGCAGCTGAGCAACACTGTTTTGTTCTGAGAAAGACTCTGGGTTTGAACCTCGATTTGATTTGGCTTCTAGTGACTTTGTGTGCATTTCTATTCTGAACTATTTTACCTTGAGAAGGAGAGGCCATGCGCAGCCCTGGGGCCGAGGGAAGCCTTGGGAGGTTGGAGCTGGCATAACAGAACTGTCTGATGAACTTTGCTATGGACCTGAGAGGAATGCTTGTGGGTATTTGTTTGGAAAGCCCAACCTGGAATTGAGGCTGCAGGACCCAGGACAGTGCTCCGACTACCCCAGTAGCTTTGGAAGCCGCCCTGTGGCATCACACTCTAATGTTTCAAATGGCCTCATTCACTCTGTTCCATTTTCACAATGGTGTAGACAAGAGAGCTGCCTGAGACCATCAGAAAAGCCATTATCATCAAACTTCAAAGGGGTACAAGGCCATCTCCAAAAAGCTTGGGATTCCTGTGTCTACAGTTCGCAATGCTGTTAAGACGTTTTCTGCTCATGGAACTGTCAAGAACCTCCCAAGACATGGTGGGAAGAGAAAAATTAATCCAAAAAGTCTTCAAAGGTGGAAAAACACCACATACAACATCCAAAGAACTTAAAGCTGATCTGGAGCAATCTGCAGCTGTGTCCTGGGTCCCGCAGGACACTGCACCATATGTCATGTACTAAACAAAGAAGGACCAGTAAACACAAGGAAGAGTGAACACTCTTGCAGTGGGAACCAGGGAACACAAGGAGCAAGAGACGTGTGGAGGTCACAGGAGCCTTTATTAGGTAAACCCCAACGCGTTTTGGCAACGCCTTCCTCAGGGGGTATGCAGTGAAGACCCTGTGGTGAAACTCACGTAAAAGGGTAGTCTCTGGTGTTATACTCTAACTTAGAGTATATGTAGAAAGGTTCCAAGTCTTTCGACAGATTTGTCTGAATTCAATTGCTGCTAACCAGTTAGCATTGGGGCATTCCAGGGGTGGAGCTGGGCTGGCACCCAGGGATATTGAGCCACTACCTGGTTATCAGAACATGGTAAAAGTCCGCTGAAGTAAAGGCTGGCCTGTTACTACTGAAGTATTACCGCTGCCCAGTTTGCTTCATGGCAATCCAGGCAAATCGGATATTCAATTCCAGGGCTCGGATATGATCCCAGCATTGAATATCCATGTCTAAAATAGGAATTTCACTGATCTACACAAAATACTTCACACTTTCTCAACACAAAATAATAATTAGGTGTATTCAAAATAATAAGAAAATAAAAAGTCTCGATTGCATAAGTCTTCATGCCCCTTGATTCAACACTTAGTGGAAGCCCCTTGCGCAGCAATAGCAACCATGCATTTAGGATAAGTGTCTCCCAACTTTGCAAAGCAGGATGATGCAATTTTTGACTAGTCTTGTTGGCAGACAAGCTTAAGCTCTTTCAGGTTGGATGGAGATCTTCTTTGGACTCTTGTCTTCAGGTACAGTCGAGATTTCCTATTGGATTCAGGCCTGGGTTGAGGAAAGTGTTGACAGATTTTCACAGTGGGGAAAATCTAATGGGATTTTGACAGAGTGCCTCCATCTTCGATTCTCTCTTCTCCCTCTCTAATGCCTTTATGCTCTTTCTCTCCTTTTCCTGCTCGGCATTTCTTGCTGTCAAACTTACTCTTTTCTCCCTTCATCCTCATTGCATATGCCTCTGTACTCTGCCTCCTACAAACTATCAAGCACACTCCCAAAGAGAAACGAGCATTATTGGTGCCTGAGAAAAGTGGAGCAGAGGTAATGTGGAAAAAATGGAGATAGTGTCACTCGAGAACATTGCCTTTTTTCATACTGAGCCACCCAATTGTTCCATTTGTTTTGTGTTTAAGATCATTGCTCTGCTGAAAGTTGAATCCTCTTACCAGTCCCAGGTTTATGTCAGAATGGAACATAATCTGCTTTTATTCTGCCTCATCCATTTTTTTCTCTTTTCTCAAGTCTCCTGGTTCCTTCTGCAAAGCATACCTACAGTATGATGCTGCCATCACTATGCTTTACTCTAGTAGTAAAAGAGTGATGTGCCTACACCATGCATATTGCTTATCATTGAGTTCCAAGAATTTTGCATTGGTCTCATGGGACCACAAAACCACCTCCTACATGTATGCATTTTCCCTAAATGTGAATTGCAAATGTTATGTATCATCTCATAGCTTTTCTTCAACAGTGGCTTGGCCTCCTTTTTGTCATCCTTCCACAGAGGCCATGTTTGTGGAATCTTAAAATTCTTAAACAGTCGCCATTTTTCTCAGTGTCAGCGAGAGGCTTCTGTAGATCTGATAAGGAACTCTTATGCCTCACAGTGACCTTCTTCAGTTTTCTTAAGCCGTGATTACTGACTTTTGAGGGTCAGCCTGATCAGGGTAGAGCCTACAGGGCTGGGCCAACCACCAGGCAAACTACGCAGCCCCCTAGGTTGGCAGCTTCTGGGTGGGGGGGGGGAGCGGAAAGGAGCAGGGCATTCATAGCTAAACAATAGATTCTGACAGCTGGGGGACATAAGGCTTAAGGTTTGCCTAGGGTGCCAATACCTTGAACCAATTCTAGGACTAGTCCTGAGTGTCTAAGTGGCAAATTGCTTTTACTTTTCAGTGATGGACTTGACAGTGCCAAAAGGGATATTCAGGTACATTGAAAGTTTCTTACAGGCTTCCACCAATCTGTACCTTTGAATAACTTTATCTTAGCGTTCTTTCGACAGCTCTGTTGTTGGCATATTTCGACCTTCACTTAAAATTCACTGAATATAAAAGAAACGGCTTTATTTTACATCCTGTTAATGCAAATTTGGGCAATAAAGCTAATTTGGGTTTACTATGATGAAGGGGTGAACATTCGTATAATCAAGATTTTTTTTTGCTTTACTCTTTATTATTGTGAATATTTCTTTAATTCTTCTTTCACGCTGAAAATGTAGGGTATATCGTGTGGATCAGTGAAACTACGTATCTCCTTTGTTAATGCATTTTGAATTGTATCTTTTAGACAACAGAAAGTGAAAAATGTACAAGCGTTTGAAGAATTTTATATGTTATATGGTGTGTGGATAGGTAAGGTCCATGTCTGAATATGTGGATTAGGGGTGAGTGGCTTATTACATGAGCTCTGTGTGTGCTTGAATGAGTGAGTGGGTGGGGGTTATGTCTCAGTGAATGAATGTGTCAATGGAGGGAGGGTGTGAAAATGAATGGCTGGAATGTGTACACAAGGGTCGGTTTGTACATTTTGTGCTAGTTTGCTTACTTGAGTTAGTGAGTGACTTGTATGTATATGGGTAAATGTGTAGGCTCTGTGGCTGTGAATGACTATATGGGCTCTGGGTATGTATATATATTTGGGTACAGTAAGTGAGTTGGGATGTGCATGGTCTACTGTTTCCTTCTTATACAGTCCCCAACAACTTCTGTTGTGACTTCTTTCCCTCCGTCACTCGTCTACTCTTTTCTCCAATCTTTGCATACCTTGCCCCTTCCCCTCTTGATACCCTCCCTCTTTTAAGAACATAAGAGAAACTATGCTGAGTCAGATCAAGGCCAATCAAGCCCAGCATCTTCTCTCTGACAGTGCCCACTCCAGGTTGCAAGTACTCAGCAGATCCCGAAAAGTAGATATATTTCTCAATGGCTCATTTTCAAAGAAGAGCAATGGCTCTTCCCAACGCTACTGAGCTAGTAAGGTTTATGCACTTTTCCTCCAGGAACTTGTCTAAACCTCTTTTGAATCCTGCTATGTTAGTCACCATGACCACATCTTCTGGCAACAGATTCCAAAGTTTAATTATGCACTATGTGAAAAAAAAATTAGTTCTCAGTTTGCTGGTTATTAGTTTCATAACGTATCTTCTTGTTTGTAAGATTAAACAACCATTGCCTATTTAACTATTCCACCTCACTCATGATCTTATAAACGTCTGTCTTATACCTTTTTGGTCATCTTTTCTCCAACCTATTACTTTTCCTCCACACTGCCACCTGCCCAGGCTGAAAGGCATTAAAGTGGTTTACAAATGCTACAAGCAGATGTTGGATTATATTCCCTTGTCTCTGAAGGGAGACAAGGGAATATAATCTACAGTGGTGTGCAAAAGTCTGGAATCACTTGTAAATATGATGTTTTTTCAACTTCGTTACCTTATATCTTAATTTCTTTTTCCTTCCAGTGGCTTTATCTGTGTATCTCATGATAAGTGATGGATTTGGCTATTAGGGCCAACTTTTAGTATTGGTTTGGCCCTTATTTTCTGAGTTTGTTCCCCATAGTTGTCCTGTTGATAGATTTAATGTGAAAATCATGTAATGTACATCGTTGGCCAACGATATATTATTGTACATATGCTTTAAGATATTATGGGTGCACGCCAGGTTTCCTTCAAATTAATGTATGTGGCCTTGAAAAAGGCCGTTTTTATGTGTCAGTGATGGGCCACCCTTTGTTCTTGATCACCTGACTGCACCTTGTTGACATAAAATGAACCAGTCTGACAAGGTGATCGTTGGTGACAATGCGGTTCCAAGCTGCAGTGAGTGACTCAGTTAGCTCACACTTTGATGTTGGATGCCTCTTGGATATTTCCAAGACCACCTTGTGCCACAGGTTCTCGATTGGATTCAGATTTGGAGACTGGGCAGGCCAGTCCATTGTCTTGATGTTGTTCCGCTGCTTCCAGCTGATCACCTGTCTGAAGTGATGGCAGGGTGCATTGTCATCTTGGAACAGGAACTGGCCAGGAAACAGCTGGTGTGCTGATGGCACCTTGCACTTTTGCAGTAGGGTGATGTACTTGGCCCAGTTGACCATTCCATCGATGATGTGAAGACATCCAACGCCACTGGCAGCCATGCAGCCCCAGACCATGACCTTCAAAGAATGCTTCACAGTGAGGTTGAGACACTCAGGCTTGAATTCCTCTCCAGGAAATCTCCTCACATAGGTGTGGGCCAGGTTACCAAACAGGCAGAAGGTGCTTTCATTGTGGAATAGCACCTTTTCCCACATTTCAGATGACCAGGTTGCGTGCTTTCTCACCAAGATGATCCGGTTGCACCTTTGTATGTCAGTCATCAGTGGCTTATTCCGTGCTTTGCAGTCCCGGAGACCAAACCGCAGGCACCGGCGACGAACTGTTGATGAGCTTACACTGACCTCACTCTTGTCTGACCACTCTCGAAGTAGCTGAGGAGAGATCAACTTGCAATTAGTCAGTGAAATGCGTCGTAGTGCACGGTGCTGGCGTGATGTTGATGCACGTGGACAACCTGAACGAGGCTTGTCCACCACTGAACCCGTTTCTTTCTTCTTTTGTACAATCTTAACAGCAGCACTCTGACTGCAGCCAACTTTCCTGGCTATATGACGGCTTGAAAATCCTTCCTCATTCATAAAGGACACACAAACATGCTCCTCCAATGTCAGGGTCCGAGTCATCTTCATGGTCGATCCAGAAAGCGTATGAAATTCAAAAGTTCCGTGCATTTTTATAGCTGCACTGTTGGCTAGATATCTGCATTGTGATTGGTTAGTGAAACCAGCCTCCTGATTGGTCAGAAATAACGTGTGCATATTGGATAATCTCGATCCAGTTTTGACGCAGTATCCACAAAAATCGCAGTAGCTATCTCCCAGTGTCTGTAAAGTATTTAAATTGGAAGCAGGGAATGCAAAAATGTCAACTCTAATAGCCAAATGTATCCTTTTTAACATGGTAGAAAGATGAATATGCTGGGCTAACACAAAATTTAAAAAAACGTTTGAAAGTACGAAAAACGCAAAACTCACAAGTGATTCCAGACGTTTGCACACCACTGTATATGTGCACCTGAGGCAATGGAGGGTTATGTGGCTTGCCCAAGGTCTCAAGGAGTCTCTATGGGACTGGGGACCCCAGTCCCTCTGGCCTGAGATTGCTGTCCCTGAATGGGAATTGAGCCACTGGCCCTCCAGCTTGGGGTAACTTGGCCAAAACACTAGGCCACTCCTCCCCCCTCTCTGCTTGGGCTTCTGGGGGCTGTGCTTCCCTGCAGTCATATTGCACCAGTACTCCTCAGCATTTACTCCTCTTTGGCTGGTGGGGCTTAGAGTCCTCACTCACCATGCGGCTTGCTCTCATCTTCTCTGCTTCTTGTTCAGCTACCCAGGACCTTTTCTCCCCTACCAATAGTGCAGGTCTACTAGTGTCTCATAACTTTCAGCAGAAGGGACCTGGGCGCTACTGTCAGCTTGGGTTGTGGTCTGCTTGTAATTCTGCATGCTGTATGGAGAATGTGGTGTGTACTGTTCATTCAGCGACTTGAAATATCAAGCATGCAAATGACTACCTTTTATTCATGGAGAGATAAGATTCAAACATCATGAACTGAACCAGGACATTGAATTCATGACTCATTATGCCAGCCTTCAACATATTTTACGCACAGACCTGATTTTTGCTGACTTACGCCTCACTAATTTTCTTTGTCTTTAACTGTGCATATATAGCAGTAACTTTGGAAATCAGGTAGGATTTTGACAGCTAGTGATGAGGTGAAAATGTTTATTTTTAAAATTACAATTTAAACTATATAAAAATATACAAGACTTGATTTACCTTGATTAGCAGAGCAATTTCATGTACATTTTTCAGCCAATGTTGATTCATCTGAGCTGGGAATGGATTGAAACACTATGCAAATTGATGCCACTGAAAAATGTCAAGCAGTTTTGCGAATTCTAACTCTGTCTCTGCAAATGTGTTAAGGGTTATTTATGCAAGATGAAAGGAAAAGGAGATGCGCAATATTTATGAATTTTCTCTTTTGAACATATTTTAATATATGATATCTTTTGGAAGTTAATAAGCCATAACTTTGTGAAGCTGAAAATTTAGTACATTAACTAAATTAGACATAAAACACCACTTTATTTCATTTTTCACAGAATATTTTTGGAAATGACACTGATTGGAATGACTTTTCCCAGAATCTATTCGCAAAGATAAAGCAATAGGAAGAAACATACATTAGATGCTTAACTATGATGTTAAATTGTGATTTTGGTGGATAATAGATTTTAGTACTATTAGGTTGCTGTTAATAGAACCTCAGTCACACATTATCTTGACCTTGTGAAAAGAATTATGGGACTTACCCAATGGCGTACTAATTAGCAGCCTGTACTTCCAAAGAAGGGCCTTGCTTGGGTTCCTTTTACCTAGGTGAGTCAGAGCCTGCCGGGCTAAAGCGGCATGTCTCCATAAATCCTAGAGAAGTGCATGGCTAAGTGATATGCTTCTGCTGGGTTCCAGCAAAACACAGAACTCTGGCCCATATCGAGTCTGTGACCGCTGGTCCCACTGTGAGACATGGCACCTAGGAACCAAGCTGTGAATTTAAGGAAAGGGAAACCATTAATTAGAGAAAGCTAAACACAATAAAGGGAAAACTAACAGTTATTGAAAAAGTGAGAAACGCACAGATTAAAAAGGAGGGCATGATATGTAAGTGGACAGCAGAGGAAGAAATGTTACATTTTGTCTTGGACAAGTTGGATGAAACTCCTGAAATGGAAAGGAAGAAGAGGGGGCTCTAGAAAAATGATAGATCAGTTTTTCTTAATCTTTTTGAAGCCAGGGGTACCAGCTGGCTACCTTGTGAAACAGATATGGACCAGCTTGAAACCAAACAGTAGGGGAAGAGGGAAGTCTTTCCCTGGATATTAAAGATGGGAGGTGGGAGTAGGGGAGCCCTCTGCTTAATGAAAAACAGGGGAAGAGTCCTCCTGAATAACAAAGTGCAGAGGTCCCTGGTCTACCACACCATTGATCTCTTGGTCTGCATACACTGTCATTCTGCTCCCTAGCTGCATCTAGGAAGTGACATGATGAAGTTCTCCACGATCCACTGTAACACACTATCATTCTCCCCCATTGTGCCTACTCAGGCCTGACCCCACCTGTGGCAGCTACCTCAAGCGTTGGGTGCTGTTACCAACAGAACTCCTGTTTCTTCCTGCGATGTGAGCTGACGCTGCTACTGCTCCTTCTTAGGTTAGCTAGCAGTCTTCCTCTTTCTCTTCCTCTCATGGGTCAGCTTCTCCACCTTCTGTCTGTGCATGTCCATGCAACATGACGATTACTTTATGATGAAGGGGCTTGACAAGAGGAAGGAAAAGGCTGCAGGGGAGGGAAGGGAGAATGAAAATGAGCGGGAATGGAATAGGCGAGAGCTAAGGAGTAGGGAAGGGAGAGATGACTGCAGAAGATTGCCCCTAGGAGGGGAAAGGAAGGAAAGGAATGTAGCATAGAGGAGAGTAAGAGGGTTGGATGGGGTGGGGTATGTGCATTTGATAGGATAGAAATGCACTCACTGTGTGTCATGATGGCATTAACTCATAAGTGGATGCTACACTATGCGGAGGTTCACTACAAGCTGATGCTATGGGGAATGAGTCTGTAAATAAAGAAGAGGATTACTGAGAGAAGCTTACAGGATATTGTTCTAAGTACTATTGTTATGAAGAAAGGTTCCTGTATTTACTAAGCTGACTCCAGTCTCTCTTTTGAGTGAATGGCTGATGCCCATGACATGGCATCAGAAGTGAACTGGTATATTTACATTCTCCCCTGGACCACCTTAAGAAATATTTGAAAGAAATTCTGCAATATGCTAATCTTGATGATATTTCTGTTTCTAATATTTGCCTATGGATATTAAAACTGAAGTTGTGGAAGGAGAGGTAGACAAACTTGTATCTCCAGATTTATTTATTTATTTAGACAGTTTTGCATACCACCTTATCCTTCAATCAAAGTGGTCACAACACAATTGGGGGATACATTTAACACAAGGGGATATGAGACACATACACTAATACTTACGGGGACCTTGGGCAATGGAGCGTTAAGTGGCTTGCCCAAGACCACAAGGAGCACCTGTGGGATAGTTTAGATATGACTGAATTCTTAGAGACTTCATTAGATATTGTTTCTAAAAGAACAACTTTTTTTGTAACTTTTAAAACAGAGTTGGAGAAGAGCTCCATATACGAGGGTCATTTTTAAAGTAAGAACCGATTGCGCATCGTGTCTGCACGATCTGTCAAGTGACTCCGTTCAAGGCCAGCCACTCTTGGCCAATCTCTCACTACGCCGCCATTACGTTTCACGTCTCTGCCAGTGTTGGTTGTATGGTTATACTGCTTCGTTTGTCGCCATGTCAATCAGTAATCCCTCCGATTGTGAAGTGCGCTCGGTTATCCGGTTTTAATGCAAAACAAGTTCGTCCAGCATTTTCGGCACCCATCTCGCACACATTTTTTTGTAGTGCAGTTTGTCAGTAACAATGTGATAAACTACTGATCTTGAAACTTGTGGAAATGTCTGATGCAGCTCGTCTATAGTGAAGCACCTGTTTAGGCGAATTTCCTCATCAACTTCTTGTGTCAGGTCTTCATTCATGACAGTAGGCCGTCCAGATCGTTCTTCATCATGAACATTTGTCCTTCCTTCCTTAAACATCATTCATTATACCTTCCCCATACACTTCAACAAGCTGCCGGTGAATTTCAGCTGGACGAACTTGTTTTGCATTTAAAAAACGGATAACCGAGCGCACTTCACATTCCTGTGTGCCTACTTTATTGCAGATTTTGGTATTGTCTGCAAACAAGGAAACCTTACCTGACAGTTCTTTCATAATATCACTAAGAAAGATGTTAAACAGAATAGTACCAAGGACAGATCCCTGTGGCATACCCCTGGTAACCTCCTCCTCCTCAGAGTGAGCTCCGTTTACCTGTACCCTTTGTTGCTTCCCACTCATTCAATTTCTAACCCAATCAGTAACTTTAGGATCCATCCCTAGGATGCTCAGTTTGTTTATAAGTCGCCTGTGCAGAACTGTGTCAAAAGCTTTACTGAAATCTAAATACACCACATCTAGGGCTCTCCCTCGGTCCAACTCTCTGATCACCCAGTCAAGGAAATCTATCAGATTTGTCTGACAAGACCTGTCTCTGGTGAATCTATGCTGCCTCTGATCCTGTAATCCGCTAGACTCCAGAAACCTCACTATTCTCTCCTTTAGTAGCCTTTCCAGTAATTTACTCACTACAGAGGTTAAGCTAACTGGCCTATAGTTCTCAATGCCATCCTTATGTCTGCTTTTGTGTAAAGGTACCACATGTGCCTCTCTCCAGTCCTCTGGCACCTCTCCTGACTCCAAAGAGGCATTGAAAAGGTCAGACTGTGCTAACAAGGCTGCTCTTTTTTGTGGACAACCGATATATATTTTTCCTGGTATAGCTAAGGCTACTCAACTTGGGAGGAAAGCTTTTTGCAACTTAGGGCTATGGTTCTAGTGATCAGAGGAACATTTTATTTAAAATTTCCATGTAAGTGTATAGTAATCTACAGTGGTAACAAATATCTCCAGGAACAAGCAGGAATGTAGTCTTCACATATGGGTATCGTCGGTACCGACGGAGCCTGCGCAGGAACGCTCCCCCATCGTCCAACAGGAAAGCTTTTGGGAGCATCCTACAGCGCCTGTATGCTGCCTTTCCAACTGTCCCTCTCCAGTTCTTCGTTTTCCGCGGAGCCGACAGGTCCCATACTGTCACCGCAGAAACTTTTGTCTTTAATCTTTGTTTTTATGGTCGCGTCTGCCTTCCCTCAACGTTATTCCGGTACTGCCGGTTCGTTCTTTCTTCTAACCCCCCCCCCCCCCAAAACTATAGTTTCTGAAGTGGTTTACTTCAGAAACCTTTTTTCTTTGGTGCTAGGCGCCATTTTGGGCACTAGGTCCAATTTTTCCTCAAAAATGGAAAAACCTGCTTCAGGTTTTAAGAAATGTTCTAAATGTGGCAGTACCATTTCCGTCACTGACACCCATGATTGGTGTCTCAAATGTTTAGGTCCTGACCACTCTATTTCAGAGTGCCTCTCCTGTGGAATGATGTCAAAAAGGAGCCGGCAGAACCGAGCTGCTAAACTTAGCACCCTTTTTCCCTCGGACATGGCGTCTGTTGCATCGACGTCCTCCAGGGCTTCATCTTCCTCCCATTGATCTCAGGTAACTAAACATAAATTTAGCCGGTCCTCAAAGGGTAGATCTCCTTCTAAGTATCGAGATGCCCCTGGTGTTGCCCTTGAGGAATTTTTACCAGCAAAACTGCCCCGGCGGGAGGCTTCGGCTTCCAAAGCATTAACGGGGTTCCAGGATGTTCTCAAGGCCTCAACCTCAGCAGAACTACTGGCGCCATGCTCTGGGGTTCCGGCCGCTTCTACCGGTACCGACACCCAAGTATCGGCAGCTTCGATAGACCAGAGATTCCTTGCTATTGAATGCAGTCTAGCGGCTCTTCTCATGGCTTCAGTACCATTGAAACCACTTCAGACACCTCAATCGATACTGGAACCGACACCAGTACCGGTATCGACTGCATTGACATCGGCGGGTATGCCACCTGTACCGAGTCATGTGTCTCTCCCCGGCATCGACAGATCGGTACCTGAACAACCCGATACTGACTTATTTATTTTATTTTATTTTTATTTATTTACATTCTCTTATATACCGTGCTATTCTGCATCAGTGCGTTTACATTGAACAAACTGAAATTACATTGATCGATACTGGTGCCTTGCTTTGCACGATCACCGGGATCAGAGATATTTTGAATCCTCGGATGAGTCTGAAGACTCTGAAGACTCTGCCAATACTAGAGTACTTCTCGCCAAGGATTCCTCTTCTCCTTAGTGCAGAATGTCTCCGCCAGAGGATATGTCCTTTCAGGACTTTATCCGTGATGTGGCCCGAGGCCTTTCCATCACAGTAGCTCCTGAAAAAGAGCCTAGGGCAAAGGAGTTAGAAATCCTCCAATACCCTAAGTCTCCCAAAGAGGCAGCTACTCTGCGTATTCATGAGATCTTACATGATCTTATGCTAAGGATGTGGGAAACAACTTTAACCATACCTCCTCATTCTCGAAGACTCGATACCATGTATCGAGTTCCACCTTGTCCTGGCTTTCAAAACACTCAATTACCACACCATTCAGTGGTGGTGGAATCAGCCATGAGAAGGATGAAAAGTACAAAGAGACATGCATCCAATCCTCCAGGTTGTGAATGCAGGACTCTCTATGCCTTTGGTCGTCGATGCTTCCAAGCTCCATGCTCTCAGCTAGGATCAGTTCCTATATCTTGTATATAGGAATGTTCCTTAAATAGGTCACAGGAGACTTGGAGCTTATGAGCCCCCTTCTTCCTGATGACAAAAGACAAGACTATCTCACTCTTGTCAAACATACTCAGGATGTTTCCACGTTTGTTAATCGTGCAGCCTTTGACTGTTTTGAGTGCAACGTGTAATCAAACTCTGGAATTTGTTACCGGAGGATGTAGTAAAGGCTGTTAGTGTAGCCGGGTTTAAAAAAGGTTTGCATAAATTCCTGGAGGAAAGGTCCATAAACCATTATTAAGAAGGGACCCAGGATATCAATGCTTGAACCAATACAAGCATTGTGGAACCTGTGTCCCTTGGGGAAACTGCTAGGTACATATGACCTAGATTGGCCACTGTTGGAAACATAACACTGGGCTTGATGGACCTTGGTCTGACCCAGTATGGCATATCTTATGTTCTTATGTTCTTATGCATAAGCAGAACCTCTGCTATTGCCATTGGTGCACGTCGGATTGCCTGGCTTCAGGCATCTGACTTGGAAATTTGGGTACAGGATAAATTAGAAAACATTCCTTGCACAGGAGAAAATCTCTTTGGCAAGAATTGGCAGGAGAAGGCTAACAAAATAGATGCTGACAATATCACACTGGATAGATTGTCCAAATCTACAGCCGATCCTGCAAAGAAAAGATCCTCTAAGAAACCATTTTTCAATAAGAAAGAGAAGTTTTATCCTTCCTATACCCAACAGGGACACCGTCCAGGTCAGACTGCCCAAAAGTCTTCAGCAACAACCTAGACAACAAAAGAAGCCAAAAGCTGCAAAACCTCAGCAGACTCAGCATCCTCAGGAGTTTTGACTCCTTTCTAGAGAACTTCGCCTTCCTGCCCCTGAAGGGTCCGGAACCCTTGACCATCCCAGGCAGGTTATGTCATTTTGCCCACAGATGGTACCAAATAACAGAAGAAAATTGGACTCTGTCCATTGTACGAGAGGGGGTACAAGCTTCATTCACTTCAGTAGGAGTGGAGGAGTGGCCTAGTGGTTGGGGCAAGGTACTTCAGGCCGGAAGGTCCGGGGTTCAAATCCCACTAGAGGACAGCAACCTTGGGCCAGAAGGACTGGAGTTTCTAGTCCCACAGGTGCTCCTTGTGGTCTTGGGCAAGCCACTTAACCCTCCATAGCCCATGTTCCCTGTAAAATAGTTATCTCCAAGTTATAATGCCCTGTTCAATGTAATTTCAGTTTGTTCAATGTAAACCGCACTGATGCAGAATAGCGCGGTATATAAGAGAACGTAAATAAATAAATTTCCACAACCTGCCCCCTTCTACAATTATAAGACACTTCAATTCTCAGACCTTTCTCAACAGTCTCTTAGGTCAAGAAGTCACAATGCTCCTTGCCCAAGGAGCAATAGAGGAAGTACCCATTCCCCATCAGGGTACAGGGTTCTACTCACCCTATTTCCTTATTCCAAAGAAAACAGGAGGACACAGACCCATTTTAGACCTCGGAGAATTGAACAAATATCTGTTCCGAGAGAAGTTCAAAATGGCCTCTCTAGGATCTCTGCTGCCATATCTTCAAAGTCAGGATTGGCTTTGTTCTCTAGATCTCAAGGATCCATCCAAATCACAGAAGATTCCTCTGATTTCTGTTTCAAGGAAAGCACTACCAATACAAGGTTCTTCCCTTTGGCCTGGCTTCTGCACCAAGAGTGTTCACAAAATGCATGGCTGTGGTAGCAGCATTTCTCTGCACTCTGGGAATATTCGTCTTCCCTTATTTAGACGACTGGCTTATTCGAGCCCCTACAGTGCCAGAAGCCAGCTCTGCTCTGTTTTGCACAATGCGAATCCTTCAGTATTTGGGACTGGTCATAAACCTCCCAAATCCAATCTTGCTCCCACTCATTCCCTAGAGTTCATAGGAGCTCATCTGGATACCAGATAGACAAGGGCTTTCCTTTCGCAGCCCCGCTGTCTTCGCATAGTACAACTAGCTTCCCAAGCAGTGCTCAAACCTTATCTCACTGCTCGGGAAATGCTACAATTGCTAGGCCACATGGCATCTACCGTGCATGTGGTTCCATATGCTTGCTTCCATATGCGAGCAGCCCAGTGGACTTTATCCACTCAATGGACACAGGCCTCAGGTTGCCTGTTGGACAAAATAACAAACTCAGACCGTCTTATTTTGTCCCTGCAATGGTGGCAATCACCCAGAAACCTTCTGGTGGGGTCTCCTTTCCAGCAACCCCTATCCCAAGCCACCCTAACAGCAGATGCTTCACAGGTGGGATGGGGAGCCCACCTGCACGATCTCTCTACCCAGGGTACCTGAACTCCACAGGAGGCCTATCTTCACATCAACCTCCTGGAGCTCAGAGCAATCTTCCTTGCTCTTCGAGTATTTCACGCCCAGCTCAGCTACAAGACAGTCCTAGTTTAAACGGACAATCAAGTAGCCATGTTCTATGTGAACAAGCAGGGCGGAACAGGCTGTCTGTCACTATGCAACGAAACTGTGCGACAATGGGCCCTCGCCAGAGAGCATCAGATTCATCTCCTTGCGGTGTATCTTCCAGGCATTCAAAGCTCTTGGGCAGACAAACTCAGTCGAGTCCTGCTTCCACATGAAGGGTCTCTCCATGCAGACCAGGTTGCCCAAATATTTCAGATTTGGGGAACCCCGGACATAGACCTCTTTGCAAGTCCGCTGAATGCCAAACTTCCCTGGTTCTGTTCCAGAATTCTGTCTCGATGTTGTCAGGCAAGGGACACCTTCCTCTTCACTGGGGTCAGGACTTCCTATATGCCTTCCCACCCATTCCCCTCATCCCCAGAACCCTATTCAAGCTTCAGAGAGACAGAGGTCATATGATCCTCATAACTCCACGTTGGCCCGGCAAACGTGGTACCCTCTGCTCCTACATATCTCTCAAGCTCCGCCTCTGGAGTTGGGATCCACTCCAGATCTTCTCTCCGAAGAGGACGGGATGCTGTGGTATCCCATTCCCCAGTCTCTGCATCTCAGGGACTAGTTGCTGAAAGCCTAGAACTTCAGGATCTTAACCTTTCCCAACAGATAAAGGATATCCTTCATGCTTCTAGGAAACCCTCCACAAGATGCTCATATGCCTTTAAGTGGAAAAGGTTTACTATATGGTGCTCGCAGAAGGGTCTTAACCCTCTTGCAATACCTCTGGAATTGACACTGGAGTATCTCCTTCATTTGTCAAATGCGGGTCTCAAGACAAATTCAGTAAGAGTCCATCTTAGTGCTATTGCAGCTTCTTAGAAGCCTCTAAGTGGACAACCTATTTCCTCTCATCCTCTCATACCGAGATTTGAGAGGCCTTCTTTTAACAAAGCCTCCCATTAAGCCACCACCGGTGGCACGGGACTTAAATCTGGTGCTCGGGCAGCTCATGAAACCGCTCTTTGAACCATTAGCCACTACATCTTTGAAATTCCTTTCCTAGAAAGTCATCTTCCTCATTGCAATCACATCAGCACGTTGCATCAGTGATTGCAAACGTTAGTGGCTGATCCTCCTTATACAAGGTTCCACCATGATAAGGTAGTTCTTAGGACTCATCCACACTTTATGCCAAAGGTTTCACCTTTCCATTTAAACCAAGCGGTTTACTTTCCTGTATTCTTTCCGAGGCCTCATGCCTTCAGTGCAGAAAGGAACCTTCCTTCATACCTTGACTGTAAAAGAGCTTTGTCCTTTTACTTGCAAAGGACACAGTAACATAGAACATCTTCTCAACTCTTTGTTGCTTTTGATCCTAGTAATTTGGGATTTCCAATTTCCAAAAGAACACTGTCCAACTGGATCGCACAGTGCATATCCTTTGTCAATGAGAGTAAGAACCTTCCTCTTGAAGGCCATGTCACCGCTCACAATGTGAGAGCCATAGCAGCCTCAATGGCTCATCTTCACTCTGTGTCTATCGACGACATCTGTTGAGCAGCCACTTGGGCTTCGATACATACCTTCACAGCCCACTACTGCTTAGACAAGGACTCCCGCCGGGATGTCTTGTTAGGCCAAGCTGTTCTTCAGCACCATTTTCAGACTTGATCAACTCCTACCCACCGTCCCTGGTAGGATGCCAGAGATCCATGGGGGGAAGTGGGGCCTTTTCGCAAGGGCTGATAACTTCCTGGGGCCATGTCCCTGGCATCTGCAGCTAGGGAGTCCCCATATGTGAAGACTACATTCCTGCTTGTTCCTGGAGATAGCATAGTTACCCACTTGTAAAAGGTGATCTCCGGGAACAGTAGGAATTTAGTCTTCACAACCTGCCCACCTCCCCTAGGAGTTGTATCTCTTTCTCTGTCTCCCTCTCTCTTTTGTCTCAGCTATAAACTCAACTGGAGAGGGACAGTGGAAAGGCGGGAAGGCAGCACACAGGTGCTGTGGGATGCTCCCAAAAGCTTTCCTATTGGACGCAGGGAAGCGTTCATGCACAGGCTCCGTCCGTACCGATGATACCCATATGTGAAGACTAAATTCCTGCTGTTCCCAGAGATCACCTGTTACAGGTGAGTAACTAAGCTTTATCTTTGTGTCTGTTTGGCAATTAGAAAGTTTCTTTTGGAGAAATAGTTTTTTTTGGGGTTTTTTTTAGAGTAAATTCATAGTTGATTTTCTGTGCACAAGAGGAAATATTAAAGGGATTCTATATAATTCTGGTTGCCTTGATCCAGTACGATGCTTTTGCTTGATGTAGACTAGTGCAGTTCTCTGTGAATTTATCCTATGCTATATTTCTTTAATTTTTTTCTTGCTCAGTTGTACTGCTTTCCTTATGAAACATGGAAACATGACCGCAGAAAAAGACCGTAAGGCCTATCTAGTCTGCCCTTCAGCACCAACTCTATAGTCCCTTTTTTTGCATTAGAGATCTTCTGTCTTTGTCCCATGCTTTCTTGCATTCAGATACCGTCCTCGTCTCTACTACCTCCACCGGGAAACTAGTCCCCTCACCTACCACTCTTTCCTTACAGAAGTATTTCTGCATCTTACTCCTGAGTCTATCCCCTTTCACCCTCATCCTATGTCCCCTCGTAGCAGAGGTTTCTTTCAATTCAAAGAGGCTCTCCTGTGCCTTTATGCCACAGCGTTTAAAGTTTGTACTTGAGGCAATAGAGGGTTAAGTGACTTGCCCAAGATCACAAGGAGCAGCAATGGATCTTGAACCCTGGCTTCCTTGGTTCTCAACTTGCTGCTCTTACCAAAGAGCTAGTGTTGCTTTTGGGTGATTGCGCATTGTAACATGAAAACATTCAATTAAAAAAAAAAAAAAAGAAGTGAACTAAGTCTGACCTGCTGAAGAAGCTGAAATTCAATCCTTCAGAGAGATGTCGATTCCATAGGTCAGTGTATTCGTCTGGCAGGCAACAGCATTTAACACAGTTTAGGATGGTCATAAAACGGAATGCTCCTTGATGTATGTGATGGGCAGTAAGGATCAGAACAATTACAATTTGTTCAGTTTTGCTAGTGACATAGAGAAACACCATTGATGTTGTAATTGAAAGAGTTTGATGAATATTTCATTTCAATTATTCATTGTATTCATTTCAATTGCTTTATAACCCACTAATCCAAAAAATTTGTCCATCGAAGATAAAAACCAACACACAAATTACAGTAAGACACAATATAAGCAGTAGCTTAATAAATTAAAATAAAATATGTAATCCTAGAATGCTAGCTTAAACAGATGGCCTTTCCATGAACCTCAAGGTTTCTGTCAGTGGACACAGAGAGGAAGGGAGTAGATAGAGAACTATATTTGATCTCTATATAACGTTCGGATATTTGTGAGTTTAGTGATGCAAAGGACAGATACATCATTAATAGGCTAGTAATTGGGAGTTTTGATCATGAGTTATCCCAGAAACTACAGATGCAAGCTAGTTTTAATCTAGGAAGTGAAATGCAGGGTTTGTACCTGAGGCAAGGAGGGGTGAAGTGACTTGACAAAGGTCACAAGGAGTGACAGCAGAATTTGAATTCTGACTTCTTTGGTTGTTGGCGCTCTGCTCTAAACACAAGGCTACTCCTTCATTCCACTTCACAGTCTTAAGCAGCTGGACATGGTGTTGGATGACTATAGCTTTGAGGTTTTTGTAGTGGAGGTGACATTTAGTGGCAACATTTTGGGAGACTGGAAGAAGTTGCTAGCATGGGCCTTCTGTGTGGAGAGCCAGTAGAAATCCCACTGAAAAGTGGAGCAGCACGATACACAGCACTGCATGCAGAATTCTAGCTCCAGTTTCAGTTCCATTGCTATTAAGGGTGCAGGAGGAATTGAAGAGAGTGAAGCAAAGCAAAACTATAGAAAAAATTACAGAACCAGCAAGTGGAGCCTCAGTAAAACCAGTTCTGAAGATGCATGGCCAATTTCAACTTTGGGGCCTTTTTACTAAATGCCGCTAACTGGTTGACATGCGTTTTAGCAAGCAGTAACAGACCACAGTGAACCCTAATGCAAGGCATGCCAGCTATTGACCACTAAAGCATGCTTTAACTGGCACTCACATGCTATTGTGGACAGTGGGCAGGTTAGAAGCAGAGGATAGGCATGGAGAACACATTAGCATGCAAGCACAATAAATGTGGCACTTAGCGCTGGTTCATCTAATGGCAGGGCTTGAGAAACCCCAAGTGCCAGATCACCATGATGACCAGAAATTTACATCTGGCACCTGAGATCACGGCCTGGAAGCAAGTTGTCTGCTTGTGGGGATCCCATCCTCCACGGGCAGAAAAGAAGGGGATGGCTGCAATCACGGCAAAGTCCCCTTCTGTCTGCCTCAGGAGATCAAAATCCCCATCAGGCAGAAGAGGTGGGGGATGCAATCGCAGCTTGCAGGCGACCTGGCGAGGATTCCATTCCCCATGGGCAGAAGAGAACAGATGATCGAGGCCTGCAAAAAAAGAAAAGTTAGATAGGAGGAGAAAGTGGGGCAATAAATGGCTAGTAGCTTAAAAAAAAAAGAAGGAAGATGAGGGAATGGAGGGCGGGGGGAAGAAGAGTGCAAGTTGTTGGAGGTTAAAGGAATGCATGAATGTGCACAAAAGGGCACCCCACCCCCTCACTACAGACTCGCACACAGATACCTCACCTCCACAAGACAGTCACGCACCCCAGCTCCACACTACATACACATGCATACACGTAGGTACCTCACCTCTGTACCACACATACATATACACATACACGCACCCTCACAGTTAAACACAGAAAGGGGCACCATATCTCTGCACACCCCACACATAGACTCCTCAGTTCTGCAGCACACATACACATGTACCGTGACCCTACACCCCTCTCACACAAAGACACCCACTGCCACATCCCATGCAGAGACAGGCAAACCACTGTTGCACTACAAACACACACACACAAACACACACACACACACACACACACACACACACACACACACACACACACACACACACACACACACACTTGCTTTCTAAAGCTATCTATTGTTATCTAAAGAACATAAGAACACAAGATATGCCATACTGGATCAGACCAAGGTCCATCAAGCCCAGTATCCTTTTTCCAACAATGACCAATCTAGGTCAAAAGTACTTATCAGTTTCCCCAAAAGACACAGGTTCCATAATGCTTGTATTGGGTCAAGCAGTGATATCCTGGGTCCCTTTGTAATAATGGTTTATGGACCTTTCCTCCAGGAACTTGTCCAAACCTTTTTTAAACCCAGCTACATTAACAGCTTTTACTAATCCTCCGGTAACAAATTCCAGAGTTTGATTACACGTTGAGTGAAATAATATTTTCTATTATTTGTCTTGAATAGTTTACCCTGTAGCTTCATTGCATGTCCCCTAGTCTTTCTATATTCTGATGACATAAACAATCAACATATGTTTACCGGTTCCACTCCGTTCATTAATTTATAGACTTCTATCATATCTCCCCTCAACCGTCTCTTTTACAGGTTAAAGAACCCTCACCTTTTTTGCCTTTCTTCATAAGGGTATAGTTCCATCCTCTTTACCATTTTGGTGGCTCTTCTCGGAACCTTTTCTAATAATGCTGTATCCTTTTTAAGATACGGCGACCAGAATTGCACACAATATTCAAGGTGCGGTCGCACCATGGAATGATAGAGAGGCATTGTTTTATTTTCCATTCCTTTCCTTATGATACCTAGCATTCTATTTGCTCTCTTGGCCGCCGCTGCACACTGGGCGGAGGGTTTTAACATGTTATCCATAATGACGCCTAAATCTTTTTCCTGGGTGGTGGTTCCTAATGTGGAACCTTGCATCGTGTAACCATAGTTTGGGTTGTTCTTCCCTAAGTGCACTTGTCCACATTAAATTTCATCTGCCATTTTGATGCCTAGTCTTCCAATTTATCAAGATCCTCTTGCAATTTTCCACAATCCTCTTGGGTTTTAACAACTTTAAATAGTTTTTTTGTCATTATGCAAATTTGATAACCTCACTCGTTATTCCCTTTTCCAGGTCATTTATCAATATGTCAAAAAGCAGCGGACCCAGCAGAGATCCCTGGGGTACACCACTATTCACCTTTCTCCTTTGGGAAAATTGGCCTTTTAGCCCTACCCTCTGTTTTTTATCTTTTAACCAGTTCCTGATCCACAATAGTACACTGCCTCCTATCCCATGCCTCTTTAGTTTTGCCAAAAGCCTCTGATGAGGGACCTTGTCAAAGGCTTTCTGAAAGTCCAAATACACTATATCAATGACTCACCTTTGTCTACCTGTTTATTCACACCTTCAAAAAAAGATAACAGATTAGTAAGACAAGATCTTTCTTGTCTAAAGCCATGTTGGCTGTCTCCCATTAAGCCATGACTATCTACATGTTCAGCAATTTTGTTCTTTATTATGGTTTCTACCATTTTTCCCGGTACTGACAATCAGGCTCACCGGTCTGTAGTTTCCAGGATCACCCCTGGAACCCTTTTTAAAAATTGGTGTTATATTGGCCATCCTCCAGTCTTCAGGTATTATAGATGAGTTTAATGATAGTTCACAGATTACTAATAGCAGGTCTGCAATCTCATATTTCAGTTCTTTCAACACCCTTGGGTGTATATCATCCAGTCCAGGTGATTTGCTACTCTTCAGTTTATCAAATAGTTGTAATACATCTTCCAGATGTATCGATATTTCTTTCAATTCTTCCGCACTTTTAAATACCACCTCAGTCATGTGTAACATCCCTACATCTTCCTCAGTAAAGACCGAAGCAAAGAATTCATTCAGTCTCTCCGCTATCACCTTGTCGCCTCTTAGTGCTCCTTTAACCCCTCTATCATCTAATGGACCAATTGACCCTCTCACAGGGTTTTTGCTATGAATGTACTTGAAAAAGTCTTTATTACGCATTTTTGCTTCCACAGCAAGCTTCTTCTCAAATTCTCCCTTTGCCTGCCTTATCAATGCCTTGCATTTAACTTGCCAGTGCTTGTGCTGTTTCCAGTTTTCGTCATTTGGCTCTTTTTTCCATTTCATGAAAGATGCTTTTTTGGCAAAAACAGCCTCTCTGACCTCACCTTTAAACCATGCTGGCAGTTTTTTGGACTTCCTTCCACTTTTCTTAAAGCGTGGAATACAGCTGGTCTGGGCTTCCAAGATAGTATTTTTAAACAACACCCAAGCTTGATGTAAGTCTTTAACCTTTGATACTGCTCCTTTTAGTTTTTTCTTAACAATTTTCCTCATTTTATCATAGCCCCCTTTCGATTTCCTTACCATCCCTCCTCCTGCTATGATCACTATTGCCAAGTGGCCCCAACACCCTTATCTCTTGCACCAGATCTTGTGTTCCATTAAGGACTAAGTCCAGTATGGCTTCCCCTCTGGTCGGTTCATGAACCAGCTGCTCCAAGAAGCAGTCATTTATTTCATCTAGGACACTGTGACACTGACCCAGTCGATACCGGGGTAATTGAAATCACCCATTATTATTACTGTGCTGTAACTTTTGTTAGCTTTCTTGATTTCTTTAAGCATTTCATCATCCATTTGTTCATTCTGGCCAGGCGATCGATAGTACACCCCCACTGCCATCGCCTTCCCCTTTTTACATGGAATTTCAATCCTTAGAGATTCTACAGCAAATTTTGTTTCCTGCAAAATTTTAATACTTTCTGACTCAATGCCCTCTCTAACATAGAGCGCAACCCCTCCACCAATTTGATCAGCTCTATCATTACGATATAGTTTGTTCCCAGGTATCACAGTGTCTCACTGGTTGTCCTCCTTCCACCATGTCTGAGATTTCAATCATATCTAATCTCTCATTTAGTGCTATATATTCTAACTTCCCCATCTTATTTTTTTAGACTTCCAGCATTTGCATCCAAGCATTTTAGAGACTGTATTTTATTCATATTTATATGGCTATCGGTAGGCATGGGTAATTTGGAATATTTAAGCTCTGTCTGCTCCATTCTCAAGGGCATTTGGGCTACTTTACTCTTTTTTGGAACCTCTCTGCTTTTGGTAGTATCCTGCAAGGATACATTGTTCCGAACCATGCGCTCTTGGGCGACTGTCAACTTTCCCCTATTATCTAGTTTAAAAGCTGCTCTATCTACTTTTTAAAGGTTAATGCCAGCAGCCTGGTTCCATCCCGGTTAAGGTGAAGCCCATCCCTTCGGAAGAGCCCCTCCTTTCCCCAGAATGTTCCCCAGTTCCTAACAGATCCCAAGCCCTCATCCTTGCACCATCGTCTCATCGCATTGAGACTCTGCAGCTCTGTCTGCCTTTTGGTTCCTGCGCATGGAATGGGAAGCATTTCGGAAAAAGCTACCCTGGAAGATCTAGATTTCAACTTCCTACCTAAAAGCCTAAATTTAGCCCCCAGAACCTCCCTACCAGATCCGTACCGAGGGAAGACTGCAATTTGTGCGACTTGCACATCGGGCGCTCCCCCCTCCCCCGCGGCGGGAGAGAAGAGGCGCGCCCAATGTGCATGCCGGCGGAAGGCTTAAGGGGCGCATTTTAGCTGTCCAGCCATTGCCTGCCGCCGCTGAGAGAAGAAAAAGTGGCGGCGGCAGGCAACGGAAGACAGGTAAAATACGCCCCTTAAGCCTTTGCACCCTGTGCGGCCACACCGCTCGCACAGGGCCTGCTTTCTACCACATTTTCCTATGTCATTGGTACCAACATGTACCAAGACAGCAGAGTCCTCCCGAGCACTATCTAAGACCTTATCTAGGTGGCGCGTGAGGTCCACTACCTTCACACCAGGCAGGCATGTTACCAGGCGATCCTCATGTCCACCAGCCACCCAGCTATCTTCATGCCTAATGATCGAATTACCAGCTATAACAGCTGTCCTAATCCTTCCGTCATGGGCACATGACCCTGGAGAAACTTCCTCGGTGCGAGAGGGTTTTACATCACATGGAGGACAGGTCCTAGTTACATGGTCACTTCCTGCCACACCAGGGTGATGCTCTCCTGTTGCGTGATCTCTCTCCTCCATGGCAACCGGGATGCTGCCAGACTGGAGGTGGGACTTCAGTACTATATCCCTGTAGGTCTTGTCTATGTACCTCTCTGTCTTTCTTATGTCTTCCAAGTCTGCTACTCTAGCCTCTAGAGAACGAACTCGTTCCCTGAGAGCAAAGAGCTCTTTGCACCTATTACACAAATAAGACCTCTCACCAACTGGGAGAAAATCATACATGTGACACTCAATGCAAAAGACTGGAAAGCCCCCATCTCGCTGCTGGACTGCTGTCTGCATCTTAGTTTTAAGCTTGTGTTTAGATCTTTACGTTCTTAACTTACTAAGGGTTACTGTGGATACTTATACTAACAAAAGTGTACCTAATGTGTTTAATATACCTTGTTCACCTGAAGTGTAATTAATCACAGGTCCTTAATGTATGACTGATTTGGATAAAGAGCTGCACCTGAGAGCAGCTCCTTTCATTCAAGATGTGTAAGTACCTATAAAGCTATGATTATCCCAGGGGTGGGTGGGTGTTGGGGAGGGAGGGAGGAAGGGAAATAAGACTTATTAAAAGAGGGCTGCTACACAGTACCCTGTCCTGTGCTTCTGAGGTAAGCTGTGACCAACTTCCTGGGTGATTAACAGTCCTTGCTTGGATAGAAGGAGTCTTTCAAAATGGCCTTTTGACCTGCCACCTGGCTTTAACACTTATTTAAAAAGTTTCACAGGTCTCTTGCCCCCTAGGTAGAAGGCCTCTTTGTAAAGGTCTCTAGAAGTTATTTAGTGCTCAAAGAATACTGACCCTGTTTTGCCTTTTATTATTTTTTTTTTTTAGTGTCATCAAGTCAGTGTTGACTCATAGCAACCCAACTACCTCTGGGTTTTCTTGGCAATGTATCACCGGAAGTAGATTGCCAGCCTTTTCTTCCGAGGCAATGGAGGGTAAAGTGACTTGCCCAAGGCCACAAGGAGTGCCAGTGGGAATCAAACCCTTGATCTTCTATGTACTAGGCAGTTGCTCTAACCACTAGACTATGCCTTTTATGCTAAGTTATATTCTGATTTGATTTAAATTAAAGCTCTTTGCTGCTGCTAGGATCTGACTTATGAAATTTAAACTAGAAGCTCTCTGCTGGGTTCTAAATATAACCAGACAGCTCTTTTCTGTGTTTTAAATTTAAACTAAAAGCACTTTGCTGCTACTAGGCTCTGAGTGAGTATTAAATTTAAACTACAAGCTCTCTGCTGGGTTCTAAATTTAACCAGAAAACTCTCTTCTGTGTTTTAAACTGCTGCTACTAGGCCCTGACTGATCTAACAAATACCCTGGGTTCACAGATTAATCAGCTGTAATCCCAAAGATTCCCTTCAGAAAAAGTCCCAGAAGTATATACTCACTATTGCAGATCTCTCTCCAGACATAGCCTTTTGTAGTGCTTCATGACTCAAAGATGATACATGGTTTAGGAACTCTGGCACTGGTCTCATGAGTATTGAGAACATGAGACCAGTGTGAGAGACAAATGGGGCAGGAGGCGCACAAGGAGATCACAAGCACTGGCTCCTAAATCGACTTCAGATTTGTCAAGGCTTACCTGATGGCACCTCTGTGGGTCAGTTGCACCTATCTTACTTTGTCGCACGTTACAATACCCAGTCACATATTAGGTACTGGGAACATACCAGTCTCACCCTTGACAACTAACGCAAAGACTTTGCATTTAATGTACAGTTCACTGGTAATGCTTTTCCTGTGTGAAGTCTTGGCAGCTAAAGTAAAAGACTCCCCTTGTGTAAACTTAAAATAAGTAATTGAAGGAAAAGAAATTGAGAAGTATGTTATATCTGTGTGAGAAGATACCATTTCACACTTGTCAGGAGCCATGGAGGAGCATTTTAGAAGGGCATCCCAGTGCAATCTGGAAAGCCTAAGCCAGAACATCTGAAAAGAAAAGCAGGCACATCCAGGTACAGGCATGATTTCACAAACATGGTTGTGCCCAATATGGATGTATGTGGGTGCTTCCACATAGACTTTCCCAGAATAGTATTCCATAATCTGGCTATCTAGGAGTAGCCTAATGGTTAGAGTTGTGGTCTTGGACCAGGGAAGCCAGGGTTCAAATCCAACTGCTGCTATCGTTGAAGTTGTGGTGAGTAATGAGGATGATGGAGTGCTATCTTCTCTACACCTTCTGGATGTTTTTCATCCAAAGCTAGCATTTTCCAGATGCTTATTCGTGCCAAGAGATGTTCTAAACTTAGACGCAGCTCCAGACATCCAGGAAGTTTCTGAGATCAGTAAGTGATGTCTAGATTACTGGGACTTCGCCAGCTACTCATCCACCGCGCCCGTGTTCAGACTTGGACATTCTCATGCTGGGGATATCCACAAACCCAACTTCTAAATTGGCTTCAGAGATGTCTCTTGATCTTTTTCTTTATTATGAGACTTTATATACTGCCCTTCATTACACCAGGGCTGTTTACAATGAAAAGAGGAGTACGGTGGGACCAGGAAAAAGAAAGGAACTACAATGATGACTAGTGACACAATCGCACAACAGCGAAGGAGCCAGAGGGGAGATAAGAGGGGGGGACATAGTGCAGAAGATCTAAGGGGCAGGGAAGGGGAGATCATAGGTGACCTGAAAGAGCTGAGTCTTGAGAAAGGCCTTAAATTTGTGAAATGAGGATTCTAGTCGGATGTCTGTGGGCAGAGAGTTCCAGAGTGATGGACCTCTGTGCTTTGGATGTGTCTATGCTCATTTTCAGATATCCAAAGCACAAATACGGCTTCCTAAATTACCGCCAAAGTGTTCTTAAAGTTAAATGCTGCCTGTGGGTTTTGGAAGTCACCCTATATCCAGAGTGCTAAACTGTCAACATTCACTGCATTTCCGAATGGAAAAAAGTGTGTAAGAGGACAAGGCATCTTATAGTGTTTAGGGAGTCTAGTTGATGACTCTGGGGTGCAGCCTGATCCAGCAAAAATAAGGATTTTGTCACCTCCCAAACATACAACAGAACCGAAAAGGGTAATAGGTGTGCACTGGATGATTTGAAATTAATTCAAAGGGTTTTGAAGACCCATTTGTGGCTGGCTTTTGCTGAGGCTTTTGGGTGTAGAAGTTGTAGGGTGAGAGGGACTCTCATTTAAGTTGACTAGTAATTGCACTGCTGTTACTTTTAGTTGCAGTTATGTTTTAATTTTTTTAAAATTTTTATTGTAAACTTACATAGTAACATATGACGGCAGATAAAGAACAGCAGGGTCTCTGTTCAGCAAGGTGGCAAGAGCAGGTGCGCCCACCTCTCTGTGCAGGTCACCCCTCCCCATGCCTTTGTTTAGGGGTATACCCACCGCTCCATAAGAACATAAGATGTGCCATACTGGGTCAGACCAAGGTCCATCAAGCCCAGTATTCTGTTTCCAACAGTGGCCAATCTAGGTCATATGTACCTAGCAGTTTTCCCAAGAGACACAGGTTCCACAATGCTTGTATTGGGTCAAGCATTGATATCATGGGTCCCTTCTTAATAATGGTTTATGGACCTTTCCTCCAGGAACTTGTCCAAATCTTTTTTAAACCCAGCTACACTAACAGCCTTTACTACATCCTCCGGTAACAAACTCCAGAGTTTGATTACACGTTGAGTGAAAAAATATTTTCTTTTATTAGTCTTAAATAGTTTACCCTGTAGCTTCATTGCATGTCCCCTAGTCTTTCTATATTCTGATAAGGTAAACAATCGATCTACGTTTACCCGTTCCACTCCGTTCATTAATTTATAGACTTCTATCATATCTCCCCTCAGCCGTCTCTTTTCCAGGTTAAAGAGCCCTAACCTTTTTAGCCTTTCTTCATAGGAATATCCTTCCATCCCCTTTACCATTTTGGTGGCTCTTCTCTGAACCTTTTCCAAAATCGCTATATCCTTTTTAAGATACGGCGACCAGAATTGCACACAATATTCAAGGTGTGGTCTCACCATGGAACGATATAGAGGCATTATAATATCTTTTGTTTTATTTTCCATTCCTTTCCTTATCATACCTGGCATTCTATTTGCTCTCTTGGCCGCCGCTGCACACTGGGCGAGGGTTTTAACATGGTATCCACAATGACGCCTAAATCTTTTTCCTGGGTGGTGGTTCCTAATGTGGAACCTTGCATCGTGTAACCATAGTTTGGGTTGTTCTTCCCTAGGTGCATAACCTTGCACTTGTCCACATTAAATTTCATCTGCCATTTTGATGCCCAGTCTTCCAATTTATCAAGATCCTCTTGCAATTTTCCACAATCCTCTTGGGTTTTAACAACTTTAAATAGTTTTGTGTCATCTGCAAATTTGATAACCTCACTCGTTATTCCACTTTCCAGGTCATTTATGAATATGTCAAAAAGCAGCGGACTCAGCACAGATCCCTGGGGTACACCACTATTCACCTTTCTCCATTGGGAAAATTGGCCATTTAGCCCTACCCTCTGTTTTCTATCTTTTAACCAGTTCCTGATCCACAATAGTACACTGCCTCCTATCCCGTGACTCTTTAGTTTTGCCAAAAGTCTCTGATGAGGGACCTTGTCAAAGGCTTTCTGAAAGTCCAGATACACAATATCAACCGACTCACCTTTGTCCACCTGATTATTCACTGCTTCAAAAAAACATAACAGATTAGTAAGACAAGATCTTCCTTGTCTAAAGCCATGTTGGCTGTCTCCCATTAGGTCATGACAATCTGCATGCTGAGTAATTTTATTCTTTGATGGTTTCTACCATTTTTCCCGGTAATGATGTCAGGCTCAACGGTCTGTAGTTTCCCGGATCACCCCTGGAACCCTTTTTAAAAATTGGTGTTACATTGGCGATCCTCCAATCTTCAGGTATTAGAGATGATTTTAATGATAGTTCACAGATTACTAATAGCAGGTCTGCAATCTCATATTTCAGTTCTTTCAACACCCTTGGATATATACCATCCGGTCCAGGTGATTTGCTACTCTTCAGCTTATCTAATAGTTGTAATACATCTTCCCGATGTATCGATATTTCCTTCAATTCTTCCACACCTTTAAATACCACTTCAGTCATGGGTAACATCCCTACATCTTCCTCAGTAAAGACTGAAGCAAAGAATTCATTCAGTCTCTCCGCTATCGCCTTGTCGCCTCTTAGTGCTCCTTTAACCCCTTTATCATCTAATGGACCAATTGACTCTCTTACAGGTTTTTTGCTACGAATGTACTTGAAAAGGTCTTTACTTCACGGTTTTGCTTCCGCAGCAAGGTTCTTCTCAAATTCTCCCTTTGCCTGCCTTATCAATGCCTTGCATTTGACTTGCCAGTGCTTGTGCTGTTTCCAGGTTTCGTTGTTTGGCTCTTTTTTCCATTTCCTGAAAGATGCTTTTTTGGCAACAGCCTCTCTGACCTCACCTTTAAACCATGCTGGCAGTTTTTTGGACTTCCTTCCCCTTTTCTTAAAGCGTGGAATACAGGATGGTCTTCCAAGATAGTATTTTTCAACAACAGCCAAGCCTGATGTACGTCTTTAACCTTTGCAACTGCTCCTTTTAGTTTTTTCTTAACTGTTTTCCTCATTTTATCATAGTCTCCCTTTTCAAAAGTTAAAAGATAGTACTGTGGATTTCCTTACTATCCCTCCTCCACTAATTAAATCAAAGGCGATCAGGCTATGATCACTATCGCCAAGTGGCACCAACAACCTTATCTCTTGCACTAGATCTGGTGTTCCACTAAGTACTAGGTCTAATATGGCTTCCCCTCTGGTCGGTTCATGAACCTGTTGCTCCAAGAAGCATCTAGGAACTTTATCTCCCTAGCATGTCCTGACGTGACACTGACCCAGTCGATACCGGGGTAGTTGAAATCACCCATTATTATTACTGCGCTGTAACTTTTGTTAGCTTCCTTGATTTCTTTGAGCATTTCATCATCCATTTGGTCATTCTGGCCAGGCGCTCGATAGTACACCCCCACTGCCATTGCGTTCCCCGTTTTACATGGAATTTCAATCCATATAGATTCTACAGCAGATTTTGCTTCCCGCAAAACTTTAATCCTTTCTGACTCAATGCCCTCTCTAACATAGAGCGCAACCCCTCCACCAATTTGATCAGCTCTATCATTACGATATAGTTTGTACCCAGGTATCAGTGTCCTACTGGTTGTCCTCCTTCCACCATGTCTCTGATATTCCAATCATATCTAACCTTTCATTTAGTGCTATATATTCTAACTCTCCCATCTTATTTTTTAGACTTCTAGCATTTGCATACAAGCATTTTAGAGAATGTATTTTATTCATATTAATCTGGCTATTGGTAGACATGGGTAATTTGGGATCTTTAAGCTGTGTCTGCTCCATAGTTGAGGGCATTTGGGCTACTTTACTCTTTTGTGGAACCTCTCTGCTTTTGGTAGTATCCTTCACAGATACATTCTTTCGAACCATCCGCTCTTGGGCGACTGTCGGCTTTCCCCTAATATCTAGTTTAAAAGCTGCTCTATCTCCTTTTTAAAGGTTAATGCCAGCAGCCTGGTTCCATCCCGGTTAAGGTGAAGCCCATCCCTTTGGAAGAGCCCCTCCTTTCCCCAGAATGTTCCCCAGTTCCTAACAAATCCAAAACCCTCATCTCTGCACCATTGTCTCATCCACGCATTGAGACTCTGGAGCTCTGCCTGCCTTTTGGGTCCTGCGCGTGGAACAGGAAGCATTTCGGAGAATGCTACCCTGGAAGTTCTGTATTTCAACTTCCTACCTAAAAGCCTAAATTTAGCCTCCAGAACCTCCCTACCACATTTTCCTATGTCATTGGTACCGACATGTACCAAGACAGCAGACTCCTCCCCAGAACTATCTAAGACCTTATCTAGGTGGCGCGTGAGGTCCGCTACCTTCGCATCAGGCAGGCATGTTACCAGGCGATCCTCACGTCCACCAGCCACCCAGCTATCTACATGCCTAATGATCGAATCACCAACTATAACGGCTGTCCTAACCCTTCCCTCATGGGCACATGGCCCTGGAGAAACGTCCTCGCAGATCACCTCTACTTGTTGAGATATCAGAGTTAGATAAGTTTATTTTGATTTTATGTTGTTTGTATAAAGGGATCCACTGTGTCTGTCCCATGCCATTTTGAATTCTGTCACTGTATTTGCCCCCACCACTTCCATTGGGAGGGCATTCCAAGCATCCACCACCCTTTCAATGAAAAAGTATTTCCTGACGTTGCCTTTCAGTTTACCATCTTGCAGCTTCATGTTATGCCCTGAACGTTTTCATATGTACGGTATAAAAGCGGAAATCAAATAAATAAATAAATACATACATAAATACCTGGGGTGTTATGTACAGTACCAAGTCTTTCCAGTACAGCTGAGCCTCTCAAGGAGTCGTTGAAACTGGATTCTGCTGGGGTTTAAAACCAAGACCAAAAGCAAGTCTTTTATGCAACATAAATCATTGAATTCAGCATCACCTTGACCTTTATGACATTATAAAGTCAACTGCTGTTAGCTTGCGGTGTAAGAGGGTGTGATATTATAGCTTCATGGCAAGGAAGCCAGTACCAATTTTGACAGAAACCTGCCATGCTCTAAGAGCAAAAGAAAGGTACAGTATGCTTTGCTGAGGTTTGGGCATGCAAATGATTCTATGGTTACCTCTATCATCTGAATACTAAACTGCTGACAGAATACAAATCTTTGGTTTTTTGAATAACTCTTAAGAATCTAGACAATGTTCCTTTAAGGTGCCAGTGACTTTTGCTGTGGCAGTGAGGTTTAAGGTGCTCTCTAAATAGGTGACAGGGAAATCTGTTATTGATGCTGCTGTAAGAGAAGGTCGCTGTTGACAGTGAAGAGGATGTGGAAGAATATGGCAATGCAGTCAGAGCTGCCATAGCTACTACAGGCCCAGCCACTCAGAACCAAAAGAGAGAATGAGGTGATGCGAGCCCTCCAGATTTGGCCCAGATGCATATTTGAGCTCTGCAATGTTAGAAATGTTTACCTGTGTGGGGGCCAGTTATCAGTCTGCTGATGTTATGTTCCACTTTCTCTGAGACGGAAATAAGTTGCATAAATATAGGATACTAGGAACTTATTAAAAAGCAGAGAGAGCGAGATCTGCAATATGGTATCAAAAATCAACTTTGGGACCCTTCCCCCCCTTCCTCCCCGTCTCCCCCCAAAAAACAAAGGCAAAAACAAAAGTTGAACACTGCAAGGTTTGTGACACCACTAAACTGGCTCAGAAGAACGAATATATTTGAAAAAAGAAAGTCAGCTAGGTAATACAATTAAATTAACAATCCTATACCTATTTGTTCAGTAGGAGTCACAGTGCTTGTCCTTTGCTTCAATTGAAACTGGATGGAGAGGGGGGGCGGAGCCTGATGTCCAGCGGGTAGGACGCTTTGCGTTGAAGCTCCCGAGAGGCCTACTCAGAATCCTGACTTAATACCTATATAAATTTACTATTTCGCTCCGAGCTGACCGGGGCACCTCGGGGGGGATGGCGGCCCACAAACCAGCGCGCTTGGACTTCGGGTCTCCTTCTTCTTCTCACGGAAAACGCTCCAAAACGGAGGTGTCCTCCCCGCAGAAGATGGTTCCATTTCGTGAAAACCCCGCAATACACCTGGAGATTTTGGAGGAAATACGTGGCGTGAAGGAATTGGTGCAGTCTAATGGAGAAGCGCTTCGAGCCATGCGAGAAGACTTTGGAGTGCTCCAAGACCGACTTGAAGGTCTTTCATTACGGCAGGACAATATGGCGGGGGTCCTCGACTCGCACGAGGTGCGCTTGGGCAAACTGGACGAGGCTGAGCGCCAGATACAGAATCTTCAAAAGGAGTTGGAAGATAGCAATAATCGCGCCCGTCGCAACAATGTGAGGCTCCTCGGAATGCCGGAGGGGGTGGAAGCAGGAGATATAAGAGAATTCTTGCTCAAAACTCTTCCCTCCTTGCTGAAGATCACTTTTCACAGAGAACTGGAAATCGATCGAGCACACCGTGTTCCTGCCCGCATGGCGCTCAACCGCACGACCCCCCGGCCTATTATCTTTAGCTTGCTACGATATCAACAAGTGGAACAAATTTTAAATGCTGCCCGAGCGAATCATCATTTGGAATATGAAGGTCGTAAGGTCTCCTTCTTTCCTGATTTGGCAAAGCCTACCGTTGACCGTCGGAAGAAACTCCTTGCTCTTCGCCCTCGACTTCAACAGCTACAGGCTCGCTTTGGCCTGTTATATCCAGCGAAGCTCCGAGTGACTCTCCACAACCAGACCAGGACGTTCGAGGATCCTGATCTATTATCAACATTTTTGGACTCCAAAGAAGCAGAACAGATGCGCTAATCCCAAATCTTGGACTCTTATCTGCCGGCTCTGTCCGCCATTTTGAAGGGCCCGATGCGGCGGTCATAGCCCAGCACAGAAATAGCCTGGACTTTCTTTCTTTCTCTGTATGACTTTTGTCTTTGGTCTCCTATCCCTTCATGATGTGTGCCTCGGTCGGATTCGGAGCACGCACAGTCCTACAGGTTATATGTTTTTTCAATTTCGGCCTTCTCTGGGGTTTCTCCCCGCAGACACATGGTCGCCAGTAATTTTGGGGTTTTGCTTCTCCTCTACCGTACTGCGGTTTTCTTTGTTAATGTGGGGCGCTTCACTGTATTATATTAGCTTATTTTTCCTATGTCATGTGTACAGCCAGATACAGTCAGTTTGAGGGACACAGTGAAATTATGTGTGCTATCATGCTCAGAATTTTAACTTTTCTGAATGGCCTCATGTAAAATCTTATTATTCATCGTACAAGGCATTGCTGGTCCACTCAGCAGAAAGAAAACCCTTAGCTATCTTAGCCACGAGCACGCTGATTAGGTGTTTCTTTAGGAAACGCATTACACTCTGCTGAAACACTGAAACTCAATGCTAGGCCTCACATGGTAGCTGCCTATTCTCCCACCGTTTCCAAATGGTACGGGATAGTCATTCTGGTTACGAAGTCTTTGCACGCTACTGTACCTGATAGTAGCGCTGACATGGAGGGTAGATGGGCCCGTGTACACCTTGAGGTTGGAGATAGTGAATTCACGTGTATTTGCACTATGTCCAGAATGTGGACAACCCTGCTCACTATGCAAGTCTTGCGCAGTTGGCCTCGGCCTCCGCCAACGCTCCATTAATACTTGGTGGCGATTTTACTCAAGTGTTCCCTTAATCTTTTCTTTTCAAACAAGGTGCTTGTTGGTTGGAGGCTCCAGTACCGAGCAGACCTGTGTGGCTAGATATAGTAGCGGGCCTTTGCTCACCGATTCCTCTTACCTTACTCCCTGGTATGACTCTCCCATTAGACTCCCACTATCCACTAATGTTTTTCGACACTTTAGGTGCCTTTAATACTCCTATGCAACCTTTCGACTCCCGACTCTGGTCAGTGTAACTTCAGCATTGCATTCGGAGCGCTAGAGTACTCCCGCCATCGGCACTCTCTGCATAAGGTTGATTGGAAACTTCCGATCTCTCGGTAGTTTACCGGGTGTAGTATCCAATTTTACTAAACCTTATGTAATGCTATCACTAGAGATACCTCTATAGCGCAGAAAGTATGGGAGAGAGAATTGCATGTGACTTTAACCTCGGAGCAATGGAGCCTTATCTGGAGCAGAGGGACACGGGTTTCCGACCCGCCTCACTCACTCAGACCCTCTTCTTTCTAGCCCACCGGTGTTTTTCCACTCCTCACAGTTTAGACAAATGGAACACTACTCAGGGTAATGGTTGCTGGACACGTCCTGTGGTCATTGGTTTATTACTTCATTTCATGTTATGCATGAATATCCCGCACTACAGTATAACTGGCGTCGGGTCTGGGGTCGTATTTAGTCTATATTGCACTCTCAGGAGTCCCTTTCTTGGAAGATAGTGGGACTTCGCCCAGTTGCGGGGATCCCCCCTCTCCCAAGAAATGGCTTATCTCCTTTTGAACTTTATGTTTGGCATTGCTGTTTCCCTCATTAAGTAATACTGGGAAATCAGTTCCCATCTGAGCCTCAATGAATGGTGGAATCATGCCTGTCTCTACAGTAAATATGAACAAATACTTCGTCTGTGCGCTTCCTCCGTTCAGACTCCTTCTTATTGGTCTTACTGGAAGATGTTCAATGAATATGTACATTTTGCTAAATGCTCTCATCTGACTGTCTAACTTTGTATATATCTCTGTCTCATGATCATGCTGTATTGTGGATACTTTTTTGATCGTTTGATGTATAATCACTGTTAATTGGAAGCGCTCACATGCTGATACAAACGGGTAGAGAAGAAGCACCGGGGTGGGGGGTAATGGGTTTACTTTTCCTTATTGTATACTTGTTTTGTCTCTTTTGGTGTGTTGTTTCTTTTGTTTGTTGCAAAATGAAAATAAAAGTTTCAAAAAAAAAGAAACTGGATGGAGAGAAACACTTAATCTTTAATAGCAGGATCTATCTTGCTGCCCACTGAACAGAGTGTCACAGTGCGGAGGACACATTCAGCTTCCCAATAACGCCTCAGCTCCTTCTTCAGACCCGACAAATGATGCAGTAGAGCCTGTATGTCCTCCATGAGACTTGAGCCCTCCCAGTGATATGCAGGTAAACTCGACTCCTACCCATTATACAGTGGGAATGGCAATTTGTGCTACTTCAAAGGGTCTAACATAAATAGTCACTTTGGCAGGGTAATGAAGCCCAGGGGGTATGCAATGGTATTGAGTACCGGTATCTTTTTCATTGCTTGCTAAAAGTGATCTATGGTCTTCATGTATTAAAGAGCCCTGCATATGAGTACTGACATCTTTTTTTCCTAGGAAAAATGCAGCGGTGAAGCCCACACATAAACTTGATCTGTTGACTGTGCTGTATCAACCATCATTGAAAGGGAATTTTATTTAATAAATATTATGGATTTCTCAAACCAGCAGAGTCATAACTGTAAATAGTTGATGTTAAACTGTTAAACTATAGTGTACTGTTTACTGTTCCCGTTTCATGTAAAACAGTGTGCTGATCAGGCCCATGTTACACATTTGTTAATTATGAACTGCTTTGAATTGTAGAAAGGCGGTGTAGAAATAAGTTTAAGTAAATAAATAAACTGGGAAAGGTGTCATGAAAAAGTTAACAGGTGGAACGGGAACAACGTAGATCGATTGGTTTACATCATCAGAATATAGAAAGACTAGGGGACATGCAATGAAGCTACAGGGTAACCTATTTAAGACTAATAAGAGAAAATATTTTTTCACTCAACATGTAATCAAACTCTGGAATTTGTTACCGAAGGATGTAGTAAAAGCTGTTAGTGTAGCTGGGTTTAAAAAAGGTTTGCATAAGTTCCTGGAGGAAAGGTCCATAAACCATTATTAAAAGGGACCCAGGATATCACTGTTTGACCCAATACAAGCATTGTGGAACCTGTGTCTTTTGGGGAAACTGCTAGGTACTTATGAGCTAGATTGGCCACTGTTGGAAACAGGATAATGGGCTTGATGGACTTTGTGCTGGCCCAGTCTGGCATATCTTATGTTCTTAACTTGTAAATTGGATGATGTGTAATACAGAGGGTCTACACTAGGTGACACTATAAGGAATGAACCTGAAAGTAAAGAAGGAGATTACTGGGAGTAGCTTGGAGAACCAGGTGGTGGTTCTGACTTCGGTGTTAACCGTAAAAGTTCTTTCTTTTTATTAAACTGCCTCCAGGCTCTTCTGTACATTAACAATTGATGCCCATTGCATGATGTACTTCCAGCACTTTTCAAAATCAAATTTTTGTTGGAGATAGCAGAAGATTAGAGCGCATCGCTTGAAAAAAGCTGAAACATGCAAATTTCTGTATTTATATGGTTAGAAAAATAAGAGTCCATGGTTCTTCAAATTTGTAAATGTAAAACAACGTGCTAGTTAATGGAACCTTATGTTTCTTCACATGCTTTACAGTGCTTTCACCAAACAGCTTACAAGTAAAACTACATGCTGTTCTGTGACCAGGAACTGTGCTTTTTCCATTGCTGAACAGGATTACCTCACATCTAGGAAATAGATACTTATTTTTCTCCATATTTGAGTAATTTGAATCATTCTGTTTGGTTAAGAGGTATTTTTGTGGTCTATGATTTTAATGTTGCTCCTGTAGTCTGTGGAGAACCCCAGTAAACAGGATTAGCAGACTACAAATCCTGAATGTACATAAATAAATAGAGAGTGCAGCTCAGACACCTGAATGACTGCCCCCTTATTTCTGACCTGCTTTCTCAACAGTTTTGTTCCATTATCGCATTAACACTTGAAAACCAAAGAGCTGCGACCTAGGATAGTGCTGCTTTTTAGATAATTGTCCTCTTTATCTGCCCGCTGACAGCCTCAAACGCAGGGACATTACCTTCACCAAGAACTCATCCTTGTTTTCAAGTTAAACTATAGGTGAAATCTTCTTTTAAATGCACCCTCTATCAAAAGCGAAGTTTGCAATGTTATAAAACAGCTAGCTGTGTAGGAAACAGCATACAAAGTTGGTCTTGCATGAAGCTATTATTTCAAAGGAGATCAATGTGAACTGCTGGGAAAAATGTGTTTTGGGATTTATTTTTATTTATTTATTGCAAACAGCGGAGGATGAGATTAAAAGTGACAATGGGAAAGGAAAGAAACGTGCCTACTGGAAAGGCTACAGATACGAAGTGCGATCAAAAAGTATTGAGACTTGTACACAAGAAATATAACACTGACGGTTATTGCACTCGGTCCCCTTCAAAGTAATTCCCTCCTGATAAAACACACTTCCTCCAGCGTTCCTGCCATTGCTGGAAGCAATTTTGAAATGCCTCTTTCGTTATGCTGGGAAACTGCTGTGTCTCCAGGTTGTCGAATCTCCTTCCTTTCAGTGGTAATTTCAGTTTCAGAAACAAGAAAAAGTCACAGGGTGCGAGGTCAGGTGAATACAGAGGCTGGCGGACTTGCTTGATTTGGTGTTTGGCCAAGAACTGCTGGACTAGATGTGATGCGTGAGCTGGGGCGTTACCGTGATGAAGCAACCACTCACCATGCCTGTGAAACTCTGGCCTCTTACGATGACGTGCATCTCTCAAACGAGTCCGAACTTGGACATAGTTCTCCTTATTGATAGTATGGCCTTTTGTAGCATACTCATGATGAATAATACCCTGGTATTACCCAGGATAGGAAGAAGGGGAGGAGGAGTGGCACTATATATAAAAAATAATATTAAAGCTATGGAAATACAGGGCTTAAAAGGGAGAGAGGAGGCACTATGGGCTAAACTAGAAAAAGGGAAAGAGATATACAGACCTCCATCACTGGGAGAAGAAGTGGACGGAGAGTTAATTGAAGACACATGCAGCATTGCCAGGAAAGGGGAAGTGCTACTGATAGGAGATTTCAATATGCCAGATGCTGATTAGCAAATCCCTGCTGCAGTGCCATCTAGAAGTAAGGAGATCCTGGATTCTCTACGGGGAGAATTATTCAGGCAACTGGTGACAGAACCAACATGTGAAGGGGGCCATACTGGACTTGGTGCTTACCAATGGGGAAAGTGTTTCTGATGTTATAGTGGGAGATCATTTCGCATCCAGTGATCACCAGATGGTGTGGTTCAATATTAGGACTAGGACTGTAAATCCATTCAAAAGTGAGGCTCTTAGACTTTAGGAAAACTAATTTTGCAAAGATGGGACAATACCTCAGGGAGTTGTTAGCGGGATGGGAACAGCTGGGGGATGTAGAAAAACAGTGGGCAAAACGGAACGGGGATATTTTTGTTAAAATGGTAATTAAAGGTAACAGGAAAAGGAGACTGCTATGGTTTTTGAAAGAAGTAGCTGAAAAGGTGAAGAGAAAGATGGAGGCTTTCATAAAATAAAAGAGATCACAGAGATAGGAAGACAGGAATATATATTTGGAAAAACTTAGAGAAGCTAGCAAAGTAGTCGGGAAAGCAAAGATTCTAGAAAATGCCTACAAACAGGAATAGAAGTGAGGGGCATCAAACAATTTTTAGAAGACTGTTTGTCAAAAGCTAGCTAAACTTAAAGTAGACAAAGCGATAGGACTGGATGGGGATACACCCGAGAATATTGAGAGAATTTGGGGATATTCTAGCAGCTGCACTGACTGACCTTTTCAATGCCTCATTGAAGTCGGGAGTGGTGCCAGTGGACTGGAGAAAGGCACATGTGGTTCCTTTACACAAAAGTGGAAGTAAGGATGTGGTTGAAAACTACAGGCCGGTTAGTTTAACTTTGGTGGTGAGTAAATTATTGGAAACGCTGCTGAAAGAGAAAATAGTGAGGTTTCTGGAGTCCAGCGGATTACGGGATCCGAGGCAGCATGGATTCACCAGAGGCAGGACTTGTTAGACAAATCTGATTGATTTCTTTGACTGGGAGACCAGGGAGTTGGACCGAGGGAGAGCCCTAGATATGGTATATTTAGATTTCAGTAAAGTCTTTGACACCATTCCTCACAGGCGACTTATAAACAAACTGAGCACCCTAGGGATGGACCTGAAAGTTACTGCTTGGGTTAGAAATTGGTTGAGTTGGAGACACAAAGGGTACTGATAAATGGAGTTCACTCTGAGGAAAAGGAGGTTACCAGTGGTATGCCATAGGGATCTGTCCTTGGTCTGATTCTTTTTAACATCTTTGTTAGTGATATTGCGGAAGGGCTGTTGGGTAAGGTTTGCCTCTATGCAGATGATACCAAAGTCTGCATTAGAGTAGACACCCAGGAAGGTTTAGATAACATGAGGAGGGATCGTGCTAAGCTTGAACAATGGTCTAGAATTTGGTAGCTGAAATTTAATGTTAAAAAGTGCAAGGTCATGGATTTGGGCTGCAACAATCCAAGTAAAGCATAGGGGGTGAAGTACTTCTGTCCACAAAAGAAGAGTAGGATCTATGTGTGAGTGTGTCTGATGATCTTAAAGTAGCTAAACAGGTAGAAAAAGCAACGGCGAAAGCTATAAGGATGCTTGGGTGCATAGGGAGAGGAATGGCCAGTAGAAGAAAGGAGGTGATAGTACCTCTGTATAAGTCTTTGATACGAACTAATTTGGAGTATTGTATGCAATTCTGAAGACCACACCTTCAAAAGGATATAAGCAGGTTGGAGTCAGTACAGATGGTGGCTACTAAAATGGTTAGTGGCCTTAGTTATAAAGCATTTCAATCTGAAGTGTTGCTGTACCAACCCCCCCCCCCCCTGTACTATATATTGTGCACTGTTGTCAGTTTATTTGGTGATGTTTTCAGCACTTTACATTACATCTTTATTTGATATCCCAGCTCTCTCAGATCTAGACAGTTCACAAATTTAAAAAAATTATATTAAAAAAAGTAAATATGATAGAGACAAACCAGAAACCACAGTAGGATTAACCCTTTCGCGTCCACATAATTGTTTAACTGAAAATTTTTTTTCTGTTTTTTTTTAAATTAAGATTTGAGCTTAATGATGCAGAATATAAAGTTTTTTTGAAAAAAAAATTATTTCTAAGAAACAATATTTACTGTTGCCATATGGCAACTACGGTCCTGAATGGCTGAAAATTAAAACCAGGCTTGGCATCAGTTTCATTTACTGCTGGGTGTGATAGTTTAAATAACATTTTTTTTCAGATGTCAAGCACAGATACACATCACATTTCACACACAGTGTGCGGATTTTTGGAAATATAGAATCCGGTGAAAAATGTGGGGGAAAATTTGAAGGTTGCCATATGGCAACAACAGCCATAACATAAGAACATAAGATATGCCATACTGGGTCAGACCAAGGTCCATCAAGCCCAGTATCCTGTTTCCAACAGTGGCCAATCTAGATCATATGTACCTAGCAGCTTCCCCAAAAGACACAGGTTCCACAATTCTTGTACTGGGACAAGCAGTGGATTTCCTGGTTCCCCTTTAATAATAATATCTCCAGGAACATGAAATTAGTCCATGAAATTAGTCAATTAAAAGAAAGAAACAAATAGGGGCACAGCAGGGAGCCAATAATACAGCAAGGAAGGCCAGCACCATCTAGCAAGAAAAGTTCATTAGACCATCTTAGCATGATATGCTGAACCAAAATACCTCAAACACTTCAAATTTCTTAATTGAAGTTTCAAACCTTATTTCTAAAAGAAGTCCATTCCATCATGATGCGGCCAGTACACAAAAACAGGATCATCTTATATGATCCAGGTGGAATTAAGATGGGATGCAGTGACTAGTAAATTATGTTGAGAAGATAGGAGTGTATGCTGAGGAATATGTGGAGTAAGTATATATGACAAAGAAGTTGGCTGACTGGAGCAGAAAATTTGATGAGTGATTTTAAGAATCTTGTGGAATATGATGGGTCCCAGTGTTTCTCCCTAAGAAGAGAGGTGACATTATTATATTCGGGGTTGTTTTTTTTTTCCAAAATGAAACTTGATTAAGGTGTTCTGGATAATCTGTAGTTTCCAAATTTGGAAGATTTTAAGCCTTGATATAGAGTTTTTTGCAGTAATCAAGTTGGTTGATTACAAGAGCATATATAGTATATGCAAGGCCTCTCTGTTCAACAGAGATTGAACTGCTTTACATATCTGAAATACATAGATCAAAGTGTAGATGTTTATTCAAATTAATTCCCAGTATTTTAACAGAGTCCTTTCTTGAATCTGAACCCTCCCAATCTATGGCAAAAATGGAAGATCCTATATGTTATTCCAAGAAAAGAGAACAACTTCTGTTTTGGATGGGTTTATAACGTTTATAGCGTTATTAGAAAAGGTTCAGAGAAGAGTCACCAAAATGGTAAAGGGGATGGAAGGATACTCCTATGAAGAAAGGCTAAAAAGGTTAGGGCTCTTTAACCTGGAAAAGAGACGGCTGAGGGGAGATATGATAGAAGTCTATAAATTAATGAACGGAGTGGAACGGGTAAACGTAGATCGATTGTTTACGTTATTAGAATATAGAAAGACTAGGGGACATGCAATGAAGCTACAGGGTAAACTATTTAAAACTAATAAAAGAAAATATTTCTTCACTCAACGTGTAATCAAACTCTGGAATTTGTTACCGGAGGATGTAGTAAAGGCTGTTAGTGTAGTTGGGTTTAAAAAAGGTTTGGACAAGTTCCTGGAGGAAAGGTCCATAAACCATTATTAAGAAGGGACCCAGGATATCAATGCTTGACCCAGTACAAGCATTGCGGAACCTGTGGCTTTTGGGGAAACTGCTAGGTACGTCTGACCTAGATTGGCCACTGTTGGAAACAGGATACTGGGCTTGATGGACCTTGGTCTGACCCAGTATGGCATATCTTATGTTCTTATGTTAACTTAATATGATTTTTGGATAACCACGCTGCTATTTCCTCCAGGTTTGAAAAAGTATTAGAGATTACTTCTGTTAAATATGAGTCAAGAATAGTAAGAAGCTGAATGTCATTGAAAGACATGAAACCAAAAATTGAATCGAAAGAGCCAAAGAGGTTAGGAAAATGTTAAATAGTAGAGGGTCAAAAAACGAGCCCTATGGAACACCACAAGGCAAGCTGCCAGATGTGGAAACTGAATTACTCCAGTGAACCCAAAATAGTCTGTTGTCTAAGACTGGAATCAAGCAAGTACCCTTCCTGAAATCAGAGATAGAATCAGCATACTGAACAATTTGTGTTCCATTGTCACTAAAAAGTGAATCATTAGTAGATCTAAGAGAGAGTTGAATATCATTTGTTTTAGGCATAAAAGCAAACACAAACTGATGCTCAGTCAAGTTTAGAGAGGAAGTAACAAATGGGAATTGATTATTCAGAAGATGAACAATTTTGAACAATCTGGAGGGAATAGGGCACAGGGAAAGTAACCTGTAGTGTGCCACAGGCTCTATTCTAGCAACCCTACTGGTATGGGCAGCCCAAGGGGGTGCAGGGCCATGTGTGGAGACTTGGTGCGTGGCCTCATTTGCATAAATATTTGCATAATGTTACCATACACTAACTTTTAGTAAACATGCCTCTTAATGAGTGTATGGATAAAGAAAGACTAAAAGATTTCTACATTACTATAATCCAGTGCCAACCGCCAGGCACATTAAGAACTACTACAAACACTGCCCATTTAGAACCCATAGCAAACCCGCCGTATCCTAACAGCACTACCAGGACTCACAAAGCACCATACTCTACCTATCAAAAGGCAACACTGCAAATATTAACCCAATACATTTCAGAGAATAACAATACATGACCTACTGCGGAAAGAGAACAAGTGGCAATGTCAAATAGGAATTACATAAACAGAATACCTCAGCTCAGTTACACATGTAGAACATAGACCATCACCAAACAAGGAATCACAATTTAGAAACAGGAAGACAATTAAACTGGGAACCCCAAAAGCCAAACTTGGAATGTACAACAACACTAGAAATAAAACTATACATTTAATTTCCTCTTGTATTAAACAAAGCACAGATGTTAATGATGCACATTTCCCAGAGCTGACATATTCCAGTTAATAAATTCAAAATAAAGAAATATTTTTCTACCTTTTGTGTATTTTTTTTCAGTTGCAATTGCTCTAGCCACTTTCTTCTGGTTTCTTTGTGTCTTCTACTAACTCTCCATCGTCTGCTGTCCATTTGTCCTTTCTTCTCCCTTCTAGTTTTTTTTCCATTCTCTCTCTACATCTGCTTTAATATGCTAATCTTTTGCTCTTTCCTCATTCCTATTTCATCCACTCAAATTTTACCCCTCCATCCTCAATCCCCACTTACTCTCCCGATACCCGGCCAATTGTAGATTTTTCTTCCCTCCCACACAAAATATTTTTCCCCTCTCCATTTCACTCTCCCAGGTCCATCCCATCCTAATCCTCCCCCAACATCAGCTCCCTTCTAGTTCCAGCCCCACCCAGCATCCACTCCCTTCTAGTCCCCCCTCCCGTATCAGCCCATTTCCAGTCCTAGCCCCCCATCAGCCCATTTCTAGTCCTTTCCTAGCCCCACCATCAGCCCATTTCCAATCCAAGCCCCCCCCCCATGAGCCTACTTCCAGTTCTAGCCCCTCCATGAGTCCATTTCAATCTAGGACCCCACCACAGCCCATTTCCAATCTTAGCACCCCCAACAGCCCATTTCCAGTCCTATCCTAGCCCTTCCATCAGCACATTTCCTGTCATAGCTCCCCGCCACAGCCCATTTCCAGTCCTAGCTCCTTCCCCTCACAGCCCATTTCCATTACAAGCCCCCTCCCCATCAGCTATTTGCAGTTCAAGCCCCCCTTCCACTCAGCCCATTTCCATTCCAAGTCCCCCTCCCCATCAGCTATTTTCAGTTCAAGCCCCCTTCCACTCAGCCCATTTCCAGTCCTAGCAACCCCCCAGCCCATTACCAGTCCTAACCCCCCCCAGCCCATTACGTCCTAACCCCCCATCAGCCCACCTCCATTCCTACCCCCCATCAGCCCATTTCCAGTCTTAGCCCCCCCATAGCCCATTACTAGTCCTACCCCCCCATCAGCCCACTTTCAGTCTTAGCCCCCCCCCCAGCCCATTACTAGTCTTAACATCCCTCACCCGTTTCAGCCCAGGTAGATTAAAAAAAACAAATTGGCTGCTGCCGCTGCTGCTGCTGCAGTGGCAGCGGCAGAATCAAGTGTCCCACGTGGTCCCCCCTGCCCAGCAGAGCCCTCCCTGCAGCATCAGCTCCCAAAGCACAGGCTTTTCAGAGCCACGAAGGGAGAGTTTCTCTCTCACGGCTCTGTTAAGCCTGCTGGGGCTTATGGGAAACCCATCAGCCCCAGTGGGCTTAACAGAGCCGCGAGAAAGGGAAACTCTCCCTTCGCGGCTCTGAAAGCTGACGCTGAGGGAGCTAATTTTGATGGGGAGGGCTCTGCCGGGCAGGGGGGGTTGATTCTGCCACTGCCACAGCAGCAGCCAGTTTTTTTTTAATCTACCTGGGCTGATACAGAATGTTATTTGCGCGGGGCCCCCTGAAACGCGGGGCCCTGTGTAAACAACATTCTTGCTCAATGGATGGGCCAGCACTACCTACTGGGCAGATTGGATAGAGCATGTTGGTCTATCTGCAGTCCACCACTATGCTATTATAATTAGAATCCTTTTGGAAGGGAAGGAGAAAATAGTTCCTCTTAACTGAGTTGACTGCTCATTTTTAGAGTCTTGTTAATCCATATACTGTATCTGGTTAGGTTAGTTGAAATTTACTCCGTTTGCCATAAGTGCCTTTTGTTGTTGTTATTAAGTGCCGTCGAGTCGGAGTCGACTCATGGCGACCCTTTGGATAGCTATCCTAAATTGTGTTTGGTCTTCAGTCAGGCGGCTCATTGTTGACAGACTGGTACCCGTAGCTGCTGTTATTGCATCGATCCATCTCATTGCTGGCCTTCCTCTTTTGCGCTGACCTTCTATCTTGCCAAGCATGATGTCTTTCTCTAGTGATCTCTCTCTTCGCATGATGTGTCCAAAGTATGAAAGTCAAAGTCTTGTCATCTGAGCTTCTACAGCTGCTTGTGCTGTGAGGGCTTGTGTGCATCAGTGATGCTGAGAGCTAAACTATTGGTAGTTTAACTACTGGCAGGGTCTCCCAAGATGGACAGGTCTCAGCTGAGGTGCCAGACCAAAACAAACCACCCATCTGGGCAGCAGAAGAATGGGATAGTGTTGACGGCGGAGGATCACATTTCTGTGACAACGGCAACAACACCAAAGTTAAATTGTGCGGAGGAAAGGCCCGGTAATCTACTTCTGTATCTTGCCATGAAAACCCAATGAATGGAAGTGCCTTTTAAGGAGAGCCAAACCCTGAAGATAGTAAGGAAAAGAATGCTTAGTAAGGTGGATAATTTGCTGAAAGGATGAACATAAAATGGTGTTCCATTTATGAACTAGATCCTCAAGAGACAAAGTATCAAAAGAAGTTGAAAAGTGTACAATTTCAGTGTTACACAACAGAATGTGTCCCCTATTTGCAAAATAAGGAACGTGTGTGGGGGGTGTGTTGATACAGGGCCGTACCGAGCCCTGTGCGAGTGGTGCGGCCGCACAGGGCGCAAAGACTTAAGGGGCGCATTTCGGCTCTCTGCCGTTGCCTGCTGCTGCCACTTTAGCGGCAGCAGGCAGCGGCAGAGAGCCGAAATGCGCCCCTTAGGTCTTCTCGCCGGCACACTAAGCAGGTCTGGTCTCTCCAGGAGGGTCCAGACCTGCTTAGTGTGCCAGCGAGTTGCACTTCGGGTGCGCGCCTCTTCTCTCCCACCCCCATAAAGTGGCTAGATGGAGGTGTGGGAGGAGGGGACGCGCGCCCGATGTGCAACTCGCACAGGGTGCTTTTCACTATCGGTACAGCCCCGTGTTGATATATATGTCTCATAGATGTTTCAGGTTATGCATGTGCATGTGTATATCTGTTGGGGGGTATGTATCTGTGTGTATGTGCCATGGGCAGTGTTGGGGCTGCATGTCTGTGTCATGGGGACTGTCGGAGGCTGTATGCATGCATTTGTGTGTATCATTGGAAGTGTCTGGGGCTGTGTGCAAGTGTGTGTCATGAGGAGTGTCAGGGACTGTGCATGTATCTCTCTTAATCCCCATCAGCCTTTCCCCAGTTTCTCTCTCATGATCCCCCCCAGGCTTTATCCAGTTGTTTTTCTCTCTCTCTCATTTTCATATACTACTCGCCCCTCATACTGCACCCAGTATTTCTCTCTCTCTCCCACAACCCCCTCAGACTTACTCAATCTCTTTCTCTCATAACCTCCCCAGGCTTCACCCAGTCTCTGTCTTTCTCTCAATCCCTCCCCCACCCAGATTTCACACAGTCTCTGTCTCTTATAACCGGGGTGCAACAGTATTGGTAGAAGAGTACCATATAGATGAGACCAGGAAATGATCAGCTGAGAGATCAGATTTCAATAATAAAATGATCATAGGTAATAATTATGACTAAAATGTGACCCACAATATGAATAAAGTCACTAGCAGTGTTAAGCCCAGATATTGCAGAAATGATCAAAAAAGTCTTGTGTCTCAGTATTACTAAATATCACAAAACAAACACACTCTTTATGTAGCACAAAAGGTAACAAAACCACCGCACTCAATTATTTTATTCATGGATGTTTTTGAAAAATTTTTGAACATTTTTAAAAGAGCCTCAGTCATCCAGCTGCAGTCAGCTATTAATGCTACAAATACCCCAGGATTTAGAGTTATTTCCTGCATTGCAGCAGCTTGGATTTTTTAAAATCAGTGTTTTTTCCTTTCCAAGCACCAATTCATAGAAACACTTTGGGGGGGTCTTTTACTAATGTAACATAACACACCAATAGCACTGAAACCATGGCGTGCTAAGTGCAACACCAACATGCTAACTGTCGGGGGCATGGAAAGTTTTTCCCCGGCAGCTAACATGGAGCCCTGCCCCCTAGCATGTGCTGCATTGGTGTGTGTGGAACTAATGTCACCTATTGAGGAGGTGCTAGGTGAACCTGCACTAATGCAGTTAGTGCGAGGTGTGAGCACAGTGCTAAGTGTGCTGAGCTCACCACGCCCACTAACCTCTAACCTTCCCACTCGTGACCCTAATATGAGTTGCACAGTTCCTGCGCTAACTGTCATAGCTCTGCTTTAGCTGGCAACATGGGTTCCAGTGCACGCCAGAACGTGCACTGCCAGGTGGCGCACATACTAAAAGACCCCCGTTGTATTCTCCGGTCCCATGTGGCCACAAAAATCCTAACGAATGTATTTCAGAATCCAGCGGTGATCTGCAATACTTAAAGAGTCCCACTTCACGGGTTGCTGGTGTGCAATCAAGTTATTGCTTAATAGAAACGCTCTCAACTCAAACTCCAGGGCTGCTGGGCTATTCTCATTGCCCACACGCTGTCCATTCACGACATTCCTGACTCAAGCTTCATCCATCTATTCCTGATTGTCAGGGTCAACATCTTCTTTAAATTAACACACGGATTCTGAAATAAATTCATTATCATTTTTGTGGCTGCATGGGACTGGAGAATACAAAGGGGGTCTTTTAGTACATGCGTGGGGTCACGAGTGGGAAGGTTAGAGGCGGAGAGTGGGCGTGATGAGCTCAGCGCAGTTAGCACTGCGTTCACACCTCACACTAACTGCATCACATCATATTAGTCCTCAAACTTTAGCACATCAAACTTTCAAACTGAGACTCTGCACCAAACTTTCTTACTGTGCCGAGGCATTTTGGAATTTTGATGTCCCTCTGGGAGCAGGCAAATGGGCGGATCTTGATCGCTGCATTTGCGGCAGCCTGGATAAAGACCCAGGCTAAACAGAGGAGAACCTGTAGTAAAACAGCAACAATACAATAGTTAAGTAAAAATGTGCTCCTGCTGGCCTCCATCTAAATTACTAGGGACTCTTCAAGGGTGGCATTCGGAAGATGTTAGGGTTTTCAGAAGCTGGTTTGGGATCAGTCAGAAAGGATCTTTTGGGGGGTCTTCTACTGTGCCTTGGGGGGTACCAGTGTTTGGGGGTCCCTAACTCGGTAGTGGGGCAGGGGAACCCCCAGTTTGCTGGTTTGATTTAACCAATGCTGGCCCCTTGAAGACTGGGGCAGGGCTCGATTCTCCCAGCCAGGAAAAATAATGCCAGCTTTGAGATGACATTATTTTTTCAAGAATAACCTGGCTTGTGATCAACGCAAGTTGCATTATTCTCTTTAATAGTAATGAGGTGGTTTGCATGTATTTGCATGTTGTCATGATTCAGTGCATGATGGGGTGAATAATAATGATAGTAAAATGATGCACTTTTCACACGCATTAAGGGGCAAATATTGTTCATTATTCCCATAATGTACTTTAGTAACTACTCTGCTTAATGTGATAGTGAGGGCCTGGTAACCATTTTGTGTATGAAAGGGTGGCAGATTTGATTAAAAACATAGATGTCTAGAATGGGAAATAGTTAGAGTATAGGCTGATATGATTGAGTGAGTAGGAAGGTGTTGCTCAGTGCTGAGGTTCATAGGTTTCTTTTTTGTGCTCATTTCATATGCGTCAAGAAAAGATAGTCTGCTTTCTGACACATAAGAAAGGTGGTATTGTTTTATGTGCACAGAAATCTGGATGTGATGGAATTTTTTATAGTCCGTGCACATTAGCCAAATTCATATAACTGACAAGTATAGCACAGGGTGGAAAATACTAGACTATATCACCTACAGTATGATGACAGATGGCAGAAGAAATCTTTGGGGAGCACACTGTGGTTCTAACCCTCATTTAAATGATGTTGATTTCATAAGACAGAGCACTGACTGATATACTAAGTCTATCCTGGGCTGTATTGTGATGAGTAAATATCAGGGAATCAGGTAGTAAGCTAGTATTGGAATCACTTTCACAAGGTCCCTCATGAGAGACTTCTGGCAAAATAAAAAAAAGTCATGGGTAGGAGGCAGTGTACTATTGTGGATCAGGAACTGGTTAAAAGATAGAAAGCAGAGGGTAGGGCTAAATGGCCAATTGGAGAAAGGTGAATAGTGGAGTACCCCAGGGATCTGTGCTGGGTCCACTGCTTTTTAACATATTCGTAAATGACCTGGAAATGGGAATAATGAGTGAGGTAATCAAATTTGCATATGACACAAAACTATTCAAAGTTGTTAAAACCCATGAGGATTGTGGAAAATTGCAAGAGGATCTTGATAAATTGGAAGACTGGGCAGCCAAATGGCAGATGAAATTTAATGTGGGCAAGTGCAAAGTTATGCACCTAGGAAAGAAAAACACAAACTATGCTTACACTATGCAAGGTTCCACTTTAGGAACCACCACCCAGAAAAAAGATTTAGGCGTCATCGTGGATAACATGTTAAAATTCTCCGCCCAGTGTGCAGCAGCGGGCAAGAGAGCAAATAGAATGCTAGGTATCATAAGGAAAGGAATGCAGAATAAAACAAAAGATATTATAATGCCTCTGTACCGTTCCATGGTGAGACCGCACCTTGAATATTGTGTACAATTCTGATCGCCGTATATTAAAAAGGATATTGCGTTATTAGAAAAGGTACAGAGAAGAGCCACCAAAATGTTAAAGGGGATGGAAGGATACTCCTATGAAGAGAGGCTAAAAAGGTTAGGGCTCTTTAACCTGGAAAAGAGACGGCTGAGGGGAGATATGATAGAAATCTATAAATTAATGAATGGAGTGGAACGGGTAAACGTAGATTGATTGTTTATGTTATCAGAATATAGAAAGACTAGGGGACATGCAATGAAGCTACAGGGTAAACTATTTAAGACTAATAAGAGAAAATATTTTTTCACTCAACGTGTAATCAAACTTTGGAATTTGTTACCGGAGGATGTAGTAAAAACGGTTAGTGTAGCTGGGTTTAAAAAAGGTTTGGACAAATTTCTGGAGGAAAGGTCCATAAACCATTATTAAAGTGGACCCAGAATATCCACTGCTTGCCCCAGTACAAGCATTGTGGAACCTGTGTCTTTTGGGGCAACTACTAGGTACTTATAACCTAGATTGGCCACTGTTGGAAACAGGATACTGGGCTTGATAGATCTTGGTCTGACCCAGTACGGCATATTTTATGATCTTATGTTCACTAATATCTGTGACATTTCTTGTAAGTAACACAGTTTTGTATTACACTTATTATTTATTTGCCTGGTAGTTTTCATCTTGTCCCTTTTATGCATTCAATGTGAACGAACCAACCTCCACTGGGTTTAGGGTACCTTTATCCTTTGTTTTTCCTACTAGTAGATCTCCCTCCCCCTCCCCCCCAATATCAGCAATTACAATGACAGTCTTTGACACAGGAGTCCAGGCTTGTCACTGGGCCTAGGGTGTCATGGGCAGACCAGGCCGGGCTAGTGACCGACATGGTGCTGTCACCGGCCTGCTGTGATCCTTCCTAGATGCCAGCTGTAGTGGCCTTCAGCATGGATGCTGGAGCTCAGGAGAGAAGCTGCTGAATTGGCCCCAATTTAAAAAAAATGTGAGCCATCAGTGAAGACAGAGGCAGTCACGGGGGGGGGGGGGGGGGGGGGGGTATTATGAAATATATTAAGGGTAATATCCCAGGGTTAGTTTGTCTTTATATGGTAGAACTATATGGTTTAAGAAGGATCCCTTGTCTGTGCAACCTACTGTAATATTGAAAGGCATATTTGTCTTTGCTGTTTACTGTGAGACCATTGACTTGACGCTGTCAGCCTGTAGCTTTCTGAAAAGTACTGATAAAATCGCAGTTTTAATAAAGCAGAAAATAATGAACAAAGAACTGTTCAAGTAGCGACCCACCCTCATTACATGCTTCACTGAACTCTCCTATGGTTACATCTTTGTTTTCCATAACAGATAAAGGGATGGAATGGCTCACTTATGAAAAAATGCTGAACCAGGTGAAAGCATTTAGGCTTGTAGAAGAGAGGACTAAGAAGGGATACAGGGGTTTATAAAATCATGAGTGGGGTGGAGCAGGTCAGTCGTAGGTGGGATTTATTTACTCTCTCAAATAGTACCAAGACTAAGGAATGTGCCTGGAAATTATCTGGTAGCAGATTTAAAACTAATTAGTGGAGGTGTTTGAAGAGGATGTGGAGGTGCTGGAGGATGTGGTCAAGGCATAGCTGGGTTTAAAAGAGGTTTGGACAAATTCCTGGGTTACCCACACGACATGGCATTTACAGCCCATGAAACCACTGGATCTATGACAGAGCCTTGGGGGTAACCTGCACAGTGCAGCAGGTATAGCTATAAAAGGCAACAATGTTCCTTTAATTAGGTTAGGAATACAGGCAAGTGATGCTTGGTTTCCTATGGGAATATGTATGTTCATCTACCCAAAATGTCCAGTCGATGTAGGATAGGCTATTTTTGTCTTTCTTTGTTGTTCCCTTACTCGTCAGACCAGATGGACCATGATGGTCTTTATCTGCCATCATTTACTACTCATGTTACTTTTGACACGTGTAGTGTGATAAGGCAGAAGCCACTGAAAGCAGAAACTTAGAAAGAAAAGCTGTTTCTTAAAAAACATATAACTTGCAGAAGATGCAGTTCCCTTGCAAGGCAGCTAGAGGGAGCATGCATGAACCTACAGAGGCTGAGCTAACACACCCGGGGATTGATTGTGCAGGAGCTAATCAGCTCCACCTGAAGAGTAGCTCGAGGAACTCAGAAGTAAAATGGCTTTATAAGCAGAGAGGCAGCTCAGAAGAGGAGAGCCCGGCCTGGAGGGAGGAAGGAACCTTGGAAGAGAGCCCGGCCTGGAGAGAGGAAGGAACCTCGGAAGAGAGCTCAGAAAGAGAGAGAGAAAGGTACAGACCAAGAAGGGCTGGAATGAGACCTGGGAGAGTCATACTGGAAAGAGACCCGGTAAGAAGAAATCCCAGAGGCAGTAAGCTCAGAAGAAGAGAGCCTAGCCTGGAGAGAGGTCTATGCTCACCAGAAGGGTCTGTAACAAGATTTAAAAGTACTGGAAGAGAAAGTCCTGATAGGAGGATTACTTGTGCTGGAAAGCTAAGAAGCCTGACTGCTTTATCTGGCCTTCCCAATCTGCAGAGAAGACAAGCACTGTCCAGGAGGATTCCAGAGGGAGTCTACAAAAGAGACCGTGTCCAGAGAGAGGTGCCTGGTTGGGCAAGTACTGGTCACATGGATGTTACAAAGCCAAGGTACAGTGACTCTTTTTGTCTAAAGAGAAACCCAGCAAATAGAGCATCTGTGAGAGCAGATAAGCAATTTGAGAGAAAAGAAAGCAGGCAGGAGTTTTACAAGCCATTGCCCAGGGGCGTGGGGACAAGCCCTGCTGTTTACTTGAAAGCCCTAGAACAGCCCAGCTGGAGGCTAGGGAGAAGGAATATTAACTTTCAAACCACTGCAGCCAGGGAAAGGTCAATTGCTGAGGGAAGCACAAATGACCCAGAGCCCATGCAGGTGGAATATGGGGATTCAGTTATATCGTCCCAGGAAGATTTAATGGATTGCTCTATGTGTATGACAGGAAGCCTTGAGTCACTCCCTGAGCTGTAATTGTATATGGACAAGCTCTAATATTGTTTTGTTTGTGCTGAGCGAAAGAGAAAAGCTCACCAAGTTATTCTTGCTCCAAAGTTGGAAAGCCTGTGTTGTTTTTACAAAGAAGCTGTGAAAGTATGTAACAGTTTATTTGTTCACTTTATGCCTTGGTAGAAGAACCTGACAAGAAGGAAATACTTTCATTTCTCTGTTACCTAGCGAACCTCAGTGCATAAAAGGGAAATAAAAGCCTTATTTACCCTCCATTTTGGCTCACACAACTTATTCTCACAAGGAGGAGGACTACAATACCCAGGATGCATCTTGCTTAGAGTCTTTTACCTCCATCAATAATAAAATGCTCAACCTGCCCTTGCAGCCACAGGCCACCAGGGGGGGGTTGATGACAGTAGATTGGATTACATTTTAGAACAGCCTTTTGCATAAATGGGAATACTCTCCGCATCTACATTCCCTGGGGGAGCGGTGAAGGCAGGGAGGAGTGGTTTGGGTGGCTCTACATGTTAGACATTGATTCCTCATTTCATGTAGGGTATCTATGTCTCATTGAAAATTTTCAGACATCTGCATTTACACCTGCCCCAAGCATGAATAACTGCCTGATGGCACGGGCAGCTGTGAATGCCGATGTCTGACCCTCTCCCCCTGATTGCTGCTTGAGAACATTTCCCCGTGCTGCCCCTGGTCCTTATCCGCTCTTCTACTCAGTGCCCATACCCCTCACCCTGAAACAGCTTCTTTCCCCCAATCTCACCCCCAAAAACACAAGGAAACACCTCCTCAGACAATCCCCCCCCCCCCCGGGATGGCACCCTCACAACATATGACATAATAACTGAATCCCGCCCAACATGACACTTCTCAGTTGGTCCCCACAGAAGACTGCCCACCTCCTGATCCTCAACTCCAGGCTTACCAGGGGTCATTGGTGAACACTGGGAGCAGAAGCGATGTCCAGTTACTCTGCTTAACATGCAGTCAGCTCCAATATGGCACTGATGACCCCTGGGGGCTGTCTTCTGTATAACATCTGTGTCAGAGCAATCATTTTAGGAAGCTGCTCCCATGCCTAGATGGGTGGCTTTTCCACAGTTTGTTTTCCGCCATGCAGTGTCTTAAAACTGTTGCTCCTGCCAGACCTGGTGTGGCACACCCATGCGGTCTTGCACCTGTTTTACAAGGGACTCTGCGTTCGGCAGAATCTCTTGTAAAGTGCTTTCAGAATTCTCCATGTCCTGTCATGGATGTGTGAATTCCCCTCTCTGTCTTTTCTAAAATGGGCCTTCATGTAACTAAAAGCACATAAACATTTATAAGCCATGTGGACCTGGAAAAGTCTCTGGAGTGGGCAAAAGGAATGGATTGATGAGCACAGCAAATTTTTTGTTTATTTTCTTTGGGCTTTTGTCCCAGTTTTGGGGCTTTTTTTTTCCAGATTCTTTCCCACATTTATTTCAATGAAAAATTACTGTGTGTTGTGTCTGTTTAATGAGCAATACATTTTTTTAGAGCACCCTAACAAACTGAATGCATATTACTGAATACACATCCCTACAAAGTGCTGATGTATATCCATCACTGTCAGCACAGAAGGTTCAACTGTTTCTGAGCACAGATATAGGCAATGCGCATTGGTTGGAATCTGCCATAGCACCGCATCCTTCTCTGGGCAGTGATTTATACAGCACAGAGCCAACTTGGAAAGTTCTCTTTTTAGTCACATTTATTCAGCTAAAAGAATCTTTGAAATTCAAGTCTTTTTCACCTATGAAACTTACACCTACTTTCATCATTATAAAGTACTCCTATGTACTCATCTTAAATTTTTCCCAATGGTGGTCACATCCTTTCAGCTGAATGAAGAAATAGTACTGCCCATCTTTTATCCTAAACCATGCATATAGTCATGTGGGAAGTCCCCCCATGCTCCGAACTGCAAATCGGCTTTTAGTTGTTATCTTAGAACGGAATCCACCACAAAGTTTATACAACTCTTCATCTCCTTCAATCCAAACAGACTTGGGATTCCAGCCATTAAGCAGACCCTGGCTAATCGGCTAACTTTTGGTATCCAGTTCTGTGAAGAGCAAACTAGTATTCCTCTAACCAGAAGAGTCGGACCTCAAAAAATAAAAGCTATTGCAACTACCAGATTTGTTCTGAAATCTGCTTCACTGAACAGCGCATGCATAAAGCTACCTGGTCATCACTGGAGTGGAGAAGTAAGCTAATGGTTAGAGCAGTAGGCTAGAACCAGGTGAAGCCAGGGTTGAAATCCCACTGCAGCTCCTTATGATTTTGGTCAAGTCACTTAACCCTCCATTGCATCAGGTACAAACTTAGATTGTAAGCCCTATTGTACCTGAATGTCACTCACCTTGAACTTATGAGAAAAGGTATGAGCTAAATCCATTTCCCATGTTTTCACTGCCACATGGGCTTCTCCTCAGAGACAGTGTGTTCTGTTGATCAGTGTTGACCAATCTGTCTTTTGTCATCTGTGCACTTTCATTTCATTGCCTGAACCCGCTGTTCCTCAGCAAAGGGTAGATTGCTCTATGGGGTTGTTTTTAAGATGTTTTATTTATTATGATAATATAACTTGTTAATAGTGCATTGAATATGTGGGGATGTTTAGTTGCATATTCTTGGGGGCGGGTATTATGTTGTTGTGCTCCACTACGTGCTTATATGATAATAGGCAGTGGAATGAGGTGTGCCAAAGGGGCCATGGCCCCACTACCAGCACCTAGAGAGTTTGGGGGGCATAGCTGGAGATTGGTTTGTTTGGCCTTTTCAATGAAAAAGATGTTCTGTGATTAATGTATTTATTTGACTTGATAATGTGAGTTGTCTAGAAAGTTGAGCTGCCCTCAGTTTGGGTGTCACTTGTGTGCCTGACTACATCCTGATTTTTGATGGAGAAAGCAAAGTTGCATACCCGCAATAGGCATTCTCTGCAGAGAACTGGATTAATCAGGGGCACAATTCCTCCCACTTCCTCAAGGGTTGCATTGTGAAACTGACTAAGGCGGCTGCTACATATGGGAAAGGCTACACATGCTCTAACCTTTGTTACTTCTGAGTTGTGGAAGAGCTGCTCTGACCTGGTGCCATGCAGTAACGTCACCGGTTTGTGTGCCTGATCAATCCTGCTGTCTAAGGAGAACACCAGTTACAGGTGAGCAGCTTTGCTGTCTGTACTGTTGCTTCCCCTCAGAGATGTCTCTTATGGATAAACCTTGCTTTTCAGAACGCATTTCTTAACCGCTCTTTAGTTTTATCTAAACTGACACTGTTTTTAATGCACATACTATTATGTCTTGACTGCAGTAACTCCAGTAACTACTTGATAATCAGGAAGCAGTACATTGACGCTTGCCTACAGCTTTCTTTTGAATAGCATTTCCATTTTGGTTATGTTAAGAAGCTATTTGCAGCTCTTTTTTTATTTCATGTAATGGGAATGAAATTCTCTTTAATGAATAGGTATGGCTTTCTGGGGTAAATTATATACCTGACTTATTGTGTCTCAGTTCACATAGCCGTATAATGAAACTGATGCAGCAAATTGTATGTTCCTACGTAGATAATCACAGCTACTGAAATCCAAGAGGCTGCAGAACTTGAAATTATGGTACGGGATAACATTTCAGATGAAAATCTGATAAAAAAAAAAAAAAAAGAGTATGCATGTTCTAGTGGGTCCTGAAAATGAAAATAAAAGAAATATCTTTACCAAACTAATCACGGAAAGGAAACGTGAGGTCTATATAAAGACCACAAAGTTCACCTGTTCTCTCTGTTTTTCCTTCCTGTTGTGTTTCCACAGACTTTCTTGAATTCTAGATTCATATTCACTTTCCCGCATCAATGCCCACTGATCATGTTTTTTGCCTTTACCACTTTCACTGCGATGCTGCTCCGTGAATACACAACTCTTTGAAGAAATATTTCCTTGTGATATTCTTGAGTCGACACCCTCTAAGCTTTATTCTAAGATCTTATTTTGGAACTTGCTCTAACTTTCTTTTCTTCTATGCGGTACATATTTAGGTCTTTAAGCCCTACTCCTTAGAGCTAATGATGCAGGCTGTACACTCTCTTGACAGCCTTTCTCAGCTTCTGCCTTATAGATATCCCTTTGGAGATGCAGCTTGTAGAACTGGACACAGTGTTCCAATTGCCTTGTACATAGACATTACCATCTCCTTACTTCTAGTGCACCTTTCCTGCAGTTTTCACATCATCTTATTTGTTCACCCAAAGAATTTTCCCGTGTTTGGTACACATTGCTGTTCTGAATTTCTGCTCTCCAAACCTTTTATTTAATTTTGAAATGCTTCATGATGGCCTACAGTGCTATTTCTGGGTCATTGGGTGAGTCTGAAAGACATATCCAGAGGTAACAAGGGAGTCAAAGGGCTGCATGTTCTCTCTCAATGTCCTATTGGCCAGTTCTCTCAACTAAGACCATAAGAACATAAAAAATGCCATACTGGGTCAGGCCAAGGTACATCAAGCTCAGTATCCTGTTTCCAACAGTGGCCAATCCAGGTCACAAGTACCTGCCAGGTAAGGATGTAGGTTCTACAATGCTTGCCTCAGTGTAAACAGTGGATTTCATGGGTTCTCTTTAATAATGATTTATGGACCTTTCCTACAAACCATTTTTAAACCCAGCTACACCAACAGCTTTTACTCTGGCATCAAATTCCAGAGTTTGATTACGCATTGAGGGAAACAATATTTTCTCTTATTAGTCTTAAATGAGTTACATGGTAGCTTCATTGCATGTCCCCTAGTCATTCTACTTTTTGATGGAGTAAACAACTGATCTACATTTCCCCGTTCTACTCCATTCATTTATTTATAGAACTCTATCATATCTACCCTCAGCCATCTCTTTTAAGCCTTTCCTAATAAGGGTATCCTTCCATCCCCTTTACCATTTTGGAGGGTCTCCTCTATCTTTTCTGTTTCTGCTATATCCTTTTTAAGATAGGACGATCAGAACTGCACTCAATATTCAAGGTGCGGTCGCACCATGGAATGATACAGAGGCATTATAATATCCTTGGTTTTGTTCTCCATTCCTTTCCTTATGATTCCTAGCATTCTATTTACTTTCTTGGCCACGGCTGCACACTGAGTAGAGGGTTTCAGTGTATTATCCACAATGATGCCTAAATCCTTTCCAGAGTGGTGGTTTGTAATGTGGAACCTTGGATCATGTAACTGTAGGTTGTTCTTTCCTAGGTGCATAACTTTGCACTTGTTCACATTAAATTTCATCTGCCATTTGGTCATCCAATCATCCAGTTTATCAAAGTCCTCTTGCAATTTTTTACAATCCTATTGTGTTTTAACAACTTTGAATAATTTTGTGTCATCTACAGATTTGGTCACCTCACTCGTTATTCCCATTTCCAGGTCATTTATGAATATGTTAAAAAGCAGTAGGCCCAGCACAGATCCCTGGGGTACTCCACTATTCACCTTTCTCCATTGAGAAAATTGTCCATTTAGCTCTACTCTCTGCTTTCTATCTTTTAACCAGTTCCTGATACACAATAGTACACTGCTTCCTATCCCATTACTTTTTATTTTCGTCAAGAGTCTCTCATGAGGAACCTTATCAAAGGCTTTCTCAAAATCCAGATACACTATATCAACTGGCTCACCTATATCTAGCTGTTTATTCACACCTTCAAAAAAATATAACAGATTATTAATGTTGGCTTTCTCCCATTAAGCCATGGCTTTCTACATGTACAGTAATTTTATTCTTTATAATGGTTTCTACCATTTTGCGCAGAACATGAAAAGAATCAGTATGGCCAAGTAGGGCCCTGACTCGAAGTTAAAGAGAAGACGGTGGTTGTTGATGGGGCAGAGATGAAGACATTTTAAAAAGTTTATTCATGATTTAACATATGAATATAAGAAATGCTTTACGGGGTCAGACCAAGGTCCATCAAGCCCAGTATCCTGTTGCCAACAGTGGCCAATCCAGGCCACAAGCACCTGGCAGGTTCCCAAAGAGGCCTACAGGTTCCTCAATGGCTGTCGCGGAACAAGCAGTAGATTTCCTATCTGAAGATATGCATGTGGATGTCAAAATCACAGACACGTCTTCATAGCCATTCCACAAATGACGTTCGCAGATGTCTCCAGTGGAGGGACATCCAGTTAGGCATGGGGGTGTGGTAGAGGCATGTCCTTGAGGGGCTTACACATCCTCATTTGATCTCAGAAATGTCTGAGACTTCTGTAGGCATGCCCATGTTTATACCTGCAGCAGGCACAAATAGGCATCAGGAAAGTGCTTGTTTTTACCTTAAAACATCCAGAGATTGTAGAGAAAATAGAGAAGTGTCTAGCCTTAGATCACAAAGTCCCACACTGGGATTTTAACCCTGGCCACCCTGCTGTTAAGCAACTATGCTAACTATTATGCTATTGGACATCTTCATTCTGAAATGCTATCCTGGGGACATTTATATAGACATTTGATATAGATGCATAGCAGGTACATCCACGTTTCTGAAATCGTGCCTGAACTTGCATGTGCCTACTCTTTTTTTTTTTTTTTTTTTTTTTTTTTTTTCTTCTTCTTCAAACGTTCTGGCTTTGACGTCCCAGATTGCACTTGGATGTCCCATTGTGAAATGTGCCTCTTTGTGACTATCCCCTGGGATTTCCTGGTAAAGTGTGTGTCTATAAGTAGATTGCCAGGACCTTCTTCCATGCAGTGTGTCTACAGGTCTTCTATCTAAGTACTAACAGGCCTGACCCTGCTTAGTTTCGGAGAGCGTATGAGATAGGGCATACTTATGGTGGTGTGGCTGTAGTATATGGAAGATATATATATTGTGGCGACGGCGCCCCCACTAGGCGGTTGCCTAGTGAAAGCGGCAGGCCATCTTGTATCTTGTATGTCGCTTTAAGCTTCAGGGCTAAGGCCTCTGAATGTGTAGTTGCGTGCAAAAAGCAGTCCAAGTGGTATTTTTGGCCAACACAGGAAAATTTATTAAATTTTTCGTTTTAAATTTCAGCTTTGCAAACAGACCTTTGTAGAAGGCTCCAACCACAACAACAGAAAAAAGGATGTTTTCTCCAAATAAACTTTCTTTACAAAAAGTGTATTTCAGCAGTGTTATCAATGAGCAGTTTCTTCCAGCTCTTTAACAAAAGAATTTCTTCTTCCAGAAACAAACAGAATTGAACTAGTATTTAACAGCAGAGTCCAGCAAACCTTTTAGCTTCCCTTAGCTGCTTCAGGTTTTACCTTTAAAACACTTCTCTGCTTGTCAGCACAGAAACTAAAACTGCTGTGTTTAAACTTTCACTCAGCACAAGTGTTCTTGTAGCTTTAACCATGAGATTTCCTTCTCTCTCTCAAGCTTCTTAGCTACAATAATCAGGATAACTGTTTCCTGGGTTTTCTTCCTATTAAACCCTTAGCTTTTCTCAGTCAGAGATTATGCACAAAGAACATTCCATTTGGGAGTCTGTGGAGTCAGGTTCCTCTCCACAGAATTCCACCTCCATGTCTTCCTCTGCATTACATGACTGTGGGGCTTGGACAGGTTCAGGGATTTCAGATTTTACTTCCTTTAGAAGCTTGAACAGTCTTTCCCACTGAACTTCCCTTCTTCTCCCCAGGATTATATTAGTGTTCTCAGACTTCTTTCCCTTTAGTAAAACATTTAAAGGCTTTGTTTGCTTTACCTTATCTGTAAAAGCATTCTTCCTGGCATGTGTCCCATAAGGTACAGCTTCTTCCTCAGAATCGGGTATACTTATTTCTGAGTCAGAGTCACACACATTAACTCCCTCAAACTTTCCCCTCCTACCTCTGAGCTTGACTGTAGACCTTTTACAGCAAGGGCATCTCCTAGGAGTAGCGTCCTCTGAATCAGAGCTGCCTGGGGGATCACTGCAGTGTTTGTCTCTAGCCCTTCTAGGCTCTCCAAGCCTGAAGACTTGTTCCTCTTCAGATGGAGCTGAGACCTCCTGCTCCAGCTTTCTCACAGCTAGCCTTCTCGCTTCCTCTCTCTTGGAAGGAGTGCAATTAGCCTGGATTCTGGCTCTTTCCCGACTGCCGTCTTTCAAGCTGTTCCCGTGTCTTGCTTCTCTCCTGCCGATCTTGCTGACGCTTCCTGCTCTCTCTGTTTGCCTGTGCTTAAATGTTTGCAAGTGTGCTCTCTCTCCTGGCCCCACCCACAGGTGTCTCCTATCACTTCCTATAGTTGCCCTGGAGTCTGGGTGTGGCCTCAGCCTAGCTTTGCAAATGTGGGTTTTTCCACTGCTTTCATTTTGGAACATGTGCTTAGGTGAGCCCATCCCCCTTATGGAAGAAAAAGTTTCTTTTTTTCTTTGTTTCCCAGGGCTGTGCTGCACCCTCCTTACCACAATATATATATATATTTCTGCTTCCCAGGAACCTGTGTAGTACTCCCAATACAGAAAACAGGATCCACTGTGCATGCAGACAAACATACTCTTCCAGGAATCCTGGAGGAAAAAAGACCTAAACACAGGCTCTTACTCTGCTTGAGCCACCACCGGCGTACTGCAGTCGTATATGCTGCGTGAAAGTTCCAGCTAAATGAAATCTGGAGTTTTTTTTCCTTAGACCTATGATGTGAGGAAGGGGAAGATAGGGTGGAGTTGAGGGAAGGGGACAATGTGTAGGAGAGAAGAGAGAACAAAGAAAGCTGGCGGACATGGCTTGTAGTAAGAAGGGAGGAAAGGAAGGTGAGCATAGTAAGAAGGATGAAGAGGGGTGGAGAGGAGCTAAAAATGGGAGAAAGTTTGTTGGAAAATAATGCAAGCTAGAGCTGGGTGAAGGGGTTTTGAGGGCAGGAAGAAAAGGAGGACCTGGATGGCAAATGGGGCAGCTGCCCTGGGCCCCGCAGCTAAAAGGGACCCCCAAGGAGCAGAGTCAGAGATGGTTCTGCTGCTTTGGTGGCTGCATCTCATTAAAACTCTGTCAAAGAAACTGGAAGCCAGTACCTTTGAGCACAGTCATGCTGGTTTTGCCCCCTCTGACCAGGGACAGCTCCAGAGCTGTTCCAAAGTTTTGGTGCCTAGGCAAACCTTAAGCTTTACACCACCCCTGGCTGTCAAAGTCTGCTGTTTAGCTTTGAATGCCCTGCTCTTTGCTGCCTCCTCCCCTCCTCAGCATCTGCCTAGTTTGCCTAATAGTTTTGCGGGGGAGGGGGGGAGGCTTTCGAGGCATGCACATACTCAAAGGCTTCTTGTGCTGGTGCCCATAGGTTCAGTAAGATCTTCAGTGGTGCTTCTCACTGGTCACTGTGGCAGGATGGGGAAGGATTTGGAAGAATCACACGGTGAAAGGAAGAGAAATATGAGGGGGGCTGATAAGTCTCTGGCCTTTTAACAAAATTGCACAGAGATCATTTGGACCTCCAGAACTGAAGTGTGCCCGTAGCTTTCTGTTTTATTACAAGGCCAGAGACTTATCAGTCCCCCCTCGTGGGTGTTGCTGGATATGGGGGGGGGGGGGCTAGGGCAACAGAGGGGAAATGTTGGACACAGGGGAAGGGAACCTACAGAGAGGGAGAAATGCTGGACACGAGTCTAGGAAGAGAGAAAAAGGGAGAAATGATAGACGGGGGCTGTTTGGGGGGAGTGGGAGACAGGGATGGAGAAATACTGAACATGGGTGCTGGGGGGAAAGAGAGAAATGTTGGACATGGGGCAAAGGAGAAAGAGAGGCAGAGAAATGCTGGGTGGCGAGGGGGAGGGAGAGTTAGTGAGACTGGTGAATAAGATGCTTGAAAAGGAAAGAGAGATGGGGAATGGAAGGGCTGCTATGAGGACTGAAAAGCAGTAGATAGATGCAGTCAAAAAAAAGGGAGTCTGCAGACCGGAATATAAGGAGGAGGAGTGAAATCTGGTGATAGAGAAAAATAAATAGAAGAATGTTGAAATGAAGACAAGAGGAGAAAGAAGAAATGGCAAATGGACAGAAGGCCTGAAAAGAGAGTTAAGAGAATGGAGAGGAAGGCAGAAACCATAGACTGAGAACACCACAATTAGAAAACTAAAATGGTCAGAAAACAAAGGTAGAAAAAATAATTCTCTTTTCAATTTAGTGACGGGAATATGTTAATTTTTGGAATTTACACATGCCAGCTTTATATTTGGACACTATATAGGGAAAATGCATCTCTTTCTATTTCTCTCATGTTGCTCTTCAGGCAAAGTCTGACTTCTTGGATTTTAATTTAATTTTTGTCTATTTCTATTTTTAGTTTGTGCTTGGTGAAGGTCTATCTGTGTTCTGCATGTATAACGGGTGGCAGGTGTTCTGTTAGCACGAAGTGGCTTGATCTCAATAGCTATATGGATGTTCTCAGGCCAACTGCAGTATTTATGGAAAATGAACATAAGGACTTGGAAAGCAAGGGAGGAGTGGCTCAGTGGTTGGGACAGGTTACCTCAGGCCGGAAGGCCAGGGGTTCAATTCCCACATGGGGACAAGCAGCCTCAGGCCGGAGGGACTGGGGTCTGTAGTCCCATGGCCACTCCTTGTGGCTTTGGGCAAGCCACTTAACCCTCCATTGCCTTAGGTACACTTAGATTGTGAGCCCTTCGGGGACAAGGGAATAAAAAGTGCCCATTAGTATACATGTAAACCACACTGATTCTAAAAAGAGCGCGGTATAAAAAAATAAAATAAAATAAATAAGGTATCTCGCATAGTTGGTCTTAAGAGGTTTAGACACATTTCTGGAGGAAAAGTTTTATAAATAAAGATAGCTAGATAGACTTTGGGGTTGGGGAGGAGAAGAGAAGGGATTGTCGAGAACCCCCCTCCTTCTGCACTGGGCCCCTGCATGCTTACCACCAACCTGATGGCAAGGAAGAAATTGAAGATTAGGAGGGTGAAAAGTATAAGCTGAAGGCAGAGAGCAAGGTAAGGGATAGAGAAATAATGGATGGAAGGAAAGATGGAGGAATAAGAGGTGGAGAGTGAAGATGAAGAAAAGATCAAAAGGTGGAGGAGATGAAGAAAAGAACCAGAAATAGAAGCATTTTATTTTTGATTCAAACATCAGATTATGTGACCTTTGGAAATTTCATATTGTGTGTCGGCCTCTGGGTTGACAATGGTGCTGGTTCAACCCTAAAAAGAGCAGTTCCCAAAACAATGATAGAAGAATCAGAGAAGAACTCCAATTAACATCAGCTAGTGATAGTTATAGAAATGTACAGTATACAGAGGGAGAAGGAAAAGGGGAAAAAAGAAATAGGGTAGAAAAGAAACGAGAGAGTAGGAGATATGTGTTAGCCAATCAGTACAAAGCTTACTACAGAGAGAGGTCAAATGTTAGTCAGAGCAGAATGCAGGAACATAGTAGCCAAGGGGGACTTTTTCATAGTGGCCCACGTAGTGACAAATTACACTGTAATCAGAGCACGTGTTTGCTTGTATATGACAACTTTCTAAACTGCTTAATTAAAATAAGGTAACGGCAACTTCAAACATTTCTACACACTCTCTTGTCCTCCTCAGTACAGGCTACTCATTATGCATGTTACTTTCACATTATATGTGGTCTGCATCCATACTGGCCTTTCTTCGCTGAGGGGCACGGTCTCCTTGTGCATATGCAAGATATCAGCCTGCTGACTGTTCGCATCACAGAACGTGAAAATGACAGTAAAGCCTTCCAAAAACTGGGTAAGTTCTGAGTATAAAATTCACTATAAGCCATAGGAAACCTTCTACTCTTTATTAGATCCTGTGAGGGACCTGACCCTAGAGCACATGCCCAGGAATGAACAATTAAAATTACCTCCACCCCCTATATACCAGTCATAGGCATTTCAATATAGCTATCGTGTATTCACGTATCAAGTGGTCTAATTTTAGAACGCTAATTGTCACTACCAAAAAGAACAACGTTCAATATATCCAAGTATAATAGTTGCAAACTCACTTTTAGAAACAGTGCTTATTCTATCTCAAGGAATAACATTATTTTAACTGAATAAAGAGGTCTCAGACTTACAATAGCAACCGTCCTTTAGGCAAACATGCCAATTGTAGGAAACAGTTTTGCTAGTTAGCATCAACGACCTCAATAACACCGTGCGGTTAATAGTATAAGAAGCAATAGCTGAAGTGATATCCAGTGTCCACAGGTCTTTAAACAATTAGAGCCTCGATATTTGCTGTGTTTATAATATTTGCAGTCTATTGTCCTTAGTCGTATAGAGAAACTCTGTTCGTGATGATCTTAAACAGCAATTCTTGTACAAATCGAACCCTAGAGTTTTCACAGCTTAAACTTCATTGAAATACTTATACCGCACTATAACTTAAATTCCTTCAAGTGTTCAAATATTCAAGTTGCCCCCGTTCCCGACGCCTCCCCTCAGCGCCTCAGAGCGTTTCTCCTGATACGGTTCTTCAGGGGATGGGGTATGAATCCCAAAAATATATATAAAACACCGTGTCTTAGCCTAAACCTATTAACCTATTATTAAAACTCATACTAAAAACCTAAATTGTCATTAACTCGGGACCATGTCCCCCTATACTCACAAACAGCTGCCCACGTTTTATTTTTTAAAATCTTTTAAGGTACTCATTCCTCAATGTTCGGTCCTCCGAGATGAAAGCAAAAAACGCCGCGCATGCGGATCATATACTTGACAGTATCTTTATAGGAGCTCCCTGATGACGTCATGAGTTGATCAGTGTAATCAAATTCAGCAATGGACTATTCTTCCCTGAACGTTCCTATCTATTCCTTGTTTACCCGCTGTAGGTTTATTATGGTGGTATCGCAAATATGCTGCGTTATTCATTCGCATAATCATTGAACTTAATAGCACGTAATTGGACCCTGTTTTACAGGCACGCCGACCATTCGACCATGGCATTTAGCCCTTGCGGTGCTACCGTATCCAACTCGAATATCCAACGTTGTTCTCGTTGGATCAGAACTTGATCTAATGTCTGATCTGCAGTACCGCGGGTTATTTGTGCTATGCAGAAACATGTGAGTTGTTCAAAACTGTGGGCATGGTCTATACAATGTTGGACTATAGGAGCTGCTACTGCCCTACAGTGTATTTTACTGCGATGCTCTCTCATGCGGATGCGAAATGTTCTTAAAGTCTTACCTATATATAAAAGGTTACACGGGCAACATATTACATACACTACCCTAGTAGAATCGCAGGTGGTACTCGAGGCTATCGTATATTTAACCTGTCGGTATTGAAAAATCAGCGTCTCCTCAGTGATAGCACAAATGTCACACTTTCCACAAGGTCTATGTCCTCTCGTCCTGTGGTCTTGATCCAATGGTAATAAGACTGCTGGACTCACATACTCTTTTAAATTACGGTGGCGTTGCCACACACAGCGAAATCGCTTGTCCTCAAGACCTGAGAGAGTGGACAAGACATTTTTATGTCTTTGTATAGTACGTTGTATGTCCCGACTCAGGGGTGAGAATTTCGTTATTAAATTGATGGTATCATTACTGTCCTCTGCTCGTCGAAGACGAGGTGTGAGTAATAATGTCCTGTTATTATAAAGTGCTCGATAGTACGCTCGCTTAACTAAACTTTTCGGATAGCCCCTCTGTACAAAATTACGTTGTAACTGTCGTGCTTGTACCTTGAACTCCTGGTCAGTGGAACAATTCCTACGTATTCGTAGGAATTGTGAAAACGGGAGCCCTTCCTTCAGCGCAATTGGATGGGCGCTTTTGTAATGAAGCAAGGTGTTCCTATCAGAGGGTTTTCTATATATGGAGGTATACCATTGATCTTCACCTCTCGTTATCTGTACATCAAGATAAGTTATCATAGTCCTATGGTACTGATGAGTGAATTTAATATTTACATCTAGTCGGTCTAACCATTGAAAAAAAGATGACAACTCAATGTCTGAACCCTGCCAAAGCAGGAAAATGTCATCTATGTATCTCTTCCAACTTTTTATATAGGACAAATAGGGAGAATCCTTCAACCAGCGCTCCTCAAAACCGGCCATATAGAAATTCGCCACCGATGGAGCACAGGTGGCTCCCATCGCCACTCCAGTTTTTTGTTTGTACAGTTGATCCTCAAAACAAAAATAGTTTTCAGATATCGCTAAAGTGGCTATAGCAATTAAGAATTCTATCATTGTGTTGGGAAGATCATTTCTAGTTTCCAGTGTCGTCCTAACTATGTCTAGAGCTGCTGTTTGGGGGATATTCGTGTACAAAGAAACAATATCCAGAGTGACCAAATAGACATCAGGCCGCGCCGCCCAAATGTCTAACTCATGCAACACATTCAGAAAGCTAGTAGTGTCCCTTAAATAAGCCGGTATTCGTGGTAATAATGGTCGCAAAAACGAATCCACAAAAGTAGAGAGAGGCTCGAGAACACTCCCTCTAGTAGAGACAATAGGCCTGCCCGGTGGTCGAATAGCATCTTTATGTATTTTGGGTACTAGATAAAATTTGGCCACTGCCGGGGACTTCACATTCAAATATTCATATTCCTTTTTAGAAATTAACTTCCCTAGCAGCGCTGATGCAGTAATTTCTTTTATTTGAGCTTGAAGATAAGGTTCTGGGTCCTCCAGCAAGGGTTCATATGTTTGGACATCCGCTAATTGTCGCTGCGCTTCTAATAAATAATCGATCCTATTCAACACCACCACAGCGCCCCCCTTATCGGCTCTCCTAATTACTACGTTAGTACGTGATTTCAACTGTTTCAATGCTTCTTGCTCAACATGCGTTAATGCATGGTAAGTTGTAGATTTAGATTTATATATTGTTTTATGTCACGTAAAACGAGTTGTCTGTAAATTTCAATTTCGGGGGGTGGCGGCCCCGGAGGAGTCCATTTTGATTTTAAAGGTAAGGGGATTCGTACCTGCAACGGTTGCGTGGAAGTCGTTGTCGACGAAGAAGATAGCGACAACTGGGGTTGAGATGCAAAATAATGTTTTAATGACATTTTCCTGAGAAATCGTTCTAAATCTAAATGAAATTGGAACATATCAAATTTTATTTTCGGAACATATGATAACCCCTTGTTCAGCACTGCGTTTTTTGCTTTCATCTCGGAGGACCGAACATTGAAGAACGAGTACCTTAAAAGATTTTAAAAAATAAAACGTGGGCAGCTGTTTGTGAGTATAGGGGGACATGGTCCCGAGTTAATGACAATTTAGGTTTTTAGTATGAGTTTTAATAATAGGTTAATAGGTTTAGGCTAAGACACGGTGTTTTATATATATTTTTAGGATTCATACCCCATCCCCTGAAGAACCGTATCAGGAGAAACGCTCTGAGGCGCTGAGGGGAGGCGTCGGGAACGGGGGCAACTTGAATATTTGAACACTTGAAGGAATTTAAGTTATAGTGCGGTATAAGTATTTCAATGAAGTTTAAGCTGTGAAAACTCTAGGGTTCGATTTGTACAAGAATTGCTGTTTAAGATCATCACGAACAGAGTTTCTCTATACGACTAAGGACAATAGACTGCAAATATTATAAACACAGCAAATATCGAGGCTCTAATTGTTTAAAGACCTGTGGACACTGGATATCACTTCAGCTATTGCTTCTTATACTATTAACCGCACGGTGTTATTGAGGTCGTTGATGCTAACTAGCAAAACTGTTTCCTACAATTGGCATGTTTGCCTAAAGGACGGTTGCTATTGTAAGTCTGAGACCTCTTTATTCAGTTAAAATAATGTTATTCCTTGAGATAGAATAAGCACTGTTTCTAAAAGTGAGTTTGCAACTATTATACTTGGATATATTGAACGTTGTTCTTTTTGGTAATTTCAATATAGCTGCCTTTTGGGTGAGTTTTGCTGAAAGGATATTTTGATGCATGCATTGTACGTTAACATAATTGCTGATAATTTGCAGCGTAGACGGCATTGTTCTCAGAATGGAGGAAATATAATCTAGGCACAGAGACAAGAGGACACAGGGTCCAAAGGAACTGACGGTTTGCCAATTTTATATCCACTTTATTCCACTCTGCTCACCAGAAATCATTTCCATATTATAGGAAGTATTTAATATAAATTTAATTTCAAATTTTATATTCTGCTTTCAGAACAGTTCAAAGTAGATTACATACAGCATAACAGTAGAAAATATAAAACAATACAAATGCATCTAAATATCCAAATGCTACAAAGCTTTATAATCGTGGAGAACTATGGTTCCTATAAATTCATATATTTCTGAAAAATATAATTTTTCAAAGCATAATGGAAGGGTCCTTAATTTTCAGAGTTCTTCATTTCATAAGGTAATTGATTTCACTCAGTTCCTGCATAGAACAAGAATAATAAGCATCTTTTTATAATATAAATTTGTTATCAAGGGATATGACCATTAAAAATGTTAAGCCAGAATGTACTAATCTTAGGGAAAACCAATAATCTTAACCCTCCATTGCCTCAGGTACAAACTTACAGGCCAACGCAGAAACACTAGTACCCCATTTATGCAAACAAAACACAACATAGATTTATTTATTTATTTACATTCTCTTATATACCACGCTATTCTGCATCAGTACAGTTTACATTGAACAAACTGAAATTACATTGAACAGGGCATTATAACTTGGAGATAACTATTTTACAGGGAACATGGGCTATGGAGGATTAAGTGGCTTGCCCAAGACCACAAGGAGCACCTGTGGGACTAGAAACCCCAGTCCTTCCAGCCCAAGGTTGCTGTCCTCTAGTGGGATTTGAACCCCCGACCTTCTGGCCTGAAGTACCTTGCCCCAACCACTAGGCCACTCCTCCACTCCACTTGATCGATGGAAGGGGCAGTATAAAAAACCACCTAAATAAAATAAAAAAACTGTTCACCGGTATACATGATCATATATGCACAAGTACCACTGTACCAAATGCAGAGAAGAGATTGGCATGCGTGTAAACGGCAAAAAAAATTCTGCGCACACTGCAACACCAAGCATATTTAAATGATATGCAAATGAGCTGCACGTATTAAAATGAAATGCTAATAAGGTTTGCACCCATTGCAGAGAAATGCATAGAAGATTATATAACCAGGCGTAAAGTTCAGGAGTGCCATTATCGTTATGCCTGGTCTGAAGTGACTTAAAAATGTTGCGCGTGTAGGGAAAGACTGTTTCATCATGTATACCGGTGAACAGTTTTTTATTTTATTTAGGTGTTTTTTGATACTGCCCCTTCCATCGATCAAGGGCAGTTTACAAAGAACAGAACAATTACATTAAACTTTTTAAAAAACATTAGTAGGACATATTTACAATCAACATATTTAAAAGGAACTATTTTACATTAATTACATACCTAAAGTAAATGTATTATTGGGTGGGAGAAGAGAAGGCTGTTCTTTATGTGAACTTAACAGTTAACTTCGGCATGAAAATCTTCTGTGTGTATTTTTCAGCATGGATAGCTTAACAGCTTTCAGAAAAAAACCTGAAAACATACCTCTTTTTTGAATGCTCACCAATCAGACATAACACCATTGCCATAACTGATCTAACAACCTATATAACTTCAACCTATCCCCTCCATGCCCTCCTCCAGCTTCATGTTATGTCCTCTAGTTTTGAAGCTTCCCCGTCTTTGAAAAAGGTTTGTTTGTTCATTAATATGCCTTATGAATTTAAAGGTCTGTATCATGTCTCCCCTGTCTCTCCTCTCCTCTAGAGTATTGTCACGCCCTCACCACTCGCCTCTAGCTTAGAGGGCGTGGTTGTATGAGGAACTTTCCCCTTTCAGCCTTAAATGCTAATTCCCTGCAATGTTTTCTGGGAAATGTAGTTTAATTGCAATATATATGGGCTTCAGGTAGAAAGCTGTAGTCGGGCTCCTTGGGTAAGGCAATGACAGAAATTTATTGAGCACAAAAAAAGTTCATAAATACCACATTCAGGCATACTTCTCAGTACAACAGGTTATAAGCAAAACAAAACCCCAAAACCAAAGTGGCAGCTTAAAGTATTCTTCAGCTCAGAAAAACATAGCCTTTAACAGCAAGGCTACCAGCTTCCTTTAGCCTTGCTGGTTAAAGCACAAAACACAAAACAGGCTTTCTTCTGTGGCAGTTCGCCTTCTTTTCCAATCTCAAACCTTTCCAGGCTGTTTTCCAATTAACAAGCAAAACAAAAACTCCAAACAGGAACAAACTTTCAACGTGCAAGCAAAGTTCTATTCAGGTTTCTCAGGAAAAACTCAAGAGTAAAAAGAAAGCTTTTTCCTCAGTTAATTTGGCTTCTTGCCGTCTCACTTCACAGGTAGCAGGTGGTTAACAAGCACAATTCACAACTCCAGCTTGTTCTTACGTCTTAGTAAAACTTCTCCTCTTTACCACGTGGGAATTTTCAATCCATCTACCTGCTTCTTATGGTTACCTTTCTCTGGAGGGCTTCCTCTTAGGGCTGGCTTTCCTTCAACCCTTCTGTGGCTAAGGCTTGGCACAAAGAGCAATCCATGAGGGTGTCTTCCTCATTCAGCTCAGCATCAGGCTCTCCTAGTTGCATAGACTCTGACTCTCCTTCTGGCTCACCGGGCTCGGCTAACAGCCTCTCGTTAGAGCTGAGAGCGTCTCCTGCTCCTCTGCATTGCCCAGCATAAGTCAGGCTTCTCCTGCTCTGCTCAGCATTAATCAGGTTTCTTAGGCTCGTACCTGTGCCTCGGCTTGTATCAGCTTCTCTCTCTGTTTCTCCTCTTCTTGCCTTTGCCTCTGCCATTGCTTCTGGCATTCCTTCCACCCTCTCTCTTTCTCTTTCTCCTTTACTATAATCTAGCATAGGCTTATATCTCCAGGGTTCTAGCCCCACCTCCTCTGTTCCCAGGTGATGGAGATCACTCTGCTTTCTGGCACCTGAGTAATTAGGGAGCTTACTGACGTAAGGGTCTTGGACCTTAGGTCTGTATTCACTCTCCCTTATTTCACTAGGGGAAACATGAAACCTGTTCCAGCTGGGGGTTTTCTGGTTCCTAGGTGAGGTCGTGGCTTTGTTTCCCTGACCTTGCAAAAGGGGTCCTTTTACTAGGGTGAACTCTTTGCCTTTTTCCCTTTCTCCTAACTTAGGAAAGTCTTCCTTACCACAGTATACATATTTAGGTCTTCAAGTCTTTTTTCATATGTCTTCTGGTGCAGGCACCAAATTATTTTGGTCGCCTTCCTCTGAACCATTTCCAGTCATTTTATATGCTTTGCGAGGTATGGTCTCCGAAACTGAACACAGTGGCATTTGTACCTCCTCCTTTCTGCTGGTAATTCCTCTCTGTATGCAACCCAGCATCCTTCTGGCTTTGGTCACCACCTTGTCACACTGTTTCACCTCCTTGAGATCCTCAGAAACAATCACTCCGAGGTCCTTCTCCTGATCCAACCTTTCACCCCTATTGCATACAATTTCCTTGTATTTCTGCATCTCACGTGCATGACACTGTACTTATTCACATTAAATCTTAACTGCCAAGCATTAGACCATTCTTCCAACTTTTGTAGATCTTTCCTCATGTTATCCATTCCCTCAGGGGAGTCCTCTCTGTTGCAAATTTTCGTGTCATCAGTAAAACGACAGACTTTTCCATTCAGTCCTTCAGCAATACCACTCACAAATACACTGATCAGTACCGGTCCCAGGACTGATCTCCGGGGCACGCCACTAATCACCTTCCTTTCATCCGAGTGAGTTCTGTTTACCATCACCTTCTGTTGTCTGTCAGTCAACCAATTTCTGATCCATTTCACCACCTTGGGACCCATCCCCAGGCTGTTCAGTTTATTGGTAAGCCTCCTATATGGAACAGTATCAAAGGCTTTGCTGAAATCTAGGTAGATCACATCCATCGCATGCCCTTGATCTAGTTCTCTGGTCACCCAGTCAAAGACCTCAATCAGATTTGTTTGGCATGATTGTCCTTTGGTAAAACCATAATGCCTCGGATCATGCAACCTATTGGTTTCGAGAAAGTCTACTATTCTCTCTTTCAGGAGCGCCTCCATTACTTTTCCTGCGACCAAGGTAAGGCTTACTGGACTGTAGTTTGCCACTTCTTCCCTATTATCACTTTTGTGAAGAGGTACCACATCAGCCCTTCTGCAGTCCTCTGGAACTTCTCCTGTCTCCAAGGATCTATTAAAAACATCCTTAAAAGGCTCTGCAAGAACCTCTCTGAGCTCTTTCAGTATCCTGGGATGTATCCCATCCGGTCCCCTGGCCTTGTTCACTTTCAGTTTTGCAAGTTGTTCAAACACATCATCTTCTGTGAATAGTGTTATATCTACTCATTCCCATTTGTTTATTTATCAATCACAGTTGGTCCTTATCCAGGATTTTCTGTAGTAAAAACAGAACAAAAGTATTTATTTAGCTGTTTTGCTTTTTCAATGTCACTTTCCACGAATCCGCTCTTGGCATTTTTGAGTCATGCATTTTCACCTCTGATCTTCCTCTTCTCCCGAATATACCTGAAAACGTTTTGTCATTACGCTTTAGATCTTTAGCCATTGATTTTGCTATCCTTATTTCTCTTTTAGTCTCTTTTAGCTTTATCCTGTATTTTTTTCTGCGTTCCTGTTTGTGAACTTCTGAATTTTGAGAAAGCTGTGTTTTTTGCCTGTATTTGTGCAGCCATTTCTTTGGAGAACCATATAGGTATCCCTTTCCTCTTGTTTTTATTTCCTTTCCTTACATATGTATCTGTTTCCCCTTTTATTGCCTCCTTTAGTTTAGCCCACTGCAGTTCCACTTCCCTTACCTCCTCCAACCCTGCCAACTCCTCCTTCAGGCACTTGGCCATTTTACTGAAGTTAGCGTTTTTGAAGTCTAAGACTGAGTTTGCTGTGATTGGACTATGACGGCTTTTATCTCAAACTACACCATGTGATGATCGCTGCTGCTCACATGGGCACCCACCCGGCATTTGACACGCTGTCTATGTTGATGAGTACTAAATCCAGCATTGAACTTTCCCTGGTTGGTTCCATCACCATTTGTCTAAGCAGTGCATCTTGGAAGGCATCCACAATTTTTTTACTTCTTTCCAGATTTGCAGAATGAATACTCCAATCCACATTGGATAGATTAAAGTCACCCAATATGATCACTTGCCCCTTCATGGCTATCTTTGTAATATCAATAATCAATTTGCTATTTCTTCGGTTTGAGTTGGAGGCCTGTAGACTGCATCAGTATGGATGATAGTACCATTTCATCTTTCCAACAAAGTTCATAGTGCTTCTTCTTTTCCCCACATCCCCTACATTTCAGCAGCTTTAATATTGCTTTTGATGTATAGGGCGGCTACTCCTCCTTTTCTGCCTTCTCTATCTCTCCCATTTAAGTGACTCGTTAAACCATGTTTTTGTAATGGCCACAATATCCAAGTCGATTTCCACCATTAGGGCTTCCAGGTCACGAACTTTGTTGGCCATGATGGTCTCATGTAAACTGCTTACACTGGTAAATTTAGCGGTAGAGAAAATTAGTAAATAAATAAATAAATTTGAGCAAACGTTTGGCGTTCAAGAAGATGTTTTTTGCTTCTTATCCTTCCTTGTTCTTTGGATTCATTTATATTATTCTCAGTTTACTGTTATGTCTCCTTGTGATTTAATAAAAAATGTTTTTTATGTGAAATAGTGTTTATTATTATGGGGTGAGTGCCATTAGGCTACTACTAGCTTTGCTAATCATGAAAGAACCTGCTCGTCCTATGTGCTCATAACTTGAGCGTCTGAAATTTATGCACATGTGCACACAGCCATTTGTAGTGCATCTGTTTGCACATGTGTTGGCTCCCCTCCTTTCAATTTTACCCTGAAATTTTGCGCACAGCTTATTTGCATAATCCCCTTGGCTGACTATCGATGCTGAAGTTTTGTGCTATTGATGTGCTACAAAATGCGTACACAGCAGTTGTTGTTAAGTGCCGTCGAGTTGGTGACGACTCATGGCGACCCTCTGGATAGTTGTCCTAAATTGGGTTCGGTCTTCAGCCAGGTGGCTCATTGTTGACAGACTGGTACCCGTAGCTTCTGCTATTCTATCGATCCATCTCATTGCTGGCCTTCCTTTTTTGCGTTGACCTTCTATCTTGCCAAGCATGATGTCTTTCTCTAATGATCTTTCTCTTTGCATGATGTATCCAAAGTATGAAAGTCAGTCTTGACATCTGAGCTTCTAAAGAAAGCTTGGTTTGATCTCCTCTAGTACTGACTGGTTTGTTCTTCAGGCAGTCCATGGTATATGCAGTATTCGCCACCAGCACCATAATTCAAAGGCAGCACTGGCTTTCTGCATTGGCCTGTTAGCTTGTAAGCCCTCAGTCTCTGCATCTCAGGGCCTGGTTGCTGAAAGCCTAGAACTTCACGGTCTTAACCTTTCCCAGCAGGTAAAGGATATCCTTTAGGCTTCCAGGAAGCCTTCCACAAGACGCTCTTATGCATTTAAGTGGAAAAGGTTTACCATATGGTGCTCGCAGAAGGATCTTAACCCTCTTGCGATACCTCTGGAATCATTAGAAACATGATGACAGAAAAAGACCACTTGGCCTATCTAGTCTGTTCTTCCATATCAACAACTACAACAGTCCACTTTTTACCTTTAGAGATCCTCTGTGTTGGTCCCATGCTTTTTTGAATTCAGTTACTGTCCTAATCTCTACCACCTCCACTGGGAGACACTTCCATGGATCCACTACTCTTTCCGTAAAGAAATATTTCCACATATCACTCCTGAATCTATCTCCCTTCACTCTCATCCCATGTCCCCTCGTAGCAGAACTTGCTTTCAATTGAAAGAGGCTCTCTCCCTGAACATTTATGCCACGGAGGTATTTAAACATCTCAATCATATCACCTCTATCCCGCCTTTCCTCTAAGGTGTACATATTAAGATCCTTAAGTCTGTCCTCATATGCTTTATAATGAAGCCCACTAATCATTTTAGTAGCCACCCTCTGCAATGACTCCATCCTGTTCACATCCTTTTGAAGGTGTGGTCTCCAGAATTGCACACTATACTCCAAATGAGGTCGCACCAAAGATTTATACAGAGGCATTATCACCTCCTTTTTTCTGCTAGCCATTCCTCTCCATATGCACCCAAGCATCCTTCTAGCTTTTGCCGTCGCCTTTTCTACCTGTTTAGCTACTTTAAGATCATCAGACACAACCACGCCTAGGTCCCGCTCTTCTTTAGTGGACAAAAGTACTTCACCTCCTATACTGTATTGCTCCCTTGGATTGCTGCAGCCCAAATGCATGACCTTACATTTTTTAACATTAAATCCCAGCTGCCAAATTCTAGACCATTCTTCAAGCTTAGCTAGATCCCTCCTCATGTTATCTACACCTTCCTGGGTGTCTACTCTATTGCAGATTTTGGTATCATCTGCAAAGAGGCAAACCTTACCCGACAGCCCTTCCGCTATATCACTAACAAAGATGTTAAAAAGAATCGGACCAAGGACAGATCCCTGGGGCACACCACTGGTAACATCCTTCTCCTCAGAGTGAGCTCCATTTACTTGTACTCTTTGTCGCCTCCCACCCAACCAATTTCTAACCCAAGCAGTAACTTTAGGGTCCATCCCTAGGGTTCTCAGTTTGTTTATAAGTCGCCTGTGAGGAACAGTGTCAAAGGCTTTACTGAAATCTAAATACACCACATCTAGAGCTCTCCCTCGGTCCAACTCCCTGGTCACCCAGTCAAAGAAATCAATCAGATTTGTCTGACAAGACCTGCCTCTGGTGAATCCATGCTGCCTCGGATCCTGTAATCCGCTGGACTCCAGAAACCTCACTATTTTCTCTTTCAGCAGCGTTTCCAATAATTTACTCACCACCGAAGTTAAACTAACCGGCCTGTAGTTTTCAACCACCATCCTTACTTCTGCTTTTGTGTAAAGGCACCACATGAGCCTCTCTCCAGTCCTTTGGCACCACTCCCGACTCCAACGAGGCATTGAAAAGGTCAGTCAGTGGAGTTGCTAGAACGTCCCCAAGTTACTGGAGTATCTCCTTCATTACTGGAGTATCTCCTTCATTTATCAAATGCAGGGCTTAAGACCAATTCATTGAGAGTTCATTTGAGTGCTATTGCAGCTTCTTTCAAGCCTCTAAATGAACAACCTATTTCCTCTCATCCTCTCATAGTTAAAAGAAGGCCTCTCATAAATCTCGCTAAGTCTCCCATTAAGCCACCACCGGTGACATGGGACTTAAATCTGGTTCTTGGGAAGCTCATGAAACTGCCTTTTGAACCATTAGCCACTACCTCTTTGAAATTCCTTTCATGGAAGGTCATCTTTCTTATTGCAATCACATCAGCACATTGCAAGCGTTGGTGGCTGATCCTCCTTATACAAGGTTCCATCATGATAAGGTAGTCCTTAGGACTCATCCACACTTTATGCCAAAGGTGGTGTCACCTTTTCATTTAAACCAAGCGGTTTACCTTCCTGTATTCTTCCCAAGGCCTCACGCCTCAAATGCAGAAAGGAATCTTCATACTTTGGACTGTAAAAGGGCTTTGGCCTTTTACTTGCAAAGGACACAGCAACATAGAAAGTCCTCTCAACTCTTTGTTGCTTTTGATCCTAGTCATTTGGGTCTTCCAGTCTCCAAAAGAACACTGTCCAGCTGGATTGCACAGTGTATATCTTTTGCCTATGAGAGTAAGAATCTTCCTCTTGAAGGCCATGTCACAGCTCACAATGTGAGAGCCATGGCAGCCTCTATGGCTCATCTTCACTCTGTGTCTATCTACGACATCTGTCGAGCAGCTACTTGGGCTTCTGTTCATACCTTCACAGCCCATTACTGCTTAGACAAGGACTCCCGCTGGGATGCCTTATTTGGTCAGGCTGTTCTTCGACATCTGTTCCATACTTAATCAACTCCTACCTACCATTCCTGATAGGATGCCAGAGATCCATGGGGGGAAGTGGAGCCCTTTCACAGGGGCACACAACTTCTGGGGCCTTCTCCCTAGCATCTGCAGCTAGGGAGTACCCACATGTGAAGACTACATTCCTGCTTGTTCCTGGAGATAGCATAGTTACTCACCTGTAACAGGTGATCTCCGGGAACAGCAGGAATTTAGTCTTCACAACCCACCCACCTCCCCTAGGAGTTTTATCTCTCTATTTCTCTTTCTTTCTCTCTCTCATTTGTCTCAGCTTTAAACTCAACTGGAGAGGGACAGTTGGGAAATGCGGGAAGGCAACACGCAGGCACTGTGGGATGCCCCCAAAAGCTTTCTTATTTGGACGCTGGGGAGCGTTCCCACGCAGGCTCCGTCGGTACCGATGATACCCATATATAAAGACTAAATTCCTGCTGTTCCCGGAGATCACCTGTTACAGGTGAGTAACTCTGCTTTACGCTATCAGAATATAGAAAGACTAGGGGACATGTAATGAAGCTACAGGATAAACTATTTAAGACAAATAAGAGAAAATATTTTTTCACTCAACGTGTAATCAAACGCTGGAATTTGTTTCCGGAGGATGTAGTAAAGGCTGTTAGTGTACCTGGTTTAAAAAAGGTTTGGACAAGTTCCTGGAGGAAAGGTCCATAAACCATTATTAAAAAGGTACCCAGGATATCAGTGCTTGACCCAGGATATCAATGCTTGACCCAATACAAGCATTGTGGAACCTGTGTCTCTTGGGGATACTGCTAGGTACGTATGACCTAGATTGGCCACTGTTGGAAACAGGATACTGGGCTTGATGGACCTTGGTCTGACCCAGTATGGCATATCTTATGTTCTTATGTAATTCTTTGCTTTGGTCTTTAGTGAAGAAGATGTAGTGAAGTTATCCAAGCCTGAAATGGTTTTTAAAGGTGATATATCATAAGAATTGAAAGAAGTATTGATAAACTGGGAAGATGTTTTTGCTAAACTGAAAAGTAGTAAATCACCTGGACCGGATCGTATACATCCAATAGTGTTAAAAGAACTGAAAGATTAGATTGCATTAGTAATCTTTGAACTATAATTAAAATCATCTGCAGTATCCGAAGAATGGAGAATAGGCAATGTAACGCCAATTTTTAAAAAGGGCTCCAGGGGTTATCCGGGAAACTACAGACCGATGAGCCTGACATCGTTACTGGGCAAAGTGATAGAAACCATTAGATAGTCATAATTTAATGGGAGAAAGCCAACATGAATTTATTCAAGGAAAGTCTTGTGTTACTAATCTGTTATATTTTTTTGAAGGTGTGAATAAACAGGTAGTTAAAGGTGAGCCAATTGATATAGTGTATCTGGATTTTCAGAAAGCCTTTGAGAAAGTGCCTCATGAGAGACTCTTGGCGAAATTAAAAAGTCATGGGATAGAAGGCAGTGTACTATTGTGGATTAGGAACTGGCTAAATGGCCAATTTTGTCAATGGAGTACTCCAGGGATCTGTGTTGGGCCCACTGCTTTTTAACATATTCATAAATGACCTGGAAATGAGAATAATGAGTGAAATGATCAGATTTGCAAATGACACAAAATTAGTCAAAGTTGTTAAAGAACAAGAGGACTGTGAAGAATTGCAAGAGGACCTTGATAAGTTGGAAGATGGATGTCCAAATAACAGATGAAATTTTTAATGTGGACAAGTGCAACGTTAAGTACCTGGAAAGAACAACCCAAACTATGGCTATACAATACAAGGTTCCACATTAAGAACCACTACCAAGGAAAAAGATTTAGTTGTCATCGTGGATAACACATTGAAACCCTCCACCCAGTGTGCAGCGGCAGCCAAGAAAGCAAATAGAATGCTAAAAATCATAAGAAAAGGAACGGAGAATAAAACAAAGGATATAATGCCTCTGTATCGTTCTATATTGCGGCCACTTCATGAATATTGTGTGCAATTCTGGTCGCTGTATCTTAAAAAGAATATAGCGGAATTAGAAAAAGAACAGAGAAGAGCCACCAAAATGCTAAAGAAGATGGAAGGGTACCCCATGAGGGCTATAAGGTTAGGGCTTTTCAACTTAGAAAAGAGATGACTGAAGGGAGGTATGATAGAGGTCTATAAATTAATGAATGGGTGAACGTAGATAGAACGTTGATGCAATGAAAAAGTAGAAAGACTAGGGGACAGGCAATGAAGCTACAATGTAACACATTTACAAATAATAAGAGAAAATATTTTTTCACTGAACGCATAATCAAACTCTGGAATTTGTTACCGAAGGATGTAATAAAAGCTATCAATGTAGCTGAGTTTAAGAGATGTTTGGACTAGTTCCTGGAGGAAAGGTCCATAAACCATTATTAAAGAGGTCCCAGGAAATCCACTGCTTATCTTGGGATAAGCATTGTGGAACCTGTGTGCCTTTTTGGGAACCTGCCAAGTACTTGTGACCTGGACTGGCCACTGTTGGAAACAGGATACTGGACTTTGATGGACCTTTGTCTGACCCAGTATGGCACTTATGTTTTTAAGTGATCACAAAATTACAAATAGAAATGTTTGGTGAAATTTTATTTATTTATTTAGCTGAATTTCTATGCCGCTTTTCACCGGGTCAAAGCGGTTTACAGGAAACATGGGTATTTACAGTTACAGTGAACAAGTCAACTATGTACATACAGCATGCAATTGTTGAATGTACAGTTGATCGACTATGTACATTGTATATGAGGTCATGGGGGGTTACATATCAAGAGTGTCGGGTAATACAATCGGCTAGAGTGGGTCCTGGGAATTTATTTGAACCGGAAACCCCAAGAAGATGGACCATACTGCAACACTGAAAAAATTGTTCTTGTTCCAGCCTTTCCTAATCTACATTCTGGGCAGAGTCATAAAAAGTGGTAACAGGACATGGAGCAAGAGAGACCAGGGAAGCTGTTCTGTGGAGAGCAGGGTTGTGAGGGTAAGGGGGCAACAGCTGCAAAAGCAAAACACACATACGTAATTGGAGAAGAGAGGAAGAAGAGATACTTACCAACAGGATGGTGAAGGAAGCTGCAGCCAGGAGCTGAATCCACTCCTGGGCCCTGCTTAGCCAATAATGCACAGAGGGACTTTGAGGGAGAGCCTGGGTAAAGGGAAGGGTGGGAGCTGCTCTTTAGGCCAGTCAGTGGATTGAAGCACACCGCAATGGTAGTCTCTAGGGAGGAGGTCGGTACAAAGTCCAGTCACTAAATTGAAAATAAAATTATTATTTTTAACTTTGTTGTCTGAACATTTTATTCTCTGATCATGCTGGTCCCAATCTGAGGTTTATCATTTCCTTCTCTTTCTACGGTCTCTAGTCCATCTGCCATTTCTTGCCTCCCCTTCCATCTTCCTTTCAGCTTTCTTTCATTCCCCCTCTCTTTACTCTATCTACCTACCACTTTTCATCTCTCACCCTAGTCTTCCAATTGCCCACCTCTTCTTCCCTGTGCATTAATACCCAGTCTTTTGCTCAATCTCTCTCTCTCCCTTCCTTGTCTAACATTTTTCACTCCCCCTTCCAGTATCTCGCTCTTTCCCTCTTCAGTATCTCTGCTCTCTCTCTCTCTCCCTCCCTCTTCCATGTCTGCCCACTCCCTTCCTATCCCGCTCTGTCCAGCATCTCCCTTATCTCCATACCATACCATATCCACTCCCTATTACTCCCATGTCCAACATCGTCTCTTTCTCCACCTATTTAACCTGTGTCCATCTTCTCCCCTAAGCCCATGTTCTGCATTTCTACCTCACCCTTATTACCCTTGTCCGGCATCTCCCCTCTGTTTCTTTCTATGCCTCCCATGCCTAGCATCTTCCCATAGTCTCTCTATAACTCGTGTTCAGCATGCCATTCCCATACCCCTTCCCATGCCTTGCTATTCATCCCGCCACATCCAGCAAATCCCCTCCACCTCCCAGTACATCCTTCCCATCATGTCCAACATCTGCCTGCACAACCTTCTGCCCTCTGGAGCAGCATGTCTCACAGGTAGGCTCTCCCTCTCTGGGCCAGGATCGCTAGCCACCCTCCCTCCCTAAGCAGGATGAGAAGTGTGGTCTTGCACAGGCTTCTGCCTATGAGACATGCTTGTCCCGCGGATAGGCTCTCCCTCCCTGTGCCGCAATCGCTGACTTTGCACAGCTTTCTGCCCATTCCATTCTCCAGGAGCAACCTTGCTGTAGTGAGTAAAAACCCAGACGGAATGGGGTAAACTGTGTACCCCTGAGGAAAGAACACCTGAGGCACCTTATCCTATTCCAACACCACCTCATATATGTATATATATTACCAAAAGATCATACTGACTAATCCATGATAAAGTTAAGGCTATTGGCCTAATCATCTACTTGGCATCATAATTCCACATCTGCATCCACTAAGGAGATCAGACTAGTACTTACAGGCAGAGTTACGAGCATGTGTTAACACTGTTATAATGGGACCAGTATCTATTCAATGGGATCTATTTCCTAATAATGTGCATTAGTCATATTAATGCACACAAAATTGGTAGTGCATGTGAACTATGCTGGGCTAGTCCAAGGGTATCAGGTGTTCTAGGTGAACTTTCAACCATTCATACGTCCAAGGGGGAACCAAGGCCCTACCTCCAGTCCAGCATCTGCCCCCCCCCCACAGGTGTCCTGCCTTACCTCTTCCTTTCTTTACCCCCCACTATGCCATATTCTGCCTCCTCTGAACATCCTCTTATGGAGAGGACAAGATGTGGCAAGCCTGAAGTACATCCCAGAGAATTATGTGCTGAAAAAAAAATCAAAATTATGAAATTATGCAAAATTAAGCAACAGTAGCTTGTATTTTTACAATATATTAAAAATAACAGTATTTAAACATTTGTTAGAAGTAAAGTACATGCAATTACTATGGTATATTGCAGAAGTGTAATGATGCTAATATCTTACTTCTGGGACCACACATCTCAGGCTACTTACTCCGTGTTCAGCTTTCATATGCACACACAGAAACACAAGTGACTGCTCTTAAAATTCCACAGTGCTCCATCATGGCAACATGGAATACAGTACTTTACTGGGCTGAGTCACTTCAGTCTGATGAGGGAGATTTTCCCTCCATCTCTCTAAAGCCAGTAGTAGACTGCATGGTGGGTAACTTCTACAAAAACTGTGCAGTATATGTACAGACGTTTGGATACTCATGAGCAAAGATGTCTGAGAGCAGGGGAGGGGAGAGCTCACCAAACCTTTCAGCATAGGAAAGAGCGCGGTATATAAAAGCAAGAAATAAAATAAATAAAGAATAAATAGGAAAAAAAGAATACGTTGAAATGTGAATGCCCTTAGCCAAAGGTCTCAAACCAGGAGGCAGGACCAAAAAGGGGGTCACATAATCAGTGGATGGGGGTCAAAGAAACATGGCCATGTACTCTTCTGTATGGAATTTCATTGAGATACATGCAAAGTAGTGACAGACAACAGTCAGCTTGTGGCCTGTGAGCCAGTGAACATTAATAGGTTCTTGTCCCCTCCTGGGTAAGCTTCCTGTTAGACTGGAAACCCATGCTGAGTACTAGGGTTTGTAATCGCATACTGCCCACTGACACAAGCTGATTGCTGCTGCTGTTGCCACTACTCTTGCTGCTGCCTTCCTGCTTTAGATGAGTGGAGGGAGGGGAAGGAGAACGGAGACCTGCTTTTTTTTATTTCAGCATCATCTGGGGTCACGTGTTAAAATGGGGTCATACAGAATAAAAGTTTGAATAGCACTGCTCTAAGCATTCCACAAAGACATGTTTTGCTCCTGTGATGCTTGGTTAAGCCATGTGTGCAATTGATTGGGTGGTAGAGATAAGAGAGGCAGCCAAACTAAACAAATGAATGGGTGGGGAGTATGAGTGGTGATGGGGCTAATTGAGTGAGTGGATGGGAGGTATTATGAACTGGCTGTGGAGCCGAGTGAGTGCATCAGTAGATGGGGATCATCAGTAGCAAGTGTCTGAATAAGAATTTGGGAGTGATTAATGGTTGGGGGAGCTCAGTTAGTAAGCCTCTGCAAGGTTATGAGTGGCAGAGATGTGACTGCATGGAGAGTTGTGAGTGCCTGGGGGACTGTGTGAGTGGATAGATGCTTGAGTGGCTTAGGGTCTGATTGAGTGAGCAGATATGCAGATTGTGAGTGATGGAGCTGAATGACTAAGTGTATGGGGATTATGATTGGGGAAAAATGAATGGATTGGGAGCTAGTGACTGGAGGGAGGTTAGTGAATGGAAAAAAGCTGAAGAAGTGTACTGCAGATGCTTGGGTAAAGGTGAAGGGATCTATGATCTGGCATTGATGAAGGACTGTTTCAATCTGCCTATGCCTCTCCCTTCACCTTTTTCCTCCGCCCTGTTTCCTTCTTTTCCCCCCTCCTCCTCTCATCCTTCCTTCCCTGTTGTTTTCCATATATCTCCCAGTTTCCTTCACTCTCCTGTGCTGACGGTGACTGGGGATCCCTTCACATGCCTGTTTAGTAGGCCTTATTTTTACAGCGGCTTGGGTTCTATGTTGCCACATCTTCAAATGGTTTCATATTTGCAGTGGCAGCGGCTTGGGGTTTGCATCACTGCCTCTTCAGTTGGTCTCCTGTTCATGATGGCTGTGGTTGGGTTTGTGTCACTGCCTCTTCAACTGGTCTTCTCTTTGCAGCAGCAAAAGCTTGAGATCCATGCTACGCTTGTTTCTACCTTCCTCCATCCAGGCCGCTAATTCCGTGAGATGTACTTGAGATGCACAGAGAGTCGAGGCTCCATGGCAACCATGCTGAATGTTGAATAGTGACAATGATTGCTATGCCAGTGGTGTTCCCCCAGATTGTGTTATCCTAGGCAGACACCTAGTCTTCCTAGTGGCTGGGCTGGTCGTATGATCATGCCTGTTAGTGTCTTATTTAATTGGTCCATTTACATGTGGAATAGGAGAGCGGCACAGCTAGCAGCAGTCGAATGACTCGAGCATTTTTGATGCTAGCCTTTGGCAGGACTGTATTGGGTAATGCATGATGATGAATTATAGATTGTGTGCCAAACAGTTTATCTAAAATGACTTAATTTGAGATGAAAAATGTGTACTGCCTGATGGCACTAATTTCCTCTGAGCATTTGCTAATGAAAAAGGAATGTAATGAACTGTAAATGCATACAGAAATCCAAATCCAATATTACAACCATCCAGTGACTTAGAAACTTGTAATATGATCATCTAAAATATATTCATGTTATTTAGTCATTGAATTTGAAATTTTGGACCTAGTTCTACCAGACTGGGATATCGGAAGACATAGCCAAAAGGTATTCATTGATCTGACTGTATAGGTATAATTGCATTCTCTATTTAAAAAAAAAAAAAAGGCCCAACGTATTTCAAGAAAACCATCAAACGCCCTCCCCATCCAATGCTGTATTTTTTTTCTTCCTCAGCCTTGTTATGACCTGTTTGAAATATATCAGTGCTGCCTCATCTTATAGGAATTGACCCAGCTGCAAAGCATGCGCGTTGCTGTTTCAGTTTATGCATAAAGGGGAGATTTGAGATTCGACTGTAATTAGATAAAACCAAGGGGCCCAAATTCATCATTTTTCAAAACAAGACGCATTGCCGTGTCTTTCGGTTTTACTAGGCGAGATCAGATCAGATCGGAGAGAAGCGGTGCTATTTTTTTTTTTTAAATAAAGAAACAAAACAAAGTACTGAGTTGGGGGATAGTGAAGTGAGAGTTTCCCTTCCAGTTCAATAGCAATGGGGAAATGGACACAAATTTAAAAAGGATCTAGATCGATGCAAAAGGGTTTCAGGTTAGTAGCCTGGTAGAAGATCATCACTGGAGATTAATTAGTAATAGAGTATAAACTTGGTGCATAGTTCTTGGCAAGATGAGATGGACAAGGGTCGATTGATATGCCTCTAGTCTATATTTATATTTTCGTAATGAATGCATAGCCACTGTCTCCATTAGTAAATCGAATGGTTCCGTTTTTCACCCTGAATAATTTCTAAAATTCCTCTCTCCTATTATAATTTGCTTTAGGTCGAACTGTTTCCTAATATGATCTGTTTTTGTAACAAAATGTTCAGGAAACACAGCCCCATATATATTCTGCTGGCATTTTTCCATTAGATGAACATTGCTGCAATTTATTACTTTCAAAAAGAGCTTTTGGCCTCTGAAATCATATTTTGAAAGTATAACTTTTAGCCTCTTTATTCATTCATTAATAATCAGCTTAAGTTTCTAATATGTGCTACCATGTTGTGCATGTTAATAAGGTTTACGTGCATTATTAGTAACTAGGTCTGTGCATAAAATGGGTAACCGAGGTATCCGGATGCCCAACCTGGCTTGGGCCCATCCCCCTCCCCCCCCTCCCCCATTTCACACTCCTTCCACCACCCCCCCCCCCCACCTTATAACAAAGCGCACAGACATCAAGGGTTTGGTTCAAACATTGCTTGGTCGCAGCTTTATTGATGGTAAAAATACCGGCCCAACATGGGCCAATTCTGTAATCCAACAAACAGTAACTGAATAACCGAATAACCCCCCACCACCCTTCATCCGGATGGTGCCCCCCACCAGCCGTTAGTAGCAAAGTGGAGCACCATCCAAACCACCCCCCCCCGTGACCCCCCCCGCGCCCGCCTAGCCGTTATAGCAAAGGTCGGCTGAGGGGGTCGCCTATTTCCGGGTAGAGACCCCAGCCGGGACGTCTCCCCCAACCTGTCGAGCCGTGCCGCTCACCTGAAAGCGGCATAAGGCTGCCCTGAGGCACCGGGTCAACGAGCACCAGCTCGCTACCCCGCTCACCCGACCCAAAGGGGGCCACCCCCCCCCACCAGCTGCAACGACCTCCACCTCTCCCCCCCCGCCACAGACAAAGGGAGGGAGGGAGGGAAACCTTTTTCCAGCACGAGCAAGGAGGAAGAGAGGGATCACCACCCAGCGAACCCTCCTTGCTCGCGCTGCCGTCCACGTGTCCGCCTACGCGGACCAATCAGAAATCCCCTCGGGCAGCATGAGGCCCGGCGCGCAGGCACGCGCGCCAACGCGCCGCCCCCCCCCCCCAAGCAAAACACGGCCAGCCGCAAAGTCGGGCCCCGGAACCTGGTTACCAGGCCGGCCGCGGGACCGGGGCCCGGCGGTCCAGCCCCTCATAACCGAGGTATCCGGATGCCCAACCTGGCTTGGGCCCATCCCCCTCCCCCCCCCCCCATTTCACACTCCTTCCACCACCCCCCCCCACCTTATAACAAAGCGCACAGACATCAAGGGTTTGGTTCAAACATTGCTTGGTCGCAGCTTTATTGATGGTAAAAATACCGGCCCAACATGGGCCAATTCTGTAATCCAACAAACAGTAACTGAATAACCGAATAACCCCCCCACCACCCTTCATCCGGATGGTGCCCCCCACCAGCCGTTAGTAGCAAAGTGGAGCACCATCCAAACCACCCCCCCCCGTGACCCCCCCCGCGCCCGCCTAGCCGTTATAGCAAAGGCCGGCTGAGGGGGTCGCCTATTTCCGGGTAGAGACCCCAGCCGGGACGTCTCCCCCAACCTGTCGAGCCGTGCCGCTCACCTGAAAGCGGCATACGGCTGCCCTGAGGCACCGGGTCAACGAGCACCAGCTCGCTACCCCGCCACCGGCACTAGGTAGCACGCTATCCTAGAGCCGCCCCCACCAAAGAAAGCTGCGACCAGCACCAAGACTCCAATGCCTCCTGCCAATCATTGAGAAGCAGGTCATGCCCCACCGGGGCCAGGTGAACCCCATCGAGCCGGTACAGACCGGCACAGGCGACATCAGCCCACGGGTGCCGAACATGAAACCCGCCTGTCTGCTGTACCCACCGCCCAATCTGACGGTTGAGTTTGCACAAACCCCTCGACCAACGCCGTTGGGTCCAGCAGGCAGGGCGAGGAATAATGTCCGACCATATGATGGCCACCCCAGGGATGACCTCCCGCAGCCGGGCAATGTCATTCAAAACAGTCATGATAAGTTGCAGGCAAGCCTAGCCAGCAACGTCATTGCCCGCCAGGTGGAGCAGCAGCCCGACTGGCCGCTGCCGCCGTCCGAGTTCCGTATGGACGTGGTCTAGGAGTTGTCCCCAGTGCAGGCCGCGATGGCCCATCCAGCACAAGCGCACTCCAGCCGCAGCAAGACCAAGGTGAACCCCCAACGGCCGAACCGCCGCTCGACGCTCCGCCCAGTAGACAAAGGAGTGCCCGATGATCCACCAGTCACCACCGGACACACCACCTGAAAGCAGAAAAGAGCGGACCGCCACCAGCAAGCTATTCTGCAACAGGGAGAAAATGATTAGTACCCCCAGGCCCCACCCCTCCGCACCGCCCCCCTTGGGCAGAGCTCCCAAGGCACTAGGCGTCACCCCCGGAGGCCGGTGGGTGAACATAACCAGCATAAGCCCCCGACCTCCATCTGCCAATGCGCTGAATGACCCGCGTGTCCAGCCCCGCGGCTGCCGCGCTAGTCGCCACCCCCCAAGCCGGAATGAGTGCGAAGCGTAGCTCCGTTCAAGACAACCCAAGGCACGCAAAACTAAGCGTAGCACCGCCGTGAACTGGAATTGAGTCACTGGTTTGCCGTCCGCGTGAATGAAAAAATTGGCCCCGCGCCCCCGGTCGCTGCTGGACGTACGCACCCAAAGCCCGCACGGGACAAGACAACAAGGGGGGGATAGCACGGAGCAGGACCCACCCGCCTTTTCCGGACTGGTCTGTCTTGGACCGTGATAAGAAAATCTGCACGCGCGCCGGATCCACACGGACATGCCCGAAGTCGAGCCCGCCAAAAGCCCCACCTCTAGCAGACCGAGGGACGAGCTCGGATACCCGAAAGGCGCCGAAAAAGGCCGTAGTAAACAGCGCATGAAACAGTACCGCCTCGAAACCAGAGGCCGCCACCTGCGGTAAAACCGCACAAACCTGCAATAAAAGCTCATGAGATATCGGGAGCCGCCAATCCCGTACCCCTGGCTGAACGCGAGCCCAGCCAGCAAGCAGGCGTCCGACTAAGAAGGAGACACGCGGGTTTCCCCAACCAGCGGCTTTACAAAAGAAAGAAAAGCCCGCCAACGCTCCAGCCACAGCCGACCGGGCCCAGCCCTCCTGCTTCGCCCACAACACAAAACGGCCGACCAGGCCATCCGACACCACCCCACCAGACCAACCGTGCGCGCCCAGAAAAGCACTCACCTGAGAGTAGCCCCGTCGGTACGACGCCCAGGTACTACGAGCCACCGATGCTGCAAGAAGAACCATCAGGTCAGGGTCCCAACTCTCCAGAGATGCTCCGGAACCCGCGCAGGCAGCTCGTCCGCCTGAGGAGCCAGCCGCCGGAACTGCGCCCACTGAAAACGGGATAAAGCATCAGCAATAGTGTTCTGAGAACCAGGCACGTGCCGGGCTCTAGCGGTGACGTTCAGGCGCAAGCAAGCCAACACAAACACTCTCATCAAGGAAGCCACCCTGGGACACCGGGGAGCTTGACGGTTTATGACCTCAACCACTGCCGCATTATCGCACCAAAAGACTACCCGCCGGTCCCGCAACCGGTCCGGCCACACCCAAAGAGCCACGACAATGGGGAAAAGCTCCAAGAAGGTGATATTCCGGGTCAAGCCGGAGCCTACCCAATCCGCCGGCCAGGGCTCTGCACACCAGGAACCGTGACAAAACGCCCCAAAACCAGAACCACCGGCCGCATCGGTGAACAACTGCAGGTCGCGGTTCGATAGCTCAGGCAGCTGCAGGACGGAGGACCCGTCAAAACCAGCCAAAAACGCGTCCCAGACCCGCAGATCCGCCCGCATCCCCGCCGACACCCGAATGCGATGATGAGGCAGCCGCAGCCCCGCCATCGCCAAGGAGAGGCGCCACGTGAAAGGGCGCCCCATAGGAAGGACACGGCAGGCAAAATTGAGATGCCCGACCAACGACTGAAGGACGCGGAGGGAAGTCTTGGAAGCGGAACCTATAGAGGCCACTAACTCCCGAAGGCGACGAACCTTTTGCGCTGGCAAGCGCACGACCATGGCCACCGTGTCAATTTCGATACCGAGAAAAGTAAGACACGTAACCGGTCCAACCGTCTTATCCGAGGCGACGGGGATGCCGAAGTCGGCAGCCACGCGTAGAAAAGTGCTGAGGAGAGTGGGACACGTGGGTGCCCGCACAGGCCCGACAAACAGAAAGTCGTCGAGATAGTGCACCACGGAAGCGACGCCCGACTGCCGCTGCACGACCCAGTGCAAGAACGTACTGAAGGCTTCGAAGTACGCACAAGATATGGCACAGCCCATGGGCATGCACATATCAAAATAGTACCGCGCCTCGAAGCAAAACCCCAGCAAAGGGAAAGCCGTAGGGTGCACCGGCAACAGGCGGAAGGCCGATTCGATATCCACGTTTGCAAGAAGGGCGCCAGGCCCGCATTGACGGACCAGGGAGACGGCGGCATCGAAAGAAGAGTAATGGACCGTGCAGAGCTCTCGAGGTATGCGGTCATTGACCGATTCGCCCGGAGGGCAAGAGAGGTTGTGTATCAGCCGGAACTTGCCCGGCTCCTTCTTGGGAACCACACCCAATGGTGAGACCGTAAATGGAGAAAAGGGGGGCACCATGAAGGGGCCGGCAATGCGACCCAATGCACACTCCTCAGAAATCTTCCGCCGCACAAAATCCCCATAAATCCGCACGGAGGCAGCGTTGCGAAACCCCCCTTGCGCAGACGCTCCCCGGACAGGAATGCGAAAAACCCCGGGAAAACCCACCTAAAAGCAAACCCGACGCCCTCCCCCGACAGGAACGCCCGTACGCCAGCAACCAAGGGCGCATTGCCTCGACGCGCACAGGGGTACGGGCCAAGGCCCGACCCCCGTTACTTTGCCGCCGAGGGGGCCCCCACAACCCCCTTTCTGCTGCACTTCGCCGCTGCGTGCGCACCCCCGCACAAGGAGCAGGCATGTTTGAATTTGCAGTCAGGGAAGGGGCAGGACGCCTTGTTGAAGCGCCAGCAGACGTGTCCCCCACCGACTGCTGCTCTTGACGGAGGCAAAGCCGGACCGGAGGCACGAAAGGAACGCCCGCTAGAGGGCATCGGAGACGGCCCTGCCCTAGCAACCGCCCCGCCGGATACCCCAGCGCGGCCCCGCACGGACATCTGGGTCAACCACAGGTTGATGTCCTTCGTCCCCCACATCAAGCGGCTGTTCTCCTCCATCTGGTCCCGGAACTCCTCGTCATAATTCAACCAAGCCCAACCCTCGTGAGCCTGGGAAGCCGCTAGGCTATTATCCGCATAAGCGAGCAGGGCCCCGTACTGATCCGGGAAGTAGTGCCCCCATACGCTCGCCAAACACAAGAAGGCGCGGGTCCAGTTGAGGGTGTTGCGAGAGACCTTGCGCACCCTGCCCGCCTTCTCGTCCTCCTTGCGTTTTTTCCTGCTCTCACCGGACCGCTTCCGACCATCGAGAAGACGGAAGATGTCAATATATTTTCTACGCTTAATCCGCCGTCGCAACTTCCGCGGAACGGCCTCCCATAGTTCAGAGCACTGTATGACGGAAAACCCCCCCGAAGCGCCCACTGCCGCCCCGCGATCGGAGCCGAGCGAGGAAGCCGAGGACGAAGACGACGAGGAAGAGGAAGAGGATGCACGCCTACAGCACCGAGCCCGCTTGCGCTTCCCGGCTGCCTTCCCCACCCCCCCGGGACCGGAGCAGATTCCAGGGCCCCCCCGCAGCGCCTCCAGCATACTCACCACTCCCCCCAGCGGGGGCGACAGGAGCTCCGCCAATGGACATGCCAGGCGCCGGAACCTCGGGCCCAGCAGTGGACCCAGCAGGGGCCGCACAAGCCAACGCACCAGAAGAAGCCATAGTGGTGGAAGGCGTCGAAATCCACGGGACCTGCGGAGAAGAGGAAGAGAAAGGAGCAGCCAGAGTACCGGGGGTACCAAGCACTGTGGGCGACCCAGCCCCCCAAGTCCGGGCCGAAGACCCCAACCCCCCAGCCTCCCAGGCTGCTGCCCCCCCGGCCGCCCCACGCCCTTCCCCGAACCAACCCCCCCAGCCACCCCAAGGGCCTCCACCGCCCCACGGGGCCGCCCCGAACGGCCAAGGGCCCACCGAACTCGGAAAACCGGGAGGAGGAGGGGAAAACCCAGGGGAGGAGGAAGACCCCCCCAAGCCCGGGGGAGGGGGTGATAACGAGGGCCAGCCCTCCGCTGCAGTAGGCAGCAGGCTGTGGACCGGGGCCCGCAGAGACCCGGGGCCATCGCCGACCGGGCCAACCGACGCTTCACCACCCCCCATCGACGCCAGTGCAGTGACCTCCACCGGAGGCCCCGCGGGCGGGGCCTGCTCGCCCATGGAGGCGCCCGCAGCCGCGCACTCGGGCACAGGGAGCCCCCTAGCGGTCCCCCGCCCCCGAGCCCGCCTCCCTCCACTAATCCCACGGCTCCGCCGTGCAGCAGGTGGCCCGCCCGGAGCCAGGGCCGCGGCACGACCTGCCCTACCGTGGTCTCCGGGCAAGGCTCCACGCCGCGGAGCTCCCCGCCCTCTGGCGGCACCCCTCGCCCCCTTAGCCACGCCTCGCAACGGGGCCTGCCGGGCCATGGCACTCAGCAAGAAGCCCTGCCCCCTCAACCCTCCGAGGCAGCCCTGCTCTAAGATAGCAGGTGTCCTGGAGAGGTTTTTTTTTTTTTTTTTTGTATTAAGTTAGGTATAACTGCCTATTTAGGTAGGCACAGAAGGGGAAACGCTGCTCCCCAAAGTCACCAGGTCGTCCAAGTGGCCCCACTCACCCAACAAGGCCTTGCCCCGACCAGCCCACCACGTGCCGAGCGGCAACGGCCACGCTGGAATCAGCCCGGCAGAAACGAAACCACGCGAAAGCGCGTTGGTTTCTTTTCTGGAATTTGTAATTTTTTATTTTTTTATTTTTTTTTTTTGTTTAATTTGAGGAGCGGGGAGAAAGCACCCCCACGGACCCACACGACACGCCGACGAGGCCGGCAGGCCGAAGAAAAAACCCACCCGCACACAAGAGCAACCCCACCACCAAACCTTTTTCCAGCACGAGCAAGGAGGAAGAGAGGGATCACCACCCAGCGAACCCTCCTTGCTCGCGCTGCCGTCCACGTGTCCGCCTACGCGGACCAATCAGAAATCCCCCCGGGCAGCATGAGGCCCGGCGCGCAGGCACGCGCGCCAACGCGCCGCCCCCCCCCCAAGCAAAACACGGCCAGCCGCAAAGTCGGGCCCCGGAACCCGGTTACCAGGCCGGCCGCGGGACCGGGGCCCGGCGGTCCAGCCCCTCAATATGTAGAATAACGTGCATCAAAGCGCAGATTAGGAACTAGCTCAAATGAGTTCTACAAGTAACCCTATCTTCTTCCATTCAGTTTCCTTAATGAGTGAATTATCTAAGAGGAACTCTTTTGATGCATAGAAAACTTTACTTTAATGGTGCTGTATTATCAATCACCTTTCTGTCTGTTTCCCATCCCTCACTAAAAAAAATCTGGGGATAAATCCTTACAAAAATGAATTTGGCCGAAAGCTTCCAGAAACTTCACTGAAGTCAGTGCCTTCCTTTCCCTATAAGTGTGACAGGAAACGTCCTTTATTGAGAAATAGAGTGGAGGAGTAGCCTAATGGTTAGAGCACTGGCTTGGAAACCAAGAGACCAGCATTCAATTCCCACTAGCACTCCTTGTGGCCTTGGGCAAGTCACTTAACCCTCCATTGCCTCAGAAGAATCCAGGTTATCAATGTCCCTGTTTAATGTACATTACCAAGTTTAAGTTATAAAAATCCTGTTAAATAAATAAACAAGTAGACTTGAGGACTGTAAGTGATCCAACCAGGTCAGGGATTCATCCAAGTCATAAAAAGTCAGGTACAAAGAGCAGATCCAGTGTATCCTCCAGTATCAGTGGGACTCTCTAGCAACTGTTGAAATCTTTTGAGTCGGCAATGTGGATAAAAATTCAGAAGACATCCTAGATGATAACATATTCTCATGGATATTAATGTCCCCCAGCATTATCAAAGCCAGACACTCATAGTGAACATTAAAAATTAATTAAAGCAGCGGAAGATAGTGAATGATTTAGCTCACCTGGGGCTTGATATACCAGCAAAATTGATACCTTCTTTCCAAGGTCTGTTTGTGCTTCATCTATATTGTACTCCTTGCTTGCCCTCATTGCCTTATCAGTAATATCCAGGAGTGCTCCCTTTTCAAGCCAGACATAACTCTTCTATATATGTTTCAGAAGCTTCTATCTCTATTCTAACTCTTCTATCAAAAAAGAGACTGACAAATAAATTATTTGAAATGAGAAATAACCATGTTGCTCTTTTGCATAATTTAGTTCGTGCAGCCACTTCAAACTAAGCAATGACCCTATTTTTTATGCTAAACATTATGCTTTGAAGCTAACCTAAAAGGGACGGTTCCCTGTCCTCCACCTCAAAGCATTCTCCTCTTGATATATTAAATATATGTTGCAATTATGCACAGTAATTAAAGGGGGTACCTAATATTCCAAGGCTGTTTTCAGTTAAATAAGGATCTAGAAGAAATCTTTCCAGGTGCCTTCCCAGGGCTTTATTTAGTGTGTAATTAGGTTTGCTGTCAAAAATGTTGGTTGTATTTAAACACCATATAAACAGAAGGTAAAGAGCATTTCCAAAAACAAAATATAAAGTGTAATAAATCTCTGTAGAGGCGTTTCAAATTGAGAAACCTTATTAAGAGAGGAAATGATTTTGGTGAGTTATCAAAAAGAATCGCACAGGCCACGTGTCAAAAGGTCCTTATACAAGCCTACTTTCAAGGTGATATCTCATCCTATACCTCCTTTCAACATAAATGGATTTTATGAAGTCTTTTTGACTTGTTGGGTCCTTGTTGATATCTCACAAAATTATTTGCTTCGTTGGTGTGTTTTTTCATTTGAAGTGCCTCTACCGAAATTCATTGTGCTTTATGTTTTGTTTTTGGAAATGCTATTCACCTTCTGTTTTTATGATTTTTTGGTTGGATGAAGGTGTGTTTTACCACTTTTTGATTTTTTTTCTGTTTTTATATTGTTTTAAGTGTTTGTATTTTAAAGTCTTTTTTTTAAATAATCAGCAATGACTGATATTTGTTCAATATAAATAGATGTAGGGCAGCACCGCTAATGTGTGAAATCATTGTAAGCTGCTTAGCTAATGTTCTCTTTATATCAGCTAATTTCTCAGCTTGCATAAGGAAACTGGCTGAGTGATCCAAGAGACAAGTGCCTGGGTCAACTGGGGATACTGTGGAGGAAATGTTCATAGCCCCCAAAGAAGGTGGGGGGTGGGATGCTGGTTAAGGGTGGCACCTTGTGGCTGAATCTAGGACCCTTGTTTACAGGGTTCCAGAAGGAGCTCTGATACACGGCCCCCCAGTCAAGGACTGTCAGTGCAATGACTAGACTCGGGATAGGGGATATAAACAATGGGAAAAAATTAAAAATTCCCTGGTAATTGCAAAAGAAGTTTATGGTGCAGAATCCCAGCACTGATTGGAGCTGAAAACAAAGAACAGGACCGGACCACCAAAAAAAAAGACAAAAATAAAAGGGGAAAAGGGCATGATAAATTGCATACACTCCTGAACTCATCTTACTAACAAATTTGTAAAGGCTGTCAGATTCCCAGAGACCTGAAATAATAAGTTTTCCTCTGGTAACTTAATTTTCTGGACAGGCCAAGGGAAGAAACTCCAAACTCATATAAACCTGGATCACTGTAATCGTGCAGATGAATGTGACTGGTCCAAGCTTAGCTGAGCATGTTCCATGTATATAGTGTTGGTTGGTGATGCATAATTACAAATTCATAAGAACATAAGATATGCCATACTGGGTCAGACCAAGGTCCATCAAGCCCAGTATCCTGTTTCCAACAGTGGCCAATCTAGGTCATACGTACCTAGCAGTTTCCCCAAAAGACACAGGTTCCGCAATGCTTGTACTGGGTCAAACATTGATATCCTGGGTCCCTTCTTAATAATGGTTTATGGACCTTTCCTCCAGGAACTTATCCAAACCTTTTTTAAACCCAGCTACACTAACAGCCTTTACTACATCCTCCGGTAACAAATTCCAGAGTTTGATTACACGTTGAGTGAAAAAATATTTTCTTTTATTAGTCTTAAATAGTTTACCCTGTAGCTTCATTGCATGTCCCCTAGTCTTTCTAATCTCCAGGAACAAGCAGTAATGAGTCTTCACATATGGGTATCGTCGGTACCGACGGAGCCCTGTGCGGGAACGCTCCCCAGCGTCCAAAAGAAAGCTTTTGGGAGCATCCCACAATGCCTGCGCGCTGCATTCCCGCCTTTCCTAACTGCCTCTCTCCAGTTCTTCTTTTCCGCAGAGCCAGTAGGTCGTGTTTCCTGTCACCGCTTAAGAATTTCTTATTTTCTTTTATTTTTCTTTAGTCGCGTGTCTGCCTTCTCGATTCCGGACCGGTACCACCGGTCTTTTTTCTTTCTTTTAAAAAAAAAGAAAAGAAAACTACTCTTTTCAGTGCATTTTTTCTTCTGGGGCCTTAGGCCTACAGATATATTTTTCCTCATGGAAAAACCCGCCTCTGGGTTTAAAAAGTGCACGAAGTCCAGTAGCACTATTTCTGTCACTGACACCCATGACTGGTGTCTAAAATGTTTAGGTCCTGAGTCCGACCACTCCATTGCGGATTGTGAGTCCTGTTTCATGATGTCTAAGAGAGGGTTACAAAATCGGGCAGCCAAGCTCAGTACCCTGTTTCCCTCCGATGCAGCTTCTGTGGCATCGACGTCTTCCAGGCCTTTTTCTTCATCCCATGGATCTCAGGTAACCAAACTTAAATCTGGCCGGTCCTCAAAGAGTTCATCTGCCTCTAAGTATCGAGATGCCCCCGAGCTTACTCTTGAGGAATCCACACCGGCAAAATTACCCCGTCGGGAGGCTCCGGCTTCCAGAGCTCTACCTATGGGGTCACAGGTTGACATCGATGGCTCGGCCTCAACCGATCACCTGTTACAATGTTCTGGGGTACCGGCGGTTACCACCGGTACCAACATATAGACATTGGTGGCATCAATGGATCATAATATTCTGACCATGCAGTGTGCCATCACGGCATTATTCATACAAGCTGCGACGCCTACGGTACTGCAACAAACCCCATTGTCGGTACTGGTACCGATTCCGGTACCGGATCCAAAATCGGTTCTGATACCGGTACCGCTTGCATCGACATCAGCATCGACGGCAGCGGTACGCTATCCAGTGATGCCCATCAGTACCGACTTGGTACCGATTACTCCCGATGTCGATACCTCCCGGTATGCGTATCGGGCTCTGCGAGAGCATCCAGACAGTCGATACTTCGATTCCTCTGAAGACTCTGATACTTCAGAGGCCTCAATTGAAGCATCGGGGATCCTTCCTCAGGAACCCTCTTCTCCAAAAAGGAGAATGTCTCCTCCTGAAGACTTGTCTTTTCGGGACTTCATTAGGGAGGTGGCCAAAGGCCTGTCCATCTCAGTGACCTCTGAAACTGAGCCTAGAGCCAAAACATTAGATATCCTACAATATCCTAAGGCTCCTAAAGAGGCAGTCACCTTACCAATACATGAGATTCTTTATGATCACATGTTGGGCATATGGGAGACTCCTCTTTCCACTTCCCCTCATTCTAGAAGGTTGGACACCATGTATCATGTTCCTCCTTGTCCTGGGTTTCATAAGACTCAGCTTCCTCACCACTCCATTGTGGTAGAGTCTGCTATGAAAAAGATCAAGAGTACAAAAAGGCACTCCTCTGCTCCTCCAGGAAGAGAATGCAGAACCCTAGATGCCTTTGGCAGGAAAATCTTCCAGGCCAGTATGCTTGTAGCCAGAATCAACTCCTATAGTCTCTATATGGGGATGTTTCTAAAAGAAGTTACAGATCATCTGCAAACCTTATCTCCTTTTATGTCAGAAGATAAGAGAGAAGAATATATCACCTGGCTTAAACATGCACAGGATGTATCCAAGTTTTCCAACCGTGCAGCCTTTGACTCTTTTGAGGGTGCCAGTAGAGCCTCGGCTATTGCCATAGGTGCACGCAGAGTTGCTTGGTTGCAAGCCTCTGATTTGGAATCCTGGGTACAGGATGGTCTAGGTAACCTTCCTTGTACAGGGGAAAACCTGTTTGGAAAAGATTGGCAAGCAAAGGCCAACCAGATGGATGCTGAAAATTCTGCATTAGATAGACTTTCAAAGTCTACTACTGCTCCTTTTAAAAAGAGGTTGTTCAAAAAGGCATCTTTCCCAAAAAAAGGGAAATTTTCTTCTGGTTATGGTCAGGCCTCTTCTCAAGGTCGTTTTGCTACAAAGAGACAGCAACAACCAAAACAGGCCAAACCTCAGGCTGCGAGGACTGCTACGGCCCAACAGCCTCAGCCTCAGCCTCCTCAGGGCCTTTGACTTTCCACTAGAGAACTTAGCCTTTCTGGCTCTAGAACATCCAGAGCCTCTCACCATCCCAGGAAGGTTAGCTCACTTTGCTCCCAGATGGGAACAAATCACAGCAGAGCAATGGACCCTCTCCATCATACGGGATGGGTACAAGCTTCATTTCTTAAACCTTCCTCCTCACACCATGGTGAAACAGTTCAATTCTCCAACATCTCTCCTCAATCTTCTAGGTCAAGAGATTGCTACCCTTCTTGCCCAAGGGGAAATAGAAGAAGTACCCCTTCTTCAACAGGGCTCAGGGTTCTACTCCCCTATTTTCTCATTCCAAAGAAAACGGGGGGCTACAGACCCATATTAGATCTCAGAGAATTGAACAAGTTTCTGTGCAAGGAGAAATTCAAGATGACTTCTCTCGGAACTCTCCTTCCATACCTCCAGAGTCAGGACTGGCTTTGTTCTCTAGATCTCAAGGATGCGTACACCCATGTTCTCATCCATCCAACACACAGAAGGTTCCTTCGGTTCCTTTACCAAGGAAAGCACTACCAATACAAAGTGCTTCCTTTCAGTCTGGCCTCTGCTCCAAGAGTGTTCACAAAATGCATGGCAGTAGTAGCTGCCTTCCTGCGCACTCTAGGAATATTCGTATTCCCATATCTGGACGACTTCCCTGGCCTGCACAAGGCGTGTTCTTCAGTATCTGGGACTGGTAATCAACATTCCAAAATCCCATCTAACCCCTACTCAGTCTCTAGAGTTCATAGGGGCCTTACTGGATACCACAACTGCAAGGGCCTATCTCCCCAGGCCCGTTGCCTACGATTAGTGCAGTTAGCCTCCCAGATTCAGTTAAAATCCCATTTAACTGCTCGAGAGATGTTGCAACTCTTAGGCCACATGGCATCCACGGTACATGTGGTTCCTTATGCTCGCCTTCACATGAGGGCAGCTCAGTGGACTCTATCTTCCCAATGGACCCAGGCCTCAGGTTGCCTGTCAGACAAAATAGCAACCTCCAGTCGCCTCTTTTGGTCCTTCCACTGGTGGAAGTCCACTCAAAATCTGTTGCTGGGGTCCCCCTTTCAACAGGTGTTACCCCCAAGCAACCCTTACAACAGATGCCTCTCCAAAGGGTTGGGGAGCTCATCTACAAGATCTCTCCACCCAGGGCATCTGGTCTCCACAGGAGACATCTCTACATATCAACCTCTTGGAGCTCAGAGCAATCTTTCTAGCTCTCAGAGTCTTTCACTCCCTGCTCAGCTACAAGACAGTCCTCATCCACACGGACAACCAGGTAGCCATGTTCTACGTGAACAAGCAGGGAGGGACTGGCTCTCTGTCGCTTTGCAACGAAGCTCTGAGATTGTGGGCCTTTGCCAGAGAGCATCAAATCCATTTCATGGCAGTGTATCTTCCAGGGGTTCAAAACTCTTGGGCAGACAGTCTCAGTCGAGTTCTGCTTCCGCACGAATGGTCCCTCCATGGGGACCAGATAGCCAGGATTTTTCGGATTTGGGGTACCCCAGACATAGACCTGTTTGCAAGTCCGTGGAATGCCAAGCTTCCCCGGTTTTGTTCCAGGATTCCATGTCAGGGAGTTCAGGCCAGGGATGCCTTCCTCCTTCATTGGGGGCAAGACTTCCTCTATGCCTTTCCACCTATTCCCCTCATCCCCAAGACTCTGTTCAAGCTCCTGAGAGACAAGGGGTCTATGATCCTTATAGCACCACATTGGCCACGCCAAGTGTGGTACCCTCTACTTCTGCATCTCTCTCAAGCTCCCTCCCTAGACCTGGGGTCTGCTCCAGATCTCCTCTCCCAGGAGGAGGGAACCTTGTGGCATCCAAATCCTCAGTCTCTTCATCTCAGGGCCTGGTTGCTGAAGGCCTAGACCTTCAGGATTTACACCTTTCTCAGCAAGTGAAGGATATCCTTCATGCTTCCAGAAAGCCTTCCACCAGACGTTTATATGCTTTTAAATGGAAAAGGTTTTCCATTTGGTGTGCAGAGAAGGGTCTGTCAGACGGCTGCCTGGGTAAAGAATGTTCACAGTCTTGGCAAGTGCATATATCAATATGATTTGCAAGGGATTGTGGGAAATGCAGTCCATTCACACCAGACACAGCCACTCACAATAATTAGTTGTGCTTGAGGGTAAAGCTAATAAGATATTTATTTATGGGGTTATTTCTCCCAACACAGATATGCTTGGTAGCACATAAAACAGGATACTTGCTTTCAGTGTTAAACTTGGAAAAACAAAATCAGGAAAACAACAGTTGAACATGTCAGGCAATCAAAGCAAAAGAATAAAGACCTGGTTGGTAACAAACTGGTCTTTTCTGTAGGTTTTAGCTAATATTTTCTTAGCAGTGTTTCAAACAACAAGCAAAACCCACAAAGAAGGGAAAAACTGTTCTTTTCAGGTTAACTTCTTATATCTTCACACATAGACTCAGAAGTGATTCCCTCAGAGCTCAGAAGCAATTAGGTAAGGCTCAATTGCTAGCAGTTATCCAGCTGAAACCCCTTAGCTGGCTTGCTTTCTACTGCATGGCCCAAAATCCTACTCAGGAGCTTTTCTGAGTAGATTAAAGAGCAAGTTTGTATTTTTTTGTGATGGTTCCTGTACTTTGTAACAGTAAATTACCAAAGGAGTTTAGACAGAGAGCAATCCATATATTCACAGCCTGTATCTAAGACCGCTCCTTCCCCTTCTTCAACAATCATGGGTTCAATATCAGGGATTGGCACAGAGGAATTTCTCAGTGGAGCACTTTCAGGAGAATGCTTGTTTCCCTGCTGTCTTTCAAGGTTATAGCTAGGGCATAGATCAGTGTTCATACCTGAGCTTCCATTGCTGTTAGAGTTCCTCTCTAAATAGCCTGGCCAGTATGTAGTCCAGTTCTTATGTCCAGCCTTCCAATCCAGATCCCTGGACACTGGATCTCTCTTCACATACCTTCTGGCACGGGTCTTGGGGTCCCTTCCATGTGCCGCCGTCTCCCTCACAGGTACCGTCTGGAGATTCCTAGCCCTGCAGCACCATTCCTCTGGCTTTCCCCAGTCCAATGGTGTATGCTGGCCCTTGGAATGCCTTCCAGTATACGTACTGCTCTGGACTCCTTTAGACTTCCCAAAGGCTTTTCTCTTCTTTCTTCCAAAGGGTTTCTTGCCCTCTCTGTCCGTCCGGTTTGGCTTCTGCTTCTGATGATCCTCCCGATGATGAAGATGTCCAAGATGAGGATCTCCAAGCTGATCCTGAGGATGAGGATCTCCCAGATGAAACTGAGGATGAGGATAATTCTCTGTAGAATAAACTCTAGCTTTATTCTGCTTAGATGAGTGCTCCACCCTAGCACAGCGCAGCTGTGCTGAATCAGGCCCTGCCCTTTGAGATGAGTGCTTGGGGATTACCTCATAGCCCTCCTGATTGAACACACGTTTCCTCACTTCAGCTCCTCTAATGGCTGTTGGAAACCTGGTGCATTCTGGGACTGGTAGTCTTTTATGGGAAAATTCTGTTTTCTTATTTCTACCAGAACTGACAGGTTGCTTGTTCAGAGTCACTTCACCTTTTCTATAGCTCCTTCCTGAGCTATGATAAGCTTACTTATCACAGGTCTCAACCCTCTTGCAATACCTTTGAATTCTTTACTAGACTATTTGCTGCATTTATCCCATGCAGGCCTTAAAACAAATTCAATCAGGGTCCATTTGAGTGCTATTGCAGCATCCCTTAAGCCTCTCAATGGACATCCTATTTCCTCTCATCCTCTTACAGAAAGATTCATGAGAGGCCTTCTTTTGACTAAACCTCCCATTAGACCACCTCCAGTGGCATGGGACTTGAATCTGGTTCTTGGCCAGCTTATGAAGCCACCCTTTGAACCCTTAGCCACTACCTCCTTGAAATTCCTTTCCTGGAAGGTTATTTTTCTCATTGCAGTCACCTCAGCTCGCCGTATCAGTGAGTTGCAAGCTTTAGTGGCTAATCCTCCTTATACAAGGTTCCATCATGACAAGGTAGTCCTCAGAACTAATCCACACTTTATGCCTAAAGTGGTCTCACCTTTTCATCTGAACCAGGAGGTGTTTTTACCTGTCTTTTTTCCAGGACCTCATGCATTAAGTGCAGAGAGGAATCTTCATACCTTGGATTGTAAAAGAGCACTCGCTTTCTACTTACAAAGGACACAGCAACATAGAAAAGTCCTCTCAACTTTTTGTTGCTTTTGATCCTTCTCATTTAGGACTTCCAGTCTCTAAGAGAACTCTGTCCAATTGGATTGCTCAGTGTATTTCCTTCGCCTACCAGAGTAAGAACCTTTCTCTGGAGGGCCATGTCACAGCTCACAATGTGAGGGCCATGGCAACCTGTATGGCTCATCTAAACTCTGTGTCCATCGACCAAATCTGTCGAGCGGCCACCTGGGCATCGGTTCATACCTTCACAGCCCATTACTGCTTGGACAAGGACTCCCGCCGGGATGCCTTGTTTGGTCAGGCTGTTCTCAAACACCTGTTCCATACCTAATCAACTCCTACCCTCCATCCCTGACTGGATGCCTGAGATTCATGGGTGGAAGTGGAGCCATTCCCAGGGACTCACAATCTGGGTGATCTCCCAGGCATCTCTAGCTGGGGAGTCCCCATATGTGAAGACTCATTCCTGCTTGTTCCTGGAGATAGCACAGTTACTTACCTGTAACAGGTGATCTCTGGGAACAGCAGGAATAAGTCTTCACAACCCACCCACCTCCCCTAGGAGTTGTATCTCTCTATCTATCTTTCCTTTCCTCTCTCTCTCTCTTTGTCTCAGCTTTAAAACTCGAACTGGAGAGAGGCAGTTAGGAAAGGCGGGAAGGCAGCGCGCAGGCGCTGTGGGATGCTCCCAAAAGCTTTCTTTTGGATGCTGGGGAGCGTTCCCGCGCAGGGCTCCGTCGGTACCGACGATACCCATATGTGAAGACTTATTCCTGCTGTTCCCAGAGATCACCCGTTACAGGTAAGTAACTGTGCTTATTCTGATAACGTAAACAATCGATCTACGTTTATCCGTTCCACTCCGTTCATTCATTTATAGACTTCTATCATATCTCCCCTCAGCCGTCTCTTTTCCAGATTAAAGAGCCCTAACTTTTTAGCCTTTCTTCATAGGAGTATCCTTCCATCCCCTTTACCATTTTGGTGTCTCTTCTCTGAACCTTTTCTAATAACGCTATATCCTTTTTAAGATACGGCAACCAAAATTGCACACAATATTCAAGGTGCGGTCTCACCATGGAACGGTATAGAGGCATTATAATATCTTTTGTTTTATTTTCCATTCCTTTCCTTATGATACCTAGCATTCTATTTGCTCTCTTGGCTGCCGCTGCACACTGGGCCGAGGGTTTTAACATGCTATCCACAATGGTGCCTAAATCTTTTTCCTGGGTGGTGGTTCCTAATGTGGAACCTTGCATTGTGTAACCATAGTTTGGGTTGTTCCCTAGGTGCATAACTTTGCACTTGTCCACATTAAATTTCATCTGCCATTTTGGTGCCCAGTCTTCCAATTTATCAAGATCCTCTTGCAATTTTCCACAATCCTCTTGGGTTTTAACAACTTTAAATAGTTTTGTGTCATCTGCAAATTTGATAACCTCACTCGTTATTCCACTTTCCAGGTCATTTATGAATATGTCAAAAAGCAGTGGACCCAGCACAGATCCCTGCGGTACACCACTATTCACCTTTCTCCATTGGGAAAATTGGCCATTTAGCCCGACCCTCTGCTTTCTATCTTTTAACCAGTTCCTGATCCACAGTAGTACACTGCCTCCTATCGCATGACTCTCTAGTTTTGCCAAAAGTCTCTGATGAGGGACCTTGTCAAAGGCTTTCTGAAAGTCCAGATACACAATATCAACCGACTCACCTTTGTCCACCTGTTTATTCACTCCTTCAAAAAAACATAACAGATTAGTAAGACAAGATCTTCCTTGTCTAAAGCCATGTTGGCTGTCTCCCATTAGGCCATGACTATCTACATGCTGAGTAATTTTATTCTTTATGATGGTTTCTACCATTTTTCCCGGTACTGACGTGTGAGGCTCACCGGTCTGTAGTTTCCCGGATCACCCCTCGAACCCTTTTTAAAAATTGGTGTTACATTGGCGATCCGCCAATCTTCAGGTATTAGAGATGATTTTAATGATAGTTCACAGATTACTAATAGCAGGTCTGCAATCTCATATTTCAGTTCTTTCAACACCCTTGGATGTATACCATCCGGCCCAGGTTTTTTGCTACTCTTCAGTTTATCTAATAGTTGTAATACATCTTCCCGATGTATCGATATTTCCTTCAATTCTTCCGCACCTTTAAATACTACTTCAGTCATGGGTAATATCCCTACATCTTCCTCAGTAAAGACCGAAGCAAAGAATTCATTCAGTCTCTCCGCTATTGCCTTGTCGCCTCTTAGTGCCCCTTTAACGCCTCTATCATCTAATGGTCAAACTGACACTCTCACAGGTTTTTTTCTACGAATGTACTTGAAAAAATCTTTATTTCGCGTTTTTGCTTCCGCAGCAAGCTTCTTCTCAAATTCTCCCTTTGCCTTCTTTATCAATGCCTTGCATTTGACCTGCCATGTTTGTGCTTTTTCCAGGTTTCATCGTTTGGCTCTTTTTTCCATTTCCTGAAAGATGCTTTTTTGGCAACAACAGCCTCTCTGACCTCACCTTTAAACCATGCTGGCAGTTTTTTGGACTTCCTTCCACTTTTCTTAAAGCGTGGAATACAGCTGTTCTGGGCTTCCAAGATAGTACTTTTCAAGAACACCCAAGCTTGATGTCAGTCTCTAACCTTTACAACTGCTCCTTTTAGTTTTTCCTTAACTATTTTCCTCATTTTATCATAGTCTCCCTTTTGAAAGTTAAAAGGTAGTACTGTGGATTTCCTTACTATCCCTCCTCCACTAATTAAATCAAAGGCGATCATGCTATGATCACTATTGCCAAGTGGCCCCAACACCCTTATCTCTTGCACTAGATCTGCTGTTCCACTAAGGACTAGGTCTAATATGGCTTCCCCTCTGGTCGGTTCATGAACCAGCTGCTCCAAGAAGCAGTCATTTTTGTCATCTAGGAACTTTATCTCCCTAGCATGTCCTGCCGTGACACTGACCCAGTCAATACCGGGGTAATTGAAATCACCCATTATTATTACCGCGCTGTAACTTTTGTTAGCTTCCTTGATTTCTTTGAGCATTTCATCATCCATTTGTTCATTCTGGCCAGGAGGTCGATAGTACACTCCCACTGCCATCACCTTCCCCTTTTTACATAGAATTTCAATCCATAGAGATTCTACAGCAAATTTTTTTTCCTGCAAAACTTTAATCCTTTCTGACTCAATGCCCTCTCTAACATAGAGCGCAACCCCTCCATCAATTTGATCAGCTCTATCATTACGATATAGTTTGTACCCAGGTATCACAGTGTCCCACTGGTTTTCCTCCTTCCACCATGTCTCTGATATTCCAATCACATCTAACCTCTCATTTAGTGCTATATATTCTAACTCTCCCATCTTATTTTTTAGACTTCTAGCATTTGCATACAAGCATTTTAGAGACTTTTTTTATTCATATTAATTTGGCTATTGGTAGACATGGGTAATTTGGGATCTTTAAGCTGTGTCTGCTCCATACTCGAGGGCATTTGGGCTACTTTACTCTTTTTTGGAACATCTCTGCTTTTGGTAGTATCCTTCAAGGATACATTCTTCCGAACCATGCGCTCTTGGGCGACTGTCGGCTTTCCCCTATTATCTAGTTTAAAAGCCGCTCTGTCTCCTTTTTAAAGGTTAATGCCAGCAGCCTGGTTCCATCCCAGTTAAGGTGAAGCCCATCCCTTCGGAAGAGTCCCTCCTTTCCCCAGAATGTACCCCAGTTCCTAACAAATCCAAACCCCTCATCTCTGCACCATTGTCTCATCCACGCATTGAGACTCCAGAGCTCTGCCTGCCTTTTGGGTCCTGCACGTTGTCAGACGGGTGCCTGGGTGAGAATGTTCACAGTCTTGGCAAAGGCATATATCAATATGATTTGCAAGGGATTGTGGGAAATGCAGTCCATTCACACCAGACACAGCCGCTCACAATAATTAGTTGTGCTTGAGTGTAAAGCCAATAAGATATTTATTTATGGGGTTATTTCTCCCAACACAGATATGCTTGGTAGCACATAAAACAGGATACTTGCTTTCAGTGTTAAACTTAGAAAAACAAAATCAGGAAAACAACAGTTGAACTTGTCAGGCAATCAAAGCAAAAGAATAAAGACCTGGTTGGTAACAAACTGGTCTTTTTTGTAGGCTCTGGCTAATATTTTCTTAGCAGTGCTTTAATCAACAAACAAAACCCACAAAGTAGGGAAAAACTGTTCTCTTCAGGTTAACTTCTTATATCTTCACACATAGACTCAGAAGTGATTTCCTCTGAGCTCACAAGCAATTAGGTAAGGCTCAATTGCTAGCAGTTACCCAGCTGAAACCCCTTAGCTGGCTTGCTTTCTACTGCGTGGCTCAAATCCTACTCAGGAGCTTTTCCGAGTAGATTAAAGAACAAGTTTGTATTTCTTTGTGATGGTTGTTGTACTTTGTAACAGTAAATTACCAAAGGAGTTTAGAGAGAGAGCAATCCATGTATTCACAGCCTGTATCTACCACCTCTCCCCCTTCTTCAACAATCATGGGTTCAATATCATGGATTGGCACAGAGGAATTTCTCAATGGAACACTCTCAGGAGAATACTTGTTTCCCTGCTGTCTTTCAAGGATATAGCTAGGGCATAGATCAGTGTTCATACCTGAGCTTCCATTGCTGTTAGAGTTCCTCTCTGAATAGCCTGGCCAGTATGTAGTCCAGTTTCTATGTCCAGCCTTCCAATCCAGATCCCTGGACACTGGGTCTCTCTTCACATACCTTCTGGCACGGGTCCTAGGGTCCCTTCCAAGTGCAGCTGTCTCCCTCACAGGTACTGTCTGGAGATGCCTAGCTGTGCAGCACCACTCCTCTGGTTTTCCCCAGTCCAATGGTGTATGCTGGCCTTTTGAATGTCTCCCGGTATACGTACTGCTCTGGACTCCTTTAGACCTCCCAAATGCTTTTCTCTTCTTTCTTCCAAAGGTTTCTTGCCCTCTCTGTCCGTTCGCTCTGGCTTCTGCTTCTGATGATCTTCCAGATGATGAAGCTGTCCAAGATCATGAAGATATCCAAGCTGATTCTGAGGATCTCCCAGATGAAACTGAGGATGATTCTCTGTAGAATAAACTCTACCTTTATTCTGCTTAGATGAGTGCTCCACCCTAGCACAGCACAGCTGTGCTGAATCAGGCCCTGCCCTTTGAGATGAGTGCTTGGGGATTACCTCATAGCCCTCCTGATTGAACACACGTTTCCTCACTTCAGCTCATCTAATGGCTGTTGGAAACCTGGTGCATTCTGGGACTGGTAGTCTTTTATGGAAAAATTCTGTTTTCTTATTTCTACCAGAACTGACAGGTTGCTTGTTCAGAGTCACTTCACCTTTTCTATAGCTCCTTCCTGAACTATGATAAGCTTCCTTATCACAGCGTGGAATGGGAAGCATTTCAGAGAACGCTACCCTGGAAGTTCTGGATTTCAACTTCCTACCTAAAAGCCTAAATTTAGCCTCCAGAACCTCCCTACCACATTTTCCTATGTCATTGGTACCGACATGTACCAAGACAGCAGACTCCTCCCCAGCACTATCTAAGACCTTATCTAGGTGGCGTGTGAGGTCCGCTACCTTCGCACCTGGCAGGTGTGTTATCAGGCGATCCTCACGTCCACCAGCCACCCAGCTATCTACATGCCTAATGATCGAATCACCAACTATAACGGCTGTCCTAACCCTTCCCTCATGGGCACATGGCCCTGGAGAAACTTCCTCGGTGCGAGAGGGTTTTACATCACCTGGAGGAAAAGTTCTAGTTAGAGGATCACTTCCTGCCACACCAGGGTGATGCTCTCCTGTCACGTGACCTCTCTCCTCCATGGCAACAGGGATGCTGCCAGGCTGGAGGTGGGACTTCAGGACTATATCCCTGTAGGTCTCGTCTATGTACCTCTCTGTCTTTCTTATGCTTTCCAAGTCTGCTACTCTAGCCTCTAGAGAACGGACTCGTTCCCTGAGAGCAAAGAGCTCCTTGCACCTAGTGCACATGTAAGACCTCTCACCAACTGGGAGAAAATCATACATGTGACACTCAATGCAAAAGACTGGAAAGCCCCCATCCCGCTGCTGGACTGCTGTCTGCATCTTAGTTTTAAGTTTTTGTTTAGATCTTTAAGTTCTTTACTTACTAAGGGTTGCTATTGATATTTATACCAATAAAACTGTACCTGATACGTTTAATATACCTTGTTTACCTGAAGCTTAATTAATCTCAGATCCTTAGTGTATGACTGATTTGGGTAACGAGCTTCACCTGAGAGCTCCTCCTGTCTTTTAAGATGTGTAAGTACCTATAAAGCTACGATTATCCCAGGGGTGGTTGGGTGTGGGGAGGGAGGGAGGGAAATAACACTTATTAAAAGAGGGCTGCTACACAGTACCCTGTCCCATGCTGCTGAGGTAAGCTGTATTCTTATTTGATTTAAATTATAGCTCTTTGCTGCTGCTAGGCTCTAACTTATGAAATTTAAACTACAAGCTCTCTGGTGGGCTCTAAATTTAACCAGAAAGCTCTCTTCTGTGTTTTAAATTTAAACTAAAAGTACTTTGCTGATACTAGGCCCTGAGTGACTATTAAATTAAAACTAGAAGCTCTCTGCTGGGTATGAAATGTAACCAGAAAGTTCTCTTCTGTGTTTTAAATTTAAACTAAAAGTACTTTGCTGATACTAGGCCCTGAGTGACTATTAAATTAAAACTAGAAGCTCTCTGCTGGGTATGAAATGTAACCAGAAAGTTCTCTTCTGTGTTTTAAATTTAAACTAAAAGTACTTTGCTGATACTAGGCCCTGAGTGACTATTAAATTAAAACTAAAAGCTCTCTGCTGGGTATGAAATGTAACCAGAAAGTTCTCTTCTGTGTTTTAAATTTAAACTTAAAGTGCTGCTACTAGGCCCTGACTGATTTAACAAAAAATAGTTGGTTCACAGATTAAATAGCTTTAATAGAAAGAATTCCTTTCAGAAAATTTCCAGAAGTACATACTCACAATTGCAGATCTCTCTCCAGAAGTAACAGTCCCCTTTTCTAGTCCTTCAAATATTCATGATCATCCTGTAGAAATTTCAAGATGAAATCCTTTAGTGATTTTCCCATTTATTTATTTATTTATTTAACACACATTTATATACCGCATCTTCCAGAGTTCAGTTGCGGTTTACAATAAACAACAATCAACAAATATCATTTCATTTTAGAAACAAAAACTGCTGCTGATATTAATGAAACCACCTTCTGGTCCTTCTTCTAACCCACCCTCCACCCTTCCCAGACATCACTTACCCTTCCCATGGAGGTCTCTCGCCATAGTTGAAATGAAGTAGGCGTCATATCCCATCATTTCTGTTCCACTGAGTACTGTTTTTAAAATTGCACCAGACACCCTGAGTCTAGCATCATTTTGTTATATTGCAGTATGCTGTATCGTGGCCAGAAAGCAAAATGGTTCTGGCTACGACACAAAACTACTTAAAGTTGTTAAAACCCAAGTGGATTGTGGAAAATTGCAAGAGGATCTTGATAAATTGGAAGACTGGGCATCAAAATGGCAGATGAAATTTAATGTGGACAAGTGCAAAGTTATGCACCTAGGGAAGAACAACCCAAACTATGGTTACACGATGCAAGGTTCCACATTAGGAACCACCACCCAGGAAAAAGATTTAGGCGTCATTGTGGATAACATGTTAAAATCCTCCACCCAGTGTGCAGCGGCGGCCAAGAGAGCAAATAGAATGCTAGGTATCATAAGGAAAGGAATGGAAAATAAAACAAAAGATATTATAATGCCTCTATATCGTTCCATGGTTAGACCACACCTTGAATATTGTGTGCAATTCTGGTCGCCGTATCTTAAAAAGGATATAGCATTATTAGAAAAGGTTCCGAGAAGAACCACCAAAATGGTAAAGGGGATGGAAGAATACTCCTATGAAGAAAGGCTAAAAAGGTTAGGGCTCTTTAACCTGGAAAAGAGACAGCTGAGGGGAGATATGATAGAAGTCTATAAATTAATGAATAGAGTGGAACGGGTAAACGCAGATCGACTGTTTACGTTATCAGAATATAGAAAGACTAGGGGGCATGCAATGAAGCTACAGGGTAAACTATTTAAGACTAATAAAAGAAAATATTTATTCACTCAATGTGTAATTAAACTCTGGAATTTGTTACCGGAGGATGTAGTAAAGGCTGTTAGTGTAACTGGGTTTAAAAAAGGTTTGGACAAGTTCCTGGAGGAAAGGTCCATAAACCATTATTAAGAAGGGACCCAGGATATCAATGCTTGACCCAGTACAAGCATTGTGGAACCTGTGTCTTTTGGGGAAACTGCTAGGTACGTCTGACCTAGATTGGCCACTGTTGGAAACAGGATACTGGGCTTGATGGACCTTGGTCTGACCCAGTATGGCATATCTTATGTTCTTATGTAAGGATTGAAATTCCATGTGAAAAGGGGAAGGCGATGGTGGGGCAAGAGCAACTGGGGACTACTCCTGCTTTATTTCAACTATGCAGACGCTGCAGATGGGGTATAAGTAGCATCTAGAAATGGTAGGGAGGCATATGCACATCTGGAAGAATTTAGCCCCTAGTGCACACCCGCATGCATGCGTACATGCACACAGATACACATTCTCCACCCCTGACAGACATTGCCAGTACTGACACCACCATGACACACATTCACATATACATATCCCAAAGGTCACTGCCACAACACACACACACCCTGACATCAGCAGACACGGCCAATGAACACTCGTACCCAATCCATGACATACACTGCCGATACACGCATACCCTCTGATAGTCCACCCTCGCATCTCCATACTAATGCCATCCTTACAGTGAAGTTATGGGGATACTTTGCAGCATAGACGGGGAGAACCTGTTCCAGTGTGCCATAGAGCTGGGACTGGGGAGAGGATTCACTTTTCAGCAGAACACTGATCCTAAGCACAAAGCAAAAGCAACAACAGACTGGCTTCTCATGAAGAAAGTGAATGGCCTCATTAAAGCCCAGATCTGAATCCAAAAGAAAACCCCCTGCCGATGTGAAAGAGTTTAAGCTATTCTGCGGAGAAGACTAGACAAGACCTGCACCATCCCATTGTGCAGTTAGTAGATACTTACCCTAAACAGCTCATGACTGTTATTGCTGCAAAGGTACTGAGTTGAGACTTTTTGATCTCTTCGTCTTAATTACATTTTGAATATTTCCATAATTCTTTTTTTCATGTTGAAAATATAGAATACGTTGTGCAGGTTAGTGAAACAAGCTCTTATTTTAAAGCATTTCAAAGCATATTTTTAGCCTGGAGAATGTAAAAAATGTATATGGCGTGTGAAGAATTTTTCAAGGCACTAGGAGAGTAATTTTATAAGTTTGCCTCAGTTGGGAGGCCAAGTAGGTGCCTATTTTATAATGACACATGGATAGCTGTGTGCTTTTATAAAATACTACTATTACTACTACTTATCATTTATATAGCACTACAAGACATACACAGCGCTGTCCAGACACATGTAAAAGATGCTCCCTGCTCATCAGAGCTTACAATATCAACACAAAGCTGCTGAATCGCGGCTAAAATGCTGCTTTGTATTTAACATTGGCTGGGGAGCTGATGTAATGTATGCAGCTGAAGTACTCGTGTGGGTGTGTATTTTATAACCTATGTGCATGCTTTGTGAGCCCAAACATGCCTACACTCAGATCATGAACAAGTATGAGTCGTTTTGTCATAGCACATGTATGTGAGGGATAGTTTTATGTGGTAATTTATGTGCATACACTGGCATGTATGCCAGAAAAATCTTTATAAAATCATCTCCCATTAATTTATTTTGTAATGCTTATATACTGCTTTTCACTGGGTCAAAGTGGTGTGCATCCAAGTACGGTATATAGTTCCCTTGTCCCCTGAGGGCTCACAATCTGCTTTGTACCTGAGACAACAGAGGGTTAGGTGGCTTGCCCAAAGTTGCAAGGAGCACCGGTGGTACTAGAAATCCCAGCCTCCGGCCTGAAGTTGCTGTCCTCCAGTGGGATTTTGAACCCCTAGCCGCTCTAACCTGAGGCAACTTGCCCCATCCACTAGGCCTCTCTCCCTCCATCTGCAGATTTGAGCTTACTATGGCCAACTAAATAGCTGATGTGCTGTGACATGACTCTGACTGGGAATAGAAGCATAAAGGAGATAGGCATTATTTAAAATTAAATGTACTTACTTCACTGATGCTGATGAACTAAGTTGTCATAAGGACACAAAATTTGTCATATTGAGTCAGACCAAAGGTCTATCAAGCCCAAGATCTTTTTTATAGGAGTGGCCAGGCCACATGACAGGTATCTTGCTGGACCCCAGAAGGTAGACAGATTCTATGCTGCTTATCCCCGGGGTAAGCAGTGAATTTCCCCCTTCCACATTAATAATGGTTTATGGACCTTTCCTCCAGAAATTTGTCCAAACCTCTTTTAAACCCAACTACACTGACAGTTTCTACTACATCCTCTGGCAATGAATTCCAGAGCTTAAATACATATTGAATGAAAAAGAATTTTCTCCAATTAGTCGTACATGTGCTACTTTGTGGTTTCATTGCATGCTCCCTACTCTTTGTACTTTTTGAAAGAGTAAATAACCAATTCACATTTCCTTGTTCAACTCCACTCATTATTTTATAGACCTTTATCACATCTTTCAGCCATCTCTTTTCTAAGCTGAAGAGCCCTTAGCTTTTAAGCCTTTACTCATAGGGTATCCTTGCATCCCTTTTTTATCGTTTTGGTGGCTTCTCTCTTTACTTTTTCTAATTTTGCTGTATCATTTTTTGATGCAGTAATTAGAATTGCACATGGTACTCAAGGTGCAGTTACAACATGAAGTGATAAAGAGGCATTATGTTACTCTTTATTTTATTCTCTATTCTTTTTCTTATAATTCCCTGTATTCTATTAGCTTTCTTGGCCACGACTGCAAACTGGGCAGAGTGTTTCAATGTATTATACACAATGGCACTTAGATCCTTTTCCTTGGTGGTGACACTTACTGTGGAACCCTGCAGCATGTGGATATAGTTTGGGTTGTTCTTTTCTAAGGGCATAATTTTGCACTTGTCCATATTAAATTTCATTTGCTATTTGGATGTTCACTTTGCCAAATCCTCAAGGTCCTCTTGCAATTTTTCATAATCCTCTTGTGATTTAGCAACTTTGACTAATTTTGTGAGGTGTGAAAATTTGATCACCTCATTCATCGTTCCCATTTCCAGGTCATTTATAAATATGTTAAAAAGCAGTGGGTCCAGTCCCTATCCCTGAGGCATTCCACTATTCACCTTTCTCTGAGAAAATTGGCCTTTTAGCCCTACTCTCTGTTTTCTATCTTTTAATCAATCCCCAATCCATAATAGGGCACTGCCTCCTATCCCATGACTTTTTAATTTCCTCAAGATTATTTCATGAGGGACCTTAGCAAAGGCTTTCTGAAAATCTACATACATTATGCCATTAGACAATTGGATGATAGAGGGGTAAAAGAGGTGCTAAATGAGGACAAGACCATAGTGGAGAGACTGAATGAATTCTTTGCTTTGGTCTTTAATAAAGAAGATATAGGGAACTTGCACAAGCCTGAAATGGTATATAAAGGTGATATATTGGAAGAATTGAAAGCAATATCGATTAACCAGGAAAATGTATTACAACTATTTGATAAACTGAAGACTAGCAAATCACCTGGACCAGAAGGTATGCATCCAAGGGTGTTGAAAGAACTGAAATATGAGATTGCAGACCTACTATTATTAATCTGTGAAAATCATCATTAATGCCTGAAGATTGGAGGATGGCCAATGTAACACCAATTTTTAAAAAGGGTTCCAGGGGTGATCCGGGAAACCACAGCCCAGTAAGTATGACGTCAGTACCGGGCAAAATGGTAGAAACCATTATAAAGAATAAAATAACTGAACATGTCATACTGAGTCATGCTTTAATGGGAGAAAGCCAACATGGATTCAGCAAAGGAAAGTCTTGTCTTCCTAAGCTGTTATATTTTTTGAAGGTGTGAATAAATGGGTAGACAAAGGTGAGACGGCTGATATAGTGTATCTGGATTTTTAGAAAGCCTTTTACAGGGTCCCTCATGAGAGACTCTTGGTGAAATATAAAAAAAAAACAACAAAAAAAAGATTATTAAAAAAAAGTCATGGGATTGGAGGCAGTGTAAAGATAGGAAGCAGAAGATAGGGCTAAATGGTCAATTTTCCCAATGGAGAAAGGTGAATAATGGAGTACCCCAGGGATCTGTGCTGGGCCCACCGCTTTTTAACGTATTCATAAATGACCTGGAAATGGGAATAACGCGTGAGGTGATCAACTTTGCAGATGATACAAAATTATTTAAAGTTGTTAAAACACAAGAGGATTGTGAAAAATTGCAAGAGGACTTGATAAATTGGAAGACAGATGTCCAAATAGCAGATGAAATTTAATGTGGACAAGTACAAAGTTATGCACCTAGGAAAGTACAACCCAAACTTTGGTGACACTATGTAAGGTACCACCTTAGAAACCATCACCCATGAAAAAGATTTATATCTTAAAAAGTATATAGCAGAATTAGAAAAGGCACAGAGAAGAGCAACAAAAATGGTAAAGGGAATGGAAGGATACCCCTATGAGGATAAGTTTAAAAGGTTAGGGCTCTTCAACTTGGAAAAGAGACGATTGAGGGGAGATATGATAGAGGTCTATAAATTAATGAATGGAGTGGAACGGATAAATATTGATCAGTTGTTTACGCCATCAAAAAGTAGAAAGACTAGATGACAAGCAGTGGAGCTACAGTGTAACACATTAAGACTAAAGAAAATATTTTTTCACTCAACCCGTAATAAAACTCTGGAATTCATTACCGGAGGATGTAGTAAAAGCTGTTAGTGTAGCTGGGTTTAAAAAAGGTTTGGACAAGTTCCTGGAGGAAAGGTCCATAAACCATTGTTGAAAGGACTTGGGAAATAAACTGCTTACCCTTGGATGAGCTTTGTGGAGCCTGTGTGCCTTTTTGGGAACCTGCCAGCTTGTGACCTGGATTAGCCACTGTTGGAAACAAGATACTGAGCTTGACGGACCTTGGTCTGACCCAGTATGGTATATCTTATGTTCTTATGTCCACCATATCACTGTTTGTTCACACCTTCAAAAATGTAACAAATTGCTGAGGTAGGACTTAAGAACGTAAGACATGCCATACTGGGTCAGACCTAGGGTGCATAAGGCCCAGTATCCTGTTTCTAACAGTGGCCAATCCAAGTCACAAGTGCCTGTCAGGCTCCCAAAAGGTACACAGATTCCATGCTGCTTGTAAGCAGTGGATTTCTCTGGTAATTTTTAGTAATGGTTTATGGACTATTCCTCCAGGACCTTGTCCAAACCTCTTTTAAATTCAGCTACACTAACAGCTTTTACTGCATCCTCTAGTAATGAATTCCAGTGTTTGATTACGTGTAGAGTGAAAAAAATATTTTCTCCGATTAGTCTTAAAGGTGCTAAATCTATGTTGGCTTTTCCCCATTAAACCATAACTGTCTAGGTCTATAAAGTTTGTCTAGGTATATGAAGCTTGTAAAAATTCATAGTAAAGTTTCTTGGCTGCAGAAATAAATAGTAAGCAAAGCCTACCCTATCCAGTTATGTAACTACTATTAAATGAGCTATGTTATTTTCCAGTGAGTTTATTTCTGGGTTCAACTGGAAGTTTCTCTTTGCAATATAATTCTTGTGCTTTCACAAAAATAGCACTATTCCTCAGTAATACGTACCTTTTTTTAAGGTATTGATATGTCATGCTAGTCAATAGCTACTGCACATAGACATTCAAGAGATCTGGATTCTGTTCTTAAATCTGGCTTCTGCTTCTATGCACCAAAAAATTTAAAATTATACAAAAGTAATTGCACATTTTTAGCATAATATGTTAATTAAGCATTATACATCCTCCTTTAGGGACACAGTGCATGTGTCCACTCCAAGAAGATGGATGTATATCTGTTGCATTGAATCCGGGGGTATTGTGGGGGTGTTCAGCATCCCTACAACAGCATGCATACAATGTATGTAGGTTGCTTCAGAGATGAGGATTGTACATAGGGCTGCCTGCTAGCTCCAAGCCCTCCTGACAGTATTGATCTATTCCTGGGTTTACCCCATTGCATGCAGGGATATGTAGCTCTGATTTCCCAAGTGTATCAATTTAATTTAATAGCATTTACATTCTGATTTTTTTTTCTCTCATTACCTTTCCTCTCTTCTCTCTCCTTACACCCCTCCTCGTGAACTCCACTCCTCCTCTGGCTTTCTTCTCTCTATGACCTTTTTTTCTGCAAACTTCTTTCTATGCCCTTTTCTTCTGCAAACTCCAGACTTCAATCTTTTCACCTTGCTGCTCCTTATGCATGGAACAAACTTCCTCTAGCTTTATGTCAAGTCTCTTCTCTCCCCCTCTTCAAATCCATGCTAAAGGCCACATGTGGATCCTAATCCCTTGTTCTCCTTGTGTCTCCTTCCTTCTTTGAACCCTCTTTTTTCTCTTGTATTGTTCTGTCAGTCTTGATTAAATTGTAAGCTCTATGAGCAGGTACGGTCTTCTTTATATGTTTGTACAACACCGTGAATGCCTTGAAGCGCTATAGAAATGATTAATAGTAGTAGTAGTAGTAATCTTACAAGTTAATGACAAATTATAACAAACTGCAATCAGGTAAAACCAGGACTAAATCAACTCTATTGGGTGAAACTGGAGCCTGGTGGCAACCAAATGAGTACAGTTTGTGTACGTCAACATTATTGGCACCCTTGCAGTTCAACTCCTTAACGTCCTAAAAAACAAAAGTGGCCAGTGAAATGGCTATGGACTATATTTGCGCACATATTTGACACAGAAAATAATCAAATAAAATAAGACCAATTAAAAAAGGAATTAGTAGGCATGGTGGTTTCAGCCCGCACCATATGCCTTGCACTAAACATAGAAGGACTTCTTGGGTGGAGGACAATGACCCAAAACATACATTCAAAAGTACAAAATAATGGTTAAAAAGAAAGAAATGGATTGTTTTAAACTGGCCAGCAATGAGTCCTGACCTCAATCTGATCGAGAACCTTTGGAAAGAGCTGAAATCTGTCATTGCTAAAAGGAATCCTGGAAACATTCATGAGCTGGAACAAATCACACTTGCAGAGTGGGTGAAACTACCAGCAGAAAGATGTCTGAAACTTATAGATGACTACAAGAAACGTTTGGAGGCAGTCATCACTATCAAGGATTGTGCAAACATGTATTAGTGAAGGGTGCCATTAATCCTGTCCAGGACATATTTTGTTTTTTCTCAGAAATGACTACATCTGTGTTGCAGAGACATCTTTTTTTTTGTTGTTGGATACCTTTGAACATACTACTAAAGTATTATGATGACATACAATTGGAATATTTCCCATTACTGTATTTCTTAAGATATTGTACACAACATACCTAAAATGCAAGGGTGCCAATAATGTTGACCACAATGGTATGTGTATTGTTACAGCAATGATGGAAGCAGTGTGTGTATGTTGCTATAGAAATGGGGGGGGGGGGGGCTGTTGTGTGTATGTACAGTATGTTGCTGCAGAGGTGGGAGGTGCAGTGTGTGTGTGAGGATGCACAGGCAAGGGTGTTCCCTGACCTGAGGGCTCTCCCTCTGTCTTCTCTCTGACCCCATGCTCTCACTATTGTCATGGCTCTCCTCCACCTCCCTTCCCATCAGGCACCACTCCTCACTCCCTTTGGGCCCTCCTTTATTTTGTCAGAACTCCTTCCTCACCACTTTCCCATCAGCTACCCTCTGCCTTCTAGTTCCCATCCTCACCCATTCCATCAGCCGCCCTCTCCTTCCTAATACTCCATCAGAGAACTTCCTTCTCCTGCATGAGGCATCCTGTTTCCTATCCCTTCCTCCTCAGGTCCCCTTTGGGATGCCCCCCTATCTCCTTTCTCCATCAGGTCTCTTCTCTGCATCAGGCACTCCCTGTCTCCCCACTTCCCATTAGATCTCCCTTCTCCTCCCTCCTTATCAGTACCCTCTTCCACTTTCCACCTCTCCACTAAGGACCCCTTGTTGTTATCATGGGTCCCCTTGACCTTTCTGTTCTCGACAACCTGTGTTTCCCTTCTGCACCCTCTAATGCAGGCCAGCAGGCTCTGCTTCTCTGAGCTCCTCCTACCATTGATGCACTCCAACTAAGGGGGAGATCCCAGGAAGAAAGTTTTGACCAGGAACTGCTCGATGCTGAAGAGGGATGCGATGGATTTTCAACACATACTTGTAGGCCAGCTGGTTTCCCCGACTCGGGGTGCTCCACAGGCAAGCAGGCTCTGCAGCAATCCCTTGTGTCGCCATATCCCCATTCCTGCTGGCATCACAGACAGGAACAGGCAGCAGCTGGATTGGCTGAGGCTGATTGCCACTTATGATGTACCTGCTATGACGAGCTGCACTGTCTGGTCTAGGGCTGTGCACAGGGCAAAACATTTTCAGTTTATTTATTTGGCCTTTTTCCCGAGGTTTTTTTTCCAGCTTGTTTCAGATTTGTTTTAATAAAAAAATATAATACACACTAATCGATGCATATTTAATTTGTAGATTACTGTGCATTAAATGTAGCGCTCACTAAACTTTTTAAGGCACCCTAATGAACCAAATGTGTGCTAATAAATACATATTTCAATCGGCTTGCTCTCTCTGCTCCACTATGGGCCTCTGCACTCAAATAATGATAAAATTATGTATGGGCTTATTATTTATGCATGATATGATGCATGCACATCATTGCATAATTCCCCGCAATGGATGTAAGATACTTAAATGTTTATGGCTCAAAGAAAAAAGTTAGTCTAGAAAACTTATAAGACATTTTCAAATATATTAAAATAGCTGTACATTTTTTTTCCAAAGGCAGCCAACTCGTGATAATGCCGTTTGACAGCTCAGTAATCTGAGAACTGCTTTCAACCCTTCAGTTAATTTTTCCTTTTTTTTTTTTTTTAGTATCAACAAGAGCTCCTAATAACAATTATCATTTAGTTTAGACAAATCAGGTTGCCACAATACTCCAGGGTGGAGAGCAATCAATCTTTTTGGAACATCTGTTAGAAGAATTGGTCTTTATCTTGCAAAGATTTTCCAAAACCTATGTTGTGCTAATCTTATTTATTTACATTTATGATTAGATATACTAAGATACTAATACCAGCTGCCAGAAATTGATTTCAATTTAATTTTAATAGCGTGTGGTTTAAAGTCATAGTATTGATGGTAAAAGAGCGATAATCGCTTTCCCAGTTCCATTGTAACTTCTCCACATTAGTACTATCAACTGATCAACCGTTGGAGCTCATCATACTCATGTGACATGTTTTTAGTTTTGGCAGAACAACAAATAAAAAACAAAATGGGCTTGACATTGTGAAGACCTAAACATGTTTAAAATGAGCAGGGCCGGCCCGTCCACTTGGCGGGCTAGGTGATTGCTGAGGGCTACAGATCTCTGTGGGCAGCAAGCCATGTGCTTCGGCACATATGGCCTGCCACTCCCCTCCCTGCAGAGCCACATCGCCCTCCCCTCTCACCCCCCCCCATGATGACCTGCGTGGCGCTGCTGCCCCCTGCTGCCGCTTCGGCACACATGGCCTATCGCTTCTGACTGCCCCCTAAAATTATGACAGAGACATAACGGGCAGCAAAATCCCTTGGTCCTGTCCTGAAAATAAGATCTAGACTATGGAAATGAATGGGAAAAGATTTGTGATCTTGGGCAAGTTGCTTAGCCCCCCATTGCCTCAGGTAGAAACTTACATTGTAAGTCCGGTGGGGATGAGAAAATGCCTATTGCACTTAAATATGACACACCTTGAACTACTTCTGAAAAAAAAAGTGTGAGCTCAATCCAAACTGCAGCTTAGCTTTCCTACTGTTGAAATTTATGGTATTTGTTCTAGCTTTCCATGTCTATCGAACAAAGGGTAGAGAAATGGACAACCTCAAACCAAAGTGAAGGCCTTGAAAATAAAATTTTGTATCTAAAGGAGGATGCCTGATGAGAAACTGGCTTGCATTAAAGAAATCCACTGAGTTTTCACTTCTGGCAATGTCTGCGGAAAGTTTATCCAATTCAATTAACTTAGTCATTTTTGATTTCCACACAGCAAGGTCGGGCTTTTTCATCTGTCCATTTCAAAAGAATGCATATTTTCTTTGAATTAAATTACATGATAAACCTGAGAATGGCATAGCAGTGGATCACGAATACGAATCTTAAAAAAGAAATGACCACTCCTTTGATGGGGGATCAAAGGGAGATTCTTAAAATGTTAATACTACTGCAACTTGTTTTATTGTTGGAAGTTGTTTATCAGTAAAGACTTTTAGGGGCATGTTTATCAAAGGTTAATGCATTGTCTACATCTGTTAGCGTGCCTTAAGTGCCACTGCAGCCTTAGGGATTAAGTGGGCCATGGTAGCACTTAGCACATGCTAACAAGATGGTCCACATTTAATTTTGTTGTTGTTAAGTGGCGTTGAGTCAGTGTCAACTCATGGCGACCCTCTGGATAGTTGTCCTAAATTGTGTTCGGTCTTCAGTCAGGCAGCTCATTGTTGACAGACTGGTACCCGTAGCTGCTGTTATTGTATCGATCCATCTCATTGCTGGCCTTCCTCTTTTGTGTTGACCTTCTATCTTGCCAAGCATGATGTCTTTCTCTAATGATCTCTCTCTTCGCATGATGTGTCCAAAGTATGAAAGCCGGAGTCTTGTCATCTGCGCTTCTAAAGAAATCTTAGGTTTGATCTCCTCTAGTATTGACTGGTTTGTTCTTCGGGCAATCCATGCTATACGCAGTATTCGCCACCAGCATCATAATTCAAAGGCATCAATTTTTCTTCCTGTCTGTCTTTTTCACTGTCCAGCTTTCACATCCATATGATGTTATTGAAAATACCATGGCTTGAACGAGTCGAATCTTTGTATGGAGAGAGACATCTCTGCTCTTGAGAATCTTGTCTAGGTCTTTCATAGCCATTCTGCCAAGAGCAATGCATCATTGGATTTCTTGACTGTTTGTTGCTTCTTTATTGATAGTTGATCCAAGTAGGTTAGTTTTCCATGATTTCAATTTCTTCTCCTTCAATGATGAACTTGTTGATTTTGCCAGTTGTCATGATCTTTGTCTTCTTTACATGCCCTTTAAGTTGAAAAAAAAATTTGTGTGCAGTGTCTCCTCCATACTGTTATCAATAACACTGTGCTCGTTGGAGGATCCACGACAGGATCTGCATGTACCCAATGGGGCTTATCCCTAGTTTTGAGTTGTGCCCCCCTCCCGCCCCGCAAGCTACAGGAATACTTGGAGAAGGGTTGCACTAGCTTAATGTAGTTATCTAAGATTGAAAACAATATACTGGAAACAAAGGAAAGGATAAGATTTAAAGATCTAAATGGTGAGTTAACAGATTTCATTGATATCAAGGGCCATTTGCATAATTGAAATGATAATGCTAAAATAACCTTAAATCCTTCTACAAAATCTCTCACTATTATTTTATGCACTGTTATTTTATTTGAAAAGCATCAGTGAGTTTAATTGAGAAGAAGGGGGGGCACTTAATCTAACGGGTAATGCTATGTATCGTTCAAAAGATTATCTAAGAAGTAGAATGGGGGCTAGATGAGTGGGTCAGGCTGGCCACAGTCTCTACTTCCCATAGGGATTAAGCCAGCCTCAGACTGCAGCCTGCGTTAAATGGGTAAAGATCTGAACACGCACTCCAGCTATTCTGTATAACTATCCGAATTACCTGTGAGCAAGGCTAGATTCAGGTTACAAAGAGGACTATTCATTTTACCCTCAGAGTGTTTTCTTAGGAAGGAAGCGATCTAATAGTGGTCTTCTAAATATCACAAACAGTAACTGATTCAGAATAGCACTATTAACTAAAATGAAAAATCCTTTTCTCTTTTCTGCAATCAGTTTGTATGTTGTTAGCCAGCTGTAACTGGGGTAGCATGGACCTGGGTGGATCTCCTTCCTGTCCAACCTCACCAATTCCCCCCTCCCACCCTGCATCACATCCCACCCCCCATGCTACCTCCCCCTCCTTCCCTGAACCACCTGGACAGAATTGGATGGACACATTATGGGAAAATACTGGTCGCAATTTTATTAAATTCAAACATAAGAATTTCTGTGATACAGCATGGAAAATTAGTAAACAAAAACAATCAAACCGGATCCAGTATCTCACCCGCCATACAACTAGAAAGGTGAGACCATCTCCACCCTCTGCCATGGTTGCACCAGCGGCAACTCAACACCCCCCACCCCGACCTTGCCGTGCTATTAGCAAAGGCTGGCAAGCTTCCAGGTGTACCCACTCCTACACTACACCCACCCATGTATATCTGGGCCGTAGTCACCCGACTAAAGCCCAACAGTAAGGCACTAAAGACTCAGCGCCTGGAAACCTCTGGGTACCTGCCACTGATGCAGGACAAAATTATGCCCCTGCGCCGCCGCCGCCACTCCCCCCCCTAAAGTTGCGACCAGCAAGCATCCCACTGGACAACCCATTCTGAAGCCTCCTGCCAATTGTTGAGCAATAAATCTTGCCCTACCAGGAACAAGTGAACACCATCCTTCCTGAAAAAGTCCACGCATTCTACCTCCACCCACGGGTGCATAATCTGATATCCCCCTTGCTCATACACTTAATGCCCAATCTGGTGATCAATCTTAGCTAACCCTTGGGACCAGCATCACTGGTCCATGCAGGAAGGACTTGGAATGATGTCCGACCACACCACCACCACCCCTGGAAATAACCACAAAGCCTCTGCCAAGTCCCTCTTTGCAGCACTGATGAGCTGCTTACATGTCCATGAAACCAAATCATTGCCATGCAAATGAAAGAAAATCTCAGCCAGGCGGCTCCTCTTCTGGGCGCAGTAAGGGTAACAGGTGGCTCAAACGAAGGCCGCGTTCACCCAGCCACATCACAGACACCTCAGCCAAAGTAAGGACCAACTTAGGACCCATTGGTCACACCACAGCCTACTTTCCGGCTCAGTGGACAAGAGAATGGCCAATCAGTCAACAGTGCAGAGACCACCATTGAGTATCTGAAACAAAGAACAGAATTAGCAACTATTTAATAACCCCTCCCCCAGACTCACAAATGCACATAGCCAGCAAAAGCCTTGGAATGCCGTCTGTCAGTCCAGCTGCCGCCACACTATTCACAGCCCCAATACAAAATGAGAGGCAAAACGACGAGTCTTCAATCCCAAATGTCGTAAAATCAGATGCAACACAGCTATGAACTGAAAGCGTGTCGCACAACCTCTGGCTAACTTTGACATGCCACCGACCTTTGCAAAAACAATATAATGGCCCAGTAGCTGTTCAGACACCCTACCCTGCTGTCAACCTTGAGCCACCAAGAAAGACACCATCTTGTCATACCCTCTGCAATATATGGACCAAGTAGCACCACCGATCTTTTCAGAAGGCTCAGCATCCCAGCCGGCCAATCTGCCAAAGGTGCGCCAGGACCACAAAGTCATCTGCATCCATCCCTGGTGCCAAGTTCCGGAACAGTGCCCACTTGAAACGGGAAAGAGAGTAAGCAATTCTATTAACAGAGCCAGGTACATGCCATGCCTTAGCAGTAACATTTAAACAAAGACATAACAATACAAACGTGTGCATTAAGGCTGCAACTCGTACACAGCATGGGAAATACCAGTTAATCACATCGATCACTGCAGCATTGTCACACCAGAAAATCACTTTGCAGTTGCACAACCTGTCCGGCCTACAACTGAAATGCCACCACTATCAGGAATAGCTTCAAGAAAGTAATGTTACGGTTAAGCTCTGAATCTTGGTAATCAGAAGGCCATTGCACTGAGAACCTTTAAAACAGATGCCAAAACCCAAGCCCTCAGTTGCATACATGAACAGCTGCAGTCAGTGTTTGAAACCTTCGCTGTCTGCAACACAGACGCCCCATTCAAATCTGACAAAAAGGAGTCGCAAACCCGAAGATCTTCATGCATGTACTTAGTCACCCTAATACAGTGGTGTGACTTAGCAATTCCCGCCATAGCCGCCGACAACCGACAGGAGAACACCTGACCCATAGGGGTCACTACATGCAAAATTCAACAACCACACCAAGGACTACATCTCCCAAATTCTTCAATTTCTTTAAGCAATGCAGGAACAGACACCCCCCCCCCCCCCCCGGCCTGGTTAGGAAAACCAATGTGTCAAAGGCATATAGCAGAATTTTATGTGCTTCTTCACTATCTTGACCAAGTGGAGTTTTGATTTCTGCCTGACCCATGCCACGAAGGCCTCAATAACTTTGGCAAATAACATCGGGGAGAGTTTGTGCATTGTAATCTGAACTCAGCCAATCTTTGCCCATTGACCAGCACTCTAGCCAGTGGGCCTGCATACAGGGCCTGGACCCCCTGCGTAAACCTAGCACCCAGATTTAAGTGATTCAACATAGCAAATAAGAGGCCCCACTTCACCCCCATCAGATGCCTTCTCTGCGTCTAGCGCCACGCATATGGCCTTTTCCTGCCTTTCTTTTCCTATGCGAAGGATGTTAATGGCCTGGCACACGTTATCAGAGATGGCTCTTCCCTTAATAAACCCTGTTTGATCAGGATGTATTAACCATGGTAGCACTTGTTCCAAGTGTACAGCTATTACTTTAGCAAAAAGCTTATCACAATTGATCATTGCAATTGGCCGGTAACTGCCGCATTGATCATGGGGCTTCCCTTCTTTATGCAAAATGAGTAGGTTTGCTTGCGCAAAGGTTTTAGGAAGTGGGGATCCCCTCAAGGCCTCTGAGAACATTCTTGCCAATACTGAGGTCAATTCTTCCCTCAGGGCATGATAGTATTCTGCCGGGAAACCGTCTTCCCCTGCTGCCTTTCCCTTAGGGAGAGTCCGAATTGCTTTGATCACCTCCTCTATTTGCACTGGGCAACCTAGCACCTCAGCCTCTTCCTCCCCAAGCTGGAGGAGGCTAGACCCCTCCAGGTACTGAGCTATTTGATCCAGTGGGCTGGTTCCATCTGTGCTGTATAGCGATTCATAAAATTGCCAAAACTCCTCACTGATTCCCGCATTCATATAAATTCAGCTCCCATCTGACTGCGTAATTCCCTCTACCAACCGGTAAGTCTATGCTTCTTCAATTGCGAGGCTAAAAGTCATAAGCTTAGTTGTCTTTAACATCTATAGTAAGCATATTTTGAACAGGTTGCTGTTCTTTGCTCTTCCATTTGATTGGACATATCTACCTATACAGATACCATTGCTCAATGCCATGTTTGATTTTCATAGGCTTTTAGCTACTGCTAGGTTTTTGTTTTTGATATGCTGAATATATTTATTCATTGTCTGCGTACATTGTATGTTTTTTTTAAATTACTTCTTATGTTTGTTCATCTCAGAGGATGTGATAGATCTATGATTCATAAATGTTATTAAAGAAAGAAAGAACATAGAAACATGACAGCAGAAAAAGACCACATTGCCTATCTAGTTGGTCCTTCCATAAATAAATGAAAGCTTAAATAGCTGTCCTAACTTGAAGTAATGTCATATTCATTTAAGTTTAGAATGGTATTTTTCGATGGTCCTACTTAAACAGCACAGCTGAAAATATACATTTGTTTATCTTCATCAGATATTATCACCTTGCTGAATATAGACCTCTAAGTAGGTAGACAGATAGGTAGCAATATGGGTCACAAACTTAATTGACAAACGTGTAAAAGCTTTGAGGGTTACTTTAGAAGACTTATTTGTGATTTGCCTGTGTTAAATGAGGCATATGTATGTGCAAATCACACATCAGTGTGTAAATGACTATTTTAGAAAGGGGCCACTTTGCATGTGGCTTTCCTTAGTAGATGGAAGTTGTAAGGAGCTGTGTTGGAGCTGTAGCTACATGTGTATTCCCCATTTCATATAGGCAATGCACATGTAAGTGTGCATTTCAGCCAGCCCTTTACAGGAGGGATTAGGGGATTTATCCACCTTAAACCCCCTAGTGTATTTCCCTCTCCAAATTGAAATGAAGTAAAGGGAGCATCCTCTGTAGTTAACTAGCAGGATCGATACATCTGAGTTTGTGAAGTGGCTCATTTGTACGTCTAATTGCCAACATTTAGACATGCAAGTCGTGAAATGTTTCCTGTAAGTTGGCTGGGTTTTCTCGTTTGATCTCGAATGTGTAAATTGGTGAAATAGCTCATCTCACTGTATGTGGATATATGTAAAATCCACATGCGTTGCTGCGCTTCTTTCAATGTAATTTAGAGACAGCTCCACCTTTAGCAGAATTTAGCACATCCCTACCGTGACATCTCATTTCCGATCTCCATGTTCTATCTCAAACGTGCCTTCACGTGTCTCTGAAAATGACTGAGATACAGAGGTGGGGGTTTTTTTGTTTTAGAATTAATGATTAGAAAGCTCTGCCTTCATTATTGGCAAGTGAAACTAAACCCTACACCTAATGGACAATCATTTTATATTCTGTTTATGCCAGAGCTAAGTGGCATGTGTTGAAATTCTGGTATAATTATACTTCTTAATGTTGCTCTCTGAAGCTGTTTTGATTTGATTGCAATTGCTGGAGTGACTTTATAATGTTCTTGACTCTGTGACATAAATCTTACAAAAATGGCCATCATCTAGTATGGTTATAATCAAATCTACATGAATATTTTATTGAAATTCAAAGCTTTTGGATCATGTTATGTTATGGAGATTCAATTTGCATGTCATGTTTATTTGGCTGAGGTAGCTACTTGCATTGTCTAGCATTCTCCCATAACTTTCACATTCATACAACGCTCAAGATTGCATGATAATTGTTCTCCTTTTAACAGAAGTCCTGTACAGAGAAGGTTTGCACCCCCAAGATACCCCCCTGAGGAAGGTCATAGGCCGAAACGCGCAGGGGGCAATAAAGGAAGGGTTTTTTCCAAACCTGAAAACTCTTCCAGTCTGGGTATCTGTTCTTTCTTTCCCAATATTAGTTTCTTCATTGGCTTGTAAAAACTAGTCAATAATATAAAACAGGTGATCTGCAATAAAAGAAAAAATATTCACTATGAAATACACATCGTTCAAACCAATTCCCATCTGAAGAAGCCTTAAATAAGTTCCTTATGAGCCAAACTGTGTTTTCTGTTCAAGAGAGGAAGGTTTGCTTGCTTGTTCCATTTTCTACAGCTTCTAGGTGAGTTCTCTTGCGAGCCCGAAGCTTTTTTTACGCTTTCTGGACCAGTGTTCTCAGATTCATTACCATTGGTTTTAGAGATGTATCTATTATGGTTCTGAAGAAAAAGGTTGATGGCACATTTATTTACACTAGAGTTCAACCTTTTGCTGTGGTTGCTGTGCTTTTGATATTGCCATATGATAAAGTTGTGGTTTTTGCTTGACTGTTGGATGTAGGCACTATTAACCCATTCTTAGTATGGTACTGTGTGATGTTTTATGTTATGAACTCTGCGTGATATTGTTTCTGATGTTTTATTGCCCTCTTAAGAATGTGGTTAGGCAGATTATATATATTTTTTTAAATAAATAAGTTTTCACTAGAGATGATAATTTTAAGGTTTCTTCAGTTGCATTGATTTTTAATCAGCAGCTGTAAAGGTGACTAATCTTTAAATTGTATCCTTTTTACCTCAGCAGTGAAACTGTATACCATCTATACACTGTAATATTTCTGGTTTTCATTATTTGCATCCAATGTTGGGTTATAACGATCATACATTTTTTCTTGCTCTTCTCAGATTCCCAAAACATCTTTTTTTATGCTACTTTTTTATCCTAATATTCCTAGGGAATGAAGGCTTCTGCAATTGCTATGCTGGTGTGTGTATGCATGACTTTCCCCGCCCCATTTTTTGTTTGGTGTCTTAGCCACACCAAATATTCAGGACATATTAGTGGTGGGGTAGAGAGTGAAGGGGTAGGCAGGGTATGAAGAGTCTGATGAGTTTGTTAGTTTTTTTGCTTTTGTGGGCATTGATGCAAATGTGTAAACCGCAGACAGACATGTGCATTCCGGGAAGTGGCCTCCTTTAGGTATGGCTGCAACTTCTTGTTTAGTGTTTGCTTTCTCTGCAAATGCATTGGCAACCCAAGCAGCATCTTTCAGGCTGGAATCATACATAGTAGGAAAAAAGCCCTGTTTCTTATTTGAAACTCAATTTTCACTTAATTTGAATCTATCATAAAATAGCAGGATATTGAATAAAAATTACCGTGGGCTGCCTCAAAGTATAATATGAGACATTGCTGAACAAAAAGAAGCAAACGCCCATATTTGTGTCTGCATATATGTTCAGTATAATATTGCCTTTCAGCTAAGATATTTTAGTTCTTTCTTTGAGTTTTTATCCAACATGTTGCAGTTCAAGGGCTCCCTATGTTGGTAACTTGGTATCAGTAAACAGATGTCAGCATATTTCATACTCTCAATATATTTATGAAACCCACTTTTTTGGTGGGATTGTAAGTTCATTTCTAGGGTTTTTCAGAAACACACAAACCGATTTTTCTGAGTGTGAAATAAATAGGGCTTAGTGGGGTTTAACCTAATTTAATTGAGAGGTGTTACCACTTCACAATGCATGATATCTTCTGAAGTGGACCAGATCAATTCATTGAGTGTCAGTATAGATCAAGCTGCCGTAGATTTATATGCATATGGAGTGTGTTCTTGAATTTTGATAGTAGATTTATAGGCAACTATAGTTGTCCATATTCTGCAGAAATTGAATTATGCACTGTCAGCATTTTGAGAACATTTTGGTAGTTGAACAGACATTTAGAACAATTGAAAAGAGCACCATAGTATGCATGAACCTGTTAGCTATTTTTCCATTGCATTTAATTTAGATAAAATCAGTGCACTACACGATATCAATAATATACACCTCTGTGTTGTGTATTTTTGTGCTAGTTTTCGTACAGTTCTGAGATAGAGCTTCTTTGCATGATATTACATTATAGTAACTCATTATCTCAGAGCTGTAAAATGTCATAATATACTGGACAATGTATGAAACGTTATTATATGCAAAGGGGCTACTGTGCGAATATTTATGCAGAGAGGAGCTCTATGTATATAAAACTAGACAATTTGTTGAAGCAATGGGGTTTCTCCATGTTCAGATCATTTTGCTAGGTTTTAGCTCACATAGAACCCCCCTCTGCAAAAACATTTGATTCAAAATTTTAAACAAGTCTAACTACAGTATTGTATGAAGCACATCAAATTAGCTTTGAAAGAATTAGCGAAGGAGCCTGACCCTACCTTGATATGTATGTTCTAAGGCACATCTTTGTGATCATCCTGTTTCAGTGTCACGTAGAATATGGAGGAATTTTCAACATCATTACTATATTAAACAGAACATGTTAGCAAAGATCTAGAATGTGGAGAGAGATGTATATTCTTTTTTGATTACCCTTTTGTGCCATGTGCTTATTTTTTTTCCTCCCCCACTTTACACACGCTCTTACTGTTTTAAACTATTGGCCCACTTTTCAAAGCAGCACCGCTGAAAATAAGCTCTGACAATCCCGACACTATCTAGGGTGAAGCAAGGGCATTCCTCCTCACTATGGGGGTCATACTGAACCGCAAATAGCAGAGATGGATGTCCAACCCCCGCTATTTGCAGGGACCAGATTCTGGCACCAGAGCTCCCTGAACGTACAAGGCCGTTGTTTATTTTATTTATTTATTTAGTATACATTTGTATACCGCTACTTCCAGCGATCAGCAGCGTTTTTTGATTACAGATTGGAAATTGTCAAATCATGACAGGAAATGTTTTGAGGTATAAACACATTGATTAGACAGGAAAGCACAGCACACAGAGAACTATTTTACAGGGAACATGGGCTATGGAGGGTTAAGTGGCTTGCCCAAGACCACAAGGAGCACCTGTGGGACTAGAAACCCCAGTCCTTCCGGCCCAAGGTTGCTGTCCTCTAGTGGGATTTGAACCCCCGACCTTCCAGCCCGAAGTACCTTGCCCCAACCACTAGGCTACTTCTCCACTCCGGGGAGTGTGCGGGGAGTTGTGCGGGGGAGTTCTGGATGGGGGTGGAGAGGGCAGAGGTGGGCCCATGACCACGGACATACAGGGCCTATTCAGGTCACGGCCCTGAACGTCCAAGGAAGCAAAGATGGATGGGGGACTTAATCCACCTTGGAGGTGGAATAAGTCCCCCCGATGCCGGTGATCTGCACTGGAGGACACCCATGGCGAGATGAGCAGCATCAGGGGGTTCCCCTCTGCCTAATCCCAGACCTGGCAGGGTCCTCTGGGAGTCAGGCGGTAGGGAAAAGCAGGTTTTTGGGGTTGCCAGGCTGTGGGGCTCCTGCTGGGCGCCCCGCTGCCATGGCGATGAGACACCATGGCACCGGGGCTCCAGCAGGAGCATATGGAGGAATGGATGGGGAAACAGTTAAACGGCCTGCGTGTCAGTATCGGGGCTGTCCGGTCTGTCCAAGTGCCCGATTCTGCACCCACGGGAACGTCTAGCTCCTGCAGATGCAGAATTGGGTACAAATCCAGCCCATCCAGATTTTGGACGTCCGGGCAGGACGGATGTTCCCTGATCAGAATTGGCCTCTATATGGATAGTGGCAATATTCACCTGCAATTCATATGGAAAAACATTTTAAGTTGGACAGCAATAAAGCTGTCTTTTCTTACATTACTCAACTACATTGGTAGTTCAGACAAGTTGAGGGATGTTTTAGATCTTTCCTCTTTTATTGGCAGTGGGTCTACTGTATTGGATACTTTTTCTCTAGTTACGGTTGCAGAGGTACAGTGTTTGATAGGTAACATGCATGATATGTTTTGTCCTGTTGATATTGTGTCTTCAGTTCAGATTCACCAGTTGGGCCATCTGGTATATATGTTTTTGGGTGCTTTTATTAATGCCTCTTTATCTGCAGGGTCTTTATCAACAGTATTAAAAAGAACAGCGGTTTGACCATTGGTGAAGGATAGAAGTAGAACTTTGTCAGATGTGAGTAATTTTTGGTCTATTTCTTCGTTACCCTTTTTATTTAAGTTGGTGGAGCAGGTAGTACAACTTCTGTTTGATGATTATGTTGAGAGCTTAGGTGTTCTAGATGAGTGGCAGCATGATTTCCTCGGGGGCTAATGGGGTGTGCAACATAAAACTTCACTGACAGTATTTGGTGAAGTGATGTGTTTCTCTTAGAGAAAGAGAATACAGTTCCATCCTCAAGTCTTGCTAGTACCGTCACGTGGTGACCCCGTTGTATAATATCTATACAAAATCTCAGCAAGGCAAAACTACAATTGAAGTATGGTAGGAAAGAAAAATAAAATTACATACTGGCCGCATGTCGCCCAGGATAAAAAGCCCATAGCTTATGCACTTAGGGCTTACAATGATGATTGCGATAGTGCAAGTATTGAAGATGTAGGTAACTTCTCTGCAACAGATAAAGGCTATGGTGGATGTGTTCATGGACCCACTGTGGCAGGAGACAAACCACAGAACTTAATGAAAAAGTTAAGAGGATTAACTACAGTTAAGTGAACTTCTGTAGATAAAGAGGAGATAGTTACCCCATTTCTAAATCCAAGTTGCAATACCTGTTCAATGTAAGTACAAAGCAGGTCTGTCCTGCTTTGTACAAAGAAATGTTACTTGTAAACCGCACTGATTTTAAAGAGCGCGGTATAGAAAAAGCTTTAAATAAATAAATAAATAATGTACTGCTACTTTTATGCCATAAACCCTATATTTAAATCAAGAGGGTATACAAAGAGAATCTTCCAGAAACTGGAACAAAGAGGAATATTGTCTAAAGAAAAACTGCAGAAAGCAACTGATGCAAATTTAAGATCTTTAATTTCACAGATCAAAGTAAAGAAGTATGTGAATGATAGCATCTTGAATCAACTAAGGGCTTCCGTGGAACAAGAAAAACAGGGAGGAGGAGGAGGAGACGTAGGTGGGAGTACCAGAATAAATGTATACACTGAAAAAGAGTAGTTGAGGTGGAGATAGAGCTTAGAGAGTTAGAACTGTGGAAGAGTAAGATCAACAAAGGAAAAGTGAAGAACTCAATTGAAGAGGAAGAAGAAAGGGAGCAGCAAGACCCAGAGGTGGAGGAATTAGCAATCAAACTCCTAGTTCATATGGAAAAAAGATGAATATGTTGAGTTCCAGACAAGGGAAAGATTACCCAAGTTGAATTTAACACCTAAGGTTAAAAGTTTAATAAATAAAATGAATAAGGTGTGACCTGTATAAAGGGACCATTTATTGACATCACAGAAATAAATCAAATACAATATTGTGCAGCCAGAATTATTACTGAGAGAATACTACCAAATAAAATGCAGGGCCAGAAGAAAAAGAGCAATAACAGTTCCTTCTTGGAAAAAACACATCAAAGTTAAAATAAAATCACTCTGTGCCGATGTATCCCTGATAGATGGGTATCTAAAAGGGTTAAGATCATCAAAGATATTGAGGAAGATTAAAAAAACTAAGCGGAAACGGGCTGCATTAACAGAAGACCTTAAATGTATATGTTCTAACAATAAATTAAAAATAGCAGCAGAAGCTCAAAAACTGTAAAGATATGAAGGAAACATGAAAGAGAGATATCGATAAACTATTTAGAGAGAACCCATAACAATTCAACAGGGAATGGGGAAAGAGTATTAATATAAGCACCACCAACCAAAATGAAAACAGTAACCTTCTGGAGAAAACTATATGAGAACCCTACAGAGCATAATAAGGAAGCAGAGTGGTTACGCTGCATATAGGGGCATTTAGAAAAAACAAACATCAAACCTATGGAATGGCCTGCAGTAACAACAAAGACTTGAGGAGTGGAGTGAAGGAGTAGCCTAATGGTTAGAGCACTGGCTTGGGAACCAAGAGACCAGGGTTCAATTCCCACTAGCACTCCTTGTGGCCTTGGGCAAGTCACTTAACCCTCCATTGCTCAGAAAAATCCAAGTTATCCATGTCCCTGTTTAACATACAAGTTTAAGTTACAATGTAAACCACTTTGATAAAGAAGTATAAAAAAACTGTTAAATAAATAAACAAAATAAATGGAAAGTAGATTAAAATGAGCCCCAAACTGAAGGAGTCCTGGCCCAGATGAAGTGAACATAAGATATGCCATACTGGGTCAGACCAAGGTCCATCAAGCCCAGTATCCTGTTTCCAACAGTGGCCAATTTAGGTCATATGTACCTAGCAGTTTCCGCAAAAGACACAGGTTCCACAATGTTTGTACTGGGTCAAGCATTGATATCCTGGGTCCCTTCTTAATAATGGTTTATGGACCTTTCCTCCAGGAACTTGTCCAAACCTTTTTTAAACCTAGCTACACTAACAGCCTTTACTACATCCTCCGGTAACAAATTCCAGAGTTTGATTACACGTTGAGTGAAAAAATATTTTCTTTTATTAGTCTTAAATAGTTTACCACGTAGCTTCATTGCATGTCCCCTAGTCTTTCTATATTCTGATAACGTAAACAATCGATCTACATTTACCCATTCCACTCTGTTCATTAATTTATAGACTTCTATCATATTTCCCCTCAGCCGTCTCTTTTCCAGGTTAAAGAGCCCTAACCTTTTTAGCCTTTCTTCATAGGAGTATCCTTCCATCCCCTTTACCATTTTGGTGGTTCTTCTCTGAACCTTTTCTAATAACACTATATCCTTTTTAAGATACGGCGACCAGAATTGCACACAACATTCAAGGTGCGGTCTCACCATGGAACGATATAGAGGCATTATAATATCTTTTGTTTTATTTTCCATTCCTTTCCTTATGATACCTAGAATTCTATTTGTTCTCTTGGCCGCCGCTGCACACTGGGCCGAGGGTTTTAACATGTTATCCACAATGACGCCTAAATCTTTTTCCTGGGTGGTGGTTCCTAATGTGGAACCTTGTATCGTGTAACCATAGTTTGGGTTGTTCTTCCCTAGGTGCATAACTTTGCACTTGTCCACATTAAATTTCATCTGCCATTTTGATGCCCAGTCTTCCAATTTATCAAGATCCTCTTGCAATTTTCCACAATCCTCTTGGGTTTTAACAACTTTAAATAGTTTTGTGTCATCTGCAAATTTGATAACCTCACTTGTTGTTCCCTTTTCCAGGTCATTTATGAATATGTCAAAAAGCAACGGACCCAGCACAGATCCCTGGGGTACACCACTATTCACCTTTCTCCATTGGGAAAATTGCCCATTTAGCCCTACCCTCTGCTTTCTATCTTTTAACCAGTTCCTGATCCACAATAGTACACCTTTGGCTTATACAGTTAACATCACTCCACTAAGACCTGGCAAACTGCAAAAAACAATTGTTCAAGCAGCTGGACTTAACATCACAATTGCTTACAACAGGAAGGACATTTCTCCTTCCAAAAGGGAACCCAAGTAACATTCTCAAAAATTACAGACCAATGACTTGTTTACCTAAAATCTATAAGCTGTTCATTGCAATAGATGCAGACAGAATATATAATCATGAGTCGAACAACTTCATGGCAAAAGGGCAATAAGAGGGGAGCGTATGGAACCAAAGACCAGTTAACGTTGAATAAGGTCATCATGGCCAGCGTTAAGAAAACAGAAACCTCAATATAGCATAGATTGATTATAAGAGAGCTTTTGACAGCATCCTAGACTCTTGGATAATAAATTGCCTTGAAATGTATAAAAAAATCTTAGTTTGAGTACATTAAGTTCACCATGACAGTGTGGCAAACTGTACTCTTTCTTGAAGTATGAAGATGCTCAGTACATTGTTCCTAACATTATGATCCAGTGAGGAATAGTTCAGGGAGATTCCATGTCATCACTTCTGTTTTTTAATGGCACTTAATCCAATAGTACTCTCATCAACTCTTTGGGATACAGATTTAACCTGAATCCTAAAGAAGGTAACAACTCAGAGGTAACATCCCCTTTACTATTTGTAGATGATCTGAAGCTCTATAGTTCCAGTGACCAACAATTAGTAGGGCAACTCTGTGTAGTGAAAAGCTTTTTTGATGACATCAGGATGACTTTTGACCTTAACAAATGTGTTAAGATAACTTTTGTTAGAGGAAAATTTAGCAAAATGGACAGTTTCTCCCAGGCTGAGGGCTATGACATCTAGGACCTTGACAGGAAGGCATATATAAATATTTTGGAGTAGAGGAAGGAATGACACTCAAGAAGAAATTGAGAGAAAAGATCAGTAAAGAATACTATAGGAGACTAAAATCGTGCTTTAATATCACAGAATAAATTCCAAGCCATCAATCAGCTGGCAATTCCTGTACTCTCATACAGCTTTGGAATTGCAGACTGGCCTCTTAAAGATCTTGAAAACCTGGATGTGTGAACAAGAAAATTCCTCCATGCCCATGAGGTAACATAGTAAGTGACGGCAGATAAAGACCAGTATGGTTCATCTAGTCTGCCCAGTAAGATGTGTCGATCAGACTGCCTGCCAGCAGCTGTCTGAACATAGGAAGACAATTGTGCAGCCACCTTACTAAAATGAGTCCATACCACTATTTTACAAATGGTGTTCTGAGGTGATGAGTGGAGTGGAGACACGGACTGTCCAACATGATCCATGCCTGTCTGCTACCATTGGCCTGTCTCATGTGACATTCTAGAAGAGATTCTACCCTCCCCACCCCCCAATCCACAGACTATTGATTTGGGCTTGGTATGTCCCTGCCCTTTCCACCACCACCCCTTGTTTTTCCAGGGTCAGTATGGCTCATGCTGGGCGTTCAGTTCCGTGGGTGCCCTGGAAGGACAGCTGAAGAGAAAAACTGGGAAACTGTAATTGTAAAGGTAATTTACAAGAATCAGTGTATGCTGAGACTGTACATTCCTAGAGCTGAAGGAAGGCTAGGCCTCATAGAGATTGATTACACATACTACCATAGGCCTCCAGGCCTACCTAACAGCATCATCGGATCCAAATACGCAAATAATGCTGAAATACATATGAAATTAAACATCCAGAATCTGTCTCCATTATCAAACTTGGACAAACATTTCAACAACTTGTCAGACGGCTGCCTAGGGTGAGAACTTACACAATCTTGACGATGCATATATTCATATGATTCTTGCAAGGTATTGTGGGTATTGTAGTTCATTCACTCCCAAACACAGCTGATGACAATAATTTGAGTTGTGAAACCAAGTGGTAAGATCAATAAAATACTTCTTTTATTGATGGGGTTTAATTCACCCAGCACATGTATGCTTGATAGCACTATAAATGAGGTTACTTGCTTGCAGTGTTTAAAATGGATAACAAAAAGTCACAAAGTAAACCAGAAAACAACCTTCAGCTTGTCAGGCAATTAGCTAATGTTTTCTTAGCAAGTAATTACCAAATACAAAGGCACAAAGTAAAGAATAAACTTTGCTGGTTAGGTTAACTTCTGCTTATTTTCCACGCCGATCTCAGCAGTGATTCTCCCTTGCTCACACACACAATCAGGTGCAGCCCTAATTACTATCAATGGACCAGCTGAAAGCCTTTAGCTGGCTGGCTGCTACTGTGTGAGCCCAAATCCTGCTTTAAGAGCTGTTTGCAGTGGAAATAAAGAACAAAGTTAGGTTTCTTTGTGATGGCTGATGTGTTTGCTCATAGAAAACTAGCAATAGCATTTAGATAAAGAACAGTCCATGTAAATAGTTTCATCTGCTGTATTTCCCCCTGCATCAACAATCATAGGGTCAATATCATACATTGGCACAGATGAGTCTTTCATTAAGGCACTATCATGAGAATGCTTATTCCCTTGCTGCCATTCTCTATTATAGATAGGGTCTGGATCAGTGTTCATACCTGAGCCTCTCCTGCTATCATTATTCCTCTCTGTATAGCCTGGCCAATATGTAATCCAATTCTGATGTCCAGCCTTCCAATCTTGATCCCTGGACGCTGGATCTTCTCTCACATACCTTCTGGCCTTGGTCTGAAAGTCCCTTCCACATGCAGTCTTCTCTCTTCCAGGTAGCCACTGGTGATTCCTATCTCTGCCACTCCATTCCTCTGGCTGAATCCAGTCCAATGGACTCTGCTGGCTTTTGGAATACCTCCCAGTATGAGTACTGCCTTGGAATCTCCCAGACCTTCCAATGGCCTTTCTTCTCTTCCTTCCAGAGAGTTTCCTTCTCTCTCTATCTGTTTGGCTTTTGCTGAAGCTGTTCTTCAAACTCTCCTTGAAGCTGTTATCTGAAGAATAAGCTCTATTCTTATTCTTTCCTAATGTGTGCTGCTCCCTAACACAGCGCAGCTGTCTTGAATCAGGCCCTGCCCTTTGAGATGAGTGCTTAGGGATTACCTCATAGCTCTCTTGATTGCACACACATTCTCTCACTTCAGCCCCTCTCATGGCTGCTGGAAACCTGGTGCATTCTGGGACTGGTAGTCTTTTATGTGAAAACTCTGTTTTCTTGCTTCTACCAGAACTGACAGGTTGCTTGTTCAGAGTCACATCATCTTTTCTATAGCTCCTACCTGAGCTATGATAAGCTTCCTTATCACAAACTACAAGGAATGAGTGAGAATCCGCAAACACACAGGGAAGGAAGTAACATAATTTGCAAAACAAGAGAAAAAAGCTCTTCAAAAATTAGATCAGCTAATGAACTTAAAAAAAATGGCAAATGCACAAATACAATGGAAAATAGAGTGTTACTTCTGGAACCTTTTGTCAATCAAAAACAGATACATGAATGGTTAAGAAGAGGTGAATTGAAACTGAAGAATGAGAGGTTGATAGTTGCAGCCCAGGACAGCAGATTACGGTCAAGATGGTTTACAGCGAGCATTGGAAAAAATGGTAAAACAGACTTGTAGATTCTGTAAGAATGAGCTGGAAACATTGACTCGCCTTATAGCTGACTGTGAAGTTCTGATGGCAGAAAATTTCTATACAGAAAAGCACAATAAAGTAGCACGCCTCCTCTGTTGGAAACTCTGTAGACATTACATCAACACTGAGCCTGAAATGGGAGGTGTTGCAAGGCCTTTCAGGGGGAAAGAATGGTATTTTGTTTATTGATGTACATTCCACTTTTTTTTTTAATTTTATTTTTATGCTTTTACAATAAAAAGAAAAAAATATACAAATTCCATAATACATTCGTACATAATAAACAGTCCACATCAACAGTGAGCCCCAAAAAAACAGAATCACCCCGAAACAAAGTAGTTAACCCCTTTTATCATATCCTGAGCAGCAAAGAAAATAAAATCCAAAAGAAAGAAACAAATTATGATATTTCAACCCTTACCCTGCAAGAAAATCTCCAATTGAGAAGCCTGAAAAAAGACATACCTCACTACTTGATAAACCAAATTACATTTACAGGGAAACTTTAAATAAAAAGAGGCCTCCTGAGCCAGGACCCAAGGTCGCAGCTCCAGGAAGGCCTTCCTACGCTTCTGAGTGACCCGTGATACATAAGGAAAAATCTGTATAGTCTGCCCAAAATATTTCACCTACTTTTTTTTTTAAATAGAGCTTTAAGACCAAGTCTTTGTCTGACTCCATTAGAAAAGTCACCAAAAGAGTTGCTCTTGAGGAAATTTCCTCTACATTCCACTTTTAATTCAGTTGTACCTGAGATTTTATTAAATTTGTTGACTGGCCTAGGTTTGTCAGGTGCTGTTTTGAGTTGGTTTAGTTCTTATTTACAGAACGCACAGCAGCAGGTTTTTTCTGGTCAGGCAGTTTCGGCTTTTTACACTTTGGAACGGAGTCCGTGTCACTGTTCACTGTGGGCCTGATTCTGTCCCAGATGTAGATCCCCTCTGTGCGTCCGGTCTGAACCGGATGTGCAGAGGGGATCGCGATTCTGATCCTGTGGGGCACATCTAACCCTGCGGGGCACATCTAACCCTGCGGGATGAGAATCGCGAACAGCCCTGTATGTGCAGGCTGGGACAGCAATTCTGTCTGGCCTGCACGTGCAGGACTGCACCCGGCTAACTCAGTCAGGGTTTTTAAATGGAGCTGCGGTGCCATGGCGTCATGTTTCATGGCACCGTGGCTACATTTAAAAGCTGCGATGCCGGCCACCAAGAAAAAGGGTTTATATCCCGCAACCCAATCCCCGATCTGGCCTCCTAAGGCCAGGGTCGGGCTGCAGGGAATAAACCCTGGCCCCCCCTGCCCCATCCGCGCCCAGGCAGCAGAAAAAACAAACATCCAGGGTAGTTATTCTCCTCGGAGGTGGAATAACGTCCCCGGATACACAGGGCCAACATTAGAGTCATTGCTGTATGTCCAGTGCCGGCAACCGCCCACTGCCAGCCCATTCCCTGCCCCCGTCTAACTTCCCCGCACAATCGGCAGGGAAGTTATTTGGGGGCAGGTGAAGCCACGAATAGCAGGGATGGACACCCAGTCGGGCCGTTCATCCCCACTATTTGTGGCTCAGAATAACCCTCTTTGTATTTGATGCCTGTTTTGTAGGCTCTTTCATTCTCTTCAGGTAGAATTCCTGGTTTATGCCAATGACATTCTCATTTTTGAGGAGTTTCAATTGGCTGAGGCTTTGGCATCATTAAAGTTGGTTCAGTCTATTTAATGCCTTTTCTCATTGAATGTCTTTGTATGGGTTAATGATTAATGTGAAAAAACAGAGGCAATGGTGCTTTATCGGGATCATTGAGGTTAGGGGTTATGGATATTCCGATTTAGTGTGTTGTGAGATATTTAGGTGTTTTGTGGCATCAGCCTTTTTCTTTTGGGCAGCAGATTTCGGCAGTGATGAGGGCAACTTATTTTAAGTTGTGAATGATGCATCCTTTGACGTTTTATTTGGATTTTGAGTGCTTCAGGACAGTTGTTCAAGGGCTTGGACTATTGTAATTTGATTTATCTGGATCTTTCCCAGAGTGTAATTCGTCCCTTGCAGCTTGATGCAGAATTCTGTGGCTCGAATAATTTATGGAGTGTGTAGGTTAGATCACATTCAGTGGCTAATGAAGGAGCTTCACTGGTTGCCAGTATATTATAGGGTGAAATTTAATGTGTTATCTTGATTTTTAAATTGTTGCATTTTTTGCAGCAGAATGAGTTGCAGGGAAAGTTGGTAGTATACTGTCCCTATCGGATGTTGCGTTCTGCTTCGCAGGTGTTATTGGAAGTGCCCTTACTTCATGTATTGCGTGGAGTTTTGTCCGGTGCATGATTTTTTCAGTAGCAACTCCCATTCTATGGAATGATCTCCCTGTGTCTTTGCGTTCTTGTAGAGATTATTTACGGTTTCTAAACTGGTGAAAGTCAATTTTTTCAAAGGGCTTAACTGTGATTCTGTTCATATTATTGTGAGGGTCTTTGCTTCCTTAGCTGCAGGGCTGGCACTACCCAGTAAGCCCGGTAAGGGTGGCAGGAGGGCGCCAGCAGCAGGGGCGCTGTTGCTAGCTGCCCACCATCCACTGGTTCAGAAAAGAAAGCAGCTGCAGGAACATTTCTCTGTTCCCGTGTCTCTGCTATCTTTTAAACTGCTGGACCACAGCATTTCCAGCTGTAACAAGCATTTCCTGTTTCTCATAAGAAACAGGAAATGCTTATTGTTGCCTTTAGAAACTCCGCGGTCCAACAGTTTAAAAGATAGCAGAGACACGGGAACAGAGAAATGTTCCCGTGGCTGCTTTCTTTTCTGAAGGATGAATCAGTGAGGAAAGGGAGGGCAGCTGATACAGGATGGAAGGGAAGGAAAAGAACCAGAAGGTAACTGACACAGGGGAACTGGAATTGAACTGACATGGGGGGGGGGGGGCCTGGAAAGTGGCTGGGTAATAGAAGGTGGGGTTGGAAGAGAGCTGACACGGGGGAAGGGGGGGCTGGAAGGGAACTGACATGGGGGCCATGGAAGGGAGCAGACATGGGATGGGGGGCTGGAAGGTAGCTGTGTAATATGAGGGGGGTTGGAAGAGAGTTGATACAGTGGGAAAGAGGGGGCTGGAAGGGAGCTGACCCTGGGGAGTTGGAAGGGAGCAGAAAAGAGGGGAAGGAAGGGTCTGGAGAGAAGGTGGGGGCTGGAAGGGAGCTGACACCTGGGGATGGGACTAGAAGGGAGCTGACAACTGGGGATGGCACTGGAAGTCAGATGGACAGAAGAGAGGGTGACTGGAAGTGAGATGACATGGGAGTGGGCACTGGGACTGGAAGTTCGCTGATACCTGGGATAGTATTTGGATTAGAAAGGGCTGGTGGGGAAGGAGGGGGACTGGAAGGGAATAGACACCAGTGGCGGTGTTGGGAATACAAGGGGGTTGACACTGGAAGGTACTAGGAGGGGGGGGACTGCAAAGGGGGCTGATACTGGGGCTGGAAAAAGGCTGATGGAAGAAAATGAAGAAAGCAAAAGGAGAGACAAGAAATGGCAGATGGACTATAGATCATAGAAAGAGAGCTAAGAGAAGACAAAGGAAAACAGAACCCTCAGATTGAGACCAGCATGATCAAAAATTATCAGACAACAAAGGTAGAAAAAATAATTTTATTTCAATTTAGTGATTGGATTTTGCGCTATCTTTATATTTCACACAGTTTGGGGAACTGCATCTCTTATCTGCTGTGGCACCACATGCGGAGTCTTGGGGTTTCAGTTTAATTTTTGTCTACATATTTTTATTTTTGCTTTAGGTTGTGGTCACTTACTCTGTACTTGGTAAGGGTCTGTGTTCTGAGTGTGTGACCAAGGCCAGGTGTTCTGTTAACATGGCGTTTGTACATAGGGATCTATACTGTAGTAATTTGACTTGTTCAGCTTTTCAAATAGGTGTATGGATGTTTTGGGGCCCATTGCAGTATTTATAGTGCTGCTTTTTTCTGGGTAGGCCCCTTATTGTATGAATTTTGGAAGTGTATGGTATGGTAGATTTGGCCTTGTAGATCTTCAGTGACTTTGCAGTGTATTATATTAGTTCACAATATGCCTGGCCCTGGAGAATGTTTATTTTGTTAGTGAGATGACCAGAATCAGATTTTATCTTTTTTTTGAACTTTCACAGTCTGTTTGTATGATGCTAAGTATTTACTGCTAAGTATTTTTATTTTGGCTATGCATTTGCTCTTTCAGTGCAATTTTCTCACAAAACACGATTTGAAGGAGAAATACTAATATTGCTTGAAAAGAGTTCACAAAGCAATTTTGGGGAAAAAAAAGGAGGGTAGGGCGCAGCCAACATTAATAATAATGAGGGAGAGGCGCCAATTTATAGGTTGCAGAGGGGCGCTAGAAACCCTAGCACCGACCCTGCTTGGCTGTGTAATGTCTTGTTTTTGTGTTGCAGATTATGTATGTTTTTATTGTGCGCGCTTAGACGCTTTGATAGGCGGTAAATGGATTAAATAAACAACTAAACAAACAAACTATGCGGCTAGCAGCTGAATATTGCCATATCGCTGCTCTCCATAAATACGTGGCGGTTGGTGCTGTCTATGTATATTTAGCACTGTTGCTTCTTCAGTTAACAGTGCTTAATATATGTAGATTCTGGAAAATTATTAAACTAAACATATTTCACGGGACTAGTTCTGGTTGAAGTCAGAGTGTCACTGTAGGCAAGTCTAACTCAATCTCTACGTATCATTACGCTCCAAGCTATTTGGACTCCCCTAAAATTTTTAAGACAGAGAATCGTTAGATCACATGAATGCTGCTTCTGCTCTTTTAGTACAGAGCATAGATCAAATGCTTTATTGTAATAATAATATTTTGGAAAAAGGTATAGCAGATTGTTTCCAAAATTTATACATTTTATAATGAGGAGTAATGCACCAGATAATAAGTCCCATGTACACCATCTACTGCCCAACTATCAAAAATTATTGAATTTGTTTTTATTGATTCCCAGTAACTTGAACGATTTTGGTATCTTAGATGTTCAATTTTGGGAGAACACTATGCACATAATTTATAATTATGAAGCTGTGGTGGCAGAAAAATTGTGACTGTATTTAGTACTGCTTGCCAGAGCCGTGATCACTTTGTATTCATTTCATTTATCTCTTGTGTATCATATGATTACCAGACAAATTACATAAAAACACAGTCGCAGAATAAAATATTACATATAACATCACATGACCCCCAACACAATCAAAGATGTCCCCCAAACTAAACTAACGATATTAATTGTTACAAAATGGGTGAGTCTTAAGCAGCTTTCGGAATTGCAAATAATCATGTTGCTGATGAATGGTCACTGGAATCCTATTCCAACTTTTAGGAGCAAACATTGAAAAAGCCCCTGCTCTTGTACAAACCTTTTGCGCCAAGGACACAGATGGAATGTCTAGATGTTCCAATTGGCTCTTGCACAGAACTCAAGAGGTTTTGTAGCATTATACTAAGCTCAACAGTTCTATGAAAAAGTTAGTGTGCAGGACACAAACACTTGAATAGTAGTTGTTTTATCTGCAACCAATGCAGATCTTCATAGTAAGCAGAAGTGTGAGCCTTTTTGCATAGACTGATTTGATCGCTGCAGCTGGTACAGAACGCTGCTGTTCATGTGATCTTTAATCTAATAAACCCATGTACACTATGTTACAGTAGTCAAGAAGTGGTAGTAACACTTGCACAACCTTTCCAAAATCTTCAGGAAACAAATATCATCTAAGACCCCCTAATCATTCTCAGCTTGAAAAAAAATGCAGATGGTCTTCAGTACCTGTGAACATATTGATAGAATGGAGTCTAAAACATACTTTTTGTTTTAATACACTATCCATGTTCCTCTGAGCGAACCCAATTGTTGAATTTTCTCTTGTTAATTACTCCAAGTTAACCTGTTCTACCTGTTCTATGTACGCTGTTCTACCTGTTCTATGTACCTGTTCTATGTACGCTGTTAATGTTTGTTTTGTGTAAACCACTCTGATTCCAACATAGAACAGTATATAAATCAGTTAAATAAATAAATAGTAACGCCTCTTTTAAAGCTGTGCTTTGTCTACTTGCCTGTGTAGTTTGTTTTATGTAAATATATAAATCCGCTATCTACTGATTTTTCAGCCTCCATATGGATCATTAACCCAAAAATAACCACTAAAGGGAAAATAATCACAATGTTCATACAAATCCCTTCTAAAACCACTTCACAACAAAACTTTAAAATAATATTTTTGTTGGACCATTTGCCATGAGGGAAATCCCTCCTGAAGCAAATTTTCCTTTTTATTTGTTTTTATGAGCTAATACCTGCTCACTTTTCAACAATTAAGTGAAAACCAGGTTATGAATCGTATATTGCTACATAGCGCCTTGGTTCAGCCCAGCATGGTGCTACGTAGCAACAAAGGATTCATCACCTGTTTTTTCTAACAGCAAAGACACAAAATAGCGGAGTTATAATACTTAGCCGCAGGAACTGAAATACGAAGCTTTTGGAGACTACATAATGATCTCGCTCTTGTTTGCTGAAGCTGCACATTAGGACTTTGACTTAAAGATAAATTGGCGTTCCTTATATCAAAAGGGGAGGGGGTTGCGTGCTGCAATTCCCCTCAAGTTTCACTTAATTGTTGAAAAGTGAGCAGGTATTAGCTCATAAAAATGAATAAAAAGGAAAATTTGCCTCAGGAGGGTTTTCCCTCAAGGCAAATGGTCAAATAAAAATATTATTTTAAAGTTTTGTTGTGAAGGGATTTTAGAAGGATTTGTATGAACATTGTGTCCCTATGGATCATGGCAGGTTGAAAATCCATCTAACTGCTTCACCTATATTCATACAGGGCTGAGGCAGAGAAAGGATCGGGCAATGGCGGGAACAATAAATTATCCTTGAAGAGCAAGCCTAAATTAAAAGCATACATTATCTATATAGCGGTAGAATATTGTTGCTATATGGATAGTGGTCAGTGGCAAATACTATATGTCTATTCGGTGACATCGGGAATGCATATCAGTACTGCCGAACATACGTATTTTGTTAAACACTGCAGTTGGAATTTAAAAAAAATATGCTGACTGCCAGCTTTGAAAATAGCCCACACTGACTATGTTGATTGTTGATGCTGTTTGACATAATAAGATCCTGTTTCTTTTACCCGTATGTAAGTAGCAAAATATATATCGGAAGAAAGAGCAATATCCGAGCATACTTTTTATTTTTATTCGCTCTCTGTGTAAAATATTAGCTTTCTGGGCTTCATTTTCCCAAAATGAAGGAAAGTTTTCTAGCAAAAATGGATTTCATTAGCTTTGTCAAACTAGTCACGCCTTATGATGTAAACGCACAGCACCATTCCCAGAATAACTGCCCTTGGAGAGATTGTTGATTACCACATCATTTCAGGAAGGAAAATTTGACTCTCGTTCTGTAAGAGGCAAGCCTTCCCAACAACGTATATAGATCTGTCATAACAGTAATTTGTAGGACTTGCACAAAGGCCTTTGATAGACGTGCATGTCATTGCTGTCTAATATATCAGAAAGATCTAAGGAAAAGAAGGTATACCAAACACACAGGGGCCTATCTACTAAGTTGGTTTTGCTATTAATGCAGCAGTTTGTGCTTATTGGGGCCTGTATACTAAAGCGCTGTAAGCACTTAGTGCAGGTTTTACCATGCACTAACAGCCTGGGACGGGATCAGGGTTGAGATTGGGCATGCCATCAGTGACAACTAATGCGTAATAAGTTGTTATGACTGCCAATAGCACAGCTACACTTACTGCCATTGGACCACTTAGACTACCAAGGAGAACCCTCAGGTAAGTCCTAGGGAAGTCAGAGTATGGGGGAAGGGTCAGGGTTTGGGACCAGCTCCAGAGTTGGTTCAAGATGTTGGCACCCTAGATAAACCTTAAGCCTTATGACCCCCCCTTCCAGCTGTCAGGATCTTTTGTTTTGCTTGAATGCCTTGCTCTATGCTCCCCCCCCCCCCCCAAGCTGCAATTGTAGGAGACAGCCTAGTTTGCCTAGTGATTGGCCCGTTCTTGTCAGGGTTGAGTCTTTGGGGAGGGGCTTCGGTTTGGGAGGTGGTTTCCTGTGGGACCATCATCTTGGCGGGAGGGGGGTCTGGCTTGTGACGGAGGTGATGAATTGGAAGGGAGGGTCTGGATTAGGGAGGGTTGTTGCTGACTATCAAGGGTATGCTGATTGGTGGAGACCTTGATGTTGCAGATTGGATTGGTGGATTTGATCACTGGGGCTGGCGTTCTGCCAGCACAGTAGTTGCATTTTCTTTCTTTTTTCTTTCAGCACTGGGGTCTGCATTCCGTGCCTCGCAGGGTTATGCTGGTGCACCCATGCTATTTGCCAAGTTGTGGACAGTGGAGTCATGTGGTAAATCTATGCCCTGTGCAGTAATTGGCAGGCAGATGCTGAGCATTTCCCTTGTCTTTAGCACATGTACTTTTCACTTACCGTATCTTAGGTGTTGCACTTAAGGTACAGTAAGTTCAGAATCTTACAACATTCTAGTAAATAGGCTTTGTTGATAGTTAACATGGTGCTTTAGCAAGCGCTGATTTATGTGTTTATTTCTTAATGCATAAGGGGCCACAGAATGTACCTTGCAGTTAATGTAGAGGTCGTTAATGAGCATTAACACCATCTGAATCGTTATAGCTGATTGCATTGTGTTATCTGCCATTCAGTTAAAATGCAGTAAAGAACTTTTCTTTGTGTTAACCGAATAGCAATTTTTTGGGTACACTCCCTTAATAACTCTTCCATTAACACACATTAAATTTGGCCTTTTACCACAGTAACTACAAAAACCTTATGGGGGTCATTCCGCATTGCATTTAGCAGGGATATGCGTCTGGGTTGGACGTATATCTCTCACTAAACGCCCAGTGCCGATCCTGCCTCATGAGCTCCCCGCATGTACTGAGCAGATGTGCAGGGAGCTCAGGATGGAGGTGGAAGGGGTAGGGCAGGAGGTGGAGTGAAGGTGGTGCGGCAGCAGGACTCTGACCCCGGATGTACAGGGCCGATTCCGACGATGGCCCTGTACATCTGGGTTTGGTGATTTAGACGGGGAACTTGACATCTGCAAACATCCAGCCCAGGCCCTCACGCAGAGGTGAACAGGGGAGGAGGTTCCCCACAGCCTCGGAAGGGCTGGTGGGGGTCAGGCAGCGGGTAAGAAGACCTATAAAAATGATTCCAAGCAGGGCTCCTGCATGGCGTTCAGGTGCCATGGCAACAAGATGCCACGGCACCATGGCTCCATGCAGGAGCCTAAGCTGGGCTAGCCGGGGAGGATCTTGGGTGTTTAGCGGGCCTGAATCGGGGCACGTCCAGGATGTCCAGGCCCTGAGCCCGAATTCTGCTCCCACAGGGCTGTCTAGCTCCCGCAGGAGCAGAATTGGGTGCATATCAGGGCCGTCCAGATTTTGGACGTCTGGACGGGCCAGACATGCCCAGCGTGGAATTGGTCTCCACATGAATTAGTGACTAGGCCCCATGATATGTGCTGAGAGCTATTATAATCCATGCTACCTTGCAAAAATAACTAACTTGCTGCGTGTACTGGAGGGGCTATCGTTCTCTAGAAGAAACAGAGAACTCAAGCCAGCCTCCATTTGTTCAAGCAAAAATCATTTGGATGAACTGAGCCCCCTGTTTCTAAATAGTGATTGGTTTTGTAATAAGTAATTCTTCTTTGAGAAAAATAAACACGTGTCTTTCATAGACGATAATACCACTGTTTGACCCTTTCCATGTAATCACAGTTTTACCGCTAGAGTCATGCAGACTTCTGAAAGAAGATAGAAGGGTTCATGCAACCCATATATACCTGTACTCAGATAAGCGTGGTAGCTCTGTTCAGTTCATTCAGTGGCCTTTCTGCCAAGGGCAAGCTCACAGATTAATACCCATGAAATAAATGTTAGTGCAGAACAGCATGTCAGTTATCTTGGAGAGGTCCTTGGCCTTCATTTATCATTTTAGTTTCCCATATTCAAGCCTTCTGCCAAACTGTGGCGCACACTGAGAGCATTCTGGCAAATTTAATCCCTCATTAACTTTCAAACAGTGCTAGGGTGATCATGGATTTATTTACTGTCTCAGTCGAGATGAGAAAAATTACTCAACTTCTGGACATTTTAGCCCACTTGTGCAGCATTATAATTTAGCTTTAGCTGAAGCCTTCTCTATCACATTTATTTACTGCAAGGTCAGTGTTGCTCCCTCAGGAAAAAAAATAGATTAAAGGAAGCCACCCAATTGTGGACCAAGAGAAATGTAATATGTTTTCAGTATTCTGTTTAGAAAAGTGTAGTATACTACAGGCCAAACACCATTGCTTGAAGTATATGCCCATAATTCTTACATACTCCAATATGATTTTTGGCTATTAGAGAATAATGGGGCACTTTTGAAAAGGAGAAAGGCTAATGTTTGGAATATAAATGGATAGATCATTGGAAAATGTAAATAAAAATGTTGAATTCAAGTGGTGTTTCTTCTACAACTGTAAATGAAGGGCTTTATTTAAAGGAGAAACACCATCGACAGTATTAGTAGGGTAATTCAGTCTTTTGACCTTAATTACCGTCTGTATGCAGACGATTTAAGGATATATGCCCCTTTTCCACCCAAGATGGCCCTTATTCAGATGCGCTAGATAAGTGTTTCCGGGCAGTGACTTTGTGACTTTCTAAATATAGCTTAACATTTAGTTTTTGCAAAATCTAAGGTTTTGTTGTTGGCTCTAGATGGTTTATTTGTTCCACCACAGTTAGTTCATTTTGGTGATGCCAGTTTAACGGTTAGAAAGACGTTGGATACTTAGGGTTGGCTCTGGATAGGCCCCTCTCCGTTGGCCCAGACCAAAGTCTTGTGGCCTGTATGACTGAGATTTGTAGGCCCATTTTCTTGTACCTTCTACGCCCCATCTCCTGGAGCCAAAAATGTGCCTTGACTCTACTGCTCTATCTGTTTGCTGAGCTGTGCTTAAATTTTTTCTGAATTTTTTCTGTCTTAGGCATTATTTTCAATAGGCTGTACAGTCAAACCTCGGTTTTCATGATTAATCCGTTCGAAAAAGTCTGACTAAAACCGAAACGTATGAAAACTGAAGCAATATTTCCCATAAGAAATAATGTAAATCCAATTAATCCGTTCCAGACACCTAAAAATATTCACAAAAAATACATTTTATAGAGAATAACTATATTTTTACATACAGAAAACAATGAGAAATAAATATAAATGACTAATGAAATGGATAAATGAACATTTAACATCACTGAAAGCAAGCTAAGTACAGTACTGTACAGTACAGTATGTTAACATCTGGCCTGAGCCACCCCTGACAAGCTGCTGTGCCCAGCTCTCTTCGGAATCACATTGAATTCAGTCCATTAAAATACCTTTACATTATCTGCTCAATGCTTCAGAATGGCAGAAAATCTTAATGATATAGCTTCAGACGTACCCTGCAAGAGAAAGAACTGCCTCCCACATTCATGCAACATCTCCTGCTTACGTTGACAGCTTTTCTTCCCTGCTACCGGGACAAAATCTCAGTCAAAAGACGTTGAAAACCGAAGCAATGCATGAAAACCGGGACAAAATCTCAGTCAGAAAAGACGTTGAAAACCGAAGCGTATGAAAACCGGGGCAAATGAAAACCGAGGTTTGACTGTATTTGGTTATCTTTGCTTCTTGGAATAAAGCAGTTCCAAATTTAAAAGAAAAAAAAGTTGTCTTTATCTGGCAGCGGGGCCTTCCAACTCTGCAAAAGTAGCTGGGAAAGCCCTGACCGACTGTTCAGGTGCTGAAATTCCCTTTTTGGTCTCCCTTTGCCATTTTGTTCAGTGGTTCTTTTTTGGGGGGGTTTATTCCAGGGGATTTTTTTTGTGCTGCATGGAGCCTTGAAGTCATGCTAGGTTCTCGGTGATGTGCCTCTTGTGGCTCCTGTTGCATCAGTCCTGTGGTCGGCGCTTTTTACCCCTTTTGTGAGCACAAAGTTTTATCAATATTCAGACCCCCTTCAGGAGGCCTAGAGCCCGATACTAATTCAAATGTCTTTCTGATTCCCCCATAACTACAGACAGCATTTTAGCCACCCTCTGGCAGTGTATTGGTAACTAGATCAAAATAATTATGGGTTTATGTGGGATTTGGGTTTAACTCATACCTTTCAAGAGGTATTTTCCTGTTCCAAGAGGTCTTAGTCTAAGAGGCATGTTTACCAAGTCCCTCGCTGGTAACCCAGGCTTGGGCCACGTTATGTGCACAGGGCACTGCGCTAGATGCAAGGGTGGAGACAGCCATCCCCCTGTATTTAGTGCAGCTCGCGGCGCTAATATTGCCACAAGGAGCAACTACCACCACCCGTTGTACTGGTTTTAGTTGTTGCCTGCCAAGCACCGGCAGCATGGGCTTTCATGACCCACGTTAGTGGCGCCGTGGTGAAAACGCACATGCCCCGCACAAGCACTGCCCAGATGTGCATTGCCTAGGTAGTGTGGGATCTTTAATGCGGGGCCCTGCGCTACTTTAGAGCATGGTGCCAAAAGGCTGCGCTCTCCCCATGCTAATCATGCAGTGCACTTTAGCAAGCTTGTCCCTGAGGCATTGGAGAGTTAAGTAAATTGCCGATGATCGGGAAGGCAGGCGTGGCATTTGAACCCTGGCCTCCCTGTTCTCGGCCACTGCTCTAAGCATTAGCTTGCTTAAAAATGGCAGAAACAGCACCGCTGTGGTTTTTCATTATAGATGCTGTTCCATTTATAAGAACATAAGATATGCCATACTGGGTCAGACCAAGGTCCATCAAGCCCAGTATCCTGTTTCCCACAGCGGCCAATCTAGGTCATACGTACCTAGCAGTTTCCCTAGTTAAGCTCTCTCGATGTAAGAGCAACACCTAGTTGAACAATTCAAATAATGTTTTCTTGCAGTTTTTTCCCTTGGCATATAGGTAGGGAGAAGCAATTGAAATTTAAATTGCATTGCTAGGTCTGGCTGTCACATGAGTGCCAGACAGATGATGGGAAATAATCCAGTGAGTTCTCTCCTTCTAGCAAAGCATTAAATGCTTCTTCCTTACAGTAGTATGAGCTGTGTGGCATGATTACCAATATTAGGTTTATACAGTTCTTTAAATGTTGGTATGGATGGAAAATATTTTGAAAGCTTAAAAGTCAGCCAAGAATGTGAGGACCAAAGGAAAAAACAAACAAACAACATATTGTTATAACACATTTTTAAAAATGTTTTCCTTGTTCTTTTGTTCTGATTTTTTTTTCAAATTTTGCTTTATTGTTTTTTCAGCCTCTTTGCTCTATTCTTTTTTTCTCTTCACTCCAACCTCTGCTCTTTCCTTCATTTTGTCTCCACCATTCTTTCCAGTCTGTTTCATTCCCTTCCTCCCCCTCCCACTCCTCTTCCTCCATGTCCCCAGTATTAGGGTAAACTTCTGTGTTGCCGAAAAGGCATTGAATTTTAGGTGTCTGGACACCCTGGAATTTGTGATTTTTCCACCCCTGCTATAGTTATAAATTAAAAAAGAAGCAATGATTTGTTCTAAATGTGAGGATATCTATGTATCTGCCAATGTTCCCACTAATTTTTATTTTTTGGTGTGCAACTATAGCTTGCACAGGCACATGTTTACATCTGATAATTTGTGCAGATAGTTTTTCTGAGAAGAAATATGTACATGCTTTTGGAAATTCAAAAGTATGCCTATAATTGCAGGCCCCTTCCCAATCCTACCACCAAACGCCTCTTTTGACCAGGGCCGGCCCCAGAGTTGGTTGAAGGTGTTGGAACCCTAGGCAGCCAGGCAGACCTTATGCCACCCCCCCCCCCCCTCCCTCAGGCTGCCTCACTAGGCAGCAGCCTACTTTGCCTAATGGTTGGGCCAGCCCTGCTTCTGATCAGTAAGGTAGCTTAGGTTGGAACTGCCCCCTCCCCATGTTGTTTTGGTTACATAACATAAGATTTGCCATACTAGGTCAGATCAAAGCTCCACCAAGCCCCATGTTCTGTTTCCAACAGCGGTCAATCCAGACCATAAGTAGCTGGCAGGATCACAAAAGGCAGACCGATTTCCCCATTCCGCATTGATAATGGCTTATGGACTTCTCCTCCTGGACCTTCTCCAAACTTTTTTAACTCGGCTACCCAACCATCTTTTACTATGTCATCCCGTAATGACGTCCAGAGCTTGGTTATGCATTGAATGAAAAAAAAATGTCTTGTTAGTAGCTTCTTTGCTTGTCCCTCAATCTTTGTACATTTTGAAGGAGTAAACAACTGATTCATGTTTACTTGCTCCACTCCACTCACTATTTTATATTACTACTGCTATTATTATTCATTTATATAGCTCTACAAGGCATACACAGCGCTGTGCAGACATCTGTAAAGAGGTCCCTGCTCATCAGAGCTTACAATCTAGTCAAGACAGACAGTACAATAGATGAGAAGAAGCGTACAGTAAGGAAGGGTAATGAGACAGAAAGAGAACAAAGGATTAAGATCCAAAGGTGGCCTGAAAGAGATGAGCCTTAAGCATGGATTTGAAAAGGCGGAGAGATGAAACCTGAAATAAAGATACAGATAGTTTGTTCCAGGCATAAGGAGCAGAAAGGTGAAAGGATCGAAGTCTGGAATTGGCTGTTGAAGAGAAGGGTATAGAGAGAAGGAAGGCAGAGGAAGAGCGGAGTTCACAAGGAAGGGTGTAGGGAGAGAGAAGAGAGGAAAGGTGGTGAGGAGCAATAGAATGATTGCACTTATAGGTCAGAAGCAGACATTTGCATTGGATACGGAAACGGAGGGGGAAGCCAATGAAGTGATTTGAGAAGAGGGGTTATACACTTCTAACATGTCTCCCCCCAGCCATCTCTTCTCCGAGCTGAAGAGAACTAACCTTTTAAGCCTTTCCCCATAGGGGTATCCCTCTATTCTCTTTATCATTTTGATCGCCCCTTCTCTTTACCTTTTCTAATTCTACTATGCCTATTTTTAGATGCGGTGACTAAAGCTAGACACAGTACTCAAGGTGTGTCCCGCACCATGGACATTACAATATCTTTTGTTTTATTCTTCAGTCCTTTACTTATAGTTCCTAGCAGTGGCATACCTAGCATATCTGACGCCCAGAGCAGATCATTGTTTAACACCCCCCTCCTTTATATAAGACCATCTGGTTTTACAGCTCTCTTCGGTCTCCCTAGTCCTCCCCCACCCCTGTGTCTAGCATCACCTAACTCTCTTCCTGCATTGCCCCTCCAATCTCTTATCCCCTGTTCCTGCATTTTCCTTATCAGCCCCTAGCCATCAATAACTCCCTGCCATGACCACCACATCTCCACAGTCTAGGGGCAAAAACCAAATACAACAAACATGGAGCCTCTACAGCTCTGGCACTCATCAAAGGCCTTGCCGGTTCTACCCCCTCTGACGTGAATGTATGTATCAGAGGGGGCAGGGCCAGCTGAACCTTCAAGGAGCACCTGAACTGCAGTGGCTCCACCTTTACTGTTTTTCTGTACTTAAAACAGGTTATGCTGCAAGCATATATTTAAAAAAAAAAGAGATCTTTATCTTTATTCAAAGATATCATATACCACTTAGCCGAGGCAACAAGCGGTGCACAATAAAATAACAATGACTACTCAGAAAAAGGAAAAGAACACCAATAAATGACAGGAAAGAGGAAACAACAGAAAGAGGAAGGAAGAGAAGGGTAGACAGAGAGTACCATAGGAGACAGTCAGGGGGCAGTAGAAGGTGGGTCAAAGTGGGTTTTTAGGGCCGCCTTAAACTAGTATAAGAAGGCTCAGAGCGGAGGGAGAGAGGCAAGGCGTTCCAAAGGGAGGGACCCAGGAAGAAAAAAGCAGAAGAGCGAGTGCATTCAAGATGGGCTTGAGAGGCAGAAGGAAGAACCAAACGGAAATTGTGAATAGAGTGGAGGAAACGGTGAGGATTGGGGTAGTGGAGGAGAACAGCAAGATACTGTGATGTGGCAGAATGAATGACACGGTGAACAAAAATGAGTATTTTAAACTGAATCTGAAAATGGACAGGTAACCAATGGAGACCAGCCAGGAGAGGGGAAACATGGTCATGATGGGGAGGTCAGGAGACGGGCGGCTGTGTTTTGCAGGAGCTGAATTCTGTGATGCTGATATTGTGGTAGCCCAGCAAAGGAAACATGGCATCATGACAGGGCTGGGGATTCACTGAATCCCTGATCACATGCCACTGCTTGGCAAAGTGTATTCTCTGTAGATATTGCATCCCCTTATTGCCTACATCTGAGGTGGATCGCTCCCCGCCCTTGGTTATACCACTGGTTCCTATATTCTATTTGCTTTCCTGGCCACTGCTGCATACCAAGCAGACAATTTCAGTGTGTTATAATGATGTCTAGCTGGTTTTCCTGGGTGATGACACCTACTGTGGAATCTTACATCATATAGCTATAGTTTAGATTGATCTTCCCCAAATGCATAGCTTTGCACTTGTTCACATTTAATTTCGTCTGCCATTCGGATGCCCGTTCTCTCAATTTCTCAAGGTCTTTTGGCAAATTTTCACAATCCTCTTGTGATTTAAGAACTTTGAATAATGATGGGTTTTCTGTAAAGTTGATCATCTCACTTGTTGTTTCATTTCTAGGTCTTTTATAAATATGGTATGTTAAAAAGTAGTGGGCCCAGCACAGAATCCCTGTGCACTCCACTATTCACGTTTCTCCACTAGAAAATTTACCATTTAGCTGCTCTCTGTTTTCTATCTTTTAATCAGTTCCCAGGCCACACTAGGACACTGCCTCCTATCCCATGACACCCTTGACAAAGTCCCTCAAGAGTCTCGTGAGGGACTTTGTCAAGGGCATTCTGAAAATCGAGATATAATATATTGACCAGCTTAACGTTGTCTACATGATTATTCACACCTTAAAAAATATAACAGATCGGTGAGGCAAGACTTCCCTTGGGTAAATCCATGTTGGCTTTTTATCTGTTAAACCATGACTATCTAAATTTGCAGTAATATTGTTTTTTATAATGGTTTCCGTCACTTTGCCTGGCACTGATGTCAGCCTCACTGGTCTGTAGTTTTCCCTATCACCCTGGAACCCTTTTAAAATAATTAACGTTATGCTTATATATCTATGAATTAACGTACCTACAATTGGTTGCATGCTTAAAGTTCTTGCTTGCACACAGTGTGTGGATAAAAAAACCAAATAGGTGAAATGAACATGCAAAAGCGCATGATAATTGGGTAAAAGTGTGTTTTAAACAAACACAAATGGAATTTTTTTTGGCTTTGTACATCTTCTCTCCTCTCAGATATATATTATTAAGATCTTCAAGACTCATTTTATACTGTATATTTTTAGTGCAGACCCAATACCATTTTGATTGCTTTCCTCTGGACTGTCTCTAACCTCTTTGGGTTTTTATGGGACGCTTTATTACAGGATGCTTATATGAGAAGTTCAAAAAGGTCCAAGAAGGAAGCGTAACCTCTTATATGCCTTTGTAACATAGGCAACCAGAATCAGCTCCCAATAGTGCGCGAATGCCAGTGCACGCATTTATACTTGCAGATATGACTATGTGCATGTTGTAGTGTGCAAGATAGCACACCATCGTGTTTTAGTTCCCCATACATCAGGGGAACTCTAGAAACTGGAAGAAGTAAGAACAGTGGTGAGTATCTAGAACACGCCTCATTCTCCTTAAGGGCTTATCCAGCTTAGATCACCTTAAGGCAGGGGTGGGCAATTCCGGTCCTCGTGCACCACAATCCAGCCTGGTTTTCAAGATGTCCCTAATGAATATGCATGAGATCTATTTGCATCCACTGCCTTCCATTGTATGGAAATAGGCCCATGAATATTCATTAGGGCCATCATGAAAACCAGGCTGGATTGTGGTGCACAAGGGCCGGAATTTCCCACTCCTACCTTAAGGGAAGCCTAGTTGAGAGGATTTGGTTCAGGCAGGCTGGCAGGGCAGGCCCATCTACTAGGTGGACTAGGCATCTGCCAAGTCTTGCAGACCCTGTTGGGCAGCATCATGACCCCTACACCATTCTTCAAAGTGGTGGGTATGGTTCAGGCAGACAGGTAGGATAAGTATCCAGACTGAAGATGAGTCTACGGGGCCCTTGGGAGAGGAAAGCAGAAACCTTGAATAACTTACCAGAAGGTTGCTGCATGAAGACCTGAGACTTAGTCCAGGGATAGTTGAGAAAAGTACTAGGATACTGAATAGCCTTAAGGTAGGGCAGGCTTTGTGGCTTTAGACTATAACTTTGTTAGTGATTTGAGGTTAAAGGCCTGCATAGGAGCCAGACCTGGGCTTTGGTATATTCACTAAATCAGTGGTTCCCAAACTGGGGGTCGGGACCCCAAATGGGGTCACTTCATCAGTGGATGGGGTCACAGAAACAAGGCCGCTTCCCCTTCCATCCGGACTTTCACTGTGATCTATGTAAAGTAGCAGCAGTCACCAGTCAGCATGTGGCCTGTGAGCCAGTGAACATTCATAGGCCCTTGCCCCCTCCTGTGTAAGCTTCCTGTTGGACTGGAAACCCCTGCTGAGTCCTGGGGTCTGTAATCACACACAGACACAAGGGACCCTGTGCTGACTGCTGCTGCTGCCTTCTTCCTGCTTTAGATTAGTGGAGGGAGCGGGAAGAGTCTTGAGAACTGCTATGTTGATTTCATCATCATGTGAATTTTCAATTGTTAAAATGGGGTTATATTGGAGAGAAGCATACTCTAGTGGCCAGCCCAAGAGAAAGCCAGGCTGGGGGTTTGTTTGTTTGCTTGGAGTGAAGCTCCTGGGTCCAGTCTCTGGTGAGAGAAAGTCAGACTGGAAACCAGTCTGAAAGGAAATTAGGCTAGGAGTTTGTGTGCTGAGGACAAAACCTAGGGTCCCATCTGCAGGGAAAGAGTCAGACTGGAGACCAGCCTGGTTGGGATTTTCGGTTGGATGCTTGCTACCCTAAGTGACTAGGAGTTTATAGCCCTAAATTCTAAGAGGGGTACTCCAGTGGCCAGGCTGGGGTATGTTTTTGTTACTGGCCTGCAAATGAGCCAGGCGGGGGTGCATCTTTGTTACCAGTCTGCGTGGAAGCCAGATTGGGGTATGTGCTTTTTACTCTAAGTGCTGGGAGTTGGTAGCACAAAATACAGAGAGGGATAGCTCAGTGGCCAGCCAGCCAGGATGTGTTTGTTTGTTGCTTTAAGTGCTGAGGCTTTGTAGCACTGAATACTGAGGAGGATGCTCCAGTGTTCAGCCTGTAAAGGAGCCAGGCTGGGTCTGTGTTTGATTGTGGTACTAACTGGGGAGAGTATTGTTTAAATGATCAGTCTGCACCGATGCGAGGCTGAGTGTCTGCGAATTGCTCTGTATTATGTGCTGCAGTTGTCATTGAGTTGGGTTAAAACTGGCAGCTAGCTGGGAGCAGCATATTTGGGTTCTAGGAGTAAGTTAAGCATCCTTGATGTTAGTAGCCTGCGGAGGCAAGACAGGTGGCCATTTTGTGTTTTCCATGTGCTGAAGGTGAATTGTTTTGTTAAAAACCTATTTACCTACATCCTGAAGCATGAAGTGGGGCATTATTTGATGGTCTACTGGAGGTGCCAAGGCCTAAATTAACCATTATGATGTCACAGTGTATATCACAACTCCATCCTGATCCACAAAATCTATACTGCGGGGAATGCCTGCACATAGTGTACATCTTGTCGTGTGCATATTTATATGCAGGTATATTGCAGGGCAATTTTATAAAAGGCTGCTTCTGCATGTAAAAAGCCTTTAGTTGCAGAAAAGCCTTTGCAAAATTACCCTCCACATGTCCTTACTGATATATGGCCTCCAAAACTGAACACAGTATTCCAGGCGAGGCCTTGCTAGAGGGACATTGCTTTGCTTTCTTCTTGTTGTTCTTCTTAGTGGCCTCACATTCTTCTGGCACTGGTCACTGACTTGTCACGGTTTCGCTACCTTGCGATCTTTGGGAACGATCATCTTGAAGTTTCTTTCCTAGTCGTGCATATCATCATGCGTCCCTTCTGACAATATACAGTGCCTCTCGTCACCCCAAATGCATCACTCTGTCCTTTTTCATATTAAAACTTAGATGCCAAAATTGAAAAGCAGGCTGTTGGGAAGATTATGTAGGTCCTTGTGTAAAGTTTCAATATTCTGAAACACTTTATACAAACATTACATATGGCAATCACCATATAGTGACTTTTTGGGCTGGGAAGTCTTTTGGTGGTTTGACAATAAGGATAATTTAAATAAAAACCTTAATTACCAAGCGCTCAATCAATCTTCCAGTTTGAGTAGATATCTTCTGATGTTGTCTGTTCCTTCAGGGATGTCCATTTTGTTGCAGATCTTAGCATCATCTGCAAAGACACACTTTTCACGTTAATCCCTTGGAAATATTAAATAAAAAGTTATTGAACAGAATCGGCCCCACGACCATTTGCTGATGCAGTCCGCTACTCACCCTTCCCTCTTCCAAGTGAAGTCCATTTAGTATTATTCTGTCACCTGGTAGCCTACCAGTATTTTTTATCACTGCAGATAAAATACCAATATGTGCATGAGTTTATCCACACACAGGAAGATCAGCTTTCTAAAAGCCCATTTCCATGGCTTAGAAAATTGTCCCCTAAATATAAATGTACTGAGAAGAACTATTAGAAGGCACATTTGCTTAAATGTTAATTTTATGTTCATAATCCTTTAAAATGAGACATGCTGACAGCAGAAATACAGATGGCTGTTTATATTACTTCTTATTTTAGCTACTAACATATACATATTTTTTGTTTTAAATGTATTATGCCAACTTTCCAAAGACAGCATGATAGGGGATTCTGCTTCCTTTTCCTCAGGGATTCCCAGACTTGCCTTCGTTCTGGATACTTATCCTGCCTGCCTGCCTGAAGAACATCCTCCTCGGCTAGGCTTCCCCTGCCTTGACTCCCTCAAGGTGCTCTAGGGTAGATAAGCCCTTAAAGTGAATTTAGCTTGTTGTAGGCAATCCCCAGTGTCCCTACATCACCAGATCTCTCACCCAGTTCCTAGAGCTACCCCTGCTGTCTGGAGAACCAAAATACTATGAAGCAAACAGGACTGATTTTTTGGAAATCCTTAGTGAATATTTGTCAGATGTATGGTCTACGAGCAAGAAAAAGTTTTATAGCTTGGTAATGGTGATCCTGAAAACCTGCCTAGTTTGCAGCGTACAACTGAGAATCCCTGCTCTGGTATGCAGTATATATTTCCCGATTGCTGACTTATGGTTTATTTGTTTTATGGTGTGGGAAGTAGTGAGGCCTGGAGTCAAAAGTGCAAAGTAGGAAGGATGGTGAATTCATTTGATAATTTGCTCATATCTTGGGGCATTCAAAGTGACATCTTGATCAATCTATGCTTTCTTGAAATACTTCACAATTTTTTTCAGGCTGGTAATTACCTCCTGATTCTTTGCCGATCCATCTCAATCTGAATCAGATTCTATTGGGCTGGTGCAATAGAAGCCTTTTTTCCATGTACACCTGGATTTTTGAAAACTATTTTCATCTGTCTCTCCCACCTCTGCACAGCCATCTCCGTGACAGTACTCGACCCGCAGACTCTTTTATGCCCCATACAAAAGAATGTCCTTTACCTCTTGGGACCCATGGTCCTAAATTTTAACTTAGTCTGCATCAGAGTAGAAGAGGAGCTGGAGCTGTGAAGTACTAACAGATCTGGTGACCAACTGTAAATAGATCGGCCTAGCAAATCTTTTCTGTAAACATCTATGACATTTCCATCAGCATAATTAAGCTCATAATTCATTACCAAAGGATGCAGAAAAAGCTGTTAGTGTAGCTGGGTTTAAAAAAGGTTTGGTCAAGTTCCTGGAGGAAAAGTCTATAAACATTTATTAAAGTGGACCGGGGGAAATCCACTGCTTACCTCAATAAGAGACATGGAATCTGTCTATATTTGGGATCCTGCGAATGATTTGTAACCTGGATTGGCCTCGACTGGAAATAGGATACTGGACTTCTATTAGTCTGTCCTCACCATAGCAAATTGTATGCTCTTATGTTCTTGAAATTCGGAATTAGTTATCTGTTTTGCATGGTGTTGTATCACAGCAACTCATTAAATCAGAATTATAGCTAAATTTTGCATGTGTTGGTCAACATGAAATTTTACTACTTGGGAGACATTTTTAAAGCTTCTGTATCAACACTGTGGTTACACACACAGATGCCGTGTACTAATAGTATGAAGTGATTTCACAAATGGGACTTGTGCTTGAAAAATGGATATACTAACAAAATCCCCAGTGGTGGTGTGTGTGTTGGGGCATTACGAATGTGTGTTTCATGTGTAGGCGAAATCACTTCAGGGCCTAAAGTACAGAAATGTTTTGCAGTTAATGTAGGAAAACAGCCAAAATTAGGGTGCAGTAAGTGCAAAACTTCCATGTTCGAGGCATTCCAAACATTTTGCCGTTCAGTTAATGCACGGAAAAGCGCTTCGCTGCAGGGTAACCTAACGGCAGATTATGCGATGCAGTTCGCTACACCTATTCCAGTGGCCTTAACTATGCCGCCCTGTAACAGCGTTAGCTGTTAATGTGGAAATTACCACCCTCTTATTGCCGAGGCACTACATTAACTATTAGGACACATCAATTGCTGCATTAACAGCCAACGAAGCTGAGTAAATTAGGACCCTTTGCACTCTAGAAAACAGCCATCGGTATATACTTCCACAAGACTGATACTGGAGGTTGCTACAGCGTTGCAGTATAAGAATATACATGGTCCTGTTTTAGCTTTCATACCGAGAAGGAATGAAGAACGCACAGCATGCTTACCCTGCAGCAACCGCTACAGTATCAATTAGGTTTATGGAGATCTTTGCGTGGAAACTAGTTAGTGAAACCCAGATCATCATTCTACTTCTACCCGAGGCACAGTAATTAAAACTTAAAAGAATAATCACTGCATATAATGAGTTCACTAGGACAATAGAACAATACCTACCAGGCATGTTATTCTATCTGACACATTAATGAGAGCAGCAGGTACAACAAATGTTTTTGAACATGCAGCTCTTCTAAGCACATTTCAGTTTAAAGAAAAAAAAAATCTTCCCTTTCGTTCTTTCGATTCAGGTTCCTCTCAGCCACAACGGTAATATGGCATAATGGTAATGGCTTGATCAGGCACGTTATCATATATCCCCTTCTTCATTGGAATAAATTTCATCTGCTTATTACTATTACTACCCCCCCCCCCTTCCCGCTTCTGCGAGTTATAGCACAGCTTGTCATGAGCACACATAAAAGGAAGTCCCTGCTGTTAGAGCTTACAATCTAGTCAGGAAAAGCACCGGAAATATTGGGAATTAATTTATTCAAAGAAGGCTAAAATAACAAGGCTGTGAGTGGAGGTTAAGAATTAAAAACAGCCTCCGGTGGTTTTGATATTTTTAGCACTGGGGCTTGCGTTAAATGTATTGGCAGATGGCGCGGGTCTGTGTGGAAAGTGTCTCACCACATCTTCCCCCAACAATACACAGGCTTTGCAATTACCACATGTTAAATTTTACGCCAAAGGGGGGTAAATGCAAAACTTTACTGTACTTTAGTCATCAGGCTCCCTAGAGAGATAAAAAGCTAGATTTTATTCATGTAAAAGTTGGAAATGCATAAGCCCCTTTGAATATTAGCCTCTGTGTTATGTAAGAACCAGAGAGTTAGAGGCATTATGCTCATGCCTCTGCCTTACCTATTTTGTAAGCAGGGCCGTACCAAGCCATAATTGTGCCCTGTGCCACATGCACATCGGGCACGACCCCCCTCTCACCCATACCTCCTTCCAGCCGGCTTCCTGCTCTTGCCCTGCTGCTGACATGTTTTGTTGTCTCCATGATGGCCCCAGCAGCAGCAGAGCAGAGCTGACATCAAATTTAAAAAAAAAGACAAAAACCATGCGGGTCTTTTGAATCTGCGCTTTAGGCAGATCTGATCCTTCCCTGCTCTGATGTAGCCTCGCGTCAGAGGAGGGCGGGACCAGATCAGCCATTCAAATGCGGGTCTTTGCAACTCCACCCTTGAATGGCTGGCCTGGTCCCTCCCTTCTCTGACGCGATCTACATCAGAGAAGGGAGGGAGGGACCAGACCTGCAGAAAGACTCGCGTGTTTTTTTTCTTAAGTCTGGTCTGCTCCACTGCTGCCGGTGCCGCCGCTGGGAAAACAAAAAGTGGCGGTGGCAGGACAACCGCAGATGCGTGGGCGGCAGCCGAGGCCAGCAGCCTGAAATGCGCCCCTATATCCTTTGCGCCCTGTGCGGCTGCACCACTCACACAGGGCTAGGCACGGCGCTGTGTGTGAGTGTGCTACCTGGTGTCATTTTATTTCTGGGAATTCCTAAAGCTACATATTCAAAACATGGCTACTATATTTTAAATATACTTCTTAGATCAAACAAAAAGCATATTGTTTTGTATACGGTTGTATGGTTTAAGTAGATATTCTTTCGAACTAACGTATATTCTCATTGGGACTTGAATATATATAGTATATCATTTTTGAAAATAATATAGTAGGATGGAATTGGTTGAACAGTCTGGATAGAAAGATAAACAATAGAAACATGGTGACGAGATGAATTAAATGAGCATTGTCATAATTGCATAATTGAAAGCCATTGGACATCCATCCAAGTTAAATCTACATGTAAGTTTTTCAGGTCTAATTCAGATCTAATATGCTCTCTAACTTTAAGAAATCAGGACTTTTTAGTCTAGTGAATACAGTAACAATTCCCTTTCAACTGGCTTGATCTCTGTGCATATAGCACATAATGAATTTAATAGACTGCAAATACTGAATTGTCTAACTGCCATTTTGAATGTTTTTTTATTTCAATTAAAATTTGCACATTGAATAAAAATTCAGGTTTCTCTTCCCCAAAATAAAAAAAATCATTATTAGTTGATTGCATGGTTGTAAGCCCATTGCTTGGAAATCTTTGAGATCAATTTTCAAAGGATTTGATTCTCAACTTTGAGAGTTAGGCTTCTAAAGAGGCCTCTTTGGAAATTTACTAGCGCTGAGTGCTTAAACTTATGTTCCAAATTTTACTCAGCTCCTACGTTTAGTGCATGGCAATAAGGGAGTAGGTGCTTAGCATAGGGTTAGGGCTACCAGTAGACAAACTAGGCAGTTGCCTAGAGCTCTGATGGTCTTCAGGACCTGCAGTAGCAGCAATGATGTCACACAGCCCCAAAGTGCTTACCAAGTGCCGTCCAGTGCTGTGGCCTGTTTGTGTTTCCACCCCCCTCTGATGCATGATCTCACTTCCTGTTTGCATGGTTCAGCCATTTCCACCCCATGCCAAAGGAAGTTTATTTATTTATTTGCATTCTCTTATATACCGCGCTATTCTGCATCAGTGCGGTTTACATTGAACAAACTGAAATTACATTGACGAGGGCATTATAACTTGGAGATAACTATTTACAGGGGACAAGGACTATGGAGGGTTAAGTGGCTTGCCCAAGACCACAAGGAGCACCTGTGGGACTAGAAACCCCAGTCCTTCCGGCCCAAGGTTGCTGTCCTCAAGTGGGATTTGAACCCCTGACCTTCCGGCCTGAAGTACCTTGCCCCAACCACTAGGCCACTCCTCCACTCCAATGACATTATACATCAGAGAGGGCTTCAGCACAAACTGCCTGCAGCGCCAGAGGATAGGTAAGCGCTGCGGGGCTTTTTGAAGTAATTGCTGATGCAACTGCAAGTCCTGGAGAAGGGCGGGGACAGGGATGGGAGCAGGGAGGCGCAATGAATGAGGTTCACCTAGGGCACGTCTTATCCTTGCATCAGCCCTGCTTAGCATCGATTTTCATTACTAAATACCTCAATTAGGTTCTTAAATCTAGGCAAATGAATGTCAGACTTAAATTTTCCAGGCAATGATATTACCACACTTTGACTTCTGCAATATCATTTACCAGATATTGCCGAGAAGGCAGTAGGCTATAAGGCTCCTTACTTCAGTTTATTTTAGTATAAGCTCTGTGATTTGATATCAAGGTTTTGCCAGCCTTCATACACGCCTGAAGCAGGGTTGACTGAATCATTGAAATTTTGAAGACGACCCGAAACGTGTCGCACGTCGGTGCTTGAGACATTCTGGCATTTTATCTTTAAAAGATCGTCAGTTGAGATAAGTACTAAAAGCGCAAAAGCTTTATCTTTACATTTATTAAAACGGAGACGTCGCGGTGGTGTGTGGTCATTTGTCCACTCACTTTGATGACTAACTCCAACAAAAAAATTGCTGTAGCTTCTTTTGGGGTCCTAAACATTTGTTGAAATTTGGTAGATTATGGTATTAACATAATTTCAACGGGTTTTGGTGTAATTAATATCATTTACCATGGCATTCCCAAATGTGACCTACATCCACTGCTCATAGCACAATATATGGCTGTGAGATTCCTTTATGGTGCATCCAGAAGAAACCACATGACACCCATTCTCAAACAACTTCACTGTCTCCCCCTATAATGCCATATAAAATACAAAGTACTCATAACCAACTACAAAATCTTGCATCACACAATCTCTAAATACTTACAGTCCATCCTCAAACAGTTACCAAACAGCAGGCTCAGAAGGGAATGCGCCCAAAATATATTCAGCGTACCTCAGGCTAAGAGAAGGAGCAACCAAACAGCCTGTGTTCGTGCCTTCTCCCTATATGCACCGGGCCTATGGAACGGCCTCGCTGCAAAAACTAGAGCCATAAAGGACATCACACTTTTTCGCAAGGACATAAAAACAATCCTTTTCAAAGAGCACCTTGGTGAATAAACATAACATGACTAATCCAGCTAAATCCAGCAACTGCTAGGGAAGCTGCCACAACAACACATAAAATAAGAAAGCTGGACATCCATATGGTAACTACACTTGACCCACTACCCCCAGTGACTATAGGTACACTTGTACATAGCTCAGTTCCTATAAATGCCCTGTATTATAGGTTAAAGTTCTACATGACTTATCTGATTTGCCTTTATCTGTTATGTTGTCATGTTTCTGTTCTTGTAAAATGTAAAATGCTGTGTTCAGTATACACTGCATTGATCTATGGAAATGCAATATATAAAAAAAACGTTAAATGAATGAATAAATAAATAAGGGATTTAAGGGGGGGATATCTGTGGGTGTCACTGCTTCACGCCCTGCTGCCAGGTTTCCGACATGTGGCCCAAAGGCAGGTGCAGTAAAGGCTGGCCTAACTTTCACAGCAGAAGCTAAGCGGGCAGCGGCTGAATATTGCCATCACCCAGTTAACTTCCTGGCAATCTGGCCAACCCGGATATTCAATACCAGGGCCCAGATATAACCGCAGCATTGAATCTCCTGGTCTAGCATTCAGCGGTACCAGCTAGCCACTTTAGATCAGGTAGTCGCTGCCGCTGAATATCGGGCCCATAGTTTTTAAGCACTTAAATTGAGGTGAATTTTCAAACAAAAACTTGGGATCCCAAATTGGGCTAAAAATGGGGAACAAATTTAAAGACCTAACATAAGATACTAAATTTAGGAGCTTGGCTTTTTAAAAAAATATTGATGTCTTTCTTTAAAAAATGTGAGCTTAAAGCTTTCAGTATGTTTGTATTAAGGTGACATGTTATCTCTTCTCTAAAGCTAAAAGCTAGGGTCTTGGCATATAGTGCGTGGCCTTATATATATGCAACATACTTGAATGGAGCTGAGCGTCGGTGCTGCTGTTGCTGGAGCAAAGAAAATAAATACTTGCCCGTGCCACGTTCAGTGTTGTGTGTGTGGGAGGGGGTGTGCTGTTCTTAAAAGAAGAGTTGTGTGCTTATGGTAATTTTATAGTACTACAGAAAAAGGAATGTTTCTCATATCCTTTATGAAAAGTCTTTGCAGACTGTAATCTCTGACGTGTTCACCAGGAGTGAAAAATAAATACCACCTGCTCTCTCTGTTGCCTCTCAGTCCGTTTCATTAACAGAGCATATCGCTCAAATAAGTCTTCTCTGGCCAGCCGTAGCTGGCCGCCCAAGGTCACTTACCAGACTGGTTGATAAGCAGCTTGTTAAATATCGCTCTGTATTGTTAAAGCAATACATTCTTCTGCCATAGAAAGGACATTTAGGGGAACAGCCCTGTGTGTGTCAAGGAGGCCAGAAAAGTATAAAAAGGATCAGACCCAGATTTAGCGTAAGCAATGTAAGCAACTACCTAAGAGCATCAGAATCCCTGGGCTAAAGACGGGCCTCACTGTTGTTCCTTGAGGACCATGCTACTGTTACTACTACTACTGATCATATGTATAGCGCTACAAAGCATACACAGCACTGTACAGACACATGTAGAAGACAGTCCCTGCTCATCAGAGCTTACAATCTAGTCAAGACAAACATAATAGCTGAGGACAAGGATACATCTGGGGGAATGGCAAGAAAACACCTAGGAGACTAAGTAGATCAGGATCCAAAAGCAGCATCGAAGAGGTGAGTTTTCAGCCTAGATGTGAAAAGGTCAGAATATATCAATCAAAACTAGCGCTCAGTTGATATATCAAACAAAACAATAACAGGAATGCTGTTTTGTTTTCTTTTTAGAGGAAAAAAGACCTTAGTGAATCAAACAAAGCTGACACAACGACTCAATAAAGACAGCCAGAACACCTTAGAAGCCAGAAACAGTTCAAAATCAGCTGTCAAAACTTCAGCATCATAGGTCAACAAAAACCTCCAGAGTATATGTTCAATGTAATGCAACAGAACAAAACCAGACTTAATAGCTGTAGAATGCTTAAATAACTATAATATGCAGAGTTTTCAAGGGCTTAAATAATAACCAGTGAGTGGAGGAGCGGCCTAATATTTACCAAGAGATCAGAGTTCAGTTCCCACTAGCACTCCTTGTGGCCTTGGGCAAGTCACTTAACTCTCCGTTGCCTCAGAAGCCAAGAAACCCCTGGAGCTTGCTGGGTTGCCAGGAGTCAGCACTGACTCAAAGGCACACATGCCTTTCAGGTAACTGCCGACAGAGACGCCATCAGTAGTCTGCCAGCGTTCCGAGTCCAAGATTCCACATCTGCCATGCGGGCCACCTGTGGTGCTGCGTTCGGGGCTAGCTGCCGGAATCGCTGGAGCTGCTTTCCCCCGGTGCGTGCCGGGCCGTAATGAACACATCATGCTCCCAGCCTTTGTTGTTTGCTTATTGATGGCAAACACCACTACCGCATTTTCCGTGTGAAAGACTGTTCTCCTGTTGGCAAATAGCTGCTTCCAAATGGTCATGACTACCTCAATGGGTAACATTTTAAGGAATGTAATGTCCCTGGTCACGTCTCACTGGTGCCACTCCGCCAGCCGGCATTCGTGGCACCATTGCCCTTTGAAATAGATCCCGAAACCTACTCCTCCGGCCACATCCGTAAATAACTCCATTTCCCTATTGCAATGGCTGGCGCCCTCCATATGTTCTTGCCATTGAAATAGATCCCGAAACCCACTCCTCCAGCCCTGGGCCCTTTCCTCACCGCCGGCCGGGTCATGTGGCATGTCCCCAATTGGAGAACAAAAAAGCGGAGCCTGGACTGACAAGATTTATAAACCTTGTTTATGGGGCACAATAAACAAGGTTTATAAATCTTGTCAGTCCAGGCTCCGCTTTTTTGTTCTCCATATTGTTGTGCGGATCCTTCTGCTCTCTTTTTGGTACTGTATGTCCCCAATTGGGCCATTTCCGCCATGACCCCGGGCATGCCGAACTGGCTTCGGGTCCATTGGCCCCTCCCTTACCCCCCTGCCTCTACCCCCACCCCCCCCCCTTTTTCCCCTCCGCAAATAAGGCCCGACCCTTGGTTCATTTCTAAACAGCTTTATTAGTGGGTCTTTTAGGCCACAGCTTGCAGATAGAGATACATACAATCACAGCAACCAATATGTACATCATGTATATCAACAGTGCATAAACAATAGCTAAACAATGCATACCCTGACCTTAGGCTAACTAATCTGGAGGGGCACTGCCATCCCAGCTGTCAGGTTTGGCTGCCCCTACCCACCCTGTGGCCATGGTTGCTGCCCCCTTTACCGTGCCGTCATCATCAACCATCCCATGTTTGTGCCCGGGTGGTCTCTGCTTCCGGCAAGTCGGGGCCAAGCACCCCATCCCCTGGTACCTGGCCCCCCTTTTTTGCCGGGCTCAGGCACCCCAGCCCAGTACCTGAACTCCCATTCCTTCTCCCGGGGTGTCCCTCCCCTCCTCTTCTATCGGTGTGGTCCTGCCACCAGGAGGGGTCCGCGGCCCGACTCACCCCATAGCACTGAACCGATGGCCCACTGCAAACCCTCCATGAACAACTCCATGCCAGTTTCATTTAAGTGAACCCCATCTTCTAAGTACATTGTCTCCCCTCCCTCCAAGAAGCCCCAATGATCCACTACCAGCCTAGCCACTGCTTGCACAAAGTTCCCAACCTCCTTATTCAGCTTCCTCCTCCTTTTCTTGATACCCTTCGGATGATCAGCACCCATCCACCGCAGCCATGGGATGATGAGGGACCAGATGATCCCCGCCCCCAACTCGGCACATATCCAGGCCATGTCAGCCTTGATCCTGATGATAAGATCGATGCCCTTCCGGGCCATCAGATCATTACTGCCAAGGTGGAGGACCACAAAGTCCGGCTGATGGTTGATCCTTCTCCGGCCAGTGAGGGCAGGCCTCAGTCAGACCCAATGCATTCCCCTCTGTCCTATTCACTGTACATGGACGCTGTCAGGGTGAAAGCTGAGTTGCCTGCCATAGTGTCCATCCGCTATTCTTTGCCCAGCCCAATAAACATAGGAGTGTCCCACAATCCAAACTGAGATCGCTCTGAGACCTAGTGGGCAAGAAGGAGAGCAGTGTCACCAGCTGTCAGTGGTGTCGAATGTACAGCTTATATTGGTTGGAAGCCCACCTCCCGATGGCCTGTATTTGCCCCACCCCCAGGTGCAGCCCTTGAGCGGTAGTGGCCGCCCAATTCTAAAAGAGTGCAGCGTCAACCCCCTGGTATCAAACCCTGCTGCTACCACCGCCCATAGCCACATTGCCTTGAATTGGTACTGTGAGAGACACGAACCATCCACATGCTGGAGCAGAGGCCCCCCAAGTGGGGGGCATACTTTCAGGTATGTGCACAGGGCCTCAACCAGCAAAGATCCCAGACCACTGTAGCGTTTAGCCATATCATTCTCCCCTTCCCCAACCGATCCATCTTTGATCTGGCCAGGAACAGACGTATCCTGTATCCCACGATCCCAAGATTACCTACCTGGATAGCTGAGCTGTCTGCCAGTCACTATATAAATGCCTGCCCCATGGGCATTTCCCGGCACATGAAATTCAGTTGGCTCATCAAAGATTACATCTGACTTAGCGTGACCTTCCTCGTGAACACTGCTGCCCGCACCACCGCCTTCAAGGCTGCCACCTTATCAGCTGGTAGCTGCGTCACCATCTCCTTAGTGTCTATTTCTATCCCGAGAAAGGAAAGGCACCGCGCTGGCCCTTCAGTCTTGTTAGGGGCCAGCAGCACCCCCAACTCCTCCGCCTTCTCTTGGAAAGCGCCCAAAAGGCCCTGGCAGCCCTGCCTGTACCTGGCCATGAGCAGAAAGTCATCCAAGTAATATATGATCCTGCCCTGGCACGACCTCCTTTCAGCCATCCACTGGAGTGCTGAGCTGAACTCGTCAAAGTAGGCACATGATATAGAACACCCCATTGGGAGGCATTTGTCCACATAGTACAGCCCCCCAAACTTCATAACCAGCAGGTAGATGCTGTCTGGATGAATCGGGAGCAGCCGGAAGGCGGCCTCCACATCGGTCTTTGCCATCCAAGCCCTCTCCCCCAAGCCCCGGAGCAACTCCAGGGCCTGGTTCACCGACGCATACTTCACCGAGCATGCTGTGGGGTCGAGGTGATCGTTCATGGATGCCCCATCCAGGTATGATAAGTGGTGAATGAGTCGGTACTCACCCGGCTCCTTTTTTGGGACTAGACCCAGAGGTGAAACTATTAAATTGGGCAGGGGCTTACTAGTGAATGAGCCCACTATCCTACCCAGCGCCTGCACCTTATTTTCTGCTGGACCACCTCCTTCTGCTCCAGTGCAGACTTCAAGTCCTTTCCCCCGTGGGCCTGGCGGGCCGCTGTAAGGAATAGTGAAGCTGTGTGTGAAACCGTTGAACAAGTTTTCTGTGGAGCATAACCCCTGAGATTCTGTTGCAACGCTTCCACATTGATAGTTATTGCAGCCCGCCCCCACCAGGCTGCCTCAATGCAGGCATAGTAGCTCACCCCCTTGCCGCTTACCTCAGCGCATCTGTGGATGGCTTTTCCCGCACGTCGCGCATGCGTGCCAGTATCTGCATGAATCACTGAACCTGCAGGCACCCCCATTGTATAATCTACATACACCCTGGCGGGAGGGGAAGTTGGATGGCGCAGTACACAAGCCACCCTCCCCAACACCTGTCCTATTGTCTACCTGAAACGGCAGCTGTGGGCCGGTGAGTCAGCTGAGTAAGCTCCCCCCTGCTGCCCCATTTACTCTACTGCACCGCTGCCCCTGCATCATCAACTGGATCCATAGGTCGATATACTTCCGGTCCCAGCTGAGCCCCTTGCTGCCCGCCATGTTCCGACAAAATTGTTCGTTGTACTCCAAGCATTGCCACTTTATACCCTGTAGGCCTCGCAAATAGTATCCTCATATTTGAGACCCTGGCACTGCTCTGGGAATTTTTCGTCCACTACACTGACAGGCACTCGAAAAGCTGCACACCAGTTGCCAATAGTGCGTGGCATGCTATCGGCCTTCTTGGAGACAAACTTGCACTTGTTGCGACAGCCTGAGCATTCGCAATCGGTGTTACCCTTCCATACAAGCAGCGAGAATACGTCTACATACCCTTCCAGATCTTTTCTTTCTGCCCACCTGGGATGTGACTGTTTAGTGTGCTCATAACGCACACATATTCTGCCGTCTTAAAGTCCACTATCAGCTCTCCGTTCCTATTCAGGGCCTCCACTCCCACCTTTCCATGTGCGCAAGGGTAACATCACCAACACGGTTCCTGAAGGGCCCTCTGGCCCCCTCCGTTCCCTGCAAGCCTTGTGTTGTCACGGTACCAGCTGTCCCGCTGAGCCCGGCAGGCACCCACACAAGTGCCTGCAGGATCCCTTCAACACCCAGGCGGTTGCTTGCTGCTGCTGCTCTCCCAGTCCCCTAAACTTGTGCCACTGAGGTAGCTGCCTCACTCTTACCTGTGTCCCCTGCCACCCCCAGGCTGCTTTCCCCACTCCCCCGCCCGTACCTCCCCCTCCCGTACCTTTCCCCACTTCCCTCCCCTGCTTCCGTTGCTGCCGATCCCCCTCCCCCCAGCCTCATTACACAAATAAGATAGTTGATCTTACTCACCCGAATGGCCGGCTCTGGTGGGTGTTGCAGCACAGCCTACACCCATTTCTCCTGCTGCTATCACGCCTCTGGGTGGCGCTCTCTTGAACGAACTTAGGAGAGCATGGACACATCCCGTACCGTGGACTGCAGCCAAGGCCCTGACCTGGTTCACAAGGTCATGCTTCCATCTTTTGCCTGTCCCCACTGCACAGCTTGGGTGGACTACTGAATGCTTTCACATTCCTCAGCTGGGGGAAAAGGAAGAGGCCTCCTTCGCCTCTTCCTTTTATCCTGGCTCCCGCCCCACCCCACCCCTAACTGTTTCCCGGCCCCAGGCCCTTTGCTCGCCATCGGCTGGGTAATGTGGGCCATCCTCAATTGGGCCGTTCCTGCCATTACATTGAACTTATACGCGAGGTATTTTTGTTGACCTGTGATGCTGAAGTTTTGATAGCTGATTTTGAGCCATTTCTGACTTGTAAGATGTTCTGGCTGTCTTTACTGAGCCGCTGCATTGCCTTTGTTTGATTCACTGAGGTCATATTTCCTCCAGTTTTGTATTTTAAAAAAACAGTGTTCCTATTTGTTCATTGTTTTGTTTGAAATATCAACTGAGCGCTAGTTTTGATTGATATATTGTGACTGTTTCACTAGCCTCTTTGAGGTTTGTTTATTATCTAATAGATTTGAAATGGGCCAGAGATGAAGCCTGATGTACAGACTCGGGTAATTTGTTCCAGGCATAAGGAGCAGCAGGGTGGAAGGATCGAAGTCTGGAGTTGGCAGTGGAAGAGAAGGGCACAGATAGAAGAGATCTGCCAGAAGAATGGAGTTCCTGAGGGAGGGGTGTAGGGAGAGATAAGAGAGGAAAAGTAGTGAGGAGCAGCAAAATGTGTGCACTTAGAGGTCAGTAGGAGAAGTTTGAACTGGATATGGAAATAGAGAGCCAATGAAATAACTTTAGGGGTTATATGAGCATATTGAGGCTGGCAGAAGATTAACCACACAGTTGAGTTTTGAACATATTGAAGGGGAGAGAGATGATTCAGAGGGAGACCTGCAAGGAGGTGTAGACCAGCAAGCAATAGTCTAGATGCGGGGGTGACTAAAGAGTGGATAAGTGTCTTAGTAGTGTGTGATCTCTGGGAGAGAAAGCTCCCCTTCCCTCTTCTCTCCAGTCATGCCTCAACATCTTAAATCTGGCCTATAAAAAATAGTAAATAATGCCAAAACAAGTTAAAAAGGGAAACATTTTTATATAAAAGCCATGCAATGTAATGCAGGCCTTTGAGTCAATGCTGACTTCTGGTGACCCAGCAGCTCCTGGGTCTACTTGGGACCCAAAGTAGATTGCCAGGCCTTTCTTCCAAGATAATGGAGGGTTAAGTGACTTGCCCAAGGCCACAAGAAGTGCCAGTGGGTATCAAATCCTGGTCTCTTGGTTACCAAGTCTGTGCTCTTACCACTAGGCTACTCCACTCCATACAAAGCAAAAAATATGTGATTATATCAACCCTAGAAAACAGCATAGACGTGTTTAGGTTTACACCTAGGGTATAAGAACATGCTTGCCATTCTGGGTCAGACCAAAGGGCCATGAAGTCCAATGTCCTGCTACCAGCAGTGGCTAATCCAGGTCACAAGTAGCAGGCATGTCCCAAAAATAGCCAGTTCCGTGCTATTTATCCTGAGGGATAAGCAATGATTTTCTCTTGGACTGCCTTCTTGGTTTATGGACATTTCCTCCAGGAATTTCTCTAAATCTTTTTAAAACTCAGCTTCATTTAATTCTAAGCCATATGATTTGTAATGGTGAAGCATATAGACATAATCATTGCATTAGTTCTTTCTGGTTTGTATTCTGATACAATTTTGACACATGAACGTTGTGATAGAAAGGATTTCCTTTATTGTCATATATGTTGGTGGTAACTTGTGGTGTATGGAATTGTTTCCCCATGTACTGCAAAGTATTTATTTTCATTTTTATACCACTGATCTAGGAATAAGCTTAAACAAGCCCAGTATCCTGTTTGGCCATTCCAAGTCACAAGTACCTGTAGATTATGAAAGATGGACAGATTCCATGCTGCTTATTACAGGAATAAGCAATGAATTTCCCCTAGTCCACTTAAATAATGGTTTATGGACTTTTACCTCAGGAACTTGTCCCAATCTTTAGGTGCTTTTCACATAAGCAATAGCACCTATTTGGGAGGCTCCAGCCAGATGCATAAAGTTGTCTCTCCATATACACAGATGCATATGTCCATCTCTGTGAAGCAGCTGGTTGAAGAGCTGGCAGGAGGCCCAGTTCTGCTAACATGGAGCCGTGGCTAGAAATCGCCAGCAGGAGTCCCCGGGTCCTGCTGGCATGGAGAGCGGGGCCGCAAACTGCCACCCTGAGAAATGGTAACGGGTGAATAAGAGGGTGGAACATGGAGAGAAGGAGCAAGGTTAGAGGAGGAAGGCAGGGAAAGCATGAAGGAAGAGGTGGAGCTAGAGAAGAGGAAGGGAGGGAGGGCAGGCAGGGTATTGGGGAGGAGCAGGGTTAGAGGAGGGGCTTAGATGACAGAGTGCAACTGAGAGAGTGAAAGACAGAGAAGGGAAAGAGTGCAAAGTTGGTTGGAGGAGAGAGACTACAGGAGGCAGGATATTGCAGGGTAGGTATGAGAAGAGGCTGCAAACTATACAAAACACTGCAGTCCGTATCCTCTGTTACGCAAGAAAATTCAACCACATTACCCCACTTCTATTTTGACAACACTGCTTCCCGTTCATCATTGCATTAAATTCAGACTCCTCCCCGACCTACAAGGTATTATATACAGATACTCCCACCTACCTACCTTCTCAGAATTCCTTTCACGCCACAGCCAGAGCCATGTGCTCAATTCATGATAATCGGTTTGATAGCCCCCTGGCCTCCCACACCAGACTGGAAACCGGCAGATGCACAACCTTCTTTTTCCTAGCCCCTATTTTCTGGAATGTTCTCCCCCTTGCCCTGCACATAGAACTGTCCTACAAATCCTTCAAATTGGCATTGAAAACACACATGTTTAACGAGGCGTTCCAGGGATGATATGTACATGGTGTGATGGCAGGCCAGCATCTGCAGTTTACAATCTGTAACTCACATCTCCTAGCCTGTGATTAACGCTTAATCACTCTTCTCACTAATGCTGTCCTTACTATTCCTGTCTCTTTCCTCTTTGAATTGTTGTTCCTTTCTTATAACTTCAAGCTTATAATTTTTATTGCAAACTGCTCTGCTGCTGGTTTGAAGGATGATATATTAAGCCAAGATAACCATAAAAACCATAAACCATGGGAAACATCCCTGAAACTGCCCCCTCACACCTATCCATATGCATATACCCAACACGCTTCATGAGACATGCACCTACCAACCCCCCATGACACAAACACATACGTATCACTGACACCCTCATGATACACACACACACACAACCACCCCCCTGACATCCTCTATCACACGTCAACACACACACACACATCCCTTGACTTCCCCATGATATACACACACGCATGCACGTACCTCAGGCGACTTATAAACAAACTGAACACCCTAGGGATTGTCCCTAAAATTACTGCTTGGGTTAGAAATTGGTTGAGTGGGAAGCGACAAAGGGTACAGGTAAATGGAGCTCACTCTGAGAAAAATGCTGCCTGTGGTATGCCGCAGGGATCTGTCCTTGGTCCGATTTTTTTTTAACACCTTTGTTAGTGATAAAGCAGAAGGGCTGTTGGGTAAGGTTTACCTCTTTGCAGATAATACCAAAATCTGCAATAGAGTAGACACCCAGGAAGGTGTAGATAACATGAGGAGGGATCTAGCTAAGCTTGAAGAATGGTCTAGAATTTGGCAGCTGGGATTTAATGTTAAAAAATGCAAGGTCATGCATTTGGGCTGCAGCAATCCAAGGGAGCAATATAGTATAGGAGGTAAAGTATGTTTGTCCACTAAAGAAGAGCGGGACCTCGGTGTGGTTGTATCTGATGATCTTAAAAGTAGCTAAACAGGTAGAAAAGGCGACGGCAAAAGCTGGAAGGATGCTTGGGTGCATAGGGAGAGGAATAGCTAGCAGGAAAAAGGAGGTGATAGTGCCTTTGTATAAGTCTTTGGTGCGACCTCATTTGAAGTATTGTGTGCAATTCTGGAGACCGCACCTTCAAAAGGATATAAACAGGATGGAGTCAGTAGAGAGGGTGGCTAATAAAATGGTTAGTGGTCTTCATTATAAAGCATATGAGAACAGACATAAGGATCTTAATATGTACACCTTAGAGGAAAGACGGAATAGAGGTGATATGATTGAGACGTTTAAATACCTCCATGGCATAAATGCACAGGGGGAGAGCCTTTTTCGATTGAAAGCAAGCTCTACTATGAGGGGACATGGGATGAGGGTGAAAGGGGATAGATACAGGAGTAATATGCGGAAATATTTTTTTATGGAAAGAGTGGTGGATCCGTGGAATAGTCTCCCAGTGGAGGTGGTAGAAATGAGGACAGTATCTGAATTCAAAAAAGCATGGGACAAACACAGAGAATCTCTGAAGGAAAAAAGGGGACTGTTATAGTTGTTGATATGGAAGGACAAACCAGATAGGCCATGTGGTCTTTTTCTGTCGTCATTTTGCTATATTTCTATGTCTCTATATCTAGGGCTCTCCCTCGGTACAACTCCTTGGTCACCCAGTCAAAGAAATTAATTAGATTTGTCTGATAAAACCTGCCTCTGGTGAATCCATGCTGCCTCCGATCCTGTAATCCACTGGACTCCAGAAACCTCACTATTTTCTCTTCAAGCAGCATTTCCAATAATTTACTCACCACAGAGGTTAGACTAACTGGCCTGTAGTTTTCAATTACATCCTTACTTCCGCTTTTGTGTAAAGGGACCACTTGTGTCTCTATCCAGTCCTCTGGCACCACTCCTGACTCCAAAGAAGCATTTAAAAGATCAGTTAGTGGAGCTGTTAGAACGTCCCCAAGTTCCCTCAGTATTCTAGGGTGTATCCCACCTGGTCCCATCACTTTGTCTACTTTTAGTTTTGCTAGTTCCTCACGAACACAGTCTTCTGAAAATCGTTTGAGATTCCTGTTGCTTCTGTTCCTATTTGTGGGTGTTTTCTGAGGTCCTGCTCCTGGTTCTTCGTCTGTGAACACAGAACAGAAATATTTGTTAAGCAATTCCACTTTATCCTCATCAGCTTCCACATATTTCTCCCGTTCACCCTTGAGTCTGACAATATCACTTTTGCCTTTGCTCTTCTCACTAACATATCTGAAAAATGTCTTATCCCCCTAATTCATTGCACTGGCTGTTCCTTCCTCTTTTAGTGTCTTTGATTTCCTGAGTATTTTGATAGCTTCTCTAAGTTTTTCCAGATATAGATGCTGGTCTTCCACTGTCTGGGATCTCTTGTATTTCATGAAGACCTCCCTCTTCTTCTTCTTCACCTTTTCAGCTACTTCTTTTGAGAACCATAGTAGTCTCCTTTGCTTTTTACCTTTCTAACAAAAAGAATGGTTGCCCTTAAAATATCCCCTTTGAGTTTTGCCCACTGTTTTTCTACATCCGCCAGCTGTCCCCATCCCACTAACGATTCCTTGAGGTACTGACCCATCTTGGCAAAGTTAGTTTTCCTAAAATCTAAGATCCTCGCTTTTGAATGGATTATATCAGTCCTAGTCCTAATACTAAACCACACCATCTGGTGATCACTGGATGTGAGATGATCTCCCACTATAACTTCAGAAACACTTTCCCCATTGATAAGCATCAAGTCCAGTATGGTCCCTTCACGTTTGGGTTCTGTTACCAGTTGCCTGAATAGTTCTCCCTGTAGAGAATCCAGGATCTCCTTATTCTTAGAGGACACCGCAGCAGGGATGTTCCAATCCACATCTGGCATATTGAAATCACCTATCAATAGCACTTCCCCTTTCCTAGCAATGCTGCATATGTCTTCTATTAAATCTCCATCTATTCTTCTCCCTGTGAGGGGGGTCTGTATATCACACCAGTGCAAATTAATTTCTCTTTCTCTCTTTCTAGTTTAACCCAGAGTGCATCCTCTCTCCCTATTTAAGCCCTGTAATTCTATAGATTTAATGTTATTTTTTACATATAGTGCCACTCCTCCTCCCCTTCTTCCTACCCTATCCTTCCCGAATAAGGTATAGCCTGGTATAATTACATCTCAGTCATGGTTGTCCATTAGCCATGTTTCTGTAACTGCCACTAAATCCAAGTCAGCCTATTCCATTAAAGCCTCAACATCTGGGATCTTATTTCCCATGCTATGGGCATTTATACACACTGCTTTCCAGATGTTGCCCTTTTTACCCATTTCTATAGAGATACTGAATGTTTCACTTAACTTGGAGGCTTTCACTTACCTGGGGGCTTTCTTCACCTATCCCCAGTGAACCTAGTTTAAAGACCTCTGCACTAGGTTAGCCAGTCTGCTATTGAAGACACGTCAACCCCTCCAGAAGGATGCCACCTCTGCTCTGCAGCCTTTGGAACATCATCCCATGGTCCAGGAAACCAAAACTCTTGATGACACCATCCATGCTCTTGATGACACCATCCATGCAGCCATGCATTTATCTCCAGGATGCAAACTTCTCTGCCTCCGCCTTTACCCTTAACAGGAAGGATTGAAGAGAACATCGCCTGCGCACCTATTTGCTTCACCTTCGGTCCCAGAGCCATGAAGTCACTTTTGATATGATCAGAGAGATACCTGGCAGTAACATTAGTGTCGACATGGATGAGCAACATCAGGTAATAGTCAGTAGACTTGATGAGTCTCGGCAAACTCTCCATAACATCTCTGATTTTGGCACCTGGCAGACAGCACACCTCTCTGGACATCAAGTCTGGTCGGCAGATGGACGCCTCAGTACCCCTCAGAAGAGAGTCACCAGCCATCACTACCCTTCGCTTCCTTGTGGTCACAGCTTCTACAACTTTGGGGTGCTCGAGCTCTGGTTCTTCCCTTTCCTGGGATTCTTTCACCACCTCCACTTCTAGGGCTGCATAATGGTTCTTCAGTTCAAGGGCTGGAGGAATTGGATTGGTGATTCTGCAGGCCCTGGTGACTTGTGTCCAGCTTTCATCCTTCTGTAGACTCCCATCTTCACCTTTGTTGGGGAGCTTGGATGTTTCAAGAAGCATCTCATCAATGTACTTCTCACTGTCTTGAATGCTCCTCAGCCTTGCTACCTCTTCTCTCAGTTCCTCGACTTCTTTTCTGAGAGCTTCAGCATGCAGACATCCTGCACATGGAACCTGTCCTTTAAATGGCATAGGGATCTCTGTCTAGACAGAGGCAGAGGCTGTAATGGGGGCAACAGCTCTGGCAATACAATTCTTCCCTGCCATGTGCCAGTTGGTGGAGCTTTGCTACCTTGCTTGCAATTGAGTTCCCATTAAACCATGACTGTTTGTTCAGCAACTTTTTTGTTTATAATGATTTCTACAATTTTGGCAGTCACTGACAGGCTTACTGGTCTGTTGTCCAGATCATCCCTGGAACATTTTTAAATATTGGTGTTGCGTTGGCTGCTCTCCAATATTACAATTTATGTTGATGATAGTTTACAGATTACTAATAGTTAGGTCTGCAATTTCATTTTTGAGTTCTTTCAGCACAATGTATCCCATCCAGTCTGGGTGATTTATTACTCTTTTATTTGGCAAATTGCCTTGTTACATCCTCCTAGTTCACCTAGATTTGTTTCAATTTTTCCAGTTTATCATCTTTAAATATAATTTCAGGCATGGTGAAGACCAGTGCAAATAATTAATTTAGTTTCTTTGCTATGGCTTTGTCCTTCTTTTTTGCCCTCTTTATCCTTTATCATTATTTAATGATCCAACTGACTCTCTCGCAGACTTTTTACTTTGATTGTAAACAAAAAGTTTTCATTATCAGTTTTTGCTTCCACAGCAAGCTTCTTTACAAATTCACTCTTTGTCTGCCTTATCAGTGGTTTGCATCTAACTTGCCAGTGCTTATGCTGTTTCCTGTGTTTTTCATTGGGATACTTTTCCATTTTTTCAAAAATATTTTTTTTGGCTATAACAGCCTCCATCACCTCACCTTTAAGCCATGCCGGAAAGCATTGGCCTTCCTTCCACCTTTTTTAAAGTGTGGAATATATCTGGTCGGGACTTCCAAGACCGTTTTTTGAACAATGTCCAGGCCTGAGGTAAACTCTTAGGGCCCAATATTCGCTCAGTAAACTATGTAAATGCCTTTGAATATCGGGCCCTTGCTTTTCAAGAAACAAATAATGAACTAAAAATTGCAGAGGTTTCTATGACTTTATGGGCCTGATTTTATAACAAGTCGCTTATTTTAGAAGCCCGCAAAGGTGCCTGTTGTCTAAAGGCAACCACTCAAAACCACATCAAACTCTGTATACTGCCCAAAACACCTAAGAGCACACATATAAAAGATTTTGTTATGCAAAAGAGGCCTCAGAATGGGGCACCCTGACCATACAGGTTTACCACCATATCGTGTTCCTGTGCAGTGTTTCATCGGCCACTTTATTAAGCACATGTAAGTGTTGGAGTTGTTCAAAAGTAGTGGTGTTTTATAAAGGCAACATAAGTGCCTTTATAAAATAGACCCTAGAACTAGCACCAATAGTGCAAAAATTGCAGTGCATGCATTTATACCTTCTTTGAGGCGGTATGTGCGTGTGCGTGTACTCTGTTCTTGTATTCCACTACTGCTCCACCCAAACTAAGCTTGCATGTAATACATGTTTTAAGTACGCACCATCTTGTCGGCATGTGCCTTTATATGTCTGGGCTGTGCAAATTTTATAAAAGGGCTTTTCCTCTTCTATTGCTATGCCAGTTGTAAGTTAGGGCATGCAGCTTTCTGATTGGTCTGCAATTCTTGCCCCCGTAAGTTAATAGATGAATGTGATCCATTCCCTCCAGTCTTCCTACGACCTACCTAGCTTCATGGTCTGAGCCCAAGATACAAACTTTGCATTTGCAGTTCCTCTTTTAGGTAATTTCCTTTACTCTTCCCTTTCGTGCAAAAATCTCCATCTTAAGAGGAAGAAAGCAGAGCTCCACAGCTGTTTCTGCTGCTCCATCCCCCTGGAATGCTATCAACCTTTCACTACTCCCTTGCTTTTTTCAACCTTCAGACTCTCTTTTTTTTCAGTATCTGATCCTTCCATTCAGCATTCAAGTTCCATTCATCCACCCCTGCTGTAGGTTCAGTACTCAGCCAATTTCACAACCCACCTTGCCTGAAGTAGTCACGCTGGGATAGATCATTCAGAGAGAGCCAGCCTGCTGCAGGTCCAAGCAGAACAGTGCTCCTTTTCATTGCAACTGCCGCAGTAAGTGCTTTAATTTTGCGTATTGTAATAAACAGCTGGGAAGTAAGAGACTGAGTCTTTTCCTTGGATGTTGAAGTGGTTTAACTACCTGTGGAACATTGTACTTCAATGTAGAAACAGGACATACGCGCCGAAAATCCTTAATAAAATTACCCCCCCCCCCCAAGCAGGTTTATTGTAGGTTTGAAATTTCTGTAATACTGATTTCTTGATGGCCTGGTTTATTTAAGTATCCTGGATAAAATAAGACATAATGGGATCATAATCTGAATTGTATTGGGGGAAAATAGTTTTGCATAATGTTAAGTAATAAAACGGCTATGACTTGCGTATTTATATGGCTGGAATTAAAGGTTTGGACGTGAGTGAAATGACTAATAGAAGACTCTCCCCGGAGCATGGGGGCTCTGCCTGGCTCTTGTTTGATTGCTACTGACATCTGTTAATGCTGTTTAAGGATCCAAGGGTTGATGGACTCTGGCTTTGTCTAGCTCCTTACGCCATTGCTTATGTAACTGACATTGGAGCTGCATGTTGCCATCTGGGGTGTCTTTGTGCAGCTGTATACTTCACAGTACTCTTGTCAGTTTTTGCAGGCGATGTGCTCAATAAAAATGATTTCCAAAAATAAACGAACGGGACAGTCCTATTGAGGAAGAAAATACTGGCATTTCTGCATCCCTTGCCACCATAATTCATAGTTTGCAGATTGGTGTGAAAGTGCAGTGTGGGGCATTCCACTGAAAGAGATGGACTGTTCGGGAACGCTGCTTGCAATTAGTGAATCCATAGCTGCATACAAGTATAATGTGAGCTGCTGTTCTTTAGGTAAGCTGCTGTAAACTTTCTCAACCGAAGTGCATTTGAAGCATCCTTTGAATTTTCAGACAGAATTCAGGGTGTAGTTGCTACTTCTGTTCACTTAGATAAGTGGTAATAAAAATCAATAATCAAGTTGTCTGGTTATGCCTTTATATTGGATATTTGAGACTGGCTTTTCAGTGCATAGTCCGATGAAGGAAATATTATTGCAATTTAGTCAGAAATATATTCATTTAATTTCATGCATTGTTATCACCCAAACTTGTCTGTTGGCCTTTATTTCTACAGACAGGAATTAGAAGCTCTGATGTACTAGGCTGGATTTCTGTGATTTTGTTTAACATGTATCCTTTTCTATAGCTTTCCAAAAAGATGTCTAAATTAAATTAGCACAGCGCCTTACTTTTCAGATCTTTCACCTTTATTAAAATGTTCTAATTTAAGATCAAGACAAAAAAATCATAAAAAGATGTGGGTCACATAAGAAAGGAGAGAGAACCTTTGGCCTGACCTGGAGCTCTCCTGCTGAACCCTTCTACTTTACTTTCTTGACTGGGAGGATGTGATAATTACTTCTGTGAGCCATGAAGTGTGACCGGGAGTACAAAAACACTAAAAAAAAACAAACCCTTTCTGGCCAGTTTTTAAACATTTATAAAGACCTCTCAGGTTCTGCCTTATCTAAGCAGTAGAGAGCTCTAGTACTTCTACTAAAATACTGCATTATGACCTTTTTCTGCCTCTCAGCATCTACAAAACATGGGAGAGCTCTCCTGACTGAAGAGGTAATGATAGGAGGAGACCTCAGAAGGCAGGAAATCTGACTGGTATAAAGATCAAGCCCAAAAGCAGTTTCCTGTCTTTGACTGACATAGCCACAGTCCACACAGCTGGCGCTTCTGGCTCCACAGGGGAGAAGGCAAGATTCCAGATTAACTCAACCAGAGAACCAACCAACAGAAGTGACTAGGGCAACTTAGGCCACTGTACTGAAACTTAAGGCATCGGCGAACGTTCTAATGAGAGTCCCCCAAGCAAACGTTTGTTGAAGTCTTCAGCACGGGAGTTAATGACTGCTAGGCCTGGAGCAGAGGTAGCACAGTAAACATATTTAAAGTAAAGTTGCCATGCCGCCCTATGGGCCCCCTTCCTGCATTGCTGGGGCTGCTTGGGTGGAATTTACACCACTGACTTAAGGAGTAAAGCAGGAGAGGAGGAGATTATAGAAGGAAGGAGCAGCAATCCTGCAACAGAAAACAAGGATACACTGGACATATTCTGGAACCAAGACGAGGAGGACCAGACCTAAGGGGTGCAAGGACTGTGATCAAAGCCAGTTCCAGCCTCCAGCTCCGCAAGATTCCCTAGGAAAGGAATTACGAGAGGAGGAGTGAGTGAGGAGAGGATCTCCATCCGGAAGGTAGAGTCCAACTAAATACTGAGTGACTGTAGCTGTGTTATGTGCTCTGCCATTATTTTGTTATTACTGTTCATGATCCCTCAGTATTTTCTGTAAACCGTTGGTTTAGAACAACCAAATTCTGACTTGGACTGCATTATTGAAGCAAGTAATGATTGCAGTTAGTGGATCTAAGATGTCAGTGACCTCCCACTTTTACTGGGCTTGACCTAGCACCCTAAAATTCCCTGATAGTTAAGCCTGCAAACACAGTGTTATCTCCCTGAAGCGGTGCTCCCAGCCTGCCAAATAGCGATAAATAGTTGCTGCGAGGGACTCGCACACTGGAAGGGGGTTACATATTTTTACAATTTGTTTCAAACTTTTTCTAATTTAAAAACATTTTGTGCATGGATAACAACTTTATACATGTAAGATTGATTTTGTATGCACTTGTTTGCACACGTAAAATTAACAGACCGAATGTATACTAACAAATGCATATCCCTTAGTTGTACTTTTTGCGTGGTTCCTCTGATGGCGACACAAAGTTCTGATGAGGATTTTCACAGGAAAGCCCTAGTCAAAGTAGCTAAGGAAGAGTCACCCCCAACATCTAAAAAGAGAAATACCTAGAATGCTAATATTTTCTCAAGAATGAAATAAAAATTGTAATGAAGATATAGGAAGCACACTGGTCGTTGTTTGCTTTACCTGCCAACGGAATTATTTACATTTTTTTGGCTACGTGGCACTTCCAGTCCAACAAACATTTGTTTTCAGTAATATCAGATGGTTGGTTGTAGTTCCACTAAAGAATCTTGTTAGAGCCCAGTTTTAAGCAAGCAAAATGAATGTTTCAACCATTTACTTCTTTTCTGATTTTGAGACTGCATTTTAAAATGTACTGAATTCCTCAAAGATAAAAATGAGAATTTGGAGCTGGGTCCCTTCTAAAGCAATCCCAGCAATGCCGAAATGAAAATTTTCTTTTTTTTCTCTTTGTGGGGGTCATAAGGGATATGCATTTATTAGCGCACATTTGATACACAGAAACCCCTAGACATTGTAGTACATGCTCCTCATTTTGTAGCCTGACCCCTAATAGTAGCTCCATAAAACTACCAATAGAGAGATCAGAACTATAATTTTGATCCCAATTTGTAATGGGGTAGGAACATGTGGGGATAGCTCCTGCCCTGCCACTAACCCACCAGAGATACCCTCTGGTAGATGCTGGGGGTCTTTAGATGTTGCTGATTGGTATTGGAGGTGGGTTGGAATGCTAATCGGGGAATTAAGGGTTTTTCCCCCTCATCAGCTGGTCTTGATAATTGCCACCTCTTGGGGAAGCATTGAGTGTACCATGCTATAGACAGCTGTGAGAATTAGCATGTGTCAAAGTACCATTTTCTAACTCTATGTGCAATTCAAATCTATTCTCTACCCAGTTCCGCCCCTCATAATATTTGTTTATTTATTCTTATATACTGCGTTTCCAAGGATCAGTGCGGTTTACAGAGAACCGAACTTCAACATTACATGGAACAACATTATAACATGGATGGAACTAGGGGTAACACAGAACAGTGTAACTATATGCAAAGAATGAGGTTGCTTGTAGTAGTCTACAGTCTAAAGCTTTATCTGAAGCTAGGGGCAGGGAGGGGGGAGTAGGGAAGGGCAGGAGTAAGAGATGAGGGCCGAGTCAGGTAATTCCATCAAAATGTTCCATGAACAGGTGGGTCTTCAGCATTTTCCTGAATGTTGTGAGGTCATGAGAGTCTCTGATGTGGTTTGGTAGGGCATTCCAGAGGCGAGGGGCATGTAGAGAAAATGCCGGGCACAGGTTGACCGATTACTCTTGGTCAGTGCTGGACCAGAAGGTTTGATGTATTACTACTTCTTTGGTGATTTTCTGGGGTCTTTGTTAAGATGGATTGCAAATATTGTGAGGATAACTGATGGATTATTTTGAATGCTACCATCAGTGTTTTATATTTAATTCGACTGAGGAGAGGTAGCCAGTGTAGCTCATTTGGAATGGGTGTTATATCACTGTACTGAGATGAGAACGCCAGGATTCATGTGGTCGCATGTTGGGCGAGCTGTAGAGGATGTAGGGAGTTCTTCGGAATACCTTGAAGGATGGCATTACAGAAATCCAAGTGGGGTAGTATCTTTGCTTGGAAGATGTGGCATGTAGTTAGCACATGAATTAGTACGCACTGTCACACCTGCAAAGTAACAACTAATTTGCACACTAACTGCTTAGCACACTTTAGCAAACAGGACCCTAAATATTTGCTGTTTGTGAACTATTTTCACATTTTAATTTGTCGCACATCGCTTTGGATGAACAGAAAAAACAATCAACTAATCATATGAACAGTTTTAAGGTGTGGCATGTTTTCCAATTACTGACCTTTTGGGGCGGCTATGTGGTATTTAGAGCAAAATGATTAATATGGTCATTTACTTAGTTTTGACATTTATTATTCTGATACATTTAAAAGCAATTTTCGAACAGTGCAGGGGACCCAGAAAGTCTGTCTGCCCTACAGCCCATGCTGACTCTTAGCACCCCTGTTTCTATATCATTCATCTTATTTGAAGCACAGAGTATATAATATTAGTGGGTGCTGCCCCTCTGTCATTTTATGGGCTTGCTGACATCAGTGTGGCTGCTGCAAATGAGAAACGGGTATGCACTAAATTAATGTAACTGCAACAATAATTCTTTGTGTTCCCTTAAAATTCATAGGTAATTCTGCAGCGATTTTATGTTCGCTCTCTCAACTGGTACATATCCTTTAAGACTGGAATACTGTACATAGGATGTACAATTATGATTCTGAAACATAAACTGGAGCAAAGAGCGCCTTTATTAAATTTACTCCCTGATCCCTGTTGCACCTGATCCCACCAAATTAATCTGACACTAAATAAATGCAGGCTGGAATACAGCTTGCTAGTAAATACCCAAGCTGATGAAAGTGGAAATAACGTCTGCTCTTCCTGTACCCAGACATTTATTACGGACTGTCCCGATAGCAGATATTTACATATGCAGACTGTTAATGTTTGCAGTTGTTTGCTTCTCTCTATAGCCATCTTTTTGTTCTAATTTATTTTCTTCCTGCCTTTATAGAGGGAAATCTCCCTTCCCGTGGGCCCACCATACATATTTATTCTTAAAGCCAACTTCATTTGATCAGAAAATTAGCTGCTTAGAAATCGTAACTGCCATTAAAACATTTTTATAAAAGCAATATTTTTCTGTACTCTTGCATTATTTTGATCCATATTTCATTTTGATCCCAAATTACCTTGAATTTTCCATGAATGTCAATGTTTAAATTACACAGCTATAAACAAATTGCCATTGCAATTATTACCGTACAGTAGGGGGGTCATGTTATAAAGGTTTTTTATGTATAAAGTGAGAAAGGCTTTTATAAAATTGTACTTATGTGAATGCATGTACTTACATGGGTGCCATGTGTGGACATCAGCTTTGGAACAGATACTAATGTCTGTATTGGCATTTGTGCATTACTGGTGCTGGTTCTAGGTGCTAGTTTTATAAAGGTATATAGGTAACGTTTTGAATTTCTCACATAGATGTCCTATTATAGATTTAGGGCTTAGGTTCTGGCAGCTATTTCTCCAAATGGGTTAGTTTTACACATACCCTTAGAAACCCCAATTTACAAAAATATCAATTTCTCTAGCCAATCTATCAATTGACTATCACACTATTATATAAAGTATATATGACCTCAGGATAGCCTTTCCCCTACATGTGGCGAAATAAATCTCCATAGGATCGAATGGCAGACTTCACATCATGGGTCATAACCTTTTTTTACATTTTAATTTAAATTAACACAAATCTGATCAAATTGCCTACACCCAAAAAAGTACTTTTTAGGGATTCTCACAGTTTTTAAAAAAGTTTATTACATATTATTTTAAATTGTCTGCATTTTAGCAGAAAGCCGAAGCTCCCCAACCACTCAGTTCCTGAAAAAGAGAGACCAAACACTCTTCAAATTAATGGCAATATACAACACTCTAGTAACACAAATCCACTTATCTGAGTGTTGTAGAAACTCCGGTCTGCATCAGTGACTCGACGTCCCAAAGAAGTAGCGAATATCCTCCGTTAATGCAAAAATTTTCAATGGCCACTTTTAATGCTCGACAAAAGCTTCTATTTCACCTGTTCAGCTTCATCAGGGATTCCGATAATGCAATTTTCAGAGAGGTTACCAAATACTATTCACCACAATTTTCTTAGATCTCTTCAATAACGGGTATAGCCAATACCTTCTAGTTCTAGCAGAACCCCTTATAAGGAATGGACAAGAAAGACATGAGAAGTGTGAAGAAAACATATAGAAGATGTTTGTCACCTACCCATGCAGTAGGAACAAGAAGAAAGGGCAAATAGATATCATCAATAGGGAGGGGGTGGGGGTGACATAATTACCGGGACTAGAAGTCATTGACTAGAGCAGTGTCAGACCTTCAAGCGAGAATCAGTAACCACATTTCCAAAAATAAAGACCCCCCCAGTATATTCAGAGACATGTAGAGATCGGAGCACAAGGGGACATATAAAAAGGTCAAATGTAGGTGTGACTAGAAAATGAGAAACGTCAGAAAAGCACACAAACAGTGAAGGGTTAGAGAAAACTGCTATATTAGGGACACAGTGAACTATGTCAATGGGCAGACACTGACAGGCCCTCCTTAGAGCAACGCCAGACTCTGCCCCCCAGGACCCTCCATAGGAGACATAAGGTGCTTTGCGCATAAAGACATTTTATATTCATTGTCTTGCTATCTTGCAGATTGACAAATTGTACTCAGGAATATTGCTAAATTGTATTTCCATGTATATTATTGATGTAGTGGCTAAAACTTTATTTTTACCAGTGGGGAAGCTTATATTACAGACCTGATAATAAAAATTTCTACTTTACTTCAGTGGCACAATACTTTTAGTGAAAGAGGGTCCTGTGCCTTTTACTTATGTTGGGGTGAACCCTGTGGCCACAATAATTTGAAAAAAGGGCAAAAATCCCCAACAAATGTAGGTAGTCAGCAAGGGTACATGATTAAAGACAAAGGTGCTCAGCTGAATAGGCATAGGAACACCAGGTAGCGGGTTGTTGATGACAGCCAGGGTTGAGGTACGGTATACTTCACAGGGCATGGAATGGGAGGAGCCAGTGCATCTAGAGCAGAGGAGAGTATAGTGTTATAAGAGGATACTGCCCCATCAACAGACTCATATAACATAGTGGAGGAAAGAGGTGATAAGACAGCAGTGGAAAGAGCTGAAGGGTGGACAGTGTGAAGATTCCTAAATATGCTGGTGGAGATCAAGCAAGACTGAGGTGGGAGGTGGTTAAGGGTGAAGGTTAGCAGGTGATGGTCAGATAAGAGCAGAACTAAGGTGGAGAAGTTTGAGAGTGAGCAGTTGTAGGAGAAGACACGGTTAAGGCAGTGGCCTTGCTTGTAAGTAGGAGCAGTAGAGCACAACTTGGAGGTTGAATGAAGAGGTTTGGGAAATTAGCTTTAAGGCATAAGGATCAGAAGGGTCATCAATTCAGGAGTCAAAGAGTGAGAAAGGTAGAGGTGGACTTGTTGGGGGGATCGATAAATGATAACTACCTGGAGAGGAAGTGGAGAAAATAGGTAGATGGTGTTGGCTTCAAAGCAAGCAAAGGAATTAGATGAAGGCAGAAGGAGGGGCTGGAATTGTCAGGAATGAGAGACTAGGAACACACCACCACCACCATGACCAATGGGCCGAGGCATATGGGAAATAAGGTAGCCTCCATGACAGAGGGCAGCAACTGAAGCTGAGTTTTCAGGAAGAAGCCAAGTTTCAGTAACAGGTAGGAGATGTAGAATATTACAGATAAAGAAGTCCTGAATAAAGGCAAGTTTATTGGAGACAGAATGTGCGTTTCACAATGCGCAAGAAAAAGGGAGAGAAGAGGGAGAGAGGAAAAGGATATGAACAAGATTAGAAAGGTTACGCATTGACCTGCCGTGTGAATGTAAAAACATTCTAGGGGGGGCGGCAGGGTTGGGGTGGACTTCTCCAGATGAGAAGAAGTAGGAGAGAATGGGGAAGAGAAGAAGCAGCATGACAGAAGCGAGGGTGAGGTTCCCTCAGTGAGAGTGGAGATGGCTGAATGAGAGGAAGAAAATGGTTAAGCTCAAGGGCAGATGAAAAGGTAGATGACAAAATGGTAGGGGAGGTGGGGACAGTAAGGAGCGGGTAATGAGAAATAGGGCCATGGAATTGTGGGAATGAGTGGAAAAGATTGGGGAGGGTTAACATCAAGAACACAAAGTGATGTGGAGCCGTAAGTGAGGGGGAAGAGAAGAGAATGCAAATCAAAGGAGATGCAGGTAGAGAGGGAGGGGGGAGTCCTGGTGACTTCAAGTGCATCTGAATAATTGTGTCAATGAGCAGAGGAAGGCTATTAAAGAGTGTTAGGCCAGGGGTGGGTGGGCAATAAAGTGTTGAGTAGAGAGACACAGCACTGCAGAGAGTAGGAACTGGGTAAAGGACAGACAGAAGATGGGACACACAGTGATAAAACAGAAATATAGATAGAACAATAAGCAACAAACTAGATTCTAAACAGGCACAGAAGAATGTCTGAGCAAAGCATACAAAGTTTGCAAGCCTCAGCCATGAGAGTGCTCTCCCGAGCAGGAACCAGGAGCAAACTTCACTCCTAAGCCAGGGTATGCGGAGTATGTCTCTCAGATTTACTGCTGTGTGGAGGCCATGATGCTGTTGTCATATACCAGATGTTATTCCAGCACACAAGTTTTCAGGGCTGACTGGTTTCTCTTGTCAGGTGTTCTAAGTCTGATGATAAAGAGAGTGTACTATTTGTAGTCTATCTTTCAGTAAATAATGATTACCCTGATGAGAAAGCAAGTCACCACTGCTTTTCTCTTATAGGAGTTCTTAGCTACTGTGAAAAGCTTACATTTCACATAAATGACAGTATTTATTTATTTAACTAGGCTTATATACTGCTTTTCACCGGGTCAAAGCGGGGTACATTCAGATACTGTATATATATTTTTTCCTTGTTCCCGAAGGGCTCACAATCTGTTTTTGTACTTGAGGCAATGGAAGTTTAAGTGGCTTGCCCTAGGCCACAAGGAGCACCTATGGGACTAGAAACCCCAGTCCTTCCAGCCCAAGGTTGCTGTCCTCTAGTGGGATTTGAACCCCTGGCCCTCTGGCTGAAGGTAACTTAACTTGTACAACCACTAGGCCATTTCTCCCTCATACAGTAATTAGGGAATACCAAATTGTTCATAACTATTAACATCTACAAGTGGAGGAGCAGCCTAGTGGTTAGAGCACTGGCTTGATAACCAAAAGACCGGGTTTGATTCCTACTAGCACTCCTCGTGGCCTTGAGCAAGTTAATTAACCCTCCGGTGCCTCGGAAGAAAGGCCTGCATATCTACTTCTGGTCACACTGCCAAGAAAACCCAGGAGCTGCTGGGTTACCACGAGTCACCACTGACTTGAAGGCTTGCATTACATTTGTTAACATTCTACTGTATTAAGAGTGTAACAGGTTATGAAAGGCATGTTTTTGAAAGATTAGGCAAATGGAGAAAAATATATCTCCAGGAACAAGCAGGAATGAGTCTTCACATATGGGTACGTCGATACCGACGGAGCCTGCACGGGAATGCTCCCCAGCATCCAATCAGAAAGCTTTTGGGAGCATCCCTCGCGCCTGCGCGCTGACTTCCCGCCTTTCCCACTGCCTCTCCTCAGTTTTTGTTTTTCCGCGGAGCTGACAGGACGTCCTCCTGTCACCGCAGAAACTTTTCTCTTTAAAATTCTTATTTCTTTGTTTTTTTGTGGTCGCGGCTGTTCTTCCCGCCGATACCGGTACCGCCGGTGCTTTATTTCTTTCTTCCTAAAATTAGAGACATTTTTTCTCCTCAGTTTTTTGTCTTAACTTTTTAGGCCTACCAGGCCTCTCCAATATGGAGCCTTCTTCCCCTAAGAAGTGCCTTCATTGTGGAAACGTAGTTTTCTTTTTAGACTCCAAGGCTTGGTGTCTAACCTGTTTGGGTCCTGACCCTTTTTCCCCTGAACCATCGGGCTGTACCATTGGGAGAAGACCTTCCCTTTTTCGAGTTTCCCTCGATGCCGTTTTTCCTCCTGAGGTGAGGACACCGGTTTTTTCTTCTCTCCAGAATCAGGTAACCCACAAACAGTCTGTTAAGACTAGGCAATTCTTGAAGGGTAAGTCTCATGCTCAGCATGATGACGGCTCCGGCCTTGCCCTCAAGATCCCATTGGCAATAAAACCCCGGCGGGAGTCTTCGGGCTCCAAAGCATTCACGGGGTTTCAGGTTGTTCCTGGGGCTCACCCCTCACAGAACATACCTGAGCTGTGCCAGGGGGTGGTATCCACTTCGAGCGGTACCGATAACCCGGCACCGGTGTCGAGTGTTCCACTCTTCACCAGGGATCGTCATCTGGTGTCCTTGGTACCTTCGGGGCCGATCGATATGACCCGGATTGGCTTTCCTGTGTCTCCGCCACGCTCGGGGTTGGCACCGGCTTCGAGCGGTACCCATACCTCGGCATCGGCATCGGTGTCGAGTGTTCCACTCTTCACCAGGGATCATCATCTGCTATCCTCGGTACCTTCTGGACCGATCGATACCACCCAGATTGACTTTCCTCTGTCTTCGCCATGTTCGGGGTTGGTATCGGCTTCGAGCGGTACCGATACCCCCGCATCGGTATCGAGTATTCCTCTCTTCACCAGGAATTGCCATCAGACATCCTCGGTACCTTCGGTACCGATCGATACCACTCTGATGGACTTTCCTATATCGGCATCGCCGATACCACCACCGATGTTGGTACCTTCTAGACATGCATCGATAGACCCACTCCCCTCGATGCCGAGTCTGGAATCCATATCCAGCCTAGATGACTTCGTACCGACGTGTTTGGGAACCGACCCATATCGTTCCCGATTACGCAGTACTGAGGATATTTACCAAGCCTCTCGGGTTACCTCGGTACCGCTTCAGCAGCCTCCGATACCTGCTTCGAGGGCATTACAGTGTCCGATACCGCTATCGGTATCGATGTCGATTCCTGCAGTTCCATCGGTGCCATCGATCCTTTCTATGCCTAGCTTGGAATCGATACCGGCAACCGATGATACAGTACTAACTGCCTCGAATCAGAACTATCAGCATCGTTCTCCATCTAGCAGGATTCTTTTTCTGCACCAGTCCAGTATGTCTTCTGGTGCTCAAGCTGCTTCTTCAACCTCAGCCTACCCAGGAATAGTTCCTATTGGAGTTCTTTCTTTTCAGAAATTTCTCCTTGACATGGCAACCTTTCTTGCCATTCCTATTCCTGGCTCTACTCTTAACCAAGATCCTGCAGAAAAGGAGAATATAATGCTTCCTTTACATCATTCTTTGCAGGACCTTCTTCTGAGGATTTGGGAATCACCTTTAAGGGTTCCTGCACCTTCTACAGCCATGAATGTTCTGTATCAGGTGCCTCCCTCTCCGAGCTTTCAGAAAAACCAACTTCCACATCATTCCCTTGTAGTGGAATCAGCTATGAGGAAGGTAAGAAGCAAGAAGAAGCACTCTTCTTATCCGCCAGGTCGTGCATCTAAAGCACTTGATGTCTTTGGACGTCAAACCTTCCAAACTTCTATGCTGGCTTCAAGGATTATCTCATATATTTTTTATATGAGCCTGACACTTCAGGCTCATATAAAATTATCTCTTTTGTCCCCTTTTTTGTCAGAGCCTAAGGCCACTGACTATTCCTTGCTTCTTAATCATAGCAGGAATATCTCTTACTTGCTTTCTCGTGCTTCTCTAGACTCTTTTGAGTCTGTTAGCAGATCCTCTGCTATTGCCATTGGAGCACATCGTACAGCCTGGCTGCAAGCTTCAGACTTAAGCAGATGGGCACAACATACACTGGGTAACTCTCCTTGAACTGGAGAAAATCTCTTCAATAAAGAGGCTTTACGTCAGGTTGCTCATTGCTCCGCTGACTTCCCTGGTTCTGGAAACCATCCCAAGCCTTCTTTTTCCCCAGGACGTAGGAAATGTCCTACCAAACCTTCTTTCCCTAAGAAAAGAAGGTTTCACCCTTCTCCTGCCCATCCTCCAGATGTACCCAAGCAAGGGACATCTCATCCTAGTCTGAAGTCTCCAGACTCTACCCAGTCTAATCATAACCAGCAACCATAGGTTCCTGTGTATTGCAATCCACAGTTGACTTCTTCCTAGCAGAAGTTTATTCTTCAAACTCTACACTGTTTTTTTCTTTTTCAGTATGCTTAGCTGTTAGGATACTTGTTCATGGGTTACAGAATTCTCCCCTTCTACTACCACGAAGGGAGGTTTCAACTATCTCATGATAGTTTCTGTCCCCATATGGACATTTTTTCTTTCAGTTGACTTACTCTATGGTAAGTCACTTTCCAACCCCCTCTCTTCCAGGGATTCCCCTGCTTGGGTTGGTACCATACTGAAACACTTCTCTTTCTTCCAGTGTAGACTTTTTTCTTATCCTTCAATGCATGCTTTGAACAACTCATCAGACCGGGACGGGAATATCTCCGCTCCCTTTCCCTATTTTCTCTCTGTTTTTCATACAGGAGAATCCCCTCTGCTGTTTTGTTCAATTGCTGTATATGCAGGAGTTCCAGTGATTGCTTTAATACTCATTGCAAGCTACTTTCAACTATCTTGCATAATATTCACTGCAGGTTATCTTCTTCTAGCCATATCCTTTCCTGGGATGTGGAAACACTCCTGACTTCTGTCAGTTTTATCTTATACTTCTCCTGCACAATGCTCTCTGCAATTCTCAGAGAAGCTTTCTACTATGGGCCCTTGCTACAGAGCATTGAACTTTGTCTCTGGGGGTTTTCTCCATATAGTAGAAAAAGTTTATATAATCATTCCATGGTGTGAATGTCCAAGGAGTTCCCAACCTTGCAGGAATCTACCCCTTTCTTCCTTACAGCTTGGCATTATGTTTTTCTGCTCCACTTGGACAACGCATACGCTTTTAGTGTACATGATACTCCTCTGTCCCTTGGCTGGGTCATCCTGGTGTCCTAGTCTATGCGTTTTTTGTCCTTTGGACATGTCAGAGTCCTAAAGTACTCCTGACGTGCTCTTGCCAGACTGCTATTACCCTCTGTTTTTTCACGCAACCATACTGATTCTCCCACTGAGCTACATTCCTGCACCGCACAAATAGATTCTCTTTATATCTTCAGGTGTTTTTTACCCCCTCATAATTAGATGAATCTTTTCCCATCACATTCCCCATGTGAATGTTTTTGTGGGGCTCAGTTGCAGGCATGTATCCTCAGACTTCTATTCATGTATGTATATGTCCTATACATACATATTTCTGTATTCTGTGTGGGCATAACTCATGCCCATCTATCTATATATCTATATATATCACACATATCTAGACATCTATGCACATATTTATAGATCTGTATGTCTCTTCATTTATATATATATATATATATATGCCATTGGGAGATGTCCATAGGACGTTAAGTATTACCTGCTATCTCCCTAACTGTCTGTGCTATAAAGTTTTTCCCTTCTTAAGGGGTCCAGACAGTCCACTTGCCTATTCTCATACTGCTCAGTAAGTGGGAAGGGTTATACACAATATTATTGCTGTGATGTCAACAGCTTCTATTTTTGTTATAGATCTCCCTGTCTATGAAGTATCAAACTTCAATGTCTTCCTATCTCTTACCAGCTAGGACAGACAGTGTACATCTTCAGTATTTCTGAGTACACTTCTCTTCTCCTTGGGAATAGGGGCTTTTATCCATACCCCCTCTTCCCTTTAGGACTGGGCTAATTCTCCAGATCGGTCAGTCTTCTTCTTTTAGTTCTCAATGTCAATAACTCTGTACCTAAAATAGTTTTCAGCTTTTTCCCATAAAGCTTTCCATTGAAGACCTGCCGTTCTTCTCCTACCCCAGTTGACACCTGGGTCACCTGCCCATTCCAGGTTTGGGACTTCATCCTCACTGCTGTGAAGTTACCTTGAAGATTTCGCTACTGCATCTACAGTACACTCCATCAGTTCTACTTCCTACAATCCAGTAGGTAAGCTCTATATTGTGCTAGTTCATTAAATATTTCAATGATACTTGACATACATTCTAAAGACTCTTTTCCCGGTAGTCTTTAGATTCGCTGTTCCTCTACAGCTCTTCTCTATTCAACTCCTACCCCCCATCCCTCAGGGGATGCCGGGGATCCAGGTTTGGGAAATGCCGTCCTGTTCCAGGGATACACATTTTATGGGATCTCCCCCAGCACCCACAGCTAGGGAGTCCCCATAATGTGAAGACTCATTCCTGCTTGTTCCTGGAGATAGCACAGTTACTTACCTGTAACAGGTGATCTCTGGGAACAGCAGGAATTAGTCTTCACAACCCACCCACCTCCCCTAGGAGTTGTATCTATCTATTTCCTTTCCTATTTCTCTCCTTCTGTCTCAGCTATGAAACTCAACTGAGGAGAGGCAGTGGGAAAGGCGGGAAGTCAGCGCGCAGGTGCGAGGGATGCTCCCAAAAGCTTTCTGATTGGATGCTGGGGAGCATTCCCGTGCAGGCTCCGTCGGTACCGACGTACCCATATGTGAAGACTAATTCCTGCTGTTCCCAGAGATCACCTGTTACAGGTAAGTAACTGTGCTTTCATCAGTGACCACTATTGTGGTGGTGTTAACAGTGCAGATAGTGCAGAGAAGTTAACAATGTAGAAGCGTAGCCTAGTGATTAGAACAGTGCTCTGGGAACCAGGGAAGCCAGGTTTTAAGTCTTATTGATACTCCTTGTGGCCTTCCATTGTCTCAGGTACAAAGCTTAGGAGCATATTTAGTAAAGCACGTTAGCTGTTAATTCAGTGCACTTAGCAATTGCTATCTGCTTGCGTTATCAGCTAATGTGGGGCAAATGCAGAAAACACCGCGATTTTCTGCACTATCCGCAAAACTCACATTATCTGCATGAGTAGGTGGGATGTGGGCGGAAAGTGAGAATGTCTACAACACACACTTACTGCGAGTGTCAGTGCACGGTAACCGACACGCTTTGCAGACCACGTGGATGCAACTACCGCTACCTCAATGGGTGGCGTTAGCTACATCCATGATTCTTCTGGGCTGTGTTCTCTATCTTTTTACTCCTGTCACTCATGGTCTGTTTTGCTTTTCAGGATTTTGAGTGTACCCAAATGGAAGAAGGAGCCATAAATTTAGATCATTGCTAATTTTACAGTAACCCTGGAATAGTCTATAGGCCACTTTTACTAAAGTGTGTTAAGGAGTTAATGCAGGAATTAGTACATAGCTGCACTAAAATCGCAGTGGCTTGATACTTAGTGCAAGGCTAATTCCTACATTAACTAGCAAATATGGCATGTGGTGGGGACTACACTTAATGGGGTGGGACAAGTTTATTTAGCTCATATCTTTCCAGTAGTGCTTTCAAGTTAATTACATTTAGGTACAGTAGGAGGGGCTAGACACTATCGTATATTTTTTGAGGACTAAACATGGAAAGATCGTATAAGCATAAAACAATTTGTTTCTGTGTAGTATAACAGGTCAGACGTTTCATATGAGAACATATATTTGAAGAAAATGACTGTTAACTTTAGGATAGAAAAAATGATTTTTAGATTTGTTAAAATTTGCTAAATTATTGATTTTGAAAATAGAAGATTATACAGGATGGCCCAAAAAAAGTGAGAACATCTCGTAGCATGTAAGTTATTTAAAAATTCAAAAAGACAGATGTAAACGATTGACAAAAAAAAAAGATGGCGACCAGAAATTGTTGAAATAAAGACGTTATATAGCTAAAAAAGGTAAGTAAACTATTTAAGCTTTTAATTTACGAGATGTTCTCACTTTTTTCGGGCCACCCTGTACATCATAGAATCTTTGGTATACCATTTTTTCACAGACCATACAGTAACCCAGAAAGAAAAGTAGATAGATAAATGTTATTTATATCAATAAATACACCCACAAACATTTATTTATCCATCCATACTTGTAAACAGCTATTTTGAATCAATTCATTAACGATTAACTATAGAACCCACTATGACAACAAAGAAAACTAGAAATATATGCTGATTGTAGATGCCCACCTAGTTTATAATAGGGTATATTCCATTTTACAGTAATTAATCACAATCAAGAACGTAATTAATGTGCTATTATTTCAAGTATGGTTTATAATTACTGTATTACTTTGCAGGTTTCATATTGAAGTGTGCATATCTTTTGAGCCTTTTTTTTTTATAAGTATACTGTTGGCCAGAGATTTATTTCCTTTGTTATACAGTGCAGTCTTGATTTAAAAGTCCCTCTAATAAGTTTGACATATGCTTCATTTCAGTTATAAATACATTGAATTGTGTGTATTTATACTGAAAATAGAATATGTTTCAGACTGATTTGTCTGAAAATTAAATGAGAGCTGTTTTGTAGCACAATCGTTAAATTTGAGATTCTCCTGGCAATTCGTGTGTATATATTGTGGGAGAGCTATATTGGCCAAGTGTGTCATTGGTGGTTAAATTTAGAAACAAAGATGGCAGTAGTTGAATAAAAATACACTCTCTAGGTTACTGGAGACTGATGTCACAACCCAAAATTAATCAAGACAGCAGCTGGATGAGGAAATGGTGGTTCGTTTTAATTTTACTTCTCATGTTGTCACGGAAACAATAATGTGAAGGACTAGCAGTAATAGGTAGGATGTGACTGAATTAATGAAGAGTCACTCAATTTAGCACGTGGTACGTTATTACCAAATGATTTTGTTTATGCTAAGACCCTAGGTCAGTGATGGCTAACCTTTTTGAGCCCGAGTGCCCAAACTGCCGCACAAAACCAAAGAATTTCCTCAAAGTGCCAGCACGTCCATTAAAGCCTCATTTGCATAAGGTGCCTCATTTGCATAAATATTTGCATAATGTTACCATACACTAACTTTTAGTAAACATGCCTCTTAATGAGTATATGGATAAAGAAAGACTAAAAGGTTTCTACATTACTATAATCCAGTACCAACCGCCAGGCACATTAGGAACTACTACAAACGCTGCCCATTTAGAACCCATAGCAAACCCGCCGTATCCTAACAGTACTACCAGGACTCACAAAGCACCATACCCTAACTATCAAAAGGCAACACTGCAAATATTAAACCAATACATTTCAGAGAACAACAATACATGACCTACTGGGGAAAGAACAAGTGGCAATGTCAAATAGGAATTATATAAACAGAATACCTCAGCTCAGTTACACATGCAGAACAGACCATCACCAAACAAGGAATCACAATTTAAAAACAGGAAGACAATAATTAAACTGGGAACCCCAAAAGCCAAACTTGGAATATACAACAACACTGTAGAAATAAAACTATAAATTAATTTCCTCTTGTACTAAACAAAGCGCAAAAATTAATGATGCACATTTCCCAGAGCTGACATATTCCAGTTAATAAATTCAAAATAAAGAGATATTTTTCTACCTTTTGTGCATTTTTTTTCAGTTGCAATTGCTCCAGCCACTTTCTTCTGGTTTCTTCGTGTCTTCTCCTAACTCTCCATCTGCTGTCCATTTGTCCTTTCTTCTGTCTTCTTGGTTTTTTTTTTTCCATTCTCTCTCTACATCTGCTTTAACATACTAATCTTTCTCCTTTTGCTCTTTCCTCATTCCTATTTCATCTACTCAAAATTTACCCCTCCATCCTCAATCCCCACTTATTCTCCCAATACCCGGCCAATTGTAGATTTTTTATCCCTCCCACACAAAATATTTTTCCCCTCTCCATTTTACTCTCCCAGCCCCATCCCATTCTAATCCTCCCCCAACACCAGCTCCCTTCTAGTTCCAGCCTCACCCAGCATCCATTCCCTTCTAGTCCCTGCATCAGCCCATTTCCAGTCCTAGCAGCCCCCCAACCCATTTCCAGTCCTAGCAACCTCCCAACCCAATACCAGTCCTAGCCCCCCCTCATCAACCCACTTCCAGTCCTAACCCCCCATAAGCCCATTTCCAGTCCTAGCTCCCCCATCTATTTGCAGTCCCATCCGAGTCCCTCCATCAGCTCATTTCCAAACCCAGCCCCCCATGAGCCCAGTTCTAGTCCTTTCCTAGCCCCACCATCAGCCCATGTCAAATCCTAGCTCCCCTCCACTCAGCCCATTTCCAATCCAAGCCCCCCATGAGCCTACTTCCAGTTCTAGCCCCTTCATGAGTCCATTTCAATCCAAACCCCCACCACAGCCCATTTCCAATCTTAGCACCCCCCCAACAGCCAATTTCCAGTCCTATTCTAGCCCCTCCAACAGCCCATTTCCTGTCCTAGCCCCCTCACCCATTTCCAGTCCTAGCTCCCTCCCCCTCACAACCCATTTCCATTCCAAGCCCCAATCCCATCAGCTATTTGCAGTTCAAGCCCTCCTTCCACTCAGCCCATTTCCAGTCTTAGCCCCCCCATAGCCCATTACCAGTCCTAACCCCCCCATCAGCCCATTACCAGTCCTAACCCCCCCATCAGCCCATTTCCAGTCTTAGCCCCCCCCCATAGCCCATTACTAGTCCTACCCCCCCCAAATCACCATCACCATCACCATCACCAGCCCACTTCCAGCCTTAGCACCCCCCATGGCCCATTACTAGTCCTAACCCCCCCCCATCAGCCCATTTCCAGTCTTAGCCCCCCCCATGGCCAATTACCAGTCCTAACCCCGGCCAATTACCAGTCCTAACCCCCCCCCCTGGCCAATTACCAGTCCTACCCCCCCCCGGCCAATTACCATTCGTACCCCCCCCCTGGCCAATTACCAGTCCTACCCCCCCCCCCCTGGCCAATTACCAGTCCTACCCCCCCCCTGGCCAATTACCAGTCCTAACCCCCCCCCGATCAGCCCCTTTCCAGTATTTGCCCCCCCCCCTGGCCAATTACCAGTCCTAACCCCCCCCCCTGGCCAATTACCAGTCCTACCCCCCCCCCTGCCAATTACCAGTCCTACCCCCCCCCCCGGCCAATTTCCAGTCCTAACACCCCCCACCGCCCCTTTCCAGTCTTTGCCCCCCCCCCAACCTGGCCAATTACCAGTCCTAACCCCCCCCCCTCAGCCCCTTTCCAGTCTTAGCCCCCCCCATGGCCAATTACCAGTCCTACCCCCCCCCCCCATCAGCCCATTTCCAGTCTTAGCCTCCCCACCATAGCCCATTACCAGTCCTAAACCCCCGTCCCCCCGATCCTCCCAAATTGAAAAAAAAAAACCCAAACAAAGCGGCTGCTTCTGCCCCGGCAGCCGCAAGAGCGCTGCCGCGGCCCCCCCCCCCGGCCCGGCCGAGCCTCCTGCATCATCTACCTTCAAGTCGCAAAACGCGGGCTTCTTTCAGAGCCGCGAGAAAGGAAACTCTCGCGGCTCTGAAAGAAGCCCGCGTTTTGCGACTTGAAGGTAGATGATGCAGGGAGGCTCTGCCGGGCAGGGGCCCCGCGGCAGAGCTCTTGAGGCTGCCGCGGCAGAGCTCTTGAGGCTGCCGCGGCAGAAGCAGCCGGTTTGTTTGGTTTTTTTTTTTTTAAATTTGGGACCTTTTAAATGCGGACCTTCCCGCGTGCCAGCTGCAAGGCCTTCGCGTGCCACAGCTGGCACGCGTGCCATAGGTTCGCCATCGCTGCCCTAGGTAGATAACACTCACAGGTTTCTGAAAACTAGTCTTTCTTGCTTGACCAAATTTGAAGGAAAATAGGAATATTGTTTTTAAATGTTAGTTTGTACATACAGGTATGTTAATATTGCCTTCTTTTTTCTGTTTCATATTTTCATGTAGATACAGTGATTTAGTCAACTTGTGGTTCAGTGTGTTTTTAATGTTGGACTGAGAACCTAAGCTCACTGAAGTCTAAATCTTTTGCAAACACAATAATTGAGATAAATTTAAATCCACTTAAAGTCAGCCTGGTATAATCTAATTTTAGCACAGAGCAAACAGAGTGAAATCCTAGGCCTTAAATAATAGAAGATGGATCATATAAATAGGTTGGATGCTTTCTTTCAGGAGCTGATATAAATTTGTGAGGTACTGTAGAAATATCATTTGTTAAAATGGGAATGAAAAACATGGAGGGAAACAGTCAAAGTTATTTACCGGTTCTCTGTGTAAATTGATTGGCTATCTGAAAATTGCCCAACTTGTATATGGGTTAAAGTATTTACATAGTCTCACAGTGTTCTTGGGAGAGGGATTAGGTCAGGGATTTTAACATTCTGTGTGGTGGTGGTGGTGGTGGTGGTGAAGTGTTGAGTCACTGTTGACTTATGGCAACCCTGTGGGATAGTTGCCCTAAACTGTGTTCAGTCTTCAGTCAGGTGGCTAATTGTTGATAAAGTGGCATTCATAGTTGCTGTTATTGTATTGATCTGTTGCATTGCCGGTCTTCCTTTTTTGCATTGACCTTCAACCTTGCTAAGCATGATGTCTTCCTCTAACGATCTTTCATACTTTGGACATATCATGCAAATATAAAGTTGAAGTCCCGTCATTTGAGCTTCTAAGGAAAGCTTAGGTTTGATTTCTTTTAGTACCGATTGATTTATTCTCCAGGCAGTCCATGGTATACACAGTATTCTTTGCCAGCACCATAACAGATTAAGAAATTACAAATTTGTCAGAATACAGTGACAAGGCTGATTTTTGCAGCTCGAAAATCTGACCACGTATCACCACTTTTTGAAAAGCTTCACTGGTTGAGGATCAGGGAAAGAATGCATTTTAAGCTGTATGACGATACATAAATTCTTTTATGGATCGATGCCAGGCTAATTTTTTGATAGGTTATGGCCATGACTGAGGATTAGTTCTAAGCATCTTCAAAATTCCTTGATGTTAGTTTTTCCGTCAAGTCAGGGCTTAATTAATAAAAGAAGGTTTGATAATACAATCTGGTTTAAAGCAGCAGAATTGTGGGCTAAATTGTCTGCAGCAGTAAAGGGGATTTCTTTGATTACTATGTTTTGTAACAGACTTAAAACTTGGTTGCTCTCTTTAATATCCAACATTTGTAAATGTTTTAGAAATTTTATTGTAAATCGCGCTGAACTATTTTTAATTGGGATTGCAGCGGTATAGAATTTTTCTTTTTTTTAAAATAAAAATAATTCAAAATGTGATTTGTGGTTTTTATGCAAAATGGCACATTCCCCCTGACCCACAGAATATATAGGGCCATGATCTGAATTGGCCCTGTACATCCTGCCACCTCGGCCCGCCCCTGCTCTGACCACTCTCCACCCCCTCCCACCCCCCACTGGCTCTTCCCATACTGTAGCTCTGGCCATGTGGGGAGAGTCAGAGATGGAATATGAGCAGGATGGCTTGCGGAGCTGGAAGTGCGGCCTTGCAAGACGCCTTGCAGAATCGGGGCCATAGTATATATTTAATTAAAATGATGGGCTTAGAAATTATTGTAATGAGATTAGCTTGCTTATTAGTAAACCTATTCCACAGAAGAAAATCAGCTTAGAAAATGTATAGTCTGGCATGAGAGGTGGAAGAAAAGAAGTCAATAACATGAATACCAGTTGTGAAAAAATCTACAGTGTCAGCTGCCGTTACCATTTTGCATAAAAACCACAAATCACATTTTAGTATTAAACTCAAGCCACTTCTCTTTAGTGTAGCAACACCTAGCCAGGACCAGATGTCCCTTGCAGGGAGCCCAACTTCTCTTCTACTAACTAACTCATTTCAGTAGAACTGAGAGGCTTATCAGTTGGTAAAATGTCAGTATGTGTTGCAGTTTGGGTTTTTATGTGTGTCCCTCCTCTGATAACTTTGGAACGGCTAAACCTAGCTGCATCACATTTTTTGTGGAGGTAGGTTTCTGGAGGCACATCTGATTTCGAGTAGTAATTTAGAGGTGCAGCGGAGGGAAGAGTTGGCACTTTTGAAAAGAAATGCATGGTGTGTTGAACGGAGGCTATCTAGAATGTTACACTTTGTCTTGTTTTATATAGTCTCACATGCCCATTATTTTCCTCTTATTGTTAAATCTGTCTAATTTCAACCTAAACAATTACATGTTGCTCAAACATACAGTAGGTAGTTTGCCATTTTAAAAAACCCACACAAATTGGGACTGAGGTACTTTGGAATGGAAAAGCTATAACTGTATGAAAACAATTTTTTAAAAGTCATTTCCACCCACTTACAGTACAGAATGTGAGAGTTTAACTGGGTACCTCAGTGACTTTGTCAGAAACAGTAGATTTACGAGGAGGAATAGAAAAACCCATGGAAACTTAAGGGAATGATTTGGAACAATGAGGATGGACTGCAGATATGAGTTATAATTTGCAAAGGTGGTGCAGGGAATGTATATTGCTGTTAGGACTCTAGGGAAGGATTGTTTTTTTTTTTTGTGGAGCAAGCCCATGGGCTGTGGAGTGTGTGTACGGAGTGGGGAGACCTCACCTTACCTTCTCCTATGTCCTTAGGGGTGGGAGGGGAAGCTTCCTGCTCTAGGGCCCTAGCTCACTGGATGCTGTCTTCACTTTTCCCATGTCTCTTAACATTACATTCAAACAGGTCCTAGGTCCACTCCAGGAATCTATTAGGTAAAAATAGTCCATACTGGATGAGTCAAAATTTAAATCCCCTCTATTGAGCATTCACAGACATATAAAAATAAACTAGTAGAAAAAAACATAAACATGAGATACCTGGTTAGGTTGTTGAATTCTTCTTCCTAAATTCACACTCTCCCTCTTGATTGTGATTCTTCTTTGCCGCCTATCTTCCTTGAAATCCTTTTTAGATGTTTCTTATTCTCTTCCTGCTCCTCTCCAGCAACCATTCTGCAAAAATATCTTCTCGCCCAGTATACTCTCTTGCTGTGGATTCCCTGAACCTAGAGGAAACAACTGGTTGGAATAGGTCCCAGATCAAAAGTGCAAAATGCAATGTGTGCCTTTGAGTCAGTGCTGACTCCTGGTGATCCAGCAGTTCCTGGGTTTTCTTGGCAGTGTAATCAGGCTTTTCTTTTGAGGCAATGGAGGGTTAAGTGACTTGTCCCAGGCACAGCACTGGCTTGGTAGGTCCCAGATCACTACTGTTTTATCTAAAATGTGGTGTTTGTATCTTTTCAGTCTGATGTAAACTAATTTGAATTCATTTTTTTTGGTGGGGGAAGGGGGTAATAATGGTATAGAAGTATAAAACCAAGCATGGTCTTTATTAGCCATTATTTTCTATATTTCCATTAGATCATGCATGTGGGAGTCATGGATCTCAAACCCTTTTCTCATTTATAAGGTCAAGACCCAGCACCTGCTAAGATTGTACATTCCTAGAGCAGAAGAAGGAATGGATTTTAGGAAGAAGTGACATCATCGACCCTGCTGGCAGTTTAAACTATGTTCTCCAGAGAAATTCTCCTCTATAGCAGAATAAAACCCCCTAATCTGAGATTTGTTTGAAAAATGTGGAAGTACTGCATCTCTGCAAATTCCAAGCCATGATGTTACTTGTTTAATTGTAGATAGTTCTCCCCGGTTTTACCCAGTTTACCTTCCCTGTTATCTGTATACCTATACCAGTTTTATATTGATAGGTATTTGTTGTTTAATGTAAACCGCACTGATGATGAATAGTGCGGTATATAAAAACTGTTAAATAAAATAAATAATAAATAAATAAATAAGAACTGGCATAGCTAGCCTTGGGAAGCTCGGCTGGCATCACTGGCATCATAATGAGCAAAAAGAAGGAACTCAATCCCCATGAGTTTGCTTTTTCTAGTTCTGCTTCATGTAAAGCATGATGGCTATTTCATACATGAAGAGAAAAGGAAAGACTGAACTCAATAACCAGAAAAACACGTCTGAGTCAAGAGTTTGAGGAACAGTGTGCCGCAGCTAAATTCTGGCGGTGGTTTCATCAGCTTAAATCTGAGATGGTGGCAATGTGGGCCAAAACTGTGGGGCTGGCAGTTAATCTCCATTGTGATATTGCTGAAGTCGGCTGTTGATGAGGTTGAGGGAGGAGCGGATGAGCAAGAGGAAACCTTGGATGAGCTGGAGAGCCATTTCAACATGCTAGAGTGCAACAATCTTCTAGATAAAGTGGAGGACATTGAGAACTGTGCCAGAGAAAAATTTGAGATTTTGGGGCATACCAAAGGTAGCAGAGTTTGCAGCCTGTTTCCTTGTTGTGGAGGGCATTGTAAAAGCTGTGTTGGCTGATTACGACAATCAGGAGGACTTAGTGATGGTAAAGTTGGAGCCAAGTGCATATGGCCCTGGGTTAACTTTCTTTCAATCCGTCTTGTGATACAATCACCTGCTTTCACAGTTACCAGCTGAAGGAGAGAATAGCAGTCAAAGTTAGAAGATGCAAAGATTTTTCAATGGAAAATGCATAAGATGGCAATCTCTGCAACGACTCTCAAAAAGCATAGCAACATGCATATTCTTTGCTGGATCTACCCTTTTGCTCTAGAGGCACTATACAGGGCAAAACATTACAGGCTCGCTCTAGTGGAGACCTTCACAGCACTCCATGAGGCAGTGTTGCTGTTTTGGAGCTGCCAGATCCTCCCAGGTTACAGCGACACCTGTCTGTGAGATGGTAGCATCTGGAGCAAGGAAGGGGCTGTCTGCCCAGTGAAAAATCATTAGCAGCATTTAAAGTGGACAGTTATGCCCCAAGCTGAAAACGTATTGGTGGATTGATTTTAGAAAGACTTATTTTTGACTCCTAAAAGTTGACTCCATGTGAGTAGAGTTGAGTATCTGTTTGAATATTGGGGTGGGGGGGGGGGTGAGGGGAAGGTGTAGAGAGTTTGAATAGCATTTTAATGTATGATTGGTTGGCTGAGTGAATGTTTGATGTTTATGCCCACTTATGCAGATGCCCCTGTAGACATCCATATTGGGCACATCACTACTGGCATCCACACTATGGAACTCCCTCCCAACGAGCCTAAGGGCATTAACAGACATCACAGACTTCCGCAAGGCCCATAAATCCCTCTTCTTTACAGAAACCTATGAGCAGATAGACAACAGTCCCCACCTGATCGATATTGCAACTACCTCCGCCAACTCAAGAGCAGATATACAACAGTCCCCACCCCCCACCAACACAAGAGCATAAGAACATAAGATATGCCATACTGGGTCAGACCAAGGTCCATCAAGCCCAGTATCCTGTTTCCAACAGTGGCCAATCTAGGTCATACGTACCTAGCAGTTTCCACAGAAGACACAAGTTCCACAATGCTTGTACTGGGTCAAGCATTGATATCCTGGGTCCCTTCTTAATAATGGTTTATGGACCTTTCCTCCAGGAACTTGTCCAAACCTTTTTTTAAACCCAGCTACACTAACAGCCTTTACTACATCCTCCGATAACAAATTCCAGAGTTTGATTACACGTTGAGTGAAAAAATATTTTCTTTTATTAGTCTCAAATAGTTTACCCCGTAGCTTCATTGCATGTCCCCTAGTCTTTCTATATTCTGATAACGTAAACAGTCGATCTACGTTTACCCGTTCCATTCCGTTCTTTAATTTATAGACTTCTATCATATCTCCCCTCAGCCGTCTCTTTTCCAGGTTAAAGAGCCCTAACCTTTTTAGCCTTTCTTCATAGGAGTATCCTTCCATCCCCTTTACCATTTTGGTGGCTCTTCTCTGAACCTTTTCTAATATCGCTATATCCTTTTTAAGATATGGCGACCAGAATTGCACACAATATTCAAGGTGCGGTCTCACCATGGAACGATATAGAGGCATTATAATATCTTTTGTTTTATTTTCCATTCCTTTCCTTATGATACCTAGCATTCTATTTGCTCTCAAAGCCGCCGCTGCACACTGGGCCGAGGGTTTTAACATGTTATCCACAATGACGCCTAAATCTTTTTCCTGGGTGGTGGTTCCTAATGTGGAACCTTGCATCGTGTAACCATAGTTTGGGTTGTTCTTCCCTAGGTGCATAACTTTGCACTTGTCCACATTAAATTTCATCTGCGATTTTGATGCCCAGCCTTCCAATTTATCAAGATCCTCTTGCAATTTTCCACAATCCTCTTGGGTTTTAACAACTTTAAATAGTTTTGTGTCATCTGTAAATTTGATAACCTCACTCATTATTCCACTTTCCAGGTCATTTATGAATATGTCAAAAAGCAGCGGACCCAGCACAGATCCCTGGGGTATACCACTATTCACCTTTCTCCATTAGGAAAATTGGCCATTTAGCCCTACCCTCTGCTTTCTATCTTTTAACCAGTTCCTGATCCACAGTAGTACACTGCCTCCTATCCCATGACTCTTTAGTTTTGCCAAAAGTCTCTGATGGAGGGACCTTGTCAAAGGCTTTCTGAAAGTCCAGATACACTATATCAACCGACTCACCTTTGTCCACCTGTTTATTCACACCTTCAAAAAAACATAACAGATTAGTAAGACAAGATCTTCCTTGTCTAAAGCCATGTTGGCTGTCTCCCATTAGGCCATGACTATCTACATGCTGAGTAATTTTATTCTTTATGATGGTTTCTACCATTTTTCCCGGTGCTGACGTCAGGCTCACTGGTCTGTAGTTTCCTGGATCACCCCTGGAACCCTTCTTAAAAATTGGTGTTACATTGGCGATCCTCCAGTCTTCAGGTATTAGAGATGATTTTAATGATAGTTCACAGATTACTAATAGCAGGTCTGCAATCTCATATTTATTTATTTATTTATTTTATTTATTTAACATCTCTTATATACCGCACTATTGTCATCAGCGCGATTTACATGGAACAAACATATACATACAGAGAACTGTAATGCATTTTACAAGTAACAGGGTTTTTGAACTTGGGATTAAAAAGGTAAACTATATAGGCTAACTAACTATTTACAGAAAATTCAAATACATTAGTCACATTTGGATATCGTTTGGGGAATGTCTTGGTCAGAAAAAGTGTCTGTAGTATTTTCATGTGCAAAGATTAGATTGGGAAATAGCTTAGGAAGAGGTAGTGTTTGAGGCTTTTTCTGAATTGTGTTAGGCTGGTTATAGCTCTCAGTTCTGGTGGGAGGGCATTCCAGGTTATTGGGGCATGGATACTGAAGGCTCTTTTAGTTGTTTCCTTAGTGTATCTGACTGTTTGTTTCGGGATTATTAATGTATTTATAGCAGTTGATCAGTTCCTTCAACACCCTCTGATGTATACCATCCAGCCCAGTTGATTTGCTACTCTTCAGTTTATCTAATAGCTGTAATACATCTTCCCGATGTATCAATATTTCCTTCAATTCTTCCGTACCTTTAAATACCACTTCAGTCATGGGTAACATCCCTACATCTTCCTCAGTAAAGACCGAAGCAAAGAATTCATTCAATCTCTCCGCTATCGCCTTGTCGCCTCTTAGTGCCCCTTTAACCCCTCTATCATCTAATGGACCAACTGACTCTCTCACAGGTTTTTTGCTACGAATGTATTTTAAAAAAGTCTTTATTTCGCGTTTTTGCAGATAGACAACAGTCCCCACCCGAGCGGTATTGCAATGTAACTACTCACGCAAACTGAATAACCAATCAACCCAACTAGACTCACGAAAGCACCCTCATGCTAAATGTAACCCTCCAATTGTTATGTCTTAATGTTGTTAAATACCCTCATGTTAAATGTTGTAAAGCACCCATATGTTAAATGTAACCCCAATTGTGATGTGATGTAACCACTTTGATTGTAGGATAAGGTGGTATACAAAGCTGTCTAAATAAATAAATACATCTATGTTTGTGAAATCATTTCTGCACCTGGACATGCCTGTCAGACAAAATAGCAAACTCCAGTCGCCTTTTTTGGTCTCTCCAGTGGTGGAAGTCCTCTCCAAATCTGTTGCTGGGGTCCCCTTTTCAGCAGTCACTACCCCAAGCAACTCTTACAACAGATGATTCTCCAATGGGTTGGGGAGCTCATCTGCAGGATCTCTCTACCCAGGGCATCTGGTCTCCACAAGAGACTTCTCTGCATATCAATCTCTTGGAACTCAGAGCAATATTCTTAGCTCTCAGAGTGTTCTATTCCCTGCTCAGCTACAGGACAGTCTTCATCCATACGGACAACCAAGTAGCCATGTTCTATGTAAACAAGCAGGGCGGGACTGGCTCTCTGTCGCTTTGCAACGAAGCTTTGTGACTGTGGGCCTTCGCCAGAGAGCATCACATTCATCTTCTGGCAGTATATCTTCCAGGCGTTCAAAACTCTTGGGCAGACAGACTCAGTCGAGTTCTGCTTCCACACGAGTGGTCCCTCCACATGGACCAGGTAGCCAGGATTTTTCAAATTTGGGGAACCCCGGACATAGACCTCTTTGCAAGTCCGTGGAATGCCAAACTTCCCCGGTTCTGTTCCAGAATTCCGTGTCAGGGAGTTCAGGCCAAGGATGCCTTCCTCCTTCACTGGGGTCAAGACTTCCTTTATGCCTTTCCACCCATTCCCCTAATTCCCAAAACACTATTCAAGCTTCAGAGAGATCGAGGAACCATGATCCTCATAGCACCACATTGGCCACGCCAAGTGTGGTATCCTCTACTTCTGCATCTTGGATTGTAAGAGAGCTCTTGCTTTTTACTTACAAAGAACACAGCAACATAGAAAGTCTTCTCAACTCTTTGTTGCTTTTGATCCTTCTCATTTAGGACTTCCAGTCTCTAAGAGAACACTGTCCAACTGGATTGCTCAGTGTATTTCTTTCGTCTACCAGAGTAGGAACCTTTCTCTGGAGGGCCATGTCACAGCTCACAATGTGAGGGCCATGGCAGCCTCAGTGGCTCATCTAAACTCTGTGTCCATCGACCAAATCTGTTGAGCGGCCACCCTGGGCCTCGGTTCATACCTTCACAGCCCATTACTGTTTGGACAAGGACTCCCGCCGGGATGCCTCGTTTGGTCAGGCTGTTCTCAAACACCTGTTCCATTCCTAGTCAACTCCTACCCACCTACCCTGGTTGGATGCCAGAGATCCATGGGGGGAGGTAGAGTCCTTTTCAAGGACACACAACCTGGGGTCTTCCCCTGGCATCTGCAGCTAGGGAGTCCCCATATGTGAAGACTCATTCCTACTTGTTCCTGGAGATAGCACAGTTACTTACCTATAACAGGTGATCTCTGGGAACAGCAGGAATAAGTCTTCACAACCCACCCACCTCCCCTAGGAGTTGTATCTCTCTATCTATCTTTCCTTTCCTCTCTCTCTCTTTGTCTCAGCTTTAAAACTCGAACTGGAGAGAGGCGGTTGGGAAAGGTGGGAAGGCAGCGCGCAGGTGCTGTGGGATGCTCCCAAAAGCTTTCTTACTGGACGCTGGGGAGCGTTCCCGCGCAGGCTCCGTCGGTACCGATGATACCCATATGTGAAGACTTATTCCTGCTGTTCCCAGAGATCACCTGTTACAGGTAAGTAACTGTGCTTTATCCATAGAGACAGAGAAAGGAGGAAAGAGGGTGGTTGGTTTAGGGGGAAAAATAATAAGCTCAGTTTTGGCCATGTTCAATTTCAAATGGCCGTGAGACATCCAAGCAGCGATGTCAGATAGGCAGTCAGAGATTTGGGCCTGCAGTGTTGGAAAGATATCAGGTGTAGAGAGAGAGATCTGAGAGTCATCAGCATAAAAGTGGTACTGAAAACCATGGGAAGAGAGAGTGCGCCAAGGGACTAGGCATAGAGAGGAGTTGGCCCAGAACACACCCTTGGGATACACCAACCAATAGTGGAATAGCACAAAAACCTGTTCGTTCTAAGTACAGTCTGCAAGATAGGACAGTCTGCTTGAACATAGAAAACTGCAGCCTCAGATTTTAAGAGTTCAGAATTGCCACGGAATCGCAGACCATTTGCTCATAGGGAATCTGAGATTGTTCTCAGCCCGGCTTGCGCCCTCTGAGGCTGCCCACAGATCGGTGCACGATTTGCACCATCCCTTTGACAAAGCGGCTGCACGTGCACACATGAAGTGAAGCTGCGAAGAGCTCCTGGGCCAATTCCCAGCAAACCACCACATTTAATGGGTCCCGACACTCCAGCACAGCGGTGGCCCGACATAAACTCAGTTGCTACCTCCTCTTCCAACTGTCCAACTTAAACTTTTTAACTTTTAACTTTTTAACTTATACTTAAAACTCTGTGGTCACTGCCCCACTTAGCTGCAATCGTGCAGCTGACCCCCTTTACAAGCCTTCATCTGTCGCCGCTGCTCAGCCCGTTCCTAACTGTTTCCAACCTGCTAGGGCTGTTTGAAAATCCCTCTGTCCAAGGGTGACTTTTTTGGGGATTGGCATGTGGAAACTGTCTGCGTTCTCCATCTTGGATGACCTACTATACTTTAGATTGCTATTCTACTGTACTTTCTAATCTACTGTACTACTTTGCCTTTTTGCCACAGAACTTTGCATCCTGTTCTGCCTAGTCTCGTATCTCCTTACCCTCGTCTTTAGCTATTGTGTTGTCTGTCTTGACTAGATTGTATGTTCTTTGAGCAGAGACCGTCTTTTACATGTGCCTGTACAGCGCTGCGTACGCCTTATAGTGCTATATAGATGATAAGTGGTAGTAGTTGCAGTAGTAGATAGAACCTCACTCTCCTACACAGCCACTTCTTAAAGAGTGGATTTATTCCACCATTACTCCCTGGTGCTCCCTAATCTTCAATTATTTCTTCTTCCCTCTGCATCTCTTCTTATGGCTCCGCATCACTTTTTCTTCCTATTATTGACAGTCCCTAATCTTCTTCCCTCATAACAAAAACTTCAACCCCCCCCCCATCACCCTCTCTCTACCATCCTTATTTCCTCCCCATCTTTTCTTCCATACTTTCTTCAGCTCTTGAGCTCCACCTTTTTCTTCCTCCCATTCATCTCTCTCTTCTTTGAAAAAACCTCATCTTCTGTTCTGCTGTGCCATCTCCTCTCTGCCCCACACTCTTCTGCTCCTTCTACCATCCGGAGACATTAATCCCAACCCTGGCGCCCCTAGACTATTGCCTCACTCCCAGGACAATTCCGCATACAACTGCTCCAATCTCATTCATATCCCTCTCCTTTCCCCCTTTCTCATGTGCCTTGTGGAATGCACAGTCCACATCTAATAAACTTGCCAATTTTGCAATAAAAAGTAATAAGAGGTTAGTCACAGAACAAAAACATGCAAGGTTCACACAACAAAACATGAACAAGAACACCACACAGAAGAAATAGTCAATAGCATTAACTTGAGGAGTAGCCTAGTGGTTAGAGCAGCAGCCTGGGACCAGAAAGACGAGGCTTCAAATCCCACCAACATTCCTTGTGGCCTTAGACAAGTCACTTAACCCTCCATTGCCTCAAGTACAAACTTAGTTTTTAAGCAGTACAGGGAAATACCTACAGTACCTGAATGTTATTCACCTTGAACTACTACTGGAAAGGTCTGAGCTAAATACTGATGTAGCTATTAAACTTACATATAATGCACAAAGATGTGATCATGTTACACCCCTCTTAGCAGAGCATTATTGGTTACCAACCACCCAACGTATTCAGTTAAAAATACTTATGCTCACTCATTGCATATATTTCCAATGACTTCTTCTCTCTCTGAATATCCTTCTTCTCCTATACGTCCCTTCATGCTCCCTTAGAGCTTCACAAGCACATTTCATAACAATTCCTTCAAAAACGAGATTAAGCTGCTTGTTTTCTGAAAAAGCGGTCTTTAGTTATCTGGGACCTCAACTTTAGAACTCCCTTCCACCAGATCTAACTAAGGTAACCCAGAACCCCTCCCCCACCCTCCTATGACTCCCCTTTACTTTCTTATTTCTCCAAACCCACTGCCCTTAGACCCATACCCCCCGAATTAAAGGCATTTACACAGCATTGGCATTAACTTGGTCACACCTTTATTCATTGACAAAACCTTAGAATACATACTACCCAAGCCAACATGTACAAACAAGTAAATAACGATCAATTCTCCTCCCCAAGCTGGGAGGCGAAACCACCAACCATATTACTAGCAAAGTGGTTCACCATCCCCCCCACCAATCGCCAGCCTCACCATATTATTAGCAAAGATAAGCCCCCCTCTTTCCAGGTAAAGATTCCCACTGAAATCTCCACCCACCTGCCCTTCCCCCTGAGATGAGATCCCCAATCTCATTTGCCGGCCCCTCGGTTCCTGCTCACGCTTGCACATTGGCTCGAGTAAACCACCACCAGCACCAGGTAACACCAATATCATGGTGCCGCTCCCCACCCCCACGTCTTTGCTCAAATACCGCTGCGACCAGATCTGCTCTCTAGGCCAAAGCATTCCAATGCCTCCTGCCAGTCATTTAAAAGCAAATCCTGATCCACTGGTGAAAGATGAACCCTGTCTGTGCTGTACAAACTGACACACCCCACCTCCACCCATAGGTGTCAAACTTGAAAACTGCCATTCTGACCCACTAACCTGTCTGCTGATTCACCTTTAACACTCCCCGAGACCATCGCCTTTGTGACTGACAAGAGGGTCGGGGAATAATATCCGACCATCCAGTGACCACTTCTGGTAACATTGAGCGAGTAACCACAAAATCGCGCTGCACCATGTGAATGAGCTGTTTGCAAGTCTAAGCAGTGAGATAGTTTCCCCCCACATGCACTAGGAGTTCTGTAGGTAAGAGTGTTTGTTGACATGATGTTGCAGTGCGGGAACAAGCTGGCACCATCGCATGCCTTTCTCTCTCAGCAAGTCTAAAAACACCCCAGCTGGTGCCAGCCATAGATGCACTCCCAAGTGTTGAGCCACTGCTCTTCTCCCTGCCCAGTAAACAAGCGAATGCCCCAGTAGCCACCAACACTGCATGCACCACCTTGAACCTGTAAAACAAAACAGGAGGTCTTGCGATTATAGGCCGCCTCGTATCCACTAGTGACGGTGTACCATGGTTCCACCCCACCAGCATCCTCTTTACGACAAATACAGACATGGAATTGCCCCATCTCGCCGCCTTACTGAAAAAGGAGAATCCCACCAAATGCAGCCACACTTCAGCCCTGGACACCCTTGCTGCTTTGGACCTAGCAATAAACAGACCCCACAGCCCATCCTGCACTTGCCCTCTGGCCCAGCCATTACTTTCCAAAAATTCTGCTACCTTCCGGTAATAAAATGAGAGAGTGAGTCAGTAATGTGATTTCATATCCCTGGTACATGACACACCCTCACACTCACATTCAACTGCAGACAATAAAGAACAAAGGCTCACATAAAGGCTGCTACCCACTTACATTTTGGCAAGTGCCGATTGATATCTTCAACTACCGCTGCATTGTCACACCAGAACACCACTTTGCGATTCCTGAAACAACCTGTCCACACCTCCAATGCCACCAGCAAAGGGAATAACTTGAGGGCGTCAGTCCCAATGCATGCTGCTCAGCACACCATGCTCCCTGACAGTATACCCTGAACCCCCTACTCCCCGCCACATCTGAGAAAAGATGCAAATCCAACTGCTTCGCCAATGTACCACTAAAGTCCGCCAAAAATGCATCCCACACACACAGACCTGACGCATGTCCAACGACACCTAAATTGCTCCAGACCTTGCCAGTGTCAGCCGACTTGAAAACAGTCTACCTATTGGGATCACCTGACACACAAAGTTCAGACAGCCCACTAATGATTGCATTTCTTTGAGCATCACCTTGTTCACCGATCCCACTCTATCTACTAGCTCCCACAGTTTCAGAACCTTCTCTCGAGGGCAGCCTCACCTCGAGCGCTACCATGTCCAGCTCAATGCCTAAAAATGTGAGACACATCCTTGGGCACTCTGTCTTCCCAACAGCTAGTGGCACGCTGAATTTGCTTACTTACCTTGTGAAATCATCCAGCAGAATCTCACATGTCCTTGTTCCCACTGGTCCCATGAAGAGAAAATCATCCAAGTAATACACTACAGTATCCAAACCAGTTTGTCGCACCACTACCCAGTGCAAGAAACTACTGAACAACTTGAAATAGGCACATGATACTGCACAACCCATGGGCATACATTTGTCAAAGTAAAACCCATCCTCAGAACCAAAACCTAATAGATAAAAAGCCAATGGGTGAACTGGAAGGAGACGAAGAGCCAACTCAATGTCTACCTTAGCCTGGAATACCCCCTGCCCACATGCCCAAACCAACACAAGCACCACATTGAAGGAAGCATATCGCACTGAGCAAAGCTCAGCCAGCAAATGATCATTCACCAAATCCACTGGTGGGTAGGATAAATTATGTATCAAGCAATACTTCCCAGATTCTTTTTTGGGGATTATACCCATCGGGGAAAGCAAAAATGGCCTGAACGGCCGCAGTCTAAAAGAGTCTGCAATCCATCCCAAATCTGCCTTGGCCTGCAGTTTATCCCATGCCACTTCTGGCCAGTGCTGCACTAATTCCTAACTGTGAAATCGCTCACCTCCCTTTCAATTGGAATTCAAAAGCCCTGCTTGAATCCTTCCAGTAAAACAAGCCTCCCTTTTTTGATCATATACCCCCAACTATGGCTGCATGGCTTCTACCTAGATTGAAGTGAGAACACGTTGCCACAAGGTCGGCTCATTTACTAGGGGGTGGGGCCCCCAGAAGTCCCTTGCGACTACACCTGACCGCTACATGACTGCCTCTGCATAATGAACACGCATGGTGGAATTTGCAGTCTATGAACGGACAAAATGCCCTGTTGAAGCACCAGCAGACATCTACACTAGGCTGCCTGACCTTCACACAAATGACGCTGCCGGCTGCGACTCGAAAGGGACGAATCCTAGCTGTTCCCTGTATCAGATCCCCTTTTCCCCCATGCCTGTTCCCTCCCTCCATCCCAGACTTCACAGACATTTGTGTGAGACACAAATTAATATCTTGCATGCCACAAGAGAGGTGGACATTCTTATCACGAAAGTCCTCATCATAATTGATCCATGCCCAGCCCTCATGCGTCTGTGAGGCCACCAAAATCACATTCCCATATGCCAACAATGAACCATACTGCTCCAGGCAATAGTGCCCCCAAACACTAGCTAACGTAAAAAATACACGAGTCCAGTTCACCATATTTTTGGACACCCTACGCAGTTGCCCACTATTCTTGTCCTCTTTGTGCTTCTTGTTGCTCTCATCCGAGCACTCCCACCCTTCCAGCAATCGAAAGATATTGATATACTGACGCCGTTTAATTCTATGCCTAAGCTTCCTTGATACCCCTTCCCATAATTCAGATTATGCAACCAATGTAGGAACCTTGCTACCCTTGCCTGACTTGTGTCCTGCTTTATCCGCCCTTTCCTTGTTCCCCGCCACTGATGAGGATGACGATAACTCGGACATTGAGGAAGTGGACGACTAATCAGAGGCATGTCTATGGCACTTTGCATGCTTCCGTTTATTCACTGCCTTTTTTCCCCCTCCAATTAATGCTACTAAGCACTCCCAATTTGTTTTATGCTGTATAAGTGCTTTTATGTATATGTCCTTGTAACCGCTGCTTTGTCTAGATTGTAAACTGCTATGATGTAAAACTCGAATGGTGGGATAACAAATCATTTCAAATAAGCAAACAAATAAATATATAACTGGAGATATGATTACAATGGAAAAAAGGGTGGAAGGAATAATACTGCTAACCCACTGATTTCATCACCTTCCTGAATGCCCCAGCAAAATAAAAGATCTTTAAACCTTCTTATAAGTTTTGGTAGGAGGTCTCCATCTGCAGAGGTACTGGCAAGGAATTGCATAAAGACGGGACAAAGAAGAGGAAAGAAGTTTGATGCATAATCTCAAACCAAGTGTACAGTTCTGAAATGACACAGCTTTGCTTTTTGAGACCTTATGGATCAAGAATATCTTAAGGGAAGTAAATGGTTCACCAAATAGGAAGGCAAGAAGCAAAATTGTAACATGTAAATGATAGACAACTGGGAGTCGGTACTCGGCGAAAAAAGGTGTTCATACCGTTTAGTTGAGCATAACAGTTTAGCTATCATATTCTGAACATCTTCAAACTCAAAAATACTGTAGAGAATGTTATTATAGTTTTTGGATCTTTTAGTAAATTAACCTTGTTTTCTTAAATTTTTAGGTAATTCTGATACTTACAAAGTATTACCATGCCGATATGGGCAAAGTCCTGGAAAGCTCCCTATGGCGGTAAGTTCTTATTTTAAATTATGTTAATTTAGTTATAGATGGATATGGTATATTTGTTCTATATTTTCTGTCGCTGATTAGAAAGATGTTTCTTTAAATTTGCTACCTTCTCCTTGAGGTTGGCTAATAGTCTTCAGGCCAAGAAATGGGCCTACATATCTACTTTCACATGTATTTATTGTCATCCTCTCATGGACTGTGGTTGAGAAGACGAATGCAAGATGTCCTCAAATATAATACAGATACTTTCATATTCTGGCCAATACAAAAAAGAGGAGTTTGGTTAATGTAATCTGGAGCTGCTGCCGCTGCTTCTTCCCTTGCTGGGCCTAGCTACTGCTAGCCTCCATAAGACGCTGTTGTTTTTGTCATCACTGGGTCCTGGTGGGCCACTGCTACTTCTTACACTGCTGCCTCCACCACTGGCCTGGCAGTGGTATGGATGTTGATGAAGAGCTGTAGTCCGTGTTTGGGATAAACATGCTCAAAAGCTCTGTCAGTCAGGATTCAGAAATTTCCAGATCTATTTGGTCCTGATAGCTAAAGCTAAACAACATTGAGCTCCTAAGTTTAGGTATCCAAGTTAGAAGCTTAAATTTATTGTTTATTTCCACCAAAACATAGGAGCCTAAGTTTTTAGCTAAAAATGTACCTACATTTAGGAGCTTAAAAGCTATGGGAAGCATAAGTACTGCTCACCGGCAGATTAATATCCCCTCCTAAGTGATCTAAATGCCATATCGCTATCCAGTTACCGATGGGGTGGCATGGGGATGGCACAGTGAGCTAGCTGGTTAGCAGCAATATTCAGCCACTAACCAATTAGCCAAATTGCTTAAAGTGAAAGGCTGTCCTAACTTTAGGCGATTTTGCAGTTCAGTTAGAGGCTGAATATCATTGCTAAACTGGATTTCAAAAGAGCATTCTGGCGTAACTGGATATTCAGTGCTGGCCACTAGATATGGTTCCACACTGTTTATCCATGTTTATTTTAAAGTGGCAATGGCCAACTGTTTTAACAGCTCTAGCTGCTGCTGAAAGTGCCCCCATGCTCCTAAAGTTAGGCCTACCATTCATCTGCCTAGATTTAAAGCCTAATTTAGGTGCCTAGTGTTGAAAATCAGTGCGAAGTTCCTAACTGTTTTCCCCACCCTAAATCTACCCCTGTTGTCATCTACTTTTTAGATTACTAAATTGAGAAGCATAGTAAAATTTTGAGCATAAATCTGGGCACTAGGCTATGGTAAATTTTCAGAGCCTACTATCAAAATTAGGAGCCTAACACCTTTGAAAATTGACCCCGTTATTTCTTAAGTAATAAGGAAATGATGATGATATTGGAGATTCCATTGATTAAATGCAGTCCTTCTGAATGGTAAGGATGAAGAAAATTGCTGAAGCATAGACCTGAAAAGCAATATCTGGTTCCTGAATCTTGGAATTCTGTGAAAGCTAATGTGAAAAGACAGAAGTCCATATGTGCTTGCTATCAGTGTGGTGACTGTTCTGACGTTAGATGCCTACATGTGAACTTGACATTATTCTGTAAGTCAAAGATTGTCACTGCAGGAACGTTCATCCAACCAGTGTTGCTATGACGAGAGCTGTTGTGTTGACTCTTTAAGGATGCAAAAGCTAGAAGGATGCTTGGTTGCATAGGGAGAGGAATGGCCAGCAGAAGAAAGGAGGTGATAGTGCCTCCATATACGTTTTTGGTGCGACTTCATTTGGAGTATTGTGTGCAATTCTGGAGACCGCACCTTCAAAAGGATATCAACAGGCTGGAGTCAATACAGAGGGTGGCTACTAAAATGGTTAGTGGTCTTCATTATAAAGCATATGAGGATAGACTTAAGGATCTTAATATGTACACCTTAGAGGAAAGGCGGGATAGAGGTGATATGATTGAGATGTTTAAATACCTCCGTGGCATAAATGTACAGGGGGAGAGCCTCTTTCGATTGAAAGCAAGCTCTGCTATGAGGGGACATGGCATGAGGGTGAAAGGGGATAGATTCAGGAGTGATATGCAGAAATATTTCTTTATGGAAAGAGTGGTGGATCCGTGGAATAGTCTCCCAGTGGAGGTGATAGAGATGAGGACAGTATCTGAATTCAAAAAAGCATGGGACAAACACAGAGAATCTCTAAAGGAAAAAAGGGGATTGTTGTAGTGGTTGATATGGAAGGACAGACTAGATAGGTTATGTGGTCTTTTTCTGTCATTATGTTTCTATGATGGTATTCATTTCTCCTAAGACTTTTTCTTGGGAAGTATTTCCACACATGTTGCTCTTTGCACAAAAACAAGTATCCTCTAGTTTGCCGTCTTTTAAGTGTTCACTCTTGTTCAGAAGTTTGACTTCTTGTTGGTTGGCACTACAATTAGATTCATGCATCCATCTCATGACCTTCTGGTCTTCAGATGTCACAGACTTCCTAAGCTGAATAAGGGGCATATTCACTAAGCTGCCCTACCTGTTAATGTGACAGATAGTGCGTGCTGTTGACCTGCATTAAAAGTGCAGGGAAAATGCAGATACTGCAGCGATTTACTGTACTGTCTGCATTTTCCATGATGTCTGCGAGAGTGAGTGGGATATGGGCAGAGAATGGGCATGTCTACAATGCGTGATTACCATGAGTGTTAATAGCGCATGGTAAATGTCCAAGTTGCAGATAGCACAAGTACAACTACCACCACTTAAGTGGGTCTCATTAGCTGCATCCATGATGCTACTGTGCCACTCTCTCTGCAGTTTCTGTGCAGTATTTTCTGGGGAAATGCTGTGCACACCCCCAACAGATAGCATGCGGCTTTTGCAGCTTATGCCATGCTATTTGCAGTAAAACTCTGAGTTATCTGTAAAAGTCTAATATGGTTTGGTAAACAGACTCCTAAGCGTCTTTTGTAATGAGGACTTGCAGAAGATGTCTGGTTTCTCATGTTTTAATATAAATTCACAAAATGGATTCATGAGTATTCTCCAGATTTTAATCAGTGGCTTCTCTTTAAATCCTATGAAAGCAGACTTTTAATTTTTTTTGCCAAGAGTAAATAAGAAGTCAACACTATACATCTTTTCATATTGTTCATTCATAGACCATTAGACCAACTGGCAATATATTAAAAGAAACAAAACAGCTGAAATAGGTTTCGGTAGACCAAAATGGATTCTATTACATTTGCCATAATCATCATTTAAATGTTTACTGAGCAAATGCATATCTGCAACCCAGTGATAAACACAACAATTTTATATCTCCAAAATTAACTATTTATAAATGATACGTTTATACAATATTTGTAGGTTGAGCAGTCATCATACACAAACTTTTACTTAAGCAACTGTTGGATGGACTTCTGGCATCTTCATTTTATAACATTAAGCACTTATGGAACTGGAACTAATTGATGCAAGAAAGCATCTCTGGTCACTCAGGTATAATTGATGTTGGAGAGTCAAATTGATTATATAATGGTGCAGAATCTGACAGCTACGTTCAACTTGAAATAGCTATATTAGAAATAAGTTTAACATCATATTAATTGGAAGAGGAAACGCTTGTCATTTGTTGCAGTCAGTCAGGCTATGCGATAGGATTGAAGTGCGCCTTTAATTATGCGTCAGTTAATAGCAGTTAGTGTGGCTGCTGCATTATATTGTGTTAATATTTATGATGGCAGGTGGTCATGCGAGTGAGGTTAATGTTAACGTGCTTTTGGTAAAATGAATTGCATAACACATAGGTGTTTAATGCAGTTCTGAGCATGTAACAAAGACACGTTAAAAAAAAGGTTAATGCATGGGTCGAACTGTTCATGTGCATTAAGGGGTAACTTTATAAGGAGCTGCCTAGATTTAGGTGACTAGAATGCACAAAATGGGGTTGTTTTAGTCATTTATTCATGTACGTGTCCAAGTGCATGCTCGGGCCGCTCTCCATTCTTTAAGTGCGCATATAAATGTGATACAGCAGCACATACTTGCACTGTGGGTGTACACAGGGTGGAGTTTAGGTAGAGCATGGGCGGGGCACAGTGTTACACTCAAAAATGTTAAAATACTGTCATTTATGTATGTAAGTTATAAAATATATAATTTACATGCGTTCTTTAGAGATTGAGGCATGAGGATTTATACTAGCTGTAGGGTTGTGATCGTGCCTTAAATTAATACGTCATTGACCATTTACACTAGTATTTATAAAGAAAAGTAGATACTTTTCAATGTAAAATTGCACCAAAGTAGGCACCTACTTTCAGGTAAATATTTAACTCACTGCAAAAAAGTCACCAATAAAGTCCCTGAAAAATTCTAAACATTTTTTTGTCGGCGTATACCGAGGGAGGAAAGAACAATTTTTCATCCACACCAGACGGTAAACTTCATTTTAATCATTATAGGTTCATCACCAAATCAGTCATCTGCGGTATGTTTATAAGATAAGTGTGGTTTTATAATGACTGATTTGGTGATGAACCTATAATGATTAAAATGAAGTTTACCGTCTGGTGTGGATGAAAAATTGTTGTTTCCTCCCTCGGTATACGCTGACAAAAAAATGTTTAGAATTTTTCGGGGACTTTATTGGTGACTTTTTTGCAGTGATTTATTTTTGTCACTGGTAATAGGGATTGTTCTTCATAGGCGGTAAATATTTAAAGCAGAATTTTATGATAATTTTAAGATGACATTTGTATTCTGCCTAGCCAGCAAGCCAGTTCAAGGCAGATAACAAACATGCATTTGCATACCATTGACACCATTAGCTATAGAATTTCCCCTAGTACAAATGATAATTAGAAAACATTAATTCCATCATCATCTTCCTTCTCCAAACCTATACAAAATAAAATAATAAAATTATGAATAAATGGAAACATATTAAAAAAAACAAACAAACATAACTAAGTCAGCCAGAAGTCCCACTTTATAATCCAAGCAACCATATTTTAACTTCTTTTTCCTAATCCTCATTTACTCCTCCTTCTGCTTCAACTCCTCAGGCAACATATTCCAAGTTGGGATACCAGTCCCTTGTAAAGTGAGTGGTAGCGTGTTTTAGTTTAAACACTCACCACCGTGATCACCTAAAGTCTAACAGCTATTCAGCATCAGTATCCAGATACGAAGCCTTGCTAAATACCCAGATTCAGTGGGCAGGATGGTCATCAATCAGTTAGTGGCACATTCAACGATAATCCAGATAACTAATGTGCATTCGCCTAGGATAGGGCCACTGGATATTGCTCTCTCTGGCACTTATCTGGTCAGCAGGTGCTACTAGCTGGATAAGTACCTCTGAATATCAGCAAAGGGTACACGAAAGGGATAGGGCATGCTTCCTGCACTTAATGCCTGTTAACCACAAAACTGGCAGACAATGTACGGCACTTAAGTACGCTTTGAAAGATGTACTGCATCCATGTTATATGTTGCCGCATTAACACGCTTGAGCAGTGGGTCCTATGCATTGAGTTTCCACAAATGCCATCCATTTCCCCATACATTACTGTGGATGCTTTACACGTAACCTGCATTGGGAATTGGCGTTAACATGCATTAAGTACATAAAGTTATACACTTGAGTAAATTGGCCCCAAGTCTTATTTTAACATTTATGTAAAAATTGTATTGAGACACGTTTGTAATGCAATTTTTATTTTTATTTTTTTGCATAAGCCCCATTGTCTGTAGACAGAATAGTCATGATGATATTTGTATCTGTGGAGGTTTGATAAGAAAGTAGTTTTCTTATAATGTTTATGTTGAATCATGGAGTTGACTGTCTTAAAGTGAAGATATCAACTTTGGTATTAGACTGAGTATCAACGTTATGGTATATTATCTTCTGTGTAACGGTACTATTTATATGGTAATTTAATAGCAATAGTATTGTGCTCCAAAAACAATTTTCCTTGAAAGAAAACACATTTTAATAAACGGGCCAGTTGGTTTATTTTGTTCTCTACAGTATAAACATGTGAGAGTAAGAACACAGCACATCCTGTCAGCCTCACAGAAGAGTCTAATCTAAGCTGTTAAACTGCCACATTTTGCTGTTTGTTTAGTCAGCTGCATTTTGCTGGTACGTAAATTGCTTTGTTTATAAAGCTGTTGAAATGTGGTAAATCAACATTTTTTACTGGATTCATGTAAAACAATATATAAACATCCTTTTAGGTTTCTTACAGAATCACATCTTTTGTTATCAAGAATCATTACAAAAAAAAAATATGTATGCTTATGTGGCGATGAGTGGTATGTGATCTTACAACTTCAAGATTGTTGCTTGAATATGAAGTGTTGCACCATAACTGCCAACTGTCTGTGTGCTTGGGCACCACCATATCAGATCTACTTTGCATCACTTTTTCAGCCTCTCCTCTCTTCTCAGCGGCTGTAGCTCCAGGGAATTGATGACATGGGAGGCAGATCTGATAATTATAATGGGCATGCTCAAGCACCCATCAAATTGCCATCTATGCTCCAGATTCACTGAGATATATGATCATCTCCCCTCTGGTATTCCCCTTTTATCTGTTACTGAATTGGGTCTAGAAAGTTGTGGGAATGCAGTTTATTTCAGCTGTGTCTCCACTTAATTTCTTGGTTGTCTATCAATCACCTCCTGTTACGCAGAACTTCTTTTTTTAAACTCTGTGACCTTATTTCCTCTCGAGACTAGATCTAGGCTCTCTTGTTATACTTGGTGATTTCAGTAGTCTGCTGGAAGATTGTAAAAAGAGATTGGATAATTTTAGAAAAGAAATTTAAAAAGTTAGACAAATATAAGAGCCACATGAATGATTACAAGAGAGGCGCCGTTTATCATTGGTGCCAGAATGGTTTTTACTGTAGGTTATAAAAGCATGTGTCTTTTGTTAAAAACAGATTTAAAAGAAACATTAAGAATGAAGGTACAGAAGAAAGAAAGTAGAAATATTTCTAAGGAATTATTTTCCTCTGCAACTTCATGCTAAGACACACCCTCCCCTTGTATCTCTAAAGACATTTTAGATCAGATTTTGGAGAGGACACTGAGGACAGAAAAAAGGACATCCTTGATGGATTTATGAGTTCAAAGGCACAGAGACAGTCAGGGGATGGCCTTACAGAAGAATATATCAGTAATTAATATCTCTGATTTCCAATGAAAAGACAATGAAATCAGTGTGTTCCAAACAGGCCCATTCTTTGTCACAATCATCAAGTATGACCCTATGCATAGAAAAATAGAACCAGGATGGCAGAAAAAGACCATATGACCTATCCAATCTGCCCTTCCATACCAACTACTATAGTCCCTTTTTTTCCTTTAGAGATCTTCTATGTTTGTCCCATGCGTTTTTGAATTCAAATGCTGTCCTGGTCTCTACTACCTCCACTGGGAGATTATTTCATGCATCTATCACTCTTTCCGTAAAGAAATATTTCTGCATATTACTCCTGAGTCTACCCCCCTTTCACCTTCATTCTGTGCTTCCTCGTTGCAGAGCTTTCTTTCAATTAAAAGAGGCTTTCCTCCTGTACAGTTATGCCATAGAGCTATTTAAACATCTCTATCATATCTCTGCTCTCCCATCTTTCCTCCAAAGTATACATATAGAGGCCAATTCTGTTGTGTGCGTCTCCCACCTATCCGGCTGTTCAGAATCGGGACATGCTCTATTGCACCCGATTCTGATCCTGTGGGGGCTAGACATGCCCGTGGGATCAGAATTGGGTCTGCTAGCCTGAACTTGCCCTGATGTCCAAGCAACTCCCTGGCTAGCCCAGCCCAGCTCTTGCATGGAGCAGTGGTGACATGGCGTCCTGTTTTCATGCCACCGCACTCCATGCAGGAACCACAATCCCTGGCAGCGGCAGGAAAGTTCTTTTCCTCATACCCTGACCCCTGATCAGGTACCTTGGCCAGGGTGCAGTTGCCGAGAACCCCCTGTACCCCCACACCTCTTTGGCTGCCATGGATCCGGCGTTCTCCTCAGTCTAGGGGGACACTCCACCTCAGAGGTGGAATAAGTCCCCCGTACAAATGGCCGATCCCAGACGTATAGGGCTGACCTCTGAATCGGCCCTGTATGTCAGGGGTCATGGTGCCACCCACAGCCTGCCCTCGCTCTGCCTGCAGCCCACCTCCTCCCACCCACAGAGCTCCCCACACAGCCCAGATCTATATGCGAGGAGCTCTGTTTCCCAGACACAGACCAGGCATTTAGCAGGTCTGGACTTCCGGATTGATGTCCAGACCTGCTATTCACGGTTCAGAATAGACCCCGTAGAGATCTTTGTCTATCCCAATTTGCCTTATGATAAAGCCCACTGAACATTTTGATAGTCACCCTCTGCACTGACTGGATATAAACAGAAGGTCTCACCAAACACTTACAGTATACAGAGCCACTATCACTTCCTGCTGGCCATTCCTCTCTCTATGCACTCAAGCATCCTTCTGGCTTTCATCTTTGCCTTTTCTACCTGTTTGACCACCTTAAGATCATCAGAAGCAATCACATCCAGGTCCCGCTCTTCTTTTGTGGACAGAAGTACTTCACCCCCTATACTATACCACTCACTTGGAGTTTTGCACCCCAGATGGATGACCTTGCATTTTTTAGCATTAAATCTCAGCTGCCAAATTCTCAACCATTCTTCAAGCTTTGTTAGAATCCCTCCTTGTTTTGCCTACTCATTTGTGAGTGTCTACTCTATTGCAGGTTTTGGTATCACCTGCAAAGAGGCAAACCTTACTCGACAGCCCTTCTGCTATATCACTAACAAAAATTTCAAAAAGAATCAGACCAAGGACAGATCCCTGCAGTACACCATGGTAACATCCTTCTCAGAGTAAGTGCCATTTACCTGTACCCTTTGTCACGTCCCATTCAACCAATTTCTAACCCAGTCAGTCACTTTAGGGTCCATTCCTATGGTGTGCAATTTATTTATAAGTCACCTGTGCAGAACGGTGTCAATAGCTATACCGAAATGTGATGGTCTTGGGAAGATACAAGATGGTGGTGATTGGGCACATGTGAGTGGACGGTTTGCCTAATAGGGAAGAAGCATAAAGCTAAAGAAGCTGTGCAACCCTCTCGGATCCCCGCAACCTCATTGTTTTTGCCTGCTATGGTCATTGGACCATTGGATACTTTTTTTATGCAACCACTCCAGCAGCCAACTGTTTCGGGAGCAGTAAGCTTAGCTGCAGTATTGTCAGGGCTAGAGGGCTCTGCAACTGTTTCGGGTATTTCATCTCTCTCCCCCAACTCACAGCATTCTCCCAAGGCAGTGTGCTTGCAGCTTTCTCCCAGAAGTCTGCAGCAAGAAGCCCGCCTCCCCCCTTCTGGGAGTGAGTCCTTCCTTCTGTCAAGGGTCAGCACTGGGAGCTTCGTTGGTTGACGTTTTGTCCACCCTAGAACAACTAAAGCCCGCTGACACTTTGGAGTCATTGGAAGGATGTCAGGCAGCAGATTTGGCTGTCTCAAAGAGTGGCGGTGTTGCTTTGGGAGGAATGGAAGGTGAATCAGTACAATCTGGATTCTCTCTGGTATGCCCTGAGACCTTTACACTGGTGTCTATTTGGTTGGCAATAGTGCAGATGGGGGAAGCCTTGGTGCTTCAGATCTCGAACTTTTTCTCAAAAATTTCAGGGTAATTCAGCTACGATCAAGGAAAACACTGCCAAACTTTTAGTGGCTCAGACTGCAATCTCAGAGACTCAGACTAAGGTGGTTGCATAGGAGGGGCAGACTGACTCTTTTATTAAGAACTTTGTTAGTGTTAAAGTTAAATTAGAGCAATTAGAAAATTAATCTAGAGCTGCAAACTTAACATTTGATTAACTTTCCCAAAGCTACGATCATGTCTGCATGGGATATTTTCCGTGCTTATTTGTCTGAAACTTTGTCTGTACCTGTGGAATCACACCCACCTATGGTGAAGGTGTATTATCTGTCCTCTGTGAAGAAAGTGCCATCTTTAGTGGAAACTGTTGGGTTACAACATGTGGACATTTTAAATGTGTCTGATCTCTTAGAATGCTCTCAGGAAGAGCCAGTTGTCTCCTCTATCCTTTTAGTTATGTTTGCCTTGCTTTCTGATAGAGAATGGCTCTTGAAGCTATTCTTTAGGAAGAGAAATTTGTTGTTCCAAGGTCTCGCAGTCTGTATTTTTCTTGACCTCGCTAAAGACACACAGCAGCAACTTAAGGAGTTTCTCCTTCTCGTTCCAGGGGTTCAGCAGCTGGGAGTGCTCTTTTTCTTAAAATATCCATGCAAATGTATGATTACATTTTGTACCGTTTCCTATATTTTTTATGAGCCCTCCCAGCTGCTGACCTTTTCGAATGCTCAATTCCTGCAGGCCTCTGACTTCTTATCCGAGTCTCCATGAATTTTGTTAATCTGGTTGTTAGTTTAACTTGTTTTTTTTTCATATTGTTTATAATATTTACCTAAATAGATCTCCCCCTTGTTGTAGACTGAAGTGGGAGGGTTTTATGTCACATTTGGTACATTGCCTTTGTTTTTTAATTTGTGTTATTTTTCCAAACCCTGCTCAATTTCTGTACAAGCTTGTTCTTGGCTTTTTATTTTTATTTTTTTTAGAAATTGCATAAACATAAAAAAAGCAATACTAAAATCTAAGTTCACCACATCCCTCGGTCCAACTCTCTGGTCATCCAGTCAAAGAATTTAAGTAGATTTGTCTGACAAGACCTGCCTCTTGTAAAACCATGTTGCCTTGGACTCTGCAATCCATTGGACTCCAGAAACCTCACTATCCTGTTTAGCAGTATTTCCATTAATTTACCCATCCAGGGGTCAGATTAACCGGCCTGTAATTCTCAATCTCATTGTTACACAAATTGATCATTTCAGATTTGTAAGGAAGCAACGACTTCAGGAATTTTTCTTTGAACAAATGCCTTCACAGACTAACATTGTTTCTATTATTTCTAGAACTTTTAAATGGTTCCCTTTGGGACCTATAGATCCTTTGATAAAGACATTTGAAACTTTAGTATTAAGTGATATAGAGGAACTTGAGAAAGGTAGTCACTGTAATTTAAGCAAAGAGGAGATGTAAGCTGTTAATAGATTAAAGCAGTATTCTGGCATCATTATCAAACCCGCAGATAAAGGGTTGGTCATTTTAAATAGGTATGATTATGTTAATAAGTTTCAGAGACAATTAAGTGATTTGATATATTCTTTACTTCGGCCCTTTGATCCCAATTCAAAGATTCAGAAGAAGATTGGTTCTAATACTAGTTTTTTAACTACAAAAAGAGAGGGTATTTCTTGAGGTTAAGAATCCTGCTATTCCCACCATTTACGATTTACCTAAAGTACATAAATCGCTCACTGTGCCACTTGGTAGACCAATTGTGGCTGCCATTGGTTCTCTTTTAGAGATGTTCTCCAATTTTGTAGATATTTTTCAGAGACCTTTTGTTGGCAAAGCACCTTCTTTTGTTTTTGATTCTACACATATAATTAACATACTTCTGGTATTAGATTATAATCAGTCTATAATCAAAGATACTGTCCCAGAGAACGTCTAATCTCATGATTCCAACAGAATTTATTTACAAGATAGTTTGTATTGCTTTGAAAACTAATCATTTTGTGTTCTAAGGAGTGTTCCACCAACGAATCAAGAGTGCTTTGAAAATAACTTTTTGGATAATCATCCTTTTGTGAAATATGAAATTATGGAAAAGGTACATTAGTGATTTACTGATGGCCTGGGAAGGCAGTAATTGCATCCTTAGATCAGGCCTTGACAAATTTTCTTGGAATCTAGGAGCCAGACTAAAACCTAGGAGCCTGCCACCGAAACCTAGGTCACAGCACATGTTCCCACTCTCCCAAAAGATGTATGTCACTTACTTTTTTAGGTTTTAGTGCTTAATTTATAAAGACTGTTTTCCCATTTTCTGTGTGAAAAAGCTTAATAAATCAGGCTCTTAATTGGCAGAAGGCAGTGGCTCCACTCCTCCCCTTTCATCTCCCCCCCTCACTGACCCTTTAAGCTATACGTTTGTGGGTGGGTAGTGCTGGGGTTGGGATGCCTGCATGTGTGTGTATGTGGTGCTAGGAGTGGGGTACCTATATGTGTATGTGTGTGTGTGTGGTGTGAAGAGGTAGGATGCCTGCGTTTTTGTGTTTGTGGTGCTGGGGTGGGAGTGCTTAACCCCCTTTAGCTATTTGCACTCTTTCCTCTCCCCACTCCAACCCCTCTCTTGCTGTCCCTCCCCCACCGCCCAATTCTGTTTCGATTCCCAGACTCTCTCCAATTCTCCCTCCCCCCTTGTACTCATTCCCTGCCCTACATTACTCCCCACCATTTTTATTAAATCAAGCTTGCTGTCCCTTTAAATTTCTTCAGCCTCTGCACACTTTATTATTATAATTTTTTTTTTTTGCAAGCTCCAACAGTTGAAATACTTCTGCCACAATCATGGTCTTTTGCAGCCCTTCTTGCCTACATGTGCTCTGAGCCCCAGGTGCCAGGTCTGATTTTTCAGTTGCCATGGCGACCTGGTGCCTGGGGTTTGTCGAGCCCTCCCTTAGATCACTTTTTAATTGACTCACTTAAAAAGATAGTAATCTGAAATTCAACAGTCAAAGCAAGCCAAGAGAAATCAAGGCTGTGTTTTCTACTTTCCATCAACGGACAAAATAAGACTGCACTTTGCTAATCAACATGGCAGACACCTCAGATGTAATCTTTGACTCGGTCAGTGTTTGAGACTTAAATGATTGTGTTCTAAGAAAGATGACACTGAACATCAGGCAAGTGATATGTAGACGGGATGTACTATCAGGGGATACCTGATGACTGTATCAGAAAAGAATATATGAAAGCTAAACACATTAACAGAAGTGAGTTATTAAGAGGATAAAAAGATCAAAGAAGGCTTGAATTGGTCTGTATACTCCAGTTTTGACACTTAGCTGGGCATATTAAACATATATTTAGATCACATTGACCCATTCTGTGTAGGCATGAAGCATTTAAGAACAAAAATCCTCTCACTTTTAAGAAAGGGCCAATTTCAGAGACAAATTAGTTTCATCGGTGTTGGATCCTTATGGATCAATAGGTTTGCCTGCACAGATAGGCCATTATCCATGTGACTGTTGTAGTTTCTGCCCACAGTCTTCGAGCATAACTATATTTATTCACCCTAAATTAGTTTTCACATACAAACTGCAACATTTATCCCTGTAATTCAGCTCATGTTGTTTATGTCATACAGTGCTCTTTTGGTCTCCTTTCTGTAGGTAAGACTGAAATGAAACCTAGGATACGTTGGTTGGAACAGAAAAGTTGCAACAAATCAGAGCTTACTGACACAACCCATTATCGCACACTCTTGGGGAAGATTTTTTTTTTTCAGATTTGCACTTTTTTAGGATTCATGTTGTATGCGTGCGTGGTGGTGATTTGGAGAATGTTCTGCTCAAGGAGGATCAGAGATTCATTTTCAGACTTAATGCAGTGTACCCTTATGGTTTGAACTAAGAGATCAACTATAAGGTTTTTCTATCTTGGTTCCTATCTAGGTGATTTATTGTAATATCCTTCACCCCCCCCCCTTTTTTTCTTTTTATTTTCCTCCCCTTTTTTCCTTTTTCTTCCTTTCCTTTTCCTTCTTTTGTTTACTCCCGTCCTCCTCTCCCCTTCCCTTTTTCCCCTCTGCCCCCTGCCTTTCCTCCCTCTCTTTTCCCCTTTCCCCTTCCCTTCTCTCCCGTCCCACTCTTTCCCCCTTCTCTCCCATCCCACTCTTTCCCCCTTCTCTCCCGTCCCACTCTTTCCCCCTTCTCTCCCGTCCCACTCTTTCCCCCTTCTCTCCCGTCCCACTCTTTCCCCCTTCTCTCCCGTCCCACTCTTTCCCCCTTCTCTCCCGTCCCACTCTTTCCATCCCTGCCTTCCTCCATCTCTTTTCCCCCTTCCCGTTCTCTGCCTTCTCACTCTTTCCACCCCCTGCCTTTCCTCCCTATCTTTTCCCCCTCTCTTTTCCCCTTCCCTCTCCTTCCCCCTTTTCTTTTCTCTTCCCCTTCTTTTAATTCCCCACCTTGCCTTCCCTTCCCTCCTTTCCATTTCCTGTTTTTTCTGCTCTTGCCCCTCTTTTTTTCCTACATTTTCTTCCTTTCACCAAGATTCATCAAACTTTTTTTTTATTGGTTTTCATTCTTTTCACTGCTATGTATGTTGCAGACTAGGGTTTTCTAGAGTCTTTGCTGTTTATGGATATAACAATGGACTGACTTTTTTTTTGTCTATGCTAAAAGCTTACAATGCTCCTGTTGTGCACATAAAATAGATAGTTCTTTTTATATATGTGCAGTATATATGACTACTAAATTTTCTTTGTCATGCATACATGACAAATTGGTATTTCTGAGTGCTTTCACTTTATGCATACTTTAATTCTGTGAACCACTCATTGTCAGTCTGTCTTCTTGATGTAATTGCAACAACTACTTTAGAATACAAATTTTTATAGTTTAAAATCCCCCTGTTCTTGCAGGATCCTGCTTTGAGTGATGTGCTAGCTCTCACAATCTGGAAAGTACTGTATGATGATTTTTAAATTGTGCTGTTTTGTTTTGTTGCCCTGACAGCCCTTTTTGAATGCTTAAATGCCCAACCAAGCTTTCATAGGCGCTTTTTATGTTCTGGTACCACAGTATTTTTAATGTAAGCTTCGCAACACTGGTATTACTTGGGTTTATAGCCTTCCCTGACAGATTACTATGGGGCATGTTTACTAAAATGTGCTAAGTCACTGCGTGTTGAGGCCCATTTTTTAGCGCAAGGCAGGGCCAGGCTGGACCTGTGCTAGCCGATGGGGGCATGCCTGGCACATTTCCATGCAGTTCGAGTGGGTTTGGCTCTGACCTGTGCAGCCATGCTAACTGTAACATTGCCGATTAGCTGGCGCCAAAGACGCCCACACTAACCTCAGTGTGTATAGTTTGCTGCTGAACCGCCCAGTCTCCACCCAACCCCTGCTAAGCGGGTAGAGTGGGACTTTTACCATGGCTGTATTTTCAGCATGCGGTAATGGTTACTGCAACACAGCAAGCGTGCGGTAAACCTTGCACTAAACATTAGCCCACTTTAGTAAACGTAGCCTTTTGTCTTTATGGTAGCTGTCATTTGCACGTTGTACATCGTTATGCATTTGGCTGGTTTTATTAATCTTGGCTTTTTAGGCTTCCTGCTGGGTTTTATTTTTGCTGCGGCTCTTTAATGTTCATATGATTTATCAAGTTGTGCTTTTTTAGCCACATTTCATTGTGTGTCGCCGTGCTTCAGTAAGTTGTGTAGTTTATATCTATTAAACAGCATTAGTGCGATGACAGAGGTTGCTTATGCCATTGCATCTCCCAACACTGTTCGGCTCAGGTAGACTAAGGGGAGAATAAAAGGGAGTGAGCGGTATCCACTGCCCCTGGAAGTGAAGAAAAGGAGTCAGCAGGTGACCTTGGAAGCTGAGACAAAGAGGGCCAGGTTTCCACTGACTTGCATGCGTGCAGCTTCATCCCCAAGTCCAGTAAGCAGAGATATAGCAAAGGTTAGACTGGACACGATTCAGGAGGGTCCAGAGTTCAAGAAAGGAGCATCTGCAGCCTGCGCCTGTGACCTGAATCCAAGGAGGAGAAGGAAAGGAGGAGGAGGAGGAGGAAACCACTGGAGTTGGAAATTGGCAGTGCAAGAAGAAGAGGAGATTCCTCACCACAACATATCGGAAAAGTGAACTGTAATTTTGATAGATTATACCCTGCTTGTCTGTTTTATTGATTTTATTTATTTATTTATTTACATTCTCTTATATACCGCGCTATTCTGCATCAGTGTGGTTTACATTGAACAAACTGAAATTACATTGAACAGGGCATTATAACTTGGAGATAACTATTTTACAGGGAACATGGGCTATGGAGGGTTAAGTGGCTTGCCCAAGACCACAAGGAGCACCTGTGGGACTAGAAACCCCAGTCCTTCTGGCCCAAGGTTGCTGTCCTCTAGTGGGATTTGAACCCCCGACCTTCCGGCCTGAAGTACCTTGCCCCAACCACTAGGCCACTCCTCCACTCACTTTAGTAAGCTTTTCTTAGTTCAGAACAAACTCTGGGCTGGACTGTAGTCTTGTCTGAAGCGGAAGAGAGTAATTTGAGCCATAACTAGTCCCCACCCAGAACACTGTAACCAAGGGTGGTTCCTGAAGTATGTTCCTGGATTTTCCCAGAGAGAAGCCAGCACTCCTTGAGGACTCAGTCCTGGGGGCTATATTTATTTATTTATTTAACATCTTTTATATACCGCGCTATTTGTTGTCAGTGCGGTTTACATATAACAAAGGTTGCACATATTCAGTAAAAATGTTTATTTTTTTATCCGGTCATATCTGACTGAACCTGGGATTTCTTTGTATGACTGGAGAATTGGCAGCACAAAGGAACCAGGAGAGCCATGCTACTGGAGGAAAGAGCTTTATTGCCAACCAGGTCCGCCCAGCAGGTGTTTCAGCCAAAGCCTTCTTAAGGGGACTGTGATCTTATGTATAAACATACATACAGATGTAAAAACAAATAATAAATTTATAAAACATAAAATATGAACACAAATACCATAATAAATCATTAAAAACCAAAATAAAAATTAAATAATCAATCAGATGGTTTTACCCATCATTCCCACATGACCTCAGAGGTAAAGGACGAGATTGGCACCCCTTCACTCACGGTGAGCTAGATCCTTGGGCAATGAGCTGCTCAGACAATAAAAAAGAAAGGATAATAGGTAACTCATTTGAGATTAAAATCTCCATCTAACAGCCCAGACTGTCACTGACATTTACATACAAGCCTCCTTTAATAACTGAACTTAAAGCATACTATCATTTCTTCCCCCAATATTACTGATCCTTCCAGAAAATAAGTCAAAGAAGAGGTCAAAAACAATTCCAACAATTATATATCCAACTCATAAACCATTCCCAGTGTAAACAATTGTCCCTCTCAATATCCCATACTAAACAACCCCTTCCAATTTTATGGCTGACTAATCTTTTCCACATCAGACAAGATTTTGCAAAACCCATTCTCAACCCTCCCTCCCCCTGTTAGATTAATCAAAGGCTAAACAGAATGTAGGAACTGTATCTGAACAATTTGGGGCTAATTTTATAAAGCTTTTTCTGTGTGTAGATGTGTTTTACATGGGGAAAAGGCCTTTTATAAAATTGTGCAGCTGTATACACATGTGGAAAACACACGTCCCTAAAGACCATGTGCACTTTTATGTGGACTATGCATAGGCATTCCTGAGGGCATAGCCTGAGTAGAGTAGAGCAGAGCTGGAGTTGCAATGTACATTTTATTTATTTTTATTTAGACAGTTTTGTATACCACCTTATCCTTCAATCAAAGTGGTCACAACACAATTGGGGGATACATTTAACATGAGGGCATATGAGACACATACACTAATACTTACAGGGAACATGGGCAATTGAGGGTTAAGTGGCTTGCCCAAGACCACAAGGAGCACCTGTGGGACTAGAAACCCCAGTCCTTCCAGCCCAAGGTTGCTGTCCTCTAGTGGGATTTGAATCCCCGACCTTCTGGCCTGAGCAATCTTGCCCCAACCACTAGGCCACTAGGTACACACGTTTACACCTTTTCTGAAGCAGATGTCAATCTTGCATGAACGTTTATGCATTATGCGCTTTCTGCTTAACAAGTTTCTATAAATCAAGCTATGTTTTCCTTGAATGGTTCAAACCCTTGACCTCTGAACAAAACAGCCGCATCACTAACATAACCCAGAGCGAGAAAAATCACAAAGGGTTCTCGGCATGCTAAAACTGCAAATTGTGGACATTCCTTGCAACTGGACACACCATTTGTGCATTCTGGCATGCACATAGATTTCCACATGCCAAATTTTATTCAATTGAATAATAAATGAGCTGCTGAGATGCAAAACTATATACTAAATATGCTTTGCAGGTCAAATTTTTGGCAAAATTTCCCAGAGCAGAACTTTGCATACTATTTTATAGCGGGTTTATTTGCATATAAGTTCCAGTTGAAAAATATTGTACAATTTCACAAAACATGCAGCTCCCGGTCTGTACATCGCTAATGTAAACACAGATTCTGAGTCACCCACATAATGATGATGAATCTCAGCCATTGCTACCCAATCTGCAACCTGACAAATCTCTCTGTTTTATAGAAACCTCACAGGAGCTCCAAATAGACAACTTCAAGTCCCCTTTATTTTCCAGAAGAAACTGCTCTACAGATAAATATTTAAACTGGATTCACAGACTCAAGCACTTCAGAGCGATACTACCCATGTCACCAAAACCGAACATTATTGACTGTCATTTTGAAATGGACATTGGGTTTGCAGTGAAGAGAGTTGGAGTACCCAAATTGGAGTCAATAGCCTCTTTGAAGGGTTGTCTCTTATTCTCTTGGCGAGTCTTCTCCTGGTCAATAAGAGTGTATGCTAGATAAGTGAAGGACTTGGAAAGAGCCCAGGATAAAACCTTTCTGTGACTTGGCCCCTTGGGGCTGGTGTTAGACGTGCAGGAGCCCAGGGCAGTAACTGGTAAGGAGTCCTAAAGCTTACCTGCAGGCTATGCTTTCTTCAGCTTGAGAAAGTCTTGCAGTCCCATGGCATGGGTGCCCAGGGCAGTTGTCCTGTTTGCCACCCCCTAATGCTGGCCCTGTAGCCCCTGCAGAGCCAGCCTGCTGTCCTAGGGCAGGAGGGGGCTGCATATGTGACTTGGTTGTCCTACGGGGTATCACTTCCAGATGTACTCTCATTGCTATATGGCTAAAAGATAACAGACTTGCTTTGAACATAGGAAAAACAAAAGCAATGCTCTTCTCCAGGCAGGAGTGGACCTCCCTTCCCACCACTGACCTTGCAAATGATCAGATTTCTCTTTTTCTCTCAATTAAAGTTTTGAGAATGTTCTTGGACAGTGAACTAAGCTTCAGCAACACATAACATTATGAGGATTTGTTTTTTGGCCCTGAGATTAATCCATTTTGTTAAATCTGTTCTAGATATTAAAGCTGTTTGCAGACTTGTGCATGCTCTAGTAATTAATTTCTTAGGCAAAGGCAGTCACATGGTTTACAGATATGTAAACCATGTAACTTTCTCTAAGGAGGATATTCAGCACAGTTAGTGCTGCTGAATATCTCCAGAAACCGCCTCTATACGCCCCAAAGCTGTACAATTAGCATAATCGCATACAAAATAATGAATTTTTCATTGCTCCATATATAAAAAACTGCGCTAAATTTAGCGCAATTTTTTATGCTTCTTTTAATGATGGATCTTTGAACTGAAGTCTGGCAGTTCACTTCAGATGATGACTGTATGATCGTGGTCCTCCCTATGAACCCTGACACCCCCGATCATTGGTGATCTTGTGGCCTGTATCTTCCACCCCCTTGAACCTCAGAAAGACCTTCCCTGGGGGCCCAGTGGCCCTTACCCAAACCCCTGGTAGCAGCCCGATGTCCCCCCACTTCCTAAACTGTTAATGAGGTGCATCGCTCTTACCCCCTAAACAGCAACTCAAATTCTTCATTAGCAAATACTTTGGAAGTAACACAAAATGCTGCAAATAAATCCGTCATTCGAAAACAGCACCAGTATCCAGGACTCAAACAGCAACCACCCTACTTAAAAAATGTAGCAGCCTAGAATGCCAATATACTTCCTCCTGGAAAAGAGAACAAGTCAGATCCCTACACAGAAACTAAGCACAAGCAGAACATCTCACTTCTGTCATAGCTGCAGAATACAGACTGAGCCTTAAATACCGAAGAAGCAACCACAGACTAGAAAGAGGAACCCTGAGAAGTCCTGCATGCAGTGCAACACTGGAGAAACAGAAAAGCATCTCCTTCTGCATTATGCAAATGCAAAGATATCAGGGTTGCACATTTCAAAAGCTGACACATTTCAGTTACTAAACTGAACTGGTCTCTCTTTGTTGCCTGGGTATTTTCTTCTACTAATCAGCAGTTTGAGGCGGAGGGGCAGCAAAACAATAGATTCTGACCGCCGGACTCTCTCTACCTGCAGGGAGAGCAGACTCACAGACATACAAAGCAAAGCTTCATATTTCAAAGTGCGATGTCCAATGATGCATTTTTACAGGCTAGTTCTTGGAAGGGTGGTGTTCAGATGATGAAAATGGTAGTTGAGTTTAATTATCAAAATCCTGGGGTTGGGGTGAGGTATAAAGCTGAAAGGTATCTTGACTGGATTGTAAGCTCTGAGAACAGGGACTGTCTCTTACATGTCTCTGTGCAGTGCTGCGCAATTGATTAGTAGTAGTTGGCCCAGGGCGCCCGATACCTTGCACTGGCTCTGGGACCGGTCCTGCCATCATCTAATTTCTTTTCTAAGGTCTTGTCTTTATTTCTTCTTCTCTTTTCCCTTCTTGTCTACATCTGTCTGACATCTGATCGTTTCCCTCCTAACCCTTTCCCTGCCACGTTCCTCTATTCCACTCTGACTTCTTCTCATCCCCCTTCCTCCATTCTAGCTCCTTCTTACCAACTTCCTCTCTCCATTTATTTAAAAACAATTTTTAAAATATTTCTGTACTTCCGTATGGATTTGCATTCAAAGTTCCCTCCAGCCCGCATGAGCCATTTCATGGAGAGCCCTTCACTGATTGCGATGGTGCAGGATGCCACACAGAGAGCCATTGCACTTCACGTTGGGACATTACTCAAAGCGACTGGGACACTGACTGCACTGATTTGTATGGAAGGAGTATCAGACATCGCTGGAAGTACATAGCCATTGGGTGCCTCTCCCTCGGGGCCCTCGGAATATCAGCCGCTGCATGGGCAGGAAATTGTAGAGATTGGGCACTTGGGGATGAGTTGCCACATATGCAGCAAAATTACTTTATAAAATTACCCCACATGGACTATCCTAAGTAAGATGAAAGGAGCAATAATAAGTATTCTGGGGACAGTGACTAGTGAAATTTGCGATTCAGGCTGTTCTCAGGAAAGGTCTGTGTTTAGACTTGGCCAAGAAGATTACGACTCTGGAAATGTACAGCAGTTAGTGCAAGATAAGGTAGTTGTCCACCAGAAACTGGAGATGGTCGAAAATAATCTAAGGGACCTAAATTTCACATTTGTGAATTTCTGTAAAGTTCCTTTTGAAACTCCTCTGGTTAGCCTCAAGAACTATCTGATGGAGCCACCATAATATTCTAGATGAAGCCATTACTTCAGTGGGGAAAATCTTTTTTTCTATCCTTAGTTAAATCAAAGAGATAGACTAAGACATACAAGAATACTTTGGACTTGTCATCCATCAGACTTACACACTTCTGTGGAAAGAGGTTGCTACTGGTGATTTTTGTCCTTGAACAAGCTAAAGATATAGGAAGCAGGGGTAATTCTTAGGACAAAAGGTCTAGGTTTATCCTCACCTTGCAAAATCTACACAAGATAGAATAAGAAAGGCCAGGAGGCAAGTGCAGCCAGCATGGCTCTCTTACCTAGGTTTGCTTGTAAATTGCTTCTTGTGGTAATGCTAGGTCTGTTGTGAACCATCCCAATAACAATTTTCTCTAAAGTCTAGGAAACCTTCTGTAGTTAAGGACAAGTGAGAGTAGTTCTGGAGGGAGGGGGGCTTAATTAGCTGCAATGCTTTCCTCAGTGATCATTTATAGATGGCAGTGGGGATTAAGTTTTTGAAATTTTTCTTTTCTTGTTTTATTTTTACATCCTCTGGGTTTTCTTTTGGTGCTCCCAAAATTTGTGATATTTGTATGAAAGCAGCTGGAATTTTGCTTTTCATTTTTGCTTTTTGGCTTGTTTGTTTTACTGTGGTCTGTTTTTCATTTGCTGTTTGAGTCTTCATGATTTTTAAAACTGAATGCAAAATTTATAAAAAATATTGTGAGGTAAAAGAGGATATTAATGCCAAAAAGGATGGTTTTCTAAAACTGGAAAGTGGATCAAAGTGAAAAAAATGAAGGAATGAGTATGCGAACAGGCAAGTTAGTTGCAAAATAAGCCAAGAGAATTTGAAAAGAAGCTTGCCAGACAGACGAAAAATCATAAAAAAACTCTTTTTCAAATATATTAGAAGCGGGGAGAGTGCAAGGGAATTTGTTTGGCCATTAGGTGATGGGGGGTAAAAGAGCACTCAGGAAAAATAAAGGCCCAATAGGGTCATACCAAGGGCTGTATGAGCAGTGAGTGTGCACAGGGCACAGGTATGGAAGGGGTGCTGGGCTTTGCGGAAGCCTGAAAAGAGCAAGTTCCTTGTCATGGCTGGGTGGGAGAAGAGGGGCACAGGGCATCCTTCTAGCTGGGTATGGTTCTGGAGCCTGATATTAAGAACATCCAATATTTCAACACTGTGGTAGTCAGCCACAGTATTTAATATTATCCAGATATTCAGCACCAGTATCTGAATAATGGCTGGTACTGAATATCCAGATACTGCAATCTGCACCAGCATGACACCCCCCCCCCCCTTTCCACCCACTGGCCACACCTGCACTATCTAGATAGCGACGAAGCATTCTGTGGAGATATTCAGTGCCACTGACCATCTCTCTCAGCACCCATATCCAGGTAAAGGCATCTGAATATTGACCCCTAAGTGAACTGTTTGCTTCTGTCTTTGCAAAAGAAAAATATGTTGGGGCGCTGCTCGCATTGGAAACAGTTTTTTATGGTATTGCTTCGAAGACACCAAAGCAAATTGTAGTCAGCTGAGAAAGTGTAATGGAGTAAATTGAAACACAGGAAAAAAACCTGAACTTTTGGGGTTTTCCTGCCATTTCAGGTTAAAAACCACATGACATATTCCTACTATCTTCTTGCAACCTCTGATACAACAAACTCTAGGTTTGTTGGAACGGGAATGAGAGAGACAGGATTGGACTTCTTCCTCACAGGAAATAAAATTTGGTTAATAGACTTTGGTTTTGGAGCACAGTTTTTATTTCTGAAGTACACAACCTGAAACAGAGTACCTAGAGTATTAAGCCTCATTCACTTATCTTTCCTTCCAGCAGATTTTGGAACATTTCTGTAATACTTTTCAAAGTAAATTCAAGTACAGGAAGCTTTCTGCAGAAATACCACTGGCTTTTCTTTGTGAGACTACTGATTATAGGATATAAGGCAGAATAACTGCCCAAAGACTAGATATTCTGCTGCGTATTATGTGATTGCAAGCCTTTGAGATGGCAGAGGAAAATAAAAGGAAAACCTCTGAGGTACTGTTATGAAATGGTGACCTTTATTCTGAAAATGCTTTTCATGTTATCCTTTCCAAGGCAGTCACTGAACATTTTGACAAAAAGCTCTTGGATAACAGCCATGAAAGATTTTATTTATTTTTTTAAACTTCATATACACGCCTTCTCGTAACATGCAAGGCGAGTTACTTCTCTTTTTGTATGTTGCTTTTTATTGTATAACCTACCAACAATACAAACGATATGTCAAACCCCTCCCTTTCCACCAGCAAACCACCAAGCTATCACTTTGTTATGAAAAGTCAAATAAGACTCTTCCTGCCGGATAGAGAAAGGAAGGACATTGCAAAGACTAGGACCCTGAACGGCAAAAGACTGGTGACGAGTACACTGCAATCATATGCCCGATGGCATCACAAGAAATGGCTTCTGGGAAGCGTGCAAACTTCTGCTAGGCACATAGAAAGACAGATACGATTTCAAATAAGCTGGACCATCACGGAACTATATAAAGCCTGATGCACTAAGCACAACATTTTATACTGGATATGAGCCTCCACAAACCATATTGGGCAAGGTGTTTCATTGATGGTTCTCGTGTTGAACTCTTCCCTTCTTAGTGTTAGTTGTCTTAATTAGCTCACTTAGGAACCAGATAGCTGAGTATTTTATAAATGTCTACAGTGCCTTGCCTGAACTGCCTTTGACACCATTCCGCACAGATGACTTATAAATAAATTGAGCATCCGAGGAATAGACCCTAAAGTGACTAACTGGGTTAGAAATTGGTTGCATGGGAGGCAACAAAGGGTACAGGTAAATGGAGCTTTCTCTGAGGAGAAGGATGTAACTAGTGGTGGTCCACAGGGATCTGTCCTTGGTCCGATTCTTTTTAAAATTTTTGTTAGTGATATTGCTGAAGGGCTGCCGGGTAAGGTTTGCTTCTTTGCAGATGATACCAAAATCTGCAATAGAGTAGACACCCAGGAAGGAGTAAGTAACATGAGAAGGGATCTTGCTAATCTTGAAGAATGGTCAAGAATTTTCCAGCGGAGATTTAACACCAAAAAAGGTTTGATTCCCACTAGCACTCCTTGTGGCCTTGGGCAAGTCACTTAATCCTCCTTTGCTTCAGAGAAATCAGTTATTAATGTCCCTGTTTAATGTACATTACCAAGTTTAAGTTACAATGTCTGCTTTGACTAAAATGAAAAGCGATATAAAAAACAAAAATAAATCAATAAGTAAATAATGCAGGATCAGTCTTGAAGGACTACCAAAAGGGACTGCTTCTGCTGGAAAGATATCTATACTTGTAAGTATTTACTTTAGGGAAATTCTCTAAATCTTGGGGAAAAGGGAATTCTTTGGGTTAAAACAGGTGTATCTGTGTATTTTACAATCCAGTGTATTTGTTAACTCAGTCAGGGCCTGCTATCAGCAGAAAGCTGTTAATTTAAATTTAAAACTCAGTCAGGTCCTAGTATCAGTAGATAGCTTTTAATTTAAATTTAAAACCCAGCAGAGAGCTTTTAGTTTAAATTTAAAATTCAGGGTCTAGCATCAGCAGAGAGCTTTTAGGGACATGCACCCATGAGGCAAGGGTTAGGACGGCTGTTACAGTTGGTGATTTGATCATTAGGCATATAGGTGATTGGTGGACGTGAGGACCACTTGGTAACGTGCCTGACTGGTGCGAAGGTAGTAGACCTCATGTGCCACCTAGATAAGGTTTTAGTTAGTGCTGGGGAGGAGTCTTAGTACATGTTGGCACCAATGACATAGGAAAGTGTGGGAGAGAGTTTCTGGAAGCCAAATTTAGGCTTTTAGGTAAGAAGTTGAAATCTTGAACTTCCAGGGTAGCAATCTCTGAAATGCTTCCCGTTCCATGCACAGCATCAAGAAGACAGGCAGAGCTCCGGAGTCTCAATGAGTGGGTGAGACAATGGTGCAAGGAAGAGGGTTTTGGATTTTTGAGGAACTAGGCAACATTTTGGGGAAGGGAGGGGCTCTTACGAAGGAACAGACTCCACCTTAACCGGGATGGAACCAGACTGCTGGCATTAACCTTTAAAAAGGAGATAGAGCAGATTTTAAACTAGATAATAGGGGAAAGCTGACAGTCGGCCAAGAGCGGGTGGTTTGGAAGGATGTATCCTTGAAGGATACGGGCAAAACAAGGAAGTTAGGGCATCCCGATAGGTTCCAACAAAGATAAAAGTAACCAAGATGTCCTTCAGCAGAGAGCCAAAAAAGTCCAAATTACACCTATCAACTGATAACCAGATTAATATAAATAAAATACAACATCTAAAATGCCTGTCTGCAAATGCTAGAAGTCTAAAAAATAAGATGGGAGAGTTAGAATATATAGCACTAAATGAAAGGTTAGATATGATTGGCATCTCAGAGACCTGGTGGAAGGAGGACAACCAATGCGACACTGTGAGACCTGGGTACCAACTATATCACAGTGATAGAGTAGATCAAATTGGTGGAGGAGTTGCGCTCTATGTTAGAGAGGGCATTGAGTCAAAAAGGATTAAAGTTTTTCAGGAAACAAAATTTGCTGTAGAATCTCTATGGATTGAAATTCCATGTAAAAAGGGGAAGACGATGGCAGTGGGGGTGTACTATCGACTGCCTGGCTAGAATGAACAAATGGATGATGAAATGCGCAAAGAAATCAAGGACGCTAACAAACGTTACAGCACAGTAATATTAATGGGTGATTTCTATTACCCCGGTATCGATTGGGTCAGTGCCACGGCAGAACATGCTAGGGAAATAAAGTTCCTAGATGAAATAAATGACTGCTTCTTGGAGCAGCTGGTTTATGAACCGACCAGAGGGGAAGCCATACTGGACCTAGTCCTTGATGGAACACCAGATCTGGTGCAAGAGATAAAGGTGTTGGGGCCACTTGGCAATAGTGATCATAGCATGATCGTGTTTGTTTTAATTAATGGAGGAGGGATGGTAAGGAAATGCACAGTACTACCTTTTAACGTTTGAAAGGGAGACTATGATAAAATGAGGAAAATAGTTAAGAAAAAACTAAAAGGAGCAGTTGCAAAGATTAAAGACTTATATCAAGCTTGGGTGTTGTTTAAAAATCCTATCTTGGAAGCCCAGACCAGATGTATTCCAGGCTTTAAGAAAAGTGGAAGGAAGTCCAAAAAACTGGCAGCATGGTTTAAAGGTGAGGTCAGAGAGGCTGCTGTTGCCAAAAAAGCATCTTTCAGAAAATGGAAAAAAGAGCCAAATGACGAAAGCTGGAAACAGCACAAGCACTGGCAAGTTAAATGCAAGGCACTGATAAGACAGGCAAAGGAAGAATTTGAGAAGAAGCTTGCTGCGGAAGCAAAAACACATAATAAAGACTTTTGACATAGTAACGTAGTAAATTTATTTATTTATTAATTACAATCTTATATATACCGCGCTATTTGGTATCAGAGCGGTTTACATGGAATAAAATAACCAGAACAAACTATTCTGATTTTACAGAGAACAGGTATACAAACTTGGGTAACATGGGGAACTATATACAAAAATTATTTACATACAGTTGTATGACAGCAGATAAAGACCAGTATGGTCCATTTGCGGATGATACCAAAATCTGCAATAGAGTAGACACCCAGGAAGGTGTAGATAACATGAGGAGGGATCTAGCTAAGCTTGAAGAATGGTCTAGAATTTGGCAGCTGGGATTTAATGTTAAAAAATGCAAGGTCATGCATTTGAGCTGCAGCAATCCAAGGGAGCAATATAGTATAGGGGGCGAAGTACTTTTGTCCACTAAAGAAGAGCGGGACCTAGGCGTGGTTGTGTCTGATGATCTTAAAGCAGCTAAATAGGTAGAAAAGACGATGGCAAAAGCTAGAAGGATGCTTGGGTGCATACGGAGAGGAATGGCTAGCAGAAAAAAGGAGGTGATAGTGCCTCTGTATAAGTCTTTGGTGCAACCTCATTTCGAGTATAGTGTACAATTCTGGAGACGGCACCTTCAAAAGGATATAAACAGAATGGAGTCAGTACAGAGGGTGGCTACTAAAATGGTTGTTGTTGTTGTTAAGTGCCGTCGAGTCGGAGTCGACTCATGGCGACCCTCTGGATAGCTATCCTAAATTGTGTTCGGTCTTCAGTCAGGCGGCTCATTGTTGACAGACTGGTACCCGTAGCTGCTGTTATTGTAGCAATCCATCTCATTGCTGGCCTTCCTCTTTTGCGTTGACCTTCTATCTTGCCAAGCATGATGTCTTTCTCTAATGATCTCTCTCTTCGCATGATGTGTCCGAAGTATGAAAGTCGAAGTCTTGTCATCTGAGCTTCTAAAGAAAGCTTAGGTTTGATCTCTTCTAGTACCGACTGGTTTGTTCTTCGGGCAGTCCATGGTATACACAGTATTCGCCGCCAGCACCATAATTCAAAGGCATCAATTTTCTTCCTGTCTGTCTTTTTCACTCTCCAGCTTTCACATCCATATGATGTTATTGAAAATACCATGGCTTGAACAAGTCGAATCTTTGTATGGAGAGAGACATCTCTGCTCTTGAGAATCTTATCTAGGTCTTTCATAGCCATTCTGCCAAGAGCAATGCGTCGTCTGATTTCTTGACTGCTTGTTGCTTCTTTATTGATAGTTGATCCAAGTAGGTTGAAGTTGTTCACGATTTCAATTTCTTCTCCTTCAACGATGAACCTGTTGATTATGCCAGTTGTCATGATCTTTGTCTTCTTTACATTAAGGTGCAGGCCCATTTTGAGACTATGTTCTTTGATTGTGAGAAGCAAATGTTTCAGATCATCTTCACTTTCAGCCAGTAATGTGGTATCATCAGCATAGCGAAGGTTGTTGATGAGTCTTCCACCAATCTTCACACCTCTGTTGTCTTCATACAGTCCTGCTTCTCTGATGATTTGTTCTGCATATAAATTAAACAGGTAGGGGGAAAGTATGCAGCCTTGTCTTACACCTTTGCTTATTTTAAACCATTCTGTTTCTCCTTGTTCCGTTCGAACTGTTGCTTCTTGATCAATGTACAGATTACGCAAGAGAACGATCAGGTGTTCTGGTATACCCATGCTTCTTAATGTGGCCCAGAGTTTCTCATGGTTTACACAGTCAAAAGCCTTGCTATAGTCGATAAAGCACAAATAGATATCCTTTTGGTATTCTTTAGTCTTTTCAAGGATCCATCTCACATCCGCAATGATGTCTCTCGTTCCTCGCCCTTTCCTGAACCCTGCTTGCACTTCAGGTAGTTCTTGTTCTAGGTATGGCTGTAGTCTCTTTTGAATAATCTTCAGTAGAATCTTGCTGGCATGTGGGATCAGAGCGATTGTGCGATAATTTCCACAGTCAGTTGGATCACCTTTCTTTAGTATTGGTATAAACACAGATCTTTTCCAGTCAGTTGGCCATGATGTTGTCTTCCATATTTCTTGGCAGAGCCTTGTAAGTACGGTAACAGCTGCATCATATTGCTGCAATACTTCTATGGGAATGCTATCAATGCCTGGTGCTTTGTTCTTTGATAAGGCTTTCAATGCTGCTTCAACTTCTTCTTTCATCACCAATGGTTCCTGATCATAAGGTATAGGTTGAAACGGCTGTTGGTCCACTTGATCTTTATCATATAAAAACTCTGTATATTCCTTCCACCTTTTCTTGATCTTCTCAGCATCATTCAACATAGAACCTTGAGCATCTTGTAACATTCCAATTCGATGCTGGAACTTTTTCTTTAACTCTCGCAGCTTTAGGAAAGCCGATCTTGTTCTTCCTCTAATAGTTTCTGCTTCTATTTCCTTGCAAGTGTCATTGTAGTACTTTTCCTTGTCCTGTCTTGCTGCACGTTGGAAATCTCTGTTGAGTTCTGCGATTGTCTTTCTTTCTCCTTTGGCTTTAGCTTCTCTGCGTTTCTGGGCAATTTTCAGAGTTTCTTCTTCCGTCATCCATTTTGGCCGTTTTTGCTTTTTCACCTTTTGTAGAGACTTCTCGCTTTCTTCCAGCACAACCTTCTTGATGTCATTCCATAACTCTTCCGGAGCTCTGTCATTTGTATCTAAGGCAGCAAATCGATTTTGCAGGCAGTCTTTAAATTCCAGTGGTATATTCTCAAGGTCATATTTTGGTGCATTCATGAGTGGTTTGCTCTTTTTCAACTTTAGCTTGAGTTTGCATACTAGTAGTTGATGATCTGTACCACAGTCAGCTCCAGGTTTTGTCTTTGTTGATGTTACAGAGCTTTTCCATCGTTGACTTCCACAGATGTAGTCAATTTGATTTTTATACAATCCATTGGGTGAAGTCCATGTGTACAGTCGTCGCTTGTGTTGCTGAAAGAAGGTGTTTGAGATGAATAGATCATTGGTCTTGCAGAATTCTATCAATCTTTCTCCAGCTTCATTTCTGTTGCCAAGTCCATATTTTCCAACTACTTTGCCTTCTTCTTTGTTGCCAACTTTTGCGTTCCAGTCACCCATGACTATCAGGATATCCTGTTTGCATGTTCTGTCAATTTCAGCTTGTACTTGTTCATAGAACTCTTCAATTTCATTCTCTTCTGCAGCTGTTGTTGGGGCATATACTTGAATTATAGTTGTGTTGATAGGCAATCCTCGTAGACGAATAGAGATTAAGCGTTCGCTGACTGCATTGTATTTCATTACAGTTCTTGCAAGTTTCTTCTTTATTATAAATGCAACACCATTTCTTCTTTGTCTTTCATTTCCAGCATAGTAGACCATGTGATCATCTGATGCAAAGTGCCCGATGCCAGTCCATTTCAGTTCGCTGACACCCAACAGATCAAGTTGTACACGTTCCATTTCATTCTTGACCACTTCCAACTTCCCTTGGTTCATGCTTCGTACGTTCCATGTTCCAATGTGTAAGACATCTTTACAGCTTCTGACTCTCATTTCATGCGCAGCTACATCAGCAGTCAGACTTCCCGAAGGCTTTGATCCAACCACATCATAAATGCTGGCTTTACTCTGAAAAGTCTTCAGCTCTTCCCCAGTAGCTAGTTGAGTGCCTTCCGACCTGGGAGTCTCATCTTCCAGCACCATAGCACAATTTGTTTTGTTGGTTAGTGGTCTTCATTATAAAGCATATGAGGACAGACTTATGGCTCTTAATATGTACACCTAAGAGGAAAGGCAGGATAGAGGTGATATGATTGAGATGTTTAAATACCTCCATAGCATAAATGTACAAGGGGAGAGCCTCTTTCGATTGAAAGCAAGTTCTGCTACGAGGGGACATGGGATGAGGGTAAAGGGGGATAGATTCAGGAGTGATATGCGGAAATATTTCTTTACGGAAAGAGTGGTGGATCCATGGAATAGACTCCCAGTGGAGGTGATAGAGATGAGGACAGTATCTGAATTCAAAAAAGCATGGGACAAACACACAGGATCTCTAAAGGAAAAAAGGGGACTCTTGTAGTTGTTGATATGGAAGACCATGTGGTCTTTTTCTGTCACCATATTTCTATGTTTCTATGTAGTCTGCCCAGTAAGATGGCAAGAGTAGGTGCACCTGCCTCTCCATGCAGGCCACCTCTCCCCATGTCTAAAACCTGTGAGAGAGTCAGTTGGTCCATTAGATGATAGAGGGGTTAAAGGGACACTAAGAGGCAACAAGGCGATAGTGGAGAGACTGAATGAATTCTTTGCTTCGGTCTTTACTGCGGAAGATGTAGGGATGTTACCCATGACTGAAGTGGTATTTAAAAGTGGGGAAGAATTGAAGGAACTATCGCTCATCGGGAAGATAAACTATTTGATAAACTAAAGAGTAGCAAATCACTTGGACTGGATGGTATACATCCAAGTGTGTTGAAAGAACTGAAATCACATGGCATTATCACATGGCATAGAGACCCTTCTCACACTACTCATCAACACCTTATCAAGAGGGATTGACAAAATTGAAAATGGGTTCATCCTCATCTTCCTTGACATCTCAGCAGCGTTCGACTCGGTTAACCATGTACAACTTCTTCACCGTCTTAAAGAAAAGGGAGTCCAGGGATCAGCTTGGGAATGGTGTAGATCCTACCTAAACAACCGCTGGCAACAGGTGCGGATAGGATCTTCAACCTCCGATCCTTTCCAACAACAACAGGGTGTACCCCAGGGATCCTCTTTATCAGCTCTTCTATTTAACATATATATCCAACCAATCTGTGAAATCATCAAAACATTTAACGCCTCCAGCTTGATCTACGCAGATGACGTACTAATATTCACGCCAATAAAAATTAATGCCCCTGACTTCTCCCCAATTATCGCCTGCTTCAACGCGATTACAGATTGGCTCCTATCCCAGAACCTGCGAATAAACTTCAAGAAAACGGAAGTCCTATTCGTAACCAGGAATAAGAAATTCTCCCCCCCTACAACTTTGAAGGTGAGAGATGCGGAACTACCATGTAAATCATCAATTCGCTACCTGGGAGTAACCATCGACCAAGAACTGACCTTCAAAGATCACATAAAGCAGACCGTTAAATCCATTTACTATAAATTAAGAACGCTGAAACCCTTAAGACCACTACTCGCCCCCAATGACTTCCGAACAGTCTTCCAAGCCCTTATAACACCTCATTTTGACTATGCCAATATCATCCTACATGGTCTACCCAAGAGCACCCTCAACCCACTCCAATTGGCGATGAACTCAGCAGCCCGCATCCTCTGCGGTACTTCCAGTAGAGACCACATCACCCCCATACTAACAGAGCTTCACTGGTTACCCCTACAAGCCAGGATAACTTACAAAGCACTTCTGCTATCCTTTAAAGCAATTAATCAAATAGCCCCACCTTCCCTCTCATCACTTATTATCAACACCCCCACGAACAGACTGAGAAGATCCGCAGCCGCCAATACTCTTGTCGTACCAAAGGAGTACACTAAATGTAACCAAACAACCAGAGACAAGGCCTTCACCTTATTCGCTCCAACTTGCTGGAATAATCTCCCTCCTCATATCCGATCAATAAAAGACCTCTCTCAATTTAGAAAGGCCCTCAAACACTACCTATTCTGTCATCATCTTTTAGGCCCTAACCCTACACCTCCTTCCCCCATCTCACAAATCACTCACACAGCCTCTGACATTCCAACAACATAGTCATAACAGAACACGACCTAGACGCTCTGCACACCCAAAGTTACGACCCAATTTAACTGTAAATTTCCAGAGGTAATATATCTTTCTGTATATAGCTTGTATATAGTTTACCATGTTGTCTCCAAGTTACTGACCCTGTTATAATGTAAGCAAAAGACCCTGTTATAATGTAAGCAAAGGACTGTTCTAATGCGAAATTTGTTATCTGTAAACCGCGCTGATACCAAAGAGCGCGGTATATAAAAACTGTAAAATAAATAAATATGAGATTGCAGACCTACTATTAGTAATCTGTGAACTATCGTTAAAATCATCTGTAATACCTGAAGATTGGAGGATGGCCAACGTAATGCCAATTTTTAAAAAGGGTTCCAGGGGTGATCCAGGAAACTACAGACCAGTGAGCCTGATGTCAGTACCGGGAAAAATGGTAGAAACCATCATAAAGAAAAAGATTGTTTAACATGTAGATAGTCATGGTTTAATGGGAGACAGCCAACATGTCTTTAGACAAGGAAGATCTTGTCTTACTAATCTGTTATGTTTTTTGAAGGTGTGAATAAACAGGTAGACAAAGGTGAGTCGGTTGATATAGTGTGTTTGGACTTTCAGAAAGCCTTTGACAAGGTTCCTCATCAGAGACTTTTGGCAAAACTAGAGAGTTATTTATTTATTTTACAGCTCTTATATACCGTGCTCTTTGTTATCAGTGCGGTTTACATTCAACAATATATTACTCAGACAGTTAAGACCTGACCTAAGTTTACAGTTTATGGGATAGGAGGCAGTGTACTATTGTGGATCAGGAACTGGTTAAAAGATAGAAAGCAGAGGGTAGGGCTAAATGGCCAATTTTCCCAATGGAAAAAGTTGAATAGTGGAGTACCCCAGGGATCTTTGCTGGGTCCGCTGCTTTTTAACATATTCATAAATGACCTGGAAAAGGGAATAACGAGTGAGGTTATCAAATTTGCAGATTTATTTATTTTATTTATTTATTTATCGCTTTTATATACTGCGCTCTTTAAAATCAGTGCGGTTTACAGATAACACTTTTGCACACAACAGGAGGCCTGTTATGCACTTACATTGAACGGGTAATACAACTTGGATGTCAAACTGGGGAAACTATCTACAACTATCTACCACTATCTGCAATATACACATGTGTTGTTTGTTATTTACAGATGGCTAGCTGGGTGTATGGCGGGTGAGGTTGAATTACTGGGCTGTGAGCAGATGACACAAAAGTATTTAAAGTTGTTAAAGCCCATGAGGATTGTGGAAAATTGCAAGAGGATCTTGATAAATTGGAAGACTGAGCATCAAAATGGCAGATGAAATTTAATATGGACAAGTGCAAAGTTATGCACCTAGGGAAGAACAACCCAAATTATGGTTACCTGATGCAAGGTTCCACATTAGGTAGGAACCACCACCCAGGAAAAAGATTTAGGCGTCATTGTGGATAACATGTTAAAATCCTCCGCTCAGTGTGCAGCAGCGGCCAAGAGAGCAAAAGAATGCTAGGTATCATAAGGAAAGGAATGGAAAATAAAACAAAGGATATTATAATGCCTCTGTATTGTTCTATGGTGTGACCGCACCTTGAATATTGTGTGCAATTCTGGTCTCCGTATCTTGAAAAGGATATAGTGTTATTAGAAAAGGTTCAGAGAAGAACCACCAAAATGGTAAAGGGGATGGAAGGATACCCCTATGAAGAAAGGCAAACCTGGAAAAGAGACTGCTGAGGGGAGATATGATAGAAATCTATAAATTAATGAACAGAGTGGAACGGGTAAATATAGATCGATTGTTTACATCATCAGAATATAGAAAGACTAGGGGTCGTGCAATGAAGCTACAGGGTAAACTATTCAAGACAAATAAGAGAAAATATTTTTTCACTCAACGTGTAATCAAACTCTGGAATTTGTTAGCGGAGGATGCAGTAAAAGCTGTTAGTGTAGCTGGGTTTAAAAAAGGTTTGGACAAGTTCCTGGAGGAAAGGTCCATAAACCATTATTAAAAATGGACCCAGGATATCACTGCTTGACCCAATACAAGCATTGCAGAACCTGTGTCTTTTGGGGAAACTGCTAGGTATGTATGACCTAGATTGGCCACTGTTGGAAACAGGATACTGGGCTTGATGGACCTTGGTCTGACTCAGTATGGCATATCTTATGTTCTTATTGTTGCAGAGGGTGACTGCCAAAATGGTCAGTGGACTTCGTCATATGGCATATGGGGACAGACTTAAAGATCTCTATATGTATACTATGGAAGAAAGATGGGAGAGAGGAGATATGATAGAGGCGTTAAAATACCTTCATGGTATAGATGCACAGGAGGAGATCCTCTTTGAACTGAAAGAAGACAACAAAGGTGCATAGGACAAAGGTGAAATGGGATATTCAGGAGTAATATGCAGAAATATTTCTTTACAGAAAGAGTGGTAGATGTGTGGAACAGTCTCCAGTGGAGGTAGTGGAGACCTGGACAGTATCCAAATTCAAGAACAAAAAAAAATACCTCTTGGGACCAACACAGAAGATGTCTAAAGTTAAAACAGGGACTATAGTAGTTGTTGGTATGGAAGGGAAGTAGTCTTTTTCATGTTTCTCTGTTTCTATACCATTCCTTGAGGGTCTCCATTGCAAGCAAGGTACTTCTGTTCTTGAATACAAACTCTCTGCCTGAGAGCTCTTAAAGGTGCCTTTTTGCATTTTTAAATTTCTGACACTTCCTACTGCATTGCTTAGTGATTTGTAGCTCTATTGCAAAGGGGTTTTTTTTTGTTCTTAGGGAAAGCTTTTTTTTGCTGCCATAGGTTTTTTTCTCTTCTCCTTTAGCCTTCAGGTTCAAAGAGAAAGGCAAGCTCTTTGAAGTCACCAGAGCCCTAGAAGTGGAAGAGGTGAAAACGTTCCAGAATTGGAAAGAACCAGAGCTCAAGCACCCTGAATTTGCAGAATCAGTGACTACAAGGAAGTGAAGGGTAGTGGTCTTTGGTGGCTCTTTTCTGAAGGAAACTGAGGCATCCCATTTGCCGACCAATGATGTCCAGGAAGGTGTGCTGTTTACCAGGTCCTAAAATCTGAAATGTTACTGAGAGTTTGCCGAGACTGATCAGGCCTATTGACTATTGCCCAATGATGCTCATCCATTTCAGCACAAATGATACTGCTAGGTATCCTTCTGAGTATATCAAGCATAACTTTGTGGCTCTGGGAGAGAAGTTGAAGCAGATAGGTATCCAGGTGGTATTCTTTTCAATCCTCCCTGTTGAGAGTAAAGGCCAAGTCAGAGAAGCTCACATCCTGAAGATGAATGCATGGCTGCGTGGATGGTGTCATTGAGAGTGCTTGGTTTCCTGGACCACGGGATGATTTTCCAAGAGCTGCTGAGCAGAGATGGTGTCCATCTATTCAAGAAGGATCTTCTGCAGCAGACTGGTTAACCTACCGAAGAGGGCTTTAAACTAGATTCGTTAGGGATGGGTGAAGAAAGCCCCCAAGTAAGTAAAAGCCCCCAGGTAAGTGAAACATTTAATAGCTCTCTAGAAATGGGTAAAAGGGATATCATCTGGAATGCAGTGTGCATTAATGCCCATAATATGGGAAATAAAGTCCCAGATGTTGAGGCTTTAATGGAAAAGGTTGATTTGGATTTAATGGCAGTTATGGTGACATGGTTTATGGACAACCATGAGTGAAATGTAATTATACCAGGCTTTACTTTATTCAGGAAGGAGAGGCTAGGAAGAAGGGAAAGAGGAGTAGCACTATATGTAAAAAATCATATTAAAGCTACAGAATTACAGGGCTTACAATGGAAGAAGGAGGCACTGTGGGTTAAACTAGAAATATTGAATGGGGAATAGTCTAGATGGGAGGTGACTAGAGAGTGTGTAAAGGTCTTAGTAATGTGCTTAGAAAGGAAGGGGCAAATTTTGCTGATGCTATAGAGAAACCATGACAGATTTTAGCTATCTGTTGGATGTGTGCGAATAAGATTGAGAAGAGACAAAGATGACCAAAAGATTCGGAGCCAAGGAAACAGGGAGGAGTATAGTGTTATCAACAGAAACAGAGAAAGGAGAACAGGAGGAAGTAGGTCTGGGGGAATGATAAGGAGTTAGATTTTAGCCATCATCAGTTTCACATGCCAGTGGAACGACCAGTCAGCAATGTCAGATAAGTAGGCTGAGATATGGGCTTGCATTTTTGAAGAGATTTCAGGTACAGAGATGTGGATCTGAGAGTCATCAGAGTAAACATGGTATTAAGAACCATGGAAGGAGATAAGTGCACCAAAAGGACTGAGTGTAAAGAGAGAAAAGGAGAAGTCACAAAACAGAGCTCTGTGGTACACCAATTGAAAGCGGGATGACAGTAGAGGAGGATCCACCAGAACATACATTAAAAGTGCAATGGGAGAGAGAAGAAGAAAACCAGGCCAGAACAGAGGTCCTAAAGCAGAAGCAAGGACAGGGTATCGAGGAGAAGGTGGTGATCAACAGTGTCAAAAGCAGCAAAGAGGTCAAGAAGGATAAGGATAGAGTAAAAACCTTTGGATTTGGAGAGGAAGAAGTCACTGGAAAGTTTGGCAAGAATCGTTTCTGTAGAATGTAGAAGATGAAAGCCAGATTACAGTGGGTCAAGAAGGGCTTGAGAGGAAAGAAAGTCAAGGCAATGATAGTGAATTGCACATTTGAGTAGTTTAGAAGCAAAGGGGAAGGAGGGAGATGGACACATATAGTTGTGATCAACATTATGGCACCCTTGCAGTTCAACTACTTAATATCCAATATCTCCTAAAAAAAAAAAAAAAGTGGCCAGTGAAATTGCTTTGGACTATATATGCACACATATTTGACACATAGGGCCCGATATTGAGCTAGGCTCATTTTTGAAGGGCTATGCTCTGCATTGATGCATAGCCCTCCCCGCAGACCTCTAACCTGGATATTGTCACAGAAATGTGCTCCTCGGCCACCAACACCATCCCATTCTGCTGGTGCCCAGATGGGTGGTTTGTCTTATTCTGGCACCTCAGCTGAGACCTGTCCATTTTGGTTATGCTAACGATAGCTTAGCTCTCAGTGTCACTGATGTACACAAACTCTCACAGCGCAACAAGGGATCTGTCAAATATGTGTGCATATATAGTCCAAAGGCATTTCACTTAATATCCAATATCTCATAAAGAAGTGGCCCGATATTTGAAAAGCATTTACATGGTTTATAGCCTAGTAAAGTGTGTAAATGCCTTAAATCAGGATATTCAACGGCACTTACAGAGTTAATGCCATTGAATATCCCCTTTTAACAACTCCCCTATGTGCACCGATGCTATCCGTTTAGCACTGGGGCATGTTGGGGGCGGAGCAGAGGCAGCGACAAGTGTTAACCAGGCAGCAGCAATATTGCCTGCTGCCGGTTAAACCCTTGACTATCTTTCGTTACAGGTATTGACTTTCCGGGTATCATTGCATACGCTGGAAGCCGCATTAGGTAACTGAGCAGCAGTGATATTGCAGGCTGCCCGGTTAGCTTCTGTGCTGAAAGATAGTCAAGGGTTTAACCGGCAGCATTCAATATTGTTGCTGCCTGGTTTTCATTTGTCGCTGCCTCCACTCCGCCCCCGACATGCCCCGGCGCTAATCGGATAGCATTGGTGCACATGGGGAGATGTTAAAAGGGGATATTCAACAGCAGTGCCTTTGAATATCCCAATTTAAGGCATTTACACGCTTTACTGGGCTATAAACCATGTAAATGCTTTTTGAATATCGGGTCACTTTTTTATGAGATACTGAATATTAATATTACTTGTATATAGTTCCATGTAATTAGTTCTACTACTGTTCTATGCAGTGTTACCTGTATATAGTTACAAAAACAAATTTGTTCTATGTAAAGTATACAGAGATATACAAAATTGTTAACTGTTCCATGTAAACCGCCCTTGATCTCTGGAAGGGGCGGTATAGAAGAAATTGATAAATAAAGGAAAGGAGGGGCTCTTCCGAAGGGATGGGCTTCACCTTAACCGGGATGGAACCAGGCTACTGGCATTAACCTTTAAAAAGGAGATAGAGCAGCTTTTAAACTAGATAATAGGGGAAAGCCGACAGTCGCCCAAGAGCAGATGCTTCGGAAGAATGTATCCTTGAAGGATACTACCAAAAGCAGAGAGGTTCCAAAAAAGAGCAAAGTAGCCCAAATGCCCTCAAGTATGGAGCAGACAGAGCTTAAAGATCCCAAATTACCAATGTCTACCAATAGCCAAATTAATATGAATAAAATAGAGTCTCTAAAATGCTTGTATGCAAATGCTAGAAGTCTAAAAAAAAGATGGGAGAGTTAGAATATATAGCACTAAATGAGAGGTTAGATATGATTGGAATATCAGAGACATGGTGGAAGGAGGACAACCAGTGGGACACTGTGATACCTGGGTACAAACTAGATCGTAATGATAGAGATGATCAAATTGGTGGAGGGGTTGTGCTCTATGTTAGAAAGGGCATTGAGTCAGAAAGGATTAAAGTTATGCAGGAAACAAAATTTGCTGTAGAATCTCTATGGATTGAAATTCCATGTAAAAAGGGGAAGGCGATGGCAGTGGGGGTGTACTATCGACCACCAGGCCAGAATGAATAAATGGATGATGAAATGCTCAAAGAAATCAAGAAAGCTAACAAAAGTTACAGCGCAATAATAATAATGGGTGATTTCAATTACCCCGGTATCGACTGGGTCAATGTCACGGCAGGACATGCTAGGGACATAAAGTTCCTAGATGACATAAATGACTGCTTCTTGGAGCAGCTGGTTCATGAACCGACCAGAGGGGAAGCCATAATAGACCTGGTCCTTAGTGGAACACCAGATCTAGTGCAAGAGATAAGGGTGTTGGGGCCACTTGGCAATAGTGATCATAGCATGATTGCCTTTGATTTAATTAGTGGAGGAGGGATAGTACGGAAATCCACAGTACTACCTTTTAACTTTCGAAAGGGAGACTATGATAAAATGAGGAAAATAGTTAAGAAAAAACTAAAAGGAGCTGTTGCAAAGGTTAAAGACTTACATCAAGCTTGGGAGTTGTTGAAAAATACTATCTTGGCAGCCCAGACCAGCTGTATTCCACGCTTTAAGAAAAGTGGAAGGAAGTCCAAAAAACTGCCAGCATGGTTTAAAGGTGAGGTCAGAGAGGCTGTTGTTGCCAAAAAAGCATCTTTCAGGAAATGGAAAAAAGAGCCAAATGACGAAACCTGGAAACAGCACAAGCACTGGCAAATCAAATGCAAGGCATTGATAAAGCAGGCAAAGAGAGAATTTGAGAAGAAGCTTGCTGTGGAAGCAAAAACGCGAAATAAAGATTTTTTCAAGTACATTCGCAGCAAAAAACCTGTGAGAGTCAGTTGGTCCATTAGATGATAGAGGAGTTAAAGGGGCACTAAGAGGCGACAAGGCGATAGCGGAGAGACTGAATGAATTCTTTGCTTCAGTCTTTACTGTACCCCAGGGATCTGTGCTGGGTCCGCTGCTTTTTGACATATTCATAAATGACCTGGAAAATAGAATAACGAGTGAGGTTATCAAATTTGCAGATGACACAAAACTATTTAAAGTTGTTAAAACCCAAGAGGATTGTGAAAAATTGCAAGAGGATCTTGATAAATTGGAAGACTGGGCATCAAAATGGCAGATGAAATTTAATGTGGACAAGTGCAAGGTTATGCATCTAGGGAAGAACAACCCAAACTATGGTTACACGATGCAAGGTTCCACATTAGGAACCACCACCCAGGAAAAAGATTTAGGCGTCATTGTGGATACCATGTTAAAACCCTCGGCCCAGTGTGCAGCGGCGGCCAAGAGAGCAAATAGAATGCTAGGTATGATAAGGAAAGGAATGGAAAATAAAACAAAAGATATTATAATGCCTCTATATCGTTCCATGGTGAGACCGCATCTTGAATATTGTGTGCAATTCTGGTCGCCGTATCTTAAAAAGGATATAGCGATTTTAGAAAAGGTACAGAGAAGAGCCACCAAAATGGTAAAGGGGATGGAAGGATACTCCTATGAAGAAAGGCTAAAAAGGTTAGGGCTCTTTAACCTGGAAAAGAGACGGCTGAGGGGAGATATGATAGAAGTCTATAAATTAATGAACGGAGTGGAATGGGTAAACGTAGATCGATTGTTTACCTTATCAGAATATAGAAAGACTAGGGGACATGCAATGAAGCTACAGGGTAAACTATTTAAGACTAATAAAAGAAAATATTTTTTCACTCAACGTGTAATCAAACTCTGGAATTTGTTACCGGAGGATGTAGTAAAGGCTGTTAGTGTAGCTGGGTTTAAAAAAGGTTTGGATAAGTTCCTGGAGGAAAGGTCCATAAACCATTATTAAGAAGTGACCGAAGATATCAATGCTTGACCCAGTACAAGCATTGTGGAACTTGTGTCTCTTGGGGAAACTGCTAGGTACATATGACCTAGATTGGCCACTGTTGGAAACAGAATACTGGGCTTGATGGACCTTGGTCTGACCCAGTATGGCATATCTTATGTTCTTAAAATGTAGGGATGTTACCCATGACTGAAGTGGTATTTAAAGGTGCGGAAGAATTGAAGGAAATATCGATACATCGCGAAGATGTATTACAACTATTAGATAAACTGAAGAGTAGCAAATCACCTGGGCCGGATGGTATACATCCAAGGGTGTTGAAAGAACTGAAATATGAGATTGCAGACCTGCTATTAGTAATCTGTGAACTATCATTAAAATCATCTCTAATATCTGAAGATTGGAGGATCGCCAATGTAACACCAATTTTTAAAAAGGGTTCCAGTGGTGATCCGGGAAACTACAGACCGGTGAGCCTCACGTCAGTACCGGGAAAAATAGCAGAAACCATCATAAAGAATAAAATTACTCAGCCTGTAGATAGTCATGGCCTAATGGGAGACAGCCAACATGGCTTTAGACTAGGAAGATCTTTTCTTACTAATCTGTTATGTTTTGTTGAAAGTGTGAATAAACAGGTGGACAAAGGTGAGTTGGTTGATATAGTGTATCTGGACTTTCAGAAAGCCTTTGACAAGGTCCCTCATCAGAGACTTTTGGCAAAACTAAAGAGTCATGGGATAGGAGGCAGTGTACTACTGTGAATCAAGAACTGGTTAAGAGATAGAAAGCAGAGGGTTGGGCTAAATGGCCAATTTTCCCAATGGAGAAAGGTGAATAGTGGTGTACCCCAGGGATCTGTGCTGGGTCCGCTGCTTTTTGACATATTCATAAATGACCTGGAAAGTGGAATAACGAGTGAGGTTATCAAATTTGCAGATGAGACAAAACTATTTAAAGTTGTTAAAACCCTAGAGGATTGTGGAAAATTGCAAGAGGATCTTGATAAATTAGATAGCTAAGTTATGCACCTAGGGAAGAACAACCCAAACTATGGTTATACAATGTAAGGTTCCACATTAGGAACCACCACCGAGGAAAAGGTTTTAGGCGTCATTGTGGACAACATGTTAAAACCCTCGGCCCAGTGTGCAGCGGCAGCCAAGAGAGCAAACAGAATGCTAGGTATCATAAGGAAAGGAATGGAAAATAAAACAAAAGATATTATAATGCCTCTATATCGTTCCATGGTGAGACCGCATCTTGAATATTGTGTGCAATTCTGGTCGCTGTATCTTAAAAAGGATATAGCGATTTTAGAAAAGGTACAGAGAAGAGCCACCAAAATGGTAAAGGGGATGGAAGGATACTCCTATGAAGAAAGGCTAAAAAGGTTAGGGCTCTTTAACCTGGAAAAGAGACGGCTGAGGGGAGATATGATGGAAGTCTATAAATTAATGAACGGAGTGGAACGGGTAAACGCAGATCGATTGTTTACGTTATCAGAATATAGAAAGACTAGGAGACATGCAATGAAGCTACAGGGTAAACTATTTAAGACTAATAAAAGAAAATATTTTTTCACTCAACGTGTAATCAAACTCTGGAATTTGTTACCGGAGGATGTAGTAAAGGCTGTTAGTATAGCTGGGTTTAAAAAAGGTTTGGACAAGTTACTGAAGGAAAGGTCCATAAACCATTATTAAGAAGGGACCCAGGATATCAATGCTTGACCCAGTACAAGCATTGCGGAACCTGTGTCTTTTGGGGAAACTGCTAAGTATGTATGACCTAGATTGGCCACTGTTGGAAACAGGATACTGGGCTTGATGGACTTTGGTCTGACCCAGTATGGCATATCTTATGTTCTTATGTAAATAAATAAATAAAAGTGAAATGGCTTTGGACTGTATATGCACACACATTTGATAAATCCCCTGTTGTGCTGTGAGAGCTTGTGTACATCAGTGATACTGAGAGCTAAGCTATCGGTAGCTTAACTACTGGCAAGGTCTCCCAAGATGGACGTCTCAGCTGAGGTGCCAGACCAAGACAAACCACCCATCTGGGCAGCAGCAGAATGGGACAGTGTTGGTGGCAGAGGATCACATTTCTGTGACAGTGGCAACAATAATAGAATTATCTGCACAGAAGAAAGGCCTGACAATCTACTTCCGTATCTTATCACGAAAACCCAATGGATAGTCACAACAAAACAAATTGCACTATAATGCTGAAAGATGAGACCTCCAGGTCAGAAGGCACTCAACTGGCTACTAGGGAGGAGCTGAAGACTTTTCAGAATGAAGCCAGCATTCATGATGTGGTTGGATCAAAACCCTTGGGACGTCTGACTGCTGATGTAGCTGTGCATGAGTCAGAAGCTGCAAAGATGTCTTACATATTGGGACATGGAACGTACAAAGCATGAACCAAGGGAAGTTGGAAGTGGTTAAGAATGAAGTGGAACGTGTACAAATCGATCTGTTGCGTGGCAGCAAACTGAAGAGGACTGGCATTGGGCATGTTGCATCTGATGATCATATGGTCTATTATGCTGGAAATAAAAGACTAAAAAGAAATATTGTTGCATTTATAATTAAGAAGAAACTTGCAAGAACTGTAATGAAATACAGTGTAATCAGTGAATGCTTAATTTTTATTTGTCTACGAGGCATGCCCATCAGCACAACTATAATTCAGGTATTTGCCCCAACAACAGCTGCAGAAGAGAATGAAGTTGATGAGTTTTATGAATAAGTACAAGCTGAAATTGACAGAACATGCAAACAGGATAAACTGATAGTCATGAGTGACTGGAATGCAAAAGTTGGCAACAAAGAAGAAGGCAAAGTGGTTGGAAAATATGGACTTGGCAACAGAAATGAAGCTGAAGAAAGGCTATTAGAATTCTGCAAGACCAACGATATAGTATCTCAAACACCTTCTTCTAGCAACACAAGCAGCGACTGTACACATGGACTTCACCCAATGGACTGTACAAAAATCAAATTGACTACATCTGTGGAAGTCAATGATGGAAAAGCTCTATAACATCAATAAAGACACAACCTGGAACTGACTGTGGTACAGATCACCAATTACTAGTATGCAAACTCAAGCTAAAGTTGAAAAAGAGTTAGCCACTCATGAATGTAGCAAAATATGACCTTGAGAATATACCAATGGAATTTAAAGACTGCCTGCAAATTCATGTGCTGCTTTAGATACAAATGACAGAACTCCAGAAGAGTTATGGAATGACATCAAGAAGGTTGTGTTGGAAGAAAGCGAGAAGTCTCTACAAAAGGTGAAAAAGCAGAAGCAGCCAAAATGGATGACCGAAGAAACTCTGAAAATTGCCTAGAAATGCAAAGACAGAGGAGAAATAGAGGCAATTGCAGAACTCAACAGAGATTTCCAGTTTGCAGCAAGACAAGACAAGGAGAAGTATTACAATGACACATGTAAGGAAATAGAATCAGAAACTATTAGAAGAAGAATAAGATTGGCTTTCCTAAAACTATGAGAATTAAAGAAAAAATTCCAGCCTTGAAATGGAATGCTACAAGGTGCTCAAGCAGCCATGTTGAATGATGCTGAGAAGATCAAGAAAAGGTGGAACTATGAGTCATCATACCGTAAAGATGAAGTGGACCAACAGCCATTTTAACCTGTACCTCATGATCAGGAAATATTGGTGGTGATGAAAGAAGAAGTTGAGGCAGCATTGAAAGCCTTATCAAAGAACAAAGTACCGGGCATTGTTGTCATTCCTATTGAAGTATTACAGCAATCGGATACAGCTGTACCATATTTACAAAGCTCTGCCAGGAAATTTGGAGACATCTTCTTATATCTCAACAAATAGGGGTGACCTGCATGGAGTGGTGAGTATACCCCTAAACAAACGCTTGGGAAGGGGTGACCTGCACGGACCTTGCTGGGCAACTAGATGGACCATACCGGTCTTTATCTGCCGTCATATACTATGTTACTATGATCATGGCCAACTGATAGGAAAAGATCTATGTTTATACCAGCACTAAAGAAACGTGATCCAACTGACTGTGGAAATTATCGCACAATCACTCTGATTCTACATGCCAGTAAGATTATATTGAAGATTATTCAGCAGAGACTACAACCATACCTGGAATGAGAACTACCTGAAGTGCAAGCAGGAATCGGGAAAGAGTGAGGAATGAGAGACATCATTGCGGATGTGAGATGGATCTTTGAAAAGACAAAGGAATATCAAAAAGATATCTCTATGTTTTTGTTTTTTTTAACTACAGCAAAGCTTTTAACTGTGTAAAACATGAGAAACTCTGGGCCATATAAAGAAGCATGGATATACCAGTACACCTGATAGTTCTCTTGCACAACTTTTACATTGATTAAGAAGCAACAGTTCAAGCGGAACAAGGGGAAACAGAATGGTTTAAAATCAGCAAAGGTGTACGACAAAGTTGCATACTTTCCACCTACCTGTTTAATTTATATGTAGAGCAAATCAGAGAATCAGGACTGTATGAAGACAACTGAGGTGTGAAGATTGGTGAAAGGCTCATCAACAACTTTCGTTAGGCTGATGATACTACATTATAGTCTGAAAGTGAAGATGATCTGAAACATTTACTTCTCAAGATCAAGGAACATAGTCTTAAAATGGGCCTGCACCTTACTGTAAAGGAGACACAGATCCTGACAAGTGGCAAAATCAGTAAGTTCATCGTTGATGGAGAAGAAATTGAAATATTTGAAGACTTTAACCTACTTGGAGCAACTATCAATAAAGAAACGACAAGCAGTCAAGAAATCCGCTCTTGGCAGAATGGCTATGAAGGACCTAGAGAAGAGTCTCAAGAGCAGAGATGTCTCTCTCCATTCAAAGATTCGACTTATTCAAGCCATGGTATTTTCAATAACATATGGATGCAAAAGTTGGTCAGTGAAAAAGATAGACAGGAATAAAATCGATGCCTTTGAATTATGATGCTGGCGATGAATATTGTGTATAATATGGAGTGCTTGAAGAACAAACCTGTCAGTACTAGGAGACCAAATCTAAGGTTTGCTTAAAAACTCAGATGTCAAGACTTCGACTTTCATACTTTGGACACATCATGCGAAGTGAGAGATCGTTAGAGAAAGACGACATGCTTGGCAAGGTAGAAGGTCAACGCAAGAGAGGAAGGCCAGCAATGAGATAGATCAATACAATAACAGCAGCTATGGGTACCACTTTATCAACAATGAACCGCCTGACTGAAGACTGAACACAATTTAGGACAATTATCCAGAGGAGTGGAGGAGTAGCCTAGTGGTTAGAGCAACTGCCTAGTACCCAGAAGATCAAGGGTTAGATTCCCACTGGTACTCCCTGTGACTTTGGGCAAGTCACTTTACCCTCTATTGCCTCGGAAGAAAAGGCTGGCAATCTACTTCCAGTGATACATTGTCAAGAAAACCCAGAGGTAGCTTGGTCACTATGAGTCAACACTGACTTGATGGCACTAAAAAAAAAAAAAAAATCCAGAGGGTCACCATGAGTCAACACTGACTCAATGACACTTAACAACAACAACAACATTTGACACAAAAACAAATCAAATAAAACAAGAACAATTTAAAAGGGAAATAGCAGGAGATAGTATAAAACCTGGGACATTGCCAGGGCTTGATTATTGGCAGCCTTATAAACAATTCAAATCTGTTTGAACAGAAGAGCCACATTCCCATTGCAGTAAAATTAGATGCACCTGTGATCAATTGTCAGTACTCATATGACTTGAATCAATCAATTAATGTTTAAAATGGCCACATTCACTCCCTGTTCCATTTTCACATTAATAAAGACAAGAGAGCTGACTGAGACCATCAGAAAAGCCACTATCACCAAACATCAAACTTCAAAGGGTTACAAGGTGAAAGGCGGGATATAAATGCAGTTAAATAAATAAATAAATAAATAAATAAACAAGGCCATCTCCAAAGCCTTTGAGATTCCTGTATCTACAGTTCACAATGTTATTAAGAAGTTTTCTGCTCATGGAATTGTCAAGAACTTCCTAGGAGGTGGTGGGAAGAGGAGAATTAATCAAATCCTATTTCCTTGACAAAGCCTACAAAATTACACTCCAGTTCCCCACAAAATCTGTTTCATCCTTTCTTCCCCCTCTTCATTACTAACTCTTCCCTTCATTCTCTGTTACCCTATCATCCTTTTCTAAGATCTCCAAAGAGGAAACCTCTCATCTTCTTTCTTCCTTTAAACTCACTACCTGTTCCTCTATCCTATCCTCACCCATCTTCTTAACATCAACTCCTTCCATCTCTCATATTCTCAATCTATCGCACCCCACTTCAACTGTCCAATCAGCCTTCAAGCATGCTGTGGTCACACCTCTTCTGAAGAAACCTTCACTTAACCCAACTTGTCCATCTAATTATCGACCCATCTCCCTTCTTCCTTTCATTTCCAAACATCTTGAATGTGCAGTTCTCCGCTGTTGCCTTGAATTTCTCTCCTCTCAAGCCCCACTAGATCCACTACAATCTGGATTTCATTCCTTGCATTCTACTGAGATGGCTCTTGCCAAAGTCTCCAGAGACTTGTTCCTGGCTAAATCCAAAGGCCTTTACTCAGTCCTCATCACTGTTCCCTCTAAGCTGTGCACGTGTGCGCGCGCACACACCTCGCCGGGCAAGCGCACATACTTTACAACAGAGCGCACAAAAATTACGGTTCTGATTCTGATAGAAAACACAGACATCTTAAAATGTAAAAGTTGTGATTGTAATTACTAGAAATTTTCCGCTTCATTTAGTAGTCGTCTATTTTCATTTAATTTTATTAAAATCAATGTGGTGTACATACTGTATTCTGACGTGTAGTCAAATTTTAAAGTATATAACTTCGAGTGTCGTTATGTGGCGCACAAAAATGTAACCTTCCTTCAAAAGCTGCACAGCTGATATTTTATGCGCACACAGCCTACAGAAAATTAGAGGGAACATTGGTCCTCATTCTTCTTGACCTTTCTGCTGCTTTTGACACTGTTGACCATCACCTTCTCCTCTAAACCTTGTCCTCACTTGGTTTTAGGGGTTGTGTGGGTTCTCTTCTTATCTCTACAATCACTCTTTCAGAGCTTATTCTGGTGGTTCCTCCTCTACTGCTATCTCACTCTCGGCGTACCCTCTTGGTCTGCCCTCTCCCTTTCTCTCTCTATACCCTGTCCCTTGGTGCTATTATCTCCTCCCATGGTTTTCAGTACCATTTTTATGCTGATAATTCTCAAATCTATCTCTCTACACCTAATATTTCTCTGACACTCCAGGCCCAAATCTCTGCCTGCCTTTTTGACATTGCCATTTGCAATTGAACATAGCCAAAACCAAACTTCTTATTTTTCCTCATAAACCCTCTTCTCCCCTTCCTTCTTTCTCTGTCTCTGTAGATAACACCCTTATACTTCCTGTTTCCTCAGCCTGCAACCTTGGGGTCATCTTTGACTCCTCCCTCTCCTTCTCCACACACATCCAACTGATTGCTAAAACCTGTCATTTCTTTCTCTGTAACATTAACACAATTTACCCCTTCCTTTCTGAACACACTAGTAAAACATTTATCTACTCTTTAGTCACCTCCCATCTCGACTATTGCAGTCTCGTCCTTGCTGGTCTCCCTCTGAGTCATCTCTCTCCCCATCAATCTATCCAGAACTCTGCTACTTGACTAATCTTCCACCAGCCCCGATATACTTATATAGCCCCTCTTCTCCAATCACTTCATTAGCTCCCCTTTTGTTTCTGTATTCAATTCAAACTTCTCTCTGACCTATAAATGTATTCATTCTACTGCTCCTCACTACCTTTCCTCTCTCCTTTCTCTCTACCCCACTCCTCGTGAATTCCACTCTTCTACTGGTTTGCTTCTCTCTATGACCTTTTCTTCCACTCCCAACTCCAGGCTTCAATCCTTTCTCCCTGCCATTCCTTATGCCTGGAACAAACTATCTGAATCTGTACATCAGGCTTCATCTCTGCCCCTTTTCAAATCCATGCTGAAGTCTCACCTCTTTGAGGCTGCTTTTGGATCATGATCCCTTGTTCTCCTTGTATCTCTTTACCTTTCCATATTTGTTCCCTTGTTCTCAGCTATTGTATTGTCTGTCTTAATTAGATTGTAAGCTCTGATAGGCAGGGACAGTCTTCTGCATGTATCTGTACAGCACTGAGTACACCTTGTAGCACTACAGTATATAAATGATTAGTTGTATTAGTAGTAGTAGAATTATCCAAGAAGTCTTCAAAGCTTAGTGCGAACTGTTGGAAAAACACCATGTTCAACATCCATAGAGCTTAAGGCTGACCTGAAGCAATCTGGAGTGGTGGTTTCAACCTGCACCATACGCCATGCACTAATCAAAGAAGGACTTCATGGGCGAAGGCCAAGGAGGACTCTGCTGCTCAAAGGCCGACATAAAAAGGCACGCCAAACCCACCTTGAGAAACCACGATCCTTCTGGGAAAATATTCTGTGGACAGATGAAACCAAACTTGAGATCTTTGGCAATACAGACAAGCGATACATTTACAAGCAAAGAAATGAAGCTTATAAGGAAAAAAACATCCTGGAACTGGAGGCCTGGAACACATTAAAGAAATCATGAAGTCAGAGGACTGCCAAGGTATTTTGGAGTGAAATGTACTATCTAGGGTCAGAAAGCTAGGTCTGGTTCGAAGGACCAGCAGGACAATAACTCAAAACATACATCCAAAAGTACAAAAGAATGGTTAAAAAGGCAAAAATGGACTGTTTTAAACTGGCCAGTAATATATCCTGATATCAGTCCAATAGAGAACATTTGGAAAGAACTGAAATCTGCCATTGGTAAAAGGAATCCTTGAAACATTCATGAGCTGGAACAAATCACATTTGAAGAGTGGGGAAAAGCTACCAGCAGACAGATGTACATAACTCATAGATGGCTACAAGAAACATTTAGAGGTTGTCATCACTGCCAAGGGTTGTGTAACCAAATATTAGTGAAGGGTGACATTAATCCTGTCCAGGTCATTTTTTGTTTCTTTCTTAGAAATTATTGCATCTCAGTTGCACAGACATCTTATTTTTTTATTGTACACCTTTGAACATACTATTAAAATATTATGATGAGTATAGTACAGTTGGAATATTTTCAATTATTTCTCAAGATATTGTACACAACATACCTAAAATGCAAGGATGACAATAATGTGGATCAGAACTATAACAATCTTAGGTAGGTACACGAACCATATGAAATAGGATAATAGTCATATAAACAAACAAACATATCATAGACACATTAAATAAAAGGAAAAAATCATCCCGAGTATCAAACACTGAAACCTCTATAAGCTCACAAATGCTGACAGTTATTTCCTTTGTTAAGATTTTCCCAAAACAAGCCTGCACAAAACAAAAAACTTTCACCTGTTTTCTAAAGTTCAAAAGGTCAGCTGTTAATTCCACATTAATTGACAACTGACTTTATATAGAGAGGCTTGAAACTGGAAATATTCTTCTAATAACTATTCCCACAAATGCCAGGACCACAAAAATCCCCAGTAACCTGCATTGCTCAAGGTTACCATGTTTTGTAATAAGCCCCCCAGCTAGCAAGTTACTGAGGCTGTAGTAGAATGTTTAGTCTCTTCCATGCTATTTCAACTCCGTTATAGCCACAGTTCCTCTGGGTAGATTATCCCAACCTTCTTGGTTGCTTGATACAGTCGTATCACTAATGTTTAGGTCTGTAACTGGCACTCCACACATGTTATCTAATGCCTTCTTGGAAGCACAAAGCAGTCAATCCACTGCTGTAACCGGAGATCTGTACCCGGCGCTCTCCCTCCTCCCCCACTCCTTCCCCTTCCTTGCCTCTCCCGCCAAAAGTTTCACTGACACCACATTTGGAAAAAATGCCAGGTCACAGCTTTATTGCCCAATAACACAACAATTTAACAAGTACAACAACTTAGCCAACTATAACCCCCCCCCTCAGCGGAGCGATACCTCACCCGCCATACTATTAGCAAGGTGACCTCGCTTCCGCCCCTGGCCCGGTCACCACCAGTCCAGTTACTCCCACCCCTACCTGACTTCGCCATATCACTAGCAAAAGTCGGCTTGGGGTTCTCCGGGTCGCGGGCACCCTGCCCACGCCCAAGTAGCCTCCGGCTCCGGACCCCGGAAACCTCAGGGATCCCGCCAAACCAATTTGCCCCCCCCCCCCAGCTGTGACACCCCCTATATCCCCCGACTGACCCTCCAATTAAAGGGTGGGAGGGCGGGACTCCGTTCGCCACCCGCTCTTCAGCCATGTGCTGCTGGCTCGTCCCCGATGCCGCAGCACATGTGCTTCGCTCTTCCCTGATTGGCTCTTGCCGCGCGCTCCTCTGCGGCAGAGCCAATCATTTTAAATCACGCAGCCCGCATTTCCAAGCCTCCGACTCCCCCCCCCACACTGCTTCCTGTTCTAAGGGCAGGGACCCGCGCCGGGCCGCGCCACCGGTTACCGGCAGCCGCCGGGACCCTGCCCGCGGCCTTTACATTAGTGGTGGAAATGCCACAAATCGTCTTTACATCCTTCTGATTCCAGGAATCTTCTGGATTTATTCAATTGCTCTTTATCTGTCCTTCAGAAGAGTATTCCAGATATCTCTCACTTCGTCCATAAAAACATATTCCCTGATTTTGTTTCTGGGTCTGTCTACCATCTCTGAAGTTCATATCACGACCCCCTAGTCATAAAGTTTCCTTTCCATCAGGCAGTATCTCAAAATGCAATATAGATGAGGACATACGTTCCATGGGTGAGGAGCAGATAACACGAGGAAGAATCTAGATAAGCTGAAAGAATGGTCAAGAATTTGGCAGCTGAAATTTAATGCTAAAAAATGCAGGATCATGTATTTGGGCTGCAGAAATCCAAGGAAGGGGTACAATGTAGGGACGAAGTACTTCTGTCCACGAATCAAAAGCGGGACCTGGGCATGATTGTTTCTGAAGATCTTAAAGTGGCTGAACAGATAGAAAAGGTGACAGCGAAAGCCAGAAGGATGCTTGGGTGCATAGGGAGAGGAATGGCCAGCAGAAAAAGAGCTGATAGTGCCTCCGTATAAGTCTCTGGTGTGACCTCATTTGGAGTATTATGTGCAATTCTGGAGACTGCACCTTCAAAAGGATATAAACATGATGACGTTTGTGCAGAGGTTAGCTACTAAAATGGTTAGTGGTCTTTTTTTATAAAGGATATTGGAACAGACTTAAAGATCTTAATATGTATATGTTAGAGGAAAGGCAGTATAGAGGAGATATGTTAAAGATGTTTAAATACCTCCGTGGCATAAATGCACAGGAGGAGAGCCTCTTTCAATTGAAAGCAGGTTCTGCTATGAGGGAACATAGGATGAGGGTGAAAGGGGATAGACTCAGGATTAATATGCTGAAATATTTATTTATGGAAAAAGTGGTAGATGGGTGGAATAGTCTCCTAGCGGAGGTGGTAGAGATGAGGACAGTATCTGAATTCAAAAAAGCATGGGACAAACACAGAGGATCTCTAAAGGTAAAAAGTGGACTGTTATAGTGGTTGATATGGAAGGGCAGACTAGATAGACCATGTGCTCTTTTTCTAACATCATATTTCTATGTTTCTTGAATTCAGATACTGCCCTCACCTCTACTACCTCCACTCGGATATTCAGGAATATTTATTTATGGAAAGAATGGCAGATGCGTGGAACAGTCTCCGAGTGGAGGTAGTAGAGACGAGGGCAGTGCTTTTTTGAATTCAGATACTGTCCTCTTCTCTTTTTCTGCTGTCATGTTTCTATAGCCATTTTACTTCCCCTGCTCAATTTCAGATGTTGACCATGATAGGAGAGCATTTCTGCATATCAGAAAGAGGACAGTGAAACTTATGCATATGAAAGTGAAGCTTATAACCCAGCGCATGATTCTATGTGAGGATGAGTCTAACATCCAGTGGGAATGGGGGGGGGGGGGTTCTGAGCTGTTTTGTTTTTAGGATGCCTCTAAAATTGGCTATTAATTTTCGTCTAGAAGATTTTCTGAATCTGAGTGATGATTTAGATGGCTAGCTCAAGGAATAAGTCATACTGCTGAAAAAATAAATTTTCCTATGAATCACTGCGTTACTGATGTTTTCACATATTAACTTCTGCTGGATAATTCTTTTTCCCCTTAATTTTTAATAATTTCTGTCAAAGTGGGGAATGAAAGGCAAAGTGAGGTTAGCCATATTGATGACATACTTGGCAAACAAACTGAAAGCTTTAGTACTGTATATATATGCATGTCTTATCATTTCAGTCCACTGAATTTTTAAAAGATCAATTTTTGCCTAGAAACGATGTTGTTCTTGCATGCTGATGTATTTCATCATTTATTTTCTGGAATCATTGAATAAGGAGGGTAATGTCTATAACAGGGCACCTAGGAAGGGAAGACACATAGGAGCATATGTTGCTCCTACTTTATAGAGACAATAGATGTGCCTTTATAAAACAGCCCATCCCAGAAAGCTGCTGTATAATGTTACACTGACTCTAAGGCTGGAGTATCTTGGTGCATATATTTTATGCGCGGGTAAATATTGCCACTTGGCCATATATTCTATAAGATACATGCTAATTCCACTCCCTTGCTCCACACATTTTCTGCCCCAGGAGCATCTACACGTGTATCACACACAAGCAGGTACCTACTTTTAAGCATCTGTATGCTAAGCGATTTTCTAACGCCTGCCTGAGCTTGTAAAACACAGTCCATTATAGAAATAATCCCCGGTAGTGCATTAAAACAAGCCAGATGTACTAATAAGTATTTTTAATGAAATTTAGCAGTCTTATGCATATTTTTATTTTGATCATTTCTGTTTGTTCTAGAAGGACATGCAGTTTGTTAGTAATTGTTTTTTGTATCTTGACCATGAAGAACCTTGTTCTCTTCTGAAGCTGTTTGCAAACTGTAGTTTCTGTGCAGTAACAGTGAAAAGGCATTCATTTGTCTATGGCAGTGGTTACCAACCTGTGGTCTGCAGACCCCTGAGGGAACGTGAGACCATTACAGGGGGTCCACAGGACACAGAAAAGATCAAAAGGAGCTAGAGGATAGTTGGGTAAGAAAGAGATTGTAAGGGGCTGGCTAGGGTGAGAGAGGGAGGTTGGTAAGTAAAAAGAAGGGCAAGGGCAGCGTCCCGGAGCCCGCAAATAACCGGGGGCGAGCCGCGGCGCGGACCTAGCGATTTGACCGCTAGAAGGCGGTTGGAGGGTGGAAGTTGAGGTGGGGGGGGGAAGAAGCGCGGTTGCATCGGGTTGTAAGGCGCATTTTTTGAAGGGATTGGTTCAGCCTCGGGCATGCGCGAGGCTCGAACCAATCCCGGAGCGAGTCAGGCCATGTGCAGCAACAGCGAGGACGCCGCTGAGCACATGGCGTGAAGGAGGGAGACCGGCCGGTGTGGGATCGCGGCGGAGCAATTACCGTGAAGTCCTGTATTTCCGGACGTTAGTGCGGCAGTCTCGGGGGACGGATCATCTCCAGACGAGCTCTTCGTGCGGGTGATTGGTACAGGAAGCAAAGGCTTGTGGAGAGCAATCGGAGCGTGGTGGTCAGTGTGCCTAACGGGACCGCAGCAGGCGAGTAAATTTCGGAGCTTTTGTTTAAAAAAAAAAAAATATTATCGTTATCGCATTCAAAGGGCTGGTGTGGGAGCTACGTTGATGTGCTGCTTTGCTTCCTTTATATTGGATAGGGTACAATTGGGGATAGTGCTGTGCCGGCTCTGTCATTAAAAAGAGCTGCAGGTCTTTTGGGGTTTGTGGTGTTGATAGTTTGCCAGTTTACTTTTGTTGTGTGGCTTGGGGGGGTAGTCTGAGTGTGCTGAGGAGTTGCTATGGCTCGGGGAACGGGAGGAAAAATGGGGGCCAAAGGGGGACGTGCGCAAGCAGGTGAGAGTGCTATAAGGGCGCAGGCAGGCAGGGGCGCAGAGAAGGGGAGGGGGGGAGGGCCAGGGGGCCAGCGAGGAGCCGGTTAGGTGGCAGGGTGGCAGGGATCCAGGGGTCTTCTACCGGGGGGCCTTCTGCCAATGGGTCACGGGCTGGGCAGCGGCGCAGGCCAGGTGGGTGTGTGGCCTCCACGTGCAGAGGGCGGGGTGAGATCAGGAGTCCTATGGGGTGTCAGACTGCTGAAGTGGGCACGGAAGGGCGAGGAGCGGTGCAGGGGTTCAGCATTCCTCCGGTGGGTTTGGGTTTTGGTACTCGAGGGGGAGGGGGAGGGAGTAGTGTGAGTAGTGAAGCGTCCTGGTTGGGGATGCACGGTGCAGAGGCGTGAAGTGGGGTTGGTAGTACGGCTAGCTGGGGAGCTAGTGATCATCTGGCCTGGGACCAATGGCAGAGGGGGGCTCAAGGCACATCCGGGGCTACCTGGGTTGGGGCTTGGCAGCTGGCGTGGTCAGGTTTTTCTCCCCCTCCGTTTTTGCCTTTTGTTTCTTCACAGATACCATCGATGGTGGCGCCTGGATCCATGTTTGGTGGGACACCGCAAGGCTGGCTGCCGTCTGGTAACAGGCAACCGTTGGACTCCCATGGAAGTGCTGCGCCGGACGCAGGTGATCTGCAGGCATCGGATGGAGCGCAGCTTACCAATGATAGGACGGTTGGCACAACTGTGGATGGTGAGTTAACTGGGGACCACCAAGGAGGAGCGGTGGGGGGGGGGGAGGGAGCTCGAGAGGGACAGTCAGAGAAGGCAAGCAGGAAAAAGAAACATGCGTCGCGATGGCGTCGGCGTTCTGGGTCCTCCACTTCTTCGTCCTCAACTTCGTCATCTAGTGCGTCAAGTAGGGGCGGTAGCTGTGTAGCAGCAAGGGGTACAGTTGCGGCGGGCAGCACTGCGGTGGCAGGTTTGGCCTCAGTGACACCGTTATCCGAACTGTGGGAGGGGGTTCCTAAAAAACTGCGGAGAAAAATTAAGAAAAGGCGTTATATTGACATCTTCCGTTTATTAGATGGGAGGAAGAGGTCAGGTGAGAGTAAGAAAAAACGCAAGGAGGACGAGAAGGCTGGGCGTGTGCGTAAGGTGACTAGGTCGGTGGTTAATTGGGTCAGGGCTTTTCTGCGCTTGGCTAGCGTATGGGGTCAGACATACCCGGAGCAGTATGGGATGTTATTGTCCTATGCCGACTCCATCTTGGAAGCCTCGCAGTCCCACGAGGGATGGTCGTGGCTCAATTACGATGAGAGGTTCAGAGATAAAATGGAGGAGAACCGGTATTTAACTTGGGGTACACAAGATTTTATTTATTTATTTATTTAGTATACATTTGTATACCGCTACTTCCAGCGATCAGCAGCGGTTTTTGATTACAGATTGGAAATTGTCAAATCATGACAGGAAATTTTTGAGGTATAAACACATTGATTAGACAGGAAAGCACAGCACACAGAGAACTATTTTACAGGGAACATGGGCTATGGAGGGTTAAGTGGCTTGCCCAAGACCACAAGGAGCACCTGTGGGACTAGAAACCCCAGTCCTTCCGGCCCAAGGTTGCTGTCCTCTAGTGGGATTTGAACCCCCGACCTTCCGGCCTGAAGTACCTTGACCCAACCACTAGGCTACTCCTCCACTATCAACTTGATATCAACTTGATCAACTAGATATCAACTTGTGGCTCACGCAGATGTCGGCAAGATCTAATACGGGGATTGGCTCAAAATTTGGAGGTGGGATTAATGCTACAGGGAGCCGGTCCTTTCGAGTTGGTGGGGTTGGGTTGCCAAGTAAGTCTGGGGCAAGCGCAGGGAGTGACGTATGCTGGAGGTTCAATAAGTCCTCATGTCCATTCCCGGACTGTAAGTTCCGGCACGCCTGTTCTGCTTGTGGGGGAGGGCACTCAGCGGCAAAGTGTACAAAAAAAGGCGGAGGCGGTGCGGCGCCCTCGGTCTCTAAGTGAAGATGCTACCTGGGCCAGAGCGCCATCGCCCATCAAGTTGGGGTTACTGCGGGAGTGGCTTAGTTTTTACCCAAAAAAAGGGGATAGGGAATTTTTGGGGTCTGGGTTTGCTTTGGGGTTTGTTATTCCGGTGCAGGGTGGGGTAGGGGCCCAGGCGGCAAAGAATTCACCAGCAGTAGTGAGGATGGAAGCGATCGTGCGCCAGAAGTTGGCGGTGGAGTTGACCCTGGGGCGGATGGCGGGTCCGTTTTCGGACCCCCCTTTCAAGAATTTGGTGGTTTCTCCTTTGGGAATTATCCCTAAGAAGGAGCCAGGGAAATTTAGGCTTATTCACAATTTATCTTTCCCGGCGGGTTCCTCTGTTAATGACCGCATTCCGAGGGAGTGCTGTACGGTACGTTATGCCTCGTTTGACAAGGCAGTTCGGTTGGTGAGAGCAGCAGGGAAGGGGGCGATGTTGGCAAAGGTGGACATAGAATCGGCCTTTAGGTTGTTGCCTGTTCATCCGGCCTCTTTTCATTTGCTGGGTTTCAAATTTGCAGGGGAATTTTATTTTGACAAATGCATGCCAATGGGTTGTCCAGTGTCGTGCGCATGTTTTGAAAAATTTAGTACCTTCCTGCAGTGGATGGTCACGAGACAGGCGGGGTATAATAGTGTTGTGCACTACCTCGATGATTTTTTGTTTGTGGGGCCTGCGTAGACATCACAATGCCGGGAATTGTTGGCAGCTTTTATGCATGTCGCGAAGGAATTGGGGGTCCCCTTGGCAAAAGAGAAGACAGAGGGACCGTCGACCAAGCTCACATTCTTGGGCATAGAATTGGACTCGGTGGAGATGGTGGCTCGTTTGCCGGCAGCTAAAGTGGTGAGGTTAAGAGTCTTGGTGGCAAATGCTCTGGCAGCTGAGAAGTTCACGTTGAGGGAATTCCAATCCTTGATAGGTTCCTTAAATTTTGCATCTCGAGTGATACCAATGGGGCGTATATTCAGCAGGCGTTTGGCGGCGGCTACGTCCGGTGTCCGCAAGCCTCATCACAGAATTCGAATTTCCAGGAGCATTCGGGAGGATTTGCAGGTGTGGGAACTTTTCCTGAGAGAGTTCAATGGGTCGCCTGTGCTAATGGAGAGGGAGTGTTCTAGTGAGGACCTACAGCTGTTTACGGACGCAGAGGGGGGAGTGGGATTAGGCATTTACTTTGGGGGGGCATGGTGCGCAGCGCAGTGGCCAGCGTCGTGGCACGAGCAGGGGCTTCTCGGGAATATCACGTTCTTGGAGCTGTTTCCTATTTGGGTGACGATGGAGCTATGGCCCGACAGGTTGCGTAACAAGCGTGTGGTCTGGTGGTGTGACAATGAAGCTGTGGTGAGTGTTGTTAACCATTACACGCCGCGGTGTAGCCGGGTAGCAGATTTGATGAGAAAGGTGGTCTTATCCTGTTTGCGGTTGAACGTGGGGTTGAAAGCGCGGCACATACCAGGCCTGCATAATGGCATCGCGGATGCTCTTTCCCGTTTGCAGTTGGATCGGTTCCGGCAACTGGCGCCAGGGGCAGAAGAGTTGGGACTGACGGTCCCTTGGAGATTATGGAACGATGGCCTGCTGCGATGAGAGAGTTGTTGAAGAGCTCTGTGGCGAAGACGACATGGGAGACCTACTGTCGGGGTTGTGATAGTGTGGTGGAGTTCTTGTGTGTCAATGGCTGGAGGGGAGGGGGGGCATCTGATCAATTGTTAGCTGAATACATCCTGGAAGCCAAAAAGAGGGGATTGTCTAGGGCAGTGGTGAGGGGGCAATTGGCGGGCTTTGCCTTTTTTGCAAAGGCAGTGGGTTGGGGCCCATCGGGCGGGGGGTTTTTGGTAAGGAAATTAATACAAGTGTGGGGGCGTGCGAATCCTCCTCTGGCTGATCAGCGGCGTCAGTTGACGCATGACCTAAGAGGGCTTTGTGAAGTATTGCCGGAGGTTGCACGGTCTGCTTATGAGGCTGTCCTCTTTAAAGCGATCTTCTGTGTGGCCTTTTTTGGGGCATTTAGGGTGGGGGAATTAGTGGCGGATTCTAAAACGTCGGGTGTGGGGCATAGTCTGCAGAGTCAACATGTGCGGGTAGTAGGGGAACAACTAAAGGTCCTCTTGCGCAGATCCAAGACGGATCAGCAAGGCAAAGGCATGTGGGTAGTTCTGCAGGCGATCGGTGGACCCACATGCCCGGTGATGACCATGAAGGAGTATTTGGAGTGCCGCCCTACGGTTGGGGGAGGACTATTTCTGCATAGGGATGCGGTTTTGGTCACGCATTACCAGGTAACTGCAGTTTTGAGGTTGGGGCTACAGCGCTTGGGCGAGGACCCTACGCAATATGCAGCGCATTCATTTTGCATAGGGGCGGCTTCCAGTGCGGCGGGCGCTGGTCTCTCAGGATGGCAAATATCCAGGATTGGCCGTTGGAGGTCAAGGGCGTTTCAAGGCTATGTCCGGATGTGAAAAAAAAAAAAACACAGAAAAAATGGATACATCTTACATTGAAATGCACATTCATGACACAGCTGTTTGTTAACTACTATTTTCTGTTTCAGGTGGGGCAAGAAGTTTGAAGGGCTCGTGGATGCTGGGGCATTCATTTGTGTTTTGGGCTGGTCGACGAGCTGCGATACGGCCTATCGGTTTGAACCTGGGGCTGGAGCCTGAAGTGGTGTCGGTGTTATGGCTGGGCGAGCGGGGGCTGCGATGGACGCAGCTGATGCCTTTGCTGCGCCACCACGCGCGCTTGAGGACTCCTCCAGGGATTATTCTGCTGCACCTAGGTGGCAATGATCTCACATCATGGACATGTAAACAACTTATTAATGCTGCTAAAAAAGATGTGAATACGATATTGAAAATGTTTCCTAATGTGGTGCTGATTTGGTCGGATGTCATCCCGAGGCCAGCGTGCTGGAGTCAGCGGCGGTGGTCTAGGGGGCTGACGAAGATCAATCGGCAGATCGGAAGATGGATGTGTGACAAAGGGGGTTATCAGGTGCAGCATGAGTGGGTGGACGTTGCTTGTGGGGGTTTGTATCGCAGTGATGGGGTGCATCTATCTCCGGTAGGGATCGACCTACTCCTGAACGACTGGCAGGAGGTATTGGAGAAGGTGCTGAAGGATTGCAGGAGCAGGTCGCAGCTTGGGCTCCGGTAAATCAAAAAAAAAAAAAAAAGGGGGGGGGGTGTGGGGGCGGCAAAGGCACAATGAGTGCCTGTGCCGGTGGCGGGATTCCGGAGGTTTCCGGGGTCCGGAGCCATAGATACTTGGGGGCGGGGCAGGGTGCCCGCGGCCCGGAGAACCCCTAGGAGACTTTTGCTAGTGACATGGCGAGGTCGGGCAGGGGTGGAATAAATTGACCGGTGGGTTGACTGGCACAAGGGCGGTAGTGTTGTCACCTTGCTACTGATGCGGCGGGTGAGGTAATGCTCCGCTAGGGGGATTGGGCGTTGGGGTGTTTTACAAGTTTAAATTGTTAAGATGTTATGGAGCAATAAAGCTGCGACCTGTTGTTATACCAAGTCATGTGTGTTGTGAAATTTTTGTTGATGGTGGAAATAATCTTGGGTACGAGGCAGGGGAAGCGCTCGGTGCAGCTCCCCGGTTAAAAAGAAGGGCAAGGGCAGCGTCCCGGAGCCCGCAAATAACCGGGGGCGAGCCGCGGCGCGGACCTAGCGATTTGACCGCTAGAAGGCGGTTGGAGGGGGAAGTTGAGGTGGGGGGGGGGGAAGAAGCGCGGTTGCGTTGGGTTGTAAGGCGCATTTTTTGAAGGGATTGGTTCAGCCTCGGGCATGTGCGAGGCTCGAAACAATCCCAGAGCGAGTCAGGCCATGTGCAGCAGCAGCGAGGACGCCGCTGAGCGCATGGCATGAAGGAGGGAGACCGGCCGGTGTCCCGCCCTCCCGCCCTAATTTTAAGGATGATGGGTGGGGGGTCTTGGGGGTGTTGCAGCTGGAGGGGGGGGGGAGTTAGCTGGCGGGATCCCGGAGGTTTCCGGGGTCCGGAGCCATAGATACTTGGGGGCGGGGCAGGGTGCCCGCGGCCCGGAGAACCCCTAGCAGACTTTTGCTAGTGACATGGCGAGGTCGGGCAGGGGTGGAATAAATGGGACCGGTGGGTTGACCGGCACAAGGGCGGTAGCGTTGTCACCTTGCTACTGATACGGCGGGTGAGGTAACGCTCCGCTAGGGGGATTGGGCGTTGGGGTGTTTTACAAGTTTAAATTGTGAAGATGTTATGGAGCAATAAAGCTGCGACCTGTTGTTATACCAAGTCATGTGTGTTGTGAAATTTTTGTTGATGGTGGAAAAAATCTTGGGTACGAGGCAGGGGAAGCGCTCGGTGCAGCTCCCCGGTTATTGAGTTTGGGGTAGAGAGAGAGAGAGATTGAGACTGTAAGGACTAGTTTGGAGGGGTGGTGTGACTGAGACAGGTGGAGACTTGAAGGGGGAAATGAGATAAGAGGGCTACTGGGGACAGGCTTAGTGCTGAAGGGAGGGGACCCGGAAAGAATGGTGGAAATGAGCATGGGGTCCCTGAAGTTTTTGAAGCTTTATAAAGGATCTGCACAACCATAAAGGTTTGGAGACTCTGGTCTGTGGCTTAAACAGAATGCATAATGGCTTTGTTCTCATAATTAATATATAAGAAGGGATTTCACTTGGGGTTTTGACAGTGATGAATTAATGGGTAAATTTTAATGTAAAAAAAAAAAAGTAAACATGCCGATGCAAAAAGCAATGTTTGTTGGAAAAACACTAGGAAAATACCACTTTCTCTAGCAATCTCTCACCCCTCCCCTGGCTTGTCTTGTATCCTTCATTCAGTTTTTTTGCCTTTTCTGTGCTGACAATTCCTAAGTGACACCAATGTACATGTTTGATTCCACTGTGACCGGAAAAGATCCCCAGCAATACTATCTCTTGTGCAAAGACACTGACAAACACTGATGTGTGATATCCTCAGAGAACCCCAGATTAACATGAAAAGAAACACTTACATTAATGATCTATAAACAACTAAGAAATGAAGCCCTAATTATAACTCAGAATACCGTTGGCTAGCTTGCAAAATGAACTTTGCAAGAACTTTTGTAACAGGATGCTTAGGCTAAGCGGAAGAGATTTTATTACATGAAAGAAATTGCAGGTAATAACTGGTAAAGTAACTTTTAGGAGACTATATTTCAATCACATTATCAAGTTTCCTGATAATAGCATATTCTGCTGCTGCTGCTACTACTATTATTGATGAACCTTTATATAGCGCTACAAGGTGTATGCAGCGCTGTACAGATATATATAAAAGACGGTCATTTAATTAATATTCATTTAATTAATAAATACTTTCTGGGAGGTGCACTTCAGATATGAACAGTGAAGTCTTGGAGGGGACATTTCACAACACTGTTGCCAAATGTATGAGTGTCTATCGCCACTAGCCAGAAATTTCCTGACCTGCCTTTGTTCCTCCCCTATTATAGCTCACAAATATACAGATAATATCTGGACATTTAGCAGTTTACATGGTTTGATATTATCTGTATATTTTTTGAAAATACACCCATAGCCTAATTATGCTTTCACCAGTGAATGCACAATTGCCTTGGAATATTGATCCGATAGAATATAATTACTTTACTACTTAAGGCAAAGGCATGGAGTGGCAGTTACAACCCAAAGTAAAACCATCTTGCTGGGATTATTGTGTGGGCTGTGCTCGTCTTTATCTGCCATCATTTACTATGTTACTAACTAACATTCCAAGACTAACCAGTACAACTCTCCTAATAATGGTGCAGAGTAGGAGTAGGATGCTTTCGCTTTCACTATCACCTGTATGCCAATGACATTTTAATCTACACACCATTCTCCACCAGCAACCCCGACTACTCCATAATCGGCCAATGCCTGGAAGCTGTCATCCATTGGCTCAAGGACCACAATATGCAAATTAACCCCAATAAAACTGAAGTCCTTCATATAACCAAACACCCCACTTTCTCCCCTCCACCCACAGTCAACTTGGCCATATTAATGCTGCAAGTGAAAGAACAAGTGAAATACCTTGGCATTATTCTGGACCACACATATGAGCTTCCACCCCCACATCAAACAAGTTACTAAAGCTGCATACTTCCGGATTAGGACAATCCGACATCTCTGACCCCTATTGCACCACAATGACTTCAGAAATGTCTGCCAGACCAATATCACCCCCATTCTAGACTATGCAAACATTATATACCAGAGGCTCCCCAAATCTACATACTCCCCTTGCAGCTCATGCAAAATACAGCAGCCAGAATAATTACAGGCACCAGTTCACGAGAACACATCACCCCCATACTGAATCAAGTACACTGGTTTCCTATCCACATGAGGGTTAAATACAAAGTCACCCTGACTATCTTTAAGACCATCCACAGCCTCTACGCAGAGATCCTTTGTCCTCTACTTCAACAACCCAACTTTAACTCAATAAGAGAGCAAGAACAGCCAACCGCAACCTTCTCTCAGTTCCAATCTCATTCACGCGCTCCAGCATCTCCACTTCCAGCAGAGCCTTCTCCTTCTATGCACCCACCATCTGGAACTCCTTCATCCCAGAGATACGATCACTCACAGATCTTGGAGAATTTCATCGCAAGCTAAAAACACTCCTCTTCCTGGAAGATTTTGGATCTGGAACTTAGTCATTCAGTCATTCTAAACATCCCCCCTGCCCCTACAACCTTTCCCCTGCCTCATCAGCAGTTCTCCCATTAGTCTGAACATTGTATCAGAGGTGGTCAGCTCATTCCCCTAATAATCCCGTTCACCGGTTATCAAATAATTCACTATGCATACTTTTATTTCCATTAGTTGAAGTTTATATTCACATTTACCTTTGTTAATGTTATTTTGGTTCACATTGTTACCTGTGTTCTATGCAAAATTGCTTATTTTAATTGTTCCCTGTACACCGCTGCAACTTGTAGATACAGCAGTATAAAAAAGTTGGTAAATAAATAAAAAAATTCTGAAGTCACATCAGTGAAAGCAACACAAATTCCCTCCACTGCCAGATTCTGTGTGAAGTGAAAAAAAAATAGTCTTCAAATGGACAATCAGAAACTTCCCAAAACATATCTGGACCAAGACCAAGAACTAAAACTGCACAAACCTTACCAATGAAAGGTCAGTACTATAAATATTCTAGAGCACCACTATACCTCCATTTGGGAAAAGAAAACAAATGAGACTACTACAGATTCCTACAGAGAACCTACATGATAACAGAATCCTTCATCTCGGTTAGGGAAAAAAATACAGACCGGTAAAGTCACATCACACCAATTCTAAAAGAACTACGTTAGCTACTTCTCCACAGCATTCAAAATAATTCATCATTTATCCTCTCAATATTTACAATCCATCATAGCAAAGACCCCAGAAAATCGCCAAAGAAGAAGTAACTCCTCAAACCTTTTAGTCCTACCCCAAGCACTGACTAAGAGTAATCAAGCTACACTCGTGCGTTCTCCTCGTACATGCCCCTCGCCTCTGGAACGCCCTAACAAACTACATCAGAGACACTCATGACCTCGCACCATTCAGGAAGTAGCTGAAGACCCACCTGTTCGCAGAACACTTTGATGAGATTACATGACCCACCACTCACCTTCTCGACATCCTCAACCCTCCTAATCTCCCCCATCCCTTCTCAACCCCCCCCCCTTCCTGCCCCTCAGCTCAGGCTGAAACTATGTCTGCTACAAGCTTTCTTGCTATAATGTATATAGTTTAAAACAGTGCTGTGTTATCTCTAGTTTTCACTCTTGTTATTTTGTTTATTTGTTCTATGTAAGTTATAATACCTACTCCATGTAAAATTGTTCCATGTAATGTTGAAGTTCAGTTCTTTGTAAATCGCATTGATCCTTGGAAACGCGGTATATAAGAATAAATAAGTAAATAAATAAATGCATTAGGGAATAAGAAATGACAGATTAAAAACAAATATTCAGAGAAAATTAATAAATGGACCCCCCCCCCAAATGACTCTGTGAGCACTGAAACACTGAAAAAAGAGTAACATAGGCACTTGCACTTTCACCTCCAATAAACACTGTATACACACTACAGTATGGGGCAACTAAGTGGCCGCAGCTTAATTCAAAATTTCCGATACTTAAATTCTGTAACCATACACCAACATGTTCAGGTCGACCTTAGAGCTCAGACACTTCATTTGTTTGGCATCAAACCCCATTTTCCCTCCCCACCCAGCTACAGCTGCTCTCGGCCACCTGACTAGTCAGTGTAGGTCTAGCCTGGATGAGGTCCCACTGAACCCTGAAGCATTCCAATGCTTTTTTTCTGCTCCCCCCCCCAATGACACACAGCTGTGCCCCTGAAGCTGATGGTGGTGTCGCACACAAGTCTTCATCGTTTCCTTCTCTTCCCTGCCCAACACGCCCCACTCTGACTCGGTAGCAACTGACTTCTTCAGCTCTTGTAAGCTGTGACTGCACTCCTACCCCCGCCTAATCCTAAGGGTGAATGTGATGGAGACATCGTTCCTGTTCCCACCTACTCATCCTCCGATTCCCGAATGACTGTCAAAACCCCAATTCTACCTCTTCCTCCCTCTCTTCTCGCTACCTCCACCCCTTATTGGCCTATCCATGCCAAGCCTCACCTCTTCCATAACATCAGTTCCTTACTTGCCTGAACTATCCATCCTCCCCCTTACACCTCCCCCCCTTACACCTCCGGGCACTTGGCCATGTTATAATGCCCTCCCTAGTCCTCAGGTGGCAGGAAGGGGCACTACAAACAGAAATATAAGAAATGTGCATTTTCAAAGCTGACATGTTTCATTCTCTAAAAACTGGAATTCATTCTTACCTTTGTTGTCTGATCATTTTATTTTCCAATTGAGTTGGTCCTTTACCACATTCTCTTGTTGGTTTTCTTCTAAGATCTTTTCCAGAATCTGTTTCTGCACTTTCCGTGTCGTATTCCTTTCCTTCCCTACTTACGCTCTAATGTTGATCCTTCTATTGCATCATTTTTCTCATGTCTTTTTGCTGAATTACCGATAAATGTCATTCCTCGTCCTCCTCCTCCTCCCCCCTTTAGTCTTTAGTCTTCTGCTCTTTACCTTTCCTCCACTTACCCAGCTTTTCATTTTCTATAATTTCCCTTACCAATCTGCTCCATGCTTTGAAGATGTGAATAAACATGTCACTGTACACAGTATCTGGATCTTCAGAAAGCATTTGACGAAGGATTAGGCACAATTCAAAGCAGGTGAGGAAATTAAAAAAGCCATGGGGTAGGAGGCTAAAACTGGTTAAAAGAGAGAAAACAGAGAGAAGGATTAAATGGCCAGTTTTCTCCATGGAAGAAGGTAAGTAGTAGAGTATATTAGGGATCTGTGCTAGGACTGGTGCTTGGTAACATATTTATAAATGGATCTGGAAATGGGAACAATGAGCAAAGTCTTTACATTTGCAGATGATACCAAATTATTCAAATTTGTTAAATTGTTTGTGGATTGCAAGAAATTGCAGGATGACCTTGTGAGAATTGCTTGAGGGGCTAAGGAGAGTATTTCAGAAGCCTTAGGTGCTGTTTAAATATATAAAAAGAGGAGTTCTACATGTGTAAGTAGTGATTTTAGAAAATCCCGCTACTTACATGCATATAGCAACATGCAGAGATTTAAAGGGAGCATGTTCTGGGTAGAATTTTAAGGTATACTTATATTGCCAATTTTATTGTACGATAGTGCACATATGCAACAGCAGTTTAACCATTTCTTTTTACACTGGCTTTGAATTGTGCATAATCCTCATCAAAGTTCTCATTTGGGCCTAAGGCGTGTAGGAGGAGGAGGAGGAAATGTGTTGATCTCTCTGGTGTTCCGAACCACCTCTACGTGCAAACATTTGCATGATGTGAGACCATTCTTTTTTTTTTTTATGTGTTTTTTTTTGTGAAATCAGTGCTCACACTGTACATGCTGATAAAGCAGAGATGCATTTGCCTGCATCCTTATCCATACTTTACAGAAGGCTCTATGTTCAGCAGAACCTTTAGTAGAATGCTAGGAGAATTGTGAACGTCCCATCCTGGATGTCCCATTTCCTACTAGAGGCCTTATGCAAAAGAGAGCTTATAAGTTGGAAAATCACATTTTATATTTGTATATAGCACTATTTATACACATAAACCCATAGTGATGTGGGGTTTTTAAAAAATATTTTCTTTTACAAAATGGAATTTTCCATTGTGTGTAGTGCCATACATGCATGTTTCTTTGGCAGTACTCAATACTCACCGTGCCGTTTAAAGAAATACTAGTGTAGTTTAACATGGGCATGCTTGGATGTACGCTTCCCTGTCTAGATGATCTATGCAAAATTATCCTCAAAATCAATGAGCATTGCTTTCACTTACGACTCCTTCATTAATACATGTGGTTCATGGGTCCGTTTTAGCAGGCAATGAAAAAGGTGCCGGTTCTCAGTACCAATGATTACCTTCTCAAAAAAGCCTTGTCTCCACTGTTAATTAGACATTGTCTTCATAGTTAATGAAATAAAAATATTTAGGGTAGCTTGTTGTTAATTCTACGTTCCCCTGCACTCTAAATCAGAAATTTTTGAATGGTACTTATTGCCCACAGTAGGATTTACCTGTTGAAGGGCAGAATTTAACCTTCTGACTGGCTCCTTTAGCTTTTTTTTCTAATGCATGAACCCCTAACAAGCAGGAGTTACACATTTGGTAGAATCATATTGGAATGGGGTTGCCTGCAAGCTACCCATCTAGACTCAGCAACAATTATTTTTATAGCCATATAGATGTTGGCGACTGCTGTTATGGTTGTTAAGTGCCATCGCGTCGGTATCAACTCATGGTGACCCTCTGGATTGTTGTCCTAAACTGTGTTTGATCTTCAGTCAGACAGCTCATTGTTAGAGTGGCATCATAGCTGCTGCTGTTGTATTGATCTATCTCATTGATGGCCTTCCTCTTTTGTGTTGACCTTCAACCTTGCCAAGCATGATGTCTTTCTCTGATGATCTCTCTCTATGCTTGATCTGTCTAAAGTATGAAAGTCAAAGTCTTGTCATCTGAGCTTCTAAAGAAAGCTTTGATTTGAACGCCTCTAGTACTGACTGGGTTTGTTCTTTGGTTAGTCCATGGTATTCTTCGCTAGCACTATAATTTAAAGGCAGCAATTTTTTTCCTGTCTATCTTTTTCACTGTCCAACTTTCACATCCATAAAATGTTATTGAAAATACCATGGCTTGGACAAGTCAAATATTTGTTTGGAGAGAGACATCTCTGCTTTTGAGAATCTTGTCTAGACTACAGATGGTTTATCAACAGTGCACCAAAATAGCAGAAAAAAAATCATTTTTTTTAAATTCAAGATGTACAAATTAAGCTGTAATTTTGTTTGCAGGGCACATTTATATCTTTACAATTGAGAAATTAACAAAAGATTGATGGAAAAAGTCATTATTCCATTTTCTCCTAACTATCCACCTCCAAATTATCTTGTGGCCCTCTTTTATGTGCCAAAAATACCTTCAAAGATGGGGGCAGAATGAAATATCTGCTGCATTGGACTAGCCGAGGATTCCAACCTTTGCAGTACAATAGAGCATATTTAACTGATTGGCAAACTCAATTGAAAGATACTTGTATGTTATTATCCAGCTCTAACCACCAATCCTGCAGGCAAAAAGTGTTTTCAGCTAGACTCTGGTGTTCCTCAGGGGTCTTCACTATTTAATGTATACATGGTTGCACTCCATCATAGGATGCATAAGTTGAGTATTCTTTAAAGAATGTTATGCAGGTGATATTTTGTTCTACTGTCCTTTTGAAGTTAGGTACCATGTACAATCTCTGAAGTTGATTTCAGATATTGAAGTAATCTAAAGTGGTGTACCAATAACGGTTTTGTCTGTTGATTTTTATAAAAACCTTGGCCCTGTTTATTTGCTGTGATTTGAATTATAAGCCTCCCAGAGAAAATTAATTTGGCTAGACATAATCTTCTGCTAAAAAGATGACGTACTATACCTGCATGAAAGCGTGTAACGCTTATTTTAAGACTTGTGCGGTGTGGAAACTCCAGTATATACTTGAACCAGATTGTTTTCACAGTGTTGTACAGAGCTTAGCGTTATCTGGGATTGACTATTGTAATGTGATATATACTGGCTATCTAATATTGTTCTTAGTGCACTGCGGATGGCTCAAAACTCTGTGGTGAAACTGATAACTGGATTACACTTGCAGTATATAATGATATTTTCCCAGTACTGGCAGATCTGCATTGGCTCGTAATTATATTTTGTATTCAGTTTAAATTACTTTCTCTGCTTTTTAGAATGCTGCATCAGTAGGTACTACAGATATTTACAGTTCCCACTGCAGTCCTATATTTCTGGGAGAAATCTGTGCTCAAATAAGCAAAGTTTGTTAAGAATACCATCACTTCTTGTGTTGAAACAAGGGACTATAAACTGGGTTTTCTCAATTGCTGGCACAAAATATTGGAATTCCTTACCTCTTTCTTTTTGTCAAGAATCTGAATATCACATATTCGGAAGAAGTTGAAATCTGTATTTGTAAATGCTGTTTTTAATTGATTATGTTTTATTTTGTTATTGTTTGTACGTTCTTTATCTTTATTGCGTCACTTTACATACCGAACCTTTATAACTAGGGCGGTTTACAGCAAAATATAAATAGAGAAAGTGAAAGGAACTACAAAAACTGATAGGAAAGGAGAAAGTGAGTCATACAACAAAGAAGAGGTTAAAGGGAGGGAGGAGAGAATAGGTGAGAGAGGAGGGAGAGTCATGGAGCAGAGGGAGGGAGGTGAAAGGCGTCTTGAAAGAGGTGTGTTTTGAGGAGGGCCTTAAATTTGAGGAAGGAGGATCCTAAACGGAGGTCGTTTGGGAGGGAGTTCCATAGGGAGGGACCTAGGAAGAAAAAAGCAGAGTGGCAGAGTGTATGTACTATTGTGAGCCACCTAGAAATTGTTAGGATAGGCGGGCTATAAGTAATAAAAATGAAATGAAATAAAATATTCAAAGTAATAAACCTGTCAAAAGGAATTCAGAAAGCACACAATAGAAGAGGGAAGCTGTCATCTATTCTAAACTAATAAAAAATGACCAAAATTAAGACCAGTATTTGTAACTCGCCTTGACCTACTACTGGAAAGGTGTGAGATAAATACTACTACTAATAAATAAATATTGAAAGTATTAATCCTTAATTTTCTGGTCAGTAAAGTATAGATGGACTCAAATATATTATCTGTATGGACGTACTGTGGTCATTGAATGCTGTTGCCTATTCCTGTCACTAATCATTTCTATAATGCTAGTAGATGTACTCGGGATTAAACAGAAACATACGTGAGACACTCGCTGCTCCTCGGAGCTTGCATTCTGTTTTCATCACAGAGTCTCTCTGTAACCACATGGAGGTACCACTTTGCATGAGAATCTTTGCTTGGCATTTTGGGCATGCCCTAAGACATTCTATTTTTCTAATGCATTACAAAACAAAACTGCTTCAGCATCATGGTATTGAGAAGCAACCACAGGATGTAAGCCCTTTGTCGCCCTCTTTTGCCTGTTCTAAGCAGTATGGCATAAGATAACGTGTTACCGAAGCCTATGGGGGTGTTTTACTAATAGGTGCTTTCTGGCAGCACGTGCTAAAGGCTTGATGGGACAGTAATTGCTAGCTAGCACAGGATGATTCCCGTGATAACTATGCAGCCCGCGTTAGGCTCGTGAGTGAGTGGGCTAGAGGCAGAGAGTGGGCATGGTGAGCTCAGTGCAGTTAGTGCTGTGATCACGCTGTGCGCTAATGCCTTTAGCACAGGTTCACCTAACGCCACCTCAGCACACGCTATGGGACATGGCTTCATGTTAACGGCTAGGGAAATGCTCTCCATGCCTCTGACAGTTAACACGGGGGCATTGCATCTAATGGGCCATGGGTTTGGCACTATTGGTGTGCATTGTGCAGCACCTTAGTGCTCGTTTGTAAAAGACCCGCCATGTGTGATAGTGAACAGAGACACAAAAAGAAATAGAGGATGGTTAGGTGGTGGAAATTTTCTTGCCCCTAGTAGGTTTCCTGTCTTGCTGTCTTTCTTTTTTTGGGGGGTGGGGGGTGGGGGGGGGGGCAGGAGTTTCCTCTGGCTTAGTTGGAATTGATTCCTACCAGGCTTAGGCATCACAGATGTTTTTCTACGGTTACCTGGGTTAATAGTCAGGCATGAAGAAATAGATGCTAGTTTTCCTTTGATTTTGTCATTTGCTTATTTTCAGGGCCAAAAATAAATTACAAACCACTGAAAAATGAATCTCCCCTTAAAGAGTAATCTGTTCATGGGATAGCCTTGCCATCGATGAAGCGGCATGACTGTTAGCATGACAGAGCCCTTCACCTCTAGGCCATCGGTAAGAATCCTAGCTACAGCTACGATAACCTGTGTGAAATGAGATGGTGATCACATTCCAGTTACAAGGGCCACGGCATGAGCGTATCCTGCTCCTGTCAGATTCTTGCGCTGCCGTGCATCTCTTCACTAACTTGTGACAAGGACACAGCAAGAGAGAGAATGAGAGAGACAAGCAAAGTTGAATATTTATGACCTCCTCACTGTATTCTAGCTATAATTAGACTTTTGTAGATTACAGTTCTAGGATCAGGTTGGCAAGCAGAATAAGTATTTCCTGCTGATGACATTATGTAAAGAACACGTTATTTCAAATTAAAAGATTATTTTGAGAAAATAAAAATACTGGATTATGTACTTTCAGTTTGACGATATAAAGGGTCTGTACAGGTTCACCAGGGGTTTAGCTAATAATATATTCTGCTCTAGTGCTACATGCATTTTTTTGGTCAAAACATTTCTTTTTAATTATTTACAGTACATATGGCCAATTTATTACTTCCAAAACACAATGGCACTAATTTGCTCTTTAGAGGTGAGACACAAATTAGGACAAAGGCGAATAAATAATTCAATTTGTTTTAATTGCCAGCTAACTTATCTTATGACACAATGCTATCAATGAATTTGTATTTTAGAAGTGTATCTTTGAAACTTAGGGGTCTGTTTACTGAACAGCTAATGTGGCATTTTAGTGCAAATAGTGTATCCTTAGCTGCAAAAGCTGTGTGGTATTTGCTGGGGATATGCACAGCATTTCCCAGGCACATATTACACCAGAAATGCAAATACCATGGTGTGGCGGCATTGTGAACGCAGCTAATGCCACCCTCCGAGGTGGTGGTAGTTGCATCCACGCTGTCTGAAGCTCGGATTGCTACTGTGCACTCAGTACATCCATGGTAACATGCACTGCAGATACCATGGAAAATGCAGACAGCACAGAAAATTGCTGTGCTATCTGTATTTTGGTTGCGCTGTTACTGTGTGCCAATAACACGTGATATCGGCCGCATTCATAGTGCAGCTTAGTAAACGTCCCTTAGCTTATGAATGTAAGAGTGGAATCTGAGAGCAGAAGAAGCCTCTATGGGTAAATGAACGCAACTTTGCTGGGAAATATTTGGTAATGTAAAGATTGGGAGAGAAGAGATTGTGGATTTATATGCAAAATTCCATATTGTAAATGCTTTGAAAGCATAAAGCGGTTATTGGCTCAGCTTAAAGCTGTAGAATTAAATTGCCCTGATTTGTAGTTAGGAGCACCGAAAAGCAGAGAATCCCTAAACAAAGTCACAATGCAGCAAGGGAAGTATCGGGATTACATAGACCATATAAGGAAAAAATATTTATTCATGGCCGTGTTTCGGCGATATATGCCTGCATCAGGAGTAATTTTACAGCTCGAAATTATAGTACCAAAAGTCTTGGCGTATTAGTTTCAGATTTTTTAAATATTGCTGGACCTTTTGTGATGTTTTTTAAAATGTTTTAGGGTGGTTCTTTTACTATTATCTTTATAATTACTGCTTTATTTCATTGTGATTTCTTTAGTACATTACTATGCTTTGCATATTTAATACCATATTGGTTTAAGTGTTTTTTTTTTTTAGTTTGTTGAATGTATTTTTCATGGTAATAGCCCTTACTGATATAGTCTCCTTTTTACTTTTATTTTTACATTGGTTTTTGAGAAACATACTATGTGACTGTAGTACTTATTATGGTGAATGGAGTATTTTCAGTAAGGTTTTGGTTCTTTTGTGTTTTTCACATTACATTGTGCATGTCACATGTGATGTATTTTTGTAATCCAAGGTCCTTTTTATAAGAATTTTGGCAACTTTTTATGGGTTTGATTCTAGGCTATTGTGTTTGCACAGATTCCTTAAAATTTATGTAAGACATCATTGGGTGTGTTTCTTGTATTTGTTGGTGATTTACAATTTTGGTGAATATAATTTATATATAAACTTCTAGAGGACACCTGTAATATCACTTTTATGTTTGATTTTCACATTTTATATTCACATTTTACACTTGGGTGTATGGTGAATATTTGTAATGATTAACCAATTAGCCATAGTTTCCTTTTTTTTTAACCTTCCCACTTTTTATGGTTGTTTGTGTGTCATATGATATCTACGCTCCTTTGCATATATTTATGAGGCGCATTTATTAAGCCGCATTAGGATTGGGCAGCTAACATGGCGCTTTAGTGCAAATAGGACCACGATAGCAGCAACAGTCATGCACTATCTGTTGGGGGTTTGCACAGTATTTTGCACTGACATTGCAAATAGCTCAGCTGGCAGCACTGTGGATGCGCATAATGCCACGAAGGGAGGTGCTAATATCTGTACCCATGCTGTCTGCAGCTTGGACGGTTACTGCATGCTCTTTGTGCTTACGCTATTTGCAGGTTGCAGACATGCTCACTCTCCGCCCATTTACTGCCCACTCTGGCAGTTAACATGGTTTATGCAGATAGTGCAGGGAAACTAGAGGTAACTATTCTGCGCTGTTAACCCAGCTAGATAGCACAGGCTATGTTCCTCTTTAACAGCTAGCGTAGCTTAGTAAACATACCCATATTTTGTTTTATTTTTATTGCATGTATTTAGTATATTTTTATCAGATTTTGTATGACAAGGCAGACCCAGCCCCCCAAAAGACTCCTGCTCCACCCCTATCCTTCTCCTTCTACTCCCTGGTGGTCTTAGCAAATGGGACAGGAGCAGTTCCTTCCTGTTGCTGCCCTGGTTGCACGAGGTTTCAAAATGGTGGTAGTCTCGCACAGGCAGGGTCAGCTAGTTTTTATTTACCTCATTGACTGGTTTCTAGCAGCTTCCTCAGAGATTAAACAATTTGCCTGTTTTTTGGAGCCTAGAATTCATTATCAACTTTGAGAAATCAGGACTCTGACCAGTGAAAAGGATTTGGTTCACTGGAGCCATTCTGGACACAATTCAAGCAAACTCTTTTCTGCCACTAGACAGGTTTCCAAACCTAATGCTTCCTGTCCAGAATATTCAGTACTCCATCATAGCCAAGGCCTACCCGCAGATGTTAGGGTCTATGGCTGTTGATGTACATATCACTCTGTTCCTGACTGAAAATGAGGAAACCATAATGGGATTTCAAATTTCATCAGAACCAGCTAACTCAGCCTCTCCCTATCACATTTTTTCCATTGGCTTTATTTTGGAGTATGCTTCGGCAGTGGATGTCTGAATGCAACTTGATTAGGGTTGTCCCATTTGCACCACTAGAATATCAATTGGATCTCCCAAAAGATGCCTCCAACACGGATAGAGAGCTTACCTTGGTTCACAAATTACTCAAGAGACCTTGTTGCAGTCCAAAAGGCTACTCCTTATCAATCAATCTATTTGAGCCCAGTAGGGGCCATTTACAGGAAATATGTTTTTTTTATGTGGATGACATAGAGTTGGTCATGGTGATTGAAGAGGAGGAGTTTGTGATGTTTCAGCAATTCAATCAGTGTTTGGAGGAAATTGCTGTCTGGTTACAGGCCAACCTCCTGGTCTTGAATGTTATTAAGTCAGAGGTTTTGTTGTGTGGGGAGTTGTCTACAGCTGTGGTACAGATAGGGCCCAGAATTGTGGGAGCCCATCTGGGTTAGAAAATGGAGATTCGCAATCTGGGGGGTCTTCTGGACTCGGATCTATCCTTGCAGGTGGAGGTGTCCCGGGTGGTATGGTCTGCTTATGGCAACCTACAGTTTTTAAGGCAACTGCGTTCTTTTTTGGACAAGGAGGCCTTGTGCTTTGTAGTCCAGGTGCTTGTGTTATCTGGCTTGGACTACTGTAATGCGCTGCATGTTCGGCTACCAGTCTATGTGCTTAGGAAACTGCAGCTCATCCAGAATTCTGCAGCTTGGCTAGTGTGGGGGTTGCCAAACCAATACCAAAATACCCAGCCAGGTCAAAACCTATATCATAGCTAAAAGAACCTGGTCTATCTAAAGGAGAACCACCAGTCAAATTACCAAGTTTTTTTGTCGGAAAAGCAGTCACAGTATAGAGGACTCCACCTCACACCACTGCGGCCCATCCATTTTATTAGAAAAACTATATATGTTAGTGTACTGTTTACTTAACTGAATAAGGCTGCTGTGAATTTTCCACAAACGACCATTGGAAGAACGTGTCACGTTTCAGGGATCACACTGTTTTCCCCTGCCTCAGGTCCAGTCGTCAAAAAGCATATTATCCAGCCTTCTTGAAAGACGCCGATAAGAGCGGTTTTTATAAAGGCATTAACAGCTACTGCTCTGATTCGCACAAAGTCACCAATCACAGGATTTTGTTGAAACAAAAGAAGCCAATCAAATCCATTGAAGGGGGAGCCACCAATCAGGCCACACCTACTGATTTGACTGCGACAAACTGTAGATCACCCCTGCAATAAATAGTGTGATCCCCGAAATGTGACACGATATGTATTTTGTCATGTAACAATTTGTTGTTGATTTATATTTCTCTGTTACTTTATTTTATTATTTTTTTAATATTTTTGACTTTTGGTTTTTGATACTGTGGGGCATATTTACTAAAGGGTGTGCCAGTAGCATGCATCTGAATCACAATCCAGTGCAGAGGCCTGTGTTAACAGGGGGGGGGGGGGCAGTATTGGCAGTATTCATGATTAGCATGCGCTCATATAACGCCCATGCTAGCTGCGATGCACTATCATTGCCCATGTCCTATCCTTAACCTGTTGAGACTCCACCTCATCGCATGCTATCCAGTTAGCACAGTATTTTTAGCATGGGCACTGTGCTAACTCTTGCATCAAGAATGTGTCTCCAGGGGCTTCTGCCCAGGAGGGAAGGGTTAGGATAGTGATTTGATCATTAGGCATGTAGATAGCTGAGTGACTGGTATGCATGAGGATCACTTCATTTTTATGTTCCTCACATCTTTCCGCTCTTCTCTCTCCCTACACCCCTCCTCATGAACTCCACTCTTCTACTGGCTTTCTCCTCTCTTTGCCCTTTTCTTCCACTGCTAACTCCAGATTTCGGTCTTTTCACCTTGCTGCTCCTTATGCCTGGATAGACTTCCTGAGTATCTATATCATGCTTTAATCTCTGCTCCTTTTTAAATTTATGCTAAAGACTCACATCTTTGGGTCCTGATCCCTTGTGTCTTTCTGACCTAACCTATTCTATCCTTCATCCTAACTTTTGTCTTGTTGGTCTTGATTAGATTGTAAGCTCTAATGAGTAGGTACTGTCTTAATTTGTGTTTGTGCAGCACTGCATATGCCTTGTAGTGCTTTATAAATCTTTAATAGTAGTAGTGGTAGTAGTTAGAAACTGGTTGAGTGAGAGGGGACAAAGGGTACAGATAAATGGAGCTCACTCAGAGGAGAAGGAGGTTACTAGTAGTGTGCTGAGGGATCTGTCCTTGGTCCGATTCTTTTTAACATCTTGTTGGATAAGGTTTGCCTGTTTGCAGATGATACCAAAATCTGCAATAGAGTAGACATCCAGGAAGGAGTAGATAACATGAGGAAGGATCTAGCTAAGCTTGAAGAATGGTCTAGAATTTGGCAGCTGAGATTCAATGTTAAACAATGCAGGGCCATACATTAGGGCTGCAAAAATCCAAGGGAGAGGTTCAATGTAGAGGGTGAGGTACTTCTGTCCACCAAAGAAGAGCGGGTCTTGGGCGTGATTGTATCTGATGACCTTAAAGTAGCTAAACAAGTAGAAAAAACGACAGCAAAAGCCAGAATGATGCTTGGGTGCAGAGGGAGAAGAATGGTCAGCAGAAAAAAGGAGGTGAAAGTGCCTCTGCATAAGTCTCTGGTGTGACCTCATTTGGAGTGTTGTGTGCAAGTCTGGAGACCACACCTTCAAAAGGATATAAACAGGTTGGAGTTGGTGCAGAGGATAGCTACTAAAATGGTTAGTGGTCTTTGTTATAAAGCATATGAGAGCAGTCTTAAAGATTTTAAAGCTCTTAGAGGAAAGGCAGGATAGAGGAGATATGCTAGAGATGTTTAAATACCTCTGTGGCATAAATGCTACTAGGGGACATAGGATGATGGTGAAAGGGGATAGACTCGGGAATAATATGTTTAAATATTTCTTTACGGAAAGAGTGGTAGATGCATGGAATAGTTTCCCAGTGGAGGTGGTAGAGATGAGGACAGTATCTGAATTCAAAAAAGCATGGGACAAACACAGAGGATCTCTAAAGGAAAAAAAGGTGACTATTGTAGTTGATATGGAAGAGCAGACTAGATAGACCATGTGGTCTTTTTCTGCCATCATGTTTCTATGTTTCTAATGTGCAAGGTGGGAAGTGAGTATCAGAAGGCCTGTAGGATTTCAGTAAGGGGATAGAAGGGGTTCTTTCTTCCATCTCCTGGTCCCCTTTCTAATTCAAATTTCAATCTTTTCCTCCAACCCTATGATCCCTTTCCTCTGTTTCTTGATTTTTCCTGTCCTCCTCCCTATACCCTATATCCTTCTGCCCTTCCAGCCTGCAATCCTTTCTCTATTTCCTTCTGAGATCCCTTACCCTCTGTATCCCCGAGATCCAGCACCGATCACTGAGAATCCTCCCTTCTGCCCCCATTATTGGAGCAAAAAAATTAACTAGGCACACAAGACATGCTGTGAAATAACACTTTTTAAAAATTTAAAACAATTTACCTAATTGTAATATTCCAGTACATGGAAATGTACAAGAATATGCGACATAATTGCTGCAAAATCTTGAAAAATCTAGCTCAGGAAAGCAGGGGCGGTGCATGTCGCAGAACTGAAGTGTGAAAATTGAGTTGTCCACCCCTGATGTTCCTATTTGCTGCCTCTACCGCATCGACGCTGATACCTCCCGAGGTGGGGTCTGAGGAAGTCGCTCGAGGGGAGCTGGCCAATGGTGTGGTCTTGCTGACCCCTGATGGAATCAGGGAGGCGCCTGGCGTCTTAGCGATGGCGGAACTTGTAGACTTGCCACTATCAGAAGAATTATGTCTTCCACAAGTTGCTTCTTCTCCGTTGCCTGCTTCGACTCTTCTTTTACATAAGCCTAAGGTCTTCATGCTGGAATCAATTTGGGATGCCATAGCTACTCTTTCTGGAGCCGTCCAGTCCCAGTCTTTGGCCTTTGCAACGCAGATTCAAGAAAATGAACAGCACATTTAGGAGAATGTTGGTAAGATCGAGACAGTTGTGTCTGTATGTGAGTCTTTGAAAACATTGGTAACTGATCATGGAACCCAGTTAATGACTCTTTCAGATTTGTCTTCTACTTTGTCTAAAGACAATGGGATTCTTCGTTACAAATTAGAAGTACTGGAAAATGCTGCTAGGGCTGCAAACTTGCGGGTCCTAAATTTTCCACAAACCCAGGGGGTAACAGCGCTTGATATGTTTAAAAAATATTTACAAGAGATTCTGAAGATCCTTGTAGATCTGTTTCTGCCACTGGCTAAGGTATATTATCTTCCTCGTGGAAAAAAGGATTTGGTGGTTCCACCTGATGTGTCTAATGTGGATTTTGATGCCCTGAATGTTTCAAATCTCCTTGAGGATACTGGTGGAGGACTTTGTGTACCAGCTACTCTGATAGTTCAATGTGCCTTGGTCTCGGACAAGGAATGGCTCCTGAAGATGTTTTTCAAGAAGCGGTTGGAGACCTTTTTTGGGCTATCTATCTCTGTTTCCTGATCTCACTAGGGAAACCCAGAAGCGGCGGAAACAATTTTTGCTATTGAAAGCTGGAGTGTTACAACTTGGATGGTCTTTCTTTTTATGTTGTCCGTGTAGATGCCTGGTTATATATAAATCTACTAGATATTTTTTCACTAATCCCTTAGATCTTGCTACCTTTATTAATGCCAGGATATCCACAAATGATGTGCTAGAATAGTGTATATTCTCTGCTTATTTTGTTGTAGGTTTGGGGTCTCTCATAGCCACTTGATATTCTTGTTGATAATTTCTTAAGAATAATCCTTGCTATAGAGCAGGTACTCCTGCCCTGATTTATTTTTTTCTTTCTCCCCCCCCCTCCGCATATGTGGGCTATATGGGAGTTACTGGATATGTCTCTATTTGAGTGTATCTTGTTTAACCTTTTCTGTATGTATTACTCCTTTTTCTTGTGAGATTGTGTAAATCTTTTCTTGCTGGTGTATTTAAAAATCTATAAATAAATAAAAAATAATGAAAAAGAGAAACAGACCTAACCAAATTCAAAATGGAAAGAACAGCCTGTCTGAACTGCCTTAATTCTGTATCTTCTCCAGCGATTTCTTTGATGAGAAAAGCACTGAGCAGAGTTGGCTCAGTGGTAGGCAAAGCCATGAGAGGCAGTGTTCCTATGAGGTTCTGTGGGTGTCCTCGACTAAGAACATGAAATTGCAGCAGCACGCTCTACACCGGCATCAGCACGGGCAGAGGACTCCTGCACAGCTTCCCAGGAACATTGATGAAGAGGAGCTGAATTTGATTCCTATGTGGGTCGATGGTGCAGCACAAGTGGTATTGACAACTTTGAGAGGGAAGCAGTCCTCCCAAATGCACCCACTTATTGATCAGACCTAGGGAAGGAGGGAGCCCATGCCCAATGGCAGTGCCAAATGATTGAAAAAAGCCCATGGTTGCAGGGTTCCAGAAAGAGCTCTGCATGGCTCCCAGCTGAAAATGATTTTTGTAACTGGGATATGTAGGAAAGGATATAATATAGGGCTGGACAGATTTAAACATGGACAACGTAGGCAAATGCCTAGGGTGCCAAATTTTGAAGTGCCAAAGAGGAGGATGCTCCCACTTACTCTGGTGTCTTGTGCATGTGCTGCTTCAGAGGGGCACCACGGTGGCACAATGGCCTTCCTCTGCCCCTATTCTGACTCCCCAGTCATCTCTGACAGCCTTTCCTCTGCTGTTTGGGTTCTGCTATGATTACGGGCACCAAAATCTTAAATCCGACCCTGATATAGGTTAGGGACGTGCATTCGGTTCCTTAACATGCCTTAAAAAATGAAGTGCACACTAAGACCTCTCATCCTCCTTAGATCTATGAACGTTCCCTATAATTATTGCAATGCTATCCTAGATCTCCATAATATGCTCGCCCTAATACTTGCAAAACTACTTCCAATAGAAACCCATTGATAAAACCTCAATATATATATGTAAATAGTTTCAAATATTAATCAAATCTATCTATATATAGTACTGATTTCTGTTCTTAGTACTTGATATTAACTACCAGTATATAGTTTTGAACACTGTTCAATATACCTGTATATAGTTTAAATACTGTTCGATGTAACTGCTTACCATAGCAATGTTTTATGTATTTGTTGTTTAATGTAAACCGCCACTGATCTTGGGAAGTGGCGGCATATAAGAGATTTGCAAATAAATAAATAAATAAATAAGTTGATTTTATACACATTAACCTAGGAGTGCACATAGGTAGTTGTAAGTGAAGGCTCATGGAGCTATAGCCCAATAGGGGTTGGGCTCAATTTATTTTATTTATTTATTTATAAGTATTTATATCCCGCTTTATCCTTGAATCAAAGCAGTTTTACACTGCAAACCAATCAGTTGGGATGGTGCGGGGGTGACGGCATGCAGTGGTGGTGAAGATAGTGAAATGGAAACCCAAAAGAGCATGGTCAAAAATAAACAGCTAAAAAAAAAAGCACATAAGATATGCCATACTGGGTGAGACCAAGGTCCATCAAGCCCAGTATCCTGTTTCCAACAGTGGCCAATCTAGGTCACAAGTACCTAGCGGTTTTCACAAAAGACACACAGGTTCCACAATGCATGTATTGGGCAAAACAGTAGATTTTTTGGGTCCCCTTTAATAATGGTTTATAGACCTTTCCTCCAGGAACTTGTCCAAACCTTTTTTAAACCCAGCTACACTAACAGCTTTTACTACACCCTCGGCTCATTGTGTCTGTTTAATCTATGCTTATATAAGAAATTGTTAATCTATGGGACAGAAGAATGATCAGCTTCATGGGTGACCCTTTCAGTGAAGTCGAAACTGAAACAAGACACAGTTTATCCTTCCCTGGTGGCTGTTCTGCTTTGAATTTGATTGTTTGATAGCAATCGGAATTGTGGGTTTGGAATCCACCAAGGAGCTGAAATAAACAATAGTCGCATGCATTCCCCTGTTTATTTTCCTGTGGGTTTTCCTGTTGTTCCGTCACATACTGTTCTTTCAGTACTTTCAATGAGTTGTTTGTTTTAGAATCATGAGTGTGTGAGTGCAGATGGTGTTCTGCTTTCTGTCTTATGGACTGATCATCTGTGCTTGTCAGAAAGTATCTGTTGGTGGCAAGACCAGACAGCAAGCCAAAACAGGAGCAGAGGAAACTAGTTGTACCACAGTGGTGCCCTTTTGAAGTGAGTGGGAACAGGCTTCTCTTTGGCCTTGGTATTTAATGCCTTCAGAATTTGGCACCCAGGTCAGCTCTCTATGATGCATGCTCCTAAATCCAGGCCAATGAATGTAGCACACTGGAGGGATGACTAGAAACATTCACACTAGGTCAATGTACCTGGTTATACTATAAGAGGAGATTTATCAGTATGGCTTTTGGTAGGGGTAATGCAATTCTACAGTAGTCAAGCAGCTTGTGGTCACTTCCTCTGTGTGATATGGGAAAAAATCCTTGAATATAGATCCCTATGGAGCTTAGTACAAACCTTACTAATGTCAACGGACAGGGCTGACATCTTGGCCCTCTGGACTTACAAAAGAAACAATGAATTGTTATAGTTTTATGACTTCTATGGGTGTTTTATTGTAAATCCACTTAGATTGTTGAAGAGAGTGAAATGCAAATCCTGTAAATAAATACATTGCATGTACTTTACAAGAAGAAAAGCAACTTGATTGAGTTCATAAATCTTGTCTTATGTAAAGTGTCTGAAGGAAAAAGACTGAAAAAATAGTGTCTACAGTTGTAATATATATATCTAAAGTAAAACAGCTTAGTTTAGAGTGCTGTGTAAATTCCAAAATAAAATAAGCCAGTGTAAATATCTAATAAAATACACTTACTGTATCTCCTGATAGGGGGCTGTACAGGTTGTAAAACCCTTTATTGAAACAACTTAAAAATGATGGCAAGATGGTTTATGGTTTATTGACGCCGATATACCGCCTCTCAAGAGCAAAACGGTTTGCATTATTCTGAAATCGTGAGAAGGAAAAGAACTACAGGGGAATATTCAAAGGCATTAACACGGTCAGTGCCGCTGGATAGCCGTGGGTGCCACCGTTACAGGCCCCGATGCTAAGCGGTTAGCAATGGGGTGTGTCAGGGGCAGAGTGATGGCAACACCCATCATTAACCAGGCAGCAGCGATATTGAACCGCTGCCTGGTTAGGGACATGCGGCAAAGGCTGGCCTAACTTTAATCGCGGAAGCTAAACAGGCAGTGGCTCAATATCACTGCTGCCCAGTTAGCTTCTGGGTTCTGCAGTGGCCCAGATATTCAATGCTGGTGGTCGGATATGTCCCTGGCATTAAGTGTATCAGGGGCAGACTACAGCAGCAATGGCTAGCCACTGCCGCTGAATATCCCCGGTCCAGTCGGGTTTTCAGGATATCCACAATGAATATGCATGAGGTAGACCTGCACACACTGCTTCCATTGTATGCAGATCTATCTCATGTAAATTCATTGTGGATACCCCGAAGACCTGACTGGCCCGGGGGTAGCCGAAGACTGGGTTGGGAACTACTGCTATAGGAACTGGGTAACCAATGTTCCTGAATATAGTGGAGTTATATGATCAAATTTGCAGGCATGAGAAAAAAATCCTTAAGGCATTGTTTTGGATTTCTTCATAATCATTTAAGTTATGAGAAACAAATATCAGAATGAATTGAATTGCAATAATATGTGCAAGAAATGATTAGACTAAGAATAAGTTCCTTTGGACTGAAATGTCCAGGAGCAGTGGATAGCATATAGTTGTCAAGGAAGGAACTCGTAACTACTGATGCAATTTGACATGACAAGGAAGGAACTCGTAACTACTGATGCAATTTGTTTTTCAAAAGTGAGCTCAATGTCAAGGTGCACACCCCAGGTGTTTAAAGAATGATGTCAAGGCAATTACACTTCCACTAAGCTAAGTGACTGATATCTTCTTCAGATTTAATTTCGGTAGATTGTCAGAGAGTCAAATGCTCTCTTTAGTGAGATGAGAGTTAATAGGGGACAACTCAGGATGTTGCATATTGACAAAGACAATAAGCAGAATGTCATCAGTGCAGTAATATGCACTAATCCCCACCTCTCGAGCTATGGTTGCCAAGGGACTAAGAAAGATATTAAATAAGAATGGGGCTAGCACAAACCCTTGAGGTACTTCACAGGTTAGTAGTTGGGAGGAAGAAGACAGGAAGCCATCATTAATTGAAAAAGAATGACCAGACAGAAAGAAGAAATCCAGGCAAGAGCTGTGTCTTGAATATGAAATGCAAAGAGGCAAGAGCAGAATCTTGTGGTCAATCAAATCAAAGGCTGCAAAGAGATCTAAGGAAATGGCCAGAGCAATTTTTCCAATGTCAAATGTGCTATGTATTTCATGGAGACGAGACATGATGATGGTCCCAGTGCTGTGAACTGGTCAAAAGCCCACCTGGCGGGGATGCAAGGTGCGTTAGTTTTCTCAGCATGATTCCAGGGTTGATGAAAGACAGTTTTTTCTGTCAGTTTGGACAGGTAGGGGACGTTGAAGACCGGATGAATGTTGAAAAGATCTACAGTGTCAAGTTTTGAATTTTTCAAGCAAGGCCAGATTTGAGCCTTCTTCCAGGTTTCCAGGCTATGGTTAATTATGTTGCACGTAAGGGGTATCAAACCAAGGGAAGGTTTTCCCAGCAACCAGGTGGGATTGAATCCAAAGAACAGGTGGTTTTTTGAGTGATGGCCATAGCTTTGATTAGAGAAAAAGCCATAGTAAGGTTGAATGTGGACCAGGTATGCACTCTGGTGAGAAAGGAGGTAGCGCTCTGATTAGAAGTGGGAATAGCAGGCAGCATTGGGGTAGGAAGTCTCCAATAAATGTCTTGAGCATTAGTACTGAAATACAGAGTGAGGTCCTTGGGGGAAAGGCCTGTTCAATGATGTCAAGACCTTTGAAGAGCAAGCATTTAGACCCTTTTTTCAGTTATCAGAAATATTGTTGCATTTGACTTTTGAAGACAATATAGATCCTTATGAAGATACCTACTTTACCTGAGTCTAACTCACCTTGAGCTACTCCTGAAAAAGGCAAAAATGCATGAGCTAAATCCCTTTCCTTTCTTTCTCCTTTAACTGTCAAAATGGCTACCAGACCTTCTCTGTCTCCTCTGCCCCCCAGTATATACACAAAGATACATTTTACACAATAGTTTGCTTGCCTTGCATGCTTCTGAAATACTACTGCTGAACATTTGTATAGCGTTATAAGACGTACACAGCGCCGCACAGACACATGTAAAAGACAGTCCCGGTTCATCAGAGCTTACAATCTAGTCAAGACAGACAACACAGTAGCTGTAGAGAGGGATACATCTAGGGGGAATGGTAAGGAAACAGAAAAGAGATTAAGCGAATCAAGATCCAAAAGCAGCAGCGGTGAGTTTTCAGCCTGGATTTGAAAAGGGCCAGAGATGAAGCCTGACATACAGTAGTTTGTTCCAGGCATAAGGAGCAGCAAGGTGAAAGAAATGAAGTTTAGAGTTAGCAAAAGAAGAGAAAGACACAGATAGAAGTGATTTGCCAGAAGAGTAGAGTTCCTGAGGAGGGATGTAGGGAGAGATAAGAAAGGAAAGGTAGTGAGGAGCTGCAGAGTGAATGTACTTATAGGTCAGCAGGAGAAGTTTGAACTGGATGTGGAAACAGATAGAGAGCCAATTTATTTATTTTTATTTATTTGTTTATTTAATGTTTCTTCTTTACCGCGCTATTTAATATCAGTGTGGTTTACATACAACAGTAGATTATACATTGCAGACTGAGCTGTGCTGGATTTACAGAGAAACAGGTACTATAACTTGGACATCGCTGGGGTAACTATTTACAAAGATTATATAATATATTCACAGAGCGTATTTACATGCTGCTGTTTACAAGGAGCGTATAATCAAGGCGTACAATGAAGCGACTTGAGAAGAGGGGTAATATGAGCATGACGAGGCTCATGGAAGATTAGCCGCGCAGCAGAGTGTTGAACAGACCGAAGGAGAGAGATGATTCAGAGGGAGACCAGCAAGGAATAGGTTACAATAGTCTAGACATGAGGTGACCAGAGTGGATAAGTGTCTTAGTAGTCGGCTCAGAAAGGAATGGGCAGATTTTGGTGATGTTGTAGAGAAAGAAACGGCATGTTTTATCTATCAGTTGGATGTGTGTGGAGAAGGAGAGAGAGGAGTCGAATGTGAACCCAAGGTTGCGAGCTGAGGAAACAGGAAGGAGTAGAGAGTTATCCACAGAGGCAGAGAAAGGAGGAAGGGAAGAGGAGGATTTAGGGGGATAAGTAAGAAGCTCAGATTTGGCCATGTTCAATTTCAAGTGACAGTGAGACATCCAAGCAGCAGAAGTAAGGCCTGACAATCTACTTCTGGACACACCTTGCCAAGAGCTGCTCTGGGAGAGATGAAGTGGCTCCACTTTTCCCAGAGCAGCAGTCTTATAGTTGTTAGATACATATAAAAAAAACAAACCTCCAGCCCTCCCACACTATGAAGCACTTAAGAAAACACGCACAACTCAAAGGCAAATAAAAGACAAAATCTCCTCATCTCATCGAGTCATTTCAATCCCTTTTTCATGTGCGATCAGCATAATTTTCAAAGCCGTTCGCCCAGGTAAAATGGCTAGCCTGCAGATTGCTGCTTTCTGGCTGCTTAAAAGTGTTTGTGTATACTTTTAGGCATTTTTAAAAAATACTAATTCCCAGAAGCATTTCCATCTATTCCTACACCTGCAGAAAAAGGAGGTCCAAAGTCCATGGGGACTTTTCTTTCCTTGCATCTAAGGAAATTATTTTTAGAGAAACACTGCAAAAACATTTTTCTCTTTGAGAACTGCTTGCGAGTTCGTCTGCTAGAAGAGCACTTGTGGACTTAGCACCTAGGTGGAATACTGAAAATTGCTCCCAGCATGTATAATGTCATTATGGTATTGAACCTACAGGGACAGATGCTTTGTCTTTATTGTTTACAAATAAGAGCTTTAAGGGCCTGATATTCTTCTCGGCAGACTATGAGCTGCTACGGTGCATAGCTCTGCCTGCCGACCCTTAACCCCAGATATTCAGTGCCGGGGTCATATGCGGCCCCAGCATTGACTTTCCGGGGATCGCTGCACACGCCGAAAGCCGCATTAGGTAACTGCTAAATATGGGCTTTCTCTATTGAGCTTCTATGTTAACACATGTGATAGGACAAGCCTAAACTCAGAATAACCGACGGAGGAATGAGAGAAATGTGTCCTCTGCGGCGATTCCGGAGCATAGACTGATTTTACAGGTCAGTATGGGAGATACCTTCCCCTGAAGAACTTGCCAATACGAAACGCTTGGGCGCCTTAGATTAACGGCGTTGGGATTTGAGTAAAGCTGGGAGATACTTCTGACATCGCTACATTAAGATTTTCCCTGTTGGATTGGGCAATGCCATGAAGGAAGGAAACGTCGGAGACAGAGCTGCAAAACAAAGGCGAACAACGTGGGGCGTTTTCATGATAAGTGCTGCTTCAGCTCAGTTTTAAATGACAGCGATGGACAGTAATAATTTTTAGGAAGTACCACCAGTGTGATTCTACAACTTTGTTCTTGCGAATTTCGCTGATACGGAGTGAATGAGAAGAAAAATCATAGGGACTATTTAGTAGAATCAATTGTACTGATCTTTTTCAGCTTGTTATACAAAGCAGATTATGAGAGCAGTTCTGCTTATTTAAGTTTTTTAAGTAAAACAATGAAAAATTAAAAACGAAGAAAACGAAAAAAATGAAAAAATAATAAAGGAAAAGCGTTTTTGGTTGTGAGACAGAGAAGAAGGCATTTATTAAAGGTCGTTGATGTGAACAGCAGCCGTAGTTTCATTGAGAAACTTGTTAAAAAATCCCAGTGATCGCTGCGTTGTTTTAAACTGAGACCTTAAGGCCTGACACTGTGTTTTACAACATTATTCCACAGGTTACAGTTTGAGTTTAGGCATTAGGTAACTGGGCAGCAGTTAACTCCCGCTGCCCGGTTAACTCCTGCGCTGAAAGATAGACAAGGGTTTTCCTCGCTTATCTTTTTGGAGCAGATTGCTAAGTGGGCAGCATGCAATATCACTGCTGTCCGGCTATCGCTTGTCGCCTACTCCACTCCGCCCCAACATGCCCCGATGTTAACCGGATAACATTGCGGTGTGTAGGGGAGTTTGAAGATGATATTCAACGGCACTAAACGTGTAAGTGCTGTTGAATATCTCAATTTAACGCATTTATATGGTTTACTGGGCTGTAAACCATGTAAATGCCTTTCGGATATTGGGCCCTGTATATTTGCATTTTGGGATTTTATTTTCGCTAGCTCCGGACAGTTTCCTTTACGTTTTCTATCGATCTACTTTCAATGGAAATTAGCTTTTTTTCACTTTTATTTTAGGTGACTCATGAAAGCAAGTTAGTCTGCTTAACTGCAATTAGAAACAAATTGTTTTACTTTGCTACTTTCCCTTTTAAGTAGGCAGGCAGAAGAGAAGGGGCATGAGCACGATCACAGACCAGAAGCAAGCTGTCTGCCTCTGGGATCCCCTCTCCTTCAGGCAGAAGATAAGGGATCTTTGCCACCAGCAATCCCTTTCTCTTATACTGACAGGATAAGGGATCCCCATGGGCAGAAGAGAAGGGCATGGCCGTCATTGCGGCCCAGATACAAGCTGAGTGCCCATGATCAGGACCGCTTTAACCTATGGGCAGGAGGGTAGCCGGGCCCCATTGTGTAGGGGCCCGGGGCAGCTGCCTCTCTTGCCCATAGGTAAAAGCGGCCCTGTTCATTACATCGCAACTCCTCCCTTGTGGCAAAACCAATTGGAACATTCCTCACACCCATCATACTGTCATGAAGTTGCTAGGACCAGTGAAACCTCCTGAATGCCAAATAATGGGCAGTCCATTACAAGGGAAAGCGTGTTGAGGATTACTCCTCAGAGTACTTTGTGACTATGGGGGGGGGGGGCACATAAATATCAGTTTAAACTCTAAATCTAGGACCCTCGATATAATCTTAATAGTCTGCATTGCAAAGGTTAATCATGCAGAATACCGTATATCCAGATATTTGGATGCAGTGTACGTAAGATGACTGCCAGGAATGCAGTAGACGTTTCTTGCTAGTCAATGCAGCAGAATTTCATGGCTGTTTGAAATAAACAACTTCACCATAAAATTGCAGCAGCATCAAGTCTCTCAATTAAAACTTGCTCAAAACAATCTTGTCTCCTAAATCATGCATACCAAAGAGGAGATCAAGCGATAAAACAGAGCGTAAGAGAGCATGCAGCGGAACTTGATAACATTTCTGCAGAATACGCCTAGAAACAATGATTCCTGTGAACATCACTAATGTATGAGCAGAAGAAACATCTGCAGCTTTACACCAGGGGCTCGAGCATTGGCAGTAAATTTGAGAGATGGAGATCTAAGCCAGAATATGTTGGGTACGGAATGAGGTTCACTCCTGTCATGGGATGCAGAAAACTGACACATTTGGGGAAATTATCCTGTAATTGTTGTTTGTTTGTTTTTTTAGCCACAAATTCATCATTGTTTTTACAATAAATTCAAAACAAGACATGCATGAAAAGCATACAACAATGGTGTCAGTCAATTCCACAGAATCTCCTAGAAACCGTTATTTGAAAGTGACCCAGATATGATGACATAAATAGATGATTTCTCTTTTTAGCTGCAAGGAAATAGTATTATGTATAATGCAAATCAATTTTCCTATGTAAAATTGTATTCCAGTTGTCCAGGATCCCTGGCACAGTTGTTAGGCTGCATTCTGTTTTCACAGAGCTATTAACACCTGCTCCTAAATTTGTTAGTATTCAGTTCTAGGCTTCACTTCTCTTTCATTTCCCACCAGAATGCCGCTCTAAGAAACAGACCGGTGGCTTCAAATTCTGCTATCTCCAGTCATTTTAACTGCAAACTTGGGTGAATCTCTTACATTTCTAGACCACAGTTTACTGAACTAGAATTGGGCGAATAATAAGAAAAATGTCATTGCGTTCCTTTCCAGCCTTTTCTTCAGAAACACACAAGCACATTGTGCACCCAAACAGGCAGGTATCTTATGTCCTAGATGAGAGCCTCAGCGCCCAGTTTTATTTGAGACTATCACAATTAGTGAATGATTTGCCTTTTTCCGTGTAAGACCTGACGTCACCCTCCCTCTCCAGACACTGGCCTCTGCCTTCTCTTCTTTGACGTCTACCTCTACGGTTCTTGCCCAGACTCCGGTTTCAGCCTCTTCTCCTTCCCCGGCTTTTAGCTTTCTTTCTTGAAGTATTGCCTCCTCTGGTGATGTATGTCTCTGTTTAGGGTGATGAGAACAGTAACAGTCAGACTCTGGTTTTGTGAGACTTTGCCCATACTAAGAAGAGCATCCAGTATATAAATGCAGTGGCACTTAAGGAAAAGAGCAGGCTAGGGTTGGGATATACATGCATACAGAAGTAGAGTGGAGGAGCAGTGTAGTAGTTACAGCAGTGGCCTATGACCCAGAGAGGTCAGGGTTCAAATCCCATTACTGATCCTTGTAGCCTTGGGAAAGTCACTTAACCCTCTGTTTCCTCAGGTACAAATTCTGGATTGTAAGCCTGCTGGGGACATGGAAACACCTAAATATCTTGCCTTGACTACTACTGGAAAGGTGTGAGATCAATATATATATATATTTTTAACTGCTGTCAAGTCGATGCTGACTCCGGGCAGCCAGCAGCCCCTGGCTTTTCTTGGAAAGGTATGACTGGAAGTAGTATAAAGGCCATAGGTGTCTGTCACCTTTGTAAAATAGACTTCAAGTAGGGGCTAAGGATTTGGATTTAGCTCATGCCTTTTTCGGGAGTTCAAGGTGAGTACATTCAGTACTTGAATGTATTTTCCTGTCCCTGAAGATCCTATAACAGAAGCGTGTACCTGAGGAAATGGAGGGTTAAGTGACTTGCCCAAGATCACAAGGAACAACAGTGGGGTTTGAACTGTGATTCTCAGCCCACTGCTCTAACCATTAGGCCATGTCTCCACTCTAAGCACCTTATTTGGTTTCTCACATAGGCAATGGCATCCTGTTATAGGGTGTGGAGGAATAGCCTAATGGTTAGAGCTGTGGCCTGACAACCAGGGAAGTCGGGTTCAAATCCCACTTCAGCTCTTTGTAACTTGGGCCAGTTGCTCCATCCTCATCCTCCATTGCTTCAGGTGCAATGATGAGGGAGGGAAGGAAAAAGGCAGTGGGAGGGTCCACTGTGGAGGCAGGAGCAAGGGTTTTATTCCCATTTGCCCACCATGATTGGCTGTTTGGGGGAGAGGTGTGGTACACTTAAGACAGCAGCAAACTCAAGTGTGTCAGACTGTGGTGACTGAAAGTGGGAGTGGCTATGACAGTGTTCGGGAGGGGTCCAGAGTGTAGCAGTGCTACCAGTAGTGATGATGTTGAGTCCACAGTCAGGCATCGGTGATGGGTGTCCTGAGAGAAATAAATACCCCTTTACTTGCCACTTATCAAATTTTTACTCTAAAACAGAACCATTAACTATAATGTGGGATAATGGGTGTCATAGGTAAATGTTTGTATCCTTCAAACACAAATGTCTTAAAATCGAGGACTGCCTGTATTTTAAACTGGTTTTCTAATGCAGATATTGCAGTCCAATTAGCTGAAAAAAGGCTTCTTTTAAACTCTAAAAATACTTATGCATACTATTGGGACATCAAGCTGCAAAATACCAGTCTTGCTTTAGACTGGTCATTGCTGTTGCTTTTAAATAGTGTTTGACTATAATATCGGTTTCAACCATAATTTTACATTTGACATATTCTTAAAGGACAGGATTTACCAGAGTGGGTTACCGTGTTAGTGCATGCTTTTGACGTAAAGGCGCATTATTAATAAATGATACATGTTAATATGTGCTAGCACGTAATAACATGGTGGCACCTTTTACTGAAATTTACCCAAAATTAATGTTGTCAGTTTTTAATTGGCATTGCATAAGATATTTAAAGGCTTGATTAATAGTGTATACATTTTTACTTTAATACCTGAAAAAAGTTCATTCATGGGCATCTTTTGAACAGAAAGTTGAGAATAAAACAGTCTGCAGATGTTTTATTGCCCCAATTTTCTACATGGCTTAGGAGCGCTCACTGGGTCTAGAAATCTCATGGCAGACTATTTATCCTTGCTCAGATAACCTTCATTCTCTGCCCTGTCTTTGACATGGTAGAGAAATGCAGTATTAATGCTTTCTTCCAAGAAAGAAAAGTTTAGGCCTTGGTAAAACTGACAAGAAGATTGCCTTGAATATGGGGTTCTTCTTTCTCCCATCTATGGGAACATGATCATGATTTTCAAGATAAGACATTCTAAGCATTAATATAATTGAAAAGGCCTTGTGACATATTGGGGATGTAGACTCCCTAGGTTCTGCTTCTTTAAGAAGCAGAGACCTCCAGTGGGACAACTAAATATGCTTCTATATTATGCTTAGTTTAAAGGCTACAGTCTGTAGTTAATAAATGCAACATAGGCTCCTATATGCCTTTATAAAATACAGTAGACGCCTACAGTGGTCCCTAGTAGTGCCCAAATGCTCTTGCACAAATTTACATCTGCTGTGAGGCAGGGCTAAATTTGTGCACATAAGTGCATATTTTATAAGTATGTGTGTACACCACAATTCTGCCAGCTGCTCTATCCAGACTGTTCCCTAAGGAACGTCCACATGTGGTGCATGTTAAAGTACATAAGCATATGCCCACACTATTTATAAGAACTATTTCCTATAAAAACAGAGAAAATGATGGCAGATAAAGACCATATGGCCTATCCATTCTGCCCATGCTCACCAGCTACAATCTCTTTCTCTCCCTTAGAGATCCTCTGTACTTGTACCATGGTTTCTTGAATTTCGATACTGTCCTCATCCCCACCACCTTCACTGGGAGGGTGTGCCATGCTTCAACCACCCTCTCCATAAAGAAATATTCCTGAGTTTACCCCCTTTCACCCTCATCTTGTGACCCCTTGTTTTAGAGCTTCCATTCAAATAGAGACCTGCTTCATGTGCATTTATTCTGTGAATATATGATAATGTTTCGATTATATTTCCCCTCTTTCCTTTCTTCCAAAGTACTGCATATATGACCCCTACTGACAGATGTCATCACTATTTGGCTTTGGCCACAACCGGTAACATCTCCTTTAACTTAGCCTCTTTGTTATGCTGCTTATGGGATATATTCATTTATTTTATTTTATATTTTTTTATGCCGCTTTATCTATGAATCAAAGCGGTTTACAGGGAACAACAAGATACAAGTAACATAAACTATAATATGTGGCCCTACATGAAACCTTTTTTTTTTTTTTTCCCTTTATTGTTTATCCAACAGGTGACTACAATATGCATAATACAGAACAGACACAGCAGAATGCCCACAAAAACACCCAACCCCCCCCACCCCACCCCCAAACACAACTGTCACCATACAATCGAAGACTCAATACTATACAAACCATACAGCAGGCCACAGCCTCCACAGAAGGCAAACACAAAGAGAAACAGAGCAAAGTATAAGTACTAGCCCAGGGGTCTCTTACACCACTCAAGATACTGGTCCCAGACAGTTTGGAAGCGCATGGGCCGCCGCACCCGCAGTGCTGTGAGGCGATACATGAGATATAGATGAGCAACCTGGTCCTGGACCATCGATATAGCGGGCGGTTCAGCTTTCCTCCAATATCTAGCAATACATTGGCGGGTTGCAGTACAGAGAATACCACACCACCCGGCCAGGTCTCCCGAGAGAGATTCGCTGCCCACATTAAGAAGAGCCATACAGGGACCCCAAGGGATAGGCCGCCCAACAATACTGCCATACCATTCTTGCACCGCCACCCAAGTTCTCTGAATGACAGGGCAGCCCCACCAAATATGCATGAAAGAGCCCAGTCCGCCACATTGCCGCCAACAAAGCGCCTGACCTCCCCCCCACTTCTGCAGCCGCTGTGGGGTCAGGTACCAGCAATATAACATCTTATAATTATGCTCCAGTATGGAGCTGGCCACAAGTCCCGTCAGGAGGCCCTTACAGACCTTCTGCCATTGTTCCCCCTCCCAGGAGCGATTTAAATCACCCTCCCATGCCCGTCGATGCGCCCAGGCTTCAAAGTTTGTGGAATCCATTAATTTATAAAATGTGGAGATTAACCCTTTAACTTGACCCCGGGAAATAAGGTCATCCACCATCTCACCCTTCTCTCCATTCCCTCTCCTCCCCAAGGACTGGGAGAAATGGAGGGCCTGCAAAAAACGATAGCGGTCGGCGGGGCGAAGCTGGAACTCATTCTCCAGGTCCTCAAAAGTAACCCAGTGTCCACCCTCCCGAAACTGACCTACATACTGCAGCCCTTTCCCTGCCCACCGAACAAACGCGGGATCCTGAAGCCCAGGAGGGAAAGCAGGAGAGCCCACCAAGGGTATAAATTTGGAGACGCCCAACCGACCATACCAATGCCCATGCCACTTCCGCCAATATACCAGAGTCAACTTGAGGAAGGGGTTCTCCAACACTTCCCTGCCCCCGATTCCCTCCGTCCAAAGCAAAGCTGCCAAGGTAGTCGGCGGCCGCAGCTCAGCCTGCTCAAGAACCACCCACTCAGCTTCCTCACGGAACACCCACTCAAAGGCCTCCCGCACGCGGGCGGCTTCATAATACCGGGAAAACAACGGAAGTCCCATCCCCCCCTCTGCTTTATTCGCACACAAAACACTCCATGCCACTCGCGGCCGTTTCCCACGCCATACAAACTTTAAACATCTGGCCTGAAGCCTTTTCAAAAAAGGCCGGGGCACCCTTATGGGCAGATTCATAAATAAGTATAACAACCGGGGCAAGGCTATCATTTTAAGTAACGCAATCCGCCCCAACCAAGAAACCTCAAAGCTCTCCCACCTATCCAACTCTTTAAACATAGCGGTGCAGGCTACTTTATAATTGGCCGCAAACAACTGTCCCAATTGTGTCGTGATCTGTACTCCTAGATAACGAATACTGCCACGGGCCCACTTAAACGAAAAAAGCTGTTGTACCCGAGCAACCACCTCCTCGGTGAGGGAAACATTGAGCACCTCCGATTTTGTAACATTCATCCGAAAGCCGGAGACTTCACCATACGCAGCCAGCTCCGCCTGAAGCGCCGCCAAAGATTCCACAGGATTAGTAATAAAAAATAGCACGTCATCAGCAAATAAAGAAATTTTATGCTGTACAGCCCCAACTGAGATCCCAGAGATCCCAGAACTGTCACGAACGCGCTGCGCCATGGGTTCCATTGCCAAAACGAACAACAAGGGCGACAGGGGGCAGCCCTGCCGCGTCCCTCGCTGTAGCTCAAAGGTCTGGGTGATCGCCCCATTAATTTTCAAACACGCCAGTGGCTGATTATAGAGACTCTTAACCCAGGAAAAGAAAGCCCCCTGTACCCCCACCGCTTCCAGAGATTTAAACAGGAAGGGCCAACTCACTCGGTCAAAGGCCTTCTCGGCGTCCACCGCTAATAACGCCAAGGGCGTCCCGGCCCGAGAGCTCCGCCACATCAAGTTCAGCGCCCGACGGATGTTGTCCGAGGTATACCTACCAGGGATAAACCCGGATTGATTAGGATGAATTAACCTCCCTAGGTGCGGTAGCAATCTATTGGCCAGCACCCTAGTAAATATCTTAAAGTCACAGCCCAATAAAGAAATCGGCCGATATGAGCCACAGTCTGTGGGATCCTTCCCCTCTTTATGGAGGATGCTAATCCCGGCCAAGCGCAAGGACGCCGGGAGCGGGCATCCATCACCAAAGGAATTATACATCTCCACAAGTGGTTCCACCAACTGGCCCGCAAAGGTCTTATAAAATAGGTTGGAAAATCCATCCATCCCCAGGGCTTTGTGGGGCTTCAGACCCTTAATTACAGACAGCACCTCCTGCTCACTAATGCGCTGAGACAGCTCCGCACTGTCCCGCGCAGACAATCTAGGAAGCTTCACACCTTCCAAATAGGCCGAGAGAGTCTCCTCCCCCGCCACTTGTTCAGGGGTATACAAATTGCGATAAAACTGCACAAATCTGCCTTCAATTTCATGGGTGAGCCACAACAACCGCCCCCGTTCATCTTTAATCTTAAGAATAGCATTTCGCGTTGTCCATTTCCGTACCTTGCGGGCCAACAGTCTCCCCGCCTTATTACCATATTCAAAATTGCGCTGCTGTAGCAGCTGAAGCTTATACTGGGTCTCATGTAGGTAGAGCTCACTCAGCTCCTTCCGGCGGCCCCGCAGCGTCTCACGCAAGGTCCTATCAGACGGGTTTCCCTTTAATCGGGTCTCAAGCGCCCTTATAGCGGCCAATAGGTCCCCCTGCTGAGCAAGTCGGCTCTTTTTCTTATGGGACCCTACTGAGATTAGTTTCCCACGCACTACAGCCTTCAGACATTCCCAAAGGGTCCCAGGGGTAACTTCACCCGTGTCATTCAGAGATAAATATTCAGATATGGTATCACGAAGCTGAAGTATCACCTCCGGGTCAGCCAGCAGGGATTCATTCAATTTCCACCATGCGCGGCACGGGCCCTGCCTACTGAGCCTGAGCTGGCACGTCAGGGGGGCATGATCCGACCAGGTGCACTCCCGAATCAAACAATCCTGAACCCCCCCCAATAAGGTTTTATCCACGAGAAACAAATCAATCCTCGAGTAAGATTCATGTACTGAGGAGTAATAGGTGTAATCACGCTGACCATAGTTCACCTCTCGCCACACATCTACCAGGTCCAGCTTGCCCATCAACTTTTTCAGCTGGAGGCGGTGACTCCTGGGGGTAGACGAAGCCCCCCTGGAAGTATCCACCAGGGGGCCCAGGGCAACGTTAAAGTCACCCGCCATGATCAATTTGCCTTCGGCCTTCCCCAGGAGCACCCCCTGCAGGTTCAAAAAGAACTCCCCTTGGTTAACATTCGGGGCATAGGCACTTACCAGGGTAAAAAGGTCCCCCCCTACTTTAAGTTGTAGGATCACATACCGGCCTCCATTATCTCGGACACACTCTGTCACCTGCCCAGCCACCCTTGAGGAGAGGAGGATCCCAACGCCTCCCCGCTTCCTCTCACGTCTATTTGAGGCGAAAAACTGTAGCGGGAAATGCCTATGCCCCATGCACCGCTCATCTCTCACCCGCAGGTGAGTTTCCTGAACAAAAACAATGTCACCCCCAGCCTGTCACACTCCTTAAAAAAGAGCTGGCACTTCCTGAAAGTGTTGAGACCCTTGGCATTAATCGTCACCATGCTATATGAAGCCATGGCCGAGAGCTTCAGTCATCCTCGATAAAGAGCTTCGATTTAAACAATAGCCCCTCCCTGCCCTCCCCCCACCTCCCCCCCCACCCCCCGCTCCTCCCCCACTCCCCCCTCCCACCACCCCAACCCCCACAGTGCAACCTGCATCAACAGGACCGCAGACCCAGAAAGCCCCCCTCATCAACCCATATTACACAGCAAACCCCTACAAACTCACAAAAACCAACCACCCTAGAAAGACACCCACCATAAACAATCCCTCCCCAGCACACCCCAAATACCCTTCACACATCCCTGGTTACATGTCCAAGGTGTCCAGACCAACAGGAACTAGGGCCTTGCTCAGACCCCCCACACCAGTAGCTCAGGAGTCCACAGAAGGCTGATCTTTGGCGGGTCGGTGCCTCCGTAGGCATCGGTCGCCCCCCGCTGCTCTGCTCCACTGCAGGTAGTTGGGCCGTTGTGTCCCAGGCTTCCCCGATCCGCTCGCTGCACTCGGAGGGGGCATCGGGACATCTGACCATCCCATTTGCTGCATGCTCTGGATTGCCGCCTCCACAGAATGGACAGTGAAGGACTTGCCATTAAGCGAATATTGTAGCCCTACAGGGAAGAGCCACCGATAGTTACATTCTCATCTCTCAGCTTCTTCGTCACTGTCTGATATTCACGGCGTTTGCGCATTGTAATGCTGGAAATATCAGCGAAAACCTCCACCTCCGCCTCCTGCCATCATATGCGCCCCAGCCTCCGCGCTGCAGCCAGAACCAGTTCTTTGGTGCGATATTCATGGAGGCACAGGATCACATCCCGAGGCTGATTGTCCCGGCGGGGGCCCAGCGCCCGGTGCGCTCTTTCAACTTTCAAACACACGGAATCAGTGGCCACCTCCGCTTTACGTAGCACAGCCCCACAAAACTCCTCAGCCAAGAGCACATAGTTCACCATGCCCTCTTGCTCCGGTAGGCCCCTGATCCGCAGGTTAGCTCTGCGGGACCTGTTCTCCAGGTCTTCAATTTTTTGCCAGACCTCCTCATGGAGGAGGCTCAGCGTGTCCATGCGCTGCTCGGCCATAGCATACTGGCCCACGTGCTCCCCAAACTGCGTCTCTAACTCCTCTAGCCGGCCTCCCAGCCCAGCCAGATCTCCCTTCACTTCTTGGAGCCAAGTGTGCACCTCCGTTCTGAGGCTCTCAAAGTCCTGCCGGGAAGACTCAAACCACCCCTGGAGGTCCGCCCGGAGGGCCTGAATTTCACTCAATCCTCCACCTCCATCTCCCGTCTCTCCCGTTCCTCCAGGCTCACCGCGACCCGCCGCCATCTTAGCAACCGGCGTCCGAGACCCCGCCGAGGGTTTAAAAGAGAATGCTTTGAGGTCGGCGCTCAACTTTTTTCCAGCCATAGGTCCGTCGGATTGAACAGCAACAGGTATGATGCTAAGGGGGTGCCTTTCGAGGTGTTTACGCAGCCAGTGAGGGCATTAGTTGCTCACTCGGGACGGAGCTTAGAGTTCAGGCGGCCATCGGGTTCCGACGTCACCGGAAGTCCCCCATGAAACCTTTTTATGTTGAATTTACATAAAACAATATTTACAGTAATGTGAATAATAAAAAAAACTATAATTAGATTAAGGATGTGAGTAACCAGTTTTATACAGCCATAAACAACGGGTTAAATCCAGGGTGTCAGTATGTTGACCGAGAATAGTCTTAAAGTTGGTCGTGGGAATTGTAATATGGGGTGGGGTACGCAAGGAGGAGCAAGTTGGGAGCCATACTGGCATCTATGTTGCCTGTTTGGATGGAGTTTAAGATGGGCTGGTAGTTGGGCAGCTTGGTTTCACTTTGCAATGCTCTGTGAATAAGTGTGTTTTAAGTTGTTTGTGGAATGCTCTGAGGTCCAGCATGCTGCTTATTCTGTCTGGGAGAGAGTTCCAAAGAGTGGGCGAATCAAGCGAGAATGCTCTCTTGCATGTGGACTGGTTGCTCTTTGTGAATTCTGTAGGTATGGTTAATGTGGGTTGTGGGCAGCCTTTTCTAGATCTGTTGTTCGGTACTGTTTTTATGAGTGATTTTAAGCGGGTAGCTGTTGCTCTGCTATGAGAAGAGGGCAACAAAATTAAAAATCTCCCAAGCAAGTGACCAATTGCTGGGAGCTGCTCTGTTCTGCACTCTTCCCCCATGGTTGGAATGGGGGGGGGGGGGGGGGGGAGCCATGTGAAAAAGAGAAACGTTTCCTTCCCTATACTATGAAGACAGGAAGCAGACAGCTACAAAGAACTGCAGCATTTATTATGAGATTCTCCATTGATGCACTGACTGAGAAATAAGGGAAACCATCCACCAGTATGGAAAGCAGTCTACAGAAAGTGAATTCCTAAAGGCCTTCTTGCATACGTAACCGGGATTCATCCTCTGCTAATCAAGGCTGGCTCAAGGGATGTACTGCCAGAAGAAGAGAGATGATGCTGGGGAGATGCCGTGCACAAAGGGAGGAAATGCAGGACTAGAAAGTGTGTAAAAAGCAGGGGAACAGGAGACTGGGGAATGAATGAGGCAAGAGTGGGGCATGGGAGCACTAGGGAAGTAAAAATACAAAATGGAAAGCTGGTAAGTGGGTGTAAGTGTCCCTATTGGTCACAACACCCCTCCCAAAGACCCCCCCAACCCCTAAAGGCCACCCCGGGCCTAACATAGTGTCCTTGGTGGTATAGAAGGACTTAGGAACGATCACCATTCACTCCCAGCCACGTCAGTGCTGGGTTCAAAATGGCACCCATGACCTCTAGCAGACGTCTGGCAGTACTGCTCCTAGGAGTGAGGCTGCCTTTTTAAAGTGCTGAAAGGTTGTTGGCCATATGGTAAGTGTAGTGACAATTAGTATAGATACATTTGTTGTCTCCATTAGTGTGAGTGCACGTAGGTTTCTGTATGCTAACTGCAGTGTGCAGTCTGTGCTCATTCCCTGCCCCGTAACACGCTCATTCCCTGCCCCGTAACACGCTCATTCCCTGCCCCGTAACACGCTCATTTCCTGCCCCGTAACACGCTCATTCCCTGCACCGTAACACGCTCATTCCCTGCCCCGTAACACGCTCATTCCCTGCACCGTAACACGCTCATTCCCTGCCCCGTAAAACGCTCATTTCCTGCCCCGTAACACACAATGCAGTTTGCGTGTGCAAATTCTCATGTCAGTGCAGTAATACTTATCACCGTAGTGCGCTAACATTTAGCATGCACTAATTCATGCACTAACTACTTCATGCACCTTAGTAAAAGGATCCAGGTTTTTTGGGCTGCTGAACGTGTTTAGAAATAAGAAAGTAGCAACTGTGTCACACGACTATATAGTCAGTGAAGCAAAATTGTCTTATGATTCTACACTTTCTTCTGGAAAACACCATAGTGTCATTAGAATTAAGGGTCGGCAAATAATTTATGGGTGGTGCCTTTTGATTGGATTAACAATGCATTTGTGATTAGTTCTTGAGAAATGAGATCTTATGTCCTTGAAATGTATTAGACTGTGAATGACCTTCTGTACATTCATAGTGCCTTGAGTGTCATAGAAGCACATTCTTTGTATTAAGAGATCTCGGAAAAAATGAGGATATGGCACATGGAGCAAAGTATGTTTTTCATTCATGTCTTATCACTGCATCTTTATAAGGAGCCTTGCAGCAAGTCAAAGTATTTCTCAGCACATATTGTACTTCAGACTATTTTCCATCTCCTCCCTTGATAAATGTGTCTTTGATTATTTTCATCCATACTTTCTGGCTATTCAAAAATACGCTTTGTGAAATAGATCTTTTTTTTCTTTTTGTGTACCCTGTCCCTTCTCATAGATAAAAGGGGAACTGTTTTTTGCTTTTACTGCTGTCTCACCATGATGGAACACCTAGCCAAAGTTGTATATACCCATACTCAAAGATGCATTGAAATGGCAAGCCTTGGCTCTATTGATTACTAAGTCTCTGAGGTCGCAAGTTTACGAAATGCTGGTAAAAAGCTATAATTTACCCATGTGTAAAGGCTCACTAACCTGAATTTTCCAGAGTTGTCAAGTTACCTACTGTAGTTCCAAGAGTAAGATTTTAAGCCAGTCCTCTGTTTCTGACAAGCTCATCCTGATGCATTATGGGACCTGCAACATTGATTCCAATGGATAAAATCAGGGACTACAAATACCACACTGCATTGCAATTCATATTTAAAACCAGAACTGGCAAAACATCTCACTCCTGGAACTCCCAAGTGTGGTTAAAAAAAAAAAAGTCCCCCATGCCTGCTCCTGACACCAAACACCAAAGTCAGACTGTGTGAAAGGATCCTCATCTGCACCCCCAAGGAGGTTGTTCCACCACCTTTCCCATAAAGAAATATTTCATCAGGTTACTCCTAATTCTGTCCTCTTTCTCTTTCATCCTATGCCCCTTTGTTCCAGAGGTTCCTTTAAAATGAAAGATGTCCGTTTCCTCTGCATTTATGTCAAGGGGGTATTTACAGTAAATGTGTGTATCATATCGCCCCTCTCCCACCTTTCTGCTAGAGAGATATAAGTCTGTCCCCATATGCTTTAGGCTGAAGGCCACAAACCATTTTAAGAGCTACCAACTTATAAATTTATTTATTTATTTAGTGTACACTTATATCCCGCTACTTCCAGCGATCAGCAGCGGTTTGCTGTACATAACAGTATGGTTGTACAGGCCATGGATTAAAACATACATAATGATTCAGTACAGGACACAAACATTCAGATTACAGGTTTACACTTGATTGCAAAAGACATTGATTACACATGTATGTACATATTTACATAAATCATTCTTTAAGCTTTGTTAGATCCCTCTTCATGTTAATCCATACTTTCCAGGGTGTCTACCTATTTCAGATTTTGGTATCATTGACAAAGAGGCAAACCTTACAGCCCTTTTGCAATATCACTAATAACAATGTTAAAAAGATTAGACCAAGGAGAGATCTGTGTTGCGCACTGCTGGTAAAGTCCTATTTACCACTGCTCTTCGTTGCCTTCCACTCAACCAGTTTCTAATCTAGTCAGTCACTTTAGGGTCATTCCCAAGGGTAATTAATTGATATATAAGTTATGGAATTGTGCCAAAGGCTTTGCTGAAATCTAAGTACACCCATCTAGTGCTTTCCCTTGATCCAGCTCTCTGGTTACTCAGTCAAAAAAATTGGACTAAAAAGAAAAAAAACAGCAAAATAGTTTCATAGTAAATAAAAAAAATGGTAATACATCAAAAACTCACTAAATTATGTTCAAAATATAAACATTATTTTATTAACAAAAGAAGGAAAAAGACCTCAATGAATTACATCCTGGTGTTTTATTCATTAACCAAGGTTTTTAATGAATTGGTTAATATAATCACTGTTTTTAAAAATCCTCCTTCTCTTTGCAACTTATATCACTTTCTCAGAAAACATCTTCCCAAAAAGAACCCCCTCAAACAAGTATTATGTTGCACAGCAGCACTTTTAGACATGCCTTGTATTGAAAAGACATGTTAATCCTACCACACCTCATAAAATTAGCCTCAAAACTTCTTCCTGTCCACATAACTATCATAAGCAATTTTATGTGACGGGAGTGTATGTATGTGTGTAGGATTAAAAGCGAGGAGCAGATGAGTAAACAATGAGAATAAAGCCCACAAGTCATGGACATCTATTAACAAATTTATTTGTCCTACATGAATAGTGACAATACAAGATGACATAGTAATGTACCAAAAATGATGTTACATGAACGGTTCAGCAGCAGGAGCATCAGCTGATGGTGCATGTTTATTTGAACATAGACAACCTCTAAGAGAAGTCCTTCGGTCTTCATAAACGTTTTATGAGATGTAGAGGTTATAATATTGTGAATTACAGCATGAAAGTTTTTGAACATGTTTTTGAAGGAAGATAGTTTTTATTACAATATATTATTTGAATTACAATATTATCCTCTGCCCCTGGTTGGATACTGTTCGATATTTAGGTGTCACCTTAGATTCTTCCTTGTTTTTCCACACCCATCTCTCTTCATTGGTCCGCCGCTCCTTCTGTGCCCTCTATCAGATCCATGCCATCAGTCCCTTCCTCTCATTCATGTCACTCACAACCCTCCTACTGACTTGTAATGTCTCAGCTAGTTTATTCTAAAGTTGTCTTTCTCGGTATTCCTGAATTTCAAATCCGCCACCTTCAACTTATCTAGAATACCGCTGTACGTATCCGTCCTTATGCCACTTATTTTGACCATGTCTCACTTCTCCTAGTTCATTATCACTGGCTCCCTTTTAAGTACCGTCCACAATATAAACGCTTGACCCTGGTGCACCATGCATTTCATGGTGGTAATTATAATGAACCGTGAAGGAAAGCATTTTTTGGCTGTGCACACCCTTAGTGTACCTTTAAGAATGTATGTATGCTGTATATGTGTGTATATATGGAGAGAATCATTACAAAGCAAAGTAAAAACATAAGTTATAATCTGACTACTATCAAGTAAAGTTGTTTAACGTTATAGAAAATACGTACACATTTATGCACTTTGAAACAGAGTGATTTTTAAAAAGTTGAAGGTGTGGTGTTTTGTTAAAGAAATATGCTCTGAGAGGAGAGCAGTTTTGCTTTCTAAGCTTAGGCACTGTGAAATACATTAATTATTCTTATAAGAACAACATACATTAAATGTATCTCTATACAGATCTCATTGAGAAAAGTGTTTCAAGGCTAAGAATGTTTGTATAAATCCCCATGTTTTCCTCAGTAGTTGTTTTGTAAAAGACTCATTTCACCGAACAGTGAATAAGAAACAATAATATACCAAAGAGAGCCTATCTCCCAACTGATGAGAAAGCGATAATGGTAGTTAACTGTTTCTTGCTTTTTGTGCAAAACAACATTGTTTGTGCACTTGACAGCCAAGTAGGGGTGAGGATCACAACCTCCTACATTTACGGGCCGATGCAGAAGAGAGACTGTTGCATGTGTAAAAAGCAAAGGAAAAACAAGTGCACGCAGTGACGCCAAGCATATTTAAATTATAGACAAATGAGCTGCATATATTAAAATGGAATGCTAATATTGTCTTTGCCCGATTCAGAGAATCATGTAGAGGATTTTGTAACCAGCCAAAGCACCAAATCTCTTCGCCTGGGTCTGGGGTAGCTTAAATGTCCTGCGTGTGCCCGCAATGCCATCTAAATACTGTCAGAGGGCCGGTGACCCTGACAGAAATCAAATCACTGGTGCCCAGCAGCCCCGATTCCCCCCCCCCCCCAATTAAAAGTAAGCCTGATGGCCCAGCGGCCCCAAACCCCCCACCCCTCCCGGTACCTTTACAATAGAGCAGGAGCATTGCCCTCGCACTCCCGCTCCTGTGCCGCCATCTTGAAAAATGGTGGCACCTGGCCGCATGCAATGCATCCTGGGATGCATCGGGCAGGGTAAGACTGCCATATAAGGTAGAAAATGTCTTCTTTTCTGCATAGGCCCTTTAGTATTGCCATTTTTTGCTCATTCTCTCCTGACCTGAGGAAGGGGCTTTTAGTTCCCAAATGTTAGTCAAGAAATATATTAAGTTGGTCCAATAAAAGATATTTTTCTTTGGCCTGATATTCTTCTGGGACAGCTATGCGCTACTACGGTGCATAGTCATTGCTGCTGACTTTTAACCCTGATATTCAATGCCGGGGTAATATGCGGCCCTGGCATTGAATATCTGGGGTCATCACACAACCCACAAGCCTGTAGAAACTAACCGGGCAGTGGCGATATTGAACTGCTGTCTGATTTGCCCCCACGGGTAAAGATAGTCCAGCTTTTGCTACGCCTGCGGGTACTAACTTTGCAGTGATGCAATATCACCGCTGCCCGGTTAGCGATTTTTGCTGCCCTAGAATGCCCACAACACACCTTGACGCTAAGCGGTTAGCATTAGGGCATGTAGCGAAAATAATCGGGGATATTCAGCAGCACTAACCATATTAGTGCCACTGAATATCCTTCTAAATGACATTTACACAGTTAGTTATATCGGGCCCCTTGTTTTTATTTATTCATCTTATTTCTGTATGTTCAAGTGGACTAACACAGAAATCATACTGCTTTCTTTATATCTGGGAATGAGCAATAGGGAAAGGAGTATTTAGGTATTTTCAAGGGACCCAAATCGGACATTGACATGCTGGACTGGATGGAGCAGTCCAGCATGACCCAGCATGGTGCTTTTTATCTTCTGTTTTGACTGAAGAAAGGGCTATCTCCAGGAACAAGCAGGAATGAGTCTTCACATATGCGTATCGTCGGTACCGACGGAGCCTGCGCGGGAATGCTCCCCAGCGTCCAGTAGGAAAGCCTTTGGGAGCATCCCACAGCGCCTGCGCGCTGACTTCCCGCCTTTCCTAACCGCCTCTCTCCAGTTCTTCTTTTCTGCGGAGCCAGCAGGTCGTGTTTCCTGTCACCGCTGAAGAATTTCTTATTTTCTTTTATTTCTTTAGTCGCGTGTCTGCCTTCTCGACTTCGGACCGGTACCGCTGTTTTTTTCTTTCTTTATTTAAAAAAAAAAAAAAACAACTACTACTTTTCCTCTCACTTCAGTGCATTTTCTTTCTGTGGCCTTAGGCCTACAAAAATTTTCCTCATGGAAAAGCCCGCCTCCGGGTTTAAAAAGTGCACGAAGTGTAGCGGCACTATTTCTGTCACCGACATCCATGACTGGTGTCTCAAATGTTTAGGTCCTGACCATTCCATGACGGACTGTGAGTCCTGTTCCATGATGTCTAAAAGAGGTCTACAGAATCGAGCAGCCAAGCTCAGTACCCTGTTTCCCTCTGTTGCAGCTTCGGTGGCATCGACGTCTTCCAGGGTTTCATCTTCCTCCCGTGGATCTCAGGTAACTAAACTTAAGTCCAGCCGGTCCTCGAAGAGTAGATCTCCCTCTAAGTATCGAGATGCCTCCGAGCTTGCTCTCGAGGAATCCGCACCAGCAAAATTACCCCGGCGGGAGGCTCCGGCTTCCAAAGCTTTATCAATGGGGTCACAGGTTGACATCGATGGCACGGCCTCGACCGATCACCTGTTGCAATGTTCTGGGGTACCGGTGGTATCCACTGGTACCGACATCCAGACATTGGTGGCGTCGATGGATCAGAATATTCTGACCATGCAGCGTGCCATCACGACATTCATACAAGCTGCGACGCCTTCGGTACCGCAACAAACTCCGTTGTCGGTACCGATTTCGGTACCGGACCCGATATCGGTTCCGGTGCCGGTACCGGTACCGATTGCATAGACGTCGACGGCAGCGGTACACTGTCCTGTGATGCCCATCGGTACCGATTACTCCCGATGTCGATACCCCCCGGTACGCGTATCGGGCTCTGCAAGAGCATCCAGACAGGCGATACTTCGATTCCTCTGAAGACTCTGATGAATCAGAGGCCTCTATTGAAGCATCGGGGATCCTTCCTCAGGAACCCTCTTCTCCAAAAAGGAGAATGTCTCCTCCAGAAGACTTGTCTTTTCAAGACTTCATCAGGGAGGTGGCCAGGGGCCTTTCCATCTCAGTGGCCTCTGAGACAGAGCCTAGAGCCAAAAAACTAGATATTTTACAATATCCTAAGGCTCCTAAAGAGGCAGCCATTTTACCAATACATGAGATTCTTTATGATCACATGTTGGGCATATGGGAGACTCCTCTTACCACCTCCCCTCATTCTCGTAGGTTGGACACCATGTATCGTGTTCCTCCTTGTCCTGGTTTTCATAAGACTCAGCTTCCTCATCACTCCATTGTGGTGGAGTCTGCTATGAAAAAGATCAAGAGTTCAAAAAGACACTCTTCTACTCCTCCAGGAAGAGAATGCAGAACTTTAGATGCCTTTGGCAGGAGAATTTTCCAGGCCAGTATGCTTGTGGCCAGAATCAACTCCTATAGTCTCTATATGGGGATGTTTCTATAGGAAGTTACAGATCATCTGCAAACCTTATCTCCTTTTATGTCAGAAAATAAAAGGGAAGAGTTTCTCACCTGGCTTAAACATGCCCAGGATATTTCCAAGTTTTCCAACCGTGCAGCCTTTGACTCTTTTGAGGGTGCCAGCAGAGCTATGCCATAGGTGCACGAAGATTTGCTTGGTTACAAGCCTCTGATTTGGAGCCCTGGGTTCAGGATGGCCTAGGTAACCTTCCTTGTACAGGTGAAAACCTGTTTGGCAAAGATTGGCAAGCAAAGGCCAACCAGATGGATGCTGAAAATTCTGCTTTTGATAGACTTTCAAAGTCTACTTCTGCTCCTTTTAAAAGGAAATTATTCAAAAAAGGATTTTTCCCAAAGAAAGGGAAATATTCTTCTACTTATGGTCAGGCCTCTTCTGCAGGTCGTTTTGCTACAAAGAGACAGCAACAACCAAAACAGGCCAAACCTAAGGCTGCGAGGACTGCTACGGCCCAACAGCCTCAGCCTCCTCGGGGCCTTTGACTTACAACTAGAGAACTTAGCCTTTCTGGCTCTATTGTTTATTGTTTACATAACATTTGATATACCGCCCCCCGTTACATCGGGGCGGTTTACAATATAAATAAAATCATCAAGTCAGAAACGGAAAGAGAAAGTTACAATTACTTGAAGAAAGGAAGGAAGGGAAACAGAGGACGGGGGAAGATAGGAAGATAGAGTCAGGAGAGTCAGCTAGATCCAGGAAAGGCACAGGAGAACAGATGAGTTTTGAGAAGGGAACGAAATTTAGGATATGATTCTTCCAAACGGAGGGCAGTGGGTAGTGAATTCCAGAGGGAGGGACCAAGGTAGAAGAACGCTGATTTACGGGTGGATTGGAGATGTGCACGGGAAGGGGCTGGAAGGTGAAGGCGATTGATGTGAATGGACCGGAGGCTTCAAGAGGGGACATGGAAGGAGAGCAAATCGGAGAGGTATTGGGGTCTATGAAGGTAAATGGCTCGATGGACCAGAGTAAGGACCTTGTAAGGGATCCAGAATTGTAGTGGCAGCCAGTGAAGGTGTTGTAGGAGGGGGGTGACGTGATCGCGTGGAGAGGCATGTAGGAGCATCCGGGCAGCCGTGTTTTGAATTAACTGTAGTTGATGTAACTGATACTGAGGGATACCGGCATAAATGGAATTACAAAAATCTAATCGGGTTATGACTAATGAAAGAAGAAGGGTAGTGAGTGCCTGAGGAGATAGGAAAGGTCGAATGGCACGAATCTGCCGAAGGCAGTAAAAAGAACGCTGAGAAATAGAAGAAATGTGATCGTGAAACGTGACTGCACTATCAAGAATGACACCAAGATACCGAAGTTTGGAAACTGTGAAAATAGAGGCACCAGAAAGAGAAGGCGTAAGAGGCGGAGTGGGGGAACCGTGGGTGAACCAAATAGCAGCCGTTTTGGAGATATTCAGAACCAGACAATCTGAGGAGAGCCAGGAGGAAACTGAGGATAGACAGACTCCAGTGGAGTGATATCGGGATGGGATGAGGAAGTGTGGTGCAGAAGGAGATTATCGTCAGCATAATAATAGCCCGAAATCCCCAACTGCTGAACAAGAAGTGAGAGCGGAGCCAGAAAAAGATTGAATAACAGGGGAGCCAAAATAGAGCCCTGAGGAACACCACAGGTGAGAGGGAAATGACCTGAGGTGGAAAGACCAGAAGTAACTGCAAACGAATGAGAAAATAGAAAAGAATGAAACCACCGGTAAACACCACGAATACCCGCAAATGAGAGAGAAGAAGGGGGTGATCCACAAGATCGAAGGTGGCTGAGAGGTCAAGGGACACAGCGATGGTAGTGTCGCCCCGATCTTGGGAGGTGTGTATTTCATTTAGAACCGCTGTGATGGTGGTCTCTACACTATACCCAGACCGAAACCCAGATTGGCGGGATGCAGAAAGTGCATAGAATCCAAGTGATGGGAAAGCTGCGAGAAAACCACTTTTTCAAGAAGCTTAGAGGCAAAAGTAAGATTGGATACTGGACGAAAATTAGCGGGGATAGAGGGGTCGAGGGAGGGATGTTTCAAGAGAGGACGAACCAGGGCGTGCTTCCAGGGGTCAGGGAAAGTACCACAGGACAGACTAGTGTTCACAATAGTAAGAAGAGAATGTAAGAGGGCAGGAGAAGGCTTAGCAAACCATGAAGAAGGAATGGGATCTAGAACATCCAGAGCCTCTCACCATTCCAGGAAGGTTAGCTCTTTTTGCTCCCAGATGGGAACAAATCACAGCAGAGCAATGGACCCTCTCCATCATAAGAGATGGGTACAAGCTTCATTTCTTAAACCTTCCTCCTCACACCATGGCGAAACAGTTCAATTCTCCTGCATCTCTCCTCAACCTTTTAGGTCAGGAGATTACTACCCTTCTTGCCCAAGGGGCAATAGAAGAAGTACCCCTTCTTCAACAGGGCTCAGGGTTCTACTCCCCCTATTTTCTCATTCCAAAGAAAACAGGGGGCTACAGACCCATTTTAGATCTCAGAGAATTGAACAAGTTTCTATGCAAGGAGAAATTCAAGATGACTTCTCTCGGAACTCTCCTTCCATACCTCCAGAGTCAGGACTGGCTTTGTTCTCTAGATCTCAAGGATGCGTACACCCATGTCCTCATCCATCCAACACACAGAAGGTTCCTTCGGTTCCTTTACCAAGGAAAGCACTACCAATACAAAGTGCTTCCTTTCGGTCTGGCCTCTGCACCAAGAGTGTTCACAAAATGCATGGCAGTGGTAGCTGCTTTTCTACGCACTCTAGGAATATTTGTATTCCCATATCTGGACGACTGGCTCATCCGAGCTCCATCCCAGTCAGAGGCCCAGACTTCCCTGGCCTGCACAAGGCATGTTCTTCAGTATCTGGGACTTGTAATAAACATTCCAAAATCCCATCTCACCCCTACTCAATCTCTAGAGTTCATAGGGGCCTTGCTGGATACCACAACTGCAAGGGACTATCTCCCCCAGGCCCATTGCCTACGCTTGGTGCAGTTAGCCTCACAGATTCAGTTAAAATCCCATTTAACTGCTCGAGAGATGTTACAACTCTTAGGCCACATGGCATCCACTGTGCATGTGGTTCCTTATGCTCGCCTTCACATGAGAGCAGCTCAATGGACTCTGTTCACCCAATGGACCCAGGCATCAGGGTGCCTGTCAGACAAAATAGCGACCTCCAGTCGCCTCTTTTGCTCTCTCCATTAGTGGAAGTCCACTCAGAATCTGTTGCTGGGGTCCCCCTTTCAACAGGTGTTACCCCAAGCAACCCTTACAACAGATGCCTCTCCAAAGGGTTGGGGAGCTCATCTACAAGATCTCTCCACCCAAGGCATCTGGTCTCCACAGGAGACATCTCTACATATCAACCTCTTAGAGCTCAGAGCAATCTTTCTGGCTCTCAGAGTCTTCCACACCCTGCTGAGCTACAAGACAGTCCTCATCCACACAGACAACCAAGTAGCCATGTTCTACCTGAACAAGCAGGGGGGGACTGGCTCTCTGTCACTTTGCAACGAAGCTCTGAGATTGTGGGCCTTCGCCAGAGAGCATCAAATCCATCTCATGGCAGTGTATCTTCCAGGGGTTCAAAACTCTTGGGCAGACAGACTCAGTCGAGTTCTAATTCCACACGAATGGTCCCTCCATGGGGACCAGATAGCCAGGATCTTTCGAATTTGGGGTACCCCAGACATAGACCAGTTTGCAAGTCTGTGGAATGCCAAACTTCCCTGGTTCTGTTCCAGGATTCCATGTCAGGGAGTTCAGGCCAGGGATGCCTTCCTCCTTCATTGGGGGCAAGACTTCCTCTATGCCTTTCCACCTATTCCCCTCATTCCCAAGACACTGTTGAAGCTTCAGAGATACAGGGGGTCTATGATCCTCATAGCACCACGTTGGCCACGCCAAGTGTGGTACCCTCTACTTCTGCATCTCTATCAAGCTCCCTCCCTGGACTTGGGGTCTGCTCCAGATCTCCTCTCCCAGGAGGAGGGAACGTTGTGGCACCCAAATCCCCAGTCTCTTCATCTCAGGGCCTGGTTGCTGAAGGCCTAGACCTTCAGGATTTACACCTTTCTCAGCAAGTGAAGGATATCCTTCATGCTTCCAGAAAGCCTTCCACCAGACGTTCCTATGCTTTTAAATGGAAGAGGTTTACCATTTGGTGTGCAGAGAACGGTCTTAACCCTCTTGCAATACCTCTGAATTCTTTACTAGAGTATTTGCTGCATTTATCCCATGCAGGCCTTAAAACAAATTCAATCAGAGTTCATTTGAGTGCTATTGCAGCATCCCTTAAACCTCCCAATGGACAGCCTATTTCCTCTCATCCTCTTATTGCAAGATTCATGAGAGGCCTTCTTTTAACTAAACCTCCCATTAGACCACCTCCAGTGGCATGGGACTTGAATCTGGTTCTTGGCCAGCTTATGAAGCCACCCTTTGAACCCTTAGCCACTACCTCCTTGAAATTCCTTTCCTGGAAGGTTATTTTTCTCATTGCAGTCACCTCAGCTCGCCGTATCAGTGAGTTGCAAGCCTTAGTGGCTAATCCTCCTTAGACAAGGTTCCATCATGACAAGGTAGTCCTCAGAACTAATCCACACTTTATGCCTAAAGTGGTCTCACCTTTTCATCTGAACCAGGAGGTGTATTTATCTGTCTTTTTTCCAGGACCTCATGCATCAAGTGCAGAGAGGAATCTTCATACCATGGATTGTAAAAGAGCACTTGCTTTCTACTTACAAAGGACACAGCAACATAGAATGTCCTCTCAACTTTTTGTTGCTTTTGATCCCTCTCATTTAGGACTTCCAGTCTCTAAGAGAACTCTGTCCAATTGGATTGCTCAGTGTATTTCCTTCGCCTACCAGAGTAAGAACCTTTCTCTGGAGGGCCATGTCACAGCTCACAATGTGAGGGCCATGGCAGCCTCTATGGCTCATCTAAACTCTGTGTCCATCGACCAAATCTGTCGAGCGGCCACCTGGGCCTCGGTTCATACCTTCACAGCCCATTACTGCTTGGACAAGGACTCCCGCCGGGATGCCTTGTTTGGTCAGGCTGTTCTCAAACACCTGTTCCACACCTAATCAACTCCTACCCTCCATCCCTGACTGGCTGCCTGAGATTCATGGGTGGAGGTAGAGCCCTTCCCAGGGACTCACAACCTGGGTGATCTCCCAGGCATCTCTAGCTGGGGAGTCCCCATATGTGAAGACTCATTCCTGCTTGTTCCTGGAGATAGCACAGTTACTTACCTGTAACAGGTGATCTCTGGGAACAGCAGGAATAAGTCTTCACAACCCACCCACCTCCCCTAGGAGTTGTATCTCTATATCTATCTTTCCTTTCCTTTCTCTCTCTTTGTCTCAGCTTTAAAACTCGAACTGGAGAGTGGCGGTTAGGAAAAGCGGGAAGGCAGCGCGCAGGTGCTGTGGGATGCTCCCAAAGGCTTTCCTACTGGACGCTGGGGAGCGTTCCCGCGCAGGCTCCGTCGGTACCGACGATACCCATATGTGAAGACTTATTCCTGCTGTTCCCAGAGATCACCTGTTACAGGTAAGTAACTGTGCTTTATCTGCCCATGGAATGAGAGGGGGAGGGCAGAGTGGGAAATGGAGGAGAGTTGTTCTCTGAATCTTGTCTGCCTCGCTATGGCACTCTACCTGCACACCCATCTTAGTTACCCTCACTACATTACTGTCAATCTACATCCTGCTGCTGCCCCAGGCCTCTGTTTCCACAGATGCTCCCACACCCTTCCCTCTTTCTTCCTTCCTCATTGAAGCTCTGCTAGGGACTCTAACCCCCCCCCCCTACCTATTATAGGAAGCCCATCCTAATTTCTCCACCAGGAGCCAATTCTTCTTAACTATTTATTTTATTTTATTTAATAGGCTTTTTATATATTGCTTTATCATTTCAGTCAAAGTGGTTTATATTATAACTTAAACTTGGTAATGTACATTAAACAGAGACATTAATAACTTGGATTTTTCTGAAGCAGTTGAGGGTTAAGTGACTTGCCCAAGGCCACAAGAAGTGCTAGTGGGAATCAAACCCTGGTCTTTTGGTTCCCAAGCCAGTGCTCTAACCATTAGGCTACTCCTCCACTGAGCTACTCCCATGCCACTGATCTGAGCTAATCATAGAGGGAGTCCAGTTGGTTACCTTTCATCTGTCTTGGGACAAGAGTAGCTTTCAATTAGAGGCTTATATTGTGTCCAGTCAAAAAGAAAATTGTGTGAGGCTGAAAGGAGGCAATGAGACTGCTGCTAAGATTCCACAAGATCTCTCGTATGCCCTTTTCCTGAACTTGGCAAATCTAAGCTGCTGTTCATCAAAGTCCCAGCTGGCCTTCATTAACAAAGTTGAGATCATTAGGGAATTTAAGCTGACTACAAGTATCCAGAACTACAGGTGAGCTATTTTAGATCTGTTCTGAGAATGTGGACAAAAATAAGAGGTAAGCTAGACTATGTCAAGTTGGGGTGCTGTTGGTTCGTCCATTTACTCTTCTGGATATCATAACCTCCATAGGGTGCAGTCCTTTATGCTCCCAGGAAACCTTCCACAAGGCGTTCCCATGTGTTCAAGTGGAAGAGAGTCTCCAGCTGGTGTCCACAAAAGGGCGTAAACCCCCGTGCCATCCCTCGAGAAGCATTGGTGGGTTACTACCGTAACCTATCAAACACTGGTCTACAACTGAAGTCAGTCAGAGACCATTGAAATGCCATTGCTGCACCATCTCCACCCATCGATGGACAAACCAGTTCCTCCCATCCGCTCAAACCATGCGTTGTGGAGGGCCTGCCTCTACTGACACCTCCCCTGGAACCACCCCCAGTAGCATGGGGTTGCAATCTGGTTGTGGGCCAGCTTATGCAGCAGCTTTCAGAGCCCCTAGGCACTACGTCCATAATGTTTGTGTCCTTGACGGTAATACTCATTAGTGCAATCACATCAGCAAGGCGTATCAGTGAAGTGCAAGCTGTAGTGGCTGATCCACCATACACAGTGTCTCAGCATGATAAGGTCCTCCTACGGACACAGACACATTTCATGCCTACGGTGGTTGCGTACATTCATTTGCACAAACAGCTTCAGCTATCTGTATCTGTCCCATAGCCCCATGCCCAAGATGCAGGGAAGAATCATTATATTGTGAAATGTGGAAGAGCCCTGGCTTTCTATCTGCAGGGGACCCAGCAACAGGTTAATGTGCACTACTTACTATATGAAGTCTTCTACGTCGGCCTGTGAGGTTGTTGTTCCTGTAGTGGATTTGTAGGGGAGGGCTGAGGGAAGCGGCTGGAGGCGGGGCCCTTGTATATCTTTGGTCTGCCTTCTCTTTGTCTTGTTGTGGAGGGGGTGGAAGCTGTCCAGGCATTTTCACGATCCCCTGCTCTGTTGGGGATCCGGATAGATTTCTCCTTGCTGTTTGAGAGATTCTCGTCTGCTTGCGATATTCGGCCTTGGGGGGTTGCACAGTTCAATTGTAGTACTGCCTCTGGTCCCCGTCTAAGGTCACGCCAAAGGGCCCTTTGATGCGGCCCTTAGACGCAGGCCCGCCAGGTGCGGGCACGCCTGGCTGAACTATGCTTTATCCCTCTGCTGGCTCACGTGATCGGGGCCGGATTGGCCTTGCGGTAGGAGGCAGGGGCAGTAGCAGGCTCTTGCCTTGCACCTCGATGTCGATCGGGGGCTGCTGGAGTTGGGGTCTCTTTGTTTGAGCACCTGGCTGCACTCTGCTTTATCCCTCTGCTGGCAGATAGTGCCGAGGCAGACTGCAATGATATTCAGTGACACTATCCAGATAGTACTAGTGAATATACGTCTGAGTGGCATATATTCAGCAAGTGCTGATACTAGGATAAATGCTTTTGAATATTGACCCCTGCGTATTCTCTAATTCTCTAGAAACAATCAAAATCCAGCAAGCTGTCTGGCTTTATATGAACTGTGTATGGAATTATTCCATACTGCCAGTAAACTGCTAAAATTCAGCAAGTCTGTTGGAATCCAGCAACATCAGACATCTTTTAAAATAATATATTGATTTTCACATTTTCAATAAAAAGTTATATGAAAAAAAGTTAGTAACCGCAAAGCTGTTTTCTTTATAGGTGCACTTGCCAAATGCTATCTACTCTTGCTTAAGTCTGTTCTCTGCAGTAACGAAGGGAAGAATATGTGGTTTTGTTTTGAGTCCACAGCGTTGATATTTGGAACTAGCTGCTGTGGTTATTGAAGGAAAAAAGCAGCTATTTATGGTTCTGGAGTCAACTGAAAGCGCCATTCTTTAGGCCAGCGGTTCTCAACCCAGTCCCTGGGACACACCTAGTAAATCAGGTTGTTAGGATAAGCACAGTCAATATGCATGAGGGAGATTTGTATACAGCGGAGGCAGTACATACAGACCTTTCTTTTACATATTCATTGTCGTTATCCTGAAAACGTGACTGTCTATTTGTGTTCCGAGGACCTGGTTGAGAACCTCTACTTTAGGTAATTGTTTGGGGTAGATGCCATAGGAGAAAGCAGGGTTGTTGTTGTTGTTGTTGTTGTTAAGTGCCGTCGAGTCGGAGTCGACTCATGGCGACCCTCTGGATAGCTATCCTAAATTGTGTTCGGTCTTCAGTCAGGCGGCTCATTGTTGACAGACTGGTGCCCGTAGCTGCTGTTATTGTATCGATCCGTCTCATTGCTGGCCTTCTCTTTTGCGTTGACCTTCTATCTTGCCAAGCATAATGTCTTTCTCTAATGATCTCTCTCTTCGCATGATGTGTCCAAAGTATGAAAGTCGAAGTCTTGTCATCTGAGCTTCTAAAGAAAGCTTAGGTACTATTTTTTAATTTGTTTTTAGTTATTTTTAAGTAGTTTTTTATTTTTGATGAAGGGGGAGGATGTTATTTTTTAATATTGTTTTTATTTTATCATTTGTGTATTTTAACTATTTGTTTCAGTATTGTAAACTGCCTAGATGTTGATATGATGGGCCACATCCAAATAACCCTTTCAGAAAGGTCTGCATATACAAGTGTTTGCCCTGATCATGTCCCAGAGCCTACAAACCAACATATGAGCACAATCGCAACCAAGCAACTCATGGCACCCTCACAGCCCGCATACTTCCTTCCCAAGTGCCCGCCCCAATAACCTTCCACACTCCCCCCCCCCCTACCTAACCCTAACGGAGACTTAGCAACATGTAAACCACTTTGATTGAAGGAAAAGGTGGTATGTAAAGCTGGTTAAATAAATAAATAAAATAAATAAATGTAAGGGGCATGATCTGGGAAGTACAAAGTTAGACATCCATCCCCTATTTCAAATAAAGGATGCAGGTAGAAGACAGAAATTGTTGATGTCTGTATTTATACCTGCTTCCTGGCACATTTAGGTTTTTAAAAAGTGCTCATTTCAGCAAACTTCTTACAGGAGGGATTAAGGAGAGTTACCCACCTTAATCCTTCAATGTTTCTTTCCTCCTCCATATTTTAATTGAGTAGACACCGAGTCCTCTGGAGTGATTAAGAGTGGCTGGATGTCTAGGTTTGCAAAATAACCAGGATACACGTTAAGTGTTCTGAAATGGCAGCACTTGTGTAAATCGCTGTGATTCTCGTTCTGTTTTTCCCACGTCTGTTTTTGTAAAATGATTCCTCCCATTGCACATGCATGCCTGTTGGCATGCATTCTTGTGCACATCCATGATGAGGGGTGGAGATATGTCAATTTTACATCAGACTTACATGTGCCCATTTTTCCTCTAAACCTGACATAGATTTGTAGGCATTTTCACTTGGATGTCACTGCAACCACTTTAACAGCCTTTCTGAAATGTGTCTGCACATGTATAAATCTTATCTGTGAATTTTCAACAACAATATGGTCGGCATTCTGACACACGAATAGCGGGGTTGGACATACGGGCTGGACATCCAATCCGCACTCAGCCCTTAGACCGAATTCCGTCAGCAGCGCTCTCTGTACGTATACAGGGTTTGTGTGGGAAGCACTCGACAGGGTCGGGTGGGGGTGGTGCTGCTGCTTTCTATCTTTTAACCAGTTCCTGATCCACAATAGTACACTGCCTCCTATCCCATGACTCTTTAGTTTTGCCAAAAGTCTTTCATGAGGGACCTTGTCAAAGGCTTTCTGAAAGTCCAGATACACAATATCAACCGACTCACCTTTGTCCACCTGATTATTCACTCCTTCAAAAAAACATAACAGATTAGTAAGACAAGATCTTCCTTGTCTAAAGCCATGTTGGCTGTCTCCCATTAGGTCATGACTATCTACATGCTGAGTAATTTTATTCTTTATGATGGTTTCTACCATTTTTCCCGGTAGAGCAACCACCAGCCTACTTCAATTTAGAAAGGCCCTCAAACATTACTTATTCCTCAAATACTTCCCTGTAAGTGCAGAGGCACGTCCCCTCTTCGTTAGTTACAGGAACTCCGAATCACCTAGTGAGTTAGAATTCCCCACATAGTAAGGTCCACTGATCATTAATTATAAGGATCCACTTACCATTAATTACGTTCCATTGTCCTATAATTTAAAGATGTAAATAGTTTACTTTGCAATCCAAGTTTACCTTCCTGTGATTCATAATTACCTTGTTAGCCAAGTTTATTGACCCTGTTTAATGTAACTCAGACACTTGTTTTTGTGCTGAATTTTTGTGTTCGATGTAAACTGCGCTGATGTCAAATAGTGCGGTATATAAGAAATGTAAAATAATAAAATAAAAATAAATAAATACTGATGTCAGGCTCACCGGTCTGTAGTTTCCCGGATCACCCCTGGAACCTTTTTTAAAAATTGGTGTTACATTGGCGATCCTCCAATCTTCAGGTATTAGAGATGATTTTAATGATAGTTCACAGATTACTAATAGCAGGTCTGCAATCTCGTATTTCAGTTCTTTCAACATCCTTGGATATATACCATCCGGCCCAGGTGATTTGCTACTCTTCAGTTTATCTAATAGTTGTAATACATCTTCCCGATGTATCGATATTTCCTTCAATTCTTCCGCACCTTTAAAAACCACTTCAGTCATGGGTAACATCCCTACATCTTCCTCAGTAAAGACTGAAGCAAAGAATTCATTCAGTCTCTCCGCTATCGCCTTGTCGCCTCTTAGTGCTCCTTTAACCCCTTTATCATCTAATGGACCAACTGACTCTCTCACAGGTTTTTTGCTACGAATGTACTTGAAAAGGTCTTTACTTTGCATTTTTGCTTCCGCAGCAAGCTTCTTCTCAAATTCTCCCTTTGCCTGCCTTATCAATGCCTTGCATTTGACTTGCCAGTGCTTGTGCTGTTTTCAGGTTTCGTCGTTTGGCTCTTTTTTACATTTCCTGAAAGATGCTTTTTTGGCAACAACAGCCTCTCTGACCTCACCTTTAAACCATGCTGGTAGTTTTTTGGACTTCCTTCCACTTTTCTTAAAGCGTGGAATACAGCTGGTTTGGGCTTCCAAGATAGTATTTTTCAACAACAGCCAAGCCTGATGTACGTCTTTAACCTTTGCAACTGCTCCTTTTAGTTTTTTCTTAACCGTTTTCCTCATTTTATCATAGTCTCCCTTTCAAAAGTTAAAAGGTAGTACTGTGGATTTCCTTACTATCCCTCCTCCACTAATTAAATCAAAGGCGATCATGCTATGATCACTATTGCCAAGTGGCCCCAACAACCTTATCTCTTGCACTAGATCTGGTGTAATATGGCTTCCCCTCTGGTCAGTTCATGAACCAGCTGCTCCAAGAAGCAGTCCTTTATTTCATCTAGGAACTTTATCTCCCTAGCATGTCCTGCCGTGACACTGACCCAGTTGATACTGGGGTAGTTGAAATCACCCATTATTATTACTGTCCTTCTCCCTGTCCTCTAGGGGATCGGTGGCAGCTATGTCCCCTATTGCTTCTGGAGTCCATATTGTCCTCACCAGGTTTCTTTTCCTTTTTGCAACAGGCCTGGTTATTCTGACATGAAAATTTAGACCCTGCAGCCTCTGAGTTCCCCTGAATGCAGTTTCGTGAGGGTCAGGCTGAGAGAAAAAGTCCTATCTGATCACCCATGGCTAATCATCCCCGGTGAAGGGTGCCCCCTGGAGATGGGGATCAGTTGGGATCTTCCTGAGATTTGGATTGTGCCTTGGATTCAGATGCCTCCGTTCATAGCTCTGATGTGGACGATGAAGTACTCTGTCCTTTGGAGGCTTGTGAAGAGGCCAATGTTATCCATCTCTTCCAGAAGGAGGAATTGGCAGCATTGGTTGCTAGGTTCTCATACACCTTGAGCTTAGTGGATGTTCCAGGCATGGAGCAGGAGCCAAAGGTGCATCCACTCCTGCAAGAGGTGACAAAATCCACTACTGTCTTCCCATTCCCAGAGATGATAAAGGACATGATCCGATAAGAGTGGGATTCCCCCAAATCCCGAAAGGTAGATTTATTGCTGAAGAACCAGTTTGCTGTGACAGCTGCTATTCTTTAGTTGGCTGTATGTGCAGGCCTAGAGTCTCAAGCCCTGCTCCAGTGGATTCAGTCTCTTCTGCTGACGTGGGGGAGCAGTCATCCTCATTGTTCCCTCCACCTGATCTTGCATAGATGTTATAAACTATAGCACACCCCTTCTGGAATCTCTGGCTGTTCGTATAAATACTTCCCCTCCATCCATTGCCTCCTGTTTTACATAACCCCCCTCCCCCCAGTGACCGCCTCCTCGTATGCTGCCCTTCAGCAGTCAGTTTCTGATTTCAGCTTCCAGTGAGGACCTCTGATCATTCTTGGGGATTTCAACATCCAAATTAATAATCCAAGCTCTTCTCTACAAGAAGATTTTGTCTCTTTTATGTCCAATCTTGGCTTTGCTCCTCTCTCCTCCCGACCTACATACTCAGCAGTATTCTTTAGAGACTGAAGTCTCCCAGTGCACTCTGTTCATATTGATCCACAATCGTGGACTGACCACTTCCTCATCCATTTTCAAATGCATATTTCTCCCCCAACACAGATCTGTCAGCCCAAGCTCTGGCAAGTTTGGAGGATAAGACATTGATTGTGATCAGTTTGCAGTTGATGCTCTCAGTGCTTCCTCTAACTTTTCGACTCTCTCCTTAAACCAAAAGATTCTCTCCTGGAGCACTGTTTTATCCAGTACATTGGATTCCCCTGCCCCTGTGAGGGTCATTAAAGGACACAGTTCCAAAAACTCCTAATATATCTTGGAAAGGAAACTTCTTCTTTGTAAAATTAGACTTGCTGAACTGAAATGGAAAAAGCATCTCTCTCCAGCTAATAAAGTGGTTTACCACTCTCTTTAATTGGAGTTTAAATCTCGCATTCACACTACAAAGGTTTCTTTCTTCTCAACACTAATCAGTTCACAAGAAAATTTTCCCAAGCAAATTTTTTCAATCTTTAATTTCCTATCTCCTAATCTGTGTGGTTTGCCACCTATCTGGTGACTAAGATCTTTACCCTGTGGCGCATTCCTTTAGCATCACCCAGCTGCTTTCCTCCCCTACCAGTAGTCCCATTGGAGTGTTCTTCGAATGCTCTTCCAGGTTGCCCCCATGAACCTTCTCTCATTTTCCATCTCTTTCTCTTCTTCACTTCCAAAAATGTCTGGACTCCATTAATCTGTCAAATTCTAATGCAGATATTATTCCTTCTATTCTCTTTAAGAACTGTTGGAGCTCTCTTGGCCCATCCTCCTCTACCTTTATAAATAGTAGTCTTGTACAAGGGGAGTTTCAGTCCTCATGGAAACACTCTATCTTCTGCCCTCTGCTTAAAATACACAACCTCGACCCTACTCAGTCCGAAAGCTATATGCCCATTTCCAATCTTCCCTTCCCTTCCCAACTAAGTTCTTGGAAAAGGCCATTTTAGAACAGGTTTCTGGGCTCTGGGAAGCAAACAATTACTTCCACCCGTGTCAGTCAGGATTCTGTACTTATCACAGCACCAAGACAATGCTCATTGCTCTTTAAAATGAGGTAGCCTTGCAAGGACGTGTTAATCATTCAGCTCAATCTAAGTGCTGCTTTGATGTAGTGGATGATTCCCTTCTTCTTGACAGTCTATTTGTTTTTGGGATCAGAGATTCAGCCCTAAATTGGTTGATCCTACTTATCTAACCAGTCTTTCCAAGTTTGTATGGATGAGGGTTTTTCAGATCCTTATCCACAAACGTCAGGGGTGCTCCAGGTTTTTGTACTCTCACCAAGACTTTTAAATCTCTTCATATCTCCACTGGCCCTCCTAGCACAAGATCTCAATATCGGTTCATACTTTTATGCAACAATGTTCAGTTAGTCATAGCTCATGATCATTGGGATATCACTGTCAAGTTGGACTTGGAGTCGAAACTAAATATAATAGTAGACAGGATCCACACCCAGAAACTAGTGTTAACCACAGAGCTTCTCTTTTCTTTTTATTTATCTCATAGTCGCAGACCACTATACTTTCAGCCCCATCCTTCTCTCCCATCCAAATTCAAAGTTCAGTTCACTCTCTGGGTGTGATATTTGATGAAAATCTCTCCTTTAAGTCTCATCTCATGAACAGTGTGAGAAGCTGCTTTTTCTTCTTGTGCCACATAAACTTGGTCAGGCCTTATCTGGATACAAGAGCTCTCAAAACAGTCATTCATTCCCTTATTATCAATAAATTAGATTGCTGTAACTCTCTTCTCTCAGATGTCTCCAAATCTCAGCTCCAGTGTCTTCAGGTAATCCATAACACAACTGTTAAATTGATTTATAATGACAAAAAATCCAACCATGTTACCCTTCTTTTTTTTTTAAATAACACTGGCTTCCTGTTTAATTTCAGTTTCAATTCAAAATCCTTCTTAAAACACACTGAACCTTCTATACCAATTTTTCCTACTAACTTCATATGCAATTTACCCTCTATAACCCATGTTACACTCTTCAGTCCACCAATTAGAATCTTCTGGTTATTCCAACCAAAGCCACCCTGAACCTTGAAACTTACCAGGCTCTTTCCTTTACCTTGACTATATCCAATCTTTGGAATTTCCTCCTGGTTCACCTCTGCCTTGAATCATCCTACATTAAATTTAATACCAGACTAAAAACCTGGCTCTTTACCTGTCTCCTTCCCTACTCTAAGTCTACGTCTGGCAATTGTAACAGATACTGTTCATTGCTGGTATTGTTGTCCTACTGCATAGCCGATGTGCCTTGTCTTTGTTGTTTTTTACTGGCTGCATTTTTTTTTGCTCCCTTTATGGACTGTGAACCGCTTAGATGTATCCACTTTAGCAGCATAAAAATGAATCACATAAATAAATTATTAAATAAATTCTATACATCTGTTGGAATCAGCTATGGCTTTTCTTTCTGATGCCATATACGACCTGGTACATCTAGCGGCCAGGGATAGTGCCCTGTCAACAGTGACACGGCGTTAGATCTGGTTTTGACACTAGGCTGTGGACACATCATCCAAAGCCCAGTTGACCCAACTGGCCTTTCTAGGGAAGCTTCTTTTCAAGGCCAATTTGGAGAAACTGGTAAAGGACCTGGCGTGATGAAATGTTACCGCCTTCCAGAGGCCAGGTCCATAGTAACATAGTATATGATGGCAGATAATGATTAGCATGGCCCGTCTAGTCTGCCCAACAAGGTGGCAAGAGTAGGTACATCTGCCGTTCTGTGCAGGCCACCCCTTCCCATGTCTTTGTTTAGGGGTGTACCCACCGCTCCATGCATGTCACCCCTATTGGTTGAGATACAAGAGATAGTTAAGTTTATTTTGATTTTATCCTCTTGCTATAAGGGATCCACTGTGTTTGTCCCATGCCATTTTGAATTCTGTCATTGTATTTACCCCCACCACTTCCATCGGCAGGGCATTCCAAGCATCCACCACCCTTTCAGTGAAAAAGTATTTCCTGACGTTACCTTTCAGTTTACCCCCTTGCAGTTTCATGTTATGTTCAGCTTCCCCATGTTTGTTTTTCATTAATACACTAAGGCTCTCATTCATGATTGCGGGTTATGGGACTATGTGTCTCGCCTAATCCCTATTCTGCAACTGCTCTCCATCTATATCCTGTGCCTCAGGATGGGGAGAGCCGGCTGGAGTGGGAGGGTGTGGGATCAGGGTGGATCGTGAGTGGGCCACCCGGCAGCTCATACAGTCGAGTCAAGTCATGGCCCTGTAGGTGCTGCCAAGCCTGTGGGGCAGTACTGCTTATACCACTTCAGAGATATGGTATAAGCAGTATTCTGCACAGGATAGGGGTACGGCAGCCACCAACAGAGCTGGGACTGGGTGCAGGGGGGACCCTTCCGCCTGATCCAGGCTGCAGGAGGCTAGCCATGGGTTGGATGGCGGGGATATTGGGGGCCAGAGATGCAGTTATCTCGAGCGCTTGTGGGGAGGATGTTCCTGCAGGCTGTGGGGACATGCTGGGCCATCCTCAGGCCCAATTCTGTCTCCCATGGGAACGTCTTATTCCTGCTAACCAGAATTGGGTCCTAGCGACCCCGTCTTCAGCGGGGACATCTGGACAGCCTGCTTCAGAAATTGGGCTCCACGTATTTAAATGTCTGTATCATATCTCTCCTGACCCTCCTCTCCTCTAGCGAATACATATTTAGGTCTTCAAGTCTTCTCATATGTCTTCAGGTGCAGGCTCCAAATCATTTTGGTTGCCTTCCTCTGAACTGTTTCCAGTCTTTTCATATCTTTTGTGAGATACGGTCTCCAAAACTGAACACAATATTCCAAGTGAGGCCTCAACAGTGACTTGTACAAGGGCATTAATACCTCCTTCTTTCTACTAGTAATTTCTCTCTGTATGCAACCCAGCATCCTTCTGGCTTTGGCCGCCACCTTCTCTTGGTCTGTGCACACCAACTTGTGTATCGCATACAATTCCCTTGGATTTCTGCGTCCCAAGTGCATGACATTGCACTTCTTCACATTAAATCTTAACTGCCAAGCATTAGACCATTCTTCTAGCTTTTGTAGATCTTTTCTCATGTTATCCACTCCCGCAGGGGAGTCTACTCTGTTGTAAATTTTCATGTCGGCTGCAAAAAGACAGACTTTTCCATTCAGTCCTTCTGCAATATCACTCTGACAAATAGAATGAACAGTATCGGTCCCAGGACCAATCCCTGGGGCATGCCACTTATCACCCTCCTTTCATCTGAGTGAGTTCTGTTTACCATCACCTTCTGCTGTCTGTCGGTCAACCAAATTTCTACTCCAGTTTACCAACTTGGGACCAATCCTCAGGCTATTCAATTTATTAATAAGCCTCCTGTGAGGAACAGTATCAAAGGCTTTGCTTAAATCTAGATAGATCACATCTATCGCATGTCCTTGATCTACTTCTCTGGTCACCCAGTCAAAGAACTCAATCAGATTTGTCTGGCATGATCGTCTTTTGGTAAAACCACGTTGCCTTGGATGATGCAACCTATTGGTTTCGAGAAAGTCCACTATTCTCTCTTTCAGGAGTGCCTCCATTACTTTTCCCACCACCAATGTAAGGCTTAGTGGCCTTCCCTATTGCCACTTTTGTGAAGAGGTACCACATCAGCGCTTCTCCAGTCCTGTGGAATGTCTCCTGTCTCCAAGGATCTATTAAAAGCATTCTTTAAAGGCCCTGCAAGAACCTCTCTGAGCTCTTTCAGTATTGGGAGATGTATTGCATCCGGTCCCATGGATTTGTCCACTTTTAGTTTTGCAAGCTGTTCAAACACATCATCTTCTGTGAATGGTATAGTATCTACTCCATTCCCATTTATATATCTGTCAATCACATGTGGTCCTTCTCAAGGATTTTATTTAGTAAAAATAGAACAGTAGTATTTGTTTAGCATTTTGCTTTTTCAATGTCGCTTTCCATGAATCTGTTCTCGGCACTTTTGAGTCTTGCAATTCCACCTCTGATCTTTCTCTTCTCCCGGTTATACCTGAAAAAGGTTTTGTCTCCACACTTCAGATCTTTAGCCATTTTTTCTTCTGCCTTTGATTTGGCCATCCTTATTTCTTTTTGTCTCTTTTAGCTTTATCCTGTATTCTGTTTTGTGTTCCTCTGTTTGTGAACTTCTGAATTTTGTGAAAGTTGTGTTTTTTGTCTTTATTTGTGCAGCTACTTCTTTGGAAAACCAAATAGGTTTCCTTTTCCTCTTGTTTTTATTTAGTTTTTTTACATATGTATCTGTTGCCCTTTTTATTGCCTCCTTTAGCCCATTGCAATTCCACTTCCCTTCCCTCCTCCCACCCTGTCAACTCCTCCTTCAGGCACTTGGCCATTTTACTGAAGTCAGCATTTTTGAAGTCCAGGACTTTGAGCTTGCTGTGAATGGACTCTGCCTTGGTTTTTATTTCAAACCATACTGTGTGATGATCGTTGTTGCTCACAGGGGCACTCACCCAGATATTCGACACGCTATGACCGTTGGTGAGTACTAAATTCAGCATCGAACTTTCCCTGGTCGGTTCCATCACCATTTGTTTAGCAATGCAACTTGGAAGGCACCCACAATTTTTTTTTTTACTTCTTTCCAGATTTCCAGAAGGAATACTCCGATTCAAATCGGGTAGATTAAAGTCACTCAATATGATCACTTCCCCCTTCATGGCTGTCTTTGCAATATTAATAGTCAAGTCTCTATCCATTTCTTTGGTTTGAGTTGGAGGCTTGTAGACTACACCCAGTATGGATGACAGTGCCATTTCCTCTTTCCAACACAATCCACAGCCCTTCTTCTTTTCCCCACATCCCCTGCATTTCAGCAGCTTTAATATTGTTTTTGACATATAGGGCTTCTCCTCCATCCTTTTCTGCCTTCTGTATCTCTTTTAAATAAATCATAGCCAGCTATATCCCATCATGTGACTCGTTAAACCATTTTTCTGTAATTAACACAATGTTCAAGTCCATTTCCACCATTAGGGCTTCCAGGTCAGGAACTTTGTTGGCTAGGCTGTGAGCACTTATGCTCTTTGCTTTCCAGGATTTGTCAACTGGTTTGCCTGAATTTTGCATTGATTTTATTGTGCATACCTCTTCCCGTTTGCCATTGGTATGTGGGTTAATAGTGTTGCAGTTTCCAATGTTATGTTTTTGCTGGGAGTGACCTCCTGAATGTTTTCTTCTCCATCTGTCACCCCCTTTCTCTAGGTTAAATGCCTGACTAAGTAAAGCCTGAATTTTTCACTTAGGATCCTTTTCCCTGCAACAGAGAGATATAGTCCATCTACAGTATAGCCCCTTGTTCCGTCTATTTTTCTCCATTTGCCAATATATCTAAATCCTTCTTGTTTGTACCAGGTTTGGAGCCATGTATTAAAGTTGATTTTGCAATGCAGCCTTTCTGCCCCCTTACCAAGAACAGGTAGAACTTCTGAGTGCTATAGTGTCAACAAATCTTAAATGATATATTTTGCCTAAAGGAAGTCAATGTAACACTTGAAGCTAGGGAGTCACAGGCTCTCACTATGAACTAAAATCGTCAGAGAAGAGTGACCAAAGTTCCTAGGTGAATAAAACATTAAATACCTGTAGAGAAATGGGGAAAAGGATAATATCTGGAAAGCCATGTACAGGAATGCCCACAATATAGAAAATAAGGTTCTAGATCTAGAGGCTGATTTGCATTTTGTATCTGCCATGGAGACATGGTTCATGGAGAAGCATGACTAGCACATAGTTATACCATACTATAATCTATTTGGGAATAACATGGTAGGAAGAAAGGAAGGAGGAGTGGCACTCTATGTAAAAAATAATATTAAAGAACAGAATTTCAAGACTTAGGAGGTAAGGAGAGACACTGTGGTTAAATTGGAAAGAGGAAATGAAACATTTATTTCTGGTGTGACAGAAATGTCTCCTTCACAGACAGAAGTGGACAGAAGACATTCACAGTACTGTTGTGACAGAGGAAGTGCTTCTGATAGCTGTTTTCACTATGCCAGATGTTAGGAATATCCCATCTGTGGTGTCATCTAGGAATAGGGAGATCCTGAATTCCCTACAGGGAGAACTATCCAGAAATTGGTAACAGAACCCATGTGGGAGGGGGCCCTCCTGGACCCGGTACTAATGAAAGGGGAGAGTGCTTCAGATGTAGTAGGTAATCATCTGGCATCCAGTGATCACTGGATGATGTGGCTTGCTGTTAGGACATAGGAGGAGATGTTTCATTCCAGTGTGACTTCAGGAAAACTAACTTTGTAAAGATGGGGGAATGTTTCAAGGAGTTATTACCTAGATAGGAAAATTTGGGTGATGTAGAGAAAACAGGGGGCAAAACTGAAAGGAGATATTTTAAGGGCAACACCTTTTTGATAGAAAAGTAAATAAAAGTAAGAGGAAAAGTAGGCTGATAAGATCTCCAAAGAAGCAGCTGAAAAGATAAGGAAAAAGAGGCTAGCTGCCTTTATAAAATATAGAAATTGCAGAATGAGTAAGACAAACCATATCTGGAAAACCAAGAGAAGATAGGAAAGTAGTCAGGAAAGTAAAGATATAAATGGAAATAAAAATAGTGACTATAGTAAAATACGGTGGTGACTTTTTTTTTTTTAGATGTTAGTGACAGGCTGAAGTACAAAAGTGGTATTGTCAGACTTAAGAATGAAGTGTGTGGGTGTGCACGCATATGAGGGGGATATGTACACATGAATAAAGAGAAACTGGAATAGCTTAACAAATATTTCTGTTCTGTAGTCATATGCAAAGGATCAGGATTAGACTGCAGAAAAACCCCCCAAATAGAAATGGAATTGGGATGGATCTTCAGCAATCTTCAGAAGAGTGATAGGAGCTTGCTACATTAAAAGTAAACAAAATGATGAGGCCAGATGGGATACTTTCAAGGATATTGAAGAAACATAGGTAATTTCTATCAGTTCCGCTGTCTGATTTCTTCAATCCTCCATTAGAGTTTGAATGGTCCTGGAAGACTGGAGAAAGTTGAATGTGGCTCTTTTAAACAAAAGCAGAAGTAAGGAGGAGGTTGGGAACTACAGGTCAGTTAGTTTTACCTCTGTAGTGAGTAGATTAATGGAAACACTGCTAGTTGTGGTGTACTTAGATTTTAACAAAGCCTGTGGCATGGTTCTACATAGGTGGCTTATAAATAAACTGATGCCCTTGCTATGGGTCTTAAAGCGACTGTCTGGGTTAGGCAATGTTTGGGAGGTGTTAGAGGGTAGTGGTAAATAGAATTCATTGTGAGGATATGGGCGTTACCAGTGGGATGCCACAGGAATTGGTCCTTGATCCTGTTTTTAACATTTTAGTGACTGATAATGGGGAAGGGCTGTTTTTTATAGTTTGACTCTATGGATGATACCAAAATCTTAAGATGGGCATCCAGGAAGGTATGAACAACATGAGCAGGAATACTGAAAATTTGAAGAATGGTCTAGAATTTTTCAGCTAAAATTTTGGATCCTGACCCCGTTATTCTCCTGTTTACCACCCATGTGAGTTATGACCATTTCCCTTTAGTTTGGCCACTGTTTGTTGTGTTTGTCTGTTTTTCTGTTTTGAATCGATTGTAAGTTCTATCGAGCAGGGATTGCCTTTTTAAGTGTATGCATATGGTGTTGCACTTGTCTTGTAGAGCTAAACAAATTATAGTAGTAGTAAGATTTAATACTAACAAGTTTAGGGTCATGCATTCAGGCTTGTCAGACGGCTGCCTAGGGTGAGAACTTACACAATCTTGACAATGCATATATTCATATGATTCTTGCAAGGTATTGTGGGTAATGTAGTTCTTTCACTCCAAACACAGCTGAAGACAATAATTGAGTTGTGAAACCAGTGGTTAAAGCCAATAAAATACTTCTTTTATTGATGGGGTTTAATTCACCCAGCACAAGTATGCTTGTTAGCAATATAAATGAGGTTATTTGCTTGCAGTGTTTAAATGGATAACAAAAAAATCCCAAAGCAAATCAGAAAAACAACCTTCAGCTTGTCAGGCAATTAGCTAATGTTTTCTTAGCAAATAATTACCAAATACAAAGGCACAAAGAAATAAATGAACTTTGCTTGTTAGGTTAACTTCTGCTTATTTTCCACGCAGATCCCAGCAGTGATTCTCCCTTGCTCACACACACAATCAGGTGCAGCTTTTATTACTATCAATTGACCAGCTGAAACCCTTTAGCTGGCTGGCTGCTACTGTGTGAACCCAAATCCTGCTTTAAGAGCTGTTTGCAGTGGAAATAAAGAACAAAGTTAGGCTTCTTTGTGATGGCTGATGTGTTTGCTCACAGAAAGCTAGCAATAGCATTTAGATAGAGAACAGTCCATGTAATGAATAGTTTCATCTGCTGTATCTCCCCCTTCATCAATCAGCATAGGGTCACTATCATACATTGGCACAGAGGAGTCTTTCCATAAGGCACTATCATGAGAATGCTCATTCTCTTGCTGCCATTCACTATTATAGATAGGGTCTGGATCAGTGTTCATACCTGAGCCTCTCCTGCTATCATAATTCCTCTCTGTATAGCCTGGCCAGTATGTAATCCAGTTCTGATGTCCAGCCTTCCAATCTTGATCCCTGGACACTGGATCTTTCCTCACATACCTTCTGGCATAGGTCTGAAAGTCCTTTCCACGTGCAGTCTTCTCTCTTCCAGGTAGCCACTGGTGATTCCTATCTCTGCCATTCCATTCCTCTGGCTGACTCCAGTCCAATGGACTCTGCTGGCATTTGGAATACCTCCCAGTATAGGTACTGCCTTGGACTCTCCCAGACCTGCCAATGGCCTTTCTTCTCTTCCTTCCAGAGAGTTTCCTTCTCTCTCTATCCGCTTGGCTTAGCTTCTGTTTCTCCAAGTGATGTTGATGCTTGTAGCCGTTGCTGTATCTTTTCCTGAAGCTGTTTCTGTAGCTGTTATCTGAAGAATAAGCTCTATTCTTATTCTGTTCTAATGTGTGCTCCTCCCTAACACAGCGCAGCTTTGTTGAATCAGGTCCTGCCCTTTGAGATGAGTGCTTAGGGATTACCTCATAGCTCTCTTGATTGCACACACGTTTTCTCACTTCAGCCCCTCTCATGGCTGCTGGAAACCTGGTGCATTCTGGGACTGGTAGTCTTTTATGTGAAAACTCTGTTTTTTTACTTCTACCAAAACTGACAGGTTGCTTGTTCAGAGTCACATCATCTTTTCTATAGCTCCTACCTGAGCTATGATAAGCTTCCTTATCACAGGCTTCAGAAATCCAATGGAAACATACAGAATAGGGAGTGAAGTACTTCTGTGTGTGAAAGAAGAGTAGGACCTAGGGGTGACCATATTGGATGATCTTAAGGTGGTCAAACAGGTAGAAAAGGTGACGGCGAAAGCCAAAACAATGCTTAGGTGCATAGGGATAGGAATGGACAGCAGGAAACAGGAGGTGATAATTCCTCTGTGTAAGTCTCTGGTGAGCCTACATTTGGAGTACTGTGTACAATTCTGGAGACCACACCTTAAGGAAGATATAAACGGGACGGAGTCGATCTAGAGGGCGCCTACTAAACTGGTCATTGGCCTTTGACATAAAGCATATGGTGACAGGGAGGCAGAGGCACTCGCACAGGCACGTCGAGGAGGGAGGGATTGTTGTATTCTAGGGCCAACCTAAAGATCTAAATATGTATACTTTGGAAGAAAGGAGGGAGAGGGGAGATATGATAGGAACATTTAAATACCTCTGCACAAGAGACAGTCCATTCATACATTAAACTCCTCTGCACAAGAGACAGTCTTCTTTCAATTAAAAGGAAGCTCTGGAGAGGGCACAGGATAAAGGTGAAAGGGGGATAGAGACACGAGTAATCTAAGAAAATATTTCTTTATTGAAAGGATGGTGGGTGTATGGAACAGTCTCTCAGTGGAGGTGGTGAAGACTATGTCTGTATCTGGGTTCAAGAAAGCACGAGACAAGCATAGACGATTTCTGAGGGGTAGAGTAAAGGATTCTCCAGGACCAAGCAGGAAGTCAGTCCTCACTTATGGGTGACGTCGGCGCCAACGGACCCCTCGCGGAGCAATTTTCCCCAGCTTTCGCAGAAAGCCTTTGGGAATTGCAGCGCGCATGCGCGGTCCCCTTCCCACCCAAGGGTGCCATCTTGCTCAGTCTTCTTTTTTCCGCGGAGCCCTACAGACGTAGTTTGTGATCGCCGCTGAAAAGTTGATTTTTTTCGTTGTTTTTTCTCGGTTCGACGCCGTGTCTCTTTCCCGCCCGGCTTCGATACTCCAATATTGAGTCCGTTCTCTTTTTTTCTTTTTTCAGTTTTTGTCCTTTGTAACCGGCGTTCCCGCCACTTTTTTCTTTTTCCCTGGCAGCACGGTCCTTCGACCTCGCAGGGGCCCTTTTTCCCCCGATGGCTGCCAGCGGTTTTAAAAAGTGTGATCGCTGTACCAGACTTATGTCTCTTACTGACACACATGACTGCTGCCTCCGTTGCCTCGGACCCAATCATGACTCGGTGGGTTGTGGTCCGTGCAACAAAATGTCCTCAAAGGCATTGAGGAGTCGGCAGTCACAAAAGGAACGAATCTTCTCTGACTCCGCGTCCGGTCGGGCCTGGACCTCGTCAGAGGCTTCGACGTCTCGTGACTCCGGCCCCGAGCATCGTTGGAGTTCCTCTGAGCGGGGGTCTCCCGGCCGGGACCATTGTTGGAAGAGGAAACCCGCGAGGGTGGCGTCGGAGGACGCTCCTGGTCCCTCGAGGGCCAGGTTGCATAGCCCCGCCAGCCGCCCCGGGTCCTCGGAGGCGGAGAGGTCGTCGAAGCATCCTCGTCTCGAAGTGGAGCCTCCTGGACACGTGAGTACTGTAGTCCTCGTGGACTCACCTCCCAGGGAACCGACGTCGGGCCCGACGCCTTCGGGGCCCGAGTCGGGGGCTGCTGGGTCTTCTGAGTTTGGTCTCAGATTGACGGCCTTGGAGTGCAGTATCGCTGCCTTCATGGACCAGCAGCGGGCATTGATGGCTGGCATCGCCAGTGCATCTGCCCCGACCACCGGGACGTCGACGTCCAAGTCGACCCCGGAGGCCGAGCCGATCCTCGAGTCCATACGAGCTCGAGTCGATCCTCGGCCAAGGTCTCCCTCGGCCTCCCGTTCGGGACCGAGGTTGTCGATGCCGGCCTCGGCGTCGGGGCGGAGGTCTTCGGCCCCCGCCCGCATGGAGCCACTCGATTCCTCCACGGAGGAGTCGGGCTGGGACACGGAGGAGGACGAGTCACCCAGTTCTTTTCAGACTCGGTGCGTCCCCTCCGACTCGTCCGAGTCGGAGCCCCGGAGACGGTCCCCCCCGGAGGATACCCGGTTCTCCGATTTTGTGAGGGACATGGCCAAGGCTTTGGCCTTCCCTGCGGATCCGGAGGAGGAGCCTCGAGCCGAAGAGCTCGAGGCCCTCCAGTATGACTCTCCCCCGAAGGAGGCCTTTACTGTGCCGGTTCCTCCGATGCTGGAGCGGCTGCTCTTCCGCATGTGGGAGAGCCCAGCCTCGACGCCAGTGTTAAGCAAGCGGGTCGATAGCATGTATCGAGTCCGCAAGAGCCCCGGGTTCCAGAAGGCACAACTGCCGCACCATTCCATGGTGGTGGAATCGGCATGCATCGACTTAAGAGTCAGAAGATGCACTCCTCGGTGCCTCTGGGTAAGGAGGCCCGGAACCTGGATGCCCTCGGTAGGAAGTGCTTCCAGGGCTCTATGCTGGCTTGCCGAGTCCAGACATACCAGCTGTATATGGGCATGTATCTTCGAGACCTGGCAAAGGAAATTGCCGGGTTCTCTGCTGGTCTCTCCGAGGAACCTTTGCAGAGGTTCCAGGCCTTGGCCACTGGTATTCGAGAGTGCTCGAAGTTTATTTCTCGAGCAGCCTACGATGGCTTCGAAGCATCGGCTCGAGTAGGCGGAGCCGGCATCGGTGCTCGCCGTCAGGCTTGGCTTCAGTCATCCGACCTCGAGCCATGGGTGCAGGACAAGTTGGTTGATGTCCCCTGCAGAGGTGAGAACCTCTTTGGCAAGCCCATGGCTGATAAGGCGGCAGAACTCGAGTCCGAGACTCTCACCAGAACTCGCCTATCCAGAAAGACCTCTGCCCCTTCACAGAAGAGGAAGGGCTCGGGGAAAAAGCCCTTTTACCCAAGGAAGGTGTCTGCCTATAAACAGCACCACCCACAATATCAAGCCTCCGCAGCTCCCTACCAGGGCCAGCAGGCTAAGGGACAGGGCAATGGGTCCCGTAGGCAGAAGGCCCCCAAGCCCACTACATAGGCCCCTGCTCAGCAGGGTGGAGGTTTTTGACTATGCCGGCATAGCCTCTCCCCCTCCGTGACTTTCGCTCAACACGGGGGGCCGGCTGACCCACTTTGCCCACAGGTGGTCAGCCATAACATCCGATTCCTGGTTGCTGCAGGTGGTTCAAAAGGGCTACCTCTTACATTTTCACCAGGTACCTCCTCCCTACTTTCCAGGGGAGCCTCCAAGACCCCCTCTGCACAGGGACTTACTCCTTCAGGAGCTACAAAGTCTGCTCCAGGAGCAGGCTGTGGAGCCAGTGCCCCAGCACTTGTGGGGGTCACGGGTTTTATTCGAGGTACTTCCTGGTTCCGAAAAGAACGGGAGGCCTCAGACCCATCCTGGACTTGTGCAACCTCAACAAGTTCCTGCAGCGGGAAAAGTTCAAGATGCTTACCCTTGGAATCCTACTGCCCTACCTCCGGCAGGGAGATTGGCTATGCTCCTTGGATCTAAAGGATGCTTACACTCACATCCTTATTCATCCGGACCACCGGCAATATCTGAGATTTGTGGTGGCAGGGAATCATTACCAGTACCGCGTACTGCCTCTCCTCCGCTCCCAGGGTGTTCACGAAATGCCTGGCAGTGGTGGCAGCCTTCCTGAGGCTTCAAGGCCTCTTTGTCTTCCCCTACCTGGATGACTGGCTCATCTGGGCACAGTCTTCCCTATTGGTCACTCAGGCCACTCAACGCACAGTGGCTCTGCTTCAGCATTTGGGCTTCGTCATAAACTTTGAAAAGTCCACTTTGCTCCCCTCTCAGGATCTCGAATTCATAGGAGCACGGCTGGACACTCTGCAGGCTCGGGCCTTCTTACCCCTGGAACGGGCCAACAGGCTCATAGCTCTGGCCGGCAGGTTCCACAGCGCGTCACCGGCCTCTGCCAGACATTTCCTGCAACTGCTCGGTCACATGGCCTCCACGGTCCATGTCACTCCGAATGCCTGTCTGCATATGCGACCTGCTCAGTGGAGCCTTCGCACTCAATGGCATCAGGCCACAGGGAGACTGACGGACTTAATACAGATCTCCGACCGCCTGGTCTCCTCTCTGCAGTGGTGGCTTCACCTGCCCAATCTGGTACTTGGCATGACTTTTCAGTCTCCTCCTCCTTCTCAAGTGCTCACGACGGATGCCTCTCTCCTGGGATGGGGAGCGCATTGCCAAGGAACATGCACTCAAGGCCTTTGGACACCTTGGGAGGCTGTTCAGCAGATAAACTTCCTGGAGCTGCGGGCGATCCGCCTAGCTCTGCGGACCTTCTCTCACCTCACTTCTCGTTGGTCTGTGCTGGTGCAGACGGACAATCAGGTCGCCATGTTCTACGTGAACAAACAGGGGGGCACGGGCTCCCTCCTTCTATGTCAGGAGGCTCGGAGACTGTGCTCCTGGGCAGTCGACCACGACATCCTCCTCAAGGCTGTTTACCTGCCCGGGCAGGACAATTGCCTAGCCGACAAACTGAGCCGGATTCTGCAGCCGCACGAATGGAGGTTGAACCCAGTAGTGGTCCAACGGATCTTCCGCCGGTGGGGCCTCCACACCGTGGATCTCTTTGCCAGTCCCCTAAACCGGCAACTTCCCAGGTTCTGCTTCCGGCACCCGCATCCTCTCAGAGTAGCGCCGGATGCTTTCCTCATTTCGTGGTCCACGGGCCTACTGTATGCCTTTCCTCCCACGCCACTTGTGTCCCGGACGCTGTTCAAAATTGTCCAGGACAGGGCCTCCGTGATCCTGGTAGCGCCCAGGTGGCCGAGACAACCCTGGTTCCCTCTACTCCTACAACTAGTGGTGGACACCTCTCTTCCTCTGGGGTTTCAGCCCGATCTCCTGACCCAGGATCAGGGTACTCTCCTCCACCCCAACCTCCGGGGCCTTCATCTCATGGCCTGGCTGCTGAAAGGGTAGTCCTAGCTCCGCTCTTACTTCCTCCGGAGGTGGAGGCTGTCGTCCTGGCGTCTCGGCGACCTTCCACCTGGAAATCTTACGCCCTTAAATGGCGTCGCTTCTCGGTCTGGTGTTCTCAGTGCTCTGAGGACCCCTTCACCTGCTTAGTATCGGTGGTACTGCAATATTTGCTTCACCTCTCCGATCTAGGCCTCAAATCCAACTCTGTCAGGGTCCACCTCAGTGCTCTCTCTGCACATCATGCGCTGGTGGAGGGCCAGCCTCTTTCCGCGCACCCCCTGGTGGCGTGTTTTCTCAAGGGCCTTCTTCTGCTTAAGCCCCTGTTGCGCCCTCCAGCTCCTGACTGGGATCTCAATGTGGTCTTGCAAAGGCTTACCTGTCCGCCTTTTGAACCCATGGCTACCTGTCCTCTTCGTTTCCTCTCCTGGAAAACTCTCTTCTTGGTAGCCCTTACCTCCGCTAGGCGCGTTAGTGAACTACAGGCCCTAGTGTCAGAACCCCCTTACACTAGGTTCTACAAGAATAGGGTGGTCTAACGGACTCACCCTAAGTTTCTTCCGAAGGTGGTCTCCTCTTTTCACATCAATCAAGAGGTGGTTCTTCCGACCTTCTTTCCCAAACCGCATACCAGCCGAGCTGAAACTGTTCTGCATACCCTGGACTGTAGAAGAGCCCTATCCTTCTACCTTGACCGTACGCGTGAGCATCGAAAGGCTGTCCAGCTTTTTGTCTCTTTTGACCCCAATCGGTTGGGGGTACCCGTCTCTAAGTGTACTCTTTCCGTCTGGGTAGCTGACTGTATCGCCTGGGCTTATGGAGCAGCCGGCCTCTTCTTAGAGAGTCGCGTCATGGCTCACCGTGTCAGGGCTAAGGCTGCGTCAGTAGCTCACCTCTGCTCTGTTCCGTTGGCGGACATCTGCCGGGCCGCTACTTGGTCTTCAAGCCAGACGTTTGCGGCTCATTACTGCTTGGAGAGGGAGTCCCGCAGGGACACTGCTTTCGGACAGGCAGTCCTCCACAATCTCTTTGAGGTCTAAGCAACTCCTACCCTCTGGCCCTGGTGTTGGGCTACCGGCCGGATTTGTATTCAAAGAAGATTCCTTCCTTCTGTACTGTTGAGCTTGAGGGAGCTCATTTTTCGGTTGAGGTCTCCGGTAGCCTTGAGCTCGGGAGTCCCATAAGTGAGGACTGACTTCCTGCTTGGTCCTGGAGAAAGAGTAGTTACTCACCTGTAACAGGTGTTCTCCAGGAGCAGCAGGAATCAGTCCTCACTACCCTCCCTCCTCCCCTTGGAGTTGCAGTCATTCTTTTTGCTAACTTTTTTTGCTGTCTCTTCGCTATGTCATCAGACTGAGCAAGATGGCACCCTTGGGCGGGAAGGGGACCGCGCATGCGCGCTGCAATTCCCAAAGGCTTTCTGCGAAAGCTGGGGAAAATTGCTCCGCGAGGGCTCCGTCGGCACTGACATCACCCATAAGTGAGGACTGATTCCTGCTGCTCCTGGAGAACACCTGTTACAGGTGAGTAACTACTCTTTATAGAATTTAATGTATGGATGGGCAGTTTGAATATACCTTTTGGTCTTTATCTGCTGTCGTTCTCTCTAAATTTCTGTGAATAGCCAGTAAGCGGCCATGTTGTGGTGGAGGAAGATGAGGAAGGAGAGGAGGAGGAGGAGGAGGAAGGAGAAGAGCTATTAAGGAAGAAGAGGACAAGGAGGAAGAGGAGGCTGAGAACATAGAGAAGGAGGAGGAGGAAGGACAAGGGGAGGAAGAGGATGACGCATCCCTTGGCCAGATGGAGGCCACAATGGCACACTGCCACAGAGGAGCATACCCAAGTGAGGTACAGGGAGCACAAGTGTATGGGGCTGTGGACACAGACAAATAAAGGTGGAGGAAGGGAGGTGGGTGTCGCACCTGAGCCACCACTGTGCCATGCCACTCCAGCAATGTCCTGGCCTTCCACATCAGCGCCCATGTCTACAGAGGTGCACAGGTCACCAAATATGGGGGTGACACCCCTGCCAGGGTCATACCCCCCCACCAACCTCCTCTGCCAGGGTCATACCCCCCCCACCAACCTCTTCTGCAGCTCCCACATTCCCCATAACATCTGGCTCCCCTCAGGAGCCTGTGCCATTACTGGCAGCTGTAATACAGGAGCTGCGGCTCCTGAGGAAGGTGGTGGAGATTGCAGGGGAGGGGATATGGGCTGGCCTCCAGACCCTTGCACAGGCTTGCTGCGCCGACAGGAGCCCCAGGCGCACATTGGGGTGCAGGGTAGGGAGGAAGGAGATAGCTAGATTGGGGATGGGGCAATTGTGGGGATATGATGGGAAGGGTTGCTTTTGGGGTTCGCATGTGAATGGAATGGGGAGACTGGGGAAGGGGGAAGGCATGTAGATATGTAAGGGAGAGTTAATTTATTTTATTTATTTAATCAGTTTTATATACCACCTTATCTTTCAATCAAAGTGGTTTACAGAATAACTTGTTGGTATTCATTTAACAGGTGGGGTAAGGGAGTATGGTCATGAACATATATACAAACTATATGCAGTTAATTCTTGTATGATTGTGTGTTGTTGGTGGGCCATTTTGGAGCGGTATTCTGTAGCTTGATATAGATTATGTTATGTGTCCAAAGTATTCCATAAACAAGAGGGTCTTAAGCGCTTTTCTGAAGTCTTTGATGGCCCTTATTCCATCAGGAAGAGAGTTCCATAGGGCAGGTGCCGAGAGTGAAGGAGATCTTTTGGATGTTGATTGCTTCATTCTGTGATATCTTGCGGGTGTGGAGAGCATGTTTTTATTGTTGTTTCACCTAGATCTATTACTTATGTCTCTGGTTATTATGTTCTGGAGCACGTCCACTGAGCAGTGGTAAATGACTTTAAATATGTTCAAAGTTGCTTTGAATCTTGCACTTGCGTGGATTGGCAGCCAGTGCAGCTGCTGTAGTATGGGCATGATGTATTCATTTTTGGCAGTGACTGTGATTATTTGTGCTGTGGTATTCTGTACCAGTTGCAGTGGGTGGATGGTCTGCTTGGGGTGATAATGGTTTGGCACACTGTATGGAACTGGTCCTGACTTAGGACTGGTTTGAGTCTCATAATGAGTTTTAATCACTGGTAGGCTTTTGCCACAGTTTTGATGATGTCCCTATGTAGGTTGAGATTCTTGTCCAGGATAATTAATGCCCAGGTATTTTACTTCATCATTTAGTGTTATTGTCTTGTGAAGGATGTTGATTGTTTGCAGTGGGTTGAATGAGGGGTTTCTAGAGATGAACAATGCCTCTGTCTTGTCAAAGATGACCTTTAGGTTATTGTTGGTGAGCCAGTTGTTCATGTCTTGAAGGCATTTGGTTATAGGGATTAGGTTGGGCACAAGCAGGTCTATTGCGTCATAAACCATGGTATCATCAGCATATATGTGATAATGTATCTTTTTGTGTTTAATGATGTTGCATATGGGCTATATATATATATATTAAAGGGTATGGATGAAAGTGCAGATCTCTGAGGGGATTCCTTGCATGGTGGGGAACTGTGTTGATGTCCTCTCACCACAATTGACTTGCTGTGTTCGGTTGCTCAGGTAGGAGCTAAACCATTTTAGATTGTTGTTGCGTATCCCGATTTCCTGTAGATATTGTAGCAGTATGGTGTGGAATACCATATTGAAGGTCATTGAGATGTCCATGAAAACTAGCAGAAATCCATTCTTTATGTTGTCTATGCTTTTTATGAGGTTGTCGAAGAGGGAGGTTAACAGGGTTTCCATGTTGTGTTGAGGCTTGAAACAATGCTGGTGGGTATCAAGCGGAGCATTCAGGTCGATATGGTAGCTCTTTTTGCGCTGCTTTTTTGATGATCTTTGAGATGAATGGTAGGCTTGAGATAAGGCTGTAGGATTTTGGGTCTAATGGGTTTAGCAGGGTGTTTTTGAGGATTGGGCGTATCATTGCCTGTTTGAGCGCCTGTGGCATGTGTCCTCTTTGGAGAGACTCAGAGTTGCGGTGGGTTTGTTTACTGTACCATTCTATTGTTTGTACCCATATGTCCCTTTCTCTTCTGGACATAGGCATTGGAATGGGGTGGGCCTCATGGGACTTGGCCACAGCAAAAATTTGCCTTACATCCACCATTGTGTCAAACTCCTGTCTGTCCGTGGGAGATCAGATCCCTATGGGCAGGATGGAAGGCTGCCATGATTGTGACAAAGACTCCTGTTTGCCCATGGGAAATCCCTGTGAGCAGACAGGAGTCATTGCCACGATTGTGGCGGCCTTCCCCTCCTGCCTGTGGAGATTTAATCTAGCGTGGACGGACAGGAATCCACTGCGATTGCAGCCCTTCTCTTCTGTTCACGGCAGATGGGATCCCCGCGGGCAGAACAGAAGGGGAATACCGGGGGGGGGGGGGGGATGGATTCAAGGCAGAGCTTGACCCCCTCAGTCAGAGAGGCATTCCACAGTCCCTGGTTCTGGATTTCCATTATTTATTATCATTTTTTACATATACAACATTCTTGTTTGATGTGGCACTGTTACTTAGGCAGTGGTGGCTCTACCAAGGGAAGCTGTGCGGTGCAAGTTACAAGTGTTCACCGCTTTCTCAAGCAGCCAGAGGATAAGTGCATATCGCACAGTCCAACATGCCCTTTGCCACCTGCATTGTCCTCTCCAGTTCTGTCCTTCCACTCGATGCATCGCAAATTCAGAACTCCCTTCTCCTTTCCACTAGTAATGCGCTGTGCCTCCTACTGGCACAATCTAGTTACAGAATCTTTCCTTCCATTTGGAAGATTCTCTGTACTGGAAAATTCTTCCTACCCTATTTTCAAGCACTTTGTCATATTATGGACAAAGGAGTCCCTATAATTGCATTAATGCTAATAAAAATATGTTTTTCCTTCAGTCGCTCTTGTGCTTTGGCATGCTCCTGAATTAGTTCATCTTTCTCGAATTCCCACTGAGATTTCTGCTCACAGTGCTGCTCTGTCAGGCCGCAATCCACGGAAAACTGAGCTTCAGTTTCGGACGTTCTTCGGTCATACTCTGTTTTCATTTTTTGCCTTTCCTCCTGCAGTTCATGTTGATGCTCTTCTTGTAGTCTTCTTCTTAGCTCTTCACTCTTTCACGTGCCTTTCGGTTAACCTTATTATCCGGTCATGGAAGCTACGTTCAAGTTCACTTTTCTCTCCTTGCAGCGTCCTTGCTAACTCGCTCATCTCTTCCTGCCAGCTAAGTTTTTAAAAATTTCTTTATTCTTAGCATTGTGGCTTTGGGGGTCATATTACTCTCATATCTTCATACAAGTGTTGCGCGAATAATAAAAAAGATTAAAGGGAGAAGTCCGTTATTCGAAGGGGTTTTCCGTCCCCTGACCTGAAGGACGTTCCTACATTTTACATATTGTCAATATTTGGTTATGTTTAGTGTATGTCCCTTTATTTGTGATATGATTGTTTTGTTGGTTTTGAATAAAAATATGTGGCCTATGGGGAAAAAACACCCAAATGAAGCTGCTGTAAAATTGAGAAACAGACAAGTTACCCTTTAGAATTGAACATTGTGAGCACATCTTTTGCAAGAAGCCCTCAATTTTGCTGCTGTTTAATACAAACAAAAGCAAATGAGGACCTATGGTACAGTGACCTTTTTATAATATATGCTAGCTGTTCAAGGAGGTCTCAAGGTTCCACACCTGCAGAGAATAGCAGTAATCTGTATAATATGGTATCCAGTTTTGAATGCTCTTTTGATTGGAAACTTTGCCTTTTGGTGCACTTCTGAAAAGAGAGAGAGCACTTATTATCAAGGGTCAATCTGTCAATCTGCATGCATCTGATTTTTTGGGGGTTTCTTTTGTGCATATTGTAAAAGGGGGTGCTTGTTATGAAGGTACCACCATCTTGGCAAGTATGTAAATTAAATGTCTTGCAAAGGATTGTGGTTATTGAAGTCCATTCACATAAAAGCATGCCTTTTAAAAATAAATGAAAACTCTTGTAGTTGGTCGAGTGTAAGACAAAATTAGAGTTTATTTATGGGGTGAATATCCTACACACAGATATGCTTGGTAACACCATCCAGATAACTTCTCCAGGATTTATTCATTAAATAAGGCAACTGAAACAACTTATGCAAAATAAGTATCAAAGTCCTTTATGGAACAGAAAGGCTTCTTTCAGCCACTGCTAATAAACTCCTTAGCAGTGCTGGGGGAAAGACAAATCAAAGAGGGAAATTTCTTTATACAAAAACAATGCTCACTTTCTCCATACAGAAAAGAACTTTTAAAACCCCCATGTGCATGGCTTGTGCTGGGCTCTCCTCTACCAGCGGGTGACAATTAACTGCAATCAGTAGCTTGACGTGGGGCGTGTTACTCAACTTCGACGCAAACAATTTTTAGAACTAAAATCACGAGTAATAGCTTTAGGGGCGTCCTTTTTTCTGAAATTTCCATGTCGTTGCTTGATAACTTATCAAAGCTTTTTCTTTTCAACAAAACTTTATGGGAAGCCAACATTTAGAATGTTTCCTTTTGATGTTTTCTCTTATATTTAGGATTTTCCTAAAATAACAACCTACTCAAAGAACAGTCCATATAATCCTCCTCTGCATCAGATGTTAAACCTTGCTCCTGAAATTGCATATATTCATTTTCTCAGTCTGACTCAGAGGGCTTTAGGAACTGACCTCTATACGGAGAGAAACTGTTTCCCTGCTGTTTGCACTGCTCAAAGCTAGAGAAACGTTCACAGTTCCTACCTGAATCCAGGCAAGCATCAGGCTGCTTCTTCTGGTCTTCTGGCCAGTATGCAATAGAGCTTCTGTGTCCTGTCCTTCAGTTGGTATCTCTGGACCTCAGGATCTTTTCTCCAGACGTCCTCCAAGAGGTATTTGGGCTCCTTTTCTCCTTAGCTGCAACAGACCTCTTCCTAGGTGTTGCTTGAGGGTCCCTGGCTGTGGATCTACAGACCTCTGGCTTTTTCCAGTCCTCTGAAGGTTCTTTCCCCCAGGTATCTCTCCAGGCATAGGTACTTCTCTGAGTTCCTCTCTTGAACCGTCTGCTTCCTTGTCCTTATTCCTTCAGGTTCCGATTGTTCTTCCTTCTGTTCCTCTGATTCCCCTTCTCCATCTCCTTCTCCGTCTCTTTCTGTTCTTCTGAAGATTCCCCTCTAGTTTTAAAGGACTTAGATTGTAACTCCTCCCTTGCATTCTTCAGATGTTTTGGATTAAGCTTTCTCCTGGAGGCTGTTTGATTAGGGATGACATAATGCTTTCTCTGATTAGACTCATGCTTTTCCACTCTAGCTCCCCTAGGGACTTTCTGCATACAGGTGCATTCTGGAACATGTAGCCTTTTAGGGAAACAAGCTGTCTTATTTCTATAACCTGCCAGCACAGGTCCCTTGATCAGAGTAAATTCTCCTCTTTTGTCATTACTCCCTGAGCTTTGATAAGCTTCCTTATCACAATATGCAAACAAAACATTCATACAGACCACAGCACAACAGTAGGGAAGGAACAGTGAGCTGCAAGGAGGCAGGAAAGCCAGACCCTGCTACCCTAAGATTAGCAGCAGTCACAGTGGTGGAGGAAAAAAGTCTGTCACCAGGACCCCCCCCCCCCCCCCAGTCTTCAACACAATAAGGAAAGGAAAGAGGTGTGGCAGAATGAGCACTATGGTGGCATGGACCCAATCCTTGCTGGCATCGGAAGAGAAGGGACTCACGACAGCAGTGACCCAATGACAGGATTCCTGCAGTTGCAGCCATGGTGGTAGCAGCATAATGAACAGTAGCTGGCATGGGTCCTCAGTCTCTGCTAGCGGAAGACATAGTAGCTGCTGCAACATAGACTGAGGTCCTGAGTTTCAGGGATCCTAGACCTCACTGCTTGAACAGTAGCAGATGGCAATGCAAAATTAATTGCACATAGCCCAGGTCCTGCTGCCCGAAGAGGAGCCAGCAGGAGCTGATTTGAATCAGGTGATGGTGACTGAGGAAGTGGCTACGAGGAGGAGGAGGGAGGAGGCTTGCAGAGGTTTTGAAAGGAAGAGAGGGAGAGGATAGAACCGAGTGTGCAGTACACACCTCTTATCACAGACACAGATATACAGGCATTGCAACAGTACCTTCCATCTTGCACGCACATCCACATACATACAGTATGTACTCCTGCCTCTTCCTATGCCCCCACACAAACCCTAACATTTATGTTTCCCCAGGAACAAGCAGGAATGAGTCTTCACATATGGGTACGTCGGTACCGACGGAGCCTGCGCGGGAACGCTCCCCAGCGTCCAAAAAGAAAGTTTTTGGGAGCATCCCACGCACATGCGCGCTGCCTTCCCGCCCATTTACTTCCCTCTCATCAGTTTTCCGTTTTCCGCTTTCCGCGGAGCCGACAGGGCGTATTCCTGTCACCTCAGAAAATTCTTCTTTTTATTCTTAGTTTTTTGTGGTCGCATCTGCCTTCCCTCGATGCCACTGGTACCGCCGGTGCTTTTCTTTCTTTTTACTGAAGAATTTCTTCTTTTCTTAGAAATTTTTTTCCTGTTTAGTGCCTGACAGTTTCTAGGCCACTAGGCCTCTATCCTTCCATTATGGAAAAGCCAGCCACTATCCTTAAGAAATGCTCAAAGTGTGGCGGTACAGATATATTTTCAGACACTCATACTTGGTGTCTAAAATGTTTAGGTCCTGACCATTGCCCTCTGGATTGTCTCTCCTGCTGGAGCTCAAACAGAAGAAGTCTCCAGGATCAAGCACAACTCGATACCCGGTTCACATCGCACTCGATGTCACCAGCTAGAATATCTTCTTCACAGGATCAGGTAACCAAACAAAAGTCTGTAAAGACTAGCCAGTCCTCGAGTGGTAGATCTCCTTCTCAGCATCGAGATGGCTCCGGCCTTGCCCTCGAGGACATTTTGGCAATAAAGCCCCGGCGGGAGTCTTCGGGCTCCAAAGCATTAACGGGGCTTCAGGTTGTTCCCGGGGTTCTTACCTCGATGAACATACCTGGGCCATGCTTGGTGGTTGTGGCCGCTTTGAGCGGTACCGACACCCCAGCATTGGTTATGGTGATGGATGAAACACTCCTCACTGATGAACGTAGTCTAGCGCTCTCGGCTACTTCGGTACCGCTAGAGTTGCTGCAGACCGTTCCTCAAGTATCGGTATCGGTATCGGCTTCGGTACCGGTACCGGTATCGGCATCGGTGTCGGTACCGTCCATGCTTGCTTCGACAGACTCGCTTCCTTCGATGCCGAGCCTGGAATCGATCCCTAGCATGGGGGATTCGGTACCGACTTGTCTCGGTACCGACCTCGGGCGGTACAGAAGACATCGCTTTAAAGAAAATCTGATGCTTCATCCTTTTAAGTCTTCCGATCCCGATGACTGGGATGAATCCATCGGTACCAAGGCTGATTTTTCAACAAGTCTAGCCTTTACCCCTCATTTTAGAGGGTCCTCCTCGGGGGAGATTTCTTTTCAAGCTTTTCTGCTTGATATGGCAAAGAGTCCCTACCGGGGGATTCAGAGACACTGCAATTCCCCTGGATTCCAAAGGAGATGATCATGCTTCCTTTGCATCATATCTTACAAGATCTACTTTTAAGAATGTGGGAAACTCCTTTAACGGTATCCCCACATTCTAAGACACTTGACACTATGTACAAGGTGCCACCTTCTCCAGGTTTTCAAAAGACTCAACTTCCTCATCATTCTATTGTTGTAGAATCAGCAATGAGGCGTATTAAGAGTGCAAAGAAGCACTCTTCTTATCCGCCAGGTCGTGAGTCTAGGACTTTAGATGCCTTTGGACGTCGATGCTTCCAGGCATCCATGCTTTCAGCAAGAATTCTCATATATGGGATTATCTCTTGAAGAGGTCACAAAGAACTTAAAGTTTTTGAACCCTTTTCTTCCAGAGCATAAAAGAGCAGACTATTTCTTATTAGTCAATCATGCTCAAAATATCTCTAGGTTCCTTAATCGTTCTTCCCTGGACTGTTTTGAGTATATTAGCAGAACTTCTGCTATAGCCATAGGAGCACGACACATAGCCTGGCTCCAAGCTTCAGACTTGGACAGATGGGTACAGGAAAGGCTAGGAAATACTCCTTGTACTGGTGAAAATCTCTTCAACAAGGAGGCTTTATTTCAAGCTAATCAGTTAAGCACTGATGCTGTTGCTTTCAGAGGATTGTCAAAACTTTCCTCTATCCCAGCTAATAAAAAATCTCCTAAAAAGCTTTATCCCCCTAGGGGAAAAAAGTTTTATCCATCTTCTTCTCATTATGCAGATGTTTCCAAAGATGGGCAACATCACACCAGGCTAAGAAAATCAAAACCTCAACAGGCTCAGCAAACCCAGCAATCGCAGGGTTTCTGATATTTTATTCACTTTTTCTGTGTGAGGTTTAGAACTTTTGAGCCTACTTCTTTTCAACAGAACCATCTAAAATTCATCTCATCCATGCTGAGATATCAGTCATACATTGACTCAGTCCTCGACTCTGGGCATGAATCTCTTGCTACAAGAGAAATCTATCCTTCTAGCTCTAAGAGCTATTAAGGACTATCATACCACAGAGATAACAGGTTTCTCCTTTTAAAACACAAGGAGGACTAACAAACTAACAACAGGGTGAGCTATACCCTTCACCTTGTCAGTTTCCTGTACGAGGATATCTCATACTTTTAACTGCAAGGGGACCCTATCTCTTCAAAGACTTACCAAACTGTAAGTCTTCTCAACTCTGTATTACTTTCTATCCCTCTTAGCCCAGACATTCAGTCTCTAAGAGTACTACTAATCAACTGGAGGGCTTATTCTCTAAGCCATAGGATTTTCTTCAATACCTACTCCAGTAAGTAGTTTCCATACAGAGTTTTCTCCCCTTTGCAGTTCATCTTCTTCTCAGATATTTTTTTAAGGCAGCTTTTCAGACAGAAATTGGGTATCACCACTGTTCCCTCTAAGCTGTGCGCATGTGCGCGCGCACACACCTTGCCGAGTGAGTGCACATGCTTTACAACAGAGCGCACAAAAATTACGGCTCTGATTCTGATAGAAAACAACACAGACGTCTTAAAATTTAAAAGTTATGGATTGTAATTACTAGAAATTTCCTGCTTCATTTAGTAATCGTCTATTTTCATTTAATTTGATTAAAATCAATGTGGTGTACATACTGTATTCTGACGTGTAGTCAAATTGTAAAGTATAAAGCTCCGAGTGTCGTTATGTGGCGCACAAAAATTTAACCTTCCTTCAAAAGCTGCACACAGCTGATATTTTATGCGCACACAGCCTACAGAAAATTAGAGGGAACATTGGGTATCACTACTCAAAATTATGTCTGTCGGTCCTCTCCAATCTATAGGACCTAACTTTTTATGCTGCCTTAATAACAGATAATTCCAAAAGAGGTCCAGAACTCATTTGGACTATTTATTGTTGCAGGCATCAGGCCTGTCTACTATTCTTAGCCACCTTCAATTCTCTTTGGCTCTAACAGAATAGATTAGGTTGCACACTGGCAATTCAACAGCCAGATCTAAGCAACCTACAACATGCTCTCTGCAATTCTACAACAAAGCTCTGCAACTGTGGGCCTTTGCCAGAGAGCCTCAGAGCTACTCCTAATAGGTAGCTGCCAGATAGTTAAGAAGGGCTTCAGCTGGTAAACTCTACCAGTCATGCTCCTACATGACTGGTTTTTTCCTACTCTTACCATATTCCTTAAAATTTCCTTTTAAGAAAAGGTAACCAGGGTTTAGACCACGTGAAAGCATAGAAAATTGCACAGTTCCTTGGTTTGTTCCACATCTCACTGGAACTTCCACAACAGGGATGCATTTTTTTTCACTGCAGTTGGTCCTTATTCACTACTTTCCTTCTAATTTCCTATACTTCATGGTAGCTTATGTTGAACAAGAGAACGCATGATACTCATATTGCCCTCATAAAGAGGCAAACATGCTATCCCCTTATATTGCGTCTTTTTCTCCAGCTACTATTTGAAATTATGAAAGGATCCAGACTTGCTGTCTTAAGACTAAGGATCTCCTCTGCACTCATTCACGTACGTCTCGAGACCTGGTTATTTCAGGGGCTAGATCTTTTCAAGAAGTCTAGTCCTATCCCTGTAAGTGAAGAACATAATACCAGTTTCCACAAAACGTTCTCTATAGTTCTTCCATATTTAACCAGACAGAAATTCTTCATCAATATTCTCAAGTAGGTCTTAATCCTTCTTGTTATTGCGTCAATCTCTATACAACATCTGACTTTGAAAGATTTGTTTACTGTCCATATTAATGCTGCCCCAGCATACCATAAAACTCAATGGACAACCAATTTCTATGGTAAATTAGGAAATACCTTCTTTTACCGTTACCTTTTAGGTTACGTCACATCTGAAGCTCTACATGTAAGGTCATCATCATAAGTGACATCACTTACGAAAGACTTTTACTGATCTTCAAGAAATTGGAGGCTCAATGCCTAGTACAAATGTCTGTCTTTCATTGGAATAAAGGAGGTCTTAAGGACCTATCCCCTTTTTTCTGCAAAGGGTATTTCTGCCTTTTCATCCAAACCAGTCAGATTATCTCCACTCTTTCCTAGGACCTTATTCTGCTCCAAGGACAAGAAGTTCAATTTTTTGGACTTTACAGAAGCTTTAGCTATTTCTCAAAAGTCCAACCTCATTGAACTCCCCCAGTACTTTCTTCTGGGGTTAGTTCTGGCCATGAGGGCTTCTCATCTCTTTCTGTATTGCAAAATTTATTTTTTTCCCTCTACTTCACATTGAGGGAATTTTCTTTGAGGATAATGTACTGGCTCTCAACCACAGACCCATATTACCCTCAACAAGTATTTTTGCAATATTTTTGAGTGAGATCCACATTAGAAAATTGGGACTCAATATTTTTCTAATATTTATGATTTACACAAGGACTGCCCTCTGGATACCTTGTTTAGTCAAGCTGTTCCACAGCACCTCTTTTTTTCTTTTCTAGTTCAACTCCTACCCTCCATCCCTTGGATGCCTGAGGTTTTGAGGGATAAGCATGGCCCATCTTTAGATTTGCAACATGCTGGGGCCTCCTCTAGGCAACTTAGCTTGGGAGTACCCATATGTGAAGACTCATTCCTGCTTGTTCCTGGAGATAGCACAATTACTTACCTGTAACAGGTGATCTCTGGGAACAGCAGGAATAAGTCTTCACAACCCACCCACCTCCCCTAGGAGTTGTTCTCTCTCTCTCTTTTTTCTGTCTAATTTGTCTACTTCCCTCCTTCGGTCTCAGCTACAAACCCAACTGATGAGAGGGAAGTAAATGGGCGGGAAGGCAGTGCGCATGCGCGTGGGATGCTCCCAAAAGCTTTCTTTTTGGACGCTGGGGAGCGTTTCTGCGCAGGCTCCGTCGGTACCGACGTACCCATATGTGAAGACTTATTCCTGCTGTTCCCAGAGATCACCTGTTACAGGTAAGTAACTGTGCTATATCCACCCACAACACATACCCAAATAACTTTGCATATTTACTTTCCAGCACAGACACCCTCCCCCACACTCTTCCCATCTCTGTTTCCCTAGGCATACTTCCACATCCACTAATGCCTCCAACTACTACACACATTCTGCATCCCTAACACTTTCCACTCCCCATAAGCATCCATCCCACACAACCTCAACTTTCTCTACACAGCTTCATCCTCCTTACACATCTCCACTCCCTACATATACCTAAAGCTTTCACATATGAACCACACCCCACCCCTTCCCCCAACATACACATTCCCCTTCACCCTACACACATATATACACCCCAAACCCAGACACACCCTTTCACCCAAAACATACACACACCCCTACTGTTTCACTCCAAAACATCATTTCCTCAGCCCCCTCACAAACCATCTCACCACTTTTTACCCCCCCCCCCACACTCCTACATACCCCAACATGCAATTCTCCAGCTCTCACATATCTCCAACACTTCTCAAATACAGATGCTAGGAATGTGCATTCATTTGAAATAACATGGGTAATATTTCCAATGTCTTTTCATATTGTTTCTAATCCTAAACATGAAAATAAAAATGTTTCCCCAGTGTTGCCATGGCCTGGCCTTGAAATAGTGTCCATTGGATTATAAGGTATTGGTCTTCCAGTTTCCAGGAATGAGCTATTATGTTTCCTGGGGGGGGGGGGGGGGGGAGGGTGTTGGTTCTAGCCAGCCTATCTTTAACTGTGTCTTGTATTTCTGGCAATATTAGTTCCTTTTTCCTAATTAGCTCAGGTTTCCTTGTCTGGTCTTGAGTTCTGTGGAAAATCGTTCTGGATTTTTTGCCTTGTGAATCTATGGATTCCTGTGCAACTGACTTCCACCAAAGACTTTTCTTGTGTTATGCCAGAAATTCTGTGAAACCATGTCTAAGTTTCTTAGATATGGTTTCATAGAATTTCAGCATGGGATCACTAATTGGACAACCAAGATCTAGAGCAGGCTTGGTAATACTTGATTGTATTATAGCAACTCTGAATTTGACTAAGAATTTAACAAGATTTCCCAATATTTTTCAGAGAACTTACAGGATTAGGAACATGGCAGGAAAAAAAAGCCTTTCTAATACGTTTCTAGTGCAAGAGTGAAGACCAGATAAACACTGGGCCAGTCAGGAATCAGGAACTAATATTACCAGAAATACTAAACACAGCCAAGGATGGGGGGCCAGCTCTAGCCAGCCTAAGAGACGTAATAGCTCCTTCTGGAAGACATAAGAACATAAGATATGCCATACTGGGTCAGACAAAGGTCCATCAAGCCCAGTATCCTGTTTCCAACAGTGTCCAATCTAGGTCATAAGTACCTAGCAGTTTCCCCAAAAGAAACTGGATCCAATTCCTTCCAACCCAAGCAGCACTCATTTGAGGCCAGCCCACAGCAAAACTTAAAAAAAGGGGTTTTATTTGCATGGAAATCTATAGTAATCTTTCAGGTATTTTTTGTTTGAAAAGCAGCCAGAGCCACCTCTTAATTAAGAAAAGTGCCCTGAAATGAAAATTTATAAAAATAAAATGAATACCCCCCCCCCCTTGAAGAGAACACAGATGACTAAATGAAACATATGTTTTTGCCTGCACATCCCTAACGCATGCGTACATATACACACCCACCCACCCTCTATATACATCTCCACATGTACAGTCCCTCCCACACCTACTCGCTCGCACTTACCTCAAAACCTTCTCGCACCCTTACCACATACCCGCATCTCCATCCTACAACACATAGCCAGTTCTGGTGCCATTGGATAACAAATGCTCTAGCAATTTACTGTCTTTATTATTTTGGCTGTAAGATTTGATTGTTGTAGATCGCCTCATAGCCTTAGGGAAAAGGCAGTATATAAATTTGAGAAAGAAATAAAAATCCACATCCACGTATTCTTCTAAAACATATAAACATATCCAGCCATACACAGAGCTATACATAACCTTTCCACACAAACATCTACCACCACCAGAGATACTTCATGTATCCCACTCCCTGAATCTACAATAGTATAAAAGACAAACATACTTTAGTGTCACACTCTTAAGTGTGTACTTTCCAATTTGTTTGGCTTTTGTTAACAAGCAGGTGTTACTACAAATAAAGCTCAAATCAAAGAGTACTATGTGCAGAATAATCTCTCCATATATTTATAACAGAAGCCCTAGAAGGTGATCAAGCTAATACCAGAGCTGCTTTCATTGCCCTTCCTTGACCAGCAGGTGGTCCAACATAAACAGCAGCACGCACCAGACATTAGAAATCTATAAAAGGTTAGCACACTAATTAACGAAACACGAAACAGGACTCTCTAGGCCACTTTGTGCATCACTGTTTTCAGCTTACAAGGCTGAATTCAATGGAAGGAAATCTGTTACCACTGACAGATGGAACTATTGCATGTCCTGCTGACCACCTTCCTGCATTTGAGGTTAAAGATAATCAAAATAAATTATTTTGATAATTGGATGGATCATAAAGTAATTGCATGCGCTTACAGGACAACCAAACTGGATGCTGAAAGAGCTGACAGCAGCCGTCCTGTGTGCCAGTTTGCTGGCTTAAGAAATTGGTATTACTGGTGCTGTACATTCTGCATCGTTGAGACGCAGTAAGCAAGACAGGAATCTATACTGACAATATTCTAACTTGGAATAGACCAGTTTAAGGATGGATTTTCAATGCTGGGTCTATATCCGGCCACTGGCATTGACTATCTAGTTTGCCCTGCTAGTGAATTAGCTATCCAGTCAGCAGCAAAATCTATCCGCTAGCTGGATAAAGTCATACCAGCTTTTTTTGGCCTAACTTTAGCCGGTTAAGGAGTTGACCTGCGAGCAATTCAATATTGTTGCTGACTGGCTAATCCTTGGTGCCACTCCTACTCGACCTCCAGAATGTCCCGATGCTAAGCCATTAGAGTCGGGACATTCAGTAGGTTTAGAAGGGGATATTCACTGGCACAGAATGGGTATGAGCTGCTGAATATACCACTCACTGGGATTAAGGCAGTTAGCCAACCTGCTAACCAGATAATCTAAGGCACAGATTAGGCACTTAGTGGTAAGTGCTAAACATATAAGTGCCTTACTGTGCTGCTGAAAAATCACAAATAAGGATAGACGCCACTGAAAATTCTTATTGACCACCTTGACACTTTACACATTGATAGTAAGGGTGGAGCAAAGATGTTCCATCTAACTATATAAATAGCAGTGACAGTTAGCTGCTATCCAGACAGGACACAACAGGACAGAAAAAAATTTAAATCTAAATATGAACAAGTACAAAGTGATATAAATATATAGGGAAAATAATTGTAATTATGATGACACAATGTTGGCTAACTAGAAACGAAACCGGTGCGGAGCCTTCTTGCCTCTGTGAAGGACCGACCCCGTGCAGCTTTGTAACTTCTTTTGGGGGCAGGACAAAGCTGCACGGGGTCCTTCACGGAGGCGAGAAGACTCCGCACCAGTTTCGTTTCTATCTAAAACTGCAGATCACAGCACAGCTGCGGTTCTCTAAGAGGCAGGGAGCCGCGGCTGCCAGGAAAAGGAGGGTGAGTTTGCCGCTGCCGAGAAGCGGACTCGGCAGCGGCAACAACTTGTGCACTTCTTTTGTGTTTTAAACTTTTGAAGGACACTGGAGGCGTTTTTCTTCAGTGGTCCAGTAACTGAACCATAGTTCATTGTTGATGTCTAGGAAGCAGCAAGTGTTATTTCGAAACTTGCAATATGATGTCCCTCAAGGTTCAATATTTTCCCCTATTGTTTTTAGCATTTTATTGCTTCATGTGGAATAATGGATCATTCAGGTTTTAGTTATCATTTGTGGACAGCATTCAGATCCTTGTCCAGTGGATAAACAATGAAAGGATGGTTTGAGAAGGATCAATGCTGGTTTGAGAGAAAGGAGGCTTATTCTCAGTGTTGAGAAATCTGAAATTCTTTGGATGGGAAAGGGGGAAATGGAAGTATATTTTTAAGATCCACATACGGGGCAATTCAATCCTGGTAAGATCTGATGTGTTGAATCTGGGCGTTTGGCTAGATAGATATTTGTCCTTCTATGCCCATATAAGAATATTAGAAAACAGAGGGCGGAGAAAGATGGTGGCTTGTACAAGAATGCGGATGTGCAGCTCTAAATTTTCCCTTTTGTTCTGGTTATTTGAACTTTGCTTACTGCCTGACAGATAGACATCATGTAATTGATTAGGCATTAACTAATTAATTCTATGTAATTAATGACTCTTTGATTTTTCTCTGCTCCGTATTTTACCTTTTCTATCATGATTGTAGTTTCTTTTCATTTTAATTTTTTATACAAGTATTTTACTGATGTAAACCACTCTGCTATTGTTAAGGGCAGTATATTAAATATTAAATAAACAATAAATGATAAGCAGAAAGTGAGTCTGCAACAGGGGAGCTAACATGGGGGAAGGTGGAGGCTGGTAGTGGTCTGACACGAGGAGGGGGCTGGAAGGGCATTGACATGAGGAGAGGTGAGATCTGCAACGAGATTGACATGGGGGAGGAGGGGACTAGAAGGGAATTGACATGAGTGGAAGGTGGGGTCTGCAACTAGGTTGACACTGGGGGAAGAGGAGGCTGGAAGGGAATTGACAAGGGAAGTGGAGTCTGCAAAGGAGCTGACATGGGGGAGACTGGAAGGGAGCTGACACCGGGGAAGGTGGGGGAGGGAAGGGGACTGACATGGGGGGAGGAGGGGACTAGAAAGGAACTGATACTTGGGAATGGTACTAGAGGGGGACTGGAAGAGTGATGATACTAGGGAAGGAAGGAGTGTGATGGCAAGGAGCTGACATCTGGGGATGGGCTGGAGGGGGATGGAAGGGAGCTGACACGTGATGGGACTTGTAGCTGGCTGGGTAATGGGGGTGGGGGCGGGAAGGGAGGGGACACTGACACTGGGATGGTATCTGGACTAGTAGGGTCTGGACAGTGGGGAAAGAGGGGGACTGGAAGGGAATGGACACCAGTGGAAGTCCTGGGAATGCAAGGGGGTTAAAATTGGAAGGTACTGGGAGGGGAGGACTGGAAAAGGGGATTGATACTGGGGAGGGTTACTAGGACTGGAAATAGGCTGATGGAAGGAAGTGAAGAAAACAAAAGAAAAGACAAAAAATGGCAGATGGACTATAGACCATAGAAAGAGAAGACAGGAAAGCAGAAGCCTCAGATCAGGACCAGCATGATTAGAGAATAAAATGATCAGACAACAAAGGTAGAAAAAATAATTTTATTTTCAATTTAGCAATTGGACTTTCCACTATCTTTATGGGGAACTATATCTATTATTTATCTATGTTGCACTTCATGCGAAGTCTGGCTTCTTGGGGATTCAGTTTAATTTTTGTCTACATATTTTTATTTTTACTTTAGGTTGTAGTCACTTATTCTGCACTTGGTGAGGGTCTGTGTTTTGAGTATGTGACTTAGGCCATGTGTTCTGGTAACATGGAGTTTGTACATAGAGATCTATACAGTGCTGTAGGAATTTGACTTGTTCAGCTTTTCAAAGAGGTGCATGGATCTTCTAGGGATTACGGCAGTATTTATAGTGTGTCGTTTTTCTGGGTAGGTTCCTTATGTGAGTTTTGGAAGTTTATCCTGGTATGGTATGGTAGATTTGGCTTTGTAGATGTTCAGTGACTTTTGTAGGGTTTTGTATTAGTTCACAATATGCCTGGTAATGGAGAATGTTTGTTAGTGAGATGGTCTGAATCAGATTTTTTTTTTTTTTTAAGATATTGACTTCCGTGGGTGAATGTCCTGGATCTCCAGGAACAAGCAGGAATGAGTCTTCACATATGGGTACGTCGGTATCGACGGAGTCCGCGCGGGAACGCTTCCCAGCGTCCAATCAGAAAGCTTTTGGAAGCATCCCAACACGCCTGCGCGCTGCCTTCCCGCCTTCTACTGCCTCTCCTCAGTTTTCGTTTTTCCGCGGAGCCGGCAGGACGTCCTCCTGTCACCGCAGAAAATTCTTCTTTTATTTTTTAGTTATCTCCAGGAACAAGCAGGAATGAGTCTTCACATATGGGTATGTTGGTACCGATGGAGCCTGCGCGGGAACGCTCCCCAGCTTCCCAAAAAGGAAAGCTTTTGGGAGCATCCCACAGCGCCTGCGCGCTGCCTTCCCGCCTTTCCTAACCAACTCTCCTCAGTTCTTCTTTGCCGCGGAGCCAGCAGGTCGAGCCCTGTCACCGCTGAAGAAGTTCTTTATTTTATTTTATTTCTTTGGTCGCGTGTCTGCCTTCCCCGACTCCGGACCGGTACCGCCGGTCTTTTCTTTCTTTCTTTAAAAAAAAAAATATATATTGATATTTTTTCCTCACTTGGTGTATTTTTCTTCTTAAGGCCTCAGGGCCCACAATAAAATTTCCCTCATGGAAAAACCAACCTCCGGGTTCAAAAAATGCACTAAGTGTAGCGGTACTATTTCTGTTACAGATACCCATGAATGGTGTCTTAAATGTTTGGGTCCTGAACACTCCATTCCGGATTGTCCGTCCTGCTCCCTAATGTCTAAACGGGGGTTACAGAACTGAGCAGCTAAGCTCCATGTGCTGTTTCCCGCTGAGGCACCGGCAGTAGCATCGACATCTTCCAGGTCTTCTTCTCCTGAAGGATCTCAGGTAACCAAACATAAACCTAGCAGGTCCTCGAAGGGTAGATCTCCCTCTAAGCATCGAGATGCCTCCGGGCTTGCCCTCGAGGATCCTGCACCAGCCAAACAACCCCGGCGGGAAGCTCCGGCTTCCAAAGCTCCTCCTATGGGGTTACAGGTTGACATCGATGGCATGGCCTCGACCGATCACCTGTTAGAATGCTCTGGGGTACCGGCACTATCTACCGGTACTGACCTCCAGGCATTCATGGCGTCGATGGATCAGAATGTTCTGTCCATGCAGCAGGCTATTTCAGCCTTCATTCAAGCTGCGACGCCGGCGGTACCGCAACAAGCTCCGTTGTCGGTATTAGCTCCAGTACCGGCACCAGCGCCGATGCCGGTACCATCTGCATCGACATCGACCAGGATACCGACTGCTGCGGTTCCTTGTCCAGGGCTACTTCTCGGTACCGATCCGGTACCGGGGACGCCCGATGTCGATACCGCTCAATATGCGTATCGAGCGTTAGAAGAGCACCCTGACAGGCGATACTTCGATTCCTCTGATGATTCTGATACATCAGATGAGTCTCCTGAAGTATCCATAGCCCTTCCTGAGGAGCCTTCTTCTCCAAAAAGAAGAATGTCTCCTCCAGAGGACTTGTCCTTTCAAGACTTCATAAGAGAAGTAGCTAAAGGACTCTCTATTTCAGTAACCTCTGAATCAGAGCCTAGAGCAAAAAAATTAGATATTTTAGGATACTCTAGGGCTCCTAAAGAGGCAGTCACCTTACCAATTCATGAGATTCTTCATGAACACATGATTGATTTATGGGAGACTCCTCTCACTCTCTCTCCTCATTCTCGCAGGTTGGACACTATGTATCGTGTCCCTCCTTGTCCTGGGTTCCAGAAAACTCAGCTTCCTCACCATTCCATTGTGGTGCAGTCAGCTATGAAGAGGATTAAGAGTACAAAGAGACACTCTTCTGCTCCTCCAGGAAGAGAATGCAGGACCTTGGATGCTTTTGGTAGGAAAATCTTCCAGGCCAGTATGCTTATTGCCAGAATCAACTCATATAGCCTTTATATGGGTATGTTTCTGAAAGAAGTGGCAGAAAAGCTGCACACTTTCCTCCCTTTTATTCCAGAAGATAAAAGGGAAGAATTCCGCATGTGGCTTAAGCATACTCAAGACATCTCCAAGTTTTCAAACAGGGCAGCCTTTGACTCCTTTGAAGGTGCCAGTAGAGCCTCAGGCATTGCCATAGCTGCTCGCAGAATTGCTTGGCTCCAGGCTTCTGATTTAGAGCCCTGGGTTCAAGATGGCTTAGGAAATCTGCCCTGTACAGGTGAAAATCTGTTTTGCAGAGAGTGACAAATTAAAGCCACTCAAATGGATGCAGAGAATTCTGCTCTGGATAGACTTTCAAGGTCTACCTCCATTCCTGCCAAGAAAAAGACTTTTAAAAAGTCTTTGTTCAAGAAGGGCAGGTTTCCTTCCACTTCTGGCCAACAATCTTCTACAGGTCGCTTTGCCACTAAGCGTCAGCAACCTAAGCAGGCCAGGCCTAAGTCTACAGGGGCTGCTGTAACCCAGCAGTCCCAACCCCCTCAGGGTTTTTGACTTGATGCTAGAGAACCTAGCCTTTCTGGCTTTAACACAGCCAGAACCTCTCACCATTCCAGGAAGGTTAGCTCTTTTTGCTCCCAGATGGGAGCAAATCACATCAGAGCAGTGGACCCTCTCCATCATAAGAGAGGGCTACAAACTTCATTTCTCAGACCTTCCTCCCCACACCATGGTGAGACACTTCAATTCTCCCACATCTCTTCTCGACTTTTTAGGTCAGGAGATAACTACCCTTCTTGCCCAAGGGGCAATAGAAGAAGTTCCTCTTCTTCAACAAGGGTCAGGGTTCTACTCCCCCTATTTTCTCATTCCAAAGAAGACAGGGGGATACAGACCCATTCTAGATCTCAGAGAATTGAACAAATTTCTATGCAAGGAGAAGTTCAAGATGCTTTCTCTGGGCACTCTCCTTCCATACCTTCAAAGTCAGGATTGGCTTTGTTCTCTAGATCTCAAGGATGCGTACACACATGTTCTCATCTATCCCTCTCACAGAAAATTCCTACGTTTTCTTTTCCAGGGAAAACATTACCAATACAGAGTCCTTCCTTTTGGTCTGGCCTCTGCTCCGAGAGTGTTCACCAAATGCATGGCAATAGTTGCTGCATTTCTATGCACTCTGGGAATATTTGTCTTCCCATACCTAGACGACTGGCTCATCCGAGCTCCATCTCAGTCAGAAGCCCAGATTTCCCTGGACCGCACAAGGCGCATTCTGCAATATCTGGGACTGGTAGTAAACCTCCCAAAGTCCCAGCTCATCCCTACTCAGTCCCTGGAATTCATAGGGGCCTGGTTGGATACCACCACAGCAAGGGCCTACCTTCCTCAGGCCCGTTGCCAACGTCTAGTGCAGCTAGCCTCCCAGATTCAGTCAAAGAGCCACTTAACTCCCAGGGAGATGCTACAACTGCTAGGCCACATGGCTTCCACAGTACATGTGGTACCCTATGCTCGCCTATACATGAGAGCAGCTCAATGGACTTTGTCCACCCAGTGGACTCAAGCTTCAGGAGCTCTCTCAGACCAAATAGCAACCTCCAAATGTCTCTTTTGGTCTCTCCAATGGTGGATGTCCACTCAAAATCTGTTGCTGGGGTCCCCCTTCCAACAGTTGTTGCCCCAAGCAACCCTCACAACAGATGCCCCCCAAACAGGTTGGGGTGCTCATCTAAAAGACCTCTCCACCCAAGGCACTTGGTCCCCACAGGAGACCTCTCTTCATATCAACCTCTTGGAACTTTGAGCAGTGTTTCTAGCTCTCAAGGTCTTTCATACCCTCCTCAGCTACAAGACAGTCCTTATTCATACGGACAATCAAGTAGCCATGTTTTACATAAACAAGCAAGGAGGAACTGGCTCTCTGTCGCTTTGCAACGAAGCTCTAAGATTATGGGCCTTCGCCAGAGAGCATCAAATCCATCTCCTGGCAGTATATCTCCCAGGAAGCCAAAACTGTTGGGCAGACAGACTCAGTCAAGTTCTGCTTCCACACGAAGGGTCCCTGCACATGGATCAGGTACTCAGAATCTTTCAAGAATGGGGAACCCCGGACATAGACCTCTTTGCAAGTCCGTGGAATGCCAAACTTCCCCGGTTCTGTTCCAGAATTCCGTGTCAGGGGGTTCAGGCCAAGGATGCCTTCCTCCTTCATTGGGGTCAGGGCTTCCTGTATGCCTTTCCACCCATTCCCTTGATTCCCAAGACTCTGTTCAAACTCCAGAGGGATCAAGGATCCTCATAGCTCCACGCTGGCCATGCCAAATGTGGTACCCTCTACTTCTGCATCTCTCCCAAGCCCCCTCCCTGGACTTGGGAGCTGCTCCAGACCTTCTGTCTCAGGAGGAAGGGACTTTGTGGCACCCAAACCCCAAGTCCCTTCACCTCAGAGCTTGGTTACTGAAGGCCTAGACCTTCAAGACTTGAATCTTTCTCAGCAGGTGAAGGATATCCTCCATGCTTCCAGGAAACCTTCCACCAGGCGTTCTTATGCTTTTAAGTGGAAAAGATTTTCTATTTGGTGTGCTGAAAAGGGTCTTAACCCTCTAGCACTACCTTTAACTTCTTTGTTAGACTATCTCCTGCATCTCTCCAATGCAGGACTTAAGACAAATTCAGTAAGAGTCCATTTGAGTGTTATTGCAGCATCCCTTAAGCCCATCAATGGACAACCTATCTCCTCTCATCCTCTTATTTCAAGATTCATGAGAGGCCTAACTTTAACTAAACCTCCCATTAGGCCTCCTCCGGTGGCATGGGACTTAAATTTGGTTCTTGGTCAGCTTATGAAGCCACCTTTTGAACCCTTAGCCACTACCTCCTTGAAATTTCTTTCCTGGAAAGTTATTTTCCTCATTGCGGTCACTTCTGCTCGCCGCATCAGTGAACTGCAGGCCTTAGTGGCTAATCCACCTTATACAAGATTCTATCATGACAAGGTAGTCCTTAGGACAAATCCAGACTTTATGCCTAAAGTGTTCTCGCCTTTTCATCTTAATCAAGAGGTATATTTACCTGTCGTTTTTCCAGCTCCTCATGCATCCAGTGCATAGAGGAATCTTCATACTCTGGATTGTAAAAGAGCTCTTGCTTTTTACTTACATAGGACACAGCAACATAGAAAGTCTTCCCAGCTTTTTGTTGCTTTTGATCCTTCTCATTTGGGACTTCCAGTCTCTAAGAGAGCACTGTCCAATTGGATTGCTCAGTGTATTTCTTTCGCCTACCAGAGTAAGAACCTTTCTCTGGAGAGCCATGTCACAGCTCATAATGTGAGGGCCATGGCCACTTCTATGGCTCATCTAAATTCGGTGTCCATCGACCAGATCTGTCGAGCAGCCACCTGGGCCTCTGTTCATACCTTCACAGCCCATTACTGCTTGGACAAGGATTCCCGCCGGGATGCCTTGTTTGGTCAGGCTGTCCTCAGACACCTGTTCCATTCTTAAACAACTCCTGCCCTCATTCCCTGGATGGCTGCCTGAGATCCATAGGAGGACGCAGACCCCTCTCAGGGTCTCATATCCTTGGGGATCTCCCAGGCATCTCAGCTAGGGAGTCCCCATATGTGAAAACTCATTCCTGCTTGTTCCTGGAGATAGCACAGTTACTTACCTGTAACAGGTGATCTCTGGGAACAGCAGGAATAAGTCTTCACAACCCACCCACCTCCCCTAGGAGTTGTATCTCTTTTCTATCTTTCCTTTCCTCTCTCTCTCTTTTGTCTCAGCTTTAAACTTGAACTGAGGAGAGTTGGTTAGGAAAGGCGGGAAGGCAGCGCGCAGGCGCTGTGGGATGCTCCCAAAAGCTTTCCTTTTTGGGAAGCTGGGGAGCGTTCCCGCGCAGGCTCCGTCGGTACCGACGTACCCATATGTGAAGACTTATTCCTGCTGTTCCCAGAGATCACCTGTTACAGGTAAGTAACTGTGCTTTCTTGTGGTCGCAGCTGCCTTTCCCGACGCCACTGGTACCGCTGGTATTTCTTTCTTCTTTTCTTGTAAATTTTTTCCTTAAGGAATATATTTTTTCTTCTTAGTGTCTCACGGTTCTCAGGCCTTCTAGGCCTCTCCATTTTTCCTCATTGAACCGCCAGCCACTTTCCCTAGTAAATGTACAAACTGGCGGTACAACTTTATTTTTAGACACTCACAATTGGTATCTAACCTGCTTGGGTCCTGACCATTTTCCTCCGGAGCCCTCGGGCACCAGTACTGTGAGAAGCACTTTTCAACATCGAGTTCCCCTCGACACGCGGTCCCCTTCCAACTTCAGGGCACCGACCATATCATCTTCTACATAGGATCAGGTAATCCAAAAACAGTCTATTAAGACTAGCCAGTCCTCGAGCGGCACTTCTCATGCACAGCATAGAGATGCCTATGGCCTTGTCCTCGAGAATTCACTGGTTTCAAAACCCCGGTGGGAGTCTTCGGCCTCCAAAGCCTGTGTGGGGTTTCAGGTTGTTCTTGAGGTTCACCCCTCACAGAACATACCTGAGCCATGCCCGGTGGTGGCATCCGCTTTGAGCGGTACCGATACCCCGGCATCGGCACTGGTGTTGGATGAAACATGCCTCACCAAGGATCGTCGTCTGGCATCCTAGGTACCTACGGGCCCGGTGGATACGCTTCAGACCGACTTTCCAGTATCGGTATCGACACCGATACTAGTACCGACGTCGGAACCCTCCAGACGTGCATCGATAGACTCGCTTCCTTCGATGCCGAGTCTGGAATCGATCTCCAGTCTGGAGGACTGGGTACCGACTCGCTTGGGTACCGACTCCCGTCGGTACCGAAGGCTCGGTTCTGATACTTCGGATCCGCAACTCTCGGTTCCTCCGATACTGTTAGAGTTGCCACCGGCTGGCCTTCATCCTCCAGTATCAGATACGGTACCGAAGTCGGCACCGATATCCACATTACCTTTGTTGTCGGTACCCTCCATGCTTCTCTCGTCAGGCTCGCTTCCCTCGATGCCGAGTTTGGAATCGATCCCTAGCATGGACGATCTGTTACCGACTGTCGCTGGTCCTGACCTACAGTACCAGCGACCACCATCTAAGTCTATATACTTAGATAGATCCCTCGGTGCCAACGCTAGTTCTTCATCAGATCTAGCCTATCCAGGGGAAGTTCCCTCTAGGGATCCTTCTTTCCAGACTTTCCTCCTGGATATGGCAAAATCACTTGCCATTCCTATTCCTGGACAAGATCCTACACATGGGAATACAGAATACCTCTCTGTTCCTAGCAAAGCAAAGGAGAACATCATGCTTCCTTTGCATCATTCTTTGCAGGATCTCCTTCTACGAATGTGGGAAGCTCCTTTAAAATTACCCCCACCTTCTAGAGCAACTGATCTTCTATATCAGGTGCTCCCCTCTTCAGGGTTTCAAAAGACTCAACTTCCTCATCATTCCATTGTGGTAGAATCAGCAATGAGGCGAGTGAAGAGTAATAAAAAGCACTCTTCTTGTCCACCAGGTCATGAGTCTAAGACACTAGATGCCTTTGGACGTCAAATCTTCCAGACATCCATGCTCTCAGCAAGGATTCTCTCATATATTTTTTATATGGGTCTATCTCTTGAGGAGATCACAAAGCAATTACATCTTTTGACTACTTTTCTTCAAGAGCCCAGATGTACAGACTATTCCTCACTGGTTAGTCATACTCAGAATATCTCTAAGTTTCTTACTCGTGCTACCCTAGACTCCTTTGAGTCTGTTAGCAGGACTTCTGCTATAGCTATAGGGGCACGACGTAGAGCCTGGCTTCAAGCCTCAGACTTGGACAAATGGGCACAGGAAAGACTGGGAAATACTCCTTGCACTGGAGAAAATCTCTTCAACAAGGAGTCTTTACTTCAGGTTACTCAGTTTTCCACTGACTTTCCTTTTTCCAGAGGCTGTTCTACGCCTTCTTCTTTCCAGTAGGTAGGAAATGTCCTACCAAACTTTCTTCCCCCTAAGGGGGAGAAGGTTTTACCCATCATCTGCCCATCATTCAGATGTTCCCAAACAGGAGAAACATCGCCCTGGTCTGAGGAATCCACAACCTCAACAGGGTCAACAAACCCAGCAGTCGCAGGGTTTCAAATAGATCATTGCCCCTTTTGGTTGGGGGGTTAGGATGGCAGTCTGCTTCTTTTCACTTGAAGTATCTGCACTAATTTTATCCTAACCTACCTAGATATCTCTTCATGAGACATCTTTTCTCTAAGAGTCTTTATGATGATCATGCCCATACTTAACAGATTTTCCTCTTCCTCTTGGAGGAAAGAGAGGTAACAACTATCAATAGACAGTTGTTTCCCTGTACTGGCATGTATCATCTCATCTGTCAGAGACTTCCTCCGTAGTGGGTCTCTTGCAACTCTGTCTTACCTCCCTCTTACTTCAACATTTGGTTTGTAAGAGTGACTTTTTACACGGGTAAGCCCCTATGGTCTTCTGTCTGTTCTACTGGGGGATTCTCCCTTCTGGAGTTGTCTTCCCCTTGTTACCTTAGGGCAGCTCCTCAGACAATAGGAAGTCCTACCATGTCTGTTGTTTTCTTTTTCCCAATCTAAAAAAAAAAAAAAAAGAGGAGGGAAAAGAAATTCTCCATGCTGCCCTGATAGTTGCTGCAGATGCAAAAATTCCTAGTGGTTAGGCCACAGGTTATGTTCACTACACAACCAGGGCTTCCCCTCTACTAGCAATCCTCCTAGCCTCAGTGCTAAGTCCCAAACAGGTTATCAACCTCGTTTGGGAAACCCTGTTATCACTGTTTGGTTGGTTAACTTCTATTCTTTGCCCCCTTGTCCTTGGCAGAATAGTTGGTTACCTACTGGCTTTCCACATTCCTCACCAAGGATCGTCCACAGCCAGTTTTTTCTTCTAACCAACCTGCAGCATGCTCTCTGCCACTCTACAGAGTAGCTTTGCACTATGGGCCCTTGCTAGAGAGCATTAGTATCTTGCCTAACAGATAACCCCAGATGGTTAAAAAGGGTTCCCCCAGTCATGTTCATGCCTGGCAGGTATTCTCTACCCTTTCCATCTTATCTTAAATCTCTGTTGAGGCATAAGCCTCAGGCCTTTCATTATGTGAAAGCCTAAAAGAAGGGCCAATTCCCTGGCTTGGCCCATATCGCCTTGGGTTTTCCCGTCAGGGATAAATTCTTCACTGGCAACTAGAGGACACCTAATACCCATCTTGCCCTCATAGGCAGATCACTAGGGTATCTTCCTCCAGAGGCCTCCTCTATCCAATCTCCATACTACAATTCTGGAGATATCTGGACTTCCTGTCTGCAGACTGACGTTATCCTCTGCCATTTTCACATAGGCCATCCTGGTTATTCAAGAGCTCAAATTCTGCAAAGAATTAAGCCGCCTTCTTGTCAGGGACACCCTCCTCTGACTATGCCAGTCATAACCAGGAGAAGAGGATTTTTTCTATTTATCTACTCAAGCAGGTATCTACCTTCTTGCTGTCAGATGAATCTTCCTCTCTCCCTATAAGGGGGGATGGGGTTCTCTGGACATCTCTCCATCCATATACCTGGAGACATGTCTCTATATGCCTGCCTATTCATCTAGGTATATATAGATATATATAGATACAGATATATACTTATCTATATCTATCTGTGTGTCTTCTGCCCATACATATCTCTTTATAGATATATGCATATATACCCTATATGTGTATATATTTATATATATATACAGATATATATTTACAGATATAATGAGATATATTTTTATATAGATCTGTATCCATCTACTTATCTATCTGTCTGTTAGGTTCAGATATCCTTTCATTTCTATATGATCCTGACAGATGGGCACTACCCCTATCAATGCTGTGCCAGCATACTTAGGGGGCTACACCTATAACCACTTCCTGTGGTAATTAACAGCCTTTATCTTTACCATAACCTTTTCAGGTTAGGTACTCCTGAAGCTCTCCATGTACCTTTTTTCTTTCCTAATTGATCCCATTTAGGAAAGACTTTGCAGAGCTTCAGTTGCTCTAAAGCATAGCGCTCCTGAGTCTGTCTTTACTTTCTTATCAGATACAAGGGTCTCCATACCCTTTCTCCCCTACATGGACTGATCCAACCCCAGTCCAGTTGGGTCAGACTCATTTTTTCTCTTGGACCAAAACAGCTTAAGCTTTCTTTAATAGTACCTTCTGCGTCTCCGCTGAAGCTCTACCTCTTATACTACCCCAGTTTTCCCCTGGGGCTATTTCTCACCCTGAAGGGTTCTGACCTCCACTTGTTTTTGTTCTACTTTATTACCTCTACTTCTCAGTGAGGTACCCCTTGAGAACATTCACGGGCTCTTCTATCAAATCCATATATAGCTCAGTGCACCTGTGCAATGCCAACAAGGGAGGCCCAGATCACAATATTTTACTACCAAATGCCTTCGATACAGGGTCTTCCCCTTCTGAAGCCCTGTTCTAGCCAGCTGTTCCACAGCTCTTTTTCTGTATTCAACTCCTACCCTCCATCACCAGGATGCCTGAGGTCCTGAGGAATAGCATGGCTCGTTCTAGACTTGCAACATGCTAGGACTCCCTCCGGGCGTCTGAGCTTGGGAGTCCCCATATGTGAAGACTCATTCCTGCTTGTTCCTGGAGATAGCACAGTTACTTACCTGTAACAGGTGATCTCTGGGAACAGCAGGAATAAGTCTTCACACAACCCACCCACCTCCCCTAGGAGTTGCATTTCTCTATCTCTATCTTTCCCTTCCTTGCTCTCTCTCTCTCTCTTTGTCTCAGCTTTAAAACTTAACTGAGGAGAGGCAGTTGGGAAGGTGGGAAAGCAGCGCGCAGGCGTGTTGGGATGCTTCCAAAAGCTTTCTGATTGGACGCTGGGAAGCGTTCCCGCGTGGACTCCGTCGGTACCGACGTACCCATATGTGAAGACTTATTCCTGCTGTTCCCAGAGATCACCTGTTACAGGTAAGTAACTGTGCTTTCTGCTCTGCACACATTTTGAGGGAGGGGTTTCTATGGAAGCAAAATATATATTCAAAAAGAAAAAAAGCAAGAACCATAATGCAGTCTATAACAAAATAAAAGTGAGTTATAATTTGGTGTTATAAACAGTGCTGCGGTTCTTGCTTTTTCTTTTAGTTCCTTGGTGTGCAAACATCTTGTATTTCCTCCACATTATCTAATCGGCTTTTTGGTTTGGTTCATCCCTGACTGGAGTTTTGAGAAAGACCCCCCCCCCCCGCCAGCTCCGGTGGAGGGTGGGAAGGGGGCGCCATCTCATTCCTCGCCTCAGGCAGCAGATTGCTTTGAGCCGCCCCTGGCTTTCCCCTCCCATGTCCAGAATCCCTTCCCCCTCTCTCTCCCTTGACCAACTCATCATCTCTTCTTCTTTATTTCCCTATCCCCCTCTCTAACAGAAATATAGAAACATAGGCCATTTGGTCTTTTTCTGCCGTCATATTTCTATCTAGTCTGCCCTTCCATATCAACTACAATAGCGCCCTGTTTTCCTTTAGAGATCCTCTGTGTTTGTCCCATGCTTTTTTGAACTCAGATACTGTCCTCGTCTCTACCATCTCCACTGGGAGACTATTCCACGTATCTACCACTCTTTCCATAACGAAATATTTCCACATATTACTCCTGAGTTTATCCCCTTTCACCCTCATCCTATGTCTCCTCGTAGCAGAGCTTGCCTTCAATTGAAAGAGACCCTCCTGTGCCTTTATGCCACAGAGGTATTTAAAGGTCTCTATCATATCGCCCCTATCTGGCCTTCTCTCTAAGGTATACATATTAACATCTTTACGTCTGTCTTCATATGCTGTATAACGAAGACGACTAACCATTTTAGTAGCCACCTCTGCACCAACTCCAACCTATTTATATCCTTTTGAAGGTGTAGAATCCAGAATTGCACACAATATTCCAAATGGGGTCGCACCAGAGACTTATACCGAAGCACTATCATTTTTTCTGTTGGCCATTGCTCTTCCTATGAAGCCAAACATCATTCTGGCTTTCACCGTCACCTTTTCTACCTGTTTAGCTACTTTAAGATCATCAGACATATTCATGCTAAGATCACGCTCTTCTTTTGTGGACAGAAGTACTTCACCCCCTACACTGTACCACCAGGGCTGGCCTAATGGTTTCTGATGCTCTAGGCAGAAACACCCCCACAGCTGCCACTGCCACCACTGCCCCCCCCCCAACTGCTGCTGCCACTGCCCCCCAGCTTCTGCCACCACCCCCCTAGCTACCTCTGATTTCGTCTTGGGTAGGGGAGGTGAGCAGCATCAGTATTTTCAAAATCTGCGGCTTTTTGCCATCACTTTTGGAAATACTGCTGCTGTCCACCTCCCCCTCCAAAAGGAATCAGCGGAAGCTGGGGGATGCAGCGCGGCCACCCATGTGTGCTGCCACAGTCACTGCTGCCACAGCCCACCAAGGCCGGCTGCACTTGGCGGCCACCTAGCTCGCCAACTGGATGGGCCATCCATTGGATTTTTGAGGTCTAAATGCATGACCATGTATTTTTTAGCATTAAATCTCAACTGCCAAATTCTAGACAATTCTTCAAGCTTAGATAGATCCCTCCTCATATTATCTATTCCTTTCTGGGTGTCTACTGTATTGCAGATTTTGGTATCATAGGCAACTAGGCAAACCTTACCTGACAACCCTTCTGCAGTATCACTAACAAAAATGTTAAAAAGAATCGGACCAAGGACAGATCCCTATGGCACACCACTGGTAATCTCCCTCTCCTCAGAGTGAACTCCATTTACCTGTTCCCTTTGTCACCTCACATTTAACCAATTGCTAAGCCAATCAGTAACTTTAGGGTCCATCTCTAGGGTGCTCAGTTTATTTATAAGTCGCCTGTATAACTGTGTCAAAGGCTTTTCTGAAATCTAAGTACTCCACATCTAGGGCTCTCCCTCGGTCCAACTCCCTGGTCACCCAGTCAAAGAAATCAATCAGATTTGTCTTACAAGACCTGCCTCTGGTGAGCCCATGCTGCCTCAGATCCTGCAATCCATCAGACTCCTGAAACCTCACTATTTTCTCTTTGAGCAGCATTTCCAATAATTTACTCACCACTGAGGTTAGACTAACTAGCTTGTAATGTTTGAAACTCATCCTTTGCTTTTGTGTAAAGGGACCACGTGTGCCTTTCTTGCTTTCTCTAGTCCTTTGGACCACTCCTGACTCCAAAGAAGCATTGAAAACGTTTGTCAGTGGAGCCGCTAGAACATCCCTAATTAACTTCAGCATTCTCAGATCCCATCCAGTCCCATTGCTTTGTCTACTTTTAGTTTAGCTAGTTCCTCACGAAAACAGTCTTCTGAAAATTGTTTGAGATGCCCCTAGCTTTTGTTTCTGTTTCTGAGGTCCTGCTCCTGGCCCTTCAACTGTGAACACAGAACAGAAATATTTTTTAAGCAATTCCGCTTTATCCTTATCAGCTTCTATATATTCCTTCCCTTCACCCTTGAGTCTGACAATACCATTTTTGCCCTTTCTCCTGATAATAGCATATCTGAAAAATGTCTTATACCCCCATTTTATTTCATTGACTATTTCTTCTTCTCTTTGTATCTTTACTTTGCTAGCGTCTGTAAGTTTTTCCAAATATAGATGCCTGTCTTCCTCTCTCTATGATCTCTTGTACTTCTTGAAGGCCTCCACCTTTTCAGCTACTTCTTTTGAAAACAACAGCAACCTCCTTTTCCTTTTATATTTATTTACCTTTCTAACAAAAAGTTTTGTTGCCCTTAAAATGTCCCCTTTCAGTTTTGCCCACTATTTTTCTACATCCCCCAGCTATTACCATCCTGCTATCTACTCTTTGAGGTATTGGCCCTTCTTGACAAAGTTAGCTTTCCTAAAGTTTAAGACCCTTGCTTTTGAATGGATTTAATCAGCCCTAGTCCTAATACTGACTCACACCATCTGATGATCACTGGATGTGACATGATCCTCCACCATAACATCAGAAACACTTTCACCATTGATAAATATCAAGTGCGGTATGGCCCCTTCACTTGTTGGTTCTGTTACCAGTTGCCTGAATAGTTCTCCCTGTAGACTATCCAGGAAAATGGTACTAGATAAAGACCATACAGCCTACCCACTCTCCCAGTCTATGCCAGCTTCTTAGCTCTACAATCTCTTTCTGTCTTCCATTTTCCTTTTCCCCCTTCTCCATCCGCAGCTTCTCCTCTTCATCTCCCCATGCCCCCCTGTCCAGCATATTCTCTCTCTTCTATCCCCCTCCCATGTTGTCTTGCATTGCTCTTGCCCCTCAGTCAAGCATTTGTGTTCAACCACCCCCTCTTCCCCTTTCCTGCATTTTTATTCTAACCACTCCTTTCTGCCATTTTTATTCTGGTCCCCTACCTCTTTCAGTCTATCATTTGTATTCCAAACCGGTCTACCATTTTTACTCCCCCCCCCTTCCGGCAGCTGGCAGCTGCCATCACCACTACTACCACATCTCCTGAGGTTTGGGCCACAATAAAAGAAACACAGCATGGAGCCTCTGAAACCCATGTGCGCTTTCTCTTATTGCGGCCGCAGGCCTTAAGGGATGTGGCGGCAGTAGAAGACAGAGTGAGAGTAGGTTTGGAATAAAAATCCTGGCTGGGGAGGAGGGGATGCTGGAATACAAATACTAGGTGCAGGGGAGGTTATAGGGGATATGCTGCCACCTGACATTTCTGCAACACATCTACTTGGCCACCTCTAGGGTGTTTTTGTGGTAATTTGTGCTGACCCCAAAATATTTTCTATCTGAGGTGACCACCTCATTTCGCCTAATGATAGTGCCGCCCCCGGATGCCTTGAAAGTGCATATTTTTGCAATATGAGCATAGGCAGAGCAGGGGCAGAGTTGCAGTCCATGCATGCACTTTATAATATATATGTATACTTGCATAGATTTATAGACACTGCCTTGGAGGTAGTGTAAATTGTATAAGGCTTTTGTGGACTACTGTGGTTAGTTCTGGGAGTCTATTTTATAAAGGCATAACATAGATTGTGTTTTTTTTTATTTCTTAGATGTCCTGCTATGAAACTTACCCCCCCCCCCCCAATGCAATTTCTGGAATTGCTGTATGAGATTAGCAGTGCATTTGGCAGACCTAGTCAAATACACACATTAAACATGTTTTGTAGTCTGCAGCGATGATAAATCCAACCATAAAATTAGATCTAAATCGTTCACAATATTCTTTGCTTCAGGTAATTTCTGACCACAAATACTGTGATTACTGTCACTTAGAAAGCCATGCTTTTTATTGCTCTTGAAAAGTCATTGTTAGTTCGATCATGATGTGTCATTTGTAAGTAAGCTAGTTCATGGTGTGTAAAATTAGAGTTTTGCAGCAAAGAGAGAGAAATTGGAATGCTGTAACTGCCCCAGTCTGAATATGCCGCTCCATTTGATGGATGAAAGACTTTAAAAAGTATTTGTCTTGTCTTTATTGCATACTTCTAACTACTAGAAGGAATCTTGTCACAAAGCTGAAAATACAGTTGTCCTGTTGCAGGAGCAAGCAAGAGGAGCAGGCATGCATACCCTTATCACTGAAAGTAATCTCTCTTTGCTGAATGGGTTCTTACAATAGATTAAATATGCTTTTAGCTTGTGTTATGATTAGCAAGTACGCCATGCATAAAGAATTGTAGGTAGAAGTGATATTCACTGAGGCCAGAGTGGCTGAGTTACTCAGTGCTTTGCGACTGCAATGTGTTTAAATCCAGGGGGAGCATGGACACTGCAGCTTGTGCTGCCTCAGCTATATTGATAGGGCTAAGGAAGTGATGCAATAAAGCATTTTCTACATGTAACATAGTGACATACTATATGATGGCGGATAAAGACCAGTATGATCCATCTAGTCTGCCCAGCAAGGCGGCAAGAGCAGGTGCACCTGCCGCTCCTTGCAGGTCACCCCTCTGCATGCCTTTGTTTACGGGTGTACCAACCGCTCCGTGTAGGTCACCCCTATTTGTTGAAATAGTTATGTTTATTTTGATTTTATCCTGTTGCTATAAAAGGATCCACTATGTCTGGCACATGCCATTTTGAATTCGGTCACTGTATTTGCCCCCACCACTTCCATCGGGAGAGCATTCCAAGCATCTACCATTCTTTCAGTGAAAAAGTATTTCCTGACATTGCCTTTCAGTTTGCCCCCTTGCAGCTTCATGTTATGCCCTCTAGTTTTACAGCTTCCCCATCTTTGGAAGAGGTTGGTTTGTTCATTAATACTCTTTAAGTATTTAAAGGTCTGAATCATATCTCCCCTGTCAGTCCTCTCCTCCAAAGTATACATATTTAGGTCTTCAAGTCTCTTCTCATACGTCTCCTGACACAGGCTCCAAATCATTTTGGTCGCCTTCCTCTAAACCACTTCCAGCCTTTTTATATCCTTGGCAAGATACGGTCTCCAAAATTGAACACAATATTCCAAGTGAGGCCCCACCAGTGACTTGTACAGTGACATTAGTACCTCTTCCTTTCTGCTGGTAAATACTCTTTGTATGCAACCCAGCATCTTTCTGGCTTTTGCTACCATCTTGTCACACTGTTTCACCACCTTGAGATCCTCAGAAACAATCACTCCAAGGTCGTTCTGGTCCTTGCACACCAACCACTCGCCCCCTATCACATACAGTTCCCTTGGATTTCTGCTTCCCAAGTGCATGACACTGCACTTCTTCGCATTAAATCTTAACTGCCAAGCATTAGACCATTCTTCCAGCTTTTGTAGATCTTTCCTCATGTTATCCACTCCCTCAGGGGAGTCCACTCTGTTGTAAATTTTCGTGTCATCTGCAAAAAGACAGGCTTTTCCATTCAGTCCTTCAGCAATATCACTCACAAAACATTGAATAGTATCGGCCCCAGGCCCGAACTCTAGGGCACACCGCTAATCACCTTCCTTTCATCCTTTGGTAAAACCATATTGTCGTGAGTCATTCAATCTGTTGGTTTTGCGAAAGTCTATTATTTGCTCTTTCAGGAGCGCTTCCACTACTTTTCCCACCACCGAGGTAAGGCTTACTGGCCTATAGTTTGTCACCTCTTCCCTATTGCCACTTTTGTGAAGAGGTACCGCATCAGCCCTTCTCCAGTCCTGTGGAACTTCTCCTGTCTCCAAGAATCTATTAAAACCATCCTTTAACGTCCCTGCAAGAACCTCTCTGAGCTCTTTCAGTATCCTAGGCTGTATCCCGTCCATTTCCATGGCCTTGTCCATCTTCAGTTTTCCAAGCTGTTCTAAGACATCTTTTGTGAATGGTATGGTATCTACCCCATTCCCATTTGTGTATTTGTCAATCACAGGTTGTCCTTCTCCAGGATTTTCTTTATTAAAAACACAGCAGAAGTATTTGTTTAGCATGTTCGCTTTTTCAATATCACTTTCCACAAATCCATTCCTGTCACTTTTGAGTCCTGCAATTCCACCTCTGATTTTCCTCCTCTCCCGAATATACCGGAAAAAGGTTTTGTTGCCACATTTCACATATTTTGCCATATTTTCTTCTGCCTTTGATTTTGCTATCCTTATTTCTCTTTTAGTCTCTCTTAGTTTTATCCTGTATTCTTTTCTGTGTTCCTCTGCGAGCTTCTGAATTTTGTGAAAACTGTTTTTTTGCCTTTATTTGTGTAGCCACTTCTTTGGAGAACCAAATAGGTTTCCTTTTCCTCTTGTTTTTATTTACTTTCCTTACATATGTATCTGTTTCCCCTTTTATTGCCTCCTTTAGTTTAGCCCATTGCAATTCCGCTTCCCTTATTGCATCCCACCCTGCCAACTCCTCCTTTAGGTACTGTCATCAACCCCCCTGGTGGCCTGTGGCTGCAAGGGCAGGTTGAGCATTTTATTATTGGTGGAGGTAAAAGACTCTTTAAGCCAGATGCATCCTGGGCATTGTAGTCCTCCTCCTTATGAGAATAAGTTGTGTGAGCCAAAATGGAGGGTAAATAAGGCTTTTATTTCCCTTTTATGCACTGAGGTTCGCTAGGTAACAGAGAAATGAAAGTATTTCCTTCTTGTCAGGTTCTTCTTGGCTTTGTAACGTCCGTGTGACCGGTACTTGCCCAACCAGGCACCTCTCTCTGGACACGGTCTCTTTTGTAGACTCCCTCTGGAATCCTCCTGGATAGTGCTTGTCTTCTCTGTAGCTTGGGAAGACCAGATAAAGCCTCCAGGCTTCTTGGCTTTCTAGCACAAGTAATCCTCCTATCAGGACTTTCTCTTCCAGTACCTTTAAATCTTGTTACAGACCCTTCTGGTGAGCATAGACCTCTCTCCAGGCTAGGCTCTCTGCTTCTGAGCTCACTGCCTCTGGGATTTCTTCTTACCGGGTCTTTTTCCAGTATGGCTCTCCCAGGTCTCACTCCAGCTCTTCTTGGTCTGTATCTTTCTCTCTCTCCTTCTGAGCTCTCCTCTGAGCTGTCTTCCGAGGTTCCTTCCTCTCTCCAGGCCGGGCTTTCCTCTTCTGAGCTGCCTCTCTGCTTATAAAGCCATTTTACTTCTGAGTTCCTCGAGCTACTCTTCAGATGGAGCTGATTAGCTCCTGCACAATCAGTCTCCAGGTGTGTTAGCTCAGCCTCTGTAGGTTCATGCCTGCTCCCTCTAGCTGCTTTGCAAGGGAACTGCATCTTCTGCAAGTTATTTGTTTTGTAAGAAACAGCTTTTTTCCCTAAGTTTCTGCTTTCAGTGGCTTCCGCCTTATCACAGTACTTAGCCATTTTATAGAAGTCCGTGTTTCTGAAGTCTAGGTCTGCTTGCTGTGATTGGACTCTGCCTTGGCTTTAATCTCAAACCACACTGTGTGATGGTTGCTGCTGCTCACATGGGCACCCACCCAGATATTCGACACGCTATCTCCGTTGGTGAGTACTAAATCCAACATCGAGCCTTCCCTGGTCGGTTCCATCACCATTTGTCTAAGTAATGCATCTTGGAAGGCATCCACAATTTGTTTTACTTCTTTCCAGATTTGCAGAAGGAATCCTCCAGTTCTCATCTGGACAATTAAAGTTGCCCAATATGATAACTTCTCCCTTCATGGCTATCTTTGCAATATTAATAATGAATTCACTATCCATTTCTTCGGTTTGAGTTGGAGGCCTGTAGACTACACCAGTATGGATGACAGTGCCATCTCCTCTTTCTAACACAATCCATAGCACTACTTCTTTTCCCCACATCCCCTCCATTTCAGCAGCTTTAATATTGTTTTTGACATATAGAGCTGCTACTCCTCCTTTTATACCCTCTCTATCTCTTCTAAATATATTATAGCCAGCTATGACTATATCCCATTCATGCGACTCGTTAAACCATATTTCTTTAATGGCCACAATGTCCAAGTCCATTTCCACCATTAGGTATTCCAGGTCAGGAACTTTGTTGGCTAGGCTTCTAGCATTTGTCCTGATTGTTTTCCAGCATTTGTTGACTGGCTTGCCTGCATTTTGTATGGATTTCGTTCTACATGCCTCTTCCCACTTGCCATTGATGTGTGGTTTAAAAGTTTGGTTGTTTTCAATGTTATGTTTTTGCTAGGAGTGATCTCCTGAACTTATTGTTCTCCATCCATCACCCCCTTTCCCTAGTTTAAATGCCTGTCCATATACTGACTGAATTTTTCACTTAGGATCCTTTTCCCTGTGACAGAGAGATGTAGTCCATCAGCACAGTATAGTCTCTTGTTGGTCCATCTGTTTCCCCAGTCACCTATATACCCAAATCCTTCTTGTTTGCACCAGGTTTGTAGCAATGTATCAAAGCTGTTTATGATATACAGCCTTCCTGCTCCTTTATCAAGACAGGTAGAACTTCTGAGAATGCTAGATACAATGGGCTTGAGTTTCTCTCCTAGAGTCTGGAAGTCCCTATGAACTGCTGGGGCACTGCTTCCAGCCAGGTCATTTGTACGCAAGTGGATGACAACGTCAGTTTTGGAGTGTTCACTTTCTGCACTAACTATACCAACAATTTGGCTTGTATTATGCTGGCTGAAGAGCTTGGGAAGCATTTGACCATCTTCTCTCCTTTGAACTGTGTTCTCAAGTTGGTGCCTCTGATGATGGACTCTCTAGGTAGTAGTAGTTTCCTGTTTTGTGATTTTTCTTCATATTTGGTGCATTATCAGTAGGCTGGGCATTGACTCTCTCATGTAAGGGTACTGTAGTTTCCAGGAATTGGGCACTCTCATTATCCAAGGCAGAGAAGGCATTCTGCAGGGATATCTCTTGATGTAGAGGGTGTCTCCATGTTACAGGTCACAACCTACCAGAGCCAACTGTGATCCATTTGTTCATGGGCTGTTTGATTCTTTGTGGAAGCGGTGGTGGATTTTGTTCAGTTTGTACCCTTGAGAAGGTGTGTTTTATTGCAGCTAATTCTTCCTTTAGTAGAGTCAATTCTTTATGCATAGCAGCTAACTTGAGGCATATAGGGCAAGCTCTTATGTTCCAAATGATTCTTCTGAGAATGAAAATGCCACATTTATTGCATTGAATACACAACATGCTGAATAAGACTGTTATAAAGTGGTCTTCTATGAATCAGCTCCAGTACACAAAGGCCACTGTAACCTTAAAATGTATACCTTTGCTAGATAATTAAGCAGGAGACTAAGCAAAAGACTAGATTTCAGCAAATCTAAATCAAATGTGCACTTCAATTCCAAGTAGCTGTATATCACAAGTGTCCCTGGCTAGTAGACCTTATATGAACTGAGGGCACACTCAGATATTTGATTTAAAGGCTATGTAGGAATGTAGGCAGTCTGAATAATCCTAAGCTTATAGCCCAAGCTGAAATTTATATTAAGATAAAAAACAGACAGTTGTAAAATCTGAATGCTTAGCTTTGTGTAGTCCTCTGTGCTGTGATGAGCAGAACTGGATCAGTCAACTTGGTCAAGATACAGAGTTGATTCAGTTAAACACACCCTGTGAAACAGGCTTGTAACAGAACAATGGCTGATGGAAAGAAGAGCGGGATCTGGGCGTAATTGTGTCTGATGATCTTAAAGTAGCTAAACAGATAGAAAAGGTGACTGTGAAAGCCAGAAGGATGCTTGGGTGTATAGGGAGAGGAATGGCCAGCAGAAAAAAAGGAGGTGATAGTGCCTCTGTATAAGTCTCTGATGAGACCTCACTTGGCATATTGTGTGCAATTCTGGAGGCCGCACCTTCAAAAGGATATAAGCAGGTTGGAACAGTGCAGGGGGTGGCTACTAAAATGAGTAGAGGTCTTCATTATGAAGCATATGAGGACAGACTTAACTTTAGAGGAAAGGCAAGAAAGGGGCGATATGATAAAGACCTATAAATTTGGGCGATATGACAGAGACCTTTAAATACCTCCACGGCATAAATGTACAGGAGGGTGTCTTTCAATTGAAGGCAAGTTCTGCTACGAGGGGACATAAGAAGAGAGTGAAAGGGGATAGACTCAGGAGTAATATGTGGAAATATTTCTTTACGGAAAGATTTGTAGATGCGTGGAATAGTCTCCCAGTGGAGGTGGTGGATACGAGGACAGCATCTGAATTCAGAAAAGCATGGGAGAAATACAGAGGATCTCTAAAAGTTAAAAGGGTACTACTGTTGTTGATATGAGAGGGCAGAATAGATAGGCCATGTGTTTTTTTTCCTGCCGTATTGTTTCTTTATTTCTAGAATTGGTTTTACCTGAGAGAAGGGCTATTATAAAACTGTACAGGGCCAGGGCAGCAGAGCACCCACGCTCTCTAGTTGTTGATGCTGTGTTATGTGCAATATTGGTGGAGCCATGGCCCCAGTGGCCTATACATTTCCTTTTCCTATGGCGCAGGGGTATAAGCATGAAAAAAATATGCCCCCTAAAAGATCATGTGTACTTCTATTTGGACCATGTGTAGCTTGCGTAGAGCAGAGGCAGAATTACAATGCATGTGTATATTTTATAAAACAGGAGTGTAAATTTGTGTGTGTGCTTTGAGGGTTGTTTGGAGAGCCTATTTTATAAAGACACATGGGCTATGATGATGCCTTTATAACACGGGCTTAAAGTAAGGTCTCTTTTTTTTTTTTCTTAATGGTGCCCTCTTATAAAATTATTCCCAATATTCTAAAAAAGCTGAACTTCTACATTTTTGCACTTAAATTAGGTTCCTAATTTTGTCCCCTATTTTCAGTCAAACTGAGAAGCTTAAATTTTTAGCTGAAAATTCACCTGAATTTACGAGCATAAGGCTGCCATACATTTTCCTAGATTTAGGAGTCTTGTTTATATGCCTAGTGCTTATTAGATGATTTATTCAAAAGTGAGGGCCCTAAACTCCAGGAAAGCTAACTTTGTCAAGATGGGGGAATACCTCAAGGGGAGCATCTGGATGATGTAGAAAAGCATTTGTATAAACTTAAAGGAGATATATTAAGGAATGTTCAAAACATGAACCAAGGGAAGCTGGAGGTAGTTAAGAATGAAATGGAACATACTGTACACAACTCAATCTCTTTGGTGTCCTCTAATGAAATAGACTGGCATTGGGCACTTTGAATCTGATGACCAAATGGTCATGCTATGTCAGAAGTAAAAGACAAAGAACTGCAATGAAATACAGGGCAATTGATGAATGCTTATGGGGTTATTCTGTCTCACGAATAGCGGGGATGGACATCCCAACGGGACGTCCATCCCCGCTATTTGTGGCCTCCCCGCCGGCATCTAACTTCCCCGCCGGTTGTATGGGGACGTTAGATGTGGACGGGGAAGGGGCAGATCGGGGGCGGAGTTAGGATGGGGGAGTTAGATGGGGGCAGAGTTAGGATTCTGATGTCGGCTCTGTACATCTGGGGCCGACGACTTGTATGGGGATGTTATTCCACCTCCGAGGTGGAATAACTTCCCTGGACAACATGGATCGGCAGGCCTGGGGCATGGATCGGGTGAGGGGGGGGGGCAAAGACAATCCCCACAGCCTGACCCCGGACTTATGAGGCCAGATTGGGGGTTGGGCTGCAGGGAAACCAGCTCTGCAGCTGGTGGCTGGGGATCACGGCTTTACAATGGAGCCACGGCTCCATTGTAAAGCTCTGACTGAGTTAATCGGGCATGTCCTGTATGTGCAGGCAGGGTTGAATCACAGTCCCAGCTTGCACATACAGAACTTTGCAATTTTGGTCCCGCAGGGCTAGATGTGCCCTGCGGGATCAGAATCGTGATGCACTCTGTACATCCAGTTCAGCCCAGGCATACAGAGGGCTTGGACGTCCAGAACAGAATGAGCCACAGAATGCCACGGAAATGTACAGACTGCCTGCAAAATGGATTCACTGCTTTGGATACTGTACACATGACAGAGCACCAGTAGATTTAAGGGATGACATCAAAATCAGTTGTGCTTGAAGAAAGTGAAAAGTCTCCACAAAAAGTTGAATAAGCAAAAACAGCTAAAATGGATGACCGAAGAAACTTACAATTATTCAGAAATACAAAGAAGCTACAGTCAGAGGAGAAAAAGAGGTAATCATGGAACGTAACAGAAATTTCCAACGTGAAGCAAGACGAGACAAAGAGAAGTACTACAATTTCAGGAAATAGAAAAGAAATATAATAATAAACTATTAGAGGAAGAACAAGATTGTCTTTGCTAAAGCTAAGAGAGTTACAGAGAATATTCTAGCTTCAAACTGGAATGCTAAAAGATGTTCAGTTGCTGCTCTCTGTCATGGTGGCTATCATTTCTCCCACATGCTGTGGTGGCCGTAGTGTTGGTCTTCTACTCTCTCCTTCCTGCCAATTACATTCCCTCCTGCTGCTTCGGTCTCAATCCTTTCCCTCTTGAAGTTCACTCCGTCTGCCTTTTTACTCCACTATCTCTCCGATTAGCTGCTATTTATCGACTCCTTGACAAGTCCACCTCTACCTTGCTCACTGACTTTGACTTGTGGCTTTCCTTCTTTCTGGATTCCTCTTCCCCCTCCCTTATTCTCGTGAATTTTAACATTCATGTTGATAACCCCTCCGACCTTTTAGCTTTAAAGCTTCTTTCCCTAACTCCTCATTCGACTTCCAGCTTTGCTCTACTGCCCCCACTCACCTGCATGCCATTGCCTCGACCTTGTATTCTTCTCTAATTGCTTACCCTCAAACTTCTGTACCTCAGTTCTTCCCTTATCGGGCTATCACCTGCTAACTTTCATTCTTCATCAGTCACCACCTCAACCTCACCCTGTCTTCTCCAGCTTCTTTAGAAATCTTCATGCTATTTACCCTTTGGCTCTCTCCTTCACCGTCTCATCACCTCCTTCCTCCACTATGCCATCTGTCTGTTGATGAGGCAGTATCTTCCTATAACACTGCATTCTCCTCTTCCCTGGATGCTCTTGTTCTGCTCATGCCATGTCCTATGAGGTGTACTGTACCTTAATCCTGGCTGTCTTCCACTACCCACTATCTATGTTCCTGTGCTCATCAGCTAAGAATGCTTGGCTCAAATCCCTCACCCTTGTGGACTTTCTACACTTCAAATTCATGCTTGTCTCTTTCCAGTCGGCCATAGCACTCACCAAACAAGACTATTATGTCCATTGGATTCTCTTGCCTCTGACCCTTACTGTCTCTTTATAACACTCAACTCTCTCCTCAAGGTGCCTCTATCGCCGACTCCTCCTTCCCTTTTTGTCTAAACCCTGGCTGACTACTTCCATGACAAAATCCACAAGATCACACTCCATTTCCACATGATGTCAGCTACTTCCCCTTCTCTCCCTTTTCACTCTCAACTCCCCCCCCCCCCACCTCTGCTACCCTTTCTTCCTTTTCTGTAATCTCTAAGGAGGAAACCATACACCATTCCTTTCCTCCTCCAAACTCACTACCTGCTCCTCTGATTCTATTCCTACCTATCTCCTAAGCTCCATCTCCACTGTTGTCCCTTCCATCTCTCATATTCTCAACCTATCACTCTCTACTGTAACTGCCCCTGCAGCCTTAAAGCACGCTGTGGTCACACCTCTCCTCAAGAAATCCTGACTAGACCCTACTTGTCCTTCTAACTATCGACCAATCTCCCTCCTCCCCTTCATTTCTAAATTACTGGAACATGTGGTTCACCGCCGTTGCCTCAACTTTCTCTCCTCTCAAGCTTTCCTGGATCCTTTACAATCTGGCTTTCATCCTTTACATTCTACTGAAACGGCTCTTGCCAAAGTCTTCAGCAGCCTCTTCATGGCTAAATCCAAGGGCCTTTACACGAGCCTCATCCTTCTTGACTTTTCTGCTGCTTTTGACACTGTTGACCACCACCTTCTCCTCTATACCTTGTCCTTTCAGACCGGCGCTGCACATCTAAAATTCCCATCAGAGACATCCGTGACCACACCTGCTCCAGGGCACAAACAGGATTAGTAAAAATGCTTGTTTCGGCAAAATAACATATTTGCTCCTACAGTACTTTTCCATCTTTCAAAGATACCCACAAGTATGTAGAATAAGATTTTTCCCAGGCTCCCATGCTGCAACATATCCTCATTTGCAAAATGGCTGGCTGAGGCATGCGAGGGGAAGAGATCCACAATCGCGTTCTGTGATAGGCACGTCTATGTCACCTATTCTGTGGATGCGCATGTATGACATATTCAGGTTTCCAAAATGTGGAGGCTTCCTGCACAGGGCTAGTCCACAAATCTTTGCATCCACTTTTTTGCTATTATGCAGCAGATGTGCATCTTTCAGGATGGTGAAAGGTTGATTCTACAAAGCACTTACAAATCACCACCTTCTCTGCTGCCCCTCCAGCTGTATATTGAACATATTAACCTGGACATCCTGTTTTGCAGTCAAACATCCTTTCCAAAATGTGCCCTCACATGAATTCTTTCCTTAGGTTTTTACTGAGGATGATGTGAGGAAGTTACCCATGCTGGAAAGAGTATTTAACGATGATGAGTCAGAAGAGCTGAATCAAATCTCAGTGAATGTGGAAGATATAGTAGAACAAATTGATAAACAGAAATGCAGCAAATCACCTGGACCAGATGGTATACACCCAATAATTATGGGACAACTCAAAGATGAAATTGCAGAGCTACTATTCGTAATTTTTAACCTGTCATTACAATTGTCTATGGTACTGGAAGATAGGCATTATGGATTTGATGATCAGAGTGTGGTGCGGAAGCTGGAGCTTCTCGAATCTGGGAGCCTTTTGAACTCAGTACATCGAGTCAATCTTTCTACTAACTGGAGGTGCAGTGAGGAGGAGTCTCTCACGTTCTCATCTGCAACCTCTGAAGGATACAGTGCACAGGCACTGTCATCTCCAACTTGGGGGTTGTGGAGTACTGAAGGATCTCCAATTTTTCTACCCTGGGCTCATCATCAGTCTCCAAAGAAAATGGTATGGTCTTGGCCATATCCCTTACAAAATCTTGGAAAGTCATATTCTTAGGTGGAGACTTGCATCTTTCTTGAGGAGGAGAAGGAATGGACGGGAACTCTAGAAATCTGTCCTCTAACAGACTATTAGACTCCTCATCTGTGATCCATTCTTCTCAATCAGACTCAGAAAGGAAGTCAAAGAACTTCTGAGCCTCTGCCTCATCAACTCTCCTTCCCAGTGGGGATCGAAAAATTTTTCTGGAGCATCAATGTACCGATGACTTCCTTTGCATCAGGGCGCATTGATCTCTACTGCACTGGAAAGTATTATTGGCCAAGCAGAAAATGGTGTCAGGTGCCTCTGATGCCCTGATGTTGATGCCTCTCCTGCAGACATGCTGTGTTTCTCGAGAATAGTCTGGATGCTCTGAGGTAGCATAGCAATATTCATCAAGGCCCTGATATGTTGCATGGAAAAAGCATTGTGATTCTGTTTTGGTTTTTTTAAAGAAATAATTTGTTTTATAATTAAACAATAATGATGAGACATTTCTTATCATTTCTGTTCAGTTTGTAGTTGATATAAACTTTAAGTTGCTGATAATCTTGATAAAGCTATCATATTTTAAATTTTGTCTCATGGAAATTTTCAGGCAGTTCTTGCTTAAATAATATTATCAAGCTTTGGCATTCTTATTCATATCCTTCCTGCAATTTCTTTTCTTGGTCGGCTTTTTCGGTATCTTCTTTTAGTCTTGGATACTGATCTGACATGTTTCTGAAGCTTTCCAAAGAAATAAAATATACTGTGCAAGGTGTAAGAGCCATGCAGTCTGACTTCTCGTCCTATCACCTATCAAACAGGTTTTTCCAAAATAATTTCCTTTGGTTAGCTCCTTTTCTGAGTCAAAGTCCCCAGTAACTACCAACTCTCTCTCAATAATGTACATTTTATTTCAAATAGCCCCTCTTTGGAAAATTGTATCTTTGATCTGAGAAATTTCATGCTTCAGTTCTTCCCTAATGCTATTTATAATATTGTTTGTATTAACGAAGCACTAGATGACAACAGCTGTGAGTCATGACTTCCAGCCTCAAGGATTCTGAAAGCTCTTGAAGTATTTTTTGTTCATCAAACCATTTTCCTTGAAATTTATTGTACAGATGTTCAAGTACTCTGCATCGAAGTTCACGTGGTAAGAGATAAAACAGCAAATATATTTTGCACTCACGTACTTATCTCTATACACATGCTGGCTTCCATTAGAACTAGCAGCCACCGCAGTCATCCTGTTAGTACACTTATGCTCACTATCCAAATTTCAAGAATTTCTTTAGGAATCTTAGAAGTGCCACAGCCCAGGGTATTCATATGACACAAAGTTCGAATTAAAGAAAAGGAATATTTATATCCTAAAGATTTATCCAAAAGTTCTTCATCATGAACCCAGCCATTTTCTGGAAAATCCAGTAGTTTCTGAATGAGAAACTGCAAGCAGGAATTCCAATGCCAAAATAAGAATATCAGGCAAAACACATAAATTAGGCTCATCCAGGCATTTATTCCAAATTTATTCCAGTCTTGCAACTCCTCTAAATAGTTCTTGAGTGCCTTCAGATGTCAGTACACTAGTGCCTCTGCCTGATGTTCAATTTCCTTGCCCTTCAGTGCCGATGAAGATGAAGCCAAATCCTTCCTCATCCTCAAGGGAACATCAATGGATGACCAATGTCCAGGTAACCTAGAGGCACTAGGCTCTGAGTGGGCTGGACAGCTCCTCGATGTCGAAGCACCGCCAGCATTTGGTACAGCCTTGAAAGCAATGGAGACTGATTCACACATTGGTGGCTTGAAAAAGCATATGCGATGGGCACAGGTCTGCTGACATAAACTTAGGTCAAATAAGGTGCTGTTAAGAGTTTGCACTTCATGTGCGTTACCAATGCATATTACATGTAAAACCTCTGTGTTAGATGTCAGGGGCATGACCTATACATTCCCAGCAACTAACACACTTTTGGGTACTTTAACAAGCAGCGACATAGGACCTATAGAGGTGCCGTTAGATGAACCTGCACTAAGTGCCACGATAACCACACTTGTGCAGTACTGTGTTGGCCATGCTTCACCTCTACTTGCCCACTGTCCACGGTAGTGTGGGAGTGCCAGTTAATATCTGTTTCAGCATTTGGTAGCTGGCCTTCACACGCATTAGGGTTCACCACGGCCAGTTACTACTTGCTGAAACGCACGCTAATGGGTTAACAGTGTTTAGTAAAAGGGTCCCAAAGACATATAAAGTAAAGACAATTTTATTTTTGTTTTATAATTTATCTAAGTGCTAAAATCCAAAGTTATATAAATAAAACAACATATAACCTAAAAACATACAACTTTATATTCAAACAAATACCAAATAGTCAAAACACTAGTGTAAAAGTTGCACTTCTCAATCTTGATCTGAGCAAATGCTCAGGATATTGGCAGACAGGGGCGGCCCAAGGGGGGTGCGGGGCCATGTGCGAAGACTCAGTGTGGGGCCTCATTTGTATAAGTGGCCTTATTTGCATAAATATTTGCATAATGTTACCATACACTAACTTTTAGTAAACATGTCTCTTAATGAGTGTATGGATAAAGACAGACTAAAAGATTTCTACATTACTATAATCCAGTGCCAACCGCCAGGCACATTAGGAACTACTACAAACACTGCCCATTTAGAACCCATAGCAAACCCGCTGTATCCTGACAGCATTACCAGGACTCACAAAGCACCATACCCTACCTATCAAAAGGCAACACTGCAAATATTAAACCAATACATTTCAGAGAATACTGGGGAAAGAGAACAAGTGGCAATGTCAAATAGGAATTACATAAATAGAATACCTCAGCTCAGTTACACATGCAGAACATAGACCATCACCAAACAAGGAATCACAATTTAGAAACAGGAAGGCAGTAATTAAACTGGGAACCCCAAAAGCCAAACTTGGAATGTACAACAACACTGTAGAAATAAAACTATAAATTAATTTCCTCTTGTACCAAACAAAGCGCAGACGTTAATGATGCACATTTCCCAGAGCTTTCTTATTCCAGCTAATAAATTCAAAATAAAGAGATATCTTTCTACCTTTTGTGCATTTTTTTTCAGTTGCAATTGCTCCAGCCACTTTCTTCTGGTTTCTTCATGTTTTCTGCTAACTGTCCATCGTCTGCTGTCCATTTGTTCTTTCTTCTCTCTTCTAGTTTTTTTTCCATTCTCTCTCTCTACATCTGCTTTGACATACTAATCTTTCTCCATTTGCTCTTTCCTCATTCCTATTTCATCCACACAAATTTTACCCCTCCATCCTCAATCCTCACTTACTCTCCCAATACCCGGCCAATTGTAGATTTTTCATTCCTCCCACACAAAATATTTTTCCCCTCTCCATTTTACTCTCCCAGCCCCATCCCATTCTAATCCTCCCCCAACATCAGCTCCCTTCTAGTTACAGTCTCACCCAGCATCCATTCCCTTCTAGTCCCTGCATCAGCCCATTTCCAGTCCTAGCCCCCCATCAACCCATTTCCAGTCCTAGCTCCCCCATCCATTTTCAGTCTGAGTCCCTTCATCAGCTCATTTCCAATCCTAGCCCCCATCAGCCCATTTCTAGTCATTTCCTAGCCCCACCATCAGCCCATGTCAAATCCTAGCTCCCCTCCACTCAGCCCAATTCCAGTTCAAGCCCCCCATGAGCCTACTTCGAGTTCTAGCCCCTCCATGAGTCCATTTCAATTCAAGCCCCCACCACAGCCCATTTCCAATCTTAGCTCCCCCCAACAGACCATTTCCAGTCCTATCCTAGCTGCTCCATCAGCCCATTTTCAGTCCTAGCTCCCTTCCCTCACAGCCCATTTCCATTCCAAGCTCCCTCCCCATCAGCTATTTGCAGTTCAAGCCTCCCCTTCCACGCAGCCCATTTCCAGTCATAGCAACCCCCCAACCCATTACCAGTCCTAGCCCCCCATCAACCCACTTCCAGTTCTAACCCCCCATCACCCCATTTTCAGTTTAAGCCCCCCTATAACCCATTACCAGTCCTAACCCCCCATCAGCCCACTTCCAGTCTTAACCCCATCAGCCCATTTCCAGTCAGCCCCCCATAGCTCATTGCTAGTCCTACCCCCCCATCAGCCCACAGCCCATTACCAGTCCTAACCACATCAGCCCTCCTCAAGTCCTAACCCCTCCCCATCAGCCCATTTCCTGTCCTAGCCCCCCATAGCACATTATCAGTCCTAACCCCCCCATAGCCCATTAGCAGTCCTAACCCCCCATCACCTCATTTCCAGACAGCCCCCATCAGCCCACAGCCCATTACCAGTCTTAACCCCCCCATAGCCCATTACCAGTCCTAACCCCCCCAACAGCCCACAGCCCATTACCAGTCCTAACCCCTCCCCATCAGCCCATTTCCTGTCCTAGCCCCCCCCATAGCCCATTACCAGTCCTAACCCCCCCATAGCCCATTACCAGTCCTAACCCCCCCATCACCCCATTTCCAGAAAGCCCCCATCAGCCCACAGCCCATTACCAGTCTTAACACCCCCCCATAGCCCATTACCAGTCCTAACCCCCCCCAACAGCCCACAGCCCATTACCAGTCCTAACCCCTCCCCATCAGCCCATTTCCTGTCCTAGCCCCCCCCATAGCCCATTATATTCGTACAGTCCGAGGCATCGGCAAACAAATTCTTTAACAAGGGCTTAACCATCACACACAAAGAGGAGCAAACCACATCTTGAAGAAATCTTGATACCTGAGCCTGCAAAAACTTGAAACCAGCTACTGAAAAAGCATCTTGCTGACATCTAGTTAGACGCATAAGGGGTCATTCCGCAGCATGACCCCGACTAACTTCCCCGCTTGTTGTGAGTTAGACGGGGGCGGGAAAGGGGCGGATTGAGGGCGGCGTTAGGGCAGGCAGTGGGCAGTCGGTGGTGGAATAAGTTCCCCTAGTTGGCAGAGGACTGCGGGCCTGGGGCTCTGCAAGAGCAGGAGGGCCACTGAACATTCACCACGGCACGACCCTGGCCTTTGGAGGCCAGATCGAGGGTCGGGCTGTGGGGAATACACTTTTGGAGCCGGCGGCCAGGGATCACAGTGCAACCAGACGCCATGGCACAGCGGTTCCATTGAAAAATCCTGACTGAGATAGCCGGGCAAGGCCTGTATGTGCAGGCCGGACCGAATCGGGGCCCGGCCTGCACATACAGGCCTGGATGCCATTCTGATCCCGCGGGGTTAGACATGCCCCGTGGGATCAGAATCCCAGCTAACTCTGTGCATCTGGTTACGCACAGAGGTTATTACACATAGTAAATTTAGAGATAGGGTGACTCCATTATTAAGACAGTTGCACTGGTTGCCATTGGAGATGAGAATTAGTTTTAAGATGTGTTTATCTTTAAAGGATCTTCAGAGCATTGGTCCTAAATATCTATTAGAGAAATTGATTAAGCATTGTCTATCCAGATTATTACGCTCTACAGTTCATCAATCTTTGGCTCTGCCAACAGGGCCGGCCCGTCCATTGAGCAAGAATGTTTTTTGCACAGGGCCCCGCGTTTCAGGGGGCCCCGCGCAAAGAACATTCTGCTTTTTTTAAAATTACATTAAAAAAAAAAAGCTGGCTCTGGCTGCTGCCGCTGCCGCTGCCACCGCAGCAGCGTCAGAATGAAGTGTCCCGCGGGGCCTCCTCTGCTCGCTGAGCCCCTCTGCAAGGGCTTTCAGATTCGCGAAGGGAGAGTGTCTCCCTCGCGACTCTGTTAAGCCCGCAGGGGCTAATGGGAAATTTCCCATCAGCCCCTCGTGTCTAAAGGGGCAGATGGGAAATTTCCCATTAGCCCCTGCGGGCTTAACAGAGACGCGAAGGAGACACTCTCCCTTCACGAATCTGAAAGCCCTTGCAGAGGGGCTCAGCGAGCAGAGGAGGCCCCGCGGGACACTTCATTCTGCCGCTACCGCAATGGCGGCAGCAGCCAGAGCCAGCTTTTTTTTTTTTTTAAATTTTGCCATAGGACTTCCGGTGGCATGGTGGGCTAGGGAGGACGTGTTTTTCCTAGCTCCGGAGCCCGCTCCTCCCCCATTAGCCTTTCTTCGTTTTCCCGCAGTAAATCGTAACCGGGGGAGGTAGCCCACCCTAGCAGCTTGCTCGCAGGACACAGGGGTGTTGCTGATTTTGGAGCTGGTGCGGCTATGGCCGCGAAGTCCGCCCGGAAAGAAAAACCCCGCGGAGCGGAGACAAAGATGGCCGAGGGGGGAGAGGAAGGCCCGACCCTAGCTGCTCATGGCCTGATAGTGGCGGAGGTTTCCAAAGCCGTGGTGCAGGCTCTGGAGGATCGTCTTGGCGGGCTCGCTACCCAGCTGAGTACGGTGGTGCAAGCTGTTTCGGACTTCAATGCACGTGTCGAACAGGCTGAGCACCGCATTAGTGCGTTAGAAGATGGCCACGATCATACCTCGGCTCGGATTCAAAAGCTGGAAGATCAATTGCTTAAGCAAGCTGAGAAGTTAGAGGACCTGGAAAACAGGAGCCGCCGCAATAACTTGCGGTTTATTGGTATACCGGAGTCGGTGAGGGAGGTTGATCTGCGTGGCTATCTGACAAAATGGATTCCTGAGCACCTACCGCTGGCCGAAGGACTGGGAGAGATCGTCCTAGAGCGTGCTCATCGGCTGGGACCGTACCGTGAAGGCGATAACAGACCGAGAGCCGTCATCGCTAGATTCCTCAATGCGGCCCAGAAGGAGGGAGTCCTGCGGGCGGCTCGGCAGCAGCGTCGTGGGGGAAGCGGCACCAACACTCTCCTTATCTTTCAGGACTACTCTGCGGGAGTCAATACGCGCCGGAGAGCCTATAAAGATGTGTGTAGCCTGCTCGTGGAGAAGGGCATTCGTTTTACGCTGGCCTACCCTGCTCGTCTGAGAGTGGACTGCGAAGGGGGGCAGAGGCTGTTTTCATCCCCCGAGGAAGCCATGGTGTACTGCCAACAGCGTGGTTGATGGAGTCGGCCCTTACCTGGGACGGCAGTATCGAGCTCTGGCTGACTGCGGACCTGAACAGTGCTTCGTGTACGAGGGGACCTTGTCGGCCTGCTCATAGGGCAGCAAGTGCTTAATGTGGAGCCTGCCCTTTGGACTGCCTGTGGACCCGGGTCCTGTTTAGACCCAAAGAGTTTTTGTTCCTGCCTGTTTTGTTTGTTTGCACGTTTGTTTAATTGCCATTATGTGTGCTGCATTTAATGGGGCTGTGGTCTTTGGCTGGGTGGGGAGGAGGGTAGGACGGTTATCCACTGTTATGGTGTATTGCTGTGTGCTTCTCTAGTGGCATGTAGGTCCCCGGGGAGGTGGGAGGCCTTCTCTTGGGCGCTCCCTATGGCGGGATGGCGGGAGCGGAGCGCTGCTTGGCCTGCTTGTGGTGGGATCGTGGCAGAGGCGCTTTTATTTTTCAACTCTCTTATGGCGGGAAGAGGCCTGGTATGTCTCAACTTTGGGCGCCCCGCGGTTTTCTCAGACCGGGTTGTAATTTGCAGCTCTGAGGCATCGTCCCCGGTGGTTCTCTCCCTCGGGAGGGAAGCGGCGCGGAGGGCCTGCAGCTGGGGTTCCCTGCTGAAGGGGTGGTTTGTTGGTTGTTCCCCATCACTAACTTTGCCTTATTTGCATACCTTCCTTCTCTATACTAACAGGTCAGTTAGGCGAGTGCACTTTTTACCTACGTGGCATGATGTACCTTGGCGCTGGGTCATAACTTGCCCAGCATTAGGGGCCTCTTTAGGTATTAAGTACCTAGACCCTGACCTCACGTTTGTCCCGCCTATCAGGGAATGGCTTTTAGCGCTGCGCAGGCACCGGGTGGCTGGGGCCCAATTGCCCGGTTTCTTTCTCTTCTGGCTCTCTTATCTCCTTTCACATGCTCTTTCGCACTCACTGGGGGCTCTTTTTGAATCTTCGGAATTTCCCAAGCCTCGGCCTTGAGCTCCCCGTGCTCTCTGAATCTCCGGGTTGGTGTCTTCCCAGACCTTTTGTTGGGCCTCTCTTCTGCCTGGAGCGAGGGCGCTGGCCTATGTGTTGTCCCTGGGTAAGTTTTACGCAGCAGGAGCATTGGGTGGCCACTGCCCCTCTTCGCGCCCATCGCTGAGTATGGCTGCTGTTAATTGTCACTATTGGGGGCTACCGTGGTGGTGGTGGGGGGCACCCCTGTTCTTCTAGTTTCTCAACTACTTGGTTTGCCCTTCTTTGTTTCTCTGTACTCTCTCATATTTTCATATAGATTTTTCAATACCTCTCGTCTCAGTCTCCTACTGCTTCACTTCTCTTGGCTGAGGGGCAGGCTGTGGCTGGGGAGCGGTATCACAGGGGGGGGTGGGGATCGGGTGTTTCCCTGGACATTGGAAACGCGCCCCCACTGTAGTTTGTCTCAAAAGGGAAGGGGGGTGTCCCGGGGCCCTTTCATGCTGATGAGAATGGCTTGTACAGCTGGGTAGATCCCCACTACGTTTGTTGGTGAGGGGCTGGCTGGCCAATGTTAACCGTGGGAGGCCGAAGGCGTGGCCCGGTGGGCTCATACTGTAGCGGGCCCAAAACCGGGGGGCTGCTGCCTCCGCTAGTGCGGGGATAGCGCCCCCCTATTTCCTTTTATTTCCTTTTCTTTCCTCAATGTATGCCTTTGCATTCATTCCCCCGATGATCTTATCTCCCCTGAGGGTGTTTATTGGGGATGATGGGGACGAATGGATGTAGTTTGCTGGGGAGGAGCGGGTGGGGCTGCATGCCCACGGAGGGTAGGTGGAGCCAGGATGGCTGGCGGTGAATGTGTGGATGGGTTGAATGGGGATGCCGTTGGGGAAGGGTGGGTGGGGGGGTTGGGGGGGGGTAGGCAGGGGGGTCTGTTAAGTTCGGGGGGAAATGGGGAGGACACTGTAGTATGGCTGAGAGTGCGGGATGGTTGTGTTTTGGTGAGCGTATGGGGGATTGGTTTGAATGTGTCGGGTGATGGGTTCTTTGGGTGTATCCCGAATAGGCTGCCTTGGCGTGGGGCCCTAGGCTGGGGGGGCTCTTATGCCGGTGCACGACCGGTTTTACAGAAATGGTATCCTGCTTTGAGGAAGGGTGGTAGCTAGGAATATACGCATAGTTTCTTGGAATGTCTGCGGTCTGGGATCCCCGGTAAAACGCTACAAGGTTTTACAATATCTGCGGCGCCAGAGGGCAGATGTGGTTTTGTTGCAGGAGACTCACCAATCGGAGGCGGAACATCAGAAGCTGGGCTCGGGCTCTATTGCTCATGTGTATGGTGCTCCTGCGGTGGGGAAGAAGCGGGGAGTGACCATTCTTATTGGTAAATCGGTTAGCTGGACCGAGGAGAAAGTAGTGTCGGATGTTGATGGCCGGTATGTGGGTGTTTGGGGGAGGCTGGCGGGGAGTAAGGTGCTGCTATGCTCGGTGTATGGTCCGAATACCTATGATGTTCGTTTTTTTCAGAATCTCTCCCAGTTGTTGTCGGAGGCTAGTGGCTATCAGGTAATTATGGGTGGTGACTTCAATGAGGTCTTGGATGTCGGCCTAGATAGGACTGGCGTTTCGGAGGGTGGGAGCCGCCGGGGGCGACAGCGTCTGAGGGGTTTGTGTGAGGCCTATGGTTTAGTAGATATTTGGAGGGTGTTGCACCCCGGAGATCGCGACTATACTCATCGGTCCAGGGCGCATGGTACATGGTCACGTATCGACTATTTTCTGGTTGCGGAATCAGTTTTTACCTGGACATCCCGGGCGGACATAGGATCTCTTGTTATATCTGATCACGCCATAGTGATCCTGGAGCTGGGTGGGCAGGGCCGCTCGGCGGGCCGGTTGTGGAGATATCCCCTGGAGCTGTGTGGAGATGCCTCCTTTGAGGCATTCCTGCGGCAGCGCTGGAGAGAGTATGAATCCCAGAACGGGTTGCCCGATGTGTCTCCGGCTCTCCTTTGGGAGGCCGGGAAAGCGGTACTCCGTGGTGATATTATTAGTTATCTTAGTCAGCGACGCAAACGAATGGCTCAGCAGATACTCCAACTGGAGCGGGACTTAGGTAAAGCGCGTCGAGCGGTGGCTGGGAACAAAACCGTGGCCGCTCAGCGTAAACTCCGGGAGTTGCAGACAGAGTTGGAGATGTTGCTCCATCGACGAGCCCAGAAGTCGATGTTATATTACCGGTATCGGCTGTCTCGCTTTGGGAACAAAGCTGGAAGATTGCTGTCCTCGTTGTTGCGTCCCGCCGGGGGTTCTCGGCAGATAGGGGCGATAAAGAAAACGGATGGTACTATCACTCGGGATACCGCGGAAATTGAGAAGGTCTTCACGGCCTTTTACCAACATCTTTACGCAAGTGATGGTGATAGGGAAGTGGAGGGGCGCCTCCTACTTGAGCGGTGTGGGTTGCCGCGTATCGCAGCTGATCATCTGGAGGTCCTCAATCAACCCCTCTCGGGGCAAGAGGTTCAGGCCGCTATCCGGTCCTTGAAGAACGGGAAGGCCCCGGGAGTAGATGGGTATCGTAGCGAATTCTACAAAACGCTGGGAGCCGCTGTGGTGCCTCCCTTGATAGGATACTTTGAGGACCTCATTCAGCGGGGCCATTTTCCGTTTGAAGCCAATAAGGCCTTGATAACTATCTTACCTAAACCAGGGAGGGATCCCCTCCAGCCGAGTTCTTACCGTCCTATCTCGTTGCTCAATGTGGACCTTAAGCTTCTTGCTAAAATAATGGCGGATCGGTTGGCGATCTACCTCCCTTTGTTGATCCATGGCGACCAGGTGGGATTTGTGCGTGGACGTCAGGTTGCGCGCAGCCTGCAGCGGATTTTGTTATCACTTGGGGCGGGACGCATGTCTGGAGACCCCTCGCTTCTAATCAGTTTCGATGCCGAGAAGGCTTTTGATCGGGTCAACTGGGGGTTTATGTATCAGGTGCTGGACGCTGTGGGGATTGGTGGGTTTTTTGTGGACGTGGTCCGCTTGCTTTATGCGCATCCTACTGGGGCGATTCTGATTAACGGGACTATGTCGGCGGACTTTGTTATTCAGAAGGGTACCCGGCAGGGTTGCCCACTCTCGCCCCTTCTATTCGTTCTTTCGCTCGAGCCCCTTCTGACTCTCATTAGAACATCTTCGCTATTTCGAGGGGTTCGGATAGGGAGTGAGGAGTTCCGTCTTGCTGCTTTCGCCGACGATCTGTTGGTTCATCTGGGAGATCCAGTGGCGGGTCTTCCTTGCTTAATCAAGCTTATTCAGGAGTATGGGGAACCATCCGGACTTCGCCTCAACTTTGACAAGTCAGAGGCGCTCTTTTTGGCCCCTGCGGCGCATCCTGGGTGGCAGGGGCCCTTTCCTTTGCGGTGGGCGAGTGGATCCTTTAAGTACTTGGGCATCTGTCTACCGGCACGACTGGAGGATTTATACCAGCTTAACATTTCTAAAATTTTGCGGGAGGTGAAAGCCTGTGTGGATCGGTGGAGTGACCTACCGTTGTCCCTGGGGGGTCGCATCGCTCTTTGTAAGATGGCGCTTTTTCCAAAGATCCTCTACCCATTGCAGATACTCCCGCTGTTTCTCCGACGTGTTGACCTTCGGCAACTGGAGCGCTTATTTAACAGGCTCCTCTGGAGGGGACGGAGACCTCGGGTGCGTCTGGCGATATTGCAGCAACCCTGGGAGTTGGGCGGGATGGGTTTCCCTGATATTCGGCGCTATAATGTGGCATGTTTGCTTCGTTATGTTCGTGATTGGTTATGGGATCTGACCGTATGCTCCCCCTTGGAGTTGTGGATGGCTGCGCTGGCGCCTTTTCATCTGCGATACCTGCTGCATGCCCCGTCGATTAAGAATGTCCCCCTGGACTTTCGGGAGTACCTTCTTAGGCCTATCCGATCAGCATGGCGTTTCTTTTGTGCTGGGCGTCGGCTCTCCCCGGTGCACACCCCTTATCTGCCTATTCGGGGCAACGCTGATTTTATTCCGGGCCTGGGGCGCTCTCCTTTTCAGCACTGGGAATCTCTTGGGATTGTGAACTTAGAACATGTGTTGAACTCTGAAGGGACTATGTTGTCGTTTGCTGAGCTGCGTTGTTCTTATGCGCTGGGGGTTTGGGATGTTTTTCGCTATTATCAACTTCGGAGTTACCTCAGTACGCTCCCTTTAGCGGCCTTACGTGGGGAGGTCTGTTCGACGATCGAGTTGGCACTGATGGGGGGGGATAGGGGAGATCGCGTGTCTGGTCTCCATCGAATGCTGTGGGACGGTGTGTCCCCGTTGGAACTGGATACTGTGGCGGCTGCTTGGTCCCAAGAATTGGGGGAGGTGGTTGGCGCGGAGCAATTATTGGGGGGGCTGGCAGCTATTCCGACCCTCAGCTTTCAAGTGACTCATCGTGATACCCAGTTTCGGGTTGCGCGCCGTCTTTATTTTGCTCCCTTGAGGGCCTGGCGGGCGGGCATAGGAGTGCATCATTGTTGTCCCCGCTGCGGGCAAGATCGGGCAACTCTGGGCCACATGTTCTGGGCGTGCCCCAGGGCCCGAGCTTTCTGGGATAGGGTGGGAGACCATCTTCATCGCTGCCTTCCGGGGTTGGCGTCTCTGAATGCACGGAATGTGGTGTTAGATATCTGGGAAGATGAAAGGGGGGACACCCTGGAACCTCCGCAAGTATGTTGGTTACGTCTGGCACTGCTGTTGGCGCGTCTGACGGTATTGCATCAGTGGTTGGATGTGCGGGGACCGTTATATGGACTCTGGCGAGTGCGGCTGCATAATGCCCTGCTTCTGGATCAATTACATGCCGCGGGAGTTGAACGGCGATGGCACCGCTTCCTGCAGATGTGGGGACCGCACGTGCAACTGCTACCTGCAGGGGTGCGGCGGCGGATTTCTAGGCGGCCCATCTAGACAGTGGGGTTGAGAGCATGCCCGGATGCGATTGGTGGGTGGCTGTCGGGTGCAAGAGGTGAGCCTTGGATGGATTGTTAGCTATCCCTTGACACTTCTGTCTTCCCATATCCTGTTCTGATTAGTTGTCCAATTGGGGAAGGGGGGGGGGTATGGGTCGGGACCTGACCTGATGCTTTGGGATAGCGGGGGGCCTGGGAGAAGGGTCAACCCTAGGCCTCGCTTTGACTTAGTAGGAGGGAGTGTGATAGGGTCCGGGATCCGACACTGGGGGTGGGGGCGGGGAGGTAGTTGGGGGGTAAAGGGGAGGGTAACCTCAGGGGGGGAGCTGGCGATAGGTGGAGTGGGTAGGCCGTCCTGGTTATGGGAAGGTGGGTGGTCTCCCTCTGTATGCTTTACCACTGGACACTCGTTTGTTTCCCAGTGGCGGCTGCTCGCTCTCTCTGGCATGTATGGGGGCTTTTGACTTTCTTGATACTCTACCTTTGTGGTGGTAGCGAACGCTTGTGTAGTAGCATTATACTGTTTTGCTTGTCTACACTACTGTTGTTGTATGTTTTCCTATGATATGTTTGTGAACTTTTTTGTGAATAAAACAGAGTTACCATAAAAAAAAATTTTGCCATAAGCCGATGGGGGGGGGGGGGGGGGGGTGTGGAAGGGTAATTGGGGGGGGTTAAGACTGGCAATGGGCTGATGGGGGCTATCTGGAAATGGGGCGATGGGGGGTTAGGACTGGTAATGGGCTATGGGGGGGTAGGACTGATAATGGGCTATGGGGGGGGGGGTTAGGACAGGAATTGGGCTGATGGGGAGGGGTTAGGACTGGTAATGGGCTGTGGGCTGATGGGGGATATCTGGAAATGGGGCGATGGGGGGTTAGGACTGGTAATGGGCTATGGGGGGGGGTAGGACTGATAACACAGGTACACTAAAAGATTTTTTTTTTAAACTGCCTCTAATGTTTCGATTGATTTTTACGTTTTTTGGTGCGCTGAATCCAATTTGCTCCATCACGTACAGATTTTTTGGTACATTGGGTTAGCAGTTTGAGGTGAACATTTCAGATTGAGTGCGATCGAGATAAAAGTTTCTTGGATGAATTATTTATACTAATTGTTTAGTAGTTATTCAAATAAGAATAAAGAAAATTGTAACAAGGCAGCACATAAGAATAGAGTAATGTCAACAAAACACACTGTGATGGTAGCAAAATTGTCTGCACTTAAAACAGCCACATACATGTGCACAAACATTGAGCATATAAGAGCGAGGTTAGACACAAAGCAAAGCAAAGAAATGTGCAAAAAATGTTGTACAGGTATGTATGTAAGAATAGAAAACGCAAACCACACCATTGCAATACATGAGGACAAACACCCGATGGTGTGAAAATAAAATTCTAATAAATGAGATCCGACACTGTGGAAATAACTAGCAAATTTTTATTTCAAAGTTTAGTAAAAACACGATATTTGTCAACACAGTTTAGATTTTAAAGTCATTCTTGGGTCAATCAATCTCCTGGTGGGCCCGTTTCTTCTTCCCCCGAATGCTTCTCTTGGTGCGCTGCTTGGCGTATTTTTCATCTGGGGTTTCCCGCAGCAGCAACCAGCAGAAATCAGCCATCATAGTGGTGTTCCATCTTCCTTGGTACCTTCTCTCTGCGTCCTTGATGTCCTGGTGAAACCTTTCACCTTGTTCTTCACTGTACGCCCGCAAGTTTTCGGGAAAGTAGTTCACATGGGAGTGCAAGAAAGAAATGGACTTTCAGGCTCATGTTACAGCCTTGTTCTTTGAAGGCATTGAGCATCCTGGCAACAATATCCTTATAGTTCTCATCCCGCCTGTTCCCCAAGAATTTGAGAACAACATCCTTGAAGGAATCCCAGGCTTCTCTTTCCTTCTCAGACATCGTTTCAGCGAATGCTCCATCTGAAATGAGTTTCCTTATATCAGGGCCAACAAACACTCCTTCCTTTAGCTTTGCTTCAGAAAGTCGGGGGAACTTTGAGCAAAGGTACCGAAAGCACTCACCATCTTTTGGAAGGGACTTGATGAATTGCTTAATGAGACCCAACTTAATGTGGAGAGGTGGTAATAGAATTTTATCACGAGGTACCAAGCTCTCATAAAGAACATTTTTCTCACCGGGTCTCAAATACTCCCGAATTGGCCAGTCTTTTTTCCCCCAGTGTAGGTCGCGGGCCCGGCTATCCCACAAGCAAAGGAAGCAGGGATATTTGGTGAAACCGGATTGCTGCCCTAATAGCATGGATAGAATTTTAAAGTCTCCACAAATCATCCACTTATGCTCATCATAACGAATCTTCTGAAGAATCAGGGCCAAATTCTCGTATTTTTCTTGGAGAATAACAGAGTGAGCAATAGGAACTGAAGCGAATGTGTTGCCATTATGAAGAAGAACACCTTTTATGCTGTCTTTTGACGAATCAATGAACAGCCGCCATTCAGCAGGATCATACTTGAGTTTAAACTTTTCCATCACTCCGTATATATCGTTGCAAAATACCAAATCTTCCTCTTTGCTGAAATACTTCAAAAATTGTGTCTCGCGGTTGCGGTACCAATAAAAAGTTGTTCCTGGTGACAATAGATTTTTCTGTTTAAGCCGAGAACCTAGCAGTTGGGCAGCATCTTTTGGGAGTCCTAAATCCCGGACTAAATCATTCAATTCAGCTTGAGAGAAAAGTTCAGGTTTCGGATCTGGTTCAGTTTCAAACTCGGAAGTACTGGACTCATCGGGAAAAGCCATCTGATGAGTCTCATCATGATCAGAACCGTCCACACAAATATGATCCAAAGATTTTGGTGGTTCAAGCACAGGTACTTCGTTGCTATGAGGCATAGGCCTAATTGCTGAGGGAAGGTTGGGGTAACTTATTACGTTCTTATTTTTTAAGTTGTATCCCTTCACAATGCAAGAGCAAAAATAGCAGTCACTGCTGTGGTCTCTTTGTTCACGCCACATCATAGGTATTCCGAAACGAAATGCTTGTTTTTTACCTTTCATCCATAAGCGTAGATCTTCCTCACATGTCTTGCACACTTTGTGAGGAGCCCACGGTTTGTCTTGATCGCCTAACTTCAAACCGAAATAGGCAAAATATACTTTTTAAATAAATGCAGAAATGTTCCTCTGCCGCTTTTTCACGGTATATTCCCCACAAATGAAACAAAAACTGTCCGGAGAGTTGACGCAACCTCTGGCTCTGTGAGCCATCACAAATACACAGCACTGCAAACTACAACTGTAGTGAACCACTTCGGAATAAAGCTGGATTACGACTGAGCAAACAAAAGGTAATAATGAACTTGCAAGAAACTGAAATTTGACAGGAACGTTCATGTCGCAACCACCGTGTTTGAGCGAGCGAACGAGGCGAGGCGAACAGGAAAGAACATGCGCCAGCGCGAGTACTGGATTTAGCCCCCCGCCTCCCAATTGTCCTGTTAATGTATAAAATGAATACAAAACACTCTAAAATATCATGAGGGAGTGTTTCTAGTTAGTTAACCATTACAACCTCTATTTTGGGCCAAGAAAATAAACTGCAGTCGGCTAAAAAGAAATTATGTGAACATTCCTTATATGGGTAAGAAATCTAATTTTGCAAGAAAACGTGACGTGATGGAACATTTTGGCTATTTTTCCTGGATTCAGGACCCCAAAATCTATAGGAATCAGTTGCAAAACTGGAGGCAGTTTTTTGGTAGTGTACCTGTGTAATCTATACAAGGCATCACCAGAGATTGCACTACCAATCTCAATTTATAAAAGACACAATGAATTACATTATTTAATGGGAATTAAAAGAAAATAAAGAATCTACAAAAAACCCCTCAAGATATCATATTGCGTTATTAGACTCCCTCAGATGTCCAAGAATAGTTTCTCTAGAAGGAATATATTTGGCAAACATTCGAGATCACAAGGACCTTAGTTTTCTTCAATTTAATGACTAACTTATTTGTGGCAAACCAATCTGTGACCTCAGAAAAACACCTCACGATAGATGCATCAGTTGAACATCCAAAATTGAATAAAGGAGCTAATAGAAATATATCATTGGCATTAAGCTGAAGGGGAATACATAGTTTTTGCAACAACTTACATGTGGGGTTTCTTGGCAAGAAGCGACCGGAAGTAGATTGCAAGGCCTTTCTTCCATTAAGTCTACAGCACCTTGTATTGCAAGGTGGTCTCCAATCCAAGCAATATCCAGGCCTCACCCTGCTTATCTTTTGAGATCAGTCAAAATCAGGCTCATAATGGCAGCAAAGTCATAGAAACTTGCATACTAGCACTATAAAACATTAAAAAGCATAGACGACAGGACGTGACATTGAGATACCCTCCCCCTGATGACACTACACCAATCTGAAGTTCTTTTGACTTAAAAAATAAAAATATGACTATTTGCCAAATAAGAGTTTTCCATTCCAATGTGAGAAAGGTATTTCAGTAAGATGATGACTTATATCAAATGCAGAGGACTCAAATAAAAACCATCACAAATATGGTATTCTTAACTTCAAGTCCAAGATCTACTGTGTCTAATAAGGATACCATTAAGGATTCTGTTCCATGACTTAGGGGAAATCCATGCTGCCGTTCATCCAATATATTGTTAAGTAACATATAATCATCAAAGTGGGTGCGAACAATCTATTCAATGAGCTTCCCTATAACAGGCAAGGAAGAGATGGGACAATAATTGGAACAGCTTGTATTTGGACTCACCCAGCGGAACAATTTCCACATACCAACCATGGAATAAATGGAACACATCATCTCTAACCTGAACACCACCACATCCCCAGCAGATCCATGCCCTGTCTCATGGATCAAAATAACTAAAAAGTAATTGAGCCCATTTATACATAAGATAACACAGACATCTCTCACACAAGGATGCCTCCAGCTCTAAAACAAGCCTGCATCAGACCAATCCTCAAGAATGCCTTATTCAACCCAAATGACCCTGCTACATATCAACCAGTCTCCAGCGTACCATTCATAGCCAAAATCATAGAGAAAACAGTTCACCAGCAGCTACAAGACTATCTTGAACAGACCCGGAAGTCAGCCATATTTTACTTGGGTCCTGCATTATGGAACTCTCTACCTCCTACTCTCCACTCGGAAACCACTTTTGTCAAATTCAAAACACTGCTGAAGACGCTCCTTTTTCATATTGCCTTTGACCTCTCCCACAGCAGTTCTCAGCAAGTCACTCGCACCCTTCCCCTCTCACCTGAGACACCCTCTAGACCTTTTTAACCTTCTCTGATTTTTGTCGTCTTCTGTCCTGTCAAAACTCTGGTGTTCCTTTCATTTTTTCTTTTTAATTATATAGATATTGTAAACCGCTCTGAGGCATTGTCCTCTAGGGCAGTATATCAAGTGTTTAATAAATATAAAAGATAAGACATATGAACCTACAGTACCTGCATCACTGGACCAGCACCAACATGGTTTCAAACCCAGTCATAGTGTAGAAACCCCACTAATATCCCTCCTCAACAGTACTATAAGAGGCATAGATGACATAAAAAATGGTTTCATCCTTATCTTCCAAGATGTATTCTCGACCTTTGACATCCTCACCCACTATTTACTACTGCAGCGTTGGATAGGTTATAGGCCTCCTAGAATTGGATAGGTTATAGGCCTCCATGATTCAACTATCAAATGGTTCCAATCATACTTGCACAATCGACAGATGCAAGTCAAAGACAAAACAAATCCACAATACACCAGGGCATCCCCCAAGGCTCATCCCTCTCCTCTTTGCTATTCAACCTATACATTTAACCACTCTGTAACATTATAACAAAACACAACATTCAGTACCAAATTTATGCAGACAACATCATGATATACACCCATTCCACACAGACAAACCTGATTACTCAACCATAACTAAGCGCTTGGAAGCTGTGACTATATGGCTTGACATAAACAGCCTAAAAATAAACTACAAAAAAACAGAGGCTCGCCACATTACCAGAAACACATCATTTGTCTCCCCTACTACTATAAAACTATCACATGGCAACATAACAGTAAAGAACAAAGTCAAATATCTGGGAGTCACACTCAATCAAAACCTTAACCTATAATTGCAAATAAAAAAATCACGAAGAACACATACTACAAGATAAAAATAATCCAAATGCTCAAATCGCTACTCAGCCAAAATGAATTCCAGACCGTCTTCCAAGCTACTGTAACACCAATCCTCGAATACTGCAATTTTATTTATCAAGGCCTCCCAAAGCATACCATTCACTCACTGCAAATGGCACAAAACACAGCAGCATGCATCATCACAGGATCAGCAAGACACAATTGCATAAGTGGAGGAATATAGGAGTAGCTTAATGGTTAGAACACTTGCTTGGGAACCCAGAGACTTGGGCAAGTCACTTAACCCTCCATTGCCTCAGAAAAATCCAAGTTATCGATGTCCTTGTTTAATGTACATACCATGTTTAAGTTACAATATAAACCGCTTTGACTGAAATGATAAAGCAGTATAAAAAAACTATTAAATTAATAAATAACACCCTTCCTGAATCAACTACATTGGCTGCCAATATATTTATGCACCAAGTTCAAGACAATACTCACCATATTTAAAATACTACAACACAGCTCAGCAGAAACCCTACAAATGGTCACAAGAGACCCTGAAATGTGACCCAGACAAACCAGCAAAAGGAACCTGATTGTCACACCCAACACCCATACAAAAGTTAATCAAACCACCTGCAAGAGGGCCTTCTCCCTCACTATGCCTGCTCTATGGAACTCCTTCCCAGAAGACATCAGAGCCAGTAAGGACCTCAGAGACTTCAGAAAAAAGCTAAAAATTCACCTGTTCACAGAGCATTCCGGAACCATTATGTAGCACAGTACAAACACAACTTAGCCCTCCTATCATTCCATCTCATGGACCAACTACCATATGTTATGTTAACATCCCAGTTTATGCTACCTGATCACCTACTTATTTTATTTTTTAAGAGTTTTTTATACCACTTTTCCAGAAATCAAAACGGTTTAAAATAAACGAATCAACTACATCAAACATAAGTATGACATAGAGAATAACTATAATTTAGTATTATAACCTAATGCATTGGGATAGATGTATGATTTCAAAGTGAACTACTTACATATAACATATTTATAGTGTATATGAAGTCAACATAAACTAGTTACATATGACACATATTTACAAAATGTATAGGGACATATTTACAAAATGTATAGGAATTCAGATGAACTGTGTCAGAGATTTAAGAGATAACGGGCTCTGTAGGGAAAGGTTGAGGTGGGAGCTTAGGTTGGATAGATTTTTTTGTTGCAGTGGATTTCCAAAATATTCAACAAAAAATGTGTTTTAATCTCCTTACGAAATATAGAAAGATCATTAACGCACCTTAGATTTTCAGGGAGGGAATTCCAGAGCATAGGTGCAATGGTAAATAAATACTCTATTACTGGTCGAATGGTTGGAATTAGGAAAGTCAGTGGGGACAACTAGTGTTTTCTGTGTGCATCCTCTTCTTACTTGTTCATTTGAATGTATGCTAATAAGAGTGGAGAATGGGATGGAGCTGTGTTCCTTAACAGCTTGAAAGCATTCATTAGAGATTTGTATTTAATATGGCTTTGAATTGGCAACCAGTGTAGATTATATAAAATGGGGGTAATGTAATCAGTAATATGTACCTTTAAAATTATATGCACAGCTACATGTTGGGCCATCTGTAGCTGACTTATCAACTGTTTTGAGAGACCCTGGAGAATGCTATTACAATAATCAAAGTGAGGTATGATCATTGCCTAGAGAACTAATATGAAGTCATAGTTTGAAAACAGAGGTCTCAGGTGCTGGATCATCCTCTATTTATAATAGATCACACTCATGGTTGATTTTATGTGTGTGGCCATGCTGAGTGTTTGATCTAGATAACCTCAAGATATTTGGCTTTGTTTTTTACCTCTAGGTCAGCCTCTTTAAGATGCAATATAGGGGGAGGAATAAAGTCATGGTTCCTAGTAATGTATAGTACCTCAGTTTTCTTAAAATTAATCTTTAGGTTATGAGAGTTCAGCTTCACTGAAACAGGATATAATCTGATGGACAAGAGGATTTGCAGTATCAAAGGGTAGATACAGCATTATATTATCCACATAGATGTGGTATCCTACTTTAAATTTCTTAAAGCTACTGCAAATTAGCTGAAGATATATATTACCGATAAATAATACTGCCCCCTAATAAGTTACCTTTATAAGTTCTTATGTATTATACTTAGCTGTAAATGTAATTGTGCTACTATGTTATATATTTATATATATATATATATATATATATATATATATATATAATGTTCTTATCTATCTAATGTTAATCTTTAACTGTTATCATGCTACAATGTTATAATGTAAACCGTTACATAGTTATGCTGCAAACCACTTTGACTAAAGGATAAAGTGGTATAAAAAAACACTTAAATAAAATAAAATAAATTAACATTGATTCTATGCATGCATTAACAGCACTGCAACTAATGTAGAATGCAGTTAACTACCCTTCTGGAGGTGTACATAACTCTTCCATGTTGTCTGCTGCATTAACAATTAAAGTGCATTAACTCACACATTAACTGCAGTATGAATTACTTACTAGCCTAGACAAGTGTGTTATGCTCCCTTGCAAGGAGGTGGAGGCAGACTAGAGCAACTTTCAGTGATGCCATTACTTGGAACAGCCTCTGGTGTAGCACTGAAAGAGACTACTAGTTTCTGCTTCCAGTAGGTGGCAAGGTGTGTGGATTGGTGCAGCACTGCAGATAGGCCTGACTCTCCTTAACCACATTACAATAGTGCAGTAGGTCATTGTGATTGAGTCTGGAAGAGCCCAACCTTGCTCGGAGTGCAGGTATACTCATGTCTCTTGGAGCTGACAGTCACCCTGTGTCCAACGCGGTTTCTCAGAGATTACTAATTCTTGGTGAGCCTGAAGAGGAGCAGAAGGACCTCCATGGAGCCCCAGGGTGGGATCAGTAAGTTGGGCTCAGGCCCCCTTTCCTTATTGCTGTTCTTATCTGAATGTTGTGTATTTTTTCAGATTTTTTTCTCTAATTAATTTTTTTCCCCATTGGTTTCAATGGGCCTTGAACAGCAGCTGGGCCTCCCAGACCTGCGTGGATATCTGGGGCTTTTCTACTCAGGTTTCTCCTAGCAACGTGACAGGCCTTGGGATTCCCTTTTTGTGACTCCTTATTTGCTTGGTCTTTTTTAAACTTTGCTACTGCAATGTTCAGTCATGTGTCAATAATGGTTTATGGACTTTTACTCTAGAAACTTGCCTAACCCTTTTATTAAAACCAGCTATACTAACTGCTTTTATGACATCTGTAGGCAACAAATTCCAGGGCTTAATTATGTATTAAGTGAAAAAAATATTTATTCAGATTTGTTTTAAATATGCTACTTGGGAACTTTATGGCATGCCCCATAGTTTTTATGGTTTTGAAAGAATAAACAACTAATACACATTTACTTGTTCCACTCCACTCAGGGTTTTCTAACCCTTTATCATATCTCCTCTCAGCTATCACTTCTTCAAGCAGAAAAGCCTAAACCTGTTTAGCTTTTCTTCATAGGGAAGTTTTTCTATTTCCTTTTATCATTTTAATCGCCCATCTCTGTACCTTTTCTAATTCGGATTTTTGACCAACACTACACATGATATGCAAGGTGTGGTAGCACCATGAAGTGATACAGAAGCATCATGATATTATTAGTAGTATTCTCCATTCTTTCCTAATAATTGCTAATATTCTGTTTGCTTTTTTGTTTATTTATTTATTTAGTGTACATTTGTATACCGCTACTTCCAGCGATCAGCAGCGGTTTATTCTATGTCACGCGTAGAATAATTACACTTAGGACTCCTTTTGCTAAAGCCCGTTAATTGGTTAATGGGCATTTTAACACTCAGTAACAGGGTGTTGGGAACACTGATGCGCAAGCAGGTCCACAGTGACATGCCCTTTCCATGCGCCAACTGGTGAGCGCATGGAAGGGGTGGAGATAGGGTGGGGCGTGAGCATGGAATGCACATTACCACAGGAGCTCAGGCCATTACCACAGGAGCTCAGGCCATTACCATGTGCTCATGGCAACACAGCTCTAAATGTGAGTGCACCTAACAACTCCTCTAAGTGCCCCCGCCTTTGCAGAACGCATGCTTTAGTTGCCCCGTCATGCATTAGCTGCTAGAACATACAGATCATGCCTCTGACAGCTAACATGGAGGTTTGCAAATAATGAATGTATGTTTGGCGCATTATTTGCAGATCCCCTTAATATGGAACTTAGCATCATGTAGCTATAGTTTGGATTCCCTATATACTGTAGATCACTTTGCACTTGTCCAGAGTAAATTTCATCTGCCAGTTGGATGTCTAATTTTCCAGTCTTGCAAGGTCCTTCTGCAGTTTTTTGCAAGCTGCCTGTGATTTTGAATAATTTTGTATCTGCAAATTTGATCACCTCCCTTGTTCCTATTTTCAGATCATTTATTCACCATTTTCCACGGAGAAATCTGGCTATTTAACCCAACTCTGTTTTTTTTTTAATCGTCTCCTATCCCATGAGTTTTTTATTTCCTCAGGAGTCTCTCATGGGGGGGGGGGGGTGACTTTGATAAAGACCTTCTGAAAAAACAAATGATTATTCATACCTTCACAACATGTAGCAGACTGGGGAGGCAAGATTTCCTTTGGATAAGTCCATGTGGGCTGTGTCCTATTAAACTATGACTGACTATACGTTGAGCTATTTTGTTCTTTTAAATAGTTTCTACCATTTTGCCTGGCTCGGGTATCAGAGGAAGCTGTCAATCGCATTAGAGCTGAAACGAGGCACAGCCCCAAAACACACAAGATGGAGTCACCTAGACCGTCAGGTTCCAAAGAGAGAGACTTAGCAAGATTAGCCGTGAGGATAACAGGAATATGTTTTGGAAGACTTTTGGTTCTCCTGGGACCTGGCAAAGCCTGGAATTCACTGACAAGAATGAGTGCAGCAAAGCTGTGTGTGCTTAAAGATTGCAATATGTTTGATACTTCTGTCATCCTTGTTAAATGTACAGGGCTACAGAGCTCAAAAAATGGTGCAGCAGTTATGCAACACATGTGAATGAGATTTGTAGTGTGGATTTGTTGGGCTTACCTGTTTTCAAGGTCTGGGCCACTTTTGAGCTGGCAGTAGAATGGGAAATGTACACCTAATATGATTTGACATTTTTTTCCCCTGTGCAGTGTTTTCTTTTCCCCCAAGTACACAGCTGGTAACCTGAAGCTTTATCAAATCTAGTTTCAGTCCACAGGGATAAGCGTCTAGTAGCTGTTCAGATCAGTAGTCAGATGTGTCTGTAACCTGCTAAAATGACATCTGCAATTCTGACCTTTCTATGAACTCCAGTAGAAGTCCTCTTTGTTGTATTACATTCAGTACAGAGGTTATAGGTTACTTAATTGTATTTGCTATGGTACAGTATCTTTGAAGTAGGGTAACATAGCTTTTAGAATTTATTTTTAATCCTAAGCCTTTTCTTTTAAATCTTTTTTTTTTGTCTTCTAATATTGTGATCCATGAATTCATGGCATCAGAGAATACAGCAAAATTGACTTTTGACTTCCAGATTACATAAATTCACAATATCACATGATTTTTAAGGTTCAGAGAAGCAAATACATTGAGAGAGATGTATGCATAAGTGGCTATTTGCTGATACCATACCCGAAGGAGGGTCCCTGCACCCTATCTGTGAAAAACATATTTCACTGAATCTTGCCAGGCATGTCAGAAAATGATAAAAATCAATTGCATTTTTTGCTTTCTTACTGTAAATTCCTTTCACTCTAATCCCTGGCTATGAAAACGTCTATTTTTATAGATTCTTGTATTTATTTATTTTATTATTTTATTACATTTTCTTTTATACCGCGCTATTTGAGATCAGTGCGGTTTACAACGAACATTAAATCTACACATCTCAGATTAGTGATTTGTGCTTACAACAAACAGGTAAAATAACTTGGGTATACAATTATGTTGTGCAGTTGCTTAAAACCTATAGGAGACAGGCTTTGAGACACCATCAGGAGGGTAGAGATTTCTTAAACTGTAAAATGCACTTCCAACCCAAGGAAATTTACAAGATTCAAGGGACTTATATCATATATAATGAGATTGGTTAATTCTAAATAGTGGTGTCTTGTGGTGTAATACACTGTGTTCACAATAAAAGCAGATAGAAAAATACTTGAGCTAAACCTCTGCCTTTACTATTATGAACAAGAAAATAGCTCACAAAGAAAACAATAGAGATATTTACCAAAGGAAATGAAAGACAGAAAGGAAATCATTAAATAACAGTAACCTCCATTATTTTTGAGAACATTGCACAAGTACTATGCATTCTGTTCACATCTGGATATCAGCCCAGTCCCATCCAGATCCTTTGTGTTTTTTCTGTTAGGAAAAATCCTGCGTTCTTTAGTTTATTTATGGGTAGATCTCACCATTTGGATGGGCTCTGGCAATCTGTGGGGCTCAGACCTTTCACCAAAGAGAATCTGGAATTTGCAGGGCAGACATCAAGTGCTGACTCTTTTTTTTCCTTCTGAAATGTGACCCAGAGCTGGGGCAGATTAATCCTTGCTTTTTAAGTCTGAGTCCAAGGTATGGAGCTCCGATGAAAGCTGAAATACAACTCTCGGGCCTTTTCTCTCTCAAAAGTGCTAGAGCAGCCCTTATGCTTCCTCTCCAGAGGCCAGCTAGCCACCAATTTACTAAGTTCAAAAACACAGTAGTAGGTTACAACTAATCATAGAGGGCTGCAGTCTGATGCAATCTCCATCCCCGCTGTTGCTGATAAAAAAATAAAAAAAAGTCAGTCCAGACCTTCCTCGCAGTTTCAAAGGTTTGCTCATTGTACAGTAGTCCACTTTGGGGTTTCTTGTTTGCAGTCTGTATGATAAGGTTTGTAAGTCCCAAAGCTGGTAACAAGCACCCATGCCAGGATTTGTGTCTTTAAGGGCAGGATCCTCTGGTAGGGAGTAAGTCTCTATCAGTCAATTTGAAATAAATATAAAGACTGGAACCTCTATTATAGTGAGGTCCTCACACCTTTTAGAAGAGTGTCAAAGCGGTTTACAAAATAAATCTAAAATTGTGAAAGAAGAAGAGAAGTGAGAGAGAAAATGAGTAATCAGGGCCATTGTGGAAATGAGAAGACGGGCTATGATAGGGGAGGGATGGGGAACAGAGGAGCTAGGAGAGAAAGGATGAATTAATTAGGGGTAGGTATGACTCCAGATCTGGTCATCAAAGGTTTCTGTGAACTTATCTTGAATTTCGTGCAGCTTTGCCCTCTAGGGAGGGTTAGTTTTGCTTGCAGGTGTATTATATGTGCTGATTTCTGAAGTTTATTTTCCTGGGTTTGGGGTTTGGTAGCATTTTGGTATTTGGCAAATGTATAGCTTTTGGTGGACCAATTGGTGGAGGGAGGGGGGAGTAGGAGATACCCCTTTTGAATTTCGTAGGGGAAATTGAAACAAAGTTAGTTAAATCATGTGTTAAATAATCCTCTGGGTGATTGATGGCTTAAAGAAAACAGTAAAAGTCATATTTATTATTGTACCAGTTCTCCATTGCTGACCTAGTAACCTTTGAAATGGCAAATAATTGGAATATCCATAAAGAAAAAGACTCGTTAATGTTATCAGCGGGGATCCTGCAGGTTACACTCTTTTAATTATCATGTGTTATCAGCGTGCTCCGAATGTAAAGGCAAACAGCTAATTAATGGAAGCTGAGAAAATAGGATTGTTAATATTGCAGATAACATCAGAGAAATAAAAAGGCATCTCCACAGTATTGAGCATACTACTTAAAATGTCATTAAGAGGCCGAAGCAAAGGGGAGAGATCTTCAGGAGTTATTCAGAATGAGATATTAAGAATTCCAGAAAAGTGAAATATTGTTGTAAGTGGAAATTATGGCAGATTTAGAGTCCTGTGCAGTCAGCGCTAATATAGTTTAGTTTATTAAAATTTGATATATCGCCTTTTGGAACAGCAAAGTGGTTTACAGTCACAAACAGCAAAGCTCTCTTACGCACACTAAAATTAGCACACTATTCAGGAAGACCTTACAGTACACATTAAAGAGGTTCTAGATGATGTTATCTCAAAATTTGCAAACCCATGCACACAAATGAAAGACCATGGGCAAATAAGGGATTACCAAATTCTTGCTAAATGTGATATGCCCACTCCTGCTGCCTGTGATACAAGAACTCAGGGCTGCCCGCACCTCAGCCTCAATATTGGCTGCCCCAAGATAGCTGAACTTGAAGGCGTGAAGAATCTACCACTGTCATTCACCTTCCTCCATAGACCCAAGGATACTGCTGGCCAAGGCCCCGACTTGAACTTGTTTCAACCTGTAGCGCTACCTCCTGGCTGCTGTAGACCCCTGGCCCTCTATAACACTATGCCTCTCCCTTGGTGCTGGCCAGTGGCTCAGCTGCATCCTGCCTGGGCTGCGTGCTTCAAATTCCCCCCTCCCCCACCGTCCTGTTTATAAGCCAGGATTTCTTCAGCTTAGGGCTTGATCCTAACTGGCTTGCCACTGCTGCCGCACCAGTGCCTTCTCTCAGGCTCTTCCACCAGTCCCTGCCCGGCCCTGCGTTCTGCTGTCTGTCTCCTGGTTCCTCCAGTCACTCTCAGCATTATGTTTGTGCTCAACTCTTTTTTTGACTGAGTACCTTGGTCTAAACAGCAGGTTGCCTGTAATTTATGATCTTGGTCATAAGAGTTTTCACAGATTCCACAGAAGACCGCTTTAACGAGGAACTGTGCGTGATTCCACTTTTGGTCCGCAGATATGGAATTCTATATTTGTGTCTTTACAAATGGAGCAGGATTTGAAAGAGTTTAGAAAAAGCTTGAAGACTCTATTATTTACTACATTTTATAGTGCCTGTGTTATTAGTTTTAACATAAGCATTATATGTGTTATGTTGATGGAATGTCTGTTGTATTATAAAGTGCCTAGAATTTTATGGTCGGCAATATATAAGTATGGAATAAATAATTAAAATACCTAAAATAAAGGCAAACCCTTGAGTCTTGGTTCACAGTTATGAGTTGTCAAGTAATACGTTTTCAAAACAAACTGAAAATATAATAATAATAATGTGTTGCCTAGTAGTGCTATATAAATGATGACGAGCAGTAGTAGTACTAAACCATGAAAACTTTAGCAGTAATATGTGTCTTCATTTTGGGTTGGAGGAGGGAATGCTTAAGAAACAGTAACAGCGCTGTGTTTCCTTTATAAGTTATAAGATTTTCACCCTAAAATCATTAACCGGGGAGCTGCACCGAGCGCTTCCTCTGCCCAGTACCCAAACCTTTTTCCACCCCTAACAAACTTCACACCACACATGAATTGGTATAACAGCAGGTCGCAGCTTTATTGCTCCATAACATCTTAACATGTTAAACTTGAATAACAACCCCAACAACCAATCCCCGAGCGGAGCGTTACCTCACCAGCCATATAAGTAGAAAGGTGACAACACTACCGCCCTTGCGCCGGTCAACCCACCGGGCAAGTTACTACCACCCCTGCCCGACTTCGCCATATCACTAGCAAAAGTCTGCTAGGGGTTCTCCAGGCCGCGGGCACCCTGCCCCGCCCCAAGTAGCTATGGCTCCGGACCCCGGAAACCTCCGAGATCCCGCCAGCTAGCTACCCCCCCTCCAGCTGCAACACCCCAAACCCCACAACTCAACATCATTATAGGGTGGGAGGGCGGGACACCAGCCAGTCGCCCTCCTTCACGCCATGTGCTCAGCGGGCGTCCTCGCTACCGCTGCACATGGCTTGACTCGCTCCGGATTGGTTCCAGCCGCGCGCATCCCCGCAGCGGAACCAATCCCTTCAAATGATGCGCCCTGCGTCCACGCGCACCCGCGCTTCCCCCCACCTCTGCTTCTCCTCTCCAACCGCCTACCAGCTACCCTGGTCGAGGCCCGCGCCGAGGCTTGCCCCCGGTTATTTTCAGGCACCGGGACCTTGCCCGTGCCCTTCCTTTTAAAGCACAGTTGTGTTTGTTCTCATCCTTTATTCCCAATTTTATGTAATTATTGATTTGCATTAGATTTGCTTGTCAGCACTAAGTCCACAATTGTCCTAGCAGGAAGCAATGAGAAAGTGAGAGCTATTTCAGTCTTTGATGTTTTTTTGTGGAATAGATAGGAACGCTCTGAGCAATAGCTCCCAGGCACCGTGCATTTACACGCAGACCTTACAGCTCTACTGACATTGCCCATTGACGAGACTTAGGGAAGTAAAAGAAATCAAGCCTCTGTATTCATGCATAGTTAATTTAATTTAAAAACATTTATGGCCTGTTATGATACATCAAGCAAAGTGATTCACAAAGGTAAAATAAGTGGCTTACATAATTTTACGTGCGTCATCAATATGTCTGATGCAATATATTTTACAATAAAGATTAACTTAAAGCCCTAATCTATGACAACAAAATTAAGATACAAACAAAGTAATTCAATATGGTGTTACTAAATATAGACCATCATTTGGGGCCGAGGATGGAAAAGGGGAGTTAGCAAAAGAACTGACTGTTTTTTTGCTTTAAATAGACTATTCCTTTTTGGATTTTTTAAATAGCAGTTTTAACTGTAAAGCAGAAATGCTCTGAAATTAGAAAATATGTTAGCATGCCAGGTGTTCTGAGATAATTAAACATTGAACTGAACTAGTTCTGTTACTGTAGTTAGCTTGTTTCTACCCATTTGTGTCCTTTTCCGTTTCTTGTCATATGGTGCCCTCCACAACATGGCTGTTTTATTGCCAAGTTCTACCCCTCTCCCGAACGCAAGTACTGTAAGACCACTCTTCAGCTATGTACATGACTGGTGGTTGTTTCCTTTGGGAGATTTATGTTTACCAGGGGAAAAGGTTTGCAAGATTCATGCCATAGCAAGACGAAATAAGAAACTACTTTAAAAGCCCACATGAAATACAGGCAAGAGAACCTCATCTAATAAATGCAGCAACTAAAAAATTGTATAAATTAATGCTAAAATACCCAGGGTTATAATTTATAAAGTGTTTTGTCCAATTGTTTTTAGAGCTTTTTTTTTAAGAAACAGATTATAGAAACAAGAGAAAATGACAACAGATAAAACCCAATGAGGTCTGCTCATCCATCCCGATAATTAAGATCTACAATCCCTTTGATATTCTCTGTGATTTTTCCATTCTTTCTTGAATTCAGATTCAGTCCTCATCTCTACCACCTTCACTGAGAGGCTGTTCCCTGCATCTATCACCCTTTCCATAAAGAAACATTTACTTAGCTTATTCCTGAGTCTTTCCCCTCTCACTTCTATCTTGTGCCCCCTTGTTACAGAGCTTCCTTTCAATTGAAAGAGACCTCTTGTGCATTTATATCATAGAGATATTTAAATGTCTTTATTATATTTCCCCCTCTTCCGCTTTTCTTCAAAAGTATACATACTGTGATCTTTAATTCAGCCCATATCCTTTATAGCAAAGACCACTGACCATTTTAGTAGCCTTCCTCTGTTCTGGCTCCATCCTGTTTATATCCTTTTGAAGGTGTGGTCTCCAGAATTGTACCCAATACTTCAAATGAGGTCTCACCAGAGACTTAAACAGAGGCATTTCTTACATCCTCATTCCTCCTATTTATTTATTTATTCTTCTATACCATCTCTCCCAAAGATCAGTGGTGGTTTACAAAGAACAGAACATTTTACATAGAACGGTGGTATAACTTTTTACATCATAAGCTTTGTAATTACAGTTAACATAACAATTTACATTTTGCTTAGAACAAGATACTAATAAGCTATGTACATAATCTCTGATTATGATGATTTTCTTTGAGTTTGAGGATGCAGAATGTGCGTGTCTCTCGGGGGGGGGGGGGGGTGTTGTGATGTAGCTTGTGAGGGAGGGGTCTATGTTTGTGTTTCCATAGTGTGCAAAGAAGAGGTATGTTTTGAGTTCTCTCCTAAATGTTTGGAGGTCTTTGATTGATCGTAGTGGAAGTGGGAGGGAGTTCTAGAGACTGGGGGCGAGATATGTGAAGGCTCTGGAGCTCGTGGTCTGTTTTGTCTTGTAGGATAGAGTGGGGGGGGGTTACAAGCGAGTGGATAGCATTTTGCCTGCGGGATCTGGTATGTGGTTGAGTATGAATGAGGGTTGATAAGAAGGACGGGGAGATGTTATTAATAAGTTTGAAAGTTACTGTTAGTAACTTATATTTTATTCGGCTTAGAACTGGGAGCCAGTGAAGCTCATATAGGATGTGATATTTTCTGCTCTCTGTAGTAAGTTTGTTTTTGATTGGTAGACCCTGTAACAGACTATTGCAGTAGTCAAAATGTGGGATGATAAGGGCCTGGACTACTGATTTGAAATTGTTGATGTCTATCAGGGGTCTAAGAAGTTGAACAGTTTTCAGTTTGAAGAAGATAGTCCTTACTGTTTGGTTTATATGTGGGAGCATGCTGAGGATTTGATCTAGTATTATGCTGAGGTATTTCACCTCTTCCTTAACAAGGAGCACAATATTATTGATCTTGATGGTTTGAAAGGGGGTAGGGTTTTGATTTCTTGATATGTATAGGACTTCCATTTTCTTGTATTTAATATTAAGGTTGTTGGACTTTAACCATGATTCCGTTTCAGTAATGCAGTCTGTGTTCAGCCACATGGCCCAGTGCAGCCCATAACCCCCAGTGTTCTTTTTTTCCCTGATTTCTTATTTTTGCTCCCATTATGAGGGTCATTCTAAAAGGTTTAGTTGTGGTTTGGACATCTGCAGACATGCACGTGGACATCAAAATCATGGGCATGTCTCCATAACCATTGCTCAAATGCCATTTGCAGGGACCTTGAAGTAGGCACAGGGGGGTGTGGTGGAGGCATGTTTCGGGAGGGGCAATTGACTTACGCAACCCTATTCGGTCCCAGAAGCAGCGGAGAGGTCTGCAGGCACGTGCATGTTTATTACTGCTCCAGGGTTGAATAGGCATCAGGAAAGTGCTTGTTTTCACCTTAAAATATCCAGAGCATGTAGAGAAGATGGAGAATTACGTGACTACTTTTAGATTACAAAGTCCCACGCTGGGATTTGAACACTGGTCTTAAGCCACTACTTTAACCATTATGCTATTAGATGTTTTAGTTCTGAAATACTCTCCTAGGGACGTCTGTATAGACATTTGATATACGTGCTTATTGGGCACATCCACGTTTCTGGAATTGTACCTAAACTTGCACATACCTGCCTTTCTTCTCAAACATTCTGGCTTTGACATCCCAGATTGCACTTGGACATTCCATTTGGAATGTGCCGCCACAGCTACAAAGTCTGGGGGAACCTTCTTTTTTGGCATTTCAGAACCCCCCATGGGTTGGCTCAGGGCCTGATGCTATTTCTGTGGCTGTTGACATTCCTTTTCAATTTTTCCTCCTCGGTGGGCACCACAGCCATTGCAGATGGTAGATTAGGCCTGGCAGAGGGTGAAGAGCTGTTTATCCATGTAATAGTGCTGGAAATGGATAGTTTTATACAGGCTGCCTGGGCTTGAAGGCACATAGATGCCTTTGTTTCACCTGTTTTATAAAGGCAACATATGCACCTATACGCTTTTATAAACTTGCATCCCCAAAACTCTCTCAGAAAGCTGTTCCTTCTCTGAGACAGAAGTTGCATTTTACCTGCATGTGCCAGTAAGACTTGGCCATTATGCATATATTTTATAAGATATACAGACAAATGTTGATCCTGCTCCACTCTGCCCATTATTGTACTTTCTGCAAGTTTTGTCTTTGCTTGAAGGACTGCATCTGTTGTACTCTGTTAAACAAATTCTGTGATATGTTCATATTTGAGAATTTATTCATTTGCATTCTTGATTTTATTTGCAAAGTCCATTATGTGGGCATTTATTAATATTATTTGGTTTTATGATCATTTTTATTGATGTTATGTATTTATGATTTGTTGTATGTTTTTCTGATAAACTGTTAACTTAAAACAAGCAAAGAGCAGTTACTCACCTGTAACAGGTGTTTTCCAGGAGCAGCAGGAATCAGTCCTCATATATGGGTGACGTCGGCGCCGACGGAGCCCTCGTGCGGAGCATTTCCTCAGCTTTCAAAGAAAGCCTTTGGGAATGCAGCGCACATGCGCAGTCCCCTTCCCGCCCAAGGGTGCCATCTTGCTCAGTCTGATGACATAGCTAAAAGACAGCAAAAAAAGAAAATGAAATATATATGACTGCAACTCCAAGGGGAGGAGGGAGGGAGGGTCGTGAGGACTGATTCCTGCTGCTCCTGGAGAACACCTGTTACAGGTGAGTAACTACTCTTTCTCCAGGACCAAGCAGGAAGTCAGTCCTCACATATGGGACTCCCCAGCTCCAGGCTACCGAGAAGCCAAAGCTGAAAAATGAGCTCCCTCTAGAGTCTCAGCATGCGTGATAAGAATCTTCTCTGAGAACGCCCCCGAATGGTAGCCGAACACAAGGGCCGGAGGGTAGGAGTTGCCTAAACCTCAAAGAGATTACGGAGTACCGCTTATCCGAAAGCACTGTCCCTGCGGGACTCTCTCTCGAGGCAGTAATGGGCCGCAAAAGTCTGGCTTGAAGACCAAGTAGCGGCCCGGCAGATGTCTGCCAACGGAACAGAGCGGAGATGAGCTACTGACGCAGCCTTCGCCCTGACACGGTGGGCCGTGACTCGACCCTGCAAGGAGAGGCCGGCTGCCCTGTACGCCCAGGCGATACAGTCTGCTACCCAACTGGACAGGGTACGCTTGGAGACAGGTGACCCCAACTTATTAGGGTCAAAAGATACGAAGAGCTGAACAGCCCTTCGATGCCCCTGCGTACGGTCAATGTAGAAAGACAATGCCCTCCTACAGTCCAGGGTATGCAAGACCATTTCAGCCCAGCTGGCATGCGGCCTGGGAAAGAATTCGGAAGAACCACCTCCTGATTGAGGTGGAAGGAGGAGACAACCTTTGGAAGGAACTTAGGATGAGTCCGTAAGACCACCCTGTTCCTATAGAACCGTGTGTACGGTCTATCAGAAACCAGAGCCTGTAGTTCACTCACATGCCTGGTCAAGGTAAGAGCCACCAAGAACAACGTCTTCCAGGAAAGGAAGTGTAAATGACAGGTAGCCATCGGCTCAAACGGTGGGCGAGTAAGTTGTTGCAAGACCACATTTAAATCCCACTCAGGGGCTGGTGGACGAATCGGAGGCTGGAGCAAAAGCAGGCCTCTGAGGAAGCGGGCTACTAAGGGTTGGACCGACAGAGACTGGCCCTCCACCGGCGAGTGGTGCACTGACAGAGCACTGAGGTGGACCCGAACAGAGTTGGATTTAAGGCCTAGGTCCGACAGGTGAAGCAGATACTGCAGCACCACTGGTACCAGGCAGGAAAACGGATCCTCTTGGCGCTGAGCACACCAGGCGGAGAACCTATGCTACTTGAGGGCATAAGATTTCTGGGTGGATTGTCTCCTAGAGGCTAAAACCACCTCCTCCACTTCCCTAGGTAGAAGTAAGGGGGCTAGAACTACCCTTTCAGCAGCCAGGCCATCAAATGGAGGGACTGGAGGTTGGGGTGCAGGAGAGATCCCTGATCCTGAGACAGGAGATCGGGTTGCACCCCCATAGGGAGTGGAGTGTCCACCGCCAATTGCAGAAGGAGTGGAAACCACGGTTGCCTCGGCCATCTGGGGGCTACCAGGATCAGCGAGGCCCTGTCCCGAAGAACCTTGAATAGGGTTCGGGCTACTAGAGGCGTTGAAGGAAACACATACAGTAGGCCCGTAGACCAAGAGATTAGGAAGGCATCTGCTGCTATTCGCAGAGGATGCGGTTGTCTGGAACAGAACCTGAGCAGCTGACGGTTCAGTGGACTGGCAAAGAGATCGATGGTTGGAAGACCCCATTTTAGGAAGATCTGCTGGGACCACTAGGGGATTCAAATGCCATTCGTGAGGCTGTAGAATCCTGCTCAACCTTACTGCCAGGTAATTTTCTTGGCCAGGTAGATAAACTGCCTTGAGAAACATGCCGTGCTTGACTGCAAAGACGCACAGGGCCTGTGCTTCCTGACACAGAAGCCTGGATCCTGTGCCTCCTTGTTTGTTCACAAAGAACATTGCTACTTGGTTGTCCATCTGAATCAAGACAGACTGGTGAGAGAGGACATGAGAGAAAGTTTGTAGAGCTAATCAAATAGCTTGCAACTTCAACAGATTGATCTGCTGTGTGGCCTCCCAAGGGGACAAGAGGCCCTGAGTGCATGCCCCCTGGCAATGTGCACCCCAACCTTGAAGAGAAGCATCGGTTGTCAACACCTGTGTGTGTGGTGGTGCCTGGAAAGGTACCACTTTGATCAGGTTCGGGAGATGCAGCCACCACTGCAGGGAGGCCGCTAGTAGTTTGGACACTCTTACTCTGTCTCATAAGTCTCCTGTGGCCTATATCCACTGAGCTCTGAGGCACTATAGAGCAGGCCGCATATGCAGACGAGCATTTGGAGTTACATGGACCGTGGATGCCATGTGGCCCAAAAGCCTCAGGAAATGTCTGGCAGAGACCAGAGATCCACTGCGAAACTGCTGGGCCAGAGCCATCAGTCTGTGAGCCCTGTTCCCGGCAAATAAGCCATTGCCTGTAAGGTATCCAACCTTGCCCCTATGAACTCTACGTCCTGTGAGGAGAGAAAAGTGGACTTTGCAAAGTTTATGACGAAGCCCAGGTGCTGGAGAAGAGAGACAGTGTGAAGAGTGGCTTGTCTGGCCTCCTGTGGAGACTGACCCCTGATGAGCCAGTCCAAGTATGGAAAGACAAAGATGCCCTGGTTTCTGAGAGAGGCTGCCACCACCGCCAGGCATTTGGTGAAAAAACTGGGTGCGGAGGTTAGGCCAAATGGGAGTACTCTGTACTGAAAATGATTTCCTCCCGCTACAAATCTGAGATATTGTCTGTGCTCTGGATGAATGAGGATGTGAGTATAAGCATCCTTTAGGTCTAAGGAGCATAGCCAATCTCCCTGCTGGAGGTAGGGCAGCAGTATTCCAAGGGTAAGCATCTTGAACTTTTCCCTCTCCAGGAACTTGTTGAGATTTCGCAAGTCTAGGATGGGCCTGAGGGCTCCTGTCCTTTTTGGTACTAGAAAGTACCTGGAGTTAGAAGTCTTGTCCTCTCAGGTGGTGAGGCACCGGTTCCACCGACTGCTCCTGTAGAAGACTTGCCAACTCCTGAAGGAGGAGGTTCCTGTGTAGAGGGAGTCTTGGAGGCTCCCCTGGAAAATAGGAGGGAGGTAACTGGTTGAAGTGGAGCAAGTAGCCCTCTTGGACTATGCTCAGTACCCAGGTATCCCCTGTTATAGCTGACCACCTGTGGGCATACAGTGTCAGCCGGACTCCTGTGCTGAGTGGAGCCAGCTGTGGGGGAGAGGCTATGCAGTGGGAGTCAAAACCCCGCTCCCTGCTGTGCAGGAGCCGGAGCTGGCGGCTTGGGGGTTTTCTGCCTACGGGGCCCATGTCCCTGCCCCTTGGCCTGCTGACCCTGTTGGGGAGCTGTAGAGGCCTGGAATTGAGGGTAGAATTTGTAGGCAGAGGCCTTCCTTGGGTAAAAGGGCTTTTTCCCCGAGCTCCTCTTCTTCTGAGAAGGGCAGAAGCCTTCCTGGACAGCCTTGTCCGGGTGAGAGTCTCAGTCTCGATTTCTGCAGCCTTTTCAGCCATGGGTTTGCCAAAGAGGTTCTCACCCTGGCAAGGGACATTGACCAACTTGTCCTGGACCCATGGCTCGAGGTCCGATGACTGTAGCCAGGCCTGACGGCGTGCACCGATGCCGGCCGCTACTACTCGGGCCGAAGCCTTGAAGCCATCATAGGCTGCTCAAGATATAAACTTCAAGCACTCTTGAATCCCCGATGACAAAGCCTTGAACCTCTGCAAAGGTTCCTCGGAGAGGCCAGCAGAGAACCCGGCAATCTCCTTTGCCAGGTCTCGGAGGTACATGCCCATGTACAGCTGGTAAGTCTGGACACGGCAAGCCAGCATAGAGCCCTGGAAGCACTTTCTACCGAGGGCATCCAGGTTTTGGGCCTCCCTGCTGGGGGGCACCGAGGAGTGCATCTTCTGACTCTTCAGACGATGCATGGCCAATTCCACAATCATGGAGTGGTGCGGTAGCTGTGCCTTCTGGAACCCAGGGCTCTTACGGACTCGATAAATGGAATCGACCCGTTTGCTGAGAACCGGTGCCGAGGCCGGTGCCTCCCACATGCGGAAGAGCAGCTGTTCCAGCATTGGAGGAACCGGTACAGTAAAGGCCTCCTTTGGTGGCATCCGCGGGGAAGGCCAAGGCTTGGCCATGTCCCTCACAAAGTCCAAGAACCGGGTATCCTCCGGGGGGGACCTTCTCCGAGGCTCGGACTCCGGTGAGTCCGATGGGACGCACCGGGTCCGGAAAGTGTCCGGGGACTCCTCGTCCTCCGTCTCCCACTTTGACCCCTCCGAGGAGGAATCGAGCAGCTCCGGTCGGGCGGGCGCCGATGCCATCCGCCCCAACGCCTAGGGTACCAGCGTCTACGACCTTGGCCCCATACGGGAGGCCGAGGGAGACCTTGGCCGAGGATCGACTCGAGACCGCATTGACTTGAGGATCAGCTCGGCCTCCGGGGTCGACTTGGACGTCGAGGTCCCGGTGGTCGGGGCAGATGCACCGGTCAGTCTGGCGATCAGCACTTGCTGCTGTTCCATGAAGGCAGCCAAGCTGCTCTCCAAGGCCGTCAACCTGAGTCCAAGCTCAGGAGACTCAGCAGCCCCTGACGTCAGCTCCCCCGGAGGAGAGTCCACGAGGACAACAGCACTCACGTGACTCGGGGACTCTGGCTCCACACGACGCATTTTGGCAGGCCTCTCCGACTCCGAGGACCTGGGACGGCAGTCGGGGCTATGCGACCTGGCCCTTGAGGGACCAAGAGCGTCCACCGATGCCGCCCTCATGGGTTTCTTCTTCCTTTTGTGTTCCCGTGAGGGAGACCCCCACTCAGAGCAGCCCCGACGATGCTCGGGGTCGGACTCCCGAGACGTCGAGGCCTCTGACGAAGTCCGGGCCCAGCCGGACGCGGAGTCAGAGAAGATCCTTTCTCGTTGATGCTGACGGCTCCTCAGTGCCTTAGAGGACATTTTGCCACACGGGCCACAGATCATCGAGTCATGATCGGGCCCGAGGCACCGGAGGCAGCAGTCGTGTGTGTCGGTGAGAGACATCAGTTTCTTACACTGATCACGCTTCTTGAACCCGCTGGCAGCCATCGGGGGGGGGGGGGAAAAGGGCCCTTCAAGGTCAAAAGATTGGGCTGCCAGTGAAAAAGAAAAAAAGTAGCTCCGGGCTCGATACTGGTGTACCGTGCCCAGGCAGGAAGGGGAACCGGAGTCGAACCGGCAAAAAACCACGAATCTTCAAAGGAAAAAGTCAACTTTTAACCGGGTGACTAAGACACACGTCCGTCGGGTTCCGTGGAAAAAAGAAGACTGAGCAAGATGGCACCCTTGGGCGGGAAGGGGACCACGCATGCGCGCTGCATTCCCAAAGGCTTTCTTTGAAAGCTGGGGAAATGCTCCGCAAGAGGGCTCTGTCGGCACCGACGTCACCCATATGTGAGGACTGACTTCCTGCTTGGTCCTGGAGAAACTAAAAATATTATTGACAAAAGAGAATAACGCTTCCGACATATTTTTATTTATTTATTTAGACAGTTTAGTATACCGCCTTATCCTTCAATCAAAGCGGTCACAACACAATTGGGGGATACATTTAACATGCGGGGATATGAGACACATACACTAATACTTACAGGGAACATGGGCAATGGAGGGCTAAGTGGCTTGCCCAAGACCACAAGGAGCATATGGGCACATATGGGCACTCTTACATATGGGAGAACCAAACAATACACAGAGTCAACATTTATATAATTATCAGCCCCCATAACCCACCTGTACTCCCTCCCCGTCAACTTCTACCAATCCACCCATCCCAAAGGCATCAATAGAGAGTAACCATTATCCCCCTCAGATAAATTGCAAAGAACCAAGAAGTGGCACTAATCCTGCCTTTATTAAAAAGGCTAAGGAAAGGAGCAGCCAACCCAAAGCTCAGGGCCGGTCTCCCAACCCTCCCCCCTTTACCTCCCCTGCACTGCAGCTGTCCTCATGGGCTCATAAGGATATATATATAAATAAGAAATAGAACCTCCCCCCCCATGGTGTTCAGAGTGAAAGCATCAATTTAAGTATCCCCAGTCCTACAGACTATTTAAAACAAGACTCCAATTTTTTGGTGACAACCTCTGTATATAATCCTCCCGGACCGCCAAAAACTTCCCCACTCTCTGCTTCCCACCCTTAGCCCAATTGCATATGTTGGTGTATCATATTGCGCCAGTGCCAAAAGCTCGGAGGCTCAGGGGATACCTATGCACCCCAGTGCTACCTTCTCTGTCACCAACCCACAACAGATATCGCTTCCATGGAGTGAAACAAAGCTTCTTCAGGAATCGAGGTCCATTGACAATGGAGGAAATGCTCTATGTAGACATGCACCTCTTTCCAATATTATTGGGTGAGGGGGCATTGCCGGAACATATGGTTCAATGAAGCCTCACCTATACGCACTTTGGACAATCTGTGATTCAGAGCACTCCATAACATAAGCACGAACTGGTGCAATGTAAGCTCAGTGAACAATGTGATACTGCATATCACACAAAGACACCCAGCTTGTAGACTTAGGAATCTTTGCAAGAAGCTTCAAATGTCCCTCACCCATCAGAGCAATGTTCAACCCCACATGTCATTTTACAACCAAGGCATTACATATGGCCAAGGAATGTCTCTTGCAAAATAACAATAGAATTGAGAGACTGTAATCCGGGGCGAACCAGCAGACAGGAAGAAATCTTCAGGTTCATGCAAAAATCACTGGAAAGATTCTCTACTGCCAATTTGCCGACATAGCTAAGCAATTGACGATAAGAGAACATGTCCCCTGGAGCCAGATCATATTGAGCTTTAAGTTTCTCAAAGAAAAATAAACACCCATCTTCCACCAAGGCCTGATCTAACTGAACAAGGCCCTTCCTCCCCCAAGTCTGAAATCCCCTAGTAGAGACCTCTGCCAGAAAATCTGCATTGCTTTGAATGGATAGGTTATAGATTGTTCCTCTGAGTGTTGCAACCTGGAATAAATTCATTTCCATGTCTTCCTGATTGGCAAGATCAATACTGAATGGCGCAGATGTGCCGGTAGTCTTCTGATCTTAGTATGAAGGAGATATTTAAGAGACAGAGGAACCACCAAAGCCTTCTCAGTCTAGTGGCATGGAATTAAAATGGAGATTTGGGGGTTAGCACCATGTGATTTACACAACATGCTTACCACTTTGAAGGTGCAAAATATCTTTTATTGTGACACAAACAATAAGTAAGACAAAAAAAACCAGAAATCATGAGTGTGCATAGGTAGTCTCCTCCCCTTCCCCCCAAAGTCAAAACTTTGTAGAACCACCTTTTGCTGAAATTACAGCTGCGAGTCTCTTGGGGTATGTCTTTATTAGATTAGCACATCTAGCCACTGGAATTTTCACCCATTCCTCAAGGCAAATCTTCTCCAACTCCTTCATGTTAGATGGGTTGCATTGGTGTACAGCAATCTTCAAGTCATGCCACATATTCTCAACTGGATTGAAGACTGGGCTTTGACTAGGCTACTACTACTACTGAGCATTTGTATAGTGGTACAAGTCATAAGAAGCACTGCACAAACATGTAAGAGACAGTCCCTGCTCATCAGAGCTTACATTCTAGTCAAGGAAGACAACACAGAAGGTCTAGACAAGGATAAAACAAGGGGGGAAGGTAAAGAAACAAGGTGATCAGGTGAGTCAAGATCCAAAAGCAGCAAAGAGGTGAGTTTTCAGCCTGGGTTTGAAAAGGGTCAGAGAAGGTGCCTGGCATACAGATACAGGTAGTTTATTCCAGGCATAAGGTGCAGCAAGGTGAAAGGAGCAAAGTCTGAAGTTAGCAGTGGAAGAGAAGGGCACAGATAGAAGCAGTTTGCCAGAAGAGCGGAGTTCCCAAGGGGGGGGGGGGGGTGTAATGAGAGATAAGAAAAGAAAGGTAGTGAGGAGCTGGAGAGTGAATGCATTTATAGGTCAGCAGGAGAAGTTTGAACTGGATGCGGAAACGGATAGGGAGCCAATGAAGTGACTTGAGAAGAGGGGTAATATGGGCATGACAAGGCTGGCAGAAGATTAGCCACGCAACAGAGTGTTGAACAGATTGAAGGAAAAGAGATGATTCAAAGGGACACCAGCAAGGAGTAGGTTACAGTAGTCAAGACAGGAGGTGATTAAGGAGTGGATAAGCGTCTTAGTAGTGTGTTCAGAAAGGAATGGGCAGATTTTGTTGATTTTATAGAGAAAGAAATGGTAGGTCTTAGCTAGCAGATGGATGTGTGTGGAGAAGGAAAGAGAGGAGTCAGAGACAACCCCATGGTTGAGAGTTATCCACAGAAACTGAGAAAGGAGGAAGAGGAGAGGAGGTTTTAGGGGGAAAGATAAGATGCTCAATCTTGGCCATGTTCAATTTCAGGTGGCGGTGAGACATCCAAGCAGCAATGTCAGAGAAGCAGGCAGAGATCCAGGCCTGGATTGCCGGAGAGATTTCAGACGTAGAGAGGTAGATCTGGGAGTCATCAGCATAAAGATGGTACTGAAAGTGATGGGAAGAGATGAGTGCACCAAGGGACTGGGTATAGAGAGAGACAGATCCTTGGGGTACACCAACTGAGAGCGGGATAGCAGAAGAGGAGGAGCCACCAGAACCAACACTGGAAGAGCAATGGGAGAGATAGGAGGAGAACCAGCATAGTACAGAGCCTTTAAAACCAAGCGAGGACAGGGCATAGAGGAGAAGGTTGTGGTCAACAGTGTCAAAAGCAGCAGCGAGGTCAAGAAGGATGAGGACTGAGTAAAGGCCCTTGGATTTTGCCAGGAACAAGTCACTGGAGACTTTGGCAAGAGCCGTTTCAGTAGAGTATAAAGGACGAAAGCCGGGGTGGGATCAAGTGAGGGTTTCTTGAGAAGAAGTGTAACTACAGCATGCTTGAAGGTTGCAGGGACAGTTGCAGTGGAGAGTGATAGGTTGAGAATATGAGAGATGGATGGACAACAGTGGAGGAGATGGGGCTTAGGGGACGGGTGGGGATAGGATCTGAGGAGCACGTGGTGAGTTTAGTAAAAGAAAGAAGGTGTGCCGTTTCCTCTTCAGAGATCACAGGAAAGGAAGAGAGGGTAGCAGAGGTGGGCGGGGGAGTTGGGAGTGAGGATGGAGAGGAGGGGAAGTAGCTGACTTTGTGAGGAATTGGAGGGTGATCTTGTGGATTTTGTCATGGAAATAGCCAGGGTTTGGGCAGAAAGGGAGGGAGTGGTCAGAGGTTGAGGCATTTTGAGGGGAGAGCTGAGAGTAGTAAAGAGACGGCAAGGGTCAGAGGCAAGAGAGTTAGTCAAATGGACATAATAGTCTTGTTTGGCTAGAGCTATGGCTGACTGGAAGGAGATAAGCATGAATTTGAAGTGTAGAAAGTCTGCAAGGGAGCGGGATTTGAGCCAAGCATGCTAAGCAGAATGGGCATAGGAACATAGATAGCAGATAGGTGCTTCGTCAACAGACTTAGATGACATAGTGGAGGAAAGAGATGAAGAAAAGTGGAAGAGAGAACCAAAGAATCAATAGCTTGAAGATTTCTAAATAGGTTTGAGGAGACAGGACAAAGTTTAGGCAGTGGGTGATGAAGAGTGACGCTTAAAAGGTGATGGTCTGATAAGGGAAGAACTGAGCTACAGACATTCAAGGGTAAGCAACTAGAGAAAAATACCAGGTCAAGGCAGTGGCCATGCTGGTGAGTGAGGGCAATGGAGAAAAGCTGGAGGTCAAATGAGGAGGTAAGGGAGAGGAGCTTTAAAGCATAAGGATCAGAGGGGTTATCAACATGAATGTTAAAATCCCCGAGAATAAGAGTGGGGGAAGAGGAATCCAGAAAGAAGGAAAGCCATGAGTCAAAGTCAGTGAGAAAAGGTAGAGGTAAACTTGTCAGGAGGTTGATAAATAACAATTACCCGGAGAGGTAGTGGAGTGAGAAGGCGGATGGAATGGACTTCAAAAGAGGGAAAGGAATGAGACTGAGGCAGCAGGAGGGATTGGAATTGACAGGAGGGAGAAAGTAGAAGCCCAACACCACCACCACGGCCAGTGGGACGAGGCGTGTAGGAGAACTGATAGCCGCCATGACAGAGAGCAGCAACTCTAGTTGAGTCCTCAAGGAGGAGCCAGGTCTCAATTAGAGCAAGAAGATGCAGAGCATTAGAAATAAAGAGATCATCAGTAAAAGCAAGTTTATTAGAAATGGAGTGTACGTTCCACAAGGCACAAGAGAAAGGGAGATTGGAAGGGGAAAGGAGATGGATATGAATAAGATTAGAGGTGTTGCGTGAAGGTCTCTTCTCGGAGTGTGACAGAAGTCTAGGGGGGCCAGGATTGGGGATGCTATCTCTGGATGCGAGAAGGAGAAGGAATAGCAGAGTATGGGGCAGAGAGGAAGCAGTACGGCGGAAACGAGGGTGAGGTTGCCTTAGAGAGAGAGGAGATGATTGAATGAGAGAGGGAAAGCAGTGAAGCTTAAGAGCTGATGATAGGGTAGAAGACAGAATGGAGGGGAAAGTTAGGATGGTAAAGGGGAGATAAGAAGGGGAGGAGTGAAGGTGCTGGTAGGAGGGGAGACAGTTAGGGAGTATGAAGAAAAGGAAGACAATATTATGAGGAGCCACAGAAGAGGAATAGAGAGGAGAACAAAAGCCAGAGGATATAGAAGGTGGGAGAGAGCCCAAAGGGATTAGGTGCACCTGTGCAAGAGGTAGGTAATGAGCAAAGGACAGCTATAAGAGACTGCGAGCCACGGGGTGGGTGGGTAGAAGGGAAGGGGGTGGGGTATAAGTTATTCAGCTGAGAAAAGCTGAACAAAAGTGCAAAATAAAAGGGGCAGTGAGGTAAGGGAACACACTAACAATGACAAATAAATATATGGAGACAGACAGACAGAACTCACAGCAAGCCAGCAAATTCACTCACAAGAGGTGAAATTCACCTTTCCAGCAGAGCTTTTAGGAGGGGCACTGCTCTTCCCAAAGGACAGAGAGGCAATGCCCAGTATTTAGTGCCATCCATCATTCCTTGAATCCTGACCAGTTTTTCTGTCCCTGCCAATGAAAAAAATCCCCATAACATGATGCTGCCACCACTATGTTTCACTGTGGGAATGGTGTTCTCGGAGTGATGGTAAGTGTTGGTTTTGCGCCACATGTGACATTTCCCATGATGGCCAAAATGTTCAGTTTTCATCTCATTTGACCAGAGAACTTTCTTCCATATGTTTTGAGGGTCTGACACATGCTGTTGTGCAAACTCCAAACGTGTTTTCTTATTTCTTTCTTTAAGCAATGGCTTTTTTCTTTCATAAAGCTCCGCTCTGTGGCTTGTACGGCTTAAAGTGGTCCTATGGACAGATAATCCCATCTCCACTGTGGATCTTTGCAGCTCCTTCAGTGTTATCCTTGATGTCTTTGTGGCATCTCTGATTAATGCCCTCCTTGCCCGGTCTGTGAGTTTTGGTGGGTGGCCTTCTCTTGTCAGGTTTGTAGTGGTGCCATATTCTTTCTGTTGTGTTATAATGGATTTAATGGTGATCTGTGGGATATTCAGAATTTGGGATATTTTTTTGTAACCCAACTCTGATCTATACTTCTCCACAACTTTGTCTCTGACCTGTTTGGAGTGCTCCTTGGTCTTCATGTTGCTTGCTTAATGGTATTGCAGAGTCAGGGGCCTTTCAGAACAGGTATATTTATACAGGCATCATGTGACACTGATTGCACACAGGTGGACCCTAATCAACTAATTATGCGACTTCTGAGGTTAATTGGTTGGACCAGACCTTATTTAGGGGTTTCATAGCAAAAGGGGTGAATACATCTACACTCACAACACAAGGTATTTTATTGTCATTTCACTTCACCAATTTGGACTATATTGTTAGGTCCATTACCTAACATCCAAATGAACCTCCATTTTCATTCCAGGTTGTAATGCGACAAAACAAGACATAAACTGAGGGGATGAATACTTTCACAAGGCACTGTATAAGCGTATTTTCACTTTGCAGGGTCAGGTATGCAGCATGTTTCTCATCTGAATCATGTCTAAGTTGCCTGCCCTTCAGCGCCCGTAACTGTTTCCCCAGAGTCATCACCTGTTTCACCATCTCTCGCTTTCGCCGACTAATTCATATTTTTTATAGATATCTGATGCTGAAGTCACTTAAAATTACGTCCATAATGTTAGACAGCATTTACAAGATGGATAGCCTTATGAATTGTATTCCATGCTTGACATTCTGAAACAAACCCCACTTGGCAATAATAGACTGAATTCATGAGGACTTTGGCAAATAGTTTAAAATCCAAAATGAAAAAAATCTGAATGCGCTAAAAGCTGACTTCTAATTATCGCCCGTTACTAAAAAAAAAAAAAAAAGATATTGTAGTAGCAAAATATCATCTTACACCTAAACCAAAGTTGTTGCAGGTTCTTCCGTGCATTTTCAGAAAAACTACTGGGCAAGCTGACTGGTCCCAGTGCTGTATTTGCTTTAAGTTCCTATAGACTTAATTATTTTGTGTCTAGATATTTCCTTATCCAATTTATCTGAATAAATTTAAATGAAGGCAACTGAATCAAGGCAAGATAAGCTTTTATAGTTACTCTTTGCTAAAACTGGGGCATAAGAAAGCTACAAATCTTTAAGCAAAAACTGCAAAACTCTACTGTGGTTTAGTAGACATGCCGCAAATATTCAGCTGAGTATATATATAGTTCTAATCATTTTCCATTTTGCAATGACAAAACATGAATTTAAATACAGGAGTGAGCATACTAACTGTATACTACTCCCCTCTTTTTCCCATGTTATTTAAGTTACTTGATGTAATCCAGTGTATTATCTTTGGTCCTGATATTTGAAAGGCATTTATACAGTTTACAGCCCAGTAAACCGTGTAAAGGTCTTAAATCTGTATATTCAATGGGACTTACATGGTGAGTTGAATATCCCCTTCTAACTCACCTCTGTGCCCCAACGCTATCCAGTTAACATCGGGGCGTTCTGGGGCGGAGTGGAGGCAGCGACAAGCGATCTGCGCCAAAAAGATAGGTGGGGAAAACACTCACCTATCTTTCGGCACAGGAGCTAACTGGGCAGCATGCAATATCGCTGCTGCCAGGTTATCTCTTGTCGCCGCCCGGCATTGAATATTCAGGATTAAGGGTTGGTAGGCAGGGCTTTGCGCCATAGCGGCACATAGCCTGCTCAGAAGAATATCGGACTGTTTATGCTTTGCTACTCCACATATCTCTTCTAGCATAGGTGCATTTATTCTGCAGTCCCTTGGGGTGGGGCGACCGGGGATGTATAGCTACAAAGGGTCACAGAAAGGGTAAAGGGGAATGTCTTCTCACCTCCAGCTGCACATCTTAGTGGACGGAGAGCTCTCTCCAGTGTCCCATTCAATGGACACTTAAAACAACCTTTTACCCAATCTTCACCGTAGTCACTTCCTCTCAAGAAGGTAGGTAAAAAAATAACACAGAGTGAATAAATTGAAATGCTAGTTAAAGCTAGTCTGTTAATATTTACAGTAGAGACAAAGGCAGAAAAGAAACAAATGACAAAAAACACTTGACATTAGGTTGTTTCTACAAATTCCTACTATTCTCTTTACGATGATATCTTTTTTGCAGTCCCCTCCAGGACTTTTCTTGTTTGTTCACACACTGACAGATTACCTCTCCAGAACCCTACAAAACACTTTACAGCAGCAATCTCACTCTTTCTCCATGAGTTCCCCAAATCCAGAGGGAACTCTGACTTGATAATTCTCCTAGAAAATATCAAAACTCTTTTGGCATGTAACAACAATTTGAAAGATATCTCCCTCCCCACCTCACCCCAGCCACGCACACCCTAGTACCTTTATCACTGGACATACAGGCCAATGCAGAAAGCCGGTGCTAGACCCACACTGAAGAGATTTTTTACGTTCTGACAATGCACACATTTTAATGTGTGATGCAGGAAGGATAGGGTATGGAAGTACTATAAGTAATCCATGTATATATATTCATATATAACTTGTATATAGTTATCGCACTGTTCAGTATTATACCACATTGTTTGTTCTATATTTTATATGATGTTCCTTGTAAATAAGTTCTGTTATATTTCAATGTTCCATGTAAAACAAACTTGATTTGTTAATTATTGTTAACTGTAAACTGCAACTGAACTCTTGGAAGATGCGGTATATAAATGTGAACAAAATAAATAAAAAAATGACCCCATGTTAACTGTGCGCATGCAAATGAGCCACTGCAGTGTTAAGCTGGGAGAGCACGCCAAACACATGCGCACAAGAAGCCTGTGCGTTTGCTCTCTGGGCACCACGTGGCTAATTTGCCTATTAGTCCTGATAGTATTTTGATGGCATCGAGGACGATCGCGGCATTGGGAAAGGCCCCTGATGCCACCAAAATACTGTCGGGAGCCGGTGCCCTGACAATAAAAGAATCCCTGGTGGTCTAGCGGCCCTGTACCCCCCACCCCCCAATAAATAAAAAAAAAGTAACCTGATGGTCTAGCAGCACCTGTATCCCTACCCCTCATTAAATACAAAAAAAATAACCTGGTCTAGCAACCCCCTAAATTCAGCCCCTCCCACCCGGTACCTTAAAATAAGCAGGTGCACTGCCTATCCGCTCTCATTCTGCATCTGCCATCTTGGAAAATGGTGGTGTCTGGCCCCCACGTGGTGCATCCTGGGAGGTCAGGGACTTATATGGCAGTTTGACCTCACCCGGTGCATCCCAGGAAGCACCATGCTGGGTCAGATGCCGCCATTTTTCAAGATGGCAGATGCAAAGCAGGAGCGTGTAGGCAGCGCTCCTGCTTATTTGAAGGTACTGGGTGGGAGGGGCTGAATTTAGGGGCAGCTAGACCCCCAGGTTATTTTTTTTTTATTTAATGGAGGGTGGGCGGTACAGGGGCCACTAGACCATTAAGGATTCTTTTATTGTCGGGGCACTGGCTCCCGACAGTGTTTTGATGGCATTAGGGGCTTTTCCTGATGCCATCAAGATACTGTCGGGGAGGGCAGGGAACGGGACTGCTGGGCCACTAGGAATTCTTTTTTGTTGGACACGGCCCCTGAGAGTGTTTTGATGGCACCTGGGGGCTTTTCCATATGCCTAATCATCTGAGGAGAAGATGATCTAAGCATCAGGGAAAGCACCCGGTCTAATCAAAATACCTTCGGGGGCAAGCATTAGATGTTTAAGTCACCTCAGACCCTGAAGTAAAACTATTGGCATTATGGTTGGTCACAAAATCATCTACGCCTGCCTCTGCATTAGGCATATCATGATTTGCATACCATGCAACTGATTAGCATACATTTAAATGTATTTAAATACGCATGGCATTAATTGGGTGTTAGCTTTTCTGTGTGGTTTTACGTTTCTTTTCTGCATTCAAAAAGTTGCAAAGTGTGCTTAAACGTGGCGTTATGTGTGCTTAAAGGCTGTGCTAGCTTTCTGCATTGGCCTGATAGGCAGTCAGCAGAAATCCTTCAGAGTGGAAATCCTCTCTCCCAGTACACTCTTACTGGTCATAGGCCTTTAGAGTCCAACCCCTCCATTCTTTGGAGGAAAAAAGCCAAGCTGATCTCCTTTTTCCTTTCTCCTTTCTCCCAGACCAGTTTGATTCTTCTGGGTCCACTCCTCAACAAGGCCTAAGATGCTGAGCCCTCAGGGTGATCTGGTGGCAAGAAAAGGCAACATTTATTTATTTAGTTATTCAAAAATATTTATATGTCACCCATCATAAATTCTTGAGCAGCTTGCATATATAATATAAGAAATATTAGATCAGACAAATAAATGACAGCACATTTCATCAAATAAAAAGACTCAAATTCCTTCACATTTTCCCTGGTCCAGGGACTAAACCATTGCACAGGACCCATCCTATTTGGAGCCTGTGCTCCCTCCCAAACTTGACAGAAAAGGAAGCAGGAGAACTCTCTTTTCCCTTGGCCCCCTAGATCAGTTTGGTACTACAGGGCCCAACATTTCACAAGGCCTGAGATTCCTGGCTGCTGAGCTCTCAATCTGCTTCTGGGTGGCAAAAAAGAGGTGGACGATCATTTTCTCTCTAAAACACTTCTGTTCATTAACTCCATGACCTTATCAGCTTCTCCCTTAGCACCTTCCCTTGGGGGCAGCCAACTACAAAATTCATTCCCATTCTTTTACGTCATCCAAAATGCAGCAATTGGTGTCCCTGTTTGAAAGCAACATAGATAAGTCCCAACACCAAGTTCCTATATTGTAAATATGGGAGTAATTTTAGAAAGGCTTTTTTCATGCGTAAATGCTGTCTTATATGTGACCCGACTATCTCTGAGTCTTTCTGCTCCCTGTTTCTGGGCTGAGGAAATTCAGGGGGGGGGGGGAGAATTGCCCTAGACACAGCATAAAAATAATGACTAATAATTTTCCATGAGAACAATGAGGGAGGCCAACATAGAGGAGGAACTGGGAAGTTACTTTCCCTCCAAAATCTGTCGTTTTTATAACCCCCAAAAGATCTTTTAAATGCTCTTAAGCAAGCACCCTGGTGACCTTACTCAGGCAGCAGATTGCTCTCATTCCTTTAATTGGAGTTAGTATGCTATAAGGTGGAGCCTCGCTCCAGGAAGCTCTGACATCCACTGAAGCATAGCCTCGGCTATGGTGGGAAGACTGACATCCTAAGGAGTTTGTTTCTACCGAGATGGTTTATCTGTTGGCATAGCCTGTGCCACTGGGGTCTCCAAATCCACGCTGTGCTGAAAGCAAATGAAAGAACAGGGAGGAAAGGAGGGGAGAACGAGGTCCGAAAGGTGCCCACCACATAATTAAAAAAGGGAAAGAAGTCAGAGTTGCAAGTAATTACATCCTATGATATATTCTTGCTACCTCAGGGAACGCGTCCTCCGGAGCTAGCCTGTAAGCGAAGCTCCAGTGAAAGTGGCATGATAGTTACCTATCTACAAAATAGCAAGAGAAAAGTTAATATGCCGCATTTGCTAAAGAAGTCAAGTATCTACCTCATGTGTATAATGCTTGCTGCTGTATGGTTGACCCTATGGAGCCCATGTTAAAATGAAGTTACAATACTTCTCATGGTATGGAGTGATTTTATTGCCTAATTCCCTTGTCCAAAGAGGGCTTGCACATTGAAAGATACCAATGAGTTGCACCCAAACCTTGACTTAGAGGATCACTAATCCCCTCTGCTTAAGCACCAGTAATATGAAAATCAAAAACTCGTTTACGTAATCCTGGATAAAACCTTGCAGCAAGGGACTTTCCAGGGCCCCTTGACATATAAAATTAACCCACGCATACAAGTATGCTCTATGGCAAGTAGGTGTGTATTTGTACAAGACCCAGATGGAAGGGAGTTGGGACGGTGCATGAATAGGCATGATATATGCACATAGGTTATAAAATACATATGTACATGAGTGCTTCAGTTGTGTACATTTACATCTCTTCCCTGATGACTTCTGCTTATTTTTTATAAAGACACATAGGCAGCTATATGCCTTTATGAAATAACCTAAAAAGAGACCTCTGCTTGGTGTCCTCACCTAAGTGACCTTTTATAAAGTTGTATTTATTATTTATTTATTTATGTATTTATGTTTATTTAACAACTTTCATAACCCTCCCATCAAAACATTATTGAGTGATTTAGAGAATGCACATACATACATAAACATGAAAAGAAATCCAATGCAAACAAATGTGTCAAGTATAGGCAAGAGAGAAAAAATAAGCTTTTAGATGTACCCTAAAATCTAAGTAATTACCTGTACTGTGAAGAACTACACTTAAAGAATTCCATAAGAAAGGACCCGGGGTAGAAAACATTTCTGACGGCAGGTTCTCCTGCCAAAGTATTGAACCAGAGGGTACATACAAGACTGGCCCCAGAGTTCGTTCAAAGTGTTGGCATCCTTATGCCCCCCCCTGGCTGTCAGAATTCTCTGCTCTTTACCGCCCTCCAGAAGCTGCCATCCTAGGAGACCTCCTAATTGGCCTAATGGTTGGGACGGCCCTGGGTATACACAATTCCTGAATGCTAGATCGAAGAGCATGACCAGGTACATAAGAACATAAGATCATTGGCCACCAAGCCACTTAATGCTCTAAAAATGTAACAGAGGCACTTAATCTGTAATCAATAGACAACAGGCAAACAATGAAGATGACACAATATAGAAGCAATGTGATCAAAACTTCAAATACCCATAATAACTTGCGCTGCAGCATTCTGCACAAGCTGGAGAAATTTAAGAACATATCATGGTTATCCTAAATTAATTAAATTGCCACAATCCAGATGGTGCATAACAAAAGCCTGGACTACGATACACAAATCAGAAGGCACCGACTATGAATGCAGCTTATGCACAGAGTGTAATTTTCCAAAAAGGTCACAAACAACTTCAGCAACGTGATCATGAATACAAATCTTTGAATCAAGAAGACACCAAGATAGCGAACAGTTCGCTAACTGGAATAGAATCCAAAACAACAAACAAGGACAGAAGTAATTATCACCCTGAGAGACTCTAAGTGCCTCCGTCTTTTTAAAATTGATCATTAGTCAACCACTGCAGAATAGTGGAAAAATGATGACAGATCAATAATAAAGCAAAAGGAGACTTACCATAAACTGTACAAAAATTAAAATATCATCTGTATATGCACAAAACTCCAAACCCACTTCACATAGAAGTTTAAAAATTATGTTACATAAATATTAAATAATGTGTCAGATAATGCAGAGACCTGCGCTACACCATGCCATACAGGGTGGTATGTGGATACCTTACCATGAACACGGACCCGCTGGGTACTCCCAGACTTAAACCATCTGACACAATTCATTTTAAGATATTACCAATTATTCTGTACCCAACTAAACAATATAAAAGTATGAAGGTAAAACTGAATCAAAAACAAAGGAAAGATGAATAAACAAAAGTAAAAAAGCAGAATTCCGACAAGCCAAACCATATAGTAACTGATCCACTAATGAAGTCAACATTTAGACTCCTCCACAAACTGATCTAGTTGCAAGCACTCTTCCAGCTGAACAACTTTAGATGAAAATGGGAGGCAAGAGAGAGGACAAAAATTTGTCACATCAAAGGAGATACCAGAAAAGCTCTTAGACACGGGACATACCTAAGCTCTTTTTCAGGGCAATGGAATCTCTCTACTTTGTAAAGAACAATTTATTACAGCACACAAAGCAAAAGTACCACACCCCCTAAAACCTCTGACCATAGCAACCATAAAATAATTCAACAAACAATAAGTAGGTCTCATGTTAGATAACAAACAAGAAGTGGTTTCTAAGGAAAACTCATCAAAAACTGTCCACGATTTCCCTAGGGCAGTCACCACAAATGAATCATCTAAGGCAACAATGTCAGAACGAACAGATGCACCGACAGGAAAGGAATCCATTATAGTTTCCAAATAATCAGCATACTGATGCAAAGAAAACTGTGGCACAATACTACCCACTTCCGGGACAAAAGCTCACATGCCCATGACAGGGCATTTCTCTTGCCCATATAATATCCATGTTTCACAAATTCCACTTTGTTCTTATAGTGCCTATAAATAGCAGTATAAGAGGCTTGAGTCACTAGCCTGAGATTTCCTCAAAAAAACGCTCCGCTCTACATAGCTCACATTTCATTTCCCATAAGCAATCATTAACAAAGAACAAAAGTTGACCTATGGTCAGGTTTAACAAGTGTCCAATGGCTGCAAGCTACCTTAGATGTATCATTCCAAAATGAAACCAAATGAATAATATCATAACCAGGATGCAATTGCTCAGTTAAACGGCCAGCGAGCATCAAGAGAACGATAAGAACATCATACAGTTCCGGAGCCTCACGCATGCTGTGGCTCAGATATAGCAAATAAAACTTAACTTAAAATGATCAGTCCAAGGTAATGGTACTAACAAAATACAGAGGACAAAGTTTAAAAAAGGTGAAATTGATGGGGAAAATGCTAAATCCAATATATGACCCTTAACATGCTTTTAGGAGGTAATGCATTGTTGAAAACCCATAGCACCAAGCAGGGGTGGCCCAAGGGGGGTGCAGAGACTCGGTGTGGGGCCTCATTTGCATAAATATTTGCATAATGTTACCATACACTAACTTTTAGTAAACATGCCTCTTAATGAGTGTATGGATAAAGAAAGACTAAAAGATTTCTACATTACTATAATCCAGTGCCAACTGCCAGGCACATTAGGAACTACTACAAACACTGCCCATTTAGAACCAATAGCAAACCCACCGTATCATAACAGCACTACCAGGACTCACAAAGCACCAGACCCTACCTATCAAAAGGCAACACTGCAATTATTAAACCAATACATTTCAGAGAATAACAATACATGACCTACTGGGGAAAGAGAACAAGTGGCAATGTCAAATAGGAATTACATAAACAGAATACCTCAGCTCAGTTACAAATGCAGAACATAGACCATCACCAAACAAGGAATCACAATTTAGAAACAGGAAGACAATAATTAAACTGGGAACCCCAAAAGCCAAACTTGGAATGTACACAACACTGTAGAAATAAAACTATAAATTAATTTCCTCTTGTACTAAACAAAGCACAGATGTTAATGATGCACATTTCCCAGAGCTGACATATTCCAGTTAATAAATTCAAAATAAAGAGATATCTTTCTACCTTTTGTGCATTTTTTTTTCAATTGCAATTGCTCTAGCCACTTTCTTCTGGTTTCTTTGTGTCTTCTGCTAACTCTCCATCATCTGCTGTCCATTTGTTCTTTCTTCTATCTTCTATTTTTTTTCCATTCTCTACATCTGCTTTAACATACTAATCTTAATCCTTTTGCTCTTTCCTCATTCCTATTTCATCCACTCAAATTTTACCCCTCCATCCTCAATCCCCACTTACTCTCCCAATACCCGGCCAATTGAAGATTTTTCTTCCCTCCCACACAAAATATTTTTCCCCTCTCCATTTCACTCTCCCAGCCCCATCCCATTCTAAACCTTCCCCAACATCAGCTCCCTTCTAGTTCCAGCCCCACCCAGCATCTGCTCCCTTCTAGCCCCCGCATCAGCCCATTTCCAGTCCTAGCCCCCCATCAGCCCATTTCCAGTCCTATCCTAGCCCCACCATCAGCCCATTTCCAGTCCTAGCTCCCCCAGCTATGTCCATTCCTATCCGAGTCCCTCCATCAGCTCATTTCCAATCCTAGCCCCCCATCAGCCGATTTCTAGCCCTTTCTTAGCCCTACCATCAGCCCATGTCAAATCCTAGCTCCCCTCCACTCAGCCCATTTCCAATCCAAGCCACCCATGAGCCTACTTCCAGTTCTAGCCCCTCCATGAGTCCATTTCATTCCAATCCCCTACCACAGCCAATTTCCAATCTTAGCACCCCCAACAGCCCATTTCTAGTCCTAGCTCCCCCCACTCAGCCCATTTCCAGTCCTAGCTCCCTCCCCTCACAACCAATTTCCAATCTTAGCACCCCCAACAGCCTGTTTCCAGTCCTAGCTCCCCCCCACTCAGCCCATTTCCTAGATTGGCCACTGTTGGAAACAGGATACTGGGCTTGATGGACCTTGGTCTGACTCGGTATGGCATGTCTTATGTTCTTATGTTAATCCTAGGATATCACTTTTAAACATATATAGCTTTGTTTTAAGCTGTCCCAGAATTTATTTTGTAGACCCAGTACACAAGCTTTGTTCTTTCTGTATGTAGTAGGTGCTGGCCTGGCCCCAAAGTTGGTTCAATATCCTAGGCAGACCTTAAACCTTATGTCCCCCTCGTTGTCATATTCTGTTGTTTAGCTTTGAATGCCCTGCTCTTGCCATCCCCAAAAGCTGCCGCCCTAGGGAACTGCCTAGTTTGCCTGATGATCAGTCCTGAGTAGGTGCTCATTATTGTATAGGGAGGTGAATTGACATATCTATTATTACAGGCAACATTTTTCAGCTCAGGAAGTTTTTACCCTCTTGGCACCACAACTGGGATAGTCACTGTGAAAATAAAATTAGTATACAAAGCATTGTCCTTTGCAAGTCTCCTTTAAGTAAATACATGTAGAAGTCACAATAAAACAATTGATTGTTTTTGTTCAAAACAAAACAAAATAAAAGCTGAGACTTCTGCTTATTGAATTTTAAAATAGTCAGGGAAAAAAGTTCAAGCACATTTTGGATTATAACTGTGCAGTTCTTGTTCACTGCTACGAAAAGCTAAGTGATGCATACAAATAGCACTAATTAATTTTTCAGTAGGAAGCCAAACACTTTGTGCATACTGAGTGTTACAACATTGGCGTGAAATTGGTTTCGCTATTGTCATTCTGGGAGAAAAAGGCATTATTACAATGAATTATAATGTGACAAGGAGGGAAATACAATGTAAACAGCACTCAATCCTACTTCCCAGTTGGCAAAGGTGATTTCAAATGGAAAATGACGGCATTTGTTCATTTTAACCTCTTTACTCTTAAATGCTACAGTATATATATATATATAATGGAATTATATTATGAAGCTCTAAGTTGCATTTATCCATCTGCAAAGCTCTGAGATGTGCCCAGGTCTTGATGTCAGATTAGGCTGTAGACTGCGAGTGTGGTAGTAATTCCATCCCTTTGTATTTATAAAACTGTAGTCACTATGCTGACCTAACAGCAGGAAGGGGTCTCCGCAAGTTAGTCATTTTGAAGGAAACCACTCTGACATTTGTTGTGATGCTGTGCAATAGAATGGATAGTGTAGTAGAGAATGGATTGTATTAAGAGATTTTCAGTATTGGACAGCCAGAGGTCCCCTTCTAAGAACTTTCGCCTTTGTGATCTTTGCCAGTTTGTGGTATATATAGAATATGAACAGAGAATAACATATCGTGCATGCAATTGTGAAATCTGTAATTTAGGAGGACTTATATTTGCATCTAAGTGATCTTAAACTCAAAGGCCCTGATTTCTACAGTGTTTCCTATAAACACAAAGAAGAGAGAAAAGCCTTCATAAATCAGGGCCAAAATCTGTGTTTATCTGTCTACAGATCCAACTACTGTTTTTAGTGTCAGTCTGTCTTTCACAAGTACTTTACAAATTGTTTCTTGGCATCATGCCATACAGCTCTTTTGAAGCATGGTGCTATTCATAACAAAGTATGGCCTGTCAAGCTTTATTGCTCAGTAGGCCGGTAGAATCTTTTGCAAGTCTGTGCTTGGAACAGGAGACAGACAGGAATTTCTCTTTCATTTCATGGCTACAGTTGTTCTTTGTTCTGTGCATGGTATGTCCAGTCCCATGCTCTTGACAAGCTGTCAGGTCAGTTTACTTTCAGCGTGCATGGCTTTTGTTTATACGGTATCTGATCTCCAGGTAACCAACAAACCATCATTCCCTAGTTTAAGAATGAATGATAACGTATGAGAGCACTGCCACTAGTTTTAACTGAAGAACGCATTCAGAGGGTAATTTTTATAGACTCCTGCGCTGTTTCTGCACTTTGCTGCATGCTTGTTTGGGACTTATTCTATAAAGTAACATAAGGGCATATTTTACAGAATAGGGCATACTGGCGTGCCTGAACCCAGTTGTGGCAGTTGTGTCTGCTCTACAGCAGGCATCATTCAATGTGACTAGATTAGCAAAGAAACACGCATACCTTATAGTATTCTATAACATATGCACATGAACTTAGGTCCCTGCCTGCATTCCGCTCACGTGCTGCCCCTGTGCGCACCCCTACAGAAAGTACATACAATGGGACTTATTCCTGTGCATGCTTACAAAATAGTGACCACTCAAAATTACGGGCTCGTTGGTCTAGGGGTATGACCCATGAAGCTGGGGCAGGAAAGTAAAGTGCAGCAGAGCAGGTGGACATAAGGTGAGCTTGATTCGCAGATGGAGGGTGACGTCTGTTGGCATGAATGTCCCGCAGGGACCAATGAGTTGAGTGAGGAATCAACCGGTCAGACAGATAATAGGGAGTACCAGAAAGTAAAGTACGATGGACTATGGTCACTAGTTTGAACTGTAGACTGGATGCAATTGGAAGCCAATGGTGATGGAACAAGAGAGGGGTTACATGATCAAACTGGGATGGATGTGGACAGCTGTATTTTGTACAAGATGTATACGGTGGAGTTGGGTTTAGGGAAGACCAAGGTATATTACTTTGCAATAATCCAATCTAGATATCACAAGAGAGAGTAGCAAAGTGGTCAAGGATGAGGAAGAAAGAAAGGGGCAAACTGCGCGGATCCGACGAAGTGCGTGAAAAGAACAATGAACAACTGAAGAAATGTGAGCCTAAAAAGAAAGCGACAAATCCAGAATGATACCTAAGTAATGCATAGTGTCAACCAAGGGAAGAGGACAATCAGGAAAAGAAAGAGCCAAAGTTGGGATGGGCCTACTGAAGATGATCCAAAGTGCAGCAGACTTAGCAGGATTCAGATGAAGACTGTTATTGACGTTTTGTTGCTTGGAGTTTTTTCTGAGCGAGTTCGCTATGGCAAATAGCTCTCTAGGCCAGTTGAGGGAGCTCATGATAATGTTTGTGTGGACTCTCTTTTACATTAATTTGTGAGTTGTATTCCTTTTGTTTAGTTGAGAATTCATTTTTATTTATTTATTTAACCATTTTTCTTTTATACCGCCTTATCATAAAAAATCAAAGCAGTTAACAGAAGAACTCAACAATTTTACAAAGAACTCATGGAATAGGTAGGGGTGGCATACGGGACATGCTCGGAAGCATAACTTATATAGGCGTCTCCATTTCCATTCGATTTGTCTTAGTTTGCATATTACATAGTAACATAGCAACATAGTAAATGACGGCAGATAAAGACCAGCATGGTCCATCTAGTCTGCCCAGCAAGATGGCAAGAGTAGGTGCACCTGTCGCTCTGTGCAGGCCACCCCTCCCCATGTCTTTGTTTAGGGGTAAACCCACCACTCCATGTAGGACACCCCTATTTGTTGAGACATTATATATTTGTTGAGACATTATATGATTCAGAAGTTAGATGGTACCGTTTATTTTGTTTTTATCCTATTGCTGTAAAGGGATCCTCTGTGTTTGTCCCATGCCTTTTTGAATTCCGTCACCGTGTTTACTCCCACCACTTCCATCGGGAGGGCATTCCAAGCATCCACCACCCTTTCAGTGAAAAAATATTTCCTGACATTGCCTTTCAATTTACCCCCTTGCAGCTTCATGTTATGCCCTCTAGTTTTACAGCTTCCCCGTCTTTGGAAGAGGTTTGATTGTTCATCATTTCTCTTTAGTATTTAAAGGTCTGAATCATATCTCCCCTGTCCCTCCTCTCCTCCAAAGTGTACATATTTAGGTCTTCAAGTCTCTTCTCATAAGGCTTCTGATGCAGGCTCCAAATCATTTTGGTCACCTTCCTCTGAACAGTTTCCAGTCTTTTTACATCTTTTGCAAGATATGGTCTCCAAAACTGAACACAGTATTCCAAGTGAGGCCTCACCAGTGACTTATACAGTGGCATAAGTACCTCTTCCTTTCTGCTGGTAATCCCTCTTTGTATGCAGCCCAACATCCTCCTGGCTTTTGCCACCGCCTTGTCACACTGTTTTGCCACCTTGAGATCATCAGAGATAATCACACCAAGGTCTTTCTCCTGAACCGTGCATACCAACCTCTCGTTTAGTTCCTTAATTTCTTTGGAGTACCTTGGTGCACAGTGTTTATTGGGGGTCTCGCATTTACTTTGATTTGCAGCAGAGGCAATTGTATTCCAGTTGTGGTTTATTGAATCTAAGTCAGAGATCCAGATGTGATATAACCTTTTTGAGGAAGAACTGCTTGTCAAAGCATTTAAATTGGTGCTTGATGTGCTGAGTGTTATTACTTTGCATATGGAAGTGTTCTGTGGTAATTTGAATGTAATCAAGAAGTGATCTGACCATGGAAATGGGGATATTTTTGGTGCAGGATGGTAATTGCCATCTAGCAACTCAAGGGGGGTGAAGATGAGGTCTACTGTCCCACCTTTTTCTTGGGTAGGGTTATTTATGATTTGACAAGGTCCCTCATGAGAGACTCTTGGCAAATTTAAAAAGTCATGGGATTGGAGGCAGTGTGTAGTATTGTGGATCAGGAACTGGTTAAACAATAGAAAGCAGAGATTAGGGCTAAATGGCCAGTTTTCTCAATGGAGAAAGGTGAATAGTGGAGTACCCCAGGGATCTGTGCTGGGTCTGCTGCTTTTTAAATATTCAAAAATGACCGAGAAATAGTGAGGTGATCAAATTTGATGACACAAAATTATTCAAAATTGCTTAAATGCAAGAGGATTGTGAAAAATTGCAAGAGGACCTTGAAAGATTGAAAGACTGGACATCCACATGGCAGATGAAATTTAATGTGGACAAGTGCAGAGTTATGCTCCTAGGAAAGAGCAACCCAAACTACATGATGCAAGGAACCACCTTGGAAATCCCTACCCAGGAAAAAGATTTAGGCATGATCATGGATAATACATTGAAATCCTTCGCCCAATGTTCAGCAGTAGCTAGGAAAGCAAATAGAATGCTAGGAATCATAAGGAAAGGAATGGAGAATAAAACCAAGGATATTATAATTGTAATCATATTATGCCTCTGTATCATTCCATGGTGTGACCGCGCCTTGAATATTGTGTGCAATTCTGGTTGCCATATCTTAAAAAGGATATAACTGAATTAGAAAAGATGCAAAGAGTGACAAAAATGATAAAGGTAATGGAAGGATACCCCTAAGAGGAGAGGCTTAAAAGGGTGCGGCTTAAAAGGGTGCGGCTCTTCAGCTTGGAAAAGAGATGGCTTAGGGGGGATATGATAGAGGTCTATAAATCAATGAAGGGACTAGAATGGGTATATGTAGATCCGTTGTTTATGCCATCAAAAAGTAGAAAGACTAGAGGACACGCAATGAAGATACAATGCAACCCATTTAAGACTAATAAGAGAAAATATTTTTCTACTCAACGTATAATCAAACTCTGGAATTCATTACCGGAGGATGTAGTAAAAGTGTAGCTGGGTTTAAAAAATGTTTGGACAAGTTCCTGGAGGAAAGGTCCATAAACTATTATTAAAGAGGACCCTGGAAATCCACTGCTTGTCCCGGGACAAGCATTATGGAAACTGTGTGCCTCTTTGGGAACCTGCCAGGTATTTGTGGCCTAGATTGGCCACATTTGGAAACAGGATAGAGTTCTTCATGGACCTTGGTCTGACCCAGTAAGGCATTTTTTATGTTCCTAACGTAAACTGCTTTGACTGAAATGATAAAGCAGTATAAAAAAAACTATAAAATAAATAAAGGTTGTCTGTGGAGCTGATTGTGATTTTGCTAAGTTTTAAATGTTTTTTTTAGCCAGGATAAACACTCCTCTACACCTCCTACTTGTTCTTGGGAGGTTATGTAATGCGTTTTTAAGAATGATAAGTTGGTTAAGTAGGACATTGTCATTATCCGTAAACTAAGATTCTGTTACAACATTATTTCTATGTTTTTGTATTTGATGTGATCAACTATTGTGTGAATCTTATTGTGTGTTGAAGGTGTTTTGATTAGTACATACTTAAGTGGTTGGTAGAGAGTCTTCTCTTTGAATAGGTATATGTATTGATTTCTATGAGTCTGCATGGTCCTCTATTCAGTGGTCTATTTATTCTGATATTGATAGTGAAGTCCTGCATTCTGTACCCTAATTAATACGTTAGAGTATAGCTTTCCAAATCTGTTCTGGTGACTCCACAGGTAACAAGTTAAGTTTTCAGGATATAGTGATTTGTAAAAGTTTTCTCACCCTTATATATTCTTCACATTCTGCTGTTTAAAAAACACAGTTTTAAATACATCTAAGTAAAAGTTTGTTTTACTGATATGCACATCGTACTTTGCACTTCGGTGTGAAAATATTTATAAAATAATGAAAAAGTAATTAAGAATAAGACAACAAGTCTCGATTGTGTAAGTATTCACACCCCTTGACACAGCACTTTGTGAAAGCTCCTTTTGCAGCAGTAATCTCCATGGGTCATTTAGGATAAGTGTCTTCCAACATTTCACCGCAGGATGGCTCAGTTTTCCCTGCTCTTCTTGACAGTATTGCTCAAGCTGCTTCAGGTTGTTGGTAATGGGCCACGGGTTGCAGTCTTCAAGGTGTAGGCAAACAAATGGATAATGGTGAGCCAGTTTTATAGTGTATTTGGATTTTCAGAAGATGTTTAATAAAGTCCCTCAAAAGATTTTTGAAAAGAAGCTTGGGAAATGTGAAATGATGGAAAAGATCTTGAAGAGGTTGTTGAGGAATATAATTTTTATTTTTATTGAAAGACAGCAAATAGACACAAAGCAAACAAAGGTCTCATTGGCTATATGCATAATACAGTAGCAGAAGGTAACAATGCGAAAAGTGCAAACATCTAAGAATAATCCAACAAAACGTCTTTTTTTTCCCTTTTCTTTTTCCCCCCCTCTCTTCCCCCCCCTCGCTAACTCATCAGCTAGTAGCAAGAAGGACTCTAAGTACGTTCTGCTTACCCCCCCACCCTCCAATCCCCCACCCTCCCCCCCATCCCACCCTGTTGTCCCCCCCTCCCCCCTCCCGGACCTCCATACCAGCCACAAGTGAAGGGAGCGGGCCAGCCTATCGGTGCATATGAGGCAAAAAGGAGGGGGAAACTCTAGGACTCCAGCTCACAGGAAAGCACGGATCCACCCCCCCCCCCCCACCGAATACGAGGAATAGAATATTTTAATTGCCAATATGCTTGCAAACCAGTCAGTACTAGAGGAGATCAAACCTAAGCTTTCTTTAGAAGCTCAGATGACAAGACTTCGACTTTCATACTTTGGACACATCATGCGAAGAGAGATCATTAGAGAAAGACATCATGCTTGGCAAGATAGAAGGTCAACGCAAAAGAGGAAGGCCAGCAATGAGGTGGATTGATACAACAATAGCTATGGATACCAGTCTGTTAACAATGAGCCGCCTGACTGAAGATTGAACACAGTTAAGGACAGCTATCCAGGCGGTTGCCATGAGTCGACACCGACTCAATGGTACTTAACAACAGCAACATGCTTGATGAACTTGCTTTGGGACCACAACCAGTAAACATTAGCAGTGGCTTTGGTTCTCCTCTGCATTGAGGTGAAAGAAGCAGGAGCTGTGAGAGACTGAGCAGTGTGGTAAAAATCTAGAAATAGAGAAACAAAGGATAAATACAGTTGTTGAAGTTGTATATGTATAAGGGATCCCCCTCAGGATCTCTACAATTCCCACATCCTTTGTGTGCAGGACCATTTTAACTTTAGAAGTAGGCAGGCTTAATTTGTAGATAAAAAGGAAATGGGACTGTGGAGGCATGGCAATGAGTGAGGCTATAGGTGGGCCAGCGATGGAAGTGGCATCACACCAAAACATACTCACACACACACACACACACAATGTTTCCCCTCTTCCCTGACATGATCATTTTTTTGACATAGTGATGGAGGGGACTGATGAGGCATTCCAGTACCTCAAAAATATAAATAATGCAGAAGAAACAACCCTTTTTATAAGTAATAGTTCCCTAGAGCAAGAGGTCACAGTACAAAGCTTCAGGAAGTAGAAGATACTTCATTAAAAGGGTGGTGGATACATGGAGTGACCTGCCATGGAGGCGGTAGAGCCCAAAGCAGGGAAAAGTCCAAAAATGATCCAAATATGAAACAAATATTTTTTCCATGAACATCCCTAATTACATCGAACGGATGATTTTATAAGTTGCTATTATATCCCCTCTAGATTGTCTTTTTTTCAAGCTAAGGGGCCATAACCTGTTTGGTCTCTCTTCATGGGGAAGGTTCTCCACTCCCTATTTTGTTACTCTTCCCTGGGCCATTATTGTTTCTGCTCTATATTTTTTGATAGGCTAAAGAGAACTGCATATAATACTAAAGTTGCGGTCACATCAGGAATCACAAGACTTATTTTTGAAGTGTTAGAGATGGTTTTCTTTTGGTGGGGGGAAAGTGCTGACTGCTTAGGTTTGGTTGTACTGCCTTGTATTAGAAAATAACATGCAAAAATGAAATGATATGAAACAATAAAAACTTGTAATGAAAAGAAATGAGAAGCTCTCCCCACACATCTCTAATCTGAAATGAAGTAAAATTAATTAATTTATTTATTTAGCCAGTTTTGTATACCACCTTATCCTTCAATCAAAGTGGTTATGGACATGACAGGGGCTACATTGAACATAGGGGTGACACGACATACATGTAATCTCCAGGAACAAGCAGGAATGTAGTCTTCACATATGGGTATCGTCGGTACCGACGGAGCCTGCACAAGAACGCTCCCCAACGTCCAATTAGAAAGCTTTTGGGAGCATCCCACAGTGCCTGCATGCTGCCTTCCTGCCTTCCCCAACTGCCTCTCTCCAGTTCTTCATTTTCCGCAGAGCCAGCAGGTCATTTTCCTGTCACCGCAGAAATTATCCCATATTTTTTCATTCTTTTTTGTGGTAGCGTCTGCCTTCCTCGACGCTATACCGGTACCGCCGGTTCTTTCTTTCTTTCTTCAAAAAAAAAAAAAAATTTGTAATCTTTTATCTGGATTTTCCAGCCTTTTTTCTCTCGGGTGCCACGTGCCATTTTGGGCACTAGGCCCAATTTTTCCTCAACATGGAAAAACCCGCTTCGGGTTTTAAAAAGTGTTTCAAGTGTGGCGGTACCATCTCCATCACTGACACTCACGAGTGGTGCCTCAAATGTTTAGGTCCTGACCACTCCATCTCGGAGTGTGTTGCCTGTGGGATGATGTCGAAGAGGGGTCAGCAGAATCGAGCTGCTAAGCTTAGCACCCTTTCCAGGGCTTTGTCTTCCTCCCATGGATCTCAGGTAACCAAACATAAATCTGGCCGGTCCTCAAAGGGTAGATCTCCTTCCAAGCATCGAGATGCCTCTGGCGTTGCCCTTGAGGGACTTGTACTGGCAAAATTTCCCTGGCGGGAGGCTTCGGCTTCCAAAGCACTATCGGGGCTCCAGGATGTTCTCGAGGCCTCAACCTCAGCAGAACTACTGGTGCCATGCTCTGGGGTACTGGCCACTTTGTCCGGTACCGACACCCAGGCATCGGCAGCGTCAATTGACCAGAAATTCCTGGCTATTGAGCGCAGTCTGGTGGCTCTCCTTGTGGCATCGGTGCCTTCGGGACCGCTTCAGACAGTTCAACCGGTATCGACACTGGTTCCGGCACCAATATTGATACTGGTACCGGTACCGACAGCATCGACATCGGCGAGTGTGTTACCAACACTGAGTCATGCTATTTCTTCCGGTATCGACAGGCAGGTACCGGACCCCTCCGGTACCAACTTCGATCGGTATCGGTATCGTGCTTTACAAGAGCACCCGGACAGAAGATATTTTGAATCCTCCGATGACTCTGAGGACTCTGACAGCTCTGTCGATGTCGGAGTACTTCTCTCTGAGGAGCCTTCTTCTCCTAAACGTAGGATGTCCCCTCCAGAGGATATATCCTTTCAGGATTTCATCAGGGAGGTGGCTAGAGGTCTTTCCATCACAGTGGTTCCTGAAACAGAGCCCAGAGCAAAGGAGTTGGAGATTTTACAATACCCTAAAGCTCCCAAGGAGGCAGCTACTTTGCCTATTCATGAGATCTTGCATGATCTCATGTTAAGAATGTGGGAAACACCTCCTACCACCTCTCCTCATTTCCGTAAGCTGGATACCATGTATCGAGTGCCTCTTTGTCCTGGATTTCAGAAAACTCAGTTACCACACCACGCCATAGTGGTGGAATCAGCTATGAGAAGGATCAAGAGTGCAAAAAGACATGCATCTAATCCTCCAGGATGTGAATGTAGGACTCTTGATGCCTTTGGGGTTGAACTTTCCAGGCCTCTATGCTTTCTGCCAGGATTAGTTCCTACATCTTATACATGGGAATGTTCCTTAAAGAGGTTATTCCCTGATAGTTAAGCCTGCAAACACAGTGTTATCTCCCTGAAGCGGTGCTTCCAGTCTGCCAAATAGCGATAAATAGTTGCTGTGAGGGACTCGCACACTGGAAGGGGGTTACACATTTTTACAATTTGTTTCACTTTGCAACGAAGCTTTGCGACTATGGGCCCTCGCCAGAGAGCATCAGATTCATCTCCTTGCGGTGTATCTGCCAGGCATTCAAAACTCTTGGGCAGACAGACTCAGTCGAGTTCTGCTTCCACACGAATGGTCTCTCCATGCAGACCAGGTAGCAAAAACTTTTCAAATTTGGGGAACTCCGGACATAGACCTCTTTGCAAGTCCGTTGAATGCCAAACTTCCCCGGTTCTGTTCCAGAATTCCGGCTCAGGGTTCTCAGGCCAGGGATGCTTTCCTCCTCCATTGGGGTCAGGACTTCCTATATGCCTTTCCACCCATTCCCCTAATTTCCAAAACCCTATTCAAGCTTCAGAGAGACAATGGCCATATGATTCTCATAGCTCCACATTGGCCACGGCAGGTGTGGTACCCTCTGCTCCTATATCTCTCTCAAGCTCCATCTCTGGAGTTAGGGTCTGCTCCAGATCTCCTGTCTCAGGATGATGGGAAATCCCCACTCTCTGCATCTCAGGGCCTGGTTGCTGAGACCCTGGACCTTCATGGTCTTAACCTTTCTCAACAAGTAAAAGATGTTCTTTGTGCTTCCAGGAAACCTTCCACAAGACGCTCTTATGCTTTCAAGTGGAAAAGGTTTTCCATATGGTGATCACAAAAGGGTCTTCACCCCCTTGCGATACCTCTGGAATTATTACTGGAGTTTCTCCTTCATTTATCTAATGCAGGACTTAAGACTAACTCAGTAAGAGTCCATTTAAGTGCTATTTCAGCTTCTTTACGGCCTTTAAATGGACAGCCTATTTCCTTTCATCCTCTCATAGCGAGATTTATGAGGGGCCTTCTTCTAACTAAGCCTCCCATTAGGCCACCTCCAGTGGCATGGGACCTGAATCTGGTTCTGGGGCAGCTCATGAAGCCGCCTTTTGAACTGTTAGCTACTACCTCCTTGAAATTCCTTTCCTGGAAAGTTATCTTTCTCATTGCAATCACATCAGCACGTCGCATTAGTGAATTGCAAGCATTAGTTGCTGATCCTCCTTACACGAGGTTCCATCATGATAAGGTAGTCCTCGGGACTCATCCACATTTTATGCCAAAGGTGGTCTCACCTTTTCATTTAAACCAGGCGGTTTACCTGCCTGTGTTTTTTCCAAGGCCTCATGCTTCAAATGCAGAAAGGAATCTTCATACTTTGGACTGTAAAAGAGCACTTGCCTTTTACTTGCAAAGGACACAGCAACATAGAAAGTCCTCCCAACTCTTTGTTGCTTTTGATTCTTCTCATTTGGGACTTCCAGTCTCCAAGAGAACATTGTCCAACTGGATTGCACAGTGTATTTCTTTTGCCTATCAGAGTAAGAACCTTTCTTTGGAAGGCCATGTCACAGCTCACAACGTGAGAGCCATGGCAGCCTCAATGGCTCATCTACACTCTGTGTCTATTGACGACATCTGTCGAACAGCTACTTGGGCCTACCTTCACAGCCCATTACTGCTTGGACAAGGTCTCCCGCCGGGATGCCTTGTTTGGTCAGGCTGTTCTACAACACCTGTTCCATACTTAATCAACTCCTACCCACCATTCCCGGTAGGATGCCAGAGATCCACGGGGGGAAGTGGAGCCCTTTCATAGGGGCACACAACTTCTGGGGTCTCTCCCTGGCATCTGTAGCTAGGGACTTCCCATATGTGAAGACTACATTCCTGCTTGTTCCTGGAGATAGCATAGTTACTCACCTGTAACAGGTGATCTCTGGGAACAGCAGGAATTTAGTCTTCACAACCCACCCACCTCCCCTAGGAGTTGTATCTTTCCATCTCTTTCTCTTTCCCTCTCTCTCTCTTTGTCTCAGCTTTAAAACTCAACTGGAGAGAGGCAGTTGGGAAAGGCGGGAAGGCAGCACACAGGCGCTGTGGGATGCTCTCAAAAGCTTTCTAATTGGATGCTGGGGAGTGTTCCCGCGCAGGCTCCATCGGTACTGACGATACCCATATGTGAAGACTAAATTCCTGCTGTTCCCGGAGATCACCTGTTACAGGTGAGTAACTACGCTTTTCTGGGGGTTGAGTCCAGGGGCTGATACTTTGGCGTTTGGTAGCTGTATCAGCCAGGCTGTGGGGGTTGAGGTTATGATACTTGTTCAAATGAGTCCATGAACAGGTGGGTTTTGAGTGATTTTCGGAAGACCATGAGGTCTTTGCATTTAATATCACCTTAAGTGAATTTGATTTGAAAAAGTTGATTAATAAATGAAAATAAATAATTAAATGAATGAATGAATAAATAAATACATATATATATAAATAAATAAATATATATATATATATATATATATATATATATATATATATATATATAATATATATATATATACACACATAGTGCTCTGCACATAGATTAATAACATTAAACACTAAGAAAGTAGGCTGAGTGTTACAAATTTCAAAAATACTGTATATTAGTTAACATTATCATTATCATCAGTTTTTGCTCATAAACTGCCTTTCTTCTTAAGATTAAAGGTAGAATTGTATTGTAAGAGAGATAAAATAACATCAAATAAGCAGTAAAAAACCCCAAGTAAAATGTAAAATACAAATAGAATATAAACACTAAAGACATCAAACAAAACAAGTAATCCAAGAATAATTACAAAATAATCTTGTTAAAAAAACCACATTTTATTGTAACATCAGGATAATGATAAATACCAGCTGTCTCCTTCCCCCAGTGCAATAATTTTCTTAGTTCCCTCTCCTCTTGTATCCTTACATACTGTGATGGGGCCCTTGGGCAGAGCCCTTTAACCCTACATAGGCGGTTGCCTAGGGTCTGTAAAACAAGTAATCTGCTCTTGCTAGGTAAATGACAGAGTCTCTCAGAGCAAAAAGTGAATGAGAAAATAAGATGGGTTTTATTCCCCGTCCCGCTCGGACTATCAACAAGATCAAAAAAACTTCAGATACAAGCAATGAACAAAAATAGTATCAGCAAACTTATATTCCTTTGTTTAAATTCACAAAGTTCTTTTTGTCCTCCAATTAAACCGCAGGGCTGCACTTGTAACAAATGCTACAGTCCATGGGAGAGGGGTCTGGAAGGCTGCTGCTATCTTCCCATAACATACTCTCTCCAGCACTCCCCAAACTCCCTGTATCACACTCTTCCTGTGTGGAGTACTCAGGCACGTCTCCTTGTGACAACTCACTATAGCTTTCAGTGAAGGTTCCTCTCTCTTCAGGTTTATACCTGTCTGGCATGCAGTAGCTTCTCTCTGGGTTTTCCTCCCAGAACAAAAGGTCTGAATCTCCTTGCTTCCTGTATCTATGCTCAGGACCGTGCCCTTGGCACTTATATGTTTTAAACCTTTCTCTGTAAGCACATGGATGCCTCCTTTTATCCGTAGGGATTGTCTTGGCACTTGGCTCCCTGTATCTCTTCTCTCTAGCCTCCCAGGCTGGTTGTGCAGTAGTGAAGTTAGTATTAGCTTTGCAGCTATTTCTTAATGTGCACATGTATTTGGAGTTCCCATCCCCCAACACTCTCTTTCTAAACTGACCTGTGCTTAGTGCTGGCACATACCGGTCTCCTGTGTGGTAGGACACTCCTGGCTTCTCTTGAAGACTAACTCGGGTGGCATGCCTTCTCCCAGTGCAGCTTGCCTCAAACCTCTTCTCCTGAGTGCTGGAGCTACCTTCACTTCCTGGTTCTCCGACAGAAAACTTTCCTCCCAGCACTCCTCTGGGGTTTCTGCTCAGCTGACTGTAGCCACACCTCTTGCTGCTCTCTCTCTGGCTTCTGCCCTCCTCCTGGGTTGTGTCCTGCCTCTCTCTCCACTGACTGGAACCCTGTCTTATGTAATCCCCAGCCCTGCACGTGACGTGGGGATTTGCAATCAGGTGTTCCTGATGAGCTTTCTGTTTGGTACGTAGTAACAGTTTTCCCTGCTCAACTGTTTCACTATGCCTGGTGCCTCTTTTCAACGCTGAATCTAAGGTAAGCTTTTCTTTTATCAGCACTACCCTGGGCTGTGTATCCTCTGCTGCACCACAATACACAATCATTTATTCTGTGCTTATGTCTCTTCTTCCTTAGTTATCTCGCAAAAGACCAGAAGAACCAGCTACAATTTTTATATGCAGGAATCAACACAGGTGCCAACTACGGCAGTAGGACGCAGCACTCAAAACCACGGTAAAGGTGGAAGTGCCTGTAAGCTGCTGCACATGATACAACACACACGACAGTACTTCCCAGCAACCTTTGTTCTGATCTCTGCTCCTGTAGTGAAGGCAGAGGCAGCTCAAGGCCAATCTACTGCCTGAGGCAAGGAATGAGATGGTGCTCCCGAAGGCACACCAAAAAGGGGGGGGGGGGCCTGGGGGGGGGGGTGGAACTCTCAATCAAAATATAAGCCAGGCAGTTAGCCCAAGAAAAAAGAAAGCAATTTATATTCCCAGGCTTTATAATTTATATATATATTTTCAATTTTTGGTTATGCTCAACAAAAATAGTAGCAGTTTAATTATGTGGCCTTGGACTCTGAAATACTGATCTCTGACTTTGCAGGCTGACCATTATGACGTTAAATGTAAATATGCATATATACATAAAAATCCCCATGGACCCTCCCCAACAATGGGTGCAGAGCAGAACTAGGATAAAGTAGTGTGATAGCCGTGTTAGTCCACTATGATGATAGTTAGATAAAAAGAAAAACAGAAGGAAAAATAAGCTGATATCTTTTGATACTAACAAGCATTTGTAGTATAGCTTTTGAAGGTTAAAATCTTCTTCCTCAGATCTGGACAGTATGAGAAAGAGATATGGTATTAGTATTTAGTGAAAGAAAAGCTGCACAGAGTTATTTCTTGGAGAATTAATGATGCCATGGTTATCCCGAGGGAATTATTTAATTGTGAATGAATTAACTGTAAAGCCAACAGTAGTGAGTACTTTGAAATATATTAGCTTATGCTAAGATGTTTGCTGTATTTTTGAGGAAAAAATATGTAAATAATTTAGAGGTATTTCCCATAGCAAAGTTTTGTTGAACCCTCGGGGCTTTTGTACTATGGCTCAACATTGAGAAGCGTTTCATACTATTACTGCTGATGAGTTTTCTAAAGTGCTTCATGGATTGAAGGTCAAGAACAATTTGCTTGACACTTAACCTCTTTGGCTGTTGGCTGAATAATTAGGAAGTATAGTCCATCTGCTGACTGTAGTAGTTAATTGTCTTTGCAGGAGGGTTTTATGCTTTTAGGCATTGAAACAATCTGTGGTCTTATTGCTGCTGCTGAAGAGAATATAGATTGAATGTTACAGATTGTCACCATCGTGTCGGTAATTCACCGTCCTTGAGTAAGATTCTTGAGAAATGTGTGTTGTTTCAACTGAATGATTGTTTGGAAGAGAACAATATTTTGGATCCCTTTCAAAGTGGCTTTTGGCATGGCCACGGTACAGAGACTGTTAGTGTTGCTGGTTAAATGCTGAAGTAGAGTTTGGAGAGACAGGAAATTAAGGTGTTGGTTTGCCTTGACATTGCCACAGCCTTTGATACAATTTATCATGATATACTGCTAGATTAATGAGCATGGGGTGTAAAGGACAGGTTCTTAAGTGGTTTCATTGTTTTGTCAGATTGAGAGCAACGGGAAAGGGTTGACCAAGATTTTTTTTGAAGTTTTGAGCATTAGTGTGGTAGTGCCACAAGGTTCATCACTATCTTGCTCCTTTTTTGTCTATATCTAACCCGCACCTCAGGTCCACAAAGAATTTGGTCAGATAAATTTAGCTTGTTTTGTGAAACTTATGTGAGTAAATTTAGTTGGTTAGGTCAGTTTACGAAGACTTTGATCTAGCCAGCGACTTACTTACCATAGCTATCTAGAGCCCTCTGGATATTTACCTTATTGATTTTGTTTTCTTCTATGAAATTTTGTTGACTTAAAAATCAGTTAAGTTACAGGTTTCTCTATAAGTCATGATGAAGTCAGAGGTTTCTCAAATTGTCACATCTAGAAATTAACGTCAAAGAAGTTGCAGTTCATCCTTTTATTGAATTGATTCAATGATTTTGTGACTAGTTTTTAAGAGCTAGGCTCCCTTCACTAGGCCTATAAAGAAGACAGTGCATTTTTACTAGCTGCACTGCCTCTTCACAGAACTGATGAAGCGACTGTAGCACTCAGTCACAGATGAATTGAGGTAGTCCACTAAAAATGTACACACACAGCTTGTTTGTTTGACCCTTATTTCTATATATTCTAGTGGCCGGAAATGGCAACCATAGTAGTTTACTGTAATTGTTAGAGCCTGCTGCTACTAATTCCCAGAGCAAAGCCTAAGACTTAGCTATAATTTAATAGAAATTGTGCTTTCTTGAAGAACAGTAGGGGATTTATACTTTTTTGGACTTAAGTTATATACAAACCTTAAGGTTACTAAGTAGATAGGTGTCTTTCCTTTAGGATAATCAAGTTGCGTGATCTGACTGCAGGGTGGACTAGTAAATCCCTGTACAGAGCCTGTGACTAGGAGGCTTGCCATAGATGAAAAATGTATACAGTACCATAAAATAATAAGGACAAGCTAGAGTTACTGAATTTTAGATCACATGCACACCTTTACTATCTGACTGGCCTTCCAGAATAATACATGTTGCAAAAAAGCATTCAAAGAGAGAAATCCCCATCAGTTGGATGATGGAAGTTAGCCTATGCCTGGCTTATAAACAGGAACAGAAAGAAAGAAGTGAAGAGCAAGGAAATATAAGGTGACATTTTACTTACCAGTTAATGTCCTTTCCTTGAGTCCTGTTAAACCAGTCCAGACAAGTGAGTTGTGTTTTCTACCAGCAGATTGATGGAGACAAAGAAGCAAAGAAAAGCCCAGGTTTCAATGACATCACTCTTATGCCTCTATTCTCCTCATCCACCAGAGGTCCCTCAGTATTCATCCCAAAGCATATGGGAGAAAATATGGCAATCAATAATTGAGAGACACAGTAACCACCGCCTAAGGGAAACACTAATGTATCAATCAAATAAAGCCCTTAGTAACCCCTCTCTCACTATGGGGTATGTTTACTAAACCGGGCTAACGGTTAACCCGGGCTATCTGTCACTAGGTCCCATATTATTCAATGGGACCTAGATGCAGATAGCCCGGGTTAACCGTTAGCCCGGTTTAGTAAACATACACCTATATTTCAAAATATTTCATTACGAAGTATCATACAAAATCACTTTAACATTCAAAAGCAGGCTATAAACGGACCTCAGGTTTCACTCGCCCTCCATTTAGCGAAATACATCACCATAGGGAAATGGCAGACACTTACATCATAGGTCCTTAGCCTAAATAATTTATTCTTTATCCTAATAAATACAAAAGCTCATTTATTTTAAGAAAGCTCTACATTCCACCAGTAAATTCTGCAGGATTCACATAATACTACACTTAATACTACACCAATATACAATCATACACCCAACACACTCTCTTTTTTTTAAATTTATTTATTTATAAAGTATTTCAAATTACAAAAGGAAATCAATACAATTACAAAAGCCATAATACTATACAGCCTCAAAAAAGGAAAAACAAGCAAATAGCAATAGTCCACATTAAGGAGGTACTTTCAAATATAGCAAATCAAAAAAAGAAAAAGCTCTGTATGGTCCCTGTAAACTAAAACAAAACTCCCTTTATCTTATCGATGAACCAAGAAAATCCTTTACAATTCCCAAGAGAAAAAGAAAAAATTCAAGTCTAACTGTCAAGAAAAGCCACCAACTCATCTACTACAGAAAATATATATCTCTTCCCTTGATACACAACATGGCATTTGCATGGAAATTTTAGGTAAAACGATGCTCCAAGAGCCAAAGCCTGTGGGCGAAGTTCCAAGAAAGATTTACGTCTCCTCTGGGTCTCCCTAGAGACATCCGGGAACATTTGAATTGTACAACCACAAAATTTCTCATTCTTTTTTTAAAAGTATGCACGCAAAACTCTATCCTTGTCTGACTCTAACACAAAACTAACCAAAAGGGTAGCTCTGGAAGATATAACATCATCATCAGATTCAATAAATTCCGAGATGTCCAAAGGAGAAGAGACAACCTGCTCAAACTGAGGGGCTGTCTCTCCTTCTTGCCCATCTCTATCCACCTTGCCTTGAGGAACATAATAAAGCTTAGAAATCAAAATCTTATCAAAATCAGTAAACTGCAAAATTTCCTTAAAATATTTGCGCAATAGAATTGTTGGAGACAGAAAATGAGTTTTTGGAAAATTTAACAACCGAAGGTTGTGAGATCGCATCACATTCTCCAAAACCTCATCCTGCCTATGCAGCGAATTAAAATCCACTACAAACTTTTCAGAAGAAACCTTTTGTAATGAAGATATTGAATCTTGAACATCCATTCGTCTTTCCAAAGATAGTACCCTATCCTCATGATCTGATAATTTCGAGACAGTCTCTTTGGAAAAATCCAAAATCTTCTTCAAAGAGGAACTCAGAGCTGATTCCATGCGGGAAACTATCACCCATATGTCTTTTAAGGACACCTCCAAAGGAGGAGAACCAACTTCTAGTACGGAAGGAAAAGTTAATGCAACTGGTATAGGCGGTGGTAACGTCGAAGCTGAGTCGACGCGAAGAAAAAAAGTAGGCAGTAAGGCTGAGCCGGGATCGGCACCCACCAGACTTCCTCCCAGAGAGGCCGAACCAGGCAAACATTTAGGATCATCAATGGGGGGAGTTAATCCCGATTCACTTAGGGAAGGAATAGAAGAAGAGGTACTCACAGCTGACATGTCCATTGTACCATCTTTCGATAGCGGAGCAGATGCTGGTAAATCCTGCACTCTCACATGGGCATCCATCGGGCCTGTGATCTTTACCACCTTCATTTGGACAACCGGCGGGTACTTCTTCTTTCTTTTCCCCATAACAGGGGAACCTTCTCACACCGACGAGCACCGAAGGGGCGCCAAAGGGGCATGGCCTGCCTCTTTGGTCATGCCCCCAAAGGGACGCCCGCGACCGCGTCCCACGGTGGGGCAGTTGGATTTAAAGCCCTTGAAGCAGACCAGCAACCAATCAATACAGCCGCTGCTGCCAGCAACCATCCAGGAGCGTTCAGCCAGAAAAAGCAGGAAATGAAAGACCTCAGCGTCCCGCGGTGGGGCAGTTGGATTTAAAGCCCTTGAAGCAGACCAGCAACCAATCAATACAGCCGCTGCTGCCAGCAACCATCCAAGAGCGTTCAGCCAGAAAAAGCAGGAAATGAAAGACCTCCACTCTCTTTTAACATACACACATACTACACAAACTACCACAGGGAGTGTCTGCTGTACTCTGTACAATTAGTAATAGCACCCAGTACTCCTTAAAGCCGGCAACGATGTTCACAGCATCTTCATCCAATGGACTATACACCCAAACAGGTGTAGTCACAGCTACTCACGAGTTACAATAATAATATGCTGAAAAGACAAGAATATGCTTCTTTAGACAAACAGCATCACCCGGCTTCAAAGGAGAAGCAATCTGGTACTTATCTATTAAAAGCCCAGCTTCAACGCATCCCTGCAGTCACTGGCAAGTAACATCAATAGTCGCCGTCCGACAAAACTTTTGTTTCGCCACCAGGCTTCGTCAGGAACCAAAACTATTGAATAGCCCATATACAGCAATTTTATATTTAGACACATATAATGCCTCCTCAAAAGAACGCTATACTTCGGCGTCTGTCATCATCAAATTTAAAGCACTAAACCACCAAACGGCTCACCAGCCACTAACCCTACATTCAACAACTTTATACAAAAAACAAATAACACCATTACAAAATGATAAAAAGAAGAAGAGAGAAGAGTGTACTGCAACAGTCATATTTGTCCTAAAAGAATAGAGACCAATCAATTTTATCATTCAACCCATAAGGGTCCAGAGTATTCAAAATATAAATCCATTTCTGCTCCTTCTGTAATAACAGGAGTCCTCTATCACCTCTTTGAATATTCAAAGGTACCACTTCAAGAACTGTAAACTGAAGATCCTCAAAACTGTGATTAAAGGTAAGCCAATGTTGCACTAAAGGGGTTTCAAGCTGAGCTTCAGAAATACTATATTTATGCTCTGCTAATCGTGTCCTCAAGGGACGAGTAGTTTTTCCCACATACATCTTCAAACACGGACACCAGAGAGCATATATGACATATGCAGTATTGCAATCAGTATTCTCACATAAACAACGTAACTTCACTGCAGATTTAATATGAATCACATTTGTCATATACTTGCAAAAGGAACAACGACCACACCGTGTATGATGGAAATCTTCCCTTATAGGCGGTCGGCGAGGAACCGCTGGACATAAGCGGTCTCGCAAATTTCTACCTCTTTGATAGGCCACGCGAAGGGAACTCCCAGATAATTTCGGGTGAGTCATCCACAAATTCCACCTCTTATGCAAAGCCGCAACTATGCGGCTAGACAAACTCGAAAAAGGAAGAACACAAGTTATAGTGGATGATATATCCGATGAATCAAAGTCCTTACGTGATGATCTAGGGCATAAAAGCCATTCCCAATGATTAAATTTAGCCCTTTTATAGGCCTTCTTCAACACTGAGGCCGGATAGCCTCTCTCTTGAAACTTTGCAATCATTACTTTAGCTTGTGACTCAAATTCCTGATTTGAAGAGCAAATGTGATGACATCGTAACAACTGTGAATAAGGTAAACTCTCCAAGTGAATCGGGTGGAAATTCGAAAAATGCAACAACATATTCCTATCTGTTGGTTTTGTATAAACGGTGGTAAGAAATTTATTTGAACCCTTTACAACTTCAACATCCAAGAAATGGAGTGCAGATTCTTGAATATTAATCTCAAACTGGATATTTACATTACAGCCATTCAAATACTTAAAAAAATCCTCTAGCACAGCTCGCGAGCCGCTCCAGATCAAAAAGATATCATCGATGTAACGATACCACTTCAAAATATGTAATGCGAAACGCAAGGAATATATCCAGTGTTGTTCAAAAAAATGCATATAAAGGTTAGCCAACGAAGGGGCGAATGTAGCTCCCATAGCCGTACACGAAATCTGCTGAAAATAATCTTGCTTATATACAAAATCATTCCTCTTTAACGCTAGCTCAGCTAATTGTACCAAAAAATCATTAGGAACTCTTTGTGGACCAGGTCGTTCATTCCAAACTGCTGTCAAAACTTGAATAGCTTCGTCTTGTGGAATTGAGGTATAAAGGGCAGCAACATCCAAAGATGCCAGCCAAGTTACCCGCCCAATTTCGTTAAAGTCTTCAAGGATTTGTAAAAAGTGCGTCGTATCTTTAATATATTAATTTAAGGCAATATTAATTTAAGGCAATATATTAAAGATAGTTTGTGTAGTATGTGTGTATGTTAAAAGAGAGTGTGTTGGGTGTATGATTGTATATTGGTGTAGTATTAAGTGCAGTATTATGTGAATCCTGCAGAATTTACTGGTGGAATGTAGAGCTTTCTTAAAATAAATGAGCTTTTGTATTTATTAGGATAAAGAATAAATGATTTAGGCTAAGGACCTATGATGTAAGTGTCTGCCATTTCCCTATGGTGATGTATTTCGCCAAATGGAGGGCGAGTGAAACCTGAGGTCCGTTTATAGCCTGCTTTTGAATGTTAAAGTGATTTTGTATGATACTTCGTAATGAAATATTTTGAAATATAGTGAGAGAGGGGTTACTAAGGGCTTTATTTGATTAAGCAATAATTGAGAACCATGTACAGGAAATTATAAATAGAAGGTCCATAGAAGATGAACCTGCAGAGCAAATTATAAAAATCATAGCGGACATAAGGGTACCGCAGCAGAAGAGCAGAGCAAATACAGTTTTAGGGGTGGACCCTGGATTGGTCTAGCAGGACTGGTAAGTAAACTGTAACTTTTCATATCATCCGGCTAGACCAGTCCAGACAAGTGGGATGTACCGAAGCTCTACACCACCATTGGGCAGGAGAAGACACAGTAGCCCGTCAAACTATTGATTCATAAATATTATCGCTCAAAAAATGTGAATGCCCTTCAATGCTTAATTGACTTTTCTCTAAGATTTGTTCATGTAATGGACGGCTAGGTCTCAGACTTCCCGACACTTAAGGCTAACTGCTAATAACTTTGGTTAGCAGGGCCGTGCCATTTAGCATCAATGACCTGCCGATAATCAACAAATGAACAAGGTATATAAAAAGACCAATACGTGCTAGATATCACCAAAAATAGATAAAATTCTATCGAAAACTTCTTGTCCTGTAAGGGTGTATCTTTACACGATCCGATGGGTGAAGACTTATCTTAAATAGTTAAAAGATTGTTTTAATGCGTGTACAATATCACCAAAAAACGTATATATATCTATCAAGGCTGATTGCCATATAATGGTGAAGCAACACGCAGTTCAATAAGTAAAAAACTTATCTTGAGTGATTAAAGGATTGCCCACTCAAGATAAGTTTTTTACTTATTGAACTGCGTGTTGCTTCACCATTATATGGCAATCAGCCTTGATAGATATATATACGTTTTTTGGTGATATTGTACACGCATTAAAACAATCTTTTAACTATTTAAGATAAGTCTTCACCCATTGGATCGTGTAAAGATACACCCTTACAGGACAAGAAGTTTTCGATAGAATTTTATCTATTTTTGGTGATATCTAGCACGTATTGGTCTTTTTATATACCTTGTTCATTTGTTGATTATCGGCAGGTCATTGATGCTAAATGGCACGGCCCTGCTAACCAAAGTTATTAGCAGTTAGCCTTAAGTGTCGGGAAGTCTGAGACCTAGCCGTCCATTACATGAACAAATCTTAGAGAAAAGTCAATTAAGCATTGAAGGGCATTCACATTTTTTGAGCGATAATATTTATGAATTGACATACGCTCAGTAAGTCTACCCAAATACTACGTCTAGCGTCAAACTATTGAGCCTAAGGCTGTGTCCACCTGCACATGAACATCCAAGCAGCAGTGCTTGATAGGAGTAGAGTGTTGCCCATGTTGCTACTCAATAAATGTCTGCAGACGCTATCGAGCTCCGCTCTGCCCACAAGGACTCTTATGTTCAGGTAGAATGAGTGCACAAACCTTTTGGAATAGCCTCCTTAATCCAGCACCCCAAAATAAACCTGGCTGCTATTTCACCCTTGCGCGGGCCAGTAAACAGCACAAAAAAGATGGTCTCACTTACGAAAGGAATTCATAACCTCTGAGAACTGGAGAAGCACCCTCTGGACATTCACAAGGTGAACATCCTTATCCTTCCCCCTACACTGCTCCTTAGAGAAAGAGGGCAGGTAAACCACCTGGTTCACATCAAGGGAGACAGCACCTTAGGCAAGAAAGAAGGCACAGGCTTAATGAAAATGGCCTCCTTTGAAAAAGACAGATAAGGATCTCAGCAAGACAGAACCTGCAGCTTGGAGATCCACCTTGCAGAACAAATTGTGACCAAGAAGACAGTTTTGAGTGTCAAATCCTTCAAAGTAGCATGCATTAATGGGTCAAAGGGGGCTGCCATCAGGGCCCTGAGCACCAGACATAGATTCCAGGAAGGGATCACAGACTGAAGGGGAAGTTGTCAATGCTAAACCCTCTGGAGAAAATGAGAGACATCCAGATGCAAGGCTAAAGACTTGCCATCACAGAAACAGGTCAGAGTTATAACCTGAACTTTCAGGGAGCTAAATGAGAGGTTCTTCTCTAGACCATTCTGAAGAAAGGCCATCAAGGAGAAGACCTTGGCCACCTGAGGAGACAACTGCCATGCTATGCACCAGCGCTCAAGGAGGCACCATATCCATAAGTATGCTAGCTTGGTAGACCTTCTCTGGGCACCAAGCAGAGTAGAGATCACTGCTGGAGAGGAGCCCTTACATGCTAGCAGTCTCCTTTCAAGAGCCATGCCAAGGTATGAAGGGAGCAGGGTCCTCCAAGACTAGCGGTCCCTCCCACAATATCCCCTGAAACAAAGGCAGCTGAAAAAGAAGCGCCTGCAGGAGCCACATTATGTCTCCATACCATGCCTTCCACAGCCAATCCGGCACTGCCAGAAGACTCAGCAGAGAGCTTTTAGTTTACTTTTAAAACCAGCATTTAGTTTATTTTTAAAACCAGAAGACAGCTTTTAGTTTAAATTTGAAACCAGCAGACAACTCTTGTTTTAAATTTAAAACTCAGTCTGGGCCTAGTATCAGCAGAGAGCTTTTAATTTAAATCAAATCAGAGTATAACTTAGCATAGAAGGAAAAATAGGGTAAAATATTCTTTGAATTGAAAGATACCTTTACAAAGAGGCCTTCCACTTAGAAGGCAAGAGATCTGGGAATTTGTTTTAAATAGGTGTTAAAGCCAAGTGAAAGGCCAAAGGGGCAATATGAATGGCTCCCTCTATCAAAACAATAGCTATGTGAATCACTCAAGAAATTGTTACCTTAGAAGCACGGGGAGGGGGGGGGGGGGAAGGGTGGTCAAAGTCCAGATGGTTATCATCACCAGGAATATATTAAGGCCCTGAAGTTAATTAATCTTGAGGTGAAAAAAGTCCCTTAAAGGTAATTGTTATAGTTGTATCCATACAAGTATCCCTAGCAACTTTAAATAAAGAACTTAAATAGCTTAAAAAACCCCTTAAAATTAAGATGCAGACAGCAGTCCAGCAGCGAGATGGGGGCCATCCGGTCTTTTCCATTAAGTGTCACATATACGATTTCTCCCAGTTAGTGAGGCATCTTATGTGTGCACTAGGTGCAGGGAGCTCTTTGCCTTCAGGGAACAAATCCAATCTCTGGAGGCCAGAGTAGCAGACCTGGAGGGAATAAGTAAAATAGAGAGATACATAGTACTGAAGTCCCACCTCCAATCTGGAAACATAGAAATATGACGATAGAAAAAGACCACATGGCCTATCTAGTCTGTCCTTCCATAACAACTACAACAGTCCCCTTTTTACCTTTAGAGATCCTCTGTGTTTGTCCCATGCTTTTTTAAATTCAGTTACTGTCCTCATGTCTACCACCTCCACTGGGAGACTATTCCATGGATCCACTACTCTTTCCGTAACGAAATATTTCCGCATATCACTGCTGAATCTATCTCCCTTCGCCCTCATCCCATGTCCCCTCGTAGCAGAACTTGCTTTCAATTGAAAGAGGCTCTCTCCCTGAACATTTATGCCACGGAGGTATTTAAACATCTCAATCATATCACCTCTATCCCGCCTTTCCTCTAAGGTGTACATATTAAGAACCTTCAGTCTGTCCTCATATGCTTTATAATGAAGACCACTAATCATTTTAGTAGCCACCCTCTGCACCGACTCCATCCTGTTCACATCCTTTTGAAGGTGCGGTCTCCAGAATTGCACACTATACTCCAAATGAGGTTGCACCAAAGACTTATACAGAGGCATTATCACCTCCTTTTTCCTGCTAGCCATTCCTCTCCGTATGCACCCAAGCATCCTTCTAACTTTTGCCGTCGCCTTATAGCCCCCAGCCCAATTCCAATCCTAGCCTCCCCCCATTTAGCCCATTTCCAATTACAGTCCCCCCAGCCCATTTCCAATCCTAGCCTCCCCCCATTCAGCCATTTCCAATCCTAGCCCCCCCAGCCCATTTCCAATCCTAGCCTCTCCCTCATTCAGCCCATTTCCAATTAAAGCCCCCCCAGCCCAATTCCAATCCTAGCCTCCCCCTATTCAGCCTATTTCCAGTTATAGCCCCCCAGCCCAATTCCAATTTTAGATCCCTCCACAACCCATTTCAAGTCCAAGCCCTCCTCCCCGAAGAACCCTGCGGCAGGCTTCAGCGGCTCCCGGCAGGCTCAGCTCAGCTCGTTACAGCCACCGAAGTGAAGAGTGTTGTTCCCTTCACTTCAGCAGCTGTATTGTAATGAAGATTGCAGGCGCGCTGAGAGCCGGGACACAGGAAGTGTCCTTTGACCTCCGGCACGCCTGCGATCTTCATTATAATACAGCTGCCGAAGTGAAGGGAACAATGCTCTTCACTTCGGCGGCTCTAACGAGCTGTGCTGAGCCTGCCAGGTGCTGTTAAAGAAGGTGAGCAGTGTGCAGAATGTTGTTGGCGTGGGGCCCCCTGAAGCGCGGGGCCCTGTGGGAACAACATTCTTGCTCAATGGACAGGCTGGCCCTGTAAGTCAGTACCTGGTCTAGGAATTGAAGCAACTTCACATGCCTTGAAACGGTATTGCCCCATCCTTCATCATGGGCTTCTTTTCTGTGCAGAGCATTATAGGCCCTCTAAATATCTGCTTACTCACAGATCCCATTATGATTTTTATTTTTTATCGCTGCATGTTACTGCCGCTTAACACACTAGGGATGGAGATAGGATTTTGGCAGCCCGTTCCTTCATTGGATCTCCTGGATCTTTGTTGGCCCTATCTGTTCATGAGATAAACAAGAATGTTATCTGTGGAAATGCTACATTAGCCCCCCCCCCCCCCCCACCTTCATATGTCATTTTCCTCCAATACTTCTGGTGCTATCTCAGAGGTATTGTGGATAACACATTGAGATCCGCAGTTCGATGTGCAATGGCAGTTCAAAAAGCAAATAGAATTTAAGGAATTATTTAGAAAGGAAGGGGAATAAACTACAGAATATTATAATTCCTTTATGCAGATCTATAAATGCAACTGCATATGCAGAAGCTAATTCTATAGCTGAGTGCCTACTTTTCTTTATAAAATATTAGTGTAAGTGGTTGAAAGCATGTCTTAAGTTAAGGTGTGGACATTTATACTAGTGCTAGAACTGGCATACATTTTCACACCTAGATCTATCAAGAATACATGTAATCTATAAAATTTTATAATTTACAGGCATACATGGATATGCTGCCCAAACTCCACGCATGTGCACACCTACAGTGAGAGTAGGCACCGTTGGATCTATGTGCGTTCTTATAAAATAGTGCTAAGCATAAAAGAGGTCTTTTGCATGTCCACTTATGTGTGCAAATGACTAAAATATTGAGATTTAGGCATGACAAGACTTTGACTTTCATAATTTGGACATATACGAAGAGAGAGATCACTGGGAAAGCATAATGCTTGGCAAGGTAGAAGGTCACCATAAAAGAGGAAGGCCGGCAATGAGATGGATTGATACACTAACAGCAGTTTTGGACGCCACACAATTAACAATGAGCAATTGACTGAAGATCGAACAAAGTTTAGATCAACTATCCAGAGGGTTTCCAGGAGTTGACATTGACTCGATGGCACATAACAACAACAGGCATGGTCTTGCCACCTAAATCTAGATGGCTCCTTAAAAAATTGCACCCTAAGTATTGCATGATGTTCTGATAGCTCCATGTTAAAATGAATAAATAAATAAATGAAAAATAAATAAGACACAGTGGAATTAGAAAGGATACATGGAAGGACATTCAAAATCACAGACCAGCATCATAGATCCTAGAAAAAAAACTCCTTGTTTTAATTTTAAACTGCTTAAATGTGAAAGTGATTCAGTACCTTCTTTTTTTCTTTAATATCATCATCTGTGCTCTTTAATCTGCAGCCATTAGATTCATTGTTTTAAATACAATTCATTGTTCCTACATCAAGTCTACTTTGCGTATCTTGAGCTTGGTGACAGAAATCACAACCTAACAAAGGCCTCTGTTTTGCTGGAGTATTCAGCTGCTTCACGTTTTTTTTTAAGTCCAGTTCTCTCAAACTTTCATGAGCAAAACTGCTTCATATATCATCCAAAAGGCGTCCGTCATGATTCAAAGCATACCAAGCAGAGACAACTCTTTAAAAAATTTCCCCAACCAATCGCTGATTTGCAAAAGGGATTGCCCAAAATATCAGCAACAGTCACTGATCATTATGTAACCACCCAGCTCAACCAATTTCATTGATGATGATATAGAAATTCCTTTAAAAAAAGATATTATTGAATCACTTTTGCACTTTAAAATTAAACAGGGTTATTTTTTTTCTAGGATATATGATGCTGTTCTGTGAGTGCCAAATTGAAGTATGATATATAAATTCATCATTTGGCTAACAGTGAAATCCTTTGTTTCTCCGTGATTGTGAATTGTTGATTCCGAGGGTTGGGTTGTGTGATAGTAGCTATCCATTAGAATAATCCGGTGTTGGTGGTTATTTTTATAGGACATCCAAATTGACAAAAGTGATGGAATGACTCCCCAGTTAAAAAATAAAAATAAATAAAAAAGCAAATAGGGTATGGCTCTTTAGCTTGGTAGAAGAGATAGCTAAGTGGAGATAGAGGTCTGAAAATCATGAAAGGGATGGAATGGTTGTTTACTGTGGCAAGGTCAGCTATCCTGAGAGTGGGGGAGGTGAGAAGCATAACAAATTCACCATAGTTAAGGGCCCCCTTTTAGGAGTGCAGGGAGAGAAAGCCACAGCCAGGTTTCAAAGACAGAAAACCCCCAGCTGGAACATGCTTCAGCCAATGACTGATAAAGTAAGAAAAAGGGATTGCAAGCACGAGGACCAAAGCCCTTACTTTAACAAGTGCACTGATTATGCTAATATCAGAAGGCAGGGGGATTACCAACACCTGGGAAATAAAGAGGTGGGGTTAGAACCCTGGAGGTATAAGCATGGGTTAGATTATGCAGAGAGAGGAGGGAGACGAGAAGGAGAGCAGCCGGGAGAGCAGCTGAGACAGAAGCAGAGAGAAGGAGTTGATTATTGAAGAAGAGCTGAGCTACCCAGAGCTGAGAGAGCTGAATTCCCTGCAACAGGTTGGCAACAGAGGTGGGGACCAGGAAGTGGAGAAGCTTTCAGACCACCAGAGAGGTTGTCAGCTGAGTGATCTGACCAGGTCAGTGAGTCAGAACCCATGCAGTTGGGAGAACCAGTGTCAGAGTTGGGGGAAGAAGATTGCTTTATGGATTGCTCGCTATGCCAAGCTCTAGACAGGAGGTCTTGAGGAAAAGCTAGCCCTGAAAGAAGTAATTCTCCTTGGAAGTTAACTATATGGCACAAGCAGTGTGGAGGTAAATTCCTGTCTGTTTTAAAAAGGGAAATTTACTGCAACGTAAGCCTGATCAGGAAGCTCTGATTCATGCTTGTTTGTCACCTGTGTTTGAATTGTGCAACGGCAAGAAAAGTCAAGTTAGCTTCTATAAGAGTTTTTGCTTGCTCCTCTCCTATATGAAAAGCCTGCTAAGAGTTTTGATAGCAGCTTGGAATGTTTGTTTTGTTCTAAGTTTGGTTTCATGTAGAAATTCAGCCTAGAGAGGTTTTTGAGGCTGGCAGAAACCAAACTGCTGTAGAATTAAGCTTGAATTTTTCTTTATGCTCTGATTAACAAGGACTAAAAAGGAAAGTGGCAGCCTAGTTTCTAAAGGCAATTGCTTCTGCAAGTAAGAGGACTATAAAAAGCCATTTCTGAGTTCTTTTGGTTTGTTTGCCATTATTTGCTGAACCTTAAGCAAATCCTACAGTTATAATCCTGTAAATGATACCTTGAACCTGCTGTGTTTTGTGTTATGGAAATAAACTTTCTGTTACAAGCCTTACCCTCGGTTACCTCAACTACAAACCTTCTACTTAAAGCACCAACATATTTTAGCAGTACTACACTTCCCAGAAGCCAACACGAAGAAATAGGCTGCTAAGAGCTGATAGAAGAAGGAACCCTCAACCACCATGCCTCTCGACCACTAGAGGCAAGTGGCTTCGTGCGTTGTGCTTGTAACATTACCCTTTCAAATAATACTAAAACTAATGGATGCTCTGGGATTAATAGACAGCACATTTAAAACAATGTACAATTAAGCTGTGGAATTTCTTGCTGGAAGAATTGGTCTAGGCATTTAGCATAGGGCTTAAAAATGGGTTTATACAAATTCCTGGAGGATAAGTCCATCTGCCATTGCTGCCCATGTAGCCACCGCTTATTTCTTGATGTGACCAATAATACATAGATCTGCTCCTTGGGATTCAACCATGTACTTGGGACCTGGATGGACAAATATTCTAGACAAGATGCTGGGTGTGATGGAACAATGGTCTGATACATTTTATGTTCTTATCTCTGTCCTTTTGAGAAGGTGATGGTGCTAAGGAAGGGACATATATAACTGCCCCATATCTCACAAGACAGTTTGCAATTAATTGCCGTTCTACCGAAATTTATAAAAATTGCTCGATCAGGCCTAGGTCTTCTATCTCGCCTTTAGACAATGACATGTCTGCTTTCATAACATGAAAATGTATATATCCCAGTGTTTCAAAGCCACATAAAGGAAAAGGCGTTTGTTTCTATAAATGTAATTGAAAGTCATGGACCTGTGAGCTTCTTATAGCTTCAAATTCCCATGCATGTTGTTAATGAAATATCAAAATATTAACTTGGTCATTTTTGAACCATCTAACTTTACTCTATTTGTTAGTAACAACATATTGCAGAAGGCCCAGATCTATCCCTGTGTGCCTTCCAATTGATTTGCTCTTCTTGAAATATGGGGTCTTAGAAATTGTGTGCACAATTTTCAAAACTGCCAGTGTTCAAACACCACAATGGTCAATCATGCAACTTAAATATCAGTGGGATATCTGGGACTGAGCAGCACTAACCAGGTAAGTGCCGGCATTTAACCAGCTAGTGTGATTTTCAGCCAGCACTTGCCCAAATTGCAGCTTAGGCCTCCTTTTCATGTGGCTTAAGCTGTCCAGACAAAGGCCACAGAAAATCACACTAACCATGTAAATTCTAGAACTTACCTGGTTAGCGCTGGTAATGTCCCTGCACTAAGCAGATAGTGTTATCAGTCTGTGAAGATATTCAGCAACATTATGAGGGTCATTCTAAAAGGTTTAGTCATGGTTTGGACTTCTGCAGACATGCATGTGGATGTTGAAATCACAGACACATCTCCGTAACCATTCCACAAATGCTGTTCGCAGTCATCTCCAGTACAGGGATATTCAAGTAGACATGGAGGTGTGGCGGAGGCATGTCTGGGGAGGGGCAATGGACTTACATGTCCCTGTTTGATCCCAGATGCAGCGGAACTGTCTGCAGGCATGTGCATGTTTATTCCTGCTCCATGCACATGCATCAGGCATCAGGAAAGAGTTTGTTTTCACCTTAAAACATCCAGAGTGTGTAGAGAAGATGGAGAATTAAGTGACTATTTTTAGATTACAAAGTCCCAGACTGGGATTTGAACCCTGACCACCCAGCTCTTAAGCCACTCTAACCATTATGCTATTAGACATTTTGGTTCTGAAATACTCTACTGGGGGACATCTATATAGACATTTGATAGACGTGCAAATCGGGCACGTCCACATTTCTGGAATTGTGCCTGAACTTGCAGGTACCTACCTTTCTTCTCAGACATTCTGGCTTTGATGTTCCAGATTGCATTTGGATGTCTCATTTGGAATGTGCCTCTATCTGGATAGTTTCACTGAAGATCACTGGTCCCCTTAGCCAGCCAGCCTTGTGTTTTGAATATCTGCCCATATATGACCATATGATTGTCATCTCTTCCTGTTTTTCTTTTTTCTTTTCCTGTGGGTTTAGAATTGTCTCTCCCTATTCTTTTGTTGACATGTATTGGTGGCAAATACCCCCCTGGAATAGTTTTTTTTAGTTACAGAAGGTATGGATGGCATTGTAGGAAGATGCAACCATGGTATTAATGGTTATTATTATGGCTGTTACCATATAAGCAGTTCACTACAGAAATATATGTTCACATTTGTTTCATCCTCATCTTCTCTGCCCCTATTTCACTCCCTCCCTGCCATTAATATAAAATCTCATGTTGGGTATTTAATGTGGGATTTAATGCACATTAACAGTATTTAATAAGGGGGTTATTCTGAGTTATGAATAGCAGGGATGGATGGCCCAACGGGATATCCATCCCCGCTATTTGTGCCCTTGCCTCTCCCCGACTAACTTCCCTGCCAGTTGTGAGGGGAAGTTAGATGGGGGCGGGAAAGGGGCAGTCCAGGGCCGGAGTTTGGGCGGGCAGTGGGCAGTCACCGGCCCTGGATGTACAGGGCTGTTGCTGATGTTGGCCCTGTATGTCCTCGGCCAGCAAAATGTTCAGACCGGATGCACAGAGGGTCCCTAAGTTTTAACTCACATTTATAATTTAATTCACATTAAAACAAGCATTAAACACCTAACTTGCTTTAGTTACCCGGTCCCTCAATTTCTTTATCTCAATGCTTATACCTGACGATTCCGAAGATCTACAACTTTGCTCTTTAATGTTTTCTTGCAGTTATATTGTAAAATTGAGCATAATTACATTGTGTGTTTTTCCATGCACATAGCTATGACTGTAATGGTGCTAACTCTTTAGGGCGATTGTACAATAGTTTATTGCTTTTTTTACTTAAATCGTAATGGAAGGGAGGACACTTTAATTCCAATTCCATTATTTCACCAATAGTTAAATAAATGAAAGTAGAGTGAGTATCTCATATAGGCACTTGTTTACTAAACTGCAATAAAGAATGGTAAGCAGCTTTTACTGCATTCTAAAATACATTGTCAAAAGCAAAATAAAAATAATGTGTGGAACTGGCAATTATTTAAAATCTCTACGTACTACTTCTTGGCCCTTAAAGCAGGTGAACGCATGTATGCAAATACATGCAAAGCAGTTCTTTGACATTCCAGGTACCAAAGAGCTTGCTAAAAATATTTGCATGTTGAGCTACTCCAGGAAAAGGTTCAGTATGCCCCCCCCCACCCCGAGAGCATCCGCAGCTTAGTAAATAGAAGCTTTATTTAATTTTGTGCTATAGACTGAGTACTTTTTCTTAGCCCTGTTTCCTGCTAGCATTGTCTCTGAAAACCATACCATTGTTTGAGTGAATAAAACAGCTGGTCTGCTTCAGTGAAAGAAATATGTTCCAGTAAAACACTGCTGAACAATATGAACTATTTTATTTGAGATATTTCACCTAAGCCTTTTGTCTATTTTATATTCAGATTGTTAATGGGAAAGGAGCATAATTCACAGTTGCATTACAGCACAGCGAGATAAATGTGCTATCGGTGCCTTGTGTACATATAGTATAGAGCTATTGTGGCTTCTCTTGGTTCTGACAGAGACCAGTGGGGAAACTGCTTTCTCCTGATCTAGCGCAATGAATATTAAAATTCACTGTATGAGGTTTCTAATGCATATACAATTATTGTAAAACAGTCTTGAAGGGGGTCCTGCAAATCATTCTATACTAAGGATTACACGAGAGCACTTTCTGCAGGATAATAATCTTGTGCAAAGTGTTTTGCTAGTTTGAAATTGAGGTTATGGTTCTGTGATCTTTTATATTTATACTGTCATCATATGTTGGAAAACCTAAACAGATTCCAGTGATTTGGAAACCTTATCAACTTTGTATCAGCAATTGTGTAGAATCTAAAACCCTGTACTTTTCCATAATTTCAGATACAATTGAGGTAAATGTAGGTTATATTTACATTTTATAACAGTATTTAAAAATTGTGCATTATAAGTAGTACTGAACTACTATAAATTGTCACTTATGACTGGTAATATGTCTGTAAGGGAAATGTACAGTAGGCATCCTTACCAATTACAAATATTTGTAAGATTCATGCTAGGAACATAGAATAAAGGTATTGTTTCCTGTCCTTCTCCTTTCAGTCATCCTCTAGCTTTAATAAGAACTTAAGATATGCCATATTGGGTCAGACCAAGGGTCCAGCAAGCCCAGTAACCTGTTTCCAACAGTGACCAATCCAGGTCTCAAGTACCTGTCAGGTTCCCAAAGGTATACACAGTCCATGCTGCTTGACCCAGGGGTAAACAGTGAATTTCCCCAGTCCTTTTTAAAAATGGTTTATGGACTTTTTCTCCAGGAACTTGTCCAAACCTGTTTTGAACCCAGCTACACTGACAGCTTTTACTGCATCCTCTGGTAATGAATTCCAGAGTTTGATTACGTGCTGAGTGAAAAAATATTTTCTTCTATTAGTCTTCAGTGGGTTACGCTGTAGCTTCATTGCATGTCCCCTAGTCTTTCTACTTTTAGAAAGCGTAAACAACCGATCACATTTACCCGTTCCACTCCATTCATGAATTTATAGATCTCTACCATATCTCTCCTCAATCGTCTCTTTTCCTAGTTGAAGAACCCTAACTTTTTAAGCCTTTCCTCATAGGGCTTCCATTCCCTTTACCATATTTGTTGCTCTTCTCTGTACCTTTTCTAATACTGCTATATCCTTTTGAAGATATGGCATACATAATTTCACACAGTATTCAAGGTGCGGACACACCATGGAACGATACAGAGGCATTTTGATATTCTTGGTTTTATTCTCCATTCCATTCTTTGATTCCTAGCATTCTATTTGTTTTCTTGGACGTGGCTGCACATTGGGCAGAGGGTTTCAAATTACTATCTACAATGACGTCCAGATCCTTTTCCGGAGTGGTGATTCGTAATATAGAACCTTGCATTGTGTAACTGTAATTTGGGTTGTTTTTTTCCAAAGTCCATTAATTTGCACTTTTCACATTAAATTTCGTCTTCCATATGGATGCCCACTCTCCCAATTTTTCAAGGTCATCTTGCAATTTATCACAATTCTCTTGTGTTTTGACAACTTTGATAATTTTGTGTCATCTGCAAATCTGATCACCTCACTAGTTAGACCAATTTCCAGGTTATTTATAAATATTTTAAAAAGCAGCAGGCCCAGCATAGACCCCTGTGGTACTCCACTGTTCCCTTTTCTCCTTTGAGAAAATTGGCCATTTAGCCCTGCTGTCTGCTAATTCACAATAGTACGCTGCCTCCTCCTCCATGACTTTTTAATTTCTATGAGTCTCTCATGAGGGACCTTGTCAAAGGCTTTCTGAAAATCCAGATACATTATATCAACTGACTCATCTTTGTCTACCTGTTTAATCACATCTTCTAAAAAATATAACAGACTTTCCTTTGCTAAATCCATGTTGGCTTTCTGCCATTAAGCCATGACTATCTACGTGTTCAGTAATTTTGTTCTTTAGAATAGTTTCTACCATTTTTCCCAGTACAGACATCGTACTCACCATTTTGTAGATTCCTGGCTCACCCTTGGAGCCCTTTTTAAAAATTGGCATTACATTGGACACTCTCCAATCCTCCGGTACTACAGATGTTTTTAATGATATTTCACAGATTACTAAAAATAGGTCTGCAATCTCATGTTTCGGTTCTTTAACACCCTTGCATATATGTCATCCAGTCCTGGTGATTTGCTGCTCTTTAGGTTATCAAATACTCGTAGCTAGGGAAAAGGCCAAGATGGTGGAAGTGTGCTAGTCATGTTCCGAGCAGCTCCAGACCTTGCTTAAATTCAACTCATTATGTTGCCCAATGATGCTTCAGAAGTGGAAGGCAAAGGTGCTAGAGTTGCAGAAGCGTGCACCACAGGCTAAGGGGCTGCTCAATGTGTTCATTTGTCCCGCTGGTGCAAGTGTAGTAACCCCGATGCAGGAAGACTCACTGATATCGCTCTTAGCCCGGAGATATGGTCTGCTCCAATACAGCCCTCTATCCCTGACATGGATTCATCATTGACTGGCTCCCTTCGAACCTTGGGAGACTTGTTTGGGTCGCCGGTGGTGTGAGGGAATATTCCGCGACCATGATTCACATGGCCGCTGCTCCTGCTGAAGCTCTGAGGACTATCAATGCTGTGGCTGAGAGAGGGCATATCTTCTATCCAATAGTTGTTTTTTTCCTGATCCCAGGAGATTAAGCCCTTGTTGCCTGCAAAATTTACCCTTGAAACTCTTTGGAATGGTTTGCAGGCATTAGAGTCTTCATTTATCTCCCTGTTTGCTTCTCTGCAGACTGTCTTCTCTGGTGTTGCCCAGGCTCTTGACCAGCAGAAACAAGAAGTTACTCAACTTGCATCTAGGGGGACCCAGTTGGAGGCTAAAGCAGTTGAGGTTGCCACTTTCTCAGGTACTGTTAAAGATTTGTCTACTATCCATTTGAAGATAGAATCCTTGGAGAATTTAGTAAGGAAGAGGAACTTATGTTTACTTAACTTTCCATAGACGCCTTCTATTTTCCCCGAAGGAGTTGTTAAACTCCTATGGTACATCACTCTTAGAATTTGTTCCCCCTTGGTCTAGGATTTTTACTTGCCAGCTACTAAATGTAGAGAACCTGGATGATCTTCGCCAGCCCAATTGCCTCCTTTTGATTCTTTGGATGTGACTGGGTTCCTGGAAATTTCTGATTCTGAAGTTATTCCGCGTTGCTTACTTGCTTCCTCTGGCTCTGGAGCATGACAAGGACTGGCTTCTGAACATGTACTTTAAGGCTAGGAATGAATTACTTATGGGAGCTACTATTCAAATGTTTCCTGATGTCTCCAAAACAACCCAGAAATGTAGACAGCAGTTTCTCTTGCTGCACCCCAAGGTCTTGCAATTAGGCGGCCTTTTCTTTTTGTGTTACCTGTGCAAATGTTTGATTAAATATCAGGGGGTTAATTATACTTTTTTGACCCTAGTCACTTAACCCAGTTTGTTGTTAGTAAAAGTAATGGTCCCCCTCTGCAACTTCTGGATCCCCTGAGATCCTCTTCATAAAGGAGGATATTAAAAGACTGTATATTTAGATTATTTGCACCAGTACGTGTCTTATTTCTTTATACATATATATATTTTTCATTTTCATTTGGCTTTTTCTTTGTTGGTGGTGAGCTAGTGAATGACTACCCCGTCTATATACAGTATTATTTTATTTAGGCTCAGAGTCATTGGATTGTCTCCTTTCCTTTTTCCTTTTGTTAAATGTTCTTTATTGTAACAAGTGATTATTCTTGCGTAATGATTTAAAATTGCATAAATAAAAAATACTAGTATCTGTACAAGCTGTCCCTGTTTTATTGAGATTTGTTTGAATTCCTCTGATACATCTGCTTTAAATATCATTTTTGGCATGGGTAAGTTTCCTACATCTTCTTCAATAAAGGAGTGGAGGAGTGGCCTAGTGGTTGGGGCAAGGTACTTCAGGCCGGAAGGTCGGGGGTTCAAATCCCACTAGAGGACAGCAACCTTGGGCCGGAAGGACTGGGGTTTCTAGTCCCACAGGTGCTCCTTGTGGTCTTGGGCAAGCCACTTAACCCTCCATAGCCCATGTTCCCTGTAAAATAGTTATCTCCAAGTTATAATGCCCTGTTCAATGTAATTTCAGTTTGTTCAATGTAAACCGCACTGATGCAGAATAGTGCGGTATATAAGAGAATTAAAAAAACAAAAAAAACAAAGCACAGAATCTCTGCTGTGGTTCTCTCTTAATGCCCCTTTTACCCCTCTATCATCTAATGGTCCAACTGGCTCTCACGGGTTTTTAGTTATGAATCTTTCCTTCCCCTTGACCTTTCTTCCTCCCACTGTGAATCCCTTCTCTTGTGCTTCCCCAATCACTCACATACCTACAACTTACATTAATTTGTCCCCCCTCCACCCCTTACTAGATGTGCTGTTTACTCCTATTGAAATCTGGTTATTCAGCTAGGAGCACAAACATTTTTATAGTTTTATAAGCTAGATTGCTGTACAGATATCACAATACACTAAAGGCCCAATTCCATCTCGTACGTAGAAACCCTCTGTGTGCCCGGCCGCATCCGGACGCACAGAGGGAGTCGTGATTCTGATCCTGTGGAGCATGTCTAGCCCCATGGAAACAGAATCGTGAACAGGCTGTACATGCAGGCTGGGACTGTGATTCAGCCTAGCCTGAACATACAGGCTTTACACGACTAACTCAGTCATGGCTTTTAAATGGAGTCATGGCACCATGGTGTCCGGTGGCCATGACACTGGGGCTCCAGCCACCTCACCCCCCTGGCTCTTAACTGCGGGGTCCCTCAGGGTTCAGTTCTTGACCTCCTCCTTTTTAACGTCTTTCTTGCCCCACTTACACTCATCGTTCAGCAATCAGGTATCTCTGGCTATTTCTACGCAGATGACATCCTTCTCATGCACCACACTAGCTCCCACACTCCTGATCTCTCTGCCCTTAATCTTAGTCTTACCCACGTCGCTTCATGATTGCACAGTAACTTCCTTCATGTCAACCCTTCTAAGTCAGCTGCTCTGTGGTTTTCGTTCAGCACTCCCCCTCCTACCTGCTCCCCTCTTTTCCTCTCTACCCCAATTCCCCTGGTTTCTTCTCTCCATTATCTTGGGGTTATCCTCAACTCCTCACTCTCTTTTCACCACCACATTACTGTGCTTGTCCATCGCTCTTTCTTTTTCTTGCGCCAAATTTGCGCTGTCCGCTCCTTCCTTCCTTCCTCCTCCCTCACCTCTCTGGTTCTTTCTCTTGTTATTTCCAGGTTGGACTACTGTAACACAGTTCTGGCCGGTCTCCCACAATTCCAGCTTCAGCGCCTTCAGTTGGTTCAAAATACTGTTGCACGTATGCTCACTCACTCCTCCCCCCAGGGGTCATGTCACTCCCCTCCTTTTCAGTTTACACTGGCTTCCACTTAGCTCTCGTCTCATCTACAAACTCCTCATTCTCACTCACAAAGCACTACATACTGGCACCCCCCAATATCTAGCCGACTCCATCCGTTTGCAGCCCTCCCCCCCGCCGTCTCTGCTCGGTTCATGGCAACCGCCTCTTTCTTCCATCTCTCTCCTCGGCCCACCTGGAATCCACCCATCGCTCTGCATTCTATTTCTTAGTCCCTGCACTTTGGACTTCCCTCCCTCCCACCCTCTGCACTGAACTGTCCTATCAATGTTTTAAGGGCCAACTCAAAACTCACCTTTTTCAGCAGGCTTTTGACCTTCCGGACCCCTAATGCCCCCCTCCTCACCAGCCTCCCTCCCACCGGCCCCCTCCTATTTATTTATTTATTTATTTATTATTTATTTAATGTATTTTTTATACCGCGCTCTTTGGAATCAGTGTGGTTTACAGTCAACAAAATTTGTCCAGTGCAGGCAGGACCTACACTGGACTTACAATGAACAGTTGTTACAACTTGGGACTAATGAGGGTAACTACGTACAGGCTAAACGATCAGTCACAGGTGACTGGGTCAGCTGGCAACTATTTACATGATGACTAACTATATACAGATGATCGCACAGATTGCAGATGTACAGTATTGCTTGGCGACTATATGTGATATTAGGTGGCTATATACACACTGGCATTTGTTACACATTGGTTTCGTTTACAGTGTTAGGTCACTATATGCACATTCAACATACTGGGTGCATCGTTGAACTAGAGGGTGGGGCTGCCATCGTGTGGTGTGAGTGCGCTAGGGGTAATGTCATGTGTTGAGCGTGGCTGGTTGTGATATGTCGTTTGTATGGGAGTAGTGCTGGAGGAAGAGATGGTGTGTCAGTGCCTTCCGAAATTGGGCGAGGTCGGTGATGGCCCGAATGGCTGGTAGAAGGGAGTTCCAGCATGTGGGTGCATAGAATGCAAAGGCTCTGTTTCTTGTTGCTTGTGAACATTTTGTTATTGCCTTTGGGACTATCAGGGTGTTGGCAGCAAATGATCTCCTGGCTCTGCTGGGGCTCTGTTTCCTTATGGCTATCTCTATTCTGTTCTGTCCTCTCTCTTTCCTGTCCGATGATTGGTGTTCCTTTCCTTTCTAACTTTCAATTTGTTTTTATTGTACACCGCTCTGCCGCACATGCTTGAGCGGTATATCAAGTGACAAAATAAAGATAAAGACATTTAAAAGCCATGATCCCTGGCCGCCGGTCTCCAAATTGCTTTCCCTGCAGCCTGACCTCTGATCTGGCCTCCCAGGGCCAGGGTTGGGCTGCAGGGAATGCCCTCTGCCCCCTGCCGCCCCTTCCAAGCCCCGGGCCCGCCGATCCTGCCACATCGGGGGAGATAGTCCACCTTGGAGGTGGAATAACTTCCCCGTTCAAGTCGCCGGCCCTGGACGTACAGGGCTGACATTAGAATCAGCCCTGTATGTCTGGGGCCGGCAATTGCCCACTGTCCACCCTAACGCCACCCCTGATCCTCCCCTTTCCCGCCCCGTCTAACTTCCCCGTAGAATGCTGGGAAAGGGCCGGGATGTCCATCCCCGCTATTCGTTGCTCAGAATGACCCTGTAAATCTCCAGAAAAGTTGGAACCAGAGCTTAGATTCTAGCGCGCTAAGCTTTCATTTACAATTATTCAAGGATTTCCCACTATTTTGTGATACCGCCGCCCTCCCCAACATAAGAACACAAGATTATACCATACTAGCTTAGACCAATGGTCCATCAAACCCAGTATCCTGTTTCCAATAGTGACCAATCCAGTTTGGAAACAGGATACCTGAGGCTATGAGCCAGGGATCCTTCTAAAATCCTATAATCTTTTACCCTGAATTTTACCACTATGGATTATCCTTCAGCAATGACCATGACTGACTCCTCGCCAAGGACAGTGAATGTTGCCTGTGTAGCATTCCGAGATCTAGATGACATGGAGAGATGATTGAACCTTATACATTCAGAGCCTGCTGTTTGTTTTTATTGTTTAAAACAAACCTGATTTGTTTGATATTGTGGTGACATTGTGCTTGGTAAAGAAGCAGTGAATTTTGTCCCATAGCTCTGCTTCATGAGCAAGCAGCTGAGCCAACTGCAGCCTAGTAATCCCACCTTCCCACCCCTGCTGCAGAAGAGCTTCATGCTGTGATGTCTGACCCCACTCCCTGAGGGGATTCATGCCTTGCTGTCAGGATCCCATCTATATCCCTCTTCCTAAAGCTACCCTCTTATGGTAAAAAAAGAGACTGTAAGATCTTTCTGCCCCAGACACCCCACCCCAGAATGTCTACACTATCTAAAGTGGGGTCCAGGTGAGTGTGTGTATTTTGGAAGGTGGGGGGGGGGGGGGGGGGGGTTGCAAGTGATTCCTACTCACTTATGACCCACTTGTTATAAAGGTATGGGGACTTTGCTGCATTTGAAATCACTTCAAATAAGTAATTTACAGCTGCTATTGTTGTTTTTATATTTCTATAAAAATATCTTCATATCTTTCAACAAGTCTAATCTTGCATTGCTGACATCAGTGCCTTTCAGCTGAAGCTAACCATCAGGGATGCTCAGAGTCAATCCTGGTTTTTCAAACTACTAGTGCCTGTGATAATATAGCCCTGAATTTTGTATTGATAAATCAGTCAAACTACGGAACTTTAAAAAATGAAACTTTATAAACCAGGAACGGGTTCAGCGACCTCTGATGGACTAATTTGTTGAGCGTTATGACCCTTAATATCATGTGATTCTCTGACCTTGGCAATTTCTACAGAATTTCCCCTTTGCTAAGAAGCTTGCTGCCCCACTTTCCTACCCAGTCATTTCCCTCCATACGTCATCGTTTCTCTCAGCCACCTTGTCGCTCTTCCACCAATCTACTTCCCACCTCCCACAGCCACAGGTTTCCACATTTCTTAACGGCCTTCTTGCAGCCCCTCAGCTCTGTCACTGCTGTTGGTAATTCATGCTAATACTGCTACTTTGCAGTTGACAGCTTGCCAAGTGGCCTGTGGCTCAATTTACTGAGAGCTGTGCAGTACCGGTACTAACTCTGTCCTTGCGAATAATGGCATTGTGTAACTTATCAGAAATGAAGCAATACAGCACTCAAGTTCAGCACATTTGCATGCTGTCACTGGAAGAGTGGGAGCCAGTTAGGAGGAGGCCATTGCAGGGCTGGCATTAGGGGGTGGCGAACAGGGCAGTTGAAGCCCCAAGCCTGCCTCAATTTGAAGGAAGAATAACTTGATGATGAGCTTTGGGGTTCTTTCCACAATTTCTGCCCTGGGCCAGTGGCTTGTTGGGAGGAAAAGGAGGCCAATAATGAAACAGCTGGGAGAGAAGAGGCCAGTGACTGCGTGGTAATGAGCCAAAGAAGAAGGTCCGTGAATGGGGATGAGGGACAGGAGGAATTAAGCTGTTGGAGTTGATGGAGATGAGGCCAGTGACTGGAGAGGTTGGGACAGAGGAAGGAGGTCATCAAATGGAAGGTAAATGTAGCGACTAGAGAGAGATGAGCAGGAAGAAGTGTGAGGCAGTGGCTTATGAGGGTGGGAATAGAGAAGAAAAGAAACTATAAGAAGGAAATAGATGAGAAAGGAGGGAATATAGATGAAGCAAGAATATGGAAAGGAGGAAAAAGCTGGAAGCGAATAAAGGACTAGAGAAGGAAAAGAAATGAAAAAATTCAAAACAAAAGAAATTCTTCAGGATTATCCAAAGATTAGAGGACTATTTTAAGTAAATATTTAAAACTGGGGTTTGCAGTAAAAATCACTTTTCTGCAAATATGTTGCGGAACAGGCTGTGAACTTTCAAACTATCTCTGATCTGCCAGGGGAAATGGGGGCCTTGACTGAGAAATATGGTGATATCACTAAATTATAAACTCAGAGGAAGTGACTTAAAGGAAAACTCATCCAGTTCCATAGAAAGCACATGTGGAGCAGATATGTGCCTTAAAGACCTTATATAACACTGGCAAATTGCTTAAGATATATTATTTATTTCATATATGTATGTCCCACTAATCCACAGTGCATGCCCATAGTGGCTTACATAACAAGAAAACATAGCATGCAAGTTTAATTACAGTACATTTAGCAAAGTATATATAACAATATAATGAAACTTTTATAAATAAGAAGGCAAAAGTCATCTGATAAAGCAGTAATGTAATCCCCAAGTAAAAACATTGTCAAAGACCTTAACAAAATAGAGAGCCTTCACCTTCTTCCTAAGACAGAGAGGGGACATATAATTTGCAATGTCTAGCTTACATGACTTCAAATCATATGTATATTCAGCAATGCTGTCCTTTTAGGTAGCAACCCGGAGCATCTACATAGTAGTTAAAACTTCCTAATTAGAGGTTCCAAGTTATACCTGCTATTTGTGTGGCCTGCTTGGTAATCTGTGTTATGTTTAGCGGCTGAATAGGAGCCCTTTTACTAAATGCCGCTAACAGTTAACGTATGCTTTAGCGAGCGGTAACTGGCCACGGTGAACCCTATCATGTAGACAGGCCACTTATCGACCGCTGAAATGCACGCTACTGTGGACAATGGGCAGGTAAAGGTGGAGCATGGGCATGGCCAACGCAGTAGCGCATGAGCGCAGTTTCTGTGGCATTTAGAGTGAGTTCATCTAATGGTACCTCTGTGGTGGCATTAGGTATCCCCACGTTACTGTACTGATCGGTATGGCACTCCAACATATGCTAGGTGCCGACAACTTACAGGTCATGTCCCCAACAGCTAATGTGGAGATTTTCCACTTAACATGTGGGACCTAAATGTGATACCCAGAATCCAGCAGTCTTGACAGAAAAGCGACTTAGCTTGTGTCTCCAGCATGTTATTACAACATAGTTGTTAACTCCTGAGGATGGCTAATGCAACTTAACACTTTTAGAACATAAAATCAATATTTAAGCCAGCAAAGGTATTATCAGGAGTGTAGAAAAAATAGCTATGGGGAAATCTTCAGTGGGACTGTTTTTGGATAAAGTTAACCAGATAACTCATCAGTTAGCTTTAAGTAGATATTATGCAGTTAATCCATTGCCACTGAATATAGTAGGTTAAAGATATCCAGATATCTTTATTAGGATATGTTAGGCCATTTGTATCTGTGTAAAAGATGCCCCCTGCTTTTGTCTTTCTGTGGATATACCACGTAGGCATATAAATTTTCTTAATTAAATTTAAATTGGTGCATTGCATACAGTGTCTGATAGAGAGTATGATCACTTTTGTTACCAGCTATCTTGACAGGTACCCTGGCCGCCAAAATAAGTTAGAAAGGTCTCACCAAATGGCTGTCACCATCCAATGGCTTGTTATGCAGTATACCGAGGCTTGATTTTTCTTTCCTTCACGTGGCTGTCTCAGCTTCCCAGATGTCTCTGCTGTGAAATGGAACTCTTCCATCTTCATGTGTTGATTCTTCTTCCCTTCACGTGGCTGTCTCAGTTTCCCGGATGTCTCCGCTGTGAAATGGAACTCTTCCATCTTCGTGTGTTGGGATGCCTCTGCCACCATTACATTCTTGTTGAGATCTGAACTCCTTTGAACTGTGTAGTGGGTTTTTTTGTGGAAAAGGGGCAGGGCTTCTTGGCTCAGCCTAAGCATTGAGGCTTATGGATTGTAAAGGATTTGCCTCTTATTTATTTAGCCATATTTATATACCGCTTTTCACCGGGTCAAGACAAGCGTGACAAGAGTGTTGTAGTTCTACTTCTTCTTTTTAGTTGACTGTGACCCTGCTTTGACATTGGTGAATGTTGGCCATGTTTCATTATAAACTCGAGGTGAATTTAGAACATAATATTCCACTTACTTATCCCCTTTCCAGTCTATCAATATAGATGAAGGCAGGTTTTAGATAATACACAGAGAGCAGAATGGAAACATCTATTATGGGATGCATGCTATTGGTTGTCTATCAAATTAATAGACTAAAACTAAACTAGAGTAAAAAACAATTCCAGCAGTATTTTAGAAAAGGCTCTGCAAAACATGGAGCCCTTTTTAAAAAGCATACTGTACAGGGATGCGCAGGAGTGCACTTGTAGCTGTCAGTGTGCAAAGCTGAAGGATCCATTTTACAATATTATATGTGTGAGAAATCAACAGAGAAAACTTGTGTTTCAGCATTTACATGCATATATGGGCCATTTTGCACACCTACACATATAAATGCTGCCAGTTAACTACAGAGGCCACTATCTTCAGTTTCAATTTTGAGGGAGAAATGAAGAACAGGGGATTAAGAAGGATAAACTCCTGTAAAAAGCTGGCTGAAATGAGCCCTTTTTAGAAAACTGTACATGTCATGGAGAGTTGAACATCTCAATGTGGAAATTTTGGGTCATACACGTGCATTTCCGATGTGACATGGGGTGAATACACATGCAGAGTTTTGACTCACCCAGGCTATAACAGATTAAAAAACATAGAGTGCATATTCAGATTGTTCCTTGTCATTCCTCCAGTTCAGTCCCGCACCACTTGGTAGCGTACCTCTTCCTGCAGCATGGAGACTGGGCATGTCAGAAGCTTGACACATCTACCGGTGACATCTCCCACCAGCTTCCAGTGTGTCCAATCTCCATGCAGCAGGAGGTTGTGAGCCTAGGGTGTAAGCTCAACTTGAGGAACACATAAGGAGAGTTAGTGGTTTAATATTTGCTTTAAATTTTGGGTTAAGTTTTGTTTTTGAAGGGGATTTGTTTTTGGTACGCTGTACCTTTAGACTCTGTGCTGGTAAGGGCAGAGAAGGGGGGCAGTGGAAGGGATTCCTGCTTCAGTCGGCAGCGTGGGAGAAGTCTGAGGTGAGGACTGAACTTCATTCGGCATCGCAGCTGACCGGCACGGGGTTCTGACAGCTACTGGCAGAAAGGTACCAACCAGTCGCACGAAACCATGTGCTTGCAAACAACCCAGTCACAAATGTGGATAGCAGTAGGAAGATACTCTTTATTAATTAAAAGCCTATGGCCCGACACAGGCCGTGTTTCGTTGCCTTCTTCAGGGGCAGGCTACATAAAAACAATATAAATCACAAATAAATGAAACATGTATATAAATATACATTGCACCAAAGACCTAATAAATAAAAAACAGTAATAACAAAGGATAATAATAAAAGATAATAAAATGATGATAGAAAAAGATCAGCACAGCAAACTCTCATATAAAAACAGCTATATAAAACATCCATAAGAAAGGCTATAATAATCAAAGAAATATCCATAACAACATATCTAATATGCATAAATAAATAAATAATTAAAACCATCACACACAATTAATCAAAACCATCAATATTACAACATACAAAGGAATAAATAGCTAATATACATAAATAAATAAATAAATAAAAACAGTCAGAAGTACATATATATCACATGATAAAACATACCTTAATACCTCTCTGACCTTCCCATCCACCATAAGCACTAAAAAGGGACAAGGAGGAAAAACCATGTGGATATGTAACCACAAGATGAAAACTGCCCATGTGAGCCATTTCTACTAAACAACACAAGACATACTTTTAAAATATCAAGGCATTTTACCTGTAATGTCTTTCGGACAGCACTTGAAACGAAAGTGGTCAAAAAACTAGCAGCTGCTCTAAAATTTAAGCACATAAAATCAAAAAATAAAAAGATCACAATCAAGAGAAACCATAGGAAACACCATTATTTCTAAAAATTCATAATAGTTAAGACCTTGCCATAAAAACAATGCCGTAAAAACAATGTCCATGCATGTGACCCTCACCATACCGACTGACACCTAACCTTCAAACCATTAAAAGGAGACACCTCTACATTTATAAAATAACCCGATTAAAAAGAGAGTGAAGAAACCATGACAGGGAAAAGAAATTGAGGCGTATATAGACCTTGATGCCCTATCTTTCAAACGGCCTTACGTGTCAAAATGCCTCAAATACCGCTACCTTTAACTTTAAACAAAGAGGAAAAAGCGGCCACGATGCACATGTCAAACACGCATTCCATCCACACATTATCATTTACTATTTACCATGTAAAGGCTACTGCTCCGCACTGCATACTCTGGATAAATGGAATTCTACTGGTAAAAGACAAAAAACGCTGGAGCATGCGTGTTAAACCCCCGCGATATGCAAATGCTGTGGGAGGAGCAAGGGTACTTCTCATCAAACCAGATGCAATTGTTACATGAAAATCAATTCGCCGCATGTAAAGGCAGATCGTGTTCCAATCTCTAAGACCTTCCCCGCATAAACCCCACGGGCCCTACACATAATAAACCAACAGCCATGAAAAATAGCAACTATAAAAACGAGGGCTAAAACAACTTTATTTTAAAAAACATAAATGATAGCAATATATGTTGGACCATTCAAACTACCCACATTAGTATCGCCGACCCAAACGCATTCAGACATGTTAAAGAAAACATTATTAATATACATAAACAGAAAGAGCAAGTGAAATTCATGCCCCACAGAGTGTATCAGGTTAACACCACCTGCCTCATTCACAGCGCACGGCGCTACTATCGCTCCACTGTTATCTATACCTACATTGGTTCTATAAATCACTTAAAAATCACATTGCTTTAGAGATTTTACATCGAGCCGACTACACATTACTAAAACAAGAGCACCGGTAATTAACATAACGCCCGCACTATTTATTGAATTGCTAAAAAAAGTGTATATCGCGATGGTGCCACAGGAGGATGGTCTATCCTCCGCAAAACATAATAGTCCATAAATACCATTATTAACACATAACAAAGCACTACCTTTCTGTACACCTACTAAACTAATAAATATAAATATATAGATATAACCCCCCCCTTTTTTTATTTTAAAATTCATATAAGAGAAATTGAATGTGAAGAATACTTCTTTAATTACTTAACTCCACAGTATGGTAAAAGCGGAAAGATGTATGGCTTGGTTGGTATGCACTCATTCGAGACATTAAAGATCTATCAAAAATTCAATACTCTAACGGAGGTGTGGTACATTGATGCCATGAAGCATGCAATTTTATACTCCTAAGGAGTAAAAATGCAACGATTAATCAAACCACTCCAAATGGCCTGAAAACAACAATTTATTAAACCACTCCATATAACCAAAAAACAATTACAACACTGCCCACTATTGCTAACTCACCCATTCCTTATAAAAACACCATCAAATTAGTGTCCATATTTAATCCTTTAGGATGCAAACAATCGAGATTAAAAATATACCGCTCTTCCAGCCTACGAATGGACCCCTCAACATCTCCCCCTCTCCAATTAATCTTAAACTTCTTAATCACAAAAAATTTAAGATCAGAGATCTTATGTGCCAATTCCTGCCAGTGATTAACAAGGGGTTTATCTACTAACCCCCTTTTGATACAGCTCCTATGCTCGATGATCCGATTCCGCACTGGACGGGTGGTCTTGCCGACATATAGTTTCATGCATGGACATTGGATGACATAAATCACATGGCTAGTACCACAATTGCAAAAATCATCCAGAAAAAACTTTTTATTATTGGTGGGGTGAATGAATTGTGTTTTTATTGTAATCGAATGAACGCACACCGAACACTTCCCACATTGAAAATGGCCTTTATACTTAGAAAGAAAGGCCCTTTCAGTGAGTGCGGACGGTACTAACATGTTTTTAAGATTAACATTGCGTTTGTAGGCAAATGTGATCTTCATATCACGAAAAGCTGGCAGAGCCTGGATCAACGACCAATATTTCCTGATTATTTTGACAATCCGTTGAGATTGATATGAGTATAGGATCTGACACACCATACCCACGTTATCTGTTTTTTTCTGTTTCTCCAATAACTCTTGACGAGGACAAAGTACTGCCCTTTTATATGCTTTATCTATAGATGCAGGCGGGTAATGCCTGTCCCTGAATCTATCCCTCATCATGATAGCTTGCTCTTGAAACTGTTGACTGGACGTATAAATTCTTCGAACATCACGCAAAAGGAAGCGTTGAAACTGATAGAACAATATCTACATAATAGACAAGAATGGAGGCGGATCCCTACAGCTATACTCCTTGATATTACCCGTTTTGCAATGTGTGAAAACTATTTCTGTTTTCAGGGGATATTTTACAAACAAATAAAAGGGGTGGCCATGGGTTCTTCCATGGCCCCGGACATTGCAAATCTTTATGTTTTTAATTTTGAAGAGATATATATCAAAGAGAATCCATTCAAAAGTAACATTAAAATGTGGCTCAGGTATATAGACGATGTCTTTATGATATGGGAAGGATCTGTAGCCCTCCTTGAGGAATTTCATATATGGATCAATAATTGTGACGACAATCTGCGTTTTCAATTGACCTTTGATGATAAGAAGATCGCATATCTGGATTTATTAATTATAAAAGACGATAATGGTTTTTCCACTACACTTTATAGAATACCTACGGACCGGAACCATTTACTCCATTTTAATAGTTTTCATAATTTGTCCCTTAAACACAATTTGCCAGTAGGCCAATTTTTAAGGATTCGAAGAATTTGTACGTCCAGTCATACAAACGCAATGTTAATCTTAAAAACATGTTAGTACCGTCCGCACTCACTGAAAGGGCCTTTCTTTCTAAGTATAAAGGCCATTTTCAATGTGGGAAGTGTTCGGTGTGCGTTCATTCGATTACAATAAAAACACAATTCATTCACCCCACCAATAATAAAAAGTTTTTTCTGGATGATTTTTCCAATTGTGGTACTAGCCATGTGATTTATGTCATCCAATGTCCATGCATGAAACTATATGTCGGCAAGACCACCCGTCCAGTGCGGAATCGGATCATCGAGCATAGGAGCTGTATCAAAAGGGGGTTAGTAGATAAACCCTTTGTTAATCACTGGCAGGAATTGGCACATAAGATCTCTGATCTTAAATTTTTTGTGATTAAGAAGTTTAAGATTAATTGGAGAGGGGGAGATGTTGAGGGGTCCATTCGTAGGCTGGAAGAGCGGTATATTTTTAATCTCGATTGTTTGCATCCTAAAGGATTAAATATGGACACTAATTTGATGGTGTTTTTAAAAGGAATGGGTGAGTTAGCAATAGTGGGCAGTGTTGTAATTGTTTTTTGGTTATATGGAGTGGTTTAATAAATTGTTGTTTTCAGGCCATTTGGAGTGGTTTGATTAATCGTTGCATTTTTACTCCTTAGGAGAATAAAATTGCATGCTTCATGGCATCAATGTACCACACCTCCGTTAGAGTATTGAATTTTTGATAGATCTTTAATGTCTCGAATGAGTGCATACCAACCAAGCCATACATCTTTCCGCTTTTACCATACTGTGGAGTTAAGTAATTAAAGAAGTATTCTTCACATTCAATTTCTCTTATATGAATTTTAAAATAAAAAAAGGGGGGGTTTTATATCTATATATTTATATTTATTAGTTTAGTAGGTGTACAGAAAGGTAGTGCTTTGTTATGTGTTAATAATGGTATTTATGGACTATTATGTTTTGCGGAGGATAGACCATCTTCCTGTGGCACCATCGCGATATACACTTTTTTTAGCAATTCAATAAATAGTGCGGGCGTTATGTTAATTACCGGTGCTCTTGTTTTAGTAATATGTAGCAGGCTCGATGTAAAATCTCTAAAGCAATGTGATTTTTAAGTGATTTATAGAACCAATGTAGGTATAGATAACAGTGGAGCGATAGTAGCGCCGTGCGCTGTGAATGAGGCAGGTGGTGTTAACCTGATACACTCTGTGGGGCATGAATTTCACTTGCTCTTTCTGTTTATGTATATTAGTAATGTTTTCTTTAACATGTCTGAATGCGTTTGGGTCGGCGATACTAATGTGGGTAGTTTGAATGGTCCAACATATATTGCTATCATTTATGTTTTTTAAAATAAAGTTGTTTTAGCCCTCGTTTTTATAGTTGCTATTTTTCATGGCTGTTGGTTTATTATGTGTAGGGCCCGTGGGGTTTATGCGGGGAAGGTCTTAGAGATTGGAACACGATCTGCCTTTACATGCGGCGAATTGATTTTCATGTAACAATTGCATCTGGTTTGATGAGAAGTACCCTTGCTCCTCCCACAGCATTTGCATATCGCGGGGGTTTAACACGCATGCTCCAGCGTTTTTTGTCTTTTACCAGTAGAATTCCATTTATCCAGAGTATGCAGTGCGGAGCAGTAGCCTTTACATGGTAAATAGTAAATGATAATGTGTGGATGGAATGCGTGTTTGACATGTGCATCGTGGCCGCTTTTTCCTCTTTGTTTAAAGTTAAAGGTAGCGGTATTTGAGGCATTTTGACACGTAAGGCCGTTTGAAAGATAGGGCATCAAGGTCTATATACGCCTCAATTTCTTTTCCCTGTCATGGTTTCTTCACTCTCTTTTTAATCGGGTTATTTTATAAATGTAGAGGTGTCTCCTTTTAATGGTTTGAAGGTTAGGTGTCAGTCGGTATGGTGAGGGTCACATGCATGGACATTGTTTTTACGGCATTGTTTTTATGGCAAGGTCTTAACTATTATGAATTTTTAGAAATAATGGTGTTTCCTATGGTTTCTCTTGATTGTGATCTTTTTATTTTTTGATTTTATGTGCTTAAATTTTAGAGCAGCTGCTAGTTTTTTGACCACTTTCGTTTCAAGTGCTGTCCGAAAGACATTACAGGTAAAATGCCTTGATATTTTAAAAGTATGTCTTGTGTTGTTTAGTAGAAATGGCTCACATGGGCAGTTTTCATCTTGTGGTTACATATCCACATGGTTTTTCCTCCTTGTCCCTTTTTAGTGCTTATGGTGGATGGGAAGGTCAGAGAGGTATTAAGGTATGTTTTATCATGTGATATATATGTACTTCTGACTGTTTTTATTTATTTATTTATGTATATTAGCTATTTATTCCTTTGTATGTTGTAATATTGATGGTTTTGATTAATTATGTGTGATGGTTTTAATTATTTATTTATTTATGCATATTAGATATGTTGTTATGGATATTTCTTTGATTATTATAGCCTTTCTTATGGATGTTTTATATAGCTGTTTTTATATGAGAGTTTGCTGTGCTGATCTTTTTCTATCATCATTTTATTATCTTTTATTATTATCCTTTGTTATTACTGTTTTTTATTTATTAGGTCTTTGGTGCAATGTATATTTATATACATGTTTCATTTATTTGTGATTTATATTGTTTTTATGTAGCCTGCCCCTGAAGAAGGCAACGAAACATGGCCTGTGTCGAGCCATAGGCTTTTAATTAATAAAGAGTATCTTCCTACTGCTATCCACGTTAGCTACTGGCAGGAATCGAGGTATTTTTCTTCTCTCTTTCTTCTGGATTGGGAAGAAAGGTTACAGGGCTCTTTGGAACAAGTGCAGGGACTCTGGCTGCCGGCTGAGGCCAGCAGCCTCGTGTTAAGCCGGGGGCTAGATTTTGGAGGCAGCCATTTTCAGTCGGGAGTGATTTGTCCCGCGGTTTTTGCAGGCAAGGGGTTTAGCTGTGCAGGCAATCCCTGAGGCTACTTGGCTTTACATTTTGAGAATATATTAATTTTAAAACTTGCCCCAAGCCTCTGAAGTGCCTGTGGTTAGGCACTGGAGGTAAAAAAAATATATATATTTTTAGATTGCGTTGTGTTTTTGGTAAGATTCATAGCTCACTGGGTTGTGGGGCCAGATCCAGTTATTGGGAAGTCTCCAGATCTGGTAAGGCAGAGAGTGGTAGCTGATGCCTGCTCGACCTCAGTGCCTGGAGTGCGGAACCCTCAGGGGCACAGTTTCGGTGGACGGCGTGTGTCGGGGCTGTGCGGCAGAAGCGGTGCAGATGGAGCAGGAGTTACAGGATCAGAGTAAGGGAGAACCTCTTTCCATGCCGTTAGGGGCTGAAGGGGAGGAAAAGGTGGAGGGGGGGCGAGCCCCTCCCCTGTCACCGCAGGCGTCGACCTTGTCGCTTCCATGTACAGCTGCATCAAGCGTTTTGCCTTCGTAAGTGGGGGGGTGGGGGGCTGCTCCGGCCATCTCGGAGTTGAGCCCCGTGGCGGTTACTTCAGAGGCACAGGCAGCAGAGGGTTCTCAGGGGAGACCAGCCAAGCGGCCACGGTTGACGGAAGATGAGACCTATCCCTTGGAGACTTTGGATGACGAAGGGTTAGAAGGGGAATTGGAGGATCAGGGTGAGGATCTTGAAGAGGGTGAGATTCAGGAACCTGAGGATCAGGCCCGGATTATTCGGGTGTTCAGGAGAGAGGAGCTGGCGGCGTTAATTTTGGAATCGCTGCAGGCCCTTAACCTGCCTGTAGCCGCGTCAGTGGAAGAAGACAGTGTGGAAGATCCACTCATTCAAGCAGTATGGAAGTCCCAGCCAGTGTTTACGGTCCATAAGGTAGTTAGACAGATGATTCAGGATGAGTGGGACATGCCGGAGTCAGCTCTCAGAGGTGGGAGGTCCATGGCTCGGCTCTATCCGTTGTCTGATCAGGAGCGGGAGCTGTTTCGCTGTCCTAGGATAGATGCGGCGGTTTCGGCGGTGACAAAAAAGACTACCATTCCGGTGGAAGGTAGCGCAGCACTGAAGGATGGGCAAGACAGGAAAATAGATTCGATGGTGAAACAAGCCTTTGAGGCTAATGCCCTGGCACTACAGGCCTCCATTTGTGGGGCTTGGGTAGCGAGGGCTTGTTTGCGGTGGTCTCAACATTCGCAGGGGACAGACTTGTCACAGAGCCACTTGCAGGACTTGTCCAGCTTGGAGTCCAGAGTGGCTTATTTAGCAGACATGCATTATGACCTGGTCAGGACTTTGGCTTATAGTATGTCGTTGTTAGTGGTGGCGCGCAGATATATTTGGTTGCAAAATTGGGCGGCTGTTAGTTCCTCCAAGTCAAGACTCGGTAAGCTCCCCTTTAAGGGAAAGCTGCTGTTTGGTGAAGATCTGGACAAGCTGGTTAAGGACTTGGGGGAGTCCAAAGGGAGCCAGTTGCCGGAGGATAAGTTAAAAACAGGTAGGCCCGGGGCAGAGTTTAGAGGCCAGACTCACTATTTTCGCTGTTTTCGGGCTTTGCGGTTAGGATCGTGTCAGAGAGGCCAGTATCCCTTTCGTGGCCAAGGTTTTCGCGGATTTAGAGGTGTAGGCAGAGGGTTTGCGACCCCGCCAGCTATCGGTTTTAAAAAGTCGCAGTGAAATGAGGAGAACTCAGGCGGGCATACATCCCGTGGAGGGGTCGGCTGAGGGAGTTTTTGCTTGCCTGGATTCAAGTTACATCCGATCAATAGGTGCTGGAGGTCATTCGAGAGGGTTACACTCTTGAATTTGCTCGACCAGTTTGGGACTCATTTGTTCTTTCTCCCTGCAGGGGGCGGAACAAGGAGTCAGTGGTTTGCGCAACTTTGACGCATCTCGAGTAGCTCGGGGCCGTGGTTCCTGTGCCTCCAGATCAGTGCAGCGTCGGTAATACTCAATTTATTTTGTGGTCCCAAAGAAGGCCGGGGCTTTTCGTCCGATTCTGGATCTCAAGGGCGTTAACCGGTGTCTGCGGGTGACCCATTTTCATATGGAAACTCTAAGGTCCGTTATGATAGCCGGGTGGCAAGGAGAGTTTTTAACTTCGTTCGACCTCACAGAGGCTTATCTGCCCATTCCGATTTGACCAGAGCATCAAAGAGTCTTGCGTTTTGCGGTCCCATGGGGTCATTTTCAGTTTCAAGCCCTACCGTTTGGATTGGCAACGGCTCCGCGTATCTTTACCAAGGTAATGGTGGTGGTAGTGGCCTTTCTCCGCAGAGAAGGGGTGTTCGTGCATCCCTACTTGGATGATTGGTTGATTCGGGTGAAATCATGGGCAGAGAGCGAGAAAGCAACGGACTGAGTGGTTTGGTTCTTTCAGAGTCTTGGTTGGATAGTCAATGCCTCAAAGAGTCGATTGGTGCCGATGCAGTTGTTGAAGTATCTCGGGGTTCGGTTCGACACGAGGGTTGGAGCCGTCTTCCTTCCGGAGGCTCGAGTTCTCGTGATGCGTGCATTGGTGCTTGGGTTCTTAAAGCTGCAGGCACCGACGGCGTGGCATTACCTTCGGGTACTGGGTACCATGGCAGCGTCCCTCGAGGTAGTTCCTTGGGCTCATGCGCACATGTGGCCATTGCAGAGATCTTTGCTCCGTCATTGGTCGAACCAGGAAGATTCGTTGAGCAAACGCTTGTCCTGCCCGGGAAAGGCTCGGGCGTCCCTCAGATGATGGCTGCGCCGAGAGAATCTGATGGCAGGAATGCCATTGGAACAGTCACAATGGGTTCCAGTAATGACAGATGCCAGCCTGGTGGGCTGGGGAGCTCATTGCAAGGGACTCTACACGCAGGGAGTGTGGAGCGTGGAGTAAGCTCGGTGATCTGTCAGTCGTCTGGAGTTATGGGCAGTGACTCTGGCTCTAAAAGCATTCAGTCAGTATTGTTCAGGCAAGTGGTTCGAGTGCTGTCCGACAACGCCTCCGCGGTGGCGTATCTCAATTGGCAAGGCGGAACGGGCAGCGTTGCGCTAGAAAGAGAGGCGGAGGTTCTGTTGGAGTGGGTAGAGCCTTGGCTTCTGGCACTGTCGGCGGCGCACATTGCAGGAAAGGACAATGTGATGGCGGATTACTTCTGTCGGGTTTGCATGGATCCCGGGAAATGGGAGCTGAATCCGGAGGTATTCAGTCAGTTGGTAGTCAAGTGGGGAATGCCGCGGATGGATCTCATGGCGACTTACGACACGGCCAAAGCCAGTTGTTTTTTCAGTAGGAGAAGAGAGAGGATGTCCAAAGGGATCGATGCCTTAATTCAAAGGTGGCCAGACCACGGTCTTCTTTATGTCCCCCCTGGGCGCTCATAGGCCGAGTGGTTCAGCGCATAGAGAAACATCGAGGAACCATGATTTTGATAGTGCTGGACTGGCCACATCGTCCGTGGTACTTGGATCTGGTGAGGCTTCTCGATGGTCAGCCCTGGCAACTTCTGGTTCGGGAGGATCTGCTTCTGCAGGGTCCTCTTCGGATGCCGCAGGTAGTTCGATTCTCTCTTACGGCTTGGCCATTGAAAGGTCTAGGTTGAAGAAGAAAGGTTATTCACCGGCGGTGGTGGCTACTTTGTTGGCGGCTAGGAGATGTTCCACTTCCTTGGCGTATATTCGCATTTGCGTATCTTTGAAGGGTGGTGTGCTGATTGGCAGTTGCATCCATCGGTAGTCTCAGTTCCAGAGGTGCTGTGTTTTCTTCAGGATCGTTTTGATAAGGGTTAGGAGGCCAGTTCGTTAAGAGTTCACCTGGCTGCTATAGCTTGTTATCGTGGTAAGGTACAAGGGCGTGCAGTGGGAACTCACCCGGATGTCTTACGTTTCTTGAGAGCGGTATCTCATTTGTGGCCTCCTCGCTGCGTGTTAATTCCTCCGTGGGATCTCAATTGAATGTTGTGGGCGTTAACAGAAAGGCCTTTTGAGCCAATAGGGGAGGCCTCGTTGAAGGACTTGACATTGAAAACAGTGTTTCTGGTGGCTATCTGTTTGGCCCGTCGGGTTTCGGAGTTGCAGTCTTTATCTTGCAGGGAGCCTTTCCTAGTGTTCTCCAAGGAAAAGGTGGTGTTACGCCCGGTTCGGTCGTTCTTGCCAAAAGTTGTTTTGCTGTTTCATCTGATTCAGGCGGTCGCCTTACTGGTGTTAAGATCATCAGGCGGGGAGGCGATCAATTGTAACTTGCAGTTGCTGGATGTGAAGAGAGCGCTTCATCATTATTTGCGAAGGTCCGATGCCTTTTGGCGATCAGAGCGTTTGTGCTTTTTGGAGGACCGCGTAAAGGTGAAGCAGCGTCCAAAGCGTCTATTGCTAGGTGGATTAAGGAAGCGATTGCATCAGCTTATCTCTTGCAGGGGTGTCAAGCATATTTGGAATTGAGGGCTCATTCAACAAGGGCCCAAGCGAAGTCTTGGGTGGAACGCAGTTGTGTTCTGGCAGTTGAAATCTGTAAGGCGGCCACATGGGCTTCTTTGCATACCTTTAGTAAGCATTACCGTCTTGATGTGCAGGCGACGGGGGATGCCGGTTTTGGGTCAGCAGTTTTGCGTGCCGGTTTTTCAAGTCCCTCCCATTAATGTACTGCTCTGCTACATCCCAGCGGTGCGGATCTGAACTGGAGGAATGATAAGGAAAGAGAAATTAGACTTACCTGCTAATTGTTGTTCCTTGAGGAACTCCAGTTCAGTTTCGATTCTCACCCAGGTTAGGGATTCAGTCAATGATTTCGTGACATTAAAGGGACCGGCCATGCAAAGGAATGTCTAAAGGTAAGTGGCTAGTTCCTGTTCAGGTGAGATGGTTGTCTTAGTGGTGGCTCTGTTCACTTCTTCCTTCTGTTGCCTTTTTTCATGCATTTCTTATATTTACTGTTGGTTTCCTTGGTGAGAAGGTGGAGCAGTTATCCTCTCCTCGCAGGGATTTGATTGCAGAGTACAAATGAGTCCGCTAGTTTACAGTTCATGTTTGTTATAACTACTTATGTGTTGCTCCTTCGAGTATGCTTTGTCAATAGATCACTGGAAGCTGGTGGGAGGTATCACCGGTAGATGTGCCAAGCTTCTGACATGCCCAGTCTCCATGCTGCAGGAAGAGGTACACTACCCAGTGGTGTGGGACTGAACTGGAGTTCCTCAAGGAACAACAATTAGCAGGTAAGTCTAATTTCTCTTTTTAGTCATTCAGCAGACCTGCTAACTGGCTAAAACATGGTCAGTGGGATGTTCAGCGGCACTAATGTGGTTGAAACCCCTGTCACTAACTGGTAAGCGATTGAGGCATTATTGGGACGCAGCAGGGGTGGCACCACCAGCTAGCTGGTCAGTGGCAATACTGAGCTGCTAACCAGCTAGCTAAAATATCAACAGTCATTAGATGTGAAAGGTTGTCCTAACTTGAGACCCTTTTGTGGGCTATCCAGGCAAACTGGATATTCGGTGCTGATTGTCGGATATGGACTGGCACTGAATATCCAATTTTAAATTTCCTGTAGGAGCTCTCAAGACGTAATTCCAAAGTAAGTGAGTTGCAAAGCAGTGGAGCTTGATACCTGAATGCAGTATGTTCAGAAAAAGGATAATCTTAACCTTGTTTTAGAGGGAATTGTTAAATAACTTGCATGGGAAGATCTTAGAGTATATTGTGGGCAGTAGGAGATTCAGGATAGAAGTCCTGTATAGTAAACATGGTGGATTAATATTATGATTTTAAACTGGATCCTACCAGTAACTGGAAGCCAGTGCTGCTCCGTAAGCAAAGGAGTTACATGATCGTGTTTCTTTGTGTTGTAACTTAAGAGTATGTTTACTAAGCTAGGCTAACTAGAAAGGGGGACTGTTACTTCTGGAGAGAAATCTGCAACTGTGAGTATATACTTCTGGTAATTTTCTAAAAAGAATTCTTTGTATTAAAGCTACTTAATCTGTGAACCCACTGTTTTTTGTTGGATCAGTTAGGGCCTAGTAGCAGCAATTAAAGTTTGAATTTAAAACACAGAGGAGAACTTTCTGGTTACATTTCATACCCAGCAGAGAGCTTGTAGTTTAAATTTAATAGTCACTCAGGGCCAAGTAACAGCAAAGTACTTTTAGTTTAAATTTAAACACACAGAAGAGAGCTTTCTGGTTACATTTGGAACCCAGCCGAGAGCTTGTAGTGTACATTTAATAGTCACTCAGGGCCTAGCATCAGAAAAGTACTTTTAGTTTTAAAAACACAGAAGAGAGCTTTCTGGTTAAATTTAGAACCCAGCAGAGAGCTTGTAGTTTAAAGTTCATAAGAAGTTAGAGCCTAGCAGCAGCTAAGAGCTATAATTTAAATCAAATCAGAATTTAGCTTACCTCAGCAGTACAAGACAGGGTACTGTGTAGCAGCCCTCTTTTAATAAGTGTTATTTCCCTCACTCCCTCCCCACACCCACCCACCCACCCCTGGGATAATCATAGCTTTATAGGTACTTACACATCTTAAAAGACAGGAGGTGCTTTCAGGTGAAGCTCATTGCCCAAATCAGTCATACACTAAGGGCCTGAGATTAATTAAGCTTCAGGTGAACAAGGTATATTAAACGTATTAGGTACAGTTTTATTGGTATAAATACCCATAGCAACCCCTAGTAAGTAAGAACTTAAAGATCTAGACACAAACTTAAAACTAAAATGCAGACAGCAGTCCAGCAGCGGGATGGGGGCTTTCCAGTCTTTTGCATTGAGTGTCACATGTATGATTTTCTCCCAGTTGGTGAGGGGTCTTACGTGTGCACTAGGTGCAAGGAGCTCTTTGCTCTCAGGGAACAAGTCTGTTCTCTAGAGGCTAAAGTAGCAGACTTGGAAAACATAAGACAGACAGAGAGGTACATAGACGAGACCTACAGGGATATAGTCCTGAAGTCCCACCTCCAGTCTGGCAGCACCCCTGTTGCCATGGAGGAGAGAGGTCACGTGACAGGAGAGCATCACCCTGGTGTGGCAGGAAGTGATCCTGTAACTAGGACCTGTCCTCCAGGTGATGTAAAACCCTTTCGCACCGAGGAAGTTTCTCCAGGGCCATGTGCCCATGAGGGAAGGGTTAGGACAGCCGTTATAGTTGGTGATTCGATCATTAGGCATGTAGATAGCTGGGTGGCTGGTGGACGTGAGGATTGCCTGGTAACATGCCTGCCTGGTGCAAAGGTAGCGGACCTCACGCGCCACCTAGATAAGGTCTTAGATAGTGCTGGGGAGGAGTCTGCTATCTTGGTACATGTCGGTACCAATGACATAGGAAAATGTGGTAGGGAGGTTCTGGAGGCAAAATTTAGGCTTTTAGGTAGGAAGTTGAAATCGAGAACTTCCATGGTAGCATTCTCCGAAATGCTTCCTGTTCCACGCGCAGGACCCAAAAGGCAGGCAGAGCTCCAGAGTCTCAATGCGTGGATGAGACAATGGTGCAGAGATGAGGGTTTTGGATTTGTTAGGAACTAGGGAACATTCTGGGGAAAGGAGGGACTCTTCCGAAGGGATGGGCTTCACCTTAACCGGGATGGAACCAGGCTGCTGGCATTAACCTTTAAAAAGGAGATAGAGCAGCTTTTAAACTAGATATTAGGGGAAAGCCGACAGTCGCCCAAGAGCGGATGGTTCGGAAGAATGTATCCTTGAAGGATACTACCAAAAGCAGAGAGGTTCCACAAAAGAGTAAAGTAGCCCAAATGCCCTCAAGTATGGAGCAGACAGAGCTTAAAGATCCCAATTTACCCATGTCTAACAATAGCCAAATTAACATGAATAAAATACATTCTCTAAAATGCTTGTATGCAAATGCTAGAAGTCTAAAGAATAAGATGGGAGAGTTAGAATATATAGCACTAAATGAAAGGTTAGATATGATTGGAATATCAGAGACATGGTGGAAGGAGGACAACCAGTGGGACACTGTGATACCTGGGTACAAACTATATCGTAATGATAGAGCTGATCAAATTGGTGGAGGGGTTGCGCTCTATGTTAGAGAGGGCATTGACTCAGAAAGGATTAAAGTTTTGCAGGAAACAAAATCTGCTGTAGAATCTATATGGATTGAAATTCCATATAAAAGGGGGAAGGCAATGGCAGTGGGGGTGTACTATCGAGCACCTGGCCAGAATGACCAAATGGATGATGAAATGCTCAAAGAAATCAAGGAAGCTAACAAAAGTTACAGCGCAGTAATAATAATGGGTGATTTCAATTACCCCAGTATCGACTGGGTCAGTGTCATGTCAGGACATGCTAGGGAGATAAAGTTCCTAGATGAAATAAATGACTGCTTCTTGGAGCAGCTGGTTCATGAACCCACCAGAGGGAAAGCCATATTAGACCTAGTCCTTAGTGGAACACCAGATCTAGTGCAAGAGATAAGGGTGTTGGGGCCACTTGGCAATAGTGATCATAGCATGATCACCTTTGATTTAATTAGTGGAGGAGGGATAGTAAGGAAATCCACAGTACTACCTTTTAACTTTCGAAAGGGAGACTATGATAGAATGAGGAAAACAGTTAAGAAAAAACTAAAAGGAGCAGTTGCAAAGGTTAAAGACGTACATCAAGCTTGGGTGTTGTTGAAAAATACTATCTTGGAAGCCCAGACCAGCTGTATTCCACGCTTTAAGAAAAGTGGAAGGAAGTCCAAAAAACTGCCAGCATGGTTTAAAGGTGAGGTCAGAGAGGCTGTTGTTGCCAAAAAAGCATCTTTCAGAAAATGGAAAAAAGAGCCAAACGACGAAACCTGGAAACAGCACAAGCACTGGCAAGTCAAATCCAAGGCATTGATAAGGCAGGCAAAGAGAGAATTTGAGAAGAAGCTTGCTGCGGAAGCAAAAACGTGAAATAAAGACCTTTTCAAGTACATTCGTAGCAAAAAACCTGTGAGTCAGTTGGTCCATTAGATGATAAAGGGGTTAAAGGAGCACTAAGAGGCGACAAGGCGATAGTGGAGAGACTGAATGAATTCTTTGCTTTGGTCTTTACTGAGGAAGATGTAGGGATGTTATCCATGACTGAAGTGGTATTTAAAGGTGCGGAAGAATTGAAGGAAATATCGATACATCGGGAAGATGTCTTACAACTATTAGATAAACTGAAGAGTAGCAAATCACCTGGGCCAGAGGGTATACATCCAAGGGTGTTGAAAGAACTGAAATATGAGATTGCAGACCTGCTATCAGTAATCTGTGAACTATCATTAAAATCATCTCTAATAACTGAAGATTGGAGGATCGCCAATGTAACACCAATTTTTAAAAAGGGTTCCAGGGGTGATCCGGGAAACTACAGACCGGGTGAGCCTGATGTCAGTACCAGGAAAAATGGTAGAAACCATCATAAAGAATAAAATTACTCAGCATGTAGATAGTCACAACCTAATGGGAGACAGCCAACATGGCTTTAGACAAGGAAGATCTTGTCTTACTAATCTGTTATGTTTTTTTGAAGGAGTGAATAAACAGGTGGACAAAGGTGAGTCGGTTGATATTGTGTATCTGGACTTTCAGAAAGCCTTTGACAAGGTCCCTCATCAGAGACTTTTGGCAAAACTAAAGAGTCATGGGATAGGAGGCAGTGTACTATTGTGGATCAGGAATTGGTTAAAAGATAGAAAGCAGAGGGTAGGGCTAAATGGCCAATTTTCCCAATGGAGAAAGGTGAATAGTGGTGTACCCCAGAGATCTGTGCTGGGTCCACTGCTTTTTGACATATTCATAAATGACCTGGAAAGTGGAATAACGAGTGAGGTTATCAAATTTGCAGATGACACAAAACTTTTTAAAGTTGTTAAAACCCAAGAGGATTGTGAAAAATTGCAAGTGGATCTTGATAAATTGGAAGACTGGGCATCAAAATGGCAGATGAAATTTAATGTGGACAAGTGCAAGGTTATGCACCTAGGGAAAAACAACCCAAACTATGGTTACATGATGCAAGGTTCCACATTAGGAACCACCACCCAGGAAAAAGATTTAGGCGTCATTGTGGATACCATGTTAAAACCCTCGGCCCAGTGTGCAGCGGCGGCCAAGAGAGCAAATAGAATGCTAGGTATGATATGGAAAGGAATGGAAAATAAAACAAAAGATATTATAATGCCTCTATATCGTTCCATGGTGAGACCGCACCTTGAATATTGTGTGCAGTTCTGGTCGCCGTATCTTAAAAAGGATATAGCGATTTTAGAAAAGGTTCAGAGAAGAGCCACCAAAATGGTAAAGGGGAGGGAAGGATACTCCTATGAAGAAAGGCTAAAAAGGTTAGGGCTCTTTAACCTGGAAAAGAGACGGCTGAGGGGAGATATGATAGAAGTCTATAAATTAATGAACAGAGTGGAACGGGTAAACGTAGATCAATTGTTTACGTTATCAGAATATAGAAAGACTAGGGGACATGCAATGAAGCTACAGGGTAAACTATGTAAGATTAATAAAAGAAAATATTTTTTCACTCAACGTGTAATCAAACTCTGGAATTTGTTACCGGAAGATGTAGTAAAGGCTGTTAGTGTAGCTGGGTTTAAAAAAGGTTTGGACAAGTTCCTGGAGGAAAGGTCCATAAACCATTATTAAGAAGTGACCGAAGATATCAATGCTTGACCCAGTATAAGCATTGTGGAACTTGTGTCTCTTGAGGAAACTGCTAGGTACATATGACCTAGATTGGCCACTGTTGGAAACAGAGTACTGGGCTTGATGGACCTTGGTCTGACCCAGTATGGCATATCTTATGATCTTATGTTCTTAACTATTAACCCGAGCTATATGCATCTAGGTCACATTGAATAACATGGGACCTAGTTGCAGATAGCCCAGGTGAACCGTTAGCCTGGCTTAGTAGACATACCCTTAGTTTCGCAGTCACATTCTGAACATAGAGCAATGTGAACATTCAGCCTCCCCACCATCATCAGCTCTCCCTGGGCAGGGATCGAGCCTCCAGCGGGGAGCCGCGGCGGGAAACGCAGCCATCTTCAGCGTAGTGCTGTCCAATCGGGGCAGCACTCTCCTGCATTGAAAAAGCCAGCGCTATCGAGTGCAAACAACATTCAGCCTCCCCACCATCATCAGCTCTCCCTGGGCAGGGATCGAGCCTCCAGCGGGGAGCCGTGGCGGGAAACGCAGCCATCTTCAGTGTAGTGCTGTCCAATTGGGGCAGCACTCTCCTGCATTGAAAAAGCCAGCGCTATCGGGCGCAAACAACATTCAGCCTCCCCACCATCATCAGCTCTCCCTGGGCAGGGATCGAGCCTCCAGCGGGGAGCCGTGGCGGGAAACGCAGCCATCTTCAGCGTAGTGCTGTCCAATCGGGGCAGCACTCTCCTGCATTGAAAAAGCCAGCACTATCGGGCGCGCCCGCGCCTGAGGGCCTCGCCAGATTGCCCTTTGGCGTGGCCCTTAGGCGTGGACCGTGAAATTAGGACCATGACATTAAGACCGTGAAATTGGGACTCCCGCTTGAACCCACAAAACTCTGGTATGACCGTGCGGCAACAGAACAGGTACCCACGTATACTGTGTATAATTTTCCCTACCCAGGATTGCATGCATATAGTTAATTATGTATAAACAGTGTGAAGCAAATATTTGTACCAGAACAGACTGACTAGGAAAGCTTTTGTCACCAAGTTTTCATGAAGTATATGTATTGTCACAACGCCACCCTGGTGGTTAAGGGGCGCCAAGGCAGGTCGGACATAAATATAAATAAGGTTGGGTTTGGTATGTATTTTCTAGGGCCCAGGGATTTATAGCTTTGGTAGCGTCCTTATTACCAAATACCCAGAGAACACAAGTCTTCGAGTGGAGGGAAAAATAAGGCTTTATTTCCCTTGTATTGCAAAAAGGTTCAAACGGATCAGATTCAAACAACAAAAGAAATGTCCTTACATCAGGTTAGAAAGAAAAGGTACAACTCAGGTTCAAAAGCAAAAACTGTTTTCTTCACAGAGGATACAAAAACAAGCGTTTCTAATTTCACAAGTTTGCTGCTCACTTGCTACACAGGGATTCCAAGCTTCCAGTGGTACAATAGCTACAATCCATTTCTTCCTCTGAAAGGGACTCTACCACTTCCACTTGCATCGTTTCCTGCTCAAATGTATCTGAATCAGAGTCAATGGTTCTGGGGAAGCTATAATCAGGCTTTTCACACAAATGCTGTATGACTTCCCAGTGTCTGGGGTTCAGCGTGGGGCGTCGGTCACAGTGTGAGTATCCTTCTCTCTTCAACGGTTTTACATTTGCTTCCTGCAAACCTTGCTTATTTAAAAGTTTCTTATTTGATAAAAGGTTCTCATACCTTGTCTCCTCAGATGTGTGCCCTGGACAGGGAGCTTCTGTTTCTTGTCCTCTCCATAAACTAGCCCTTTGAAGGCTGTTTCCAACAAAGTATGGGTTACCTTGTAACTCCGGCTTCTTTCCTTGGGACGAGGCTTGAGGCCTACTCCTGGTGAGACTCCTTGCTCCTGCAATATGGCCCGGGTTTTTCACACAGCAGTCACAGTACGGCTTTTGCGTTCCTGAATCTCCTGGACCCTTCTGTATTCTCTGGCCTTTCAGGTCTCCCTGGCCTGTACCTCTTTCCTGCACTCCAGCAGCGTCTGTAGCTTCTGCAGTTTCTGCTACTTCTCCGGCTTCTGAAGGCTCTGCAACTTCTCTGCTGCCTTCTCTGCTGCTTCTAGCTTTACAGACACTTCTGCTTCTCCAGCCACCTTCCTCTTTACCGCCACTTCTCTCTTTACTGCCGCTTCTCCCTTTCCAGTCTTCCAGACTTTCTTTAAAAGGAGTTCCTGCCCTCCTGGATTGGAGGCTGGCTGGCTTTAGGTCACACCCTGTATGGCGTGGATCCTCAGTCTTCCGGAGGTCCCTCTTGCTCCCCCTACCGGGCTCCTGAGAATACTGCAGCTTGTGCATGCCTTTTTTCGCTTTTAAAACATTTTCTTCTATTCCCCGCTGGTCTGCTGCATCACAGTATGTAATAGTATACGCTGCTATATCCCATACTTAAGAGAGGAAGTTTCCAACCTGTTACCTTGCATGACACAAATAGACGGTTGCCTGATTGCAAAATATCCTAGCAGGGAGCCTTTTCAAGGCCCTCCCCCCAACACAAGTCCCCTGCTTCACTGAGTTGGCCCAGACGAATCAAAAAAATGGAACGCACTATCATTACATTAATAAGCCTTTACCTGCTCCTCAAATTTGGCCACCCAACTCACTAGCCCTAAATACATCACACAATCACATCCCTATCGTACCGAGTAGTGGGAGAAAATGGTCAGGCGAATTCTACTACAATTCACACGGGGTTAACCATTCGCACCACCACCACTTATTACACATCCCACTCCAACACACTACGAAAGCCAGGCAAGGTAAAAGCCTCTACCCTAGAAGCCTAAAGTGTGCCCTCATAAATGCCCACTCACTTCGCAAGAAGTGGCCAGTAATCACAGACATAATAACATCCCATAACTTGGATATCATCATGGTCACTGAAACGTGGCTTTCCTCGGAAGACAATACCATTCTCAACCAGCTACTCCCATCTAACTTTGTTGCATTCACCAGCCATAGGCAGAACAAAAGAGGTGGAGGAGTGCTCATCATCACCAGGACGGATCTCCAGTTCAAAATGGATGACTCCACCTGTAACAACAACCTGGAAACTGTATCAATCTCCAACAACATATGCTCTATAAACCTGATTTATAGAGCTCCATCAGCCGATCCAGATGACCTATCAACCATAATAAACTTAGCATCCAACATCCAGGGTCCAAATAAAACTAATTGGATCTTAGGGGACATCGACCTGCCATCATTACAGGACAATCAGGCAACTGCACTTATAGAAGCCCTAGAGATCCTGGGATACACGCAAGTGGTGCAGGAACCTACTCACGCGAAAGGTAACATTCTAGACCTTATATTCGCCCCTCAGGTAATTTGCGATCGACCACAAAACATCATGCTGTCAGTAGCAGCAGTCCCATGGTCTGATCATAAACTCATCACTTTTCAGATGCCTATCCTCAACAAGCCACCAAGGCCCAAAGTGGATCCAAGCAAGACCTCTAGCTCAGCTGCCAGAAGTTTCCACCCATTTAATAAAGAACGCATCCTAGCCGAAACCTGCGCACTCTGGATGAGACTTCCCTAAACCTAGATGAGCTGATCACCGCCTGGAACAGCAAATTCAGTGCAATCGCAATCCGTACTCCAACAAACAAGTCCCCGAAGAAAAGAGCATCAGCCCCATGGTTCACAGCCGACCTGAGGGCATCACTAACCCTTCTACGGAGGCTTGAGAAGTGCTGGAGGAAGTCACGCACCAGCAGTGACCAAGCAGCATACATCCAACACCTGGCTGTGCACCGCAAAGCCATCACAAACAAGATGAGACAATATCATACAGACACCCTGAGATGGTCATTAAATAAACCGCATGACCTGTTTAACCTAGTCAAAACTCTTGCTAAAGAACCAACCCCTGAGCACCATGGCGATATCCACCCGCAGGACTTTGCAGTCTACATGCAATCCAAAATGTGCAAGACCGACAAAATAGTAATACCGAACCCCCCCCCCCCCCGACGATCAAGAGTACCCAGCATCGCTAACATCCTTCTCTACACCATCAAAGAAACTTATCAAAGATACCATCTTAGCCCTAAACACTACCACCACACACACAGATCCTTGTCTGGCATTCTGGATAAAAGACCTGCGATGTGACCTCTCTCCAATTATAGCCAACATCATAAACCAATTCTTTAACACTGGGTCTTTCCCCTCTACTCTCAAGCAGACCTCTGTCAGACCTCTTTTAAAAAACACCAAGTTAGACCCCCAAAAGGTAGAGTCTTACAGGCCCATATCTAGTATACCTATGCGCGCAAAAATCATTGAAAAAGTAGTGCATAGGCAATTACAGGATCATATTGACTCTGCTGCCCCACTAGATCCATCCCAACATGGATTCAGAGAGTCACATGGAGTGGAAACACTACTCACAGCCCTTTTCAACAATATAATTTCTGGCGTTGACAACATCCGACATGGATTCTCACTCATTTTTTTAGATATAGCATCAGCTTTCAACTCAGTATGCCATGAGATTCTTCTTTGCCGGCTAAGAGAGAAAGGTATCAGCGGAACAGCGCTCGAATGGTGCAGATCCTACTTGTCTGGAAGATGGCAGCATGTTTGAGAAGACAGGGCTACATCTGAACCATTTCAACAAGGTCAAGGAGTGCCACAAGGATCCTCCCTATCATCCTTGATGTTTAATATATACATCCAACCCATCTGCAACATCATTAGAACCTTCAGTGTCAGTTGTATGATATATGCCGACGATGTTCTGTTATACATGCCAGTATCATTGGATAAACTAGACCTCGCCCCTCTGACTAACTGCTTCAACACCATATCGGAGTGGCTCCTCTCACAAAATCTGCGAATTCAACACAGGAAGACGGAGATTCTCTTCATCTCGAGGAATCCAAACTTCATACCACCCAACTGTGTGAAGGTAAATGATGCCGAACTACAAGTGAAATCCGCTATACGTTACCTTGGAGTGACGCCGGATCAAAACCTCGACATGAAGAAACACATTGCCAATACCGTAAGAGCGATCTATTTCAAGATCAGATCCCTCAGACACCTACGCCCGTTACTCGATCCAGATGATTTCCGCACCATTTACCAAGCCCTGATCATTCCCCATTTCGATTATGCAAACTCCATACTACAAGGGCTCTCCCAATCCACCTTGAACCCCCTGCAACTTGCTATGAACAGTGCAGCGCGGGTACTCTTTGGGGCATCCAGGAGAGACCATGTAACACCCCTCCTGAAACAGTTACACTGGCTCCCCATTCAAGCCAGGATCAGTTTTAAGACCTTGCTGATGACCTTCAAAGCTGGCAAGGGGCTCTCCTCCTCCTCCCTATCTGAACCATCCAACCACTTGCACCTAACAGACCAAGAAGAACCGCAGAGTCAAACATGCTAACAGTCCCAAAAGAAATGACAAGATGCACCAAAACAACAGCTAACAGAGCTTTCCGACTCTGTGCCCCAAGACTATGGAATACCTTACCGGCACATATCAGGGCAATCCCCAACTTGAGCCAGTTCAGGAAGGCCCTTAAACATTTCCTCTTCATCAAATATCTCACTGACAACACCGAACCTCAGTGCCACTTGAATAGCGAGAACTTCAGCAATAGTAGTAGTCAACCAGGCAAGCCCTCGCAACATGTGTCCCCAACAATGTAAAACACCAAACAGTATCCTTTTCTCGCTACACTTCTTATGTATATAGTTTACCCTGTTATCCAAGTTCCATATCCTGTTAATTGTAATGACCAGACATATGCAACTTGTCGGATGTTTCTGTTCCATGTAAACCGCGCTGATGTCGAATAGTGCGGTATATAAGAAATGTTAATAAATAAAAATAAATAAATAAAATAAATAGCAGAAAGATGTGAGAGACTACCAAATCATGAGGTGAAATAATCCATCTTTTAGTTTTTCACTTAAACAACAGATTCAGTCCTTTAAGATGACTGTCTTAAAGATGTCTTTTTATAAGAATTCAGGATATGTTCTTCTCTCAGTTTTGAAAGTAATCTCAATTTCCATCTACTCTGAAAAATCTCCTGCAGCTTATCTGTCATCTTCAGATTTCCTCCTACTCATAAACACAGTGGTTTATATGACAGAGGAATCAAAGGTTAGACAGATGCTATCTATACATTTACATTGATAGTTTCTCATTCATTACACACAGAAGCTTAAAAAGAAAATAGCACAGCTCCTTGCAATATACCAGAATGCAAATTTTGCTAGCACATATCATAGGACCTCAAAGCTAACTACTCTTGTTCCTTCTCAAGGGGGCATACTGGACCTGGTGCTTACCAATGGGGAAAGTGTTTCTGATGTCGTAGTGGGAGATCATTTCACATCCGGTGATCACCAGATGGTGTGGTTCAGTATTAGGACTAGGGCTGATAAAAGTTCATTCAAAAGCGACTTTAGGAAAACTAATTTTGCCAAAATGGGACAATACCTCAAGGAGTCGTTAGTGGGTTGGGAACAGCTGAGGGATGTAGCAAAGCAATGAGCAAAACTGAAAGGGGATATTTTAAGGGAAACAAACCATTTTGTTAGACAGGTAAATAAATGTAAAAGGAAAAGGAGGCCACTATGGTTCTCAGAAGAAGTAGCTGAAAAGTTGAAGAAAAAGAGGGTGACCTTCATGAAATACAAGAGATCGCAGAAAGAGGAAGACAAGTATCAATATTTGGAAAAACTTAGAGAAGCAAACATACAAAAAGAAGTAGAAATAGCCATTGCAATAAAATGGAGGGGGGAGGGGGGGACAGGACATTTCTCTGATATGTTTTCAGAGAGGAGGAATTGCAAAAGCGGTATTGTCAGACTCAAGGGTGAAGGAGAGGAATATGTCGAAGCTGCTGAGGAAAAAGCAGAATAGCTTAACAAATATTTTTGTTATGTGTTCACAGATGAAGGGCCAGGAGCAGGATCTCGGAAAACACCCACAAATAGGAACCGATGTGGAGTGGATCTTCAGCGATTTTCAGAAGACTGTTCGTGAAGAACTAGCTAAACTAAAAGTAGACAAAGCAATGGGGCCAGATGGGATACATCTGAGAGTATTGAAGGAACTTTGATGGGATACATCTGAGAGTATTGAAGGAACAGAGTGGAGGAGTGGCCTAGTGGTTGGGGTAAGGTACTTCAGGCTGGAAGGTCAGGGGTTCAAATCCCACTAGAGGACAGCAACCTTGGGCCAGAAGGACTGGGGTTTCTAGTCCCACAGGTGCTTCTTGTGGTCTTGGGCAAGCCACTTAACCCTCCACAGCCCATGTTCCCTGTAAAATAGTTATCTCCAAGTTATAATGCCTTGTTCAATGTAATTTCAGTTTGTTCAATGTAAACCACTGATGCAGAATAGCGCGGTATATAAGAGAATGTAAATAAAAAATAATAAATAAATAACTTGGGGAAGTTCTAGTGGCTCCACTGTCTGACCTTTTCAATGCTTCTTTAGAATCGGGAGTGGTCCCGATTTACAGCAAAGGCGGGCTAGGGGTGATATGAGAGACATTTAAATACCTCCATAGCATAAATGCAGAGGAGGGTCTCTTTCAATTGAAGGCAAGTTCTGCTATGAGGGGACATAGCATGAGAGTGAAAGGGGATAGACTCAGGAGTAATATGTGGAAATATTTCTTTACGGAAAGAGTGATAGATGCATGGAATAGTCTCCCAGTGGAGGTGGTGGACAAGAGGACAGTATCTGAATTTAAAAAAAGCATGGGACAAGCGCAGATGATCTTTAAAGGTAAAAAGAGGAATATTGTAGTTGATATGGAAGGGCAGACTAGATAGGCCATGTGGTCTTTTTCTGCCATCATGTTTCTATGTTTCAGCCATCCTATCTGTTTAATGAAGGACCACTGAATATGCTTAAATGGAAAAGTTAAATCAGTGATTTCTGTGGCCCTAAGAAATGGACAAAATGTTATTTGGTTGATTCTGAATATTAGCGCCATCAGCATATCTTTCAGTCCTACCCTGTGGTATGCTTCTCGGCTCATCTCCTAATACATAACTGGGCTGGATATCTTAATATCTGATCAATAGTTTTGCATTGGTTGCCTTTGAAATGAAAAAAAGAAAGAATGAAAGAAAAGGATTTATATGGTTAAATTCAAAGTAAATCATTTAAGTGCATCTGTGGTGCTAAGTGTAGTCCATATTTTTAGTAAGGATTTGGTTTTCAAGAAAAGTATTTGTAATTGTCTAGCCCTCTCCCCCCAGCTGATTGATATTAAAAATATAAATACTTTTCTGCACACTTTAACAGAATATCCATCTGGGTGGGGCTGGGTCGGATTAACCTTCAGAGGTTGCAAGGTTCTTAGGATGAGCCAGCAATATCTGAGAGGCCTTGTACTCAGGGCAACACTCATTCTTCTCACTCTATTCTAAAGGATAGCCCATAGTCCGGCTTTTGTTCCGAACAAGAGAGAATGTTCCTGGAAAAATTAGATAAAACAGGAAGATAGAGAAATAAAAATAGAATGTGTAGAGTCCACATTTTTGGTTTGTTGTCCACTGAAAAGCAAAGTATCCAAATTCTGTTCAGCGTACAGCCTCAAACCTCTTGAGAATTACTGAGGAAAGGATTGGGTATTCCATTGTTTCATCTAAGTTTCCTTTCTACTCTTCACCCAAGGAAAACGTCAAGTATGTACTATATTTTTTTTTTTTTACATTTTTCTTTTAACCTGTTATTGTACCTTACAATGAGCAACATCAAAATAGTGAGTAATAAGCTCTTTAAAAGCATACATGGATCCTAATTAGACACTGACAGGAAAATACATTCATAGAGCCCTAGAGGCCTCTATATTACCATTGTGATACAGTCACATTGCTAAACTCAGAAATAGACGCTACACAGCTGATGGCAGTATAGCTTATTATTTCTATAGGCTTTCATACATACAGACAAACCCCATGATGCCCTTAACATGAGACAATTTCTTTCTTTTTCAAAGGGTAGGATGTGGTGATATAATTTTATTTTATTTTTCAAAAATTGGGCTAGGATTTGTAGCCAGACATAATAGTTTCAGGAGCAAGTGAAAATTCAGCTTTAGGTTTGCCATCAGGAGGAAGGTGAAGCAGTCCTGAGAATGTGGAGCTGATCAATATAGCAGTCCAGTAGGGCTACACATCTCTACGTGTCTGGGCCTGAACGGTTTCATGTGTCTGGAGAAAGATCAAATTAATCTTTAATTCTGGGGTGAACCAATTTTTCTGTGTCTAACACTGATGTAAAGTAATGGGACTGACCTTTAATTTTAGCCCAGTGACCGGTGAGAAAGACAGTAATATAACATTTTATGCTGGAGGTTTTTGGGTGGGTATGGGGAGGGGGGGGGAATGTAATACCATTAAGTGAAAGATAGAATTTAGATGTTTGTTACTATATAGGCATTTCTGAGTATATTGGCTTTTATATTCTGCTTTCTTCTATAAAATCAGAGTGGATCACAATAAACTTAGAACATCATTAACAATTTCAGCTTATCAAATATGTCAGTATTAGTCAAATAAGCCAAATTTCTATTAAAATCACATCTTCAAAATAAAATGTACATACATTCTGTGCAGTCAAATAGGCATATTAATGAAGCTAAAGTGCCAAATATTTATGGAACCAATGCTCATCGAAATATCTTATAATTATCTATATTCCAAACATGAATGAGCAAGGCATTCCATTCCACAGCAGCTTGCTAAGGAATCAATCTAGTCATAGTCATCTTTAAAAGCACTATCTTGGACATTGCATAAACTGAATTTGTGCTATCATTTGATCTCAGATTGTGAGCTCTAATAATTTCATTCAATCTAAAGCAGTTTAGGAAAACTATCTACAGGGTCGCCATAAGTCGACATCAACTCAATGGCACTTGACAACCAGGGCTGGCCCAAGGGTACCCGACACCTTAGGCAAACCTTTAGCCTTATACCCCCTTCCAATATCCAGCATCTCTTCTTCCTTATCATCCTCCAAGTGTTCTCTTCTCCTCTTCCTGTCACCCCCCCCCCCACACACAGGTGGCAAGCCGTTCCCCTTCTACCCCCATGTACAGCATCTCCCATTGCTTTCCCTCCCTCCATCAGTCTCACTGCACTAAAAAGGCCTTGAGGAGCGCTGATGTATCCCACCCTCCTCTGATGCAACTTACAGAAGAAGATGGGACACAGCAGCATTTGAGCACAGGTGTGCACTGCACTGAGAACTGCATAAAAGTGCTACTTTCCTGCCATACAAGCCATGGCACAGTCCCCCAAATTCTGCCATTCTAAGCAGATGCCTGTTTCATCTACTGGAAGGGCCAACCTTGACAAAAGCAACAACAATCTGAAACTAGCCCATATATATTTTTATTGGATGCATCTGAGACTTGTGTAACCCTGAGTTACCCTGTCTGCTCTGCAGCTGCTTATGTACTGCAGAATTAAAAACAAACAAACAAACAAAAAAACTCATACCAAAAGCATCTGTGAATTCACATTATAAACTAAACCAAATTATTATATTGTCAAATGGAACCATCAGAATGAAGCAGTAAAGATCATAAATGTGTTTTTACTTCTCTGTTCTCCCCTTCAGTCATCAGTCCCATACAATAGTGTGTCATTCCCAATGTTACTTGAATATAAAACTCTTATTATATTCATTTGAATATGCAACTCTTCTCCTTAATATTTTTCATAATAATATAAATTTCTTGATAAATAAAATTCTGGAACCACACACACTGATATTGATTTTCACGGAGACATCTTTTTTTTGTTTTGTTTTTCTTTTTCATAGCACAACACTGAAACACACTTTCTGCTGCACAATGTACAAACACACTTTCATAGGAGGTTGTTTTAGAAGCTGTATTCATGCTTAGAAGTCTGCAAATGGACATACAGATGTCCAAAGCACAGAGACATCCCTGGAGCCATTTTAGAAAGCAGTTCTAAGGGCGTCCCTGGTGAGAGGACATCCAAGGCTGAACGGGGGTATAAAGTAAACATGTCTAGGACATTTCCAAATACGTAATGTCCACACCCAATTTCAGAAATGCTCTGCATGTCCAGAAACCACATCCATGTCTATACTCCAAGGCGCAAATAGGCATCAGAAAGGCTCTCATTCTGCTATCCAGACACCCCAAGGTTTAGAGAAAAGTGTACTCTGATGCCCTCTTAAATTTACTGATTATAATGAAAGTAGCAGGGAAACAAGAACATTTGATTTTGGTTTGGCGTGCTGATGCACATCCCCGCATGCAAAATAGCTTAATAGATGTCCCCAACCCTGCTTTTTCTAGAGGGGAGATCTATGTGACTGCCAATGTGGCCATCCATTTTGGGGACATCCATGTTGTCAAAATCAGGATGACACTTATATGTTCCTGGCGATAGCAGTTGGGGTATACGACTGCCCACCTGGCCAGAATGAACAGATAGATGATGAAATGCTAAAAGAAATCATGGAAGCTAACAAAAGTTACAACTCAGTAGCAGTGGGTAGATAGTCATGGCTTAATGGGAGACAGCCAACATGGCTTTAGACAAGGAAGATCTTGTCTTACTAATCTGTTATGTTATTTTGAAGGTGTGAATAAACAGGTAGACAAAGGTGAGTCGGTTGATATAGTGTATTTGGACTTTCAGATAGCCTAGATAGCCTAGTCAATTTTCCCAGTGGAGAAAGGTGAATAGTGGTGTATCCCAGGGATCTGTACTGGGTCCGCTGCTTTTTGACATATTCATAAATTACCTGGAAAAGGGAATAACGAGTAAGGTTATCAAATTTGCAGATGACACAAAACTATTTAAAGTTGTTAAAACCCAAGAGGATTGTGGAAAATTGCAAGAGGATCTTGATAAATTGGAAGACTGGGCATCAAAATGGCAGATGGAATTTAATGTGGACAAGTGCAAAGTTATGCACCTAGGGAAGAACAACCCAAACTATGGTTACACGGTGCAAGGTTCCACATTAGGAACCACCACCCAAGAAAAAGATTTAGGCGTCATTGTGAATACCATGTTAAAACCCTCGGCCCAGCATGCAGCGGCGGCCAAGAGAGCAAATAGAATGCTAGGTATGATAAGGAAAGAAATGGAAAATAAAACAAAGGATATTATAATGCCTCTACATCGTTGCATGGTGAGACCGCACTTTGAATATTGTGTGCAATTCTGATCGCTGTATCTTAAAAAGGATATAGCGTTATTAGAAAAGGTTCAGAGAAGAGCCACCAAAATGGTAAAGGGGATGGAAGGATACCCCTATGAAGAAAGGCTAAAAAGGTTAGGGCTCTTTAACCTGGAAAAGAGACGGCTGAGGGGAGATGTGATAGAAGTCTATAAATTAATGAACGGAGTGGAATGGGTAAACGTAGATCGATTGTTTACGTTATCAGAATATAGAAAGACTAGGGGATATGCAGTGAAGCTACAGGGTAAACTATTTAAGACTAATAAAAGAAAATATTTTTTCACTCAACGTGTAATCAAACTCTGGAATTTGTTACCAGAGGATGTAGTAAAGGCTGTTAGTCTAGCTGGGTTTAAAAAAGGTTTGGACAACCCTTATTAAGAAGGGACCCAGGATATCAATACTTGACCCAATGCAAGCATTGTGGAACCTGTGTCTTTTGGGGAAACTGCTAGGTACGTATGACCTAGATTGGCCACTGTTGGAAACAGGATACTGGGCTTGATGGACCTTGGTCTGACGCAGTATGGCATGTCTTATGTTCTTATGTTGCTATGTTCAATGTCACAGCAGGGCATGCTAGGGAAATAAAGGGGTATGTTTACTAAAACCCCGGTAAAGTGCGGGCGCCATATAAGGAGTGGGCGTTCCGTCCTGAAAAAGGAAAGGTGGAATTTACATATGCGCTAAGGTGCGCGGCGCCCAGGTGCGCCCCGCACCTTAGCGCATGAGATAGCTGCATGGGAGGCATAAGCGGCGCGCTGAAGTGCAAGAAAAAGAGCAGACCCACAGCACAATGGTTAAGACACTGACCAACAGTGCAGGGATCAGGGGTTCGATCCCCCACAGTGCCCAATGGAGACAGCTGGCTGAGGGGTTAATTTATGAGGCGCAGAAATACTGGGCGGCATAAGGCGGCGCGCTAATGTTTTTGGCAGCATATTAATACTGGGTGGCATAAGGCGGCGCGCTGATGTTTATGAAGGCATTATAATACTGGGCGGTATAAGTGGCGCGCTGATGTGCAGGAAGAAGAGCAGAGCCACAGCGCAATGGTTAAGGCACTGACCAATGGTACAGGCATCAGGGGTTCAATCCCCCACAGTGCCCAATGGAGACAGCTGGCTGAGGCATTATTTTAGGAGGCATTTAAATGATGGGCGGTATAAGGCGGCGCGCTGATGGGCATAAGGCGGTGCGCTAATGTTTTAGGAGGCTTTTTAATACTGGGCGGCATAAGGCGGTGCGCTGATGTGCAAACACAGGAACAGAGCCACAGCACAATGGTTAAGGCACTGACCAATGGTGCAGGGATAAGGGGTTCAATCCCCCAAAGTGCCCAATGAACAAGGCTGGCTGAGGCAGAACATATTAAGGGGAAGATTGCTTTAGGAGGCATGTTATTCATATTTTAATTATCACTACTAGCAAACGCACTCCCAAAGCGTGTTAACATAAGGTGCCCATAAGGCACATATTAAAGTGCACTGTCAGCCAAGGCACCCTAGAATGTTGCTTATAGGGCGCTTTAGAGGGTGCCGTATGAGGTACCGCAAGGTCAGTGTACTGTTTTTTATGGCAGCACTGTGCAGTTTAAGGAATGAAAAGCATAAGTAGGTGCGCTGACAGGCAAGGAGGAGCAGCAGTGGAGCACAATGGTTAAGGCACTGACTGCTGACACAGGGGTCATGAGTTTGCTCCCCAGTGTGCCTAATATGTAAGGCTGGCTGTGGCATCAGCTTTGCATTGTACATATTTTGTCCTGCAATACTTTAATTTTATGTTATTAATTGCTGCCAGCAAACACGCCCTCACGTGCCGTAATGGATGGTGCCGTATAAGGCACCCTATAAGGCACTCCATAGGGCACATTAGAAAGTGCACTGTCCGCCACAGCACCCTAAAATGTCCCCTATAGGGCACCCTATAGGTTGCATCACAGGATATTGTATAGTGCACCTTATATGGACGGGAACCATAAGGTGCCCTATAGGGCGCCCTATAAAGCACCCTCAGAGGCACCTTATGGGTACAGTACGCTGAAGGGTGTTTTTGCTGGCATCAAAATATGTACATTAAAAAAAATGCATTGGACAACCCTATCAAAACACCCCACTGTGGGTTTGAACCCATGACCTCTGGCTTCAGAAGCAGTGACGTAACCATTGGGCTACAGCTCTATAGCTGCTAGCAAGCCCCTGGCTGGCTGCAGAGAGCCTGCACGTCACCACACAGACAGTCTGCTGTGGTCACCAGGATAGGGTTAGCCCACCCATACCCATGATGCACTGCACATGCAAATCAGCTGTCCACAGATTAACACAAGATGGGCAATGCACCCCCACAGTACCTCGGCCCGGTAGAGGGATGTGACCATGTGCACCCACACACCACCTCGGCCTGGTAGGGGGTACTGACCGTGTGTTTTACTGGCACAGAGTAGCTACACGCCATCACATTGTGCGGGTACTGTGCTCACCCTGAGGGTGCAATGAGGCGCCCAGGACCAGGTCCACAACACCTTCCATGGCTGACAGAGGCCATGCCGGAGGTCCAAAGCAGTGTTAATGTGTGATATGGGTAGTTCCTGCACAAACACCTTGGATATCTCTGGCTGACTCAGTCAGGTGTAGCCCCTAGGGACCCCTAGGTGGGCCATGTACCACCACCACTCCCCTCCTCCAGGGCTGAGGGTGGCAAACAGGGTCTCCTATCAATAGATCCACATTCTACCTCCTTGCAAAGGTGGCAGTAGAGGGGTCCATCAACCCCGGTCCTGCTGAGGAGCAGACACCCCACAGGGCAGTCATTGCAGCTCTATACACATCCATAACACAATAGCAGACAGATATTAGGCCTGGATATGGTGAGCTGCACCCCACCACTATCTGATATTCTCCTGCAGCAAGTCATCAGCTGCTGCACCCTGCAAGCTGCTCCATCACAACACATACCAGCTGCAAACAGTGTGCTAGTTAGTCCACAGTGCATGTTCCCAGTGGAGATGCATGCACCCAGAACTGGGATGTCAGCATACACAGCAAGCAGATAAATCAGTGACTGGGCCCCAAAAGGAAACCCATATCTATCACATGAGAGAAATACTATATAGCACTATGGGGGTGCCTAGCCATGCTGTGGTCACTGCACAGTCAGGGTGAGAGTGATCTCTCAGCAGGACATACTGAGGTCACCCTGTCTGTGTAGGTGGTGGCCGGGCACTAAAATGTCCCAGTCAGTGCCCTATGCCCTGTGCAGATGCACCCTGGCCAGGCCACCCTGTCCGGCCTATACCCATGGTACCTTGCTCCTCATTATGCACATTGGCAGCCCAATACTGGCAACATTGCTGGCAGTGTGGGCTGTGGAAGGTGTTTGCAGCCACCACACACTGGATAGGCAGACAGCCACCCCCACACCTATGGCAGCATTGTGCTACTATAGAGGAGTCCAGCAGCCATACCCACCACACCAGTCCTGGGCACAGTACAGGCATGGATATGGTACGCACTACTGTTGGGGGTCACTCCCCAGGGTGGTAAACACTGTCAGAGACCAGACCTGCAGCGCACACCGCAGACATCACAATGATTGTTATGGTGGAGATCAATGAGCAAAATGTGCTTAACGTAGGAATTGATATCTGCCAGTTATCATGGGCAACGTTTGATAGCTGTGTACCATATACCCAGGTGTAGGGTGGCAGTGCTAAGGTATGCAACTGCTAGTATTGGGGGATACAGGCAGGGCCCAATGTCCTGCCTCTCCAGGAGGCATTGGCCAATGGGGCCTGGGGGGGGGGGGGTGTCTGGCCCTGTTGGCTGCTGCTTTACGGCAGAGTGTCCCAACTCCAGTCCTGGTGTTCCAACCACTGTTCGGGTTTTCATGCTGTCCCTCATAGATATTCATGAGCTACATCAGCATACCATGGGGGTGGTGCATAGATATGCAGCACAGGCATCCTTATTAGAGGCAGCATGGATCCTGAATGGTGTGGGGCCCTCCAGGACTGCATTTGGGAGACTCTGCTCTAGGTAATGCGGCTGTTCATGGTGTCTGTGTTTGGTGTGGTAAAATATAGGCGTATGAACCATACGTATGTTCTCAGCAATAACGGTTTGTCTGTACTATCACGGTTTAGTTGTAGGAAAAATATGTGGACTGGATTGGCAGTAGCCCCAGCTGGGCTTTGAACCTGTGACCTTCTGTTCCTGCACACACTGTCTGTGTGCACTGCACCACTGTGTTGCCGCAGATATGCTGTGTTCCCTGGGGAGTCCATGACTGTACATCCGACAGAGCCTGTCTGTTGCGGTGGACAGTGCCAGCCTGCACAGGCCTAGGCCACTGTCTGCTGTGGTTTGCAGCCACTGCCCCCTCCACCACCTGTACCCTTCCGCCAACATGCAGACATGTCCCTATCTGGGAAAAAGCATATGACCTGATTGAGTTGTGGCACTCCAGGACTGAATTTGGGGGACTCGGCTGTAGGTAATGCCCATTGTTATGGTTTGTGTGCGGTGTAGGGTAAAATATAGGTGTTGGAACCATGCTTATGTTCTCTGCCATAAAGGAGTGTCTGTACTATCACTGTTTATTGGTGGGTAAAACTATGGGGACTGGGTTTGCAGGAGCCCCAGATGGGATTTGAACCTGTGACCCTCTGGTCCTACAGGCACTGGCTGTGTCCGCTGCACCACACTGTGGCCACAGAGACAGTGCAGTCTCTGGAGATAGGTAACCTGGCCGCACGAGTCAGACACCCTGCTCTGCACAAGTTTACTGTGGGCTCGTTTACCTTGTATGGGGACAAAGGTGCAATTAAACCTCACAAATGACCTCCGAAAAAGGGGAAAAAAAACACAACCAAGCTGGGCAACAGTGATATCAATGGGCAACATGACAAACACTCCCAGGAAAGCTCCCTTAAAATGCAGTGCTTTTTGAATGTGTCTACGGAGCGTAGACCCTTCCAAAAATAATTTCCTTTTTTTGGAGCTTTCCTGGGAGTGTTTTTTATGGTTGCCCATTAATATCACTGTTGCCCAGCTGGATTATGATTTATTTGGAATTTGTTATGGTCATTTTCAATTTATATTTGCTATTTTGTTCTGTGCACATGTATCACACTGCTCACGTTTTGCAGGTTTCCCCGGTTTTGCTGTACATTGCTGACGGAAATGGTTTCTCTTCCCTTTAAATCGGCTCTAACGCGAGGGTTTCACTCGCGGTATTTTTCTTGCCGAAATTCAGCCCCACTCCTGTGCGGGGAGCATCTCCCCTCCCACTCTCCACCCATTGACCCCGTTCCTCCGCCCCTCGGGGGCCTTCCTCCGCCCTCCGTAAGCCTTTCCCCGCCTCTATCGCACATCAGCACCCTGCACACGTGCGCCGGCCCGTTAATGTGACGCGCACGCGTGCGCGGCACTTAAGAGCACTTAAGTGCATCATTAGCGTACGCTATTGTGCGCCGCGCACATGTGCGCGGTTTAGTAAACATACCCCAACGTTTCTAGATGAAATAAATGATGGCTTCATGGAGCAGCTAGTTCATGAACCAACAGGAGGAGAAGCTATTTTGGACCTAGTCCTTAGTAGAACACAGGATCTGGTACAAGAGATAAAGGTGTTGGGGCCAATTGACAATAGTGATCATAGCATAATCACATTTGATTTAGTAAATAGAAGGATACAAAGGAAATCCACAGTATTACCTTTTAACTTTTGAAAAGGGAGACTATGCTAAAATGAGGAAAATAGTTAAGAAAAAACTAAAATGAGCAGCTGCAAAGGTTAAATATTTACATTAAGCATGGGCATTGTTTAAACATTCTATCTTGGAAGCCCAGACCAGATATATTCCACACTTTAAGAAAAGTGGAAGGAAGGCCATAAAACTGCCAGCATGGTTTAAAGGTGCGGTCAGAGAGGCAGTTGTAACCAAAAAAAGCATCTTTCAGGAAATGGTAAAAGGAGCCAAATTCTGAAAATGGGAAACAACCTAAGTACTGGAAAGTTAGATGCAAGGCATTGATAAAGCAGACAGATAGAGAATTTGAAAAAAAAAAAGCTTGCCTTGGAAGCAAAAATGCATAATAAAAACTTGTTCAAGTTCATTCATAGCAGAAAACTACTGAGTCAGTTGAACCATTAGATGATGGAGGGATAAAAGGAGCACTAAGACGGGACAAGGCCATAGCGGAGAGACTGAATGAATTCTTTGCTTCGTTCTTTACTGAAGAAGATGTAGGGAAGTTACCCATGCCTGAAATGGTATTTAAAGGTGATGTATCTAAAGAATTGAAAGAAATATCGATAAACCAGGAAGATGTATTACAATTATTTGATATACTGAATAGCAGCAAATCACTTGGACCGAATTGCATACATATGTGGGTGTTGAAAGAACTAAAATATGAGATAAGGTTAAGGTTTAATCATTTGATAAAAACTGCCTTTCTATAACAATCAAGGCGGTGTACAATAATAAAATACATAAAATTTTTGACCAAAGCCAGACCTACTAAAAGTAATTTGTGAACTGTCAGGTGGAAGAAATTCCCCGCCGGCCCTGGACATTAGAATCGGCCCAGACGCCAACCCGAGCCGCCCCTTCCCCGCCCCCTTCTAACTTCCATGCACAACCAGCGGGGAAGTTAGACGCGGGCAGGGAAGGCACGAATAGCAGGATGGATGTCCCAATGGGATGTCCATCCACGCTATTCATGGCACAGAATTGCGCCCATAGTATATCTGGATTTTCAGAAAGCCTTTGACAAGGTCCCTCATGAGAGACTCTTGGCATACTTTCCTTAGATTATAGTTGCCTTCAATATTGTTCATTGTAATTATTTCATGTATATAGTTCACCCCTGTTATCCAAGTTTATACTCCAGTTATCCAAGTTTGTACTCCTGTTATATGTAAAACCAAACAGCTTGTTGCACTGGTCATCTTGTTATAATGTAAACCGCGCTGATGCCGAATAGTGCGGTATATAAGAAATTGTAATAAATAAATAAATAAAATTTAAAAAAAGTCATGGTATACGAGGCAGTGTGCTATTGTGATAGGAAATGGTTAAAAAATAAAAAGCAGAGAGTAGGGTTAAATGGCCAATTTTCTCAATGGAGGAAGGTGAAAATGGAGTACCCCAGGGGTCTGTGCTGGGCCTGCTGCTTTTTAACATATTCATAAATGACCTGGAAATGGGAACAACAAGTGAGGTGATCAAATTTGCAGATGAAACAAAATTATTCAAAGCTGTTAAAATACAAGATGATTTTAAAAAATTGCAAGAGGACCTTGATAACTTGTAATACTGGGCGTCCAAATGGCAAATGACATTTAGCGTAGACAAATGCAAAGTTATGCACCTAGGAAAGAACAACCCAAACTAATGGCTACACAGTGCCACATTAGGAACCACCACTCAGGAAAAAGATTTAGGTGTCATCGTGGATAATATGTTGAAACCCTTCGCCCAGTGTGCAGTGGCATCCAAGAAAGCAAATAGAATACTAGGTATCATAAGGAAAGCAATGGAGAATAAAACCAAGGATGATATAATGCCTCTGTATCATTCCATGGTGCAAATGCACCTTGAATATTGTGTACAATTCTGGTCGCCATAACTTAAAAACGATATAGCAGAATTAGAAAAGGTACAGAGAAGAGACACCAAAATGTTAAAGGAGATGGAATGATACCCCTGTGAGGAAAGGGTTTTAAACGATTAGGAGCTTGGAAAAGAGAGGGCTGAGGGGAGTGGAACGGGTAAATGTAGATCGATTGCTTACTCCTTCAAAAAGTAGAAAGTATGTCACCCATTTAAGACTAATTATAGAAAATAGTTTTTCACTCAACACATAATCAAACTCTGGAATTCATTACTGGAGGATGTAGTAAAAGCTGTTATTGTTGCTGGGTTTAAAAAAGGTTTAGACAAGTTCTTGGAGGAATGCTCCATAAACCATTATTAAAGAGGACCTGGGATATCCACTGCTTACCCCGCTACAAGCATTGTGGAACCTGTGTACTTTTTTGGGATCTCTCCAGGTACTTGTGACCTGGATTGGCCACTTTTGGAAACAGAATACTGGACTCGATGGACCTTGGTCTGATCCAGTATGACATTTTCTTATGTTCTTATTTTTTTAGTTATCTTGCCCTGGATGCCTCAGAGGGGAGTGGGGGAGAGACTTAGTAGTTGGGGCACGTTACTTCAGGCCAGAGGGCCAGGGGTTCAAATCCCACTAGAGGATAGCAACCTTGGGCCAGAAGGAGTGGAGTTTCTATTCCCACAGGTGTTCTGTGGCCTTGGGCAAGCCACTTAACTCTCCATTGCCTCAGGTAGAAAAGCAGATTGTGAGCCCTTCCAGGACAAGGGAAAAATATGTACACCGCTTTGACTGGTAGAAAAGCAGTATATAGGCCTAATTAAATAAATACATTTCACTTGAACTCCTTTTAAGAATGCCACTTTTAATGTGCAGAACTATTCATATTCTATTGAAAAATACTTTTAAAGCACATTGTTAAAACTCATGTTTCTGCTATCAAATGGTTATAATGCCACTGTTTCCATATATTAAAGAAATATTTAGCTTGTAGAGATACCACAAAAAGATGTTGCATGCTCAGTGAATTAACCACATCCCGGACTGACTTGGCATCAAGGTTTCGAGTCCTATGTCAGAGGCCAGCAAAGTAGTAGCTTTACATGTAAATTCCAAACAGAAAAATGCAGTGATTGGAATCCAAGTTATCCCAAAATGGATTTAAACTCTAACCCCATCGGTTACTGCCATGTTTCATGGCATGATGTCAGTGTGAAATTAACTTTATTCAGCAAACACTATGAAAAGATAATGTACCCAACGTTTAAATGAAAGATGTCCTCTCAGTATAATCATTCAAACCTGATGGTTTTACTGTGCCTAATGAGAAAATCTATTGTTGCTCCTTAAAGACCAGTACTATGTACTACAGGAAACAGAATCCTTGCACCTTGATGTTCATGGATCTCTTTTTGGATCAAACCCTCCAGGACCTGGAATCAGGGCTCTGGGAAGTGTCAGCTAAAATGAGGATGGCCTGTAACAAAGGAGACAGTCGCTCCCAAGCCCTGCAGTTTGCTCTCTTGCAGCCGCAGAATTCACCAGAAGACAGAGGGCCCAATATTCAGTTGAGCAGGTTATATGCACCACTACAGCGCATAGCCCTGCTCGCTGGCCCTTAACCCCAGATATTCAATGCAGGGGTCATATGCTGCCACAGCTTTGAATGTCCTGGGATCGCCGCACATGCCGCGCAGTAGCTAACCAGCCAGCAGTGATATTGCATGCTGCCCAGTTAGCTCCTGCGCCTTAAAGATGGGCAAGGGTTTTCTCTGCCTATCATTTAGGTGCAGGTCGCTAACCGGGCAGCATGCAATATTTCCACTACCTGGTTAGCGATAGTCTAAAAGATTGTAAACAGAGGAACACAGAAAAGAATACAGGATCTAACTAAAAGAGACGAAAAGAGAAATAAGGATAGCAAAATTAAAGGCAGAAGAAAAGATGGCTAAAGATGTGAATTGTGGTGACAAAACATTTTTCAGGTATATTCGGGAGAGGAGGGAAATCTGAGGTGGAATTGCAGGACTCTAAAGTGCTGAGAACGGATTTGTGGAAAGTGACATTGAAAAAGCAAAAATGCTGAACAAATACTTCTGCTCTGTTTCTACCAGAGAAAATTCTGGAGAAGGACCATCTGTGATTGACAAATATACAAATGGGAATGGAGTAGATACCATACCATTCACAGAAGATGATGTGTTAGAGCAGCTTGCAAAACTGAAAGTGGCCAAGACTATGGGACCAGATGGGATACATCCCAGGATACTGAAAGAGTTCAGAGAGGTTCTCGCAGGGCCATTAAAGGATGTTTTTAATAGATCCTTGGAGACAGAAGATGTTCACGTCTTCCCCTCTCTTTCCCCCCCCCCACCCCCTCATAGACCCCCCTCTCTTCCAGTCCCTATGTTGCACACTCAATGTTACACTTAATGTAACACTTGACCTGTCCAGGCATCATGTGCCCTTACATTACAGGGAATAACTAAACTCCCCTCACCTCCCCTCTTCCCTTCATACTGGATACCCCCTTGCTTCGACCTCCACACCTGGTACCACTACCACACTCCCATGGTGCTGGTAGGCTGCGATTTCTCCCGTAAAATGAAAGTGATCCAAACGTTTTATCACCATACATCTTGAGGGAACCTCAGGCCTCTTCCACATCACTATCAATTCCATTTTGGTTGCAGTCATACACAATCCTTTAAATGTCCCCAAGTCCCCCTCTTCCTCCTCTCTAATCTCATTCATTAGAACTTCTATGGTGCTAAACCACACGACTAGCCCCATGATATCTCCCACCATATCCTCTATTTGCCCCCACAAGCTCGTACTGCCGGGCAGTCCCAGAGAGGTTTCAAATCTCCCCTGCCCTCACACCCCTTTCAACATTCCGGACTATAGCTCCCCTTCATGATATGCAGCCGAGCAGGTGTCCAGTATATTCGCAACCTAGTTTTCAGGTAATTTGCCAAGAGCGCCGTACCTATAGACACCCTTTTTGCAGCCTGACAGATATCCCTTCACCTCCTCGCATCCCACTCTCCCTGTAACTCCTGCTCCCACTTCTCCTGATATCAGAACCTCCCCCCCCCCACCTTCCCCCCGGCACTTCCCCAGTATTGACAACAGCCCTGTTCTATGTACCCTTTTATCCATGAGCACCTCAAACAGCATAATAGCCCTCTGCAAGTCCAATCGCACTCATCTACTTGATAAATAATGCGTAAACTGAAGATAGGGATAATAATCCTTTGTCTCCAACCCATACCTCTCCTGCAATTCTGGGAACGATAACATCCCCCCCTCCCCATCCACCACTTGCCCTAATCGTAGTAGCCCCTTCCTCCTCTGCCTCCTAAAACTTTGTAGTATAGAGCTTACCTCCCAAGAAGACAGTTTTTGTTTCCTCCAGATATCCTGGGTCACTCGTACAATGGGGTTTCCTCCCCCCTTATCCCCTCCAGCCCCCTTCACGCCCTGCAACTCCCATTCCATTGGCCTTCCCCTCCCCTCTTCCATCTTCACCCACTGGTACTTCCCCCTCCCTCTTCCAGGCAATAAGTGCTCTCATTTGCACCACCTCATAGTACTTTTGAAAGCATGGAGCCTTCAATCCCCCCCCCCCCCCCACTCTCTCCTCCCGAACATTACTTTCCTAGCTATCTTAGGAGCTTTCCCATCCCAAATAAGACATTTCTGCACTTTGCAAGGTCCACAGAAATCTCCATAGAACCACATATGGGAGAGACATAAACAGGAATAACACTCTAGGTAACACATTCATGTTCACGACCATTAAGCGGCTCACCCACAACAAGTACAACCCCTTCCATTTGGAAAAGTTCCTCTTTAAATCTTGAAGAAGGGGCTCATAATTCCACTTTACCAAATTTTGCAGCGTAATACCCAAATGTACCCCCAGATAACAAATTGTGTGCTGCACTCACTTGAATAGAAAGCCAGCTTGTAACCTTCTCTCCAGCTCTGGGGGGAGGTTAAAACCAGATATCTCTGACTTATTTACATTAATCTTATACCCTGAAACGTCACTGTAGGCCTCTATCTCCCACATCAATACCAGTAGAGAGGTTAGAGGCTGTCCCAAAGTAAATATGACATCATCTACAAAGAGACCAATCTTTGTCTCCTCCCCTCCCATTATTACCCTCTTAATATCTCCCTGTGCCCGTATTCTGGCCACCAAGAGCTCAATTACTAACACAAACAATAGCGGGGATAGTGGGCATCCCTGTCTTGTACCTCTGCCCAGCGCAAAGGGTTCGGAATGGCCCCCATTAATACGTATCTGCACTCTAGAGCCTGCATACAGTACCCACACCCAGCCTAAGAAATTCCGCCTTATCCCCATTCTCTCCAACATCTTGGACATAAACTCCCACTCCACTCTATCAAATGCTTTTTCAGCATCTACTGTGAGAAAAACAGTCTGCTCCCCTCCCTGCCGCAGCTTTCAAGTGAGATTTAAAATCCGCCTGATGTTTTCACTCTCTGACCTAACCCGGACAAAACCCATTTAATCCTGATACCCTTGCAGCCTCATAGCCAAATTTTTTTTTAAAGATTTTGGCATCTAGATTTATTAAAGAGATGGATCTATAAGACCCACAAACCGAGTAGTCCTTCCCCGGTTTCGGGAGGACCATGATTCCGGCCTCTGGCATCGAACCTGGGACTGCCCCTACTGCAACACTCCATTCAATACCTCTGCAAGAAAGGGCATCAGCTGAACCTAAAATGTCCTGTAAAATTTGGCCATTAGGCCATCTAAGCCAGGTGCCTTCCCTACCTTCAACAACCCAATCACTTCCCTAACCTATTCCATGCTTATCTCCTTATCCAGTCTTTCTGCTGCCTCCTCCTCCTCCTCCTCCTCCTCTAGCTTCCCCAGATCACAGCCCTGAAAATATTCCTTCCTCTCTCATACCCACTACCAATACCTCTGCTTGGTACAACCAGATGTAAAAATCTTAAAAGACTCTTTGAATTTGGGCCGATCTTGTGACTATCTCCCTCTTCCTATGTTGGATACTGTTTATCTGGCTTTGCTGTACCCGTGCCCTCAAGCAGCTAGCCAACATTGGGCCTATCCAGTTGCCCCTTCAAATTGAGCCAGTTCAAGCACATTTAATTCATATGCAATTTGGCTAGTCCAAAGCCGACTCAGCTCATTTCTTATCTGGGCCATTTCCCCCAACATCTCCGGGTCCCTGTCATTCTGATAGCTTCTTTCTAGGGCCCATAGTCAATCACACAACACCTGTTCTGCCTCCCTCCTATCTCTCTTTGCACTCAAAGCTATACTTATCAAATGTCTCTGCACTATGGTCATCAACTCATCCCACACTGTCCCTAAATCCATTTCCACCCCCCCCCCATTGAAGAAGAGATATTCCTCTATCACCCCTGTATTTTCCGCATCATCTGCGTCTCTTCCAACAATGAATCATTTAGGCCCCAAAAACACAGACTGTCCTCTCTGTTCCATATGCAAGGTTATCACCACGGAAGCATGATAAGAACATAAGAAATGCCATACTGGGTCAGATCAAGATCCATCAAGCCCAGTATCCTGTTTCTAACAGTGGCTAATCCAGGTCACAAGTACCTAGCAGTTTCCCAAAAAGACACACAGGTTCCATAATGCTTGTATTGAGGCAAGCAGTGGATTACCTGGGTCTTCTTGCACATAAGACTCCCACTTAACCATACCATATCAATCCTACTATATGTGTTATGGGGATGGGAATAAAACGTGTACCCCTTTTTCCTGGGTGTCTGCTCCTCTAGGTATCTACCAACTCTAACCTCTCCTTCAAACGCATCAGTCTCTGCCTCTCCCTCTTCCTCTTCCTCCCCAGAGCTGTCCCTCCACTATTGTCCACCCTGGGATTCACTGTCAAATTATAATCTCCCCCAGACCCTCCTCTGTTGCTCACCCTGGGGTTCACCATCAAATTATAATCCTCCCTAGAATGATGAGAATATTTCCCAAACCCTCCAACACTGGTTTCATGGCAACATAATATTCCCCTGCTTCTCATTAGGGCCATACACACTCACCACCCATACATCATCCCCTTCCAACATCAGCAGCACTCCAATGTACTGCCCTCCCAAATTCCTTATCTCTTTAACTACCTCCCCCCATACCCTCTCACTCAGTATTATGGCCACCCCTCCCTTCTTGGAGGATCCCTTTGGGATTACAAAAACATCTGGGGGTACTTCCAAGACTGGAGCAGCTTTTACTGCCCTACTCTAAAGTTTGTCTCCTGTATACAAAGTACATCTGCATAGAGGCACTCTCCAGCCTTCTCTAGTAGCTTCCGCTTATACCATGAACCCAGCCCTTTCACATTGAGTGTAGCCATTGTGATCCTCAAACCCTCCCCCTTACCTTTCACTATCCCTCTCCTTCCCCCCTGAACCCCCCTGTTAACTCCCCCTTCCATCCTCCCTCACCCTCTCCCCACCCCATCACCTCTCACCTCTCCGGAGTCCCCCCTGGAGTAGTGCTCACCCGGTTCAATCCCCTTCTTCCACCCCTCTGCCCTACCTACCCCTCTCCACTTTCCATCCATGCTTACCACCCTCCTCTCTCCCCCATTCCTCCCTCCCTCACTCCTTCCCCACCCTCCCTCCCTCTCTCCCCCACACCCTCCTTCCCTCTCTCCCCCACACCCTCCTCAGTTACCATTAACACTCCCCCAGGCACCCAACCTTCTTCCCCCCTCACTACCCACTATCAAACATCCAACACACAATGCATGCTTATATGTCCATGTCCAAACCATGCTCTCAACTCCGTGTCTTCTGGGTGGGGTCTTTCCTCTGCTTCTTGCTATGCTCTCCCAACACAGCAGTCCAGTGCTCCACTCTTCTTTTATATTCCGCCAGAGGTGGCTTTTCCACTGGTATATCTGCTTGCTGCATTGCCTTCTCTGCCTCACCCACCGTGGTCACTCTCCACGTGCATCCTTGTTTAAAAAAAGCTAATAAAAAAGGATACAGCCCAGCGGTATTTTAGCTGCACAGACTGAAGCGCCTTGGTGTTATGTGCCATGTCCTTATGGCGCTGCAATGTGCCACTAGCCAAGTCCACAAAGATAGCCACTTGATACCCCTGCCAATTGAAGCTTTTCAAGCCCTTCATTTTTGCTGTCACTTGTTCTTTGAGTCTGTAGTCCTAGAAACGTACCACAATATCTCTGGGGAATTTTTTCTGCTGTGAGCCCAGCACCCTATGTGCCCTATCTAGCACACTAGTGTCCGGAATGTCCTCCACTCTGCAGGGCCTCCTTAAACACCACTATCACCACCTTTCTGCTGTCAGCAAACTCGCTCTCCTCCGGGACCCTCCAGATTCTCAAATTATTCCTCCGAGTCCTGTTTCTAAGTCCTCCATTTTCAGACTCAACTGCTCCTTCCATTCTGCTGAGGCCTCCAGCTTCTGTTCCATCTCTGCAAAGTCCTCAGCCATCTGTTCCAATGTGTCCTCATGATCGCCCATTCGGCACCCGAGATCAGCCATCTCCTTCTTGAACTCACCAACAAAGTTGCCCAACTCTGCCTTCACAACAGCAAGATCAGTTTTGAGCTCTCCGAACCATTCTCTGAGCTCTGCTTTTGTTAGGTGCGCCACCATATCTCCATCTCTCTCTCTGCAGCCTCAGCACTTGCCGCCCATTTTGTCTGCCTGGGGCCAATGGCCTCATCTGCCACCATTTTTGTGTCTCCGTAGCCCTCCTGATGGCCACCCGTGTAGGTAAATTCTTTCAGGTCTGCCACCTTCGTCTGGGTTGTCATGGCCGTTGCTACCAGGTTACCCCTTAACTCCGCTGCAACTCTGACTCTCAAATCAGCACCAATGAGAAGTATTGCTATTTTTATTGGGACTGGCTTCGGAGCTCCACTCTCAAGCCACCATCATACCCGGTGATGTCACTTCCTCCCCGTCAGGTTTATATTTAAATGCTGCAGCCTGCCACCATGATATTTAAATATCAGACTGTCTGTATATCGGACAAACAATTCGGAATATAGTTAACAGTAATAAAGAAATAACTACAAAAGCATAATCATAAAACAGGGATCACCTTCCTGATTACTCATCAACCCACGTCCCCATACTCTTGCCTAAAAATACTAGGACTATACATGTTTATGAAATATTTTAATCTATGGCGGTACAATCCATAGAGATGGTGCCACTGCTGCAAAAGTATTATCACATGTAATCTGTGAATGTACATCATTCCCTGATTGGCTTACAAGTCACCTATCTTAGGTGGACTATAAGGCCTGGGTCAGGGAATAAATTTGAACTAACTCAAGACCTAAGGTGGACTGTCAAGAAAATAAAAACAGTCAAATCCTGAAGAAAAAAAATAGCAAGGGAAAAAACAAAAGAGTAAAAAGTCAGTCAGTCATTGCCAAAACTAGAATTCTTTTTGAAGCGCTTATGGACCAAGAGGCCTCCTCGTAGGCGAACTCCTCTATTCTTCTTTATTCTTCCAAATGCCTGTGTAAGACTCCTTGTCTTCTTTCTTCTCAGGGTACAGGGTTAGGCACCCCAGAACCCCACTCAAATACTCAAACATCCCAGAACCCTAGAAGATATTGAAACACTCTTCTTCATTTCATGGTTTATGGATTGGTATTTAAATTTAAAAACTGTCAGTGTCATGTACCTTGGACTCCTCAAAAAGATTAGTCCAAAACCTCTTCTTCCTATACGGGGATCCCAAAATGGGGGAATCACTCATCTCCTTAGGAGAGTATGAAAAATAGGTATTCCTTTAGCAAAAATATCAAAATGTTCTTGCCAGTGCGTTTAGGGTGCACTTAGGGAAACCGGTCCTTGATTCGGCCACACTGGACCACCCATAAGGAGAACTGAAATGCACTGAGGAAATCATAACTCTGGGGCAGCTTGAGCCTTTGGTGTCTCACCTGTTCAGAAAACTGCTCTAATGGCTCTTCAGTTCAGACCTCATACAGTTTTATTGCTATCTCCTCCTCCTGTGTCAGGCCTGGCCTGCTGAGGGGCAGTTGCCCTTCTTGCTGGATGACCTAGCCAGCCATCAGGGAGGCTGCTGTCATGTCAGGACTGCTGAGCATTCTTGGGTTCCTGAACCCTTCTCCTGTGGAGGAAGCTAACCAGTCCCTAAAGAGAGGGTCTTAAATACTTTCCTCCAAACCACTGGAAGAGACACCCTCTGACTATTGGAAGGACTTGTAGGTCCAACCTCCTTGCCTCACACTGTATGGCAAGATCAAACTAGGAGTAGATGCTCCAGAATCATCTTCTTTGTAAGAAATGGGGGAAAATTCGTATGTCTTGCTACGTGCCTGTTCTTACTTTAAATGCCATTTCAGATGAAACTTTAGATCTCATATATGCATGACACAAAAAATAACCAACTCAAATACAGGTGTAGCTTTTAGGTTAGAGCAGGAGGCTGAAAATCAAGGAAGCCAGGGTTCAAATCCCATTCACATAAGAACATAAGAAATGCCATAGTGGGAAAGACTAAGGTCCAACAAGGCCAGTATCCTGTTTCCAAAAGTGGCCAATACAGGTCACAAGTACCTCTGAGGCTCCCAAAAAAGGAACACAGATTCCACAATTCTTATCCCAGGGTAAGCAGTGGATTTCCCTATTCCTCTTTAATAATAATGTTTATGAACCCAGAGACACTATTAGCTTTACTACATCCTCTAGTAACGAATTTCAAAGTTTGATTATTCTAATGAGTGAAAAAATAATTTCTCTTATTAGTCCTAAATGTCCCCTAGTCTTTCTACTTTTTGAAGGAATAAACAACCGATCTACATTTATACGTTTCCCTCTATTCATTAATTTTTAGACCTCAAACGTCTCTTTTCCAAGCTGAAGAATCCTAACCTTTTAAGCTTCTCCTTATAGGGGTATCCTTCCATCCCCTTTTTCATTTTGGTAACTCTTCTCTGTACCTTTTCTAATTCTGCTATATCCTTTTAAAGATATGGCGACAAGAATTGCACACAATATTCAAGGAGTGTTCGAACCATGGAACGATACAGAGCCATTATAATTTCCTTGATTTTATTCTCCATTCCTTTCATTACGATTCCTAATATTCTATTTGCTTTCTTGACTGACGCTGCACACTGGGCAGAGGGTTTCAACGTATTATTCACGATGATGCCTAAATATGTATCTCCAGGAACAAGCAGGAATGTAGTCTTCACATATGGGTATCGTTGGTACAGATGGAGCCTGCGCGGGAACACTCCCCAGCGTCCAATAGGAACGCTTTTGGGAGCATCCCTCAGCACATGTGCACTGCCTTCCCGCCTTTCCAACTGTCCCTCTTCAGTTCTTCATTTTCCGCGGAGCCGACAGGATCCATACCCTGTCACCGCAGAAAATTCCGTCTTTAAAATTTTTTTCTTGTGGTCGCGTTTGCCTCCGCACGACCATTGGTCCCACGGGCACCGGTACCGACATCGGCACCGATGCTGGTACCTACACCGGTACAGACACTGGTACCGGTACCGATGATACTGGTACCATTGGTACCGACCCCGGTGGGAATTCTTCCCACACCATCTTTGGCTGGAATCGACAGATCGGTACCGGATCAACTCGGTACCAACTTCGATCGATACCGGGACCGGGATTTGCATGCGCATTGTGGTCAGAAATACTTTGAATCCTCTGATTCCGAAGACTCTGACAATTCTGCTGGTACTAGAGGGTTTCTTCCAGAAGATCCCTCTTCTCCCCAACACAGAATGTCACCTCCAGAGGACATGTCTTTTCAGGATTTTATTTGTGATATGGCCAAGGTCCTTTCAATCACGGTGGCTCCTGAAGAGGAACCCAGAGCAAAGGAATTGGAAATTCTCTAATATCCTAAAGCCCCAAAGGAGGCAGCCACTCTGCCAATCTATGGAATTCTGCATAACTTAATGCTCAGAATGTGTGAGACACCTTTGACTACATCTCCTCACTCTAGGAGACTTGATACTATGTATCGATTTCCGCCATGTCCTGGATTTCAAAAGACTCAGCTGCCACACCATTCAATGGTGGTGGAGTCAGCCATGCGTAGGATGAAAAGTGTAAAGAGGCATGTATCCAATCATCCAGGTTGTGAATGCAGGACTCTGGATGCTTTTGGGCGCCAAACCTTTCAGGCTTCCATGCTTTCAGCTAGGATCAGTTCATATATACTTTATATGGGAATGTTCCTCAAAGAAGTTACAGGAGACTTGGAGCTTATGAGCTCATTTTTCCCAGATGACAAGAGACAAGACTTTCTAGTTAAGCATGCTCAAGATGTCTCCAAGTTTGTAAATAGTGCAGCCTTTGACTGCTTTGAATGCATCAGCAGAACCTCTGCTATTGCCATTGGCGCACGATGGATTGCCTGGCTTCAGGCATCAGACTTGGAGACTTGGGTACAGGACAAGTTAGGCAACATTCCTTGCACGGGAGAGAATCTCTTTGGGAAGAACTGTCAGGAAAAGGCTAACGAGTTAGATGCTGACAATACTACTCTAGATAGATTGTCGAAATCTACAGCCACACCAGCCAAACAGAAGCCTTATAAAAAACCCTCTTTCAGCAAAAAGAGGAAATTTTATCCTTCCTATACCCAGCAGAGTCAAACTCAGGGTCAGGTTGCCCAAAAGGGAAAAACTAGACAACAAAAGAAGCCAAAAGGCCCGAGAGCCCAACCAGCTCTGCACGTGCAGCTCCCTCAAGGGCTTTGACTACTTCCTAGAGAGCTTAGCCTTCCTGCCTCTGAGGGGTCCCCAACCCCCCAATATCCCAGGCAGGTTATGCCACTTTGCCAACATATGGCATCAGATAACAGCAGAAGACTGGACTCTGTCCATTGTAGGAGAGGGGTACAAGCTCCATTTTCACAGCATGCCCCCTCCTACAATTCTAAAACAATTCAATTCTCCAACCTCCACAGACGATCTGCTACATCATGAGGTCTCAACACTTCTTGCCCAAGGGGCAGTAGAGGAGGTACCCATTCTTCAACAGGGTGCAGGGTTCTACTCCTCCTATTTTCTTATTCCAAAGAAAACAGGACACAGACCTATTTTAGACCTCAGAGAATTGAACAAATACCTGTTTCGAGAGAAGTTCAAAATGATTTCTCTAGGAACTCTTCTACCATACCTTCAAGGCTAGGATTGGCTTTGCTCTCTAGACTTAAAGGATGCATACACTCACATTCTGATCCATCCAGATCACAGGAAATTCTTATGATTCCTTTTCAGGGGAAAACATTTCCAGTACAGGGTTCTTCCCTTTGGTCTAGCTTCAGCACCAAGGGTATTCACGAAATGCATGGCAGTAGTAGCTGCATTTCTGCGAACCCTGGGGATATTCGTCTTCCCTTACTTAGACGACTGGCTCATTCGAGCCCCTACAGTTGCAGAGGCCAGCACTGCACTGTCTCGCACAATGCGAATCCTCCAATACTTCGGGTTGATAATAAACTTCCCAAAATCCCAACTTGTTCCTTCCCAATGCCTGGAATTCATAGGGGTCTGTTTAGATACCAGAGAGGCAAAGGCTTTCCTTCCACAGGCCCGACGTCTTCGCATAATGCAACTAGCTTCTCAAGCAGCAAGGAAATCCTCCCTAACTGCTCGAGAACTACTACAGTTGCTGGGACATAATGCATCTGCAGTTCATGTAGTCCCATATGCTCGCCTCCACATGCGAGCAGCTCAGTGGACCCTACCCACACAGTGGACACAGGCCACAGGTCTTTTATCAGACAAAATAATAAACTCTCAACGTCTAATTTTGTCCCTCCAATGGTGACAATCACTAGAAAATCTGACAGTGGGGTCTCCTTTTCATCAACCCCTTTTTCAGGCCACCCTAACAACAGATGCATCAGAGGTGGGTTGGGGAGCATACCTAAATCATCTCTCTACCCAGGGAACCTGGACTCCACAGGAGGCTGGTCTACACATAAACCTCCTGGAATTAAGAGCAATCTATTTAACTCTTTGAGTATTCCACGCCCAGCTCAGCTACAAGACAGTCCTAGTCCAGATGGACAATCAAGTAGCCATGTTCTATGTGAACAAGCAGGGCAGGACAGGCTCTCTGTCATTATCGTGCATGTATGACTTACTACCCCATTACAGCATATAAGCATGTTTGCATATGCAATCGTTTGACATCATTATCTATTGCTTTATACTCCTTATTAATACTTTACTAGTCCCACTATTGCTGTGTAATCTGCAGTGAGAACCTCTCCATATCGCAATCACTCACTCCTATACACACAATATGGCCTCACACTTCCTGGCCCTTGCCAGCCTGTATCTCCTTACACATTGGCTGGGAACATCCAATGCACTGTCTCAATCCCAGAACCATATCCCCATCTTGAGCAACTATGGAAAAAGATGGTCTGGACCCCACCCAGGTGGCGACACACGTCGCTCTCACCTTATACACATTCCACTCCAACCTTCCATGACACCCAACCACAAGAAACTATAGTACTGCCACAACCTAAAGTGTGCCATGATAAATGCACGTTCCATACGCAAGAAATGGCCCGTTGTCCTAGATATGATATCCCTCTATAACCTGGACCTACTTTTGATCACGGAAACCTGGCTATCATCGGAGGATAACGTCATCCTCAACCAACTCCTACCTCCCAACTTCTCTATACATATAAGACACAGAGAAACTAAAAAAGGAGGGGGAGTACTAATCCTTACAAAATCAGATCTTCATTTCCATATCACTGAAGCCTCCAGTACAAGTAACCTGGACTCTCTTTCCATCAAAAACCAGCAATGTTCCATCAATCTAATATACAGATCACCATCTTCATCACCTGAGGACCTCCCCACAATTCTTGACCTTGCTGCTAATGCTCACAACCTCAACTCACCTATTTGGATAATGGGAGACTTTAACCTCCCTTCACTTCATCAAAGCCATGCAACTGCATTCCTCGAAGCCATTGAGAATCTGGGCTTTACACAAATCATCGACAAACCCACACACGAAAAGGGCAATATCCTGGACATGGTGTTCGCACCACATGCAGCCCTCGAGCAAAACCACAACACGATGTTGTCTATCATTGACGTCCCCTGGTCTGACCATAAACTTATCTCTTTTCAAATACCCACCAGGGACAGCCAGCGGCATAGTACCCGAAAATGCAACAGCACAACTCGAACCTCAACAAGAAACTTCCGCGCATTTGACAGAGAGTTAATACTCTAGCAAACCCAATCCCTCCTCACCATAACCACATCTGACCCGGAAGAACTAGTCGCCGCATGGAATCTCAACCTCAAGGCTATCTCACAACGTCCACAAAGCAATAACGCATCCAAGAGAATAAGAAATGCGGCCCCATGGTTCTCCCAAGATTTGAGAGCTTCTCTAACACAACTACGCAGACTAGAGAAAAAATGGCGCCGATCGCTCTCCACACAAGATTTGACAGCCTACCAACTCCACCTAACAAGGCACAGGGAAGCGATCTCAATAAAAATGAAACAGCACCACACTGACACTCTGAAAAGATCTCTGAACAAACCACGGGATCTTTTCAACTTGGTTCAAGCCCTTTCTAAAGAACCAACTCCTGAACAACACGTGGATATCCAACCACAAAAATTCGCTGACTACCTCCAGTCAAAGATCATACAGACTGACAAAATATCAACAGCCTCATTCCAAGACTATACCGGCTTAACCCCTTTATGCAAGTTTTCCACACCATCTAGAAAAAGCATTGAAGATACAATAGCTTCCCTCAATACCTCCACAGCACAAACAGACCCTTGCCCGGCTTTTTGGATCAAGGAGCTACGCAAGGAATTTAGTCCATTCATCACAAAACTGACAAAACATTCCTTTACTACTGGTTCCTTCCCTACAACCCTCAAGCAAACATCAATCAGGCCTTTATTGAAGAACCCTAAACTTGATCCACAACAAGCCGAGTCATACAGACCAATAGCTAGTATTCCCTTACTAGCAAAGATATTGGAGAAAGAGGTCCAAAGGCAAATTCAGGATCATATAGACTCCACAGCTCCCTTAGATCATTGCCAACATGGATTTAGAGAGTACCATGGAGTAGAGACACTTCTCACCTTCTTATTCAATAACATATTCACAGGCATTGACAACATCCGACAAGGCTTTGTGCTCATCTTTTTAGACATCGCTGCAGCCTTTGACTCGGTTCATCATGAGATTCTCCTCGGGCGACTGAAAGAAAAGGGAATTTGCAATACCGCGCTCGATTGGTGCAGTTCCTATCTAAATGGCAGATGTCAATATGTTAAATCCGGAGCAGAAGAGTCGAAACAATTCCATCAAACACAAGGTGTGCCGCAAGGATCCTCATTGTCATCTCTACTATTCAACATATACATGCAGCCCATCTGCAACATCATTAGATCATTTAACGTGAGCTGTCTGATATATGCGGATGACATCCTCCTATATATGCCTTTTTCGACCGTTCAAATGGACCTTACACCTCTTATAGAATGTTTCAATACCATATCGGATTGGCTACAAGCACAAAACCTACGCATCCAGCACAAGAAAACGGAGGTACTGTTCATCGCTAGAGACCCAGACTTTACCCCACCAACACATATAAAGGTCAAGGAAGCGGAATTACAAACCAAGGAAACAATAAAATACCTGGGGGTCACCTTAGACCAACATCTTGACATGAAATGTCATATAAGCAACATTGTCAAAGCGGTCTATTTTAAAATCCGTTCACTCAGGCATCTGCGCTCCCTACTGGAGCCAGATGATTTCCGGACCATATACCAAGCACTGATCCTACCGCACTTTGACTTTGCCAATTCCATCTTACAAGGTCTCCCACAATCCACACTAAACCCGCTACAATTGGCCATGAATGCTGCAGCAAGGATTCTCCATGGAGCCTCCAGAAGTGACCACGTGACTCCAATTTTAAAACAGCTTCATTGGCTACCTATACACGGAAGGATTATCTTCAAAACATTAATCCTCTCATTCAAGGCCATCAAGCGCCTATCCTCCACGGCACTTACTGAACTCATCCATACAGTGCCCCCCAACAGAGCCAGGAGGTCAACAGCCTTAAATTTACTAACAACCCCGAAGACCTTGACTAAATGCAATAACACAACAGCAAATAGGGCCTTCAGTCTTTACGTCCCCAAATGTTGGAATGCACTTCCACCAGACATTCGAGCTATTGCAGACCTGACCCAATTCAGGAAGGCAATCAAATATCACCTCTTCCTCCAATACTACCCAACCAGCGATGAATCTAGATAGCACCACCTAAGAAACACCGCCTTTTTGCAGCCCATACTCACAATGTCTCAAGTATTCGAAACGGACTCATTATTTATTGTACAATTCAACCCTGTTATAGGAATTTTACCTCATGTATATAGCCTATTTCATGTAAATAGTTCATGTATATAGTTCAACCCCTGTTATCCAAGTTTATACCCCTGTTCGATGTAAAACCAAACAGAATGTGTGTTTTGGTCACTTTGTTATACTGTAAACCGCGCTGATGCCGAATAGTGCGGTATATAAGCAACTGTAATAAATAAAATAAATAATAAAATAATAAATAAAATTATGCAACGAAGCTTTACGACTGTGGGTCCCCGCCAGAGAGTATCAAATTCACCTTCTAGTGGTATATCTTCCAGGCATTCAAAACCTTTGGGCAGACAAACTCAGTCGAGTACTGCTGCCTTACGAGTGGTCCCTCCACCTAGATCAGGTGGCAAAGATATTTCATCTCTCGGGCACTCCAGACATAGACCTCTTTGCAAGTCCACTGAATGCCAAACTTCCCCGGTTCTGTTCCAGGATTCCGGCTCACAATTGTCAGGCAAGGGATGCCTTCCTCCTTCACTGGGGTCAGGATTCCCTTTATGCCTTCCCACCCATTCCCCTCATCCCCAAAACACTCTTCAAGCTTCAGAGAGATAGGGGGTTGCATGATTCTCATAGCGCCACGATGGCCACACCAAGCGTGGTATCCCCTGCTTCTACTTCTCTCTCAAGCTGCACCTCTGGAGTTAGGGCATGCTCCAGATCTCCTTTCCCAAGAGGGCAGGATGCTATGGCACCCGAATCCCCAGTCCCTGCATCTCACAGCCTGGTTGCTGAAGGCTCAGACCTCCAGGATTTCAACCTGTCCCAACAGGTAACGGATATCCTTCAGGCTTCTAGGAAACTTTCCAGAAGAAGATCTTATGCCTTCAAGTGGAAATGTTTTACTATATGGTGCTCCAAGAAGGGATTAAACCCCCTTGTCATACCTTTAGAATTGATACTAGAATATCTCCTTCACTTATCGAATTCTGGTCTAAAGACCAATTCGGTAAGAGTCAAGCTCAGTGCAATTGCAGCTTCTTAGAAGCCTTTGAATGGACAACCAATTTCCTCTCATCCACTCATATCCTGATTTATGACAGGTCTTCTGTTAACCAAACCTCCCATTAAGCCACCACCGGTGGCATGGGATCTAAATCTAGTTCTCGGGCAGCTCATGAAGCCGCCTTTTGAGCCTTTAGCCACTACAACCCTTACGTTTTTGACCTTGAAGGTCATCTTCCTAATTGCAATCACCTCTGCACATCACATTAGTGAACTGCAAGCTTTAGTGGCTGATCTTCCTTATATTAGGTTTCATCATGATAAGGTTGTTCTTAGAACTCATCCACACTTTATGCCAAAGGTGGTTTCGCCTTTTCATTTGAATCAATCAATTTATCTTCCTGTATTTTTTCTGAGGCCTCACGCCTCTAATGCAGAAAGAAACCTTCATACTTTGGATTGTAAAAGAGCCTTAGCCTTTTACTTACAGAGAACACAGCAACATAGAAAGTCCTCGCAACTTTTTATAGCTTTTGACCCTAGTCATTTGGGACTTCCAGTCTCCAAAAGAACTTTATCTAAATGGATTGCCCATTGCATATCCTTTGCTTATGAGAGTAAGGGTCTTCCTCTTCATGGCCATGTCACAGCTCATAACTTGAGAGCCATGGCAACTTCCATGGCTAATCTCCACTCTGTGTCTATCGATGACATTTGTCGAGCAGCCAGCTGGGCTTCGGTACACACCTTCACAGCCCACTACTGCCTGGATAAAGCATCCCATCGGGATGCCTTCTTCAGCCAAGCTGTTCTTCAAAATCTCTTTCAGACCTAATTCAACTCCTACCCACCAACCCTGGTGGAATGCCAGAGATCCATGGGAGGAAGGATTCCCACCTTTCTAGGGTGGCACCTTCCTGGGGCTACCTCCCTGGCATCTTCAGCTAGGGAGTCCCCATATGTGAAGACTACATTCCTGCTTGTTCCTGGAGATAGCGTAGTTACTCACCTGTAACAGGTGATCTCCGGTAACAGCAGGAATTTAGTCTTCACAACCCACCCACCTCCCCTAGGAGTTGTCTCTCTCTCTCTTTGTCTCTTTCCTCTCTCCCTCTATCCTTTCACTCAGCTACAAACTTAACTGAAGAGGGACAGTTGAAAAGACGGGAAGGCAGCGTGCATGTGCCGAGGGATGCTCCCAAAAGCGTTCCTATTGGACGCTGGGGAGCATTCCCGCGCAGGCTCCATCGGTACCGATTTATCCCATATGTGAAGACTAAATTCCTGCTGTTCCTGGAGATCACCTGTTACAGGTGAGTAACTGCGTTTTCCGGGGTGGTGGTTATAATGCAGAACTTTGCATCATATAACCATAGTTTAGGTTGTTCTTCCATAAGTGCATAATTTTGCACTTGTCTACATTAAAATTCTTCAGCTACTTGGATATCTTGCAATTTTTCAAAATCCACTTGTGTTTTAGTAATCTTGAATAATTTTGTGTCCTCTGCAGATTTGATCACCTCACTCGTTCTTCCCATTTCCAGGTCATTTATGAAGATGTTAAAACACAGCATACCCAGAACGGATCCCTGGAGTACACCACTATTCATCTTTCTCCATTGAGAAAATTGATCATTTAGCCCTTCTCTCTGCTTTCTATCTTTTAACCAGTTCCTGATCCACAATAGTACACTGCCTCCTATCCTTTGACTTTCTAATTTTGCCAAGTTTCTCTCATTAGGTACCTTGTGTAAGGTTTTCTGAAAATCCAGATACAATATATTGACTGGCTTACCTTTGTTTACCTGTTTGTTCACATCTTCAAAAAAATATAAGAGATTAGTAATACAAGACTTTCTGTGGCTAAATCCTTGTTGGCTTTCTCCCATTAAACCATGATTATCTACATTTTCAGCAATTTTATTCTTGTTCAGCAATTTTATTTATGCCCTTTGTGACCTTGATCAAGTAACTTAATGGTCCATTGCCTCAGATTCAAACCTAGACTGTGAGCCCTACAAAGATGGGGACATACCTACAATATCTGAATGCGGCTCGCTTTGAACTACTACTGAAAGGCATGAGTTAATCCAAAATAAAATCAAGCACTGTACCAGCATGTGCAATTAAACTTTGACTTTTCTCTCTAAATAAGTCAGTGGAGAGAACATATCTCAAGTTTATTCTGCCTCTGGAATTCAAATGTTTTGCGAATATATATATAAGTATCATCATAATAATAATGCAATTACTGCATAAGCAGTTTGGAGCCAGTTCGCAACAGACAAACTGAGAATAGTTCTAATAGGAATACCCATAATGAGTGTGAAATTGAATATTACGGACTCTTCTCTCAAAACTCTATTAATCTTCTTATTGCTCTTTGCAGGTGCTACATTCATTTATCAGTTTTTAACATTATGCCCATGATCTGTGAAGGGAGACTCGTGCAACAGTTTTCTCCACAGTTTAGTAGTGAAGGTTCCGCTTTGTCAGTGTGGATGGTTGAGAGGACTGGATAATGGCAAAATGCTTAGTTAAAAGACTTATAAGGCTCCAGAGAATGAGGCTCTCAATTTATTCTCTGAAGAAGTGCTCTGAAAAGTCAGTATTACAGAGATACCAACAGTAGACCATCCCAAAGGGGGAGACTGAAGGACGGAGGGAGATATTTCAGACAGTGTGCTCAGGCTGTAAAGTGTTGCATGTCTGCATCTTTGATTGATGAATTGTTCAGTTGTTTAGATTTACTAAGGGAATAAGAATATCTACTGTAGTGCTTTGCAAAGAAAAGAAGCAACATAGTAACATAGGGGTAGATTCTGAGCAACGTTTAGCGGGGATGTACATCCAGTTTAGACGTACATACCCGCTAAGTGCCTGTGCCTGATTCCCTGCTAAAGCGCTCTGCACATACAGGGGTGATGTGCAGGGAGCTCGGGGCGGGTCAGAGGAGGAGCGAGGGTGGGCCAGAGGCGTGACCCTGACCCCGGACGTACAGGGCCAATTCTGGTTGTGGCACTGTACCTCCGTGGCAGTGGAGATAGACAGGGGACTTATTCATACCTCAGAGGTGGAATAAGTCCGCGACATTGCCAGACAGCTGCAGAGGGGACCCTGGACAAGGTAGGTGGCACCATTGGATTCCCCGCAGCCTGATTCTGACCTTGGCAGGCCCATTTGGGCAGCAGGGAAATGTAAAGTTAAGCAGCTTGCCAGCAACTCGGACTCCTGCATGACATCCTGGTGCTATGGCGATGGGATGCCAGCACTGGGCTCCATGCAAGAGCCTCGGCTGATTTGTACGGAGAACAGGCCGGACATACTGCGGGCCAGAATTGGGACACATCCTGCCCATCCAGGCCTGTTGCACCTGATTCTGTACCCGCAGGAGCAGAATCGGGTGCACAACTGGACCATCCAGATTCTGGATGTCTGGACAGGCTGGATGTGCCCCGTGTGGAATTGGCCTCATAGTATATGATGGCAGATAAAGACCAGGATGGTCCATCTAGTCTACCCAGTAAGGTGGCGAGAGTAGGTGCACCAGCTGCTCCGTGCAAGTCACCCCCAATGTGCCTTCATTTAGAGGTATACCCGCTGCTGTTTGCAGGTCACTCCTCTCTATTTGTTGAAGTATAAAATAAATCGTTAAGGTGCCTCTGCAAGGATTCAGTATACATTGTTATAGAGGGAGAGACAGAGGCAAAGAGACAGACATAGATAGAGATGGCGAGGCAGAGCCAAACATAAGGATGAAAGGGGTCATAAAGCCTTGTGCCCTCCCCCCCACCCCCATTTTCTGTGTGTCTTTCTTCTCCATTTCAACTTTCCCTCCTGATATTACGAGCCTTAGAAATATACTTCTCAGCACAGCTATTTAATTCCTACCAGAGTCAGGGCTGATTGGTTTTCAGGAGCTAAGTGAGGCAATTGACTGCTAGAAGCAGGATTTTATGTGCATACTTGTTCTTATTGGTGGAGCCACCTGGGGTTTTCCCCTCTTGGTGATTAGGATCAGTGCACAGGCCCTGAGGCTATGATGTATAAAAGTGTGCAATAAGTGTGACATACTCCTAATGAGTGAGACCTGGCATCTCTGGTATGAAACTATGAAGGGATCTATGACCTACAGAGTAAGTGACCAGGTGCATAGTTTTGATAGGCAGCAAGAGAGACATAGGGCCTATGAGAGGGAAGAAAATTAGAAAAGTAGTGTGGATAGTCTACTCACAGAGTTAGAAGAGCCCTGAGATAAGAGCCCTGTGATGAGGAAGTGCCAGGACTCCAAGACTCCACTAAATGGGCTTCATAAAAGGGAGACGTCTACAGAAAGATGGAGGAAGGGACTTTGCAACGTGTCTGATGCTATATGAGCTGATGCTCTGGCTGGACAAGAGTAAAGAGAAAGTCGAAGAAACAAGCATTACGATAATTCTCCAGGAGAAAGGGGGAAGGTTTAGATAAGGCTACCATCAGTTCTCTTTTGGATTTGGATGCATTTACTTTCCAAATCCAAGCTCAGAGTGAGTTACATTCGGAGACACAAGTTATTTTCCTTGCCTAAGGGGATTTAACATCTATAAGTTGTACTTGAGGCAATGAAGGGTGAAGTGAATTGTTCAAAGTCACAAGGAACATCAGTTGGAGAAGGAGGACTTGAAGTTTGATCTTCTTGGGTCATGGTCTGCTTCACTACCTATTAAGCTCTTCCTCTATTCCTATTTAAGAGATTTCCTCCTTTTGGGTTCCTTCAGGTGTGTCATCTGGGTATCTTTTAGGAAACAGTCCTTTTGCATGAGAGAGAAATCCTTCATGACTAATAGGCCCTCCCACATATTGAAATAAAACACCTTTACCTATTGGTAAGTCTGGACCGATGATGTGCTAAAGAGAGAGCGGTGCCTGACTCGAGGCAGCAGTATAGCTCTGCATAACTGATCTCTTTTCTGTTACCCTGGAACTGTCCACTCACTTGCTGTTGTCTCTTTGTCCACTTTCATTGTGGGCAGCACTGAATATATATATATATATATGAGGCGGTCGGTGCCACAGATATCTGGATAGTGGCAATATTCAATCTGTTATCTGGATAATTTCCGGGAATGCCCACACTCAGCACATGCGCTGCCCTGTGTAGTGCCACTGAAATTCCATGGATAGTGTTGCCCAGGGGAATTATTTTGATAATGGCTGCCATTTTCCAGATGATAAACTTTGAATATTGACCCCTCAGTTTATTGAATTTCTTTGGCGTTAGACATAAATATGCAGGCACGGATTTGGGTACAGGCAACATAGGCAACTGCCAAGGATGCCAAATACCTTAGGGCCATATGCATGTGTGTTGTTTCAGAGGGGTGCCACTATGGTCTTCCTTTTCTTCTCTTCAATCTCCTCCTTTGTTCTGTGGGATTTTCTGTCTGGTCTTGCCTTTGGGTGCCAAAATCTTAAGCCTGGCCCTGTAGATATGTACACCAAGAGAACAGCAAACTGCCACGGAAACGGCAAGCACAAAAAACAGTACAAAGACGTGGCAGAAAGGGTAAAAAAAGCCTTTATTATTCCAGGGGGTGAGTAGTGCCAAACCCGACACTGGTCGTGTTTCGTAAGAAACTTCTTCAGGGGTATATGGCTCCACTATAGGTAAATACATAAATAAAATCAAAACCATAACAGAAACAATTAAATAAGAAATCAAATGGATAAAAACCTACAATAAATAAATAAACTAAAAAGAACTTATCTGTATTACTTAGGAACAACTAAAGGAAGGGGGAGGGAAAGGAGGGGGAAGGGGGGAAGAGGGAAAGGGAGGGAAAAGAACAGGGAGGAAAATAAGGAAACTAATAGTGCTATTAAAACAACTAACATGACAATAAAGCATTACATTTATATGAGAAAACATCATATATAAAACAATGAAAACTAATAAAATATAAGTAAAAATGGAACAGCAACAATGTGCACCAAGCTGCATGTAAACATAAAAAACCATTAAATAAATAAAGCTATTACAAAATGATATGACACTCTCATAATAAATAACATAAAAACAACATAATGAAAGAAATAACTACTAATTAAAAGAATAAAAAGAATAAAAAAGCAGGAAAAACAGGAGAGAACTAATAAAACAATATGTTAAAACTATATACACTAAAACTATACAAACCAGTGTATGGTACATTAAGCATATTAATAACCAACCTGAGCAGATAAAAGAAAAAAGTGTACCTAAAATATGCCTTAAGAATTTTTTATATATTGTGTAACTTGAGGAGACTACAGAACAAAAAAGGAGCTAGAGGGAAAACAGTGGAAACCCGTTATGTTACAATTAAGAACAGCATAGTATTGATCATTAAAGTAGAAAAAGTAGAAAACCTACCACTAAACCGAATGTTGACTGAACAAACCCTTTCTCTGATAGGATCCTAGGAAGGACCATAAACCCTAAGAGATAAAAAATATATAATCCATAAAACGCATGTGCAAGTTAGAAAGTTATAAAACTGAGGGTAACCAGGTAGCCAGACCCGGCGCTCACCTCTCTTGCATACAACCTTGCTTTCACCCCCCCCCCTGCCCCCTACCCCACCTTTTCAACAGCTTCCTCTTTGCCCTTCCCAGAAATTACACCAATAGCCAAGTGTGGTGAGAACTGGTCGCAGCTTTATTTCCAACAACATCCAAACAATAACAAGAACAATGCTTCCACAATCCCTCCCCCCCCCCCGCAGCGGAGCGATGCGTCACCAGCCATGCTATTAGCAAAGCGACCTCGCCTCCGCTGCAGCCATGGTCACACCACCAGCAACGTTCCGACCACCCCTATCCGACTTCGCCATATTACTAGCAAAAGTCTTCCAGGGGTAGTCCGGGTCGAGGGCACCCCGCCCCCGTCCCGAGTCGCCTAAGGCTCCGGACCCCGGAAACCTCCGGGATCCTGCCTCAACCCCCCCCAGCTGCGACACCCCAACACCAGCCCCGCATCGCAAAGGCTGGGTGGGCGGGTGGGCTGCCGAGCCTCCCGCCAAACTACCTGTGCCCTGGCTACCAACGCGCACGCCAGAGCACATGGCAGCCTGCGCCCTGATTGGCTCCGCTCGCTCCCCTTCCCGAGCAGAGCCAATCAATTTAAATCCCGCACCGCGTGCACGGCTCACCGCGGCACCCATTCACCCCCCCCTTCCCGCCTGTGCACGGGCAGGGTCCCGCGCTGAGCAGAGCACCCGGTTACGAGCAGGCACCGGGACCCTGCCCGCGCCTTTATTCTAACCGGGTAGCCAGACCCGGTGCTCACCCCTCTTGCATACAACCTTGCTTTCACCCCCCCCCCTCCTGCCCCCTACCCCACCTTTTCAACAGCTTCCTCTTTGCCCTTCCCAGAAATTACACCAATAGCCAAGTGTGGTGAGAACTGGTCGCAGCTTTATTTCCAACAACATCCAAACAATAACAAGAACAATGCTTCCACAATCCCCCCCCCCCCCGCAGTGCAGCGATGCGTCACCAGCCATGCTATTAGCAAAGCGACCTCGCCTCCGCTGCAGCCATGGTCACACCACCGGCAACGTTCCGACCACCCCTATCCGACTTCGCCATATTACTAGCAAAAGTCTTCCAGGGGTAGTCCGGGTCGAGGGCACCCCGCCCCCATCCCGAGTCGCCAAAGGCTCCGGACCCCGGAAACCTCCGGGATCCCGCCACCGGCACAGGCCCTTTACCTGTGCCGCCCCCCCCCAACACTTACAACAAGCTGCGACCAGTGTAGCCACCCCGAACGACTCTCTCCAGCACCTCCTCCCAGTCGTTCAAGAGCAAGTCCTTCCCCACTGGCGATAGATGCATACCATCTGCCCTATACAACCCTGTACATGTCACATCCACCCAGGCATGCTGCACCTGATACCCCCCTTTTTCGCAGACCCATCTCCCAATCTGCCGATTTATCTTGGTCAGTCCCCGGGACCATCTCCGCTGGCCCCATGATGCTGGCCTCGGGGATAATGTCCGACCAAATCAAGATGACTCTGTCCAGCAAACGAAGCAGCATCATAAAGTCCTTTTTCGCCGCCCTTATCAGCTGCTTGCAGGACCACTCCTTCAAATCGTTGCCTCCAAGATGAACCAGAACGACCGCTGGCCGCCCTCGAACCCACAGATGATGACGAAGCAAGGGGAGCAGTTGAGACCACCTCAGCCCCCGCTCACCCAGCCATGAAATCGCTGCCTCAGCTGGGTCCAGCCCAAGATTCGTCCCGATCGGCCGCACGGCTGCTCTCTGACCAGCCCAAAAGACAAAGGAGTGTCCCATCATCCAGCAGCCCTTCTCAATCCGCCCCACACCTGCAAGAGAAAATAACAGCATTAGTAACCCCCCCCCAACCCTCAAGTGCGTCTCACAGTCGCACATAACCTTGAAACGCCCGAGATCGCCATTGGCCGATACTCTGGATCTGTTCCCCCGACAGACCCGCCGCCGCCGCCGCACTGGTGGCAGCCCCAATGCGAAAAGAGTGAGCCGAAAACAACCCCGACTCTTCGCCAATTCTGCGCAGGGCCATGCGCAACACCGCCGTCACCTGATACCTGGTCACGAAGGAAGAGTTCGCATGCACGAAAAGCCCTTCGCCATCACCCGGGCGTACACCCAGGTAGTCTTCAAGGGCGGAGACAGGGCAAGTCAGTCCCCCAATCCTCCCCAGCACCACCCACAAACCCTTTCCTTTTTGGTCCGTTTTGGACCTGGCTAACAGCACACGAATGCACCCCGGCTCCCTCCACATGTGCTGCAACCGCAAACAATTACCCAAACCTGCCTTAACCGAATCAGCCGCCAGCTCACCGACCCGAAAGACCCCAAAAAATGCCAAACAAAATACCGCCCGAAATAGAACTACCTCATAGGGCGATGCAGCCACCCCCGACAACCCAAGACACAAGCGCTTCAACAAGTCATGGGTAATCGGAAGCCACCGATCACGTCGCATAGGCAGCTCCCGCTCCCACCCTTGCATTAACCGCCGCACCAGGTGCCCCCGAACTGCGCCCTGCCAACTCACCGCCCTGGCAAAAATTCAAACCCCGCCAGATGCCCCCGCACTGCCGATCTCGTCCACCCCCTCTCCTTCGCCCACCCAATATACCCCCCCAGCATATACTCCAACACCTCACTACCAACACACCCCCTGCCGCGCAGATACTCCCACACTTGCTTACACCCCCGCCGATAAGCTTTCCACGTGCCCTCCGCTACTGAATTTCTTAATAGGTTCTTCATCTCGGTAGGCCACAGCTCCACAATCTCCAAGGGACCCTGCACCCAATCTCGTCCGCCTCCGGCTCCAACTGCCGAAACCACTCCCACTGCAAACGAGAAAGAGCATCAGCAATCTCATTAGTACAACCAGGAATATGGCGGGCTTTCAAATCCACGTTCAAACGCAAACAGGCTAGAATGACTTGGCGCATTAATGCTGCTACCGTACTGCAGCGTGGGGAATAACGATTCACAACGGACACCACCGCCTCGTTATCACACCACCACACCACCCTACGGTTGGCCAATCTGTCCGGCCATAACGCCATCGCTACTAAAATTGAAACAATTCTAGAAAGGTAATATTCTTCAAATTCCTTCCGCCTCCCATTTCGGCAGCCACCTTTCCGCACACCAAGCCCCGCCGAAATATATTCCCAGACCAACTCCACCAGCCGCATCCGAATACAGCTGCAAATCATTACTGGAGATCTGCGCTTCCCGCAACACCGAAGTGCCATTAAAGTCCCGCAGAAAGAGATCCCAAATCCTCAAATCATCCTGCATCACTTTGGAAACTCTTATACGATGATGAGACTTCCGGACCCCCGCCGTCGCCACCGCCAAGCGCCTAATGAACACCCTCCCCATGGGAATAACCTTACAAGCAAAGTTCAGAGAGCCTATTAAGGCCTGCAGCTCCCGTAGATTCAACTTAGATGATGCCAAAGCATTCGCCACCAGCACCCTCAATTTTTCCACCTTCTCCGACGGCAATCGTGCCTCCAAACTTTGCGAGTCCAATTCCACTCCTAAAAAGGTCAACCTTGTCGTCGGGCCCACCGTCTTACTTTGCGCCAACGGCACCCCCAACTCGTGAGCTAAACTACCAAAACCAACTAACAGCTCGCTACACCCTAATGACCCTGCCTCACCCACAAATAAAAAATCATCCAGATAGTGGACCACCTCCCCCCGTCCGACTCTCCGCACCAACAGCCAGTGCAAGAAAGAGCTGAACTTTTCAAAGTAAGCACAAGAGACCAAACACCCCATGGGCATACACTTATCAAAATAAAACTCCCCCTCGAACTGAAAACCCAACAACCTGAAGGAAGACGGATGAACCGGCAGTAGATGAAAAGCCGACTCAATATCGACCTTTGCCATCAATGCCCCTCGCCCCACTCTCCTGACTAACTCTGCAGACATGTCAAAAGACTCATAATGAACAGTGCACAACTCCCGCGGAATCAAATCATTCACGGAGGATCCAGACGGGGAAGACAAATTGTGAATCAGCCGAAACTTCCCCTGTTCCTTCTTAGGAATAATGCCTAACGGCGATACCACAAAATCCGGGAACGGCGGGTGCTGAAAAGGCCCCGCTATCCTGCCCAACCGTAATTCCTCCGCTATTTTCCCCCATGCTATCGCCCCCCAACGCCGCACACTGGGTGAATTTCGCGGCGAGGAAACCGCAACCACGCCATGCACCGGAACTACAAAACCCAAACTAAAGCCCAATTGCAACACTAACCCATCCCGCCTCCGCGGATAAGAACTCAACCACGAACACAAGAGCGGAACCTGAATCGGCGACGGGGCGAGCTCGAATGGACCCCACTTACTTGAGCCCTGTCTGCGTTTGAGCCATGGGCCCTTTCTTAACACATTTGGCTGCCGCATGGGGGCCACCACAGCTCGAGCACGCATGCTGGAATTTACAGTCCGGGAAGGGACACATCGACCTATTAAACCTCCAGCAGACATCACCCCCTCCTCCGGGGGCCGGCCTAGCCTGCCCAGGGACGATTCCCCCCCGAAAGGAACGCGCCGCCCCCCCAGCAACCCCCGTCCCCACCTTACCTCCGCTTCCACCACTCCCCCCTCCCTTAACCGACATCTGCGTTAACCAAAGGTTAATGTCCTGCGTGCCCCACGTTAGAAACTTATTCTCCTCCATTTTATCCCGGAATTTCTCGTCGTAATTAAGCCACGACCATCCTTCATGCATCTGAGATGCTTCAAAAATCGAATCAGCATAGGATAACAACATTCCAGACTGGTGAGGAACATGATGCCCCCACACACTTGCCAACCGCAAGAACGATCGTACCCAATTAACTACGTTCCGCGACACTTTCCGAAGCCGACCCGCCTTCTCGTCCTCCTTCCGTTTTTTCTTACTGTCCCCAGAACGCTTCCTTCCTTCTAGTTTGAAAAAACGCGGCCTGCTCATGTAGATACAACTAGGCACTCCTCACCGTCCCCCACGGTTTGCGGGTCCTACCAGCACTGCCGCGGCTCGTGAACCGAACCCCGCAGCCCGCTGGCCACTTGCCTGCTCTGCGGGCTTGCGCTCCACAGTGCCCGCTCCGCTGCACCGCCAAACACCGCCGCCGCAAAACCGTTCTCCCGCGTGCTTTTCTCCCGCCGACCGTGCTCCGCTTTCCAAACTCCGACGCTGCACTCTGAAACGATCCTGCCGAGCCTCCCGGCAAACTGCCTGTGCCCTGGCTAGCAACGCGCACGCCAGAGCACATGGCAGCCTGCGCCCTGATTGGCTCCGCTCGCTCGCTCCCCTTCCCGAGCGGAGCCAATCAATTTAAATCCCGCACCGTGTGCACGGCTCACCACGGCACCCATTCACCTCCCCCCCTCCCCCCCGTGCACGGGCAGGGTCCCGCGCCAGGCAGAGCACCCGGTTACGTGCAGGCGCCGGGACCCTGCCCGCGCCTTTATTCTTTTGCAACGATTGTACTTTATATTGCCAAAAAAAATGTGCAACCGTGGCCCAAAAACATATTTGTTACCTATAAAAAGTAAAGGTATTATCTAACCAAAATATATTAATGTATAAAAAACATCTTCGGCCTTAAAATACAAAAATGATAAAAATAACAATAGGAAAGATATACAGGCGCTTCTCCTACGCCCATAGTGGATACACGTGATGTAAAAAGCAAATAAATAAATAAACCATCGCGATATGAAGTATAAAGGAAATGCAGCGAATAATAAATAAATAAATTATGTCCGGATATATTAAGAATGAATAAATTGTTAATCTTATATGGGAACGGGACCCCCGAGTGTAACAATTGCATGAAGACATTCAAAAATACGAGAATTGCAATAAAAAATAAAGTGCTGCCAGAACCCACCAACTGCTGATCACCGAACCAAGTAAGATAAACAAAGCCACTTACAAGTCGAAGTTAAACTTCTATAATATGTCCAGCGATGTTGCTAAAACCTTTAGCAGGAGTAAAAACGCCGAGTTACATGCTGATTATACTAACCCCAAAGGGAGGGAAAGAGACGATTATAACGCGGCATAAGGGTTGACGGCAGATGCATAAGGAATAAGAAGTATATAAATAGGAGGCCGCGGGGCGAAGTCCCTCGGCCTCTGTAACTGGGCCGTCCCAGGCGTGCACGGCCGAGGCAGAAAAGTGGTGCGGGGTCGCGCACACAGGACGCGGGGGCCGAGTGGCGACCTTTAAATTTATTGGCCCCGCGGCTTGAGGGAGAGCCACGGGAACCAATAAGGGGCTCGCTTCAGAGCGAGCGTGGGTTGTGTGGGGGGGGAGGGATGATGCAGCAGAGTCGGCGGGCGGTGGAGAGAGGACACGGCGGTTGTGGGCTCTTGCCAGAAAAGCAAAACGGAGGGTTTTTAAACCACAATTTGAACATCTATAAGGACTTTACAAAAAAATATATATATAATACTAAATTATAAAAAAGGTAACAAGGACTAGTTGTGCGATAAGGGTGGTGTCCATTTTAAGGGCAGCTTTCTCAGCATGCACGTGCCTGACGGAGGTCTGTGGAACAGACACGGAGAGCAGAAGCGGCAGCTGTGGCTGGGGAGACAAGAGACATGCCGCGTCGAGCAACGGGGGCAAGTATTGGGGACAGAGGGAGTCTTCAGGCAGGGTGGGGGGGAGTGGGGCCAGTGGTAGCCAACAGGGTGGGGGAGCACAAGGGGGAGCAAGGGGGGTTCATAGGGGCTTTAGTGGGGAGACCGATAGGGGGGGGGGGGAGAGGGTTAGGGGGAGATCTCGTGGCAGAACAGCTGGGGGACCCAGAAGTGGCAGAACAGCTGGGGGACCTGGAAGTGGGGGCTTTGATATGGAGGGGGGGTGGGGATCCCTCTTAAGAGGAGGCAGCGGACGACCGGGTGGCCTTGGCAGAGGTAGGTGGGGGGGTCAGAAAAAGGGGAGGGCGGGCTGCAGGGGCAATGACGCGGAGGGGGGAGAGTGGGTCGGGGCAGGGGGAGCGAGGGGGGGCCGGTTATGAGGCGGTACCGGGCAGGGTGCCTCCAGTGCAAGCGGGAGCTGGCGTTCCCCTGGGTCAATTTCAGGGGCATTTTCCTTGGGTGGGGTGGGGGTCATCTGAAGGAGTACTCAGCGGGACGGAGGCTTGGGAGCACTGGCAGGAAGGAGGACAAGAATCATCCCGAGGGGACTGGGTGGGTGCATGTTGTCCGGCGTGGCAGTCGTGTTTCCCCCCTTCTTTTTTGTCTTATGTCCCGCCGCAGGTAACGACGGCTGCAGGGAGAGCGGCTTCGAGCGGACTGATGGATGTTTGGAGCATGAATGGGGCGGCAGTCCCGTCTCAGGCTGCCATGGCTGACCCAGAGCCTTCGCAAGAACAGCGGCCGTGTCCAGTGGCATCAGGAACCCAAGAGCCTGCGGGTGCCTTAGGTGAGTCATTAGAGAAGGTTTCCGAGCAAGGAGGGTCGAGAAAGAAATCGCATAGGAAGAGGAAATATTCTTGGAGGCGGAGGCGGAGTTCAAGTTCCTCCTCCTCCTCGTCCGAGGACGTTACGTCCTTGAGTGTGGTGTCTGAGGGGGATGTACGGTCTCCGGCGTTGAGTGGTGGGTTGGTGGCGACGACGATTGCCCCGACGGTCTCTACGGCTTCCTATGCCGAATTGTGGGAGGGGATGTCAAAAAAGCTTCACCGAAAAATCCGAAAGAGGCGTTATATTGATATATTCCGGTTGCTGGAACGCAGGCGGAGGTCGGGCGAGAGCAAAAAGAAGAGGAAGGAGGACGAAAAGGCAGGTCGGGTCAAGAAGGTATCTAGAAATGTGGTGAATTGGGCAAGGGCCTTGTTACGTTTGGCCAGCGTTTGGGGTCACAAACATCCTTCCCATTATGGGATGTTGTTGGCTTATGCGGATTCCATATTGGAAGCTTCGCAAACGCACGAGGGTTGGGCGTGGCTGAACTACGATGAAAAGTTCAGAGATAAGATGGAGGAGAGTAAAGCTTTGTCTTGGGGAACGCAGGATATCAACCTGTGGCTGACCCAGATGTCGGCAAGGGGGAGTAGTGGGGGATTTGGGGGGTCAAGGGGCGGGGCGGCTAATAACACCAGTGGGGTTCGGTCCTTTTGTCTTGGGGGGAGTGGGCAGCAACCAAAAAATGCGGGGCCCGGTGACGTGTGTTGGCGATTTAACAAATCTGCCTGCCCGTTCCCCGACTGCAAATTTCGACATGCCTGTTCAGTGTGTAATGGGCCGCATGCGGCAGTCAAATGTGTCAAAGGACCCCCCGGACCTGTTGGGGGACAGGTGTCAAAGTAGTTCACATCACCAGACTGTTGCGGCGACTCCCATAAAGCTGGAGGCGTTACTACTGTGGCTGCAACAGTATCCTAGGCGCAAGGACCGGAAGGTGCTGGGGGACGGTTTTTGATTCGGATTCCGAATACAGATAATTGGGAGGGGGGGTTGGGGGGGTTAGGGCAAGGAATTCACAGTCGGTGCGACGTTTCTCTACCGTGGTACGGGAGAAATTATGTGCGGAAATTGAGTTGGGCAGGATTGCTGGCCCATTTGCGGAGGATCCTTCGGAGAATTTTGTGATCTCCCCATTGGGAATCATTCCTAAAAAAGACCTGGGCAAATTTAGATTAATTCACAATCTCTCCTTTCCTGAAGGATTATCTGTGAATGATCAAATCCACAGGGAATCATGTACGGTTCGATACGCGTCATTTGATTCGGCGGTGGCTCTGGTAAGAAAATGTGGTACGGGGAGTTTATTGTCAAAAGTCGATATTGAGTCGGCATTTCGTTTGTTACCAGTGCACCCTTCAGCTTTTCATTTACTGGGTTTTGCGTTTGAGGGGCAATTTTATTACGATAAATGTATGCCTATGGGCTGCTCGGTGTCCTGTGCGTACTTCGAAATGTTCAGTTCGTTCATGCATTGGGTGCTGGTTGTGAGGGTAGGGTGTGCGAATGTAGTGCACTACTTGGATGACTTTCTCTTTGTGGGGGAGTCAGGGTCCTCGAAGTGTCAGGAGTTGTTGGACGGTTTTACTGAGTTATCCAGGGACTGGGGGGTGCCGTTAGCTGTTAGTAAGACGGAGGGCCCAGCCACTACACTTACCTTTTTGGGGGTGGAGTTGGACACAGTGCACATGGTGGCTCGATTGCCACAGAACAAGATCGTGAACTTACGGGTCTTGGTTGCCAATGTGTTAGCCTCCCGGAAAATGACATTGAAGGAAATGCAAGTTTTGCTGGGATCTTTGAATTTAGTGTGTAGGGTTATCCCAATGGGGCGTGTTTTTTCCCGTCGTTTGGTGATCGCCACGGCTGGCGTGAGCAAACCTCATCATCGGATTTGCGTATCGCAAGCCATGCGGGCCGACCTACTGGTATGGGATACCTTTTTGAGGGATTTCAATGGCACTGTGGTGCTGCGAGAGCAGGAAGTTTCAAGTGTTGATTTGGAGTTATTCATGGATGCGGCGGGGGGAGCCGGATTGGGGATTTATTTCGGTGGGGCTTGGTGTGCGGGGGAGTGGCCGCAGGAATGGAGGGATATAGGTCTGACTAGCAATATTGCATTTTTGGAGTTGTTTCCCTTGCTGGTTGTTTTGGAATTATGGCCGGATAGGTTGCAGCATCGGAAAGTAATATGGTGGTGTGATAACTCGGCTGTGGTGAGTGTGATTAACAATTACTCCCCGCGCTGCGTACGAGTGACAGCATTGATGCGGGAGGTGGTCCTGGCGTGTTTGCGGGGGAATGTTTTTATTAGGGCAAAGCATATTCCAGGTTGCACTAACAGGATTGCGGATGCTCTCTCTCGTTTCAAGTTGGACCTGTTCTGAGAATTGGCACCGGAGGCAGACATCGTGGGAAGGAAGGTACCAGAGCGCTTGTGGCAGCTTGGCCTCCAGAGATGTTGAGACTGCTGCGGAGTTCAGTGGCCCCGGCGACGTGGGTGGCCTATCAGCGGGGGTGTGACGGCGTGATGGCATTTCTGCAGGAAACGGGTTGGCAGCCTGGGGGGGTTTCGGACAAGCACTTGGCGCGATATGTTGTGGCCGCCAAGGAAGCTGGGGTGGCACGGGCGACGGTGCGCTCTCAGCTGGCAGGGTTCACCTTTTTTGCAAAGGCTTTCGGTTGGGAGCCTGCGGGAGGTGGGTTCCTGACAAGAAGGTCGATGCACGGCTGGGAACGTTCTTGCCCGACTCCCAGGGACGGTAGATGCCCGATACATCACGAGCTGCTTGTCTAATTGGTAGAGGTGCTGCCGGGGGTGACTGATTCCGCCTATGAGGCAACTCTTTTTCGAGCAGTTTTTATTACTGCCTTTTTTGGAGATTTTCGAGTAGGTGAGCTTGTAGCGGACTCCGCCAATGCCAGTTCTAGTGGGGGTCTCCTGTTTACGCAGGTGCGGTTGAAAGCTGGGCGCCTCTGTATTTGGTTGGCGCATTCTAAGACGGATCAGAAAGGGAAAGGCTGTTGGATAACCTTGTGGCCGGTACGGGGATTGCCGACCTGTCTGGTAGCGGCCATACAGACATACCTACGGTGTCGTCCTCCAGTGCTGGGGCGGTTTTTCTTGCATGCGAATTCATTGCTGTTGTCCCGCTTCCAGTTTACGGCAGTGTTGCGCATGGTTCTAGCATGTGTTGGAGAGGACCCGCGGTTTTTTGCCCCGCATTCCTTCCGGATTGGTGCGGCTACGAGTGCGGCTGCGACGGGGTTGGGGATGAAGGAGATTCAGGATATCGGCAGATGGAGGTCAAAAGCCGTTCAGGGGTATGTGCGGATATAAAAAAAACAACAAAAAAACAGCACACATCTATACCCAAGACGTAACATCTTTGTATTGACCAAACCGGGTCGAGGAGGATGGGGGGGAGGTGGTTTGGAGTGATGAGCTAACAGTCCAATTTTGTTTTGCAGATCCGGAGCAGGGCCCGATGCGTTGCTGGGTTGTCGGGCACCCTTTTGTTTATTGGGCTGGGTGGCGAGCGGTGCAGTGGCCTGTGGGACCCAATCTGGGAGTGGATGTCGGCGAGGTGACCGTCTTATGGCTGGGTGAGAGAGGGCTGCGGTGGCCCCAACTGTTGCCTTTGCTTTGGCACCTCGGTAGTGAGAGAGAGGCTCCGGCGATGATATTGCTGCATCTCGGCGGAAATGATTTGAGCTCATGGACATGTAAACAATTGATTCGAGCGGCAATCAGGGACTTAAGGGTAGTTCAAACAATGTTTGTTGGTGCTGTTATTTTCTGGTCAGATATTATTTCAAGGCCTGCCTGCCGGGCTCAGAGGAGGTGGTCTAGGAGCTTAGCTAAGATTAACCGGCAGATCGGGCGATGGGTGTGTGACCATGGTGGTTTTCAGATCATGCACCCATGGGCCGATGTGGATTGTGTGAGATTGTTTAGACAAAATGGGGTTCACTTATCCCCGGTTGGCATGGACCTCCTTCTGAATGACTGGCAGGAGGCGCTGGAGTATGTACTGGCACTGGGAGGTAACCGATCGCAGCTGTCTTTAGATGGGGGGCGGCAGGGCGACGGGGTCGTCCTTGCCGGTGGTGGGAACCCGGAGGTCCCGGGGTCCGGAGCCGGAGGTTATACTGGGGCGGGGGTGAGGGGCCCCCGCCCAGGCAGCCCCTTGGGCTTTTGCTAATCATATGGCTAAGCCAGGTAAGGGGCGGTGGTTAAGCTAGCCATGGGGCTTGTCCTCGGTGGTGGCAGAGTACAGGCTCGCCTTGCTAATCATATGGCGGGTGAGGCCGGATACGCCAGAATGATAGTATGTTAAATTGCATTTGGTTATTGTTTCAAGTTCAAATAAAGCTGCGACCGGTTTTGAATTCCCATACAATGTGTAAGGCTGTTTTTTGGTGGGAGTGGTGTTGGAAAAGGGGAGGGGGTGGAGGTTTGGAGAGATCGGGAAAGAGGATAGCGAGCATTAAAGGGGGTGGGGGGGGGAAAGGCGAGCATGGTCCGGCGTGCCTCAGTTACATCCGAAGATTCCAAGGGGGACGCAAGAAAAAGCCTTAATTAACCACACACTTACAGTTCAGGAAGAAACCTTCTACAATATCTCAAGCGCTGATCTTGAAACTGAAAACTGTAACTCGGCGTTTTTACTCCTGCTAAAGGTTTTGGCAACATCGCTGGACATATTATAGACGTTTACCTTCGACTTGTAAGTGGCTTTGTTTATCTTACTTGGTTCGGTGATCAGCAGTTGGTGGGTTCTGACAGCACTTTATACATTAATATATTTTGGTTAGATAATACCTTTACTTTTTATAGGTAACAAATATGTTTTTGGACCACGGTTGAACATTTTTTTGGCAATATAAAGTACAATTGTTGCAAAACCCTCAGTTTTATAACTTTCTAACTTGCACATGCATTTTATGGATTATATATTTTTTATCTCTTAGGGTTTATGGTCCTTTCTAGGATCCTATCAGAGAAAGGGTTTGTTCAGTCAACATACGGTTTAGTGATAGGTTTTCTACTTTTTCTACTTTAATGATCAATACTATGCTGTTCTTAATTGTAACATAACGGGTTTCCACTGTTTTCCCTCCAGCTCCTTTTTTGTTCTGTAGTCTCCTCAAGTTACACGATATATAAAAAATTCTTAAGGCATATTTTTAGGTATATTTTAGGTACACTTTTTTCTTTTATCTGCTCAGGTTGGTTATTAATATGCTTAATGTACCGCACACTGGTTTTTATAGTTTTAGTGTATATAGTTTTATCATATTGTTTTATTAGTTCTCTCCTGTTTTTCCTGCTTTTTTATTCTTTTTATTCTTTTAATTAGTAGTTATTTCTTTCATTATGTTGTTTTTATTTTATTTATTATGGGAGTGTCATATCATTTTGTAATAGCTTTATTTATTGAATGGTTTTTTATGTTTACATGCAGCTTGGTGCACATTGTTGCTGTTCCATTTTTACTTATATTTTATTAGTTTTCATTGTTTTATATATGATGTTTTCTCATATAAATGTAATGCTTTATTGTCATGTGAGTTGTTTTAATAGCACTATTAGTTTCCTTATTTTCCTCCCTGTTCTTTTCCCTCCCTTTCCCTCTTCCCCCCCCTTCCCCTCCTTTCCCTCCCTCTTCTTTTAGTTGTTCCTAAGTAATACAGATAAGTTCTTTTTAGTTTATTTATTTATTGTAGGTTTTTATCCATTTGATTTCTTATTTAATTGTTTCTCTTATGGTTTTGATTTTATTTATGTATTTACCTATAGGGGAGCCATATACCCCTGAAGAAGTTTCTTACGAAACACGGCCAGTGTCGGGTTTGGCACTACTCACCCCCTGGAATAATAAAGACTTTTTTTTACCCTTTCTGCCACGTCTTTGTACTGGTTTTTGTGCCTGTAGATATGTATTCAGGTTCTTGTGTGAATTAAGTATCTGGAAGTCTCCTCTTTTTTGAAACTTGGTAAAATGTAGCCTTAGGTTTGTATGATTTGGTACTGAGGCTATCAGGTCTAGCCTTTCCCCTTGGTATATAGAATATCATTGCAAATGTCTACCAGAGCTCAGACAGAACACAGAGGCGGGGGGGGGGGGGGTTTAAGCTGTACATCCCTAGCCACTTAAGAACATAAGATAGGCCATACTGGGTCAGACCAAGGTCCATCAAGCCCAGTATCCTGTTTCCAACAATGGCCAATCTAGGTCATACAGCAGTTTCCCCAAAAGACACAGGTTCCACAGTGCTTGTACTGGGTCAAGCATTGATATCCTGGGTCCCTTTTTAATAACGGTATATGGACCTTTCCTCCAGGAACTTATCCAAACCTTTTTTAAACCCAGCTACACTAACAGCCTTTACTACATCCTCCGGTAACAAATTCCAGAGTTTGATTACACGTTGAGTGAAAAAATATTTTCTTTTATTAGTCTTAAATAGTTTACCCTGTAGCTTCATTGCATGTCCCCTAGTCTTTCTATATTCTGATAACGTAAACAATCGATCTACGTTTACCCGTTCCACTTCATTCATTAATTTATAGACTTCTATCATATCTCCCCTCAGCTGTCTCTTTTCCAGCTTAAAGTGCCACTCGTAGCTTGTAAATAAACCCACTTCAAGAATTTAGATTCTGAGTCTGGAGTTCAGATATATTTATTCTGGACTGTAGGAGTCCGGCCGGGATTTGCAGCCTTCAGAGAAATACAGGGAATGAAGAGATTTATGATGTGTTTTATCTTCTCTGCTATGCATGATAGTTATTACTTAAGAAAGAAATTGCATACTGAGTTGTGCTGAATGTCTCCGTGAGGTGCTGGGCGGTGAAGATTCTGATTGTTTAAAGTATAGGAAATAAAACTGTCTTTGGCAGATGCTTATGGGATTTCAGTCCCTAACCAATCTCTTTCCTATTATGTAAGCTACACTGCAAATACAGAGCTTCTCTTACTCATGCTCAAACTAGTTACACATTACCGATGGTTGGTGAGGGTAAACAAAATGTGTAACATCTCATCAATGAAAATGTAGAGGTAAAAATGTTAAGAAACATATACACAAGGAGGGTAATTTATAGCAGTGTGTCTGTGAAGAGTCCAAAAAGGCATCTAGTTCAGAAAGGCCACATTGGTGCCTATGTTCCTTTACAAAATAGGCCCTCAGAATCAGTGCACGCACACAAATTTAAACGGAAAGGCAATGTCAGGAAATACTTTTTCACTGAAAGGGTGCTGGATGCTTTGAATGCCCTCCTGATGGAAGTGGAGGAAGCAAACACAGTGACAGAATTCAAAATGGCATGGGACAGACACAATGGATCCCTTTATAGCAACAGGATAAAATCAAAATAACTATTTCTTATATCTCAGCAAATAGGGGTGACCTACACGGAGCAGTGGGTACACCCCTAAACAAAGGCATGGGGAGAGGTGATCTACACGGAGCGGCAAGTGCACCAACTCTTGCCACCTTGCTGGGCAGACTAGATGGGCCATACTGGTCTTTATGTGCCATCATATACTACGCTACTATGTTACTATGTGCTCTACTCTATGGAGCATGTTTATTACAGATTAACACACTTTAATAAAATTAGTGTGTGTTAAGTACCACTGCACCCATAAAAATTAAAGGGATATAGGCATTTAATGGAGTGGAGGAGTAGCTTAATGGTTAGAGCAACTACCTAGTACCCAGAAGATTAAGGGTTCAATTCCCACTGGCGCTCCTTGTGACCTTGGCAAGTCACTTAACCCTCTGTCCCCTTGGAAGGAAAGGCCTGGCAATCTATTTCCAGTGATACATTGCCAAGAAAACCCAGTGGCAGCTGGGTTGCCAGGAGTCAGCATTGACTTAACTGTACTAAAAAAGGCATTTAATACGTATGAGCTTCATTAGCATGCTTTAAAACCTTTAGTAAACATGCCCCATATGTGTTCCTGCATATTTTATAAAATCTATATGTGGATCACAACTCTGCCTATTTTCTGCCCTAACGGCACTTCTAAGAACACTTACACACAGGCCACAAATAGTAGGTGCACTCATTCCTTGTACCTAATTGTGAGATTTGTATGTAGTTGCAGTTTTAGAAAAGTCCTTTTCCGCATGTAAAACAGGGTTTATAAAATGACCTATTTAAGTTAGATTGCTTTCATATTTCTTGCCTTTCTTTTTTCTCACCAAAATTTTGCATTTGGTATCTGGCTACTTTTACTAATGCCTAATCTGTGCCGATGGCGTTATCTGCTGCCATGGTCAATTTTATCCCTGTGAGAACAGTGGCAAAAAGTGCACATTAATGGCTGTTACAAGCAGTAAATGTTAGTATAAGGGACAGCTGTAGCAGATAGCATGGCAACCTTTGCACTCCAGCATTGTCGGTGTTAAGTTTGAATGGGCAGACCTCAGAATGTTATAGGTAGATTTTGAGAAAATTGTCATCACCAATTTTTGCTTTATTTGCAAAGAAAGCTAGATAACCAAACTATGGACTAAGTTTTCTAACTTGCACGTCCTCAAGCTAATGCCATTAGTTTACATTATTAGTAACTAGGTCCCAGTGCATGAAAAGAGACCAGCAGTAAACAATACCCATTAATGCATGATAGTGGGCAGTATTCCAGTAGAACCTTTAGTGAATCTAGCCTTGTATCTCTGTCCTCTTCATGTTCGTTCTGCGTTTATTTGTTTCTTCAGCTGTGATATTTCTTGAACCATGTATATCAGTATTAATGGTGAATTATGATTTTGTTTATGTTGATATATTCTAATTCACCCTGATACACTACATAAACATTTTAAGAATGTGCTGCACAGAATTCAGTTTTGACAAATGAATGCATGGTGTTTTGTTTTGTTTTGTTTTTTACATTTTATTTTCTAAGGGCTTGGTCATAGCCCTCTTGGATGGCAGGTAGCCTGAGGATTGAATTCTGTTTTTGTTGTGTGTTTTTAAGTCATAGAAACATAAAACAAATATAACAAAGTTTGGATATTTTTATCATGACTGATATGATTTTCAAACTTTGTAATTTTATGTAGTCTGTCATGTTTGCCACCTGCCAATTTTTGGTAAAGCAAATAAATTGAATGCAGTAAATATGTAAACGTGATTTCCAATAACCACCACCATGAATATACACTTTTGTCACAACACAACATGATACAAAGCACATTATCATAGCCCATGGGCAGTGGCATGGAATGGGCCACTGGGACGATGACCCAACCAATATTTTGCCCAACACAACATCAGCAACTAGAGTGCTTTGGAGGCAGGGCTAGAGTCTGGTTTGTTTTCCCCCTCCCACAACCAAAAAGGAGCTCTGCTTCCCCTGTCACAGCCTAATTGTAAATGAGAGGTAACCTTTTATAGCAACGGTTTACTTCTATTTATGTGTTATGGTATATAAGCAGAATAACTAGTGTAGTGTAGTGAAGCTATATTCATTTGTAGCCCCTTTGGACTGTGGTTCCTTACGCTTTCCACTTACTTCTACCTCTAGTGACTCACAGTCCAAACAAAGATTTGCTATGAACCAAAAAAATTTACTTCAAGGAGTCTTAAGCGGGGGGAAGCAATATCTTTTGGGAACCTGACATGTACTTGTTATTTGGATTGGCCACTGTTGGAAACAGGATACAGGGCTTGATGGACCTTGGTATGACCCAGTATGGCATATCTTATGTTCTTAACTGGGCAAAACTGAAAGGAGATATTTTAAGGGCAACAAACCTTTTCATTAGAAAAGTGAATAAAAGTAATAGGAAGAGGAGGCCACTATGGTTTCAAAAGAAGTAGCTGAAAAGGTAAGGAAAAAGAGGTTAGCTTTCATAAACTACAAGACATTACAGAAAGAGGAAGACAAACAGCAATATCTGGAGAAGCTAAGGGAAGCTGGAAAGAAATCAGTAAAATAAAGATGAAAGTGGAATTAATAATAGACTATACTGCCACCCCTGCTCCCCGCCCCTTGCTCATTGCCACTGCTGACTCCCCTTGGGGGCCAGCAGCAGCAGCAGTGGCCCTGAAACCATGATGCAGCACTTACCCACCATCTCCGGAGCTGCATTACAGTTTCACTCTTTCCTAATCTGCTGCTTCTGCTCCCCTCCGACCTCCTAGTTCACCTAATGGTAGTGGCAGCCCTGGTGACAGGAGGAAGTGTAAGGATGGCTCTCAGACTCAAGGGTGAAGTGGAGGACTATGTAGAGGCTGATGAGGATAAAGCAGAATTGCATAACAAATATGTTCACAGATGAAAGACCAGGAATAGGACCACAGAAAACAAATATAAATAGGAATGGAAGTGAGGTACTGTAGAACTCAAATAGTTTTCAGAAGACCGTGTTCATGAGGAGTTAACAAAAATTAAAATGATAAAGGAGGTGGAATCCAAGCTGGCTGAATGCTGCATCTGAGGGTGACCACAAGAATTTCATGGGGGAGTGTAAAACTAAAGCAGCTAAGCAGCTCCTGGCTATCTGCAAGCCTACTGCTGAATTTCCTAAGGGGCTGTTGGATGCTTTTCTTCAACCTTGTGAATCGCTGCAGCTGATGACTTTGGGAGCAGTGTTAACCCCAGCTGGTGGGGCAGCAGAACAGGAGGGCTCGGCATCTTTTTCGGGAATCGATCTCATCCCCCCTGCAACATGGCAATATCCGAGGGTGGCCTATTCGGCTGGGTGTCTGAGGAACCAGATTGCAGCAGGTACCCCCACAATTGGTGTACTGGCTGGATCTCGGGAGATGGCTTCAGGAAGTGACACGTGAGCATTGAGCTCCTGCGGAAACAGCTTGACGGCAGCTGCCCTTCGGTTTTGGAGGAGCTCCCAGAAGGTAACAAGCCAGTGGATGAGCAGGCGAGAATGGTAGAGCTGTAGATCTCTTTTGCTGGGATGTCTGTTGAATCTTTCCTTCTGAGGCCTGACTAGATTACACTCGAGACCATATGGAATGCAATCAAACAACTAGGGGAGGCGCATTTGCCACAAGTACAGTTGGTGTCTACTCATTTTCAAGCTACCCAAGTTCAAGGTTCTGGTAATGCATTGGAGATCTGAAAACTGCAAGTATCTATGAATGAAGTTACGGTGAAGGTGAAACAACTTGAGAACTGTATAGAAGCAGTGGTGAAAGATTCCAATTATATTAAAGCTAAACTTGAACATTTAGAGAACACTGCAAGAATGGCAAATTTGCATTTAATTAACTTTCCTAAGTCATAAGTGATTTCATCTGAAGAAACGTTTAGAAGTTCCACCTGAGATCCACTCACTGGTAACCAAGGTCTATTACCTCCCCCCGGGGGGAAAAGGTTCCCTTTCTAGTGGAGGGGCCAGGTTTGTAACGTATGAGAAAATAATATTTCTGAGATATTCAAAGGTTTGGACGTGAATAGGGTGACCCCCTGCTCCTTGCTTAGTTCAGTTTGCTCTGTCTTCGGTTAGAGAGTAGTTCCTACACATGTTTTTTAGGAAAAGGAATGTTCGATTAGAGGTATTTTGGTTAGGGCATTTCCTGACCTGGCTAGAGAGAGCCAGCATCATAGGAAGGAGTTTCTCTTTTCCGACCCAGGGCCTCTCGACTGGGTGTGTGTTTTTTTTCTTAAATATCCCTGCAAATGCCTAAGTATTTGTCCAATTCTTATGTTTTTGTGTATCCCTCTCAGCTTCTGTTTTTTCTTAATGCTCACCTGATTTCTAGTCCCCCTGATGGGGAGCTCGCAGCCGCAATAGTATGAATGCCAACTGATATGAGGCTGCTTGTTTCCTACATGTTTTGATATTTGCTTTGTTTCCTTTGGAATCCCCTCTTTATTGTGGACTGGAATAAGGAACTGAGGGCCCGATTTTCGACAGGCATTTACATGGTTTACTGTCCAGTAAACCATGTAAATGCATCAAATGGGGATATTCAACAGCATTTACATGGTGGTGGTTGTTGTTAAGTGCCGTCGAGTCGGAGTCGACTCATGGCGACCCTCTGGATAGCTATCCTAAATTGTGTTCGGTCTTCAGTCAGGTGGCTCATTGTTGACAGACTGGTACCTGTAGCTGCTGTTATTGTATCGATCCATCTCATTGCTGGCCTTCCTCTTTTGCGTTGACCTTCTATCTTGCCAAGCATGATGTCTTTCTCTAATGATCTCTCTCTTCGCATGATGTGTCCAAAGTATGAAAGTCGAAGTCTTGTCATCTGAGCTTCTAAAGAAAGCTTAACATGGTTAGTGCCATGGAATATCCCTTCCTAACTTCCTTTCATGCCTCGATGCTATCTGGTTAGCATTGGGGCTTTCCAGGCCAGAGCAGAGGCAGCAACAAGCGCTAATTCAATGTACAAAGTATCTAATCACTATTTCCTGTGTTATGTAAATCATTGTGCAATCAAAATGTGTATATTAAAAATCACTGTATTGTACGATACATTATGATTCTGTAAAGTAAACCGCTGCTGATCGTAGGAAGCAGCGGTATACAAATGTTTACTAAATAAATAAAAATAAATAAATAATTGGGCAACAGCAATATTGCATGCTGCTCGGTTAGCGATCTGTGCATTAAAGATAGGCCAGAAAACCCCTCCGTCTATCTTTAAGGCGCAGGAGCTAACCGGTCAGCATGCTATATCGCTGTTGCCCAGTTAGCTACTGTGGTTTATTTATTTATTTGGCTAAGTTTATATACTACTTTTTGCAATGGTCAAAGCGGTTTACAAGGAACTGGAAGTTGTACAAACAATGTTTACATTATAACAGGTAACTATGCACATTGAACAAGGGGAGGGGTGGGTGGGAGGATTAACTGTACAGGTTGATGATCTATCTATGTGTTCACGTAGTGCTTGACATGATGCCTGTGTATGTGTGTGAGAGCTATCATGTTCTTGTAATGTTGGGGTTAAGGGGATGATTAGGAGTGGTGCTTAGGTGTTGGGGGAGGAGTCAAAGTGGAGGGTGAAGAGGTAAGTCTTGAGGAACTTGTGGAAGGTTGGAAGCACTGTTCCCTCTAAGCTGTGCGCGTGTGCGCGCGCACACCCCTCACCGAGCGAGCGCACATACTTTACAACAGAGCGCACAAAAATTACGGTTCTGATTCTGATAGAAAAAAACACAGATGTCTTAAAATTTAAAAGATGTGATTGTAATTGCTAGAAATTTTCCACTTCATTTAGTAATCGTCTATTTTCATTTAATTTGATTAAAATCAGTGTGGTGTACATACTGTATTCTGACGTATAGTCAAATTTTAAAGTATATAACTCCAAGTGTCGTTATGTGGCGCACAAAAATTTAACCATCCTTCAAAAGCTGCACAACTGATATTTTATGCGCACACAGCCTACAGAAAATTAGAGGGAACATTGGTTGGAAGGTCTGTGGTGTTTCTTATATTGGCCGGGAAGGAGTTCCAAGTAGTTAAGACATAAAATTCAAAGGCTCTGGCACGGGCCTGTTGAGTACTCTTTGTTAGAGCTTGGGGGGGGGATTAGTATATTTATGATGGAGATACTTTGTGATCTGTTTGATTGTTGTGGGGTAATAAAGGAGGGGAAGTGGGTGAATGACTGATGGTATAGGGCTTTGTGAGTCATTAGCAGGATTTTGTAGAGTATTCTGCTTTGAAGAGGGAGCCAGTGGAGGTGTTTGAGGATGGGAGTGTTGTGTTCGTACTTGGATGTATGTGTAATGGCCTATGCGGTTGTATGAATAGCCATTTGAAGGGGCTGAAGCATTGATTTTGGGAGTCTGTGAGTTGCAGTAGTCTGCGTGGGGTGTTGTGAGGGCTTGGAGGGGTGAGCGGAAGTCTGATGGGGTGAGGAGATGGCAGAGGTGTTGTAGCATGCAGGTTTTGTAATAAATTGCTCTGACTGTATTTGCTATTTGGTTTCTGGTCTCTGTAGCGATCCCTGGATATTCAATGCCGGGCTGCATATGGCCCCTGATATTGAATATCCAAGGTTAAGGGTTGGTGGGCAGGGCTATGCCCCATAGGGGCAAATAGCCTGCCCAACCCAATATCGGGCCCTGAATGTTGTAATTTTGAATTTCCTGTATTGGACGTTTCTCCTATTTCCTTATGTTAATATTACACTCAGTATCCTTTCTTTTCTGCAAGTGAAGTTTTGCATTTGGATATTTGTAAAATGATAAATATTAAAATAAAAAAAAAAGTGAATAAAGCGATGAGGCCAGATGAGATTCATCTAAGGGTATTGACGGAACTTAGAGAAGTACTGGTGGCTCCTCTGGCTGACCTTTCTCAATTAGTCAAGAGTGATCCGGAGGACTGGAGATGGGAAGATGTGATTCCTGTCCACTAAAGCAGAAGTAGAGAAGAGGTTGGTAACTACTGATTGGTTAGTCTGACCTTTTTGGTGAGTAAATTAATGGAAATGCTACTAATACAGCTAGGATGGTTGTAGTTTCTGGAATCCAAGGAATTAGAGGATCTGAGATAGCATGGCTTTACTAGAGGTAGATCTTGTCAGACAAATCTGATGGATTTCTTTGATTGAGTGACCAGAGATTTAGATCAGAGGCAAGCACTAGATGTGGTATACTTAGATTTTACCAAGGTCTTTGACATTGTTCCACATTGGCAACTTATAAATAAACTGAATGCCCTCAGGTTGGACCCTAAAGTGACTGACTCTGGGTAAGAAACTGGTTGAATCGGAGGTGTTAGAAGGTAGCAGTAAATGAGTTCACTCTGAAGACAGAGGCATTACCGGTAGTATGCCTCAGGGATCTGTCCTTGGTCCTGTTCTTTTCAACATTTCTGTAAGTGATATTCTGAAAGGTATGACTATCTTGATTGGGTTGTGTACGTATAAGATGAGTGACTACTGTCATCTGCTGGTAGTTCTTTTCTCTGGGGACATATTGGTGTGCACGTATGTGATTGTGATATTGTGTGTAGTTGTATTTAGGGTGGTGTCTTACACTGAAAATTTAAAATTAGATTATATGGCATTACTGATGATTAGACTTAGAAACACACAGGAGAAAAAGAACCCTTTAAACGTAATGAACTGTATGGTTGTCCAAAAATTGCTGTGGCACAACACTACTTAATGTAACTGTAAGTGATCAAGAGGTAACAAAAATGTATTCAGCATTCCTGACTTGTACACTCCTTAACTTTTTCTCCTCATTTGTTTTTCCTTTCTTGATCTTTTTTAGGAACTTCCTCTTCACTAATATCACATATTTTGTTGAAAAATGACAGAGGGAAGGTGCAATACTTTATGATGACTAAGAAAATGGCAGAATAGAAAAAGTAATCAATCCCATGGAACAATACTATAAAGAATGTAGGACCGATATGCTCAAACAAAAAAATATATTTCCATTTGGTGCATGGCCACTTGAATGATAAATTCAGCAGGATATCACCCAAAATATGTATATTTTTTAGTGCCTTACTGGGTCAGACCTAATGTCCACCAAGCCCAGTGTCCTCTTTCCAACGGTTGCCAATCCAAGTTGCAAGTACCTGATATATCCCAAAAGTATCCATTTGCATGCTGTTTATCCCCGGTGATAAGCAATAGTTTTCTCTTGGACTATCTTTACAATGGTTTATGGACTTTTCCTCCAGAAATTTGTCTAAACCTTTTTTAAACCCAGTTATACTAGCTGCTTTTACCACATCTGCAGTCAGGGAGTTCCAAAGACTAATTATATGATAAGAGAAAAATATTTTCTCCTATTTTTTTTCTCCTTGTATTTTCTGAAAGAGTAAACAATCAATTTACGGCTACCTGTTCCATTCCACTTAGGTTTTATAGACCTCTATCATATCTCCCCTCAGGCGTCTCCTCTCCAGGCCTAAGAGTTCTAATCGCTTTAGCCTTTCCTTATAGAAGAGTCATTTCATCCCCTCTATAATTTTGTTTGCCCTTCTATATACTGCAATAACGTTTTTTTTCCATTTAACGTTTTATTAACGTTTTTCATTGTATAATACACACAGATTCTTAACACAACAGTGTACGTTTTCAACAAAAATCTACCAGCAACCAGGGTTTTATCCCCTACTAGCTATTACAACATTCAATATTGCCTAGTCTTCAACCTTCCCCTCCCCCTCTCTTCCCTCCCCGCTTTGTTTCCCCCTTCATTCGTTCATGCTTCTATCGCCCAGCATTTCTCTTATAGTCATCACAGATATATATAGTCTTTTGCCATTTAGCTCATTAACAGTGCTATTATGCTATTAACATCATTACATTAATCCCGCCTTTACTCCCCCCTCCCCTTCTCTCCAGCTTTCCATTTTTTTAACCATTTCCATACCCTCCTCCATTGTTCCACACTCTTTTCCCCTTTCCCCTGTCGTAGTCCCATCAGTCTATGCATCAAACACAGATCCGCCATTCTTCTGACGAAGCCGTTACTTTGGGATTTTCCCGACCCTGTCCAATATTGTGCTATCTCACTTCTTGCTGCCACTATACAGTGATGCAGTACCCCATTTCCCTCTCCGATATATCCTCCTCCAGTTGATGCAATAGGCAAACCTCTGGCTTTCTTTGCAATCTACGTCCTGTCATTTCATAAATTATCACCAAAACCTTTTCACAATATGTTTGAATCTGCCCACACTTCCATCACATGTGTAGCATATCCCCTCTCTCTTGGCATCCCCTCCAGCACTGATCGGCTTGTCCCAGCCCTGCTCGCCTTTTACGTGTCGGTGTCCAATACCATCGGTATAGCACTTTATAGGCATTTTCTTTTATTTGAGTGGCTATAGATATTCCTGCCACTGTCTATATTACCTTATCCCATACCTCTTCATTCCATTGCACTTCTAGGTCTTCCTCCCATGTCTTCATAAATTCTAGTTTACCCTCTCCACCCTCCATTAACCCTTTCTAAATCTTGGACAAAGCTCCTTTTTGGCCTAATTGTCCTGAGCAGAGGGCCTTGAACCATCCCCTGTTATTCCATAAGTCCTTCCATACTTTCTGCTGTCGCACAAAGTGACTTACCTAGATATAGCTGTAGTAATCATTACTGGATAATCCATATAGATCCTTAATACCCTCAAAATCTCTAATACCCTCCTTAACCACGATCTGGGAAAGATATATAAGTCCCAACTTCCCCCATCTTTGCAATGTGCTCGCCGCTGTCCCCTCTCAAAGCATGCCTCTAGTGTCATCCCCTGCATATATCCTTTGCCTTGTATTAGTAATTTCCTATTTTATTTCCAAATATTCAAAATATGTACAATGATGGGGTTTATGGGACTATTTTCAGGTGCTTTACTTCCCCTCCACACCATCCTTTCCTATCCAACTCCCCTTACTGAATTTTCTTCCATTTGAACCCAGTGTTTCTGGTTTTCCCTTTGCCAGTCATATAGCATTTTCAGTTGCGCTACCACGTAATATTTTTGAAAATTGGAGACCCCCTATCCCCCCCTTCCTTAGCTCTTTGTATGATTGGCATTGCAACCCTGGGGCTCCTATTTTGCCCTATAAATCTGTTAATGATTCTTTGCAAGTGTTTTAACTTTCGATGCGGTACCAGTATTGGTAACGTTTGAAACAAGAACAAAAAGCGGGGCAAAAGCATCATCTTTACAGCGGCAATGCGTCCGAACCAAGATAAGTATCCTTGCCCCCATCCATTCAGCAAGCTTTCTACTTGCCCAAATAATTTTATATAATTTAGATTGTACAGGAACTCCAACCTATTGCTTATTTGGATCCCTAGATACCGAATTGCCCCCTGGCCCATCTAAATGGCTATTTCTCTTGTAATAACACCTGCTCTTCCTCTTTTATTGACAAGTTCAAAATTTCAGATTTTGTCCAATTTATAGTAAAGCTTGACAATCTTCCATATTCTTCTAATTCCCACATTAATATTGGTATAGAAAAACCCGGTCTGGTCACACTCATAATGATATCATCCGCAAACAATGATATTCTGTATTCTGTCTTTACTACGATTATACCCTTTAGAGCCTCCTGTTCTCTCACCCGCTCCACAAACGGCGCCACTGAAAGTGCAAATAGGAGAGGTGACAGTGGGCACTCTCGCCTCGTCCCTCTCCCCTGCTCAAAGAAAGCAAAGTAAGCTCCATTCACCCGAACACAAGCTTTCGGGTTGCGGTATAATGCTCGTACCCAGCCCATGAACTCTTCCCCCAGCCCCTTCTTTCCATTACCTGAAAGAGAAAAGGCCAGGACAACTGGTCAAAAGCCTTTTCCACATCTAGGGATAATAACAGTGCCTCCTTTTTACTTTGTTCAATCGATCATATAGTGTTTAGTATCTTTTGAATATTGTCCGCTACCTGCCTGCCCGGGATAAATACCGCTTGATCTTGATGAATCAATTTCCCTATTATCCTATTTAAATGTGTACCCAGAATTTTAACCAATAATTTTGCGTCCAAATTTAGCAGTGAAATTGGTCTATACGATGAACATTCTTGCATATCCTTTTCTTCTTTATGTATTACTGTTATTCCTGCCCATTCCATAGTATCTGCTAGTACCCCCCTCCCTCAGTAGATTAAACAACCTCAATAATGGTGCAGTTAATATCTTTCTGAACGTTCTATAAAATCTCGCTGTGAGCCCGTCTAATCCCAGTGCCTTATCTACTTTTAACTGCTTTATCGCTTGCAAAACTTCCTCTTCCTTTATGGCTCTATTTAACTCTTGTTGTTTCCCCTCTTCCAATTTCGGGAGCTTTACGGAGTGTAAATAGCTCTGTATCCGCTCCATCTCTGGAGGAGCTCTAGCTTCGTACAACTTTTGGTAAAATCTTTTGAAGGCCTCCCAAATATCCCCATCTTTGTGAACTAGTTTCCCTTCAGAATTCCTAACTTTCATTACTTGTGATCTTAATTTCCGTTGTTTCAGCTTCTGCGCCATGTATCTCCCTGCTTTTATTTCCCCCTTCGAAAAAGTCTTGTTTCAATAGCTGCATATGGTATCTTATAATTTCTGCCTGCATAGCATTTAGCTGCGCTCTGACTGTCAACACTTGGCCTCTATATGCCCCTTTCCTGTCTTGCGTGTCCAATTCTTCTAGTTTCATTAATCTCTCTCTCAATTCCCTATCTCTTCCCTCCCTCTCCCTCCTTTTACGTGCCCCCCCCATTTGATTAGTACTCCCCTTACTACTGCCTTGTATCCATCCCAAACTCCCCCCTACCCCACCTCGCCATTATCGTTCCATCTAAAATATTCCCCTGTCTCTCTCTCTTTCTCTTTTCTAACTCTTTCATCCTTCAATAGAGATTCATTTAACCTCCAAAACTGGGTTCCTCTTTCCTCCCCTTCTATTGTCATCCTAACCTCCACTAATGCATGATCTGACCATGTTATGGAATCCATCTCCTCCCCTTTAATCCTACCCTCCAGCTCCTTTGTTACCCAAATGGCGTCTGTTCTGGAGTATGAACCATGCACGTGGGAAAAGTATGAAAACTGTCTTTTCCGTGGATGCTGAAATCTCCATACATCTATCAAACAGTGTTCTGTTACAAAATTAGGGGTATTTACTCCTATCTGATCTTTTGCCCTATCTTTTCCCCTCTCTTTTCCCCGTTGCATCTCTATACGGATTCCAGGTTAAATTGAAATCATCCCCACATATAAGTTTTCCATCTCTTATTTTCCCCACCTCTTCATTGAGCTTTGTCCAAAATTCTCTTTGCACCCCTTTAGGTGCGTATACATTTATTATACAATACCATTCATTCCCTATTGTTAAACACAGTAGTACATATCTTCCCTATTTATCCCTGACTACTTTCTGTAACTCAGTCTTTAATTTTGAATTTATTAAAATTGCTACCCCTCCTCTCTTTTTTCCACTGTGTTTGATGCATGGACACATATTCCATATCCCTTTAGTTTGACCATGTGTTCTGTTGCCCGAGTTAGATGTGTTTCCTGTATGAGCACTAACGACGCCTTCTGGCGTGTTATTTCTTTATATAGTTTCTGCCGTTTAAATGGCGAATTGAGCCCTTTGACATTTAGTGTTACTATTTTTAACTCACCTTAAGAATTGTTTCCCCCTCCCTCTCTGAACCGCTTCTTCTCCCCCCTCTCCCTCTCTCTCCCCACCCATCCCCCCTCCCACCCTACCTCCCTTCCCATTCCCTCGTCCCCTCAATGGAGACTCGTCCCCTCAATGGAGACTCGTCTTCCATAAGTAGTGACTGACTTTGAACCACCACCTGCCCTCATTCTTCAATTCCACCTCCCCCCATTGTCCCTATCCCCGCCTCCATTGTCCCAGCCTACCCCTCCCCTCCCTCTGCTCCCTGCCATCTCCCACCCTCCTCACTCTACCCCTTTATACATTCTTAACCACCCCCTTAACTCTTCCCTCTCTCTGTCCTTCCCCCAGCCTCCCTTCCCACAATTACCTATGTCTGCAAAGCATTTATATAACTCGAGCACTCCTCTCCCCCTCCCTCCTCCCTCCTCCCCCCTCTCCTCCTCCTCCCTCTCTTCCTCCTCCTTCACCCCACCCTCCTCCCATTCCCATCGGACAACTTCCCTTACAATTCACTTAACAACATCCTGCATCTCATTTCAATTATTAAGTCATCTTCTGCCATGTTGCCAGGGGTCATCTTCCTCAGCCACTGTCTTTCACTGCCACTTTCATTCCCTGGGTGCCCTTGGGCAGTCTCGCTAGCCTCTGACCATTAGCCGGTGCTCTGTGCCATCTTAAGGTGGCCGCCCCCGAAGCAGGAGTCGTGACCTTCTTTGTGCATGCTTGGCTCTCCAGACCCACTGGAAGATTTGTCAATCCCAGGTCTCTGAGCACACCCCAGACTTCCTCGCTGGTCTTCACCCTTCTCGACACACCTTTCACAGTAATTAGTAGTCCAAAAGGGTATAGCTATTTATATCATGCCTCCTCCCTCCTCAAGTAGGCTGTCACCTCCTTCATCGCTGTCCGACGCAGTAAGGTGCCCAGCGACAGATCCTGAAACAGTTCCATCACATGTCCTTCCCACTGAAAGTGTCCCAGTTTCCGTGCTTTCTTCAAGAGGCTTTCTTTAGTTTTGAAGGAGTCCAAGCAAACCACAATGTCTCTTAGTCGGTTGTCTCTTATGGGCCCCAGCCCCCTATGCACTCTCTCAATTTGCAGAGACTCGCCCTCTTCCCTCTCTTCTAGGGCCGCCTCTTGCAATAATGCTCTAAACATTTTGTTATAACTTCATCACAATTTGTTATAACATTTTGTTATAACTTCATCACAATTTCTATACTGGAGGTCCTCTGGTATGCCTCTCACTCTTATATTACTTCTCCTTGACCGATCTTCGAGATCCTCCGCCTTCTCTCTCAGTTCTTCTTGGATTTGCTTTATCTCCTCCCATCCTTTTTGTAGATCCTCCAAGGCTTCTCCCTGTTGTTCCAACTGATTTTCTGTGTCTTCTACCCGGGAGCCTAGGTCCACTATATCCTGTCGTAACGATTGCAATGTCTCTTTTAATTCAGTTTTAACTCCACTTATTTAGACTTTAAGTTCTTCTTTCAGCTCATTCAGCCATATCTTAATCATGTTGGCTACCCTCCGTTTCTTCCGCTGGCTCGGTCTCATGCTCCGCCGTCCTCTTCCCTTCCTTCTCCCCGTCTTTCCCTCCTTTCGCTGGGACATAGGATGATCTGAATTCCGCCAGCTTTTTTTCACAGAAAGTGCTCCTTTGGACTTCTCCATCTTTCCCCCTTCTACCCCTGGGCCAGGTACTTCTGAGGTGCTCTGTCCCCTGGAACTCCTGCTGCTTCCTCTCTGTGGACATTCCTGCTTTGCAAACTTGGACGCTTTTCCTTCCCTTTATTGCTTTACAACAAATCTCTTAGTTTTCTCAATAGATTTGAGTTAGTCCGGTTTTGATTACACGGCTTTGTTTTATTGGGGCCTGCTGTATTGCTTTAAAAGTTTTCTTTCCTTTCCTTTCCTTTCCATGCCTTGCCTGTCATCTCTTATTCTGTTGAGCTGCTCCATTGTAGCTGCCGTTCTGCTTATTTAGCACCTCCTCTGCTGCCTCTCTGATTCGGCATCGCTGTCTTACGTTGACATCCTTGCCAGTGTTGCTCATCCCACGGGGCTCAGTCCGCCTTTCCGCTCTGCCTCGGGGTCCTCTGCCCTGGCCGCTCGGCTGCACTTGCACCGCCCTGAATCAGCGTTTGTCGCAGCTCTCACTGCCTCTCTTTATCCGCCGGATTAAGCCTCATCTGTGGTCGTTGCATTTCGCCACAATTAATCGCCGCTGTGGGGTTTTCACTCTTTGGAGCAGGCTTTTGGCAGCGGAGCTTCGTCCTCACGCTGCTATTCAGCCCGATGACGTCACCAGAAGTCTGCAATATCCTTTATGAGATGCGGAGAATATAACTACACACAATACTTAGGTGCAATTGCACCATAGAGCGATACAGAAGCATTATGATATTGTTTGTTTTATTTTCTATTCCTTTGCTAATGATTCTTAACATTCTGTTTGCTTTTTTGTCCGTTGCTGCACGCTAAAACAGAATATTTCAGTGCGATCACACCCAGATCCTTTTCTTGGGTGGCAGCTTCTAATATGGAACCCAAAATTGTGTATCCATAGTTTGGGTTATTCTTCCCTACATGCATCACTTTGCACTTGTCTGTATTAAATTTCTAGTCTGCCAGTATCACAAGGTCCTCCTGTAGTTTCTCACAATGTGCATGTGATTTAACAACTCTGAATAATTTGTTGTCATCTACAAATGTAATTACCTTGCTGCTTGTTGCTAATTCCAGATCATTTATAAATATGTTAAAAAAGCACCAATACAGATTCCTGGGCTACTCCACTTTTCACCTCCCTCCATTAAGAAATTGACCATTTATCCTTACTCTCTGTTTTCTATCTCTCAACCAGTTTCCAGTCCATAATTAGAACATTGCCTACTATGCCATGACTTTGATTTCCTCAGGAGTCTCTGATGTGGGACTTGGTAAAATGTTTTAAGAAAGTCTAAATACCCAAATGGGACATTCTGACAGTATATCCTTTGCCTACCAGGCTGAAGGTAACTCTAACTCTTGACAGTCACTTCATATCATCTCAGAACAAGAGTTATTACCATAACAACTGACACTCTGTGTCAACTTTCCACTGATTCCTGTCTGGATCTTCCTTCTCATCAAATACTGCCTTTGGACAGTCAGTCCTCTGTAACCTTTTTGCGCTTTAATCATCCAGTCCATCTCCCAGAACTTTCTCTTAGGTTGCCTATAATCAACAATCTTACTTTTTCATGTATGCCTAGTAGCGCTATACAAATGATAAATAGTAGTAGTAGACCCTTAACTCTGGACACACCAGCAAGTGTGCTTGCATCTCCTCTGCTTGTCCATGGAGAAAATGTAGTTGTTAACCTGTAAGAGAGGCTCTACGTAGACAGCAGGGGTAGGCAGCCACACTTTTTCCACCCTCCAATCCCCCATTATTGTTTGTGCTGCTCAAGGGCAACTTTTTAATACTTTGAAGGGATTGGTTTTACTTCAGAGGGTCAGGAAGCACCCGCTCATGATCACTACTTTGAAAAAAAAACCAAAACAAAACCAAGGAGAAATCTTCCACACATGGATAAGCCATTGAACTTCACCAGCAAGTGTGACTGCATTACTCTCCTGTCTATGGAGAATTCTTTATCTCCAGGAACAAGCAGGAATGAGTCTTCACATATGGGTACGTAGGTACCGACGGAGCCTGCGCAGGAACGCTCCCCAGCTTCCCAAAAAGGAAAGCTTTTGGGAGCATCCCACAGCGCCTGCGTGCTGCCTTCCCGCCTCTCCCCAGTTCTTCTTTTCTGCGGAGCCAGCAGGTCGTGTTCCTGTCACCGCTGAAGAAGTTCTTTGTTTTATTTTATTTCTTTGGACGCGCGTCTGCCTTCCCCGACGTCGGACCGGTACCGCCGGTCTTTCTTTCTTTTCTTAAAAAAAAAAAGAACATATTTTTCCCTCACTTAGTGTGTTTTTTCCTCTTTGGGCCTTAGGCCTCACGAAAAATTTTCCTCATGGAAAAACCAGCCTCCGGGTTTAAAAAATGCACTAAGTGCAGCGGTACTATTTCTGTTACCGACACCCATGAATGGTGTCTTAAATGTTTGGGTCCTGACCACTCCATTTTGGATTGTTCGTCCTGCTCCTTGATGTCCAAACGAGGTTTACAGAACCGGGCAGCAAAGCTCCATGTTCTGTTTCCCTCTGATGCAGCTTCAGTGGCATCGACGTCTTCCAGGGCTGCTTCTTCCTCCCATGGATCTCAGGTAACCAAACATAAAACCAGCCAGTCCTTGAAGGGTAGATCTCCTTCCAAGCATCGAGATGCCTCCGGGCTTGCCCTCAAGGATCCTGCACCGGCAAAACTACCCTGGCGGGAAGCTCCGGCTTCCAAAGCTCCACCAATGGGGTTACAGGTTGACATCGATGGCACGGCCTCGACCGATCACCTGTTAGAATGCTCTGGTGTACCGGCACAACCTTCCGGTACCAAATTCCAGGCATTCATGGCGTCGATGGATCAGAATGTTCTATCTATGCAGCAGGCTATCACGGCCTTTATTCAAGCTGCGACACCGCTGATACCACAACAAACTCCATTGTTGGTATCGGCCCAGGTACCGACACCAATGCCGGTACCGGTACCGACTGCATCGACATCGGCCATGGTGTCGTCTGCAGTGGTTCCCTGCCTAGGGATGCCCATCGGTACCGAACCGGTACCGATAACGCCCGATGTCGATACGGCTCGGTACGCGTATCGAGCTTTGAAAGAGCACCCTGACAGTCGATACTTTGATTCCTCCGAAGGTTCTGATGCATCGGAGGAGTCTGCTGAAGTATCCATTGCCCTTCCTGAAGAGCCTTCTTCTCCAAAAAGAAGAATGTCTCCTCCAGAAGACTTGTCCTTTCAAGGCTTCATAAGAGAAGTGGCTAAAGGGCTTTCTATCTCAGTAACCTCTGAATCAGAGCCTAGAGCTAAAAAATTAGATATTTTAGGTTATTCTAAGGCTCCTAAGGAGGCAGTCATCTTGCCAATTCATGAGATTCTTTATGATCACATGATTGACTCCTCTCACTATCTCTCCTCATTCTCGTAGGTTGGACACTATGTACCGTGTCCCTCCTTGTCCTGGTTTTCATTAAACACAGCTTCCTCACCATTCTATTGTGGTGGAGTCAGCTATGAAAAAGATAAAGAGTGCAAAAAGACACTCCTCTGCTCCTCCAGGAAGAGAATGCAAGACCTTGAATGCTTTTGGTAGGAAAATCTTCCAAGCCAGTATGCTCATTGCCAGAATCAACTCCTATAGTCTTTATATGGGTATGTTTCTGAAAGAAGTTGCAGATAAGCTGCACACTTTCCTCCCTTTTCTTCCAGAGGATAAAAGGGAAGAATTTCTTATTTGGCTTAAGCATACTCAAGATATTTCAAAGTTTTCCAACCGTGCAGCTTTTGACTCCTTTGAGGGTGCCAGCAGAGCTTCGGCCATTGCCATAGCTGCACGCAGAATTGCTTGGCTCCAAGCTTCTGATCTAGAATCTTGGGTCCAGGATGGCTTGGGAAATCTTCCCTGTACAGGAGAAAACCTGTTTGGCAAAGATTGGCAAATAAAAGCCACTCAAATGGATGCAGAAAATTCTGCTTTGGATAGACTTTCAAAGTCAACCTCCATTCCTGCCAAGAAAAAACCTTTCAAGAAGTCTTTTTTCAAGAAAGGCAGATTCCATCCTGCTTGTGGCCAACAATCATCTACAGATCGTTTTGCTGCTAAGCGTCAGCAACCTAAACACGCCAGGCCTAAGCCTACAGGGGCTGCTGCAACTCAGCAGACCCAGCCTCCTCAGGGCTTTTGACTTGATGCTAGAGAACTTAGCCTTTCTGGCTCTGAAACAGCCAGAGCCTCTCACCATTCCAGGAAGGTTAGCTCATTTTGCTCCCAGATGGGAGCAAATTACAGCAGAGCAGTGGACCCTCTCCATCATAAGGGAGGGCTACAAACTTCATTTCTCAAACCTTCCTCCTCACACCATGGTGAGACATTTCAATTCTCCAACATCTCTCCTCGACCTTCTAGGTCAGGAGGTGGCTGCCCTTGCCCAAGGGGCAATAGAAGAAGTACCTCTTCTTCAACAAGGGTCAGGGTTTTACTTACCCTACTTTCTGATCCCAAAGAAAACAGGGGGCTACAGACCCATATTAGATCTCAGAGAATTGAACAAATTTCTATGCAAGGAGAAATTCAAGATGCTTTCTCTGGGCACTCTCCTTCCATACCTTCAGAGTCAGGATTGGCTTTGTTCTCTAGATCTCAAGGATGCGTACACCCATGTTCTCATCCATCCATCTCACAGAAGGTTCCTCCGTTTCCTTTTCCAAGGGAAGCATTACCAATACAGAGTGCTTCCTTTTGGTCTGGCCTCTGCTCCAAGAGTGTTCACCAAATGCATGGCAGTAGTAGCTGCATTTCTACGCACTCTGGGGATATTTGTATTCCCATACCTGGACGATTGGCTCATCCGAGCTCCATCTCAGTCAGAGGCCCAGACTGCCCTGGACTGCACAAGGCGCATTCTGCAGTATCTGGGACTTGTGGTGAACCTCCCAAAGTCCCAGCTCACTCCTACTCAGTCCTTAGAGTTCATAGGGGCCTGGCTAGATACTACCACTGCAAGGGCCTATCTTCCTCAGGCCCGTTGCCTACGCCTAGTGCAGTTAGCCTCCCAGATTCAGTCAAAGAGCCATTTAACTGCCCGGGAGATGCTACAACTGCTAGGCCACATGGCATCCACAGTGCATGTGGTCCCCTATGCTCGCCTTCACATGAGAGCAGCTCAGTGGACTTTGTCCACCCAGTGGACTCAAGCATCAGGGGCTCTGTCAGACAAAATAGCAACCTCCAGGCGCCTCTTTTGGTCTCTCCAGTGGTGGAAGTCCACCCAAAATCTGTTGCTGGGGTCACCCTTCCAACAGTTGTTGCCCCAGGCAACCCTCACAACAGATGCCTCCCAAACAGGTTGGGGAGCTCATCTGCAAGACCTCTCCACTCAGGGCACTTGGTCTCCACAGGAGACCTCTCTACATATCAACCACTTGGAGCTCCGAGCAGTTTTTCTAGCTCTCAAGGTCTTCCATACCCTGCTCAGCTACAAGACAGTCCTCATTCATACGGACAATCAGGTAGCCATGTTTTACATAAACAAGCAAGGAGGAACTGGCTCTCTGTCGCTTTGCAACAAAGCTTTAAGATTGTGGGCCTTCGCCAGAGAGCATCAAATCCATCTCCTGGCAGTATACCTTCCAGGGATCCAAAACTCTTGGGCAGACAGACTCAGTCGAGTTCTGCTTCCACACGAATGGTCCCTGCACATGGACCAGGTTCTCAGAATCTTTCAAGAGTGAGGAACCCGGGACATAGACCTCTTTGCAAGTCCGTGGAATGCCATACTTCCCCGGTTCTGTTCCAGAATTCCGTGTCAGGGAGTTCAGGCCAAGGATGCCTTCCTCCTTCACTGGGGTCAAGACTTCCTGTATGCCTTTCCACCCATTCCCTTAATTCCCAAGACTCTGTTCAAGCTCCAGAGGGATCAAGGATCTATGATCCTCATAGCTCCACGCTGGCCACGCCAAGTGTGGTACCCTCTACTTCTGCATCTCTCTCAAGCTCCCTCCCTAGACTTGGGAGCTGCTCCAGACCTTCTGTCCCAGGAGGAGGGGACTTTGTGGCACCCAAACCCCAAGTCCCTTCACCTCAGAGCTTGGTTGCTGAAGGCCTAGACCTTCAAGGTTGGAATCTTTCTCAGCAGGTGAAGGATATCCTCCATGCTTCCAGAAAACCACCTACTAGACGTTCCTATGCTTTTAAATGGAAAAGGTTTTCCATTTGGTGTACTGAGAAGGGTCTTGACCCTCTAGCACTACCTTTGAATTCTCTATTGGAATATCTCCTGCATCTCTCCAATGCAGGCCTTAAGACGAATTCAGTAAGGGTCCATTTGAGTGCTATTGCAGCATCCCTTAAGCCTATCAATGGACAGCCTATTTCCTCTCATCCTCTTATTGCAAGATTCATGAGAGGCCTAACTTTAACTAAACCTCCCATTAGGCCTCCTCCGGTGGCATGGGACTTAAATCTGGTTCTTGGTCAGCTTATGAAGCCACCTTTTGAACCCTTAGCCACCACCTCCTTGAAATTTCTTTCCTGGAAGGTTATTTTCCTCATTGCAGTCACCTCAGCTCGCCGCATCAGTGAACTGCAGGCCTTGGTGGCTAACCCACCTTATACAAGGTTCCATCATGATAAGGTAGTCCTTAGGACCAATCCACACTTTATGCCTAAAGTGGTCTCACCTTTTCACCTTAATCAAGAGGTGTATTTACCTGTCTTTTTTCCAGGTCCTCATGCATCAAGTGCAGAGAGGAATCTTCATACCCTGGATTGTAAGAGAGCTCTTGCCTTTTACTTACAAAGGACACAGCAACATAGAAAGTCTTCTCAACTCTTTGTTGCTTTTGATCCCTCTCATTTGGGACTTCCAGTCTCTAAAAGGACACTGTCCACTTGGATTGCTCAGTGTATTTCTTTCGCCTACCAGAGTAAGAACCTTTCTCTGGAGGGCCATGTCACAGCTCACAATTTGAGGGCCATGGCAACTTCTATGGCTCATCTAAATTCTGTGTCCATCGACCAGATCTGTCGAGCAGCCACATGGGCCTCGGTTCATACCTTCACAGCCCATTATTGTTTGGACAAGGACTTGCGCCGGGATGCCTTGTTTGGTCAGGCTGTCCTAAAACACCTGTTCCATACTTGAACAACTCCTTCCCTCCTTCCCTGAATGGATGCCTGAGATCCATAGGAGGAGATAGAGCCCTTCTCAGGGTCTCACAACCTTGGGGATCTCCCAGGCATCTCTAGCTAGGGAGTCCCCATATGTGAAGACTTATTCCTGCTTGTTCCTGGAGATAGCACAGTTACTTACCTGTAACAGGTGATCTCTGGGAACAGCAGGAATAAGTCTTCACAACCCACCCACCTCCCCTAGGAGTTGTATCTCTCTGTCTTTCCTTTCCTCTCTCTCTTTGTCTCCGCTTTAAAACTCGAACTGGGGAGAGGCGGTTAGGAAAGGCAGGAAGGCAGCACGCAGGTGCTGTGGGATGCTCCCAAAAGCTTTCCTTTTTGGGAAGCTGGGGAGCGTTCCCGTGCAGGCTCCGTCGGTACCGACGTACCCATATGTGAAGACTTATTCCTGCTGTTCCCAGAGATCACCTGTTACAGGTAAGTAACTGTGCTTTACAGGTAAGCAACTATGCTATTTCAAGGTATGTTTGCTTACATTTACAACCTTTATAGCCATTTGGCAGGGATCATTTGCAAGCTTTCAACTCTATATGCTCTTTATTTAAAGATATCTGGTCTATTATGACCTGTATTGCAAACTAACTATCAGGATGCCATAACTTCTGTGTTATGAAGGAATCCTTCAAAGATACCTTACTCTGAACCATGCACTCCTGAGCAACTATCAGCTTTCCCCCATGTTCTAGTTTAAAGGCTGCCATATGTTTGCTGTTTGAATGCCAGAGGGCCCAAATCAGGGATGTCTTCTGCTTCTTGGTGCAGGCTCAGCTTGGTCACCCTGCCACTGATGTCATCTGCCTGTGTCTACTATAGGCTGAAGGCCTAACGGTATGCGGCTGTTGGGCATGCCCTAAGGGGTGTGCTCAAAGGTGCACGCCTGCCACTTAGGGCACCATGGAGCACCGAATAGCTATTTGGACAGATCTGGACTTTGCCACTGTTGAGTGTCGTTGTGTTAGTGAGCTGTGGAGGCATTGTCATATCTTTTGTGGTAAAAGGAAATCTAAATCCAAAAATCCCCTTATGTCTTCTGTGTCTATGGACCCGATGGATAAGCACTTATTGGCTCAACCTGCTCAGACTATGCCTCTGTATTCCTCTTCTGAAGGGATTTCTATTAGCTCCTTGAAGCATAATCTTGCTCCATTTCCTGGGGAACCTTCATGCATCAGTTCTCCTCCAGTTACCTTGGTTTCAGGGGAAGGCAATCTGTCCAAGAAGATAGATTCTATTCCTACTGGGGTTAAATTTGACTTACGTCTAGATCCCTCTTTTAAGGTAAATGCCCCCACTCAGGTATCTGTGTCTAATATTTGGAAAGTGGTGACAAGGACTGAGAAATTGCTTAAATCTGAGTCTTTTGCTTTGTTTTTTCACAGAGAAGACTGTTGGCAAGTGTGCAGAAATGGATAAAGCAGAGACCTTTTATTCAAAGTTATGTGTGCTACCTGTGCTTTATGATCAAGAACCATTGGTGATGAAAGAAGAGGTCGAAGCAGCATTGAAAGCCTTATCAAAGAACAAAGCACCAGGCATTGATAGCATTCCCATTAAAATATTACAGCAATCGGATGAAGCTGTTACCATACTTTAAATTTGTGGCCAACTGACTGGAAAAGATCTGTGTTTATACCAATATTGAAGAAAGGTGATCCGACTGACTGTGGAAATTATTGCACGTTAGTGTTAGAAGCCAGTACCACCCAGTTAAGGTGAAGTCCATCTTTGAAGAATAGACTGTATGCCTCCCTGCATCATTGTCTCATCTATGCATTGAGTCTCTATCTGAATCTTGGGTCCTGCTTGTGGAATAGGAAGCATATCTTAGAATGCTACCCTGGAGGTCCTGGATTTCAACTTTCTGCCTAAAAGCCTAAATTTGGTTTCCAAAACTTCTCTTCCACATTTCCCGATATCATTGCTACCAGCATGTACCAGGACAGATGGCTCTTCCACAGCACTCTCTAAAATCATATCTAGGTTACAAGTAAGATCCGTCTCCTTCGCACCAGCTAGGCAAGTGACCATGTGATCCTCATGCCCACCAGCCATCTAACTATCTACATGCCAAATAACCAAATCACCAACTAAGATGGCCATCTTAACTGAACTCTCCTTGGCAGAAGCTTGGAGACACATCCTCAGTACAAAAAGATATTGCATCTCCTGGAGGGCAGATCCTGGCTACAGGATCACTTCCTACCACACCAATGTTATGGTCTCCTTCTAGGTGAACTCTCTCCTCTAAGGCAGCATAAGGACTGCCAGACTAGAGGTGGAACCACTCTGCTGTGCCCCTATAGGTGTCCTCTATGTATCTCTCTATCTGCCTCAGCTCCTCCAAGTTTGCTACCCTAGCCTCAGGAGATCAGATGCATTTTCTCAGAGTCAGAAACTTGTTGTACTGAGGGCATATGACCTCTCACCAGCTAGGAGGTAATTATACATGTGTCATTCATTGCAAAAGACTGGATAGTTCCCCCAACTCGCTGCTGGACTGCTGTCTGCATCTTTGATTAATGAATTGTTCAATTGTTTAGATTTACTAAGGAAGTAAGAATACCTAGACTAAAGGAAGGACTTAAGGAGTTTTTGGTCTCTTATCTAATATGTGTTATTTTTAAGAACATAAGGTATGCCATACTGGGTCAGACCAAGGTCCATCAAGCCCAGTATCCTGTTTCCAACAGTGGCCAATCTAGGTCATAAGTACCTAGCAGTCTCCCCAAAAAACATAGGTTCCTCAATGCTTCTATTGGGTCAAGCAGTGATATCCTGGGTCCCTTTTAATAATGGTTTATAGACCTTTCCTCCAGGAACTTGTCCAAATGTTTTTTAAACCCAGCTACACTGACAGCTTTTACTACATCCTCCGGTAACAAATTCCAGAGTTTGATTACACGTTGAGTGAAAAAATATTTTTTCTTATTAGTCTTAAATAGGTTACACTGTAGCTTCATTGCATGCTCCCTAGTCTTTTTATATTCTGATGATGTAAACAATCGATCTATGTTTACCCGTTCATTAATTTATAGACCTCAATCATATCTCCCCTCAGCCATCTCTTTTCCAGGTTGAAGAGCCCTAACCTTTTTAGCCTCTCTTCATAGGAGTATCCTTCCATCCCCTTTACTATTTTGGTTGCTCTTCTCTGTATCTTTTCTAATAACACTATATCCTTTTTAAGATACGGTGACCAGAATGGCACACAATATTCAAGGTGCGGTCACACCATGGAATGAAACAGAAACGTTATAATATCCTTTGTTTTATTTTACATTCCTTTCCTTATGATACCTAGCATTCTATTTGCTCTCTTTGCTGCCGCTGCACACTGGGCGTAGGGTTTTAAGATGTTATCCACGATGACACCTAAATCTTTTTCCTGGGTAGTAGTTCCCAATGTGGAACCTTGCATCGTGTAACCATAGTTTGGGTGGTTCTTTCCTAGCTGCATAACTTTGCACTTGTCCACATTAAATTTCATCTGCCATTTTGATGCCCAGTCTTCAAATTTATCAAGATCCTCTTGCAATTTTCCACAATCCTCTTGGGTTTTAACAACTTTAAATAGTTTTGTGTCATCTGCAAATTTGATAACCTCACTCGCTATTTCCTTTTTGCAGGTCATTTATGAATATGTCAAAAAGCAGCGGACCCAGCACAGATCCCTGCGGTACTCCACTATTCACCTTTTTCCATTGGGAAAATTGGCCATTTAGCCCTACCCTCTGCTTTCTGTCTTTTAACCAGTTCCTGATCCACAATAGTACACTGCCTCCTATCCCATTACTTTTTAGTTTTTCCAAAAGTCTCTGATGAGGGACCTTATCAAAGCCTTTCTGAAAGTTCAGATATACTATATCAACCGACTCACCTTTGTCTACATCTTTATTCACACCTTCAATAAAACAGATTAGTAAGACAAGATCTTCCTTGCCTAAAGCCATGTTGGCTGTCTCCCATTAAGCCATAACTATCTACATGATGAGTAATTTTGTTCTTTATAATGGTTTCTACCATTTTTCCGGGTACTGATGTCAGGCTCACTGGTCTGTAGTTTCCCGGATCACCCCTGGAACCCTTTTTAAAAATTGGCATTACATTGGTGATCCTACAGTCTTCAGGTATTACAGATGATTTTAATGATAGTTCACAGATTACTAATAGCAGATCTGCAATCTCATATTTCAGTTCTTTCAACACCCTGAACTGCTAATAGTCTATTAAGTTTTAATCACTTGCTGATTAAAATACCCTGTGATAACCAATTTCATTCTTAATTGGGATAATGGACTAAAAAATGGGGAATGTTCCTGGGGTGAGTGGGAGTTATGGAGGGTATGTGGGAAAAGATTAACTACCTCTTTTTTTTTTCTTTTTTTTTTTTTGAAACTCTGACTAACTATTGACTGGAGCAAATTCAATTTAAAACTTTAAGCCAAGCCAAAAACGATTCTGTTTTTAATGAATATAAAATGAAGAATTTTCCAAATAAGACCTCAATATCTTTTGTCCCAAGCTTTAAGTCAACAAAATTTACAGTAAAGTTATGTTCTCTTACTTGCAGAGGAGGCTTCTTCTGCAATCAGATTCACCTCTATAGATCTTTGTATCAAAGGGAAGTGCTTCCAACAAGCCGTTTGATGATTAGCATTGTGTTTAGTGTTTTATTGACCCTTTCAGCAATTCTACCTACCTAAGTATACCTAGGTAATAGCTATTAATCTCAATATCATAGTTTTCTCACCCTTTTTCAAATAAAACTGCTCTTCTTGTTTAAGCCAGTTAGGCACTAAAAATGCTGCGAGTATTTATAGTTTAAAACTGAGGAAATACTTATAGTAACATAGTATATGGCTGCAGATAAAGACCAGTACAGTCCATCTTGTCTGCCCAGCAAGGTGGCAAGAGTAGATGCACCTGCCGCTCCGTGCAGGTCACCCCTTCCCATGCCTTTGTTTAGGGGTGTACCCACCGCTCCGTGCAGGTCACCTCTAGCTGTTGAGATATCAGAGACAGTTAAGTTTATTTTGATTTTATCCTGTTGCTATAAAGGGATCCACTATGTCTGTCCCATGCCCATTTTGAATTCTGTCACTGTATTTTCCCCCACCAAATACATGTTTCAAGGGGCTTTTAATTCTTTTTCGATCCTAAAATATTTAAATGGTTGTCTCAATATCACCACTCAGAGAGTTGTTAGCATTCCAATGTCTAACTCCAAAACAACTCAATGTGTGCCGTCAAGTCGATGCTGACTCCTGGTTACCCAGCTCCTGGGTTTTCTTGGCAAGTTGCAAATGGAAATGGATTAACCAGACCTTTTTTTGTACATAGTGAGTTTACTGCCCCTGGTATTCCAAGCTGGTTATCCACCCAAGTACTCCATAGGGTTGCCATGTTTAAAGTCCCAGTCATGTGATTTTCAATCACCAATCAAATCAATACCATTTTTTCCTCTTAATATCTGTAATTTTAATGATGTAATTCTAATATTGTTCCCTATAATTCAATAACCGATTCCGATCCTTATTTCATCAATTTTGTTAATCCACTTGCAAGATTAAATCTACAAATTTATGATTTTATTTATTACTGTGTTTCAACATCTGAGCCAAAAGAGCATTAGTATAGAGTCTACAATGATAAACAATTTCTCTTTCTTAAAAGATATCAAAGTCCTGTCTTCATACAGCTGAGGACAGGGACATTTAGTTAGATAAATCTACATACTCTGATAAGCATGTGGTATGCATTACTGTTTGAAATGCATGTTGACCAAGAGGATAAGTATATTCAGCCCCAGTCCATGCTTGCTCACAAAGCTCACAATTGCCACATGCATAAAATTCTGCTGGACCTACTTGTTGAGATATACAGAAGTAGTTGTTGTAGATGCTAATTTTGACATAATATGCCCTGTGTTCCTATCCCTCATATAAGTAATTACAGGTCTCTCCTTAAAAACAACATGTAGCATGAATATATCCCAATGTTTCTGAATAATGACTGCAATTTAGAACAAAACACCCATATCCCTTAGTTTCACTCAAGATTGTAATAACAGCTCTCTACGTGCAAACCAAGCCCTTTTATAAGTATGGTAATTGCTTCATGAGGATATCCCCTCTCTACAAAGTGGCCACTTAATTCCATTGTCTGTTCTTTAAATTCAAGAAAATATCATGGAAATAAAAAATAAAAATAATGGCTACTAGGTTTCTTGATTACAAGGAAGCTGCAATACTCCCTGAAGGAGAGTATTGTCTTTATATTGCATTCCTTTGAAAACAGGCAAGAAAGATCATAGCCTACTGCCCAAAGGAAGTAATTAGGAAAATTTCACAGACAGCACTAGCAACATCTTTTCAGATAATTTACTTGTCAGTTCAAATAATTAAGCTTGCCCTTTCATTCCTGAGGAGATGCTAGAGTTGAACATTTACCTTGTTATCCATCAGCAACAATATTAGGCACATTTTGCTTAGGTGTCATGCCAACTGTCAAGGGTTTGAGTAGCAGGGAAATTGTCTGTCTGTCTGTGTATGCATGTTTGTTTGCACATGTGATGCTATTGAAATATTGTATTTCAGGCTTCCCCCACCATGATTGGCTTTCTCAAATGGTGGAGTCCTAAAGTGGAGGAAGTTTGACAGATTTTGCTGTTTGAAGTCTTGTGAGACTTTAAACCTGGATATCACTGCTCAAACTTCTTCCACCATGGGGCTCCACCATTCAAGAAAGCCAATTGTGGCGGGGGAAGCATGAACCACGGCATTTCTGAGGAACTGAAGCCAGGGACAAGAAAGGGCGAGTGAAAGGGAGGAGCGGAATGAGAAGAGAGCGCGAGTGAAACCTGGGGGAGAAGGGGGTTCCGAGAGAGAGACAGACACTGGGTGAAACCTTGTGTTGGGGGGGCTTAAGAAAGAGACTGGGTGAAGCTGGGAGGGGGAGTCATGAAATAGAGAGGGAGATTGGGGAAGGGTGGTGTGGGTTATGAGAAAGGGGTGGAGAGAGAGAGAGAGACTGGAGGAAGCTTGGGAGGGAGGTCATGACAAAGCCCCTTGGGGCTCAGTTGCACATTGCCCCAGACTCATACATACATTCCTCAATACTCCCCATTGTACACATACACGTACCCCTGCCATTTTGCTATATACACACACCCATTCCACTCTGCTATACAGACATACACAAACACGTGCCCCTGCCACTCTGCTATTTTATTTTTATTTATTTATTTATTTACATTCTCTTATATACCGCGCTATTCTGCATCAGTGCGGTTTACATTGAACAAACTGAAATTACATTGAACAGGGTATTATAACTTGGAGATAACTATTTTACAGGGAACATGGGCTATGGAGGGTTAAGTGGCTTGCCCAAGACCACAAGGAGCACCTGTGGGACTAGAAACCCCAGTCCTTCCGGCCCAAGGTTGCTGTCCTCTAGTGGGATTTGAACCCCCGACCTTCCGGCCTCAAGTACCTTGTTCCAACCACTAGGCTACTCCTCCACACTATATATTCACATACAAACACACACACACACACACATATCCCTGTAACTCTGCTGCACACACATATATCAGTCACTCAGCTGCGCACACACACACACATAAACATACCTGTCACTCTGCTATATGCACACACACACGTACCCCTGCCACTTTGTCACACTGTATCTCCAGGAACAGGCAGGAATGTAGTCATCACATATGGGTATCGTCGGTACTGACGGAGCCTGCGCGGGAACGCTCCCCAGCGTCCAATTAGAAAGCTATTGGGAGCATCCCACAGCGCCTGCGTGCTGCCTTCCCGCCTTTCCCAACTGCCTCTCTCCAGTTCTTCATTTTCCGCGGAGCCAGCAGGTCGTGTTCCTGTCACCGCAGAAAGTTTTCCTTCTTTTTTGTGGTCGCGTCTGCCTTCCTCGACGCTTTACCGGTACCACCGTTTTTTCTTTCTTTCTTTCTTTTCTTTAAAAGAAAAAAAAATTCTTAGTACTTTTTTCCCATTTTTTTTCCAGGTGCACGCACCATTTTGGGCCTTAGGCCCAAGATTTTTTCCACAATGGAAAAATCCTCTTCGGGTTTTAAAAAGTGCACCAAGTGTGGCGGTTCCATCTCCGTCACCGACACCCCTGAGTGGTGTCTTAAATGTTTAGGGCCTGACCATTCCATCTCGGAATGTATGGCCTGTGCCATGATGTCCAAGAGAGGTCGACAGAACCGAGCTGCCAAGCTCAGTACCCTGTTTCCCTCTGATGCAGCTTCGGTGGCATCAACGTCTTCCAGGGCTTCGTCTTCCTCCCGTGGATCTCAGGTAACTAAACATAAGTCTAGCCGGTCCTCAAAGGGTAGATCTCCCTCTAAGCATCGAGATGCCTCTGGCATTGCCCTTGAGGATTCTGCACCGGCAAAATTGCTCCGACGGGAGGCTTCGGCTTCCAAAGCATTATCGGGACTTCAGTACGTTCTCGAGGCCTCGACCTCGGCACAACTACTGGTGCCATGCTCTGGGGTACCGGCGGTCTTCTTCGGTACTGACATCCAGGCATCGGCAGCGTCGATAGACCTGGCTATTGAACGCAGTCTGGCGGCTCTCCTTGCGGCATCAACACCCTCGGAACCTCATCAGACAGTTCAACCGGTACCGGCACCGGTATCGATACCGGTACCGACAGCATCGACATCGGCGTCTGCATTGCTGGCACCCAGTCATGCGATGCCTTCCGGTACCGTTACACCGGTACTGATTCCCCTCGGTACCGACTTCTGTCGGGATGCTCTTCAAGAGCATCCCGACAGAAGGTACTTCGAGTCTTCAGAGGAATCTGAGGATTCTGACAGTTCTGTCGATGCGGGAATACTTCTCCCGGAGGAGCCTTCCTCCCCTAAACGCAGGATGTCTCCTCTAGAGGACATTTCCTTTCAGGATTTCATTAGGGAGGTGGCTCGGGGTCTGTCCATTACTGTGGCCCCTGAAACAGAGCCCAGAGCAAAGGAGTTGGAAATTTTACAATATCCTAAAACTCCTAAGGAGGCAGCTACCTTGCCCATCCATGAGATCTTGCATGATCTCATACTAAGAATGTGGGAGACACCTCTTACCACCTCTCCTCACTCTCGTAGACTGACTACTCTGTATCGAGTCCCTCCTTGTCCTGGTTTCCAGAAAACTCAGCTTTCTCACCACTCTATTGTAGTGGAATCAGCTATGAGAAGGATCAAGAGTGCAAAGAGGCATGCCTCTAATCCTCCAGGATGTGAGTGCAGAACTTTGGATGCTTTTGGACATCGTGTCTTCCAAACTTCCATGCTTTCTGCCAGGATCAGTTCCTATAGTCTACATATGGGAATGTTCCTGAAGGAAGTCACAGGAGATTTAGAGGCTTTGAGTCCTCTTCTTCCTGAGGATAGAAGGCAGGATTTTCTCACATTGGTCAAACATGTCCAGGATGCTTCTAAATTTGTCCACCGTGCAGATTTTGACTGTTTTGAGTGCATTAGCAGAACCTCTGCCATTGCCATAGGTGCACATAGAATTGCTTGGCTCCAGGCATCTGATCTGGAGCTCTGGGTACAAGACAAACTGGGAAATATTCCTTGTACTGGTGAGAACCTGTTTGGTAAAGATTGGCAGGAAAAGGCCAATGAGTTGGATGCTGACAACTCCACCTTGGATAGATTATCCAAGTCCACAGCTGATCCTGCAAGAAATAAATCTTTCAAGAAACCATTCTTTTCTAAAAAGAAAAGATTTTATCCTGTTTATTCTCAGCAGGGACGTTCTGCAGGTCAACCTATCTGGAAGGGTCAGCAACCACCCAAACAAAGGAAAGCAAAGACTGCTAAGCCTCAACCGTCTCAGCAGTCTCAGCCTCCCCAAGGCCTTTGACTTTCAGCTAGAGAACTTAGCCTTCACAGCTCTCAATGGACCAGAGCCTTCCACCATTCCATGAAGGTTGTGCCATTTTGCCCCCAGATGGGGACAGATAACAGCAGAGCATTGGACACTCTCCATTATAAAAGAGGGGTACAAGCTTCATTTTTTGAGCATGCCCCCTCCCACAATGGTAAGACAGTTCAATTCTCAAACCTCTCTCATCAACCTGTTAGATCAAGAGGTCACTATGCTTCTTGCCCAAGGGGCAATAGAAGAAGTACTCCATCAACAGCGTACAGGGTTTTACTCCCCCTATTTCCTTATCCCAAAGAAAACAGGGGGACACAGACCTATTTTAGACCTCAGAGAATTGAACAAATTCCTGTTCAAAGAGAAATTCAAGATGATTTCTCTAGGAACTCTGCTGCCATACCTTCAGAGTCAGGATTGGCTTTGTTCTCTAGATCTCAAGGATGCGTACACTCATGTTATCATCCATCCAACTCACAGAAAGTTCCTTCGGTTCCTTTTTCAAGGAAAGCACTACCAATACAGGGTGCTTCCTTTTGGCCTGGCCTCAGCACCAAGAGTGTTCACGAAATGCATGGCTGTGGTAGCAGCATTTCTCCTTACTCTAGGGATATTCGTCTTCCCCTACTTAGACGACTGGCTCATTCGTGCCCCATCAGAGTCAGAGGCCAGGACTTCCCTATCTTGCACAATGCGTATCCTTCAGTATTTGGGTCTAGTCATAAACATCCCAAAATCCAGTCTAACTCCCACTCCATCTCTAGAGTTCATAGGATCTTTGCTGGATACCAAAAAAGCAAGGGCCTATCTGCCCCAGGCCCGTTGCCTTCGCATGGTGCAGTTAGCTTCCCAAGCAGTGCTAAAACCTCATCTCACTGCCCCCGAAATGTTACAACAATTAGGCCACATGGCATCTACAGTGCATGTGGTTCCCTATGCTCGCCTCCATATGAGAGCAGTCCAGTGGACTTTATCCACTCAATGGACCCAAGCATCAGGATGCCTGTCAGACAAAATAGCAAACACAAACTGCCTTATTTTTTCTCTCCAATGGTGGCAGTCCACTCAGAACCTGTTGCTGGGGTCCCCATTTCAACAACCTTTACCCCAGGCCACTCTCACAACAAATGCTTCACCAATGGGTTGGGGAGCTCATCTGCAAGACCTCTCCACCCAAGGCACTTGGACTCCACAGGAGACTCATCTACATATCAATCTCTTAGAGCTCAGAGCAATCTTCCTTGCTCTTTGAGTGTTCCACTGCCTGCTCAGCTACAAGACAGTCCTCATTCATACGGACAATCAAGTAGCCATGTTCTACGTGAACAAGCAGGGGGAAACAGGCTCTCTGTCGCTTTGCAACGACGCTTTGCAACTATGGGCCCTCGCCAGAGAGCATCAGATTCATCTCCTGGCAGTGTATCTTCCAGGCATACAAAACTCTTGGGCAGACAGACTCAGTCGAGTTCTGCTTCCACATGAATGGTCTCTACATGCAGACCAAGTGGCCAAGATTTTTCAAATTTGGGGAACTCCGGACATAGACCTCTTTGCAAGTCCATTGAATGCCAAACTTCCCCGGTTCTGTTCCAGAATTCCGGCTCAGGGCTCTCAGGCCAGGGATGCTTTCCTCCTTCACTGGGGGCAAGACTTCCTTTATGCCTTTCCACCCATTCCCCTAATTTGCAAAACCCTGTTCAAGCTTCAGAGAGACAGAGGGCATATGATTCTCATAGCACCACATTGGCTGCGGCAAGTGTGGTACCCTCTGCTTCTACATCTCTCTCAAGCTCCCTCCCTGGAGTTAGGATCTGCTCCAGCTCTCCTGTCACAGGAGGACAGAATGTTATGGCATCCCAATCCCCAGTCTCTGCATCTCAGAGCTTGGTTGCTGAAGGCCTAGATCTTCATGATCTTAACCTCTCTCAGCAAGTAAAGGATGTCCCTTATGCTTCCAGGAAGCCTTCCACAAGACGCTCTTATGCTTTTAAGTGGAAGAGGTTTACCATACCATGTTCGCAGAAGGGTCTTAACCCCCTTGCGATACCTCTGGAATCATTACTGGAGTATCTCCTTCATTTATCCAATGCAGGACTTAAGACTAACTCTGTAAGAGTCCATTTGAGTGCTATTGAAGCTTCCTTCAAGCCTCTAAATGGACAACCTATCTCCTCTCATCCTCTTATAGCAAGATTTATGAGAGGCCTTCTTTTAACTAAGCCTCCCATTAGGCCACCGGCTGTGGCATGGGACTTAAACCTGGTTCTTGGGCAGCTCATGAAGCCACCTTTTGAACCCTTAGCTACTACCTCCTTGAAATTCCTTTCTTGGAAGGTTATCTTTCTCATTGCAATCACATCAGCACGTCGCATTAGTGAGTTGCAAGCACTAGTAGCTGATCCACCTTATACAAGGTTCCATCATGACAAGGCAGTCCTTAGGACTCATCCACACTTTATGCCAAAGGTGGTCTCGCCTTTTCATCTAAACCAAGTGGTCTACCTACCTGTGTTCTTTCCAAGGCCTCATGCATCAAATGCAGAGAGGAATCTTCATACCTTGGACTGTAAAAGAGCAATAGCCTTTTATTTACAAAGAACACAGCAACATAGAAAGTCCTCTCAACTCTTTGTTGCTTTTGATCCTTCTCATTTGGGACTTCCAGTCTCCAAGAGAACATTGTCTAACTGGATTGCTCAGTGTATTTCCTTCGCCTATCACAGCAAGAATCTTCCTCTGGAGGGCCATGTCACAGCTCACAATGTGAGAGCCATGGCAGCTTCAATGGCTCATCTACACTCTGTGTCTATCGACGACATCTGTCAAGCAGCCACCTGGGCCTCGGTTCATACCTTCACAGCCCATTACTGCTTGGACAAGGACTCCCGCCGGGATGCCTTGTTTGGTCAGGCTGTTCTCCAACACCTGTTCCACACCTAATCAACTCCTACCCGCCATCCCTGGTTGGATGCCAGAGATCCATGGGGGGAAGTGGAGCCCTTCTCAGGGATGCACAACTTCTGGGGTCTCTCCCTAGCATCTAAAGCTAGGGAGTCCCCATATGTGATGACTACATTCCTGCTGGTTCCTGGAGATAGCATAGTTACTCACCTGTAACAGGTGATCTCCAGGAACAACAGGAATTTAGTCCTCACAACCCACCCACCTCCCCTAGGAGTTGTATCTCTCTATCTATCCCTGTCCTTTTCTCTCTCTTTGTCTCAGCTTTAAAACTCAACTGGAGAGAGGCAGTTGTGAAAGGCGGGAAGGCAGCACACAGGCGCTGTGGGATGCTCCCAAAAGCTTTCTAATTGGACGCTGGGGAGCGTTCCCGCGCAGGCTCCATCGGTACCGACGATACCCATATGTGAGGACTAAATTCCTGCTGTTACCGGAGATCACCTGTTACAGGTGAGTAACTATGCTGTCCTGTATACAGTCCCCAGTCACCTACTCAGTAAAACATCCATATTTATAATTCTTTTTTTTTTTTTTTTTTTTTTTTAAGTTTTCTTGAATAACAGCAAAAAAATAAGGCAATACAATCCTTCAAGCTTTTACAATATTCAAGAAGAAATTATACATCACAAAAGTATACCACATCAAGGGAGAACATTACCCAATGTCCTAAAAGAAAAATTAAGGAAAACAGAAGTATCAAACTCCACTATGGGGACCAGAAATCTCACCACCCACGCCCCTAACCACCTCTTTCTGATTCAAAAAGGACTTAAGTTGGGTCACGTCCGTAAACACAGAGGACTGACCCTCAAAAGTAATTACACACCTGCAAGGAAATTTTAAATAGAAGCAAGCTCCTATAGCCAACACACGTGATTTTAACGCCAGGAACTGCCTATGCCGGACCTGGGTAGCCCTGCTTACATCAGGGAAAACTTGCAGCTTTTGACCACAGAAAAGGGATTCCCGATACTTAAAATAGGCACGAAGAACATTCATTTTAATAAGTTCAGAACCAAAAGTAGCAACCAATGTGTTACGTTTGGAAATAATATCAGCTGAGTCTTCTAAAAAAGCGGTTAGGTCCTGGCCTACCGTAACATCCAAAGGAGGGGAAGCATCGTTGTCATCCTGAATTACAGGAGGGGCAGATCGCAAAGGCAAATAGTACAAATATACAGCCTCAATGTTTCCATCTAACTTTAAGACTTCAGTGAAATATTTCTTAAGTAAAATATCAGGTGACAACAAGTGGGTAACAGGAAAATTTAGGAAATGCAAATTTTTGGCCCTAGACTGATTCTCAAGCATCTCTAAGTGGTAATTAGAGGACGAAAAGTCCCGAATCAAAGCACAATTATTTTCTAAGCAAGATTGAAGTTGAGAATCAGTCTTTGCCAACGAACTAGTTATAGCTCCCAATTGTTTATCAGTACTTTGCATTTTACTGACTACATCAGAGGTAAATGTACAAAGGGAAGACACAGTGGCGGTTAAACGCTTATCAATGCCATTAATAGCAGTCAAAATGTCCGTTAGAGTTACCTCACCAGAACCTGGACTCCTGGTTGTTCCTTCTAAATTCCCCGGCAAAACAGGTTGTGGCATAGGTGGAATACGCTCCGGAGACAACTCCAGCACTGTTGATGAAAGGGGTGGCAGAGGAAATGGTGGTGGTGTCCTGGAATGGGGGCTCAACGAGACTCTCTCAGGTGACGATGCAGCAGATAGCTGGGAGATCAAGTGTTTATCCATGGGCCCCACTACTTTATCTCCTTGGGCCTTGGCTCCAGATTTAATAACTTTAACTTTACGTTTCCCCATGGTGATAAACAAAGATAGTCTCGGCTTCTCAGATGCGCCGAAGGGGCGCCAAAGGGGAGTGTTCTGCCCCTTGAATCACGCCCCTTAGATCACGCCACGCAGGCCGCGACACGCAGCGCGTGTAGAAGCCGCCGGTTTAAATGGAGGAGTGAAGAGGGGTCCTCCTCAGCCAGGGGCCGCCCTTGCTCTGCCTGGCCGAATCCAAGCAGGGCCTCCAGCAGGGCTAGCTGTTGTGTCTTTTGGGGAAACTGCTAGGTACGTAAGACCTACATTGGCCACTGTTGGAAACAGGATACTGGGCTTGATGGACCTTGGTCTGACCCAGTATGGCATATCTTATGTTCTTATGTTCTTGCAATTTTCCAAAGAATTGCTATATGGAGTCTGATTTATGGTCCATCAAATAGTATCCTAATTCCAACAGTTGCACTTAGCAGCATCACAAAAGGAAAATGGATGCCATATTGATTACCCTGGAGATAAGCTGTGGCTTTCCTCAAGTCTTGTTAATGGTGGTTTATTGACTTTTCAGCCAGGAATTTGTCTAACCTATTTTTAAACCGGACTACCCTAACTTGGTAATTGCTTTTAGCATATCCTCCATATAACGAATTCCGCAGCTTATTTTTGTGTTGAGTGAAAAGATACTTCCCCTGATTTGTATTAAATGTCCTGTTTAGTAAATTCAGGGAGGGGAATTTTAGAAGACCCATCCAAGTTCAATTTGTGGTCTAAGCCAAAACATCAGAAGAAAATGCAGGCACATTCAGGTGCAGATGTGAGTTCACAAACTTGGACATGATTGATAGGGATGTCTGCAAGGTTGTCTACTTAGATGTCCCCAGAACCCAGATGTCGAGCATAGCATAATGGTTAGAAGCAGGACAGCTAGGGTTTAAATACCACTACTGTTATAGTTGAAATTGTGCTGAGTACTGGGGATGATAGAGTGCTTTCTTCTCTACACCCTCTGGATGTTTTTTCAGCGCATACAAGCATTTTTCAGATGCTTTTTCATCACTCTTCGGGCCTCTGAGCAGGTCTAAAGTCAGAAATGACGCCAGACGTCCATGACATTTCTGTAATCAGGTGGGATGTCCAGGATCCAGAGAAGTCCCCGGCTATGCTTCCAGGTTCCAGGGAATGCCCTGGCTATATCTCCTCCATGCCCCATTCAGATTTGGACGTCCCCAGAGCCAACTTCTAAAATGACTCTGGAGACAGTCTCTATGCCTGTTTTCGAATGTCCAAAGAATAAATAGGGCTTCTTAAATGACCCCCATGGCATATACATTTTGAAAGAATAAACAACCATAAGAACATAAAAATTGTCATACTGGGTCAGACTAAGGTCCATCAAGCCCAGTATCCTGTTTCCAACAGTGGCCAATCCGGGTCACAAGTATCTAGCAGTTTCCCAAAAAGACAGACAGGTTACGTAATGCTTGTATTGGGGCAAGCAGTGGATTACTCGGGTCCTCTTTAATAATGGTTTATGCACCTTTCCTCCAGGAACTTGTACAAACCTTTTTTAAACCCAGCTACACTAACAGCTTTTATTACATCCTCCAGTAGCGAATTCCAGATTTGATTACACATTGACTGAAAAAATATTTTCTCTTATTAGTCTTAAATGGATTACACTGTAGCTTCATTGCATGTCCCCCAGTCTTTCCACTTTTTGATGGCATAAAGAATCAGTCTACATTTACCCATTCCACATGTTAATTTATAGACCTCTATCATATCTCCCCTCAGCTGTCTTTTTTCCAGATTGAAGACCCCTAACCTTTTAAGCCTCACCTCATAGGGGTACCCTTCCATCCCTTTTCCATTTTGGTGGCCCTTCTCTATACCTTTTATAATTATAATTATACTATATCCTTTTTAAGATACAGCAACCAGAACTGCATACAATATTCAAAGTGCGGTCGCACCATGGAATGATACAGAGGCATAATAATATCCTTTGTTTTGTTTTCCATTCCTTTTCATAATTGGCCGCCGCTTCACACTGGGCGGAGGGTTTCAAAATGTTATCCACGGTGACGCCTAAATCTTTTTCCTGGGTGGTGGTTCCTAATCTGGAACCTTGCATCATATAACCATAGTTGGGGTTGTTCTTTCCGAAGTGCATAAGTTTACACTTGTCTACATTAGATTTCATCTGCCATTTGAATGTCCAGTCTTCCAATTTGTCGAGGTCCTCTTGCAATTTTTCACAATCCTCTTTGGTTTTAACAACTTTGAATAATTTTGTGTCATCTGCAAATTTGACTACCTTACTCGTGATTCCCATTTCCAGGTCATTTACAAATACATTAAAAAGCAGCAGACCAGCACAGATCCACTATTCACCCTTCTCCACCGGGAAGATTGGTCATTCAGCCCTACCCCCTTCTTTCTATCTTTTAACCAGTTCCTGATCCAAAATAGCCCACTGCTTCCTATCCTATGACTTTTTAACTTTGCTGAGAGTCTCCCATGAAGGACCTCGTCAAAGGTTTTTTGAAAATCCAAATACACTATATCGACCAGCTCACCTTTGTCTTTCTAATGATTCACACCTTCAAAAAAATATAACAGATTAATAAGACAAGACCTTCCTTGGCCAAAGACATGTTGGCTTTCTCCCATTAAACCATGACTATCTACATATTCAGTAATTTTGTTCTTTATAATGGTTTCTACCATTTTGCCTGGTACTGATGTCAGGCTTACCGGCCTGTAGTTTCCTGGATCACCCCTGGAACCCTTTTCAAAAATTGGCACTACATTGGCCATTCTCCAATCTTCTGGTACTACAGATGATTTTAATGATAGTTCACAGATTACTAATAGTAGATCTTCAATCTCATATTTCATTACTTTCAATGCCCTCGGGTGTATACCATCCGGTCCAGGTGATTTGCTACTCTTTAATTTATCAAATAGTTGTAATATATCTTCCCGGTTTATTGATATTTCTTTCAATTCTTCAGATGCATCACCTTTAAATACCCTTTCAGTTATGGGTAACTTCCCTACATCTTCCTCAGTAAAGACTAAAGCAAAGAATTCATTCAGTATCTCCTCTATGGCCTTGTCCCCTCTTAGTACCCCTTTTACCCCTCTATTATCTAATGGTCCAACTGACTCTCTCACAGGTTTTTTGCAATGAATGTACTTGAAAAAGTCTTTATTATGCATTTTGCTTCCACAGCAAGCTTCTCAAATTCTCTTTTTGCCTGCCTTACTAATGCCTTGCATCTAAGTTGCCAGTACTTATGTTGTTTCAAGTTTTCATCATTTGACTCCTTTTTCCATTTACTGAAAGATGCTTTTTTGGATATAACAGCCTCTCTGACTCACCTTTATACCATGCTAGTAGTTTTTTGGACTTCCTTCCACCTTTCTTAAAGCGTGGAACACAACTCCCATTCTTGATGTAAATCTTTAACCTTTGCAGCTGCTCCTTTTAGATTTTTCTTAACTATTTTCCTCATTTTATCATAGTCTTCCTTTTGAAAGTTAAAAGGCAGTACTGAGGATTTTCTTGCTGTCCTTCCTTCATTTACGAAATCAAATGCGATCATGGCATGATCACTATTGCCAAGTGGCCCCAAAACCTTTATCTCTTGTATCATTTCTTGTGTTCCATTAAGGAATAGGTCCAAAATGGCTTCCCCCCTTGTTAGTCCATGAACCAGCTGCACCAAGAAGCAGTCATTTATTTCTTCTAGAAACTTTATTTCCTTAGCTTGTCCTGCTGTGACACTGACCCAGTTGAAACCAGGGTAATTGAAATCCCCCATTATTATTGCTGTGTTTTAACTTTTGTTAGCTTCTCTGATTTCTTTGCGCATTTCATCATCCATTTGTTCATTCTGGCCAGAGAGTCGGTAGTACACCCCCGACTGCCATCACTTTCCCATTTTTACATGGAATTTCAATCCAGAAAGATTCTACCATTTATTTTGTTTCTTGCAAAACTTTAACCCTATGTGACTCAATGCCCTCTCTAACATAGAGCGCAACCCCTCCACCAATTTGATCTACTCTTTCATTACGATATAGTTTGTACCCAGGTATCACAGTGTCCCACTGGTTGTCCTCCTTCCACCAGGTCTCTTAGATACCGATCATATCTAACCTCTCATTTAGTGCTATATATTCTAACTCTCCCATCTTTAGACTTCTAGCATTTGTATCCAAGCATTTTAGAGGTCATATTTTATTCATATTAATCTGGTTATCGGTAGGGAGGAGTAATTTGGAATCTATACGCTCTGTCTGATGTATATTTAAGGGCATTTGAGTCACCTTTGTCTTTATTGGAACCTGTCTCTCAATATGCCCTATCTTCAAACTTTTGCTAGTATTCTTCATGGATACATCATTCTGAACCATGCGCTCTTGGAGGATTGTCGGCTTTCCCCTATTATCTAGTTTAAAAGCTGCTCCATCTCCTTTTTAAAAGTTAATGCCAGAAACCTGGTTCCATCCCAGTTAAAGTGGAGCCCATCCCTTTGGAAAAGCTCCTCCTTTCTCCAGAATTTTCCTCGGTTCCTAACAAATCCAAAACCCTCTTCTTTAAATCACTGTCTCATCCACGCATTGAGGCCATTTCACGTTTGCCCGTTCCGTTCCACTGAGGATTTTGGAGACCTCCAGTTTCCTTTTGGAAAAAGAAATACAAGAAATATGACTCTAAATTGCAAACATAATTTATTAAAATCAGTCACAGAAATCTCCAGTCACAAAATGTTGCTTAACTGGTTAAAAAAAATCAACTTCAAGAGAAACCAGAAACATGATGGCAGAAAAAGACCATATGGTCTATCCAGTCTGTCTTTCCATACCAACTGCTATACTGAAGTCTCTTTTTTCCCTTTAGAAATCTCTTCTGTGTTGGTCCCATGCTTTCTTGAATTAAGATACTCTCCTGGTCTCTACTACCTCCACTGGGAGACTGCTCCATGCATTGTAAAGAAGTATTTCCACATATTACTCCTGAGTCTATCCCCTTTCACCTTCTCTCTATTTCCCCTCGATGTAGATCTTTCTTTTACTTGAAAGAGGCTCTCCTACTATACATTTATGCCATGGAGGTATTTAAATGTCTCTATCATATCTCCTCTTGCCTGTCTTCCTTCTAGTATATACATATATAGATTTTTTAAGTCTATCCTCATAGGCCTTATGATGAAGCCCACTGACCATTTTGGTAGCCACCTTCTGCACTGACTCCATTCTGTTTATATCCTTTTCAAGGTATGGTCTCCAGAATGGCCCACAATACTCCAAAATGAAGTCTCACCAACGCCTTATACAGAGGCACTATCACCTCCTCATTCCTGCTGGCCATTCCTCTCGCTATGGACCTAAGCATCCTTCTGGCTTTCGCTTTTGCTTTTTCTACCTGTTTAGCCACCTTAAGATCATCAGAAACAATCGCGCCCTGGTCCCGCTCTTCTTTTGTGGGCAGAAATACTTCAGCCTCTATACTATACCTCTCCTTTGGATTTTTGCAGCCCAAATGTATTTCTCTGCATTTTGTTAGCATTAAATTTCAGCTGCCAAATTCACTACTATTCTTCAAACTTAGCTAGATCCCCCCCTCATGTTATTTACTCCTTCCTGGATGTCTACTCTATTCCAGATTTTGGCATCATCTGCAAAGAGGCAAACCTTACCCGACATCTCTTCTGCAATACCACTAACGAAAATATTAAAAGAATTGGACCAAGGACAGATCACTGCGACACACCACTGGTTACATCCTTCTCCTCAGAGTAAGCTCCATTTAACTTTACCCATTGTTGCCTCCATTTCAACCAGTTTCAATCCAGTCAGTCACTTTAGGACCTATTCTAGGCTGCTCAATTTAGTCGTCTTTGCAGAACAGTGTCAAAAGCTTTACTGAAATTTAAGTACAACACATCTAGGGCTCTCCCTCGGTCCAACTCTCTGGTTGACCAGTCAAAGAAATTAATTAGATTAGTCTGACAAAACATGCCCCTATTAAAACCATGCTACCTCAAATCCTGCAATCCATTGGACCGCAGAAACCCCACTGTCTTCTGATTTAGCAGTGTTTCCATTAATTTACTCACCACAGAGGTCAGACTAACTGGCCTGTAGTTCTCAACCTCATCTTTACTTAGTTTTTGTGTAAAGGGACAGCATGCAGCTTTTTTCAGCTGTCACTCCCAACTCTAAAGAAGCATTGAAGAGGTCAGACCGTGGAGCCGCTAGAACTTCCTCAGGTTTCTTCATTACTCTTTGATGTCTCCCGTCCAGCCCCATTGCTTTGTCTACTTTTAGTTTAGCTAATTCCTCATGAACACAGTCTTCTGAAAATCATTCAAGATGCCCTTCACTACTGTTTCTATTTGTGGGTGTTTTCTGAGGTCCTGCTCCTGCCCTTCATCTTTGAACACAGAACAGAAATATTTGTTAAGCAAGTCTGCTTATCCTCATCAGCTTCTACATATTCCTCCCCTTCACCCTTGAGTCTGACACTTCCTCCTTTCACTTAACATATCTTAAAAAATGTCCCCCCCCCCATTTTATTTCGTTGGCTATTCCTACTTCTTTTTATTTGTGTTCTTTCCTGACTACTGTCCTAACTTCTCTTAAGTTTTTCCTCTTTCTGTGATCTCTTGTATTTTTTTTTTTGTAAAATCATTTTTATTAGTTTCGCAGTTTGACAGGCAACGTAAGTACAATCAGGCGGATAAAGAGAAAAGATACAAAACGGCCCAAAGAGAATATCAACAAAGTAGGTACCAGATACAGATAGGCTCCAAGGAGAATACAGAATAACATTTTAGACCACATTAGAACAGCAGGCCTTAGAAAATACAATCCACTAATAGGCGAAGTCCTAGAAAATATCAAACTGTGCAAACAAAGAACAACAACGTGCCATCTACCCCACCAAGAAGCAGCTTCATCTGAGACCCAGTAAGCTGGAATCTGAGCAGGATAGAACAGCATTCGAGCCCCAAAGTACAAGAAGCTGAACAAAACTCACCCCCCCTTCCCCCTCCCCCCCCGCCCCCCCCCTTCCACCCCCCCCCCCGCAGAGAGCCAACCATCCCCCGTCCCTCATTTGCCAAAGATGATGAACCCGGGGTACTATCTCTTACTAAGGGCTGTCTACCATGTCCCCAACCCGTCGCCTCAGCACCTCCCAAGGCCAAAAGGCTCTATCTGGCAGATGATAGCTGGGGGGGAAGCAATGGGGCCCAGACATCTTGGAAGCAAGTCAATGCTTTGGTCCCCAGCAGCCGGGCTGTCCGACCCTCCATGTGGCAAAGGTCCTGCACTAATCCCTCCCACTCCCCTATCTTCGGACCACCCTCTGAAAGCCAATTACGTAAGATACAGTGCTTCGCGACAAGAAAGCTCTTCTCACAGAGCCTCCTTTGCGAGGGCGTTCCCTGAACCCCCACAATACCCACATTGAGAAGACACCAGAGCGGGTGCAGCTCCACTCCCCCTCCCACCCATAGAACCAATTGTCTCCGCACCTTCCTCCAGAAAAGTTGTATTACAGGGCAGAACCAAAATCGGTGGGATAAGGTGCCCGGGCCCCCCCTACAGAGACCACACACATCTGACGCCAGGAGCCCCATCTTCATCGCACCCACTTCAGAAACATACGCACGCCACAGGAGCTTAAACTGCAGCTCGCGGTAACGAATAGCCTCGGAGAGGTCCCGGATTCTATGAAAGCCTAACTCCACCAGCTCTACCGTAAGATCAGCCAATCCATCCCATTGCCAGCGCGCCACCAACAGTGATAACCTCCCCACCCCACCCGGGGGGATCAAAAGGTCGCGCAGCTGTCTGGTGGAGGAGGGTCCCTGACATTGTTCCAAGATGGACCAAAGACTATGCGATCGTGAGAGCACCTCCGCACACTCCGGAAAACTGCTCAGGTAATGCCTCACCTGCAAATAATAATAGAAGGTGGCAGAGGGCAAATTGTACCTTCTCGACAGAGTTTGAAAAGACTCAAGCTGATCCATATTCTCCGCCCGTAGCTGCCCAAGGCATGTAATACCCGTCCGCAACCAAAGTTGGCCCGCCCCGCTGGACCTCCCCAGCGGGAAGTTCCCGTTGCCAATTAAAGGCAAACAATCCGTAGCTCGCCATGTCCGGCCTCTGGATTGACATAAGAATTTCCAAACCACTCGAAGCGTACGCAGGTATGGGGACGCTCGCCACGCCAGCGGAAGCGTCACACCTCCACAATGGAGCAAATAAGCTCTATGCCACTGCTCGGAAAACTGATTAAGTAGAGTAATCGGCAGCTTCGCTGCATTCCCTAGTACCAAGTCACTCAGATGCCTCGCCGCATAGCAGAGATTGTAAGTGCGCAATGGGACCAAGCCGAGCCCCCCCTCTGCAGCCGGTCGCATAAGCGCCTCCAAAGCGATGCGTGGCCGCCGGGCACGCCACAAAAACCGGCCAAGCTGGCCATGCAACTCCCGCAGATCACGTCCAGCAAGCCAGAGGGGCAAATTCCTCAACAGATATAACCAACGGGGCCATTCTATCATTCGTACTAAGGCCACCCGCCCCATCAACGACAACGGAAGATCTCTCCACCGTAGCAGTTTCGCCGCTGTGGACCGAAGAAGTGGCCGAACGTTTATCTCATAGAGGGAGCGCAGACGGGCCGGAATGTACACGCCCAAATAGCGAATGGACCCCTCCGCCCAGCTAAGGGGAAAGGAGCCCTGCCAGTTACCCCGCGAACGGTCATCAACATCTAATACCATCGATTTCGTCAGATTGATACGGAGCCCGGAGAACCCGCCGAAGTGGTCCAGCAACCGTAATGCCTCCGGTAAGGACTCCGTCGGGTTTGTCAAACATAGCAGGAGGTCATCCGCAGACGCGCTTACCTTAAAGCTCCCACCACGCCAAGTAATGCCAGTTATCCGTGGGGCTGCTATAAGAGAAAGCAAAAGCGGCTCTAATTGTAACACATAGAGCACAGGAGAAAGCGGGCAACCCTGACGGGTGCCACGATGCAGGAGAAAGGGCATGGAGCAAGCCCCCCCCGACATCAACCACAGCCCGGGGCAGTGCATAAAGGGCTCGTAATCCCTGCAGAAAACCTCCCTGGAAACCAAACTTCTGGAGAGCCGCAAACATATAGCGCCACGACACCCTATCAAAAGCCTTTTCAGAGTCCAAACTGGCAAGAATCAGCGGGTCTTGGATAAGTAGAGATCGCTCCATACCCAGCAAGACTCTGCCTATGTTTACTGAGGCTTCTCTCCCCTTGACAAAGCCAGCCTGATGTGGGCCCACCAGCTCCGGTAAAAACAACTGAAGCCGCGCAGCCATTACCGAGGCAAACAGTTTTTGATCCACATTGATCAGGGAGATAGGCCGGTAAGAAGCAGGATCCTCGGGGTCCTTCCCCGGCTTCGGAATCAAAGTAATTCGGGCTGTGTGCATATCTCTCTGAAAAAGACCCGTCTCCACGGCCTCAGCATAGAATGCCACCAACGTGGGAACCACCGATACCTCCAACATTTTATATGCTTCGTAGGTGAAGCCATCCGGGCCCGGAGCTTTGTGTGTGGGACCCGCTCGTATGGCTCGTTGAAGCTCCGTGCCCGTAATCTCCTGATTCAAAACTGCGAGTTGCTCTACTCCCAGCTGTGGCAACGATACCTGTTCCAGAAAAGCAGCCATGACGGCCTCATCCCCCTCTTCGGCAGCATACAACTGCTCATAGAAAGTTCGAAACACCCGGGCGACATCCTCTACCCGGGAATGGCGCCTACCGTCGCCATCTCGAATGACCCTTACCCCACGGGGCCCAGCTTGAGCTCTTACCAATCTAGCCAGCAACTTTCCAGACCGGTTGCCATAACGAAAGAAATGATGGCGGTAGTATTGCTGGGAATGGACAGCTCTTTCCTGTAACAGATCATTCAGACGTTTTTGGAGCGCAAGGTAACCCGCTAGACCCGTCGATTGACGGAGCGCCTCCCGTTTAGCTTCACGAAGCTCGTCCGTCAACTGAAGGACCTCCGCGTTGAGTCGCTTACGCTCGGCAGCAACATACGCGACAATGTGCCCACGGAGAACAGCCTTTCCCGCCTCCCAAAATGTCGCCACTGAGCTTACTGTCCCTTCATTGAACTGGACGTATTCAGCCCAATGCCTACTCACATATTCACGGAAGGCCGGTCGACTCGCAAGGTGACTAGGAAAGGACCACTTGGCCGCCTCCGTCCGCGCCCCACACCACACCAAGGAGACCATGGCATGATCAGATATAGCAATCGGTCCTATTTCCGCTCGAATAACTTTCCCGAACCATGGGTGCGAGACCAGAATGTAGTCAATTCTCGACCACGTCTGGTGGGCACGCGATAGATGTGTGTAGTCTCTGTCATTTTGGTGGAGCACTCTCCATACGTCCACTAGGTCTCCGAACTCGCACAGATAACTAATGCCACTTTTATTCCAGCCCCTCCCTGCACGCGGATGAGAGCGATCCAATTGGGGATCGTGAGGGCAGTTGAAGTCTCCAGCCAGTATGATTGGAACTTTGGGAGCCCCTAAAATCCCATGTAAAATAACTTTTAAAAAAACATGGTCATAGCTGTTAGGGGCATACACATTTCCCAGAAAGAGCTCCTCTCCTAGGATTCGAAGATGGGCAAACAAAAATCTACCCTTGGGATCCCCTTCTACTTTTAGGACCTCACATGTCAGACTCTTGTGTATCAGGATTGCCACCCCTTTCTTACGCGTATCTGAAGGAGCTGATAACACAGTCCCCACCCAGTCACGCTTCAGCTTGGAGTGTTCAAGAGCTGTCAAATGCGTTTCCTGTAACAGAGCCACTTGCGCCTTTTGGCGCTTAAGCGCTTGCAAAATTTTTGTACGCTTCATCGGAGTAAAGATTCCCCCCACATTCCAGGTTACCACATGGAGATCAGGGCGGGTAGTGCATTCTTTCAGTATGCAGTCGTTTAGGGTGAATCAACTGAAATTGAGTATGGGGCAGCCCAGCCTCCACCCCACCTCTGAGAAACAGCGTTCCGAGGGCGGGAAATATCTCTGCCTGACAAGGAGACAGCTCGCCCGGGGACAGAAGCCCAAACATATGCTCCCCTCCCCGAAGATCCCCTTCCCTCCGTACCCCCCTCACCCCCCCTTCCTTCACCCCCCCTACCCCCCTAGTCCCCCCCCCCGTTCCCTTCCCCACCCCCCCTTATACCCCCTAAAACCCTCATCTATCAGTACCCTCAGTATCCTTGACTGAGGTCTCGGTCGTAGCAATGCTACAGGGCAGCCTCCATTTCCTCCCCCCCCCTCCACCCCCACGCCGGTAGATGGCTATCCCCAGAAGCCCCTCAAACATAGCATAATATTACAAAAGATATCATATAAAAGAAAGAAAAGGAGAAGAAAGAAAGTGACAAAGACAATCATTAAAGAAAATACAAGACTGCATCATAAAGGCGCTGTAGTCCGACCAGGGGGTCAGAGGGGCACCCCGCCGCCAAAACCGCCGACCGGAGTCCACCTTCTGGGCGAGCCACCAACTAGGCATGGCAGGAGCAGTCCCCATCTGGCACTCCACAGCGTCCCCAAACGGAGTAACCAGCGCAACACTCAGTCCTCCACGGACGCCGCAGGTAATTCCGCCAGAAAGTGTTTCGCCTTCCCTGCTTGCTCAAACACATGAGATTTCCCTTGAATTGTAAGCCGCAGCGTGGCAGGGAAGGCCAAAGTGAAGCGAATCTTTCTTTGAAATAATTCGGCACACACTGGCGCAAACTCCCTCCGTTTCCCTGCCACCAGTGCAGAATAATCCTGAAACAGTAGAATTTTTTGGTTGTGCAGTAGCAGCTCCGGAGGTTTTCGGTATGCTTGCAGAATTAAAGTCTTGTGCTGAAAATTTAGCACTCGCAAGATTACCACACGTGGTCGGCCTCCCTCTTCTCGGCGGGATCCCAGTCGGTGCGCTCGCTCGATTTTAAAGCGGCCTCGCAGATCCTCAAGGCCTAAAGCCTCTGGAAGCCAAGATTCCAAAAAGGGGAGCAACTCCCTCTCTGCTTTCTCCTCTCCTATCCCCAAGATGCGCAGATTATTTCGTCTGGAACGATTTTCCAGATCGTCAAGCTTCTGCTGCAGTTCCTGCAAGATCGCGGAATGCTTGAGAATTTCCCGCTCGTGGCTGCCCTCCTCGCTCTCGAGACTGGTTACCCGATGTTCGAGCTCCTCCACTCTCTTTCCAAAGTCCGCTAGCGAGTCCTCCAGGCTATCCAACTTCCTCACAAGCAGATCAAATTTGGGATCCAAGAGCTTGACCACTTCTTTGGCAAGCTCCGCCGGGGCCGAATCAATGCTATCACCGCCAGGTGAGGCGGGCTGTGTCGGCACCGCCGCGGAAGGCCCCGCTTTGGAAAGCTTTTCCCTCTCTCGTTTTGTTGCCAGCGGCATGGCAGCGGAGCACAAGTTTCTCACCGCTGATAGCGTGCCTTTTCAAGAGCCCGTTCAGCGTACAGGGGCGGGTGAGGGAGGAAAATTAGCTAGGGTAAAGCAGATTAAAGACGGAGACTACCCCGGAGCGAGCGAGAAAGCGTCCACGCTCACTCACGCATCACGTGACCTCCGTGATCTCTTGTATTTTATGAAGGTTGCCCTCTTTTTCTTCACCTTTTCAGCTACTTTTTTTGAGAACCATAGTGGCTTCCTTTTCCTTTTACATTTATTAACTTTCCTAGCAAAAAGGTTTCTTACCCTTAAAATATCCCCTTCAGTTGTGTCGATTGATTTTCTACATCCCCCAGATGTTCCCATTCCACTATTGTCCCATTTTGGCAAAATTAGTTTTTCCTAAAGTCTAAGGGGCTTGTTTACAAAGCCGCGGTAGCAATTCGCGATCGTTATCGGAGCCGCGGCCCCATTGAAATCAATGGGGCCGTGGCTCCGATAACGATTGCGAACCGCTACCGCGGCTTTGTAAACAAGCCCCTAAGACTCTCACTTTTGAATGGACATTTATCAGCTCTAGTCCAAATACTAACCACACCATCTTCTGATCACTGGATGCGAGATGATCTCCCACTATAATATCAGAAGCAATTTTCCTATTGGTAAGCAGCAGATCCATGTGTGAGTTCTGTTACTATTTCCTTGGATAATTCTCCCTTTAAAGAATCCAGGATCTCTTTACTTCTAGATGACACTGCAGCAGGGATGCACCAATCAACATCTGGCATATTGAAATCATCTATTAGTAGCGCTTCTCTTTTGCAATACTGCAAATGCCTTCAATTAAATCTCTATCCACTTCTTCTGTGGAATGAGAGCTGTATATCACACTAATGCAAATGGATCCCCATTCCCTCTTTCTAATTTAGCTCATAGTACCTCCTCCTTCCCTTGTAAGCCCTGTAATTCTGTAGCTTTAATATTATTTTTTAGATATAGTGCCACTTCTCCTCCCCTTCTTCCAACCCTCTCCTTCCTGAATAAAGTACAGCCCGGTATAAGTCCATCACACTAATGGTTGTCTGTGAAGCATGTCTCCTTAATTGCTACTAAATCCAAGTCAGCCTCTTCCATTAAAGCCCCAACATCTGGGATCTTATTTCCCATACTATAGGCATAATGCACACTGCTTTCCAGATGTTGCCTCTTACCCAGTTCTGCAGAGATATTAAATGCTTTACTTACCTGAGGGCTTCTACTTGCCATGGGGCTTTCTTCACCTATCCCCAGTGAATCTAGTTGAAAACACTTCTCAGTAGATTAGCCAGTCTGCTGCGGAAAATACTTTGACCTTTCTTGGATATGTGGACACCATCTTTGCTCAACAGCCCTTGGAAAATCCTCCTATGGTTCAGGAAACCAAAACGCTCCTTTTGACACCATCCACAGAGCCTGAATTCATCTCCAGGATGCAAGCTTCTCTCCCTCAATCTTTACTTTCAACAGGGAGGATTTAAGAGATCAACACCTGTGCACCTATCCGCTTTACCCTCTTTCCCAGAACCATGTAGTCCTGCTTGATATTCTCAGAAGGATACCTAGTCATTTGTGCTGACATGGATGAGCATCATCTGTAGTAATCAGTAGGCTTGATGAGTCTCGGCAAACTCTCCATAAGATCTTGGATTTTGGCATATAGCAGACAGAACACCTCCCTGGACATCAAGTCTGGTCAGCAGATGGACACCTCACTACCCCTCAGAAGAGAGTCACCAACCATCACTACCCTTCACTTCCTTGTCACTGATTCTGCAACTTTGGGGTGCTTGAGCTCCAGTTCTTCCTGTTTTTGGGATGTTTCCACCTTCTCCACTTCCAGGGCTGCATACTAGTTCTTCAATTTAAGAGCAGGAGGATTTGGATTGTCAATTCTATAGGCTTTAGTGACTCATGTCCAACTCTCTCTTCATTCTACAGCATGCCATCTTCACCTCTTTTGAAGAGACTGGATACCTCAAGAACCATCTCTTCAATGTACTTCTTGTCAATTTACAGCCTCTTGACTCTCTACTCCAGTCAGAGTACTTGGGCTGTCACCTAAACCCCCAACCTTGATCCCTCTCCTTGTCAGGAATAGGGTCCTTCTGGTTTAGAGAAAACTGCAGAAACTGTTCTACTTCAGAGTGCATCCTCTCCTTGGCTCAGAGCCCCACAGTCTCTGTGTCCCTGAAATGCTCCTTCTCTTCCTCAGTGGATGCTGCCTCTGACTGTTTCTCCCAATATCTCCTGATACTGCTGCTGTAGGGCCTTGAAGTCTTTGGATATGCCCAGAGCTGCTGCTGCTCTATGATACTTCTCCAGTAAGTCCTTAGAAGGCAACCTGCAGAGCTTTGGCCTCAGTCACCTGTTCTCAGTAACACTTTTGAGTGAACACAGGGTTGCATCATTTCTCCTTCCTCTCCTAGGTGCTTGCTCAGAGGACAGATGGACCATGTTGCAGTATAATGGTTATGGAGCCAAAGACCCAGATTTGAATGAGTACTCCTTACAGTTTATCTCCAAATCTATAGTCCTCCTCCTTCCAACTCATATCGGATCAAGGACACTCCCAGTATTACATCACTGAGATTAGCTGGATGAGTAAGAGGTAAGAAGTTCCCTCCTATTCTAGAAACAGGAAGGCTACAAAGAGTTAGATAGTGCAGTAAAAATATAGGATTTTAATGGTCTCTACATTAAGGTTGATTGCTCAGGTTTGACCCATGTAGTTTAGTTGTATCAGCTTCATCAATCTTGAGCAATCACAATCATCTGCATACATTCATGTTAGATCCTCAAAAATATCTACACAGTGCTACCTACCACTCCCCCTTAATGGAGCTGATGTACTAACACTTGGGATTTCCCATGTGTTAGCAGCTCATTTTGGCATAGGTTTGCTGCGTAAACAAATGAGCCTCCATAGCAATGTTTTGTGAGAAAAAATGCATGGGGCCAGTTAAATATGACAGATTTACTGAGACATAATTATCTTTTTTGCAAAAACCTGCATGCCAGTTTTTTCTCAAATCTGAACGAATGATTTGTTTTGCATGTTATTGCCTCAGGTCAGGGCCGTACCAAGGACTTTGAGAGCGGCGCAGTCACACAGGGCGCAAGCATAGAAGGGGGGGGGGGGAGGATGATATTATCACTGGGCTTCCAAGAAGCCCACAAACGATTGAGTTACTTAACATGGCTAGTTGGAGAGGGAGATGCCAGATTTTTTAGTCCCACAGACCGCATATCTAGATTGGTATGATCCTGCCTCAGGATAGCTCATTAACTCATAATTTTAGTAAACTTTAATGCATGTTTTGCTACATTTTTTCACAAATGGGTTCTACAAGTGAAAAAATGTATTTAAACCCAAAATGCCTAAAATATACAAAACTCTATGTACCTTTTGGGGCATTTTGCATGTTTTTGGATATGTAGGCCCCATATGCAAAGGAATTTGGAGTTTTAGTACGTAGTTCTTAATGTCATTCTTCCATACTTAATATCCCAAGACACTCGGTGGTTATGGTGGAATAGAGACAAGAGGATGTGGTTCCTTTTCACAAAAGTGGAAGTAAGGAGGTCATTGGTAACTACAGGCCAGTTAATCTGATCTTGGTGTTAAATAAATTAATGGCGTCACATCTAAAATAGAGGAAAGTTCAGTTTCTGAAATACAATAGATTACAGGATCCAAGATAGTATGGTTTTCCTGAGGTAGGTCTTGTCTACAAGTCTGATCAATTTCTTTGACGGATTAACCAGAGTGTTGGATTTGAGGAAAGGTCAAATATGGTGCTGTTGCCTTTTGACACTGTTCCACACTGTCAACTAATATAGTAACATACATAGTAACATAGTAAATGATGGCAGATAAAGACCAGCCTGGTCCATCCAGTCTGCCCAGTATTCAGTTTATTTTGATTTTATCCTGTTGCTGTAAAGGGATCCACTGTGTCTGTCCCATGCCATTTTGAATTCTGTCACTGTGTTTGCCCCCGCCACTTCCATCGGGAGGGCATTCCAAGCATCCACCACCCTTTCAGTGAAAAAGTATTTCCTGACATTACCTTTCAATTTACCACCTTACATCTTCATGTTATGCCCTCTAGTTTTACAGCTTTCCCGTCTTTGGAAGAGGTTGGTTTGTTCATTATTTCTCTTAAAGTATTTAAAGGTCTGAATCATATCTCCCCTATCCCTCCTCTCCTCCAAAGTGTACATATTTAGGTCTTCAAGACTTCTCGTAAGGCTTCTGACGAAGGCTCCAAATCATTTTGGTTGCCTTCCTCTGAACAGTTTCCATTCTATTTACATCCTTTGCAAGATACGGTCTCCAAAACTGAACACAGTATTCCAAGTGAGGCCTCACAATTGACTTATAAAGTGACATTAGTACGTCTTCTTTTCTGCTGGTAATTCCTCTTTGTATGCAGTCCAACATTCTCCTGGCTTTTGCCACCGCCTTGTCGCACTGTTTTGCCACCTTGAGATCTACAGAAATAATCACACCAAGGTCTTTCTCCTGATCCGTGCACACCAACCTCTCTCCCCCTATCACATACGAGTACACTTCCCTTGGATTTCTGCTACCCACGTGCATGACACTGCATTTCTTTGCATTAAATCTTAATTGCCAAGCATTAGACTGTTCTTCCAGCTTTTGTAGATCTTTCGTCATGTTAATCACTCCCTTGGGGGATTCCACTCTGTTGCAAATTTTCGTGTCATCTGCAAAAAGACAGACCTTTCCATTCAGTCTTTCAGCAATATCACTCACAAATACATTGAACAGTGCCGGGCCCAGGACCGAACCCTGGGGCACTCCACTAATCACCTTCCTTTCATCCGAGTGAGCTCCATTTACCATCACCTTCTGTTGTCTGTCAGTCAACCAATTTTTGGTCCAGTTTACCACCTTGGGACTCATCCCCAAACTACTGAGTTTATTGATAAGCCTCCTATGAGGGACAGTATCAAAGGCTTTGCTGAAATTCAGGTAGATGACATCCATCGCATGCCCCTGATCTAGTTCTCTAGTCACCCAGTCAAAGAACTCAATCAGATTTGTTTGGCAAGATCGTCCTTCGGTAAAACCATGTTGCCTAGGATCTTGCAACCTGTTGGTTTTGAGAAAGTTCACTATTCGCTCTTTCAGGAGCGCCTCCATTATTTTTTCCGCCACCAAGGTAAGGCTCACGGGCCTGTAGTTTGACACTTCTTCCCTGTCACCACTTTTGTGTAGAGGTACGACATCAGCCATTCTCCAGTCTTGAGGAACTTCTCCTGTTTCCAAGGATCTGTTGAAAAAATCCTTTAACAGCCCTGCAAGAACCTCTCTGATCTCTTTCAGTATCCTGGGATGTATCCCATCTGATCCCATGGCTTTGTCCACTTTCAATTTTGCAAGTTCTTCTAACACCTCTTCTGTGAATGGTGTGGTATTTACTTCATTCCCATTTTCATATTTGGGAGTCACAGGTGGTCCTTCTCCAGGATTTTCTTTAGTAAAAACGGAGCAGAAGGTTTTTTTTTATACCGGGCTCTTCAGAATCAGTGCGGTTTACATTTATACTAACAGGTACTTTTTATTCCCTTGTCCCTAAAGGGCTCACAATCTAAGTGTACCTGAGGCAATGAAAAAGGTCAGCCAAATATTGTAGTATGCCTGTGTGGATTGCCTGGTGAGCGGATATGAGAATTTTGTAATTTATGCAAAATTTTATAGGAAGGTTGTGAAGTTGGATCAGGATGGGAGATGTGTTCACGGTGCGAGGTGTAAGTGATAATCCGGGATGCTATATTTTAGAAAAGTTGCAATCAACGAAGTTGGTAGTTGGGAAGACCGGCAATTGAACTGTTGCAATAATCTATTCTAGAAATTACTAGTGATAGAAGGAGGGTAGTAAGGGAGTGTTGATCGAGAGAAGAATGAAGAGCACGGATCCAACGAAGGAAGAAGAAAGACCATTGGACAAGGGAGGAAATGTGGCTGTGAAATGACAGAGAGGAATCTAGAATGATCCCAAGATAGTAGAGGGAGTGAACAAGGGGGACTGGGGAGTGGGACAGAGAAGGGGCTTTGTGGATCATGGAATATTAAAGGTGAGCCATATTGCGGAACATTTGGAGGTACTGAGAGAGACACGATTGGAATGAAGCCAGTCAGAGACAGAGGATAAACGAGCATTTAAAAGGGTTATATCCAGGGAGCGAGTATTTGTATGAAAGAGAAGGAGGATATTATCTGCATAAAAGTAGACAGAGATACCAAGTTGCTGGGTTAGTAGTGCAAGGGGGGGGCTAAGAAAATGTTGAAGAGGAAGGGGGCCAGAACTGAGCCTTGGGGGACGCCACAGGTTAGGGGGGTAGGGGGGACAAAGCAGAACCACAAAGCACAGAGAAGGAACGTGAGGACAGGAAAGATGGAAACCAATGAAGAGTTTTGTCCTGGAGTCCACAATCAGAGAGACGAGAAAGTAGAAGAGAGTGATCTACCAAATCAAAGACTGTGGAGAGATCCAAGGAAATTGCAAGAGAGATGTTGCCTTATTCATGAGCAGTATGTGTTTCACTGAGCAGGGAAAGAAAGATAGTGTCCGTGCTATGGCCAGTGTGAAACCAGGTTGACGTGGATGCAAGAAGTGAGTGGAATCCAAGCGTGAAGAGAGTTGAGAGAAGACTAGTTTTTCAAGGACCTTGGAAAGGAAGGGAAGATTATAAATTGGATGCCAGTTAGCCAGAGTGTCTGGGGCAGGTGAAGATTTTTTAAGGATGGGATGGACAAGGGATGCTTCCATAGAGAGGGAAAGATACCTGAAGCGAGACTGGAATTAAAGATGGAGAGTACAAAAGGAAAGAGGGCATGGGAAGGTTCTGTGATGCAAGGGAAAGGGATAGGGTCAGAAGGTCATGTAGTCTTACGGGATGAATTGATAACCTTGAGTAGGGTGATGGCAGTGACTGGCTGGAAGGAAGACCAAAGATGAGGGAAGATAGGGGTGGATAGGGAGGGGGAGGATGGCGGTGAAGGCACCAAGCGAAGGATGGGGAGGGAAGATGAAACTTCTGTTGTGGGGTGATGGAGAGGGGGAAACTTGGAAAGGTGCACAGCAGTCTTCTCAGACAAGACAAGAGAGGTCTGGCAGAGGGGGATGGGCTGAGGGACAAGTGGACAAGTACAAGGTTATGCACCAAGGAAAGAATAACCCAAACTACAGTTACACAATGCAAGGTTCCACATTAGGACCACCACCTAGGAAAAGGATTTAGGTATCATCATGGATAACACATTGAAGCCCTTTGCCAATGTGCAGCCACGCCCAAGAAAGCAAATAGAATGCTAGGAATAATAAGAAAAGGAATGGAGAATAAACCCAAGGATATCATAATGCCTCTGTATTGTTCCATGGTGTGACTGCACCTTGACTATTATATATTCTGGTCACAATATCTTAAAAAAGGATATAGTAGAATCAGAAAAGGTACAGAGAAGAGCCACCAAAATGGTAAAGGGGATGGAAGGACACCCCTCTGAATAAAGGCTTAAAAGGTTAGGGCTTTCCAACTTGGAAAAGATATGGCTCAGAGGAGATATGTTAAAGGTCTATAAATTAATGAATGGAGTATAACAGGGAAACGTAGATAGGTTGTTTACTCCATCAAAAAGTAGAAAGACTAAGGGACACGAAATGAAACTTCAATGTAACCCATTTAAGAGTAATAAGAGAAAATATGTTTGAACTCTGGAATTCGTTACCAGAGGATGTAGTAAAACCAGTAACCTGGTGGTCTAGCGGCCCCTGCAACCCCCACCCCCATTAAATAAAATAAAAATAACCTGGTGGTCTAGCAGCCCCTTTCACTTGTTACCTTAAAATAAGCTGGAGCACTGCCTATGAGCTCCCACTCTGCATCCGCCATCTTACTTTTTTTTTATTTAGTGGGGGGTACAGGGGCCGCTAGACCACCAGGGATTCTTTTATTGTCAGGACACCCGACGAGGTTTTGATGGCATCTGGGGCTTTGCCCGATGCCTGATCATCTTAGGAGAAGATGATCTAGGCATCAGGGAAAGCACCCGGTGCCATCCTTGGATGCACCCTGTGAGGTCAGACTGCATTAAAAGGTGCAGTCTACCATATATGTCAGTCTGACTTCACCTAGTACATCCCAGAATGCACCACATGGAGCCAGACGCCACTAGACCACCAGGTTATTTTTTTTGTATTTAATGGTGGTGGGGGGTGCAGGGCCGCTACCGCTAGACCAACAGGTTACTTTTTTTTTTTGCCTATTGGGAGGTGGGGGGTACAGGGGCCCCTGGACCACCAGGTTACTTTTTTATTATGTATGTATGTATGTATTTATTTATTTCTAAGCACTTATATACCGCTTTTTCTGGAGATCAAATGTGGTTTACATTAAACAATAAAGTTAGTTACATGAAACAATTTCATTAACTATGTACAGTGAACAATAACTTGGGACTTAATCTAGTCCAATTGTGAACTACTGTATATAATTGAACAAAGAACTTAGGTATAGACTTGAATTTGATTGGTGTGTGTATGTAACTTCTATATATATGTGTAGAGAGTGTTTAGTTTTCGTGGTCGTGGTCAAGGTGTGTTGTATTGCCTGGATATGTGCTAGCCATTGGTATATGGTGGATGCATTAGATGTTGTATTAGGTGGGAGCGGGTTTGGGGGATTCCAGTGGGTTTCCAAAATGCTTTTTGAAGAAGTGGGTTTTGAGTTCTTTGTGGAATGCAAAGAGGTTTTTAATTATTCTTAATTTGTCTGGTAGTGCGTTCCAGTGTGTGGGGGCGACGTGTGAGAATGTTCTGTTGTTAGTGGCTGTAATGGATTTTCAGTAGTCCGGGGTAACTGCTAGTTTTTTGTGGTTGCATCCTCGCTTTAGTCTTGTCTCTACTTGTTTGTTGATGAGGGAGGTCAGGTGGGATGGGGCTATTTCCCTTATAAGTTTAAATGTAGTCATTAGTGTTTTGTAATGTATTGTCATGCCCATAGCCCCTTACATGCAGTATGGAGGGGTGTGGTTGTCATTAGAGAGATTCACCTTTTGGTTTTTAACTGACTGCCTTGCAATGCCTTATGGGAAAGGTAGTTCAGTCAGAAAGTATTCAACCTCAGGTAAAAAAAACCACCTTTTGTAGTTGCCTTGAGTGGTAAGGTAATAACAGTTTATTAACTAAAAAAAACCACACTAAGGTTCACAAATTCCACCTTTGGATTATTTCTCCAGGATACTTGTAAATGAACATCAGGATATAAATGAATTCCAAACAAAACAGCTTGCAATATTCTCCAGTATAAACATAAATACTTTAACAGCCCCTGCTATCAGGCATGGCTTGCAGTGCTGATCAAACAAAGAGAAAACAGCTTTTCCTAAAGCAGGTTTCTTTCTCTCTCAGTCCAAAACACTGTTTGTCTTCTTAAACAGAGAAAAACTTTCAACAAGGCAGTTAAACTCTTCACAGGCAAGCAATTCTCTATGCAAGGTTTTCTTATAAACAGCCAAACAAAAGTTTTCCTTACTTTTACCGTTAGTACAGCCTCCGGCTGAGCAGTGCTCTGGCTCACAGCTGATTCACCAACTTAATTAGGCAGCTTCGGCTTGCACAATAAAAAAAAGGTATTTTACCTTTAACTCCGGACCTTCACAAGTTAACCACAGGCTCTTAGGGCTACAGGACACTGGAGGTTTTCCTTACGGTTGACTCCCTTGCAACACCTCTGTATTGGAAGACTGGCATAAAGAGTAATCCATGTATGAGACTTCTTCTTCTAAAGCTATGTCTGGTTCACCCAGTTGCATTGGCACATCCTCTGGCTCTGGCTCAGAGGTCTCAGCTGACTGCCTTCCGTTATGGCTAAGGCTGTCTCTGGCAATTCTGTAGTGCTCAGAATTAGATAAACTTCTAATGCTCATACGTGGGTCAAAGCTTGTAGCAGCTTTTCCTCTCTCATGCTCTGGCCACCATTCACCGGTGCTTCCACGCCATGTTCTCCAACTTGTGTTCCTGGTTCCTGCTGTTCTCACTGATCCAGTTCCATTCCTCTTCCAGTAGGCACTCCTACTGCTCTCACATTCTCTCTCCTTTCCTCTTCTTCTTCTTCCTCTCCTGCCTCTCTCATCTGAATAAACTGACCTAGTCTTAAACCTCTCAGATGCCTGCTCCACCCCCTCTCCTCTCAGATGTTGGAGATCAAACTGCCTCGGGGCAGCTGAGTAATTGGGGAATTCAGTGACGTAAGGGTTCCTTACCCTGTGCCTGTATTCCCATTCTGCAATCTATTGTAGCTAGGAATTACCTGCTTTCTAGGTGTAAAGGGAGTTTTGTGTCTCTGACCTGGTAAAATGGGTCCTTTTATAAGGGTAAATTCCTTCTCTTTATCCCTGACTCTTGGGTCCTGATAAGCTTCCTTATCACAGTATATGACTTTGGACTGGGAGCCAGTGTAAGTTATATAGTATTGGTGTAATGTGTTCAGAAATGTTGGCCCTCCATGCTGTTCTAGCAGCAACATGCTGTGCCATCTGGAGTTGTTTTAGGACTTATTTGGATACGCCTTAAGGTGCGCTGTTACAAAAGTTGAAGTGTGGTGTGATTAACACTGGAGGACTGATTTGAAGTCATGGTTGGGGAGTAGTAGTCGGAGCTGTTGTAGCATTTTGAGTTTACAGTAGGGCTTTTTTTGTTATATTTAATAGGGGACGGGGTACAGGGGCCGCTGGACCACCAGGTTACTTTGTTTTTAAATTTAGTCATGGGTACAGGGGCTGCTGGACCACCAGGTTACTTTTTCTTTTATTTAGTGGGGAGTACAGGGGACATTGGACTACCAGGTTATCTTTTTTTATTTAATGGGGGGTGGGGTATAGGGGCCGCTAGACCACCAGAGATTCTTTCATTGTCGGGACACCCAACAGTGTTTTGATGGCATCGGGGGCTTTGCCCGATGCCTGATCATCTCAGGAGAAGATGATCTAGGCATCAGGAAAAGCACCCGGTGCCATCAAACCACTGCCGGGGGCACGCGTTAGAGGTTAATGTCTACTCAGACTCTGCAGAAAAATTGTAGCACTATGGCTGGTTGCAAAATCCTCTACGCCCATCTCTGCATTGGCATAGCCATGATTTACATACCAGACCAGTTGATTAATATGCATTTAAATAATTAAAAGCTCATTTAAATAAATTTATATACATGTGGTGTTAGTTGGGTGCGAGTTTTTCCATCGGCATTTACGTTTGTTTTCTGCATTTAAAGGATCATAAAGTGTACTTAAATGTGGCGTTAGGGGCTCGTAAAGCCCACGCTAGCTTTCTGCATTGGTCGATAAGTTTGTTCCTGAAACAGTGGAGGCTTAGGTGGCTTGCCGAAGGCCACAAGGAGTGTTGGTGGGATTTGAACATAACTAAATGGATATCCCTGTACATCAAAACAGTTTATCATAAGAAGTAAACATCTCTTCCAACCACTGGTAGCATTTTTAGAAACAAGGAAAGATTAATTTTAAAGGTGCAAAGAAAATCACTCTAACATTTTCATTTTCACAGGATACTGTGGCAAAGTCAGCTATCCTGAGAGTGGGGGAGGTGAGAAGCATAACAAATTCACCCTAGTTAAGGGTCCCCTTCTAGGAGTGCAGGGAGAGAAAGCCACAACCAGGTTTCAAAGACAGAAAACCCCCAGCTGGAACAGGTTTCAGCCAATGACTGATAAAGTAAGGAAGAGGGATTGCAAGCACGAGGACCAAAGCCCTTACTTTAACAAGTGCACTGATTATTTTAATATCAGAAGGCAGGGGGATTACCAACACCTCGTAAAGAAAGAGGTGGGGTTAAGACCCTGGAGGTATAAGCCTGGGTTAGATTATGCAGAGGGGGAGAGACGAGAAAGAGAGAGACGAGAAGGAGAGCAGCTGAGACAGAAGCAGAGAGAGAGAGTGGATTCTTGGAGAAGAACTGAGCTACCCAGAGCTGAGAGAGCTGAATTCCCTGCAACAGGTTGGCAACAGAGGTGGGGGCCAGGAAGTGGAGAAGCTTTCAGACCACCAGAGAGGTTGTCAGCTGAGCAGTCTGACCAGGTCGGTGAGTCAGAAACCATGCGGTTGGGAGAACCAGTGTCAGAGTTGGGGGAAGATTGCTTTATGGATTGCTCTCTATGCCAAGCTCTAGACAGGAGGTCTTGAGGAAAAGCTAGCCCTGAAATAAGTAATTCTCCTTGGAACTTAACCATATGGCAGAAGCAGTGTGGAGGTAAATTCCTGTCTGTTTTAAAAGGGAAATTTACTGCAACTTAAGCCTGATCAGGAAGCTCTGATTCATGCTTGTTTGTCACCTGTGTTTGAACTGTGCAATGGCAAGAAAAGCCAAGTTAGCTGCTATAAGAGTTTTTGCTTGCTCCTCTCCTATATGAAAAGCCTGCTAAGAGTTTTGATAACAGCTTGGAATGCTTGTTTTGTTCTAAGTTTGGTTTCACGTAGAAATGCAGCCTAGAGAGGTTTTTTTGAGGCTGGCAGAAACCAAACTACTGTAGAAGAATTAAGCCTGAATTTTTCCTTTTATGCTCTGATTAACAAGGACTAAACAGGAAAGTGGCAGCCTAGTTTCTAAAGGCAATTGCTTCTGCAAGTAAGAGGACTTTAAAAAGCTATTTCTGAGCTCCTTTGGTTTGTTTGCCATTATTTGCTGTACCTTAAGCAAAGCCTACAGTTGTAATCCTGTAAATGATACCTTGAACCTGCTGTGTTTTGTGTTATGGGAATAAACTTTCTGTTACAAGCCTTACTCTCGGTTACCTCAACTACAAACCTTCTACTTAAAGCACCAACATATTTTTAGCAGTACTACACTTCCCAGAAACCAACACGAAGAAATAGGCTGCTAGGAGCTGATAGAAGAAGGAATCCTCAACCACCACGCCCCTTGACCACTAGAGGCAAGTGGCTTCGGGCGTTGTGCTTGTGACAATACATACATGGGAAGCCAGAATCATTATGGACCTTATTTACTATACTGTGTTAGCTGTTTAAGGTGGGACTTAAACCACACTAACAATGCAAGCCTGCACTAACAGTTCACAGCACAACAGCTCTTAGCACATGCAAATTCACACATTAGATAGCTAGTGAAAACAATGCCATATTGGAGTGGGGAATGGATGGGAACTGTGCCTTACAGTTAACATAAGAACATAAAAAAATGCCATACTGGGTCAGACCAAGGTCCATCAAGTCCAGTACCCTGTTTCCAAAAGAGGCCAATCCAGGTCACAAGTACCTAATAGTATCCCAAAAAGACACACAGGTTCCATGATGCTTGTATTGGGTAAAGCAGAGGATTACCTGGGTCCTCTTTAATATTTATTTATTTATTTATTTATTTGCAGTCTCTTTTATACCGCGCTATTCGACATCAGTGCGGTTTACAATGAACATAAGAGTTGCACATCTCAATTTCGTGATTTGTGCTTACAGTGAAACAGGTATAATAACTTGGGTTAATAATGGTTTATAGACCTTTCCTCCAAGAATTTGTCCAAACCCAGATATACTAATGGCTTTTATTACATCCTCCAGTAACAAATTCCACAATTTGATTACGCAATGAGTGAAAAAATATTTTCCCTTCTTAGTCTTAAACAAGTTACACTGTAGCGTCATTGCATGCCCACTAGTCTTTCTACTTTTTGATGCCATAAAGAATCAATCTATGTTTACCTGTTCTACTCCATTCGTTAATTTATAGACCTCTATCATATCTCCCCTCAGCTGTCTCTTTTCCAGATTGAAAAGCCCTAACCTTTTAAGCCTCTTCTCATAGGGATATTCTTCAGTCCCCTTTACATTTTTGTTGACTCTTCTCTGTACCTTTTCTAATTCCGCTTTAACCTTTTTAAGATACAGCGACCAGACTTGCACACAATATTCAAGGTGCGGTCACACCATGGAATGATACAGAGGAATTATAATATCATTGGTTTTATTCTCCATTCCTTTCCTTATGATTGCTAGCATTTTATTTGCCGCCTTGGCCACCACTGCATACTGGGCAGAGGGTTTCAACGTGTTATCCACATTGACAACTAAATCTTTTTCCTGGGTGGTGGTTCCTAATGTGGAACCTTGCATTGTGTAACCATAGCTGAGGTTGTTCTTTCCTAGGTGCAGAGCTTTGCACTTATTCACATTAAATTTCATCTGCCATTTGAATGTCCAGTCTTCCAATTTTTCAAGGTCCTCTTGCAATTTTTCACAATCCTCTTGGGTTTTAACATCTTTGAATAATTTTGTGTCATCTGCAAATTTGACTACCTTACTCGTTATTCCCATTTCCAGGTCATTTATGAATATGTTAAAAAGCAGCAGACCCAGCACAGATCCCTGGGATATTCCACCTTTCTCCATTGGAAAAATTGGCTATTCAGTGCTACCCTCTGTTTTCTATCTTTTAACTAATTCCCTATCTACAGTAATACACTGCTTCCTATCACATGACTTTTTAACTTCATGAAGAGTCTTGACTATCTACATGTTCAGTAATTTTGTTCTTTATAATGGTTTCTACCATTTTGCCTGGTACTGATATCAGGCTCACTGGCCTATAGTTCCTTGGATCACCCCTGGACCACCTTTTAAAAATTGGCGCTACATTGGCCAATCACCAATCTTCAGGTACTACAGATGATTTTAATGATAGCTCACAGATTACTAATAGTAGGCCTGCAGTCTCATATTTTCAGTTCTTTTAATACCCTTGGGTGTATACCATCCGATCCAGGTGATTTTCTACTGTTTAGTTGTAATATATCTACCCGGTTTATTGATATTTCTTTCAGTTCTTCCAGTGCATCATCTTTAAATACCATTTCAGTCATGAGTAATTTCCCTACATCTTCCTCATTAAAGACCAAATCAAAGAATTCATTCAGTTTCTCCACTATGGCCTTGTCCCCTCTTAGTGCCCCTTTAACCCTTCTATCATCTAATGGTCCATCTGACTCTCTCACGGTTTTCTATTTACTATGAATGTACTTGAAAAAGTCTTTATTATGCATTTTTGCTTCCACAGCAAACTTTTTCTCAAATTCTCTCTTTGACTGCCTTATCAATGCCTTGCATCTAACTTGCCAGTGTATATGTTGTTTCCCGTTTTCGTCATTTGTCTCCTTTTTCCATTTCCTAAAAGATGCTTTTTTGGCTATTACAGCCTCTCTGACTCACCTTTAAACCATGATGATAGTTTTTTGGACTTCCTTCCACCTTTCTTAAAGCGTGGAATACAGCTGGTCTGGGCTTCCAAGATAGCATTTTTAAACAACACCCAAGCTTGATGTAAATCTTCAACCTTTGCAGCTGCTCCTTTTAGTTATTGCATGGAGCATTATTATGCATTCACTACTAATGCAGTCAATCAGAAAGGACAGCTAATGCTTCCTGAGTAGGTGCATCTAACTGCATCACAGGTTATTCTCTCCATGGTATTTGCATGGTAACATTCCCAAAAATGCCTGGAATGACTTTTATGGTTACTGGGCATTCATTCTGGTAGTTAATGCCTGGTAACTGCAAAACCTTAGTGCACATTACATAAGCGAAAATACATATTCTGCTGTGTTATTTAAAACTGTGCAGATCTGGGAAAGCCCAAATTCTGTATCTCAAAAAAGGATGCTTTTTCCAGTTAAAGAACAACAGCATATTGTGATCTTTTTTAAACCCAATAGTCGCAAGTAAGGCAGCCCTATCCACATCTCCCTCCTAGAATTTCTCCCGTATGCAGTAGTTAAATCCAAGCTATCATGGGAGTGATGTCCTCCTTTCTGATATGTCTTTTGCCCCCATTGGACCAGATTCTGTGAGGCGAATAGCGGGGCTGTATGTCCCAGTAGGATGTGCAGCCCCAATATCCGTCTCAGCCGTATTCCGCAACACATTCTGCCCCCACGTCCAGAGCCACAGTGTGGCGAGAGCCAGAGAGGGGCAAGGTATGGGCGGAGCAGGGGTGGACCAAGGCAGCAGGATGTACAGGGCCGATTCATGTCACAGCTCTGTACATCCTCGAGGTGGGGGTCAAACGTGCTGCTTATTCGACCGTGGAGATGGAATAAAGAGCAGCAAAGTCACTGATCGGGCCCGGGTTCCCCTTTAAGGCTGAGAGAAACTGCCGATGGGTCCCCACCGCCCGATTTGGTCCCCGACTGCTCCACCAAGGGTTGGGTAGGGGGGAAACGGGGGTCGGCACTGCTTTGGGCTGGCTGTGGAGCGGGGAGGATGTCTCCCACCGGAGTGCACATGCACGCCAGGCCATCTCAGTGCCTGATCTTGCTACCACAGAGGCGTATAGCTCCCTCAGTACAGAATCGGGTACAGAGGAGCCCATCCTTCTCAGAGACATCTGGACTGCCTGGATCGGGCTCATTATGTTTACCAGATGGTAAAAAGTAAATTTTATCTGGGGGAAGGGTTTGTTTCATAGAGCACCTCAGTAAAACATCTTTTAATCAGTAGTGTTAATGAAAGTTTTAGTGAAGAATTTCAAATTTAAATGCTTGCCATAATTTTCTTTATTTTTTTTAAATTAAGGGGGATGTTTACTAAAAACCGCAAAAGTGCACGCCGCACAATAGCGCACGGAAAAGCAGCACTTAAACGCTTCTAAACGCTCTTAAACGCCCCGCACACGTGCGATGAACCCCCGCGCATGTGCACGACACACTAACGGGCCCCGCACAAGTACGGGCCCGCAAATGTCCGATAGAGGCGTGGAACGGCTAACGGAGGGCGGAGGAAGGCTCCCGAGGGGCGGAGAGATGGGGTCAATGGGCGGGGAAGGGGAGGGGAGAGGCTCCCTGCACATTATCGGGCCCGAATTTACAAGGAAAAAATAGCGCGAGTGAAACACTCGCGGTAGAGGGCAGTTAAAGGGAAGAGAAACTATTTCCGTCAGCAATGTACAGGAAAACCGGGGAAACCTGAAAAACGTAAGCAGTGTGATACATGTGCACAGCACAAAAGTGAAAATAAAAATATAAAATGACCACAACAAAAATATTAAAAATAGTAATTCAGCTGGGGAACAGTTATAGTAATGGGCAAATATAAAAACCACACCCAGGAAAGCTCCAGAAAAAAGAAATGAATTTTGGAAGGGTCTACGGAGCGGAGACTCCACCAAAACTAATTGCCATCTTTGGAGCTTTTCTGGGAGTGTTCCCTATGGTTGCCCATTAATAGCACTGTTGCCCAGCTTGGCTAAAAGTATAGCCCCTGTTTTTCGTGGTCATTTCCGGGGTTTATCTGCACGTATGTGACCAGACAAGGTGAATGAGCCCACAGTAAACATGTGCAGAGCAGGGTTTGCGACCCCATCCTGCCAGGTTTACCATCTCCAGGGACTGCACTGTCTCTGTGGCCACAGTGTGGTGCAGCGGACAGAGCCAGTACCTCTAAGACCAGAGGGTCACAGGTTCAAATCCCAGCTGCAGCTACTGCCAACCCTGTCCACATATTTTTCCCACAACTACACCGTGATAGTAAGGACAAACCTTTATTGCTGAGAACATAGGCATGGTTAATACGCCTATATTTTACCACACCAAACACAGACACCATAAACAGGCACATTATCTAGAACAGAGTCTCCCAAATGCAGTCCTGGAGGGCCAAACACCATTCAGGTTCCATGCTTCCCCTAAGAAAGATGCCTGTGCTGCATATGTCTGCACCACCCCCATGGTATGCAGATGTAGCTCATGCATATTCATAGGGGACAGCATGAAGACCCGAACAGTGTCTGGAACACCAGGACTGGAGTAGGGAAACTCTGCCGTAAAGCAGCAGACAACAGGGCCAGACACACCCACACCCACACCCACACCCACAGGCCCCATTGGCCAATGCCTCCTGGAGAGGCAGGACATTGGGCCCTGCGTGCATCTCCCAGATCTAGCACCTGCATACCTTAGCAATGCCACCCTATACCTGGGTACACGGTACACAGCCCTCAAACGTTTGATGTGGGTACCGGCAGATAGACAGTCCTACGTTCAGCACGGTTTGCTTCTTGAGCTCCATCAGAACAAGCTGTCTGATGTCTGCGGTGCGTGCTCCAGGTCTGGCCCCTGACAGTGTTTACCACCCTGGGGAGTGACCCCCAGCAGTACTGTGTACCATATCCATGGCTGTACCGTGCCCAGGACTGGTGTGGTGGGCAGGGCTACTAACCTCCTCTATAGTAGCACATTGCTGGCATAGTTGTGGGGGTGTGTGTCTGTCTATACAGTGTGTGGTGGCTGCAAACACCTTCCACAGCCCACACTGCCAGCACTGTTGCCAGTATTGGCCTGCCAATGTGCATAATGAGCAGCAAGGTACCATGGGTATAGCTCAGACAGGGTGACTTCTGTATGTGCTGCTGGGGGATCACTCCACCCTGACTGTGCAGTGACCACAGCATGGCTAGGCACCCCCATAGTGCTATATAGTATTCCTCTCATGTGATATATATGGGTGTCCTTTTGGGGCCCAGTCACTGACGCAACTGCTTGTGTGTGTGCTGCCATCTCAGTTCTGGGTGCATGCATTTCCACCAGGACTAACTAGCAGACTGTATTCAGCTGGTCTGTGTCTTGAAGGGGTGCCATGCAGGGTGCAGCGGCTGATGGCTTGCTGCAGGAGAATATCTGACAGCGGTGGGGTGCAGCTTAGCATATCCAGGCCTAATGTCTGTCTGATATTGTGTTCTGGGGGTGTATAGAGCTGCTGTGACTGCCCTGTGGGGTGTCTGTTCCCCAGTAGGGCCGGGGTTGATGGTCCACTCTACTGCCATCATTGCAGGGGGGTAGAATGTGGATCTGTTGATAGGTGACCCTGTTTGCCACCCTCAGCCAAGGGGGGGGGGGGTTGGGGGTGCATGGCCCACCTAGGGGTCCATGGGGGGTTCCCCTGACTGAGACAGACAGATATATCCAGGATGTTTCTGCAGAAACAACCTATCTCACAGACTAACACTGCTTTGGAGCTCTGACATGGCCTCTCTCAGCCATGGAGGGTGTTGTGGACCTGGTCCTGGGCGCCTCATCGCACCCTCAGGGTGAGCACAGTAACCGCACAATGCGACGGGGTGTAGCTACTCTGTGCCAGTGGAACACCCGCTCAGTACACCCTACCAGGCCGGGGTGCTGTGTGGGTGCACATAGACACTTCCTCCTGCCAGGCCGGGGAGCTGTTGAGGTGCATTCCCCATCTTGTGTGCATCTGTGGACAGCTGATTTGCATGTGCAGTGCATCATGGGTACGGGTGGCCTAACCCTATCCTGTCTACAACAGCAGACTGTCTGTGGGGTGACGTGCAGGCTCTCTGCAGCCAGCCAGGGGCTTGCTGTCAGCTATAGAGCTGTAGCCCAATGGTTACGTCACTGCCTATGACGCCAGAGGTCATGGGTTCAAACCCACAGTGGGGTTATCTAATAGGGTTTTCCACAGCATTGTTTTATTTCTTGTACATATGTTGCTGCCAGCAATAACACCCTCAGCGTACTGTACCCATGGGGTGCCTCTGCGGGTGCTTTATTGGGCGCCCTATTGGCCACCTTATGGTTGCCGTCCATATAAGGTGCACTATACCTTACCCTGTGCCGCAACATATATGGTGCCCTATAGGGGACATTCTAGGGTGCCATGGCAGACAGTGAGCTGTAACATGTGCCGTATGGGCCTCCTTATGTTAACACGCTTTGCATGTGCGTCTGCTAGTCATGAGTACTAAAATAAACTTAATTTGCCCCCTACAGCACTCATCCCCATAATATATAATGCCTCAGCCAGCCTTGTTTACTGGGCACTGTACGGATTTGAACCCCTGCTCCCTGCACCATTGGTCAGTGTCCAAACCATTGTGCTGTGGCTCTGTTCCTGTGCATGAGCATCAGCGCGCCACTTCTGCCGCCCACTATTTGAATGTCTCCGCACACATCAGCACGCAGCCTGATGCCCATCAGCGCGCCGCCTCCTGCTGCCCACAATTAACAGTGCGCCGCTTTCTGCTGCCCAAAATTATTTTGCCTCCTCAACCACTTTTAACCATTAAAGTTGATGCCTCAGCTGGCCTTTTTTGTGGAGCACAATGGGGAGTCGAACCTGTGGCCCCTGCACCATTGGTTCGTGTCTTCACCGTTGTGCTACAGCTCTGTTCCTCTATGTGCCCAGCGGCGCCCCGCTTAGCCTTCCCATGCGCTAATGTGGGCCCCGCACATTTGCGCGGCGCGCACACGTACGGTCGGTTTTTTCCTTTTTTCAGCCTGATCCGCCCACTCCTTATATGGCACAGGCACACTACCGCGGCCCCGCACGTTAGGAATGTTTAGTAAACATGCCCCTAAGGCTTTTGAATTATACAATTCCACGTAACAGAAGAAAACCTTGTAAGTAAACATAAATAAACAATATAAGCAATTACATTGTCAAGCCCACATCATGGGAAACTGATGTCAATCAAGAACAAAAAGAAAACATTCAAGAAATTAGGCAAAAAAAAATGGTATATAAGGATGCACAAAATATTCCATGAACCCTAAAGCAACACTCCATCACTTCTTCCTATCAAGCAAAACTTTCTCTAAGCGGGAAACATCGTGGAACCTAAAGGTATCCTCTTGCAAAGTAATAATACATTTGCAGGGGAACTGTTCGTAGAAAATGGCCCCAAGGTCTAAGATTTGAGTTTTTAAATCCAGAAACTGCTTCCCACGAAGCTGCGTGATCCTTGTCACATCTGGGAAAACATTTAACTTCTGACTGCAGAACTGGACGTTCTTATTCCTGAAATAAGCTTTAAGGATTTTAGCTGTGCTTCAGAAGCAAAAGTAACCAGAAGTGTAACACGCTTAGAAATAGTATCAGTAGAGGCTTCCAAAAAGGCTGCGAGATTCTGACTACTGGGTTAACTTCCCGAGACCTGTCAGAGATATAAGTCTGTACTACTTCAATAACATCAGATACTTTTAACACTTCAGTAAAGTACTTTTTAAACAAAATTTTGACAGAAAACAAAGGAGTACAAGGAAAATTGAGACATCTTAAATTCCTGGCACTGAGAGAATTCTCAAGTGTTTCCAGACGACCATGGATAGTAAGAGAATCCTTAATATGAACCAGGTTAGTTTGCTGGAGAACTTGCACCTGGGAATTTAACCACAATATAAACTTATCAAGAAAAGAGACTTTACTATCCAAATCTTGCAATTTAATCACAGTTTCCTGGATGAAAAGACACAGAGAGTAAACAGTTGTACCTAACAGAGTCAATAATCTCCAGGAACAAGCAGGAATGTAGTCTTCACATATGGGTACTGTCGGCACCGACGGAGCCTGCGCGGGAACGCGCCCCAGCGTCCCAAAAGGAAAGCTTTTGGGAGCATCCCACCACGCATGCATGCTGCCTTCCCGCCCAACTACCTCTCTCACTTCAGTTTTTTCATTTTCCGCAGAGCCGACAGGACGTGTCCCCTGTCACTGCAGAAAATCTTCTCTTATTTTTATATTTTTTGTGGTTGCGTCTGTCTTCCGTCGATGCCTTCCGGTACCACCAGTACTTTTCTTTCTTTTCTTCTAAAAATATTTCATTTTTAGTGCTTTTCTCAGGGATTTTTTCCCTGCTCTGGTGCTTGGCGCCAATTTGGGAATTAGGCCCTCTTTTCCCTTACCATGGAAAAACCAGCCACTGGTTTTAAAAAATGTTGAAAATGTGGCGGTACAATTTCTATTACCGACACCGATGACTGGTGTCTTAAATGTTTAGGTCCTGATCATTGCCCTGCGGAGTGTCTCTCCTGTAGGAAGTTGATTAAAAGAAGTCTTCGGAATCGAGCGAATCAACTCGGTGCCCTTTTTGCTTCAGACACGATGTCTGTAGCATCAATGTCTTCCAGGGCTTCTACTTCTGCCCAGGAATCTCAGGTAACTAAACACAAGTCTTCTAAGACTAGCCGGTCCTCGAAGGGTAGATCTCCCTTTAAACATCGAGATGCCATTGGCGTTGCCCTCGAGGATACTTCACCAGCAAAACAGCCCCAGCAGGAGTCTTTGGGCTCCAAAGCTTTATCGGGGCTCCAGGATGTTCCCGAGGCCTTGGCCTCGATGGAACTACTGGCACCATACTCAGGGGTTGTGGCCGCTACCACCGGTACTGACACCCCAGCATCGGCAGTGGACAAAAGACTCCTTGCTGTCGAACGTAGTCTAGTGACTCTTTTGGCTACTTCGATACCTCTAAGGTCGCTGCAGATGGTTCCGCAGGTACCTGCTTCAACAGGCATGTTTACTCCGATGCCAAGTTTGGAATCTCTCTCCAGCATGGGGGATCAGGTACCAACTCGTTACGGTACCGACATCGAGCGGTACCGACGCCATCTGCTTCAGGAGTACCCAGTGCTTCCTCCTTTTGAGTCTTCCGATTCCGATGACTCAGATGACTCCACCGGTACCAGAGCTGAACTTTTACAATATTCAACTCCTTCTCCTCAACGCAGAATGTCCCCTCCTGAGGATATGTCCTTTCATGATTTTGTACGTGATATGGCAAAGGGTCTTGCCATTACAGTAGTACCAGAAAAGGAGCCTAGGGCAGAAGAATTACGAATTATTCAATATCCTTTGGCTCCGAAGGAGGCAGATATGCTTCCTATACACCAGATCTTACATGATCTAATGTTAAGATTAATGTGGGAAGCTCCTTTAACAGTATCTCCACATTCTAGACGTCTTGACACTATGTATTGAGTACCACCTTGCCCAGGGTTTCAGAAGACTCAATTGCCACATCATTCTATGGTGGTAGAGTCTGCCATGAGGCGGATTAAGAGTGCTAAACGACACTCTCCCAATCCACCAGGTCGTGAGTCTAGAACACTGGATGCCTTTGGTCGTCGATGTTTTCAGTCCTCCATAGTATCAGCAAGAATCAGTTCCTATATATTATACATGGAAATGTTTCTTGAGCAGGTTACAAAAGACTTGGAGCTTTTTTCTTTTTTTTTCTTTATTTATAGAACAATTTACATTATATATAAAGAAAATTATAGCGTCGTACATTCATGAAACATCATTATATGTACATGATACATCGCACATAAACCAAGCCCACATCAAGGAGGTGATACGCAACAGAAATAAGACAAGCCATTTCACTGGTTCCTGAAAGCAAAAAAAAAACCCAAGAACTCCTTTTGAATAATCAAGAAACACAAAATAACTAACATTAATCCATACCTTATGTTATTCCTTATCTTTCAAAAAATCTAATAATTGTTCCACTGCAAAAAAAATATATCGTTTCCCTTGAAATACCACATGACATTTACAAGGGAACTTCAAATAAAATAATGCCTCCAGAGCCAAGACATGCTGGCATACCTCTAAAAAAGCCCTCCGGCGTTTCTGCGTGGCTCTGGAGACATCAGGAAAAATTTGTAATGGTTGCCCACAAAATTTCTCTGCCTTTTTCTTGAAATAGGCAAAAAAACCCTTCTCTTTATCAATTTCCGACAAAAAAGTAACCAATAACGTGGCACGCGTAGATATATTATCTTTGGATGACTCCAAAAAGCCAGAGAGATCCAAAGTAGAAGAGATTATCCAATCGTATTGCATAGCGGGTCCACCATCTTCATTTATTTATTTAGCTGTATTTATATCCCACTTTTCACCGGGTCAAAGCGGTCAATTGGGGGATACATTTAACACGAGGGGATATGAGACACATACACTAATACTTACAGAGAACATGGGCAATGGAGGGTTAAGTGGCTTGCCCAAGACCACAAGGAGTGCCTACAGGACTAGAAATCCCAGTCCCTCCGGCCTGAGATTGCTGTCCCCAGGTGGGACTTAAACCCCCGGCCTGAAGTACCTTGTCCTAACCACTAGACCACTCCTCCCTTCATCTCCCATACATTCACGGACTAATTTGCCCGAAGGTAAATAATAAATTTTTGATAAGCCAATCGCTTCAGCGTTAGTAAATAACAATACATCCTTCAGGTACATATAAAAAAGAATAGAGGGAGACAAATAGTGGGTCCGGGGAAAATTTAACAACCTTAAATTTCTCGATCGCAATAAATTCTCTAAATTCTCATCCTGCCTATATAATAACAAAACATCTTGAGAGAGCTTAAAAGGCAAATCCAACTGTTCAGTTCTGCGTGCATCCAAGACTGCAGCAGCCGCTTCTACAGTCGCTAAACGACTCTCATGATCTTTAAATTTAGAAGCAGACTCTTTAGAAAAATCTGAAACTTTTTGAAGAGAGACAGATAGAGATGTCTCAATCCGGGCCATCACAGACCAGATATCTCGCAGAGTTATATCAAGAGGCGGAGCTATATCTGGAGCAACCGACGCAAATGTAATAACCGATGGAATCGGAGGTGGTAAACTATCCGACAAAACATTTACCCTAAGAAAAGAATCTGGCAACAAAGGCAGACCGGGATCCTCAATACCCGCCTTCCCAGGCGATTTGGGAATTCCGGATATCAAAGAAGTTCCTTGACCGGGAGGAGTTAAACCCATTTCCTTCTGAGAGCAGTCAGATAGGGGCATACTCACTGTTGACCTTTCCAAAGACACCACAGAGTCCATATTCGAAGGCTCCCCCACACGAACATGAGCATCCATGGGACCGGTAACTTTAACCGCTTTGGACTGAGCAGACGAAAGATTCTTCTTTTTCCTTTTCCCCATATCGGATTGATCTCAAAATGCGCAATTAATGCACCACAGTGCACCGAAGGGGCACCAAAGGGGCGGGACCTGCCCCTTTGGTCACGCCCCTTCGGGCACACGCCCTCAGGGACGCGCCCGCAAATGCGTCCCGCGTTAGGGCAGCTGATCTTATAGTCCAAGAGCAGACACAGTCCAATCGGAAGGGTCCTCCACAGGCACCAGGAGCCAATGAGATGAAGTTCAGGAAAAACTACAGGAAGCAGAGCACCTCGGCATCCCGCGTTAGGGCAGCTGATCTTATAGCCCAAGAGCAGACACAGTCCAATCGGAAGGGTCCTCCACAGGCACCAGGAGCCAATGAGATGAAGTTCAGGAAAAACTACAGGAAGCAGAGCACCTTGGCGTCCCGCGTTAGGGCAGCTGATCTTATAGCCCAAGAGCAGAGACAGTCCAATCGGAAGGGTCCTCCACAGGCACCAGGAGCCAATGAGATGAAGTTCAGGAAAAACTACAGGAAGCAGAGCACCTCGGCCTCCCGCGTTAGGGCAGCTGATCTTATAGCCCAAGAGCAGACACAGTCCAATCGGAAGGGTCCTCCACAGGCACCAGGAGCCAATGAGATGAAGTTCAGGAAAAACTACAGGAAGCAGAGCACCTCCAAGACTTGGAGCTTTTGAACCCTTTTCTTCAAGAGGATAAACGGACAGATTGACTCTGGTCAAACATGCTCAAAATGTCTCTAGGTTTATGAATCGTGCTACCTTTGACTGTTTTGAATGTATTAGCAGAACCTCTGCTATATACATAGGAGCACATCATATTGCCTGGCTCCAAGCTTCAGACTTGGAGGAATGGGTGCAAGATAAGCTGGGTAACTTTCCTTGCACAGGAGAAAATCTTTTTGGCAAGGATTGGCACCTTAAAGCTAATGAAATTGACACTGATGATACAACTTTAGACAGGTTGTCAAAATTTACAGCTAACCCAGCCAAGAAAAAGTTTTTCAAAAAAACTTTTTTCTCTAAGAAGAAGAAATTCTATCCATCTTCCACCCAGCAAACACATGTTCCCCAGAAAGGGCAACAACAAACTAGACAAAGAAAAGACACAAGCTCAGAAGGCTCAGCAGGCTCAGCCTCCTCAGGGTCTTTGACTGTTGTCTAGAGAACTTAGCCATTCTTCCTGTTCTAAGCCCAGAACCTTTAAATATTCCAGGCCGTATTTGCCAATTTGCCAAAAGATGGCAACAAATCACTTCAGAAAATTGGACTCTATCTATAGCAGTGGTTCTCAACCTTTTTTGTGCCGTGACCCCTTTTACCATTGGTCAACTTGTGGTGACCCCCAATGATAAAATCAAATGCGTCTCTCTTCCTTTACCGTTAACGTATTGTCGCTGTAATCATTTGTTGAATTATTAATATTTTATAGGCCTTTGCAATATGTTTTTATTTATAAAATTTACTTATTTAAACCACAGTAATTAATCACAATAACAAGTAACAATATTTGATTTCAAAATTATTATGATTTTGTAGTCAAATTACTAATATGAAATAAAATAATTTTTTCTACCTTTGTTGTCTGACCAATTTATTCTCTGATCATGCTGGTCCTGATCTAAGGCTTCTGCTTTCCTGTCTTCTCTTAGCTCTCTTTCTGTGGTCTATGGTCCATCTGCCATTTCTTATCTCTTCTTTCGTTTTCTTCACTTCTTTCCATCAGCCCCTTTCCAGTCCCAGTAACCCTCCCCAGTATCAGCCCCTTTCCAGTCCTCACTCCCAGTACCTTCTAATGTCAACTTGCATTCCCATGACTGCCACTGGTGTCCATTCCCTTCCAGTCCCCCTCCTTCCCCACTGACCAGTCCCTTCTAGTACAAATACCATGGCAGCCCCTCTCAGATCCACTCCCTTCCAGTTCCATTCTCCCATCCCCTCGTATCAGCCCATTTGTAGCCTTAGCCCCCAGTTTTCTTCCAGGACCAGCAGCTCTATCCTCCCCTCCCCACAATCAGCCCATTCCCAGTCAAAGCCCCCCCAATCAGCTCACTTCTAGTGCTAATCCCCCCTCAACCCCATTACCAGTGCTAGCCTCCCCTAATCAGTCCAATACCAGTCCTAGCCCCATCAGCTCATTACCAGTCCTAGCCTCCACTAATCAGCTCATTTCCAGTCATAGTCCCCCCCGATCAGCTCATTTCCAATGCTAGCCTCCCATCAGTCCATTACCAGTCCTACCCCACCCCATCAGCCCATTACCAGTCCTAGCCTCCCCTAATCAGCTCATTTCCAGTGCTAATCCCCCCCCTCAACCCCATTACCAGTGCTAGGCTCCCCTAATCAGCCCATTACCAGTCCTACCCCAACCCCCCATCAGCCCATTACCAGTCCTGTCCCCTCATCAGCCCATTTCCAGTCCTAACCTCACCGATCAGCTCATTTCAACTGATAGCCCCCCATCAGTCCATTACCAGTCCTACCCCCCTTTCAGCCCATTACCAGTCCCAACCCCCCGTGATCAGTCCATTCCCAGTCCTAGCCTTCCCTAATCAACCCATTACCAGTCCTAGCCCTCCCATCTGCCCATTACCAGTGCTAGCTCCCCCATCAGCCCATTATAATCCTAACCTGGACTGTCTCTCGCCTCTGTCCAGCATTTATCCCGTCTGTCCAGTATGTCTCCCTGTCTCTTCCCTTTGTCCATGCCAGCCCCCCTCCCTCCATCCATCCATGTCAGCCCCCTCCCTCCCTGTCAGACCCCATACCTCCCTCCCTCCATCCATGTATGCCCCCCTTCCTCCATCCCTCCCTCCATGTCAGCCCCCTCCTTCCATCCATCCATCCATATCAGCCCCCCTCCCCCATCCATGTCAGCCCCCCCTCTGTCCATGTCAGCCTGATACAGGTTCCCTGCCTCCTCATCCCCTCTCCCCATGTCTGCCTCCCTTCTAATGCAGCTGCGGCTCCCTGCCTCTTAGGGAACCGCGGCTTTGCCTGTATAATCGTTGCGGAGCTTCCCTGTCTCTCGAGGGGCTCCGTGCAGCATTGTCCTGCCTCCAAAGGAAGTTCTTTACCACTTCCTTTGGAGGTGGGACAATGCTGCACGGAGCCCGTCGAGAGACAGGAAGGCTCCGCAACCATTTTACAGGCACGGCCGCGGTTCCCTAAGAGGCAGGGAGCCACGGCTGCATTAGGGGGTGAGTTTGCCGCTGCCAAGAAGCAGACTCAGCAGCAACAGCAACTTCAATTTGTGCGCGTTTAAATTTTTTTTTTTAACTTGGCAGAGACGAGGCGACCCCCACTAAATCCTGTGGCGACCCCCGTGGGGGTCGCGACCCACAGGTTGAGAACCACTGATCTATAGTGAGTCTGGGATACAAGCTCCATTTCCTCAGCTTGCCCCGATCCACACTAATAAAACAGTTCAAATCTCAACCACCGGTCTAGACCTGTTGTGGCAAGAGGCCACCACTCTTCTGGCTGAAGGGGCTATGGAAGAGATTCCAAAGTCCCAGCAGGGCACAGGATTCTACTTCCCCTATTTTCTCATTACAAAGAAGTCAGGGGGACTAAGACCAATCCTGGACCTCAGAGAACTGAACAGATATTTAGTCCGAGAGAGATTCAAGATGATCTCCCTCGGCACTCTTCTTCCATACCTTCACAAGCAAGATTGGCTATGTTCTCTAGATTTAAGGGATGCTTACATGCATATCCTTATTCATGCAGATCACAGAAAATTCCTTTGATTCCTAGTCAGGGGAAGACATTTTCAATACAGGGTCCTTCCTTTTGGGCTGGCCTCTGGTCCAAGAGTCTTCACAAAATGCATGGCAGTAGTAGCAGCATTTATGAGGACTCTGGGAATTTTTGTCTTCCCTTACTTAGACGATTGGCTCATCTGAGCACCGTCAGCTCTAGAGGCAAGTCATGCTCTTTCCCGAGCAATGCACATACTACAGTACTTGGGATGGATCATAAACCTTCCAAGTCCCAGCTCACCCCATCTCAATCCCTCGAGTTTATAGGGGCTCGCTTGAACACAAGCAGTCAAAGGCTTTCCTGCCTCAGCCTCGTTGTCTGCGCATCATTGAACTAGCATCTCGAGCAGTGCTACAAACCTTCCTCACTGCTCAACAGATGCTTCGACTTCTAGGACACATGGCATCCACAGTCCATGTGATTCCTTATGCACACATTCATATGCGAGCGGCCCAGTGGACCTTAGCTTCCCAATGGTCCCAGGCCTCAGGATGCCTGTCAGGCAAGATCAGAGTTACCACACGCCTGATTGCGTCTCTGCATTGGTGGCAATCTCTGGAAAACATTACAGTAGGCTCTCCTTTTCAGCAACCCCTACCTCAGGCTGTACTGATGACAGATGCATCCAAGGTGGGTTGGGGAGCCCACTTGGGCGATCTGTCTACCCAGGGTCTCTGGACCCCACAGGAGGCTTCTCTTCAAATAAACCTCCTAGAACTAAGGGCCATTTCCAATGCTATTCGAGTATTTTGCTTTCATCTCGTAAGCAAAACAGTTCTGGTGCAAACTGACAATCAAGTGGCCATGTTTTACCTAAACAAACAAGGCAGAACAGGCTCTCTGCAATTTATTTATTTATTTATTTAACTGCATTTATATCCCGCTTTTCACCGGGTCAAAGCGGTGTAACATGTAACATAGGAGGGGGTAATTTTTTAGGGTGGGGCCATCACCAAGGTCAACAATTAATGATTTGGGTAGACATGGACATGTTTACTTCTGCTGAATCTAAGTTGCAATTATGCAACAAAGCTTTGCAACTGTGGGCCTTTGCCAGAGAGCATCACATTCATGTGTTGGCAGTATACCTTCCAGGCATTCAAAACGTTTGGGCGGACAGGTTCAGTTCTCTTCACTCATATCAACCTGCCCGAGTGTTTCAAGTCTGGGGAACACCAGACATAGACCTCTTTGCAAGTCCACAGAATGTCAAACTTCCCCGGTACTGTTCCAGACTCCCAGCCCAAAATTGTCAGGCGAGGGTTGCATTCCTGCTCCATTGGGGCCAGGATTTTCTCTATGCCTTCCCACCAATTCCCCTGATCCCCAAAACCTTATTCAAACTCCAGAGAGACAGAGGTCGCATGATTCTCATAGCTCCCTGCTGGCCAAGACAAACATGGTATCCTCTTCTCTTAGGTCTCTCTCGAGCCACTCCTCTGGAGTTGGGGAGTGCTTCGGATCTTCTGTCCCAGAACAACGGATCCCTACTGCACCCCAGTCCCCAGTCCCTTCATCTCAAGGCCTTGCTACTCAAAGCATAGAACTTCAAGATCTAGGCCTTTCACAACAAGTGAAGGATATTCTTCTGGCTTCCAGAAAACCTTCCACAAGGCGTTCTTATGCTTTTTATTATTATTATTATTATTTATTTATGCAATGTTTAACAAAACAGCAAGAAACAAAATTCCTTGCAAAAGAGTGAAGTACACATTAGAGAAAGGAAAAAAAAATGAACAAACAAGACAATAATTCAAAATGTTACTCCATGTAGTCCGCAAATTGAGGAGGAGGGACCGGCAATACAAACCAAAGCAGGAGTACTTTGGAAATATTAAACTATACAATTAACATAAGAAAACCAAATGGCTACGGAGCACCCAGGATACACACTAATGTAGAGGATACATACAGATTACAAAATTATTCTGGTAGTATATTAGATGAAAGTCTGGCATTGCTAAAGGTACTTAAATCATTCGGATCTGAAAAAAACATACCTAACATCCTTAATAACAACCAGACACCTACATGGAAATCTAAGAAAAAAAGTTCCCCCAATTTGTAACACTCGTGCCTTATACAAAAAAAAACTGCTTTCTCCTCTTCTAAGTCTCTTTAGTTAAATCTGGAAACATTGATATTTTTAGACCCATAAAGGTTTCTAGACATTTCTTGAAAAACATTTTTAAAAGCCAATCTTTATCAGAAATCAAAGCGCATTGCACCAACAATGTTGAAGAAATACAAGTACCCCCCCCCGGTATCCTTAGCTAGTAACATCCAAAACATTAAAGTTCACTTCAGATATTGCCATTGGGGTCTCAGTACTCTTCTTACCATGAGGCAGATAGTATACCTTACTCAAAGGTGGAATCAGTTCAGCAGGGACCTTCAAAACTTCCAACATATATCGTTTAAACATATCCAACACTGTAACACCAGAGGTTCATGGGAAATTTAAAACACGAAGATTTGCAGCTCTGGAAGCATTCGCCAACACTTCCAGTTTGTATTTGAGTGTCCCATTTTCCTTAGATAAAGCTGAAGACATAGCAGAAACACTGTCCAACTGAGAACCGAGATTATTCTGGATCTTCATTTGTTCAAATGTAGACATCACTGTATCAATATTTAGAGCATTTTTCTGGATGCCGGCAGCATTCTCTTGGACCCGGGATGCTAACAGAGAGGTCTGTGAACTGATTGACGTTGAAAGAGTTGCAATAGCTTCCCAAATAGCTTCTAAGGTAAAAACCTTAGGACGAGACAGAAGAGGTAAATCAAAGAAAGGAGTTGAAGCAAACTGAGGGAGCGATCTTCCATCCAAAGTAGGTTTCACCAGAGTAATAGCCGCCAAACTATCACCCGAAGCCTCCCCGAGACTCTCAGGTGTCAAAGGAGCCAAACAATCAGCTGACACCCTCTCCACGCTCGGCGTCCCCTCTCTGGGAGATGTCGGCGCTGTAACAGCTGAGAGTGGATCCTGAGCAGCTGGGTGTGGCGGCGGAATCCTCAACACAGGAGAGAGATGTTTCAACGACCGGTGGAGACACCTGAGCCTCCACACTAGGCAAAACCAAGCCAGCTCGAATCTCCTGTTTCTTATCCAAAGGTATCTGAACAAAACGGTCCATAGGACCAGAAATGGATGATTGAGGCTCAGAGGGAACAGCCCTCAACTTTCCTTTCCTCTTAGGCATCCGCTCTCAAGCAACGCTCCGCACCGCAGCCATCTTGGAAAGTCTCTGCCCCCCTGACAGTCGTAATCTGTGCGTTCTTACACTTTTAAGTGGAAGAGGTTCTCAATCTGGTGTTCCCAGAGGGGACTTAATCCCCTCTTGGTACCGGTAGAGTCCCTTCTGGACTATCTCCTTCACTTATCAGCTTCTGGTCTCAAGACCAATTCTGTTAGGGTCCATCTTAGTGCTATTGCTACATCTCATAAACCCTTTGATGGACAACCAATTTCTTCTCATCCTCTTGTTTCAAGATTTATGAGGGGTCTCCTTTTAACTAAACCTCCCATCAAACCACCTCCGGTGGCATGGGATCTTAATCTTGTTCTGGGTCAACTCATGAAGCCTCCCTTTGAACCTTTAGTGACTTCGGAGCTAAAGTTTCTTTCTTGGAAAGTCATTTTCCTAATTGCTATCACTTCTGCAAGACTCATTAGTGAACTGTAAGCTTTAGTGGCTGACCCGTCTTATACGAGGTTCCATCATGACAAAATAGTCTTGAGAACTCATCCTCATTTTATGCCAAAAGTGATATCACCTTTTCATTTAAACCGGTCGGTGTATCTCCCAGTCTTCTTTCCTAGGCCTCATGCCTCCAGCGCGGAAAGAAATCTTCATACCTTAGATTGTAAGCGGGCTCTGGCTTTTTATCTTTGCAGAACTCAGCCATTAAGAAAGTGTTCTCAACTTTTTCTGGCTTTTGGCTCTAGTCATTTAGGACTTCCAGTCACTAAGAGAACTCTCTCTAAGTGGATTGCAGACTGTATTTCCTTTACCTATCAGAGTAAAGGAATCCTTCTTGAAGGTCATGTCACAGCTCATAATGTCAGAGCCATGGCAGCCTCAACAGCTAATCTTCATTCAGTTACTATTGATGAGATCTGCAAAGCAGCAACTTGGGCTTGGGTACATACTTTCACTGCCCACTATTGTTTAGACAAGGACTCCCGTTGGGATGCCTTGTTTGGTCAGGCTGTTCTACAGCATCTCTTTCATTCCTAGATCAACTCCTTCCCACCATCCACTCTTGGATGCCTGAGGTCCCTGGGAGGAAGCATGGCCCATCTTACTTAGATCCACAACATGCTGGGGTCATCCCTAGGCATTTTTAGCTGGGGAGTCCCCATATGTGAAGACTATATTCCTGCTTGTTCCTGGAGATAGCGTAGTTACTCACCTGTAACAGGTGATCTCCGGGGACAGCAGGAATAAGTCTTCACAACCCACCCACCTCCCCTAGGAGTTGTCTTTCTCTTTCTTTCTATTTTTCTTCTACTTCTCTCCTTTGGTCTCAGCTTTCAACTCAATTGAATTGAGAGAGGTAATTGGGCGGGAAGGCAGCACGCATGCGTGGTGGGATGCTCCCAAAAGCTTTCTTTTTGGGATGCTGGGGAGCGTTCCCACGCAGGCTCCGTCGGTGCCGATGGTACCCATATGTGAAGACTTATTCCTGCTTGTTCCCGGAGATCACCTGTTACAGGTGAGTAACTACACTTTCTTAATAGTCTCCCACAAGTCTTTCAGAGTAATCTCCCCCTCCAAGGGCATGTCCAGAGGCTTGGTATACCCAAGTTTCCCAAGACATCACTGGCTTAGGGATAACCACCTGAGGACTTTCCCTAACCTCTGACTGGGAGACTCACCCCTATAAAAGTCTATGATAGAGAAGGAATTGCTAGGTACATATGACCTAGATTGGCCACTGTTGGAAATAGGATACTGGGCTTGATGGACCTTGGTCTGACCCAGCATAGCATATCTTATGTTCTTATGGATGAGGTGGTGGTGTTCTATCACTGGAGCTCAAACATGTTCCCTCCAAAAAGGACTAGTACACTGACAATGGAAAGACATGCCTGCCTCTAGGACCAGCAGTTTTAAGTGCTGGTAAGGTGGGTGTCTATACCTTCCCCCCACCTTTGTTCTTCCTCTTCTACATAAGAATATTACTCACCGGAGCAGTCAAAAAGTAGGCAATATAAACCACAAAGAAAAAGTTTCCACCGGTGCTCTGAAGGGGCATGGGTTGCCCCTTTGAACATGTCCCTTCAGGCCATGCCCCACAGCCATATGTATGCAGTGACAGCTCTTATACTTCCGGGGGGCCTTCTGCAGATGTCAGTGGGCTGCCCCCTCAATGCCTGCCTGGTTCCATGAGCAGGACACCAACAGCAGCAGCAAATCACTCCTCCGGGCTGGTAGATGGACTTCCGATCTCCTACCTCACCCCAGAGAGCAGTTCCCGCTTGACATAATTGTCTAATAGTTCTAATTTCTGATATCCCACAGATTTATTTTGATCAAAGCAACATTAATTATTTACACGTTGTTTGAGGTCTTCCGTTTTCCAATCAAAAAGCCTCCTGTGTCTAACCTGGCCCCAAAATTATAATGGCTAGTGTTTCTGTGTCTTAAGAATGTTTTGCACTGACAGCTACAGTTAATGATGTGAACTTTCCACATTAATGCAATCAACACGCACTAGCTGCTGCGCTCTGTGCCAAGTACAGGGGACACATCTTGAATGTCAGGACTAAGCAAAATCTCTTTTCTGAATCGGGCTTTCCTTTCCACCACAGACCCTGCAACGAACGCCTCTAGTGAGAAAAGCCAGCCACACATATCACAAAGTCATCCATCGATGGCAGTCATGGTGGCTCTAAAACTACACCTGGGTGTTCATCAACTCCACACAATAGATGTGAGAAGTTGTACCATGTGAGTGAGATAGAGAGGGTGACACACAGGCAAAGACAACTTGGACTATCTTAATAAAATGTTGACCTAGGTATAAAAAAAACCTGTTAATTAAATACATAAATAAATAAATAATAAGTTAGTCTAGAAAAAAGATCTTGCCTAATTTTTTTTTCTGATTTTCTTGAAAATACTATATAACAGGCATGTCCAACAGGTAGATCGTGATCTACCTGTAGATCACGGAGGGGTCAGAGGTAGATCGCCAACCCCACTTGGCTCCATCTCTCCAGCAGCTCGCCCCGTTTCTAGGAGAGAGCTCGTGCCGGCAGGTCGTCTGCCGAGGGCTCGCCGCCGCTGCTGATCCTTTGCCTGTCTTTATTCCCTGCCTACAGGAATCTTGCCTGTGGGTGTATTGGGGGCGCTTGTTGTTTTTGTGCCAATAGTTTGTGGGTACCCCAGTGGGCCGCCGCCCGCGCCCCGCGACGAGATGCCCACAGGCCCGGTGTCATACCTGGTCTCCTGCCTCTCAGAATCACCCATTCCTGCCCCCGCCCCAACACCCCTTAGAAGTGTGTTATATACCGGGTGATATCCATTCACCCGGGCTTTACCTGAATACACTTACCATATTAGTTGTGTCGTGTGCTGGTCATTGGTCGCTTTATAGTTCGCTTTCATTAAACGTTTTCGGGCAGACACAACAAAGTGTCAAGAATTTGGTGATTTTGGCGGGCTTTTCCAATTTTCTTCTAACTTGCCTATGCCTTGCCTTCGAATTAGTTCAAACCACTATGAGTTTTACTTGCCTCTGCAATTTTATTTTGCCTTGTCTTTGTGTTGATTCTACACTGTGTGCAGAATTTATTAAATTGCGTGTCGTGGTATTTGTACTTGTTTGACGGTATTTGACTTTATCTGGTTTGCTGGACAGGTCTTTGAGTTTTTTTGATGATTGTTTGATGGCATTTGATTATTGGTGCCAGTATGATGAATTCTTATTTTTACTTTTAGAACTGCATGTGTGGTTTTGGCATCTCTAGTCCTTGTATTGCACATCATCCAGAGGTCTTCAGTTCCTGTTGATTTTTAATAATTTGGGACAGTGACAGTTTTGGACCAGATTCAGCCAGTGTTTATACTAACTTAACAGAATTGGCCTTCTTACATCCACCCACCCCAGTATAACGAAGATGTGTGTTGCAAAGAAGAGCAAAACCTACCACTTTCATGATGAATGGGAAATGGACTACTTCTTCATCATGGTGAAAGACAAGTGGTGTTGTCTAATTTGTAACACCCTAGTATCCTTGCCCAAAAAGGGTAATCTGGAACGTCATTATAAGGCTCTGCATAGCAATAAGTTTGATGCTGATTTTCCACCCAAAAGTAAAATTCGTAAACTGAAGTTAAAAGAACTTAAATCGAAATTGGCTACTCAGCAACAGTTGATGGTGAAGCCAAGGTCACATTCGGTCAATGCAACCATAGCATCCTTCATGGTCAGCAACTTGATCACAAAGAAATGCAAACCTTTCACTGAAGGGGAATTTGTAAAATATTGTTTTCTTGAAGCAGCTGACAATCTTTTTGAAGGATTTAAAAATAAGAAAGAGATCATAGCTGCTATTCAACATGTACAATTGTCAAGAAACACCATCGTGCGGTGAATAGAAAAAATGTGCGGAGACGCAACTGAACAATTGTTGGAGGATGTTTCAAATTGTGTTGCTTTCTCACTCCAACTGGATGAATCTACAGACATAAGAGACATAGGGGTATGTTTACTAAACCGTCTTAACGTGCGCCTGGCTTTAGTGTGCAGGATGCCATATAAGGAGTGGGCATTTCAGTCTAAAGTAGCAAAATGGGATTAGTGTGTGATAACACGCGCTGCTGCGCACATTATCGGGCGAAGCGCCGCTAAGCGCGTTACCGCGCGGTAATCTTAAGTAGGCGCACAGACATCCAAACATAGAAACAGAAGTGTAGCACAATGGTTAATACACTGACTGATGATACAGGGGTCATGAGTTCAATCCCCCAGTGTGCCTAATGCATAAGGCTGGCTGAGGCATCAGCTTTGACATGTAAGTATTGTTTCCTGAGGCATTTTATTTGTATTTTAATTATTGCTGCCAGCAAACACACCCTCACGTGCCGTAACCTAAGGTGCCGCATAAGGCACCCTATAAGGCACTCCATAGGGCACATTATAAAGTGCACTGTCCGCCATGGCACCCTACAATGTCCCCTATAGGGCACCCTATAATGTCTCCTCTAGGGCACCCTATAAGGCGCTCCATAGGACACCTTATACGGACTGTAACCATAAAGTGCCTCAGAAGGCACTTTATAGGGCGCCTTCTGAGGCACCTTATGGTTACAGTACTCTGAGGGTGTTTTTGCTGGCAGCACTAATGTACAGTAAAAAAAGACAATGCTTTGGACAGCCCTATCAAATAACCCCACTGTGGGTTTGAATCCATGACCTCTGGCTCCACAGGCAATGAAGTAACCAGTGGGCTGCAGCTCCTAACAAACCCCTGGCTGGCTGCAGAAGGACTGCACATCACCACACAAACAGTCTGCTGTGGTCACCAGGATAGGGTTAACCCACCCATACCCATGATGCACTGCACATGCAAATCAGCAGTCTACAGATGATCACAAGATGGGGTATGCACCCACACAGCACCTCGGCCTGGTAGGGGGAACTGACCGTGTGTGTTACTGGCACAGAGTAGCTACACACCGTCACATTGTGCGGGTACTGTACTCACCCTGAGGGTGAGGTGGGGCGCCCAGCACCAGGTCCACAGCACCTTCCATGGCAGAAACAGGCCATGCTGCAGGTCACCAGCAGTGCTAGTGTGTGAGATAGGTAGTTTCTGCAGACACACCTTGGATACATCTGTATTTCTCAGTCAGGTTTAGCCCTTATGGACCCATAGGAGAATTATGTACCACCACCCCACCCTCTGGGGCTGAGGGTGGGGAACAGGGTCTCCCACCAACAGATCCACATTCTACCTCCCTGCAATGGTGGCAGTAGAGGGGACCATCAACCCCAGTCCTGCTGGGGAACAGACACCCTACAGGGCAGTCAATGCAGCTCTGTACACATCCATAAAGCAATAGCAGACAGACATTAGGCCTGGAAATGCTGAGCTGTATCCCACCACTATCTGATATTCTCCTGCAGCAAGCCTTCAGCCGCTGCACCCTGCAAGGTGTTCCAGGAAGACACATACCAGCTGCAGACAGTCTGCTAGCTAGTCCATAGTGCACGTTCCTGGGATGTCAGCTTACACACCAAGCAGATAAGTCAGTGACTGGGCCCCAAAAGGGAACCCATAAATATCACATGAGAGAAACACTATATAGCACTATGGGGGAACCTAGCCATGCCGTGGTCACTGCTCACTCAGGGTGAGAGTGATCTCCCAGCAGGACATGCTGTGGCCATCCTGTCTGTGCAGGGGGTGGCCAGGCACTACAATGTTCCAGCCATTGCCCTATGCCCTGTGCAGATGCATCCTGGCCAGGCCACCCTGTCCGGGCTATACCCATGGTACCTTGCTCCTCATTATGCACATTGACAGGCCAATACTGGCAACAGTGCTGGCTGTGTGGGCTGTGGAGGGTGTTTGCAGCCACCACACACTGGATAGACAGACACACACTCCCATACCTATGCCAGCATTGTGCTACTATAGAGGTGTTTGGCAGCCCTGGCCACCACACCAGTCTTGGGCACAGTGCAGGCATGGATATGGTACGCAGTACTGTTAGGGGTCACTCCCCAGGGTGGTAAACACTGTCAGACACCAGACCTGGAGCACACTCCACAGACATCAGAAAGGTTGCCATGATGCAGCTCAATCAGCAAATTGTGCTTAACTTAGGAATTGCTATCTGCCAGTAATCATAGCAACCTTTTGATAGCTGTGTACCGTATTCCCAGGTTTAGGGTTGCATTGCTTAGGTATGCAAGTGCTAGTATTGGGAGATGCACGCAGGGCCCAATATCCTGCCTCTCCAGGAGGCATTGGCTAATGGAGCCTGTGGTTGCGGGTTTGCCTGCCCCTGTTGGCTGCTGCTTTACGGCAGAGGTTCCCAACTCCAGTCCTGGTGTGCCAAACACTGTTCGGGTTTTCATGCTGTCCCTCATGAATATGCATGAGATACATCTGCATACCATGGGGGCGGCGCATAGAAATGCAGCACAGGCATCTTTATTAGAGGCAGCATGGAACCTGAATGGTGTTTGGCCCTCCAGGACTGCATTTGGGAGACTCTGCTCTAGGTAATGAGCCTGTTTATGGTGTCTGTGCTCTGTAGGGTAAAATGTAGGTGTTTTGGGCATGTTTACATCATCTGCAATAAAGGTCCTGTCTGTATTAGCATGTTTTAGTAGTGGGTAAAATATGGGGGCTGGGTTGGCAGGAACCACAGCTGGGACTTGAACCTGTGACCTTCTGCTCCTGAACACACTGGCTGTGTGCACTGCACCACTGTGTTGCCACAGAGACAGTGCATTCCCTGGGGATACCATGACCGTTCGTTAGACAGTGCCTGTCTGTTGCAGTGCATGGCACCCACCTACACAGGGATAGGCCACGGTCTGCTCTGGGCAGCTGTCACTGCCCCCTCCACCACCAGTACCCCTCTGCCACCCTGCTGACATGCCCTTCTGCTGGTGGTGCTGGTAGAGGGCAGTCTCAGGCCATCCAGTGTGCGGGTAGGCGGCTGCCTATGGTGTGTTCTGGGGTAGGGGTGCCTGCATGGATGTCCACGCTTCCCCCCAGCACCGCCTGCCACTGTTCTGTGCCCTTGGGGGTCCCTACTGGGTACTGTCCCCTGTGACACTGTGGGAAGCACACTCGTGCCCATGCTGGGCCCTCATCAGTTGCTGTCTGGCTGCTCTACTGCTTCAGCATTCCTATGGGCCACCTAGGCATCACCCTAGTCCGCACTGTGGCCCAGCTGCAGTACAGCATGTGCCGTCTGCAGCCCTCTGTGCCCCCTTTCCCAGCATCTGTCCAGCTGCCCATTCCGACATGCCCGCCCTGCTGTTGTGGAACATGTGCACGCCATAGGAAACCTGACCAATGGAGAGGGAAATCCTGATGAGCGCAATTGCACTGTGGGATCATTCACCTTGTATGGGGACGGAGCGTAGACCCTTCCGAAATTCATATCTTTTTTTTGGAGCTTTCTCGGGAGTGCTTTTTGATGTTTCCCATTACTGTCACTATTGCCCAGCTTGGTTATGTTTTTTTATATTTTGTTGGGGTCATTTTCACTGTTTATTTGCCCTTTTGTTCCGTGCACATGTATCACACTTATCACTTTTATGTAGGTTTCCCTGGTTTTGCTGTACATTGCTGACAGAAATGGTTTCTCTTCCCTTTAAATCAGCTCTAATGCCAGGGTTTCACTGGCGTTAGTTTTGAGCCTCGGATTTCACAGCGTTAGTGTGCGGGGAGCCTCTCCCCTCCCACTCTCCACCCATTGACCCCTTCTCTCCGCCCCTAGGGAGCCTTCCTCCGCCCTCCGGGAGCCTTTCCCCGCCTTCAGCGCTCATTTGTGTCGCTGCGCGCTAAGGTACCTGAGCGCCTGCTAAAGCTCCATTATCGCGCGCTAAGGTACCTTAGCGTGTGATAACATTACAGAGTGCACATTAAGAAGGTTTAGTAAACATGCCCCATAGCTCAGTTACTAGTCTTTATCTGGATGGTTTTTGAAGACCAGTGTTAAAGAACTACTTGGAATGATTTCTTTAAAAGGGAGAACTACCGATCAGGAAATATACAGTTCTTTCCATTCTTTTGTGACAAAGTGTAATATTCCATTGCATAGACTTGTTTCCATCACTACTGATGTAGCAAGAGCAATGATAGGTGAGGTTAACGGTTTGATAGCCCTCTGTAGACAGCATGACGACTTCCAAGATTTCCTTTCTTACCACTGCATCATTCACCAGCAAGTTTTGGCAAGCAAGAGACTCAATACAAAGACTGTCATGGACATCACTTTCAAAACTGTAAATTCAGTTTGTGGAAGATCACTTCAAAGACAGCTTTTCAATCTTACTCTTGATGAAGGGGCAGCTGAAATCATTTTGCACACAGATATAAGGTGGCTAAGTAGGCACAAATTTCTGCAAAGATTTCGTGATTTGCTGAATGAAATAAGAAGTTTTTTGAAGGAGAGGGGAGATGACCAAGCAGAGTTGGAAGATGAGAAGTGGTTATGTGATCTGGCATTTCTCGCTGACTTTACAGGCGAACTAAGTGATATGAACCTTGAACTACAAGGTAAAAACAAATGCATTGGCGAGATGATGAGTACAGTTTCATCCTACAAGAGCAAATTTGAGCTAATGATGACTGATCTTGCAAACGACACTTTTGATCATTTTTCTAATATGCAGGACCATCTGGGCTAATATCCAAATTTTGTTTTTCAGAAAGAGAAGTATGTGACAGAAATCTTTTCTGTTATCCAGGAATTTGAAAATAGGTTCTGTGACTTCCAAAAAATTGGAACAGTTGTGGAGTACTTGTCATACCCATTCAAAGTAGATGTGGACATTAAAGAAACTGCAGCTGCTATCAGTAAAAATTACTCATTGAACAAGCCATCTCTTGAAAACTAAATATTAACCCTTAAAAATGACATTTTTCTCAAGACCCGTGCTGAGCAAGAATCGTTTTGGAAGCTAGTGCCTAGAGACAAATTTCCCAACTTGAGAAGATGCAGCGAAGCTGTGCACTTCTGTTTCAGTTCAACTTATTTGTGTGAATCTGCGTTTTCCCATCTGTAAATGACAGAGTATCCCGCGTTCCAATATGACAGATGAACATCTCCAGGATTCCCTGTGACTGGCCCTCACACAATATTCACCCAACTTCAAAAAGCTGGTGGATGACATGCAGGCTCTGACGTCTCATTAATGCGCAAGAGTGAAATATTAAAGATTGTGCAAGATCATCCTGGATCAATACTCGACCTAAATTTAACACAAATGATTCAATAAAAGTTAAAGAAAGTTATTAAGACAGTTAAAGAAAGTTATTACTCAATAAAACGTTAAGAAAAAATGTACTTTCCATTTCCTTTCGCAGTTCTTACTGGATCTTCATCTCTGTTTTGTTTTTGCTTGATTTGCTTAACAGCTGATCACATCCAAGTAAATGACAGAAGGTTCATTAAAAATGTGGGGGGGGGGGGAATCCTCCAACTTTATTGAGTTAAAATTTAATTTGAAACTAATTTGAAACATAATTTTCATGGTGGTAGATCACCGGCACTTTTGGCTGGAAAAAGTAGATCACGACCTGTTCCAAGTTGGGCATGCCTGCTATATAATTTTATATGTAAATGTCATAGAAGCATGGAAAATCCATGGGCATTAGGTTTCCCAGGTGTGAAAAACTGGTTCCTGCTACCTGCTATTAGCCCAGGCAGAAGTGTGTAGGCTGATTCTGTCATGCATGCATAGAACTTAGCTGGAGCCATGATAGATCCAGATCCACTGCCATGAGGCCTGGACGTACCTGCGATGGCAGAATCAGGGAGATATATGACCTGGCACTCCCCAGATTCTGTGGAGCCTGGCCGTCCCCCCCCTACCGCTCGAATTCCACTGCTGGGCTAGTGAGCAGCAGTGTCAGAGTACCATTTATTTATTTAATAGTTTTTTAAATTTATTATTTCAGTCAAAGTAGTTTACAATTTATTTATTTATTTATATTCTCTTATATACCGTGCTATTCTGCATCAGTGCGGTTTACATTGAACAAACTGAAATTACATTGAACAGGACATTATAACTTGGAGATAACTATTTTACAGGGAACATGGGCTATGGAGGGTTAAGTGGCTTGCCCAAGACCACAAGGAGCACCTGTGGGACTAGAAACCCCAGTCCTTCCAGCCCAAGGTTGCTGTCCTCTAGTGGGATTTGAACCCCTGACTTTCCGGCCTGAAGTACCTTGCCCCAACCACTAGGCTACTCCTCCACTCCTCCACAATGTAACTTAAACTTGGTAATGTATATTAAACAGGGACATTGGGCCCAATTTTCAAAGTCCTTTACACGAGTAACTGCTCTTCAAAAATTCCAAATATGTTCCTAATGCCCCCAGATGCTATCTGCATAGCATTGGGGCATGTTGGGAGTGGAGCTACACAGTTAGTGTTCGCCTAGCATGATGTGTCCAAAGTATGAAAGTCGAAGTCTTGTCATCTGAGCTTCTAAAGAAAGCTTAGGTTTGATCTCCTCTAGTACCGACTGGTTTGTTCTTCGGGCAGTCCATGGTATACACAGTATTCGCCACTAGCACCATAATTCAAAGGCATCAATTTTCTTCCTGTCTATCTTTTTCACTGTCCAGCTTTCACATCCATATGATGTTATTGAAAATACCATGGCTTGAACAAGTCAAATCTTTGTATGGAGAGAGACATCTCTGCTCTTGAGAATCTTATCTAGGTCTTTCATAGCTATTCTGCCAAGAGCAATGCGTCATTTGATTTCTTGACTGCTTGTTGCTTCTTTATTGATAGTTGATCCAAGTAGGTTAAAGTTGTTCACAATTTCAATTTCTTCTCCTTCAACGATGAACATGTTGATTATGCCAGTTGTCATGATCTTTGTCTTCTTTACATTAAGGTGCAGACCCATTTTGAGACTATGTTCTTTGATTGTGAGAAGCAAATGTTTCATATCATCTTCACTTTCAGCCAGTAATGTAGTATCATCAGCATAGCGAAGGTTGTTGATGAGTCTTCCACCAATCTTCATATCTCTGTTGTCTTCATACAATCCTGCTTCTATGATGATTTGTTCTGCATATAAATTAAACAGGTAGGGGGAAAGTATGCAGCCTTGTCTTACACCTTTGCTTATTTTAAACCATTCTGTTTCTCCTTGTTCCGTTCGAACTGTTGCTTTTTGATCAATGTACAGATTGCGCAAGAGTACGATCAGGTGTTCTGGTATACCCATGCTTCTTAATGTGGCCCAGAATTTCTCATGGTTTACACAGTCAAAAGCCTTGCTATAGTCGATAAAGCACAAATAGATATCCTTTTGGTATTCTTTAGTCTTTTCAAGGATCCATCTCACATCTGCAATGATGTCTCTCGTTTCTCACCCTTTCCTGAACCCTGCTTGCACTTCAGGTAGTTCTTGTTCCAGGTATGGTTGTAGTCTCTTTTGAATAATCTTCAGTAGAATCTTGCTGGCATGTGGGATCAGAGCGATTCTTCGATAGTTTCCACAGTCAGTTGGATCACCTTTCTTTAGTATTGGTATAAACACAGATCTTTTCCAGTCAGTTGGCCATGATGTTGTCTTCCATATTTCTTGGCAGAGCCTTGTAAGTATGGTAACAGCTGCATCAGATTGCTGCAATACTTCTATAGGAATGCTATCAATGCCTGGTGCTTTGTTCTTTGATCAGGCTTTCAATGCTGCTTCAACTTCTTCTTTCATCACCAATGGTTCCCGATCATAAGGTACAGGATGAAACGTCTGGTTGGTCCACTTGATCTTTATCATATAAAAACTCTGTATATTCCTTCCACCTTTTCTTGATCTTCTCAGCATCATTCAACATAGAACCTTGAGCATCTTGTAACATTCCAATTCGAGGCTGAAACTTTTTCTTTAACTCTCGTAGCTTTAGGAAAGCTGATCTTGTTCTTCCTCTAATAGTTTCTGCTTCTATTTCCTTGCAAGTGTCATTGTAGTACTTTTCCTTGTCCTATCTTGCTGCACGTTGGAAATCTCTGAGTTCTGCGATTGTCTCTTTCTCCTCTGGCTTTAGCTTCTCTGCGTTTCTGAGCAATTTTCAGAGTTTCTTCCGTCATCCATTTTGGCCGTTTTTGCTTTTTCACCTTTTGTAGAGACTTCTCGCTTTCTTCCAACACAACCTTCTTGATCTCATTCCATAACTCTTCCGGAGCTCCGTCATTTGTATCTAAAGCAGCAAATCGATTTTGCAGGCAGTCTTTAAATTCCAGTGGTATATTCTCAAGGTCATATTTTGCTGCATTCATGAATGGTTTGCTCTTTTTCAACTTTAGCTTGAGTTTGCATACTAGTAGTTGATGATCTGTACCACAGTCAGCTCCAGGTTTTGTCTTTGTTGATGTTATAGAACTTTTCCATCGTTGACTTCCACAGATGTAGTCAATTTGATTTTTATACAATCCATTGTGTGAAGTCCATGTGTACAGTCGCCACTTGTGTTGCTGGAAGAAGGTGTTTGAGATGAATAGATCATTGGTCTTGCAGAATTCTATCAGTCTTTCTCCAGCTTCATTTCTGTTGCCAAGTCCATATTTTCCAACTACTTTGCCTTCTTCTTTGTTGCCAACTTTTGTGTTCCAGTCACCCATGACTATCAGGATATCCTGTTTGCATGTTCTGTCAATTTCAGCTTGTACTTGTTCATAGAACTCTTCAATTTCATTCTCTTCTGCAGCTGTTGTTGGGGCATATACTTGAAATATAGTTGTGTTGATAGGCAATCCTCGTAGACGAATAGAGATTAAGCGTTCGCTGACTGCATTGTATTTCATTACAGTTCTTGCAAGTTTCTTCTTTATTATAAATGCAACACCATTTTTTTTTGTCTTTCATTTCCAGCATAGTAGACCATGTGATCATCAGATGCAAAGTGCCCGATGCCAGTCCATTTCAGTTCACTGACACCCAACAGATCAAGTTGTACACGTTCCATTTCATTCTTGACCACCTCCAACTTCCCTTGGTTCATGCTTCGTATGTTCCATGTTCCAATGTGTAAGACATCTTTACAGCTTCTGACTCTCATTTCATGCGCAGCTACATCAGCAGTCAGACTTCCCGAGGGCTTTGATCCAACCACATCATAAAACTTACCTCTTCCAAAAAGCATTTGACCTTCCCTTGGACCCCCCCCCCTGACGTAGTAGTTTCATTGTTTTTATTGTTGTCTTGTCTCAGCTAGATTTTGGTCCCGTTTTCCCCCTGTCTGTCGTTGTTTTAATTGAGTCAGTCTGTGTTTTGGTTGTGATTATTGTTTGTTGTTTTTGCTTTGCACTGTCCTTTCTTTTGCTTTCCTGTTATATTTTGGCGTTCTTTTTTCTATAGTTTGCAGTGTTGACCTTTTATTTTTTGTACACCGCTTTTATGTTTCGGCCTAAGCGGTTTATCAAATTTTAAATAAAGATAAAGATACAGATAAAGATAAAGATAAATGCTGGCTTTACTCTGAAAAGTCTTCAGCCCTTCCCCAGTAGCTAGTTGAGTGCCTTCCGACCTGGGAGTCTCATCTTCCAGCACCATAGCACAATTTGTTTTGTTGTAACTATCCATTGGGTTTTCATGGCAAGATACAGAAGTAGATTGCCGGGCCTTTCTTCCGCGCAGTTTAAGTTTGGTGGTGTTGCCGTTGTCACAAAAATGTGATCCTCCGCCGTCAACACTATCCCATTCTGCTGCCGCCCAGATTGGTGGTTTGTCTTGGTCTGGCACCTCAGGTGAGACTTGTCCATCTTGGGAGACCCTGCCAGTAGTTAAACTACCGATAGTTTAGCTCTCAGCATCACTGATGCACGCAAGCCCTCACAGCACGACAAGCTGCATACCAAGTGAGAGGATTGTGTGGTACCTGGCACTTATTCCACAGTCGGGATGGAATAAATCGGGAATCCATGTTGGTGCTGGGGAACATACAGAGACCTGCTCAGAATAGCCTCTGCATGTCCTGCACCCAGCCACTCCCATGTTCTGCCCATGCTTCGCCCCCTCCCCCCCGCCCATGTACAGCGCTCCCTGCACAAGCGCTGTGTATATGCAGGGAGTGTTGCCGCTAGAATACACCTGTCGGGGTAAGTGTGGATTGGACGTCCAGTCAACTCGTCCAACCCTGCTATTCGCGCCTCAGAATGCCGGCCATAGTGGGCAGGCTTGGGCTGGGTGGGAGCTACTGCAGTTAGGTTATGGCTGGAAAAAGAGTTGCATTCACTGTGGCGGGGTCAATATTTATTTAAATGTGTTTATATACCGCTAGGCTACAAGTCAAAGCGGTTTACATATAACAACTTGGCCTAATTGGATAACATAGAACAGTAATAGCTTAGTGGCATACATAGAACTGTAAGCAATAAAGAATTGTCGTAACATAATATGAATAAACATAATATCAACCATCTAAACATGTTGGGAAACTATTATATATTTGAAATGCCACAGCACTGAAGTAATACAAATTAAAAGAAATCAAAGGAATAAAAAAATTAAGATTATAGAAGAGATAAAAAAATATGCAAGAAAACAAGAAAAAGAAAGAACAAACTAAAAAGGGAAAACGCTAAAAAAAGGAATGTAGAATACTTAGAACAATCAAAGAATAAAAATACAACAGAGTCCTAAAAATAGAAACATTGAAAGACTCTTATAGTAAGAAGAACAAATACATCTTTATCTTGTCTCCTGTAAACCTTTGACTGATGTTTGGTTTTCTACATACTTATCCATCCCTATCTCATGCCTATTGAAAGTAGGAAAAAAAGACAAAAATAGGTTCCTAAGCATTTTGCATCCTTTGCAGTAGACAACAGCAGAAAATCTGCATGTGTTTTACATTGTGAAAATGAATTGTCAGGAGCCTGAACATGCATTCAATGCTGCCTTGATGGGCTGATGAACACTGTTTTTCCATTCTTCTTAATAAGCAGCCTGTTCAAAATAGTGCATCCGTCATTACTCACAAATACACATCAAGGAGGACACATACTGCACAAAGTTGATGTCATTGTGTTCTGAGGATTCTAACCACACAAGAAGGCTCTTCTTTTATATATTTGCATCGTGGCATGGCCTGGGAAACTTGATCACCTCATAGAAATATAGACATTGGTAGATCAGGATCCGTGATCCAGCCAGTGCATGTACTTGTGCCTACCTTTCCTATTTTTGCAGTTCCTATTCAGCCTGTGGTGATTCTCTGTCTTCCCCCTGCCATTGAATCCCTTTGTGTTTATCCAGTGCATGCTTAAATCCTGCTACTGTTATTCCTATTGCTTCCTAAGGATGTGCATTCATTTTGGAATACAGGAAAATACAACAAAACAGGCTATTTTGTTTTGGGTCATTAAAAAACAAACAGAAAATCACTAATGCAATGCATGATATTTGAAACAGCATACACTTAAGAGAATAATTTTATAATAGATCTTCAACATTTGGAACCAAAGTGGCTGTTTATGTTGAGATTACTTTATAAAGACACATAGGCACCTATGTTTTTTTTAATAACCCTAGAAAAATGTCAGAATCATGACTAAAATGCATCCACATATAGTTATACATACTCAATAGCAGGTATAAATGTAGATGGCTAATATATGTACATAGGTGCATACTTTCAGATTATACCCCTGATGTATTGGTCATGTACAAGTATGTACCTCCTTGTCATCATGCATATCTGTACACATATAACCCATGGGATAATTGTATAAGAGGCCTTTTATGTGCAACAATGTCTTTATAAAAGTGCCCTCTAAAATGGAAAATTAAAATATAATCCAAATATACTCATGATGAAACAAAAATCTCCTTGGAATTTCCCCTCAAATATTTTCTAAAACAAGTGTGCATACCTCTATTGCCTTCATTAGAAGTCAGTTTCAAGTGTCAATGTCCTCTTAATGAAAAAGAGTGAGTTTGTTTTTTTACTGCAACCCAGGGCTTCCTTTTCTGCTTTGCAGTTGCTTAAAACCTACAGGAGACAAGCTCTAATACATCTTCAGGCGCTGTAAATTTTTGATACTTAGGTTTATGCTCCAACCCCTGGAAAATGTACAGGGTTCAAATGACCCTCATCAGATTTAGTGCAATTGGCTCTCTAAATGAAATAGTGGGTACTGAGCCCTGTGGTGTAATGTACTGTTTTCAAAATAAAGGCATATAAAAAATACATGAACCAAACCTTTTCTTTTACTCTCTTGAACAAGAAACAGCTCACAAAAATAAAGGTATTTACCATTGCAAACCAAAGACAGAAATATAATCATTAAATAACACTATCTTCCAAAACAAATCAACAATTAAGGTAAACTAGAAGAATGTGTACATTAAAAGTTTGCACTGCCGGCTGACAACAGAAACAAAGGTAGTATGTTTTAACCCAGTTAAAGTAGACAATTCCGTAATTGAAACCCAATGATTTTAAAGAATTTTGCACAACTACTATAAATTTTGTTTGACTCTGGATATAAGCCCAATCCTATCCAAATCCTTTGTGCCTTTTCCTGCTAGGAAAAAAAAATCTGGCTTTTTTTGGTTTATTTATGGTTAGCACTCACTGTATGGTATTCAGTTTGGTCTCTGACAGTTGCAAAGCTCAACTTTTTTCCCAACCTGGAAGTTTAAAATATTCTGCTTCTCTCCTCTGATCCAGAGCTAGGTCAGAATAAATCATTGTTTTTAAATCTGAGTCAAAGGCTTGGAACTCTGGAGGAGAGTTGAAGCCCAATTCCCAGGTTTTTCTCTCCCAAATCTAGGCGCAACCTCTTGATGCTTCTTAGCCAGAAGCTGGCCAGCATCCGATTCTTCCATTAAAAATAAAACCATCAGGAGGTTTCAGTCAATCATAGAGGGCTGCAGTCTGATGCAAGAGTGAACCCCCCTGTTGCTGACTAAAAGGTCAGTCCAGCACTTTCTGTCAATTTTAAAACTTTGCTCATTGTAATCCACTGTGGGGTTTGCTGTTAGCAGTTTGTATGCTCAGGTTTGTAATTCCCAAAGCTTATAACAAGCATTCATGCCAGGATTTGTATCCTTATAGGCAAAAACATCTGAAAAGGGGTATAGCTTTATCATTTAATTTTCAGTATGCTCAAGGGTTGCAGCCTCTATTTTAGTGAGATCCTCACATTATATTCATTTAACCCTCTCTTCACCTACATTCCATTGTTCCTGGTCTGTTAGCCTCTTATACTACAGGAAATGCTATCATTTCTTATGTTATGCCAGCCTACTAGATGTTTGAATATTTATGCCATATTTCTCCTTCCCTCCTTTATTTTAGTGCAGTATTTTTCAAGCAGGTCCTGGTGTATCCTTAACCAGTCTGGTTTTAAGGTTACCCACAATGAAAATACATGAGATAGATTTGCAGTGGAGAGCCTACAACCAGACTGGCTATGGGGTACCCCAGGGCCAGCAGGAGAAACACTGTTCAAGAGAGTACATTTTTTTCTTGTACAATCTCAATGCATAGTTTATGCTGCAAACTGTGCCTATTTATTGAATTGATTCTACCTTATCAATGTCCCCTTGCAAATGTGGTCTTAGTAAATGTATATAGTACTCAAGGTGGGGACTCTCACTAGAACATAACATATGCCATACTGGGTCAGACCAAGGTTCATCAAGCCCAGTATCCTGTTTCAAACAGTGGCCAATTCAGGTCACAAGTACCTGTCAGGTTCCCAAAAGGTACACAGATTCCATGCTGCTTATCCCAGTTGTAAGTAGTGAATTTCTCTGGTTATCTTTAATAATGGTTTATAGATTTTTTTCTTCCGTTTAAGTACCCAATTCTGCAACCGTGGGAACGTCTAGCTTCCACTGTTTCAGAATCAAGTACAAGTTTGGGCCATCCATTTTTTGGCTGTCCAAATGATCCAGGTGTGCCCTGATTATAATTAGCCTCTGTGCATAACTTTGCACTTGTCCACTTTAAATTTCATCTGCCTTTTGGATTCCCAGTCTTCCAATTTGTCTAGGTTCTCTTGCTATTTTTCACAATCCTCTAGTGTTTTAACAACTTTGAATAATTTTGTGTCATCTGCAAAATTGATGACCTCACTCATTTCCATTTCCAGGTCGTTTACGAATATGTTAAAAATCAGTGGCCTAGTTTAGATCCCCGGAGTACTCCACTATTCATCTTTCTCCACTGAGAAAATTGGCCATTTAGTTCTACCCTCTGTTTTCTATCTTTTAACCAGTTCGCAGTCCACAATATTACACTAGCTCTTATCCTGTGACTTTTTAATTTACTAAAGAGTATCTCACATGAGACGTTGTCAGAGGCTTTCCGAAAATCCAGATATACCATATCAACGGGCTTACCCTTGCCAAGAAAACCCAGGGGCTGGGTTGGCAGGAGTCAGCACTGACTCGATGGTACACCTACCCCCCTCGTTGTGGCATTCTTTTCACTAATAATACCTGTCTTTATGCATCTAGCTATGCCATTAACTTTCCCAACTACTTTCTCCTTCTGACTGGCCAGCTTCAGGTCATCACTGTCTGCATGCATCATCAGCAGGCAATGAGTTTAGTGTGAAAGAGGGCTGTCATTAATATTAACGTGCATTCCCTTGTGTGATTGAGAAGTGACTTAGTCATTGCATTGCATTGATTTTTTTAGGGTAAGTGCTTAAGAGCAAACCAAAACCCATACCCAACCCCTCCCCCCCCCCCACCTACAGGAATACCCCTGCTTGCTGTGAGCACACATGTGTGCTTACAGACTCTGCATGTATAATTATCTGCTTTTTTTCTGTGGACAAGCAGGGGAGATGCAGGTACTTGTATTGGTGAAATCTGGCAGATGGATCCAATGTGTGGAGTTCTCTCCGAAGCTTTTAGAATATATGTATTTTTTAAGCACTGAGCATGCATGGGAACTCCTGTGCCTCCTGACATTCTGTCCCCAAATTGATCTGTTTTTCTCCACAGCAATACCAGACACAGATACTGCCCTCCACTCTCCTGAAATTCTAAACCTTTTTCTACCAGCCTGAAAGTCATCAGTTGGACTCCTATTTTTTGCCAAGGTTTTTCTTCATACCCATTGCAAGTTTGTGCCCATAGTGGTTTCTGCTTTTCATTTGAATCAGTCAATATATCTGACTGTACTTTTCCTCAAGCTTCGAGCATTGGACGTGGAAATTACTCTGCACTCCCTGGATTGCCGAAGAGCTCTTTTATATTGTCTTCATGGTACACAGGACAGGAGATAAACCTCCCAGCTTTTCATGACCTTTAATCCAAATAATCCAGGCCTTCCAGCATCAAACAAACTCTCTCTATCTGCATCTCATTATATTAGCTTTGCATATTATACTGGGGGTCATTTTATTCCTGATAGAGTCAATCCCTGTTATCTCAAAGCAAATGTTTCTACCATAGCTAACCTGCACTTTTTCTCAATACATGAGATATATAATACCACCCTTTGGTCAACAATTCAGACTTGTTCATCCTCTTCAGATACTGCCTTTGGCCAGTTTGTTCTCCACAGTCTTTTTGCACTTTAATCATCCATTCCACCTCCCAGAAATTTCTGTCAGATCACCCATGTGCCACCTTCAGTGATCCTCCACTCTTGTCTGAATCTCCCCTACTTGTCCGTGGAGAAAGCGTAGTTGCTTGCCTCTAATGGAAGTTCTCCATGGACAGCAACTGAATGCAGTCACACTTTTCCCACACTCAAATCCCCCTTTTTTGTTCTTCCGTCATAACTTCTGAAAGCTTTGAAACAACTGATTTGGGGACAGAGTATCAAGATGCGTGGGAGACCTCGCACATGCTTAATGCTTGATAATAGTATGTTGTAAAAGCTAGGAGAGAACTCCACATACTAGATTCATCCACTGGACTTCACCACCAAGTATGGCTACATTCCCCTGCTGTCTATAGAGAACCCCTGTTACAGGTAAGCAACTATACTATTGTGCCAGTTATGCACTGTGTTACCTGTGGAAGTGTCTTTGAAAATTACTCTGATTGAAACTGGAATACACTATATTAAGAGAGGGCTTAGCAGTTTTCCCCTGCATATTTCTTCAAAACCTACAGTAGAAGACTGTAGTATCAACCAGGAAAAATGTCCTCATACAGGGCTTCTGTCCCTCAGGCAAACAAGAAGTCAGCATCAGAGGGGGTGAAAGCACAAACAGCTTCGCAGAACCAAAGGTTTAGGTAAGTGCTGGGCGGGGGGAGGGGGGAGCAGTGTTTGAAGCCATTACTCCAATTGCAAGTCCCAGAGAGGGGGTAGCAGTGGTGGCAATGGGCCTCCCACAGACATTGCTACTCTAGGGAACCTCCTCATTTGCCTAATGGGCATGCTGGCTCTGATGGTATGAAGGATAGGCCAGCCAAAGACAGAAAACTGCCTTTGGACTGTGTTTTTATATTGGTTTAATTTTCCCTCCCAGGGAAGTCTTCTCCAGTGTTATGCCACTGTGGAAAGAGTAACCTCCTTCGTTCTGGAAAATTACTAGCACAGATACAGGTCAGAACGTGATACCCTATTAATATCACTAGCGGACTCTGCTAGAAAGATGAAGCAGAACCTGAGGGGTCTCTGCACTTCTCAAAAAGGAGTTTACCTAAATATTTATTAACTGCATCTGCCTGCAGAGTAACCCTTTCTGAAACTGAAACCGAAACCAAACAGAGGGCTTGGCTCTACAAAGTTACAAGAAAAGACATGGCCATAAGACAAATGACTAGAAATATGGGAGAAATTTTAAGAGTAATGTATTGGGATGTTTATGAATTTTATGTGAGATAGATAGGGATTTTGGAGATAAATGGGAAAAGGAAGGTTCTTGAATAGAGGGCATGTGTTGAGAAATAAACTGTCTGTAATCTGCTCAGAACAATTGTTATAACTGAAAGTAGTGATGTTTAAGTGTGGAAATTAAAGGAAATTAAATTAAATTTGCTTCTCCTTGTCCGCAACAGATCAGGACAAATGGACAGGCTAGTAGTGTTCTATGGCTGCCATTTTAGTTGGGTTCTGCTTTTTTCTTCCCCTCTCCCTTCAGCTGGTTTTTAAAGGCTGTAGGCTCTACCCATAGGTGGTTTTCTAATAATTACTTGACTTCTCCAAGCTGCTGCTGTTACCAAGGCCATAGAGGTTACTCCACCTGCAACTAACCTACATCTGAGGTACTTGGTCACAGTGGGGGTTACATTTATAAAGCTTTTCTGCGTTTAAAAAATGACTTTATCACAAAATAGGTGCTTATAAAATTAACCGGAGAGTACTGTACTGTATAAGTATGTAAAAATATGTGATAGTGATGCATAGAGTGGATTTCTATGTGTAGCAGCATTGATGGGCCTGTGGGCAGAGGTTGGACAAAGCTGGGATGGGATCGTGACATATGCACATATCTTATATCATATGAGCAGACTTAGATGGACAATTTGCAGCTGTGTCAGAGCAGATGCAAATATCTATACCTGCTTTCCAATGGGCCATTTTACAAAGGCACATAAGAACATATGTTGCCCTTATAAGATAGGTACACCATATATACCTATGATGATCATTTTGAAGCCTCATGTGGTATTTGCATATATGAATTGCATATAGTTGTAAATGCTGATTATACCATGTCATTATTTACATGTGTAAATGCCGTGGGATGCACATATTCAAAGGGTGCGTGTTCTGTGCAGTCCGAAAGCATACTTATTTTCATTTTTCCACAGGAATACATTCATATATATTTTTAAATTTCCCCATTAACTTTTCTAAAAGACCAATATTCCTTGGTTTAACACTGCAAGCCTTGAAACCCCTTCAATTGGCTCAGAATACTGCAGCACAAATTATTTCTGGAACCTCTATTTTTGAACACATCACACCAGTCATGAAGGATCTTCACTGGCTACCAATCCAATCACGTATCAAATATAAAACAATTATCAACATCTTTAAAATAAAGCATCACATATCAGCCAATAGTCTTTACACCCTCATTCTTCCTGACTCCAGCTCTCGACCAAGAAGAAAAGGTACATCTCACAGATTAAGTTCTTCAAGTAACTTCAAAAATACGCGCAAGGATACTACAGAGAGAGCATTCTCATTAGCTGCCCCAATATTATGGAACTCTCTTCCAGATGAGTTAAGATCATCAACTGATCTCAAAGATTTTCGAAAGCAATTAAAAACTTTGCTTTTTATTGAACATTATGGGCCTATTACGTAATTTTTGATTTACCTACCAACTGCTAAATATTTAAATAAGTGTTATTGTTATATTTTACTTACATTTTTAAAATTTGTAATTAGCACATGTACATTGTAATGATTATTGTGCTGTATGACCATATGTTGCTATGTTTGTATTTTTCCCTCTACTCACTAGATGTTTTGTTTGTTTTGTTCTTTCACCGCCTTGATTATATGATAAGGCGATATATAAATACAGTTAAATAAATAAATAAATAAATAAATATAGTGTCTGGTAACTGCTCATGTCAACCAGAGCTTTATAGGAGTGATTGGGAGGTGAAAGTCTGATTAAGAACATAAAAAATGCCATACTGGGTCAGACCAAAGGTCCATCAAGCCCGTATCCTGTTTCCAACAGTGGCCAATCCAGGTCACAAGTACCTGGCAGATTCCCAAAAAGTTGCATAGGTTCCACAATGCTTGTCCCAGGGTAAGCAGTGGATTCCCGGGTCCTCTTTTATAATGGTTTATGGACCTTTACTCTAGAAATTCATCCAAATCTTTTTTAAACCCAGTTACACACAGCTTTTACTACATCCTTTGGTAACAAATTACAGAGTTTGATTATGTGTTGAGTGAAAAAATATTCTCTAATTAGTCGTAAATGAGTTACATTGTAGCTTCATTGTGTGCCCCCTCTTCTTTCTACTTTTTTGATGGATTATACAACTGATCTATGTTTACACGTTCAACTTCATTCATTAATTTATAGACCTCAATCATATCTCTCCTTAGCCTTCTCTTTTCCAAGTTGAAGAGCCCTATCCTTTTAAGCCTTCCCTCATAGGGGTGTCCTTCCATTCCCTGCTTAACCCTCTGGTAACTGTTCCCTGATAAATTCCCTGTTTGGCGAAGCAGATTTGTGGCTACAGAACAATTTTTGCATTTTGCAGGGTTCTAGACAGCAGGGGAGACTCTTTCTGTAATGCCGTGATATACATAAACCACTCAGAAGTCTGCCTTATATAGTATTCCACTCTTTCCTTCTCTTCCATCACATATGAAAAGATTCATGCTGCTTACTGGGGTGTAACTGAAACTTGACTTTACTGATGACATGTGGATTATCCTAATATTGATAGCAAATTAATTCTTTCAAAACAACAGTAGGAAACAGTACTGCCACTTTCCATTACAACTAGGGTGGCAAATAGATTTATTTTATTTTCTGGCATTCAGTTACTCCTTTTGCAGGGGCAACGCCACTCTCTCCATGAACTCTTGGGCCCCTACTAGCTATTAGAGGGTGACACTGGTCCTTAACCCACCAGGTTCTTCCACTCCACCAGTGGCTTCAGACAATACCAGGCACTTGCATCCCTCACAAACTTCTTTCTTGTGTCTCTCTGTTATTCTCAATGGATCTCAGAGAATTCCTTCTTTGGACTCCAGCTGGGATAGCTGTAGTGGATCCCCCCCCCCCCTTTCTAAAGGTTCCAGGCCCCTTTCCACTAGAGGGCTCTTGCAGCAGGAAACCCATCCTGGGGTAAACTTCCAGCCCCTCTGTTCACTAGTTGAGATGAAACAATGACAGCACTCCCCCTCACTCCATTTCATTTGTTCATGATCTAGATTAGGACATTGGATGAAGATGAAAGGGGATAGACTCAGGAGTAACATGTGGAAATATTTCTACATGGAAAGAATGGTAGATGCATGGAACAGTCTCCCACTGGGCATAATAGAGAAAGCATGGGACCATTTTCAGAAAGAAAGAGCTCTGCTGCCTGAGAGACTTGCTGCTTCCACGGGTATGATCTTCCTTTCTGGGCTACAATTGCCTCTGCATTGCAATCAGTGATCACGCCCCAGCAGCAAGTCCCATGGGCAGCAGAGCTCTGCAAGGCCGCGATGGCCCATAGAAGATTGTACCTGTGGGAGCAGCAAGTCCTATGGGCACCGGAGCTTCCAGCCAGATCGCACCTGTTGCAGCTTTGAGGAGGAGAGTACAAGGGCAGTTTGGGAGCAGAGAAGTTGGGATAAAATTTAATGGGGTAGCAATTGACAGAAAGATAGGGGGAAGAGAGTGAAGAGCAGGGGGTAAAAGTGCAAAGGTGAAGGGCACTGGAAGGTGGAGGAGAGATGCTGGATGTGGAGGGGCACAGGGAGATGGGGCAAATGCAAGATGCAGGGGTGGAATAGGGAGGAAGAAGGGACATGCTAAACACTGGGGCTAGGAATATCAAGGGGAGTTACTTGACATGGGAAGTGGTTATAGGAAGAATGGGCACAGGGATAAGCAAGGAGTGGAGATCTTTGAGATGGAGTGGGGATACGGGACATGGGTGATTATAGGGAGACTATGGGAAGATGCTGGACATGAGGTGTGGAACAGAGGGAAATGGGAAATGCATGACATGGGGTAATAAGGAGAAAGAGGGGGAGAAGATTGATATGGAATAAGTAGGGTGAGAAAGAGACTGAGATGGAGAGATGCAGGGTATAGGAGTAATAGGGAGGGAGTGGTAAGGAGTTGGGAGAGAAGCTAGGCACAGGGGGATAGGAATGGAGAGGAGAGATATGCTGGACAGGGGATTTGGAATGGAAAGGGGGACACAGAAGGATAGAGCGAGCATAGAGATGCTGGATGGAGGAAAATAGATAGAGGCAGAGAGACTGGATGGGTAGGGTGAGAGACGTTAAACATGAAGAGGAAAGAGAGAGTATGTGAAAGACTGGCGAATAATGGACCAAGAAAGACAAGGTGAGGAATAGGAGGATTGGAGTGAGAGTTTTAAAGTGGTAGGTAGATGAAGTAAAAAGAGAGGGATTGAGGACAGGATATTAAGAAGGTGTAGTGAAATCTGAGTGGACAAAGAGAAAAATAAATGAAAGAAAACTGAAAGGAAAAGATCAATATCCAAGGTGAAGAAAACAAAGGAAGAGTCAAGAAATGGCAGATGAACTAGAGACCATAGAAAGAGAGCTAAAAGAAGACAGGAAAGCAGAAACCTCAGATTGGGACCAGCATTATCAGAGAATAAAATGAATAGACAAAAAAGATAGAAAAAATAATTTCATTTTTCATTTAGTGATCAGACAATGCGCTATCTTTGGGACATATTTATGAAGGTATGTTAGGCTTTTGCAGTTAACACCGTGCGTTAGTACTGTTAGCTGCAAAAGCTGTGTGTTATCTACTGGGAGTGCCCCAGCAGATAACACCGCCAAACTGCAGGAATAGTGGGGGCAGCAGTACTGCAGATGCAGCAAATACCACCCATTGGTGTTTGCTGCACCTGTGATGTCTGCCCAACCTGCGGTTACCATGTGCCATGTAATCCTGCAGTAATGTCATGTTACAGGTACTCCTACCCTCTGCCTTCTCTCTGCCCAGGTGCTCAGTTAATACATGATCTGCAGATAGCGCAGGAAAGCCCTGTGCTATCTGCATTTACTCACATTAGCTACTACCACCTGGCGATAGTCCCAAGTTATCATCACATTAGCAGCTAATGCACCTTAGTAAACATGTCCCTTTATATTTTACGCAGTACAGAGAATTGTATCTCTTTCTCTGGTGTTGTACTGCATGCAGAGTCTAGCTTCTTGAGGTTTCAGTTTAATTTTTGTCTATATGCTTTTATTTTTAGGTTGTGCTCACTTTTTTTTTGTGAGAGGTCTGTGTTCTGAGTGTGTGATTGAGGCCAGGTATTCTGTTAACATGGAGTTTGCAGATAGGGATTCATACTGTAGTAATGTGACTTACTCAGCTTTTCAAATAGATGTATGGATGTTCTGGGATCTGCTACGTCTGTTTTGTTCTGGGTAGGCTCCTTGTGTGAGTTTTGGAAGTTGGTTATGTTATGGGATAGTAGATTTACTCTGCACATCCTCAGTGACTTTTGTAGGGTTTTCTATTACTTCACAATATGCCTGATACTGGAGAATACCAGAATCAGATTTTTTATTTTTTATATATATTGAGTTATGGGTGAATGTTCTAGTTCTGCTCCGTACCCTTGTCAAGAGAGGGGTTTTTGTGGATGTAGAATATATGTTCAAAAAGAAAAATCAAGAACCATAAAGCAATTCATAACAACAAAATAAAATGAGTTATTCTATAATTTGCTGTTATAAACTGTGCTCTGGTTCTCACTTTTCCTTTTAGTTCCTTGGACGGCAAACATCTTGGAAAACCCATAGCTCCTCTTATACTTTCTTTCCCTAAGGGAACCTAGCTAGAAAATTCCTTGAGGCGTAATTCCTTATGCTACTTCTAGGGCTGGTGAACCTCAGGAAGGGCAGCCTGAGAAAACAAAATACTTCCTGACTTTATAAATATAAAAAATTGACTTTAGGATCTTGGTTGCCTAATTGGCTAATGCTATACAAGTAGTTTTCTAAAATAACAGTACTTATGTGTATTGGCAACAAAATCACAAAAACAAAATGTACGCGCTAGCTCTTGTATGCACAAGCCTGTGAGTGATGCTGCTCTTTTTCTGAATGGTTATTTTCATAAAATGCTTCTGCCTCCTTCAGTTTTAGGGAGGTGACATGTATATTATTTTGTAGGCCTGTGCATATTTTACAAAAAGCTCCGTATTGAGGAGATCTTTTGTGAAATAACCAGGAACTTGCGAACGTCCAAAGGAAAGTTGTACATTCTCTTCGAACTCAAAACCAGCTGAGATCCAATACTATAAGCCTTCATTAAGGATGTCTCCTTTTTTAACAGACTCTCTTTCAACATTTCTGAAAGTCACCTGTGCCAATGATTCTGAGGCCTTGAGCCATGCACTAGAGCACTAGGTGTTATTTTAATTGATGTCCATGGCTCCCCTCCCAACACACACAGACACAAGAGATGATTCTCCACAGCGCTCTCGGAATTAAACCACTGAGCCACCATACACACCTGAAATTTTACTGAAATGAATGTTAACATTTTTTAGAGGAAATTCAAGGGCATAGGCCCCAAAATGATATAGCTATGAAAATCATGGAAAATACCTAAAACATGGCATACAGCTAATTGTTAAAAATCATGAAAAAAAATGTAAAATAAGCCACAGAAAGTTTATAAAAATCTCAAATAGTAGATTTTTATTTCATAGGGTTTTGAATGAGCATACTCTTCAACCGAACCCACCGTTTCAGGTTGAATGCCTCTTACATACTTGTTGGTCTCCTTAGCAACCAGTTCCAGCAATTCCACAGTTGGAAACAGTTGGAAAGCTGTCGTCTGTGTTTTTGGGGGATGGGCTTTAATAATCATGCCGTGAAGTATTAGATTTTCCCAAGTTACTAACTCTTGTCTCAGAAAAAAAATTTCCACGTCAACGGTATATTCTTATTATATTTGTTGTTTTCATTACTTTGTACCCTTGGGTCACCACTGGTCCTCTTTCTTCATCTTCTTTGTTTGTTTCTCCCTCATTGAATTCATCCCTTATAAAGAACTGCCTTCACCCTCACTCTCTGTTTTTAAAATCAGGGACGTACCAAAGGCTGTGTGAGCGGTATGGCTGCACAGGGCGCAAACACAGAAGGGGGGCTGATACCATCACTGTGCTTCCAAGAAGCTCAAAAAGAGTGTGTTCCTGGACGTAGCTGGGTGGAGGGGGCACCAGATTTGTTAGTCGCACAGGGCGCATTTCTAGCTTGGTACAGTCCTGTTTAAAATCATCCTTTTTGGGCACTCCAGATCCAATGAATTATTTATTTACTTTATACATTTTTATAAATTTAGAAAGCTTTCTTCTTTCTTTCTTTTAAAGTTTCCCTTCATAGCCACTTGTTACCTATTTGAAGAAAATGATCCTTGAAAATCATCACTACAGTTATTTCTCTAAATCCTCTTAAGGCAAAATTCTCTTAATATTTTTATGATTTTTGTGTATAAATTCTGACATCAAGTCATTAGTTTCCCCATATTTGTGTAAAGGAGATAGTTTGTATCCTTACCATTTCTATATATATTGAGGGCAATTTTATAAGAACAGCGCCAGTGCTGTGCAGATACATACTGAAGGAACTACTGCGCAAGAAAAACAACATTTGGCGATAAATTTACTAACATGCACACGCTAATGCCTTTCTTGCAGATTATTAGTAGATAGGACCCTTTGCATAAAATGGGTCTGTGATAAATAACGCGCGTTGATGTGCGGTTAATGCAGTTTAGTAAATGTATCCCTTAATGCGCATGCTATAATGTCATTTAAAAATGTATGCACCAAAATTTAGCATGCAGCACCAATAAATTGCAGTGAACAAGATATCTTTCTCATATTTTTCTATATTTTGTCCCTATATGTATATTTTGTGTGTTCCTATATTAGACATATATATCATTTTATTTTCTTTCAATTTAGGATTTAATGATTTTATCAATGCAACTCTGTTATCATTAGCACAGCCACTAGCTCAGCTGAGTGCACTTGGCTCAAATCCCACTCTCTCTCTGACTTTCTTCACTTCAAATTCATGCTTCCTTCTTTTGAGTCTGCCATTGCACTCACTAAGCAAAACTATTTTCTCCATCTGAGAAACTGTCTTGCCTCTAACCCTCGCTGTCTTTCTATTCTCAATTCTCTTCTTAAGGCACCTCTAATCCCTCCTTCTCTCTCTGCCAAACCCTAGCAGACTATTTCAATGACAAAGTGCATAAGATTACTCTTCAAGTCCCCACTAAATCTTCTTTACCCCCTCTTTCCCCTCTCCATCACCAACTTTTCCCCTCAACCTCTATCACCCTTTCATCCTTTTCTAAAATCTATGTTAAGGAAACCTCTCTTCTTCTTTCCTCTTCTAAACCCTCTACCTTTCGCTTTCCACTGCAACCTTCCCTGCAGCCTTCAAGCATGCTGTAATCACTCCTTTCCTCAAAAAACCCCTTACTTGACCCTACTTGTCCTTCTAATTATCGACCAATCTCCCTTCTCCCATTCATTTCCAAAATTCTTGAATATGCAGTTCTCCACCATTGTCTCGAATTTCTCTCCTCTCAAGCCCTCCTTGAGCTACTTCAATCTGGGTTTTGTCCATTTCATTCTACTGACATGGCTCTTTCCAAAGTCTCCAGTGATCTGTTTCTCGCTAAATTCAAAGGCCTTTACTCAGTTCTCATTCTTCTCGCTCTTTCGCTGCTTTTGATACTTTTGACCACCTCCTCCTCCTTAACACTTCATCCTCACTTGATTTTAATGACCCTGTACTGTTTTGGTTCTTTTCTTATCTCTCTAATCACTCTTTCAGTGTTAATTCTGGAGATTCCTCCTCTACAGAAGTGAGGGACATCTTGAACAATTTTCAGAAGACTGTTTGTGAGAAACTAGTTCAACTTAAAGTAGACAAAACGATGGGACCGGATGGGATACACCCTAGAATACTGAGGGAATTTGGGGACATTCTAGCAGCTCCACTGACTGACCTTTTCAATGCCTCATTGGAGTTGGGAGTGGTGCCAAAGGACTGGAGAGAGGCTTATGTGGTGCCTTTACACAAAAGCGGAAGTAAGGATGTGGTTGAAAACTACAGGCCGGTTAGTTTAACTTTGGTGGTGAGTAAATTATTGGAAACGCTGCTGAAAGAGAAAATAGTGAGGTTTCTGGAGTCCAGCGGATTACAGGATCTGAGGCAGCATGGATTCACCAGAGGCGGGTCTTGTCAGACAAATCTAATTGATTTCTTTGACTGGGTGACCAGGGAGTTGTACCGAGGGAAAGCCCTAGATGTGGCGTATTTAGATTTCAGTAAAGCCTTTGACACTTTTCCTCAAAGGCGATTTATAAACAAACTGAGCACCCTAGGGATGGACCCTAAAGTTACTGCTTGGGTTAGAAATTGGTTGGGTGGGAGACGACAAAGAGTACAGGTAAATGGAGCTCACTCTGAGGAGAAGGATGTTACCAGTGGTGTGCCCCAGGGATCTGTCCTTGGTCTGATTCTTTTTAACATCTTTGTTAGTGATATAGCGGAAGGGCTGTCTGGTAAGGTTTGCCTCTTTGTGGATGATACCAAAATCTGCAATAGAGTAGACACCCAGGAAGGTGTAGATAATATGAGGAGGGATCTAGCTAAGTTGAAGAATGGTCTAGAATTTGGCAACTGGGATTTAATGTTAAAAAATATAAGGTCATGCATTTGGGCTGCAGCAATCCAAGGGAGCAATATAGTATAGGGGTGAAGTACTTTTGTCCACTAAAGAAGAGCGGGACCTAGGCGTGGTTGTGTCTGATGATCTTAAAGTAGCTAAACAGGTAGAAAAGGCGACGGCAAAAGCTAGAAGGATGCTTGGGTGCATACGGAGAGGAATGGCTAGCAAAAAAAGGAGGTGATAATGCCTCTGTATAAGTCTTTGGTGTGACCTCATTTGGAGTATAATGTGCAATTCTGGAGACCGCACGTTCAAAAGGATGTAAACAGGATAGAGTCGGTGCAGAGGGTGGCTACTAAAATGATTAGTGGTCTTCATTATAAACAGACTTAAGGATCTTAATATGTGCACCTTAGAGGAAAGGCGGGATAGAGGTGATATGATTGAGATGTTTAAATACCTCCATGGCATAAATGTTCAGGGAGAGAGCCTCTTTCAATTGAAAGCAAGTTCTGCTATGAGGGGACATGGGATGAGGGTGAAGGGAGATAGATTCAGGAGTGATATGCGGAAATATTTCTTTACGGAAAGAGTAGTGGATTGGTGGAATAGTCTCCCAGTGGAGGTGGTAGATATGAGGACAGTAACTGAATTCAAAAAAGCATGGGACAAACACAGAGGATCTCTAAAGGTAAAAAGGGAACTGTTGTAGCTGTTGATATGGAAGGACAGACTAGATAGGCCATGTGGTCTTTTTCTGTCGTCATATTTCTATGTTTCTATGTTTTGTCACCAGTGGCCCACCCTGGGTCCTAGGGCTAGCAGAGAGGGTCCAACGGATGACTATCCTAAGCCAGAAAGTGGGGGTAGTGCAGGCGTAGTAGTACACTGGCCCTCTGGGTAATGAAGTCCCAAGCACCTCACAAGCAAAGGAATTGAAGGTAACAGAGTGGTAAGGTCAAAATAAGGTTTTATTTCCCCGTCCCGGGGTTTTGGTAAACACAAATGAACTCAGGACGAAACCATACTTCTGGTATAAAGAATAGTAACTCAGGAACTGTAGAAAAATGACATCTTTTTCTTCCAGCTTTTAAATACACATTCCTTTAACACAGGAAATAACAAAGGCTTCTTTTTCAATGGCAGTAATGCTCACTTTGCTTTCTCCAGCTATACCATTAGCTTCAAACATTCAATTCAGCAAAGTGTTTCCATATTATCTGCAATGGTTAACGTACAATCCATTGGTACATCGTTTATGCCTTCATCTGTGTATTCAACCTGCATATTCTCCAGCCCATCCCCCGCTCCAGCCCATCCCCCGCTTTAGCCTTAAGAGAATTCTGGAAAGCTTTAGTGTCCCAGAGAAAACTATTAGGCTTAGTTTTCTCCCTGTTTCTTTTATAGAAACTACCTTCTGGCTTCTGCCTGCAAGGCTTACTGAGCAGTGCTCCTTCACTATTAGGAAAGTTCAGAGATTTGTACCTTTCTCTCTTGTGAACTTCTGGACACACCCCAGCTGGCTCCCTGCGTGGCTTCTCCCTCCAGTTGCCTTCCTCCCAAGGCTTTAACTAAGAGAAGCTTTCCTGCAGACTGTGGGTTTTAACTTTCAGTACCTTTTCAGCTTGAGCTTTCTTTGTTCCTCTGTCTGTTCCAATGTTTGTTCCTGTTCTAGCTCTGCTGCTGGAATTCACAGCTGCTCCGTCAGAACTCCTCCCAGATCCAAATCCAGATCCTGAGCTTGCTCCCCAGCTTGAACTTCCTCTTCAGCCTGAACTCGAATCAGCACTCGAACTCGTACCAGCACCTGCCCTGGAACTAGAGCTAACTCTGCTTTCTAATGAGTGCTTTTTATCTTCCACAGTGCTTAGCTTCGCCCCTCCTCCACCCAGGTGAAACCTATTGCACTCAGGGCACGGGGCTTGTTTGCAGCTTGGGCGGGGCTGCTGCACTCGTGGCTGGGTTTGTTTACATCTCCCCTGGCAATCGGTAGCCATGTGCATTGCCTGGCTGTCAGAATCTGACGTGTTTTCTTCAGTTTCCTCTGACTGCACAGCAAGGGACGGATCTTCCCCATCACAGTTTCTACGCTCATCCCCCTCTCAATTGGTGAACCTCAAGGGTCTGTTCTAGGCCGTCTCCTTTTCTCTATACCCAGTCCCTTGGTGCCCTCATCTCTTCTCATAGGTTTCAGTATCATTGTTATGCTGATGTCTACACCTGACACCTCTCCTTTTTCTCCAAACTCGTATCTCTACTTGCTTATCTGACATCACTGCCTGGATGTCGCACTGCTCCCTAAAATTGAATATGGCTAAAACTGAATTTCTTATTTTTTTCCCTAAACCTTTTTTCCCCGTCCTCCTTTCTCTATCACTGTTGACAACATTCTTCTTCTTCCTGTTTCCTCGGCCCACAACCTTGGGGTCATCTTTGACTTTTCCCTTTCCTTCTGCACACATATTTAACATATAGCTGAAACCTGTTGTTTCTTTCTCTACAACATTAACAAAATTAATCCCTTTTTCTCTGAACACAATAGTAAGGCTCTTTGGTCACCTCCCATCTTGACTATTTCAACCTCCTCTTTGGTGGTCTCCTTCAGTGTCATCTCTCTTCTCTTCAATCTATCCAGAACTCTGCTGCGCAGCTAATTTTCTGCCAGCCCCGATACACTCATAGAACTCCTCTTCTAAGATCACTTCACTGGCTCCCTTTCCATTTCTGTATCCAATTCAAATTTCTCCTTCTAACATATAAATGCATTCACTCTACTGCCCTCATTACCTTTCCTTGCTTCTCTCTCCCTACACCCCTCCTCGTGAACTCTGCTCCTCCTCTGGCTTTCTTCTCCCTATGCCCTTTTCTTTTCTGCAAACTCTAGACTTTGATCTTTTCACCTTGCTGCTCCTTATGCCTGGAACAAACTTCCTCTATCTTTATGTCAAGACTCTTTCTGCCCCCTCTTCAAATCCATGTTAAAGGCTTACCTCTTTGAGGCTGCATTTGGATCCTAATCCCTTGTTGTTGCCTCCTTCCCTATTTGAACCCCCTTGTTTCTCTTGTATTGTTCTGTCTGTCTTGATTAGATTGTAAGCTCTACGAGCAGGGGCTGTGCTCTTTATATGTTTGTACAGCGCTGTGCGCACCTTGTAGCGCTATATAAAATGATTAATAGTAGAAGTAGCAATAGAATGATCTTCTCGTATGTCCCTAAATGTTAAAGGAGCTTGCCTGTTGGCATTAACTGTATTATCATTTTGAAGTTTCTACACAGACGTTTACACCTGCTCCGAGGCAGGCATAAGTGGCAGCTCCCTGCTTGTTTGGACCTGGAATCTCCACTTCTGACTGAGGGGATAATAGTGCTCGCCTTTGCGAATTTTTACCACCACCTCAAAAATTGAATATCGAGGCAGAGCTATCAAAAAAACTACTATGTTACAAGCAAACACCTCAGTCTTCTTGTCATACCATCTGTTACACTGAATCAATTACTTCTCCTATACTTCTGATGACTTTCCATTAGTGAGAACCTCCCTCTTCTGCTCTAATACTTTTTCACCGTGTACTTGGAGCTGGGAGTGGTACTGGTGGATTTTCCCATCGCTGCCCTGGTTTACTCTTGGCTCTGCTATCACTGGTTATAGATAGCTTCTTGTGGTTTCTGTTCTCCTCTGAGCTGACGACTCCTGTAGTTGCAGGCTTCTGATTCTGCCTTGCAGGTGCTCCTGGCTCTCTTGTGCATGGCGAGGTAGGTGAATTGGAACCCCTCTCTCCTCTTTCGACAAGAAGAGGCTTCCAGTGTCTTTAGCAAATAATCAAAGTTGGAATTAAATAAAGCTGAGTAGAGTCAGGATTCTGAGCTATTTTGGTCCTGGAAAAAATGGGAATCTTGCAGCTTACGATGTCTTTGATTGGACCAAGAAAAATGATGCGGTAGTCTCTAAAGCTAATATTCTAAAACATTTTTTTGTTAGGCCAGTACAACTTATCAAAACCTATTAGGATTGCATTATGACAAAAGAATAAAAATCAATTTACTGCTTGATCAATGTTGCATCTGCCGCGGCATGAAATCTTGTTGTAACTTTATATTTATTGAAGCATTCAAATCTATAAATACAGAATTAATCCTTGATATGGAAATGACATTGCTACTTTGTAATCAATGAAGAAGAAAAGCGCGAAAAAAACCTAAATAGGAAGCAGAGGAAGTATTCATGCTCGAATTTGTGTTTCAGTACTAGCCCACAAAGCATACAAGGGGAGCAATACAGTACCAGCCCCTTTTTGCTTCAGATGTCTAGGTACGAATTGGGGTATCCAAGTTAGGACATTCACCTGAGAATCTATAAAATGCTTTGCTGAATATAGAGCCTGTTAAAAATATGTATAAGGATGTAAGCAAATACACGCCATTTGTCAGCATGGACAGCGGGAGCATCAATTTCGTAACTTACATCCCTTAAAAGCAGGATCACACAAGACTGTATGTACAAGAGGAGTAAAGAAAGGAGCTAAGTGAAATAACCTCTTCTTAATCTTTGAGGTGGTGATGACAGCTACTGAGGGAAACGCAGTTGCCCTGTCAGTTACTGGTGGAAACCCCGGGTCCAGACAAGCACGGAGCTGACACTTATGCGTGCCTCGGAGCAGGTGGAAATGCCGACTGGGAATTTTTCAAACAATATACAATACTGCTATTCTGCACCACCCCAAACCATGCCCAGAACATGTCGCCTTAAAAACTTTGCGCTGTGTGGCATTGCAAGATCATTATTTACATGTGAATGCTACTTGCTTGTGCAGACGTTCCGAAATGGCCAACTGTGCATGAAAAAAAAGGAAAATATTACTATTCAACAATAGGACATTGGTAAGTGAACTAAGGCAGAAATCTTTTATTGAATATTTTTAGTTCTGTAGTAGCACATTACGGAGCATTTTAGCTAAGCTTGGCTAATGATTAGCACGCACTATTTGTAACCAGGTCCCACTGAATAACTAAGGTGCAGCATGAACTGAAAAAAATGTAAAGATGAACATGAGACCTAGTTACAAACGGATTGGGCTGTTAACCCAGCTTAATAAACCCATCCCTATGAGTATAAATGTATAAGTGACTTGAGCATATAGAATAGCATTTTACATGCTCAAATATGCTGTTATGAAACTGCCTGGGAGTACATGTGCATAAAAGGTAGGTGCAAAGGAATGGTAACAGTTACTTTTACATGACTTATGCATAGGTATTACAGGGGAGAGAAGACCTAGTGGAGCTGGGGGGGAGGGGCTGCACCTTATGCGTTTGAATGTGTGCACCTACTTTCCCTGGGGTAACTTGATAAAGGTGCAGAGGTGGTTGCCTTTAGAAAAAGGCGCAACATATGCATCTAACTGCCGTGTTATTCTATTACCTTCTATGAAAGCACCAGTAGGCCACGCAGATAAAGTATGCTCAACCTGCTTCACCTGCCACCTCAGGTCCATAAGAGTACATAATACGCTCACATGAGAGCCTTTGCCCTCTATGCTCCCACCCTCTGGAATACTCTACCCCCCTCACTACAAAGCATTCAGTCATGCCAAATCTTCAAAAGACACCTCAAGACATGCCTCTTTGAAGAACACTATGGCACAACTCCTCTGACTGACGCTCAGCAGGAGCACCCATCCCTCTCACAGAACATCCCCTCTTCCCCTCCTTCTTAAACAGCCACCCAAGTGAGGACCCTCCCATTCATATGTAACAACACTTCAAGCTGTGATGTCCCAATCTGTACTGTTAATTGCTAAGTCTTATTTCTATGATTGTCTTGTTCATTGTTTAAAAAACATTTTGATGTAACCTGCATGCACCCCCCGTTTCTCTGGTTTGCACATTGTTCGATGTAAACCATTTTGACTGGTAGAAAAACGGTATACGAAAATCAGTTACATATCACAATATAGGCATTTTTAACTATGACTAAGATCGGGCAAGGAAGGGTAAGTACAGGGCTTTTATTTTGATAATCCAGCACATACCTTTAAAAGTATATTGGCAAAGAGAGTTTAATATTCCACAGATAGCTTGAGTAACTGGTGAATTTCTTTCGTTCACAAAATCTTAGGTTTCTTAACTTTCCTAAGACCCGGCTGTTAGCTCCTTTATCTTTTGCGGAAATATTTTATCAAAGTTTTGTTATTGCCAAATGCTGATTCCCTGGTTATTTCCATTATGTATTATGTTGTTACTAGAATTTTGTCATCAGAGGATCTTGAGGCCGCTCAGGTGGAGATCAATACTGTTTTAAATTTAACTAATTTCCTGGAATTGCCTGTTGATTTGATACCCTCACAAGCAACCTTGGTCTCCTCTTTTATGACTGAACTAGGTAAAATTAGTATTTTAAAAGCCTACTTTCAAAAGAAAGAGTACCTTTTTTGTCGACAGCGAGTTTTTCTTTTTCCTGATGTGTCTAGGATGACACACGTGAGGAGGCACAACATATGTATCTAGCTGCCCTGTTATTTTATTACCTTCTATGAAAGCACCAGTAGGTCAGGCAGATAAAGTACACTCAATCTGGTTCACCTTCACCACTCCATTTACTACTACTCTTTATCACCTTCCCTTCAACCGGTTTCTAAAACAGTCAGTCAATTTAGGGCCCATCCCAAGGGCACTTGGCTTACTGTATTTATAAACTGCCTAAGCAGAACACTGTCAGAAGTTACCCTCCCCGATCGAACACTAAGGTCACCCCATCAAACAAAAATTGATTAGATTCTTCTTGCACGGTCTACTTCTAGTAACGTCATGCTGCCTTGGGTCCTGTAATTCAGTAGATTCCAGAAACTGCACATTCTTGTGTTTTAGCAGCCTTTTCATTAGTTTTATGGAGAGGAACCACATCTGCCCATCTCCAGTCTTCCAGGACCACTCCCAATTTTAAAGAAGTGTTGTAAAGGTCAGACAGAGGAGCCTTCAGAAGTTCCCTAGTTTGTTTCAGTACTCTCGAATGTATTCCACCAGCCACATCATTTTGTTGATGTCTGGTTTAGCTAGCTTCTCACAGGCAATCTAATGAAAATCGTTCAAGGTCTACTTAACTTCCATATGTATTTGTGTTAGTTTTTCCGATGTCCTACTTCTGGCAATTCAATTTTTTTTCTTATCAGCCTTTACATATTCTTCCCTTTCATCCTTGAGTCTCCTAATGCTAACTTTACACTCCCTTCTGTCATTAACATATTTAACATATCTCTTAGGTATAGAAAGGAGTAGTACTGTAGATTCAGAATAATCTAAACTTATGGTTACTTAAAATAGACCCTGCCAGAGTAGTGATTAATTTTTGGCTGAAAGTTATGAATGGGCCTAGTTAATGTAGCAGGACTTAGAAAAATTTCAAGGGCAAGGCATTTTATCATGTCATCTTTTCAGAATAATTTTTGATATAACATTTTTATTTTACGTTGTAAATAAGCCAGTCGAGTATTGCTGCTGTAACTCTCAGGGTGGTAAACAGAAGAGGAAGATAACAAAGCCTGAATTTAGATAAGGAGTGGGTATCCTTCAAGTGGTCAAGCTTTTATGATGAACTTCAGGGATGTAATACCTTGGCTTTATCATCTTTTCTAACTTGACAGACTGAATAGGCCAATTAGTTCTTTTTCTGAAGCCATATTCTGTATGTAGCTTAAACCTTTGGGAAAGTATGCTAAAGTCATTGGTTCTTGGCATGAAGTTGGGTTGGGTATCATGGTCCAGACCGCTGCCACTTATTTTCCTGGTACATCTGTGAGAAAGCTCAGAATACTGTAATTTGCTGGCTTTTTTGGATGCCATATGAGATGTATGCAGAGGAACAAAAATGGCCCATGAAAATGAAATGCTCATTGGCCTTGCATTGATTAGGGAAAAAAATCATTTGGGTGGAAGATAGTCTGCAGCTGCAGGCTGGAGGCTGCCAAAATACCCAGACATCTCCGCAATTTCTGTGCTTTTGTTTGACACATTATTTTTAAACATTATTTTTATCTCTTATAATTACTATAAAGGTCATTATGTCTGTTTTCCTCGCTTCTAATTGCATCATTGACATTAATTATTAATTAACATTCAACTATAACGTTGATATCCAGCAACAAAATATATGAAAACCCCTCAGAAGACACTTAGCGCTTTTATTTTCACCATGTTAATGGGGTTAATGTAATTATTTTCTGTAAGTAATTGAATAGCTAAAATTCAGAAACTTTATTCCAACTTAAAAAGTTTTATGAATTGATGAAAAGTTTTTCCAAGAATATAATATACATCATATCTCATTTTACAAGAATTGCTTATAGTTTTTAAAGACAAAAGGTTAGTGTAGAACTTCAAGCTGCATCAAGTGCCAGTGTAATTACCCCTATTAAAGCATCACTTCCCACACAGCAACACAGTGTTCTAGACTTTGGAAAATGTACTTGTGTTCATTTCACTGTCCTCATTTTCAAACTGTGCTTTCTATAGCTGAGAAGCATTTGTTGAAGGAAAAATGACTAAAACTGACATTGGACCAATGTAGGTAGGCCAGAAATCATTTTTGACCCCTAGCTGGATACTCAACCATGTTCCATTGATTGGGTCATCTGAATGTTCACTACCATCAACTTTAGAAGGGGTGTGATAGCTGTGGACACATGCCTAGAAATTTATGGGTACATGAGTAGGGCAGAGGAGTGGAGGAGTAGCCTAGTGGTTAGAACACTGGCTTGGTAACCAAGCAACCAGGGTTCACTTCCCACTAGTACTCCTTGTGGCCTTGGGCAAGTCACTTAACCCTCCATTGCCTCGGAAGAAAGTCCTGGCAATCTACTTCCGGTGACACTGCCAAGAAAACCCAGGAGCTTCTGGGTCGCCAGGAGTCAGGACTGACTCGAAGGCACACATTGGATTGGATTGGAGTAGGGCAGAATTCAATAAGTAAGACCGGCCTGACCATAAGATAGATTAGGCATCTGTCTAGGGGGGCACAGTTTGGGGGATAGCATGGCATTAAAAGAAGTCAACATGGCTGGCACAGGGTCTTGAGCATTTGTGGATGTTCAAGGCCTGCTGTTTCCCCTCCAAATTTCTGTTTTGGAGGGGGTCGGAAGCAGCAGGCCTTGCATATGCACAGATGCTCTAGGGCCTGTGTTGGGTACGTTGATTGTTGTTTAGTGTGACAGGCCCAGATGGAGGTGGCTCAGTACCAGCGAGAAAGTGAAAGGAGTGATGGCGAGAGGAAGTGACACATGAAGCGGAAGATACTGGAAACTTTGTGGGGAGGTGGTGATAGAATAACATATCCTGGTAACGTGGGAGAAGGGAGCAAGGCAGATGCTGGAAACCTGGGGGTGGGAAAGGAAGAGTAGATGCTGGACACTTTATGGGAGAGGGGAGGGCACATGTTGGATACTTGGGAGGGGGGAGGGAAGAGGAGATGCTGGATACCTGTAGGGGGAAGCATGGTGCGGCGCATGGATAAAGCATAAACTAGGGTATGAGTTACTTTTGGACTTGCCCTGCAGACAAGGGGACACAAAAGTCCCATCAAGCCCAATATCTTGTTTCCAGCAGTGTCCAATCCAGATCGCAAGTACCTGGCTAGATTACTTGTTGTTTATGCTCAGAGATAAGCAATGGCTTTCCCAGGTCTTCCTTAATAACATTGACTTTTTCAGCAAGAACTTGTACAAACCTTTTTTTAAACCCAGTTGCGCTAACTGCTTTTACTGCATCCTCTGGCAACATGTTCTAAAGTTACGTGTTGCATGAAAAATATATTTTTGCTTTTTTGTTTTAAATGTACTGCTTTGTAACTTGATGCATGGCCCCTATTCTGTGTATCTGGCCATCAGGGCCAGGTGATTTACTACTCTTTATCAATTTGGCCTACAATATGTTCTGTATTCACTGAGGTTGTTTTATTGTTATCATTTGTCATGTGGGTAGTTCCCTTAAATCTTCCCTAGTAAAGAATGAAACAAAAAATTATTTTAGTCTCTATTATGATATTGTTCTCCCTGACTGCCCCTTTTCTCCCATGATCATCTAATGGACCACGTGATTCTCTCACAGAATTCTTATCTCTGTGGCATGCTCCTTTCCAAATTATTTTTGCCTTCCTTATCTATGCTTTGCTTCTAACTTGACAGTGTTTATCTTGTTTTCTCTATTCTTTATTTGGATCCTTTTTCCATTGTTGAAAGATATTCTTTTGGCTATAATAACCATTTTCACTTTGCTTTTTAACCATGCCTGCTATCTTTTGGCTTTCCTTCTGTGGAATGCATCTGTTCTTTAGGGTGATTTCTGGGGCCAACCCTGCTCCTTTCCTTTCTGCAGCCCTCAATTCTTTTTTATATTTTTTAACTGTTCATTTCACCATAGTTTTCAATTCTTTCCAGTCATAATCTAGCCAGTGTCTGCTCTACTGAAAACTACAAACCCTGTCTTTTCTTTTCCTGTATTCTGGGGGTGGCATTCTGCTCTATTTATTTATTTAGACATACTTAATAATCAAACTCAATTACTTCAGGTAAGGCATCTTATTCAGTGCTATTCTTTCCTTTCAGATACATCTAGGGGTCTCCCTCTATCCTGCTTCCATTAGAAAATAGCCTAATTTGAAGCCTGTATGCTCTAAAACAGCCTTACTACATTTATTTATTTAGCTGCATTTATATCCCATTTTTCACCAGGTCAAGGTGGTTGGGGGATACATTTTAACATGAGGGGATATGAGACACATACACTAATACTTACAAGGAACATGGGCAATGGAGGGCTAAGTGGCTTGCCCAAGACCACAAGGAGCACCTGTGGGACTAGAAATCCCAGTCCTTCTGGTCCAAGGTTGCTGTCCTCTAGTGGGATTTGAACACTGACCTTCTGGCCTGTGGTACTTTGCCCCAACCACTAGGCCACTCCTCCCTCCCTCCCTCATTGAAAGCTGAGATCTTTTTTGTTATAGAAACCTGGTTAAAAGAAGGTGAAACAGTGTTTTTGGTTGACTGCCCCCTCTGCCCCTTTTGCTTCTCTAGCCAGAGAGGAAAATACGGGTGTTGGGCAGCAATTTTTTCCAGCTCTGTTTCTCTGTTCTTTTTGGAAGACATTGCCTTATCTTATAAAGAAGCCATGTTACTATGCCTTAATCTCCAACCAGTGTTGCACATACATCTCCAGGAACAAGTAGGAATGTAGTCTTCACATATGGGTATCGTCGGTACCGACTGAGCCTGCGAGGGAACGCTCCCCAGCATCCAATTAGAAAGCTTTTGGGAGCATCCCACAGCGCCTGCGTGCTGCCTTCCCGCCTTTCCCAACTGCCTCTCTCCAGTTCTTCGTTTCCGCGGAGCCAGCAGGTCGTCATTCCTGTTATTGCAGAAAGTTTTTCCTTATTCCCTTCTTTTTTGTGGTCGTGTCTGCCTTCCTCGACGCTTTACCGGTACCGCCGGTTCTTCTTTCTTTTTTTCTTTTCTTTAAAAAAAAAAATATATATATACTTAGTTCTTTTTTCCATGTGCACGCGCCATTTTGGGCCCTAGGCCCAAAATTCCTCCACAATGGAAAAACCCGCTTCGGGTTTCAAAAAGTGCACCAAGTGTGGCGGTACCATCTCCGTCACCAACACCCATGAGTGGTGTCTTAAATGTTTAGGTCCTGACCACTCCATCACGGAATGTATGGCCTGTGCCATGATGTCCAAAAGAGGTCGGCAGAACCGAGCTGCTAAGCTCAGTACCCTGTTTGCCTCTGATGCAGCCTCAGTGGCATCGACGTCTTCCAGGGCTTTCTCTTCCTCCCGTGGATCTCAGGTAACAAAACACAAGTCTAGCCGGTCCTCAAAGGGTAGATCTCCTTCTAAGCATCGAGATGCCTCTGTCATTGCCCTTGAGGATTCTGCACCGGCAAAATTGCCCTGGCGGGAGGCTTCGGCTTCCAAACCATTATCGGGGCTCCAGGACGTTCTCGAGGCCTCAACCTTGGCAGAACTACTGGTGCCATGCTCTGGGGTACCAGCTGCTTTCTCCGGTACCGACATCCAGGCATCGGCAGCATCAATAGATCAGAGGTTCCTGGCTATTGAACGCAGTCTGGCGGCTCTCCTTGCGGCATCGACACCCTCAGAACAGCGTCAGACAGTTCAACCGGTACCGACACCGGCACCAGTATCGGTACCAACAGCATTGGCATCAACATCGGTGTCTGCATTGCCAGCACCCAGTCATGCGATGTCCTCTGGTACCGATACACTGGTACCGATTCCCCCCGGTACCGACTTCGTTCGGTACGGGTATCGGGCTCTTCAAGAGCATCCGGACAGAAGGTACTTCGAGTCCTCAGAGTAATCTGAGGATTCTGACAGTTCTGTCGGTACGGGAATACTTTTCCCAGAGGAGCCTTCCTCCCCTAAATGCAGGATGTCTCCTCCAGAGGATATTTCCTTTCAGGACTTCATCAGGGAGGTGGCTCGAGGTCTGTCCATTACTGTGGCTCCTGAAACAGAGCCCAGAGCAAAGGAGTTGGAAATTTTACAGTATCCCAAAGCTCCTAAGGAGGCAGATACTCTACCCATCCATGAGATCTTGCATGATCTCATGCTAAGAATGTGGGAGATGCCTCTTACCACCTCTCCTTACTCTCGTAGACTGGATACTATGTATCGAGTTCCTTGTCCTTGTTTACTGAAGACTCAGCTTCCTCACCACTCTGTTGTAGTGGAATCAGCTATGAGAAGGATCAGGAGTGCAAAAAGGCATGCCTCTAATCCTGCAGGACGTGAGTGCAGAACTTTGGATGCTTTTGGACGTCGTACTTTCCAAGCTTCCATTCTTTCTGCCAGGATCAGTTCCTATATTTTATATATGGGAATGTTCCTAAAGGAAATCACAGGAGATTTATAGGTTTTGAGCCCTCTTCTTCCTGAGGATAGAAGGCAGGATTTTCTCACATTGGTCAAACATGCCCAGGATGTTTCTAAATTTGTCAATCATGCAGCTTTTGACTGTTTTGAGTGCATAAGCAGAACCTCTGCCATTGCCATAGGGGCACGTAGAATTGCCTGGCTCCAGGCATCTGATTTGGAGCTCTGGGTACAAGACAAACTGGGCAATATTCCTTGTACTGGTGCGAACCTGTTTGGCAAAGATTGGCAAGAAAAAGCCAATGAGTTGGATGCTGACAACTCCACCTTGGATAGATTATCCAAGGCCACAGCTGATCCTGCAAGAAAGAAATCTTTCAAAAAAACATTCTTTTCCAAAAAGAAGAGGTTTTATCCTGCTTATTCCCAGCAGGGACGCTCTGCAGGTCAACCTGTCTGGAAAAGTCAGCAGCCACCCAAACAAAGGAAAGCAAAGACTGCTAAGCCTCAACCGTCTCAGCAGTCTCAGCCTCCACAAGGCCTTTGACTTTCATCTAGAGAACTTAGCCTTCCTGGCTCTCAATGGACCAGAGCCTTCCACCATTCCAGGAAGGTTGTGTCACTTTGCCTCCAGATGGGGGCAGATAACAGCAGAGCATTGGACACTCTCCATCATAAAAGAGGGGTACAAGCTCCATTTTTCGAGCATGCCCCTCCCACAATGGTAAGACAGTTCAATTCTCAGACCTCTCTTATCAACCTATTAGATCAAGAGGTCACTATACTTCTTGCCCAAGGGGCAATAGAAGAAGTACCCATTCCTCAACAGGGTACAGGGTTTTACTCCCCCTATTTCCTTATCACTAAGAAAACAGGAGGACACAGACCTATTTTAGACCTCAGAGAATTGAACAAATTCCTGTTCAAGGAGAAATTCAAGATGGTTTCTCTAGTAACTCTGCTGCCATACCTTCAGAGTCAGGATTGGCTATGTTCTCTAGATCTCAAGGATGCGTACACTCATGTTCTCGTCCATCCATCTCACAGAAAGTTCCTTCGGTTCCTTTTTCAGGGAAAGCACTACCAATATAGGGTGCTTCCTTTCGGCCTGGCCTCAGCACCAAGAGTGTTCACGAAATGCATGGCTGTGGTAGCAGCATTTCTCCGCACTCTAGAGATATTCGTCTTCCCCTACTTAGATGACTGGCTCATTCGAGCCCCATCACAGTCAGAGGCCAGGACCTCCCTATCTTGCACAATGCGTATCCTTCAGTATTTGGGTCTTGTCATAAACATCCCAAAATCCAGCCTAACTCCCACTCAGTCTCTAGAATTCATAGGAGCTTTGCTGGATACCAAAATGGCAAGAGCCTATATTCCCCAGGCCCATTGCCTTCGCATAGTGCAGTTAGCTTCTCAAGTAGTGCTAAAGCCTCATCTCACTGCCCGAGAAATGCTACAACTACTAGGCCACATGGCATTTATCGTGCATGTGGTTCCTTATGCTCGCCTCCATATGAGAGCAGCCCAGTGGACTTTATCCACTCAGTGGACTCAGGCATCAGGGTGCCTGTCGGACACAATAGCAAACACAAATTGTCTTATTTTGTCCCTCCAATGGTGGCAGTCCACTCAGAACCTGTTGCTGGGGTCCCCATTTCAGCAACCCTTACCCCAGGCAACTCTCACAACAGATGCTTCACCAGTGGGTTGGGGAGCTCATCTGCAAGACCTCTCCACCCAAGGCACTTGGACTCCACAGGAGACTCATCTACATATCAATCTCTTGGAGCTCAGAGCAATCTTCCTTGCTCTTCGAGTGTTCCACACTCTGTTCAGCTGCAAGACAGTCCTTATTCACATGGACAACCAAGTAGCCATGTTCTACTTGAACAAGCAGGGAGGAACAGGCTCTCTGTCGCTTTGCAATGAAGCTTTGCGACTGTGGGCCCTCTCCAGAGAGCATCAGATTCATCTCCTGGCAGTGTATCTTCCAGGCATCCAAAACTCTTGGGCAGACAGACTCAGTCGAGTTCTGCTTCCACACGAATGGTCTCTACATGTAGACCAGGTGACCAAGATTTTTCAAATCTGGGGTACCCCAGACATAGACCGCTTTGCAAGTCCGTTGAATGCCAAACTTCACCGGTACAGTTCCAGAATCCCGGCTCAGGACTTTCAGGCCAAGGATGCTTTCCTCCTTCACTGGGGCCACGACTTACTTTATGCCTTTCCACCCATTCCCCTAATTCCCAGGACCCTATTCAAGCTTCAGAGAGACAGAGGCCATATGATTCTCATAGCTCCACATTGGCCTCGGCAAGTGTGGTACCCTCTGCTTCTACATCTCTCTCAAGCTCCCTCCCTGGAGTTAGGGTCTGCTCCAGATCCCCTATCTCAGGAGAACGGAATGTTGTGGCATCCCAATCCCCAGTCTCTGCATCTCAGGGCTTGGTTGCTGAAGGCCTACATCTCCATGGTCTTAACCTCCTTCAGCAAATAAAGGATATCCTTTATGCTTCCAGGAAGTCTTCCACAAGACGCTCTTATGCTTTTAAGTGGAAATGGTTTACCATATGGTGTTCGCAGAGGGGTCTTAACCCCCTTGCGGTACCTCTGGAATCATTACTGGAGTATCTCCTTCATTTATCCAATGCAGGACTTAAGACTAACTCAGTGAGAGTCCATTTCAGTGCTGTTGCAGCTTCTTTCAAGCCTCTAAATGGACAACCTATTTCCTCCCATCCTCTTATAGCAAGATTTATAAGAGGCCTTCTGCTAACTAAGCCTCCCATTATGCCACCACCTGTGGCATGGGACATAAACTTGGTTCTTGGTCAGCTCATGAAGCCACCTTTCAAACCCTTAGCTATTACCTCCTTGAAATTCCTTTCTTGGAAAGTTATCTTTCTCATTGCAATCACATCAGCACTTCGCATCAGTGAGTTGCAAGCACTAGTGGCTGATCCACCTTATACAAGGTTCCATCATGACAAGGTAGTCCTTAGGACTCATCCACACTTTATGCCAAAGGTGGTCTCGCCTTTTCATCTAAACCAAGCGGTCTACCTACCTGTGTTCTTTCCAAGGCCTCATGCATCAAATGCAGAAAGGAATCTTCATACTTTGGACTGTAAAAGAGCTCTAGCCTTTTACTTACAAAGAACACAGCAACATAGAAAGTCCTCTCAACTCTTTCTTGCTTTTGATCCTTCTCATTTGGTACTTCCAGTCTCCAAGAGAACACTGTCAAACTGGATTGCTCAGTGTATTTCCTTTGCCTATCAGAGTAAGAATCTTCCTCTGGAGGGCCATGTCACATCTCACAATGTGAGAGCCATGGCAGCTTCAATGGCTCATCTACACTCTGTGTCTATCGATGACATCTGTCGAGCAGCCACCTGGGCCTCTGTTCATACCTTCACAACCCATTACTGCTTGGACAAGGACTCCCGCCGGGATGCCTTGTTTGGTCAGGCTGTTCTCCAACACCTGTTCCATACCTACCCACCATCCCTGGTTGGATGCCAGAGATCCAAGGGGGGAAGTGGAGCCCTTTCTCAGGGACACACAACTTCTGGGGTTTCTCCCTGGCATCTAAAGCTAGGGAGTCCCCGTATGTGAAGACTACATTCCTGCTTGTTCCTGGAGATAGCATAGTTACTCACCTGTAACAGGTGATCTCCGGGAACAGCAGGAACCCACCCACCTCCCCTAGGAGTTGTATCTCTCTATCTCTTTCTCTTTCCCTCTCTCTCTCTCTCTTTGTCTCAGCTTTAAAACTCAACTGGAGAGAGGCAGATGGGAAAGGCGGGAAAGCAGCATGCAGGTGCTGTGGGATGCTCCCAAAAGCTTTCTAATTGGATGCTGGGGAGCGTTCCTGCGCAGGCTCCGTCGGTACCGATGATACCCATATGTGAAGACTAAATTCCTGCTGTTCCCGGAGATCACCTGTTACAGGTGAGTAACTATGCTTTCTGGTTTATTCCATGTCTGTCTTATCTTTAACCCAGTGGGACCTTCTCTTGGACTGCATCTCTGATATTGCAGCTTCTCATAGTAATCTTATTATTTTAGGTGACTTTAACATCCACTATGATAACCCTCATTACATGCATGATTTAAATGTTATTCCTTTCCCAGAAGCATTACACCTCCAGAGAAACTTTGACTATCCTACAGGTGTAACAGGACACATCTTACAGTGTAGATCGAGTATTATCTACCCATCGCTCAACCTTGGTGCTAGCCCAGTTCCGTGCTTTATTATTATCTTGGACAGTGGCCAGTTCTTACGGTTACGCCGTATCTGCTCTTCTTTACAGGAGTTTAAGGTCCAAGCACGGGATTTGCATGCACGTCTTTTGGACCGTGGTTATCCTGTAACGGTGATCCGTCAGGCATACATACGCGCCCGATTTTCTCATAAAGAGTGGCTTTTGGGGCGTTTTGAGTCTCCTTCTGGGTTTCCTTCTACATCCCCTTCCGATGCTCCTCAAAACGAAGATTCAGATACAGTGACGGGAGTTCTCCCTTTCACGCAATACACCTCCCGGGTTACAGCTCTTTTGAAGAGACATTGGGGTGTTTTACGTGTACATTCTTGTTTCCAAAAGCCCCTCCGTTTGGCTTATACCAGAGGTAGGAATATCCGAGATCGTTTGGTTCAAGCGGCTCTCCCACCCATTCCTCCTGTGCTTGAAGGACACCGTTTGGGTCATTGGTCTTGCCAAAATTGCAGATTTTGTGCCACCACCGATGAGGGGGTCCACTGGACACATTTGCTTTCAGGCAGATCTTTTTCGTTTACAGGTCATTCCACTTGTTTAACCTCTTTTGTGGTTTACATGATTACCTGCCCCTGCAATCTGTCTTACATCGGCAGGACTATTCGCCCGGTTGGGATTCGTCTGGGCGAGCATGCTTCCCGATTGGCTACTAAGACCCTCTCAGCTCCGTTGGTTGAGCACTGTCTTTCATATCAACATACATTTGGAGACCTTCGCTGGAGAGTAATTGATTTAATTCCTTTGGACCCGCGGGGAGGCGATCGGGAACAAGTACTCCAACGTCGTGAACAGCGTTGGATTTTCCAATTAAAAACCGTGCTTCCCACTGGACTAAACTTGGAATATGACTGGTGGAGTTTGCTTTGAGTTACATTTCAATTTACAGCTGGATCTGGAGCTGTCTTTTTTCAGGTGTTCCCCTCCTCGGGGTTTCCCTGATGACGGGCTGTTTAAGCTCCTCCTCCTTTTTTGGTGACGCTTCTGCTCAGCAGCCATTCAGTGGTTTAGCGGTTTTACAAATTCTCTGCTGAGTCTGGCGTTTTTTCAAGGGCGCGTAAACTTATGGAATCCGCTTGACACAGGGCCCTCTCGGGCTCGAAACATGCATGTCGCTGGCTGTCTGAAATTTTGCTGCCCTTTTTGCTGAATGAATTTGGTTTCCCATCAGCTAAGTGGTTTTCACTGTTTCAAAAATTTTTGTTTCTTAATTTAAAAGAAAAAAAAGGCTTCTGCCGACATAGAGAGGGGAGCTTTTCCTCTCCCCGGTCGGCGGATCCCGACAGAAAAATGTTTATGTGAAAAAGATGTTTCTTTTGTAAACGGACTCACGGGTTACATTTATGTTTTGACTTTTTGATTGTTGGTTTATTATTATCTTGGCCATATCATTTCCTGATAACGTTTAAACATTCTACCTTGGTTAACAAGCCTGAATCAAACTTACATTTTGTAACATAGTAAATGATGACATTGTTGGACTACATTTAGGTCACCTGAGAGGGTTACTCTAGATATCTCATGTTTTTATAGTTTCTGTTCTTATCCGCCACCCTGATAGCTGGAAAATGGATTTTTGCATCTCAGCTGTATAGACTTCATGTACCAGCAATCTCTGGATCCTGTTACTCAACCAACCCCTTTTCCAACTTGCCACTTCTGGCTCTCTCCCGTATGATCCTGATTGCTTTATGGTGAAAGAGGAGTTTAATAGGATCTTCCTTTTTATAAAACTCTGGTGTCTTGTGCCTGAGAATTTACTTCAAGATGCTGCACTTTTTTTAAAGTATTGTTTTCATAATTTTGCCCACTTCTGTAGTGGAATACAGTAATAGATCTGTAGTTACTTGTTCCCTCATTGTCCCCACATTTTTGACCTTCCAGGACAGGCCCAATAGAGCTGTGAGAAGTGTAGCTAGCAAATTCTTGCGTTAATTTAATATCCTGGCATGTACACCATCAGGACTCATTGTCTTAAGTTGATTATGAGGCCGATTCCATTATGGGAACGTCTGGGCTGTCTGGATGCCCCCAAGCAGGATAGGCCCGTTAGGGCCCGATTCTGCATCATGAAAGTCAGACGTTCCCGCAGGTGCAGGAGCGAGACCTAAGATGGCCTGGGTGCCCCTGCATACACGTGGGGATGTCCTCCCGCTGGGACATGTAGCCCCGCAAGTCGCCTTGCTGAATCGGGCCCTATGTGAATATAGTTGTAAGAGAGTCCATGCATTTATCCTTATTAAAACAGATTTAGAATTTACATGCGCTCTGCTTGTAATAAGTTAATAGTAGCAAGAGAAGTTCATGATGCTCTCTAGGCACAAAGGAGTGAGTCTTTAGGGTACAGGAGGATCTACATCTTGGAAGAAGGTCCCAAAATTGTTAATAGTGTACAGCTTAATGTCTGGAATTGTTTCACAATAATTCTTTGGCAATAGGTGACATGGGAACAGAGAGGCTGCTATGAGAAAAGGATCATTATAATGAAAAAGCTGGTTAACATTCAGAAAGAAGCAAGATGGATATGCTCTGAATAGGTCCTAGCTGAACCTGCAGCAAATTAGATCGGCGTCTTCAAGGAATGGGAAGATCTGAGAGTCCTCCTATTATCAGAGACTGATCTATCCTGCTTTAAGATCCTAGAGTTTGACTGGTACCCGTGCTAATCTTGATTGGTTTTTTGTGTGCTGTGGAATCTTTCTTTTCCCCCCAAGAATTCATCAAGTTAATCAGCTTTGAGCTTCGGTTTTCTTTTTCTGATTATCTGATCATGTGCAGTGAGTTCTGTCTCAAGGGGCATAGGGTACAATATAGCCACTTATACCCCCACACAGACTCAGTCGTCAAGGAAGATCTAACTAAGGATGGCAAATATATTGTTATGTAGCATTTAATGATCCGCTTTTATTTTGATGGGACTGCTTCAGTAACCGAGGCAAAACTTCAGCTTTGTCTGCTATATCATCACCACTTTATCACCTATTTGTATTGACATGCATGGCACGTGCTGTAGGAAGTGAAATAAAAGCCCTGTCAGCTGTAATACTGTTTTATAAAAATCGCCCCACACACATGATCTGCAAGTTTTATTTCTTTAAAGGCGCTTGCCTGCGTTTCTCATATTAAAAATAACTGACGTGTACATGGGTTTGATCTTTTCAAGATGAAAAATTCTTGAAGCCTTGTTTATGAATACTCTTGAAAATTAAGAGGTAAACAGATTTCATAGGTCTTTGAATGAAAGTGTTGAAGACAAGGTCAGAGATTTGAATGACAAGTCTGGCTGGCACAATAATGCTACCCGTCAATCAAGAGTTGCTTATAAAAAGAAATACAACTGAGACATGCAACCATGTTTTACAAGATGTAGTCAAAGAAGTCCATTTCAGTAGGCGCTCAGCAATATTGCACTAATTGTTGGAAAAGAAGTACCTTTAGAAAATAATCAATTATGTATGCTGTGCAAATATATTTACTTCTAGTTGAGTAGTCTAGTTTGCAATTTAAAACTGCTCAAAGGCTTTCTGTCACCATTGAAATCTGAAAGAAAAAAAGAACTTGTGGAGTAGAAAAATATCCATGCTGTCAAATTAAGGCAACTTCTGTTTTATCACTGCTGGTGGAACTGTATATTAAATTACTGCATAGAGCCAACGTGTGTAGTATATATCAGTTTGGTACGGCATATATAAAGTTAGTAATGACTGTGATTAGCTGACTCTGGGCTTTCCATTAAGATTGCATGGGGTACACGGACTTGAGCTTACAGCAATCACAAAATATAGATATGTGAGTTTGCAATATCTTGATTAATTATAAACTAGAGGACTTAGGAGAGAAATGCCACCACAGTGTTCATCTGTCAAACCACACATCAGAGTTTTACAAGTTGCATAGATTATTAGCTGCACATATGTCCTAAGTAATTGTTCGATGGGGAAAATATCAAGTTAACATGTTCCCTTTATTTGTAGTTACTTGAAAATCCAATAAGGACGCATGCTTACAGCTGATGTTTACCTGTGACTCCCATGTTAGCAGCCAAAAACTCACATGACCCCAGAGAGTGACCAAAGCAAATTATTACTCAAACAACATAATGAGTAGCACATTCTTTGTGCTTCTTAAAGATTCAGTAATGTGAACATGGAAATCCGTGTTTTTCAAAAGTAATTACCTGTTGTATGCACCACCCCTGAGACATTATAGGCTTACAAGTTACAATGCAGCTTCTTAAACTCCTTCTGCAGCATAGCCACTGAGCTGTCATGTCAGCCTACCTCTCTTTAGATGGGGTGGGGACTGGAAGAAGGTGTGGACATTTGTGTGCATATGTGAATGACTACAAGGGAGATTGTATGACTGAGTGGATTTGGGTGTATGTGACTGTGGATGGTGAATGGCTGGGTAAGGTGAATAGAAGGGGTGTATGAGTGGGTGATTGAGTGGTGGTAGCTGGGGGATGGGTGTGTGATTTGGATAGGTGGGTGGTTGACTGTATGGGTAGTAAACGAGTGTGTGACATAGTGTAGTTTATTAAAATGGGTGGGAGATGTCTATAGATGTGCAGTTGGAGTATGTGGGTGAGTGCCTGAGTGAATGGATTTGTGTGGGTGGGTGACTAAGTGTGTGTAGTGAGTGGATGGGTGTGATGTGTTTGAGTGGGCGCATTGTGAGAGTGAGCTCCATCCCTTCACTCTTCTCCCTCTCTTGTGCTTTCCTTCTTTTCCCCTCCCAGCCTGCTCTTGTCCTCTTCACTTCTTATCTGCTCTTAACCCCTCTGCCTACCTTCTCCTTTCCTTTCTTCACATTCCCTCCAGCTCGTGCCCTCTATTTCTCAAATTAGTACCTAGGTTTATGCCCTCACTCATTCAATCACTCATCCATTCTACACCCAGCTCACTCCCGCTCCCTGTCTCCTTCATATCCCAAGTGTACTCCTTATGGTTAATTTCCTCATATTCTCAAACTTTCTAGTCATGTTCACCCTATCTTATCCCTCCCCCATAGGCTCATCTCCTTAAACTCATGCCCACTCTCTTAATCACCACCACAAGCTCATTCCTTGGCCCTGAGACGTGACTTCAGATAACCACTTAATCACTTTCTTCCATCAGGCTTAGCCACATTTTCTCCCCTCCCAAACTTACTCATTCTGTCATTCTTCTCTGCAGCCCCCAGGCGTATCCCCTCACTCTTTCCACCTGCAGACTCAGTTGTTTATTCCTTCTCTCTAAACCACATCCCCTCTCCCAAGGCTTACCTCTGCCAGACTCATCCCTTAATTGGTGATACTGGCAGAAATCTGCAATTTATCTACATGCACGTTGCTCTTGTCCCATGCTGCAGTCGCAGAGTGCAACCGAAGAGACTCTGCTCCATGCAGTGTATGCACCTACAGGGAGATACGTTTCAGGTAAATTTGCACACAAGAAACACCACCTCAATACTGTCTACTGACCATTGGCCAAAGCATCCAGCAGTACATTGCCTATTATCTCAAATGAGAGTACAAATGCACCCATGTTCCTGATTGGGACAGTGGGATACTGACCTCTGAATGGTGCGTGCACATTTCTAGCTGCCAAAATGTGGCATAGGATGTCATGTTGGTCTCTGCATTGCCCTTCACCATATGGGAAGGCAGTGCCTGGAGGGGAATGTTGGGGTGGGGGTAGGGGTGCGGGTAACAGTACCATCCATGTTTAGTATATGCCCTTCGTAGATGGCATTGCTGGACAAAGCCTATGTTTGCATGGCCAGAACCTATGCGGGCCTAGTCAGTGTCTGCATTGTGTTGCATTGTGCCTGCAAGACTGCCTCACTGGCTCCCCATGGGCACAGAGTGTGACAGTCACAAGGATGGTGTTAGAGTTCAAAGGGGCAGGGTATGGCGGCATATGTGTTGCCAGAAACTGTTCCAACATCCAACCCCATGTCCAACCTGCCATGATTCCATACACTCTTGGGGGGGGGGGGGGATGTGTCTGCAGCATGGAAGAGTGCATGTGCTGCACTGACCAGGTTTGAAGCATCCATGGCATGGAATATGGCATTATACATACTGCCAAGAGCAGTATGTATTTGTGGCACTGTATTTGTGTTTGTGACAGACGTAGCCCACTGTGGGCCAGCATGCACTCTCAGCCTGCCTCTGGCCCACTTTCCACTGTGCCTTGCTTTGCATGAGTTTTCCCCAGGTCCAAGATGAAAAGGTACATAAAACAGAGTGGTTTGCACAGGATGTATATGTGTTGGAGGTGTGGTCAATAGCTAAGCTATCTTAGCATGGATTTGGCACGGGCATGGCCTGGGTGCACGCATCTGTTCATGGTGAGAGGCCACTCTTACTCTGAGCTGTGAGATGTACTGATATGTGGGCTGTTTCTTTTATGGCAGTCCAGTCGCTAAATAGGCTGCTGGTTGTCCATGCTGTTTGTACAAAGTCAATGTGTTCATGGTGGCTATGTGCACATGTGGTGACTAGCAGACTGGGCATAGATGGTATGTGAGTGGTTGACACAGGATAGTGTTGCCTAACATATGCAGGCTGCCTGGGATTGATCTGGTTGATTGGAATTCCCAGAAAGTGAGGCTAGCAGCTGTCCTTGGGCTGTTGGGTAACTATGGTCTTGGCAGGCCCTTCTGGCTAATCTACTGAAGAGGGCTTTAAACTAGATTCGTTGGGGATGGGTGAAGAAAGCCCCCAGGTAAGTGAAAGCCCCCAGGTAAGTGATACATTAAATACCTTTATGGAAATGGGTAACAGGGGTAACATATGGAAAGCAGTGTGTATTAATGCCTGTAGCATGGGAAATAAGATCTCTGAAGTTGAAGCTTTGGTGGGAGTGGCTGACTTAGATTTAGTGGCAGTTACAGAAACATGGTTCACAGAAAACCATGACTGGGATGTAACTATACCTGGCTATACTTTATTCAGAAAGGACAGGGTAGGAAGAAGGGGAGGAGGAGTAGCACTATATGTAAAAACTACTATTAAAGCTTTGGAATTACAGAGCTTAAAAGGGAGAGGAGGCATTGTGGGTTAAACTAGAAAGAGGGAAAGAGAAATCTATTTGCATTGGTGTGATATACAGACCTCCCTCACAAGAGGAAGAGGTGGACAGAGAGTTAATTGAAGACATACGCAGCATTGCTAGGAAAGGGGAAGTGCTACTGCTAGGAGATTTCAATATGCCAGATGTTGATTGGCACTTTCCTGCTGCAGTATCATCTAGGAGTAAGGAGATCCTGGATTCTCTACAGGGAGAACTATTCAGGCAATTGGTAACAGACCCCACACGTGAAGGGGCCATACTGGACTTGGTGCTTACCAATGGTGAAAGTGTTTCTGATGTTGTAGTGGGAGATCATTTTGCATCCAGTGATCACCAGATGGTGTGGTTCAGTATTAGAACTAGGGCTGTTAGAATCCATTCCAAGGTGAAGATCTTAGACTTTAGGAAGACTAACTTTGCGAAGATGGGCCAGTACCTCAGGGAGTCATTAGTGGGATGGGAACAGCTGGGGGATGTAGAACAACAGTGGGCAAAACTGAAAGGGGGTATTTTAAAGGCAACCAACCTTTTTGTTAAAATGGTAAATAAAGGCAAAAGGAACAGGAGACCGCTATGGTTTTCGAAGGAAGTAGCTGAAAAAGTGAAGAAAAAGAGGGAGGCCTTCATGAAATACAAGAGATCACAGAGAAAGGAAGACAGGCATCTGTATTTGGAAAAACTTAGAGAAGCTAGCAAAGTAGTCAAGAAGGCAAAGATTCAAAAGGAGGAGGAAATAGCCAATGCAATAAAATGGGGAGATAAGACATTTTTCAGATATATTAGTGAGAAGAGGAAGGGCAAAAGTGGTATTGTCAGACTCAAGGGTACAGGGGGGGAATATGTAGAAGCTGATAAGGATAAAGCGGAATTGCTTAACAAATATTTTTGTTCTGTGTTCACAGATGAAGAACCAGGAGCAGGACCTCAGAAAACACCCACAAATAAGAACAGAAGCGAGGGACATCTTGAACAATTTTCAGAAGACTGTGTTCGTGAGAAACTAGCTCAACTTAAAGTAGACAAAGCGATGGGACCGGATGGGATACACCCTAGAATACTGAGGGAACTTGGGGACGTTCTAGCAACTCCACTGACTGACCTTTTCAATGCCTCGTTGGAGTCGGGAGTGGTGCCAAAGGACTGGAGAGAGGCTCATGTGGTGCCTTTACACAAAAGCGGAAGTAAGGATGTGGTTGAAAACTACAGGCCGGTTAGTTTAACTTCAGTGGTGAGTAAATTAATGGAAACGCTGTTGAAAGAGAAAATAGTGAGGTTTCTGGAGTCCAGCGGATTACAGGATCCGAGCAGCATGGATTCACCAGAGGCAGGTCTTGTCAGACAAATCTGATTGATTTCTTTGACTGGGTGACCAGGGAGTTGGACCGAGGGAGAGCTCTAGATGTGGTGTATTTAGATTTCAGTAAAGCCTTTGACACTGTTCCTCACAGGCGACTTATAAACAAACTGAGCACCCTAGGGATGGACCCTAAAGTTACTGCTTGGGTTAGACATTGGTTGGGTGGGAGGCGACAAAGAGTACAAGTAAATGGAGCTCACTCTGAGGAGAAGGATGTTACCAGTGGTGTGCCCCAGGGATCTGTCCTTGGTCTGATTCTTTTTAACATCTTTGTTAGTGATATAGCGGAAGGGCTGTCGGGTAAGGTTTGCCTCTTTGCGGATGATACCAAAATCTGCAATAAAGTAGACACCCAGGAAGGTGTAGATAACATGAGGAAGGATCTAGCTAAGCTTGAAGAATGGTCTAGAATTTGGCAGCTGGGATTTAATGTTAAAAATGTAAGGTCATGCATTTGGGCTGCAGCAATCCAAGGGAGCAATACAGCATAGGAGGTGAAGTACTTTTGTCCACTAAAGAAGAGCGGGACCTAGGCGTAGTTGTGTCCGATGATCTTAAAGTAGCTAAACAGGTAGAAAAGGCGACAGCAAAAGCTAGAAGGATGCTTGGGTGCATACGGAGAGGAATGGCTAGCAGAAAAAAGGAGGTGATAATGCCTCTGTATAAGTCTTTGGTGCGACCTCATTTGGAGTATGGTGTGCAATTCTGGAGACCGCACCTTCAAAAGGATGTGAACAGGATGGAGTCGGTGCAGAGGGTTGCTACTAAGATGATTAGTAGTCTTCATTATAAAGCATATGAGGACAGACTTAAGGATCTTAATATGTACACCTTAGAGGAAAGGCGGGATAGAGGTGATATGATTGAGATGTTTAAATACCTCCGTGGCATAAATGTTCAGGGAGAGAGCCTCTTTCAATTGAAAGCAAGTTCTGCGACGAGGGGACATGGGATGAGGGTGAAGGGAGATAGATTCAGGAGTGATATGCGGAAATATTTCTTTACGGAAAGAGTAGTGGATCCGTGGAATAGTCTCCCAGTGGAGGTGGTAGAGATGAGGACAGTAACTGAATTCAAAAAAGCATGGGACCAACACAGAGGATCTCTAAAGGTAAAAAGTGGACTGTTGTAGTTGTTGTTATGGAAGGACAGACTAGATGGGCCTTGTGGTCTTTTTCTGTCATCATGTTTCTATGTTTCTATGTTTCTGCTTGGTGTCAACAACCCCCTCATGCCTAGACAACACTCACTGCATTTGGGTTTTTTGGTAACAGCTTCTGCGACCTTAGGGACCAACATGAGATGTTATAGGAGAGTCTCTAGCCAACAGGAGCAGGACACAATGCACAGATAAGACAGGCCACTCTGGCATGCTGTAGTTGTACAGAAGAGCAAGTGACAGAGCATTACACACTGCAGACCATACCTGTAGCACATTGGCAGTGATAAAATCTGCTCCAGAACCTGGAGAGTCCATCTATTGTAGGGCTTGATCTGGGGACCAGGTGATGTGCGCCATCTCTCACAATCAGGGTGACAGGGAAAACAGGTCATTTGTACATATTTCAGCTGTCATGTGCAGGAAGCACACATTGTCCATGCATATTACAGTGCTGATGTGATGGTTCACTGCATTCTCCATATGACCATCAGTTACATATATGTGCTCAGATTGTGTGGTGCATCATGGGTAATGGAGGGGATTAACCAACACCGGCACCCAGTGCCCCAATTGCAGCTATAGTGATGAATGTGACAACTAAAGCATTGCCCAATGGCTGCTTGTCATCTATGATGGTGGGAGACATGTGCATGGCCCCCCGAGGAATACAGAATGGTTAGCAATGGACCGCAGGGGTCATGAATGTGGTTTGAGTTAAGTGTATGTGCAGGTATACTTGTCTTGCAGTGTACAGCAGGTGACAAGGGACTGCATGCCCTGCATATGTGCTACCTCAATGGTTAGTGCCACAATGCAGCGTAGTGGACCTCTTTGTGCAACTGTTTTACAGTGGAGGGATGAGCATCTTGACTTCACATGTGGCTTGGCCTTTGGACAAGGGATGTATTCTTCAACTCTGTGTCGGTTATGCAGCTAGTGTACTGAGTGTGCAGGGCAGTGCGTACTGCATGTTTGCTGTGGTAGGCAGGCCCTAGGTGTGCTGTACCACTGTCACAGACTGTGCTAGCCATGTTGTTTCATGTTCTGGGTTTCGCCGATTGCAGGTAGGGACCTGAAGTCTCTTTGTTCTAGACAGTGCTATGGAGAAGAACATGGAGGCTGCAGCCCTTAACGCTCTTTAGTAAACATACCCCTTAAACGACTTCCTGCTAATCTTAGTGCAGTCAGCTGCGAACATGATGAAAGGTATCAGGGCAACTGGAACCTATTAATGCTGGCCATTATTGTTGGACACTGAGATGAGAAGCATCAGATGCTGAGTACAAATGAAAATCAGGAGTAAAACATTTTTAGTTCAGATGAACTAGTGCAGTATGTCAGCATCATTGTGTGACTAAACATGCTAAATTCAGTCAAAATTTAATTTCATGTTTCTCCAAATTCCTACGTGATACAGTCAATCTGAGATTATATTTGTGTTCAGCTTGAAGCTGTCTATCATAAGAACATAAAATATGCCATACTGGGTCAGACAAAGGTCCATCAATCCCAGTATCCTCTTTCCAACAGTGGCCAATCTAGGTCATAAGTACCTAGCACTTTCCTCAAAAGACACAGGTTCCACAATGCTTGTACTGGATCAAGCAGTGATATCCCAGAGCCCTTTTAATAATGGTTTATGGACCTTTCCTCCAGGAACTTGTCCAAACCTTTTTTTAAACCCAGCTATACTAACAGCTTTTACTACATCTTCTGGTAACAAATTCCAGAGTTTGATTACACATTGAGTGAAAAAATATTTTCTCTTATTAGTCTTAAGTAGGTTACCCTGTAGCTTCATTTCATGTCCCCTAGTCTTTCTATATTCTGATGATGTAAACAATCGATCTACATTTACCCGTTCCACTCCATTTATGAATTTATAGACCTCTATCATATCTCCCCTCAGCCGTCTATTTTCCCGGTCGAAGAGCCCTAACATTTTTAGCCTCTCTTCATAGGAGTATCACTCCATCACCTTTACCATTTTGGTGGCTCTTCTCTGTACCATTTCTAATAACGCTATATCCTTTTTAAGATATGGCGACCAGAAATGCACACAGTATTCAAGGTGTGGTCATACCATGGAACGATACAGAGGCGTTATACTATCCTTTGTTTTATTTTCCCTTCCTTTCCTTATGATACCTAGCATTCTATTTGCTCTATTGGCCGCTGCTGCACACTGAGCAGAGGGTTTTAACATGTTATCCATGATGACGTCTAAATCTTTTTCCTGGTCAGTGGTTCCTAATGTGGAACCTTGCATCGTGTACCCATAGTTTGTTTTTTTCTTTCCTAAGTGCATAACTTTGCACTTGTCCGCGTTAAATTTCATCTGCCATTTGGATGCCCTGTTTTTCAATTTATCAAGATTCTCTTGCAATTTTCCATATTCTTCATGGGTTTTAATAACTAAAACGTTTTGTGTCATCTGCAAATTTGATAACCTCACTCATTATTCCCATTTCCAGGCCATTTATAGTGGAGGACCCAGCACAGGTTCCTGGGGTACTCCACTATTCACATTTCTCCATTGGCCATTTAGCCCTACCCTCTGCTTTCCATCTTTTAACCAGTTCCTGATCCACAATAGTACGCTGCTTCCTATCCCATGACTTTTTAGTTTTCCTGAAAGTCTTTGATGAGGGACCTTGTCAAAGGCTTTCTGAAAGTCCAGATACACTATATCAACAGACTCACCTTTGTCCACCTGTTTATTCACACATTCAAAAAAACATAACAGATTAGTAAGACGAGACCTTCCTTGGCTAAAGCCATGTTGGCTATCTCCCATTAAGCCATGACTATCTAAATGTTCAGTAATTTTGTTCTTTATGATTGTTTCTACCATTTTACCTGGTACTGACGTCAGACTCACTGGTCTATAGTTTCCTGGATCACCCATGGAACTCTTTTTAAAAATTGGCGTTACATTGGTCATCCTCCAATCTTCAGGTATTGCAGATGATTTTAATGATAGTTCACAGATTACTAATAGCAGGTTTGCAATCTCATATTTCAGTTCTTTCAAAACCCTTGGATGTATACCATTTGGTCCAGGTGATTTTCTACTCTTCAGTTTATCAGATAGTTGTAATACATCTTCCCGGTGCATCGATATTTCTTTCAATTCGCCCGCAGTATCACCTATAATACCACTTCAGTCATGGATAACATCCGTACATCTTCCTCAGTAAAGACCGAAGCAAAGAATTCATTCAGTCTCTCCCTATGGCCTTGTCCCCTTTTAGTGCCCCTTTTATCCCTCTATCATCTAATGGTCCAACTGACTCTCTCACAGGTTTTTTGCTATGAATATACTTGAAAAAGTATTTATTATGCATTTTTGCTTCCACCGAAAGCTGCTTCTCAAATTCTCTTTTTGCCCTCCGTATGAATGCTTTGCATCTAACTTGTGCTGTTTCCAGTTTTGCTTGTGCTGTTTCCAGTTTTCAACATTTGGCTCTTTTTTCCATTTCCTGGCCAGGCGATCGATAGTACACCCCCACTGCCAACGCCTTCCCCTTTTTACATGGAATTTCAATCCATAGAGATTCTACAGCAAAATTTGTTTCCTGCAAAACTTTAATCCTTTGTAACTCAATGACCTCTCTAACATAGAGCGCAACACCTCCACCAATTTGATCAACTCTGTCATTACGATATAGTTTTTACCCAGGTATCAGTGTCCCACTGGTTGTCCTCCTTCCACCAGGTCTCTGAGATGCCAATTATATCTAACCTTTCATTTAGTGCTTTGTATTTTAGCTTCCCATCTTATTTTTTAGACTTCCAGCATTTGCATATAAGCATTTGAGACTGTATTTTATTCATATTAATCTGGCTATCGATAGGCAGGGGTAATTTGGAATCTTTAAGCTCTGTCTGCTCCGTACTCAAGGACATTTGCGCTGCAATTGTCTTTGTTGGAACCTCTCCGCTGATATTTATTTATTTTTATTTATTTAATTTTCTTATATACCGCGCTATTTGTCATCAGTGCGGTTTACATTGAAACAATACAACAATTGGTCAGATATAACAGACCTATTACAAGTAACAGGAAAATTAACATGGAAATAAACAGGGCCCTAACTTCATTCTTTTGGTAGTATCCTTCAATGATACATTGTTCTGAACCATGCGCTCTTGGGCAACTGTCGGCTGTCCCCTATTATCTAGTTTAAAAGCTGTTCTATCTCCTTTTTAAAGATTAATGCCAGCAGCCTTGTTCCATCCTGGTTAAGGTGAAGCCCTCTCTTCAGAAGAGCCCTCCTTTCCCCAGAATGTTCCCCAGTTCCTAAGAAATCTAAAACCCTCATCCTTGCACCATCGTCTCATCCACTCATTGAGACTCTGGAGCTCTGCCTGCCGTTTGGGTTCTGTGCATGGAATGGGAAGCATTTCGGAGAATGCTACCCTGGAAGTTCTGGATTTCAACTTCCTACCTAAAAGCCTAAATTTAGCCTCCAGAACCTCCCTACCACATTTTCCTGTGTCATTGGTACCAACATGTACCAAGACAGCAGACTCCTCCCAAGCACTATCTAAGACCTTGTCTAGGTGGCGCGTGAGATCCGCTACCTTCGCACCAGGAAGCAAAACTTTTGAACAAATTTGTTGTCCTGTGAAACTGGTGACTTATCCATCCTTATAGAACTGTAATGTATTTGAACAAATATCTTTTCCATATGCTGTTAGAGCATAGAGATGATTTTTTACATTATTTCTATTTGTGATAATAAAATAAAAGGACCACTATTATACAGACCCATTAAGAACACACTGATGGATCATGTATGATAGGGGGTCCAATAAAAAAAGTTATTCTTAATTTTTATTTTTATTTAAGAGGATGAAGTTTATTTGATTGTGTGATTTGATTCCTGTCTCTCCTACCGTATATTTTTGTGTGTCTTTTTATTAATTATGACTAGCCACATTCTTCAGCACTAGCAATCATTCATATAGGAACAGTTACAACGAAGTCAGCAGAGGCACTTTAATCATTTCTGTAATTAAAAAGTAATATAATCTCGTATAATTAAATCTGCAAATACAACCCACAGGTTTGCCTTTTTAACACAGTACCTAAATACTCAAAGGCATTTCTTAATTGTCCGTCCGATTATACATCAGATCTTGGTTGTTAAACATTAATGAACAGTGCCAGATATATTAAAGAATAACACACAGTGCTTACTACTTAGACCAGCACCGGAAGTATTCAAAATATGTTTGCAGCATTCTTACAGTGAATTAGTTGTGCCACCATTTACTAAATCATAAATGCCTCATTAGAAACAAAGCCACAAGATAGCTATCAACATGCTAAAGCATATTAAGCGGCATCATATTAATTAGCAGTGCTGACCGTGTCATAGCAATGTTCGGAAAGTTAGTAAAGATCAGTGTACTTTACTATTTATTTAGCATGTTTTAAATCATCACCAACAAGAGCACACTCCAAATCAAATCAGCAGCACTCCCGCAGCAAATTAAACATATCATTCCGTTCCCGATGGTATTTTAAAGGGAAATTCCTGTCAAAATCCTATGACAGACAGGTACCATAGCAACCCCAATGCTGTTTGAAAAAATTTTGTATGAGATTGCCCATAGAGAAAACAGCCACTGTATAGACTTAAAACACACATTGGGTACTAGACAATGATAAAACAGGGCAATATACCTTTAGGCTACACTGTATCATAATTGTAAATACCTTTTGCCAACAGGAAAATATGAACTGGTGCACTCTAATGGCATGCTCATTATAAAAATATTGTCCATTCATGTTCACTACAAACACACTTGCAGTATTGGCATCACAACCAATAATATGGCAATAAAATTGTATGACAAGTCCCCTATAAAAACAATGAGTTATAAAGCAATGTTTTAAAAAATGCCTTCGAGTCAGTGTTGACTTGTGGTGACCCAACAGCTCCTGAGTTTTCTTGGCAGTGTGACTGGAATCGCGAGGCCGCGGGGCAGCGTCCCCGCGGCCGGCATTAATCGGTCGGGCGGCCGAGGAGCGGGCGGCATTGGAGCAGGCGGAAAGGCCTTTGGGGGGCGGGGCCAGTTGGTGCGGCATAGCGATTGGCTCCCGGGGTGCATGGCAACGCGGGAGCCAATGGCGCGCGGCAAGGGTGGTGACGCAATAGCGTCCTCAGATGGGACGCGTGTTGCTCCGGCCTTTTCGGTGAGGTTACCGGAGACGCCGGATGCTTTTTTGGAATCGGGTGCAGATAAGTGGGGCCTCATCGGAAAGGGCGGTAGGGGGGGGGGGCTTGGAGTCCTCCGTTCGGGTGGGTTAGCCGTTTTGATATTTTGGAGTGGGTGGACGCGGTTTGAGGGTCCGACGGTGCGGGGGTCAGCGGGGTTAGCGGTGGTGCTGCGGCTGACGGTGTGCGGGCCTTGAGGGGGGTGGTAGTATTGGTTTGTGGGAGCTATTGGGGCAAGGATATATAAAAAAAAAAAGAAAAAAACATTGATAAGGCTGAACACGAAGACGGGTTTTGCCTTCATATGGTTTGGTGGTTTCTGGTCTAGGAGCACGCGGTCGCTGTTTCCTTGGGACATAACTGCTGGTGAGGCTTCCCCCTGGTTGGTCAGCCTCGTGCAGCACTGGTTATGTGAAGCGGGGTTGAGGGCTGGGATTATAAAAAAAAACAAAAACAATAACACAGCGGTTTATCTTGCTCAGTTTATTCCAACCTTGCTAAAGCAGGTGGATTTCCTTTGCCTGGGCTGGGCCTTAGAGGAGCATTGTAAAAAAAAAGAAAAAGAAAAACCCATGGGGCTCAGGGGGTTCTTTTTCAGCTAGTATGCCAGTGCGGAAGGGTGGAAAAAAGGGCTCTGGGATAGCTAAAGGGCCGTCCGGGCGCAATGAGGCAGATGGGGCTTCTGGTAGGGGTGGGCAGTTTGGTCTGCCTTCCAGAAGAGGGCAGGGGGCCAAGGGCAGCACAGGGCACGGACGTCGACGGCGGAGTGCAGATGAAATAAGCACGACTGGGCTTGGTGGGGCTGCATTAAGCACGCTGGTGCGAGGTAGGGCTAGGGGTGCTTCATCTAGCTCTGACAGGGGTGAGTCGTGGAGTAGGCAGCCAGCGAGGGGGCGCAGTAGTGGCCGCATGGGCTGGGGGGGCAGCGGTCCGAGCTGAGAGGGAGGACTGGCTGCGGAGGTGATAAGTGGGGTTTCGCAGGTGATGGGGCCCGGGGAGGGGGGTGGTGCGCATGGTGGGGGTCGGGGTGGTAGGGGTGGGCGTGTGTCCAGGGGTGCATTGGGTTCTGGTTTGGGGAGGGGGTCCTTCGAGGCGGGCACAGATGGGTTGGTTTCCGTGGACAGTGGGGTGGGGGCGTTTGGGGACCAGGATAGCAGGGGCGTTGGGGGATGGCCAGGGGACTTCAGTGGTTGCCCGTCCTCAGCTTGGGAGCACTGGCAAGGGGGTGGTCAGGGCTCCTCCCGTGCCGAGTGGCTTGGGGCGTGGCAGCCACCGTGGGGGACGGCGGGTGTCTCTTCGCCTTTTCCTTTTTTCTCTCCACAGAGGCCACCGGTCTGGCAGTATGCTGGGGGTCCGTGGTCGAGCATGCACCGTCCAGGTGATGGTGCGGGTGTGACTGTGCCGGGGAGTCACGTGACGGAGAGTACGTCGGTGGCGTTGGCAGCAGTGGATACAACAGGGGGTCCAGTGAATGCAGCATTTCGGGAGAGCGGTGTGCCTACAGCGGTTGTGGAGAGTCCTGCAGGTGAGTTGGGGGTTACATTGGGTACAGAGGCAGGGGTTTCGGCGGTGACGGGGGACAAGGGGCCTCAGAGTCGGGGTCGCAAGCGGAAACACTCCTGTCGTCGGCATCGGAGGTCTGACTCCTTGTCCTTTTCGTCCTCTGATTCTTCGTCGGATTCGTCGTCCGAGAGTGGTTTTAAGGGTCGCGAGCCGGAGATGGGTGCCGGTCAGCCGGGCAAAGGGGGGCGGGGCCTACGCTAGCGGCATTTTCGGAGTTGTGGGAAGGAGTCCCACGGCATTTGCGTCGTAAGATTCAGAAACGCAAATATATTGATATTTTTCGGTTATTGGAAGGCCGGAAGCGGTCGGGGGACAGTAGACGCAAGAGGAAGGAGGATGCGAAGGCTGGTAGGGTGCGGCGTGTAGCTCGGAATGTGGTTAATTGGATGCGTTCCTTTTGGCGGTTGGCTAGTGTGTGGGGGCAATCGCAGCCAGAACAATATGGGATGCTGTTAGCATACGCTGATTCCGGCACGGGGGGTGGGCATGGCTCAATTATGATGAAACATTTCGTGATAAAATGGAAGAGAACCGTTCTCTATTGTGGGGCACGCAGGATATTAATCTATGGTTGACGCAAATGGCGGTTAGACCAGCGTCGGGAGGCATGAGTGGGCCGACAGGGGGTTCGTTTGGTTCCGGGGGTGCAGGGAAGCCCTTTCGTGCCAGCGTGCCCCCGTCTGTGCAGAGGACGACGGGGGGAGGGGGCAATGGTAACGTCTGTTGGCGATTCAACAAGTTGTCATGCCCCTTTCTGGACTGTAAATTCCGGCACGCTTGCTCTGTCTGTGGTGGGGGACATTCCGCCCTTAAATGTGTTAAACGAGGCGTTGTCGGGGCCGCTATGCCCCCCTCCAAACAATAGGGGTTTGCTGAGCCTGGCTCACACCCCTATTAAGCTTACCGCTATGCTACCCTGCTTGCGGTCTTATCCCCGGGCAAAGGATGGGTTGGTGCTCAGAAGGGGGTTTCAATCGGGTTTTCCTATCCCGGTGGTGGGTCGAGTCCTCCCTGGTGTTGCTAGAAACTCGCCTTCGGTTCGCCGATTCCATTCACTAGTACAGGATAAGTTGGCTGGGGAGCTTGGTTTAGGGCGTTTTGCTGGCCCCTTTGCGGAGCGGCCGTTTGAGGATTTAGTGGTCTCCCCTTTGGGGATCATCCCCAAAAAGGAACCGGGGAAGTATCGTTTAATCCACAATCTGTCATTCCCGGTGGGGTTTTCGGTTAATGACCTCATTCCGAAAGACTTGTGTGCGGTGCGTTACGCTTCTTTTGATGATGCCATGAATGTAGTACGCGACTGCGGTAAGGGTTGTTTGATGGCAAAGGCAGATATTGAATCCGCTTTCCGTCTGTTGCCAGTGCATCCTGCGGCTTTTCCTTTGTTGGGTTTCAGCTTTGATGGACACTTTTATTTCGACAAGTGCATGCCCATGGGATGTGCTATATCCTGTGCCTACTTCGAGCGCTTTAGCTCTTTTCTACACTAGGCGCTTGTTGAACGAATGGGTAGTGGTCATGTAGTTCATTATTTGGATGATTTCTTTTTTGTGGGGGCTGCTCATTCTAAGGGGTGTTTGAATTTGTTGGAAGGGTTTATGCAGTTGGCCAAGGAGTGGGGCGTGCCGCTGGCCATTGGGAAGACTGAAGGTCCAACGACTCGTATTACTTTTTTGGGTGTGGAGCTGGATTCTGATTTCATGATTGCGAGGTTGTCTGCGGAGAAAGTCGTAAAGCTGCGGTGCTTAGTGTCCAAGGCGGTGATCGCCTCCAAGCTAACTTTACGAGAGCTGCAGGCTCTCATCGGTTCCCTGAATTTTGCACGTCGGGTAATACCCATGGGCAGAGTTTTCTTGCGGCGTTTGATGTCGGCTACTGCCGGGGTTCGCCGGCCTCATCATCGTATTCGGATGTCGCCAAGTATGCGTGCCGACCTCGGCGTTTGGGATGAGTTTTTGGTGGAGTTCAATGGGGTCACGGTGGTACGAGAACGGGAGGTCACTAGTGAGGAGTTGCAGCTTTACACAGACGCGGCCGGTGGGGCTGGTTTAGGGATCTATTTCAGGGGTTCTTGGTGTGCTGCGGAATGGCCCCAGTCGTGGCGGGAGTCGGGCCTTACAAGTAATATAACGTTTTTAGAGCTCTTCCCTATATTAGTGGTGTTGGCTTTGTGGCCTGAGCGGTTACGACACCGTCAGTTGGTATGGTGGTGTGACAATGCGGCAGTAGTTAGTGTTGTGAATAGTTATGCTCCCAGGTGCAGGCTTGTGGCTGACTTGATGCGGCAGGTCGTTTTTGCATGCCTGCAATTAAATGTGGTGATTAAAGCTCGGCATATTCCGGGGATTACTAACACCATCGCCGATGCTCTTTCCCGTTTTAAGTGGGAGCTGTTTCGGTCCCTTGCACCGGAGGCGGAGGAGGAAGGGGCGGTGGTCCCTGAACACTTATGGCAGATTGGCCTGGGAAATGACGACGCTCCTCCAGAAGTCGGTGTCGGATGCGACGTGGGATGTGTACCAGAGGGGATGCAGCAGTGAGGTGGCGTTCCTGTCCCAGCATGGATGGAGTCATGGTCCAGCAGCGGATTGGCTCCTTGGTCAGTATGTGGTGGCAGCTAAACGGGCAGGAGTTGCACGTTCCACAGTGCGTCGGAATTTGGCGGGGTTCGCCTTTTTCATGAAGGCGGTCGGGTGGGGGGCATCGGGGGGAGGGGGTTTCCTTACGCGACGGTTGTTGCAGGGTTGGGAGCGGTCCGTCCCGGCACCTCGTGACAGGCGGTGGCCCATTACACATGAACTGCTTGGCCGGTTGTGTCAAACTCTTCCGTTAGTAGTTTCTTCGGAGTATGAAGGCCTGCTTTTTCGGGCCATTTTTTCTGTAGCCTTTTTTGGGGCGTTCCGCGTCAGGGAGCTGGTCGCGGAGTCGGGTCGCCCTTCAAGGGGCCTAGGCCTGCAGGTCCAGCATGTCCGTATGGTTGAGGGTGGGGTGCTTATTCATTTGGCGAGGTCCAAAACGGATCAGACTGGGAGAGGGGTAGATGTATTATTAAGGGAGGTCGCGGGGGCTCTTACGTGCCCGGTTGCTTTGCTGAAAGCATATTTGTCGGTCTGGCCAGCTAGCGCGGGCAGTCTTTTCGTGCACGTGGATTCGCGGGTGCTTACGCGTTTCCAGTTTACGGCGGTGCTCCGATTGTCTCTTGGTCGGCTGGGTTTGGATTCCGGGCGGTTCGCCCCGCACTCCTTCAGGATCGGCGCGGCTACTAGTGCTGCATCTGAAGGCTTGTCGGAGCAGGAGATTAGGCGGATTGGTAGATGGAAATCGCAAGCATTCCAAGGGTATGTGCGCTTATAGGGGTGGTGGGGGTTATTAACATTCCTTTCTTTCTGTTTCAGAGTTAGTCCCCGGAGGGTGTCGCTGTTGGGTGATTGGCCATTCTTTCGTTCATTGGGCCGGTCGGCGAGCAGCAACACGGCCCATTGGCCTGAATCTGGGGTTCCATGCTTCGGCAGTGGCTGTCTCATGGCTGGGCGAGCGCGGGCTGCACTGGATGCAGCTCCTGTCTTTGCTGCGGCACCATCTGCGAGTGAGAGGGCAGACGGACATTATTGCTGATTCACCTTGGGGGAAATGACTTGACGTCTTGGACTTGCCGAAAGTTAATTCGCGCGGCCTGCAAAGACTTTGCAACAGTGCTGTCAATGTTTGATGATGTAATAGTGGTATGGTCTGATATCATTCCAAGGCCTGCTTGCCAAGTTCACCGACGGTGGTCCAGGGGTCTGACCAAAATCAATCAGCAAATCGGGCGCTGGGTTATGGAGCATGGGGGCTATCAGGTGTTGCATCCTTGGGTGGACGTTGCATGTTTGGGTTTGTTCAGGTCGGATGGCGATTTACTCCTTAATAATTGGCAGGAGGCCTTGGAGGATATCTTATGTAGGACGAGCGCTGGTTGCAGCTTGCCTTTTGGGGGGGCGGCTCAGGTCTAAGTTAACCTGAGCCGGTGGCGGGATCCCGGAGGTTTCCGGGGTCCGGAGCCGGATGCAAACTGGAGGGCGGGGGTAGGGTACCCCCGACCCGGATAATCCCTCGGGCTTTTGCTAATAACATGGCGAAGCCGGATGAGGGAGGGGGAGGACGTTTGTCGGGGCTTGTACCCGGCGGAGGCAGAAGCAGCGTCACCTTGCTAATAACACGGCTGGTGATTGCTTGCTCTGCAAAGGGGGTGGGGGTAAAGTTGGGGATGTAATTTGTTGAATTGTTTGATTATGGTTGGAATTTAATAAAGCTGCGACCAGTTTGAGTCCAAATGAAAGTTTACTGTGTTGTTTTATGATTTATCAGGGTGGTAGAGAAAGGTGGGGGGGGGGGGGGTTGGTGGAGCGACGGGTCCGCCGTGTCCGATTAGTAGATTGCCAGGCCTTTTTTCCGAGCCAATGGAGGGTCAGTGACTTACCTAAGGCCACAAGGAGTGTTAGTGGGAATTGACCTTGGTCTCTTGATTACCAAGCCAGTGCTCTAACCACTAGGCTACTCCTCTACCCAGCATGACTGTATTATAACAACGATAAATCAAACTAATGAATAAATTCATGATGGAGACAATATCCATCCATTTGTTAATACACATTAATTAATAAAATTAAAAACATGAAACAAAGAGAAACCCTCAGGCAAAAAAATAACATCTTATAAAAATATACTATTTATCCATGATACAATAAAGTTATAAAAAGGAAACAGCTGTTTATAAAAAATTACAAAAAAGAAGAACACCCTATGAATAAATAATACAGTTAATGAATAAAAAAGAAAAGAAAAGGCCAAAAGGATTGTAAGTGATGATTGTAAAAACATCCTATAGTCAGTGTCCTGAATATTGTAAGTCCATTAGGAGCTACAGTGTTCATATCAAAAATGCATCACTCTACTACTTATAAAAGTAGCTTTTCAATGTTACTATCTATCCGAGAAAGCCTAGATTTCTTAATAACAAAAAACCTATGATCCTCAAATATATGACATAAAGCATAGCAGTGCTTTACCAAAGATACATCAACAATATTTCCTTATATGCAACTGTGCCCCCATCCCATTGCCCTTGATTTGCTTATAAAATTTTCAGCAAAGCAAAAATAGTTCTCAGTTAAGGCTAATTCAGTAAAAAAAATAAAAAATAAAAGAGGAGATGCAAACAGGCTTTTGTCTTTTACTGAGTGTTTGATTAATAATTTCCAGTTCTTCTTTTTATAGTATGTTTGTGTAAAGTGATACAATATCAAAGGTTACTAAAAGAGTGTCATGATCAATATCCCTAACCTGATCTGATATACTGTACTGATCCTGTAAGATGAATCACATATATAAGATGGTACAGCTGGAACAAAAGGGTGCAGGAAAAAATCAATAAACTTAGAAAAGTGGTTCAAAAGGCAATACAATTATGGAGATTATAAGTCAACCAAGAGGATTTGAAACAAATTTATGAATTTTGGGAAGAATATATTATGGGACTGGCCAGGTACTTTGTATTAAGGAAATCCATTTCTTTCTGTATAAGGAAACTGTATTCAAAACCTGACATTATAATATCAACCACCTTTTTTTTTTTTAAAGGTGATGGGATCCCCTCTAAGTGGTATGTAGAAGATTCAGTCCTCTAAATTGTCTATTTACCTTCTTAGGGCAATCAGCCGTATCCATAATAACAATCCTACTACCTGTGTCTGCTGGTTTTATAACTGTTTGTTTATCCTCTTTCAATGTCTTGATTACAATTTTTTCCTACCTAGACAAGTTATAAATATGGGGGTCATTTTAAAAGCCTTAGCGGTATGTTTACTAAAGGGCATTAAGGGAGCAAATGTGCCATTAACACCTGCTATCGGCACCCTTAACGCTGCAAAAAAGCTGCATTAACGAGCGTTAAAGGCTCCTGCACTGTTAAAGGAACAGTAGGTGGAGAGTAGGCGTTAACAGTGGGTGCTCCCTTAACATCTGTTACGTTAGCACCCTTTAATGCTGGGAACCCTAATGCTAAGTAAAACTTCACGGAAAGGACTTCTTTTGAGGGTAGAGAACCTATTTAAATGTCTGCAATGTGATCCACAGGCAGGTGAGCACAAGATAGTAATGACAGTGCTCCATTAGCAGCCACGGCATAGTGCTCAAGTATGAAAGGGCACTATGTTGATGGTGCAAAGGGGGTGGCACATGGGTCAAGCAGTCAGGGTTGCTGGTGTGAAAGGCAGACCAGGAAGCTGCCTAGGTTGCACATCTGTAATGTCCGCCTTGATGCCATAGTGACAGTGGCAGAACACAAACATGCTGCTGCTTTAAAAGGGTGATATGCAACATGGGACAGTCCAAAGGTCCCTGGCACCCTAGGCAGAGACCATGGCTGCCCCCCTCTGTTGCCACTGATGCTGGCTCTGGAGAAAGAGGTCAGTGGTACCAGCAATTTTGGCACTACAGGGGGCTGCAAAAAGCAGCCGCCCAGGAAAATACCACTGCTGCGGCTGTCGGCCTTCCCCCGAGATGTATCTGCAGCTGGCAGGGATGGGGTTACACTGGCAGCAGTTGTTTGGAGGGACAGTGTACCACCCATGTGTGCCTATCCCCCTCCCATCCAGAGCTGGTGCCCTAGGCGCATGCCTAACCCACATGATGGACGGGTCAGGACTGCACCCCACCCCCACTGACAGCATGCTGCCATGTCAGCATGGTGTGAAGGTGTTGGTGGCGAGTGCAGTGTCCACTGCCAGCATCATACAGAGCCACTGCCATGGTGACATATAGACTGGACAACATGTCCCCCTCCAATATCTTCCAAACACACCTTGTCAGACAGATATGGCACAGGGCATGCAGAACTCACAGCAGACATAGGAAGACCCCTACTCATGCCCGCATTTACCCTGTCCATGACCACGGCTCCACACAGAGACTGCTGAATCCATATGGCAGCTCTGTGGCGCAACACACAAAGCCAGTATGTATATGAGTAGAGGGTCACAGTTTAAAGACCTGACTCTGGATCATCTCTTGCACGTCCCTCTAGTTAAACTTTAGCCTACAGTGCAGGTAAAGCACCAGCATGTGCAACCTCCAATGAATTGGCCAGCAAGGGTCCAAACACCCATCAGCCACACAGACAGGCTCTACTATCCACAGCTGGATGGAAAGGCAGACTGATTAGCACCGGCACACTGAGCGGGTGTTATCAATGGGTGTGAATGTTAGAACACACTACCAGTGGCTGCACAATGAGCACATATTAACAATGCCTGAGCTGATGTGGAGACCAAAGTGGCAGGTAGGAATGGCAACCATCCCCAATTTTGCACGGCAGTGTGAGTGGGTGGGGGTGTGTATGTATGTCTCTCCAGAGTTCTGTGGCCACCTGCACTGCACTGTGCTGCATATTGCCTAGGCTGTTCCCAGCATTAGCAAATGTGCATGATGAGGAACAGAGGATTGTGGGTATGGCCTGAAACAGAGCAGTTTGCACAGGATGTGTCTGCATTGGAGTTTGGGTCAATGGATGAGACTTTGTAGTGCCCATCTGCCACATGCATGGCCTGGGTGGCCACAGCTGTTTACACTGACCAAGCTGTGACCATGGCACGGCTATATATCTGCATAATGCTATATAGTGTCCAGCTCCAGTGATGTGTGTGCTCTCCCTGTCCTGGGAGCCCAAATGCTAGGTGACCATGCTGTTTATCCTAAGCCAGGTGTACATGGTTGTTCTGTGCACATGCATTGTGTGCTGACCAGCCACAGGTGGTATGTGCATGGCTGAAACAGCCCCATGGTGGGCAGCAAATGCAGTCTCACAGGGCTTGTTGTGATGGATTGGTATTTCCAGATTGTTGGGACAGCAGTTGTTCCTGGCCTAGTCACTGTGGTCAGCGCAGGACCAAATGGATGGTAGCAGCTGTCCCATGGAAGCCTAGAAGCCCCCACTGCATTTGGTGTCCATGGCATCAGCTGCTGCAACACTGGGTGCTGTTCTAGGAGGGTCCCTGTCCAACAGGAGCAGGACACAGGGGCCAGATGTGGCAGGCGCCTACAGCATGCTGCAATTGTGCAGAAAACAAGATGACTAGCATATCAAACTGCAGACAATGCCTGCCACATACTTTTGTCATTTTATTTATTTATTTATTTACATTCTCTTATATACCGCGCTATTCTGCATCAGTGCAGTTTACATTGAACAAACTGAAATTACATTGAACATGGCATTATAACTTGGAGATAACTATTTTACAGGGAACATGGGCTATGGAGGGTTAAGTGGCTTGCCCAAGACCACAAGGAGCACCTGTGGGACTAGAAACCCCAGTCCTTCCGGCCCAAGGTTGCTGTCCTCTAGTGGGATTTGAACCCCCGACCTTCCGGCCTGAAGTACCTTGCCCCAACCACTAGGCCACTCCTCCACTCATACTGACAGTGATGTGGATCTGTGGCATGGCTGGCATTGACTATCTCTAACAGTGCAAGCTCTGGGGACGAGGTGCTGGGCACCTATCCTCACCCTTAGGGTGACTGCTTAAACTGCTCAGTAGCATGGTTTGTAGCTGTTTTGTGCTTGTAGCACACACTGTCAGTGTGTCTTACTGAGCTGATGTGATGGATCAGTGCATTCTCCATTTGGTGATTAGCTGTAGACTGCTGTCCCATGTGTGCAGTGCCTCATGGGTACTAGAGATGCTGAACTATACCAGCACACACAGCAGACATTTTAGGCAGTAATCTGCAGTCTCTTTGAATCCAGATATTGCTGTGTAGAGAGGTATGGAGGTATAGCCCACTGGTTAATGCAGTGTCTCCAAAAGCAGGGAGCAAGGGTTTGATTCCCACTTGTTCTTTTTGGGCCTGTGTGCTACTCAGGTCATTTCCCTGCCTATAACAGTCCAGGCTCTGCTGTGACTTGCAGACACATATCCTTCTACTTTGTTATGCGTTCTGGTCACACTTCGAGTCAGCAAATATTCTATTCCCATCATGCCCTTCTGAGAGCATGGTTATCTCCAGGAACAAGCAGGAATGTAGTCATCACATATGGGTATCGTCGGTACCGATGGAGCCTGCGCGGGAACGCTCCCCAGTGTCCAATTAGAAAGCTTTTGGGAGCATCCCACAGCGCCTGCATGCTGCCTTCCCGCCTTTCCCAACTGCCTCTCTCTAGTTCTTTTTCCGCGGAGCCAGCAGGTCGTGTTCCTGTCACCGCAGAAGAATTATTTTTTCTTTCTTTCTTTTTTGTGGTTGCGTCAGCCTTCCTTGACGCTTTATCGGCACCGCCGGTTTTTTTCTTCTTATTTCTGTCTTTTAAAAAATATATATATATATATTCTACTTTTCTTTTCTTCAGGTGCACGCGCCTTTTTGGGCCTTAGGCCCAAAAACTTTTCCTTACAATGGAAAAACCCGCATCAGGTTTAAAAAAGTGCACCAAGTGTGGCAGTACCATCTCCGTCACCGACACCCATGAATGGTGTCTAAAATGTTTAGGTCCTGACCACTCCATCACGGATTGTATGTCCTGCACCATGATGTCTAAAAGAGGTTGGCAGAACCGAGCTGCTAAGCTCAGTACCCTGTTTCCCTCTGATGCAGCTTCGGTGGTATCGACGTCTTCCAGGGCTGCTTCTTCCTCCCATGGATCTCAGGTAACTAAACATAAGTCCAGCCAGTCCTCAAAGGGTAGATCTCCTTCTAAGCATCGAGATGCCTCTGGCATTGCCCTTGAGGATTCTGTACCGGCAAAATTGCCCCGGTGGGCAGCTTCGACTTCCAAAGCATTATCGTGGCTCCAGGATGTTCTCGAGGCCTCAACCTCGGCAGAACTACTGGTGCCATGCTCTGGGGTACCGGAGGTCTCCTCCGGTACCGACATCCAGGCATTGGCAGCATCGATAGACCAGAGAGTCCTGGCTATTGAGCGCAGTCTGGCGGCTCTCCTTGTGGCATCGATGCCCACGGAACCGCGACAGACAATTCAGCCGGCACCGGTATCGGTATCAGTATCAGTACCGGTACCGATAGCATCAACATCGGCATCGGTGTCTGCTTTGCCGGTACCCAGTCATCTGATGCCCTCTTGTACCGATACCCTGGTACTGGTTACTCCCGGTACCGACTTTGGTCGGTACGGGTATCGGGCTCTTCAAGAGTATCCGGACAAACGGTACTTCGAGTCCTCAGAGGAATCTGAGGATTCTGACAGTTCTGTCAATGCAGGAATGCTTCTCCCAGAGGAGCCCTCCTCCCCCAAGCGCAGGATGTCTCCTCCAGAGGATATTTCCTTCCAGGATTTTATCAGGGAGGTGGCTCGGGGTCTATCCATTACTGTGGCCCCTGAAACAGAGCCAAGGGCCAAGGAGTTGGAAATTCTACAATATCCCAAAACTCCTAAGGAGGCAGCCACCTTGCCCATTCATGTTAAGGATGTGGGAGACACCTCTTACCACCTCTCCTCATTCTCGCAGACTCGATACTATGTATCGAGTCCCTCTTTGTCCTGGTTTCCAAAAGACTCAGCTTCCTCACCACTCTATTGTTTTGGAATCAGCTATGAGAAGGATCAAGAGTGCAAAGAGACATGCCTCTAATCCTCCAGGACGTGAGTGCAGAACCCTGGATGCTTTTGGACGTCGAGTCTTCCAAGCTTCCATGCTTTCTGCCAGGATCACTTCCTATAGTCTCTACATGGGAATGTTCCTGAAGGAAGTCACAAATGATTTAGAAGCTCTAAGTCCTATTCTTCCTGAGGATAGAAGACAGGATTTTCTCACTTTGGTCAAACATGCCCAAGATGTTTCTAAATTTGCCAACCGTGCAGCCTTTGACTCTTTTGAGTGCATAAGCAGGAGCTCTGCCATTGCCATAGGTGCACGTAGAATTGCTTGGCTCCAGACATCTGATCTGGAGCTCTGGGTACAAGACAAATTGGGAAACATCCCTTGTACTGCTGAGAACCTGTTTGGTAGAGATTGGCAGAAAAGGCCAATGAGATGGATGCTGAAAATTCCACCTTGGATTCCACCAAGTCCACTGCTGATCCTGCTAGAAAGAAATTGTTCAAGAAACCATTCTTTTCTAAGAAGAAAAGATATTATCCTGCTTATGTTCAGCAGGGACGTTCTGCAGGTCAGCTTGCCAGGAAAGGTCAGCAACCACCCAAACAGAAGAAAGCAAAGACTGCTAGGCCTCAGCCGGCCCAGCAGGCTCAGCCTCCACAGGGCCTTTGACTCTCAACTAGAGAACTTAGCCTTCCTGGCTCTCGGGGGACCAGAGCCTTCCACCATTCCAGGAAGGTTGCCTCCTCACACAGTAGTAAAGCAGTTCAATTCTCCGACCTCTCTCATCAACCTGCTAGGTCAGGAGGTCACTATCCTTCTTGCCCAAGGGGCAATAGAAGAAGTACCCATTCATCAACAGGGTACAGGGTTCTATTCCCCTTATTTCCTTATCCCAAAGAAAACAGGGGGTTACAGACCTATCTTAAACCTCATAGAATTGAACAAATTCCTTGTCAAGGAGAAATTCAAAATGATTTCTCTTGGATCTCTGCTGCCATAACTTCGGAGTCAGGATTGGCTTTGTTCTCTAGATCTCAAGGATGCGTACACCCATGTCCTCATCCATCCAACCCAAAGAAGGTTCCTTCGGTTCCTTTTTCAAGGAAAGCACTACCAATACAGGGTGCTTCCTTTTGGCCTGGCCTCAGCACCAAGGGTGTTCACGAAATGCATGGCTGTTGTAGCAGCATTTCTCCGCACTCTAGGGATATTCGTCTTCCCCTACTTAGTCGACTGGCTCATTCGAGCCCCAACAGAGTCAGAGGCCAGGATTTCTCTATCCTGCATAATGCGTATCCTTTAGTATTTAGGGCTGGTAATAAACATCCCAAAATCCAGTCTGACTCCCACTCCGTCTTTAGAGTTCATAGGAACTTTGCTGGATACCAGAAAGGCAAGGGCCTATCTTCCCCAGGCCCGTTGCCTTCGCATGGTGCAGTTAGCTTCTCAAGTAGTGCTAAAGCCTCATCTAACTGCTCGAGAAATGTTACAACTACTAGGCCACATGGCGACTATGGTGCATGTGGTTCCCTATGCTCGCCTCCATATGAGGGCATCTCAGTGTACTTTATCCACCCAATGGACCCAGGCATTAGGATGCCTGTCAAACAAAATAGCAAACACAAGTCGCCTTATTTTGTCCCTCCAATGGTGGAAGTCTACTCCGAACCTGTTGCTGGGGTCCCCTTTTCAGCAACCCTTGTTCCAAGCAACTCTCACAACAGATGCTTCTCCAATGGGTTGGGGAGCTCATCTGCAAGATCTCTCCACCCAAGGCACCTTGTCTCCACAGGAGACTCATCTACATATCAGTCTCTTGGAGCTCAGAGAAATCTTCCTTGCTCTGCAAGTGTTCCACACCCTGCTCAGCTACAAGACAGTCCTCATTCATACGGACAATCAAGTAGCCATGTTCTATGTGAACAAGCAGGGGGGAACAGGCTCTCTGTCACTTTGCAACGAAGCTTTGCGACTATGGGCCCTCACCAGAGAGCATCAGATTCATCTCCTGGCAGTGTATCTTTCAGGCATACAAAACTCTTGGGCAGACAGACTCAGTCGAGTTCTGCTTCCACATGAATGGTCTCTGCATGCAGACCAGGTAACTAAGATTTTTCAAATTTGGGGAACCCCGGACATAGACCTCTTTGCAAGTCCGTGGAATGCCAAACTTCCCCGGTTCTGTTCCAGAATTCCAGCTCAGAAGGCTCAGGAGAGGGATGCTTTCCTCCTTCATTGGGGTCAAGACTTCCTGTATGCCTTTCCACCCATTCCCCTAATTCCCAAAACCCTGTTCAAGCTTCAGAGAGAGAGAGGCCATATGATTCTCATAGCACCACATTGGCCACAGCAAGTGTGGTACCCTCTGCTTTTACAGCTCTCTCAAGCTCCCTCCCTGGAGTTAGGGTCTGCTCCAGATCTCCTATCTCAGGAGGACGGAATGTTATAGCATCCCAATCCCCAGTCTCTGCATCTCAGGGCTTGGTTGCTGAAGGCCTAGATCTCCAGGATCTTAATCTTTCTCAGCAAGTAAAAGATATTCTTTTTGCTTCCAGGAAACCTTCCACAAGACGCTCTTATGCTTTTAAGTGGAAAAGGTTTAACATATGGTGTTCGCAGAAGGGTCTTAACCCCCTTGCGATACCTCTGAAATCATTGCTGGAGTATCTCCTTCATTTATCCAATGCAGGACTTAAAACTAACTCAGTAAGAGTCCATTTGAGTGCTATTGCAGCTTCCTTTAAGCCTCTAAATGGACAACCTATTTCCTCTCATCCTGTTATAGCAAGATTTATGAGAGGCCTTCTTCTAACTAAGCCTCCCATTAGGCCACCACTGGTGGCATGGGACTTAAACCTGGTTCTTGGGCAGCTCATGAAGCCACCCTTTGAACCTTTAGCTATGACCTCCTTGAAATTCCTTTCTTGGAAGGTTATCTTTCTCATTGCAATCACATCAGCACGCTGCATTAGTGAGTTGCAAGCGCTAGTAGCTGATCCACCTTATACAAGGTTCCACCATGACAAGGTAGTCCTTAGGACTCATCCACACTTTATGCCAAAGGTGGTCTCGCCTTTTCATCTAAACCAAGCGGTCTACCTGTGTTTTTTCCAAGGCCTCATGCATCAAATGCAGAGAGGAATCTTCATACCTTGGACTGTAAAAGAGCTTTAGCCTTTTACTTACAAAGAACACAGCAACATAGAAAATCCTCTCAACTCTTTGTTGCTTTTGATCCTTCTCATTTGGGACTTCCAGTCTCCAAGAGAACACTGTCTAACTGGATTGCTCAGTGTATTTCCTTCACCTATCAGAGTAAGAACCTTTCTCTGGAGGGCCATGTCACAGCTCACAATGTGAGAGCCATGGCAGCCTCAATGGCTCATCTGCATTCTGTGTCTATCGACGACATCTGTCGAGCAGCCACTTGGGCCTCGGTTCATACCTTCACAGCCCATTACTGCTTGGACAAGGACTCCTGCCGGGATGCCTTGTTTGGTCAGGCTGTTCTCCAACACCTGTTCCATACCTAATCAACTCCTACCCGCCATCCCTGGTAGGATGCCAGAGATCCATGGGGGGAAGTGGAGCCCTGTTCAGGGACACACAACTTCTGGGGTCTCTCCCTGGCACCTAAAGCTAGGGAGTCCACATATGTGATGACTACATTCCTGCTTGTTCCTGGAGATAGCATAGTTACTCACCTGTAACAGGTGATCTCTGGGAACAGCAGGAATTTATTCCTCATAACCCACCCACCTCCCCTAGGAGTTGTATCTCTCTATCACTCTGTTTCCTTTCCCTCTCTCTCTCTCTTTGTCTCAGCTTTTGCAATGGCCAGGGAACCAAGATACCAGGGTGTGAGGTCCACTAGCACTTCCTATGTGATTTCAGAATGTGTTACTGACATATTATGTCAGCCACAACTTTCATCAACTGACAACACCTCCTTGAGCAGGTCACTTAACCCACTAGTGGCTCAGCTGACTGCAGGTCCGTACAGTCCCTGTTTATCATCTGACATTACCAATTTGTCAGTAAGATGTACCCAGACGTGACTGATACAGCAGTATACTAACAGGCAGTAACATGCATACAGCTGTAACCTACAGATGAGACATGAGTAATATATGACATCATGATTATGACTGTACAGCTTTGGCTCCATCACATTTCTGCAGTACATGCGTACACATCCTACCCCTCGAATAGCCACCTGCAGGTATCACCTCATGTCTGTACATGCCCAATTTGTCCAGTTCGGATGACACTTGTCCAGTTGTTATCTGCACATTTGTCTGGGGTGTTGTATGGTGGTTGTGTGGCTGGGACAGGTATGAGATCCACATGTCTGGTATCATGCCTTCCAGGTGGCACCGATGCACATTTTCCCACACAGTACAAATACTTTGGGGATGGCACCTATGGCATATTGATGCTGCCAGCCCATACCACCCTCTCCTCTGCCACCATCCTTCCTTCAGCCCATCCATTCACCTCTGTCGGCTGGGTGCAGTCATGTCTTCTCGTGCAAGCTACTACACCATGGCTTATACAGGTACTCTCTTTTGCATTTCAGCTCTTCATGCATGCCTCTCCTGTGCCTGATCTGGACATCACCACTCTTGCTCGGTCCTCCTTTCACTGAACACATCCTGCCACTTCTGACTCCGCTGGGGGACATGTCTTCCCCATTCTGTGCCACACATTGACATTATGCCATTTTACACTGGCACCCCCCAGTGCATCAGTTAAGCTGCCTCTCACATGCTCGTCCAAATTATTAACTGCCAAGCAGGGTGCCCACGGATCTGGCAGGTCCATCGACTCCCATCTGTCTTTCCATCCATCACCTTTATATTGACTTTCCTTGGTGCGCCCTTATCCAGCGTTAGGATGACAGCCATTTTTGGACATTAAGGTGCATGCTTGACACTTTAACGCCTGATGTCCTGTTAATGCACATAAAATAGCCCTTTGCGCCTTTAACGCCAGAATGCCTCCTACCTGTCCAGTGCCCTTTACATATGTAAAACCTCTTATCGCTGCCCTTAACGCCCTTTAGTAAACATACTCCTTAGTCATGATTTGGATGTCTAAAAACATGTATATGGACATCCAAATTATGGAGACATCCTCGGAGCCATTTTACAAATGGCTTTTAAAGATGTCTGCGATGTGGAAATGGCTAAGTAGGCAGGAGTGTGGTGAAGATGTGTCTGGTGCGGTGGTGGAGGTGTTTCTGGGACGTAGACATCCAGCTTGATTTCAGAAATGTTGGGAACATCTGCGACCCTGTTCAAATTTGGACCTGCTGCAGGCACAAATAGGCATTGAGAAAGTGCTTATTTTGGCCATAAAACATCCAGAGAGTACAGAGAAGATGGCACTCCACCATCTCATAAGAACATAAGATATGCCATACTGGGTCAGACCAAGCTCCATCAAGCCCAGTATCCTGTTTCCAACAGTGGCCAATCTAGGTCATACGTACCTAGCAGTTTCCCCAAAAGACACAGGTTCCGCAATGCTTGTACTGGGTCAAGCATTGATATCCTGGGTCCCTTCTTAATAATGGTTTATGGACTTTTCCTCCAGGAACTTGTCCAAACCTTTTTTAAACCCAGCTACACTAACAGCCTTTACTACATCCTCTGGTAACAAATTTCAGAGTTTGATTACACGTTGAGTGTAAAAATATTTTCTTTTATTAGTTTTAAATAGTTTACCCTGTAGCTTCATTGCATGTCCCCTAGTCTTTCTGTATGCTGATAACGTAAACAATTGATCTACATTTACCCGTTCCACTCCGTTCATTAATTTATAGACTTCTATCATATCTCCCCTCAGCTGTCTCTTTTCCAGGTTAAAGAGCCCTAACCTTTTTAGCCTTTCTCCAGTCACTCATAGCAGCAGTGGGAGTCAAACCCTGTTTTTTCTGGTCTTAGCCTGCTGCTCTAACCTTTAGGCTATTTCTAGGCATCCCTGGTCTTGAATACTATTCCAGGGACATCTACATAGATGTCTAAACTGGTCATGTGAAATCCTGCCTGAACTTGGACGTCCCTACCTTTTTTTCAGACATTCTAGCTTGGATGTCTCAGGTTGCACTTGGACATGATTTGTTAAATGTGTCTTTAAATTTTTATCTTTACTCTAAGTTAAAATGTTATCAATAATAACTTGTTCAAGAGTACTAATAGTAGGGTGGGCTGGGTCAGGAGGAGTCCATTTTGATTCCTTCTTAAGAACTGATTTGTCCAAAGATATCCGTATACTGCTGACTATTCACCAATAATGCCACTAAGCATAAATATCTAGAAAACATCTGCCCTTATCTGGATATTTTATTCTGAATATCAGGCCTTAAATATTTCTCTTTTTTTGCCTGGTTATTATATATATCTCAGATTCCATAGTGCTATCTAATGCTTTCTTTGACAGAAAAAATAAATATAAAAAAATCAGGAACTCATATTTTGCCACTCAGGCATGCTAGAATATTTGTAATCATATATATGTATCGAGAATTTTAATCTCAAAAGCTATTATTGGAGGAGGTTTTAGCAGTATTGTAGTCTAGCCAGTCAGTAATTTATGGTTTATAATCATGCACTCTTATAACACAGAAATCCCAGTAGCATAGAGTGTGTTATCCTTGCTGATCCAATGGATATTAATTAATAATGACATGATTCAGATGGTCGCTGTTGTATTAACATCTATAAAAAAAATCTAACCAGTTGTTTCATTTAGAGACTTGTTTACTAAAGGGCAGTAAATATTTGCACTTAATATGCCTTGAAGGCGAAAGTTAATGTACAGTAAGCACAAAGCCTCTACAGTAGCTATTGGGGTATAGCCATTGTTTGCCCATGTAGTTACTGCCCAGGAAAAATATTTGCCACATGGTAAATGCATTGTGGATAATGTGGATTCACATGCTGCCTTCTGAAATGAAGACAGTTCGCGTTATCACTGATACATTTACCATTGCCCCTGAATGTCTACAGATACCACCTGAACTCCACTTACCAACCACCACCTCTCTGACATCCTTAAACAGTTCAACTGCTCTCAGACTCCCCAATACCACAAACATAAATGTCGACTCTTACCGGGGGTCGCCGATGACTAGCAAAGAGAAGGGTTGATTTTTTTTGGGGGGGGGGGGGAGGGGAAGGGGAAAATTGGATTTTAACTCGCACCATTCTCAGAGTTCTACGCAAGTTACATTCAGGAGCAGAAGGCATTTTCCTGTCCCCAGAAGATTTCAAATCTAGGTTTGTACCTGAGGTGATGGAGGATTAAGTGACTGACCCAAGGTCACAAGGAGCAGCAGTGGGAAGTGGCTGAGGAAGAAGAAGAGCGAGAGGGGTGGGGAAGGAGAGATAAAGGTAGGAGGGCTGGGGGTTTGAATGTGCTGGCCACAGACAGACAGCTGCCATATGCTGAGGTACAGCAATATCTCTCTGTGACTGGTTTCCAGATACTCCACCCTGAGGCATCTGTGGGCAATAGAGAGCTTCATGGCATGAGGTTCAGCAGGGCTTTGCAGCTGTCAGCTGTGCTCAGAACCTCATAATGGGCCATCTGGAATGCCTCAGGACAGAGACTCTGGCCCTGGCATGAGCTGTCTTGGACCCGTTTGTGGGCAGTGGGTCTTTATTTTGATGTGAGAAGGAGTTTGTAATAAATGATTTACAAAGTAGGACAACTCATATGTATGTGTTTTCCTTCTTCCTATTCTGAAGCTTACATTCCTATGCCCTGGAATCCTGTGGCCCAACCGAAGGCTCCATCTAGTGGCCATTTGTGCCTAGTCATCTAACAAGCAACCGCAATGACGTGATGGGAGAAACACCAGCCCTCCAAAACAAAGGTTGCAGGTTCGAGTTCAGCTGCTGCGCAGGGCAGTGGCAAGGGAAGTGGGTGGTGCACCAACTAGCTAGTAATGTTGTAAGGGGCATGGCAGTGTCTGGTGGGGGGCAGGACTAGTGCACAGCGACAGACAATTATTCATGCAACATGGCTGTTGTGGGTGTGTTGTAGGACTTCCTGGATTGGGGAAGGCTCCAGAGGGAGAGGGAGATGGGAGGGGGGATGCATAGTGTCTGTGAGGATCCGTACAAGGCTGTGTGTGGTTGCAGTATTGTGTACCTGGTACAGTGGAGGGTAGCTGTGGCATCCAGTGGGGTCACATGGTGGTGGATGGCAGTGTGCAACACAACATTCAATGCATTGTCTGCGTGCGTGGGTGTGTGCGGGCACGAAAGGGGCTGTCATAACTGTCAACTGTAAAAAAAAAAAAAAAAAAAATAGACATACCTTCACATGAAGTGATTCTGCATGACCATGCATTCCCTGCTCTCTCTCCTAGTCTTTGTGGCTGCTCCTGCTGATCTTGGGCATGAGGGAGGAGGGCCTAGTGGTTGGGGCAAGTTGCCTCAGGCCTGGAGGGTTGGGGGTTTGAATCCCACTGGAGGACAGCAATCTGAGGCTGGAGGGACTGGGGTTTCTAGTCCCATAGCTGCTCCTTGTAGCCTTGGGCAAGCCACTTAACCCTCTGTTGCCTGTGATTGTGAGCCCTTTGGGGACAAGGGAAATATATACCATACCTGAATGTACATTGTTTTGACCGCTCAGTGATGGAATGTGTGGTGTGGTGAGATTGGTTGTAGTGTTCCTCTTCTTCATTATGGGGTGACAAAAGGAGATCATGAGGCAGCTCCTCAAAGGGTATCCATGGTCTCCTGCACGACAAGGGGGGGAGCAGCTTTGTCAGTAAGGCATGTCACAGTCTGGACTATCCTTGTCATTGCTAAAGCTCACATCCATTCCTATACCTGTGTACTTCTTTTAATGAACCTCAGTCAACTGGTAGACTGTTGCTGACAGCAATGTGATTCTACAGGGCCCCCCACTCCTGGATGCTGCTGCTGTCTTAGTGCCTTTTACCCAGGTATGGCCTGTGTCTTCATGGTGACTGCCCTGCTGGCCCTCACTGTCCTTCCTCAGTGACTGCCAGGCCCATACTCATCCCTGCACTCCCCTAGGGCCTCCAACTCTTTTGGGAGGTACCACCCGCTGAGCGCTCGTCAACCATCTTGCCTTTCTCTGTGGCATGCTTCCTGTGGATCATCCTCCCTTCCTGTCCAACTAACAGCACACTGCTGGCCTTCCCAATAAAGCAGTGCTCCTTTGCTACCTTACTAGTGTAGGGGGTTGGATTTGCATTTTGCTCCATGCCTGTGGCCCCCCTCTATCTAATTCCATCCTGGCTGCATATGGTGCACATGATCTGTTAAGTTTTTCTGCACATGTATGGACATAAGGGATGGGGTGCTTACTGCAGGGCCACCCACCAATGATTTCTCCACTGCTGAATCGATCATGGATACTTGATTGCACCAAGATGTAGGCATCATGGCATGACCTTGGGAATTAAAGGAACACATTGGTTGTTTCACCTTATGTATTGCAGACCCCCTACATGTTCATGGAGTGTAAGGCTTTCTATTTCTGTACATGGCTTCCCATATCCTTGGGGTTGGAGACTACACGTGTACAGTCTATGACACCCAGCACCTTGAGGAAGCCTACTATCTGGTGGAAGTGTAGTGGAACTAAGGATGGGGTTGGTAACTACAGGTTGGCCAGTCTGACCTCTGTAGTAAGTAAACTAATGGAAAGGCTGCTAAAATAGAGAAGAGTGAAGTTTCTGGAATCCATTGGAGTGCAGGAATCAAGGCAAAATGTTTTAACAAGAGGCAGGTCTTGACTACAAATCTCATTAATTTCTTTAAGTGGGTGATCAGAGACTTCGACCAAGGGAGAGCTCTAAATGTGGTGCACTAAGATTTCAGTAAAGTCTTTGACACTGTTTTGCATAGGAGACATAAATAAATTGAATGCACTAGGAATGGACCCTAAAGTGACTGACTGGGTTAGAAATTGGTTGAGTGGGAGGCAACAAAGGGTACAGGTAAATAGAGCTCACTCTGAGGAGAAGGATGTTACCAGTGCCGCAGGGATCTGTCTTTGGTCTGATTATTTTTAACATTTTTGTAAGTGATGTGTTAGGGCTATCAGGTAAGGTTAGCCTCTTTGTGGATGATACCAAAATCTGCAATAGAGTAGACACTCAGGAAGGTGTAGATAATATGAGGAGGGATCTAGCAAAGCTTGAAGAATGGTCGAGAATCTGGTAGCTGATTTTTTTTATTTAATATTTATCATTTTAACAAATAAATCAAGCATATTACAATACTCAAAGTAATAAGGGGTCAAACGAGATAAAAAAAAAAGAAAAGAGAAAATCAGGAAACAATAAACTACCTAGGCAATACCAACAGGCTTACAATTTGACCCCTACCCCAGCCCACAATAAGGAGGAAGAACAAAAACTAGGCAAGAACAAAAACTAGGCAATACAAAACAACTCCAGTAGTGCAAGAAATGAAGCAGGTGTAAGCCAAGATATTACATGCTATCATAGAGTGTGTGTGTGTGTGTGTGGGGGGGGGGGGGGTGTCTCCCTACCCATACTAGCTCTGCGTGCATCCAGGAGCACTAGCAGCTGAGATGGTTCAAAGAAAACACAGGAAATAGACAAGTTTAACCAAGCATTTGCAAGGAAACTTTAGAAAACATTGCCCACCCAGCTGCTGGACACCTGGACGGAGAAGGACGAACTACTTCCTTCACCGTTGTGTTGCCCGAGAAAAATCCAGAATAATCCAGACATTAAACCCTCTGAAAGCGATACTGCTCTTATGAAAATAGACCTTAAGAAATCAATCCTGGTCTGAAGGGAGTGAAAATGATACTAACAAAGTAGCAAAGTTAAAAGTCTCCATGTCCGATGATTCCAACAATGCAGAAACATCTAATGAATCCACTGGGTGAACACCAGTGATCTCTGCACCACCAGGAGACCTTCTCCTAGTTAGAAGATAATACATCTTTGCCACTGGGGGATGGGATTCAACCGGTATACCAAGTACCTCCAATAAATATTGTTTAAACAGCTCTCTAGCACCTATAGCAGCTGAACGTGGAAAGTTAATAAATACGCAAGTTATGGCAGCTGATATTTAAAGCTAAAAATGCAGGATCATGCATTTTGGCTGCAAAAATCCAAGGGAGCAGTACAGTGAATGGGGCGAAGTACTTATGTCCATGAAAGAAGAGCGGGGCCTGGGCGTGATTGTTTTTGATGAATCTAAGGTGGTTAAACAGGTAGAAAAGGTGACGGTAAAAGCCAGAAGGATGCTTGAGTGCATAGGGAGCGGAATGACCAACAGTAAAAAGTGCCTCTGTATAAGTCTTTGGTGAGACCCTAATTTAGATTATTGTGTGCAATTCTGCAGACCACACCTTCAAAAGGATATAAACGAATGGAATCGGTGCAGAAGGTAGCTACCAAAATGGTCAGTTGGCTTCACCATGAGGCATATGGGGATACACTTCAAGATCTCAGTATGTATACTTTGGAAGAATGATGGGAGAGAGGAGATATGATAGAGTTGTTTAAATATCTTTGTGGCATAAATGCACAGGAGGAGAGCCTCTTTCAACAGAAAGAAAGCTCTGCAGTGAGGGGCATAGGATGAAGGTGAAAGGGGATAGACTCAGGAGTAATTTATAGAAATATTTCTTTACGGAAAGAGTGGTAGATGAGTGGAATAGTCTCCCAGTGGAGGTAATAGAGACAAAAACTGTATCTGAAGTCAAGAAAGCATGGACAAACACAGAGGATCTCTGAAGGAAAAAGGACTGTAGAGATCAGTGGTACTTATGGAAGGGCAGACTGGATAGGTTGTATGGTCTTTAACTGCTGTCATGTTCAGGGGCGGTTCTATCATTAGGCGAACTGAGGCGGTCGCCTCAGGTGGCAGTTTCTAGGGGGCGGCACTATTAGCCGCTCCCTAGAAACTGCCTATCATAGAACCGCCGATAACTTAAAATCAAATGAAAGCAGCCGCAGGAACATTTCTCCATTCCCGCAGCTCTGCTTTCAAACTGCTGGGTCGCTGCCTGCCTGCCTTCAATCTTCCTGGAGCCGGGGGGGGGGGGGCAAGGTCATCTTCTGCTGCCCGTCTGCTTCTTTTGCTGCTAGCTGCTTCAGCAACAGAAGCGGAAGGGCGGCGGAAGCGATGACCTCGGGCCCCTCCCACTCCGCCGGCTCCAGGAAGATTGAAGGCAGGCAAGCAGCGACCCAGCAGTTTGAAAGCAGAGCCGCGGGAACGGAGAAATGTTCCCGTGGTTGCTTTTATTTTAAAGGATAAATCAGTGAGGTGGGGGGGGGGAGGAGGGAAGGGAGCAGACACAAGGGGGGGCCTGGTAGGGAGCAGACACATGGGGGGCGGCCTGGAGGGGAGCAGACACAGGGGGCCTGGAAGGGAAGCAGACATGGGGGGGAGCTGGAGGGGAGCAGACATGGGGGGACCTGGAGGGGAGCAGAGCAGACATGGGGGGGGGGGAAGCTGGAAGGGAGCTGACACCCGTGGATTTATTTATTTATTTATATTCTCTTATATACCGCGCTATTCTGCATCAGTGCGGTTTACATTGAACAAACTGAAATTACATTGAACAGGGCATTATAACTTGGAGATAACTATTTTACAGGGAACATGGGCTATGGAGGGGTAATGTGGCTTGCCCAAGACCACAAGGAGCACCTGTGGGACTAGAAACCCCAGTCCTTCCGGCCCAAGGTTGCTGTCCTCTAGTGGGATTTGAACCCCTGACCTTCCAGCCTGAAGTACCTTGCCCCAACCACTAGGCCACTCCTCCACTCCAATGTCACTGGAAGGCGGATGGATAGGGGAGAGGGGGAGCTGGAAGGGAGCTGACATGGGAGGGGGCACTGGGACTGGAAGTTTGCTGATACCTGGGATGGTATTTTAACTAGAAGGGGCTGGACGATGGGGAAGGAGGGGGACTGGAAGAGAATAGACACCAGTGGTGGTACTGGGAAGGTAAGGGGGTTGGTACTGGGAGGGGAGGCTGTAAAGGGGGCTGATACTAGGGAGAGTTACTGGGACTGAAAAAATGCTGATGGAAGAAAATGAAGAAAGCAAAAGGAGAGACAAGAAATGGCAGATGGACTATAGACCATAGAAAAAGAGCTAAGAGAAGACAGAGGAAAACGGAAACCTCAGATCGGGACCAGCATGATCAAAAATCATCAGAAAACAAAGTTAGAAAAAATAATTTTATTTTCAATTTAGTGATTGGACTTTGTGCTATCTATATCTCACACTGTATGGGGAACTGCATCTCTTATCTGGTATGGCACCACATGCGGAGTCTGGCTTCTTGGGGTTTCATTTTAATTTTTGTCTACATATTTTTATTTTTGCTTTAGGTTGTGGTCACTTATTCTGTACTTGGTGAGGGTCTGTGTTCTGAGTGTGTGACCAAGGCCAGGTCTTCTGTTAACATGGAGTTTATACGTAAGGATCTGTACTGTAGTAATTTGACTTGTTCAGCTTTTCAAATAGGTGTATGGATGTTTTGGAGCCCATTGCAGTGTTTATAATGCTGCTTTTTTCTTAGTAGGCCCCTTTATTGTATGAGTTTTGAAAGTGTATGCTGGTATGGTATGGTAGATATGGCCTTGCAGATCTTGGTGACTTTAATAGTGTTTTATATTAGTTCCCAATATGCCTGGTACTGGAGAATATTTCTTGTCGGTGAGATGATCAGAATCAGCTTTTTTTTATATATATATATTGAGCTCTGTGGGTGAATGTCCTACCTCTGCTCTGCACCCATTGTTGAGGAGGGGGTTCTGTGAATGCAAAATGTATGTTCAAAAAGTAAAAGCAAGCACCATAATGCAGTTTATTACAAAATACAAATGAATTATAATTTGGAGTTATAAACTGCTGTGGTTCTCGCTCTTTCTTTTAGTTCCTTGGTGTGTGAACATCTTGCATTTGCTCCACATTATCTAATTGGCTTTTTGATTTGGTTCAGTCCCTGACTGGAGTTTTGAGAAAGATCCCCACCTGGAGTGGGGGGGGGCCCCATCTCATCCCTCGCCTCAGGCAGCAGATTGCCTTGAGCCGCCCCTGGTCATGTTTTTTATGTTGCTATAGTGTGTTGCTGCTGCTGTCCTGTGCTGGGGAAACTCATGCACTGTCCACTTCTGGCGAAGAATGCTGCCAGGAACCGTGTTAGACATAGCAGCACCACTGACTGGCTTATGCCTGCCATGGCAGCTAGCACAGACTGAAAGCTGTTGGTGGCCAGGAGTGCAAGAACAGTCATTATCTTCATGTGCACAGAGGTCTGGCTCTATCTCTTGACATAGTTGGTGTATGACCTCTTTGTCAAACCTGAAACGCATTAGGCAGTGGTCTTCATTAGCACCATGTATTGGAACCTTGCCCAGTAAACCCTCTGATAGCGTTGCCCTCTTTGCTCCCTTCTGTGTTCCCTATTTTGTTCTTCCTCTTTAACTGCTGCAAACTATCAGTTCACACTCTGCATAGCTGCTACTGACTGCTAACACCAGTGGGGGACCACCATCCACCACTGGCGCCCTTGCACTACCTCCAACAACAGGCTGTGCTGTGTGAGGTTGTGGACACACAAGGGTATGGACTCTCATGCACAGCTATATGGACACTGATACCTGCAACCACACCGACTGACATGCACGCCCCTCAACCCTTTCACACCAGCACACATGCATTTCCACTGCCATGGCTGGAACAAACACAGGGGTGGGTGGGTGGCAGGACACGAGGAAGAAGGGGTCTGGGGGATGCATTGCTGAGTTGCGGAAGGGAGCCCATGTAGGGGCTGGGAGTTGATGGGGGCCTGTCGGTGATGGGGCTGCAGTGACAGACATACAGGGAGCATGGTTGAGACACAGGGGGTCGCACAACACAGTATTCAGCAGACAAGGACAACAGGCAGACTCCTCTCTCACTCCTCCTAACAAAATCGCATTCACGATCAGCATGGGCAACACCTTGTAATAAGCATTTGCTTCGAAAACAAGTCCATATTCTAATTTACATGTTTTTGTTTTCAAGAATCCATCCGTATCATTAATGATAAAGCAGGCTGGGCCAGCTCAGTCGCAGCTCAATAAATAATCTTACTAGATTTGTAGAGTACTGCATGTATTTGTCCCTTGAACAGATGCAACAACTTCTATATCTGTCAATTGCCAAATGAGAAGAATATTGGATTGCCTAATATGTTCAGACAAAATGATCTTAAGTAGAAAGTTTGTCATCTCATTGAATTTGGAGAAGGAGAGAAGAAATATGGCCAGATGCATAGGCAGCAGAATAGGGTGGGTCACTAGGGACTTGCAGATCTGGTGCTAGAGTAGTAAGCACCCTAGGTGAACCTTCGGCTTTCTGTCTCCCCACCCCCCCACCCTTTCAATTATCTCTCATGCTTTCTAGGCCCCCTGGAATGATTTTTTTTATAAACTCATCAATTATGATTACTCCAACATCATAACATCCTGGAACAATTCTGTAAATTTGCATAGATGAACCTCAGCTGTTATTTATTAAACTTTGTTTTGTATGTGCATACCTAATGAGAACAATTATCAAAAGCCATTTACCTGGATAAATGGCTATGTATTCCGATAAATAGGCTATTTGAAAATTACTACTCTGCCTGTGTGTAAAAGTATACCTGATGGTGGTTCTTTGAGTTTGCAGGGCCACCAGGATCTGTTCTTTTACTTTGGCTCTCAGAAGCAGACACCCACTTAGTTTGTCTAATGGTAAGCTGGCCCTGGGACCTGGTCCAATCAATATTTGGCCCATTTCAACATCAGTAACTGGACAGCTCGAAGACAGGGCTGGAGGTTGGTTTGTTTGGCCCCTCCAATGAAAAAGGTGTTTTGCTCCTGGCCATGTGGCTTTCCATCATGCTTCTAGCTAGCTGTATTTATCTTTAGCTGCTCATAATCAAGCCTTTCTTTACCTCACATCTTTTTCAGGAGTAGCTCAAGGCGATTTTGTTTAGGTACTGTAGGTATTTTCTTATCCCAGAGAGTTTATCATCTAAATTTGTACCTTATGCAGTGGGGGGAAGGGGGGGCGGTTGGTGGTTAAGCGGCTTGCCTTACATTACAAGGAGCAGATTGCAGATTTATATATCAATTTCTATATTAGTTAGAACATAAGAACTGCCATACTGAGTTACACCAAAGATCCATTAAGCCTGGTGTCCTGTTTCCAACAGTGTCCAATCCAGGTTATAAGTACCTGACATATCGCAAAAGTAGCCAGTTCCATTTTATGTATTCCCAGGGATAAGCAGTGGTTTTCTCTTGGACTTCCCTAATGATGGTTTATTGTCTTTTTCTCCAGGAATTTGTCCAAACCTTTGTCAAAACCAGCTACACTAGCTACTTTTACCACATTCTCCGACAATGAGTTCCAAAGATTAAGTATACATTGAGAGAAAAAATATTTTCTCCTCGTTTTTTTTTTAAACTTTAATTCAATTGATTTTTAACAACAAACTAACAACAGTGTGCCCAGCATGTGTTGACATTACACATTACTGGGACACAGCCATAAGCCAACATTTTCCTTTTTTCATACATCAAAATCAAAACCCCAACCCTCTCCCCTCCAAGAACCCATAGGCCACCTACTTACCTACTACCTCCTACTCTACCAGTCAAATTGCCCCCTCCTCACTCATCCTACTTGACCCAGAGATGGTAATCTCTATTCTCTCCCACCCTATACCCCTATGGTGATAATGAGAATCCTTTGAAGCAGATATCCACCTCTCTCCATTCTATCCATTATGTAAGAGGACACAAGCCCCTAGGGGGCACAGTCTCTACCGGCCTGGTAATATGTCTGACTGCAGAAGAGTATAAATCCACCGGTTGACTGGTCAAACACCACAGGCCCTATCACTTCAGCAACTCATTCTGCACTCGGGGGGCCAGGGTCTAAATCATCCCAGATGGCCAGAAATGCCTCTTTCCTCCTATTATTCCCCTGCACTGCTAAACATTCCATAAGCATCAGTCCATGGAAACTGCTGTGCCACTCACAAACTGAAGGCGCCTCCGGGTCCCTCCAGTGGTTCAGGATTGGCTGTTTGTCCACCAAACATGCTTTACAGACCAACAAGCAGGCCACTCGTCCTCTAAATTGCTGTCTCTCAAAGTCACTGAATAGAGCCAGCTGCACTGAAAGAACTATAGCTTGTCCCAACAGCCCAGCCAAATAAGTCTGTATCCACCTCCAGTATTGTTGTATTGTTGCACAGATCCACCACCTATGACCCAAGTTCACTAGAGAATGAGCACACCAGAGACAGCTCGCCACCCCTACCTGCATAGCCACGCCAGAGAGATGTGGGCCAGACACACAGACTTGTACTGAATTTCTTGGAGACAAACCCCCTTGACCAGCCCCAGGAGGCATGATACAGCCTTCCAGATGCTACCAGGGGCCGCAGAAATTGCTAATTTCCCACCCAGAGAGCTTCCAGAGCTACATAATCTTCCTCTGGAACCCATTAGCCCGGTCCTCAAATTAAAAAGCTATTCAACGTGGTCCACACCCTCCCCAGTCAAGAAGGTCCGAGATAGAGAGTCAACATAATGTCGCAACTGTAGATAGGCGTAAAAATGTCCGCCCTCCACCTCATATTCCTTGTAGAACCACTGGAAAGTCCTCATCCCACTTGCCTCATCTACCACCTGATGAAGCACCCACAACCTCCCAGAGCCAAAAGGGGCACAAATCCATTCCAGGGAGAAAATGACTATTACTACAGATCAGTAGAAACCCCATCATCATAGCGGTGACTCGCCATTCGGCACACAAAAAGCACCAAACCTCCCTTGCGCCAGTCCACCCGAGCCATCCCACGGCCACCCGAGCTGGTTTGCCCTGTCAGAGGAACCTATTCAGATCCCTCTGAAGCAGGTGAATATGCTTTTGGAGCAAACGAATTGGCAGCATCTGCAACATATATGAGGTCTGTCCAAAAAGAAACCAAACGTGCTAAAGAGGGCATCAGCGAGCCAACACAGCAGACTCGCGATAATGGTGATGTGTAGTGGTGACCTTGAGCTTTAGCCTCCCACTGAACTCATCTCATGTGCCTTTTGCTATTTTTTGCAAATTGAAATATGAAGGATCTTGAAGAGCAATGTGTTTGCATGAAATTCAGCATGAATTGACTTTTACTGAAACACAGATACTGAGCTTGATGGACCTTGGCTTGACCCAGTATGGCATATCTTATGTTCTTAACAAAAATTTCAGAAGATCTCTTTGGTCTGATTTTTTTCAGGAATGTATTTATTTATTCAAGTGGAGGAGTAGCCTAGTTGTTAGGACAGCAGCCTGGGATCAGAAATACCAGAGTTCGGTTCCCATAGGTACTCCTTGTGGCCTTAGGCAAGTCACCTAACCCTCCACTGTCTCAGGTACAAAATTATATTGTAAGCTCCCCAGGGACAGGGAAATAGCTACTGTACCTGAAGGTAACTTGCCTTGAACTATTACAGGGAAGGTGTGAGCTAGAGGCAGGAAGGCATCTGTTAGAGTACAAATATACTGCAAGCTCTTTTAATCATTTTAACGTTTTTTTTCAGGTCCTCAGACTATGGGACTTCATACACAAAGCTAAATCTGCAGTCGGGGCTCAGCACAGTCATTGACAATTTCTATATCTGTCCCACCAATAAAAAAAAGGTATGTGAAGGTACTCTTCATTAGATATTCATGAAGCTCTGAAAAGACTAGTTTCTACCTGAAAGTATAATCTGGGTTTGAGTAATCTTTGAACTTCTGCTCTAACAATAGCAATAATCTAAGCTTTCCAATACAAAATGCATTGTTTGCATTGTTTTCATTCTTCCAGATTGTGTCATTATATACAGTATTTTTTTCATTTCTGTAATAGTTAGTTATGTTGAATTTTGATCATAGTTAGCTTATCATTTTAAGTGACTTGATGTATTGCCTGCTAGTCAGGCAGAATTTCTATATGTGTAATTTCTTTTGGATTTTTACAAGTTATTAATTTTGCTACATATACAAAGGATCATGTAACTGACTTAATTTTTCTATCTGCACAATTTATTTTTTCTAACCTGGTTTCCACTATGGACAAATTTTGTGTACCTTGTTTAGTCTGCCATGTTGTTATGGCCCCCATACTAATTGCTTGATCAACTATTCAACTTGTAGATTACTTCATAGATTGCAGGCACACATGTGCTTGACCAGGATTTGCTGGAAGAACATTGGCCCATTCAAAGGATGGGCTCCCAACCCATATTGAACTGGAGGCTCTTATTTACTGTTGGGAAACCTCATTAGTTGACTGTTCCAACGGGGATCTGAGTATAGGACAAGCAACACACATCGCGTCTGTACTGCTCCTTGGTTTTCTTGTATTTTATTTAAAGAAAAATAGCATTTAAGGAGACTATCCTGAATTTGAAATGTTAGCACAATGTTCATGAAGGAGGCTATTTACTAAAGGGCATTAAGGCTTCAATGCTTCTGGTATTTGCACGTGATTTAACATGGAGGCAATGCTGTTACTGCTAACACATCTGAATTGCTGGTGATGGTGGCAGTAGTATCCTCCCATCATATCAGCAGCTCATTTTGGACAAGAATGCATAAGATCATCGGGTGCTATTACAGTGGCCAGTATCAGTAAAGCAGGATTTAGCTGTGCTTCTTCCTGCCTCCTACTTCTCCTTTGAAGACCACTAAAGGGATAGACGTATTGAGGGATAAGCCCAACATGGGCTGCTACCTGAGAGGTGTGAGATGGGTGTCACCTACTTGATAGGGCCTGCATTTTCATGGTAGAGATGGGGGATCAGCCCTGGAGGAGCTTCTATGAAGAGGAAGGTGGGTTAGATATCAGAGCAGCTATTGGGACTGATGCTAGCTGTGGAGGTCTAATGCAATTGCTTAGACTTCCCAAGGTGGTATTAATTTTTGTGTGTTAGCCCATAGATTATATAAACTCATGTGCTTACCTTCCAAAACCAGTTGTGTTAATGAACATAATAGTAAACCTAATAGAACAACTACAGTAGATTTTGAAGATGGTGTCAAGACAAAAAAACAAGTCACAGACTAAGACATTCAAAGGTTAATAGTTTGCGGTTTATTGTGAGTTTGATATACTGCCTTTAACCAAAGGCAACAAAGAGGTTTACAAAAGCCTAATTAAGAATACAAGTTATAATAATCAAAGGAAGATGAAGAAAAGGAGTAACCAAAAGTGATAGGAAAGAGAACAAGAGCAGAAGAATTAAGTAGAGGTCAACAGCGAGAACAGAAAAAGTGAGAGAGAAGGAAAAGCATTGGGCACAGACCTGGATCTACCCCCCACTCGAGAATATTGGTTAAGGTTGAAATAGTGTTTGCTTTTTGTTTAAGACAAAACATAAGAACAAATATAAAAACATAACGCTATGCAATGATTTTATGAGTGTTCTGTGGCTGTTGTGTGCAATTAGAAAAAAACACACAGAGCTGCTTATCATATTAAAGATATGGTGGTATGAGCAGACCAACCACACAGTTCTAAACAGTATATACTGTGCATTTTTAGAAGTGTTGATTTAAGAAGCTATCCTTCAAACAAATTTTGGCAGTAACGGTAATGTAATTTTCCACATCCATAGTTTCTTGGAGAGGAATATATTTGACCACACTTCACTTTGCCAAACAAAGCAAAGCTAATGCATATGTTATAGGCAAAGTATTGCAGAAATCCATATATTTACACCACAGCTATGTTGTCTTAGTAAAAATAGTTATACATCACAAAGTCTCTTAAGGAATTGCTCCACATCTTACAGAGGTTTCATACTGGTATAGAAATGGACACGTTCCAAGGTATTGATGTAATTCTCAGAATCATTGCGATCATCACTGTGGTTTCTCTGGCCTGCAAACACTGCTGTCATTTAAATGTCTGTCCATAAAGAGCAGTTATTTATTGGAGGATACAGTCCCAACCCCCTGGGGAGTGATAAAAGCAAAGGCTTCCCACATGGGAGGGCTTCCCCTTGGGATAGGTGGCTAAACCAGTAGGTCCCCACAGTCCATGCTTTACCCCCTCTCCAGTGTGAAAAGAGGGGGCAGGCTACTTGCAGGACAGGGGAGATATGAAGGGGAGGACAATGGTGATATAGAAAAGAAGATGCTATATTTAAACATTTAAAAAAATACATCTGCCTTTCATTACTCACGGTAAATGTATTTCCAAGCCATAGGTTACTGGAACACAAACAAGTAAACCCCCCAAGAAAAACCAAAAAATGGAACGGCAATATGCTTGTATAATCAGACAAAAAGGGTTGAACCACTAGAGCACTAACAAATGTATTTAAATATATATGGTGCCTTAAGAAAAAGAAGTGTCAGACAGTTTGTATTGAGGACTTAAGCTCACATTAACAAACTTTCCATTTTAATAAATCCATTTAACTTCATATAGAAATTACTGAAAATCATTCACTTATCTGAAATGGAGGCATTGAAAACACATGGGAAGCAATTCAGTCTCATCGATGCAGTACTGTGTTTTGAACCAAAGACTTTGAAAGATGCTGTGTCAGGAAATGATCCAGAAATGCCCCGCACAAAAATGCCTCAAAAATCCTCACTTTATGTGAATGTCGTCGAAACTTCAGTAACAAAAGGCATGACGCTGGAGGGCAACGTTCTTTGCTGTTGTTCATATTGTTATCATGGTCAGTAGCATTATAGACATTGATCAGGCTCAAGGCTGAAATGCAATTAAGCCTCAAAAGACTTTTTTTTTTGGTTGACCTGTTGTTTCTAATTGAGTACGGAAGTCATGTCTGTAAGTTCTGAGACAGTAGCAGACTGTCTGGTACTGTTTTTGTGGTACCTACACTACAAGATTGCTGTAAGGGGAGGAATAGATGCTGGTGGCCTTTTGAATCAGAGTAGCCATATTCCTCTCTGGCTCTTTCCCTTGCATGATCCTTGTGTCTCCAACTATGTCCCTCCCACACATCCTTTGAAAGGTTTTACCGACATAAGACACAGACGGTTCTAAACATGCACTCATGTCCGTTTTCTGCTCTAAGAGACTTCTCCATTCTCCTTTGACCTCCTCTTCTGGAATGTAATAGCCTCCTTCTGTCCTGGCCGGCATTCTCCATATAGAGAACCCTTTGAGGCCAGTAGGAGGAGTCAAAAAGAAAAAAGAACTGAGTATGCTCATACTATTTACCTTCCTCTTGATAACTAACACGGTGATATTATTTTGCATTTTGTTTCTTTGTGCATGAAAATAACATGATCATGCTATTGTGAGAAGATTTTTTTGGAGCAGGCACGCTAAACTATTTTTAGTACACATTTTATTGCATGTGCTCCTACATCATATATGGGGATGTGTACAACAGACCTTCTAAAACTTTTAAAAGTGATCCAATAGTCTGTTCTATTGTCAGGACTGAAATACAATGAATATGCATGAGGTAAATTTGCTTATATAGGATCTCCAAGATAGGCAGATTCATTTCCCACACATCCTGTAAATCTGGCTGTGGGGTCACCAGGGCAGGTTTGGAAAGCCCTGCTGTATAGATTGGAAATTTGTTTTGGGAACTCTGGTTAATTCATGTTAATTTGAAATGAATGTATCTGTAGCTTTTGAAGCAGTGCTTCTCAGCCAGTGTGCCGGAGCGCACTGGTGTGCCTTGGGAAAGTCCTTGGTGTGTCCTGGTGCTGACAGCAATTTTCTTCCTGTTCCAGCCCCTTTCTTTTTGATCCTAGATGTAGGAAAACAAATTTTTATTTTCAGGTTAGCAATTGTAATGTGTGATCTAATAGCTGTAAGCTTCCTGGAGTAAACTTGAACCTATCCCCTACACAGAATTTACATTTTGGGAATAGTTTGATTGTGTTAGCTAGCTGCTAATCTGATTTTTCCCTGGTGCATAACTAATTGTCTTGTAGGCAGGACATATATACACACCAATCCTGAGTCTTTTGTATTGAACCCAAAAATATTTTATAACAGCAAAATTTAAAGAATGCAATTTTAGGTATAGTATGAGAGTAGATTACAATTTTTCATGGAGAGAGTCCACTGGACTCCCTTAATCCTCTCCACCGAATTGAACTGATCGCTTACTACTAGCAATCTGCCCTTCCATTGGTAGGACAGCAGCGCTTCTTAGAGTGGTTAGTTTGGACATACCATGACAGTAATGAAGCTCACTCCTAAGTCAGAGTATGTGGAGAGGAGTCGTACCTGTGCGTCTCCTCTGCGGGCTTCAGTCTGGGGTCTGGGTGCATGGAGCTCTGCCATCTCACAACCTGCTGGCCTCGTGTGTTCAGAAGTAAGATTGAATCTGGCAAAATGAGGCACTCAAAGGTTAAAAATGCTGCTCTTTTTCTGCTGGTGGGAGGGACCAAACAGTGAAATCTCCTTCATTTTACATATATTTACAAAACAAGTTTAATATTTAAAAGCGTAATGCCCAAATATATGTTTTTCTAGGATTGTTCTGAGAGGGATGGTATGTAGACAGTTACAAGTGAATTTGATAATTAAAATCTTAGGGGAGGGGGTGCAAGGGGTCTAAAAGCTTATTGCGAGGGGTGCAAGTCTGAAGGTTTGCCTAAGGGGCCTAATACCCTAGCAGTGGTCCCTCATGCAAAATTTGATTTGTGTGCCCTGAGGACTGAAGAAACTCAAAAGTGTACCACAAAATAAAAAATGGTTGAGAAGCATTGTTCTAAAGGATAAGAAGAAAGAGCAAAACAAGATTAACTCATTGTGGAGTAAATAAATTAATAATTATATGTTCAAGTGCTTTGTACTGTAAGTCTCTGTGCTAAGTAAACTACAGTAAGAGTTATGAGGTCTCGGAGAGCATCGAGTGCCTGTCCAGGGCACAATACAGATTTGGTACATGCTGAACTTGCTCACAAACTGATGGTGAAAATGGGATTTGAAATTTGAGCTTTGGGTTATCCAGTTCTGTGCTCTTATCTGTAGTCACCTGTCAGCTTCCGAATTTATACTTGAGTTAAATTATGAAAATGATTAGGTCTCTTTCAAACATAATGGAGGCCATTCCAAAATGTGGGTTGCAGGGCTGCATATCCTGGTGGGATGTGCAGCCCTGCAAGTCACCTGGATCCTATTCCCCCTCCTGCCCTCCACCATGTCCTGTGCTCTAAGACAGGGAGAGCCAGTGGGGCCAGGAGGGGGCTAGGTCTGGGCAGAGCGGGGGCGGGCAAGCCCGACAGCATGTACAGGGCCCCTGGGGACGTGCTGCTTATACCACCTCAAAATTGGTATAAGCAGCACCTTTGGGGCAATCAGGGTTGGGGAACCCCCCTGGGGCCGGCCTGATCCAGGCCCCGGCTGGCAAGCCTTGGGTCGGGCGGTGGGGAAATGGGGGGGACCATGCCGAGGTGGCCAAGGGAGCCTGTGGGGAAGATGTCTCCGCAGGCAGACAGGGGCATGCCAGGCTGTCCTCAGCCCGATTCTGGCTACCGTGGGAACGTTTTATTCCCACAGTCCAGAATCAGGTCCAAATGGCCCATCTTGCTTTGGGCCATCCGGACAGCCTGGACGTGCCCCTACTGGAATTGGGCTCAATGGTGCTAGCTGTCGCATATTTTTAAGTGGCGCTTATTGGCGGCTTATTCTTTACTGATAGCACTGGAATATTAACTTTGAATTCTGAAGCTCATCCCTGCTCATATGAATGGAATGAAGTTGTTTCTAAACATAGTGAATAATCCACATTTAGGGTTATTATTCATCCGCAAGCACAACATATACTTGTGAAGTGTTTCTCTGGTGTGACCTTTATTATGTTACTTACTTGTTAATATCAACCATCAATATATGAGTTTCTAATGGACAGAATATATTTTTCATCACACCATGATTCTATGCAATGATAAAATCTTGTTAGTTTTCAGATTCAGTTTCATTTTCAGCTGATGTTAACCTCTAACACCTACTGGATAGTTCTGTAGCTAAAAGGATTGAAGGACTACCAAGAGGGCTGTTATTGCTGGGAAGAAAAATGCACTTGTTAGTACTTACCTCCTGAGACATTCTCTAAATCTTGGGAAAAAGGGAATTCCTTGGGTTAAAACTGATAAAAATCTGTGTATTTTAAAATTCAGTGTTTTATTAAGTAGGTTAGGGCATAGTGCTGCAAACTAGCTTTCAATTAAATTAAAGCCAGTTAGCGCTTAGTATAACAAGCCAGCTTTCAGTAAAATTACAGCCAGCTGGGGCTTAGCATAACAAACCAGCCTTCAGTTAAATTAAAACTAGTTAGGGTATATCTTAATAGAGAGAGAAGAATAGGGTAAATATTCTTTGAGTATATAGAGAGAAATTGTTTTCTAGAGATCTTTTACAAAGAGTTCTTCTAGTTAGGAGGCAACAAAACTGTGAAATTGTTTTAGATAGGTGTTAAAGCCAAGTAACAGATCAAAGGGACAACTTGAAAAGCTCCTTCTACCAAACCAAGGGCAGGAAATTAAGAGATTGTCTTAGAAGCAAAGATACAAATAGGTCAACCAGAACTCGGTGACTTTCAGTCTTGAAGGACTACCAAGATGGCTGCTACTGCTGGGAAGAAATCTGCACATGTTTGTACTGACCCCCTGAAAAATTCTCTAAATCTTGGGGAAAAGGGAATTCTTTGGATTAAAAAAATCATAAAATCTGTGTATTTTAAAATTCAGTTTTTTATTGAGCGAGTTAGGACATAGTACTACAAGCCAGCTTTCAGTTAAGTTAAAGCCAGTTAGGGCTTAGAAATAACAAGCCAGATTTCAGTAAAATTACAGCCAGCTGGGGCTTAGTATAACAAGCCAACCTTCAGTTAAATTAAAGCCAATTAAGACTTAGGGATATGTTTACTAACCCTTGGTAAAGGAGCTAGTGTGACGTTAGCGCGTGCTATTGGCACACCTTCGCCCTTAGCACATCCATAAAGCTCCTTTACCTCGCGCTAATGGAACCAGCAGCATAAAGTACCCTGTGGGTGGAGATAAGGTGTGCGCGGGGCAGAGAGTCGAGGTCAGTGGGTGAGGAGTGGGCATGAACGAGGTGTGCTCCCTTATCGCCAATTGTGCAACCTGCCCAAAGACGCCTTAATGTTGGGAACCTTAACGCTGATCAAAACCTCGCGGAAAAGGCACTGTCGGAAGTGAGAGAGACCGTTTCATGTGCGCAATGTGGCAAACAGACAGGTGAGTCCAAGTTAGTGATAGTAGTGCTCCATTAGCAGCAACAGCATGGTGCCCAAATATAAAAGGGCACTATGTTGATGATGCAAATGGGGGCAAAGGAGGTGACACATGGGTCATGCAGTGGGGGGACCAGGCACTGCCTAAGTGGCACATATGAACCTAGGTTTAGAAAATATGTCAGACTGTGTCAGACCAAGGTCCATCATGCTCAGTAACCTGTGACCAACAGTGGCCAATCTAGGTCACAAGTATCTAGCGGGTTCCCCAGTGACATACAGGATCCACAAGAACTCTGATGGAGAAAGCAGTTCCTAGCCCGGGTCCTCCCTAGTGACAGTTTATGGACCTCTACCCAGGAACCTGTCCAAATTGTTTTAAACCAAGCTACAATGACAGCTTTTACTATATACTCTGGTAATGGATTGCAGGGTTTGATTATGTGTTGTCTGAAAAAATATTCTCAACTAGAAGTTCTAAAGAGTTACACAGTAGCCACATTGCATGTCCCCTAGTCTGTCCACAGTCTAATGGCATAAAAAAGCAAGCTATGTTTACCTATTCCACTCTGGTCAATAATCTATAGACCTCTATCATATCTCCCCTCAGTTGTCTCTTCCCCAGGTTGATGAGCCCCAACCCTTTGTAGCGTCTCTACAAAGAGCTTTTCTGCCATCCGCATTATCATCTGTGATGTCCGTCATGATCCCACAGTGACAGTGGCAGCACACAGTCATGCTACCACTGTGGAAAGGCAATGTGCCACATGGGGCGATCCAAGTGTCCTGGCACTGGAGGCAGAGATCCAGACTCACTCCCCTCCCCCACTGCCACTGAACACAGCTGTGGGGGAAGAGGCTGATAGTGCCAGAAGTTGAAGCCTTCCAGGAAGCTGCAACAGTGGCTGTCATCTCCCCCCTGAGACATACCATTGGCAGGCGGTGATGGGGTTCCTTCAGAGACAGATGGTTGGGGAGGGGGATGTGTGGCCGTCCATCTATGCCCTGCCCCTCCCCCCCATCTGGACCAACCCGCATGTTGGATGGGCTGGGACTGCACACCACCAGCACAGACAGCATATGGGCATGTCAGCATGGTGTGGGGGTATTGGCAGAGGGGGCATCGGCACCTGCCTGCCGCAGACCAAAGCCAGGCCTTGCTCCTGTGCGCCGTGCGCATTTTCAACATGTGCCAAGGTCTGTCTGCTGCGAAGTATGACAGCCCCAGGGAGTGTTGTAAGCATATGGCAGCACTGTGGCTCATTGCACACAGTTGTTGAGTGTATAAGTGGAGGGTCACAGGTTCGAATCCTGGCTGTGGATTATGCATTGCATGTCCCTGTGGCTAAACTTTAGCTCACAATGCAGGTATAGCACCAACATGTGTAACCCCCAATGAATCGGCCAGCAAGAGTAAAAACACCCACCAGCCACACAGACAGGCTCCACTATCCACAGGCTGATAGTACCAGCACACTGGGTGGGCGTTAACATTAGAGCACGCTTCTAGATCCTGCACAAGGAGCACACATTAACAATGCTCGAGCTGGTATCGGGACAAAGGTGGCAGGCAGAAATGCCAACAAACCCCCTTTTTGCACAGTGCATCGATATGAGTATGAATGTGTGTGTGTATGTCTAACCATTGTTTTGTGTTTTTCCACACCTCATAGAGCCTCACAGTGCCTAAGCTGTTTTCAGCATTAGTCTGCAAATGTGCATGATGAGAATTGTGGGTATGGGCTGAAACAGGGCAGATTGGCCAGGATGTGACTGCATCGGGAGAAGGGGTAATAGCTGAGATATCGTAGTGCCCGTCTGCCACCTACATGGCCTGGGTGGTCACAGCATGTCCCGCTGGTAGGGCACTCTCACCCTGATCGAGTAGTGACCATGGCATGGGTATTTATCCACATAGTGCTATTATAGTATCTGGTTCCAGTGATGTGCGTGCACTCCCTGACCTTGGGGCTCGATCACTGAACCAAATGCTCTGTACACATGCAATGCGTACTGACCAGTGGACTGTCCGCAGTTATATGGAAAACCCAGTGGTGGGCAGCAGGTGCAGTCTGACTGTGCTTGCTGTGGGTGAATGTTAGACACAGGTGGTTGGGATGTGAGGTTTTCCAGGCCTACTCCCAGTGGTATTGGTAGGGCCATCAGGACCTTAGTAACACCCCCATGCAGGTATAGATGCCCCCCCTCCAGTAGTTGGTTTTCCATGGCATCAGCATTGCAACACTGGGTATTGACATGCACTGGTCTAGGTGGGTCAATGTCCAACAGGGGGAGAGCACAGCATGCTGCAATTCTACAGGACACAAGGTGACTAGCATATCACACTGCAGACAGTACTTGTCACACACCAGCAGTGATGCACAGGCAGCAGAGACCACCTCTAGCACTGCAGGTATGGGGTGCCTGGTGCTGGGTTTGTTCTTTCCCAGATCACCTCTAGAACTCTTTTTAAAAATTGGCATTACATTGGCCATTCTCCACTCCTCGGGTACTACAGTTGATTTTAATGATAGTTCACAAATTACTAAAAGAAGGTCTGCAATCTCATCTTTCAGTTCTTTTAACACCCTCAAATGTATACCATCCCATCCAGGGGATTTATTACTCTTCAATTTATCAAATACTTGTAATACATCTTCCCAGTTCATTAATATTTCTTTCAATTCTTCCAATATATCACCTTTAAATGCCATTTCAGGCATTGGTAACTTCCCTACATCGTCTTCAGGAAAAACCAAAGCAAAGAATTCATTCAATCTCTCCACTATGGCCTTGTACTACCTTAGCATCTCTTTTCCCGCTCTATCATCCAGTGGTCAAACTGACTCTTTCACAGGTTTTTTGCTACGAATATACTTGAAAACGATTTTGCTTCTAGGGCAAGCTTTTCTCCAAATTCTCTCGTTTCCTGTGTTATCAATGCCTTGCAATGAACTTGCCAGTGCTTATGTTGTTTTCCATTTCCTGAAAGATTATTATTATTTTTTTAGCTACAACAGCCTCTCTGACCTTGCCTTTAAATCATGCTGGCAGTTTTTTGACTTTTCTTCCATTTCTTAAAGCATGGAATGCATCTGGTTTGAACTTCCAAGATCGTGTTTGTAAACAACACCTATGCTAGATGTTGTAAGGGTAGGGTCCTTTTTCCTTCCCCCCAGCACTTATATCACTTACCCTGGGACATCCGTTAATCCTCTGGGTTGAGGACAGATGTAAATCTTGAACCTTTGCAGCTGCTCCTTTTAGTTGTTTCGTAACTGTTTACATCATTTTATAATTTTCTCTCTTTTGAAAGTTAAAAGGTAGTACTGTAAATGTCCTTTAACTCTTGCACCAGATCTTGTGTTCCACTAAGAGCTAGGTCCAGAATAGCTTCCCCTCTTGTCGGTTCATGAGCCAACTGCTCCAAGAAGCAGTCATTTATTTCTTCTAGAAACTTTATCTGCCTAGCATGTCTGCTGTGACATTGACCCAGTTGATGCCAGGGTTATTGAAATCACCCATTATTACTATGTTGTAACTTTGGTTAACTTCCCTGAGTTCTCTTAGCTTTTCATAAATTCATCTATTTATTCTGACCAGGCAGTCATTAGTACACCCCCACTGCCATCACCTTCCCCTTTTTACATGGGATTTCTATCCATAGAGATTCTACAGTGTATTTTATTTCATGCAAAACTTAATCCTATGTGACCCAATGCCCTCTCTAACATAGAGCACAACCTCTCCACTAATTTGATCTACCCTATCTTTAGGATATAATTTGTACCCAGGTATCACAGTATCCCATTGGTTGTCCTCCTTCCAGCAGGTCTTTGAGATGCCAATCATATCTAACCTTTCATTTAATGCTATATATTCTAGCTCTCCCGACTTATTTTTTAGACTTCTAGCATTCGCATACAGCAGTTTAGAGGTTGTACGTAATTCCACGTGCAGTGGGGATCAGGGCACGCAGGCCCTCAGAAGTCCTAGTGCAACCAGAGGTAGGTCCCCGTCAATTCTGGTCTCCTGACTCCAAGAGATAGATTTACTAACATGTGTCAACGTGTATCAATGAGATTTAATTCACATGAAATTGCATTAAGACACCTTGATATGGCATAATCTGCACTGATACATTAACAAGCATTAATAAATCCAGCTCTAACTCCATGGCCCCAGAGCTCCACTTGAACTTCTCATCTATGAGTTGTGTGAATTCCACTGTCAGAGAGAGAAATAAAGTTCAAAAATTTGCTGGTAAATCACTTTTAAAATGTTTCTGAGTAAACCATAATAAAACACACTTTTTCCTGATTGAGATTCTTTTGTCTTTTCTTGTCAAAAAAAAGAAAAGAAAAGCCCGTGTAGTTCATGCAATATTTTTTTAAAGATTCAGTTAACATCAAACAACATTATTATTTTTTTCCTTTTTCATATTCATTTATATTTTAGTTCTAACTTAGACAAATCTTAAAAATGTATGAATATTCATCCTATTTACCACCAGTCCAAAGTGAGGTGTAAAACAGATGATGATTATTGAAAGTTTAAGCAGGGAAATCTCTGAAACGCCACCAACCTGATATGGCTGTGTTTCGGCACCACCTTTGTCAGGGGTTTGGCCTGTATAGGGAGCTATTATAAAAGAGGAAAAGTAAATAAAAGGTATCCATATTACATACTAAATCAAATTAAAATAAGTAAAAGAAAGCTAAAAACTAAATATAGATCATTCATATAGGTATGATATCCTACAGTGCAAACCAAAACATTAAAGTATAAATATCAAAACATAAAACATTGTTGATAAAAACAAATAAAGCAGAATGAATAAATTAATTACATAAATAAAGAATGCAGAGATTTATCAGACCTTAAAATGGGACAAGAAAAACCCATATACAGTAAAGGTTTTCAAACGTAGATACTAATTATGCAACAAAAAGAACATCAGGGTCATCAGAACATAAAGTATCTAATAACTTATTCAGAATTTTACACCATAAGGGAAAGTAATGAGAGGAGGAAACAGATGTGGATCAGAAAATTAAAAATGGTAAATACCGGGAAAATCACACTGTGTGTATCAAAACAATGGGTATGTGCTAAACCTAAAGCAAAGAAGGAGGATAAGTTATAAATATAAAAGAGGGAAAGATATTTTAGATGTGTAGAACTCGAGAGGCAAAGGATACAGTGATGCTAAATGCCTTGCTCAGTTCTAATTTTATGTGTGTTCATTGTACCGATCCCTATTAATCTATATACCACCAAGGCACTTAGGGCTGGTATAAAAATCCGTTTTATATAGGGATGCTAAAGCATTTTGTAATAGGAGGAAATTGCCTTCATATTGTGACGATAACTCAAATGTGAAATTAAAAGGAAACCATCGTGTATGCAAAGAATAAACAAGCGTACCTACTCCAGTAGCAGCGTCCTTTAACAGATAATACTTGGTACACAGAAGCCGGCAGGAGCTGCATCGGCATTTTTGAGTCTTGTTTTTGGCACGAAACAAACCCTCATTGTCATGACAATAAACAACCTTGCCAACTAAGGCACAAAATTGATATAGAGAAAAGGAATGATCAAACAGGAGTCATATAAGAATTTGTTCAAAGGGACATCTGAAACCAGCTTAAGATGGAGCCACTCGATTGAACAACTTTTAAAAATAACTTTACCAATTAGAAAAAAATAATGATAGCCAAAAATGTTCTCCAATTTTGAAATATGAACTCCTCATACTAATTGTAAATTAAAAAATAAAAAAGGGGGGTTAAAAGAGTCAATAAATGTCAAAATTGGAGCGGCAACTATTTATTCGATCAAAAAGGGTAAAAACTAGTAATCCAACCATACGTAAAAACACGGCAAAAAAGAAACAGGAATTGATATCTCGCAGAATAAAATCATTCAGATATATCTTCATTGCAGATAAAGTGTTTACTATGACCTTTTTGAGAGTAAACCCAAAAATATGGTTGCAGAGTGGCTATACTTGAACTTCAGTAAAAACATTCAAAAAGTTAAAAAGGAAAAATGGAGGTAAAAAGGGAGACCAAAACCAGCAGAGCACTCATGGAGTGGATAAATAAGTAAATAAACCATAAAAACATTAAAGGATTAGAAGAAATAAAAGAAGAAGAATAGACACAGTATTCAGGTGCAGGAGACCTCACACGTAGACTAGGAATTATATTTTTTTACTTTAGTCCTGCCGATTTAATTTCCTTCCTTGAAAAAGCCTTTACCTTTAGTATGTTAAAAAGAAACCTCATGAAGACATTTTCAGATATGTGAATTAAAGTTCAGTTGCTTATTCAAGATTACACCCAAATATCTAACCTCATTCTTACCTAAAACTTCAGAATCTAACATGAGCTTGGATACCTGGGTTGGCAAATTTTTCTGTGAAAAAATTAATGCCTCTGTCTTTTTTATTTTGATGATTAGACTATTTTTCATCAACCGGCTCTTAACTGCACAAAAGAATTGAAAATTGAAGAAGAGCCAATACTAATGAAGATAGAGTATGGGGTATAAATTGTTATGTCATTAGCATAAAAATGAAAGGACTAGAAAAAGTCCTTGAAGGACTAGAAAAAGGGACTGCTACTTCTGGAGAGAGATCTGCAATTGTGAGTATATACTTCTGGGAATTTTATGAAAGGACTTCTTTGTATTAAAGCTAATTAATCTGTAAACCCAGTGTTTTTTGTTAAATCAGTCAGGGCCTAGTAGCAGCAGTTTAAATTTAAAACACAGAAGAGAACTTTCTGGTTACATTCCATACCCAGCAGAAAGCTTGTAGTTTAAATTTAATAGTCACTCAGGGCCTAGTATCAGCAAAGTACTTTTAGTTTAAATTTAAAACACAGAAAAGAGCTTTCTGGTTAAATTTAGAACCCAGCAGAGAGCTTGTAGTTTAAATTTCATAATAAGTCAGAGCCTAGCAGCAGCAAAGAGCTGTAATTTAAATCAAATCAGAATATAACTTAATATAAAAGGCAAAACAGGGTCAGTACTCTGTGAACAACAAATAAAGTCTTCTAGATACCTTTACAAAGAGGCCTTCTACCTAGGGGGCAAGAGACCTGTGAAACGTTTTCAATAGGTGTTAACACCAGGTGGCAGGTCAAAAGGCCATTTTGAAAGACTCCTTCTATCCAAGCAAGGACTGTTAATCACCCAGGAAGTTGGTCACAGCTTACCTCAGAAGCACAGGACAGGGTACTGTGTAACAACCCCTTTTAATTTATTTATTTATTTTATTTATTTAGCTGTATTTATATCCCGCTTTTCACCAGGTCAAAGCGGTCAATTGGGAGATACATTTAACACGAGGGGATATGACACACATACGCTAATACTTACAGGGAACATGGGCAATGGAGGGTTACGTGGCTTGCCCAAGACCACAAGGAGTGCCTATAGGACTAGAAATCCCAGTCCCTCCGGCCTGAGATTGCTGTCCCCAGGTGGGACTTGAACCCCCGGCCCTTCGGCCTGAAGTACCTTGTCCTAACCACTAGGCCACTCCTCCCCCAATAGGTTTTAATAGGTGTTATTTCCCGACAAGGCGATAGCGGAGAGACTGAATGAATTCTTTGCTTCGGTCTTTACTGAGGAAGATGTAGGGATGTTACCCATGACTGAAGTGGTATTTAAAAGTGCAGAAGAATTGAAGGAAATATCGATACATCGGGAAGATGTATTACAACTATTAGATAAACTGAAGAGTAGCAAATCACCTGGGCCGGATAATATACATCCAAGGGTGTTGAAAGAACTGAAATATGAGATTGCAGACCTGCTATTAGTAATCTGTGAATTTTCATTAAAATCATCTGTAATACCTGAAGATTGGAGGATCGCCAATGTAATGCCAATTTTTAAAAAGGGTTCCAGTGGTGATCTGGGAAACTACAGACCGGTGAGCCTGACGTCAGTATCGGGGGAAAATGGTAGAAACCATCATAAAGCACAAAATTACTCAGCATGTAGATAGTCATGGCCTAATGGGAGACAGCCAACATGGCTTTAGACAAGGAAGTTCTTGTCTTACTAATCTGTTATATTTTTTTGAAGGTGTGAATAAACAGGTGGACAAAGGTGAGTCGGTTGATATAGTGTATCTGGACTTTCAGAAAGCCTTTGACAAGGTTCCTCATCAGAGACCTTTGGCAAAACTAAAGAGTCATGGGATAGGAGGCAGTGTACTATTGTGGATCAGGAACTGGTTAAAAAATAGAAAGCAGAGGGCAGGGCTAAATGGCCAATTTTCCCAATGGAGAAAGGTGAATAGTGGTGTACCCCAGGGATCTGTGCTGGGTCCGCTGATTTTTGACTTATTCATAAATGACCTGGAAAGGGGAATAATGAGTGAGGTTATCAAATTTGCAGATGACACAAAACTGTTTAAAGTTGTTAAAACCCAAGAGGATTGTGGAAAATTGCAAGAGCATCTTGATAAATTAGAAGACTGGGCATCAAAATGGCAGATGAAATTTAATGTGGACAAGTGCAAAGTTATGCATCTAGGGAAGAACAACCCAAATTATGGTTACACGATGCAAGGTTCCACATTAGGAACCACTACCGAGGAAAAAGATTTAGACATCATTGTGGATAACATGTTAAAACCATCGGCCCAGTGTGCAGCGGTGGCCAAGAGAGCAAATAGAATGCTAGGTATCATAAGGAAAGGAATGGAAAATAAAACAAAATATATTATAATGCCTCTATATGGTTCCATGGTGAGACCGCACCTTGAATATTGTGTGCAATTCTGGTCGCCATATCTTAAAAAGGATATAGCGTTATTAGAAAAGGTTCAGAGAAGAGCCACCAAAATGGTAAAGGGGATGGTAGGATACTCCTATGAAGAAAGGCTAAAAAGGTTAGGGCTCTTTAACCTGGAAAAGAGACGGCTGAGGGGAGATATGATAGAAGTCTATAAATTAATGAATTTTCCACATACCTCTCTCTTAGCTCCCAGAATTCTTCTGGATAAGTATTTGAGAGAGGTCTTGCATTTGAGTGAGCCTTTTGAGTTCTCACAAATGTATTATATTTCCTCTGCGGTGAAAAAGGTTTCTTCAGCGAATGGGGATTTAGATGTAATTGAATCTTCCATTTCGAATTTAACAGCTTTTCTAGAGGACTCCACAGATACAATAAGTAGCCGGGCTACCTTGTTGGTGACATTCAAAACTTTGGATGCAAAACAATCTATTCTTAAGGCTTTCTTTAAATATAAGGCTACAAAGTTTTGCGGTCATCTTATAAATATTTTTCCAGATGTGGCACGTAGTACCCAGCTTCGGAGGAGGCTTTTTTTGGCTTTAAAGCCTCAGGTCTTGCAGCTGGGTGCTACTTTCTTTCTTAGATTCCCTTGCAAGTGTGTTATAAATTATGAGGGTGATTCATTTATTTTTACCGATGTTTCTCACTTGGAAAAATTTATTGCAGATAGGAGAGTGAGGGAATAGTAAGGAGAGTGTAGTCGTTGATTTGCCTCCGGTTAGGTGGGTTGTATGCCTTATTTTCTTATTTGTATCTTCATTATTGTAACGCCTCAGTCGAATCTCAGATATGTGGGCTAAATCAGATCTGTTACTTTGTATAGATGTTTCTATGGATCGGAATAATTTTCTTTTCTTTTTTTTTTCTGATTGTCTTTATATTTAGTTGGTGTTAAACTGATTAAAAATTTCAATAAAAAAAAAAAAAGGTTTGGACAAGTTCCTGGAGGAAAGGTCCATAAACCATTACTAAGAAGGGACTCAGGATATCAATGCTTGACCCAGTACAAGCATTGTGGAACCTGTGTCTTTTGGGGAAACTGCTAGGTACGTATGACCTAGACTGGCCACTGTTGGAAATAGGATACTGGGCTTGATGGACCTTGGTCTGACCCAGTATGGCATATCTTATGTTCTTATGTTATGAAAACGTACACCATATCATATCACACAATGGTCAAAGGTATAAGTTTAATAGTATTTAGAGTTTGTGGATCCTCTGAGTAACTGAGTACCCCTCAGAGATATCTAAGTGCATCTGAACCTGTTGCTGACGCTGTCAAATATGATCTAACCTATGCCATAGTAACTCAAATGCCTAAGCAGAACGTAATGACTAATAGACTCAAATGTTGATGTCACATTGGGAAATATTGATAAACAGGCAGTGTCCGGTTGCTCCAAGCCTAAAGATATGTTGTTTGAAATGGTAGTGAGTAATGTTTCAACACTATAAAGTTTCCTAAAGCCGCATTGTTGTTTAACTAATAATTCATTTTCTTCAAGAAAATCTCATTGCTAATGAAGCACAGCTCACTCAGTTACTTTCCCCATCAAGTGGATATGAAAAAATGGTCTATAGGCTTTGATGCCACCCATGTCCAGATTTGATTTTTTTTTTTTTATAACTGAGCAAAACCTTGATCTTCTGAAAGTGAGTGACACATAACCTGAAGTAAGGGAACATTTAACAATTTGTTGTATTACTCCAATAATATCAGTGATATCATTTTCAACCATCTAATGTGTTTGGCTGTCCAGTTAACGGCTGAATATAGCCACTGACCAGATAGCAATGAAGGTCATCGGCAAAACCAAATATTCAGCACCAGTTTCGCTTTTGCCCTTGGTAAATATTAGGCCCATGGCATTTTGTATTGTATTATATTTTATCAATATATTGTAACATAATCATGGCTTATTGGTGAGGCACGTAATCAGGCTTAACTAAATAAATGTGACTTGTTTTATATGCAAACTTGGCTTTTTAGGCAGGGAAAAATCCATATTTCTGATAAACTATGTCATAAGAATTATTGGCTGCCTAGGAAAAAAGGGCACATAGATAACACGCTGCAACTGTTTTATTAAGGCATCATGCATCTATGATAAAATTACCACCAGGAAAATAGATGCACATCTGCTCCTAAAAAGATGCCACAGATTCCTGTGGAATCTGCCTGCTTCCTCTTACCTGCCTTGAGCACTTGACCAGCTCCTCCTCCCTGCTGTGGCTTTATTCAGAAGCTTACCTCTCTGAGCACATGAGCTGCTGACCCTCCATTTGGAGGTCCCTGCTTTGGTGAGAGCACCCTCATTGCAAGCCTCTGCTAACATTTTATGTTCTGTTCAGGCATTTTGCTGTGCCTGTTGTTCTTTATTTCTATATTTATTTATTGTCAGTGTGTGTCCTATCTTCCGTCTGTCCTTTACCCAGCTCCTGCTCTCTGCAGTGCTGTGTCTGCCTTCTTAACACTTAACTTTATTACTGACCTACACCCCCTGGCTTAACATTCTCCATAGCCTCTTCTGCTCATTGTTGCAGTTACTCAGGTGCACCTGAACCCACTGGCACTTGTGTCTCCTCTCATTCGCATTCTCCCTCGCCTATGGCTCCAAATAACTTTGATGTTAACTTTTCCTAATCATTTCCCTTCATTCCAACAATTCCATGCCCCTATTTCTCATTACCCACTCCTTCCTGTCCTCACCTTCCCTATCATTTTGTCTTCTACCTTATCATCAGCCCTTGAGCATTGCCATTTTCTTCCTCTCATTCAGCCATCTCCACTATCCCGGAGGGAATCTCGCCCTCGCTTCCGTCATGACTCGTTCTCTCTCCTGCTCCTTCTTCTCTGATCTGGAGATGCCAATCACAACCCTGGCCCCCTCTAGACTTTTTTCACACTCCCAATGCAGGTCAATGAATAACCTCTCAAACCTTGTTCGTATTCCTCTCCTTCCTCCCTCTTCTCTCCCTTTTTCATGCGCCTTGTGGAATGCATATTCTTTCTCCAATAAACTTGCTCTCTTGACTATTGGAACTTGCTCCTCACTATTCTACCTCTGAATTTATTTATTTATTTATTTATTTAACAGTATTTATATACCGCCTTATCATACAATCAAGGCGGTGAAAAAACAATAAACAAAAGTAGTGAGAGAGAGATTCATGCAGTGAAGGAGGTTTTAAGAATTACAAGAGAGAAGAAAGTGTATTAGATTACAATGAACTAAGAATATTAAGCGCTATAATACAGCATGAGCTAAAATACAAGGTTATATACAATAAAAATATCCAGGCTCACTGTACAAAAATTAAATGACAGGACCATAATTTTCAAAACTCAGCTGCACAGCTTATCTTCTGCCAGTTTCGAAATGCTCATGTAATCCCTCTTCTCAAGTCACTTCACTGGCTCCCTCTCCATTTCTGCATCCAATTCAAAATTCTTCTACTTAACTACAAATGCATTCATTCTATGGCTCTTCACTACCTTTCCTTTCTTATCTCACTCTACACTCCTCCTTGGGAACTCCACTCCTCTGGCAGATCCCTTTTATCTGTGCCCTTCTATGCCACTGCCAACTCGAGACTTCATTCATGCCACCTTGCTGTTCCATATGCCTGGAACAAACTGCCTGAGTCAGTCCGTCGGGCTTCTTCTCTAGCCCTATTGATATCCAGGCTCCTCTGTGAAGCTGCCTTTGGATCTTGATGCTCCTTGTGTATCTTACCATACTGTTGTCCCCAGTTTCACTATGAAGGTCATTCTAAAAGGTTTAGTCGTGGTTTGGACATCTGCAGACATGCACGTGGACGTCAGAATCACACACATATCTCCTTAACTATTCCACAAATGCCATTCGAAGACATTGCCAGTACAGGGACGTTCAAGTAGGCATGAGGGTGTGGCGGAGGCGTATCTGGGGAGGGGCGAAGGTACATGTCCCCGTTCGATCCCAGAAGCAGGAGAGCCGTCTGCAGGCACGTGCATGTTTATTCATGCTCCAGGCATAAATAGGCATCAGGCAAATATCCAGAGACTGTAGAGAAAGCTTTAACTTACAAAGTCCCACACTCAGCTCTTAAGTCATTGCGCTAACCATTATGCTATTAGATATCTTGGTTCTGAAATGCTGTCCTGGGGACATTTTATATAGACATTTGATAGACGTGCATATCGGGCACATCCACATTTCTGGAATTGTGTCTGAACTTGCAGGTGCCTGCCTTTCTTTTCAGACATTCTGGCTTTGACGTTCCAGATTGCACTTGGACGTCCCATTTGAAATGTGCGTCTATGGGGTATGTTTACTAAACTGCGGTAAACGTGAATAACGCGCGTTGTATGATGTTAACGATCGTTAGCGCGCTATAGCACGCGCTATAGTGCATTAACGATCGTAAACGCGCTATAGCGCGCGTTATCACGCGCTAACGAGTGTAATGCTCCGTGGCACGGTAAAACAACGCAGAAGGTGGAGAGAGGGCGGAGAGAAGGGGTCAATGGGTGGAGAGTGGGTGGGGAGAGGCTAACGCGCTGATTTCCAGAGCTGAATTCCAACGCGAATGAAAACCTACCGGTAAAAGCAATTTAAAGGGGAGAGAAACCATTTACGTGTCAGCAATGTACAGCCTAGGCAGGGAAACCAAAAAAAGGTGATAAGTGTGATACATGTGCACAGAACAAAAGGGCACAGAAACACTGAAAATGACCCCAACAAACTGGAAAAAAACAACCACCAAACTGGCCAATAGTGGTATCAATGAGAAACATCACCCCCCCCCCAAGTAAGCTCCATTGAACAGATATTTATTTAGTTATTTTATTTATTTATTTATTTATAAATCGCGGAAGGGTCCATACCCCGTCCCCATACAAGGTGCATGGGCCCACAGTGAAATAGCACTGCTCAGGGATTTCCCCACCATCGGACAGGGTTCCTATGGCGTGCACATGTCCCGCAACATCAGGGCGGGCATGTCGGAACGGGCAACCGGGCAGATGCTGGAAAAGGGGATACAGAGGGCTGCAGGCGGTACATGCAGTGGCGCAGCTGGGCCACAGTGGGGACTAGGGTGATGCTCAGTTGGCCCATAGGAATGCGTAAACAGAGTAGTAAACAGAGTAGTAGAGCCAGACAGCAACTGATGAGGGCCCAACATGGGCACGAGTGTGTTTCCCAAAGCGTCACAGGGGAGAGTACCCAACAGCAACCCCCAAGGGCACAGAACACTGGCAGGCGGGGCTGGGGGGGAGCGTGGACGTCAATGCAGGCACCCCTACCCCAGAATGCGCACCATAGGCAGCCGCCTACCTGCACACTGGACGGCCTGAGACCGCGCACCACCAGCTCCACCAGCAGAAGGGCATGTCAACATGGTGGCTGAGGGATACTGGTGGTGGAGGGGGCAGTGGCAGCTGCCCGGGGCAGACCGTGGCCTAACACTGTGTAGGTGGGTGGCATGCACTGCAACAGACAGGCCCTGTCTGATCACCATTCATGGTATCACCAGGGAATGCACCATCTCTGTGAGAACATGGTGGTGCAGTGCACAGAACCACTGTATTCAGAAGCAGAAGGTCACAGGTTCAAGTCCCAGCTGTGGTTTCCGCCAACCCAGTCCTCATATTTTACCCACTACTATAACGTGCTAATACAGGCAGAACCGTTCTTGCAGATGACGTTAACATGCCCAATACACCAACAATTTACCCTACAGAGCACAGACACCATAAACATGCACATTACCTAGTGCAGAGCCTCCCAAATGCAGTCCTGGAGGGCCAAACACCATTCAGGTTCCATGCTGCCTCTGATAAAGATGCCTGTGCTGCATTTCTATGCGCCACCCCCATGGTATGCAGATGTATCTCATGCATATTCATGAGGGACAGCATGAAAACCCGAACAGTGTTTGGCACCGCAGGACTGGAGTTGGGAACCTCTGCCGTACAGCAGCATCCAACAGGGGCAGACACACCCGCACCCACAGGCCCCATTATCCCAAGCCTCCTGGAGAGACAGGACTTTGGGCTCTGCGTGCATCTCCCAATACTAGCACTTGCATACCTTAGTAATGCCACCCTAAACCTGGGAATATGGTACACAGCTATCAAAAGGTTGCTATGAGTACTGGCAGATAGCAATTCCTAGGTTAAGTACAATGTTCGGAGTGAGCTGCATCATAGCAACCCTTCTGATGTCTGTGGTGTGTGCTACAGGTCTTGTGTCTGACAACGTTTACCAATCTGGGGAGTGACTCCTACAGTATTGCGTACCATAGCCATGCCTGCACTGTGCCCAGGACTGGTGTGGTGGCCTGGGCTGCCCAACACCTCTATAGTTGCACAATGCTGGCATAGGTGTGGGGAGTGTGTGTCTGTCTATCCAGTGTGTGGTGGCTGCCAACACCCTCCACAGCCCACACTGCTAGCACTGTTGCCAGTATTGGCCTGCCAATGTGCAAAATGAGGAGCAAGGTACTGTGGGAATAGCCTGGATAGGGTGGCCTGGCCTGGCCGCATCTGCACAGGGCATAGGGCAATGGCTCGGACATTGTAGTGCCCGGTACCACCTGCACAGACAGGGTGGCCATAGCATGTCCTGCTGGGAGGTCACTCTCACCCTGACTGAGCAGTGACCATGGCATGGCTAGGTTCCCTCATAGTGCTATATAGTATTTCTCTTATGTGATATTTATGGGTTTCCTTTTGGGGCCCAATCACTGACTTATCTGCTTGGTGTGTATGCTGATATCCCCGTTCTGGGTACATGCATCTCCTCCAGGACCATGCACTATGGACTAGCTGGCGGACTGTCTGCAGCTAGTATGTGTCTTGCTGGAACACCGTGTAGGGTGCAGCAGCTGGAGGCTTGCTGCTGGAGAATGTCAGATAATGGTGGGGGGCAACTGCGCATTTCCAGACCTGCTGTCTGTCTGCTCGTGCCTTATGGATGTGTAGTGCTCTGCATTGCCTGCCCTGTAGGGTGTTTGAGCTCGAGTAGGACTGGGGTGATGGTCCCCTCTACTGCCACCATTGCAGGGGGATGAAAGTGGATCTGTGGGTGGGGGATCCTGTCCCCCACCCTGAGCCCTAGAGGGTGCGTTGGGTGGTGGTATGTAATCTCCCTGGTAATCACAGCAGAATATGGGTGTGGTGCCGTGCAGTCCTCCTGTAGCCCGCCATGTGTTTATTAGCAGCTCTAGCCCACTGGTTACCTCACTGCCCATGGAGCCAGAGGTCATAGGTTCACAACCCACACTGGGGTTCATTGATAGGGCTGTCGTAGGCATTGTCTATTTTTACTGTATATTAGTGCTGCCAGCAGAACCACCCTCAGGGTACTATCACCTTAGGGTAGCTCAAAAGGCGCCCTATATAGGGCACGCCTTACACGGCGCCCCATAGGGCGCGCCTTACAAGGTGCCCTATAGGGCGAGCCTTACGCGGTGCCCTATAGAGCGTGCTTTACGCGGCACCCTATAGGGCGTGCCTTACGCGGCGCCCTATAGGGCGGCACTTACAAGGCGCCCTATAGGGCGAGCCTTACACGGCGCCCTATAGAGCGTGCCTTACGCGGCGCCCTATAAGGCGAGCCTTACAAGTCGCCCTATACGGTGCGCCTTCCACTTCTCCCTATAGGGAGCGCCTAAGTATTCCTATCAAATGGTATATAATACATGACCATGTCAGAGAGAACGTCACTATTGGAACATATTGCATAAGACGGGTACAATTTTCCTGACATATGCAAACTGTAACCCACCTGCAGACTGTGGATTAAAATATTATAGTCGGCTTTCAAAGGGTTACACAGGACGCCTCAGCCAGCCTTTTTCATTAGGCACACTGGGGAATCGAACCCATGACTCTTGTACCATCAGTCTGTGTAGTAACCATTGTGCTACAGCTCTGTTTCTGTCTTTGGGTGTCTGCGTGCTGTCTTAGGCATGTGCGCAGTGGCGTGCGCTGTAGCGATCGTTGCTGCGCAGTGCGTAATAACGCGCGCGACTGCGCGTTATTGGTTACGATGTCCCGCCCATGTCCTTTTTTGGCTTTCCTTCCACTAACGCGGCTCCTAACGCGAATTGCACTAACGCAGTTTAGTAAACATACCCCTATGTGTTATGTCTTGATTAGATTGTAAGCTTGTGATGAGCAGGGACTGTGTCTTAAATCTATATGTACAGCGCTATGTATGCCTTGTAGTACTATTCAAATGATTAGTAGTAGTAGTGTAATTACTGTTACCATGTCATTTATTATAAGCGCCAATTCTGCCCCATCTCCAGTTATGCATATGTGTATATTGAATAAAAAACTAGGTGCTATGTTTTTGTATATTTATTATGTACATGGGTATATCCTCGCACAATTTTGGAGCAGTAGCCTAGTTAGAGTACCGGCCTGGTAACCAAAGAGATGAAAGTTCGAATACCACTTGCACTCTTTGTGGCCTTGGGTAAATCACTTAACCCTTCATTGCCTTTGGTTACAAACTTGGATTGCAAGCCCTCTGGGGACAGGGAAATAACCGCTGTATCTTATTGTAACTTGCCTTGAACTACTGCTTGAAAGGCGTGTAAGTAGATTGCCAGGCTTTTCTTCTGAGGCAATGGAAGGTCAAATGACTTGCCCAAGGCCACAAAGGAGTGCTGGTGGGAATCAAACCCTGATTACTTGGTTACTAAGCCAATGCTGTAACCATTAGGCTACTCTTCCACTGCACCAAATACCTAAAATAAAATAAATAAAAAAGAGCCTACTGTTGTACACGCTGAAGCCCTTATAAAATTGCCTTCAAGTAATCTCTTCAATTGATGGCGGTTTTAGAAACACAGAAACATAGAAAAATGATGACAGAAAAAGACCACATGGCCTATCTAGTCTGTCCTTCCATATCAACAACTACAACAGTCCACTTTTTCCTTTAGAGATCCCCTGTGTTTGTCCCATGTTTTTTTGAATTCAGATTCTGTCCTCATCTCTACCACATCCACTGAAAGATTATTTCATGGATCCACCACTCTTTCCGTAAAGAAATATTTCTGCATATCACTCCTCAATCTATCCCCCTTCACCCTCATCCCATGTCCCCTCATAGCATAGCTTGCTTTCAATCGAAAGAGTCTCTCACCCTGTGCATTTATGCCACAGAGGTATTTAAACGTCTCAGTCATATCACCTCTATCCCGCCTTTCCTCTAAGGTGTACATATTAAGATCCTTAAGTCTGTCCTCATATGCTTTATAATGAAGACCACTAACCATTTTAGTAGCTACCCTCTGTACGGACACCATCCTCTTTATATCCTTTTGAAGGTGCGGTCTCCAGAATTGCATGCAGTACTCCAAATGAGGTCGCAACAAAGACTTATACAGAGGCACCATCACCTCCTTTTTTCTGCTAGCCATTCCTCTCCCTATGCACCAAAGCATCCTTCTAGCTTTTGCTGTCACATTTTCTACCTGTTTAGCTACTTTAAGATCATCAGACACAACCACGCCTAGGTCCTACTCTTCTTTAGTGGAGAAAAGTACTTCACCCCCTATACTATATTGATCCCTTGGAAAGCTGCAGCCCAAATGCATGACCTTGCATTTTTTAACATTAAATTTCAGCTGCCAAATTCTAGACCATTCTTCAAGTTTAGCTAAATCCCTCCTCATGTTATCTACACCTTCCTGGGTGTCTACTCTATTGCAGATTTTGGTATCATCCGCAAAGAGGCAAACCTTACCCGACAGCCCTTCCGCTATATCACTAACAAAGATGTTAAAAAGAATCAGACCAAGGACAGATCCCTGGGGCACACCACTGGTAACTTCCTTCTCCTCAGTGTGTTCCATTTACCTGTTCCCTTTATCTCCTCCCACTCAACTAATTTCTAACCCAAGCAGTAACTTTAGGATCCATCCCTAGGGTGCTAGGTTTGTTTATAAGTCGCCTGTGAGGAATGGTGTCAAAGGCTTTACTGAAATCTAAATACACCACATCTAGGGCTCTCCCTCGGTACAACTCCCTGGTCACCCAGTCAAAGAAATCAATTATATTTGTCTGACAAGACCTGCCTCTGATGAATCCATGCTGCCCCGGATCCTGTAATCTGCTGGACTCCAGAAACCTCACTATTTTCTCTTTCAGCAGCATTTCCAATAATTTACTCACCACCGCAGTTAAACTAACCGGCCTGTAGTTTTCAACCACATCCTTACTTCTGCTTTCGTGTAAAGGGACCACATGAACCTCTCTCCAGTCCTTTGGCACCACTCCTGACTCCAACGAAGCATTGAAAAGGTCAGTCAGTGGAGCTGCTAGAACGTCCCCAAGTTCCCTCAGTATTCTAGGGTGTATCCCATCCAGTCCCATTGCTTTGTCTACTTTAAATTTAGCTAGTTTCTCACGAACACAGTCTTCTGAAAATTGTTCAAGATGTCCCTCGCTTCTATTCCTGTTTGTGGGTGTTTTCTGAGGTCCTGTTCCTGGTTCTTCATCTGTGAACACAGAACAGAAATATTTGTTAAGCAATTCTGCTTTATCCTTGTCAGCTTCTAAATATTCTTCCCCTTCACCCTTGAGTCTGATAATACCACTTTTGCCCTTCCTCTTCTCACTAACATATGTGAAAAATGTCTTATCCCCCCATTTTATTGCATTGGCTATTTCCTCCTCTTTTTGGATCTTTGCTTTCCTGACTACATTCCTAGCTTCTCTAAGTTTTTCGAAATATAGATGCCTGTCTTCCTCTCTCATTTACAGAGTACTGTAATTTTATAAAATGCTGTCTAGGTGTGAAGTGTGAGTAGGCACTTACTTGAAGCCTATTTTATAGTGACACCTTGGTGCCTATGCATCTTTATAAAATACTATCACAAATCCTGCAGAAATCACCCACACTTCATGTGCACTTTACCTGAGAACATACCTACACCAAAGAAGCATACAAGTACACGCGTTTGTGTCATCAGGTATACATGCACACTTGGGGTAATTTTGTGAGAGAAGGCATTTTGTGTGCATTTACTGGCATATACACATGAAAATGTCAAGGAAGAGGATGATACAACTGATTGGATTTGTATCTATGCAGAGGAAAGAGCGAGGATTTTTCATATTCATAAAACTAAATCTGCCATTTAGCGTGGAGAAGGTAATTTCTAAATTCCATGGTAGATTTGTGTGGATAGGAAGACAAGATATGGAAACTAAGGTACCGATATTCAAAGGCACTTGTCTGGGTGGCAGCATCTGAATATCAGGCCATTAAATATTATCTCTGAGTATCTTAGCACTCACCGGATAGTGGTGGACAGAGATGTGATAGTGCTGGCATTTATCCGAATAATGGCGATTTTTAGGGCCACTATCTGGATAGCAAGCTGTATAAGTTAGGACAGCATAAACGTTTTTCTGAGTGGTATGTGGATTAGCTATCTGGATAGTGGCTGAATATTTTCACTCTCCAGATAGTGCTGACCTTGACCACTAGTTAGACGCTGCTGCTGAACATCCAGATATTTTTATCTGTGGCGGCCGGCATTTAAAAACATGATGACCATTGCAGGCTGAATATTGACACCTAAATTACTTTAAGGTAATAGTTATGCACCAAGTGGTTATGAAAATCTGCTTTCCCACAGATAATTGCACATGCAGTGCAGTTTGAAGACTACCAAATAATTCTTTTAGAGCTTTTAATACAACACCTAAGCCTCAGATGGACATCTCTACCCCATAAAGAAAGATACATTCAGACAACTAGTGTCTCATTGTTATCTGGGGAATTAGTTCTGTTCGATATCTGAAGTGTACTGTACTCTGGAGGTGATGACCACATTTTGTGCTCATGTATGCATGGAACTTACACCAGAATAGATTTTTTAAATATCTAAATCCTATGTGACAACACTGTATCTGTAGCATAGGAGTTGACATGGTGTCAAACCATTCTCCTGGTATACTAAAAATCTTGGTAGGCTATGCAGGAAAATTGCTATATGCATGGAAGCTAAATCTAGTTTTTTTCAAAAGCCATATTTTACAAAACACCTATATTTGTGTTGGGAGAAATATGTACAGACCAATAATCCTTCCAAATCTGGAATCTCTGCTTATTCTAGGATACTGCTAAATCATTATTGAGAGATTATATATCCTACACAACTAGGAAAAATAAACTTCACGGAGAGGAAATCCACAGAAATATTCAAGTGCTATTACAGACAAAACCTTTACATAGAACACCATGCAAAGAAAATACAAAACCACAGATGGACTCAGCTCTATTTAAACTTGGTGCTTTACCAGGAAAAATTATTCCTATTTTATCAAAGCTAAGAACTCTAGACAGCTTCTCCTTGGTGCCAAAAATATCCAGGTCATTGTATGCAACCAAAAAGAAGATTGCATCGGGCGAGGGAGCGGGAAGGAGATCCCCCCTCCCTGCTCACCGGCCCAAGGCCAATCAGGGCCGCAGCAGGCATTTAAACTTGTGAGCGCCATCGGGCGCGAGGAAAGCAGTAGGAGCAGTGCCGCGACCGGAACATCGCCTCCTCCTTCCTCCTGATTGCATCGGGCGAGGGAGCGGGAAGGAGATCCCCTCCCCACTCACCGGCCCAAGGCCAATCAGGGACACAACAGGCATTTAAACTTGTGCGTGCCATCAGGCGCGCCCACGTCTCAGGACCTCGCCAGAGGGCCCTTTGGCGTGGCCCTTAGGCGTGAGTCCAGGGCGATATCAACATAGAACACCTTCCAAAGGGTAGAAAAGCAACTCTTCCCAGATGCCCCGAGAACACTACGAGGTAAGCCCCCAACAATAGCAACCTCCCACCCTACTAATCACCAATTATCAACAACCTAAGCTTGTAGCAGCTCCCAGGGTGCCATCTGGATTCCTACTTAGATTCTTACTAGCCTTCCCTTGACTTTCCATCATGATGGCAGGGCAGTTCGCACTCACGTTGCACCTCCTCTGCTTAGCCCAACCTATTTCATGGGCAGGATCATTCGCGCAACTCCAAGGCCTAATGCCCACCGTGCGAACCCCTGGACGCAGAAGCTATGATGACTCTCCCCACCCCAACAGACCACTTCTGTCTGCAAACCATCGCCGACTGATTCACGTAACCTGTCAACCTCTGGAGAAATCCAAAAGACAAAAGTCCCCACACCAGGAGAGCCTAAACTGCATGCTAATAAACGCTCGATCCATCCGTAATAAATGCCCTGTCCTCACTGATTATATCAACCACCGGAATCTGGACCTGCTCTTCATCACTGAAACCTGGCTAATTGACACAGATGCAGTCATCACCAACCAGCTAAGACTCGCTGGCTATGACCATCAGCTGTCCTAGAACGAACCGGCGAGGAGGTGGGTTCCTCATAATAGCTAGAAGCAACCTCCACTTCCATTGCACCTTAACTCAGAGTACAACCAACTTGGATAGCATCCTGATCTCTAATAAGACCCTTAAAATCTGTCTCCTTTACCGTCCACCATCTTCAAATGCCGATGAACTGGCCATAATCCTCGACCTAGCTTGCAACCATAATACCCAGCGGAAACGGCCCTGGCTCCTTGGTGACTTTAATCTCCCCTCACTCCCTGCCAAGCACTCCACAGCATTCCTCGATGCAATGACTGCGCTGGACTACCACCAACTCATTCACACTCCTACCCACGTTGGAGGCAACATCCTTGACCTTATTTTTACCCCGCTACCCCTCCACACCTCAAGCAACCAGATCTCACCACTCGTACAACCAGTGCCATGGTCTGACCATAATGCCATACTCTAACATTTCACATGACAGAGAAGAGTGGCAGTCCTCAACATCAAACACCCCTGTTCTCCACCACTTCAGACACTTCAACAAAGAAACATTCCTCAGTGACACTCTTCATCATCTCAACCCTGACACCAACAACCTGGACAAACTAATAGACAGCTGGAACAACAGCCTCTCCAGAGCAGCGCTCCTACCACCCTCCACAAAACCCACCTACAAAAAACACGCAGTCGTGTGGTTCACTGCTGACCTGCGTGAATCGTTAGTACACCTCAGAAAGCTTGAATGCCATTGGCGATGCTCTAGGCTTATCAACAACCAAGCTGCTTATCTGAATAATCTAGAACAACATCAAAGAGCTGTCAACCAAAAGAGAAAAGAGCACCACACCAGCACCCTCATGCACTTCCTTAATAAACCTCCTGAGCTCTTCAGCCTCATTAATCCCTTACAAAAGATACATCCACGCACAAACCAATCAACCCTCCTAGCCCAGAAGCCTTTGCTACATACTTTAAGAGTAAAACAACATCAACAACAGCCAACTCAGATTGGCCTGACCTTAAATGCTCACCCAGGCACCTCCCCCCTGCCAATGACACACTCATACCCACACTAGAGTCCTTTTATCCATACTCTCCCAAGCAAATAGAAAGGATTATCAGTGGAATCAACACCACTACCTCTCCAACGGACCCATATCCAGCTTTTTGGATCAAGCAAACACGAACCAACCTCAGCACAGTCATCGCCAGAATCGCTAACCACTCACTGTCTGAAGGCATCCTTCCACCACCACTTAAAACCGCCTCCATCAGGCCACTGATAAAGAACAAGCTTGATCCTTCAGAGATCAGTTCCTTCAGACCTATCTCCCGCCTCCCCTTCCTAACCGAAATACTAGAAAAGATCATCCACCAACAAACCCAGGACCACATTGACTCCTTCGCTCCACAGCATGGGTTCCACCAGCAACATGGTGTGGAAACCCTACTGACGACTCTCCTGGACAGACTCTACACAGGCTTAGACAAGAAGAAACAAGGATTCATCCTGATATTCATGGACAGCGCCTCTGCCTTTGACACAGTCAACCCATATCTCCTACTTACCCGCCTGCATCAAAAAGGTATAAGGAACCTAGCCCTCAACTGGTTCAAATCATACCTGTCTGGTCACCAGCAACAAGTCCGCATAGAAACTCAATCTTCCAGACCATTCCAACAGATGCAAAGAGTCTCAAAGGGATCATCCCTCTCCGCCCTGCTTTTCATCATATATATACAGCCAATCTGTGCCATTATACAATCGTTCAACATATACTACCACATTTACGTTGATGATGTGTTGCTATACACCCCTTTCTCCATAGACAGCCCAGACTACTCTTCCATCGCAGAATGCTTCAATGCAGACTCAGATTGGCTCGCTACCCACAATCTGATGGTCAACAGCAGAAAGTCGGAGGCCTTATTTATAACCAAAGACCACATTTTTACCCCACCAACTTCCCTCAGGGTAAAAGACTTCGATCTCATGGCCAAGCAAGAGGTATGCAATCTTGGAATCACACTGGACCAACATCTGAATTGGGAAGCCCACATACATAATGTCACCAAAGCAGTCTACCATAAACTGAGAACCCTCTGGCATCTATGCCTTCTCCTCGAGCCCACAGTTACCGCACTGTTTGTCAAGCCCTCATCTTTCCTCACTTGGACTACTACAACATAATTTTCCATGGCCTGCCAAAGCACGCTCTCCAACCATTACAACTTGCCATGAACACGGCTGCCCGAACACTCCTGTCTGCATCCAAATATGAATACATCACCCCCCTATTGATTCAGCTTCACTGGCTCCCCATAACAAGTCACCTGATATACAAAGCCCTCCTTCTCACCTTCAAGGCCTTTCACGGCTTGTCTGCAACCTCTCTCACAAAGCTCATACAACGTACACCGGAGACCAGAACTAGGAGATCATGCATGGTGAACTCACTAGCCATCCCCTCAGCAATAAAGTCATGTGCCCAGTCCACTAAGAATCGTGCATTTTCCTTATATGTGCCAACTCAATGGAACGCCTTACCCCCAACGATCCGAGCATCCCAGATCTGATATCCTTCAGGAAGCCATTAAAGCAGGGGTGTCAAACTCCAGTCCCGGAGGGCCGCAAACCAGTCAGGTTTTCAGGTTATCCCTAATAAATATGCATGAGATATATTTGCATGCACTGCCCCATTGTATGCAAATATATCTAATGAATATTCATTAGGGGCACCCTGAAAACCAGACTGGTTTGTGGCCCTCCAGGACTGGAGTTTAACACCCCTGCATTAAAGACATGCCTGTTCCAACTAGCCTACAATCAGCCACCCTAAACAAGGCCTAAGCATTATTGCTCAGCCTGTCATGCTAAGATTTAATATATAGCTATCTGCCCTCAACACTTGCATATTACCTTTCTCCATTGTTTTCAAGCCAAGTTAAACTGTTCTATGCGAACCTGTTTGATGTTTTTCTGTTTTACTGTTCACTGTTAATCTTATTTCCAATTCAATGTAAACTGTTTTATGCACCTGTTTATTGTTCACGTTATATGTAAACCGCACTGATCTTAAGAAGCATTGTATATAAAAGCAAATAAATAAATAAATGAAATTAATATTCAGCGAGTTCTACAAACACTTGTGTGTCAAATTTAAAGGGTGCTTTGAAATTCAAAATAACTTTTTTTTAAAGGATTAAGTCCCCCTGATAGCTGTTTACATGTGTTTTAATGCATAGCCACTGGCAGCTGGGAGCACCAGCCATCACATGTTAAAATGCAAGGTAATTGGCCATCATGGGGGAAGTGGGGAAGGGGTAGAGTATGGGCATGGAGAGCGTAATACTGCTATCCCCAGTCAATTGCTGCGTGCTCAGTGGCAATATGCTCCTAACGTGAGTTCACCTAATGACCCATCTATGGGAGTCGTTAGGTGATCCCACCTTATTGGAGGGCATGCAAGGATATCCTGTCATGCATTAGCTGCTGGGAACATGCTGGCCACGCCCCCAAACGGCAAACCCAGATGCTTTGCACTTAATGTGCGTTTGGTTGGCATGTTAAGTGCAAAGCCTTAGCGGGCTTTAGTAAAAGGGGCCCTAATACAATCCAAACTAAAGTCAGAATATTTGAAAACTCTCAGTAAACCTGTTACAGAACTAGAAATTGCAAGTTTATAGCTTTCTTATCCAGCTATAAAACTTAATGGACTTGGCTCAGATTTTCATTAAAAATGAAACAGCTTTTCTCACATTTAACACCTGTTTCAGAGTTTGTTAGAAAAATGCTCGTACGTTGGAAAATACAAATTAGCTGTCCGGTAGAGACCCTCTAATAGAAGTGTTGTATCTCTTATCAATCAAGAAAACAAACATGGCAAAAATTCTAGCAGAAAGAATAAAGAAATTTCTTCTCACCTTCATCCATACAGATCAAGTAGGATTTTCCCCAGGTAAATTTGCCTGTAGTTATGTTTAGAAAATCATAGCTATTCTCAGTCTAGTGAGTGATGAAAACTTAGGGGTATATCTACTAAAGAGCATTAGTTGCTACCATGGGGCATTAATCCTGCATTAGCACTGTGGTAACAGCTAGCCTGTGAAAAAATCAGATATCGCAGGCAACATCCCACAGGATCTGATTATCTCCTGGAATAAGCAGGAATGTAGTCTTCACATATGGATAACATCGATATTGAACGGAGCCCGCATGGGAATATTCCCCAGCGTCCAATTAGAAAGCTTTTGGAAGCATTCCACTGTGCCTGCACGACTGCCTTCCCATCTTCCCAACTTCCTCTCCTCAGTTCTTTGTTTTCCGCAGAGCCAGCAGGAAGCAAATCCTGTTACTGTAGAAAAAACGTCTTTTTTTGTGGATAGCATCTGCCTTCTTGTTGACACCAGCACTGTCGAAGACATTTACGGTTCCCCTTTTCTTTCTTTCTTCTTTTTACTTAATTTCCATAAAAATAGATTTACAGGCCCCTTGACGCCATCTTAGACCTTAAGCTTATCATACCCTCTATCAAAAGTATGGAGAAACCAACTAGTGGTTTCAAAAAATGTGCTGAATGTGCCAGCACTATATCAGCGACTGACACCCATGACTGGTGCTGAAAATGCTTCGGCCCAGACCACCAGCCAAAAGATTGTCCCCCTTTGTCAAAAGATGACACGGATAGGCCTACAGAACCGGGCCTCTAAACTTGGGACACCCTTCTCTTTGGACCCGGTATCCTTGGCTTCCACATCATTGAGGGCCTCACCCTCGTCCCATGGATCATAGGTATCGGCAAAGTCCAAGCACGAGTCTTCATTGAAGAAGGAGAAAACCTCCAGAGGTAGATCTGCTTCCAGGCATCAAGATCCCTCGGGCGTTACCCTGGAGGAGGATTGGCCTGCCAAACAGCCCCTGTGGGAGGCTCTGTCCTGCAAAGCCATTGAGGGTCCCAGGATGATCCTGAGGTTTCATCCTCTGGAGAGCTGCTGGTGCCATGCTCCAGGACGATGTTGCAAGTACCCGCCACCAATACCCAAGAATCCGCAACATTGATGGACCAGCACATTCTGGCCATCAAGCAGAGCTTGGCAGCTCTCCTAGCAGCCTCAGTGCCTATTAAACCATTGGCGACAGGCATCCCTCCCTTGATTACCAGTACAGACATCAACACTGATGGTGGGTACGTCCATGTAGATGGCATTGACATCACTGATACTGGTACCCAGCCCAGGTGGCTTACCGAGGCTGATACCTTGGAGCATCGGTACCGACATTGTGCTTTGGCTGACCACCATGCCTGTCGATACTTCAAGTCCTCAGAGTCCAATTCCAGTGTTTCGGATGTAGAGTCACTCGATTCCTGTGGGTCCCAGGACCTTCCTTTGGAGCCTTCCTTGCTGCAACAGTGATGCATGTCGCCTCCAGAAGACATGTCCTTCCAGGAATTCATTCGAGACCTAGCTAAAAGTCTCTCCATCACCTTCTGCCCCACGAATGGTCTCTGCATCTGGACACAATGTCCTACATCTTCCAGACCTGGGGAAACCCAGACATAGATTTGTTTGCGACTCCCCAAAATTCCAAGCTTCCTCATTTCTGCACAAGAACTCCAACATCCACCAACCAACCAGTGGATGCCTTCCACCTACACTAGAGTCGGGGTCTGCTTTATGCTTTCCCTCCTATAACCCTCATTCCCAAGATGCTTTTCAAGCTTCATTTGGACAAGGGCTCCATGAAACTCATAACCTTCCATTGCCTGAGGCAACCGTGGTTTCCTCTGCTACTATGTCTGACTCAGACTCAACCTCTGTGATTGGGATCTGCACCCGATCTCCTCTCCCAGGACGATGGCTCACTACTGCAGCCCAATCCACAGTATCTCCATCTCACTGCTTGACTGCCGAGAGCATAGCTTTCTAAGGCCTTGACCTTACCCAAGAGGTTAAGGAGATCCTTTTGGCTTCTAGGAAGCCCTCCACCAGACATTCGTACACTTTCAAGTGGTGGAGATTTTCTGTCTGGTGTTCTCAGAAGGATCTCAATCTCAATCCTTTTTCGGCTCCAATGGAGTCACTCCTCCAGTATCTCTTCCATCTGTCATTTTGACAGGTCTGAAGACCAACTTGGTGCGAGTCCACCTCACTACCTCTCAACTGCTAGTGGCCGATTTCATGAGAGGTCTTCTCCTGGCCATACTGCCCATTAAGCCACCTCCGGTAACTTAGGACCTTAACGTCGTTCTAGTGCAGCTTCTCAAGCCGCCCTTTCAACCATTGGCCATGGCCTCACTAAAGTTCATGTCTTGGAAGGTAATCTTCTTAATTGCTCTCACTTCAGCTAGACGCATTAGCAAGCTTCAGACTTTAGTGGCGGACCCACCCTATACCCGGTTCCGTATCAACAAAATCATTCTTAGGACTCGCCTGCACTTTATGCCAAAGGTGGTGTCTCCTTTTCATTTAAACCAGTCAATTTTCCTTCCAGTTTTCTTTCCCAAACTGCACGCAACTCAAGTGAAAGCAACCCTGCACACTCTTGATTGCAAGCGTGCATTGGCATTTTATCTCCAAAGGACTCAAGAGCACCGCAGAGCCTTACAGCTGTTCATCTCCTTTGATCCTAGTCATCTGGGTCTTCCTGTATCTAAATGCATGCTCTCCATATAGATAGCGGACTGCATCTTATTTGCCTATGGCAAAGCAGGACTCTTCGTGGAAGGGCATGTCACAGCTCACAACATTCGTGTCATGGCAACCTTAATGGCAAACCTATACTCGGTTGCCATTGACGAGATATGCAAAGCAGCAATTTGGTCTCTGTCCATACCTTTGCTCATTACTGGACAAGGACTCCCATTGAGATGCTAAGTTTGGGCAGACTGTACTCCAGCACCTCTTTCTGACTTAGAGGCAACACATACCCTCCGTCCCGGACTTTGACGATACCAGAAATCCATGTGGGATCCATGACCTCATCAGGCCTACTCCGAGGCAAACTTCCACCGGTTCTGAGGTCATGTCATCTGGGAGCTAGGGAACCCCATATGTGAAGACTAAATTCCTGCTTGTTCCAGGAGATGGCATAGTTACTGACCTCTAATAGGTGATCGTCGGGAACAGCAGGAATTTAGTCTTCACAACCCGCCCTCCTCTCCTAGGAGTTGTAGGGTTTCTTTTTCTCTCCTTCCTCAGCCACAAACTCAACTGAGGAGAGGAAGTTGGGAAGTTGGGAAGGCAATCACGCAAGCACAGTGGAGTGCTCCCAAAAGCTTTTCAATTGGACGCTGGGAGAGCATTCCCGCACGGGCTCCATCGGTACCAACACAACTCATATGTGAAGACTAAATTCCTGCTGTTCTCAGAGATCACCTGTTACAGGTGAGTAACTACATTTTCCATGGTGCAGCTCTCTAGGGGTGAGATCAATGAGGGGAGTGGGGGTGGCCATGGTTGGCAACTGCTACATGAAAAAAGATTGTATGTAGTGTTTAGCAAAATCGGGCCCGATCGTGGTGACAGATAATGCCACCTCAAAAGTAGCATTATTTTCCAGGAGGCCCAATAACATGGGCTGTTCCCATATAGTGATTGGGTCTCTCCGTGCCATGATCGGGCCCCCCCTCACAATATTGTTGGTGCCCACTGTGTTGCGATCTGCGACACCAACTATATAAACAATACAAATGCGTGTTCCCTCGCAGCACCGGGATCGCTACACACCCCAACAGGAAAAGAGTCACAGCTAGCCAATCAGACTACAGTAAGCCTTCCTCCTTCCACTCCTGGTACAGAACAGAAAGGGTGGGGAGCCCCGTTGCCCCACCCCCCATTTCCCTCTCCCACCACCCTTTACAAAAAATAGAATCACTAGCCAGCCAACAAGGGGGGCATGTGGCTCCCCAATCCCCCGGGGATCCCTGCTCCCCAATCCCCTGGGGACCCCCACTCCCCATCCCCCGGGGATTTCCCTGGTAGTCTAGAGGAGAATGGGGCAGGAGCGATCCTCCTTGTTCCTACTCCATCTTGTGGCCAATAAAGGGCTAATTGTAGAGCATGCCAGACAATGTGGCGCACAGCATCAGTGCGGGGTTTAAAGGGACCATCATCCTAGGACTTCCCTCTCTCAGCTTTCCAATCGGCACCTGCACTCACTTTAGCACAGGACACAGGGGCTTTTCCGTGCAGATTCGGACTCTCCCAAAGCCATTGCTGACTTCAGTGCAACATGGGGAAACTTAATTGAACTACCCAGAGCCAACTGTATTGCATGCCGTACAATGTATGGGTAAGCAGTGCACAGCATCAGTGCAGGGTTTAAAGGGACCAGCCTCCCAGATGTGCCCACGTCTGGTGGGCCCACATCTAAGGGCCATACCAAAGGATCCTTAGGCATAGCCCTTAGAGTGATCCTAAATGCACAACAGATAGACACATAACTTCAACCCTCAAACAAGAGTCAGCAAAGAGGTAAGCACTCATACACCTCATACACCCAAAGCAATCAAAAAACATTTCATTGAAACCTGTTACAGAAGTCAAGTACAAAAAGGCATATCCTCTATGCACTCCTCTACTCAATCCTGGCCCTCCTAACACTTTACACAGCAGATTCCCTGCTGACTCCTCCATCCTACATTCCAATAATCAGACAGCAGAACACTGATATGGGCTCCTACCACACAAAGGAAAACACCAAAACACAGCCAACCTGATCAAAATAAGCCTCCAAGAAAACACATCCAAAACAATCAGGCACCGAGCACAAAAAACTCTATGCTTAACTGCGCACTCATCAGTACCCGTTCAACAAGAAACAAAATACCAATCCTCAATGACTACATGACGACTCACATACTGGACATATTATGCATTACTGAGTCCTGGCTCTCTGATAAGGACACAGTTCTGATGAATCAGTTAAAGCCATCCCATTACACCATCTTCAACCACCCTCATACCCATAAGAGATGAGGAGAAGTCACCATCCTAACTAAAACCAGACTACAATTCAACTTGACATCAGTAAAGAACACTGATGGAATAGACATGCTTACCATTTCTAATAGATTCACAAACATATGCTTGGTCTACAGATCACCTAACACAACTTTTCATGACCTCTCCACTATACTGGAAAATGCAATCAAACATGGATCACACCACAAAAATCCAATTTTGCTAGGAGAATTCAACCTCCTATCTGCTCCTCCAAAACAAACATCTACCTTCCTGTAAGTCATGAACTCTCTAGAATACACTCAAATTATCAACATATCAACACATGACAAAGGGAGCATGTTCAACCTCATCTTCGTCAACAACAATGCAATCAACAACATCATTCTTCCCCCACCTCAACCACAACCAGCACCCTGATCTGACAACAAATTAATAGAGTTTTGTCTACCATGTTGCACCTCACAGCCCAGGATCCCCCAACAATCTCTCTGGCACTTCAAACAGTTTAATAAACAAGCATTTATCAATACAATAACTGCGACAATGGACACAGAAACAGATGACCTAGACACCTCCATGTACAACTGAAACCAGATTATTGGAGAAAAAGCAGCAGCTCCAGCAACGATATACCACACAAAATAAAACAACCAAAACCTCCTTGGTATGCCCCAGATCTCAGAGATGCAAAACCACAGCTAAGACAGATTGAGAAAAATGGTGAAAAACTAAACCAACCACTGATCGCAATAGCTACCTGGCTCTCCTCAAAGAATACTGTAGCAAAATCGATAAATGCAGAAGCACTTACCACACCAAGCTCATAATGAGCTCTCTTAACAAACCAAGAGAACTCTTTGACATAGTGAAAAACCTAGTAAAACCTCCCAAACAGAACAACATATTAGCCTTCCCCAACCCTCAAACACTACAAATTGCTACACAAGCAAACACACCTAATCCAACACAGCACAACACCCCAACATACCCCATTCACTACCACCCCATGGACATCATTTGAAGCAATCAGCAGAGAAAACATTGAAAACATCATCACAACATTCAACATTATTACTTTCCCTCTGAACCCTTGTCTGGTCAGTTGGATATAATCAGCCAAAGCAGAATAAGCCCGATTCTCAAGAAAATAATCCAGCTATCCCTCCACCAAGGTTACATGCCTACCTGCTTAAAAACCTCCTTCATCTGACCCACCCTTAAGAACTCAAGATTGGACCCCAAAGACCCAGCATCATATAGACCCATATCCAGCCCTCCCTTCAGCGCTAAAATAATAGAAAAGATAATACAACAGCAACTGCAAGAGCACATAGACAACCACTCCCCACTAGACCTACATCAGCATGTGTCTAAATTCTCACAACACCGAAGAGTTCCCCAGGGATCCACACTATCATCCCTTCTTTTCAACTTATACCTACAACCAGTATGCACAATCATCCAAACCCATAACATATACTACAACATATATGCAGATGACATCATGTTATACACACCATTTGACATCTACAACCCTTCCTACACAAACATACTTCAATTTCTAGCAGACGCCACGCAATGGCTAACTGACAACTCATTAACAATAAATAACAAAAAGATAGAAATACTTTTCGTGACCAGAAATGAGTCATTCATCCCACCCACCATGCTAACTTTAAATAACAACAAGTTAAAAGTACAACCCAAAGTCAGATACCTTGTCATAACTCTGGACCAGCGTCTGAACCTAAAAGCTCATATAAATAACACAACTAAAACCACCTACAACAAAATGCGAACACTTCAACACCTTCTCCCACTACTCCAACCATCCCATTATTGCACTATAATTCAAACCATCATTTCCCCCCTATTTTGATTACTGCAACACAATATACCAAGGGCTACCAAAATCCACTTTCTTACCACTCCACACAGCCCTGCACACAGAGTCTGAATCATGCAAGGTGCCTCAAAGTATGACCACTTTACACCCAACCTAAAATATCTTCATTGGCTTCCACTATGCAGCAGGATCAAATATAAAGTCATACTTTTCACATTCAAAATCATCCAGAACCAATCAGCCACCAGCCTACAAACACTACTACAAAAACAACAAACAACCTGATCAAGAAGGTAGACCACCCAAAACATGCTAAATATCCCCGAGGAAAAAACTATAAAGCAACCAATATGAGCAGCAGATCCTTTACACTCTACATTCCAAGCATATAGAATTCATTGCCAGAAGTAACCGAGGTATCCGTATGCCCATCCTTTGCCTGGCAGCAGCCATAGCACTTTACTAAGGATGTAGTAAAGGCTGTTAGTGTAGCTGGGTTTAAAAAAGGTTTGGACAAGTTCCTGGAGGAAAGGTCCATAAACCATTATTAAGAAGGGACCCAGGATATCAATGCTTGAACCAGTACAAGCATTGTGGAACCTGTGTCCCTTGGGGAAACTGCTAGGTACGTATGACCTAGATTGGCCACTGTTGGAAACAGAATGCTGGGCTTGAAGGACCTTGGTCTGACCCAGTATGGCATATCTTATGATCTTATGTTCTTATGTTCTTAACCTACAGCAATGCCGCTCCTCTGCCAAGCGGCATTCACCTCAAATGCCCCGCTGGGTCGGCGAGCGCCGGCTCGCTACCCCGCCAGCCCTGCAACCATGACCCCCCCCATACCCAGCTGCGACAACCCCACCCTTCCTGCAACCATGAGCGAGGGGAGGGTGGGAGGGAAACCTTTCAGTCGGCTGGCCACGCTGCAAAGAGGGAGAGCGCACGCCAGCGATCTCCCTCGCGTGCCGCCGCTCTGCCCCCCGGCTGGCACCAGCACCAATCAGAAGGCACTACGTGTACACGTCGATTGCTGGTGCCGGCCGCGCTTCTCCCACGCTCTCACCCCCCCTCCCCACCCCGCAAACCGGACCGCGATTCTGCCGCCGTAAGGCTGGGCCCCGGGAACCCGGTTACTACCGGCCTCGGGACCCTGCCCTGCGGCGCGGCGACATTTCTTCGAAACACCACAGAACTGACAAAATTTAGGAAGCAACTCAAGACCTACCTGATCATAGAATACCTTGAACCACTGGAATCACTGGCACAACCACCCTAAACTATGTCAACCCACCCCCTTACAGTTTTGGACCATTGTAATAATCTTGTGACTGCTCTATGTATAATTCTAGAACTATTGTAAATAAGTTAAAGTTCAAAATCAAGCACCAGCACCTTTGTACATAGTTAAAGTTCTATCTATCATACTTCCCCCATCCTCCAAAAGTTCCATGTATATGAGTTCTATGTATATGAGTGCATGTTCTGCTGAATCTCATAAATGTTGTTACATGTTAACCGCTTTGACCCGGTGTAAAGTGGTATAAAAAACAGCTAAATAAATAATACAAAATGGCTGCTGTCATGAGGTGCTGCCCTCTAGCTTCTCGCTAGAGGGCAGCACCATGAGACTGTGGTCATCTTTGTTTGGGCCTATGAGAAGGGAAGAGCAGGATCCCCCACCCTTAATATTCTGTGCTGGGGGAAAGGAGGGAGGTTTAGCCCAATTGGCTAGCTGGGACTCTTTTCCATTCAGGGTGTGTATCAGTCCCCCTGGGCAATTCCCAATGAGGATCAGGAGCTGTCCAGGAAGATTGGTGCAGAAAGGGACACGCATTTGTATTTTAGATATTGTCAGTGCTGCGGCTCACAGCACCACAGCAATGAAAATATTGGGGGGGGGGGGGGGGCGGCGGTGGCAATCGCAGCAGTTTATTTCCGAACCCACCAAAAAGTTCTGTCATACTAGATATTTTTCTGCAAGGCAGATCTTTTGCTGGTCTGGTCATAAATGATCAAAAATAAGAGTATTCTTCTTTTCTAACCGGCAGAAAATGAAATTAAACATTTAGCTATTAAAATACCTTCACAATTAACCAAATTATATAAAATAATTATAACATCAATATTAAACATAGTCCATCAATAAAAGGCGCAGTGGTGATCCCTACCACTTTCACTAATGGGCAAACTGCATTTTTGGAAATGATTTTACTGCCCCAAATTTTGAAGCAAAAAGACATCAGCTGTTTTAATAAAATTTATTCTTTCATAAGGAGTTGGAAAACACATATATTCACTGACTAAGCTTTATGACCTAAGGAGATGAATGTCATAAATCTGCAAGATATATGCAAGGATAGTTTAGCCGATTAGTTAAGGATCTTTGCAGACTGGATAGCAGAGGGTAGTACTTAGCAATGAATACTGGGGGAGACTAGCCTCCAGCGTTTAACTTAAACCTGAATATTCAATACCAGGGTCATATCTGGCTCTGGTATTGAATATTTGGATTTGCTGGCTTGAAGTTAATTAGGTAGCGGTGATATTGAGCCACTGCCTGGTTAACTAACATGGCAAAAGTTAGGCTAGGATTACCTGCGCCTGATTTTTACTGCATATCGTTAAATGGGCAGTGGCTCAATATCATCGCTGTCAAGTTAGATATAGGTGCCACCACCTCTCTGCCCCGGAGCACCCCAATGCTAACCACTTAGCATCGGAGCATGTAGCGGCGGCACCTGAGGATATTCAACAGCGCTGTAGTATAAGCGTGCAAGTGAAAGGCAGTGACGCAAGGATCCATAGCCAATTGGAGGTTGATACGGAAACACAAAAACTTTGTTATGCACTGGTGCAGGATCAATCCAAAAATATATATACATCGCAATAAAGAGTACCAAAAATCCAAATCACCAAAACAAAAACAATGGGACTCACAAAATGTAATTCACAAAATTAAAAATGCCAGTTTAATCAAAAATACTAAAATAACCTCTCTAAAATAATTCATTGTTTGAAGAAGCATCAAAATGCCTAAAGCATTATACGGAACTCAAACGATGGATTTATAGGCACCTGTATATCTCATGTCCTACCATCTTACAGCCTCATCATCATTCCATATATCAATATTACTATATGCACAAAAATATGCTCATGATAGGCTTAGATAACAATACTTAGCTGTAAGTGCACAGATTGCCCTAAGGCATCACAAGCATACTAAAACCATTTCACTGGGACTTCATAAGGGCTTCCTTGGCGGCTCGATAGAACCTGACCCCAGCCACTGGTTTCACCATCTGAAAAGGCTTTCTCAAAGGATTTACACCGCCACTGCCACAAATGATCTCTAATCAGCCAAAAACAGTTTGAAACCTCTTGTCCAGGTGTCTCGGGGCTTGTCTCCTGTAGTTTTTAATTAACTGCAGGGCAGAAAAGGCAGCCTTGCGTTATGTCTGTTTTGGACACTTGCAAGGGTGAGTGTTGCTTTTTAAATGTGACCTTTGCTTTAAGGCTAGTGCCAATAGAACTTGGCTTTCAACAGCTCTGTTAGGTTTCAATTCTTTTTGTTTTCCTCCAAGGAGAGCCCTTTTCTATGAATGCCTATGTCCTGACAGGAGTCTTTTAAAACTGTGGAAAAAAATGGGTAAAATGGCAAAAATATAGGTTTTGGAGAGATCCGATCAAGGATTTTCAAGGTTTCATAACTGAAAATTCTTGAAAACATCAAAATATAATCACTGAATTCTATTAAAAATTCCAGTTGTCATACGAGGAACAATGAGTGGATTAAGATACATATAAAATAGATAACGAGGGAGGGCTGATTGGTTTCTAGCCTTGTAATGAAACAGACAATGACAGGCACACATCAGTTCCGGAGGTCCGAATGATCTTTCTGAAGTGTGCCCATAGCTTTCTGTTTTGTTTCAGTCTGCAAATTCAACTGGAACACAACTGAAATCATAGCACGAGCACAAACAAAAAGAGAAAGAGAATTTCTGGAAGCCTGGTTTTCCACCACAAACTCGATAGACAGATATATCGACATAGACTCGATCTACCAATCCCTGTGGACCAACGAGCTGAGGCACTACCAACAACACCCGGGAACAGCAACCACACCCCAGCAACTCTCAGGGAAACCAACCAATCTATCCCCATGGGCCAAAGAGCTGAGTCATCACCAACAAAGCTGAGTCATCACCAACAAGGAGCGGAGGAGTGGCCTAGTGGTTGGGGCAAAGTACTTCAGGTCGGGGTTCAAATCCCACTAGAGGACAGCAACCTTGGGCCGGAAGGACTGGGGTTTCTAGTCCCACAGGTGCTCCTTGTGGTCTTGGGCAAGCCACTTAACCCTCCATAACCCATGTTCCCTGTAAAATAGTTATCTCCAAGTTATAATGCCCTGTTCAATGTAATTTCAGTTTGTTCAATGTAAACCGCACTGATGCAGAATAGCGTGGTATATAAGAGAATGTAAATAAAATAAATAAATAAATAATAAATAAATAAAACAAAGCTCAGAAACAGCAGCCACACCCCAGCAACCCTCATGGAAACCAACCAATCAATCCTTGCGAACCAAAATGCTGAGTCACACCAACCCTTATATAAGTACAAACACAAACATTCAGGCACATTATCATCTGGAACCCTGCACTGATTTTGTCCCCTCGAATGGTGAAGAAACCTCTGCAATCAAACTACCAAGCTCGGAGAACAATTCAATGTCGTCATCGTCAACCTGAGCTACCAATATTCGCAAATATAATGCCTTGAGGAGTAGCCTAGTGGTTAGAACACTGGCTTGGTAACCAAGCAACCAGGGTTCAATTCCCACTAGCACTCCTTGTGGACTTGGGCAAGACACTTAACCCTCCATTGCCTCAGAAGAAAGGCCTGGCAATCTACTTCCGGTCACACTGCCAAGAAAACCCAGGAGCTTCTGGGTCACCAGGAGTCAGCATTGACTCGAAGGCACACATTGCATTTGCATTTCTTACTTTTAAGCACTGAGTCAAAATTTAGACCCCCTATGTAAGACACCACAGTGTGATGATATATAAGATACTGTATACATCTTTTTTTTATTGGCAATTTTATTTTGAGATTCAAAACACATACAAGGAAAGATTAAATACACTGCAATTTTTCAAATATATAAAAAGAAAAGTACCCCTGAATGGAACCTAATAAAAAACAGACACACATCATTATCTGTCAGATAAATAATTAGCAAGTCTTCCATATCCTCTCATGCCAGAAGATATGGAAGCAAAACTCTCCATCTTGCGTGTAAACATACTGAATGCCACCAAAATGTGGCGTTCAGGCCAATAAAGATTTTCCAGTTGTTAAGGATATATTGTATAGCTATCGAGAGCATCATATCAAATAGGAAGCTGTTATATTTTGAAAGGCCACTATTCAAACAAATTAAGCGGAACAGTACTATTTGCAAGGATATATCTATCTTCAAATTAAAGATTTTGCATATATACTTCTAGACCTCAGTCCAGAAGGTCTTAACTGGGGGCAGTTATAAATCATATGTGTCAAGGTCCCAACATCAGTGGAGTATCGCCCACACTTGCTTGATTGCAGAAGACCTGCTCTATGCATTCGCAGTGGAGTCCAAAAAGCATGGTGGACCAGAAAAACAAAGTGATTGTGAAAGACTACTGGACAGAGTGGGCATCTGGTGACTCCAGAACGTCTCCCAGTTGACATCATCCCTAAGCAATCTCTGTCTCAAACTCCCAGATTCTACATAACCCCAAAAGAGCAAGGCCTTTATGATCATTTAATAAACTATAACAACTGAATGTAATTCGCTCTATGGTTCTAATCCTTTAACACTGAGAGATCAAATCCAAAGGGGAACAGATCCCCTGGGACCAGGGCATATCGTGTGTCAGGTTCAAGAAGCCAATTCTGCATGCCTGAGATGGCAATAGCCTGAAAGTTGATATCAGATAGCCTGGGCAAGCAGCTGCACCATCCACCAATACTTGACCTACGCATCTTAATATGTTCTATTCAGTGCAAACCTTAATGTACAGAAGACTATCAGAACCTACAGTCTCTAGTTTTCTCCAGTATCAGTCCAACTACCAGTACCGCACCACAGGCATACATTTTTAAGTATATGAAAGGCTTTACCATAACAAAATTGTCTGACAGTGTTTAATAGCTCAAAACATTTACTAGAAATGGAACAATAAGGGGGAGGGGAGTTGTATCATGTCTCCAGCTAAACAGAGAAATTATCTTTCTGGTGCCTTCTTTTAATTAGAAACTACTAATATTCTTTCCGTAGTTTTCCCTGCAGACATCTACCATGTAAGGCCAATATCAAGTTAATAAAATCCTTTGACATGTATTCCCCAGATCGTTTCATTCTCTCTCTATGTAAATTGGCAGAATGAATCTGCCCTTCAATCCGTCAGGTGTGATTTGAGTTTGTTTGCCTGTTAAACAAGTGGAAAGAACTGGCACCTGCTATTCCAGGGTATAATGGTGTGTTTCTGCTGGGGAGCTATCCTTACTTGGTGTTTTATCCTGTGCTAAAATTAAAGCATTTAATTATATATATATATATATAATCAGAACTTTTAGAACAGGAACACAAACATATACTTTCATTTCCCAAACTGCTGCTTATACATGCAACCGGAGGTGGCATACGTAGATATACACAGGTGTCCTTGCCAGGTTCTGCATGTAAACTTTGCATTTTATGAATTATACATGCAAGCAAAGTTCCTTCTAAACAGCTTGAAGCTGTGCTGGAGTCCTCCTCTGGTATTCCTGCCGGTGGGGGGAGGTGAAACACGATTGCGAAGGACTCCAGCGCAGTTTCAAACTGCTTAGAGGGAACATTGCTTGCAAACCCTCAACTCTGCACCCAAGAACATCTACTATAAGCACGGGATAACTAACTCATTGTATTTACTTTGTACATGTATCTGGCGATAAACCGTGTTTGACTTGTGGAAGTCTTTCTAAAACTGCCTTCCACATCTGATTATCTTCAATTCAGTACTGGATTATTAAGAAGTACTTTCACGGATTTTATTAAAGAATATTAATAAACATGAACACTGAAATCATAGTTTGAAAGTTTGATTTTGGAAACAATATGGGGGTTGTTTAGAAGCCCTGTTCATGAACTGGATGTCTGAATATGGGCATGTAGATCTGCAAATCGCAATGACGTCCACAGAGCTATTTCAGAAAGCTGGGTATACAGGTGTCCCAGTACAAGAATGTCTCTGCAGCATGGGATATGGTGGAGGCATGCCTAGGTGCAGCAAGGGACATGCATGTCATGTTGCGATTGCAGAATGGCACAAACATAGCTGGCTTTAGTTGTTGAGGCGTCCTTGCCTCTACCTGCTCCTGGCCACAAATAAGGTACAAAAAAGTGCTAATTCCATGGCTGCAATATTGTCAGATAGAAGAGCAAAATGTGCTTTTATCGCCACAGTTAATATTTTCTGGCCAAAGAAACCTGCATGTAAACACATACTCCAAACATGTTACAGGCCTGCCTCCGCACCTCTGAGTTTCTGAAATGACAGGACATGCTAGTCTGTGTCTTTTGGGGAAACTGCTAGGTGCTTGTGACCTAGATCGGCCACTGTTGGAAACAGAATATTGGGCTTGATGGACCTTGGTCTGACTCAGTACAGTATATCTTATGTTCTTATGTTCTCATGTTCTCAGAACATAGTCGCCCCATTTCTGAACCACCCTGGCCAAGTCTTCCAAGTACCCGGTTCTGTGGGTGTGCTCTTCGGGGAGATCTAAAAGTGTGAATAGCTTACAACTCTGCATGCACCTGGCCTTGCTATCTGTATGAGGCCTGTCTCCAGAACCAGTTACTGGGACGTTCATTTTTCTGGGTGGGGATGGAGCAATTTCAGAAGGCACAGCTGCCACTCCCCCAGATTTTTGGACATTCTGCTATAGACATCCCAGATTCGTCCTAGATGTCCCTTCTAAAATGCCATGTCACATGTTTTAAATAACCCAATTTTGCACTTTTTATTGTGGTACTGTAATGTGGGAAATCTGACTTTTTTGTTCAATAATTTTCCAAAGCAACCCCCAGAATACTTGCAGAATACAAGTAAGCAATAACCCAATTCAGATATTAATATATTACAAAGACAATATTAGGTGTGACAAGAGGACATGTCATAGAGAACATCTGTTGTCAACACAGTAAAATAACAGACTCAGCAAATTTAAACCTATATACTTCCCTGATCTGAAACATTTAAGAATATAGAGCTACTTCATACCCAATATAGGCTGTCTAGGCCAGCGTTTTTCAACCACTGTGCCGCGGCACACTAGTGTGCCGTGAGATATTGTCTGGTGTGCCGTGGGAAAAATTCCAATTTCATCCGTAACATGTGGCCTCAGCTCACAAATTAGGGTTGCCAACCGGCCGGTTTTCAGCCGGCCTGGTCGGTTTTTCCATGGCCAGGCCGGCTGCCAGCACAGTTGTAAAACCGGCCATTGAAAAGCCGGTTTTTTGCTCTGGCCGCAAGATCGGGAGCGGCCAGAGCAAAAAACCGGCTTTTGTGCCGAAGTCCGCGGCGCGAACGCGATCGCGATTCCCTATAGCAGTGCAGCCGCTGGTTCTGCTTTGTACAGAGCAGCGGCTGCACTACACTTACATTGAAAAGTAAAGAGAAACTGTGTCAGGAGCCCTCCGATCATGCAGAGCCCGAGGAAGTGATGTCATGGGGGCGGGCTCCTCACAGGCTGTCTTTCCTTTTCAAATTAACTTTAGTTGCAATAAAGTTAATTTGAAAAGGAAAGACAGCCTGTGAGGAGCCCGCCTCCATGACATCACTTCCTCGGGCTCTGCGATGACCGGAGGGCTCCTAGGGTTACCAACTTTTTCACCGAGAAAAACCCGACACCTGTGGCTCGCCATGCTCCACCCATTCTCCGCCCCTAGACCCACCCCTGCCCCGCCCCCAGCCCCACCCACAAAAATTACCGAGGATACGTGTAGGCTAACTTCCTTGGTCAGATAATAATTAAACTGGGAACCCCAAAATCCAAACATGAAATGTACAACACTGGAGAAATAAAACTATAAGGTAATTTCCTCTTGCACTAAACAAAAATGCAAAGATGTTATCAATACACACTTCCCAGACCAAACATATTCCAGCTAATAAATTCAAAATAAAAAGTATATTTCTACCTTCTGTTTGGGCATTTTATTTTTCAGTTGCAATTGCTCCAGTCACTTTCTTCTGGTTTCTTCGTGTCTTCTGCGAGCTATCCATTTGCCCTTTCTTCTCTTTTAGATGTTTTCCATTCTCTCTCTATTTCTGCTTTAACATACTGATTGTTTCCCTTTTGCTCTTTCCCCCAATTCTTTCCTTATTCCTTTATCATCCATTTAAATTTCACCCTTCCATTCTCAAGCCCCTCACTCTCCCAATACCCAGCCCATCATAGACTTTTCTTCCACACAAAATATTTTTTCCCCTCTCCACTCATTCCCCATCTATTCTAGTCCTCCCCCAAAATCAGTTCCCTTATAGTTCTAGACCCACCCAGCATCCACTCCCTTCTAATCCCATTCTCCCATGCCCCACATCAGCCCATTTCCAGTCCTATTCCAGCTCTTCATCATCAGCCCATTTCCAGTGCTAGCCCCCCCCCCCCATCACAGCCCATTTCCAGTCCAAGTCCCCCATCACAGCCTATTTCCAGTCCTAGGCCCCCCATCACATCCCATTTGCAGTCGGAGTCCCCCCGCACCATCACAGCCCATTTGCAGTCCTACCCCCCCCCCCACCATCACAGTCCATTTGCAGTCCTAGCCCCCCTAATCACAGCCTATTTCCAGTCCAAGTTCCCCCTCCCTCCACCATAGCCTTTTTCCAGTCCAGGTCCCCCTCCCCATCACACACCATTTCCATTACAGGTCCCCCTCCCCCTAACCACCCATTTCCAGTGCTTCGCCCCCCCCCCCATAGCCCTTTTCCAGTCCAGGTCACCCTCCCACTCACAGCCCATTTCTTTCCAGTCCAATGCCCCCCCATAGCCCTTTTCCAGTCCAGGTCTCCCCCCCTTCACAACCCATTTCCAGTCCAAGTCCCCCTAATCACAGCCTATTTCCAGTCCAAGTTCCCCCTCCCTCCCCCCTAGCCCATTTCCAGACCAAGTTCCACCCCCCCATAGCCCTCTTCCAGTCCAAGTCCCCCCCCCCATAGCTTTTCCAGTCCAGGTCTCCCTCCCCATCACAACCCATTTCCAGTCCCTGGACCCCCCCCTAGCCCTTTTCCAGTAGAGGTCGCCCTCCCCAACAAAACCCATTTCCAGTCCATGTCCCCCCCCCCTAGCCCTTTTACAGTCCAGGTCCCCTCCCATCACAGCCCATTTCTTTCCAGTCCACGTCCCCCCATCCCCCCATAGCCCTTTTCCGGTCCAGGTCCCCCCCCCTCCCATCACAACCCATTTCCAGTCAAATTCCCCCCTCCTAGCCCTTTTCCAGTCCAGGCACCCTCCCCCCATCACAGCCCAGGCAGTCCTTGGCCTCCCCCCCCCAAAACCGCGGCTGTCTGAGGCTTTAGAGGGAGCCGGGGAAGCCCGCGTGAGGCCCCGGCTCCCTCTGAACAGCCACCAGCGTGAAGAGCCTTTTCCTTCACGCTGGCGGCTGTTCCTGTGAAGCCGCGAATGCTGGGAAAGGTTAAAGTAGCAAAAAAAGAATCACTTAAAATAAACCTCTCCAGGGAAAACAACCTTAATTCTAAATATTTTTTGTCGGAGCTGAGCCGTAGGAGGGACTAGGTGGATCCAGTCCCCCACCAGACTGCTAGCTTCTTTTATTTTATTAGTAACCCTTCACCAATAAAAATTTTTCTTTCATAATTAGAAATCTCTGCACTTATCTCAAGTCCTTCGTTGACACTGCCCCAACCAAACGTTGCTCTTCCAGAAATAGATCAGCACGATGCGCGCGTTTCGGGGAATTAACCCTGTGTCAAGTGCTTCTGAAACGATCTCAAATGAGGCAACGAGAATAACTGTACATCGTCAATGCGGGCAAGGCAAAACTGAGCTTTTTTTAGCCGTTAAAACTGCACAAGCATATATAGAAGGGAACAACCAATCAGAGCAGCGTAAACCCCATGGAAAGGGGAATCCCTGCCCCGATAGGTAAACTACCAGATGAGGTCATAGAACACTCTGCCACTCAACATCCTGATTAAGCCCCCCGGGTTCAACCGTATTGAGACGAAAAATCCACTGCTGTTCCAATGTTTGTAATTTTTTCAATAGACCACATCCCTGCAGACCACATCCCTGCAGACCCGCGTGGTGGTAACCGATTGAAAAAATTACAAACATTGGAACAGCAGTGGATTTTTCGTCTCAATACGGTTGAACCCGGGGGGCTTAATCAGGATGTTGAGTGGCAGAGTGTTCTATGACCTCATCTGGTAGTTTACCTATCGGGGCAGGGATTCCCCTTTCCATGGGGTTTACGCTGCTCTGATTGGTTGTTCCCTTCTATATATGCTTGTGCAGTTTTAACGGCTAAAAAAAGCTCAGTTTTGCCTTGCCCGCATTGACGATGTACAGTTATTCTCGTTGCCTCATTTGAGATCGTTTCAGAAGCACTTGACACAGGGTTAATTCCCCGAAACGCGCGCGTCGTGCTGATCTATTTCTGGAAGAGCAACGTTTGGTTGGGGCAGTGTCAACGAAGGACTTGAGATAAGTGCAGAGATTTCTAATTATGAAAGAAAAATTTTTATTGGTGAAGGGTTACTAATAAAATAAAAGAAGCTAGCAGTCTGGTGGGGGACTGGATCCACCTAGTCCCTCCTACGGCTCAGCTCCGACAAAAAATATTTAGAATTAAGGTTGTTTTCCCTGGAGAGGTTTATTTTAAGTGATTCTTTTTTTGCTACTATTTGATTTGTTTCACTTTTTGGGAGCGATTGTTCTTGGGAAAGGTTAAAGGGCATTGCCTTTAACCTTTCCCACCAATCGCGGCTTCACAGGAACAGCCGCCAGCGTGAAGGAAAAGGCTCTTCACGCTGGCGGCTGTTCAGAGGGAGCCGGGGCCTCGCGCGGGCTTACCCGGCTCCCTCTGAAGCCCCCCGGGTTGGGAGAAAAGCCGGGTTTTTTGCTCTGGCCGCTCCCGATCTTGCGGCCAGAGCAAAAAAAACGGCTTTTCAAGGGCCGGTTTTGCCTCTGCGCCGGCAGCCGGCCTGGCCATGGAAAAACCGGCCAGGCCGGCTGAAAACCGGCCAGTTAGCAACCCTAAGGGCTCCTGACACAGTTTCTCTTTACTTTTCAATGTAAGTGTAGTGCAGCCGCTGCTCTGTACAAAGCAGAAGCAGCGGCTTGGGCAGAGGGGGTGTGTGTGTGTGAGTGAACCAGCAAGGGGGGGGGAGTGTGAGTGAACCAGCAAGGGGGGGGGAGTGTGAGTGAACCAGCAGTGGAGTGGGGGGGGTGGTGTTAGTTAAACAGCAAGGGGGGGGGCGATGGTGTGAGTGAACCAGCAGGGAGGGGGGGTAAGTGAGTGAGTGACCCAGCAGGAGGGGTGAGTAAGTGACAGGGGGGTGGGTGAGTGAACCAGCAGTGGAGGGGGTGGGTGGTGTGAGTGAACCAGCAGGGGAGGGGGGTTGGTGTGAGTGTTTGATTCCTATTCAAGAGAATTACTTTATATATAGTCAATATAGGCACAGAGGTAAATTCTTTTAACATTTTCTAATGGTGGTGTGCCTCGTGATTTTTTTCATGAAAAAAGTGTGCCTTTGCACAAAAAAGGTTGAAAAACACTGGTCTAGGCAATTAATAAATGTAGCATCTATCATCAATTTAACCCACAGTAAATTTCTCTATTGGTTCCCACAATAAGCTAACTTGATTGGAATCAGATACAGTACATTTTTTGCATTAATTACTGTATCTCATACTTATACATAATACATACCAAGCTCCACCAGTAGTGAATATTTAAGGATTTTCCAATTTTCCAATTAGCCAAAACCACTTTCAGACATCCCCTTCTTTAGAAACTGTTGATATAACTCCAATAACATGGGAGAGAGCACATTTTGAAAATGTTTACAAAAATCTATATTAAAACCCTCACCCACCCAGAGCTTTTTGTGATTTAAGACCTTGGATGGCCTGTTTGTTTTCATCTAGCTAGATGGGTTCCTCTAATGCCTGCAGCATACGGGACTCGGTACATGGGAGCCTAATATAATCCCAAAAATGTTCCATGCCCTCGACATTAGGAGGATTGGTATATGGAAGAATAGTAATCAGAAATCAGTTACATGATTTCTTGTTCCTCATGTACTAGTTTCCCATCTGTGCTACATGGGGCTTTTTTTTTTTTTTGAGGATGTACATAGTGGAACGGAGTACCAGCATCTTTTTCATTGCCTGTTAAAATTGCCCATTGGTCCTCATACTAATTAGAGTCCTGCATATGAGTACCAGCACCTTTCCCTAGGAAAAGTGTACTGGTGTTATGTACTAAAGATATTTTTTGTGTCTTTTGTTTATCTTTTACGTAATTTGGCTAGTTTGTCAGCTCTGTTATCATCAGAGTACTACTTGGTGTTAATCACATCCAAATCTCCTTGCACTCTATCACTTGTTATGTTGTACTGTAATTTTTCTTGGACCAATTCACATAGTGCATCTGATCCGTGGAAACATTTATGAGATTCTTCTAGCCTCTGGATGGCCTTAGTAAGATCATTGAGCTCTGTCTTTTTCATGATTTTGCTTGGCTGTGTATGCAGTGATCATACCTCTAAAGTAAGCCTTACAAGCATCTCATAAAGTTAACTTCAAGATATCCCGTATCCAATTCATTTCAAGAAATTTATATACATTACATGATATGTTATCGAAAAATTCAGGGTCATGTAACAGTCTGGAGTTAAACCACCATGATTTTTCAGACATGCAGCTTTCTAACTACAATTGTATAGTAATGCAAGCATGATCAGAAATTAGAATAGGTCAGTGTCAACGCAGATAACATCATCAAAAATCTCTAAAGACATTAAGAAATGTCAATACAACTATACATATTGTGTGGATTAAAGAAAGAAAGTGTAACTTCTGGTCCCACCTTGCCAAGGAAATCCAGGGGCTTGGGTCATCAGGAGTCAGCATCGACTCAACAGCACCCAACAACAACAATCCTTTCCGATGGGTCTCTCAAATGCCAATTCAGTCAGTGCCATCATTGCCCAATGGGCGTTTGTGATCTGCACTCAGACTGATGGTCTAGGGCAGCGATGGCGAACCTATGGCACGCGTGCCAGCTGTGGCACGCGAAGGCCTTGCAGCTGGCACGCGGGAAGGTCCGCAAAAAAAGAAAAAGCTGGCTCTGACTGCTGCCGCGGACGCGGCAAGGGCAGAATGCAGCGTCCCGCGGGGCCCCCTCCGCCCGCTAAGCCCCTCTGCAAGAGCTTTCAGATTCGCGAGGGAGAGCGTCTCCCTCGCGTCTCTGTTAAGCCCGCAGGGGCTAATGGGAAATTTCCCATCAGCCCCTTTAGACGCGAGGGACTGATGGGAAATTTCCCATTAGCCCCTGCGGGCTTAACAGAGACGCGAGGGAGATGCTCTCCCTCGCGAATCTGAAAGCCCTTGCAGAGGGGCTTAGCGGGCGGAGGGGGCCCCGCGGGACATTGCAATCTGCCGCGGCAGCAGCCAGAGCCTGCTTTTTTTTAAAAAAAATTTGCCAGGGAGGGTTAGGACTGCTAATGGGCAGGGGGGGGGGGGGGTTAGGACTGCTAATGGGCAGGGGGGGGGTTAGGACTGCTAATGGGCAGGGAGGGAGGGGGGGGGTTAGGACTGCTAATGGGCAGGGAGGAGGGGGGGGGTTAGGACTGCTAATGGGCAGGGAGGGGGGGTTAGGACTGCTAATGGGCAGGGAGGAGGAGGGAAGGGGGTTAGGACTGCTAATGGGCAGGGAGGAGGAGGGGGGGGTTAGGACTGCTAATGGGCAGGGAGGGGGGGTTAGGACTGCTAATGGGCAGGGAGGGAGGGGGGTTAGGACTGCTAATGGGCAGGGCAGGGAGGGAGGGAGGGGGGGTTAGGACTGCTAATGGGCAGGGAGGGAGGGAGGGGGGGTTAGGACTGCTAATGGGCAGGGAGGTAGGGAGGGAGGGGGGGGTTAGGACTGCTAATGGGCAGGGAGGGAGGGAGGGGGGGTTAGGACTGCTAATGGGCAGGGAGGGAGGGAGGGGGGGGGTTAGGACTGCTAATGGGCAGGGAGGGAGGGAGGGAGGGGGGGGTTAGGACTGCTAATGGGCAGGGAGGGAGGGAGGGAGGGGGGGGGTTAGGACTGCTAATGGGCAGGGAGGGAGGGGGGGGTTAGGACTGCTAATGGGCAGGGAGGGGGGGGTTAGGACTGCTAATGGGCAGGGAGGGAGGGAGGGAGGGGGGGTTAGGACTGCTAATGGGCAGGGAGGGAGGGGGGGTAGGACTGCTAATGGGCGGGCGGGCGGGCGGGGGGGTAGGACTGCTAATGGGCTGGGGGGGTAGGACTGCTAATGGGCTGTGGGCTGATGGGGGCTGTCTGGAAATGGGGTGATGGGGGTTAGGACTGGTAATGGGTTATAGGGGGGGCTTAAACTGAAAATGGGGTGATGGGGGTTTAGGACTGGAAGTGGGTTGATGGGGGGGGCTAGGACTGGTATTGGGTTGGGGGGTTGCTAGGACTGGAAATGGGCTGATGGGGGGCTAGGACTGGAAATGGGCTGATGCAGGGACTAGAAGGGAATGGATGCTGGGTGAGGCTGGAACTAGAAGGGAGCTGGTGTTGGGGGAGGATTAGAATGGGATGGGGCTGGGAGAGTAAAATGGAGAGGGGAAAAATATTTTGTGTGGGAGGGATAAAAATCTACAATTGGCCGGGTATTGGGAGAATAAGTGGGGATTGAGGATGGAGGGGTAAATTTTGAGTAGATGAAATAGGAATGAGGAAAGAGCAAAAGGAGAAAGATTAGTATGTTAAAGCAGATGTAGAGAGAGAATGGAAAAAAAAAAAAACAAGACAGAAGAAAGGACAAATGGACAGCAGTTGGAGAGTTAGCAGAAGACACGAAGAAACCAGAAGAAAGTGGCTGGAACAATTGCAACTGAAAAAAAATGCACAAAAGGTAGAAAAATATCTCTTTATTTTGAATTTATTAACTGGAATATGTCAGCTCTGGGAAATGTGCATCATTAATTTTTGCGCTTTGTTTAGTACAAGAGGAAATTAATTTATAGTTTTATTTCTACAGTGTTGTTGTATATTCCAAGTTTGGCTTTTGGGGTTCCCAGTTTAATTATTGTCTTCCTGTTTCTAAATTGTGATTCCTTGTTTGGTGATGGTCTGTTCTGCATGTGTAACTGAGCTGAGGTATTCTGTTTATATAATTCCTATTTGACATTGCCACTTGTTCTTTCCCCAGTAGGTCATGTATTGTTGTTCTCTGAAATGTATTGGTTTAATATTTGCAGTGTTGCCTTTTGATAGTTAGGGTATGGTGCTCTGTGAGTCCTGGTAGTGCTGTTAGGATACGGCGGGTTTGCTATGGGTTCTAAATGGGCAGCGTTTGTAGTAGTTCCTAATGTGCCTGGCGGTTGGTACTGGATTATAGTAATGTAGAAACCTTTTAGTCTTTCTTTATCCATATACTCATTAAGAGGCATGTTTACTAAAAGTTAGTGTATGGTAACATTATGCAAATATTTATGCAAATGAGGCACCTTATGCAAATGAGGCTTTAATTGACGTGCTGGCACTTTGAGGAAATTCTTTGGTTTTGTGCGGCAGTTTGGGCACTCGGGCTCAAAAAGGTTAGCCATCACTGGTCTAGGGTATAATCCATAGGGAGATTAAAATCTCCCCCAATTAATTTTGGGAGAAGTCCTTCATCAAGCAGGACCTCAGATGGCTCATTAAAAATCCTAATTATCTCAACAAATGTTACTATTATCCTAAACTTGATATTCTACTAGATCTTACTAAGTTGGTAAGAACGATTTGGTCTCAGACTTAAATCGCCACTACTCTCTGTATTTCATTCATAAGTAGTGTGCCCTTTTGCATCAATGACCAAGGGGAAATCAACATGAAATCTTAAGATAAGCACATTCTTTGTGAATTAAGAATTGGAACAACATTAAGAATGCATTTAGAACATACATACAAGAGAGTCAAATTAATGGTTGGATAAGATTACGAATGAAAATGGTCATTGATGCAAAAGGGCACACTACTTATGAATGAAATACAGAGAGTGGTGCCCTGGTAGAAGACCATTGGTAGAGTGATAATACACAACCATGGAAGGTCATTAAAAATCCTGGCATATCTATTTTAGGGGATTGATGAATAATCTGTCCTGATCATTTAGCAACACTCCAGCAATGATCTATCTCCCTTGGCTATCTTGTGAGGTTGACAGTAGCTGATAGTCATGATCTCAGTGAAGCAAGATGGCAATGACTCTAGAAGCAAGATGGCATCATGCTAAGATGCTCCTAAGGATGCTCTCACTTTGGACTCTGCTCCATTGTTGACACAACATGAGGAGGTGGATCTTTCCCGAGGTGTTAGAGTGATTGGAGCTCCTGTAACCGGCGGTGGGAAACCGGCAGTGGTAACTTTAGACCTCCTATGGGAGGCAATCACTGGGCTAAACTCTTCCATTATCTCTTCAATATCTAAGGTTAAAGAGGATATTAATTATGTTTCTATGACTGTGGACAGTCTTGCTCGTGAACAGTTTTCCCGTGGGGTGCAGCTGGGTCAATTGCAGGCCCGGTTGGTTGAGCAACAGGACTTTGGTGTGGTAGTGATGAAGGAGCAGTCATTAGTGGCTCATAGATTGGAGAGACTGGGAAACTAGAGCAGGCACAATAATCTGCGCTTTCTGAATTTTCCGAGATCTCCTGTTATTTTGCCTATGGATATGCTGTGCAAGTATTTGATGGAGGTCTTAAAGATTCCTATGGAGTCTTTCCCCACCTTGTTTTTTTACTGTTCTCACAAACTGAAGATATTATCATGTTCTGCAGAACTTGTGAATGATTCATCTAGTCTTCTCTTGAGCCCAAACACTGTATATTCTAGAAAATAAGCCATGTTAACGCATTCACTTGAATAATAATGGGTTCAGCGTTTTAATCCACAACTGAGTATTATTTACACAGTTTTCTTTGTTTATGATCATTCCCCTTCCCCCTTCTTTCCTTCTCCCTCTTCCCTCCTTTTTGCCCTCCCCTTCCCCTTTCCCCTCCCCCTCCTCCCTCTCTCTCCCCTCCTCTTTTTCTTTTCATTCCTTCTCCCCCTTCTTCCCCTCCCTTTTTCTTTTTTTTCTTTCTCCCCTTCTTCCCCTCCCCCAGCTTCCCTCTCCCCCCCTTTTCTCTCACCCCAGCTCTTCTTCCCCCCCTTCTCCCCCTCTGCCTTCCCCTCTCCTCTCCTCTTTTATCTTTTTACTTTTTCATGATTTTTATATAGCTTATCAATACATATTTGTTTGGACACATCATCATATACCTTTTGTACACATCCTCTATTTTATTATGCTTTGTTTAAATACATTTTATATATTTTTATGCCTTTAGATAAGTTCCCATATGGCATATGCCATTCATAACCTGTTTTTATCCTTTTTTTATTTTGTGAGAATATGGTAATCTATACTAGTTAATTTTGGATATATTTGTTCTTAACTGTTGCCTGGTCCCTATTGATGTGCATCCCTTTGATTTGCCTTTATTTGTTTTCCTTTGTGCTTTCCACATATACGTTTTCCTTCCATTACAATACGTGGGTGCTTGTCTCCTCAAAAACAACATAGTGATGTGATTTACAACAATGTATTTCTTTACACTTTTATCACATCCATTTTATTTACTTAATTAATTATTTATTGTTGTATTGGATTATAGACATGGCAGTTTCTAAAGAATGTTCCCCATTTTCACATTTTTGTCCCTCCTCTGTTGTCAAATATGATCCATGTTTGAGTTGCCTGCATCAGTGGTACTAGCTGTTCATTTATTACTGTTTCCACTCTGTTTTTTCCTGCTGATTTTCTTTGAGTCTCCTTTTTGCATACAACATTTTTACAAATAATACATTTAGTTCTGTATGAATTCTGGTTTTATTTTATTTTTTCCCTGTTTGATTGGCTGGTGCATTTTGACCTCTAATACATGGCGCAAAATCCTGCCAGCTTTAAATAAAAACTGTGGTTTCAATAGCGATTCTTGGCTCTAGCAGCTATCCGAGATGCTACACTCGGTGTTTAAATAGCTCTGACAGTTTCCGTTGAAGGTATTTTTTGTACAATCACATTTGTAGATATACAAAGCTGTCCTGTCTTTGCAAATTATTTTGATTGCATTTTACTTATCTTTATGTAGTTTCAACCCTGGCAAATAGCGTTCTCGTTTAAACGACAAAATAAGCTTTTTAACCTTTGTCCTCCTCGTTCCTTTTTCTTTATGATAAGTCATCCTCCATGTATTAAATTATGTGTGTATTGGAGCAAGTTTTCTTGTTAGACCGTGACATATGTTCTGGATCGATCATTCCTGCCTTACAGCAATAGTTGAATGCCATTTAGTTTTTAAATGTATGATATGTTGTTTCTAGATTTATTTATTTATTTAACTGGTCTTCTATACCGCCTTATCATACATTCAAAGCGGTTTACATGGATCAATTACAGCAACGAGCTTTACATAGAACAGGGATATACAACCTGGAGGTTAATTGGGGTATTACAAGCAATTAACAGTTGTTAACTATATACAAAGAAACTGTTGCAATGTTATGTGGTCCATTCCGTAAGGGATCATAGTCTTCTGGGGTAGCTCCAAAGTATTCTAGGAAAAGGTGCTTTCCTAAAGTCTACTAGGTCTTTGATTGCAAGTGTTGAGGTGGGGAGATCATTCCATAGCTGCGGTGCATACAGGGAGAAGGCCCTCTTGCAGGTGGATTGACTTGCTTTCCTGAAGTTTAGTGGGGTCTCTAGGTTGCTGTTGTCTGCTCCTCTTCTTGTTCTTGTTGGGGGTGTCTTCCTGATCAGTGGTTGGAGAGTAGCTGAAGAGAGGTTGTTTAACGTTTTGAGGATTATTATTATCTTCTTGTATTTGGTGTATACAGAGACCGGGAGCCAGTGTAGCTGATGGAGCGTGGGGGTTATGTGTTTGTATTTTGTTGTTCCAGTAATGATTCTGGCTGCAGTGTTTTGCACCAGTTGTAGGGGAAGGGTTGCTTTCTTCGGAAGGCCATGATAGAATGCATTACAGAAATCTAATATAGGCATTATTATGGCTTGGCATACAGCTTGGAAGTCCTTGTCAGTGAGTAGTGGTTTGAGTTTGTGTAGCATTCTGAGTTTGTGGTAGGCTGATCTGGTCGTCTTTTTGATGTGAGGCTGGAAGCTGAGTTATTGGTCAAAGGTAACTCCGAGGTATTTGACTTCCTGTTTATTGCTTATGGTGTGGTCAAAGATCTTTATTGAGTCCGGTGGTGAGAATATAGTACTCCTGGTAATGTGCATCAGTTCAGATTTTCTGTAATTTATGAATAGGCTTTGACTGTTGAGACATTCTGACATTGATTCAAGGCATGCTATGATTTGTGTGTAGTCTGGATGTTTGATGTTTATGGGGGTGAATATCATGATGTCGTCTGCATATATTCTGCAATGGATTTTGAATTGTTTTATAATGTTGCATATTGGCTGAATGTAGATGTTGAATAGTACTGCTGAGAGAGCTGAGCCTTGTTGGATGCCTTGATGTTGGGTGAAGGGTTCAGACTGTTGGTTTTTGTTTCTTACTTGCTGTGTACGGTGGGAGAGGTATGAGAAGAACCAATCTAGCACTGTGCCATTTATCCCCACATCTATGAGTCTTTGCAACAGAGTATTGTGATTCACTGAGTCAAAGGCAGCAGTGATGTCTATGAAGCATAATACAAAGTGTTTCTACGGTGGTTTTGTTTAAAGCCGTATTGGTGGGGATCCAGTGGGGTGTAGGTGTCTGTGTGGTCCTGTAGTTGATGCTGTACACATTTTTCAATTATCTTGACTATGAAGGTGAGGCTGGATATTGGTCGGTAGGAGTTTGGTTCATTTTTGTCGAGATTATTCTTGTTAAGGATTGGTCTGATGGATGCTTTCTTGAGTTGCTGGGGGAGGTATCCTTGTGTGAGTGAGGATTCAATGATCATTTGTAGATGGGGTGTTAGGTATTCTTTTGTTTGCTTGATCCAAGTAACTGGTTATGGGTCAATAGGGGAGGTTGTTGTGTTTATGTTGGTTATGATGGAGTCGAGTTGTTGTGTTGATGGGATGTGGAATGAGTCCCAAGTTTCATCCTTTATGTGCTGTACATTAGATTTGGTTGGTTTCTTGAGTGGTATCTGTGTGTATTTGAGTTGTATATAGTCAGCTAGGTCTTGTGGAGGAATGGAGTTTGGATCATCTTTTTTCGTCAGTTCCTTCATGAGATTGCTTACTATAGAGAAGAGCTCCCTTGGTTTGTTAATTGATTTTATTATCAGGTTTGAGTGGTATTCCTTCTTGTGACTGTTTATCATACTATGGTATGTGGCTTGCAATTTGTTGTATTTTGTCAAGATGTTATGGCTTTTGGTTCTCCATTGTCTTTCTATTTTCCTCAGGCATTTTTTATGTTCGTTGATTTCACTTGAATACCAGGGGGCGTAGTGTTTTCTTTTGTTGTTATTGGTTGGTTTATTTGGTGCGATTGCTGCATTATGTAGAGTTTTGTTCCATTTGGCAATGGTGGTATCAAGGTTTGTTATGCTTTGCTCTAGTTCTGGCAGTACCTCTTCCAGGAATTTGTCTTTGTGAAAGGTTCAAAATCTCCTTTTTTTCCTTGAGGTTTGTTTCAGGTGTTCGACTCATCATGGGTGTGTTTATGGAGAAGTTGATCATGTGATGGTCTGACCAAGGGATTGGGGAGACTGTTATGTGTGTTATCAAGTCCTGTTGGTTTGGTGTGAATACAAGGTTGAGGGTTCCTCCCAACTTGTGGGTTGAGGTATTTATTAGTTGGGAGTACTGCAGATCTTCCATTGTTTCCATGAAGGTATCTTGATTCTGGGTGGACAATGATGGAATGTTGGGGTCCCCAAGGACTATGAGCAGTTTGTTTTGGAATGCCAGGGAGCAGATTTGTTCTAGTATGGTGGAGAATTCATCTTCATTTGAGCTTGGGGCTCTGTCGAGGAGGTAGAGTGCTAGATGTTTATTTGAGATTGTTACTATGTTACTTCCTGTGGTTCGGATGTTGGATGTGGTGTTAAGTTGTAGGTGTGACTTCGCAATAACTAGCACACCACCGCCTCTATGTGTTGATCTTGTGGAGTTGTGTATTGTATAATGTTGGGGGGCCATTTGATTTATGAGTACATTGTCAGTGTTGGAGAGCCATGTTTCGGTGATGCACATGATGTCTATATCCTGGTTCTGTATGTAGTCCATTATTGTGTGGAATTTGTTCCGTACGGAAAGGGCATTACTAATGTGCAGGAGAGTGTGGTATCTTGTGGTATTTTGATAGGAGGTATTTCTTCATTGCTGGTATGAGTTATGTGTATTATTCTTCGTGGTATGTTGTGGTGTTTTTGATTCATAGTTGTATGTATCTTGTATGTTGCATATCTGCCTGTTTGTATAATTGGTATCTGGTGAGTGTGTGATGGTAATTTGGCTTCTCTAGCATGAGAGTATCCGCTTTTGAAGAGTAGGAGGAGAAGGAGTAGTGCGAGTAATATCTTTTTATCCATTTTACTTGTCTTTGCGTATGTTGAGTGGATGACAATAGGTTAGGGTTGATTGCACAGTGGTTAGTTGGCAGGTACAATTGGTTTAACTTTGTGTTATTAAGTTACGTATGGATGCTTTGGTCAGCTGAGTGCTTTGTTCAGGGTTTACTCACAGTTCCTCACGTTCTGTGTCTTGGTTTGTCTCTGATCTGTATCCGGTTTTGAGCTTTTGATTCCCCTGGCGTTTGGCTGGAGGCTTCAGGGTGTTCTTCTGATGGTGTTGCTTAGTTCTGATCGCTGTAGTCTGCCGGGACTGAAATTGTGGTGGCGCCTACTGTCCGCGCCTAAGGGCCACGCAAAAGGGCCCTTAGGCACGGGCGCGTCCTTCCTGTGCTTTTATATTTAAAGGGCCTGTTGGGGCCTGATTGGCCTTCGGTGCAGGGTGCAGGGAGCAGGGGGAGGCAGATGGGTATGAATGTTGCCTATGCCTTTAGGATATTGATCCCCCAATGTTCAATACTCTAGCCTTATTTATGTATATGTTTTTTACTGTTTTTATTTATTTTATTCCATTGTGGATATGTGATGTTGTTTATTTGTTATTTATTATGCACAGTCATTTCCTTTTATCAGTTCCTTATTTATTTATTCTTTAATTAATGCTATAATGTATTTTTTAATTCTTTACTTTTCTTTATTATTTTCTGTTTGTTTCGTGAGGCTCTTCTCCCTGAAGAAGGCTCATAAGCCGAAACACGTTGGGGTTGTGGTTGAATAAAGCTGTTTGAAACCATACTGGTATAGACACTCCTGAAATTTGCTCTTGAGCCAGACAAAAACATTGTCTTGTGACTGTATTTCTGAAATATAGAAGCACTGTTTTTTGGTTCAGGGATTCAAATATTTCCTGACTTTTCTCGGGAAATGCAGTTTCAATGCCAGGAATTAATGACATTAAAACCCATGGTCTTGGAGTTGGGGGCTGCATTTAATTTGAAATTTCCCTGTCAATGTAGTATTTCCTTTCAATCTAAAGATTTTTTTGTATTTTGAACCAAAGCAGTAGTTTACTTTTGCGATGACTAAGGAAGGCACCAAACCTGAGGATGATGCTGGCTAGGTTTATTTATTTATTTACATTCTCTTATATACCACGCTATTCTGCATCAGTGCAGTTTACATTGAACAAACTGAAATTACATTGAACAGGGCATTATAACTTGGAGAAAACTATTTTACAGGGTTGTGTGTAGTGGCTGCCAAGAAAGCAAATAGTATGCTGGGAATCATAAGGAAAGGAATGGAGAAAAAAACAATGGATATTTTAATGCCTCTGTATCATTCCATGGTGCGACCACACCTCGAATATTGTGTGCAGTTCTGGTAGCTGTATCTTAAAAAGGATATAGCAGAATTAGAAAAGGTACAGAGAAGAACCACCAAAATGGTAAAGGGGATGGAAAAATACCTCTATGAAGAGAGGATAAAAAGGTTAGGGCTCTAACCTGAAAAAGAGATGGCTGAGGGGAGATACGATAGAAGTCTATAAATTAATGCATGGAGTGGAACAGGTAAACGTAGATCAATTGTTTACACCATCAAAATGTAGAAAGACTAGGGGGGATATGCAATGAAGCTACAGTGTAACCCATATAAGACTAATAATAATAAATATTTTTTCACTCAGTATGTAATCAAACTCTGGAATTCGTTATCAGAGGATGTAGTAAAAGCTGTTAGTGTAGCTGGATTTAAAGTAGGTTTGGACAAATTCCTGGAGGAAAGGTCCATAAACCATTATTAAAGTGGACCCATGAGATCCACTGCTTGTCCCATTAGAAGCATTGTGGGACAGCATCTTCTGGGGGAAACGTCTAGGTACTTTTGAACTAGATTGTCCACTGTTGGAAACTGGATGCTGGGCTTGATGGACCTTGGTCTGACCCAGTATAGCATATCTTATGTTCTTATGATCAGATAAGGGAAGAACGGAGGTACGGATATTGGAGAGTAAATAGTTAGAGGCCAATTCCCATTGGGGCGCATCCGGCCTGTCCAGATGTCCAGTATCTGGATGGGCTGGATTGGCACCTGATTCTGATCTCGCAGGAGCAGAATTGGGTGCAACCGGCCTGGACAGGCAGGATATGCCCCAATTCTGGGCTTCTGTATGTCCAGGCGGCTTCCCGTACAACTATCCCACGTCCCCTGAATGGAGCCCGGTGCTGTGACATCCTGCTGCCATGGCACTGGGATGCCATGCAGGAGCCCCGACTACTGGAAAGCTGCATAACACCCCATTTCCCCACTGCCCGACACCCGTTTTGGGCCTACTGAGGCTGGACTCAGACTGTGGGGAACCTCCTGACCACCTCACCTCCTCTCTGGGTCCCACTGATGGCCGCCACAATAGTTGGGGGAACTTATTCCATCTCCGAGGCATGGGGTCAATTGGATAGTGCTTGTATGTGCCTGCTGAACATGTCTATCTCCCTGATTCTGGCCCCTTAGGCACATCCAGATGCGTGGATGCATAATTGGGTTCAAAGGGGGCCCGTTTTTGTTTTGTCCACGAACCACACATGCATGTTATGGGATTGGGCTCTATGTGTATGTTTTCCATAATTTCTTCTTTCCTAGAGAACATAGGGCGGGAAGGAGAGAGAGAAGAGTGGGCACACCACCTTCTGAGTGTAAGAAAATTCCACTCAAGAATAAAAATAAAAATAATCTCTCTCTGTAAAATAATTATGGCGCAAACATTGAGAAAAAAAGTCTCCTCGAGTGCACAAATGCACAATTTACGGTTCCCTAATTACTGCTTTCAAATAGGTTCCTCCACTATTCACTCAGGTACATTTTAGGTGCTCGGTCTCGTTCTCTCTCTTTGAAGTCCCATTGTGTCCAGCATTAACCTTCATTATAAATTCCTGTAGACGTGTTTGAGAATTCTCTTAGAATTAATAACCTGAAGTTCCTAAATTTTCCTAACATTTATTTCTTATCTCCATTAGTGTCAAAGAAGTACTTTAAGGAAATTCTACAGTTGTCAAATTCAGATAATATTCCTGTTTCTAAGTGTTTCTACTTGCCTTATCCAAAGCACGTGATGAAAGCTAATAATGGAGCGGGCCCCTCGCCTGACTCTGTTGAGGAAATTGACCTTACTGTGTTTCTAGAAGACTCATCAGATACAATCAATCAGTGCTCTACTGTTTTAATTGGGGGGGGGGGGTTCTCTTTGTTTTGAGACATTATTGAAAGAGTTATATTTCTGTAGCCAGCAAATTTTTGTCTTTCCTGATGTGGTGTGAGCTACTCAGGCACACAGGAAGGAATTTTTGGCCTTAAGGGCACAGATGTTGGCCATAGGAGCTACTTTCTTTCTTAAATTTCCATGCTGTTGTTTGGTTATGCATCAGGGGAAGAGTTTTGTTTTTGCTGTACTTGATCATTCAGAAAAATTCCTTCAGATTAGAAAACAATTTATTTTCATTTCTCTGTTTGGAATCTGAGTAAAAGCATACTGCCTGTTTGAGATGGGACTTATGATGTGCATTGATTTTCATTGTCCTTTTTTTCTTGTATATTTATCTTTTTGGTTAATATACTACCTGCTCCTCCCGTAAATTGTACTTTATGGATATTTAAGTTATAGATGACTTTTTCCTTTTTTCTGTTTATAATATGATGTATATACCATTTTCCTTATTTCAATTTGACGTTGTAATAAGTTAAACTGCATTTAAACACCCCCCCCCCCCAAAAAAAAAGAACAAACAAATTGCATTAAGGTAGGAGTTTATTTCATTCATCTACACAACATGGGCTTGATTTTGTTACAGGAAGCCTATGTGAGACGTCCAAAAGGGTACATATTTTATTATGGTTACATAGGCACCAATACCCCTTTATAAAATAGGCTCTTAGCTCCAGCCCCAGCGGTGCCCAAATGCTGATGCGCATATTCCAAAGGAGGCATAAATGTGTGCATGTATTCTGTGTGTGTACACTCATATTAATCCCCTGGGAATGCCTTGTGTTGAAGTAGGCATACTCTTTCCATGTGCATGCTTCTAATGCATACATGTGGACAGAAACTTTATAAAAGCTCTTTTCTGTATGTAAGACAGGTTTTATGCATGGAAAAGGCTTCAGAAAATTAGCTCCCACATGCTAATTCAATATGAAAGAATAATTATAGAAATATTCAAGAGGTAGGAATATGAAATTAAAACGTCTTGATTGCATACATTTTCACACCATTGTGATAGCAAACTCAGATTATCTGTGTTTCCAAAAATTGCCTTAACGAGGCCCAAAATAAGTTAATTAAAGGCCATCTGTGTACAATCACGGTAACTGAGTTGATTTAAATACTACTGGATGAAGAATCAAGCTGTTACTGTTGTATGAAGTAAATTTAAAGCAGAAATCAAAATGTAACAAACCGGGAACTGATGAAGGAACTTAGGGATAAAGTTATTCAAAAGTACAGAAAGAGGGAACGCTATATGAAATTTTCAATATGTCTGAATGACTGTCGGATCCATCACTGTAAAGTGGAAGCAGTTTGGCTTCACTAAGGCAGTGCCTCAATTTGACCATCTCTCCAGTCATAGCCATGAGGTAAGGAAATTACTGAGGAAGGTCTTTATGAGGTTTAAGATGACTTTAAAAGAGTTAAAGAGGTCTCTGCTGACACTGTGGAGAATGTCGAATATACATTAATTCATGATTACTCCACGAACATGGCCTCTATGGCAGTCACTGAAAAGTAGTATCATAAATTCAAGGTTAAAAAATACCAATAGTATCACCTCTTAATACCCTAAATATAGTATAGGCAAAAAAGGTATTTCATGTCGGACTCTGGTCTATAGACCACTCTTTTAATGGTCTCGCTCTGTCATTGGAGTCCTTTTTTATTATATAGACACATATCCTTAAAAAACCTTAATAAAGATATGGTTCATATAAAAGAGCCAATGATGACTTGTCATCAAAAGTCATTATAACACTTTCAATCTTTTATCCTTCTTAATAGTGGAGTCAGTCCCTCTAAAAGGTTCATTATAACTCCCCAACATAGCTATGTTTTGAACTCAAGTGACAGAAGAAGACCATTAAAAGAATGGTCTTTAGAACAGAGTCCGACAAAAATGCATTTTGTGGCTACAGTGTATGGCAGAGTGGCAAGAAGGAAGTCACTGCTAAGAAAAGCCATTCAATGTGCTGTGTAGCATTTGTAAAGAAACATTTTGTTTTTTTTTAAAACGTTTATTTTCATTTTACAACAAACAAAAGTAACAACACACCAAAAGATACAAATACACACATACAATAAGGAAAACAACCCCAATTACCCCCCACCCCTATGCTTCTTCTCTAAGCTAATAAGAGTCATCACATAAGCGCTTACACACAACAGTTATTGTACAGCAAACAAGCAGAAATGGTATTGATGATACAGGCTGATCCTGTGGCAGAAATGTATACAAAATTAAACAGTCAAATGAGAGCATTTAGCAGTTAGAACATAATCATGGAACACCTTCCTTTTAAACAAGTAGTGAAAGGCTTGAGTGGAAGAGATTGACATACAAGATAGTTGCTCATAATTACAGTAAAAATGGACATAATTCCACCAATCATTGAGGCTCAGATGGGAGCCAATTTCCAGTATTTCGTAATGAAGGAGATAGGAAATAGCTATGCCCAGTAAATGGGCCTCCTGAAGAAACACTAACTCAGAATAATCATGATTAAGAGAGCTAAGGATTGTCCTTCTTTGGAATAGACTATTGATGCCTTTTACAGTCAGTAATAATAACTTACATAAAGCCATGCAAAATAGTTAAACAATCTGAAAAAGAAACATAATAGCGCACAGAGGTACACAATGTCGCTCATAGTACCAGTAGATGACTGCAGAAACAACATGATAGAATTAAACTAAGGAAAACCATGAAGCGCCCCATATAACAAAATAAGCACCGAAGTGCCTTAGAGAAGAAGCAAAACCCCAGAAATTACTGGCGGCCTGATGTCTGCGGGGAGAAACCCCAGAGAAGGCCTGAATTGAAACATAAATCCTACAGAGCTATACGGGCTCCGAAACTAACCAAGGATCTCATCGTGGAAAGAAAGGAGACCAATAAGGTATATATAAAGAGAAAGAAAAGTCCAGGCAGTCTCCGTTTCAGGCAGCGATCACCGCATCGGGCCATTCAAAATGGCGGACAGTTCCAGCGGATTCCATCCAAGCTGTTGGATTAGCGCATCTGGTCTGCTTCTTTGGAAGCTAGAAATGTTGCTAGCAGATCAGGATCTTCGAAGGTACGAGTTTGGTTATGGAGAGTCACTCTGAGCTTCGCTGGATATAAGATGCCGAAGCGAGCCTGTAACTGTTGAAGTCTAGGTCGAAAAGCAAGGAGTCTCTTCCGACGGTCAACTGTGGGCTTAGCCAAGTCAGGGAAGAAGGAGACTTTATGATTTTCAAACTCCAAATGACGATTCGCCCGGGCAGCATTTAGAATTTGCTCAACTTGCTGATATCTCAGTAGACGAAAAATGATGGGCCGGGGGGTCGTCCGATTGAGCGCCATGCTGGCAGGAACACGATGTGCTCGGTCAATTTCCAGATCTCTGTGAAAAGTAATCTTCAGCAAGGAGGGAAGAGTTTTGACCAGGAATTCTCTCATATCTCCTGCTTCCGCGCCCTCCGGTACACCAATGAGCCTTACATTGTTGCGACGGGCTCGATTATTGCCATCCTCTAACTCTTTTTGTAGATTCTGTATCTGGCGCTCAGCCTCATCCAGTTTCACCAAGCGCACCGCGTGCGAGTCGAGGACCCCCGCCATATTGTCCTGCCGTAATGAAAGACCTTCAAGTCGATCCTGAAGCACACCAAAATCTTCTCTCATGGCTCGGAGCGCTTCTCCGTTGGACTGCACCAGTTCCTTCACACCACGTATTTCCTCCAAGATCTCCTGTTGCATTTCGGGGTTATCCCGAAATGGCACCATCTTTTGTGGGGAAGGCAGCTCTGTCTTGGAACGTTTTCCGTGTGAAGAAGAGGGAGATCCGAAGTCTAAGCGCGCTGGTTTATGGGCCGCCATCCCCCCCGAGGCACCCCGGTAAGTTCGGAGCAAAATATTAAGTTAATGTAGGTATTAAGTCAGGATTCTGAGTAGGCCCCTCGGGAGCTTCAGCGCAAAGCGTCTAACCCGCTGGACATCAGGCTCCGCCCCCCCGTAAAGAAACATTTTGAACCTTTCAAGCAGGAATGCACAGAATATCACCTATTCCCTATTCCACGGCATGGTGGTGGCAGCATTATGTTGCCTGGATGATTTGCATCAATGGGGACAGGGTAGCTTGTGAAAAAACTGACGGAAAGATGGATGGTGCAAAGTACATGCAGATCCTGGAGGAAAAACGTGTTCCAGTCTACTATACACTGGGGAGAAGGTTCACCTTTCAGAAGACCAATGATTTTTTATTAAGTAGTATTTAGCTCACACCTTTCCAATAGTAGTTCAAGGCGAGTTACAATCAGGTACTGTAGGTATTTCTCTGTCCTGGGAGGGCTTACAGTCTAAGTTTGTACCTGCAGCAGTGGGGGCTTAAGTGACTTTCCCAAGGCCACAAGGAGTATCAGTGGGATTTGAACCCTAGTCTTTCTGGTCCCAGGCTGCTGCCCTAACTACTACTCAAAAGAGGATTTTTCTCGGCAAGAAAAAAGTGAATGTCCTCAAGTGAACCAGTCAAAGCCCAGACCTGAATCCAATAGAAAATCTGTGAAAAGACTTGAAAGTGAATAATTCTGACAAGAAGAATGGACAAATACTGCATGATCCCACAGTGCAAAGATGGTAGATGCTTGTCCTAAATGACTTATTGCTGCTGTTGCTGCAAAATGGTCTTCTACCAAGTACGGAGTCAAGGGTGTGAAGATTTAAGCAATTCTGAATTGTAATGTTCAGACTGCAAAATGTGAGAAATGCAGAAGGGGTAAATGTATTTACAAAGCATTGTCCGCACAAATATTATTTTCTATTGTTCGCTAAGAGGCGTGTTTACTAAAGGTTAATGCATAGTAACGAACGTCAATGTGTGCTAAGTATATTTATTTCTGTGAGTGCGGTAGCACATCTCCAGGAACAAGCAGGAATGAGTCTTCACTGATGGAGCCTGCGCGGGAACGCTCCCCAGCGTCCAGGAAGAAAGCCTTTGGGAGCATCCCATACGCATGCGCGCTGCCTTCCCGCCTATTCACTTCCCTCTCATCAGTTTTTTGTTTTCTGCAGAGCCGACAGGACGTATCCCTGTCACCGCAGAAAATTCTTCTTTTTTATTCTTATTTTTTGTGGTCACGCCTGCCTTCATTCGACGCCCACCGGTACCGCTGGTGATTTTCTTTCTTTTCTTGAAAAATCTTTTCTTTTTTCTAGGAAATATTTTCCTGTTTAGTGCCTGACGGTTTTTTGGCCAGTAGGCCTTGTGATAAGGAAGCTTATCATAGCTCAGGTAGGAGCTATAGAAAAGATGATGTGACTCTGAACAAGCAACCTGTCAGTTCTGGTAGAAGTAAGAAAACAGAGTTTTCACATAAAAGACTACCAGTCCCAGAATGCACCAGGTTTCCAGCAGCCATGAGAGGGGCTGAAGTGAGAAAACGTGTGTGCAATCAAGAGAGCTATGAGGTAATCCCTAAACACTCATCTCAAAGGGCAGGGCCTGATTCAACACAGCTGCGCTGTGTTAGGGAGGAGCACACATTAAGACAGAATAAGAATAGAGCTTATTCTTCAGATAACAGCTTCAGGAAGAGTTTCAGCTACAGAAAGAGCTTCAGGAAGAGCTACAGAGGGAGATACAGCAACAGCTTCAAGCTCAAGCACCAGTATCACCTGGAGAAACAGAAGCCAAGCCAAGCGGATAGAGAAAGAAGGAAACTCTCTGGAAGGAAGAGAAGAAAGCCCATTGGAAGGTCTGGGAGAATCCAAGGCAGTACCCATACTGGGAGGTATTCCAAGTGCCAGCAGAGTCCATTGGACTGGAGTCAGCCAGAGGAATGGAAGGGCAGAGATAGGAATCATCAGTGGCTACCTAGAAGAGAGAAGACTGCACGTGGAAAGGACTTTCAGACCTATGCCAAAAGGTATGTGAGGGAAGATCCAGTGTCCAGGGATCAAGATTGGAAGGCTGGACATCAGAACTGGATTACATACTGGCCAGGATATACAGAGAGGAATTATGATAGCAGGAGAGGCTCAGATATGAACACTGATCCAGACCCTATCTATAATAGTGAATGGCAGCAAGGGAATAAGCATTCTCATGATAGTGCCTTATGGAAAGACTCGTCTGTGCCAATGTATGATAGTGACCCTATGCTGATTGATGAAGGGGGAGATACAGCAGATGAAACTATTCATTACATGGACTGTTCTCTATCTAAATGCTATTGCTAGCTTTCTGTAAGCAAACACATCAGCCATCACAAAGAAACCTAACTTTGTTCTTTATTTCCACTGCAAACAGCTCTTAAAGCAGGATTTGGGTTCACACAGTAGCAGCCAGCCAGCTAAAGGGTTTCAGCTGGTCAATTGATAGTAATTAAAGCTGCACCTGATTGTGTGTGTGAGCAAGGGAGAATCACTGCTGGGATCTGTGTGGAAAATAAGCAGAAGTTAACCTAACCAGCAAAGTTTATTCATTTCTTTGTGTCTTTTTATTTGGTAATTATTTGCTAAGAAAACATTAGCTAATTGCCTGACAAGCTGAAGGTTGTTTTCTGATTTGCTTTGTGACTTTATGTTATCCATTTAAACACTGCAAGCAAGTAACCTCATTTATATTGCTACCAAGCATATTTGTGCTGGGTGAATTAAACCCCATCAATAAAAGAAGTATTTTATTGGCCTTACCACTGGTTTCACAACTCAATTATTGTCTTCAGCTGTGTTTGGGAGTGAATGAACTACATTACCCACAATACCTTGCAAGACTCATATGAATATATGCATCGTCAAGATTGTGTAAGTTCTCACCCTAGGCAGCCGATTGACAGCCTCTATCCTTTCCATTATGGAAAAGCCAGCCACTATCCTTAAGAAATGCCCAAAGTGTGGCAGCACAAATATATTTTTTGACACTCATACTTGGTCTCTAAAATGTTTAGGTCCTGACCATTGCCCTTTGGAGTGTCTCTCCTGCAGGAACTTAGATAGAAGAAGTCTTCAGAATCGAGCACAACTCGATACCCGGTCCACATCGGACTTGATGTCACCAGCCAGAATATCTTCTTCCTTCCAGGATCAGGTAACCAAACAAAAGTCTGTTAAGACTAGCCAGTCCTCGAGTGGTAGATCTCCTAAGTATCGAGATGCCTCTGGCGTTGCCTTCGAGGACATTTTGGCAATAAAGCCCCGGTGGGAGTCTTCGGGCTCCAAAGCATTAATGGGGCTCCAGGTTGTTCCTGAGGTTCTTACCTCCATGGACATACCTGGGCCATGCTTGGTGGTTCTGGCCGCTTCAGGCGGTACCGACACCCCGGCATCGGCTATGGTGATGGATAAAACACTCCTCACCGATGAACGTAGTCTAGCGCTCTCAGCTACTTCGGTACCTCTAGAGTCGCTGCAGACCATTCCCTGAGTATCGGTATCGGCTTCGGTACCGGTACCGGTATCGACATCATCACCGGTGTCGGTACCATTGATATTTTCTTTGACAGATTCGCTTCCTTCGATGCCGAGCCTGGAATCGCTCTCTAGCATGGAGGATTCGGTACCGACTCATCTCGGGACCGGCCTCGAGCGGTACCGAAGACATCTCTTTAAAGAAAATCCGATGCTTCATCCTTTCAAGTCTTCCGATCCTGATGACTGGGATGAATCTATCGGTTCCAAGGCTGAACTTTCAACAGTTCCAGCTTTTACCCCTCATTTCAGAGGGTCCTCCTCAGGAGAGATTTCTTTTCAAGCTTTTCTGCTTGATATGGCAAAGTTACTTGCCATTTCTATACCTGGTAAAGAATCTATACCAGGGGATTCAGAAACCCTGAAATTCCCCTGGATTCCAAAGGAGGTGATCATGCTTCCTTTGCATCACATCTTACAGATTCTATTATTAAGAATGTGGGAAACTCCCTTAACGGTACCCCCACATTCTAAAACACTTGACACTATGTACAAGGTGCCAACTTTCAAAAGACTCAACTTCCTCATCATTCTATTGTTGTAGAATCAGCAACGAGGCGTATTAAGAGTGCAAAGAAGCACTCCTCTTATCTGCCAGGTCGTGAGTCTAAGACTTTAGATGCCTTTGGACGTCGATGCTTCCAGGCATCCATGCTTTCAGCAAGAATTATCTCATATATATTCTATATGGGATTCTCTCTTGAAGAGGTCACAAAGAACTTAAAGCTTTTGAACCCTTTTCTTCAAGAGCATAAAAGAGCAGACTATTTCTTATTAGTCAGTCATGCTCAAGACATCTCTAGGTTCCTTAGTTGTGCTTCCCTGGACTGTTTTGAGTCTATTAGCAGAACTTCTGCTATAGCCATAGGAGCACGACGCATGGCCTGGCTCCAAGCTTCAGACTTGGACAAATGGGTACAAGAAAGGCTGGGAAATACTCCTTTTACTGGTGAGAATCTCTTTAACAAGGATGCTTTATTTCAAGCTAATCAGTTAACCACTGATAATGTTACTTTCAGAGGATTGTCAAAACTTTCCTCTATCCCAGCTAATAAAAAATCTCCTAAGAAGCTTTATCCCCCTAGGGGAAAGAAGTTTTATCCATCTACTACCCATCATACAGATGTTTCCCAAAAAGGGCAACATCAAACCAGGCTAAGAAAATCAAACCCTCAACAGGCTCAGCAAATCCAGCAGTCGCAGGGTTTCTGATATTTTATTTACTAAATCTTTCTTTCCTGTTTGAGTGTTAGAACCTGTAAATCTACTTCTTATCAACAGAAGCATCTACAGTCATCTCGTCCATGCTGAGATATCAGTGATACACTGAATCAATCCTCGACTCTAGGCATGAATCTCTTGCCACAAGACAAATCCACTCTTCTAGCTCCAAGAGCTATTGAGGACAATCATGCCCTAAAGGTAACAGGTTTCTCCTCTCCTTTTTGAAGGAAAAAGAGGAGTAACAACTAACAACAAGGTGAGCTATGCCCTTCACCTTGACAGTCTCCTATACGAGGATATCTCATAATTTGACTGCAAGGGGGTTCTCCCCTTTGCGATCTTCTTTTTCTGCATTATTACAAAATGCAGAACAGCATTCTGGAAATCCTTACCAGATTTATTCTGTTCATTTGAGTATAGTCAGCTCAAATGCTTACGAAATCTATATTAAAAAAAAAAACACCATGTGGGTTATATGAGCTCGCTTAAGCATATAGCTCACAAAGGTTTCTGCCTAATCTACGCTGCTTGCATATCTGCCAGCTGACCTTCTCAAATACTTCTTTTAAGACAGCTTATCAGACAAAAATTGAGTATTACCACTCCTAATTATGTCTGTCCGTCCTTTTCCAATCTATAGGATCTAACTTTTCTGCTGCCTTAATAACAGATAATGCCAAGAAAGGTTCCAGAACCCACTTGGACAATTTATCATTGCAGGGCAACAGGCCTGTCTACTATTCTTAGCCATCTTCAATTCTTTTTGGCTCCAGCAGAATAATTAGGTTGCACTCTGGCAATCAAACAGCCAGATCTCACCTAAGCAACCTATAACATGCTCTCTGCAACTAAGGGCCTTTGACAGAGAGCGTCAGAGCCACCCCTAGTAGGTAGATCCCAGATGGTTAAAAAAGCTTCAGCTGGTAGACTCTGCCCAGTCATGCTCCTACCTGACTGGTTCTCCTATTCTTATCATCTTCCTTAAATTTTTCCTTTTAAGTAAAGGGAACCAGTGCGTAGACCACGTGAAAATTTAGGGAATTGCACAATTCCCTAGGTTGTTCCACTTCTCCAGTGGAACTCTTACAAAAGGAACGCATTCCTTTTTCACTGCAGTCGGTCCTTATTTTGTGTATTCCTTCTACTTCCAAATACTTCATTGAAGCTTATAATGAACAAAGAACGCATGATACTCATATTGCCCTCATAAAGTGGCAAGCATGGTATCCCCTTATATTGCATCTTTTTCTCCAGCTACTACACTGAAGTTATAGAAGGATCCAGACTTGCTGTCTTAAGACTAAGGATCTCCTCTGCACTCCTTCACGTACGTCTCAAGACCTGGTTATTCAAGGGCTAGGTTTTTTTAAAGAAGCCTAGACTTCCCTTTATAAGTAAAGAACATCCTACCGGTTTCCATGAAACCTTCTCTATGGTTCTTTCACTTTAACCAGAAAGAGATTCTCCATCAATATTCTCAAGTAGGTCTTAACCCTTCTTGTTATTAGATGAATCTCTTTTTAATATCTGACTCTGAAAGATTTGTTACTGTCCATATTAATGCTGTTACAGCATACCATAAGGTTTAAATGGACAACCAATTTCTATGGTAAATTAGGACATACCCTCTTTTACCGTAACCTTTCTGGTTACGTCACATCTGAAGCTCTACATGTAAAGTTATTATCCTAAGTGACATCACTTATGAAAGACATTACTGATCTTCAGAAATTGGGGGCTACACCGCCAAGTACAAATTTTTTCATTTTGGATAAAAGGGTCCTAAAGACCCATCCTTTTTTCTGCAAAAGGTATCTCTACCCTTTCATCCAAATCAGTCAGATTTCTCTCTTTTCTTTCCTAGGGCTTATTCTGCTCCAAGGAAAAAGACTTTTAAACTTTGGACTTTACAGAAGCTTTAGCTTTTCCTCCAAAGTCCAACCTCATTTAAACTCCCCCAGTTTTTTCTCATGGGATTGGTTTTAGCTATTAAGGCTTCTTATCTCTACCTGTATTGCAGAATTTATTTTCCTGTGCTTCACAGTAAGGGAATTTCTTTGAGGATACTGTAATGGCTCTTAACAACAGACCCATATTAGCCTCAACAAATACTTCGCAATACTTTTAAGTAAGATCCACGTTAGAAAATTGGGACTCATTTTTCACTTATTAACAATTATGATCTACACAAGGACTCCCCTCTGGATACCTTGTTTAGTCAAGCTGTTCCACAGCACTCCCTTTTTTCTTTCTTTTAATTCAACTCCTACCCTCCATCCCTTGGATGCCTGAGGTTCTGAGAAGTAGCATGGCCCATCCATTAGATCTGCAACATGCTGGGACCTCCTCCAGGCATCTCTAGCTTGGGAGTCCCCATATGTGAAGACTCATTCCTGCTTGTTCCTGGAGATAGCACAGTTACTTACCTGTAACAGATGATCTCTGGGAACAGCAGGAATAAGTCTTCACAACCCACCCACCTCCCCTAGGAGTTGTTCTCTCTCTCTTTCTAATTTGTCTACTTCCCTCCTTCGGTCTCAGCTAAAATGAAGATCCTGACAACTGGTAAAATCAATACGTTTATCGTTGATGGAGGAGAAATAGAAATAGTGGACAACTTAACATGTTTGGATCAATAAAGAAATGACAAGCAGTCTAGAAATCCGACAACACATTACTATTGCAGAATGGCTATGAAGAACTTAGACAAGATTATCAAGAGCAGAGATGTCTCTCTCCATACAAAGCTTCGACTTGTCCAAGCCATGATATTTTCAATAATGCCATATGAATGCAAAAGCTGGACAATGAAAAAGAGACTGGAAGAAAATCTATGCCGTTGAAGTATGGTGCTGGCAAAGAATACTGTTTATACCATAGACTTCCCGAAGAACAAACCATTCAGTACTAGAGATCAAACCTAAGCTTTCTTTAGAAGCTCAGATTACAAGACTTTGACTTTCATACTTTGGACATATCATGCGACGAGAAAGATCATTAGAGAAAGACATCATGCTTGGCAAGGTTGAAGGTAAATACAAAAGAGGAAGGCCAGCAATGAGATGGATTGATAAAATAACTGCAGCTATGGATGCCACACTATCAACAATGAGCTGCCTGCTAGGTACATATAACCTAGATTGGCCACTGTTGGAAACAGAATACTGGGCTTGATGGACCTTGGTCTGACCCAGTATGGCATATCTTATGTTCTTATGTTCATACAACTCCAGTTCCTCCTTTACCAGAGAAAGAGATGGCATGTGAGCATCTACACAGTACTTCAACTGAACCCATTTATAATACTGAGCATTTGGAAACCCATACTTCTGCTACAGAACACAAATATTGGCAACTTTATTTGTCTTCACGCATATCCATAAGATACCTTATTCCCACAGCATGTCACTTAGGCCATATGAACACCCATCAATTGATCAAAAATTTAGAATTATACCACAAAGGTGTGTGGCAGGATATACCCCATTTCACCTCACAGGTAGAGTCCTGGTTGTGTAAAGCCATCAGACTGGCTTTCAACACTAGATGATCCTGATAGCTTTTGGGTAGCATACCACCTATCAAATAAGTTAAAGCAAAAGGAGTCAGCAATGCTCACTCAGAAGTCATCCATGATGGTGGGCGAGTCAGTTCTTTCTCTTCATCTTACCATGCTGCCACTTGTCGCAGGATAGGAGGCTGGTGATAATGATAAAAAATCTATAGTAGAACCCCCTCCTAGCTACCAAAGATTTCTCAAAGTCTGCAGTGCAATCTTAGGAACATTCTGCTTTTACGACAAATTTCACTATTATTGAATTTATTTTCTTATAGTGGAAGCATTCCCAGTATATAATCAATTTGAGACGGTAATAACCATCCAAATAGTTTCAATCAATCCCACCCTGCTATGTTACGTACAGAGGGCTCCACCTAGTGAATTGATCATTGAGATTCTAAAAAATAATCTTATAATTCAAGCAACTAGAGCAGGGGTGGGCAATTCCGGCCCTCGTGCACCACAATCCAGCCTGGTTTTCATGACATCCCTAATGAATATTCATGAGATCTATTTGCATGCACTGCCTTCCATTGTATGGAAATAGGTCCATGAATATTCATTAGGGACATCATGAAAACCAGGCTGGATTGTGGTGCACGAGGGCCGGAATTGCCTATCCCTGAACTAGAGTGCAAATGGAGGTGCCACAAGGATCCGTCTACCCACTCGGCATACGTAACCACCTAGGCTGAATACTGCTCATTCACCCTTTTCAGAAAGAAAGAATACCATGCCAACTTAATTAGATCCTCCCTCATCTGGCCTAGAGAGCTATTTGACATAGCCTTGAATCGGCTCAAATTCCCAACTACTATCAAATCGGATGCCACCCTGTCCCCGGCTAACATGGCATACTATCCATAATCTAAACAATCACCCAACATAAGAACAATCTGGCATGCCATTGATGCCACCAATGCCCCAAGCAAGCAAACCTGGGCAAGATTCAGACCTCTATCCACCCAGCAACTAGAAAATATTCTCATGAACCTCCCTACTCGACCCCTGCCCATTTTCCTGGATCGAAATCAAGCAAGATCTCATCCCAAACCATTCATCTCATAGTACAGTCTTCACTATCACTGGGCTACATGCCAAAGGCCCTCATGAAAGCATCCATCAGACCTTTGCTATAAAAATCCTACAGCCAACCCCACATCACTGTCCTTATACAGACCCATCTCTAATATTTCCTCCCTTGTGAAAATCATTGAAAAAGCAGTGCAATTGCAGACACAAGGCTATGTGAACTCCTACCCCCCACCCCCAATCAACATCAGCACGACTTCAAACCCTAGTTTAGAGTAGTATAGTATAGAGACCCTACTGATCTCTCTCCTGGACCCGCTAATTAAAGATGTTGAAAAACCCCCAAAACATTTCATTGTCATTTTCCTTGATATCTCTGTGACCTTTGACTATTATCCATGAGCATCTCCACACCATTGGCTTTAGAGAAACAGCACTACAATGGTTCCAATCCTACCACCATCAGCAAGTTAAAATATGAGTGGAAACCTCCAACCCATTCAACCTACCTCAAGGATTATCACAGGGCTCTGCCTTATCCTCCCTGTTCTTCAACATTTTCATCCAACCACTATGCAACATAATCCAGAACCACAATACCCTCTATCATCTGTATGCGATGACATCTTAGTCTATGCACTATTCTCCATTAACAATCCAGACTACTCCATGATAGGTCAATGCCTAAACCAACGCAACATTCACATTAATCCCAATAAAACAGAAGTCCTCCATATAACCAGGAACACCACATTCTCTCCTCCATCCATTGTTAATTTGGCTAACTTAACCCTGCAAGTAAAAGATCAAGTAAAATACCTCAGCATAAAACCTAAACTTCCACGCCTACATCAAACAAGTTACCAGATCTGCATACCTCAGAATGAAAGCTGTTCAAAATATTCAACCACTATTGGAGCAGTGCAACTTCAGAAATGTCTGTCAAGCCCTCTTCACTCCAATATTTAGCTATGTAAACATTATATACCAGGGGTTCCCAAAAACCTCTTTACTCCCCCTACAACTTACATAGAATACAGCTGCCAGAATCATCACAGGCACTACTCGACGAGCACACATTACCCCTGTATTAAAAAAGCTCCACTGGCTACCCATTTATATGAGAGTTAAGTACATAGTCTCCCTAAGCATCTTAAAGATCCTCCATAACCTCTCAGTGGACATCCTTTGACCACTCATTTGCGAACCTCTCAATAAAAGATCAAGAAGAAAAGTCAGCCACAACCTTTTATCAATTCCAGCCATGTTCTCTCGTTCTAACCTCTCCACCTCTAGCAGAGCCTTCTCCTTCTACACACCCACTATTTGGAACTCCTTCACCCCAGAGATACGATCCTTGACAGACATTTGGGTATTCCGGTGCAAGCTAAAAACCCACCTTTTTCTAGAAGATTTAGGCTCTGACACTTAGTTATTCACTCATATGCCTTCCAACCATTCAGGTCTCAAGTTATTTTCCCCTATTCTCCCCACTGTTACCTTTCCTCTGATATGAAATATGTATCATAAAAATTTCCATCATTATCCCCTGTTATGCTTAAATGTTAATGCTTACTCCTACTACTGCATGTCTTATGTTTACACTCTAAGTTACATGTTCTATTGTTTGGTTCAATTGTTCAATTTTATTACCCATGTTCCATTTAAGGTTATACTTGGTGGAATTGCTGATTTTTACCCATGTACTATGTAAAGGTTTACTTGTTCAACTTGTTACCTGTACATCGCTGTGACCGGTAGATGTAATGGTATAAAAAAACCTAGCTAATTAATTAATTAAGCTCCTGCATTTTCTGAATTTTCCAGTACACTATGACACTCAAATATTTAAACCCATCGGAGGCCCATTTAAATCCAAATTTATCAATCCCCGTTTTTGCAGTATGCACATTCATGATCATCGCCTGTCTTCTCCCAGTTTACCTTGTACCCAGACAATCTGGAGTACATAATCATCTCCATTAAGGCAGACAATGAGTTTTCAACAGAATAATATGCCACTAGTTTATGCTCTTCTCCTGTAACCTTATCTCTATGGCTACCAGAAGTGGCTCAAGTGTCACATTAAAAAGCAGTGGAGAAAGCAGGTACCTTTGCTGGGAGCCCTACTGAAGTGCAAACATATTTTTATTATCTACCATAGTAGACTTGGGGGAGCTGCATAGGCATAATAGTGCAGTGACAAACCTATCCCCAAAACTAAATCTTTCAGAGTTAGAGATATTAAGGAAGGGCTATCAGGTAAGGTCTGCCTCTTTGCAGATGATACCAAAATTCTGCCACAGAGAAGACACCCAGGAAGGTGTAGATAACATGAAGAGGGATTTAGCTAAGCTTGAAGAATGGTCTAGCATTTAGCAGCTGAGATTTAATGCTAAAAAATGTAGACACGTGCATTTGGGCTGCAACAATCCATGGGAGCGGTACAGTATAAGGGGTGACATACTTCTGTCCACGAAAGATGAATGGGACCTAGGCGTGATTGTGTCTGATGATCTCAAAGTAGCTAAACAGGTAGAAAAGGAGATGTGAAAGCTAGAAGGATGCTTGTGTGCATAGGGAGAGGAATGGCCAGCAGGAGAAAGGAGGTGATAGTGCTACTGTATAAGTCTTTGATGCAACCTCATTTGGAGTGTTGTGTGCAATTCTAGACACCGTACCTTAAAAAGGATATAAACAGGTTGGATTCAGTGCAGAGGGTGGCTACTAAAATGGTTAATGGTCTGTGTTATAAAGTATATGAGGGCAGACTTAAGGACCTTAATATGTATACTTTAGAGGAAAGGCGGGACAGAGGTGATATGATTGAGATGTTAAATACCTCTATGGCATAAATGCATAGGAGGAGAGCCTCTTTCAATTGAAAGGAAGCTTTGCTATGAGGGAACATAGGATGAGGGTGAAAGGGGATAGACTCAGGAGTAATATGCAGAAATATTTATTTTACGGAAAGAGTAGTAGATGCATGGAATAGTCTCCCCAGTGGAGATGGTAGAGATGAGGGCAGTATCTAAATCCAAAAAAGTATGGGACAAACACAGAGGTTCTCTAAAGGAAAAAAGGTGACTCTTGTAGTGGGTGATATGGAAGGGCAGACTAGATAGGCAATGTGATCTTTTTCTGTCATCTTGTTTCTATGTTTCTATAATAAGGTGCTGTCACGCAACTGTTAAATGTTTTTTCATCATTGAGTGGTACAGCATGAAACTGTCCCTCCTGCTTGCCAGCCCAGTATAAGAAGTCTAAGAATAGCCGGCCATTATCCACTTATGTCTTTCCTTAACAAAACCCATTTGGGCACCATACACAATGTTAACTATGATGTGTTGTATTCACAAAGCAAATAGTTTACTAAGGATTTTATAGTCTACATTTAATAGGGAGATTGGCCTATCTAGCTTAGGAATCATAACTATATGTGCTTGAGCAAATTTTCCCATCTGAACCCCCTGCTTACATAGTTCCTGAAAGCTCCTATGGAAATTTTGGATTAGCAATGGGGTCAGACCTCTATAAAATTATACTCCATGCTCATCTGGGCCAGGAACCCTCCCAGATGGCAACCTCTTGATAGCTTCCCCATTCCATCCCGTATGAAGGGGGCATCTAAAAACTGCCCCTCTTCAACATTCAAAGCAGTTGCTCAAAAACATCATATAGCTAGACGTCTGCAGCAGAGGCTCCTGACTGATACAGTCGCACATAGTAACTCTGAAAAACTCCCCAAATCTGATCATCCCTCTTAAGAACCCCCACTCCAATTTATCCCCATTATCCTCTGCCTTTTTTAAGTGATATCGGATATCTGGCAAACTGTTTCCCAACTCTGTTGGTTTCTGTGTAATAAAATGCCTTAAATATTGCAATCTTGCCCAATCCTTGTTGTACTCATTTCCTTCCCTAACTATTTGGGCCAGCAGCTGCTTATCCCCAGATCTAATGAACAAATGCTCCGCTTGCCTAAGCTTCTGTTCATAGTTTCAGATTTTCTCACCTGCCCCTTTACGTGCTTTAGCTGATTTCTAATCATTTCCCCTTGTATAGTTACCTTAATAGCTTCCCACACCATAATAGGTGCGAGCTTTGGCGGGTCATTCTCTGCAAAATAATCACAGATGATCTGAACCAGGTTTCCCAAAGATCGGATCCTCTAACAATCAAATACTGAATCACCACTGCTGCCTATTTTTCTCTGCAGGGAGGATCTGCAAATTCAAAGTAATAAAGGCAAGATTAGGCACAGTTCTAGGTCCTATTTCTACCTCTACCACAAGTGGAAGGAGTCCAGTGGAGACTAAAAAGAAGTCAATCTGCAAATAGGACTGGTGAGGGGAAGAGAAAAATGTGTATTCTTTCTCTGTGGGATGTAATATTCTCCACACATCATAGACCCCATAGGTGTCCTGTAAGGGATTTGAGAGTAATTCTGCATTGGAAGACAACACAGTCTATCAGAGAAAACATATGGAGGGATATTGAGATCACCCTCTAATATCAGGGTGACGTTTCCAACATCTGCCAGTAAATAATAGATCATAATGCAAAAATCCAGACAGTCCCTGGAGGGAACATTTGTCCTCCTGATTATATCTTTGCTAAAACCTATCATCCTTCCTTGTATGTCATTTGGGAATTCACCTGCAACTCAGCCTTTCTTAATCAAGACTGTTACTCCATTTTTATTTGTATTCACTGGTAAAGATACAGCCCTCCACCCACGAGACTTTTAATTTCAAAGAATCTTTATGTGATAATTGTGATTCCTGCAAAAACATACTAGCCTTTTCTTTCTTCAGGTAGGGAAATCCCATCAAATAGCAAATAGCCATATTGAAAAGCAGAGTAGGGAGCCAATTTTCACACAGCAATTTATCATCTCCTTTAAAAACAGCTAGTTGTTTAACCCCTGCTCCAGCAGGCACAGTCCCATCTTGCCTACTGTCCCAAATTGTCTTTGTTTAATCTGGGTTGCTAAGAACAACAGTGCTAGATCCTTAAATCTCCATGGCCCAGCCCGAGCTCCAGTCTCATACAGCTATCTTTTAAGTGGCTCAAGAGCACTCCCCCACTGTATACACCAATTTTCAACCTGAAAGTATGTGTGTACTTCTGTCCCTGGAGAACTTACGATATAAGGCAATGGTGGGCTAACAGACTTACCTAAGATCATAGAGAGCAGTAGTATGAATCAAACCTGGTTTCCCTCAGTCTCAACCCACTGCCCTAACCATTAGGCTGCTCCTCCATTCAAGCTGGGATATAATGGCCTGCTATTCTGCATGGACTGTGGGGGATGAATTGGTGGTGTTGATGGGAATTGCATGGGGGTGCATAAGGTTAGTGTGAGTGTATGATTCAGAGGTAGGTGTAGAAAGTGTGGTTGATTACATGTACTTGCTTGTTCTGTGAGTAGAATTTTTGATGGCAAAATGCATGCAGTGATTTGAAAATGTATGCATGGATATTTTCTTCTTGACCCAAATGCTTCTTAAAATACCTAATAGTACACATTTGTGGACAACACACAAATCTTTAGCTCCTTTAACTTGCTGTGAAAATTGACCACCACATATATACTAAATCTGCTTGAAACTGATTTTGCCTTTCAAGCCAGTGTTTTCAAGCCCTTTTTACTTTCAGGTTAGCTGCCAAAAATAAGGTTTGCAGGTTATACAAAAGACTGGCTGCTAGAGTAACTTGATTAAAGACAGCAGTACTGGGTCTTTGGGAATGAAAAAAACATTGCATGCCAATTGTGAAGGCTTTACATTTATGGGATTTTTGGTTGGAATATGCTGAGTTTACAAAAAATGCAGCAGATTTGTTGCTATATAAGTTACACACTGTTGGGAGCTTACAGCCCCATTCTATCCGGGACGTGCAGGTCTTCTGTGCGCCTGGTTGGAACCGGATGCACAGAGGGCGTTGTTATTCCGATCCAATGGGACACGTCTAGTCCCGCAGGATCAGAATCGCAAACAGGCCTGTACGTGCAGGCCGGGACCACGATTCCACCTGGCCTGCATATAGAGGCCTTGCCAAACTAACTCAGTCAGGGCTTTTAAATGGAACCACGGCGCCATGGCATCCGATTGTCATGGCACAGTGGCTCCATTTAAAAGCCGTGATCCCTGGCCGCTGGCCACCAAATTGCTTTCCCCGCTGCCCGACCCCTGATCTGGTCTCCCAGGGCCAGGGTCGGGCTGCGGGAAATGCTTTCTGCCCCCTGCCGCCACTTCCCCAACCCGGGCCCGCCAATCCAGCCAAATTGGGGACGTTATTCCACCTCAGAGGTGGAATAACTTCCCCATTCAAGTCTCTGGCCCCGGACATATAGGGCCGACATTAGAATTGGCCCTGTATGTCCGGGGCCGGTGACCGCCCACTGCCTGCCCTAACGCCGCCCCTGATCCTCCTCTTTCCAGCCCCCATCTAACTTCCCCTTACAACCGGCGGGGAAGTTAGATGCTGGCAGGAAGGGGCACGAATAGCGAGGATAGACGTCCCAATGGGATGAGCCTCTTAGTGTCTGAATCTTAATTCACTATTGCATGTTAGTACGTATTGAACTGAATGAAGAATTTGCTGTCATATTGTGACAAAACAGATCACATTGTCCCTTTATTTGGTGGTTATGTTCTGCTTTTGGTAGAGAACTTGGAGTACTAAGAGAATACCGGATGCCATGTAAACAGAAAGTAATATTTACACATTTATCTCTGATGAGAACACAAACTTAGTGGTCTATGCCAGGTGAAATCTGTCATAAGTTCAACGCATCAGGATGGCTGTGTTTCCACAATCTGCAAGCCTATCGTGAGTGTTGTGAGACTGCTTGTTATACAGCACACAGGTTATGCATTATGGACCCGATATTCGAAAGGCATTTACACAGTTTACAGCCCTATAAACTGTGTAAATGCCGCTCAGCAGGATATTCAACAGCACCAACACGGTTAGTGCCGCTGAATATCTCAGATCTTCTCCCCTACACGCCCTGTAAAAGCTGGCCTATCTTTACCCATAGAAGCTAACTGGCAGCGGTGCAATATTGCCCCTAACTAGATAGCGTCTGTGGCTTTCGGGCATGTGCGGCGGCCCCTGATATTCAATGTTGGGGCCACATATGACCCCAGCATTGAATATCTGGGGTCAGTGGATGGCAGTGATGGCTAGGCGCTGTATTCGTGCCTAGCCGTCCTAACTCAATATTGGGCCATGTATTTTTATTAAAACCTGGCTTATTGGATTAAGTCAGATGTAACATAGTATATGATGGCAGATAAAGACCAGTATAGTCCATCTAGTCTGCCCAGCAAGATGGCAAGAGTAGGTTTACCTTGCCACCTTGCCTCTCTTGTGAGAGATTTGATTTAGAAATCCATATAAACCTTAAATCTGTGATGTGTTCTCTGTAAGCTATGAAATGATACTGATTTTTCATTCAGTATATTAAAAATCTTAATGTAGAATTTAGAAAGTAGTTCTGACTTGCATATTTCTGATAGGTCTTGATTCTTTATTTAAGATACAATATCTGGTAACGCTTGGTCTTATTAATAGTGTCATTTCACTCATGTACCTTGAGGTGACAAGTTACTTATTTTGTGTTGCATTGCATATATGTAGAATTAAATAGCAACTTACATTCCTCTTGTGACGGGCACCATGGGCGGTAACTGGATATTGTTTTCTTTTATCTTTGAAACAGTATATAATGCCCACTATGCCCAAATCCATATCTACAACTACAAACAGTTTTTTGTTGGTCTTAATATTGCTGAAGCCCCAATTTGGAAACTCTACCTCATAATTTAGTCTACTTTACTGAATTTCAAGGCTAAAATCACTTAGTAAATCTTCCATTAAACACTCTAAGCAGCACCACTTCCCTCCGTGCCAACACCCTGATCCAGTGCAAGGATTGAAGATGCCCTAAGTAGGCCCCTCCATCCTGCTATCCCCCCTGCCATTGCCATCACCACCACCCTTCTCTGAAGTCAGTAGTGGCAGCAATGGCAAAGAAATCATGATGCAGTGCTTAACAAAGGCATGATTCCTGCCTGCTATGTTTGGGTGTTTTCACCCCCTCTCCATCGCAGACTTCCGGTTTAGCAAAAATCAGAGGTTGACATTGGAAGGGGGCAGAAGCTCCCAAAGATAGCAGGAAGGAACCATGACGCAGCGCTGGAGCCTTTTGTATGCGCTTCATCGTGGTTCATTTGCCATTGCGGCTGCCGTTGGCCCTAGAGAGGGGCCACAGCAGTGGCAATGGGTCCCCCCAAAGTGCTTGCACTCTAATGGACCGCCTAACAGTAGTGCCAGCTGTTCCAAGACCTATCTCCATATCAAAAAATAAAAAGGGCCATCTGGCAGAGGGATAAGAACATAAGAAATGCCATACTTATCCAGACGAAGGTCCGTCAAGCCCAGTATCCTGTTTCCAACAGTGGCCAATCCAGGTCACAAGTACCTGGCAGGTTCCCAAAAAGGTACATAAGTTCCACATTACTTGACCTGGGGTAAACAGTGGATTTCCTAGGTCCTCTTTACAGTAATAATGGTTTATGGATCTTTCCTCCAGGAACGTGTGCAAACCTTTTTTTAAACCCAGCTACACTAACAGCTTTTACTATATCCTCCGGTAGCGAATTCCAGAGTTTGATTACGCATTGAGTGAAGAAATATTTACTCTTATTACTCTTGAATGGGTTCCCCTAGTCGTTCTATTTTTTGATGGAGTAAACAACTGATCTATGTTTACCTATTTTACTCCATTTACTATTTTATAAACCTCTATCATATCCCCCTTCAGCCATCTCTTTTCCAAGGTGAAGAGCCTTAACCTTTTAAGCCTTTCCTCAAAGACCTAGTAGACTTTAGGAAAGCCATAAAAACTCATCTTTTCCTAGAACATTTTGGCCCTTCCCCAGAAGAACATGACAGAATGTCGATGGTTGGACACAAGTCACCAGGGCCTGCAAAATCACCAATCTAACTTCTCCAGCCCTTGAATTGAATAACCATTATGCAGCCCTGGAAGTGGAGGAGGTGAAAGCAGCCCTGGAAAGGGAAGCACCAGAGCTCAAGTACCCCAAAGTTGCAGAATCGGTGACCACAAGGAAGTGAAGGGTAGTGGTGGTTGGAGACTCTCTTCTGAGGGATACTGAGGCGTCCATCTGCCGACCAGACTTGATGTCCAGAGAGGTATGCTGTCTGCCTGGTGCCAAAATCCAAGATGTTACGTAGAGTTTGCCGAGACTCATCAAGCCCACTGACTATTACCCAATGTTGCTAATCCATGTTGGAACAAATGATCCTGCCAGGTATCCCTTGGAATGTATCAAAAGTGACTTCATGGCTCTGGGACAGAGGGTGAAGCAGTTAGGTGCACAGGTGGTGTTCTCTTCAATCCTCCCTGTTGAGGGTAAAGGCCAGGGCAGAGAGGCTCGCATCCTAGAGATGAATGCATGGCTGCATGGATGGTGTCATCGAGAGCGTTTTGGTTTCCTAGACCATGGGATGCTGTTCCAAGGGTTGCAGAGCAGAGATGGCATCCATCTCTCCAAGAAAGGTCAACGCGTCTTCGGTAGTAGTCTGGCTAATCTACTGAAGAGAGCTTTAAACTAAATTCGTTGGGGATGGGTGAAGAAAGCCCCCAGGTAAGTGAAAGCCCCCAGGTAGGTGATACATTAAATAACTTTATGAAAATGGGTAACAGGGGTAACATGGAAAGCAGTGTGTATAGATGCCCGTAGCATGGGAAATAAGATCCCTGATGTTGAAGCTTTTGTGGGAGTGGCTGACTTGTATTTAGTGGCATTTACAGAAACATGGTTCACAGAAAACCATGATTGGGATGTAACTATACCTGGCTATACTTTATTCAGAAAGTACAGGGTAGGAAGTAGGGGAGGAGGAGTGGCACTATATGTAAAAACTACTATTAAAGCTTTGGAATTACGGAGCTTAAAAGGGAGAGGGGAGGCATTGTGGGTTAAACTAGAAAGAGGGAAAGAGAAATCTGTTTACATTGGTGTGATATACAGACCTCCCTCACAAGAGGAAGAGGTGGACAGAGAGTTAATTGGAGACATGCGCAGCATTGCTAGGAAAGGAGAAGTGCTACTGATAGGAGATTTCAATATGCCAGATGTTGATTGGCACACTCCTGCTGCAGTATCATCTAGAAGTAAGGAGATCCTGGATTCTCTACAGGGAGAACTATTCAGGCAATTGGTAACAGACCCCACACGTGAATGGGCCATACTGGACTTGGTGCTTACCAATGGTGAAAGTTATTTCTGATGTAGTGGGAGATCATTTTGCATCCAGTGATCACCAGATGGTGTGGTTCAGTATTAGGACTAGGGCTGTTAGAATTCATTCAAAGGCAAGGATCTTAGACTTTAGGAAAACTAACTTTGCGAAGATGGGCCAATACCTCAGGGAGTCGTTTGTTGGATGGAACTGCTGAGGGATGTAGAAAAACAGTGGGAAAAACTGAAAGGGGATATTTTAAGAGCAACCAACCTTTTTGTTAAAATGGTAAATAAAGGTAAAAGGAAAAGGAGACCGCTATGGTTTTCGAAAGAAGTAGCTGAAAAAGTGAAGAAAAAGAGGGAGGCCTTCATAAACTACAAGAGATCACAGAGAGAGGAAGACAGGCATCTGTATTTGGAAAGACTTAGAGAAGCTAGCAAAGTAGTCAAGAAGGCAAAGATTCAAAAGGAGGAGGAAATAGCCAATGCAATAAAATGGGGGGATAAGACATTTTTCAGATATATTAGTGAGAAGAGGAAGGGCAAGAGTGGTATTGTCAGACTCAAGGGTGCAGGGGAGGAATATGTAGAAGCTGATAAGGATAAAGCTGAATTGCTTAACAAATATTTTTGTTCTGTGTTCACAGACGAAGAACCAGGAGCAGGACCTCAGAAAACACCCACAAATAGGAACAGAAGCAAAGGACATCTTAAACAATTTTCAAAAGACTGTGTTCGTGAGAAACTATCTCTACTTAAAGTAGACAAAGCGATGGGACCGGATGGGATACACCCGAGAATACTGAGGGAACTTGGGGACGTTCTAGCAGCTCCACTGACTGACCTTTTCAATGCCTCGTTGGAGTCGGGAGTGGTGCCAAAGGACTGGAGAGAGGCTCATGTGGTGCCTTTACACAAAGGCAGAAGTAAGGATGTGGTTGAAAACTGCAGGCCGGTTAGTTTTACTTCGCTGGTGAGTAAATTATTGGAAACGCTGCTGAAAGAGAAAATAGTGAGGTTTCTGGAGTCCAGCAGATTACAGGATCCGAGGCAGCATGGATTCACCAGAGGCAGGTCTTGTCAGACAAATCTGATTGATTTCTTTGACTGGGTGACCAGGGAGTTGGACTGAGGGAGAGCCCTAGATGTGGTGCATTTAAATTTCAGTAAAGCCTTTGACACTGTTCCTCACAGGCGACTTATAAACAAACTGAGCACCCTAAGGATGGACCCTAAAGTTACTACTTGGGTTTGAAATTGGTTGGGTGGGAGGCGACAAAGAGTACAGGTAAATGGAGCTCACTATGAGGAGAAGGATGTTACCAGTGGTGTGCCCCAGAGATCTGTCCTTGGTCCGATTCTTTTTAACATCTTTGTTAGTGATATAGCGGAAGGGCTGTCGGGTAAGGTTTGCCTCTTTGCAGATGATACCAAAATCTGCAATAGAGTAGACACCCAGGAAGGTGTAGATAACATGAGGAGGGATCTAGCTAAGCTTGAAGAATGGTCTAGAATTTGGCAGCTGGGATTTAATGTTAAAAAATGTAAGGTCATGCATTTGGTCTGCAGCAATCCAAGGGAGCAATACAGTATAGGAGGTGAAGTACTTTTGTCCAATAAAGAAGAGCGGGACCTAGGCGTGGTTGTGTCTGATGATCTTAAAGTAGCTAAACAGGTAGAAAAGGCGACGGCAATAGCTAGAAGGATGCTTGGGTGCATACGGAGAGGAATGGCTAGCAGAGAAAAGGAGGTGATAATGCCTCTGTATAAGTCTTTGGTGCGACCTCATTTGGAGTATGGTGTGCAATTCTGGAGACCGCACCTTCAAAAGGATGTGAACAGGATGGAGTCGGTGCAGAGGGTTGCTACTGAAATGATTAATGGGCTTCATTATAAAGCATATGAGGACAGACTTAAGGATCTTAATATGTACACCTTAGAGGAAAGGCGGGATAGAGGTGATATAATTGAGATGTTTAAATACCTCCGTGGCATAAATGTTCAGGGAGAGAGCCTCTTTCAATTGAAAGCAAGTTCTGCTACGAGGGGACATGGGATGAGGGTGAAGGGAGATAGATTCAGGAGTGATATGCGGAAATATTTCTTTACAGAAAGAGTAGTGGATCCATGGAATAGTCTCCCAGTGGAGGTGGTAGAGATGAGGACAGTAACTGAATTCAAAAAAGCATGGGACCAACACAGAGGATCTCTAAGGGTAAGGGGTGGACTGTTGTAGTTGTTGTTATGGAAGGACAGACTAGATAGGCCATGTGGTCTTTTTCTGTCATCATGTTTCTATGTTTCTATAGCAACAGTATAAAATCAAAATAAATATAACTTTCTCTTATATCTGAACAAATAGGGGTGACCTACACGGAGCGTTGGGTACACCCCTAAACAAATGCATGGGGAGGAGTGGCCTGCACAGAGTGGCAGGTGAACCTACTCTTTCTGCCTTGCTGGGCAGACTAGATGGACCATACTGGTCTTTATCTGCCGTCATATACTATGTTACTATGGGGCTTGTTTACTAAGCAGCGGTAGCGGCTTCCAACTGCTATCAGAGCCGGAGCCCCATTGAATTCAATGGGGCCATAGCTCCGATATCGGTCGGAAGCCGCTACCGCTGCTTAGTAAACAAGCCCCTATGTCTTATTTTTGGCATAGTATACCATGTGATCATCAGATTCAAAGTGCTTGATGCCAGTCGATTTCAGTTTGCTGACACCCAACAGATCAAGCTGTACATGTTCTATTTCATTCTTGACTTCCTACAACTTCTCTTGGTTCATGCTTCGTATGTTCCATGTCCCAATATGTAAGACATCTTTGTAGCTTCTGACTCTCATTTCATGCACAGCTACATCAGCAGTCCTGAGGGCTTTGATCAAACCCCATAAGTACTGGATTTTCTCTGAAAAGTCTTCAGCTTATCCCCTGTATCCCATTGAGTGGGTTTCCAGGCTATCAAAAATCCCACAGAGAGAAGAGGGGACAAGATCTATGAATGTTCACTGGCACGCGGGTGCTATACTAACAGCCATTACAGTGCATGCATTAGGGATATGCAGACCAAACATTTTAATTTTGTTTAGTTTTCCATGTTTATAGATTTTTATTCTTTTTGTGTTTCTATGGCACTGTTGTCAATAGTGCGCACTATTGCTCAATAGTACACACAATTGACAACATAGGAAAATACCTCAATTTTTTTTTGGGGGGGGGGGGTGGTATTTGGTCGCTTCAGGTTAAAAATTATGTGAAACGACATGGGAAATGTTTTCATTCCACACGTCTTTTCAAATGAATGCACATCCGTAGCGTGCATCATAGTGGTCAAGAGGGAAAGGGCAGCCCTGTTTCTCTTGACCCCATTTGGCATCCCAGCTCATAGTTTGTGAACCACTCCTCTATGTGTTCACTGGCAGTCTACAGAACTTACGTTCTAATATGTGATATTAGTAATTGGGAGCTTGCTATACTGACAGGTAAAATTAAGTAAGCATGATACATAATCTAGGCATATGTTAAGGAAACAATTTCTCCTTTACTCGCAGCTTGTCACAGTTTTGATGTGTGTTTAAAATCTGAGGATCTGATACAGCAGTGGTAGAAATTTTATTGCAGCCTTGAACATGCAGTTGAACATCATGTTTCAAGGCTGTGTTTTCAAATCACCAATTACTGTACTTGACTAAAGCTAAGAACAGTCCTAGCTAGGGCTTTTTCTATAAACAATATAGACAAGACATTAGTAATAATCACAATGGGAGAGTCCATTCAATAGTTATGGAAACAGAGATTAGCTTTTCTAGCAGGTTAGTGATGAGATGTATTATCTAATAATTACTAGAAACCTGCAATTTTGTAAGTACGTAATTTGGAAATGAGAGCAAGTCTTAATCATCTACTGCTTTAATCTTCTTCATGTAAAACAAGTGTGAAAGCTTTGAAAGCAATTTAAAAATGTGCCATAAATAGCTTTTAGCACTCGGAATGCAATTTCTTAGTCGAAACCTAGAGATGTACAATAGGTTTAAAATTGTCACTGACAGGAAGCCATCCTTAACTAAAAATTTATATTGCTCTGCTCTCAACAAGGATTGACTAGAGGGGTAGGCTATTTCATTTAGGAGGGTGTGCATAAGAGCTCTGTTGATTTTTAATTTTCCTCTATCGATTTTTAGCATCCAGAGAGCACTTGTTCTCTAATGGCTCTCTGTGCTGGTGTTTACTTGCAGATTGAAGTGAAGGATAATGGTTTTCAGGATGCTACTTCTCAAAGGGTTCTTTCTGAAGGACGGTGAGTTAGTAGAGTAGTGCTGCCAAGCTTTAGTAAATTTCTATGCTCAAAGAAATAGCTCTCCTTGAGTACTCGGCTGAGGAAATCAAAAATTGTCCTATTCCTTTTCACTGTGTCCTAAGAGCTTCAGTACAGGCAGCTTATAATTCATTGCGCAGGCGAGGCCATCCAGTCTTGAGATTCCTCTGATTTGCAGAAGTGTATGGTTCTGACTCTGTTTAAAATCCTCTTGCCATATTTTACCAGCATGCACATCATAATACAATTCAGTAAAAATGCTTAGTATTCATAAAAATACAAATACATTGAAAATAGCTGTAACAAACTTTAAGTAAAGGAAAACAAGCATTGTTAACTCCTCAGTGGCTTAACAACATCTATCAATTTAACTTAATTTTATTTAATAATTACTGGAGATGCATATTTTTTTTAAAATTATGATGCAGTGGTATTACGCTTTGCACTGCATCTGAACTTTAAACCTGTTTTAATCAATAAAAATCCTATTATAAGAAATGTAATATTCTGTAACACAATAGCAAACTGTTTGTAAGGTAAATCTAAGATGGCAAAAGCAGGGGGCTGCCTGGCATGCAAGTTCCAAATTGCTTTGTGATTTCTTTTTATCGCTGTAAGTGAGATATGAGATGGGCACAGGCTAAGGATTGATCCTTCTTAGTCCTCTCTGATCCTTTTGGGGCTGATGGATCAATTCATCTTGCTTTTAGTGATACCTGTTGAGTTATTGGTGGGGGATTTTCAGTGTTTGTTTGATATGTTGTTAAACCCTAAAGAGAGGCTGCTTCCTCTTCACTGAATGGCATTTCTGAGAAGATGGTGGGGCTATTGGTTGGAGAGAAAAGGAACGTCTAACTGGAGGAATGATAGCAAGGCCCAAAATTCTGTAGCACATGAACTGGTAAGAGAATACAGAAGCTGAGACCACAGAGTTTTGATTCATTCTGGACTGTACTTAGAGGACCTTTTACTAAGTGCAAATTTTACGGTGCACTAACTTTTAGCACTGCCCACACTAATGGGTTATCATGAAAGTACACTCGGGATCGGGGCTGAGAGTGGCATAGCGGTCTGTGACAGCTAACGTGGGATAGTACTGTGCTAGCTGTCATGACCGCTGATAGTGCAGCTGCACTTAATACCACCTCAAGAGGTGGCAGTAGTGCAGCTGATGCCCAATTTCAGTCTAAAAAAAAAAAGACTCCCAGTCAAATCTCCCTCCCTGCCAATTCATACCGCTAGAGACACCCTCCAATAGAAACAATCTCTGCCCCCAAAACGCAAGTAACCCCCCCCCCTTAGATCTGACCCTTCCACCAACTAAGGGATAAGTGATACCTAGAGGTGTTGAAAGAACTGAGTGTATCAATTATCTCTTTGAAGTAGAGCTCAAATGATGAGCTTATGATGGTTTATACCCTATTAGAAGATAATTTTATAAAAGGGTGCCTAGGTTTGGAGGCGGCGAAGGTGCCTATTTTATAAAGACATACAGTACATGAAATGAGAGTCAGAAGCTGTAAAGATGTCTTACACATTGGAACATGGAACGTACGAAGCATGAACCAAGGGAAGTTGGAGGTGGTCAAGAATGAAATGGAACGTGTACAACTTGATCTGTTGGGTGTCAGCGAACTGAAATGGACTGGCATCGGGCACTTTGCATCAGATGATCACATGGTCTACTATGCTGGAAATGAAAGACAAAGAAGAAATGGTGTTGCATTTATAATAAAGAAGAAACTTGCAAGAACTGTAATGAAATACAATGCAGTCAGCGAACGCTTAATCTCTATTCGTCTACGAGGATTGCCTATCAACACAACTATAATTAAAAGTATATGCCCCAACAACAGCTGCAGAAGAGAATGAAATTGAAGAGTTCTATGAACAAGTACAAGCTGAAATTGACAGAACATGCAAACAGGATATCCTGATAGTCATGGGTGACTGGAACGCAAAAGTTGGCAACAAAGAAGAAGGCAAAGTAGTTGGAAAATATGGACTTGGCAACAGAAATGAAGCTGGAGAAAGATTGATAGAATTCTGCAAGACCAATGATCTATTCATCTCAAACACCTTCTTCCAGCAACACAAGCGACGACTGTACACATGGACTTCACCCAATGGATTGTATAAAAATCAAATTGACTACATCTGTGGACATCAACGATGGAAAAGCTCTGTAACATCAACAAAGACAAAACCTGGAGCTGACTGTGGTACAGATCATCAACTACTAGTATGCAAACTCAAGCTAAAGTTGAAAAAGAGCAAACCACTCATGAATGCACCAAAATATGACCTTGAGAATATACCACTGGAATTTAAAGACTGCCTGCAAAATCGATTTGCTGCTTTAGATACAAATGACAGAGCTCCGGAAGAGTTATGGAATGACATCAAGAAGGTTGTGCTGGAAGAAAGCGAGAAGTCTCTACAAAAGGTGAAAAAGCAAAAACGGCCAAAATGGATGACGGAAGAAACTCTGAAAATTGCCCAGAAACGCAGAGAAGCTAAAGCCAAAGGAGAAAGAAAGACAATCGCAGAACTCAACAGAGATTTCCAACGTGCAGCAAGACAGGACAAGGAAAAGTACTACAATGACACTTGCAAGGAAATAGAAGCAGAAACTATTAGAGGAAGAACAAGATCGGCTTTCCTAAAGCTGCGAGAGTTAAAGAAAAAGTTCCAGCCCCGAATTGGAATGTTACAAGATGCTCAAGGTTCTATGTTGAATGATGCTGAGAAGATCAAGAAAAGGTGGAAGGAATATACAGAGTTTTTATATGATAAAGATCAAGTGGACCAACAGCCGTTTCAACCTATACCTTATGATCAGGAACCATTGGTGATGAAAGAAGAAGTTGAAGCAGCATTGAAAGCCTTATCAAAGAACAAAGCACCAGGCATTGATAGCATTCCCATAGAAGTATTGCAGCAATCTGATGCAGCTGTTACCGTACTTACAAGGCTCTGCCAAGAAATATGGAAGACAACATCATGGCCAACTGACTGGAAAAGATCTGTGTTTATACCAATACTAAAGAAAGGTGATCCAACTGACTGTGGAAATTATCGCACAATCGCTCTGATCCCACATGCCAGGAAGATTCTACTGAAGATTATTCAAAAGAGACTACAGCCATACCTAGAACAAGAACTACCTGAAGTGCAAGCAGGGTTCAGGAAAGGGCGAGGAACGAGAGACATCATTGCGGATGTGAGATGGATCCTTGAAAAGACTAAAGAATACCAAAAGGATATCTATTTGTGCTTTATCGACTATAGCAAGGCTTTTGACTGTGTAAACCATGAGAAACTCTGGGCCACATTAAGAAGCATGGGTATACCAGAACACCTGATCGTTCTCTTGCGTAATCTGTACATTGATCAAGAAGCAACAGTTCAAACGGAACAAGGAGAAACAGAATGGTTTAAAATAAGCAAAGGTGTAAGACAAGGCTGCATACTTTCCCCCTACCTGTTTAATTTATATGCAGAACAAATCATCAGAGAAGCAGGACTGTATGAAGACAACAGAGGTGTGAAGATTGGTGGAAGACTCATCAACAACCTTCGCTATGCTGATGATACCACATTACTGGCTGAAAGCGAAGATGATCTGAAACATTTGCTTCTCACAATCAAAGAACATAGTCTCAAAATGGGCCTGCACCTTAATGTAAAGAAGACAAAGATCATGACAACTGGCATAATCAACAGGTTCATCGTTGAAGGAGAAGAAATTGAAATTGTGAACAACTTTAACCTACTTGGATCAACTATCAATAAAGAAGCAACAAGCAGTCAAGAAATCAGATGACGCATTGCTCTTGGCAGAATGGCTATGAAAGACCTAGATAAGATTCTCAAGAGCAGAGATGTGTCTCTCCATACAAAGATTCGACTTGTTCAAGCCATGGTATTTTCAATAACATCATATGGATGTGAAAGCTGGACAGTGAAAAAGACAGACAGGAAGAAAATTGATGCCTTTGAATTATGGTGCTGGCGGCGAATACTGTGTATACCATGGACTGCCCGAAGAACAAACCAGTCGGTACTAGAGGAGATCAAACCTAAGCTTTCTTTAGAAGCTCAGATGACAAGACTTCGGCTTTCATACTTCGGACACATCATGCGAAGAGAGAGATCATTAGAGAAAGACATCATGCTTGGCAAGATAGAAGGTCAACGCAAAAGAGGAAGGCCAGCAATGAGATGGATCGCTACAATAACAGCAGCTACGGGTACCAGTCTGTCGTCAATGAGCCGCCTGACTGAAGACCAAACACAATTTAGGATAGCTATCCAGAGGGTCGCCATGAGTCGACTCCGACTCGACGGCACTTAACAACAACAACAACAGTACATGTACCTATATGTTTTTCTAAAATACTAGCACAAATCCTGCAGAATTAGCTGTTACCTATTCACGTCTGTATTACAAATGGAGCTGGCTGAACCATGACTTCTCCTTGCCCTTTATGTGCGGGACAGAGGAGAACTTTGACTTAGTTGGTGCCTTTTGAATGACAGCACTGTTGAGGCAGATGCAGTTGGGGTAAGGTAACTGGAGAATCTGGGCATTTCTGCTGAATATCTGTTTTCATTTTGTCCGCAGCTGACATTTATAAAAACTTTGATTATCATGGGTGTATATGTATAGAAACTGATATTTGGCCATTATGGGGTTCATTTTAAAAGTCTTAGTTATGATTTGGATGTCAAGAGACATGAACACGGACATCCAAATCATGAAGATGTCCCTGGAGTTATTTTACAAATGTCTTTTAAAGAAGTCTCCAGTGTGGGGATGTCCATGTAAGTAGGGGGCGTGGTGGAGGCGTGTTTGGAGAGGTGCAATGAACTTAGACATCCCCGCTCAATTTCTTGAAAAATCTAGATGCGGGCATTAACACCAGCTTTAGGTCTGGAAACCTGACAGGTACTTCTCACCTGGATTGGCCACTGTTGGAAACGGGATACTGGGCTTGATGGACCTTGCTCTGAACCAATATGGCATTTCTTATGCTTTTAAGTGATCATGCCTTAGGGTAATATGCATAATTGGCCACTTTATGCTAGTATTCTATAAAGAAAAATAGGCTTGATATACGTAGGTATCTGAAAATGTGCATTAACTAGACAGGACTTTATAAAATTACCCTCCAAGTGCTCTGACCAGTATAGCTATCTACAGAACTTTGTGAAATATTGTGGTAATAATGAAAAGTTACAAAAACTGCGGTCATAAAATATAGGCTGAGTAAAATTCCAAAATTGTTGATGGTTATCCAGGGCTATTGAAGCTCACATTGCTCTTTGCTGTCCCTTCTCACATTGAAAGCGTAGAGTGCTTTTTTTCATTGATGCAAAGCCAATGGATATAAGAAAGGTACAGCCTCACTGAAAGGGATTTTGCTTGTGCAGTAGAACTTCAGAGACACTTCTTGCAAAGATTTTCATGGGTACTTAGCAATCGAGTACTGCTTTGGAAAATGCACTTGAGACAAATATGTCTGGGTACAACAAGAAGCAGCCTAGTCTAGGACTGATTGAATACATGCTGCTTTTCAGTTTGCTGGCATATTTGGTTTCTTTTTTAAGTAATGTTCGGCGCAGAACTCCAAGGTTAGAGCACATAAGGTCTCTCATATGGATGTGGTATGAGAGCAGAGTCCCAACAGGGAAGCCTTAAACACTGCACTCAGAGGTTCACAGGCCAGGTCTTCATCACAGACAACATTCTACTCTGTTCTTTGTCTAAAGTTAAATTATGTATTAGTCGTTTATAAATATCGGGTCTGATATTGAACTGGCCCTCATGATGTATAAAATTAGGCACCACTAATACACCTAAATTAGGCCTGCTTTTTTGCTGTTCAGATTACGCATGTAAGTTATGCAGAGACTATGTAATTTTATAACATTATTAAGGCGCATATGTGGCAATTTATGTATGATATAAAATACCAGCGCAAAAGTGCACATGTTGACATAAAGGGGCGAGTACCTTGCTCTGGGTGGAGCACAGGTGGCGTTCATAAGTAAGCATGTGGACAGTAAACGCCGCCTGTGCTCTCCCCAGACCGTCCCCAGCTTACACCTCCTAAGAAAGTATGTACCTTCATATCAACACATACGCTTTCACGCAGGTTAGGATTTTATAAAAGACCATCAACACAGATATGTGCATTTTTTTTATGCTGTCAAGTCAGTGTTGAGTCAGTGACCCAGCTGCCTCTGGGTTTTCTTGGCATTGTATCACTGGAAATAGACTGCCAGCCTTTTCTTCTTAGGCAATGGTGGGTAAAGTGACTTGCCCAAGGAGGGAGTGCTAGTGGGAATCAAACTCTTGATCTTCTTGGTACTAGGCAGTTGCTCTAACCACTAGGCTGCTCCTCCACTCATGTGTGTTATAACCATATAAAATTCCCTCTTATGTAGGTTAGGCTGGCAAAATAGCAGGTGGTGCCTAATTTTTCATAAAATAGGTGACAACTAGCCATGTTTTGGCAATCTTACCCTAAGTGCACTGTTATAAAATTACCATGAGCGTGACTAAATTTTGCCAGTCTTCATATAACCTCTGGCACGGCTTCCATCCCCCCCTCCTCCTGCATGTGTAATTTTTATGCCTCTAAGGGCATGTTTACTAAAGTGCGCTAAAGCTTTGCCCTAGGTGCTACAAATTAGCACATATGGTATAGTTCGGGTAGGGTGGTGTACACATGCTAACTATTGGGAGCTTCCCAGCATGTTCCCACACAGTTAAAGCAAATAGCAGCTCCTCCCTGTGTCCACAAATATCATGGGTGCTTTCCCCACCACCAACTAATGTGGCGGTAAGTACACCCATGCTAACTGCAACATTGACAATTAGCAATGGTAATGATGCCTGGGCTAATACAGTGTGCAGTCAGCACCCAGCCTCTGCGACCCCACCCATTTCCCGTCTCATTGCATACTGAATGGTTAACACAGGATGTGTACCATGGCCACATTTTTAGCCTCTGGTAATGGTTACCGTGGTGCCATGCTGACCATTTACCACATGCTAAGACCTGTGCTAGCTGTTGGTGCACTTTAGTAAGCATTCCTTTTAGTGATGTATAGGTATAAAAGCTATGTGTATAAACTCTGGCAGGTTTTTTAAAGGGTTTATGCATATAGCACCACTTCTGACTTCATAAACCATTTTGAATAGTGGGCCCACGTTTTGATATGCTTGTTAGGTACTGGATATGAATAATATGCCCCTCACACCTCTCCATGCTCATCACAAAGGAAACCCACTCCCGCACACAACGAGACTGCAATAAGAACAAGATTTCAATACCACTTGATTCCAGGAAATCAAGGAAGACTACAAACAACAAGGCATTCTCTCACATTGCTCCCAACCTCTGGAATGCTCTCCCAGATTACCTAAGAGAAATAAATGACCTACAAACATTCCAAATAACATTAAAACCCACCTATTTACTCTTCACTTTGGCACCCAAAACAAACACAATGACGCAAACCCCACACTCCCCCTCTCCTAAAAAAACCCAAAACAAACCTACAGTATTCCCTCCACCACATCTCATACTGACATGTAAATAGTTTGTTAATAGAGTTGTATACAGTTCCATGTTAAGCATTCATCACTGTTATAATAAGAATGTTACTGTATATAGTCTAAAATGTTCCATGTAAACGAATCTGTACCCATTTCCGTACTATTCAAATTGTTCTTTGTAAACCACTTTTGATCTGCCAGAAAAATGTAGAAAAATGAATAAAAAATTAATTAATTAAATATGCAAATTGTTGAATGAGCCATTCTCTGGAAGTGTTCTGTTTTAGAAATTTGGAAAAATGGTACCCCTAACATTGGGGCACTGATCTACCCTATATTGAGGGGGATGCAGGGACTCTATTAGGGGGATCCATTGGGAAGTTTCCTGTATTGCCAACATTTGCCTTGGGGAGCCTTCAGTCGGGCCTACTGGCCCCTTGCTGCTCTCAAAGGGCAATACTGAGAACATCAGCAGACGCTTTCTGTGAAATCTTTTTTGCAATTCTGGGGCAAGTGGCCAATGCAATCCTTTTTAAAAGAATTGGGCAAAGCATAATGGTGGATGGACTTACAGGACAGAGCAGGGTTCACCCTGCAGCTAGGGATACTAATCTTCTGTATCTTTGAAAGAAATGGGGGGGTCCTTCTGTGGGATAAGATATATTGAGGGGCTTTATTTATGGCAACACTTTGCTTGGGGGAGCTGGGCAATCTCAGTTTGGTCTACCGAGTCTAGTGTCAAAGCCTAGGTCACAATCATACATTGGCATAGCAAGCATTGACTTTACTAAACTAAGATACTGTTATCGCTGTTCAGTAAATCTCATAGATGGCAGAAAAAGACCACAAGGCCTATCTAGTCTGCCTTCCATATCAACTACAATAGTCCCCCATTTACCTTTAGAGATCCTCTGTGTTTGTCCCAAACATTTTTGAATTTAGATACTGTCCTCGTCTCTACCACCTCCACTGGGAAGACTATTCCATGCATCTACCACTCTTTCCATGAAGAACTATTTCCCCTTATTACTCCTGATTCTATCCCCTTTCACCCTCATCCTGTGTCCCCTCATAGTAGAGCTTGCTTTCAATTGAAAGAGACTCCCCTCCTGTGCATTTATGCCATGGAGGTATTTAAACATCTCTATCATATCTCCTTTATCCCAACTTTCCTCTAAAGTATACAGAATAAGATCTTTAAGTCTGTCCTCATATGCTTTATAACGAAGACCATAACCATTTAAGTAGCCACCCTCTGTCCTGACTCCATCCTGTTTATATCCTTTTTAAGGTGTGGTCTCCAGAATTTCACACAATACTACAAATGAGGTCGCAGCAGAGACTTATACAGAGGCACGGTCAGCTCTTTTTTTCTGCTGGCCATTCTTCTCCCTATGCACACAAGCACCCTTCTAGATTTCGCCGTCACCTTTTCTATCTGTTTAACTACTTTAAGATTGTGAGACACAGTCAAGCCCAGGTCCTGCTCTTCTTTTGTGGACAGAAGTACTTCACCTCCACTGTATTGCTCTCTTCGATTTTTGCAGCCCAAATGCATGACCCTGCATTTTTTTAAATTCAGTTTCATAACTTTATACATGAATACACGCAAAAAGAAGTGGTAATTGAAACATAGAAATACAAAGAGCATTGAAAAAACACGCAAAAGCTCATATTAAGGAAGATAGTGGAAACAGAAACCATCCCAACCAAAAGAATTACTAGACCCCAGTTCAAATGCCCGTCAGCCAGCCCATACCGCCTTACTTTTATTTAAGAAGAGAACTTAACCAAAATAAACTGTTCCAACTGAAAAACCTCAGTAAAGCAATACCCATTGCCTGCATAAGCTATCGTGCATTTACATGGAAATTTTAGATAAAATATTTCACCAATCTCCAGAACCTTAGGTTTTAACTTCAGGAAAAATTTCCGACATAGTGATGTTGCCTTAGTGACATCAGGAAACATAGTAAATTTTTGACTACAAAAAAGGCTTCTTTTTTAGAGAAATACAAATTCATTATGGAGATTTTCTCCCGCTCTGAACTAAATATTGCCAACAAAGTTGCCCGATTAGTGACCATTTCTAAAGAGGTCTCCAAGAATTTTGTTAAATCAACATCATCTAAATTCACTGGTTGATCGTTACCCTCCTCGGGAGCAACAACAGACCGAGGCATATAATATACAGAGGAAAGTAATGAATCATCAAATGAAGTACATAATAATATCTCTTTTACATATTTTTTAAAGAGCTCCAGGGGGGACAACAACCGAACCACCAGGAAGTTCAAAATCTTAAGGTTCCATGATCACAAACAATTTTCTAGCATTTCAAGTTTGTTATAAAGCAATAAGTGATCTTTAGCTAAGGCATTCACACCCTGGATATTACCCACAGATCCTTCTAGTTTCTGGGTCCGTTCTCCCAAAACCGATATGAGACCACCATAACTTCGTAAAACTGCAGCAGTATCATGAGTGAAGTCACACAACTGGAAGAAAGGGCCCAGAAGAAATCCTTCCACCTTCTGCACAGCCACAGCCACAGTGACACAGGTGTTGGATAGGGTAGTTCTACTCCATCCAGCAGTTCAAACAACTGTAGAGCCATGCCAAATGCAGATATGGAGGTGGAAGCTCTTCTTCCGTCCCCAACCGAGGAGACAAGTGGGGATAACACAGGAAACAGTAAGCTTGGGGGGGGAGGTGTATGAGCCCCCGAATTTAAGGAGACATCAGACGGAGAGCCGACACAGCCAGTACATATAGATGACACTCCAGGCAAGGATGTACTTACGAGATGGTAATCCATTGGGCCCCTAACTACCAGTTGAGGCTCCAAATCTTTTTTTTTCGCTTTCCACGTGCCCATCTTACCAGAACTGGAGGTAGCGGGCATCTTCTGGTACTCCTCTAGTGCTCCAAAGGGGCAGATCATGCCCCTTAGGACACATCCCTTTGGATGCACAGCCACAAACCTGCGGTAAGCACTGGGTTAAATACCCCAATGCTGAGGGAGGAGCAGTTCTGATCCAGTCACAGTGTAGAAGATGGTCTCCATAGCTTGAATATCTCCCGACACCAGCAACAGGTCCCGCTGGTTTCTCCCAACCCTGCATTTTTTAACATTAAATCTCAACTGTCAAATTCTAGACCATTCTTCAAGCTTAGCTAGATCCCTACTGAAAAATGATTATCTACTTAACATGTAGATAGTCATGGCTTAATGGGAGACAGCCAACATGGCATTAGCCAAGGAAGATCTTATCTTACTAATCTGTTATATTTTTTGAAGGTGTGAATGAACAGGTAGACAAAGGTGAGTTAGTTGATATAGTGTATCAGGATTTTCAGAAAGCCTTTGACAAGGTCTCTTATGAGAGACTCTTGGTGAAATTAAAAAGTCATGGGATGGGAGGCAGTGTATTACTGTGGATCGGGAACTGGTTAAAAGATAGAAAGCAGAGGGTAGGGCTAAATGGCCAATTTTCCCAATGGAAAAAGGTGAATAGTGGCGTACCCCAGGGATCTGTACTGGGTCTGCTACTTTTTGACATATTTATAAATGACCTGGAAATGGGAATAACAAGTGAGGAATCAAATTTGCAGTTAACACAAAATTATTCAAAGTTGTTAAAAACCCAAGAGGATTGTGAAAGATTGCAAGAGGACCTTGATAAATTGGAAGATTGGGCATCCCAATGGCAGATGGAATTTAATGTGGACAAGTGCAAAATTATGTACCTAGGAAAGAACAACTTAACCTATGGTTACACTATGCAAGGTTCCATATTCGGAACTACCATCCAAGAAAAAGATTTAGGCGTCATCGTGGATAATATAGTGTGCAGTGTGCAGTGGCAGCCAAGAAAGCAAATAAAATGTTAGGAATCATAAGAAAAGGAATGGAGAATAAAACAAAGATATTATAATGTGTCTGTATCGTTCCATGGTGCGACTGCATCTTGAATATTGTGTGCAATTCTGGACGCTGTATCTTAAAAAAAGATATAGCGTTATTAGAAAAGGTACAGAGAAGAGCCACCAAAATATAAGGGGGATGGAAGGATACCTCTATGAAGAGAGGCTACAAAGGTTAGGGCTCTTCAACCTTAAAAAGAGACGGCTGAGGGGAGATATGATAGAGGTCTATAAATTAATGAACGGAGTGGAATGGGTGAGCATAGATTGATTGTTTGCCTCATCAAAATATAGAAAGACTAGGGGACATGCAATGAAGCTATAGTGTAACCTATTTAAGTCTAATAAGAGAAAATATTTTTTCATTCAAAGTGTAATTAAACTCTGGAATTCATTACTGGAGGATGTAGTAAAAGCTGTTAGTGTAGCTGGGTTTAAAAATGGTTTGGATAAGTTCCTGGAGGAAAGGTCTATAAACCATTATTAAAGGGGACCCGGGAAATCCACTGCTTGCCCCAATACAAGCATTGTGGAACTCGTGTCTTTTGAGGAAACCTGTAGGTATTGGTGACCTAGATTGGCCACTGGCAGACTGAAACAGGTTTTCCTCAAGAATTGCCCTGTATTTAGTGCCATCCATCGTTCCTTTAATCCTGATCAGTTTTCCTGACTCTGCCAATGAAAAACATCCCTGCAGCATGATGCTGCCACCACCATGTTTCGCTGTGGGAATGGTGTTCTCGGAGTGATGGAAAGTGTTGGGTTTGCGCCACACATGGTGTTTCCCATGATGGCCAAAAAGTTCAATTTTCTTCTCATCTGACCAGAGAACCTTTTTCCATGTGTTTGGGGGGGGGGGGGGGTCTGCCACATGCTGTTGTGCAAACTCCTAGTGTGTTTTCTTATTTCTTTCTTTAAGCAATGGCTTTTTTTCTGGCTACTTTTCCATAAAGCCCCACTTTGTGGAGTGTACGGCTTAAAGAAGTCCTATGGACAGATACTCCCATCTCTCCTGTGGATCTTTGCAGCTCCTTCAGTGTTATCCTTGGTGTCTTTGTGGCATCTCTGATTAATGCCATCCTTGCCCAGTCTGGGAGTTTTGGAGGGCAGCCTTCTCTTCGCAGGTTTGTAGTGGTGCCATATTCTTTCCATTTTGTTATAATGGATTTAATGGTGCTCCGTGGGGTATTCAGAATTTAGGATATTTTTTTATAATTCATCGCTGATCTATACTTCTCCACAACTTTGTCTCTGACCTGTTTGGAGTGCTCCTTGAACATAAGAAATGCCATACTGGGTCAGACCAAGGTCCATCAAGCCCAGTATCCTGTTTCCAACAATGGCCAATCTAGGTCACAAGTACCTAGCAGTTTCCCCAAAAAACACAGGTTCCACAATGCTTGCATTGGGGCAAGCAGTGGATATTCTGGGTCCATTTTAATAGTAGTTTATGGACCTTTCCTCTAGGAACTTGACCAAACCTTTTTAAACCCGGCTACACTAACAGGTTTTACTACATCCTCGGTAGCAAATTCCAGAGTTTGATTACACGTTGAGTGAAAAAATATTTTCTCTTATTAGTCTTAAATAGATTACCCTGTAGCTTCATTGCATGCCCCCTAGTCTTTCTATATTTTGATGGCATAAACAATCGATCTATGTTTACCCGTTCCACTTCACCTCTATCATATCTCCCCTCAACCGTCTCTTTTCAAGGTTGAAGAGCCCTAACCTTTTTTAGCCTCTCTTCATAAGGGTATCCTTCGTGTTGCTTGTTTAGTGGTGTTGCAGTCAGGGGCCTTTTAGAACAGGTATATTTATACAGGCATCATGTGACAGATCATGTGACACTGATTACACACAGGTGGACCATAATCAATTAATTATGTGACTTCTGAGTTTAATTGGTCAGACCAGATCTTATTTAGGAGTTTTGTAACAAAAGGGATGAATACATATACACTCATAACTTTTCAGTTTTTACTTGTTTTTTTAATATATATCCAAGGTATTTTATTGTCATTCCACTTCACCAATTTGGACTATGTTGTTAGGTCCATTACCTAACATCCAAATGAACCATTTTCATTCCAGGTTGTAGTGTGAGAAAACACGACAAAAACCAAAGGGATGAATACTTTCACAAGGCACTGTAAAACCGTCTTTACAAAATGTTTATGAAATGACCCCATGATTCTTAGTGTTAGTAGTAGTTGAAGCAATTTCCATAAAAATATGGTACCTTTTAGGAGAACACAGATCTGAGAAGGTTCCTGAGATTCTTTGTCATGATATTTCTTTCCTGCATCCTTGTTTTATAGTTGTTTGGAAATTACATTACTGTAGATTTTCCATTTGTATGGGATGGGTTTTGAAGCAGGTAATTTTTTCATTGTGAAATATTCATTAAGCAGGCCTATTTCTATTCCTTAAAGAATTGATGAACATCTTTTGAGTTTGTTGTGTACGGGACAATTCAGTTGTTCAATTTTGTCATCTAGTCTAAGTGGAAATTTATCACCCACAGGAAAAGGCTTGCTTTCCTTGCCCCTCTACTTAATATCCAAGGCCAATGAAAATAATAATTCTGGCATATGCTGCCAATTTAGTTTTCTTGAAATGTGGAAAGTTATAGAATGTGGGACTATGACTAATTTGTAATGCTGGTAAGTAGAAGAATGCATTCTATGGGAGATGCTAAATATTGAGGTACTCCTTAAAAACAACTTTAGAAGAAGTAGATATAAAAAGGATATCTTAATGATTTTTTGTTTTAAATTCCAGTGCAATTACCTGAAATGTTGATAATGCAGTCTCTTGAGAGTTATGATACCTTTTAAAAACAGAAGATTTGTTTGTACTTCTCCTATATTGGTGCACATTTTGGAATGTCGTCCTTTGCATGGTCAGTCTCACTAAAGTCTGTTATTATCCATAGAATTCTCTCTTCATTCTCACTCTTTAACCAGAAGGATTTGCATTTCAGATTCTTGAAGAAGAAAATTGCCTATTTTATTTATTATTTATTTATTACATTTTCTTTTATACCGCGCTATTTAAGATCAGCGCGGTTTACAATAAACATTGAAACTACACATCTCAGTTTAGTGATTTGTGCTTACAATAAACATTTAAAATAACATTGCATACATGTGTTAATTGCCATATTTAGTTGCCTCCTAGATGGTATGAGATGGCTACATGGTCCCTGCGGAGAGGGGACATGGTGCGGTGTCTGCAGCCTCAAACCCAGAGGCCCCTGAAGGTCCTCTCGGACCTCGGGACCCTTCTTTCAGTTGGTTAGAGCTACAGCTCCTGAAACAGTTCATGGACTGTTTTCAGTCATTTGGAACTGTATAGCAGTTCCCTCGTGGGGACCTGGGGTCCTGATCTCCCCTACAGGGCTCCCTGGTGCCTCTCCCACTGATGACAAGAGGGTGAAGCACCTCTGCTGTACCCTTTCATCTGCCCCTTTCTCCAGGAGCCCTGTCTTATCCCCAACAGAGAAGAGGATTTCCTATGTTCTACTAATGAGTCAATGGAGGAAGGGGAGCATGGGTACATCCGACTCATTTAGTCTGGTCTATCAGGATGATACGGAAAGAGAAATGTATATACCTGAAGAAACTGCTAGACCAGTCCAGGACCTACTATGGAAGACTATTCCTACAGGTTTGGGAGCCTTGATGCTTCTTGATTGCATGGTCCGTATTAGTGTCTGATGCACAATCAATTGTGGTAAGAGAGTCAAATATTTATTTCTATTTTTTCTCTCCATATCGTGATGGCTTTTTCCTCCATATTATGGTTGTTAACAAGAAAGGACAAGCAGTCAAGAAATCCGATGATGGCTATGAAGGACCTAGACAAGATTCTCAAGAGTAGAGATGTCTCTCTCTATACAAAGATTTGACTTGTCCATGACCTGGTATTTTCAATAACATCATATGGATGCAAAGGTTGGACAGTGAAAAAGACAGACATGAGAAAAATTGTTGCTTTTGAATTATGGTGCTGGTGACGAATATTGTGTATTTCATGGACTGCCTGGAGAACAAACAAGTCAGTACTAGAGGAGATCAAACCTAAGCTTTCCTTAGAAGCTCAGATGACAAGACTTTGACTTTCATACTTTGGACACATCATGCGAAGAGAGAGATCATTAGAGAAAGACATCATGCTTGGCAAGGTAGAAGGTCAACGCAAAAGAGGAAGACCAGCAATGAGATGGATTGATACAATAACAGCAGCTATGGGTGCCACTCTATCAACAATGAGCTGCCTGAGTGAAGACCGAACACAGTTTAGAACAACTATCCAGAGGATCGCCATGCATCGACACCAACTCGACGGCACTTAACAACAACAACAACAACAACAACAACATGGTTGTTAATTAATAATGTTCATAGTTTCTGATATTTTCAGTCTTGCTTATTACTTGGGAAGTGTTATACTGGCTTCTGTCAGTGCTGCATCAGAGGATATACTAGTAATGTAATCACTGAAAGTTATTCAATCCTGCTTCCATCTGCTGAATGGCAAGCATAACCCACTCGTCTTGCCAAGTCTAGCAGTATTCGAGGAAAGAAATGTATTGTGTCTAAAATTTCTTCATAATGGATGTTATTTGGCCCTTAACACATGTTAAAGGGCAATATAATGTGGCGTTTTACCATAACACGCAGCTTGCCATCGCAACATGATTGACTGCTAATGAGATGCAAATGCATGCAAAACACCCCATTAGCATTCATATTTATAAGAAAGCTTTCAGTAATTACTACAAGCCATGTCATTAATGGAAAAATAGTACCAGATCATAGCTGGTATTATTTTTCTGCTGGTAGCATCAGTCTGCTAACATGTAGCCCTGATGCTCTAGGCCAGCAGTTCTCAACCCACGGGGGTCGCCACAGGATTTAGCGGGGGTCGCCTCACTCCGCTGTTTAAAAAAAAAAAAAGCGCACAATTTGCTCCCGCTGCCAAGTCCGCTTCTTGGCAGCGGCAAACTCACCGCCTCCCTTCTAATGCAGCTGCGGCTCCCTGCCTCTTAGGGAATCGCGGCTGTGCCTGTGAAACCGTTGCGGAGCCGTGCAGTCTCTCGACGGGCTCTGTGCAGCATTGTCCTGTCCCCAAAGGAAGTGGTAAACAACTTCCTTGGGAGACAGGACAATGCTCCACGGATCCCGTTGAGACTGGACGGCTCCGCAACGGTTTCACAGGCACAGCCGCAGTTCCCTAAGAGACAGGGAGTCACAGCTGCAGAAGAACAGGACAGTAGCAGGCAGACAGGGAGAGGGGAGGAGGGGGCAGGGAACCTGCAACGGGGTTGACATGAGGGAGGGAGGGAGGGGGCTGACGTGGAGGGATGGATGGAGGGAGGGGGCTAACATGGAGGAAGGGAGGCCTGACATGGATGGAGGGAGGGAGGGAGGGGAGGGCTGACATGGAGGGAGGGAGGGAGGGGGGCTGACATTGGATGGATGGATGGATGGAGGGAGGGAGGGGGCTGACATGGACAGAGGGGGACCGACATGGAGGGAGGGAGGGAGGGGGCTTGACAAGGACGGAGAGATATATGAATGGAGGTAGGGAGGGGGCTGACATTGGGAGAGGGGGGGATGACATGGATGGAGGGAGGGGGCTGATGGAGGGATGGATGGAGGGAGGGGGGCTGATATGGACAGAGGGGGGCTGACATGGGGGGAGGGAGGGCTGACGGACAGAGGGGGGCTGACATGGATGGATGGATGGAGGGAGGGAGGGAGTGAGGGAGTGAGGGGAGGGCTGACATGGAGAGAGGGAGGGAGGGAGGGAAGGGTGGTTGACATTGATGGGTGAATGGAGGGAGGGAGGGAGGGAGGATGACATGGATGGGGGGGCTGACATGGACAAAGGGAAGAGACAGAGGGACATACTGGACAGACGGGGGATAAATGCTGGACAGAGGGGAGAGACAGTGCGGGTTAGGATTATCATGGGCAGATGGGGGGAGGCTAGGACTGGTAATGGGTTGAATAGGGAAGGCTAGGACTGGAAATGGACTGATCAAGGGGGGTTGGGACTGGTAATGTGCTGATAGGGGGTAGGACTGGTAATGGACTGATGGGGGGCTAGCATTGGAAATGAGCTGATTGGGGAGGTTAGGACTGGAAATGGGCTGATTAGAGGAGGCTAGGACTGGTAATGGGCTGATGGGGGGGGGGGGGTAGGACTGGTAATGGGCTGATTAGGGGAGCCTAGCACTGGTAATGGGATTGAGGAGGGACTAGCACTGGAAATGAGCTGATTAGGGGAGGCTAGCACTGGTAATGGGGTTGAGGAGGGACTAGCACTGGAAATGAGCTGATTAGGGGAGGCTAGGAATGGTAATGAGCTGATGGGGGTAGGACTGGTATTGGGCTGATTAGGGGAGGCTAACACTGGTAATGGGGTTGAGGGGGAAGCGAGCTGATTGGGAGGCTTCGACTGGGAATGGGCTGATTGTGGGGAGTGGAGGATAGAGCTGCTGGCCCTGGAAGAAAACTGGGGGCTAAGGCTACAAATGGGCTGATACGAGGGGATGGGAGAATGGAACTGGAAGGGAGTGGATCTGAAAGGGGCTGCCATGGTATTTGTACTAGAAGGGACTGGTCAGTGGGGAAGGAGGGGTACTGGAAGGGAATGGACACCAGTGGCAGTCATGGGAATGCAAGTTGACATTGGAAGGTACTGAGAGTGAGGACTGGAAAGGGGCTGATACTGGGAAGGGTTACTGGGACTGGAAATAGGCTGATGGAAAGAAGTGAAGAAAATGAAAGAAGATATAAGAAATGGCAGATGGACCATAGACCACAGACTGAGAGCTAAGAGAAGACAGGAAAGCAGAAGCCTCAGATCGAGACCAGCATGATCAGAGAATAAATTGGTCAGACAACAAAGGTAGAAAAAATAATTTTATTTCATATTAGTGATTTTTGACTACAAAATCATCATAATTTTGAAATCAAATATTGTTACTTGTTATTGTGATTAATTAGTGTTTAAATAAGTAAATTTTATAAATAAAAACATATTGCAAAGGCCTATAATATATTAATAATTCAACAAATGATTACAGTGACAATGCACTCACGGTAAAGGAAGAGAGACGCATTTGATTTTATCATTGGGGGTCACCACAAGTTGACCAATGGTAAAAGGGGTCACGGTACAAAAAAGGTTGAGAACCACTGTTCTAGGCTGTGATCTTATAGGGTCAGAGTTGTATACAGATCACCAGTGGTCTGGCACCACCGAAGAGTCTGGGCTCTCTTGCCAAAAACTCCCCCTCCCCACATATGCATCCAACTTCCCCCAAGGAGCTTGGGCTCCCTTCGCAAATAACTCCCCCTTGCCACACATGCCTCTGACTCCCCCCCCCCCCCCAGACCTGATCCAAAACCTACCTTCCTGGACCCCAATCTGAAGCCCCCATTCCTCTTAGATTTCCTTGCGCAGGGCCGGCCCAACCACTAGACAATCTAGCTGGTCACCTAGGGCAGCAAAGTTAAAAAATGGATTTTGATAGCCAGAGGGGGTGTAAAGCTTGAGGTTCGCCTAGGGTTCCAACACTTTGGACCAAGTCTAGGGCCAGCCCTATTCTTTGGACTAGCTCTAGATTAATCTGGTGGTCCAGTGCTGTCTAGATGGGAGCAACACTTATTCGCTATTGTCTGGGCTGGTGCTGTTTTCAATATGGTTCCTAGCAGTAGTCTCATGGTAAACCCCAGCTGTAGTACCACAGGAGGAGGGGGGGGGGGGGAGAATCTGGTCAACTGTGTTCTATGACATTGCAAAAAGATGCAAATTGTACAAATTAGATAGGTTTTATAGTGGAGCCCATTTTTGGCAGCAAACATGCATCGTCAAAAGGTAAGCAGGAGCAAATTTCTCTTCGGCCTAGCTATTTGGTTTCCTAGGAAATTGCCTCTGTTGCATAGTGCTGAATCCAGGCCTGTTAGACACGTAGTGCAGGGAATCTCCTGTAAAGAACTGGGAGGATAAAGTGTGGGAGGAAGGGTGAGGATATACAGAGGGGAAAAAAGTTATACCTGGAAGTAAGGCTGGATTTTGGTGTCCATAGGCCTTAGGCACTTTCATTCTGACATATGGACTTCGAGGGCATTATTAAAGGTTTTAATTAAAAGAAAAGCCAAAGAAAGAAACTTTATTAGGAAACTGCAAGACAATCTGGAATTATGTTTCTGAAATGCAGTTTTGAAATTTTAGGGGCATGTTGTTTAAGCTTGGCTAAAGGTTAGCACCCTCTATTTGTCACTATATCCCAAGTAATTAAGTATGATCTAGTGACAATGAGTTTGTGCTGTTAGCCAGCTTAGTAAATGTGCCCTTTAGTTGCATTAAATTTCTTTCTCACAATCTTATTTATTTATGCTTTTTAAAATGTTTTCCCTCCTTCATAGGCCCTAACAATTTCATAGACCCTAGGCACTATGCCTGTGGTGCCTAATGGGAAATCAGGCACTGCCTGAGAGGTTTTATGCTTAAGTGATCATAGTCTGGATAATAAAATCACAGATTAACAAGCCAAAATGGCAGAGGCAGATTTAGATATTGTAACTATAACAGACATGTGAATTAATAAATCCCATGAGTGGAATAATGCTATACCAGGTTTTATAGCCTTGTTTAGTAGAGACAGGATAGGCATAAAAGCAAGGTGTGTAACAATTCATGTAAAAACATTAAAGTAATTGAAATGCAAGGGTAACCTGTAAATGAAAAAGCAGTGTGATTATCTTGGAAAGGGAATGTAAGGTAACCAGATTATTTTGCAGGTAAATCTGGGACACTTAGCTGAAGTCTCGTTTGGGAGGAGTAGGGGGAGAAGGAAGGGACACCATAGTTTCAGGTAGGGGGTGGGGGGGGAGGGACACAAAGCAGTTGAGCTCTTCAAGCCCGAGGACCAGAAGGGAAGGAGAATAACAATATACTGATCTGCCACTGCTAAACACTGTGAAGTAACAAACAGTACACAGAACTTCAAAAAACACACTCAGAGCCCGTACAGTGATCACCATTCCCAACAGCATTAACTCCTAGGACAAAGCTCAATAAACCCACCTATGAAAAGACAACATTACAAATGTTACACTGCGTTCTTGAACACTCATACCTCCTCCTATTGGGGGAGTAGAACAAATGGGGCTGCTACAGATCTCCATGCAGGAACTGTTACCCAGTGTTTGCTACCCATTGCCTCCATAGAACTGCTACCCATTCCCTGCATAGTACTGTTAACCAGTGTTTGCATAGAACTACTACCCATTGCCTGCATAGAACTGCTACCCATTGCCTGCGTAGTACTGTTAACCAGTGTTTGCATAGAACTGCTACCCAGTGTTGCTTTGAACTGCTACCCAGTGTTTGCATAGAACTGCTACTCATTGCCTGCGTAGTAGTTACCCAGTGTTTGCATAGAACTGCTACCCAGTGCTTGCACAGAACTTGTTGCCCATTACCATGGCCCCATATCACATTGTCCTCTTCATCCTCCCCAACTGCCTCCCCTCCTACCAACACCCCCCTCCTCTTCCCCCTACCCCCCACCTTCCTCACTTCACCCTCCATTCTTTCCCCTCACCTAGCATCTGCTCTTGAGCTTCAGCACACCATCCCCCACATTCAACCAACCCCTCCCTCTATAAGGCAACCCCACCCTTGCTTCCGATATACCGTCTCCACTTTACCACACTCTCTACTACTCCTTCTCCTTCTTTCATCAGGCAACATTAACCCTAACCCTGGCCCCCCTTGATTTTCTTCTCCCATTAACAAGAGTTCCTCATGTACCTTATCTAATCTCATCCACATCCCGCTCCTCCCCTCTTCCACCTTCCCTCACTCATCCCCCAATCTCTCATACAGAGATATCAACCCCAACCTTATCTCCAAAAAGAAATCCTCACATAACCTAACTGATACCAGCAATGTCACCCCTCACTCGCCCCCCACTTCCCTTCTCTCAAGTCCCTCTTGCAGGGCACACACATCCAAACATATCCACCCACTCCCTGTTCCCTCTAAATCTCTGCACTTCTCTAGGAATAAAGCCTCACGTTACTCTGATAAGAAATCCTCACGTAACTTATCTAACCTTATCCACATCCCTCTCCTTCCTCCCTCCGCTCTCCCGTTCTCATGCACCCTATGGAACGCATGCTCAGTCACTAACAAACTTCCTTTTACCCATGATCTCTTTATCTCTAACGCCCTACACCTTCTCGCCCTGACTGAGACCTGGATCCCCCCAGATGACACCGTATCCATTGCTTCCCTCTGCTATGGGAGTTACCAGTTCTCCCATACACCTTGATCTATTGGTCGTGGTGGTGGTGTTGGTCTCCTACTTTCTCACTCCTGTCAATTCCAACCTCTCCTGCTACCTCAGTCACCCTCCCCCCTCTCCTTTGAAGTCCATTCCATTCGCCTCCTCCTACCACTTCCCCTCCATGTTGCTGTTATCACCCACCCAACAAATCCCAATCAACTTTCCTCACCGACTTTGACTCCTGGCTCTCCGCCTTTCTGGATCCCTCCTCCCCCACTCTTATTCTTGGCGACTTCAACATTCATGTCGACGACCCCTCTGACCGCCACACCTCCAAATTCCTTGCCCTCATCTCCTCTTACGACCTCCAACTCTGCTGCACCGCCCCCACCCACATACACGGCCACTGCCTTGACCTAATACTCTTCTCCAATTCCGCTCCCTCAAACCTCCACAACTCAATCCTTACCTCATCTGACCATCACCTTTTAACCTTTACTCTTCAGCTTCTGCCATCTCAACCTCGTCCTGTCTCATCCGACCTATTAAAAACCTCCATAATATTGATTCCCTGATTCTCTCTTCCACCATTTCTCCTTCTCTCTCCTCAATTAAATCATCCAAGTCCGTCGATGAGGCACTATCTTCCTACAATGCTATACTCTCCTCAGCCCTTGACACTCTTGCCCCACCCACCCCACGTCCAGTCAAACGATCTACTCCCCAGCCCTGGCTTTTGCCCACAACCCGTTATCTACGCACCTGCGCACGTTCCACCGAACGTGCTTGGTGCAAATCCCGCTCCCCGGAGGACCTTCTACACTTCAAATTCATACTTGGCTCCTTCCAATCAGCCATAGCACTTGCCAAACAAGACTACTACATCCACCTGACCAATTCCCTGGCTTCTGACCCTCGCCATCTCTTTAATACCCTCAATTCTCTCCACAAAGTCCCCCCTCCCCCGGTCCCGCCCTCCCTTTCTGCCCAATCCCTAGCTGACTACTTCCATGACAAAATCCACAAGATTACCCTCCAATTCCCCACCCCCTCATCTACCTCCCCCTTCCCAATTCTCCCCCCCCATCCGTACTTCCTCTGCCACCCTCTCTTCCCTCCGATCTCTGAAGAAGAAACCACACTCCTTCTTATCTCCTCCAAACCCACCACATGTTCATCTGACCCTATCCCCACCCATCTCCTACACCCCATCTCCTCCACCATTGCACCCACCATCTCTCATATCCTCAACCTTTCACTCTCTACTGCAACTGTCCCTGTTGACTTCAAACATGCTGTTGTCACGCCTCTCCTCAAGAAACCCTCACTTGATCCTACATGCCCTTCTAACTATCGACCCATATCCCTCCTTCCCTTCATATCCAAACTACTAGAACGTGCAGTCCACCACCGCTGCCTCGACTTCCTCACCTCCCAGGCCCTCCTGGACCCACTACAATCCGGCTTCCGTCCCTTACATTCCACTGAAACGGCTCTCACAAGGGTCTCCAATGACCTACTCATGGCTAAATCTAAGGGCTTCTACTCTATCCTCATTCTTCTTGACCTCTCCGCCACCTTTGACACCGTTGACCACACTCTTCTCCTCACCACCCTCTCCTCCCTTGGCTTCAAGGACCTGGTACTGTCCTGGTTCTCCTCCTACCTCTCCCATTGCTCATTCAGTGTATGCTCTGGAGGCTCCTCCTCCTCCCCTACCCCGCTCCACATAGGTGTGCCCCAAGGATCAGTCTTGGGCCCCCTCCTTTTTTCTCTCTACACCCAAGCCCTTGGCGTGCTTATCTCCTCCCATGGCTTGTCAGTACCATCTTTATGCCGATGACTCACAAATCTATCTCTCTACACCTACTATTTCTCCAGCAACCCAGTCCAAGATCTCTGCCTGCCTCTCTGACATCGCTGCCTGGATGTCTCTTCGCCGATTGAAACTGAACATGGCTAAGACTGAACTCCTTATCTTTCCCCCCCAATTCCTCCCCTCCGCTTCCCCCTTTCTCATTCTATGTGGACGGAGCTGCTATCCTTCCTGTTCCCTCGGCCCGCAACCTAGGGGTTATCTTTGACACCTCTCTCTCCTTCTCCGCACATATCCAGCATGTAGGTAAGACCTGCTGTTTCTTCCTCTTCAATATTGGCAAAATCCACCCCTTCCTCTCTGAACACACCACCAAAACGCTAATCCACTCCTTAATCTCTTCTCACCTCGATTATTGCAACCTACTCCTTGCTGGTCTCCCCGTCAGTCACCTCCTTCCCCTTCAATCTATACAAAATCACGCTGCTCGACTAATCTTCTGCCAGTCTCATCACACCCACATTACTCCTCTTCTCAAGTCGCTTCACTGGCTCCCTGTCCAGTTCTGCATCCAATTCAAACTTCTCCTACTGACCTATAAATGCATTCACTCTGCGGCCCCTCCATACCTCTCATCGCTGATCTCTCCCTACATGCCCTCTCGGAACCTGTGCTCTGTTAGCAAATTGCTTCTGTCTATGCCGTTCACCCACACTGCTAACTCCCGACTTTGCTCCTTTCACCTTGCTGCACCTCACGCCTGGAACAGCCTACCTGTGTCTATATGCCGGGCACCCTCTTCAAATCCAGGTTGAAGACTCACCTCTTCACAGTTGCTTTCAGATCCTGACTTCTATCCTTATTCTATCTTAACCCCCGTCAACTCTCACGACAATATCGTATTGACCATATTGTGCCTTGCACTAATCCGACCTATGCTCTGTAATGTTCTGACTAGATTGTAAGCTCCGACGAGCATGACTCTGATGGGCAGGGACTGCCTCCTGTATTCTGGCTAACTCTTGGTTAGCTGTACAGCGCTGGTGCATGGCGCTCTATAAGTGATGAATAGTAGTAGTAGTAGTAGTAACTACTCATTAGCAGAATATGGAGAGAGGTTCATGTATTGCAGAATACAGAAACAAAAATTAGAAAAAGAAACATACAAACAAAACTTAAATAGAAATTTCAGACAGCTAGACTGGAAAAAGCTAAAGAGAATTGCATTGCCCCCTATGTTTTACCAAATATCAAAAGAGAAGAGAGGCTCATTTCCCAAAGCTAGCATATTCTAATTTTTAAAATTGATTTTTTTTCCTTTTCTACCTTTGTTGTCTGAGCATTTTATTTTTCTAATTCAGTTAGTTTCAGTCTCTCTCTTACACTTTTTTGTGTCTTCTAAGTTTTTTATTTCCTTTACATGTCTTTTCTGTGGTCTTATCTTTCCTTCTTTCTCTACATCTGTCTGACACTGATCTCTTATGTTTTCTTCCCCATTTTTTCTTCTCTGCTTCTGCATCCATTTATATTTGATTTTATTCCTCATTTTCCATTTCTCTCATCCTCTAGTCCTAGCTCTCCTAATTTCAACTCTTATCAACTTATCAGCCATCCCCTTCTTACCTTCTCCAAAGTCTCCCCTTTGTCCCTTTGTCTCTCTCTCCTTCTTCTTCTGTATCCAGTATGCCTTCTACCTTTCATCCACTTTCTAGTTCCCCATTTCTATCCTCTGTACTCACCCTCTCAGTCCTCATCTATCCTCCACTGCCTCTTATCCTCTCACTTACCCCAGCTCTATCCCTTTCACTCATTTTTTACCTTGTATCCCGGCCATCCTTCTATCTCTTACCCTCTACCCAGCCTCTTATTGCTCCTCTTTCACCATCCATTTCCACCGTTACTCACCCTCTTCAGAGGCCCACCCTTTTTCCATTGTCCTACCCCTCCACAGTGCCCTCATTCCTTTTCACTGCCTCTCATGTTCTCTCCAAATCACCAGATCATTCACCCAGAGGCGTAGCGTGGGGGGTGCAGGGGGGGCCGGCCGCACCGGGCACAACATGGGGGGGGGGGGGGCGCTCGCACTCGCAGCTCTCTGTTGCCGATGAAGGGGAAAGGCAGGTCCCTATGATACATGTTGGCGCGTACGCCATCTGGTGGTGGCACTGCAAAGAGGTTTGCGCTATAGCCCTCGAGCCCGCAGTCCTGGGAGTCGCATTGTTCTTGGCAAACCCTCGGCAACAAAGCGCAGGCGATGCGATTGACCCCCTCTAGGTAGCTATTTCACACAAGCTGCCGGGGCGGGGTGGGAGGGGGACTGTTTATCGCGTCGTCGCCCCTCGATCTCAATGTAAAGCTGGGGTTGGGGTCGGATCGCCCTGTGCGCTCGAGAAGGCGGAGCTGCAGGGCGGCATCGCGAGTTTCTGGTTCCGGATCTCCTCCTCTTCCCTGCTGTTGGGCGTTTAACCATGCTTGTCAGGCTCTTGCTGCTGTGCTGTTCGTTTCCCTGGACTCCGGCTCAGCGAGGTCAGTGCTGATGATCGCTCCCTCCCGGGGTAGGATCACGGTCGGCTCCCCCGAGCAAAGAAGCTCCCCGGCGGCTAAAATCCACGGGTTAGGGGGCGCAAATTACTTGCCTTGCCCCGGGTGCTGACAACTCACGCTACGCCACTGCATTCACCCCATGTCTCAGCCTCTCCTCACCGTTTTTCTTACCCCCACCTCACACTCTCACTCATATTCCCAACCAATCTAATACATCCCCACTCATACCTATCAATTGCTAGATCCTCACTGGTCTCTCCAAATTCCCACTCTGTCCCTCCCATACCCAACCCCTGCTCTCCTCCCCTCCCCCACTGTCCCATGCACTCACCATGCCTCTATTCTTCCCTGAGTCCCATCTCTTTCTATGCTGCCTTCCCAGTTCCATGAACCCTATGCTTCTGCTTTGCTTCCCCTGCCCCCAGTTCTCTAGGTGCAGTTCACTAGGTGCAAGGAGTTCTTTGCTCTCAGGGAATGAATCCAATCTCTGGAGGCTAGAGGAGCAGATTTGGAGGACATAAGGAAGACAGAGAAATATATAGACAAGACCTACAGGGATGTAGTACTGAAGTCCTACCTCCAGTCTGGCAACCTCCCTATTGCCATGGAGGAGAGAGGTCACGTGACAGGAGAGCATTTTGTGGGTGGGGCTGGGCATCACTCTGGTGTGGCAGGAAGTGATCTTGTAGCTAGGACCTGTTTTCCAGGTGATGTAAAACCCTCTTGCACCGAGGAGGTATCTCTAGGGCCATATGCCTATGAGGGGAGGGTTAGAATGGTCATTATAGTTGGTGATTCAATCATTAGCCATGTAGATAGCAGGGTGACTGGTGGATGTGAGGATTGCCTGGTAAAATGCCTGCCTGGGGCGAAGGTAGCAGTCCTCATGCGCCACCTAGACAAGGTATTAGATAGTGCTGGGGTGGAGTCTGATGTCTTGGTACATGTTGGTACCAATGACATAGGAAAGTATGGTAGGGAGGTTCTGGAGGCTAAATTTAGGCTTTTAGGTAGGAAGTTGAAATCCACAACTTTCAGGGTAACATTCTCAGAAATGCTTCCTATTCCACATGCAGGACCCAAAAGGCAGGCAGAGCTCAATAGTCTCAATATATGGATGAGACAATGGTGCAGAGAAGAGGGTTTTGGATTTGTTAGGAACTGGGGAACATTCTATGGAAAGAAGGGGCTTTTCCGAAGGGATGGACTCCACCTTTACGAGGATGGAACCAGACTGCTGGCATTAACCTTTAAAAAGGAGATAGAGCAGCTTTTAAACTAGATAATAGGGGAAAGCCAACAGTCGCCCAAGGACGCATGGTTCGGAATGATGTAACCCAAATGTTCTTAAGTACAGAGCAGACAAAGCTTAAAGATTCCAAATTACCCCTGCCTACTTATAACCAGATTAATATGAATAAAATACAACCTCTAAAATGCTTGTTTGCAAATGCTAGAAGTCTAAAAAAATAAGATGGGAGACATAGAATATATAGCACTAAATGAGAGGTTAGATATTATTGGTATCTCAGAGACCTGGGGGAAGGAGGGCAATTATTAATTTGCAATGATAGAGTAGATTTAATTGGTGGAAGGGTTGTGCTTTACGTTAGAGAGGACATTGAGTCACACAGGATTAAAGTGTTGCAGGAAACAAAATACATGGTAGAATCTCTATGGATTGAAATTCTGTGTAAAAAGGGAAAGGCGAAGGAGGTGGGGTTGTACTACCGACTGCCTGGCCAGAATGAACAAAAAGATGATGAAATCAGGGAAACTAATAAAATTTACAATACAATAATAGTAATGGGTGATTTCAATTATCCTGGTATCGATTTGGTCAGTGTCACAGCAGCGCATGCTAGCGAGATAAAGTTTCTAGATGAAATAAATGACTGCTTCTTGGAGCAGCTGGTTCATGAACCGACAAGAGGGGAAGCTAGTTCTTAGTGGTACACAAGATCTAGTGCAAGAGATAAGGGTTTGGGGCCACTTGGCAATAGTGATGATAGCATGATCACGTTTGATTTCATAAATGGAGGAAGGATGGCAAGGAAATCCACAGTACTGTCTTTTAACTTTCAAAAGGGAGACTATGATAAAATGAGGAAAACAGTTAAGAAAAACCTAAAAGGAGCAGCTGCAAAGTTTAAAGATTTACATCAAGCATGGGCATTGTTTAAAAATACTTAGAAGCCCAGACCAACTGTATTCCACTCTTTAAGAAAGGTGAAAGGAAGTCCAAAAAACTGCCAGCATGGTTTAAAGGTGAGGTCAGAGGCTGTGTAGTAAAAAAAATCATCTTTCAGGAAAGGGAAAAAGGAGCCAAATGACAAAAACTGGAAACAGCATAAGCACTGATAAGTTAGATGCAAGGCATTGATAAGGCAGGCAAAGAGAGAATTTGAGAAGAAGCGATGATAGAGGGGTACAAGAAACACTAAGAGGGGATAAGGCCCTAGCAGAAAGACTGAGTAAATTCTTTGCTTCCATCTTTATTGAAGAAAATGTAGGAAAGTTACCCATGACTGAAATGATATTTAAAGGTGATGCATTGGAAGAATTGAAAGACATATAAATAAACTGGGAAGATATGATAAAGCTATTTGATAAACTAAATAGTAGCAAATCACATGGACTGGATAGTATATACCAAAGGGTGTTGAAAGAACTGAAATATGAGATTGCAGACCTACTATTAGTAATCTATGAACTATCATTAAATCATCTGTAGTACCTGAAGTTTGGATAATGGCCAATGTACGCCAGTTTTTAAAAAGGGTTCCAGGGATAATCTGGGAAACTACAGGCCAGTGAGCCTGACAGCAGTACCAGGCAAAATGGTAGAAACTATTATAAAGAACAAAATTACTGAACATGTATTCATGGTTTAATGGGAAAAAGCCAACATGGCTTTAGCCAAGCAAGATCTTGTCTTACTAATGTGTTATATTTTTTTTTTTGGTGTGAATAAACAAGTAGACAAAGGTGAGTCAGTTGATATAGTGTATCTGGATTTTCAGAAAGCTTTAGATAAGGTCCCTCATGAGACACTCTTGGCGAAGTTAAAAAGTCATGGGATAGGAGGCAGTGTACTATTGTGGATCAGGAACTGGTTAAAAGACAGAAAGCAGAGTGTAGGGCTAAATGGCCAATTTTCCCAATGGAGAAAGGTGAATAGTGGAGCACCCCAGGGTTCTGTGCTGGGTCCACTGCTTTTTAACATATTTGTAAATGACCTTGCAATGGGAATAACGAGTGAGGTAGTCATATTTGCAGATGACACAAAGTTATTCAAAGTTGTTAAAACCCAAGAGGATTGTGAAAAATTGCAAAAGGACCTTTACAAAGTGTAAGACTGGATGTTCAAATGGCAGATGAAATTTAATGTGGAGTTATGCACCTAGCAATAAACAACCCAATAAAGTTATGCACCTAGCAATAAACAACCCAAACTATGGTTACATGATTCAAGATTCCACATTAGGAGCCACTACCTAAGAAAAAGATTTAGGCGTCATCGTGGATAACACTAACCTCCACCCAGTGTGCAGCAGCGGCCAAGAAGGCAAATAAAATGCTAGGAATCCTAAGGAAAGGAATGGAGAGTAAGACAAAGGATATTATAATGCCTCTGTATTGTTCTATGGTGCGACCTCACCTTGAATATTGTGTGTAATTCTGGTTGCCATATCTTGAAAAGGATATAGCGGAAATAGAAAAGGTACAGAGAAGAGCCACCAAGATGGTAAAAGGATACCCCTATGAGGAGAGGCTTAAAAGGTTAGGGCTTTTCAACCTGGAAAAGAGATGGCTAAGGGGAAATATGATAGAGGTCTCTAAATTGATGAATGGAGTGGAACGGGTAAACATAGATTGATTGTTTACACCATCAAAATGTAGAAAGACTAGGGGACATGCAATGAAGCTACAATGTAACCCATTTAAGACTCATAAGAGAAAATATTTTTTTCACTCAACGCATAATCAAACTCTGGAATTCATTACTGGAGGATGTAGTAAAGGCTGTTAGTGTAGCTGGGTTTAAAAAAGGTTTGGACAAGTTCCTGGAGGAAAGGTCCATAAACCATTATTAAGGAAGAGCCAGGTAATCCACTGCTTGCCCCAATAGAAGCATTATGGAACCTGTGTGTCATTTTGGAAATCTGACAGGTATTTGTGAGCTGGATTGGCCACTGTTGGAAATAGGATACTGGGCTTGATGGACCTTGGTCTGACCCAGTATGGCATTTTCTTATGTTTCTCATCCTTCTTCTATGTTTCCTCTAGCCCCTGAGACCCATTATCGTGCTCGGTCTCCTCAAGTCCCTGGAGTCCTATTCATCCTCTTCTCTCCCAAATATCTGTTCTTCCTTCTCCCCCAATCTTTCTAACTTGGACCAGCACATAGCAGTTTATCTGTATGCTGCTGAGGCTCGAGCTGCAACTCCATCCAGACACAGGAGCCTTTGGCCTCCCTCCCTCTGCTGCTAGTGTCAGCCATGCATTTGAAACAGATGCTCTCTGAACTGTGGGGCTGTGTACCTATGTAACCTTGCGTGGTTCAAACATTTTCTTTTTGAAGCATGCGGGTTCTGTGGCTGAAACACATGAAGCTTGCTCAAGATCAGATGTGAATGTTGCTGTGTAATGCAGTGCATTTTTCCAAGCAGTAGAGGTACTGGCACTCATATGAAGGGCTCTTTCATTAATAGATTAGGACGATGGCTCAATTTTACGAGTTAGCAAGCAATGAAAAAGGCGTTGATACTCCATACCACAGAGCGCCCCTTCAAGAAAGCTCTGGTATAAAGTATGCAAGTATGTTATAAAACATACATGTAAATTGTGACTCCACCTGTGCTCCATGCAAAGCATTCCCCAGAACACCTCATGCCAACACAATATCTAGGTGCCTATTTATTTTTATAAAAGAGGCTAAAAATAGGAGCCTATGTGGCCTTCCCAAGGGACCGACCTGTTATAAAATGACTGTCCGTGAGGAAAGTTTCGAAAGCCATTTACCTGGGCACATTGGCTATTTGTGTTATGTAATCCCATTTGCTTCTGCTCTGATGTACACGTTTCCCTCACCCTCTGTATAACCTTGTATTGTAATGTGTTGTATTGTAGTGTGACCGCTTTGATTGAAGGAAAAAGCGGGATATAAAACCTGTTTAAATAAATAAAAATAAAAAAATTTGAGAATTGCCAGCTGTCTCTGAGAATAAGAGTATGGGCTGAGGGCTCTTTGATTTTGTGTGCCTGTCAGGATCTATTGTTATGCTTTGACTGCAGCTGTTCTTTGCTGTCCCCTAGAAACTGCTTCCATAGTCAACCACCTAGTCTGCCTGATGACTAAGTCTGCCCTGAGAGAAGGTATATCTTTTTACAAATGATATTAAGATCTGTGACAAAATTAACTTTGACCATAGAATGGGGAAAATGAGCAGGGAGCTAGAAACCCCTGAGTAGTGATGCAAAAATACTGAGTCATGAATTTAGGATGCAAAAAGCCAAGAGCACAGAACATGATGCGGAGGAGGCACTGATGTGTCGTAAAATAGGAGAGAGATCTAGGTGTGATCATAGCTAATCGCCTCAAGGCTGATCAATAAGACAGTGAAGTGAGCCAATAGAATGCTGGTGCATAGACAAGTACAACCTGCAGGAAAAAGGAGGACATAATGCCTCTTTTTACGACTGATTGTTGAGACTGACTTGGAAGTATTTTATCCAGTTCTAGACATCACATTTCTGAAAAGATTATGCCATCAAAATATAGAAAGACTAGGGGGCATGTAATGAAGCTACAGTGTAATCTATTTAAGACTAATAAGAGAAAATATTTTTTCACTCAACATGTAATCAAACTCTGGACTTTGTTACCAGAGAATGTAGTAAAAGCAGTTAGTGTAGCCGGTTTTAGAAAAGGTTTGGAGGAAAAGTCCATAAACCATTATTAAAGGGGACCCGGGATATCCACTGCTTGCCCCAGTACAAGAATTGAGGAACTTGTGTCTGTTAGGGAAACACTATATCAACCTGCTCACCTTTGTCTACCTGTTTATTCACACCTTAAAAAAATATAACAGATTAATAAAACAAGACTTTCCTTGACTAAACCCATGTTGGCTTTCTCCCATTAAACCATGACTATATATGTTCAGTAATTTTATTCTTTATAATGGTTTCTACCATTTTGTCCAGTACTGATTTCAGGCTCTCCGATCTGTATTTTCCCAGATCACCCCTAGAACCCTTTTTAAAAACTGGCGTTACATTGGCCATTCACCAATCTTCATGTAATGAGAGTTTGCAGATTACTAATAGTAGGTCTGCAAGCTCATATTTCAGGGTTGTGTAGGCAATTGCCTTCTTCCTCTGCCACTGTAGTTGCTGAAACTGTAGAATGATCTCCCTTTCTAGGATTGATTGCTTTTGCCTCAAACATCTGCACCCCTATTTAGAAGAAACCAAACCAGAGTTTTGCATCTAGCCAGTAACGAATGGACCTGAAGCAGGGTTTTGAAAACATTGTAATCGACCCGAAACGTGTGACACGTCGTCAATCCGGCAATTTCTGGCAAGAACCTTTTAAAACGGCTTTTGGCTTCTTCAAATGAAAAGCATCAGCAAAGCTAAGTTCTATTTTGGCAAAACTTAACAAAAACTTAGATTTAAAGTTTTCTGATTAAAAGGAGAGGTTGCAGTGGTGTACTGTGAATTACTTTACACTGTGCCGACCGGCTCCGACAAAAAAATTAATTTAAGGTTATTTGGGGAATTTGGTTTTTGGAATCTTCACTTTTTATCAAACATCTGCACAGCATCGAGAGGCAGTCTAGGCAGCGGAGCTCGATTTTCTGCACTCAGCGAGACATCACTTTCGCTCTAGGTTGTGGCACACAGCACAGGTATTTTTTACTCCAGGGGTTTTGCAGAGTATACTACAAAATGGGTGATGGTTGCCTGTGAAGGTTGCAATGCTTGCAGGACTTTGCCCGGGATGAAGGCTCCCTTACTTCTGGCCTTCCACTTCCCCATTTGCGTCCCTCATACAGGTAGAACCTGCAAAGCTCAGCTGCTCATATTGTCACCTTGGGACCATTCCCAGTAAGGTAATTCTTATCTTCAACCCACTTCCATGCCACTGATAGTCCCTTAAACACCTTCCAAGTCACCTTACACCCCATAATCTACATCCCCAGCATCTTTCCAATCATCCGCAAATAGCCCACTGATATCATTCCCAACACCTTCCAAGTCAATCCCCAGGCGCCAGTCCTTCCCCTGCACTTATCAAAGATGTCCCTAGTCCTTTTGGCATCATGACTCCCTAGTGTTAGTACCATGAGGCAAGCATTCTGCACTCAAACCAGTGACAGGGCAGGAACATCCAGGGATTGCTTCTGCTTACCCCCCACTAACCCACGAGGTGACACCACTAGTAAGTGCCAGGGTGGATGAGGGGTGGGGTGGCCTTGGAAGATGTCAGAAGACATCAGGTGATAAAAAGTGGGTGGGGATGCAAATTGAGGGGATTTGTATTCTTTTTCTGCAGTGGGCCACGGTAACTGCATCAAAAGGGGGTCCATATCCCTGTCCCTTGTGATCCTGCCTGATCCCCTACTTGGCTCCCTGCATCTCAAGATGTCACATTTGCACCTATCACCTATGGTTTGAGACAGCACACACTCTGCATGTGTTTGCTTTTCTGGTTTGCATGCCCCGCTCTCTTGTACTTAGCCATTATGCTCTGAGCTGTGCTGGCTGTTCAGCCCACTACAGATCGTCACTCTATTATGGACTGGTCAGTTGCTACCTTCCTGTTGAGTGCTAGGGGCACAGTCTGTGGTGAATCCAAGGCCTACAGACACCCCGATATCTAGCTTGTAGCATTCTATTGTTTGACATGCATGGAGACTGTATGCACTGTGCAAATGTGCTGGGCTGCGCACGTGCGCTGTGAGCATGCATTGGGCTATGCGTTTGCTATTACTGTTCTAGTGACATGACTAGCATGGTAATAGTAACATACTGCAGCCATGCCCCTTGTGTCTACTGCTGCCGCTGAGTAGTAATGCATGAATTCCTCATGTTAGCCCCACACTCCTTACCACACTTTGGTAAAGATGCCCTTAGTCCCTTGATGTTTAATCCCACACTTGCATAGGAATTTCACGAAAAACAGGCACCCGACTGTATTATCACAGGTTTCAACATGAGAAACTGTCTACTTTTTATTTCTCTTTATAAAGGTGTGAAGCTTGGAATTTCAAAAGTTTCTTTTTTTTTGTTAAAGTATAACCTAAGCATCCAATCTTTATCCGAAGAAAAGGCCAAAGTTACCACCATTGTAGCAAATTGCACAGAGTCAGAAATCACAGATTCCAATAATGCAGAAACATCCAAAGCTTCAGTATCCTGGGAATTAGCTGCTCTAGACAGTTTCCTAATTTTTCTAGCCATAGGTAAATAATAAACCTAAGTTATAAGTGGCACACTAGCCTCAGGAATTTTTAATGCCAAAATCAAATCTTTTCTGAATATATATCAAGTAGAAATCAGTGGGGAGCTGGGAAAATTTAAACACACGTGTGTTGCAATTTTTAACAGTATTTTCTAACATTTTTACTCTAGCTCTCAAATAAATTAATTGCATCTTTAAACAATACTGTCTCAGTGGAACAGCTAGCTTCCAGATTTTTCTGCAAAATGCCAGATGCTGAACCTTTCGTGCAATATATCTTACTTGTACGTACAAATACCTATACATTGCCATACGCACGATTGCTTCAATGCCAGTGTCTCTGCACACATGTAATGCATGTCTAAAAAAACAAATAGGTGAAGAAAGAACATGAAAAAATGCACAAAAGTCAGTTCAAGTTCATTTTAAATTAGCACGTTTCAAACTTTTGTTTTGGCCATGCACACCATTGTCATTTTGAGGGAAAGCCTTAGAGTTGGACCATCCATAAACATGCATTTACTTTGAGTGACTTTCTCTGATTTCTACTGCTCTTATCCACAGCCTGATTGTTGATAAACTGACTTTTTGAAATCCATTTGGAGAAAACTGATGTGTCATTAAACAAAGTTATGGATTTCTGCGCACTGTATTAGACCATGGGATGTAGTTACTAAAGCATGCTAACGTTAATGCACATTATTAATAACCAGGTCCCACTGAATAACATCAGAGCCTGTGTTAAAATAACACATGTTAATTTTGAATTAAAGCGTTTTAGCATTAGAGTATCTTAGTAATTAGATCCCTATATTTATGGGCTTGTTCTGATGACTATTCAGAGAGAGGGACTAGTGATCTTTTATTTGATTAGTTGGGTTATTGTATGCAGCTGCTGTTTAGACTTTTTTGTACTATTTGTGCCATTATAGAAAAGTTAACATTTATATATTTTAAATTTGCAACACATATATCACATTGTCAGCTGAAAAAGATTGGGTTTTTTTCATTTTCTTTTTTAATATTGCTCAGAGTTAGCAGATTGAGCAATAAATTAAGCTAAAATAAATATAGAATATATGGTTCATACGAGTCAAAGAGAAATTAAACAGAATGCACAGGACATGCTGATATAATATAGATTACAGTGCTTACACAGCACTGGGTATATTGAACAGGGCACTGCAGGAATCTGTTTCATCTGTTCCAGGTAACAATGTAAGTCTAGTAGGGTATTAGATGACTTAGATTTGTGCTTCTGTTTTCAACTGCTGTCCAGATCAATACAGTTTAGCTGAATTTAGTGGCTGCACCATTTTTAACTCCCAGATTGGGCAGTAAATTAGCAACTACCCAGTGTCCTGTACTCTGGGAGATGCGGCATATTTTGTTATACCAGTCTTCTAGCACATCTGTAACCGGGTAGTCGGACCCGATGTACCCCAATCGCGCCCACAACCACCCAACCCTGCACCCTTCACCCCTTACAACCCCTTCCCCCATCACAACTCCCCCAAAACAAACTCACAGAGACTATTCTTGGAAGCAACTGGTCGCAGCTTTATTTAAATAACTCAAACAATTGAACACTCATAACAATACTCAACAACCCGTACCCCCCGCAGAGTGATCCGTCACCAGCCGTACGATTAGCAAGGTGACCTCACCTCTGCACCTGCCGTGGTCAAGCCTCCGGCAAAGCTCCTATCACCCTTTCCGACTTTGCCGTATCAGTAGCTCAAGTCCACCAGGGTTAATCCGGGTCGTGGGCACCCCGCCCTCGTCCCAAGTGGCCTAAGGCTCCGGACCCCGGAAACCTCTGGGATCCCACCCCCCCCCCACCAGCCGCGACACCCCGAATCAGTACCAACCCCCCACCCCCCAGCCGAGTGAGGGAGGGAGGGTAACTTCTCCCCAGACTCCTTGCATGCGCTCAGCAGCTGCCGCTCTGAGCACATGCACGCTGGCGCTGACACCTTCCCCGCGCATGCACAGGCGGGGACCAATCAAATTAAAGGACACATCAGCGTCCCGACGAACCGCCGCCTTGGAGCCCCCCCACCTCCTCTGCCCCCCCCCAACCAATCGCATCAGGGCGCAAGCAGGGGGCCCGCACAGGGCCGGACACCCGGTTACTTTCGGGCGCCGGTACCCTGCCCGCGCCCTCCACTCTTGGTGGGTTGGAAGAAGAAGCATTTCTGCTAGGGGTATGCATCCATTAGTGCGCATTGAGTTTGTTAAGGTGCATTTAAAAAACTTTAGTGAGCTAAATTGACTTAACATACATCGATCAACTTAGCGTGCCTTAATTTGCAGTTAGTAACATGGTAAATCAATTTAGCTTGCACTAACAATTCCCTATTAAAACAAATGTGTTAAACCAACTGATAAAATATCCAAAAATATGGAACAATTTATGAAAAACTGAAAAATAAAACCAAATTTTGCTTGCATGTGCTCATCCCTGGTTTTCTGCTCTTTCCTCCTCGTTTCCTTTTATTGTAATGCAGATGAAAGAGCAAAATACTAATATGTTGAACAAATGGATATGTGCAAATTTAAAAGAATTTGCAGGAAAGTGCATGTGTATGTGGGAGACTTAGTTAAAAGTACGCGAGCATATTCACTTTATGGACTCTTCAGTATTTGCTCGTATTTTTCACTTAGCAGATTATCTTAGGAAAATTATCTGTACACGTAGGCTAGGAAAGGTTTCTACCAAAATGTATAGATTTTTTTTGGAGGCAAATTGAATGAATAGTTTTGAAATGCAAAAGTATGCATGTACTCTCAAACCTTTCCCCGGGAATGTCTCCTGCAAAATTTACACAGGAGCTGGCACTATAGGGGTAATTTTAGGAATCTTGTTCCGCTTGTTTTGGACACAGAAAAGGGCTTTAATACAATTGTGCTGGGGTATGCATGCATAAAACGTCGGCATAGAGCTACATTCATGCAGCCCATAGTGCTTCCCAGGGGGCATAGTTTGGAGTGGAATTGCAATGTATGTATGTCTTGTTTAAAATATGTGAATACCTGCACACATTTACAGCTTCTTCATAATGGGGTATATTTGTGCGAGAGGATTTGTATGTTCAAATCTTGAAGGCTGTACAGGCACACTTTATTGGTTTATGATTCTTGCTGCAGGTTAAACTTTTAGTTTGCTTTTCTCTGATCAGGGAAGAGCAGTGCTTTCACAGTGCTCTGCTAGAGAAGTGGATATTTGCCTCCTGTGACACCTTGCTGTGAGTTCTAGCTGTTTATTTAATTATGTATTGTTTGTCTTAGTGGTGTGCTAGTTCAGCCTTCTCAGCTGTAACTTACCTTGCCTCTCTCAACTAACTGGGCTTTGTGTGGTACCCCCTCCCCCCTGCTGAGGGTTCAGGACAGGGTACCTTGTAACTGCTCTCTTTAATAGGACTTATCTCCCTCCCTCCCTCCCCAGCACCCACCCACCCCTGGGGTAATTGTAGTTTTATAGGTACTTGCACATCTTAGAGAAAAGGGACTGCTCTCAGGTGCAGCTCTTTATCCAAATCAGTCATACACGGAGGACCTGAGGTTAATTAATTAAGCTTCAGGTACACAAGGTGTATTAGGGGTATTAGATACACTTTTATTAGTATAAGCATCTACACCAATCCTTATTATATACAGAATTTAAAAGACCTAAACACAAGCTTTAAACTAAGATGCAGACAGAAGTCCAGCAACAAGATGGGGGTTCTCCGGTCTTTTGCATTGAGTGTCACATGTATGATTTTCTCCCAGTTGGTGAGAGGTCCTACATATGCACTAAGTGCAGGGAGCTCTTTGCTCTCAGGGAACGAGTCCATTCTCTAGAGGCTAGAGTAGCAGACCTGGAAGACATAAGAAAGACAGAGAAGTACATGGACGAGACCTACAGGGATATAGTCCTGAAGTCCCACCTCCAGTCTGGCAGCATCCCTGTTGCCATGGAGGAGAGAGGTCACGTGACAGGAGAGCATCACCCTGGTGTGGCAGGAAGTGATCCTGTAACTAGGACCTGTCCTCCAGGTGATGTAAAACCCTCTCGCACCGAGGACGTTTCTCCAGGGCCATGTCCACATGAGGGGAGGGTCAGGACAGCTGTTATAGTTGGTGATTCAATCATTAGGAATGTAGATAGCTGGGTGGCTGGTGGACATGAGGATCGCCTGGTAACATGCCTGCCAGGTGCGAAGGTAGCAGACCTCACGCACCGCCTAGATAGGATCATAGATAGTGCTGGGGAGGAGTCTGCTGTCTTGGTACATGTTGGTACCAATGACATAGGAAAATGTGGTAGGGAAGTTCTGGAGGCTAAATTTAAGCTTTTAGGTAGGAAGTTGAAATCCAGAACTTTCAGGATAGCATTCTCCGAAATGCTTCCTGTTCCACGTGCAGGACCCAAAAGACAGGCAGAGCTCCGGAGTCTCAATGGGTGGATGAGACAATGGTGCAAGGATGAGGGTTTTGGATTTGTTAGGAACTGGGGAACATTCTGGGGAAAGGGGGGGCTCTTCCGAAGGGATGGGCTTCACCTTAATCAGGATGGGACCAGACTGCTGGCTTTAACCTTTAAAAAAGAGATAGAGAAGCTTTTAAACTAGAAAATAGGGGAAAGCCGACAATCACCCAGGAGCGCATGGTTCTGACGAAGGTATCCTTGAAGGATACTACCAAAAGCAGTGAGGTTCCAAAAGGGAGTATAGTAGCCCAAATGCCCTTGAGTAAGGAGCAGACAGAGCATAAAGATTCCAAATTACCCATGCCTACCAATAGCCAGATTAATATTAATAAAATACAGTCTCTAAAATGCTTGTATGCCAATGCTAGAAGTCTAAACAATAAGATGGGAGAGTTAGAATATATAGCACTAAATGAGAGGTTAGATATGATTGCACTCTCAGAGACATGGTGGAAGGAGGATAACCAGTGGGACACTGTGATACCTGGATACAAACAATATTGTAATGATAGAGCTGATCAAATTGGTGGAGGGGTTGCGCTCTATGTTAGAGAGGACATTGAGTCAGAAAGGATTAAAGTTTTGCAGGGAACAAAATTTGCTGTAGAATCTCTATGGATTGAAATTCCATGTATGAAGGGGAAGGTGATGGCAGTGGGAGTATACTATCGACCGCCTGGCCAGAATGAACAAATGGATGATGAAATGCTCAAAGAAATCAAGGAAGCTAACTAAAGTCACAACAGAGTAGTAATAATGGGTGATTTCAATTACCCCGGTATCGACTGTGTCAGTGTCACAGCAGGACAAGCTAAGGAGATAAAGTTTCTAATGAAATAAATGACTGCTTCTTGGAGCAGTTGGTTCATGAACCGACCAGAGGGGAAGCCATACTGGACCTAGTCCTTAGTGGAACGCCAGATCTGGTGCAAGAAATAAGGGTGTTGGGACCACTTGGCAATAGTGATCATAGTATGATCATGTTTGATTTAATTAGTGGAGGACAGATAGTAAAGGAATCCACAGTACTACCTTTTAACTTTCGAAAGGGAGACTATGATAGAATGAGGAATATAGTTAGGAAAAAACTAAAAGGAGCGGTTCCAAAGGTTAAAGACTTACAGCAAGCTTGGGTGTTATTTAAAAATACTATCCTCGAAGCCCAGACCAGCTGTATTCCACGCATTAAGAAAAGTGGAAGAAAGTCCAAAAAAACTGCCAGCATGGTTTAAAGGTGAGGTCAGAGAGGCTGTTGCTGCCAAAAAAGCAACCTTCAGGAAATGGAAAAAAGAGCCAAATGATGAAAACTGGAAACAGCACAAGCACTGGCAAGTTAAATGCAAAGCATTGATAAGGCAGGCAAAGCGGGAATTTGAGAAGAAACTTGCTACGGAAGCAAAAACACGAAATAAAGACTTTTTCAAGTACATTCGTAGCAAAAGGCCTGTGAGAGAGTCAATTGGACCATTAGATGATAGAGGGGTAAAAGGGTCAGTAAGAGGAGACAAGGCTATAGCAGAGAGACTGAATGAATTCTTTGCTTCGGTCTTTACTGAGGAAGATGTAGGGATGTTACCCAAGACTGAAGTGGTATTTAAAGGTGATACTGCAGAGGAATTGAAAGAAATATCGCTACACTGGGAAGATATATTACAACTGATAAACTGAATAGTAGCAAATCACCTGGACCGGATGGTATACATCCCAGAGTGTTGAAAGAACTGAAATATGAGATTGCAGACCTGCTATTGGTAATCTGTGAACTTTCATTAAAATCATCTGTAATACCTGAAGATTGGAGGGTCGCCAACGTAACACCAATTTTTAAAAAGGGTTCCAGGGTTCCGGGAAATTACAGACCGGTGAGCCTGACGTCAGTACCAGGGAAAATGGTAGAAACCATCATAAAGAACAAAATTACACAGCATGTAGATAGTCATGGCCTAATGGGAGACAGCCAACATGGCTTTAGACAAGGAAGATCTTGTCTTACTAATCTGATATGTTTTTTTGAAGGTGTGCATAAACAGGTAGACAAAGGTGAGTCGGTTGATATAGTGTATCTGGACTTTCAGAAAGCTTTTGACAAGGTCCCCCATCAGAGACTTTTGGCGAAGCTAAAAAGTCTTGGGATAGGAGGCAGTGTACTATTGTGGATCGGGAACTGGTTAAAAGATAGAAAGCAGAGGGTAGGGCTAAATGGCCAATATTCCCAATGGAAAAAGGTGAATAGTGGAGTATCCCAGGGATCTGTACTGGGTCCGCTACTTTTTGACATATTCATAAATGACCTGGAAAAGGGAATAACTAGTGAGGTTATCAAATTTGCAGATGACACAAAACTGTTTAAAGTTGTTAAAACCCAAGAGGATTGTGGAAAACTGCAGGAGGATCTGGATAAATTGGAAGACTGGGCATCCAAATGGTAGATTAAATTTAATGTGGACAAGTGCAAAGTTATGCACCTAGGAAAGAACAACCCACACTATAGTTACACGATGCAAGGCTCCACATTAGAAACCACCACCCAGGAAAAAGATTTAGGAGTCATCGTGGATAACATGTTAAAACCCTCCGCCCAGTGTGCAGCGGCGGCCAAGAAAGCAAATAGAATGCTAGGTATCATAAGGAAAGGGATGGAGAATAAAACAAAAGATATTATAATGCCTCTGTATCGCTCCATGGTACGACCGCACTTTGAATATTGTGTGCAATTCTGGTCACCGTATCTTAAAAAGGACATAGCGTTATTAGAAAAAGTACAGAGAAGAGCCACCAAATTGGTGAAGGGGATGGAAGGCTACTCCTATGAAGAGAGGCTATAAAGGTTAGGGCTCTTTAAACTGGAAAAGAGATGGCTGAGGGGAGATATGATAGAGGTCTATAAATTAATGAATGGAGTGGAACGGATAAATGTGGATCAATTGTTTACGCTATCAGAATATAGAAAGACTAGGGGACATGTAATGAAGCTACAGGGTAAACTATTTTAGACAAATAAGAGAAAATATTTTTTCACTCAACGTGTAATCAAACTCTGGAATCTGTTACCGGAGGATGTAGTAAGGGCTGTTAGTATAGCTGGGTTTAAAAAGGTTTGGACAAGTTTCTGGAGGAAAGGTCCATAAACCACTATTAAAAAGGGACCCAGGATATCAATGCTTGACCCAGTACAAGCATTGTGGAACCTGTGTCTTTTGGGGATATTGCTAGGTATGTATGACCTAGATTGGCCACTGTTGGAAACAGGGTACTGGGCTTGATGGACCTCGGTCTGACCCAGTATGGCATGTCTTATGTTCTTATGTCTTAACTCTTTTTTAATTATTCTGATTTTGCTATTGTAGTCCATGCATTGATTACCAGTCACCTGGACTACTGTAATGCATTATATTTGGAATGACATCACCCACTTATGTAACTTATTAATCCTGCTGTCGGTGGAAAGACCCCTGTTATGGATAAACAGCATTGTGTTTTACTCATGGAAATGGTTTTGAAAATTACTATCGCACTGGATACATGGTATGTTTGTGCATTTAGGGCCCGATATTCAACTGGGCAGGGCTAAGCACCATAGCCACTTAGCCCTGCCTGGCCATCCCGAAACCCCGGATATTCATTTCCATGGCAACGGAAGTGAATATCTGGGTTTGGCCATGCTGCCTGGAAGCTGCCAAGGCTAACCGTGCAGCATCAGTATTGGATGATGCACGGTTAGACTCGTCGCCTATAAGATAGGTGAGGGTTTTCCTCGTCTATCTTATAGGCGCCGAGCGCTAACCGTGCAGCTTCCAATATTGATGCTGCACGGTTAGCCTCAGTGACTTCCAGGCAGCGTGACCAAACCCGGATCTGTGCTGCACGGTTAGCGTTGGTCCCCGTCTCCACTCTGCCCCGGAATGCTCCGGCATGCTCTGATGCTAGCCAGCTAGCAGCAGAGTGCATAGGTGACATAGTTAGGGATAGTCAATGGGACTACCCAAGTATGTGCCGTCGAATATCTGGTTAGCAGGCACTTACACGGTTAACGGGCTGTTAACCGTGTAAATGCCTTTTGAATATTGGGCCCGTAAAGTTTTGTGAGGTATTTAAATTATAAATATCTAGAAAACAACCGGGGGGGGGGGGGGGGCAGAATTAGTTGACGCTGTATCAGAATGTGTAGGCTGCTGTGTTTGTAGTGGTATCAATTTGTATAATGAAAATTAAAAATATATTTAGGAAAGATATACAAAAGGTGAGTAGCTAAAGCTTCGACACTTGGCATTACTGGTCACAGTAGAACTTTGCAATGTAGTTAAGTGAAGACTGTACTATTTTTCTTTTTTTTTTTTTGGTTGCAGGGCAGGGTAGAATGAGCACTAAAACTGGTTTTTAGAACACATGATTGCACTAGGAAATATCATGTAGGATTTATTCCTTTCCTGTAGGCCAATATGGTCCAGGCACAACCACCAAATGGAAGGTAGTCCCTCAAAACTACCATAGCTTTCTCTGTTTTTATTATCTTTTAGTCACCTTGAATTTATTCACAAACCATAGGTTATCATTGCTGGGCTCCCATGGCCAGACTGTGCAGGTTAACTGGCTGCTCTCTCAAGCTATTTTCTGGTCTAATGATGCATTCCAGTAGCTTCTAGACAGTCTGTCTGTCATGTTTTTCATATCATTTCCTCTTGCTAAGAGCTCTGACAAGGGATTTAGCAAAGGAACAATTTTTCTCTTTCGTATATGTTAACTTCTGTAGGAATGAAAACCCTTTGGAGGATAATACTGTTGTAGCCTATGTGGTTCTCGCAGCTGCAACTAGTGACTTAGTAGACAAGAGGGAAGAGCGGTCTTTTGTGCCTTTTGTAGTTTTTTAGTCTTGTGCTCATAGATTTTAATTATCACGGCTCTATGGTGGAAACTGGCATACACCAGGAAGTCTTGGCACTTGATACTCTCACACCTCATCCCTTCTCAAGGGTCTACTTAAACTTTATGGTTACTGAGCAATAACATCAATAAAAAATATGTAGAAGCAACAAACAAGGCCTGTGTTGAAAGCAATTAACTCCTTCTTAGTCAAAATGGTTACAGGTAGATTAACACACTCTCTTAAATTGCTCTTTATATTAAGCTGAATAGTTACTCTACTCCTCGCCATTCATGCACCTTTTTTTTTTTACTTAGTCTTGTTTTCTTGAGTGAAAACCCCTCTCTCATGTCTCTAGTACTTTTACAAGTGGACCAGAAGCTGATGGTGATGCAGACACAAGTTCCTGATACTCACTCCTGGATCTGGTGTCATTGGTGCATGATGAGTGCTTGGGGTCCTCTCTTCCTGGTCACTGGTGGCTTCTGTAGATGCAGATCTCCTTCGCTACTACTAAACATTTATATAGTTGCAAGGTGTATGCAGCGCTGTGCATATAGATGTAAAACACAGTACCTGCTCATCAGAGTTTACAGCCTAATGAAGACAAAACATATAGCGGAGCTGGGCTCTTGATTCTGTTGGACTGGAATACAGGGTTCTTGGTACAGTTCTTGGAACTACTCTCACAGACAAAGCTGCTCGCCTTCTGAGACAGTGGGGTGCTTGACAGGTTTTGGACAAACATCAACTCTCTGCCCTCTTCTCTTATGCAGCTGCTCTGCTATTCGTTGCTCATTCTGTATGGTATAATGGGCTGTGTGCAAAAGACACCTGAAAAAAGGACAGCAACCTTTTCTTCCTTCCAGTGAATGGCTGGATGCCAAAAAACATAAGAAATGCCATACCGGGGCAGACCAAAGTCCATCAAGCATAGTATTCTGTTTTCAACAGTGACCAATCCAGGTCACAAGTACGTAGCAGGTTCCCAAAAAGACACACAGGTTCCACAATGTTTGTCCAGTGAAATGGCAGTGAAATTTAATGTGGACAAGTGCAGAGTTATGCTCCTAGGAAAGAGCAACCCAAACTATGCTTATGCAATGCAAGGTTCCATATTAGGAACCACAACCCAGGAAAAGAATTTAGGCATCATCATCAATAATACATTGAAACCCTCTGCCCAGTGTGCAGTGGTGGCCAAGAAAGCACATAGAATGCTAGAAATCATAAGGAAAGGAATAGAGAATAAAACCAAGGATATTATAATACCTCTGTATCATTCCATAATGCAATCACACTTTGAATATTGTGTGCAGTTCTGGATGCCATATCTTAAAGAGGATATAGTAGAATTAGAAAAGGTACAGAGAAGAGTCACCAAAATGGTAAAGGGGATAGAAGGATACCCCTATGAGGAAAGGCTTAAAAGGTTAGGACTCTTCAATGTGGAAAAGAGAGGGCTGACTGGAGATATGATAGAGGTCTATAAGTTAATGAAGGGAGTGGAACGGGTAAATGTAGATCAGTTGTTTATTGCGTCGAAAAGTAGAAAGACTAGGGGACACTCAATAAAGCTACAATGTAACCCATTAAAGACTAATAAGAGAAAATATTTTTTTACTCAACGAGTAATCAAACTCTGGAATTTGTTACCAGAGAATGTAGTAAAAGCTATCAGTATAGCTGGGTTTAGAAAAGGTTTGGACAAGTTCCTGGAGGAAAGGTCCTTAAACCATTATTTTATTTATTTATTTATTTAATTTGTGTGTTTTTTATACCGCTATTTCAGGTAATCATAGCGGTTTACAATTGAACAACATATACATAGAACAGTTTAACAAAGAACTAGTGTTGTAATATAAAGTAACAGGTTTTCATACTCAACTGAGTTAACTTATATACATTTTTACATTATCATACCATTAGTTTTGGGGGGTTTTAGATTAGGTTTGGTGGGAGGGGAGGATTGGGAAGGGAGTAAGAGTAAGAGGGGGAAAGGAATGAGTTGAAGGGGGGAGGGGTATTAGCTGTTGTTAGTTGGAATCATGTTATCACCGAAATGTTCGGTAACTAGGTAGGTTTTAAGGTGGGTACAAAAGGAGGTTAGGTCTGTGATACTGCGAAGGTTATCGGCAAAGAGTTCCAGAGTACTGGGGATATGTATTTGAAGGCTTGGTTGCTGGTACATTGTTTTGTATTGCAGTATTCTGGAGGTACAGAGAGGGAATTGGATATTTGTTTTCTTCTCTGTCTATCATCAGATAAGGGTTTGACCAGGTTGGAGAGGGTAGTGGGAGCAATATTCCTGATGATTTTAAAAGTAATCATCAGAATTTTATATTTTATCCTGCTTTGTACTGGTAGCCAATGCAGGTCAATTAGGATTGGTGTTATGTGTTCGTTGCGGTGGGAATTGTGAATAATTTTAGCGGCTGAATGTTGTGCCATGATAAGTGGGTGAAGGGATACTTTAGGAAGGCTGTGTAGCAGACTATTACAATAGTCTATGTGGGGAGTAATTAAGGCTTGCATCTTTGTGGGGAGTAATTAAGGCTTAAGAACATAAGAACATAAGATATGCCATAATGGGTCAGACCATGGTCCATCAAGCCCAGTATTCTGTTTCCAACAGTGGCCAATCTAGGTCATACGTACCCAAGGGACACAGGTTCCACAATGCTTGTATTGGTTCAAGCATTGATATCCTGGGTCCCTTCTTAATAATGGTTATAAGAACATAAGATAAGGCTTGCATTACAGTTCTAAAGTCAGGGGGCTGTAGTAGGGGTTTTAGGTGTCGCAAGAGATGTATCTTATTGTAAATTGCTTTTGATAAGTTTTTGATGTGAGTCGGGAATGTAAAGTGTCTGTCAAGTGTTACGCCTAAATATTTGACGACTTCTTATTAAAAAGGACCTGGGAAATCCACTGCTTGCTCTGGGACAAGCACTGTGGAACCTGTGTACCTTTTTGGGAACCTGGAAGGTACTTGTAACTTGGATTGTCCACTGTTGGAAACAGGATACTGGGCTTGATGGACCTTGGTCTTACCCAGTGTGGCATTTCTTATGTTCTTATAATATTACTCAGAAGCAACAAACCACGAGTCGAGCAATAAGCAAATAGCAGTTGGATCGTGAGAAAATTAATTTTATGTATCTTGGAATTATCATAACACAAAATGGAAAGAGAAATCATTTCCAGTTAAGTTAAACTGTATCAAGTGTTAGGACATATGGCACCTTTGTTCCAACGTTTATATATGTAAACCTCTACATATTAAAGACGATCTTATCAAGATCATTTTTGTGTCAACATTACCTCAGAGCCAAAGATGAATTCTAACATAAATCCATGAATGCAGATCAAGAAGTGCAGAAATGACGGGGTCAGTATTTTCAATAATTAATATGGTTTATCTTCAGGGTTTATAAGACTGTCCTGGAATAAGGGGCCTTTTACTAAAGCCCATTAGGGTATTGCATTTAACAGGATTATTTAGCATGACAATTATTATTATTATTATTAACACTTATAAAGCACTACTAGGCACACGCAGCGCTGTACAAACATAGAAATAGACAATCCCTGTTTGAAAAGCTTGCAATCTAGCAAATAGACAAGCAATACAGCACAAGCAACAGCTAGAAGAAAGGGAGGAATCAGGAGCTGAAAGCAGCCTCTAAAAGGTAAGACTTTTGCATAGATTTGAATAGGTAGAGAGAAGAGGCTTGACGCAAGGGTAAAGGAAGTTTGTTCCAGGCATAAGGAGCAGTAAGGTGAAACGAGCGAAGTCTGGAGTTAGCAGAGGAGGAAAAGGGTAAAGAGAGAAGGAGACCAGAGGAGGAGTGAAGTTCACGAGGATGGGTGTAAGGAGAGAGGAGAGAAGAGAAGAGAGGTAGTGGGGGGAAGAAGAATGAATACATTTGTAGGTTAGACGAAGAAGTTTATAATGGATACGGAAGCGGAAGGGGAGCCAGTGAAGTGACTTCAGAAGAGGGGTAATATGAGAGTAGTGGGGTTGATGGAGGATTATATGAGTTTTGAATAGATTGAAGAGGAGAAAGATGACAGTGAGGGATATCGGCAAGAAGAAGTTTACAGTGGTCAAGACAAGAAGTAACTAGAGAATGAACCAAAGTTTTAGTAGTGCTTTCGGAGTGCAGAACTTCCATGGTAACTGCTGGGGGCATCATCAGTATATTCGTGGCATACTTTAACGCGCGATGCAGTCAACATGGGTGCACGTAATACCACTCATACAAGTATCGTTATGGGCACCTGCACTAAGTGCCACATTGACATCGCATGAGGTGTATCCCCGTGCTGCAATGTGTTCTCCATGCCCACATTCTTCCCATACCAACCTCTTCGTGTGATAGGCAGTTAGCATGCATTTTAGTGGCCGGTAGCTGTTATGCCCACGAATTGTTACTGCAGGCTGTTACCGCCCGCTAAAATGCATGTCATCTACTTAGCAGGCTTAAGTAAAAGCACCACTAAATCTTCAAAAAACAACAGAATCAAAGAAATCGTAATAATTATTTACATGGATACTATTATAATGTATAATATGCAAAATCCATTGTAAAAAAAATTGAAATGTTATAAAAGAATGGATATTATGATATCACCAGTGGCCAAAGAAGCTATGGATCACAGTCATGCAGGTTTATCAAGATTCTTGGCCATTGATAAAGTCTTTAAATTATAATACAGAGAACTGGAGCTACTGAAAAAGAGAACATAAGTTTTCCATTTTGGTATAGTTTACCATCTTAGGCTAAATCAAATAAATTTCCACTGGTCTGGAAATTCCTTTCTATTTTCTTTTACTGTATTGTGATTTTAAATTGTAAACCACATAGCTTGTACACAGTATTGCAGTATATCAAATGACGAATAAACATAAATTGTATATTAGTGGTTTATATAAAGTTGTTATCTCGGATTTAGATTTGTTGTCATTTATTGATAGTTCTTATAATTGTTTTAAAATAACCACAGTGACTTCATTGAATACATAAATATAACAAGACAACTAATATCTTTTATTCCCAGAATAAATGGGAGTGAAATGCAGGTTTTATTTTGGATTTATTTGCTTGACCTTCCAAAGCAGAGCTTAAGATGAGTTTAAAATGCAGGCACAGGTGAGTGGTTCCTAGCCCCCTATGTTTGTGGTCTAAGGGCCATGTTTAGTAAATGGCATTAGCTGTCACCCCAGCAGATAGCCTGTGCTATTGTGCCGCGTTGACAGCTAATGCAGATGAAATGCAGATAGCATGGTGATTTTACACACTGTCTGCATTTCGCCTGTTAGAGGAGGGAAGAGACGGGATGGGGCGGGGAGAAGGTGTGGCGACAAGAGATAGCCATTGCACAAGCAATTTCCGCACACTGGCTGTCTAACTCGTCGATAGTGTGGAGTTAAGTGCAGCCGAGCCATCAGTGGTGCTGCTGACAATTGGCAGCAGCAACATGTCACCCCCCTGCGACTCCGCTCAGAACTTCCCGATGGTCAAATACTGCTGGTGCCATGGATCAGAAGATCCATGGTACCAGCACATATCTCTGCAAACCCCCCCTCTTCAGAACCCTAACCTCCTGAATAGCACCCAACCCTCTCCAACCCAGCATTGATCATCCCGGCTAGCCAGCCAATCCCTCCTCCTAATTCTCGGACCTTACCAGGCAGAAGCGAACAGCCCCATGGTGCCAAAGCTTGAAGGTAAGCTCCGCGGAGCTGTTTGCAGTTATTGCCGTCACTGTCAATCATGCTGCCAGGAGTATTAAATGGAGGAACTGGTCAACAAATTTTTACAAAAGTCATGTTAAGAAATGACTATTTTTATTTCAGTATCAGTTTTTATATGCTGAACACGAATATAACAGTGAAATTGCAAAGCTGGCTCTAGTTTTTTTGTAATCTACAAGAATTAATGTTTACATCACGAAATCCATGTCAATAGTAAATATAATAGGCCTTCGGTTAATACCTGTAAAAAAACAAGTCATAGACTACTTCTTAGATTTTTTCGCCTGTCTCTTTTACAGCTGTTTGGGAGCTTCTCTGGGGAGTGTCCAGCAGTAGTCAGCCAGCATTGTAGTGGACCATTTTCCCTGGTATCTTTGCTCCATCGTTGCGATATCCTGGTGAAAACATCCGCCCTGTTCATCACTAACCATACCACAGTTGTCAGGAAAGAAATCGAGATAGGAATCAAGGAAATGGATCTTTAGAGGCATATTGCAGCCATGTTTCTGATACTGCATCAGCATGTCTTCTACTAGTTCCTTGTAGTTTTCATCAAACCTAGTTTTATGTGAAGGGGTGGTAGCAGGATTTTGTGAGCCTCAACCAGAGCTGGGTGCTGGATATTCTTCTCTCCAACTGTTACATTTTGTCTGCGATTCCATTCCTTCCGCAAGTAGGGTTGCCAACCGGCCGGTTTTTCCATGGCCAGGCCGGCTGCCGGCGCAGAGGTAAAACCGACCCTTGAAAAGCCGTTTTTTTGCTCTGGCCGCAAGATCGGAAGCAGTCAGAGCAAAAAAACGGCTTTTCTTCCGATCCGAAGAAGTCCGCGGAGTTAAAAAAAAAAAAAAACAGCCCGCACAACGGAAGGCTTCAGAGGGAGCCGGGGAAGCCCGCGCGAGGCCCCGGCTCCGGCTCCCTCTGTACAACTGCCAGCGTGAAGATCCTTTTCCTTCACGCTGGCGGCTGTTTCTGTGAAGCCGGAATTGCTGGGAAAGGTTAAAGGTTAAAGGCATGACTGGGCCGGATGATATACATCCAAGGGTGTTGAAAGAACTGAAATATGAGATTGCAGACCTGCTATCAGTAATCTGTGAACTATCATTAAAATCATCTCTAATACCTGAAGATTGGAGGATCGCCAATGTAACACCAATTTTTAAAAAGGTTTCCAGGGGTGATCCGGGAAACTACAGACCGGTGAGCCTGACGTCAGTACCAGGGAAAAATGGTAGAAACCATCATAAAGAATAAAATTACTCAGCATGTAGATAGTCACAACCTAATGGGAGACAGCCAACATGGCTTTAGACAAGGAAGATCTTGTCTTACTAATCTGTTATGTTTTTTTGAAGGAGTGAATAAACAGGTGGACAAAGGTGAGTCGGTTGATATTGTGTATCTGGACTTTCAGAAAGCCTTTGACAAGGTCCCTCATCAGAGACTTTTGGAAAAACTAAAGAGTCATGGGATAGGAGGCAGTGTACTATTGTGGATCAAGAACTGGTTAAAAGATAGAAAGCAGAGGGCAGGGCTAAATGGCCAATTTTCCCAATGGAGAAAGGTGAATAGTGGTGTACCCCAGGGATCTGTGCTGGGTCCGCTGCTTTTTGACATATTCATAAATGACCTGGAAAGTGGAATAATGAGTGAGGTGATCAAATTTTCAGATGACACAAAACTATTTGAAGTTGTTAAAACCCAAGAGGATTGTGAAAAATTGCAAGAGGATCTTGATAAATTGGAAGACTGGGCATCAAAATGGCAGATGAAATTTAATGTGGACAAGTGCAAGGTTATGCACCTAGGGAAGAACAACCCAAACTATGGTTACACGATGCAAGGTTCCACATTAGGAATCACCATCCAGGAAAAAGATTTAGGCGTCATTGTGGATACCATGTTAAAACCCTCGGCCCATTGTGCAGCGGCGGCCAAGAGAGCAAATAGAATGCTAGGTATGATAAGGAAAGGAATGGAAAATAAAACAAAAGATATTATAATGCCTCTGTATCGTTCCATGGTGAGACCGCACCTTGAATATTGTGTGCAATTCTGGTCGCCGTATCTTAAAAAGGATATAGCGATTTTCGAAAAGGTTCAGAGAAGAGCCACCAAAATGGTAAAGGGGATGGAAGGATACTCCTATGAAGAAAGGCTAAAAAGGTTAGGGCTCTTTAACCTGGAAAAGAGACGGCTGAGGGGAGATATGATAGAAGTCTATAAATTAATGAACGGAGTGGAACGGGTAAACGTAGATCGATTGTTTACATTATCAGAATATAGAAAGACTAGGGGACATGCAATGAAGCTACAGGGTAAACTATTTAAGACTAATAAAAGAAAATATTTTTTCACTCAACATGTAATCAAACTCTGGAATTTGTTACCGGAGGATATAGTAAAGGCTGTTAGTGTAGCTGGGTTTAAAAAAGGTTTGGACAAGTTCCTGGAGGAAAGGTCCATAAACCATTATTAAGAAGTGACCGAAGATATCAATGCTTGACCCAGTACAAGCATTGTGGAACTTGTGTCTCTTGGGGAAACTGCTAGGTACATATGACCTAGATTGGCCACTGTTGGAAACAGAATACTGGGCTTGATGGACCTTGGTCTGACCCAGTATGGCATATCTTATGTTCTTATGTTCTTAATGGCCTGTGATGTGAGGGCTAGCACTGGAAATGGGCTGATGAAGAGCTGGAATAGGACTGGAAATGGGCTGATGTGGGGCATGGGAGAATGGGACTTGAAGGGAGTGGATGCTGGGTGGGTCTAGAACTATAAGGGAACTGATTTTGGGGGTGGACTAGAATGGATGGGGAATGAGAATGGAAAGGGAAAAGATATTTTGTGTGGAAGAAAAGTCTATGATGGGCCGGGTATTGGGAGAGTAAGAGGGGCTTGAGAATGGAAGGGTGAAATTTAAATGGATGATTAAGGAATAAGGAAAGAATTGGGGGAAAGAACAAAAGGGAAACGATCAGTATGTTAAAGCAGTTATAGAGAGAGAATGGAAAACATCCAAAAGAGAAGAAAGGACAAATGGACAGCTCGCAGAAGACACGAAGAAACCAGAAGAAAGTGACTGGAGCAATTGCAACTGAAAAATAAAATGCCCAAACAGAAGGTAGAAAAATACTTTTTATTTTGAATTTATTAACTGGAATATGTCTGGTCTGGGAAGTGTGTATTGCTAACATCTTTGCGTTTTTGTTTAGTGCAAGAGGAAATTACTTTATAGTTTTATTTCTCCAGTGTTGTACATTTCATGTTTGGCTTTTGGGGTTCCCAGTTTAATTATTATCTGACCAAGGAAGTTAGCCTACACGTATCCTCGGTAATTTTTGTGGGTGGGGCAGGGCGGGGTGGGGCAGGGGTGGGACTAGGGGCGGGGAATGGGTGGAGCATGGCGAGCCACAGGTGTCGGGTTTTTCTCGGTGAAAAAGTTGGCAACCCTATCCGCAAGTAGTGCCAATCCCTTGCTCGGCTATCCCACTCACATAAGAAACACATGTATTTTATATATCCCTGCTGCAGTCCCATTAAAAGGGCAACTACCTTCAAGTCACCACAGAGGTGCCAGTTGTACTTGTTATAGTTAATGGAAGTCAGTAGATGCTTTAAGTTATCGTATGTCTCTTTCATGTGGATGGCATGCACTACTGGAATAGATGGAAGACAGTTTCCATTGTTCAAAAGCACAGCCTTCAGACTCAGTTTTGAAGAGTCTATAAATAGTTTCCAGTCATGTGGGTCACGAGTGATTTTTAAGGCATTTTTGAGGCTTTCAATATCGGTACAGAATACCAGATTACTTTCCTTTCCGACTGCGTATAGTACACTGCTGACGTCAGATGGCTTTAGCAGCTGTCTGGCAGTAGTATTGCATTGCATCAGAAAATGATGCAATCAACTCTGGATGATGTGTGCATGCTGGTATTATGCAATGTGATGCAATATTACATCATTCAAGGCTTATTTGGGATGTTGTTGATGTCCTACTGGATAAATTTACACAGTGAAACGTCAAAAATGAACTTCATGCAGTATCTTCAAAACAAGAGCCAATACATTTTTTTAAATGTTATATTCGGGTTCAGCTCACCAAGATACGACAGATTAGGGTCTTTTAAAGTCAGTAACGATTTCAATGTTGACCAGCGTTGTTTGGCTGGTGGTGGTGTCATAATATCCATTCACTGTTTTTAAATTTGATCAAAGCAGTTGCAAATTAATGAAAACAATATTGACCTAAAATATTTCAAACAAACGGATAACATAAAATCTCTCTAATGACAAAGGATGTGCACAGAAAAAAATATTTTCAGTTCCCATTTCTTATCATTTTTTGGTTCGTTTCACACATTCGTGTTAATAGAAAATGTTTTAATGTGCCTTAAAAATTGTTTAATACACAGAAACTAACTACAGGGTGTAGGCGGGTTCTTACCTACAAAAGCATCTCTAATAATTATCAAGATTGTCTGGGCGCATGGGACCCGTGCACCAGAAGAAACAAAACAAAAGAAACTCAGATCACAGTTACTTGTCAGCAAAAATTCTGTTTTTATTTAGTACAAGCAAACTCCATAAGCACAGGAAAAAAGTCTGTCTTAGAGATCTGAGGGCGAGCAACATTCTCCCTCCCATCAGGGAGAGAGAAGGCCGCTGCCTTGAGCTCTGTGGCTTGCCTTCTTATATATCCTTCTCTGTAGCAACTCCTGCACTGAGTCTTGTTCCGTGTGTACAAATCTGCTATACTTCCTACAAAACGTTGTAAAGCCTTCTGCAAAAATCTGCCAGTGCTACTTGCAAAAATTAGAGTGCTGCTTGCAGAAGTTTGCTAAAGCTCTCCAGATGGGACCCCCTCCCTCATGATTTTCAGGCCCTAAGGCTGGTGCTTCAAGGTCTCCAAAGTCTTTGCTTATCTGTGCTGTGAAGCGCATCTCTCCTGCATTCCTTGGGGCCCGCTTATGGTCTTCTGGCACTAATTGCATTCTTTCTTCAGGGCTAGAGAATTTTCTGTTAATTATTTTTCTGTTAATTATTTTCTGGCCTGGCCTGTATTTGCTTCTGGGCCTAACTCTGCATACTTCTATCCAGAGTAAAGTTTTTCCCAGACTGTACCAGGCCACAGACACTTTCTTGTGGCATTTCCTGGATAGCCCACATGCTGTCTTCTTGTGCCATTCATGCAGGGTGCCCGTGCAAGCCACAGGCGGCAGGATTACAGTCACAGACAGCACATAAGTCAAACCTAAGGAGACCTATTCCTAAGCCAAAATATCCCAACAAGGGATATATTTCCACAGAAATAATCATGCTAGCATTAACTTTTACAAAAATGTCCAAATCTTGTATTTTGCAATTTGGGGCCTATTTACTAGGCCAATGTAGTTTTTAATGTGACAGCATATACTAAGGGACATGTTTACTAATCTGTGCTGGTAACACATGCATGAGCCCATGCTAATCAACATGTGCGGAGTCACATTAACAACGCAAATGCAAAACAGACTGCATGTGGTTAATTCTGCAGTAAATGCTTAATGCATGATGGGGAGGGAAATGGTCAAGATAGCTGAGTAGAGGAGTATTGACTGCACGTAGCGGTTAACATGGGGCTTACTAATGCGTGTTCATCAGCAATGTTGCAAGTTTTTATATACCGCCTTTAATCCAAGGCAGTTTACATAGAACAACAGATACAAGTTCAAGAGAGTTGTGTTACAAAAAACATGGGCAAGTAAACTTAGAGTTAAATATGGGGGTTATATGTAAATCAAATGTGTGTGGATGGTTATGGTGTATACAATTAGGTAATGTCATTAGGACCAAAATGTTCAATGAAGAGCTATGTTTTTAAAAGTTTCTTCAGATCTTGTGGAGATTGTGCAGATCTAATGGCATCTGGTAGTGAGTTCCAAATCGTTGGAATGAAGAGTGTGAAGGCTCTATTGCTTGTATGCTGTGTACATTTGATTTTGAAGGGGGGATGGCAAGAAGATTTTGATTTGCTGATCCTTCTGGGCCTTGTTGTCAATGTTCTTGTGATCGTCAAGACAGGGAGCAGATAGTTTATGAAGGATTTTATAGATGGCGGTTACGGACTTGTGTTTAATCCTTTGGGCAATTGGTAGCCAGTAAAATCTCCCGAGAGTCGAGTTGTGTTGATGAACTGATGTACCTGTTAGGATTCTAGCGGCAGTGTTCTGCACTAATGGATATAATGCCTGTTCCGGCAGTCCCTGATTCAGTATGTTGCCATAATCGTGATGGGGCGTGATGCCACCGAATGCATATGGCACCCTGGTGCATTTAATGCCCTCTCAGTAGTGCCATTATACAATTTCTTTCTTTTGGGAAGAGTCCCGAATATATTTTATCCAGGAATAATGCCCGATGTTTCATTTTCACAGAGGCTGCAATACTTCACATTCTCCAAAGCATTAAAGCTTGTGCATATCAAAAACGCTTTCAATTTCATGAGTCCTAAGGGAAGAACATAATGGCAATATTAGACTCTTGACACAATTAGTCTTTGATTTGTTTTCTTTGAGGAGAGAGTGAAACCACAATTCTCAGTGCATTTATAGTACTCAAGCTGCATTACTTTTAACAAGCTGGAGGCCTTTTGGTAGGTAACTGTGACTGCCTGGGCGCTTTGCTTGGAGGAGAAATAGGACTGTGGACCACATTCTTCTCATATGGGTAATTTAACAGGTTTTAAACCTCACAATATTAAGAGACAGAATAGCTGCCTTAATGCGTCTCATCATGTCCAGTTAAGCTATTGATATATAGGCCACAGTGGCCGTCATGCCCTTAGCTTGAATTTTTAGCAGAACTGGCTATTCTTTCAGTAAAGGCAGGTCTTTTTGAACTGCCTTTTCATTTGGGATGCGGGTGGGGTGTCCCACATGATGGCCTTCACCACTTCAGCTGTGCATATTTTTTTCTCATACTTTAGGAAAATTAACTAAAATTGACCTTCTTTCAGGATAACCTCTTTGCTTTCCTTCCCAGCTCTCCACAGAGCTCCATCTGTTTAGCAGCTCACAGGCCGTACCTCCTCTGGACCGAGATACTGTAGTGGCATCATTCTGCAATGAGAAGGATGCAGCATACACATCTGTTAAGGCTCTTATGGAAAGCTAACATGAAAATATGCAGCATACAAATTTGATGTAATTGTCATGAGGATAATTTTATAACAGGCTGCCTAACTTGTGCATCAGGTGCGCACTTCAGTTACACCAATTTTGTGAGGGAAAGATGTGCATATTTTCCCTTTGAAAGTTACCTCAGAGAAAGCACACATGCATGTACACAAACACACACATACAAATTTATACCTGCTCTTTGGAATGCACATATTGCCTGTTTGATTTTGCACACATACATGCATATTCTATAAAGAACGCATGCAAGTCCTGTAAGTCCAAACCCTGCCCCAGTCTTCCCAGATTAGTCACACACACTTAAGGGACCCCAAATTAAATAACAGAAAGGGCCCCCAGAAAAGGGAGCAACTATAGGTTGGCCTTCCCGTTTTCACTGTGACTTTCTGCACTGCATGGGCTACTGACACTCACAAGTTCAGCTGCATATACTCTGGGCAACTTTCAAAAAGGATATTTCTGTACCTAGTTATTCTTAGATATCCTGGGTCTGGAATACTATTCCAGGGATGTCTATGTAGGCAGCCCCGAAGACGTCCATATTGGGTACATCCACGTTTGTGAAATCGTGTCTGAACTTGGATGTGCCTGTTTTTTTTTTTTTTTCTGATGTTCTGGCTTGGACACCCTAGATTGAACTTGGACGTCCTTTGCATAATGTGCCCTAATGTATGTAAAATGTGACTGTGCTGGGCTGCACTCAAAATCCTCCCCTGAATATGCCTACCTACCTACCTGAGTTATATAAAGCTACATGTGTTCTTGTCATCACGCATATTTTTGTGGGGGTGGGAAATAATTTTAGAAGAGGAATGTTATGTGCATATACCCACATATATGTGTGAAAAGTCTTTATAAAATTTCTCCCAAAATGCTGTTTTACCTGTGGAAATGTCCCTTTAAAATCATCTCATATTTGAAAGCTGGGTATTATTTACTATTGAATGTTTTTTTGTTGTGAGCATACAGTACAACATTACCATTTGTGTGCAGATTAATTTCTGGTACTAAAAGCTATACATGCAGCTTTTCTCTTTTATACTATGAGACTTAGTGAGTGAGAGGATGACCATATTAATAAGCTCAGAGTGCATAGTTTCAGGCTTGGATGAATGATGATGTTTCTGAGTGCCTAATTATTCCTTTAGCACAAGTTTGAAAGAGGAAGTTTCTGTCTGTAATATATAGGAAATGTTTGTGAGGGGAGAGAGGATGGAGATGATAAAAAGAACTGAAACCACCCTCAATGTTACTGCTCACAAGATTCGACATTGTGAGAGCAGAAGCACCTTTCTGTGTGTTCGCATGGGTTAAGGTTCCTAACTTTGGCAATTATGGATCCAATATTCAAAAGATTTATGCTCGTAACTTTGAGAGTTATGCTCCTAAATTAGCCTCTTTGAAAATTTACTAGGGCTAAGAGCCTAAACATTTTCTTAAAATTTCACTAAACTCCAAAATTTAGGAGTATAAAAACTGGGTGGCAACAAATTTAGGGTGCCACCCCCAGAGCACAGAGATTGAAGGCATAAGGCACAGGGAGTAGACACAAAGAAGTTGCAAAGCAAGTCCCACCGCACTGGAACGTGCCGGAAACTTACCTGTGTAGTGAGCAGAGCCAGGAACAAACCAAATGGACATGGGAGAAGTAGCCTCAGAGGCGCCCCAAGGAGCTCACCCAAGGAACAGTACCTGCTCTCTCATTGCGCTGCAGCGGCGCAGAACGTCGCTGGCAGCTGGTCTATATAGCCTATATATAGGCGGGTTTGGATGAGCAGAGTGACAGGCTGAGCATAGGGGATTACCTTGCAGAAACGTGGCCATGTGTAACACGACCACTTCACTTCCGGGTAGGCTGCAAACAGCCCCCCGGAGCATGCCTTCAGGTTTTGGCACTGTGGTGCTGTTTGCTTCCACCGCTGTTCAACTCGCAATGCTGACTTCCTGTTTGCATGGGAAGTCAGCATCGGATGTTGGAGAGCAGGAAGCAAAAAGCCCCTTAGTGTCGAAGCTTGAAGCTAAGCTCTGCCGGACGTTTGGCGGCTATTGCCACTGCTGTCAGTACCTGAGATGAATGGCAGCAGTGGCAATCGATGTCACATGGGAAGTGAGGGGGCACAAAGGATGACTTTTGCCTAGGGCATCTCATTTCCTTGAGTCGGTCTAATGCAGCAAAAGTGATGAAATGATGGTTTGTTAAGTGCAACACTGCTGTGTTAACTGTTAGGGGCATGGAAAGCATTTCCAGGCCAGTTGATCAAAGCTGTGTCCCAGAGTACACGTGGTGTTAGTGTTGGTGCACCTACCACCTCCTACTGAGGTTGTATTGGGTGATCCCGCGCTAATGTAGTTCAAACACAGTGTAAGCCCCATGCTAACTTAGCAGAGCACACCATGCTCACTCTCCACCACAACCCTGCCCACTTGCGCCCTTAACGTGCATAAGACAGTTAGTGCATAAGACAGTTAGCCCGCTCTTTCGGCATATCCTGCCTTATGTACGCAGATGACGTGCTGCTGTTTACACCAATAACTGTCACTTGCCCAGACTACACTGTACTAATCAACTGCTTCAATGCAATAATGGATTGGCTACTCACTCAGAACTTCCGTATAAATTTCAAAAAAACAGAAGTCCTAATAATAACAAGAAATAAAGGTTTCTCTCCTCCACCAGCACTGAAAGTCAGAGACGCAGAACTCCCAGTCAAATCCAATATACGTTATCTTGGGGTCATATTGGATCAACAGCTGGACTTCAAGGAACACATAAAACGCACTGTAAAAGCTATCTATTACAAGGTCAAAACCCTGAGGCACTTGAGACCAATGATCGAACCCGGTGACTTCCGCACCATCTTCCAAGCGCTAGTCACACCGCACTTCGATTATGCCAATATAATACTTCACGGTCTCCCGAAAACCACCCTCAACCCTCTACAGCTGGCCATGAATGCAGCAGCCCGCATACTTTGTGGAGCCTCACGGAATGACCACATCTCCCCCATTCTAAAAGAACTTTACTGGCTCCCAGTATGCTCCAGAATCCTTTACAAGGCCCTCCTCATTACCTTCAAGGCCTTCAACAAAATGTCAACTGCATCTATTTCCAACCTCATCATACACACTGCAAACAACAGACCTAGGAGACCGCCGGCTGCAGACACGCTTCTCATACCAAGTGAATCTACAAAGCTCAACCAGGCCACCATCAATAGGGCATTCCAGAACTATGCTCCTAGATGTTGGAACAAGCTCCCTCCCAACATTAGAGCAATCAAGGACCTTAGGCTGTTCAGAAAAGCCCTCAAACACCACCTTTTCCTCACGTATTTTACACATCTAGATATTCCCCCCCCCCACACCCTTCCCCACCCTCCCAACCCCAAACCGCAGCTATATGAGTCCAAAAACCTACAGCAAATTTAGACCTAAATGTACTTGTACTAAGAATGTAAATAGTTCCCCCAAGTTACCTCCATGTTATACCTTATAGAGCCTAACGACAACCCCTAGAGCCCAAAGTCTCCTGGCGATACCATTTCCATACAAATTATGGTATCTCAACAATACACCAAGTATGATACTCAAACCCTTAGTGGTGGTTATGTTTCTGTGAAACTACTGTTATTATGACTCCATGTAATAAATTTTGTAAATAGTTTTCCCCTGTTATCCAAGTTCTTGTGCCCTGTTACCTGTAAAACTCATACGCGTTCAACTGTACTGAGCATTTTTGTTACATGTAAACCGCGCTGATGCTGAATAGTGTGGTATATAAGAGACTATAAATAAATAAATAAATAAATAAATAAATGTTAAATCCCTGTCCTATGTAGACGATGGTCTAATTCAATTGACCAAGTGTTATATTGTTCAATGTAAACCGCACTGATGACAAAGAGTGCGGTATATAAGAAATGTTAAATAAATAAGTCATCACACACTACCTGTCATGGCCCTACATAGCTGGCAACGTGTGTCCCAACGCGCATTCAGTGTATGCCAGAACATGCATTGTCAGCCACTGCCCTTTAGTAAAAGTGCCCTTAAATTTAGGCGCTCAGCTTCTTTTGAATGTCAAACCCCATGTACCTAAACTGACCCCTTTAAAACGGACAATTTTCACCAGACGCTTAAATTTAAGTTCCTAAAAAATGGACTGCCATGGGAGCAGAGTTGGGGAGGGGGGAATAAAGTTAGGCTGTTAACCCTAATTTTATAACCCACTGTTTGAGGTGAAAAATAGCCAAGAAAACAAACTATATACTGTGGTAGTGTGGTATACGGTGGGAAGGGGTTTTCTGTGCAACATAGGCTAGGCAGCAGTTCAGGGAAAACAAAAGCATCTTTGCTTCTTCTCAGGTTGTTAAACCTCCCCAAAGCAAAACCCAGAACAGACAACAGTTCATGGAACACAAAAGCAGCTTTATTTCTGACCCAGCTTGTTAAACCTCCTCAAGTTAGTTCTCCTGGTCCTTTCTCCAGCCCCAGTTAAAGTTCCTATCTCAGAACTCCTCTGCACTGCTTGCCTTGGAAGGACTTCTGGCTCCATGGGCCTCTCTCCCCCCTGCAGCCTGCTGAGTTCTAAACTCTCCCTGTGAGCCAGTCCTTTCCAGCCTTGAACCCTGGGCTGCAGACTCTCTTATAGGGGACTGTTGATAATCCTTTTGGAGAGGGACAGATGACATTCTATAGACCCCATCACAATAGCATAAAAGGAAATAATTGGTTCTACAATAAAAATACAGTAAGATAAAAATACAATAATATACAATGCAAAAATGCTTAAATGTAAAGAAAAACATTATAAATCCAAGCCCAGATTAAGTAATTTGCAAAAAAATATAGGTCTTCAGTTTATTTTTTTCTGAATATCAAATCTGGGGTCTAAGCATAACTCCAAAGGAAGACAGGTCCACAGGTAAGGAACCACATCAGAAAATGCTCTTATGTGAGCAGATTGAGGGCATAACAAATTATACAACAAATTAAAGAACTCAAATCTAGGGAAATGGGCTGCAGGCATATGTTTTGGTCCTATTCTGATCCCTATATTCAGTCGACAATCCTCCCAAATCAAGGAACACAGCATTTTTAAAAATTGACCCCTGTGAGTCCAGTCAACTTTTTCCTGAATCAAAAGAAAACATCCTAGAGGCCATAATACGGGAAACTCCCAGGCACCTGCCCAGCAGCAGGCCTTTAAGACCCAATTTGGCATCAACCAGTTATCCTGACCCCCACCCACATTAGCCCTACTGAGTGTGTGTGTGGGGGGGGGGGGAGCAGAGATGGTTGTTGCTGCACAGAGGCTCAAGCTGGTTCCCAACCCAACAGCAGAATCTTTCCCATCTTATCCACGTCTGATGAACCAGTTCCAGGGGGAAATATAGGGACCAGATGCAGAAGTGACTTGTGCTTGTAGCTAACTCCTTTCTCCTCTATTCTCACCGATCTTTTCCCCACCATCCGTCCTGACAACAGAATGGCTGCTTGTTCCAAGAGAATGGGGAATCAGTTTTAGCTCATGCCTTTCTCAAAAGTTCAAGATGAGTTACATTCAGGTACCATAGGTATTTTTCTGCCTCTGGAGGGCTTAAAATCAAAGATTGTACCAAAGGCAATGGAGGGTTAAGTAACTTGCCCAAGATCATAAGGAGTGACAGTGGGATTTGTATCTGACTATTTATTTATTTATTTATTTTTATTTCTTATATACCGTGCTTTTTTAATCAGTGCGGTTTACAAATGAACAAAATTTAAACACAATGACACATTAAGCATTGGTTTTTTACAATGAACAGGGAACAGAAACTTGGCGGTAACAGGGTTAAACTATATACAGACAAGTGGCGGTAAATAGGGTTAAACTATGTACAAGGTATTTTGATTGATTAACATGGAAGTGGTAATTAGAATACAACTACAAATAAGGTATAATTAAGGTATTGAATAGTGTGGACAGTTATGAGTATCATGATTAGCCATTCTCCACCGGGGTCAAGTGGGAAAGACCAATATGAGGGCTATGTACAATCGGAGTGGCTTCCGGGTAGTAAATTAGGTACAAGTGATACCTTAAGGCCTTTCTGAATACCATGAGACTTGTGATGGCTCTAATTTCAGGTGGGAGGGCATTCCAGGCTCTGGGCGCAAACAATGAGAAGGCTCTGGAAGCTGTAGATTTTGAGCATTGTGTAAGGAGTTTCGGGAGGTCAATGGAATTCAATGCAACCGATCTCCTGGATCTGTTAGATGGGGTGACATGTATCATGTTGCTGATAGGTGATAGAGATGGGGTCTTTGCGGCTTTAAAAGTCAAGACAAGGGTTTTTATATAGGGTTCTGGCCTGGAGGGGTAACCAGTGTAGACTCATCAGTATTGGAGTTATATGTTCTGAGCGTGGAGCACCTACGAGAATTCTCGCGGCCGCATTCATGGCCAGTCGGAGGGGATTTAGAGTAGTTTGTGGGAGACCGTGTAGTATAATATTGGCAAAATCCAAGTCTGGTAGAACCAAGGCTTGGAAGATAGTACGGAAGTCAGAGTAGTCCAGAAGAGGTCGGAGATTCCGAAGGGAACGAATCTTTTGATAAATTGTATTTGTTGTTTTCTTGATGTGTGCTGACATATCAAGTCAGCCTAGCCTTGACAGCCTTGACTAGCCTTGACAGCCTTGACTAGCCTTGACTAGCCTTGACAGCCTTGACTAGCCTTGACAGCCCACTGCTTTTAATCATTAGGCTAAAGATTTGGTCTTCGTTGCGGCATAATGACAGGTTTGCTATGTCAGCGGCACACAAGTGATGTTTGGAGTCATATTGAGTAGGGATGCCAAGAAAATTGCCTTCCTGACCACTGTTGAAAGAAAAAAAATATTTGGAATGAATGATATAAAAATGGCAGGCAAGCAATATCTTTTATGGCTTGAATGAGCCTACTGTCCATCACAAGTTGGCCCATGTGCAAGAGAGGTCCAATCTGTTCTTTCCTGGACTGTAATAGCAACTTGCAAACCAGTTCTTCTCAATCAGAGTGGATTACAGGGCAACATCAGGGGCAGGTCTTCCATGGTGGTAGAAGGAAGCAGCATTTATGACCCACTACTTAAAGCAGGATGTTGCATTTGTGAGAGATAAACCATAGTAATGATCATGTGAGCTGAGAGCCCCAGCAAAGGCATGGTCCATTCCCCGATAATTGAGCTACAATAATTATGATTAATATGCCATTGAGTTCAATGTCTTGTTAAATTTCCTTGTATATATAATTTTTGCTGCAGTCATGAACCATCCACATAGAAAGAATAATTTGTCAAAGAGATTGTCTGTGCTTGCTTCTTGAATTCAGGGAAGAGGGTAGGGAAGGGATTCAAGGAGGACGGAAGAGTGAGATCCTATAAGGCTGTGCATCTGTAGTGCCTAATCAGGTCGTCTCTTACCATTTTGCTCCATAATCCATTGTTTCTGTCCTGCATTAATTTACTTCAGTGGTGTTGCCCTCCAAAAATCAGTATTTCCACCAACTCTTCATTTACGTTGTAATTTCCCCATTACGAAGGTTTTCAAATCCTTCCTGTTTCTGAGTTTTAGAATAAATGTGTAGCAGTAGTGCTTGAAGGGGAAACTTACTTGGCAGTCTGCTGTGTTGCCCTCTTCATTCATGCAGGGCACCATTGTGGAAAAAGGCTAATGTTTCTTCTGGCATGAATAATAGGATTTTCTTCACCTTACAGACCATTAATAGAACGAGAAGCCATTAGTTACTGAGCCGTATAGTGGTTGGTGCAATTTAAATAGCTAGTTTGCTCTCTTTTTTCATACCTATAATGGATTTTGAATAAGCTTAGAGGTGTGCATCATGTGATAGAAGTTCTGCAATGCAAAATTAAAGGCAAAGATCACTTAAAATTCCTTGAGATTTTGTATTTCAGTAATAGAATTGTTTGTTGAGTGAATCCTGAGATTTGTGAAAACGGCTTTGTTTATGTTTTGAGCTGGGGCAAGTAAAAAAAGAAAGTGTAATTAGAAGGATGAAATAGCTGGTCCTGAAGGTCTGCAGTTAGTATGCACACAGTGCTCAATCCTTTCAATGAATTGTGAAAGTGTGAGAAATGAAAGAGAAGGAAATTAAAAGAAAAACGTTGCAAGGGCTCATTTCTTTTTTAGTAGCTGATCTACTTTATTTATTTATTTATTTTATTTAACATTTTTTGTATACCGCACTATTCATCATCAGTGCGGTTTACATTGAACATCAACATACCTGTCAATCCATGACTGATCTAGGTTTACAGATAACAGGGAAGATAACTGGGAGTTAACTGGGGAATAACTATCTACATAATTATACATAATTATATATACATTGAATAGGTTACATCAAGTTTTGATATTTGATAAGAATATAGTGTATTCACATTTTATAAGAAAAGCATAATGTCAACTAAAATTTGGATGAGGAATATGTTCACTAGTACTGAATATACAGCTTTATATGTTGTTTTCTTCCTTTAAGATAAATGCTGAAAAGCATAATGCATTAGTGTGATTTACGATATCATGAAACCTACAATGCAGCCAATATTCTGAAAAATGAGTTATCAGTTCCTTAAGTATCGTAAACTAGAGGAGTGTAGTGGCAAATGGACGCTGGATTAATTTGGGTTGTAACTCTGAACAAACACTTGTAGACGCTTGGAAAAGCCACAAAAGTGAGAATACTACTTGTCTACTCTTGAGTAACAGCAGATAAATTATGAGACTATGGTTTGTTTTTTTTTACTAAAGGGTGCTAGCTGACAGTACGTGCTTGGACACGCAGTGCCAGCTGGCATGGGGTTAGGATAGTGTAGGGCAGTGGTTCCCAACCCAGTCCTCGGGGAGCCCCAGGCCAGTCAGGTTTTCAGAGTACCCACAATGAATATGCATGAGATAGATCTGCATGCATTGCTTCCATTGTATGCAGATCTATCTCATGCATATTCATTGTGGGTACTCTGAAAACCTGACTGACCTGGGGCTCCCCGAGGACCGACGTTGGGAACCTCTGGTGTAGGGTGATCCCCACGCTTACTATGCATCCAACATTAGTGACCTGAGTGGGCAGGTTAGGGGAAGAATGGGTGTGGTAAGCTCTGTGCAGTTAGCACAAGGTACACGATGTGTGCTAACTTCACCTCATATGATTATTTTATTTATTTATTTTAAAACATTTCTATACAGTCATATGCACACGCATTTAAGGTGGTTAACAAATCGCAGTTAAAAACAACAAAACAATGATACAGGCATTCCCGACCCACCTTCACAAAGCCCAGTCTAAGATACCTGCCAAGCAGAGGTCCAGTCTTCCAAAAAATCAAGGAGGAAACAGGAAGATCTTTAACACCTTCTGAAAAGATGCCAACTCCGTCTCCGCCTGCAATTCAACCGGTAAGGTTCCACCAGGTGAGTGCCACCACTGAAAAGGACCACTCTTGCCAACTCTGCAACTGCACAAGGTGAAAATCTGGGACCTTAAGCAGATGGTCTTGGTTAGACTGCATCGCCCTGCCTGCATCACCAAAATAATGTATTCCTCAGGTAGCTAGGTCCCTGGCCTCTTACTATCTTAAAAGTTAATACCAGCAGCTTAAAAATACACCACTGTTGTATCGGTAGCCAGGGTAACTGCCGAAGTGCCTCCGAAGTCAAGTCTCTTTAACCCAGACCCAACAGCAGATAGATCGCTATATTTTGTACCATCTGCATTTTCCTCATCAAATACGATGGAAGGCCCACATAGGAAATATTACAATAATCCAGAACTGAAAGGACAAGTTCCCAGACAAGGAGCCACATGACCTCCATATCCAGGAAAGGGCACAGCTGCCGTACCATCTGCAGTTTACCGTACGCAACATACACCACATGTGACACCTGCCCCTGCAATGACAGGTCCTCATCCAGCTTTACCCCAGATCTCAAATCTCCTGTTTTCTTTTTTTTTTTTTTTTTGAAATTTAAATTTCTTTATTGAGAAATACCAGGAAAATTACAGATATCCAGGAAAACATAATCAAAGAAATACAAACACTAAACAAACCAAAACACATGGTATCCATAATACAGTCCACGTCAAGAGGAGCATACAAATAGAGGAGGATGCTAACTCAATTTAATAAAACTCTTTTATAAACAATCTGCTGTCAAGAAATATAAAGAAAATAATTTAAGAAACCAGAGCACCATTAGATAGAAGGAAAGATTCTAATGCCGATGTCTCCAGGAAAACAAACTTGGCGCCTTTCAAAGTAATAATGCATTTACATGGAGATTTAAGGAAAAACGTGGCACCAAGGGTTAAGACGCATGGCTTCAACAACAAAAAAGCCTTGCGACGTAGCTGAGTTTTCCTGGAGACATCGGGAAAGATACTAACCCTCTCACCACAGAAAATGGATGCTTTATTCAGGAAATATAAACGCATTACAGCATTTTTATCTACTTCCGTGGCAAAGGACACCAGAAGGGTAGCTCTGGTTGGAATATTATCTTGGGAAGATTCAATATAAGCAGAAATATCCAAGGATTCATGAGAGGTAACTGGGGCTAAGCCAGCAGAACCTTCCGCCGAAGAAGCCCCTTTAGCGGGAATATAATACAATTTAATCACAGGTGGCTTATTATCTACCTGATATCCCAAAATATCTACCAAGTACTTATCAAAAAGAATTTGAGGAGAAATAAACCTAGTATGAGGAAAATTTAAACACCTCAGATTTAAGGCACACAGACTATTCTCCAAAACCTCTTGTTGGGCATGGAGAATAAGACTGTCTTTCATAAATGATAAAGAAGAATTTTGCAACATAACACAATGAGCTTCCAACTTCTGGCACCTTCCCTCTAAAATATCTATCTGGGAATCATGTTGGGAAAATTTTGCCACTGAGTCCCTAGAGAAGTCCGACGTTTGTGAAACGACAGAATTCAGTGAAGACTCAATCCTAGTAAGAACATTCCATACATCAGAAAGAGATACATCCTGTGACGCTCCAGGAAGAATAGAAACACCGTCCCGTTGTGCCACTGCGGAACTATCAGGGGCTGATAGAATCCGAGGTAGTGGAACTCTCTCGGTAACCATCAAAGACCCAGACACCGATGAAGAAGGTAGCAAGTCCACTTGCAAAGGCACATCTTTCCTCAGAGGAGAGGAAGACACCGGGTCAGTGTCAAATAAGGCAGCAGAGGGGGAAGAGATACTAACCCCCGATAATAAAGAGGAGCCATTACCAGGGAGCTGAGATGGAGCTGCAACAACAACCTCCCCAACAGTACTGTTCAAAGCAACAAGGTGTCGATCCATCGGACCAGCAATCTTTACCGCTTTAGATGGATTATCAGTACTTACATTCAGAGGTCGTTTCTTCCTTCTACCCATTCTGCAGGACCATAAATCAGCTCCCAAGCTCCTCAAGCGCCAAAGGAGCGCATAAGGAGCAAGCCCCTTAATAACGCGCCCCTTTAGAACGCGACCGCTATTGCGTACCGCTTAGCGATCTGATCTTAAAACCCCCAAAGATGACGTCAGGGGGCAGGCGCCGCTGTGATGAACCAGCACTCCAACACGGTCGGGAAAAGCAGCAGCGGAGCACACAGCAGTGAGTAGCGTCCTCCTCTCCTCACACGCTCCCACTGAACAAACAGGGCTCCGGGCTTTAAACCCCCAAAGATGACGTCAGGGGGCAGGCGCCGCTGTGATGAACCAGCACTCCAACACGGTCGGGAAAAGCAGCAGTGGAGCACACAGCAGTGAGTAGCGTCCTCCTCTCCTCACACGCTTCCACTGAACAAACAGGGCTCCGGGCTTTAAACCCCCAAAGATGACGTCAGGGGGCAGGCGCCGCTGTGATGAACCAGCACTCCAACACGGTCGGGAAAAGCAGCAGCGGAGCACACAGCAGTGAGTAGCGTCCTCCTCTCCTCACATGCTCCCGTATCTCCTGTTTTCAAGCAAGCCAGACCCCACCAATAGAGAGACCATCCCTTAAAATGGCCTCCACCAAAACTACACACAAAAGCACATCAGACTTGCCTACATTCAGAACCAACCAATTCAACCGCAGCTATTCCGCAACCTCTTCCAAACATAGGTTCACACGTTTCAGTACCGCCGACTCATCTTCATCGAAAATCACCAACACCTGGATGTCATCAGTATAAAGAAATCCCTGGAAACCATGTTTCCAAATAATAGCACCAACCGGACTCAAAGATTTTAAAAAGTACCGGATACAATTCCGACCCCTGTCGGACCCCATACGACAGACCATTGATAGAAGAAAATTGGATAAAGACCCTGTCCCAGGGACGCATTTACAAGATCAGTCATCCACTCCAAGATATCCACAGAAACTGTTTTCAGTAACTGACCAGGGACAGGGTCCAGGTGCATCCTGGTAAGATGCAACCCCTGTATCAACCTATGCAGCAAATCACTTGTGAGTGGTGAAAATGAGACCAATGTAACCCTCCCACCCTCTTAGCGCAGGTTCACCTAATGCCATCTCAATAAGTGTACCCATGCTAATGTGGCATGGGTTAGGGGATAGGGCGCCATGTTAACTGCTAGGAAAATGCTGTCCACATCCCCGACAGTTAATGCGATGGTGTTGCTCCTAACGAACCATGGATTTGGAGCTATTGGGGTGTTAGGTGCAACACCTTAGCGCCTTTTAGTAAAAGATCCTCTATATGTAGTAAATACAAGCCAAGGAGAAAGAACTGGAAGACGATGAGCACAATTGCGCATAATCAAGGAAATAAAATTCTTAGTCTGCAGACCCTCATGGATATTGTTGCTGTCACAAAGACTGGCTTCAGTGAGTCCCATATATAGGATATGACAGTACTTGGCTATAATCTGTTTGAGAAGGATAAGGATGGCAGCAAAAGGAGAGGACTAGCTTTCTATGAAAATAATAATATTATCAAATAAACTCAAATGCAGAGGCATGGGAAAAGGGGAAATCATTGTAGTCCCTCTTGAAATGAGGAGACGGTGCTTCCAGTTTCACTAATGTGATCAAAGATCTACAACTTAGATGAAGGAACTGTATAGAGATCTGGTCAAAGACATTAAAAAGGTGGGAATGAATAAGAAGGTGGTATTGCTAAGAGATTTTAATCTGCTAATTGTGGATTGGAGTATTCTATCATTGGATTTAGTTAGCAGTAAATGGTCTCTCCTCAAACAAATGGTAAGGGAGCCCGCAATGTAAGGTGCAATACTGGACCTGGTAATGGGCATCAGCGATTACCAGATGCTATGATTTGCTGTAACAGCCAGACAGAGTGAAGTCTCACCAAAGCTCAAAGTCTCCGATTTCAAAAATATTCATTTTTTAAAAAGAGGAGGTACTTTCAGCAGATGTGGATAGGATGGGAAAATGTAGGCATATTGCAAGAATAAAAGCTAAAAGAGAAACATTGCTTTGGTTGTCCAAAGGGGTGGCAGAAAAAAAATAAAGGGCAAAAAGATTAGTGTTCATAAAATGTAAAGGAAATCAAAGGAAAAGTACAGGAAAGAATATCTGGTGGAGAAAGAAGTCAGGATGGCAAATTCAAGTGGAAGAAAAGGAAAAGGTAGCCAATGAGGTAAAATAAGGAGATACAACTGTTTTTTCAGGTATGCCTGGAAGAAGGTCCACACTCCAATGCCAAAGCACAGCCATACTTGCACACAATATAGCACCAATCCAGAGCAAGGTGTGTAACAACAAAAGTTTTTATTGGCAGAAGATTATAAGAGCCACTACCCAACATGGCCGTGTTTCAGCACTGTCTTCATCAGGGATTTTGACCGGATGGTTTTCATGCAACCTTGCTTGTCAGTTATATCTACTTGAGACACAGTGATACTCTGGACTGGTGTTAATTAAAGGAAGGGGGCCAGAGTTGTAACAGACTGAGAGGAGACAAGGAGAAATATGTGGAGGGAGACTAGGAAAAAGCAGAATGCTAAACAAATGCTTCTCTTTGGTATTCTTGTGAAGAAGAGATTAAAGAAGCATGTGCATCACGGAGGTTCTAGCAAGTCCATTAATGGACATGTTCAATATATCTTTAGGCACACTTGTGGTCCAACAGGGTTAGAGAAAAATGGATGTTCTATTTATAAAAGTACTGACAGAGCAGAGGTTGGAAATTATAAGCTAGTTAGTTTTACCTTTAGTTAGCAAATGAATAGACACCCTACTAAAGGCAAACATAATAAAGTATTTAGAGCCCGAGATTCCTCTGTGACAGCTATGTGCTGCTACAGCGCATAGCCTTCACCGCCGACCTTTTAGACCAGATTTTCAATGCCCGGGTCCTATGTGGCCCTGGCTTTGAATATTGCCGCACAGCCCACAAGCCCACAGAAGCTAACCGGGCAGTGGCGATATTGAGCTGCTGTCCGGTTACCTCCCACAGATAAAGAAAGGCCAGCTTTTGCTACACCAGTCTTTTACCTGCGGTTGCTAACCGGGCAGTGATGCAATATTGCCACTGCCTGGTCAGCGACTGGTGCCATCCTCAGAATGCCCACGACACACCCCGATGCTATATAGGCAGGTAACTTCAGGGCACGTAGCAGAGATAATCGGGGATATTCAGCAGCACTAACCATGTTAGTGCCGCTGAATTTGCCGCATAGAGGCATTTACATGGTTTATAGGTCTGTAAACTGTGTAAATATCTTAGAATATCGGACACAGAATAAAGTAGGTTATAGGCTACAAGGGAGCATGAATTCATCTGAGGCAGATTATGTCAGACAAATGTGATTGTTTTCTTTGAATGGGTGACTAGAAAATTAGGTTAAGTGAATATACTGGATGTGGTTAACCTGGATTTCAGGTACAGCTTTGATACCAACAAAGAGGTTTGTAAACTGAGTAGCCTGGAGGTGAGTAATAAGGTAATATATTGCTGCTGCTACTATTAAACATTTCTATAGTGCTACAAGGCGTATGCAGCACTGCACAGACACACATAAAAGATGGTCCCTTCTCATCGGCGCTTACAATCTAGTCAAGATAGACAACACAGTAGCTGTAGACATGAGATACATCTAGGGGGAATAGTAAAAAAAACACAAAAGACATAAGGTGAGTCAAGATTCGACAGCGGCAGCGAAGAGATGAGTTTACAGCCTGGATTTGAAAAGGGTCAGAGAAGGTGCCTGATGTACAGACTCAGGTAGCTTGCTCCAGGCGTTAGGTGCAGCAAGTTGAAAGGAGCGGTCTGGAATTAGTAATAGAAAAGAAAGGCTTGGATAGAAGGGATTTGCCAGAAGAGTGGAGCTCCCGAGGAGGGATGTAGGGAGAGATAAGAGAGGAAAGGTAGTGAGGAGCTGCAGAATGAATGCACTTATAGATCAGCAGGAGAAGTTTGAACTGGATGCGGAAACAGATAGGAAGCCAATGAAGTGACTTGGATCAGAAACTAGTCAGATGATTGAATACAAAGAGTTGTAGTAAATGGAATTCACTTTGAGGGAAGAAAGCTGATGAGTGGAGGGTCTTGGGATTAATCCAATGCTCGCTTCTTTTCAGAGTCTTTGTGGGTAATATTGCAAAGGGGTTAGAAATAGAAGTTTGACTTATTGAAAATGACTTAAGATCTTCAACAGAGTGAATAACATGAGAAGTAACCTAAAAATGCATTTAAATTTAGTTCATTCCTTTTTAATAGTAGTTCAAGATGAGTTACATTCAGGTACTGTAGGTATTTTCCTGTTCCCAAAGAGCTTGCAATGTAAGTTTGTACCTGAGGCAATGGAGGGTTAAGTGACTTGCTTAGGGTCACAAGAAGCATCAGTAGGATTTGAACCAGGGCTAGTTCAAGGATTATAGGTGTCCTAAGTGAACCTTAATCTTATGGCCCCCCCCCCCCCACTCTACAACTACTACTATTTATCATTATAATAACAGTACAAGGCATACACAGTGCTGTACACATGCACATAAGAGACAGTCCTTTCTCAATGGAGCTTAAAATCTATGCAAGACAGAAAACTACAACAAGCAAGAGACTAGGGTGGAATTAAATGGAAATGCTGATAACATAGATGGGTAGTAAACAGAAGAATAAGTCCATTATTTTATCATTCCCTCGTTTCCCCCTGTAGTCCAGGGTCCCCCTCCCTGCCTGGTCCCCACCATTCTCCTGTCTACTCCACCTCACAGACCAGCAGTCTCTCCCTCTCTCCCCCTCCCTGCAGTCCAGCACCTCTCTGCTAGTCCAGCACATTCTGTCCACCCCATCTAGTTGCCCAGCAGCTCTTCTTTCTCCTTTCACTGCCTCAGTGCCATGGCAGGCAGACCAGCAACTAAACTGTCCATAACAGAACAGCAAGGTTCTCAGCCTACTGCTCGGACCACTAGGTTACTGTTCATTGAAGACTGACTTAATTCTTAGCAATTAAAATCCAATGCAAAAATACACAGTCATGTAGTTAGGGTGTAGATAGAAACATGATGGCAGATAAAACCCATATGGCCTATCCCCTATCCAGTCTGCCCTTCCATACCATCTACTAAGCCTTACAGTCCTTTTTTTTTTTTTTAGATCTTCTGTGTTTGTCCCATGCTTTCTTGGATTCAAATATAGTTCTCATCTCTTTTACCTCCACTAGGAGACTTCCATGCATCTACCACACTTTCCATATAGAAATATTTCCGCAAATTATTCCTGAGTCTACCCCCTGTCACCTTCATCCTATAACTCCATGTTGCAGAGCTTTTTTCAATTGAAAAAATGCTCTCCTCCTACGCAGGTATTTAAACATCTCTATCATATCTCCCATCTCCTGTCTTTCTTCCAAAGTATACTTATTGAGATCTTTAAGTCTGTTCCCATATACCTTAAGATGAAGCCCACTGACCATTCTGGTAGCCATCCTCTGCACAGAGTCTATTTTGTTTATATCTTTTTGACAGTGCGGTCTCCAGCATTGCACACATTACTCCAAATGAGATCTCACCAAAGACTTATAAAGAGGCACTATAACCTCCTCCTTCCTGCTGGCCATTCCTTTCCTTATGCACCTAAGCATCATTCTAGCTTTCGCTGTCACCTTTTCTACCTGTTTAGCCACTTTAAGATCATCAGAAATGATCACCCCCAGGTCCTGCTCTTCTTTCATGGACAGAAGTATTTCACCCCTATATTGTACTGCTCCCTTGGATTTTTGCAGCCCAGATGTATGACCCTGCATTTTTTAGTGTTAAATCTCAGCTGCCAAATTCTCAACCATTTTTCAAGCTTCACTAGCTCATTCCTCATGTTATCTACACCTTCCCGGGTGCCTATTGCAGATTTCAACATCATCTGCAAAGACACTAAGTAATAGCCCCAAATGATTGGTAACCAAATCAACAATCATTCAATAATAAGGTCTCAATTTCTTTACCAACGGGTGAAAACTTAACTTATAAGTATGTTGGAGACTCCTCCAAAAGGGGGAAGGAAGCAGCTTACCCCCTCACTGTGGAGGCTCCTTTTACTTATTTTATCAACTTATCATATCATATCTTATCTTCTCCTAGATTTTTTGGCGCTTTGATAAGACAAGATAAGATAAGATATGATATGTTAAGTTTCAAATAAAATAAGTAAAAGGAGCCTCCACAGCGAGGGGATAAGCTGCTTCCTTCCTCCTTTTGGAGGAGTCTCCAACATACTTATAAGTTAAGTTTTTACCCGTTGGTATAGGAATTGGGGCCGTATTGTTGAATCATCCGCAAAGAGGCAAACCTTACCCAATAGCTCTTTTGCTATCAAAAATGTTAAAAAGTATTGGACCAAGGACACCTCCCTGTGACACACCACTGGTAGAATCCTCCTCTACTTGTATCCTTTGTTGCCTCCCACTTAAACAATTTCTAACTCAGTTGGCTTGATTCTGCAAGGTGACTAGTGGGGCTATATGTCCTAGTGGGACGTCCAGCCCCGATAGCCACCTGCACTGTATGCCGTCTCCAGGCCCCATTGCAGGACTTATTCTGAGGTGGAATAAGTGCTGGCTGCCCCCCAGCAGTGATGGCGGTGAGCAGGATGAGTTCCTGCTGCCCGATCTGGGCCCTAGCTGCCCCCCTTAGGGTCAGGCGGCAGGGAAATGGGGGCTGCAAGTCAGCGGGCAGGTTGCGCTGTGGGGAGGACATCCCCGCAGTAATACAGGGGCATGCTGGACTGTATCCGTGTTCCCAGTCCTGCACCCATGGGAATATCTAGCTCCCGCAGTGCAGAATCGGGTCTAATGGGCCCATCCTGTTTGGGGCCGTCCAGACAGCCTGGATGTGCCCCTACTGGCACTGGCTCTCAGTCACTTTAAAGTCCATCCCTAAGGCACTCAATTTATTTATCAGTCGCCTATGCAGAAGAGTGTCAAAGGCTTTACTGAAGTCTATGAACACCACATCTAAGGGTCTCCGGTCCAACGTTCTGGTCACCCAGTCAAAAAGGTTAATGAGGTTTGTCTGACAAGACATGCTTCTATTAAAACCATGCTGCTTTGGATTCCGCAATCCTCTGGATTCCAGAAACTTCACTATCCTCTGTTTTAGCAGTGTTTCCATTAATTTACTCATCACAGAGGTCAGACTAACCAGTGTGTAGTAAGGGGTCAGAAGATGAGGTGCACAGATTAGCACAGAGACCTTGGGGTAATAGTATCTGATGATCTTAAGATCGTCAAACAATATGAAAAGGTGGAAGCCAGATCCAAAGGGCTGATAGCGTGCATAGGGGAGGTATGGCCAGGAAAGAAAAGAAGATAATGCTACTGTACAGGTTGCTGGTGAGACCTTAACCTAGAGTATTTTGTCTAATTCTGGAGGCCATTCCTCTTGCTAGAAGGAAGGAGATAGGACAGGCTTGAGGGAATCCAGAGAGAGGCTGGAAAACTGGCGAAAGATCTTTCGGGGGGGGGGGAGGGTGGTTACTAATGTGTGTTAAGGGAATAATACCAATTTTTGCCAAATAATGTGTGTTAAATGGCAAAATCTTGCATTATTTCACCTTAACACACATTAAGATATTTAAAGGGCCAGTGCATAATACAGTGCCGCCCCCCCCCCTCCCACCAATCCCTATCAGCACAGATGTATCATTAATAGACCTAGAAAGGTTCCTGGGTATTGACTTATGTATTGTAAGAATCAAAGTTGAATATGATAAAACCTGAAATGAACTGCCAGTGGAGGTGCTGGAGACTTTGGGCATGTGTGGGATAGATATGGCGGGCACTGGTAGGAATACGGTAGAGAGGTTAGGTAAAAAAATAATAGTGGGGGAATTGATGTTGGGCTGCATATTGGAATTTATATGTACAGCCATCCAAATGGTTGAATCTTGACTGAGTAGATAGAACAGGCCATTTTGGTCTTTGTCATTATTTGCTAGGGTGCTGCAAATGTAGAAGTACTGTCAAAAAGCAAACTTTTTTCAGAAGAAAGAATGATCAAAAACAAAAGTCTATGGTATGAGACTCCAAGAAGCCAGACTCGGGAGTAAATTTAGAAAATATTTCTTCATAGAAAGGGTGGCAATACATAATATGGCCTCTCTTCTTCTAGCAATAATCATACAGATGAAATTGTTATATGACATTATATAGTTTTATCTCTTGTGAAAAATTGTAAGAGGACCTTGAAAAATTGGAAGACTGGATGTCCAAATGGCAGCTGAAATTTATTGTGAACAAATGCAAAGTTATGAACCTAGGAAAGAACAACCCAAACTATGATTACATGACACAAGGTACCACCTTAGAAACCACCACCCAGGAAAATGATTTAGGCATCATCGTGGATAATACGTTTAAATCCTCCACCTAGTGTGCAGCACTGGCCAAGAAAGCAAATAGAATGTTAGGAATCATGAGGAAAGGAATGGAGAATAAAACAGAGGATATTATCATGCCTCTGTATCGTTCTGTGGTGCAACCGCACCTTAAATATTGTGTGCAATTCTGGTCACCATATCTTAAAAAGGATATAGTTGAATTAGAAAAGGTACAGAGAAGAGTGACAAAAATGGTAAAGGGATGGAAGGATACCCCTATGAGGAGAGGCTTAAAAGATTGGGGCACATCAACTTAGAAAACAAATGGCTGAGGGGGGATATTATAGAGGGCTAAATGAATGGAATGAAAAGGGGAAAATGTAGATCGGTTGTTTATGCCATCAATAAGTAGAAAGACTAGAGGACCCACACAATGAAGCTACAATGCAACCCAACTAAGACTAATAAGACACAATATTTTGTACTCAACGCATAATCAAACTCTGGAATTCATTACCAAAAGATGCAGTAAAAATTGTTAGTGTAACTGGGTTTAAAAAAGGTTTGGACAAATTCCTGGAGGAAAGGTCCATAAACCATTATTAAAGAGGACCCGGGAAATCCACTGCTTACCTCAGGACAAGCATTTAGAAAGTTGTTCTTTTAGGGAACCTGCCAGTTACATGTGACCTGAATTGGCCACTGTTGGAAACAAGATACTGTGCTTGATGGACCTTGATCTGACCTAGTATGGCATTTCTTATGTTCTTATGACTTTTAGCAGTTCTAAAAGGCATGGGGTAACTTGGACAAAGTGGCTGTTTCAACCCTAACCGAAGACATGGGGAGTCGGGAAGGTGACGTGTATGGAGTAGCAGTTAACACTCAAATTGCCTTACTGAGCAGACTAGATGAACCATTTTGGCCTTTATTAGTCATTAGCTACTATGCATTATGAGCTCCTAACTACCTTTGCTGCTTCCTTTTTTTTTATAGCCAGGAAATTTTGCCTATCTGCATTTTCTTAATGCTCTCCTCCATCTTGATAATCCACAGTAGTCTCTCTATTATTCTCCTCCCTTTGTGACACAGGGGCATGTTTACGGAACCACATTAGTAGTTAACACGACAGATGGCGCCTTCCAAGCTTGCCACGTTCAGAGCTAACATGGGGCAAATGTAGATTTTCTGCACTATCTGCAGAATGTATGTTAGTTGCGTGAATGGGCGGGGTGAGGGCATGTCTGTACCACATGGCTACCACGTACATTAACAGCATGTGGCAACCATTGGATTTGCAGATAGCATGGATGCAACTAGCACCACCTCAGTGGGTGGCGTTAGTTGTATTCTAGCTGCTCTCCAACAGTGCTCTCTGCATTTTTGTTGTGGTATCTGCTGGGGTAATAATGTGCATGACTTTTCCAGCTAACACAGCAGTATTTGCATTAACATGTCACGTTAGCTGCAAAAAGCCTAATATAGTTTAGTAAATATGCCCCTGAATTTTGTTGTCATTTCAGTGCTTATTTTATATTGATAGTGAGAAGAACGTATGTCAACACTTCTATGAGCAAACTTGTGAGCCAGTGTTCAGCATTAGTGGCGTGCACACCGATCATTTTTTGAGGGGGGCTTCAAATTTTTGTTTCATTCTTCTTTTTTTTCATTTCCTTAATTTTGTTTTTTGCATGAGCTATTTGCAAATAAAACATCCTGAAAAAGAAATGGAGCAAAAGATGAAAAGAAGAGAATTTGAGAAGAAGCTTGCCATGGAAACAAAAATGCATTAGAAAAGCTTTTTCAGGTACATTTGAAGCAAGAAGTGGAGTGCCCCAGGAATCTGTGCTGGGCCCACTACTTTTGAACATCTTTATAAATTACCTGAAAATGGGAACAATGAGTGAAGTGATCAGATTTGCAGACTACATAAAATTATTCAGAGTTGTTAAATCTCAAGAGGATTGTGAAACATTGCTAGATGTCCTAAAGCAGTGGCTCTCAACCCAGTTCTCTGGGACCCTCCAGGCCAGTCAGGTTTTCAGGATATCCATAATGAATATGCATGGAGGAGAGAGGTCACGTGACAGGAGAGCATCACCCTGGTGTGGCAGGAAGTGATCCTGTAACTAGGACCTGTCCTCCAGGTGATGTAAACCCCTCTCGCACCGAGGAGGTTTCTCCAGGGCCAAGTGCCCATGCGGGAAGGGTTAGGACAGCAGTTATAGTTGGTGATTCGATCATTAGGCATGTAGATAGCTGGGTGGCTGGTGGACGTGAGGATCGCCTGGTAACATGCCTGCCTGGTGCGAAGGTAGCGGACCTCACACGCCACCTAGATAAGGTCTTAGATAGTGCTGGGGAGGAGTCTGCTGTCTTGGTACATGTTGGTACCAATGACATAGGAAAATGTGGTAGGGAGGTTCTGGAAGCTAAATTTAGGCTTTTAGGTAGGAAGTTGAAATCCAGAACTTCCAGGGTAGCGTTCTCCGAAATGCTTCCCGTTCCACGCGCAGGACCCAATAGGCAGGCAGAGCTCCGGAGTCTCAATGCGTGGATGAGACAATGGTGCAGAGATGAGGGGTTCGGATTTGTTAGGAACTGGGGAACATTCTGGGGAAAGGAGGGGCTCTTCCGAAGGGATGGGCTTCACCTTAACCGGGATGGAACCAGGCTGCTGGCATTAACCTTTAAAAAGGAGATAGAGCAGCTTTTAAACTAGATAATAGGGGAAAGCCGACAGTCGCCCAAGAGCGCATGGTTCGGAAGAATGTATCCTTGAAGGATACTACAAAAAGCAGAGAGGTTCCAAAAAAGAGTAAAGTAGCCCAAATGCCCTCGAGTATGGAGCAGACAGAACTTAAAGATCCCAAATTACCCATGTCTACCAATAGCCAAATTAATATGAATAAAATACAGTCTCTAAAATGCTTGTATGCAAATGCTAGAAGTCTAGAAAACAAGATGGGAGAGTTAGAATATATAGCACTAAACGAGAGGTTAGATATGATTGGAATATCAGAGACATGGTGGAAGGAGGACAACCAGTGGGACACTGTGATACCTGGGTACAAACTATATCGAAATGATAGAGCTGATCAAATTGGTGGAGGGGTTGCGCTCTATGTTAGAGGGCATTGAGTCAGAAAGGATTAAAGTTTTGCAAGAAACAAAATTTGCTGTAGAATCTCTATGGATTGAAATTCCATGTAAAAAGGGGAAGGCGATGGCAGTGGGGGTGTACTATCGTCCGCCTGGCCAGAATGAACAAATGGATGATGAAATGCTCAAAGAAATCAAGGAAGCTAGCAAAAGTTACAGTGCAGTAATAATAATGGGTGATTTCAATTACCCCGGCATCGACTGGGTCAGTGTCACAACAGGACATGCTAGGGAGATAAAGTTCCTAGATGAAATAAATGACTGCTTCTTGGAGCAACTGGTTCATGAACCGACCAGAGGGGAAGCAATATTAGACCTAGTCCTTAGTGGAACACCAGATGTAGTGCAAGAGATAAGGGTGTTGGGGCCACTTGGCAATAGTGATCATAGCATGATCGCCTTTGATTTAATTAGTGGAGGAGGGATAGTAAGGAAATCCACAGTACTACCCTTTAACTTTCGAAAGGGAGACTATGATAGAATGAGGAAAACAGTTAAGAAAAAACTAAAAGGAGCAGTTGCAAAGGTTAAAGACGTACATCAAGCTTGGGTGTTGTTGAAAAATACTATCTTGGAAGCCCAGACCAGCTGTATTCCACGCTTTAAGAAAAGTGGAAGGAAGTCCAAAAAATTGCCAGCATGGTTTAAAGCTGAGGTCAGAGAGGCTGTTGTTGCCAAAAAAGCATCTTTCAAGAAATGGAAAAAAGAGCCAAATGATGAAACCTGGAAACAGCACAAGCACTGGCAAGTCAAATGCAAGGCATTGATAAGGCAGGCAAAGAGAGAATTTGAGAAGAAGCTTGCTGCGGAAGCAAAAACGCGAAATAAAGACCTTTTCAAGTACATTCGTAGCAAAAAACCCGTGAGAGAGTCAGTTGGTCCATTAGATGATAAAGGGGTTAAAGGAGCACTAAGAGGCGACAAGGCGATAGCGGAGAGACTGAATGAATTCTTTGCTTCGGTCTTTACTGAGGAAGATGTAGGGATGTTACCCACGATTGAAGTGGTATTTAAAGGTGTGGAAGAATTGAAGGAAATATCGATACATCGGGAAGATGTCCTACAACTATTAGATAAACTGAAGAGTAGCAAATCACCTGGGCCGGATGGTATACATCCAAGGGTGTTGAAAGAACTGAAATTTGAGATTGCAGACCTGCTATCAGTAATCTGTGAACTATCATTAAAATCATCTCTAATACCTGAGGATTGGAGGATCGCCAATGTAACACCAATTTTTAAAAAGGGTTCGAGGGGTGATCCGGGAAACTACAGACCGGTGAGCCTGACATCAGTACCGGGGAAAAATGGTAGAAACCATCATAAAGAATAAAATTACTCAGCATATAGATAGTCATGACCTAATGGGAGACAGCCAACATGGCTTTAGACAAGGAAGATCTTGTCTTACTAATCTGTTATGTTTTTTTGAAGGAGTGAATAAACAGGTGGACAAAGGTGAGTCGGTTGATATTGTGTATCTGGACTTTCAGAAAGCCTTTGACAAGGTCCCTCATGAGAGACTTTTGGCAAAACTAAAGAGTCATGGGATAGGAGGCAGTGTACTACTGTGGATCAGGAACTGGTTAAAAGATAGAAAGCAGAGGGTAGGGCTAAATGGCCAATTTTCCCAATGGAGAAAGGTGAATAGTGGTGTACCCCAGGGATCTGTGCTGGGTCCGCTGCTTTTTGACATATTCATAAATGACCTGGAAAGTGGAATAACGAGTGAGGTTATCAAATTTGCTGATGACACAAAACTATTTAAAGTTGTTAAAACCCAGGAGGATTGTGGAAAATTGCAAGAGGATCTTGATAAATTGGAAGACTGGGCATCAAAATGGCAGATGAAATTTAATGTGGAGAAGTGCAAGGTTATGCACCTAGGGAAGAACAACCCAAACTATGGTTACACGATGCAAGGTTCCACATTAGGAACCACCACCCAAGAAAAAGATTTAGGCGTCCTTGTGGATACCATGTTAAAACCCTCGGCCCAGTGTGCAGCGGCGGCCAAGAGAGCAAATAGAATGCTAGGTATGATAAGTTAAGGAATGGAAAATAAAACAAAAGATATTATAATGCCTCTATATCGTTCCATGGTGAGACCGCACCTTGAATATTGTGTGCAATTCTGGTCGCCATATCTTAAAAAGGATATAGCAATTTTAGAAAAGGTTCAGAGAAGAGCCACCAAAATGGTAAAGGGGATGGAAGGCTACTCCTATGAAGAAAGGCTAAAAAGGTTGGGGCTCTTTAACCTGGAAAAGAGACGGCTGAGGGGAGATATGATAGAAGTCTATAAATTAATGAACGGAGTGGAACGGGTAAACGTAGATCGATTGTTTACCTTATCAGAATATAGAAAGACTAGGGGACATGCAATGAAGCTACAGGGTAAACTATTTAAGACTAATAAAAGAAAATATTTTTTCACTCAACGTGTAATCAAACTCTGGAATTTGTTACCGGAGGATGTAGTAAAGGCTGTTAGTGTAGCTGGGTTTAAAAAAGGTTTGGACAAGTTCCTGGAGGAAAGGTCCATAAACCATTATTAAGAAGGGACCCAGGATATCAATGCTTGAACCAATACAAGCATTGTGGAACCTGTGTCCCTTGGGGAAACTGCTAGGTACGTATGACCTAGATTGGCCACTGTTGGAAACAGAATACTGGGCTTGATGGACCTTGGTCTGACCCAGTATGGCATATCTTATGTTCTTATGCGATAAATTTGCATACAATGGAATCAGTGCATGCAGATCTATCTCATGCATATTCATTGTGGATATCCTGAAAACCTGACTGGCCTGGGGGTTCTAGAGGACTGGGTTGAGAACTACTGACCTAAAGACCGGAGGGTGGATAATGTAATGCCAATGTTTGGGGGTGACTGGGCATTCGAGTGGCAGATGAAATTTAATGTGGATAAATGCAAAGTGATGTATCCATGGAAGAACAATCCAAACCATAGACACATGATGCAAGGCTCCACCTTAAATGCCACCTCCCAGGAAAATGATCTTGGCATTATCATGGATAATGATCAAAATCCTCTGCTCAGTGTGGAACAGTGGACAAAAAAGCCAATAGAATGTTAAGAACTATAAGGACAGGAATTGTGAATGAAACAGAGAATATCATAATGGCTCCGTATTGCCCCATGATGCAACCATGCCTTGAGTACTGTGCACAGTTCTGGTTGCCTCATCTCAAAAAAGATATAGTGGTATTAGAAAAGATAGAGAACGTTGACGAAAATGATAAAGGGGATGGAACTACTCTCCTATGAGAAAAGGCAAAAGAGGTTAGAACCTGGCTGCGTTTGGGATATCTCAGGTACTTGTGACCTGAATTGGCCACTGTTGGAAATAGGATACTAAGCGTGGTGGACCTTGGTGAAGTATGGCAGTTCTTATGTTATGAAATGGAAAAAAACTCCAAAGCTTGTTTCATAGCATTTTTCATTTTGGTTCCAAATGAAAGTTCCTCCTCATTGAGCATTATCAGGAGCTGGGAATCAAAGGATGTAACACAGCAAATTTTTGACATCTTGATTTATTTTCCTTATTGCACTAACAAGAACATTTTGTGGTAATTAAAAGTGAAAGAGTTGCTAATTAGGGAACAGACTTGCTAAAATCTATTGGTATGTCATTGCTACTCATATGGTTGTATACGGCAATGTTATTACCTTGTGCTTGTCTTAAGTTGGAGAACAGTTGGTGAGGCAACTGGTTAGAGTGGAGAAAAGAGTCTAATGAGTCCACATCGTGTTGTTTCTATTATGTTACTGTGCTTTGGAACAGTGGTTCTCATCCCAGTCCTCGGGACATTCCCAGATGGTCAGGTTTTCAGGATCTCCACAATGAATATGCATGAGATAAATCTGCATGAAGTAACTCGTGTTGTATGCAGATCTATCTCATGCATGTTCATTGTGGATTCCCTGAAAATCAGACTGGCTGGTGTGTCTCCCAAAGACTGGATTGAGAACCCCGGCTTTAGAATCAGCTACTAAAGAAATTCAGGAAACGTTTGCAAAACCATCTGAAAGCATATGTGGAAAATGTTACAGTGAAGCCATGCTGACAATTCCTGCTGCAGTCTGGCAAATTATTTTTTATGCTGTCACACTTTAATGTTATGAATGTTCTCATTATTATAATTTTGTGGGAGAAGGACTCTTATCAGCTGAAAGGCAGGTGAGAGTTTACAGTAGTTGTATTAATTTGAATGATCTTTACCCCTGTTTGGAAGGAAAGTGGCACTAAATTACTAGATTGGGAAATAAAGGTACTTTGTGGTCGTGAGAGCTTTAGGTGATACGTTTGTCATTTATTTGATTTCTTTGGCCATAGCCATCTTGGCCCTCATTTTCTTCTACCTTTTTCACAATCTCAATTATGCTGTGAGGCAGAAAATAGTTTTATAGACTCAAGCTGTATTTTTCTCCCTTAATGCCATTTGACAATGACCGATATGTAGTTTAGAAGGAACACTGGACAGCACCTTAAAATGCAATAAGAAAAGGCAAAACCAGTTTGATCTCAATGCCCAAGAGCCTGCTGGGTAATTTAACCTATTTATCTCTTTCTGGATATTCAGCATTACTTTTGACTGGATAGGTTTGCTGGCAGTTAAACTTTTGACTGGCTAGTTTGTAAACTTGGCCAATTGGTGCTAAATATCAACATTAACTGGTTAAGTGGAAAGAACAAGTTGAAAAGTGCGGTGCTGTAAGCATTGCATAAAAGTGTGTTTTGCTGACGGACTTTATGGTTGGCATATGCGAGTGAGTAAGACAGAACACTAAAGATTTGCAAGGGGATTAATAAATGAATGGATCCCCATCTCCTCTGGAGATGGAGCAGTTATGAGTAGTGGTGGAGGCTAAATGACTGACTGAATGGAGGGTTATTAGTGGATGGTGGGGATGAGTAAGAGAATGAATTAGTGTCGGATTGGTTATGAGTGGCGGGAGGATGAGTGAGTACATGCCTGTAGAGTTAATAGTGGTAAAGTAAATGAGTCAGTGAGTAGATGGGGTTTATGAGTGATGGATGGACTCAGTGAGTAGATGAGGGGTTATAAGTGTCAGAGTACTTTCTAAGTTGATGAGGCCATTAGGAGTGGTGGGGTGAGTTGTTTGACTGAATCAGTGACTGGATGGGAGGGATTCGTGGTGCATGTACTGAATCAAAGGATGGGGGTTATAAGTAGCAATGTGTTAAATGAGTGAGTGAATGCAGGGGTTATGATTGGTGTGGTGAGATGAGTGAGGGAATTAATAAGTGGAAGGGGGATTAGTGGAAGGCAGAGAGGTTGAATGAGCAAGTAGATAACTGAATAAGCATCAGAGAAGTTGAGTAAGTGAATGGGAGCTGGTAGCAGGAGGGGTGTCCTGAGTGAATGGATGGATGTGAGCTGACTAGTGGGTTGAGCGAGTGCTGGGGAAACTCAATGTGCCCTGTTGCAAAGTGAGTGAATGGGGATGAGGAGAATGATAAACACAGTGTGAGTGCTGGAGAGGTTTTCAGCCACCCCTTCCTCTCCATTAGAATTCTTCCTCTTTGGTTCTCCTATTTTAACTTTTCCTCTTGTTGGGCTGGTGGGGTCTAGATTCTCCATTGCCATGCTGCCTCTGGTCTTTGTATTTCCTTGGCAGGCAAGGCCTGGGCTCACCCATCTAACCCTTAGGATCTTATGTGGCAAAAACAAGTAACAGTGCAGCAGTCAAAAATAAAAATCAGCAGAGGGCCAATGTGCTAGCACGTACTGACAGACCCTGTGGTGGCCCCACCCCCCGGCACTAAAGCCCACGAGGAAGGATGGGGTGGGGGGTCACAGCAGTTCATAGGCCCCACACTGATTCTATTTTTAAGCTTTTACCTGTTGCTACTGCTCATATACCCCTAGGGTTGGCACCACCCCCATGGCTGGAGCTACCATTAAGCAAACTAGATGGTCCCCTGAAATGCCCACCATCCCACTCTGGGCTTGGAAACCATGATGCAGCGCTTATCTAAATTCTCTGGTGCTGCATTGTGGTTACTGCCTTTTATTATCTGCCACTTCGGTTTTGCAAACCAGAAGTCTGCATCAGAGAGGGGCAGCAGTGACAGATAGCAGAAGGCAGGAACCGCAACCCACACCAGTGAGTTTAGGTGAGTGCTGCATCATGTTTTCGATGCCATTGCTGCTGCTGCAGTCCCCTAAGAGGGGCAGGATTGAGGGCTCATCTAGGGCACCTCCAATTCTTGCACCAGTCCTGACTACCCCCAATATGACATGGTTGCTGCCTTTAAACGGGTTATAAAAAGCACTATAAGAAATAGACCTAGGGTCCCATTATTCAATATTGAATGGCATCACTCCACTAATTCTTCTATATAGAGTCTATACAGAATAGGACATCATATGGATATAAACCCCCTGTACCCACAATTTCTGTAAATATAGCTAGCATTCACAGAAACTGAAACAGCAGGTGCAGAGCAGAACTAGGACTTTCCCCTGTCATAATTTTAAAAAATTGAATTCTTCTGTCATGTCATTAACAGCAACACAAAATCCCTACACTGACAGATACACTGTAATGTAACACATAACACTGCAAAAACGTCATTCAGGAACTATGTGACAACTCTATATTGTAAGAGCACTAACTCTCAGGGCTCAAAGAACAACAATTGTATTTATTAAAAGACAGCAATGCAATTATAGCAAGGGGCCCAAGAACAACAATACGTCTCCAAATGGGAAAACAGAAAAAGATAGGCTGCTAAAAAAACACTTTATCCTAGCAAACCTCCGCATGCCCTGCTACATGCACAGAACATAGACAGACCATCTCCTAATATAGGATAAACAAGCACAAACAAACAAAATAGAAACATGGAGATGAAAAATGAAATGGAAAGCCTGTGAATCCAGACTCTATGGAATGCAATAATGAAGAAAAAACAACAAAAAGAAGTCCTCCTGCGCTAAAATGCAAAGATATATGAAATGCGTGTGTCCGAAACTGATATATTCCAAAATCAAAAAGGATTATAACCCTATTACTACCACTACTTATCATTTGTATAGTGCTACTGGATATATGCAGCGCTGTACAAATACACATCAGAGACAGATCCTGCTAACAGAGCTTAACCATACGGGTGTCACATTTATTATGGGGAATCAATGTAAAACAATATGGGTATTAGCAGGAAAATGAGGGATTCAGGATTTAAAAGCAGCTTCATAAAGGTGGGCTTTTAACCTGGATTTGAACAGGACCAGAGATGACGCATTATCTGTTACATTCATAGGCTGAGCTTTTCTAAGTGGTTATACATATTAAACATTTATAATGATATCTGACAATATGAAATATATATACATATGAAACTAAAACACAAATAACAATCAATCACCAAATGGCTAATTGAAAAAGATGAGTCTTAGGACTTCTGCGGACTGCAACGTCCCCTAAGATCTACAGATTCAGGAAGTCGATTCCAGGTGTGGCGTGCAGCAAGGTGGAAGGAATAGAGTCTGGCATTGGCAGTGGAAGAGAAGGGCACAGATAAAAGGGAATTTGCTCGATGAGTGGAGTGCCGTAGGAAGAATATAGGAAGAGATGAGAGGAGGTAATGAGGAACTGTAGAATGAATGCACTTGTAAGTCAGTAGGCGAAGTGTGAGCCATATGCGGAAATGGATAGAGAGGCAATGAAATGACTTCAGAAGAGGGGTTACATGAGAATAGTGACACTGGCAGAAGATTAGCCATCTGTCTGAGTTTTGAATGGATTGAAGGGGAGTGACATTATGCATTGGGAAACCAGTGAGGAAGGATTGTTCCTGAGGAGAGAATGTGGGTGGAGGATTCCACCCACAATTCTATTCCCTGTAGACAGTCTCTCTCACTTTCTCCGGGTGGGCCACACTGTAAGTTGACTCGCAGCAGACAACGTAAGTAGTTGTATTTCAGGAAGTTCCACATATGATATGTTTGTCACTGTTTCAAATTCATTTAAGTGTCTAATTCATTCATATTACATTTACAAATAGTGTTATCGTGAGTCTTCGGCCTGGGAGGAAAACCTCCAGGCTGTAACGAAGGCAGCACAGCAAACAGATAAAAGTAACTTTGCCATGTGGGCCCCCTTCCTGCACAGGTCCCCCTGCATTTTGTGGGCTGCATGGGTGGAATTTATGCTGCTGAGGATAGCCTTGTTCCTTAGAAGACACCTAGGAGAGTGTTGTGCTATTTTGTGTCCAGAGCTGAAATTCACTGAGAGGGATATTTGATAGTGGAAGGTGTTACGAGATCTCAAGGAAAGGAATGTGAAGACCAGTACCCATCTTGGGCAGGAGATTGCTAGAAGAAGGAGAAGTGAGGAGATCAGTGAAGAGGAAGTTTAGTACAAAGGACTTTGCTCAGTTGATTATTTCCTTGCCTTGTCTACTTGAAGCAAGGGCTTACCAAAATTACTCAGCATGTAGATAGGCATGGCTTAATGGGACACAGCCAACATGGCTTTAGACAAGGAAGATCTTGTCTTACTAATCTGTTTTGTTTTTTTGAAGGTGTGAATAAACAGGTAGACAAAGGTGAGTCAGTTGATATAGTGTATCTGGACTTTCAGAAAGCCTTTGACAAAGTCCCTCATAAGAACATAAGATATGCCATACTGGGTCAGACCAAGGTCCATCAAGTCCAGTATCCTGTTTCCAACAGTGGCCAATCTAGGTCATACATACCTAGCAGTTTCCCCAAAAGACACAGGTTCCACAATGCTTGTACTGGGTCAAGCATTGATATCCTGGGTCCCTTCTGGTTTATGGACCTTTCCTCCAGGAACTTGTCCAAACCTTTTTTAAATCCGGCTACACTAACAGCCTTTACTACATCCTCTGGTAACAAATTCCAGAGTTTGATTACACGTTGAGTGAAAACATATTTTCTTTTATTAGTCTTAAATAGTTTATCCTGTAGCTTCATTGCATGTCCCCTAGTCTTTCTATATTCAGATAACGTAAGCAATTGATCTACGTTTACCCGTTCCACTCCATTCATTAATTTATAGACTTCTATCATATCTCCCCTCAGCCATCTCTTTTCCAGGTTAAAGAGCCCTAACCTTTTTAGCCTTAATTCATAGGAGTATCCTTCCATCCCCTTTACCATTTTGGTGGCTCTTCTCTGAACCTTTTCTAATAATGCTATATCCTTTTTAAGATACGGCGACCAGAATTGCACACAATATTCAAGGTGTGGTCTCACCATGGAACGATATAGAGGCATTATAATATCTTTTGTTTTATTTTCCATTCCTTTCCTTATGATACCTAGCATTCTATTTGCTCTCTTGGCCGCCGTTGCACACTGGGCCGAGGGTTTTAACCTGTTATCCACAATGACGCCTAAATCTTTTTCCTGGGTGGTGGTTCCTAATGTGGAACCTTGCATCTTGTAACCATAGTTTGGGTTGTTCTTCCCTAGGTGCATAACTTTGCACTTGTCCACATTAAATTTCATCTGCCATTTTGATGCCCAGTCTTCCAATTTATCAAGATCCTCTTGCAATTTTCCACAATCCTCTTGGGTTTTAGGAACTTTAAATAGTTTTTTGTCATCTGCAAATTTGATAACCTCACTCGTTAAAATGAGTTTTGAGAAGGATTCCATCTTGCATTCTCCTCAAAGGTTCTTCCCCAATTGACTAAAACAGTTACAACATTTTAAAAGATTTAGGGTCCGATTTTCTTCTGGGATGGCTATGCACAGCACATAGCCATCGCTGCTGACTTTTAACCTCGGCTATTCAATGCCACGGTCATATGTGGTCCCGACATTGAATATCCGGGGTCTCCGCATAGCCCATGAGCCCGCAGAAGCTAACTGTGCAGCGACAATATTCAGCAGCTGCTTGGTTAGCTCCCACGGGTAAAGACAGGCCAACTTTTACTGCACCTATCTTTTACCCATATATGCTGCCCAGTTAGCAATTGGTGCCGCCCCTGGAACGCCCACGACACGCCCCAATGCTGAGTGGTTAGCATTGGGGCGTGTAGCAGAGATCATTGGGGATATTCAGCGGCACTAACCGTTTACAGGTCTGTGAACCATGTAAATGCCTTTCATAGGGGCTGCAGCAGTGGCAGCGGCAGAATGAAGTGCCCCGTGGCCGCCACCTCCCCGGAAGAGGCATGCCAGTGTTTCCCCTCCACACCGGCTCAGCTATGCAGAACCGCGCGAAGGGAGAGTGTTTCCCTTTCCCACGGCTCTGCTAAAGCTGAGCCCGCCGGCGCTGATGGGAAACAGGAAATATTCTCTGGAGAAATCTGTGGGTGCAAGAGAGCATATAACAAGGCTTGAGAACAACTGTCTCCCCTGTCATTTTCTTCAGTCTACAATAGAGAAGAGAGTCGAGCTTTCCAGAGAGATGTCTGGTCTGTCTTTTTCAATAAATATTTCACTCCTGGTCCACTGCAAGATCTGATCAATCACTGACTAATTAGAACCCTTCACCCCAGTTTCTCCTTTGAGACTTTTTAGCTGGCACAAGTCCCAGAACCCTGATTGCACGTCCTGGAGAGCTTAGTCTTGGAAAGCTCCAGGAGCCTGACTAAGGGATCTATCTCTTGCAGTACACAAGTAGTTGCAGGGCAGATAGCACGACACCTGGTTGCACATAGATTACATTTATTTGTCTGGACCAGTGAATTAGTTCTTTGCCAGAAAACCTTTTAAGCCCTAAGTGGGATAAAATTGAGTCCGCAATTTATCATTGTGTTACAAATATTGTTTTGGGCCTGAGTAAAGGATATTAATTGAGGATGGGAGAGCCAATTTCACCTCTAGGATGCCAGGTAGCATGAAAGTGTTAGGAATATATTCTGCCCAGATAAGTTTGGTCCGTCATTTTTTTTAAACAGTATTCCCAATATTGGGTCATTTTTTTGTGTTTGTTTCACCTAACTGCTTTTTGCGAGTGTATTGTATGCAGTTTACATTTTCATTTTCAATTTTTAGGTGCTCAAACAAACCCAATTCAGACTCAGAAATGCACAACCTTAGAATAAGAACATAAGATATGCCATATTGGGTCAGACCAAGGATCCATCAAGCCCTGTTTCCAGCCGTGGCCAATCCAGTTAACAGGTACCTTTCATATTCCCAAAAAGGCACACAGATTCCATCTTCCTTATCCCCGGGAAAGCAGTGGATTTTCCTGGTTCCTTAATAATGCTTTTCCTCATCCAAACCTTTTTTAAGCCCAGCCACACTAACAGCTTTTACTACATCCTCCAGCAATGAATTCCAGAATTCGATTACACATTGAGTGAAAAAATATTTTCTCTAATTAGTCTTAAATGTGCTACATTGTAGCTTCATTGCATGTCTTCTAGTCTTTCTACTTTTTGAAGGAGTAAACAACTGATCTACATTTATCTGTTCCACTCCCTTAATTATTTTATAGACCTCTATCATATCTCCCCTTAGTCGACTCTTTTCCAAGTTGAAGAGCCCTAACCTTTTTAGCCTTTCTTCATAGGATATTCTTCCATCTCCTTTACCATTTTGGTCGCTCTTTTCTGTACCTTTTCTAATTCTGCTATATCCTTTCTTCAATCTGGAAACAATAAAGAAGGCACCCTGTTCCTTTGTCCATTAGATACTTTTGGATTCACAGTTGAAATGTCAGTTTTATTATCTTTCCTCCTGTGCCTTGAATGCTGATACCGGCAGTACATATGCCTCTTCATCATTAGAGCAACAATGAGAAAGGCTCGCAGCCAAAATGGTTGCTGTCGTTTATCTTTTTCGCTATAGTTGGAAACACGACAAAGCTAAGTCGGCAGTTTGCAATGTCACTGTAGCATATCCTATCCTTTCTTTTTGTTTTCCTTTAATACATCATCTCACATTTATAAACATGAAGACTGGCAGCCATAGGAGAGAAAAGAGCCACTTTTCACCATTACACTCAGGTTTCTTCTGTCAATAACTATGTTAGTTACCCTTATGTTTTCAATCAGGTTGCCAAGCACAAAAAGAAACTAGGGTCCACCTAGTCCTGCAGAGGATTGTGAAAGGCTTAAAAAATGTACCAATATGAGCTTAATAACCTTTAAGTGATTTTTTTAAAATTCAATTTGAAACATCTTTTTGCAGTGCTCATTAATAAAGGAATCCAAAAACACCAAAACCCAGTGGAAAAAGAACCTGCTTTTCAGTACATTTTTTTGTCGGAGCAGCCATCCCAATATAGAGGAAAGACACCTCTCACCACCGTGGCCAATCCCTTTTAATCATTTAATTTCAAAAATTATATATTAAAAAGACAGCTAATACGTAGCGTGTTGAAGAAAACAGGCTGTACAATCGCTGTAGCCGACAGTGTGCCAAATATGACGTGACACGTTTCGGGGATACCTCCTTAAGCCCCCTGCTTCAGGTCAGATCACTGTGCAATAACGTCAGCCTGTGATCTGACCTGAAGCAGGGGGCTTAAGGAGGTATCCCCGAAACGTGTCACGTCATATTTGGCACACTGTCGGCTACAGCGATTGTACAGCCTGTTTTCTTCAACACGCTAAGTATTAGCTGTCTTTTTAATATATAATTTTTGAAATTAAATGATTAAAAGGGATTGGCCACGGTGGTGAGAGGTGTCTTTCCTCTATACTGGGCTGGCTGCTCCGACAAAAAAATGTACTGAAAAGCAGGTTCTTTTTCCACTGGGTTTTGGTGTTTTTGGATTTCATTAGTGCTCAGGAGGAAGGTTTTTGTGGTGGATTCATTAATAAAGGAAAACAAACTTATTAATCTAGCCCCAATGAAAATAGGGCAAAGATAACACATTAAGTAAAGGTCATCAACAGTACATTCCAAGCCGAGTTACCCCATACACAAAATTCCATGTACCTAAATTACTAGACATGACAAGAGGCAGTGAGGAAAATAGCAATCTAATCAATGAAAACTACTTGTCCTTCAAAAAAACTTCGAATTGGGAAGCCTCAAAAAAGACATATTTGATGCTCTGATAGGAAACAATACTTTTACAAGGGAATTTGAGGAGGAAGGTAGCCCCCAGCGCCAAAACAGAAGATTTCAGCACTAGGAACGATCTCCTTCTTATTTGTGGATATAAATGGAGCTAAATAAATAAATAAATTTGTGTAGACTTTGACACATCAAGAAATGTATTTATTTTCTGGCCACAAAATAATTGATTCCTCCTCCGAAAAAACGATTGCAGATCAAATTCTGATCTACAAGTGACCCAAAAGAAATAATTAATGTGGCCCAAGATGAAATATTTTCTGATGAATTTTCCAAAAACTCCAATATCATTAAGATTAGCTGCATTAGGATTTTCCTTCCCTCGAGGAAGGTAATAGATGTTAGAGATTCCTATATCTTCCGCTGCAGAAAGACCAAGAATCTCTTTAAAATATTTATATATAAGAATAGTAGGAGAAAAATATTGCATGCAGTGGAAGTTTAGGAATCTCAAATTATGGAAACGCTGGTCATTCTCCATCGCCTCAAGGTGTCAGTGAATAACCAAGCTGTTCTTCTCTGTAGAAACATGAGTATCATGTAACAAAGAATAAGAAACATTCAGCTTAGCCAATTGATCATCAATAACAGAAAGCCTCCTGTCCTGATCAGTAAACTTCACCACAGTATCCACCGTAAAGTCCGTTAACTCCTTAAGAGAAGATCCAAAGGATAATTCCAACCGATTAATGGCCAACAAAATGTCTTTCAGAGAAACTTCTCCAGTAGGCATGAAAGCTGGCTTATTAGACAGAGAAAAACGTACCTCTTTAGGAAGAACAGCTCTCGTGGAATCCCCAGCTTCTAAGATAGAAGGCAATTGAACTGATTGGACCAACATAGCGGGCACTGGCAACACATTCTCCAGAGAAGGAGAAAGAGCCCCGGTGTCCTGTGCTTCAATACTGGAATGGCAGGATGAGGTAGAAACATACCCTAGTGGAGAGGAGTCCAAAGATGCACCAGGACTCACCATGGGTGTAGAGGAAACCGCCACAACATGGCGATCCATAGGACCGATCAGAGTCACAGACTTGTTCTCCAGCAGAAACATTGACTACTTCTTCCTCTTTTAGTGATTTTAATAATTTTTCCTGGCCTTTGAAAGTAGAATCTAGTGTTCTTATTTGCAGTAATGAAAATCATTTTTTAGTTTGTTTTCCATATCTATATATCCATGTTTGCTTCATTATAAAATATTTTGAAATAAGGTGTTTGGATGCTGTTATCTTTCATGTAGTTATGTAGGCTGATGAAGTCATGGGGATGAGCGGCTTGCATGAGGTGGCCAGAAAGAACGGTGGTGCAATGAAGGATCAATAGAGCTATCGACTTGCTAAGAGGTTGCTCTTGCTATTATTGAAAATAATGAATGCCCTTATAATTCTGCTACAAATTATAATCTCAATTTTAAAAGCAAGTTGGAACAGGTCAGGAATTGGAGGGAAAAATCATGCATAGAAAATGGAGCAGAACCAGAAGAGCAAAGAGGTTTTAAGACATAGTTTCCTTTTTAACCTCCGATGTGTTGGTTTTGCTTTCTGAGTCAGATATAAAACAACTTGAAGTAGGCTTAGGGGGTTCTTTTAAGTGCATGAGGCACTTAACACGTAATTTGGTGTGCGCTATTAGTGCATGTCTATGCTATTGGTTACTGCACTGGCTTGACACTTAACGTATGCTAATTCATATGTTATGTGAATAGCGTGGAATGGGCTGGGACTGAGCATGGACTGGGCCTTGAAGTTAGCGCATGGTAGCTGTTACTGCAACAGATACTGCAGATCACCTAACTCCACCTCAGTAGATGGCATTAAGTGCATCTACGTGATCTTTCATGCACTTTGTGCACGGTAAGTATTTTCTCTGTATGGGAAGATGTGGGGCATGACCGTTACAGAAGCTTTGCAATTACTGCACTTTAACATTTGCAACTGATGCACAGTTTGACTCCACTTTAGTAAAAGGGCACTTTAGAACAAGAAATACGCTCCTTTTGCCATCATAAGGCAGATCCTTCATATGCATTCTGCTTTAAGGATGAGCATTTGGTTTCCATTTTCAGTTCTGAAAATTTTATATGCATAAAGAATTTATTTATTTATTTGTTTATTTTTAGCTTTTCTATACCGCACTATTTGACATCAGTGCGGTTTACAGTTAACAATTTTGCACAGGACAGGGGAGGTGCCTTGTGCTTACATCGAACAGCACATAATAACTTGGATTAATAACATTGAACTATTTACATCTGAACAATGACAGATTCCTAGTGTCACTTTTACATTATTAATGCTGTTGGGTGGTTGTGTTAGTACAAGGTGTAGGGGTGCAGTTGGGTTGCGAGAAGTATGATAGGAATATATGATGTTTAATGGCTTTCCTGAATTGTGTGAGATCTTTGATTGACCTGATATTGGATGGGAGCTTATGCCAACTCCTTGGAGCGTAGAAGGAGAATGCTCTGCTTCTAGTTGTTTGCGTGCATTTCGTCACTTCAATTGGGATTACTAGTGTGTTGGCACCTATTGACCTTCTTGACCTATTTTCGGGGGTGTGGGTAATGAGTGCAGTGAGGGATGAGGGGGATATACCATTGTTGGCTTTAACGTAAGTAGTAATGCCTTGTAAGTGATTCTGCATTTTATTGGTAGCCAGTGAAGGTCCTTTAAGGTAGGGGTTATATGGTCTCTTCTTGATACTCCACAGAGGACACGTGCCGCGGCATTCATCGTAAGCTGCAACGGGTTAAGTGAACTTTCGGGGAGCGCGTGCAGAATGATGTTCACATAGTCGAGGTGTGGAATTAACAGGGCTTGGAATACTGTCCGGTAGTATTCATGTGCCAGCATTGGTTTTAGGTGACGTAACATCTTAATCTTGAAATATATAGCCTTGACGGTGTTGCTTATATGCGCTTTAAAGTCAAGACATTGATCAATCGTAATACCCAGGTAGCGTATCGTGGGCTTACTTGGGAGCTCCGCGTCTCTGACCTTTAATGTTTTAGGTGGGGAAACGTTTCTGATCCTTGTGATGAACAATACCTCTGTTTTCTTGAAGTTTATACGAAGGTTCTGTTCAAGGAGTCAGTCCGTGATCATGTTGAAACAGTTAACTAAGGCAGTGAAGTTGGGGTGCATGACGTCGAATGGCGTAAACAGGAGGACATCATTTGCATAGATCAAGCAGGTGATTCCAAAGGATTGAATGATCTCACATATAGGCTGCATGTAAATGTTAAATAATAGTGCAGATAGAGACGAGCCTTGGGGTACTCCTTGGGTTTGTTGAAACGGCTCAGAGGAGTTGGCTCCCATCCTTACATGTTGCCATCGGTCATCTAGGTATGATTTACACCAATCCCACACCAAGCCCTGAATTCCCTTCTCCTGGAGGCGTGTGAGGAGTTGTGTGTGACAGACAGACTCAAATGCAGCGGCAATGTCAAGGAAGATCAGTGCAAATCCTTTCTTGATGTTGTCTATTCCTCTGGATAAGGTATTGGTTAGTGTGGTGAGTAGTGTTTCTATGCTGTGAGCTTCTTGAAACCCATGCTGGCAGTCATCTAAAGGGGCTGTGCTGTCTATGTGCTGGTGAATCTCTCTTTGGACATTTTTCTCAATTATTTTGACAAGTAGAGAGATACTTGAGATCGGTCGGTATGAATCGACCTTCTGTGGATCTAAACTATTGTTCTTGAGAAGAGGGCATATGGACGTGTGCTTGAGAGAAGAAGGGAAAGTTCTTGTTGAGAAGGAAAGGCTTGTGATCCTGGCTATGATAGGGCTGAGTTCTGTTTGCATTGTCCTAATCCAGTACGCTGGGCATGGGTCGTTCGGTGCATTAGTAGTGTTGATAGTTGCAATAATGTTTTCGATGTCTCCCGCAGAAGGAGATGTTAGCTCTGTAAGCAGTGGTTGTTGATTGGGAGTGTTTCTTGGTATGGTTCTTGAGGCTATGTTTGTTTTGATGGCTTTTGATTGGAGGTGGTCGGCTTACAACTGGGGTTGTATTGGTTCATGGTGGGGGGAGGAAGGTTCCTTGGTTATTGATTTCACTAGGTTGAAGAGATCCCTGGGCTTGCTTAGGGAGCGGCGAAGAATCTCAGTATGGAATTCTTTCCTTTTGGAGTATGTTAATTCACGGTGTGCTGCTAAGTGTGCTAGGTAATTTGCTTGGTCTTCTGTTGAATGTGAGCGTCGCCATCTTCGTTCCAGTTTCCTTAAGTGGAGAAGAGATACCCTTATCTCTGCAGAAAACCATGGCTCAGATTTCCTTTTACATGCTAGTTTGTTGGAGGGGTTTTTTTTATCCGTGGAAGGTAGATGAGAGAGCGAGCTCAGTGTGTTGTTCCATCTGCTGATCAGATCATAGAGGTTATCAGATGGCTGTTCGAGTATTGGGAGTGCAAGTTTTGTAATCTGATCCTTGTCAAGAGGTTTGTGGCATCCAGAGTTCACCGAAGACATCATATTCGTGTGGCTGGCTGAACCAAGTTCTTGTTGCGAGGATATCAGGAAAGTGATTAGACTATGGTCTGACCACGGGACAGGAGTGATGACTAAGTCGAGATCATGGTCATGGCTCGTAGCCATGAGTGGAGAGAAGATGAGATCAAGAGAGTTTCCTTTGTGGTGGGTGGGGACCTTTATGATTTGTTCATAGCCGAGTTCGGACATTGCTTCCAGGAAGGTGTTAGCATTGGCATGTTGTAAGGATGCAAGATTGAAGTCACCCATCAACCAGTTTAATTTGCGTGGGTTGTCTGGGTTACATGCAAGAATATGCATAAATTGATTCTGAATGATTTACTCGTGTTCAAAATGTATGCTCTTTAATCAAATTTTACATTAAATTCTGAAACAGAATGAAAAAATGTACAAACATTACCCAAAAAGGCTGAACATGATCCAACCAAACTAAGATTTTCTTCCTTGCACACATTCTACTCTGCTCCATATTTAAAATCCACAATGAATGATTTCCTGTTCGGCAAACTCACGGTTGGTAATTGGGAGCTTGTTATTTAACTAAAAAAATATAAACCTTGAAATTTCTTAGCATTGTACCTAATAGGAATAGTTTTCGAACAGTGTTGTACCAGCAACCAGTAAATATATAGGGCCCGATTTTCGAAGGCATTTACATGGGTAACTGCCCAAATTACCCGTGTAAATGCTTTAAAGGGGAATTTTCAAAGGCACTTACACAGGTAGTGCCTTTGAAAATTCACTGGTTTGTCCCTTACGCGCCACAAATGCTAGACGGTTTGCATCGGGGTATGTCGGGGACGTTCTGAGGCAGTGTGCAGGCAGGCCATGGTGCTACATGTGTAGAACAAATTTTCTACACATGTGTCTTAAAGATCTGTAGGGCGCCGGGGCTAACTGTGTAACATCGAAAATTGGTGCTACACGGGTAGCTCCTGTGGCCTCCTAGCTCTGCGGCGATATCCAAATTTTCGATGCCAAGGCCGCATATGACCCCAGCATGGAAAATCTGGGTTAGGCGGGAAGGGGGCAGACTATGTGCCAATGCGGTGCATAGCACCGCCCAGGTCAATATCGGGCACATAGATTCATTATCCATGTTATTTTCAGTCATCATATGGATATTGTCAGGGTGAAAATCCCTCTAACTTGTCCAATACTATCTGTAAAAGGCACATTTTAGAAAGGACATCTGGCTGAAAAATAGAATCTCAAAGTCAAAGCGTCCAATATACAGCGGGAAGGACAACCGAGAAGATGGTCAGTGTAAGAGCCTTGTAAAATCGGCCTTTCTCTACCCTGGAAGATACACACAGCCACTGTGTAATAACAAAAACAGGGACAGAATTCTCTGTGGAGATCTGATGAGTTTTAATAATTCCCTGAAGAAACCTGTGCAAGGTAAAACCATTGGCCATGGTCAGAGATGACGTTTGAGCTACATACATGCTGGGGCTCCAGTGATGACTGGTGCAAGATAAGTTTAATATTTAACACTTTTGAATTGTGTTGGAATGAATATATTCAAAAAGTTTAATATGCATACAAAATGAAAAAAAGAAAAAATGTTTTGGGACATTTTGGGAGCTATGATTAAAGTACGGCAAAGTGTTAAAGATCTGTTTGCCTGTTGGGCATTGAAAGAGAATTTGGGTTGCTGATGTATGAATTCATTCTCTCCCCCTTTTTTAGAGGCTTTGAGGGTCATTCAGTACAGCGAATAGTGGGGATGGATGTCCAGATTGGATGTCCATCCCCACTATTTGCTCCCCTACTGGCCCTGGCTAATGCCTCCCCATATGAACAGCGCATTTGTAGGGGGAGGCCTAGACAGGGGCGGGAGAGGGCGTTTCTGAGGTGGAGCGAGGGCAGGGCATGGGCGGGCTGTGACCCCAGATGTACAAGGCTGATTTTGAAGTCAGCCCTGTTCGTCCAGGGCTGTGAACATAGACGGGGGACTTATTCCACCACAGAAGTGGAATAGGTCCCCCTGGACATTGGGGGATCCTGCTGCTGGGCCAGGAGAAAAAGGTAGGAGGGGTCAAATATATTCCCCACAGCTGGACACAGGCCATAGGAAGCCGGATCGAGGGTCTGGCTGTGGGGTAAGAAGAATATCGGCAGTGGCCGGCATTCGCAGCTCCTGAATGGAGCCGTGGTGCCATGGTGATGGGATGCCATGGCACTGCGGCTCCATTCAGGAATCTGACTGAGGTAGTCGGGGATCTGCTGGGTGTGCAGGCCGATCAGAATTTTGGCCTGGCCTGCAGGTTCAGGCCGTAGACCTGATTCTGATCCCATGGGCACGTCTATCCCCTGCAGGATCAGAATTGGATCTACCTGTGGGCGTCCCACTTTTGGTCAGCCGCAGAAGGGGTGCGATGGCCAGGTAGGAATGTGCCTCCATATGATTGTAGTGATGCAAGGAGACCCTGGGAGTAGTAACCTTTCAGAATGGGTTGCTGGATTGTCTGATCAGGAAGCTGCAGGTGGTTCAGAATGCAGCAGCCCGACTAATATGGGGCTTAGGGAGGCACGATTCGGTCACAGGTGTTTTACGGCAGCTGCACTGGCTTCCTGTCAGGCAGAGGTGTGCTTTTAAAATACTAACTCTTGTGTTTAAGGTGTTGTGGGGCTTGGGGCCCTGCTATTAGTAGGAATTGGTACAGTGGTATCAACCCGGGTGGACCCTCCGCTCTATGGGGGCGCAGTTGTTGACCATACCGGGGTCTACTCTGGTTCACATGCAGCATTGGAGGTCACAGGTGACTTCCATGATGGCCCCATAGCACTGAGCAAATAAATGTGTCATGCAAATATTTATGCAAACGAGGCCCTGCAACTGAGTCTCTCCCCTTTGGACTGCCCCTGTGTAGCCAATGCACTAAAATAGAAATCCTTAGCTAAGAGGACTAGGACAGAGACGATTTGGAACCCTCTCTTACATGGTTAACATAGTAAATGATAGAAGATAAAGACCAGCATGGCCCATCTAGTCTGTCCGAGTTGAATTACTGCCTAAGCCTTTGAATCTGGAGATCCTCAGATTACATTTTATTAGAATAACCCCTGGGTAGGTGGGGGAATTGGGCCACCGGGTTTTTTTTAGTTGGGCAGGTGGGAGGATCGGGGCCGGTGGGCCACAAGGGTTTTGCTTTCTGTCAGGGGCAGCACCCCCCCCCCCCACCCCCCGACAGTATTTTGATGGCATTGGGGGCTTTCCCCAATGCCTGGATCATCTGAGGAGAAATTTGATACTTCCACTCAGATGCAATATCTCTATGCCTGATCGTGAGGTGGTTTAAACATCTAGTGCGTGAACATGACAGTATTTTGATGGCATTGGGGATTTTCCCTGATGCCTGGATCATCTGAGTGGAAGTATCAAACATCCCCTCAGATGATCCAGGCATCAGGGAAAGCCTCCGATGCCATAAAAATACTATCATATTCACGCACTAGATGTTTAAGCCACCTCAAGATCAGGCATAGAGATATTGGCGCTAAGGCTGGTTACAAAATCCTCTATGCATTTCTCTGCATTGGGCACAGACAATATTAGCATGCCATCTAAATACGCACAGCTCATTTACCTATAATTTAAATACTCTTGGTGTGAATTGTGCACTAGCTTTTCCTTTGCTGTTTATGCGTTCATCCTTCTCTTTCCTGCATTTGGTTGTGTTGGTAATTGTGCCTAAAAGTAGTATTATCTGTGCTTGAAGGCTGCACTCGTTTTCTTCATTGGCCCGTATGTTTTCAATTGAGATCCCGAGCCCCTGACCAAGGCCTTGTTTGCTGAAACACGGATGTGTAGGGACGGACCTCTGGACACAAACATTTTTTACACATTTTCCACAGTGTGATTTGTCAACCTGCTCCCTGTATCTATTGCTCCTCTTTACAGGTGTGTTTGCTTGTCTTTTGGACTTCTCCTTCTGGAACCAACATATGCTTGCCTTTAAGTCAGCCTTAAAAACTCACCTTTTCCAAAAGGCTGTTGGCCTTTGCACATGACCAGCACAGATAGCCCTACTTCTTCTTAGTTATCCTTTTTTTCCCCTTCCTCCCCCAAAGTTTGATTACGTATTGAGTGAAAAAATATTTTCTCTTATTGTCTTAAATGGGTTACATTGTAGTTCATTGCGTGTCCCCTAATCTTTCTACTTTTTGATGGAGTAAACAACCAAACTACATTTACCCGCTCTGCGCCATTCATTATATGGAGAAAAAAATCTCTTGTCACATTGCCATCAGGTGGTGTCCTCCTCTTTGCAGGTTATTTGTTGAATGCATTACATTTTTGGTAGTCATATCACTGCTAGGCATATCTCATCAAGCTGTGCAGTGCTGAGATAAACACCTGATGATCCCATCTCATTATTTAGAAATGACTGAGACTGTTTGGCTGAAAGAAACCACAATCTAGTGAATTACATAGTGGAGTGGCAGTAATTTGGAAGCACTTGTGTTCCTATAATTTCTTTTTGATCGGCAAATTTCACAATATGCTTTTCAGAGCTTTTAATTACATAGCACTGGAGAAATGAATGTGTGCCGGAGAATGTGGTTACCATTTAAAGCTCTGAGAAATATCACTCTCACATCTGTGAGCATTAGGGACAATTAATAAAAAGGGGGTGGTAAGTGTCTGTGTGCAAAAGGAAATGCTGGCAGGAGATCAGTTTTGTCATCTTTCTCCTGGCAAGATGACATCAGACTTTTTTATTTAAAGAATCACTAGAGCAGGCATTGGGGAATTTCTTTTAATATTATTTTGTTTTGTGTTTTGTTTTGTTTGCATGGAATGGTGGGTATAACCTTAAACAAAGGCATTGAGGGGGTAACCTGCATAGAGAGGCAGGTACAACCTTAAATAAAGATATGGAGGGGGGTAACCTGCACTGAGCAGCAGATACAGCACTAGCCACCTTACTGGGCAGAGTAGATGAACCATGCTGGTTTTACCTGCTGTTAGTTACTAAGTTGTATGTCTACCACCTCCAGCAAGACCAGGACTGTGCGCAGATGGAGCTCTTCAGTTGAGAATTTAGCTGTAGACCTTTAGTCTAAACTACTGCTGGCAAAAGATAGAGTAAAAGCATTCCTGTTTAATACATTCAAGTGCTAATTTCTAAGTATATCTGTCCTCCTCCTTCTTCTTCCCCCCCCCCCCCCCGTCCCCCATTCTGCCTGTCAGTTGTAAATCAATTTTGCTATTATCCAGCTTATGTAAGTTACAAATTGTTCATGATTATGGTGAGCCTCCACATCACATTTAGTATAACAAAAATAAGATTAGTTCTGTTTTGAATGAAAAATAAACCACAATTGTGGAAATGATAGGGTGGATTGTATATAGTACACATGGACATTTATGAGCTAGACATGCACATAAGTCTTTATTCTCAAGGACTTACACGCATGAATGGATATTTATGTGTGCGCCTTGGGAAACTGCATTCTGCAAGCGTGCACGTAAGTCCCATCACATGTACTTTTCGTAAGGGTGTGCATCAGGGCAGGACCTAAATTCACTCATGCATGTTATAAACTATAGACTTACCCCATAAGAACATACCCATGAAAGAAGAAGTAAGATACCTAGGAGTCAACCTGAACCGCAACCTGAACCTACAGTCCCACATCAACAAGACCTCCAGGAAAGCATAGCACAAGAATAGCATAGCCAGAAGGCTGAAACCCAGTGTCAGTTTCTGACCAGCATGCCAGACAGTCATTACGCCCATCTTAGATTACTACAACTCCCTATACCAGTGATGGCTAACCTTTTTGAGCCCGAGTGCCCAAACTGCCGCACAAAACCAAAGAATTTCCTCAAAGTGCCAGCACGTCAATTAAACCTCAGCTCAGTTACACATGCAGAACATAGACCATCACCAAACAAGGAATCACAATTTAGAAACAGGAAGACAATAATTAAACTGGGAACCCCAAAAGCCAAACTTGGAATGTACAACACTGTAGAAATAAAACTATAAATTAATTTCCTCTTGTACCAAACAAAGCACAGACGTTAATGATGCACATTTCCCAGAGGTTTCATATTCCAGTTAATAAATTCAAAATAAAGAGATATCTTTCTACCTTTTGTGCATTTTTTTCAGTTGCAATTGCTCCAGCCACTTTCTTCTGGTTTCTTCATGTTTTCTGCTAACTCTCCATCGTCTGCTGTCCATTTGTTCTTTCTTCTCTCTTCTAGTCTTTTTTTCCATTCTCTCTCTCTACATCTGCTTTAACATACTAATCTTTCTCCTTTTGCTCTTTCCTCATTCCTATTTCATCCACACAAATTTTACCACTCCATCCTCAATCCCCACTTACTCTCCCAATACCCGGCCAATTGTAGATTTTTCATTCCTCCCACACAAAATATTTTTCCCCTCTCCATTTTACTCTCCCAGCCCCATCCCATTCTAATCCTCCCCCAACATCAGCTCCCTTCTAGTTCCAGTCTCACCCAGCATCCATTCCTTTCTAGTCCCTGCATCAGCCCATTTCCAGTCCTAGCCCCCCATCAACCCATTTCCAGTCCTAGCTCCCCCATCCATTTTCAGTCTGAGTCCCTTCATCAGCTCATTTCCAATCCTAGCCCCCCATCAGCCCATTTCTAGTCATTTCCTAGCCCCATCATCAGCCCATGTCAAATCATAGCTCCCCTCCACTCAGTACAATTCCAGTCCAAGCCCCCCCCCCCCCATGAGCCTACTTCCAGTTCTAGCCCCTCCATGAGTCCATTTCAATTCAAGCCCCCACCACAGCCCATTTCCAATCTTAGCTCCCCCCAACAGCCCATTTCCAGTCCTATCCTAGCTGCTCCATCAGCCCATTTTCAGTCCTAGCTCCCTTCCCTCACAGCCCATTTCCATTCCAAGCTCCCTCCCCATCAGCTATTTGCAGTTCAAGCCTCCCCTTCCACTCAGCCCATTTCCAGTCATAGCAACCCCCCAACCCATTACCAGTCTTAGCCCCCCATCAACCCACTTCCAGTCCTAAACCCCCATCACCCCATTTTCAGTTTAAGCCCCCCCTATAACCCATTACCAGTCCTAACCCCCCATCACCCCATTTCCAGACATCCCCCATCAGCCCAAAGCCCATTACCAGTCTTAACCCCCCATAGCCCATTATCAGTCCTAACCCCCCCATAGCCCATTACCAGTCCTAACCCCCCATCAGCCCATTTCCAGTCAGCCCCCCACAGCCCATTGCCAGTCCTAAACCCCCCCCATCAGCCCACAGCCCATTACCAGTCCTAACCACATCAGCACACCTCAAGTCCTAACCCCTCCCCATCTGTCCATTTCATGTCATAGCCCCCCCCTTAGCCCATTATCTGTCTTAACCCCCCCCATAGCCCATTAGCAGTTCTAACCCCCCATCACCTCATTTCCAGACATCCCCCCATCAGCCCACAGCCCATTACCAGTCTTAACCCCCCCATAGCCCATTACTAGTACTACCCCCCCCAACAGCCCACATCCCATCCAGTCCTAACCCCTCCCCATCAGCCGATTTCCTGTCCTAGCCCCCCCCCATAGCCCATTATCAGTCCTAACCCCCATCACCCCATTTCCAGACAGCCCCCATCAGCCCACAGCCCATTAGCAGTCCTACCCCCCCGAGCCCATTAGCAGTCCTACCCCCCAGCCCATTAGCAGTCCTACCCGCGACCCCCCCGGCCCATTAGCAGTCCTAACCCCCCCCCCCCCATGGCATATTTAAAAAACAAAAAAAAAAAGCTGGCTTTGGCTGCTGCCGCTGCCGCGGCAGCAGCAGAATGCAATGTCCCGCGGGGCCCCCTCCGCCCGCTAAGCCCCTCTGCAAGGGCTTTCAGATTCGCGAGGGAGAGCTTCTCCCTCGCGTCTCTGTTAAGCCCGCAGGGGCTAATGGGAAATTTCCCATCAGTCCCTCGCGTCTAAAGGGGCTGATGGGAAATTTCCCATTAGCCCCTGCGGGCTTAACAGACGCGAGGGAGACGCTCTCCCTCGCGAATCTGAAAGCCCTTGCAGAGGGGCTTAGCGGGCGGAGGGGGCCCCGCGGGACACTGCACTCTGCCGCTGCCGCATCCGCGGCAGCAGCCAGAGCCAGCTTTTTCTTTTTTGCGGACCTACCTGCGTGCCAGCTGCAAGGCCTTCGCGTGCCACAGCTGGCACGCGTGCCATAGGTTCGCCATCGCTGCCCTATACCATGGCCTCCCAAAGCAGACTATTCGTTCCTTGCAAATGGCTCAGAACACCACTGCACGCATCAACATCAGATCTGCAAGACATGAATTTATTATACCCTTCTGAACCAGCTACACTGGCTCCCAGTTCGCTCCCACACCAAGTTTCAAACCACGCTGAACATTTTCAGAATCCTGCAGAATACATCTGCTGACATCCTGAAGACCCTAATCAACAAAGATCCAGACAGCCGATCAAGGAGGCGCAACAAGTCAAACCTTATTATTGCTCCCCTGTGCTTACAGAAAGTCTAAGCAGTCCACATCTGAGAGAGTGTTTTCCCTCGCTGTGTCAGCCCTATGGAAAAACCTACCGGACGATGTAAGAGCTACCGGACGATGTAAGAGCTACCGGACGATGTAAGAGCTACTGTAGATACTAAGGACTTCCGAAAAAAATTGAAAACCTTTACACTTCGGCAGCATTACATAGCATGTAGTATCCCTATTCTATTCAGTGTTTCCCCTGGCCCCAAGATGTCCATAGGCCTTTCGGAACCCCCTCCCCAACCTTCGCCACCTCATTGTATATATTTATATAGTTTATCTTGTTCAGCATCTCCCGCATGCTTCCCCCTCCCCCTTTCACTTTGTTACTATGTAAATTGTTCAGAGTTGCTATGTAAACCACTTTGATTTTAGGATAAGACAGTATAGAAAACCTGTTAAATAAATGAATAAAATAAATAGAACGTATGCATATTCCGTGCTAATTTAATTTGCATGGGTTCAGGCTCACCAGTTCACTCCAGTGAAGTATGTGTATATTACTTTATAGAACTGGCCCCAAATGTGCATATGGCATCGTGTGGACACTACGTAGGACTTTAAAAAATTACCTTCAATGTGTCCAGAAGAAAATTCAGATATAATGCTGGAGCATGAAAAGTAGTTAAAAGAAAAAGGAACAATAAGATAACATGCTGCTCTTCTTTTTTAATTCAATCTTTTTTCTTTATAATTAAATAGACCGTATTTACCATATATCATAATTTATGCTGTAAAAGCTGTTATCGCAGAACACTTTATTTCCTTTAGGTGCAGTGATTTTAGATACGCGACAGCCTCATAGGCCACGCTTGGGTAGAGTACAAGAGTATAACGTACTCGTCTACAGTGGCCAAGTTAGGTGATGTAATCTGCATAAGGACTGAAAGCTGCTGCACTTGGTTCTTTGAAGTTGTTGGCATGGAGCACTTTATTTCATCTTGGAGGTAGTGAGTGCCCACCTTGCTGCCCTAAGCTGACATCATTTCTCTGAGACGCTTGACGGCCTCGCAGGCTGTATTCAATGAGGTGTAGTGCTACAGGCACACGGCTGTGTAAGATGTTTTATTGAAGTGGTGTTTATTCACTTGGGGAATGCCTATGTTGAATGAATGGCTAATTGGGGTGTGGCATTAGCTGCGCTCGTGCTACTGGCATTAAATACTATTAGCGCAGACCACTAACTCTCATATTAGCCGCGATGTGCGAATAATGCCCATGATCCACACATGTCCTGCCCTCCCATTTGTAGTCCTCGAGCATTGGATTTGGTCAAGCCTGTTATAAAGCTTGTGTGTAAATGCTAACCCCCTCCCCAACCCTGCCTAGGAATACCTCTTTTCAGTTCCTCTAAACCTATGCACATACGTAGAGACTGTATGCAAATACTTTAAAGTACATATAGCCCAGGCAAATTTAAAAGAGGCCATTTCTGTACATAAACATGTTTCACGTATATAAATAAATTTTAGAATTAGCCCTCAAAGGCCAGATTCAAGATCTTTTTATTGGCCAGTTCTGTAAGGAGCTCTGGTACATTGCCCTTCACTGAGGGCTTCCCAGCTTGCATTGCAGTGGCTGGGCAGACTTAGCTGGAAAGGAATATGACATAGGGGAAAAATTCATGGTGACCCCAGCCCTGGTTCCAGTTGAGCAGGCAGCCCGAAGAAACAAGCCAAGCCCCTTCCTACTCACTTACCCACCCACCCCTGAAAAAAAATAACAGAAATTGGTAAATAGTTAAGTATGCTAAAAATAAAAATGTTTAGATGACATCGCCGAGTGGGCTGAAGCCACTTGTGTAATATGCTTAATGGCATTGATGGCACTGTTCCATGGCATTTGCATAAATTAGCATTTAGAAAGAGGGTTGATGTTCCTTACTAGAATTTTCCTAATGATTTGATGCAACAGTTTCCACTATGCGAAGCTGAGGAAATGGAGAGGGGAATTAGCAAGTCGTCATGTGAATAATTAGAACTGTCAGTGGCCGCCTTTGAATTATGCCACATTAGTAAAGCTCGCAGAGACACTAACTATGTTTCCACTGCCCCTCCTCTTTCCTCCTTTTCGACTTCTTTTCAAGGTAGGCCAGCTAGCAAAGATCATTAATATGCAAACAGAATCAGAAACCTCTTCAGAAGCATATGTGCCCTTTATTCTGGCTTTATTATTATTATTATTATAAAATGGATGAGTAACCTAGTTGATAGAGCAGCAATGGAAACCAGGGAAGTCAGAGTTCAAATTCCAACTTTCCTTCTTGAACAAGTCACCATTGCCTCAGGTATTTTCTCTGATTGTAAGTGTATTTGGACAGGCAAACATCTACTGTAATGAACCTATTTTGCTGTAATCTGCCTGAGAAATAGAAATCTCTTTTAAACAAACAAATAAATAAAATGAACGGCAACTTCTATTGAGCTTGGATTTGGAAAAGTTGAGTAATTAAAACTGTTAGGAAAAGATGATTTACTATCCTGAGGTACTGAAAGGTAGAGGGCCTGTTTAATGTTTTAGATAAAACTAGAAACAAAGGTTAATAAGTAAAAACAAGAACCAAAAAAAGCAGAACTTATTTATTGGACTAATTTAATACTTTTTTTGATTAGCGTTCAATGTGAGATTCCATTGCCAGCCTGCAGGTAGCTCAGTTCCTGGAAGGACCCTACCAGAAGAACCTCTGACCTCAAGTCAGCAGGTGTCAGTAGGTTCCAATAGGTAAACTGGCCACCTTAGCCTGCTGTATGCCTGTTACTTCCTTTAAGAGGCCATCTTTTCCTGCCAATAGCGAAAGGTGGTATAACAAATCCTAATAAACTGTAAACTATATATAAACCCAGCTCCCTGCTAGACTCTTTTGTCAGAGCTTCTCCAAACTTTGTTTTTTGTCTTGTGCTTGGCTCCCTACCTCAGTTTGGATCTTGGTTTGACTTGGAGGCTCCTAGGTCTACCCCAGTTCCATTTGTAGCTTGGCTTTTCTCTGGCCTTGCCCTTCCTTGGAGAGCGCCCTGTGGTCGTGCTTCCAGTCTCCTTCGAGTTCTAGTTTCTGGCTTTCACTTTGGGTCCTGGGTTTTGGCAACAAAGATCTGGTGGCCACCATCGCCAGAAGGTTCAACTTGAAGGGTAGAACCAGTGAAAAGGTATTGGGTGTCTTATCCCCCCCCCCCCCCCCGCATTACTGCAATACCACCCTTCTCAAAACAATCCTGTAAAAATATAATGAATTTTAGTTTGTATGTATGTGTATACCCATTCTCACTGGAAGTAAAACATGTGCTAATGTGTTGATCTATTGTTTTGCTTTGACTGCAGCTTCTTTTTGCTACCCCTCAGAAGCTGCTAGTCTTGCCTAATGGCCGTATGAGCTCTGTTAAAAGGAAGGTGACTGTTTCAGACTGAAGACCTTGTCCTAGCTACCTCTGGATCTGAGGTGCTGCATTCTGTGAAGAACCTGTCTGTGGATCTCATCTAATCCCCATTATCAGATCATAAGAACATAAGATATGCCATACTGGGTCAGACCAAGGTCCATCAAGCCCAGTATCCTGTTTCCAACAGATCTTTCCTACTGATGAGAACACGTCACATCCAGGAGCTAAAATCTCTTTCCTCAAATTAGGACAGTATGAACAGAATACTGCAATACTAGAAAATATAAGTGATTTATAAAAACATTCTAGTCATGGTAAGAAGGGGAAAAGGTGGGGCCGAGATGGACGAGTGATCAAAAAGGTGACATGGAGTAGAATTTTATAGCTTATAAAGTGTTAGAAATCCTAGGTCTTTGTTAAGTCTGCTTTTGTAGTTTTAAAATATCTAATTATTTTGATTTCAGGAGGGTAATTTTTATAAAAGGTTGCCAATTTATGAAGACTACATAGTTGCCTAATTTCAACCCTAGGTGCCTGTGGGCCTGATTCAGAGACACGAATAGTGGAACTGGACGTCCGACGTCCGATCTTGCCCATCACGCTATGCAGAGTCCAACCCTCCCCGCACATATAGAGGGTTAGTGCAGGGAGCACTGGACAGGGGTGGGAGGGGGAGGGCCAGAGGCGGAGAGTGGGCAGAGCGGGGGCAGGTCAAGGCCCATTCCAGTCAAGGCACTGTACATCTGGCGGGCTACATTAGGATGTCCAGCTTATTCCACCTCGGAAGTGGAATAAGCACAGGGCGCCCTTACGATCGGGTCCGGCAGCCCCCCTCAGGACATGGATTTGGGGAAGATGAGGCCCCTTCACCTGATTCAGGCCCTATCAGGGTCACGCAGTGGGGAAAAGACTTCTGTGTCTGTGTTGGACCTTCGGCGCTCCTGCTGGACATCCTGATGCCATGGCAATGGGACGCCATGGCACCGGCACACCAGCAGGAGCATAGGGTGAGCTGGCCATGCTGCAGAGAGGACAGCAGATTCAGGGTCATGCTGGGCCATCTCAGTGCCAGATCTTGCAACTGCGGGAACATCTAGCTCCTACGGTGCAGAACCGGGCATGATTAGGGCCTGTCCATTTTTTGGACATTTGGAGGGGCCAGACGTGCCCCTATTAGAATCAGGCTCCACGTTTCTTTATAAAATACCAGGGGTAAACCAGCAGAAATAGCTATATAGTGCCTAGATTGAAGCAGCGCACTTTTGCATATGCTCAGGATCATACATAAATATTAGTGCGTAAAATGCCTGCCATAAGTACCTGGTCAACTCTAGTCTTCACATCTCACAGAGCCTCCACACAGCTAAGCTTTCAGCTTTCTAAATATTTTGCCTGTTGTGTTGCAAATATAGAATTTAACTGTTGGTTATACATTAATTTTTGGTACACATTCATTTTTGGGAATATTCTGACTGCCTACATTCCTTGTGTAGTCCCTAAATCAGATCTCTGAGTGTGCCCACAGTTCATGTAAGGCCTACTGGCCAGGGACACTTAGGTCCCCGCCCACCCTACCCCTCACCCCGCTCACCCCAGGGCTGCATTGCCTATATAGTGGTCACATACGTTGCCATCTATCCTTTTTAATTTGGTGTTAAGCCCACCTTTTCTTCTTCTCCTTCTAGGACTGCTTAATCAGCATGTCGCATATTCAGTGCAATAACTCTGGTGCTTTCATTCTGAGACAAATCATTTGGAACCTAAGAGCTTGTCCTATGTGCCTCAAGTCAGCTGCCATGCATAAAGAATTGACTCTACTAAGGGAAGAACTAGCTGCAATGAAACGCACCTCTTCTAGGATACAAACTGAACAAAGTCCACCACCACTCCCACAAAGAATCAAACATCCCAGGAATAAATGGATCACAATGGGCTCTGGTAGATTGTGACCTGTAATGCAGAGACACCCTATACATCAAGAGATATCCCTGCATGCCTTCTCTGCTTTGGTTAATGAGGATGCCCAATCCATGGAAACTGAAGGGTCCTTAAATGAGACAGTCAATGCCCAATCTACTGATAAAGCACCAAATATGAAGAAAAACTCACCAAACAGAAAACTACTTACTTCTTGGAGATTCCATCATCAGAGGCACCGACTTGGGAACACAGTTCAAAGGTGAGAAGATAGTCAAATGCCTCCCAGGCTCTTCAGCCAGCAGGAATACAAACCAAATTGTTGATGTACTTAGCGCAGAAAGTGACATGCCAAAATTGATGTTGTCATCCACTTGGGTACAAATGACCTGGCTAGAAACAGTGCCTCTGCAGTTCAAAGGGACTTCCAGACTCTGGGAGAGAAACTCAAGCCCATTGTTAACACTGTAGCATTCTCAGAAGTTCTACCTGTTCATGGTAAGGGGAAAGAAAGGCTGCATCACATAAACAGCTTTAATACATGGCTCCAGACCTGGTGCAAACGAGAAGGATTCAGATTTACTGGCGACTGGGGAAACAGAGACTTTACTGTGCTGATGGACTCATCTTTCTGTCGCAGGGAAAAGAATCCTAAGTGAAAAATTCAGGCAGTATGTGGATATGCATTTAAACTAGAGAAAGGGGGTGACGGATGGGGAAGGACATCCGTCACCCCCATCAGCACTCTATTCAGAAGAGACAGAGAAAGTGGAAAAGGAGGAGTAGCAGCCTTGTATGTAAAAAGCAATATTAAAGCTACTGCAATGCAGGGGGCATGGGGAAAAGAAGAAGCGCTCTGGATTGTGTTGGAAAGAGGAGATGGCACTGTCATCCATACTGGTGTAGTCTACAGACCTCCGACTCAAATCGAAGAAATAGATAACAAATTTATTATAGATATTGCCAAGATAGCCATAAAGGGGGAAGTTGTCATATTGGTGACCTTAATCTACCAGATGTGGATTGGAGTACTCCTTCTGCGAATCTGGCAAGAGGCAAAAAAATTGTGGATGCTTTCCAAGATGTGTCACTTAGACAAATGGTGATGGAACCAACCAGGGAAAGCTCAATTCTGGATTAAGTGCTCACCAATGGTGATGGCGTGCTGAATGTCTGGGTGGGTGCCCCTGTGAGCAGCGATCAACATACCATGTGGTTTGAGATAAAAGCAAAGGTGCAGTACAATCATAGCAAGCTCAAAGTCCTAAACTTCAAAAACACTGGCTTCAGTAGTAAAATGGCCAAGTACCTGAAGGAGGAGTTGGCAGGGTGGGAGGGGATAAGGGAAGTGGAATTGCAATGGGCTAAACTAAAAGTGGCAATAGATAAATATGTAAGGAAAGTAAATAAAAACAAGAGGAGAAGGAACCTATTTGGTTCTCCAAAGAAGTGGCTGCTGAAATAAAGGCAAAAACCACAGCTTTCACAAAATTCAAAAGCTTGCAAACAGAGGAACACAGAAAGGAATGCAAGATCAAACTAAAAGAGACAAAAAGAGAAATAAGGAAAGCAAAATCAAAGGCAGAGGAAAAGATGGCTAAAGATGTGAAGTGTGACGACAAAACTTTCTTCAGGTATATTTGGGAGAGGAGGAAAATCAGAGATGGAATTGCAGGACTCAGAAGTGCTGGGAACGGATTCATGGAAAGTGACATTGAAAAAGTGAAATTGCTAAACAAATACTGCTGCTCTGTTTTTACTAAAAAAAATCCTGGAGAAGGACCATCTGTGACACCCAAATATAAAAATGGGAATGAAATAGATACCGCACCATTCACAGAAGATGATGTGTTAGAACAACTTGCAAAACTGAAAGTGGACAAGGCCATGGGACCAGATGGGATACATCCCAGGATACTGAAAGAGCTGAGAGAGGTTCTTGAAGGGCCGTTAAAGGATGTTTTCAACAGATCCTTGGAAACAGGAGAAGTTCCTCAGGACTGCAGAAGGGCTGATGGTGGTACCTCTTCACAAAAGTGATAACCTACAGGCCCGTGAGCCTTACCACAGTGGCAGGAAAAGTAATGGAGGTGGTTCTGAAAGAGCGAATAGTGGATTTTCTCAAAACCAACAGGTTGCATGATCCAAAGCAACATGGTTTTACCAAAGGACGATCTTGCCAAACAAATGTGATTGAGTTCTTTGACTGGGTGCCCAGAGAACTAGATCAGAGGCATGCAATGGATGTCATCTACCTGGATTTCAGCAAATCCTTTAATAATGTTCCTCATAGGAGGCTTATCAATAAACTCAGTAGTTTGGGGATGGGTCCCAAGGTGGTGAACTGGATCAGAAATTGGTTGACTGACAGGCGACAGAAGATGATGGTAAATGGAGCTCACTCGGATGAAAGGAGGGTGATTAGCGGGGTGCCCCAGGGTTCGGTGTTGGGCCCGGCACTATTCAATGTATTTGTGAGTGATATTGCTTAAGGATTGCATGGAAAAGTCTGTCTTTTTGCAGGTGACATGAAAATTTGCAACAGAGTGGACTCCCCTGAGGGAGTGGATAACACAAGGAAAGATCTACAAAAACTGGAAGAATGGTCAGTTAAGATTTAATGCGAAGAAGTGCAGTGTCATGCATTGGGAAGCTCACGGGCCTGTAGGTTATCACTTTTGTGAAGCGGTACCACCATCAGCCCTTCTGCAGTCCTGAGGAACTTCTCCTGTTTCCAAGGATCTGTTGAAAACATCCTTTTTTTTTTTTTTTTTTTAAATTTTTATTTAAGTTTCCTGAATAACAACAAAATAATAAGGCAATACAATAGAATCCTTCACGTTTTAACAATACTCAAGAAAAAAATATAGATCACATAAACATACCACATCAAGGAAGAGCATTTACCTATTATTCAATACAAAAAAAATAAGGAAATCAGAAGTATCAAACTCCACTATAAGGGACCAGAAATCTCACCAACAACATCCTTTACCTCCTTTTTCTGATTCAAAAAAGACTTAAGTTGGGTCACATCCGTAAACACAGAGGACTGACCCTCAAAGGTAACTACACATCTACAAGGAAATTTTAGATAGATGCATGCGCCAATAGCCAACACAGATGGTTTTAACACCAGGAACTGCCTGCGCCGGACCTAAGTAGCCCTACTCACATCCGGGAAAACCTGCAGCTTTTGACCACAAAAAAGGGATTCCCGATTTTTAAAATAGGCACGAAGAACATTCAATTTGATAAGTTCAGAACCAAAGGTAGCCACCAATGTGCTACGTTTGGAAATAATATTAGCTGAGTCTTCTAAGAAGGCAGTTAAGTCCTGGCCGGCTGTAACATCTAAAGAAAGAGAGCCGTCAGCCTCACCCTGATTTACAGGAGAGGGAGATCGCGTAGGCAAATAATACAAATACATAGCCTCAGTGCTTCCATCTAACTTTAAAACATCGGTAAAGTATTTCTTAAGTAAAATGGCAGGAGACAACAGGTGGGTGACTGGAAAATTAAGGAAACACAAATTTTTGGCCCTCGACTGATTCTCAAGCATCTCTAAACAATCATTTAGGGATGAAAGATCCCGAATCAAAGCATAATTGTTATCTAAACAAACTTGAAGTTGAATCAGTCTTTGCCAACGAACTAGTTATAGCTCCCAATTGTTTATCAGTACTTTGCATTTTACTGACCACATCAGAGGTAAACATACAAAGGGAAGACACTGTGGCGGTTAAACGTTTATCAATGCCATTAATAGCTGTCCAAATGTCTGTTAGAGTTACCTCACCGGAACCTGGACTCTTGGATATTCCTTCTAGCTTCCCTGGTAGAACTGGTTGTGGCATAGGTGGAATATGCTCCGGCAATGTCTCCAATACCGTTGATGAGAGAGGAGGCAGGGGAAAAGGAGGTGGTGTCCTGAAATGGGGGCTCAACGAAGCTCCCTCAGGTGACGATACAGCAGATAGCTGGGAGACTAGGTGTTTATCCATGGGCCCCACTACTTTCTCTCCTTGAGCCTTATCTCCAGATTTCAAAACTTTGACTTTACGTTTACCCATGGTGAAACAAACAGTCTCGGCTTCTCAGTTGCGCCGAAGGGGCGCCAAAGGGGCGTGTCCTGCCCCTTGAGTCACGCCCCTTAGGTCGCGCCACGCAGGCCGCGACACATGGCCGCGTGTAGAAGCCGCCAATGGAAATAGAGGAGTGGAGAGGGGGTCCTCCTCAGCCGGGGACGGCCCTCACACTGCCTGGCCGAATCCGGGCAGGGCCTCCAGGCACCTGCTAGCTGCTCCCGCGGCACAGGAATGCCGCGTCTGTCTCCCAAGCAGGTAGGTTCTCCACTAACCTCCTGCAGCCGCCGATGGAAATAGAGGAGTGGAGAGGGGGTCCTCCTCAGCCGGGGATGGCCCTCACACTGCCTGGCCGAATCCGGGCAGGGCATCCAGGCACCTGCTAGCTGCTCCCGCGGCACAGGAATGCCGCGTCTGTCTCCCAAGCACCTCTCTCAGCTCTTTCAGTATCCTGGGATGTATCCCATCTGGTCCCATGGCCTTGTCCACTTTCAGTTTTGCAAGTTGTTCTAACACATTATCTTCTGTGAATGGTGCGGTATCTACTTCATTCCCATTTTTATATTTGGGAGTCACAGATGGTCCTTCTCCAGGATTTTCTTTAGTAAAAACAGAGCAGCAGTATTTGTTTAGCAATTTTGCTTTTTCAATGTCACTTTCCATGAATCCGTTCCCAGCACTTCTGAGTCCTGCAATTTCATCTCTGATTTTCCTCCTCTCCCAAATATACCAGCTTGCTATGAATGCAGCAGCTAGATCACTATGCGGAATTACAAGGAGACAACACATAACCCACATTCTAATGGAGCTTCACTGGCTCCCAATAATTTGTAGATTATCTTATAAAACTCTTCTTATGACCTTCAAAGCGTTCCATAATATTTCACCTCCTTCAATCTCTGATCTACTCATTCATACCCAAAACAACAGATCAAGAAGATCTACAACTGAAAATACTCTAGTGATTCCAAATGAATTAGTAAAATGTACTCAAACTACCATTAGCAGATCATTTTCATCCTTTGCTCCACGGTGCTGGAATAAGCTTCCATTAAACATCAGATTGATAAAAGATATATCGTAATTTAGAAAAGCTTTAAAAACCCACCTTTTTTTACAACACTTCTCTCACATCAATATTTCCCCCCCTCTCACCCCATTATCTCAACTCAGCAATAATAGTTAAATGATGATGTTAGACCGTTCCACCTTATGATATTTCACTGTATATACCTGCTCTGTTAAATGTTATTTATGACATGTCTCTATACCCACTCAAGATCTCTAGTCTTATGTAATTGCTTTTATTTAATTATTTATTTGCTATTCCCCAGTTAATCCTTGTTTTATTCCCCTGTTACCTGTAACTTGGACAAGTTCTCTAAATCTGAGTGTATTTTGTTTAATGTAAACCGCACTGATGTCAAATAGCGCGGTATATAAGAGCTGTTAAATAAATAAATAAATACCTGAAGAAAGTTTTGTCGTCACACTTCACATCTTTAGCCATCTTTTCCTCTGCCTTTGATTTTGCTTTCTTTATTTCTCTTTTTGTCTCTTTCAGTTTGATCTTGCATTCCTTTCTGTGTTCCTCTGTTTGCAAGCTTTTGAATTTTGTTAAAGCTGTGTTTTTTGCCTTTATTTCAGCAGCCACTTCTTTGGAGAACCAAATAGAGGATAAAGGCCAAGGCAGAGAAGCGCACAGCCTAGGGATGAATGCATGGCTCCATGGATGGTGTCAATGAGAGTGTTTCAGCTTCCTAGGCCATGGGATGATTTTTCAAGGGTTACCGAGCAGAGACAGCATCACCTATCAAAGTAGAGGTGAAGTGCCTTCTGCAGCAGACTAACTAACCTAATAAAAAGTACATTTGTAGCAAAAAAACTGTGAGAGAGTCAGTTGGTCCATTAGATGATAGAGGGGTTAAAGGGGCACTAAGAGGCGACAAGGCGATAGCGGAGAGACTGAATGAATTCTTTGCCTCGGTCTTTACTGAGGAAGATGTAGGGATGTTACCCATGACTGAAGTGGTATTTAAAGGTGCGGAAGAATTGAAGGAAATATCGATACATTGGGAAGATGTATTACAACTATTAGATAAACTGAAGAGTAGCAAATCACCTGGGCCGGATGGTATACATCCAAGGGTGTTGAAAGAACTGAAATATGAGATTGCAGACCTGCTATTAGTAATTTGTGAACTATTATTAAAATCATCTCTAATACCTGAAGATTGGAGTATCGCCAATGTAACACCAATTTTTAAAAAGGGTTCCAGGGGTGATCCGGGAAACTACAGACCGGTGTGCCTGATGTCAGTACCGGGAAAAATGGTAGAAACCATCATAAAGAATAAAATTACTCAGCATGTAGATAGCCATGGCCTAATGGGAGACAGCCAACATGGCTTTAGACAAGGAAGATCTTGTCTTACTAATCTGTTATGTTTTTTTTGAAGGAGTGAATAAACAGGTGGACAAAGGTGAGTTGGTTGATATAGTGTATCTGGACTTTCAGAAAGCCTTTGACAAGGTCCCTCATCAGAGACTTTTGGCAAAACTAAAGAGTCACGGGATAGGAGGCAGTGTACTATTGTGGATCAGGAACTGGTTAAAAGAGAAAGCAGAGGGTAGGGCTAAATGGCCAATTTTCCCAATGGAGAAAGGTGAATAGTGGTGTACCCCAGGGATCTGTGCTGGGTCCGCTGCTTTTTGACATATTCACAAATGACCTGGAAAGTGGAATAACAAGTGAGGTTATCAATTTGCAGATGACACAAAACTATTTAAAGTTGTTAAAACCCAAGAGGATTGTGGAAAATTGCAAGAGGATCTTGATAAATTGGAAGACTGGGCATCAAAATGGCAGATGAAATTTAAGGTGGACAAGTGCAAAATTATGCACCTAGGGAAGAACAACCCAAACTATGGTTACACGATGCAAGGTTCCACATTAGGAACCACCACCCTGGAAAAAGATTTAGGCGTCATTGTGGATACCATGTTAAAACCTTTGCCTAGTGTGCAGCGGCAGCCAAGAGAGCAAATAGAATGCTAGGTATGATAAGTTAAGGAATGGAAAATAAAACAAAAGATATTATAATGCCTCTATATCGTTCTATGGTGAGACCACACCTTGAATATTGTGTGCAATTCTGGTCGCCGTATCTTAAAAAGGATATAGCGATTTTAGAAAAGGTTCAGAGAAGAGCCACCAAAATGGTGAAGTGGATGGAAGGATACTCCTATGAAGAAAGGCTAAAAAGGTTAGGGCTCTTTAACCTGGAAAAGAGACGGCTGAGGGGAGATATGATTGAAGTCTATAAATTAATGAACGGAGTGGAACGGGTAAACGTAGATCGATTGTTTACATTATTAGAATATAGAAATACTAGGGGACATGCAATGAAGCTATAAGAAACATCAATGGGCAGGTCTTGGGCCTCCCCGACAGAAGCAAACGTTATTATCGAAGGCAGAGAGGGTGAGAGTTCCTCAGAGGAAGAATCAATTCTTTAAAAAGAAGAAGGAAGCAAGGCTAGCCCGGTTTCACCTTGCTCCACAACTCCTGGTGGAGAAGGAGAACCAGAAAAAAGCCCAATCTTTTGGCTGGGCGCAGCTAAACCCAAACCACTAGGAGAAATAACAGATGATGAAGTACTCACTGATGGACAGGACAGGTACTGTGTAGCAACCCTCTTTTAATAAGTGTTATTTACGTCCCTCCCTCCCCAACACCCACCCACCCCTTGGATAATCGTAGCACCAGACAGACAGAGCACTTTCTGAGACATCAGAAAGGAGTCACCAACAGCCAGTACCCTTTGCTTCCCAGTGGTCACTGATGTGGCAACTTAGGGGTTTTTGATTTCCGGTTTCTTTTCGTTCTGTGATGTTCTTACTGCCTCCACTTCTAGGGCCTCACACAGGTTCTTCAGTTTGAGGGAAGATGGAGTTGGGGTTTGATTCTTCAGGCTCTATTGATCTGTGCCCAGCTGTCATTTTTCAATAAGGTTTTACTTGCTCCTCTCTTGGAGATTTTTGACACCTCAAGAAGCATTTCATCAATGTAAATAGCATATGTGAATATGTGTTAGCATGCAGTAGCACAGTAGTGCCTTTTAGGAAATATAGTTCCTTGAATACTATTGCTTAGTAATATCTCCTGTAAATAATTTACTAAAAGGCATTACCGTGTTAGCTTGTACTAATGCTCTTAACACACGTTACTTTACTACTGGTCCTATTTTATGCAATGGAACCTATTCACTAATAACACAGTAGTGTATTTTAGTACATCTATCCCTAATTTTCATATCCTAATGGCAAGAAAGGGGGGGGGGGGGGTGTCTAGGGTTCATGTGTGATATACTTCTTTAAAAATATTTTAAGACAGTCTTATCTTTACTTTATTCCCTTTCATACTGTGTTTTCTGATTTCCTACCCTTGCATTGAGTTTCTTATTTTCCATGAAGAAAATATATTACAGTGTTATACTTTTTTAAAATGATATTTAATGGAAATTTTAAAGGTTAATTGCTGGTTAGCATAGAGACACCTTAGATTCTAGGAGCTCGATATTCAAAGGCATTTACATAGTTACAGACCTGTAAACCGTGTAAATGCTGCTCAGCGAGATAGTCAACAGCAGTAACATGGTTAGTGCCACTGAATATCCCTGATTAACACCACTACACGCCCTGATGCTAACCGCGTAGTATTGAGGTGTGTCATGGGTGTTCCAGGAGCGGCGATATCACATGCTGCCCAGTTAATGATCTATGGGTATGAGGTCAGTAAAATCTGACCTATCTTTTACCCATAGGAGCTAACCGAGCAATCTCGCTGCTGCCTGGTTAGCTACTGCGGCTGCAGAGGCTGAGCGTTGACCCTGGATATTCAATGCCGGGGCTGCATATGACCTCAGCATTGAATATCCGGGGTAAAGGATTGACGGCGCCAGCTATGCGCTGTAGCGGCACACAGTAGTTCCAGTTCAGTATCAGGCCTTATATGTACAGTGCTGCATACACCTTGTAGCGCTATACAAATGAAGTTGTAGTAGTAGTAGTAACAGCAACAGAAACCTCCAGTGGTTCTAACTTGTATTCGGCCTAACATTTTCAAAAACAGGGGAGATTACTTCTAATGAGTGATATAATGCTGGGAGGAGACTTCTCTGAGAGGGAAAATCCAAACCATATATAAACTACACCCAAAGGCAGTATCTTGAGTGGCAGCAGGTCTTGCATCATGCCAGGAGTAAGAGTGTTTGCCCTTAGGGGCAGGTGCCTTTTCAGCAAGCCACTGCACTATGAGGAGGTGATAGGGGCATCGGACTGTGGCTACCCCATCCCTCAGACCAGCTGGAGGGACCCATAGGACCAGAATCTGCAAGTTGTAGAGAACAGTGGGATTGGTAGGTTCCAGGACCAGGAGCCACCTGCAAGGCAGATTTCAGGGACCTACCTCTACAGAAGCCATCATCTTTAAAAGCATACTGTGGATGTATGTAGTGCAGGAGAAAAGATTCCCCTAAGAGTAACTGAATAAAAGTGAAGAGAGAAAGAAGGGTGTGAAGAAGTGAAGCTACTTAAAACAACTTTCAGGACCACACAGTTAAGAATTGAAATAATGTTAACTGCTTTACTAGTTGAGTGGAAAGAGAAGGAGATACAGTACAATGTTTGTAATATAGTTAGAAATGTTATCTTTGCTTTACCGGCGATACAGTTGAAAAGGTTTTGTGTCTGCCTTGATTGTTGTGGCTAGTGTATCAGTGCCCATAATGTCTTTAAGTTCCTAACACACATTCTAGCCTGGACTCATTTATTATGAGAAGGGAGAAGGAGTGAGTGGCGTTTAAATGCCAAGTCACCCTGTTCAAAGAGCCCACGAAATTTCCCCAGGAGTAGAGACGGAAAGACTGCCTTGCTCTTGGATGGTTGCGACCACTGTCTGCCAAGCAGTGGGGGTCGGCGCTGCACAGGCTGGGGGTTACAATAATGTTGACCCACAATCAAAATACCAACTTGTGAGAGCAATTAAACATGAACTATAAACTATTACAACTCCACTAATTACAGTGCTGCTGCTACAAATTCTGGCCTGCATGTTGCAAGACTTGGAAATGTCATGTTCACGAGTGTCTGCCGTCTAAATTATAGCACTTATTTGTAGAAAACAGCAGATTCCAGATTAACAAGTTCAGATATATTTACATGGATGAGGTTATTATATCAGTGTCATCCTTAAAAAAATGCTGGTTCATCTATTTCATCCTGCTGTTCTTTCTGCAGTTTAAATATACAAATTTTGATTTAATCCTACATCATGGAGAGATAAATGAATCAATTACAGCTGACCCACTGGAGACAGAAGTAAAAACCTGAGATATGACCTTTTCTCTTTGACTCCATTCTCATTCACTCTGTTAATGACTGATATTTTGTGAGAGTCAGTGAAGTGGTTTGAGAGGCATGGTTTCAACACCAATGTCTTTTTCAGTTCCTAGCTTCAGAGGACTCAAGCTGCTACCTTAGATCTGCTGTTGTGTCAAAGAGATAAAAAGGAGATATCCTGTACTGTGGATTGGCTGCATAGTAAACAAAGTGGTAATTGAGGGTACTTGTTTCCAATCCATTATTTTTTATTTATTTTTGTTTTAGCTCAAAGCAGGTTACCTTCTTTATTGTCCTTTCCCCTAAAACAGTGATTCTCGATCATTTTGTTTGCAACTTTTTACATGCTCCTCTCTTCCACTAGGAGAAAAAAGTGGTACTTTTTACCTGTGTGAGGTCTCATTCTGTTGGCTTCAATCTGATGTGTCAACATGAGGTCATACACTTAGACATCAATTCAAAGCCAGCAGAAGACACACACAGATAAGACATGCTCCTCTCCTCTTACCAGTAGGAGGGAAGAAGAGGGATTAAGGCTACCAGGTTTTTAGTGAGTGAATTTGGGACACTCGTCTGTAGTGCTAAAACTAAGCAAGCAGCTCAGTTTGATGGGAGGCATCCAGTGAACTGTCTTCATGGAACATAGCAGCCAACTTTCCAAAACCCCCCAAAAAAAATACGCTGGGTCATGGATACAACTGACCAGGTCACATGTAATTGTAGAACACAGTAGGTTGCCAACAAGGGAGAGAAGGGTGCCTTCTGCAGGAGATCTGTACAGGAGGAGCAGAGGGCAAGAACCACAGCCCACACAAGGATTGTCCACAAAAACCTTTATTGGAGACCCAACTAAAAGGTTTCAGCCTGAGGCCTTCTTCAGGAGTCTAAAATTTGGACATAAACAACATATTAAAAATAAAAATAAAAACATAATAAAAACATATAAAAATGAAAATACATTAAAAGTATCAATACATAAGAAAATGAAATACATTACCAAAGAAGCCAATAAGAGACATATAAAAGGGTGGAACAAGCCACTCTCCCCAATCTATATAAAATAAACAAATAAATGAATAAGATACAAACAAATTGGCAATACATAAAAACTGAACCATATAGTAGTCAAAAAATATAATATTGATATCTGATAAAAATGCAAACAAAGGATAAAATAACATGGAAAATGAAATATAAGTAATAAAGATAAAGCTACATAAGAGTGTAAAATACATTACCAAAAAGAACAATAAGAGACGTGTAAGAGGGGTGGAGCAAGCCACTCTTCCCAGTCTATAAAAAATAAATAAATATAAGCATATTGACCATGCATAAACACTAAACCCTATCATAGACACAGAACAAACTGCTATATATATTAAATATATCATAAAAAAGTATGAAACATAAAAAAACATATGGAAAAAATAGACAAGAAACTAGAAAAAAAACTGCTAATACAGAACATAGAAAAAAGTATGGCACACCACATATAAATACATGTGATTTACAAAAAACATACCAATAGGAATAAAAGTAAAGCATTAAACAACAATGCATTGAATATGACTTCCTAGCCATAAGGAAAACCATACCAACCAAAGAATGAAGAAAACTTATTTTGAAAAAAACAATATATAAGTCGTGGTGTGACAAGAGAGGGAGGGGGGAGGAGAAAGAGAAAGGGGAGGAGGGGGGAAGGGGGAAAGGGGAGGGGGGAAGGAAAGGGAAAGAAGGGAAGGGGGGAAAAGGGGAGGAAAAAAGGGAGAGGAAGGACATAAAATCAGTTTACAAAAATTGTAAATAAGAACCCTAATGGCAAAAATATAACTAGCACACGAATCGACCTAAAAAAGTGATAAAGAAAGGCTCTGATAAAAAGGGGACTTACTAGGAACATTATCATAATTTAAGAGCATATTAAAATATAATATGATATAATCTATGGATGACAAAAGAACATAGGAAGTAAAAATCAGCTATCTAAAACAATCGGCTGAAAGCATGAATCAGGGACAGAAAAAACAAGAACGGCAAGGCCGCGGAGCCATGTGCTCGCGGCCACCATTAACCGGGGGGGCGGCCGCGTGCATTCCCCCGGCGGAAGCGGGGCCGTTGTGAGCCCGGGGGGGCGGAGCGAGGGGATAAGATCTTCCCATTGGCGGCGGTGGGTGACTGCTCGGCGCCGCGGCCAATGGGAAGAAGGACCCCATGAGCAGGTGCGGGGACGCGGCGTGGCTCCGGCCTCTTTTGGGTGGATGCCGGAGCCGTTGGACGCCCACCCGCCCTCCCTGATTTCAGGTGGGTCTGGGTGGGTGTAGTGGGTGTGTTGCAGCTGGACGGGGTTGGCGGGATCCCGGAGGTTTCCGGGGTCCGGAGCCGGATGCAAGCAGTACGGCGGGGGTGGGGTACCCCCGCCCGGACAATCCCTCGGTTTTTGCTAATAATATGGCGAAGCCGGATGAGGGAGGGCGAGGCAATTTTGTCGGGGCCTGTACCCGGGGGAAGCGGCAGCGGCGGCACCTTGCTAATAACATGGCGGGTGCTGGCTCGCGCTGCTGGTGGGGGGGGGGGAGATGTTAATTTGTTAATTGGAAAGTTATGATTGTTGTAAGTTAATAAAGCTGCGACCAGTTCAATTCCAAATGAGTGGTAATGGTTTTCTTTGAAAGTTTAAGTGTGCCTCTTATAAGCGAGGGGAAAAAGGGGGTGGGGGGGGGGAATCAGGGTGGAATCGCCCAGTCCGCCTTACCCGGTTACTGTTGTGGTACAAACGAAATGCAAAAAATTGTAAGCAAAAGATAGAACGTATAAAGCAACATGTAAGAAAACCAATCTACGTCCCCAGTTCATTCTTACCAGTTTACCACCATATCACTGTTCTCCCTGCAGTCAATCTATATCATACTGTCTATATCATTCCAGTCCAACCTGGTCTGTCCACAACACACAACACTCCCCCTCAATGATTTTCTTCCCTACCCAACCTATCCACACCACACACTTTCTCTTCTCCTAGATTACCTCACTCCTTTTCCAAACTTTATCTTAATCTCCCACTACTCTTCCTACACTATTTTCTCCTTGTGTTTTACTCTTTAGTCTTAGTTTGTTTTATGTTTGGGAATAGGATGCCTAATACCCCTTTACTCTCCTATCCAGAACTTCTCTGCTTCCTACTTCTTCCTGGCCTGACCTACTCTGCTGTGCTACCTCTCCCCCTCCCCCTCCCCCTCCCCCTCCCCCCCCCCCCCATTTTTCAGTTTCTCTCCCCACTATGTTTTTCTTAACCTTGGTCATCTCCAGTTCCCTGCAGATTAGGCTTATGTATCTCTCCACTGTTCCTCATCCCTGAACCCTCCTTCTCATATTCAATGTAGGACTCAATTTGTTATTCCCATGCCCCACAAGCATGTACCATCTTTCTACTCCCCCTTTTCAGAGCCCCAGCACAACCCTGATCCCTGGGACCATTCCTATCTTCCCATCTCCTGCAATACTTGTCCTGGAGAACTTATATATTTCAGGAGAGCCCTGCTCAGAGTCCTTGAGAACCACTCCAGCATCTGCATGCTCAAGCCTTGAAATTTATGTTTCAGCAGATCCACATCCGCGGTGCCACAGTTATACATAGGGGCATGTTTACTAAAACCCCGTACTTGTGCCTGTGCCATATAAGGAGTGGGCGGTTCAGGCAGAAAAAAGAAAAAAACCGGGAAAAAGCGACCGTACTTGTGCGTGGCGCGCAACTGTGCGGGCGCGCAACTGTGCGGATGCACAGTAGTGCGTGGGAAGGCTAAGTGGAGCGCTGCTGGGCACATAAAGGAACAGAGCTGTAGTACAACGGTGAAGACACTGACCAATGGTGCAGGGATCAGGGGTTCAATCCCCCCCTGTGCGCAACAAAAAAGGCTGGCTGAGGCATTAACTTTCATGGTTAAAAGTGCTTTAGGAGGCATAAGCATTTTGTGCGGCATAAGGCGGCACACTGTTAATTTTGTGCGGCATAAGGCGGTGCACTATTAATTTTGGGCGTCATAAGGCGGCGCACTGTTGGGCGGCATAAGGCGGCGCACTGTTACGTTTGGGCGGCATAAGGCGGTGCACTGTTAATCTTGGGCGGCATAAGGCGGTGCACTGTTACGTTTGGGCGGCATAAGGCGGTGCGCCGATGTCCAAGCACAGGAACAGAGCCACAGCACAATGGTTAAGACACTGACCAATGGTGCAGGGATCAGGGGTTCAATCCCCCACAGTGCCCAATGAAGAAGGCTCACTGAGGCATTATGTATTATGGGGATGAGTGCTGTAGGGGGCAAGTTATTTTTATTTCAGTTATCACTACTAGCAAACGCACTCACAAAGCGTGTTAACATAAGGCGGCCCATAAGGCACATGTTAAAGTTCACTGTCCGCCAAGGCACCCTAGAATGTCCCCTATAGGGCACCATATATGTTGCGTCACAGGATAATGTATAGTGCACCTTATATGGACGGCAACCATAAGGTGCCCTATAGGGCGACCTATAAAGCACCCTCAGAGGCACCTTATGGGTACAGTACGCTGAGGGTGTTTTTGCTGGCATCAACATATGTACATTAAATTAAAAAAATGCTTTGGACAACCCTATCAAATAACCCTACTGTGGGTTTGAACCCATGACCTCTGGCTTCACAGGCAGTGAAGTAACCATTGGGCTACAGCTGCCAGCAAGCCCCTGGCTGGCTGCAGAGAGCCTGCATGTCACCACACAGACAGTCTGATGTGGTAACCAGGATAGGGTTAGGCCACCCGTACCCATGATGCACTGCACATGCAAATCAGCTGTCCACAGATGAACACAAGATGGGGAATGCACCCCAACAGCTCCCCGGCCTGGTAGGGGGAAGTGGCCGTGTGCACCCACACAGCACCTCGGCCTGGTAGGGGGTACTGACCGGGTGTTTTACTGGCACAGAGTAGCTACACACTGTCACATTGTGCGGGTACTGTGCTCACCCTGAGGGTGCGATGAGGCGCCCAGGACCAGGTCCACAACACCTTTCATGGCTGAAAGAGGCCATGCCGGAGCTCCAAAGCAGTATTAATCTGTGAGATAGGTAGTTTCTGCAGAAACACCTTGGATGTCTCAGTCAGGGGAACCCCTTATGGACTCCTAGGTGGGCTATGTACCACCATCTCTCTCCCCCCCCCTCCCCCCTCGGCTGCAGGTGAAAAACAGGGTCTCCTATCAATAGATCCACATTCTACCTCCCTGCAATGGTGGCAGTAGAGTGGACCATCAACCCCAGTCCTGCTGGGGAACAGACATCCTACAGGGCATCCAAAGCAGCTCTATACACATCCATAACACAATATCAGACAGACATTAGGCCTGGATATGCTAAGCTGCACCCCACCACTATCAGATATTCTCCTGCAGCAAGCCTTCAGCCGCTGCACCCTGCAAGGCACTCCATCAAGACACATACCAGCTGAAAACAGTCTGCTAGTTAGTCTTGGTGGAAATGCATGCACCCAGAACTGGGATGGCAGCGCACACAAGCAGATAAGTAAGTGACTGGGCCCCAAAAGGAAACCCATAAATATCACATGAGAAAAATACTATACAGCACTATGGAGGTGCCTAGCCATGCTGTCGTCACTGCACAGTCAGGGTGGAGTGAAACCCCAGCAGCACATACATAGGTCACCCTGTCTGTGTAGGTGGTGGCCGGCCACTACAATGTCCCTGCCAGTGCCCTATGCCCTGTGCAGATTTATCCTGGCCAGCCCACCCTGTCTGAGCTATACCCATGGTACCTTGCTGCTCATTATGCACATTGGCAGGCCAATACTGGCAACAGTGCTGGCAGTGTGGGCTGTGGGAGGTGTTTGCAGCCAACACACACTGTATAGACAGACACACACTCCCACACGTATGCCAGCATTGTGCTACTATAGAGGGGTTTATCAGCCTTGCCCACCACACCAGTCCTGGGCACAGTACAGGCATGGATATGCTATGCAGTACTGTTGGGGGTCACTCCCCAGGGTGGTAAACACTGTCAGAGACCAGACCTGAAGCACGCACCGCAGACATCAGACAGATTGTTATGTTGGAGCTCAAAGAGCAAACTGTGCATAACAGAGGAATGTCTATCTGCCAGTACTCATAGCAAACGTTTGAGACCTGTGTACCGTATACCCAGGTGTAGGGTGGCATTGCTAAGGTATGCAGGTGCTAGTATTGGGAGATGCACGCAGGGCCCAATGTCCTGCCTCTCCAGGAGGCATTGGCCAATGGGGCCTGTGGGTGTGGGTGTGTTTGCCCCTGTTGGCTGCTGCTTTACGGCAGAGGTTCCCAACTCCAGTCCTGGTGTGCCAAACACTGTTCGGGTTTTCATGCTGTCCCTCATGAATATGCATGAGCTACATCTACATGCCATGGTGGTGGTGCATAGCTATGCAGCACAGGCATTTGTATTAGAGGCAGCATGGAACCTGAATGGTGTGTGGCCCTCCAGGACTGCATTTGGGAGACTCTGCTCTAGGTACTGCCCCTGTTCATGGTGTCTGTGCTCGGTGGGGTAAAAGATAGGCGTATTACCAATGCATATGTCCTCAGCACGAAAGGTGTGTCCTTACTATCACGGTTTAGTTGTGGGAAAAATATGTGGACAGGATTGGCAGTAGCCCCAGCTGGGCTTTGAACCTGTGACCTTCTGTTCTTGCACACACTGTCTGTGTGCACTGCACCACCATGTAGCCACAGATTGGCTGAATTCCCTGGGAAGTCCATGACTGTACATCCGACAGGGCCTGTCTGTTGCAGTGGAGGTGCCAGCCTGCACATGGCTAGGCCACTGTCTGCTGTGGCTAGCAGCCACTGCCCCCGCCACCACCTGTACCCTTCCGCCAACATGCTGGCATGTCCTTATCTTGGAAAAGCATGTGACCTGATTGAGTTGTGGCACTCCAGGACTGCATTTGAGGGACTCGGCTGTCGGTAATGCCCATTGTTATGGTGTGTGTGCGGTGTTAGGTAAAATACAGGTGTTGGAACCATGCTTATGTTCTCTGCAATAAAGGAGTGTCTTTACTATCTCTGTTTAGTGGTGGGTAAAATATGGGGATTGGGTTGGCAGGAGCCCCAGCTGGGATTTGAACCTGTGACCCTCTGGTCCTAGAGGTACTGGCTCTGTCCGCTGCACCACACTGTGGCCACAGAGACATTGCAGTCCCTGGGGATGGGAAACCTGGCCGGCAGAATCCTAAACCCTGCTCTGCACATTTTTACTGTGGGCTCATTCACCTTGTCTGGAGGCAAATGTGCAAATACACCCCGCAAATGACAGCGAAAAAAGGGGGGAAAAAGATAACCAAGCTGGGCAACAGTGATATTAATGGGCAACCATAAAAAACACTCCCAGGAAAGCTCCCAAGAAAGGAAATGATTTTTGGAAGGGTCTCCGCTCCGTAGACCCTTCCAAAAATCATTTCTTTTTTTGGGGGCTTTCCTGGGAGTGTTTTTTGTTGTTGCCCATTAATATCACTGTTGCCCAGCTGACTTACGCTTTTTAGTAATTTTGTTGTGGTCATTTTCTATTTTTATTTGCACTTTTGTTCTGTGCACATGTATCACACTGCTCACGTTTTGCAGGTTTCCCCGGTTTTCCTGTACATTGCTGACGGAAATGGTTTCTCTTCCCTTTAAATGCTTGTAAATTCGGCCCCGCTGAAGTGCGGGGAGCCTCTCCCCTCCCCTTCCCCGCCCATTAACCCCGTATCTCCGCCCCTCGGGAGCCTTCCTCCGCCCTTTCCACGCCTCTATCGGACATTTGCGGGCCGCGTACTTGTGCGGGGCCCATTAGTGCAGCGCGCAAGTGTGCTTGGGCCCATTAGTGTGACGCGCAAGTGTGCGGGGCACTTGAGAGCACTTAAGTGCATCATTGCCGTGCGCTATTGTGCGGTGCGCAATTGTGCGGTGTTTAGTAAACATACCCCATAGTGTGTCTTGTCTTTAGCCTGAAAGCATGCTGAGCAGGAGATTTAGATACCATCCAGTAACTCTGGACGCAGAAGCCCCAGACTTTACAAGCCCTTCAAAGCAGTATTCTCTCTCTCCCTTGCCCCTTCCTAGCCTTTCCTTTAGCAATTCTGTTCCTCTCTCTATCCCTATTCCCTTTCTTATTCTCTATCAACAGCTCTCCACTTCCCCATCAACACAGGCTGGAAGTCGGTCTATTCTGTACCCTGCTCCAGCTTCCTCCCACCCTCCAGCACAGAGGTCTTATCTTCCAACCGAGGGAGTGCAGAAGAGAATATTGAACCCGGTGCCTATACTATAGGAAATTCTAGTTATTTACTCTCAAGCATTACATAAAAGCACATCCTTTGTTTTGCTTCTACCAAATATTATAGGGCCTGATACAAAAACTTCAGTGCTAGCAAGTATGTCCTGCATACAAGAGAATTAATTATGCACCAGAGTAAAATCATCAACCAACACAATCCAGTTATTTGCAACATGTAAATTCTATGTATGAGATATTTATTTATTTAGACAGATTTGTATCCCACTTTATCCTTCAATCAAAGTGGTCACAATACAAGTGGAAGGTTACAAATAACATACGGTAGATAAGACATTAACAGATACAACTAAGATGAATTAATGTAATAAAATGGGCCTATTGGTAAAAACTATTAATTATATATCAAATTATAAGTTTCAGCAAATAGCAGGGTCTTCAAGGCCTTGCGAAACTCTTTGATATCAGTCATAATTCTGAGGTCCATCGGGAGAGAGTTCCAAAGTTTGGAAGTCAGTAAAGAAGGAGCTCTTTTTGAAGTTGCTTGTTTAGTCCTACAGTATTCAGCAGGGGTACTAATTATGTTGTCATTATTGGTGCTGCTTCTTCTTGGTCTATTGATAATGTCTCTAGTTATTAAATTTTTAAAGCATCTGCTGACAGGTGATTGTAAATCCTAAAGATAATTAAAAGTGTCTTGAATTTTGACCTGACACTTACTGTAAGCCAGTGCAACTATTGTAGGACAGGGGAGATATGATCTGTTTTTGCTGTACCAGTAATAATACGTGCAGCATATTCTGAACCATCTGGAGAGGGTGTAGAGTTAGCTGAGGGAGGCCTTGATAAAGCAGGTTTCTGTAGTCTAGGAGGGGTTGATGAGAGCCTGACAAACGGTACGGAAATGGTCTTGATGGAATAATGGCTTTAGTTTTCTCACAATCTTTAGATGATGATAGGCCTTGTTAGCAATTTTAGCAATGTGAGATTTAAGGTTCAATGCCTTATCCAAAATTATGCTGAAATTGGTCTCTTTTCGAACGTACAACCTCTCGGTAAAACAGTGATAACACGTTCAATACAACAAGTTGAAGGAATGTTCCCTCAAAACAATATTCTCACTTCTTCTTGTTCAACAGTGTAACTCCACTTAAACTCCACTTAAACTCCACCGGGAGGTCTCAGCTTAGCACCAATTCCGTAGACTAAAAGTCAACTCGGAAATATATGTGCTGGATCACATCAACGACCTCCACGGTGACTACTAACAGTATGTGGGTATGGCCAATAAAATCTTAATTCCCAGGGTTCCCTCGGTGTTATGTTCTATGCAGATAAAATTATGTACTACAGGTGATTCCCCGCTTCAACCTTCAAATGCCAAACCACATGACTGTAAATCGCAAGTGCTACTCGGGATCATTGAGTATGCAGTTAATGATTAGTAATTTGAGTGAAGGGTTGTAGTTGTTAAAGAAAATTAACTGCATAGGGGATAACCCTTCTGTGATGAATTTTTAGCTATGTTTTGCTCCTAGTGATAGCGCTTGTTATAGAGCTTCTGTCTGTATGCATAAGCTTATTTGCTCTTGAGGGGCACAGCAATGGTCTATACTGGTGCTGCGTGCCAATGGAGAATCCATTCCCTGCTGGAGGAAGTATATGTGAGGCTACAGTCACTGGTAAATACAAAGTGACTGTAGGAGAAATAGAAAAAGCTGTGGCTTAAAATGGCACCATATGCCAACAGGGACCCCATTTCCTGCTGGCAAAGGAGCGATGCACAGATAAACACGCACATATGCTCTCACACTCAAGACAGACACAAATATATACACATGATGTCTCATAGAGGCCAAGATCTATTGCTGCCTTAATGAGATACAGTTAACGTGTGTCTTCAACCCAGTCCCCCCACAGACATAGATGAGTTTGTAAAGTGAGGAAAGGGAAATACACTATTCTGTCACACTTATAACTGAACATAAGAACATAAGAAATGCCATACTGGGTCAGAGCGCAAGGTCCATCAAGCACAGTATCCTGTTTCCAGCAGTATCCAATCCAGGTCACAAGTACCTGGCAGATTCCCAAAAAGATACATAGGTTCCATAATCCTTGTCCTGGGGTAAGCAGTGGACTCCTCAGGTCCTCTTTAATAATGGTTTATGGGCCTTTCCTCCAGGAACTTGTAGCTTCATTGCATATTCCGTAGTCTTTCTACTATTTGATGGAGTAAACAACTGATATACACTTACCCGTTCTACACCATTCATGAATTTATAGACCTCTATCATATCTCCGCTCAGCCGTCTCTTTTCTAAGTTGAAGAGACCTAACCTTTTAAGCTTTTCCTCATAGGGGTATCCTACCATCCCCTTTACCATTTGGGGCTCTTCTCTGTACCTTTTCTAATTCTGCTATATCCTTTTTAAAATATGGAGACCAGAATTGCACACAATATTGAAGGTGTGGTTGCACCATGGAACGATACGAGGCATTATAATATCCTTAGCTTTATTCTCCATTCCTTTCCTTATGATTCCTAGCATTCTATATGCTTTCTTGGCCGCCCCTACACACTACATAAGGGGTTTCAAAACATTATCTACGATGACGCCTAAATCCTTTTCCTGAGTGGTGGTTCCAAATGTGGGATCTTGTATCATTTGAACATAGTTTGAATTGTTCTTTCCTAGGTGCATAAGTTTGCAGTTGTCCATATTAAATTTCATCTGTCATTTGAATGCTGAGTCTTCCAATTTATCAAGGCCCTCTTGCGCTTTTTCACAATCCTCTTGTGTTTTAACAACTTTGAACAATTTTGTCAGCTGCAAATTTGATCACCTTACTTCGTTATTTCATTTCCAGGTCATTTATGAATATGTTAAAAAGCAGCGGCCCAGCTCAGATCCCTGGTGTAATCCACTATTCATTTTTCTCCATTGAGAAAATTGGCCATTTAGCTCTTCTCTCTGCCATCTATCTTTTAACCAGTTCCTGATGCACAATAGTATATTGCCTCCTATCCCATGACTTTTTAATTTTGCGTGTAGGCCAATTCCATCAGGGACATCCAGCACATCTGGATGTCCAAAATCTGGACGGGCCAGATTTGCACTCGATTCAGCACCTGCAGGAGCTAGATGTTTCCGCGGGAGCAGAATTGGGCACTTGGAGAGGCCGAACAGGCCCCGATTCTGTGGGCCCAGACATTCAGCGCCTTCCTCATCTAACCCTCCCCATGGTCCTGCTTGAGCCCTGGTGCCGTGGTGTCCCGTCGCCATGGCACTGGGATGCCATGCAGGAGCCTCGCTTCCCCGAAACATTTTAAAGATGCTTTTCCCCATCACCCAACCCCAGAAGAGACCAGCTGGGATCAGGCTGAAAGGAACACCCTGCTGCCACTCACCTTGTTGGGAGGTATCCTCCTTCGCTGGCCGTCAGTATCGTGGGGACTTATTCCATCTCCAAGTTGGAATAAGTTCCCCATCCAACCTTGCCTCCCCAGATGTACTGGGCCATGACCTGAATCAGCTCTGTATGTCTGGGGTCGTGGCCCGTCTCCGCTCTGCCCATGCTCCTCCTCTGGACCTCCCTGTCCTGTCCCCATCCAGAGCCCCCCGCACATCGCTGCTTTGGGGGCAGAATTGGCCCCAAGCGATTAGTGGGGGATGTACGTCCAAGTCAGACGTACATCCCCACTAATCACTGTTTGGAATGTCCCCACTCTCTCATGATGGACCTTGTCAAAGGGTTTCTAAAAATCCAGATACTCTACACTATATCAACTGGCTCACCTTTATCTGCCTGTTTATTCACACCTTCCAAAAAATGTAACAGATTAGTAAGACAAGATCTTCTTTAGCTAAAGCCATCTTGGCTTTCTCCCATTAAACCATGACTATCTACATGTTCAGTAATTTTATTCTTTTTAATAGTTTCTACCATTTTGCCTGGTACTGACGGGCTCACTGGTCTGTAGTTTCCCTGATCACCCTGGAACCCTTTTTAAAAATTGGCGTTACATTGACCATTCTCCAGTCTTCAGGTACTACAGATGATTTTAATGATAGTTCGCAGATTATTAATAGTAGGTCTGCAACCTCATATTTCAGTTCTTTCATAGTAACATAGTATATGACAGCAGATAAAGACCAGTATAGTCCATCTATTCTGCCCAGCAAAGTGGCAAGAGTAGGTGTTTAGGGGTGTACCCACCGCTCCATGTAGGTCACCCCTATTTGTTGAGATATAAGAGATAGTTATGTTTGTTTTGATTTTATCCTGTTGCTATAAACACTTTTGAATGTATACCACCCAAACCACCAACCAGGTGGTATTTAAAGGTTATGCATCAGAAGATTTGAAACAAATTTCAATAAATCGGGAAGATGTATTACAACTATTTGATAAACTAGAGTAACAAACCACCAACCATATAGATGCCCTTCGAAAATCCTGGATAAGGCATTTACATGGGTAATTAGGGCAGTTACCCATGTAAATGCCTTGGAAAATCAGGCCCGATATTTTTCATTAGTGCTTGAGGACTAACAATGGGAGACGTAAACCTAGCAAATGTATTTGTTAATGTTGCTGCACGTTAAAGTGAAATTTAAGGAGCCTTAATTTAATACATTTTGTAAAAATAATGACAACAAATTATTTCTCCGATTTGGAAAATTCTCAAGAGAGATGTGACATCTCTTTAGAGCAGAGATTCTCAACCCAGTCCTTGGAACACACTTAACCAGTCAGCTTTTCAGGATAACCACAATGAATATGCATGAGTTAGATTTCCATGCACTTCCTCTATTTCATACAAATCTTTCTCATGCATATTCATTGTGCTTATTTTGAAAAGCTGACTGGCTTGATGTGTCCCAAGGACTGGCTTGAGAACCCCTGCTTTAGAAAGTTCTCAATATAATTGGTGCTGTAGATGGAAACCTTTATAATAAAAGTGCACAAGAGTGCCAGAGAAAGGGATTTATTTTATTTATTTTTTTATTTATTTACATTCTCTTATATACCGCGCTATTCTGCATCAGTGCGGTTTACATTGAACAAACTGAAATTACATTGATCAGGGCATTATAACTCGGAAATAACTATTTTACAGGGAACATGGGCTATGGAGGAACCTCCATGGGTGATTAACCATATGCAGAAAGTAAAGAAATTGCAACTAGCTAGATAAAAATCTCAAGGTTATGTGTAGTTACGCCAGTATTGCATATGAATACGTCACTTGATGTGCCATGGTTTTCTCTCGTCATTAATTTTAGAAGTTTTCCAGTTGTGAGATTTCATTCAAAAACTAACAAGTGAGGTTTACTTGGCGTCATGATTTCTTATGTATGAAAAAAGTCATACATAGGAAAGGTAAGAGAGTTCTTCTTAGCTTGATTTATTTAAAATATCTTTTCCCCTTTGAGTATTTAGCATGCACTTTGGGGGTGTTTGGCACGACTGCCATATTAATAGCCAGATGAATTAAGCAAACAAATTGAGTGGAGAAGTATCCTAGTGGTTAGGGCAATAGCCTGAGACCAGAAAGACCAGGTTTCATAATCCCCTAGGGCAAGTCTCTTAACTCCACTGGCTCAGGTACAAACTTCCAGTAGATTGTAAGTCCTCCAGGGACAGGGAAAGGCCTCCTGTATCTGAATGTAACTTGCCTTGATCTACTACTGGAAAAGCATGAGCTAAATTAAGGGTTTTCACATTTTAAGTATATGGGAAAAATGTATAGCACATCTAGGGACATGTATACTAAAGGTTTTAACGCGCATTAATTATTTTTAAGTGCACACATCCCTTTGATTTCTATGGACACAGAGACATTCCGTTAATGCATGCTAACCTTTAGTAAACATGCCCCCTAGAATTAAGTGTTTTTTGAGACTGGAAGAACTGAAAACATTTGGATTCATGAAGTGGCATTTTAGAAGGGGTGTTTAGGAAGAATCTGTGATGTCTACAGCAGAGCAGGGGAGTGACAGCAATGCCTTTTGAAATTGCCCTGTTTCTACCACTGAAGGTGAACGCCTCAGTAACTGGTTCCGGAGACATGCCTCATGCAGATAGCAAAGACCAGGTATGTGCTTGGATATAGGCCATTTTACATATGTGGACATCCATGAAGTGCACCCTCATAGAACCGGGTACATAGATGCCCTGGCCTAGGTAGGTCAGAAGGAAGGCGTCTATGTTATGAGACTTGCACGTCCTGCCTTGATATTTCAGATACTCAGACATGTGGCAGTGAGCCAGTAATATGTTAGGAGTATGTATTTACAGGAATATTTCTTTGCCAGGAAATATTAATTGCTGCGGTGTAAGTGCAATTTGCTCTTCCCTCTTGAAGCATTGAAGCCATGAAACGAGCACTTTTTTGCACCTTATTCAGCGTTAAGAACAAGTATAGGCATGGATGCCTCAGCACCCAGGGCCTGATATGCTTGTGCCATTCGGAAATCACCCTGTGACATGCAACTCCCTTGCTCCACCCAGGGCACACCTCCATCATGCCCCTGAGCTACCTGCATGTTCTCTCACCGGGAACGTCTATATACCTGGCATTCTAAAATGGCTCCAGGGATGTCTCCATTTATATAGGAGGAATGGCCTAGTGGTTAGGGCAGCAGTCATAGAGACCAAAGTAAAAATCCTACAGGCACTCCTTGTGGCCTTGGGCAAGCCACTTAACCTTAGGCACAAACTTAGACTCTGAGGCCTTTGGAGACAGGAAAGTGCATATTGTGCCTGAATGTAACTCGCCTTGATCTTCTCCTGGAAAGGCATGAGATAATCCTTGGGCTTTCCGTGCAGCTGCCTCCCTTTGTAACTAAAATACCTTGGTTCCATGACTTACCCCCCCCCCCCTCCCCCACTCCTGTATTACAACGATAATCAGTTTGTCAGATGATATGGCTCCTAGACATTAACATTGAGATACAAACCCCAGGCAAGCAAATGCACTCCCTCCCTCTGCTGCCCCCTCTCTGAACTTCCTACCCCCAAGGGGGCAAGGTCCACAAAACAGTTTACCACAGTAAACATTCACCCTTTTAATATCAGATTCATCTTAAGTCTTATGGTGAACTCTAGTCAGAGGGCCCACTTTCTCTCCTCAATGTAGTTCAGATCTAATATGCGCTGACTGTCCCGGGACTCTAACCGTTCTTCGATGCTGTCTAGTGGGCTGCCTCGGTCTTCCACGGTCACTCCACTGCCATTCAGTGGGTTGTTCATCTGTGAGTTTTGCTCCCTCTCTGCTCGTTGTTCCCCTAGTGAGTCCTGAGCCCTTTGTCACGCACTGTCCTGAACTCAGGGCCGCCCACTTTTAACCCCCTCCGGGGTTTGGAAAAAATTCTTTACCCCATTGTCCATGAGAGTAAGTCAAGTTGGATACCACATCACCACTTTCACTCCCCTTTATGCCAGGGCGTCTCGATGCCAGAGCAGCTCCCTCTGCCACCGCACTGTCTCCGCTGCCAAATCGCGGAACGCATAGACTTTCCAGCCCTAGTATAAAACGTGCCCAGTTTTCTTGGCTTCTCTGATGATGTGTTACCGATCTTGAAACCTGAGCATTTTTACAATCAGTGTGCGGGGCCTTGCAGATGGGTCGGGTCGTGCGCATACTTCTCTGTGGACTCGCTCAATTTCATACTCCACTGAGGAGGGGCTTCTCGGAAAGCAGGCCTTAAAAAATGCTTGCACAAATGAGACAGTGTTTGAGCCCTCTGCCCCCTTTGAGACCCTGAAGATCCGAATCTTAGTCCTCCAGTCCCGGTTTTCTTGCTCCTCTGCTTTCTCCTATAAACAGGTTATTTGAAGTTATAATTGGGTCACATTGCCATGGATCTGCTCGTGGTTGCCTTCCACATGGCTGATCCAGGCCTCCACCTCATCCAACAGTATGCCACCACTGCAAATTTTTCTTCAGTTTTATTTAGCACTTTATCAACAATCTCCTTTTTGGAGTCTCGTATTTCCCACAGCACCATGAGTTAGTCCATCTCTCTAGAGTCTCCTGCTTCACCCCCTTCACTGCCTGCGATCGATGGAGATAAGGCCGGGGGTTGGATCGCAGCCTTAGTGGCCTCAGTAAGTTTTATCTTGGTGGCATATAAGTCTCTGCTGGTCTTTGCCATTTTTAATTTAATGGTTTAAGGCATTGCCACTAATGTACTGCGGTAGTTTCTTGGTAGGCCGGCCAATATACCCCCTATGGCGAGTGGAGTGCGCAGAGCTCTCTCACACACATCTGACTCCCTTGCTTGCCAGACCCGAAGTCCAAGCGTCTTTGGTTTTGTTTGTTTTCCTCTTCCAAATATTTTCTGCTTGACACAGTTAACCCTGCAGCTCCTGGCTGCCAGCCACAGGTAATATCAGTTTAGAATAGACAGACAGCATTCAATATTGCTTACTTACAAAGAGCAATCTAATGCATATATTTATCCCAATGCAACATATAACTAAAAATGTTTTTAAAACCTTTAATCAACGGTTAACAATGTTACAGATATTTTCCCTGTAATTACACACATGGCTCTCTTGATTCCATACAAAGTAAAACATATATGAACAAATATGTCCCTTAGGCAACCAGTCTCACACTCTTTAATTCCATCCACCCCATAATTGCCCCCCGTTGCCTATTGTTTTTTCCTCGTCCCCACATCACTCTTACCTCTACCCTAACCTTTCTACCCTCCATTCTCATTCTCTGTCTCCAACTCAACCATCATCCACAACTTCACCCCCTCCCGCTACCCTCCCCCTTCCCCCTGTTCACCCCAGACTGATTCATCCTTATGTTGGGCTCCACAATCTCTACAGTATGCTTTCCACTCTGGGTTCCCATTGTTCTCATACATTTGTATCTCATGATGTGCCCCTTCTCCCATTAGTTGCATCCAGTGAGATGGACCTGGACTGCGCTCTTCTGTCCAGGAGCAGAAGAACATAAAATATGCCATACTGAATCAGACCGAGGGTCCATGAAGCCCAGTATCCTGTTTTCAACAGTGGCCAATCCAGGTCAGGTTACCAAAAGATACATAGATTCCAGTAACTTCCAACTCTTCCATGACAAAGTTCATTCCTCTGTCAAAATGCCCATTGCATGCCTCTCTACTGGGCTGACAGTCCAGCTGTGGGTTTGCTGCAATGTTAAAATACCCCCCCCCCCCCCCTAAATAGGCTTATATTTCTCATACAAGATCCTTTTCACTACTATAGTGGAGAAAAAACAGTAAAACAGTGGCAGTGTACATTTGGAGCCATAGATATTGCATAGTATTTGCTTCTACCCTCTTGGTTCTCCCAATACCGCTCCATAACTGCTCTTCGTAACCTAAGAAAAATATCAATTCCCCACTGCTTCCCACTATACTTCTTTGACCTAAGAGCATTGCCGTTTTTTATGTTCACTTGCACTTAAGTGTGTTTCTTGCATGAAAGCAATATCTGCTTTGGCTTTTCTTGGATACATTAGGGGGGCTATTCGTGCTGGCTCCTGCCCCTGTATAACTTTCCCGCCGGTTGTGCAGGGAAGTTATATGAGGGTGGAGAGTGGGCAGGCCCTGGATGTACAGGGCCGATGCTGATGTCAGTCCTGTATGTCCAGGGCCGGTGAAATGTCCGGGGAAGTCATTCCACGCCTTGGGTGGACTAACTTTCCTGGACGTGTTCTTTTGGCAGCTCCGGGGCGCGGAAGAGGCTGGGGGGTGGAAATGTTAATTCCCCACATCCCGATCCTGGCCTTACGAGGCTGGATCAGGGGTTGGGCTGTGGGAAATTAGCTTTATAACAGGCGACCGGCATCGCGGCATTTAAATGCCCTGACTGAGTTAGTCGGGCTTTGCTGTATGTGCAGGCCGGGACTGAATCACAGTCCCTGCCTGCACGTGCAGTGCTGTTCGCGATTCTGATCCCACATGGCTAGACGTGCCCTGCGAGATCAGAATCGCAATCTCCTTTGTACGTCCGGATCCGCCTGGACGTACAAAGGAGATCTACATCAGGATCAGAATCGGGCCTTAAGGTTTTTGTGCGCTTCACATCCACATTTAATGTAACGTCTAATCAATCATCTCTTATCATCTCAATTCTGTGCTGCACAGATTGATGCTTCTCCTCAAAGCACTCCCCCCACCCCCACCAAGCTGGGGATATTCCACCCTCCCTCTTTTGGGCATCTATTCATCACACTGTTTCTTTGGAGTCCCTTATATATTTTCTGAACTGATCAGTCTATGGAACTCCCTCCTCTTCCCTTCCCAGTTTCCCATCCCACTCGCTCATTCATTCAGTCATTTACCCCCACCTCCCCTGCCCCCTCATTTGTCCCTCCACTCTTCTCCCCCAAACTGACAGAAGGCATTTCCACCTCTCTTCCCCCCTCATGCTGCATTAACAGTAATAACAACATTTACAACAGTAAATTGCAGTTAAGAAGCAGTAAAATATCAGTATCTATAGATGATCCATGTCCTGGTCTGTTATGTAGATTGACCACTCCCCCATATCCTTTTGGAAATTATTAATTCTTACTTCTCCATGGCTACAAGCGCATGAGCTGGACCTCATTCTGCAGTTGCTCTGGCTCCTTCCAGGCTCTCCACAGTGCTACTGGCCTGCTAGCAAAGCTCATCGGCATCTCTCCACCCCCAACCCCTCGCCTCTTTGCAGGGAGGTTTGCAGCTCTTATGGTCAGAGGTCTTCCAACCATGGTATGGCAATGGAGGAGTTTCAGTTCAAAACATACACTTGCCAATGGGCATCCAGCAATTTAAACTCAGTTACATGAAAACTGCGTGAAACACATGAGCCTCTTTAGGACCATCCTCTAGTGCACTTTTCTCCCCTCCACAGCAACTTCTTGCCACACTTTCCACAAAGTTCTTAATGTCCTCTTTATTCTCTAAAGTCCCTGTTAATCCGTCATCTTATCTCAAGGCACCGTGCTGAATCTTTAGTTCAGGGCTAGAATAAAGATTCCAGTGTGGGAGCAAAACATCATGGAGAATAAAACAAAGAATATTATAATGCCTCTATATTCTTGCATGGTACGATCAAACCTTGAATATTGTGTGAAATTCTGGTCGCTGTATCTTAAAAAGGATATAGCGGTATTAGAAAAGGAACAGAGCAGAGCCACCAAAATGGTAAAGGGGATGGAAGGATACCCCTGTGAAGAGAGGCTAAAAAGGTTAGGGCTCTTCAACCTGGAAAAGAGACAGCTGAGGGGTGATATGATGGAGGTCTGTAAATTAATGAATGGAGTGGAACGGGTAAATGTAGATCGATTGTTTACCTTATCAGAATATAGAAAGACTAGGGGACATGCAATGAAGCTACAGGGTAACCTATTTAAGACTAATAAGAGAAAATATTTTTTCACTCAACGTGTAATCAAACTCTGGAATTTGCTCTCGGAGGATGTAGAAAAAGCTGTTAGTATAGACAGGTTTAAAAAACGTTTGGACAAGTTTCTGGAGGAAAGGTCCTTAACAATGTTCCCTCTAATTTTCTGTAGGCTGTGTGCGCATAAAATATCAGCTGTGCAGCTTTTGAAGGAAGGTTAAATTTTTGTGCGCCACATAACGACACTCGGCGTTATATACTTTAAAATTTGACTACCTGTCAGAATACAGTATGTACACCACATTGATTGTACTAGAAAATATTGTAGAACTTGTGAAAAACGTAAATACACAACAACTTTTAAATTTTAAGACATCTGTGTTGTTTTCTATCAGAATCAGAACCATAATTTTTGTGCGCTCTGTTGTAAAGTATGTGCGCTCGCTCGGCGAGGTGTGTGTGCGCACACACGCGCACAGCTTAGAGGGAACATTGGTCCTTAAACCTTTATTATAGGGGAACCGGGAAAGTCACTGCTTGCCACAATACAAGCTTTGTGGAACCTGTGTCTTCTGGGGAAACTGCTAGGTACTTGTTACTTAGATTGGCCACTGTTGGAAACAGTATACTGGGCTTGATGGATCTTGGTCTGACCCAGTATGGCATATCTTATGTTCTTACGAGGTGAAATACAGCATGTCACCTCAAATGACCTGTTCAGGTATACACTTCACTCAACCCCCTTCCTGAAAACATTTCCCTGATTGCCTAAGTGGGCCCTGGACTCCCCAATATCTCCACTCTGCACCCCAAAATCATTTCCCTGGTGGTCCAAGTAAGGCCCTCAAACTGCCAAGCACCCTCCTCAACATTCCAACCCACCTTTGAGTTTGGGAGGCTCACTCACTCCTATCTCCAGCATTGCCATCTTGCAAAATGGCAGTACCTGACCCCTAGATTTTATCAAGAAGTACCGTTAGAAGTCAAATTTCGAAATAATGGAAGTGTTTCCCTTGTTTGGCAGCTGACTCCTGGCAGTACATCCCAGTTGTTGCCATTTTGTAAAATGGCATAGGAGGCAGAGGTAAGTGAGCCTCACTCTTGCCTCCCAACCCCAAAAGTAAATCGGAAGGTGGGAGGGGGAGTTGGGGTATCTGGGGCTCCCATGGGCTACCAGGGAACTCTTTGTGAGGTGGGGGATCCAGGACCCACTTGAGCCTCCAGAGAGCTCTTTGTGGGGTGAGGCTCTACTTCAGCCACCATGGAGATGTTTGCAGATAGGAGGTCAAGGGGTTCTAGTGTGCATTTAGGTCTTCAGGGATATATTTTAGGTTTGGGGCTTGAGGAGCCTGCTAGGCCACCAGGGATTTTTCACTGGACTCTTTTACATAGAAACATAGAAACATGACGACAGAAAAAGACCACATGGCCTATCTAGTCTGTCCTTCCATAACAACTACAACAGTCCACTTTTTGCCTTTAGAGATCCTCTGTGTTGGTCCATGCTTTCTTGAATTCAGTTACTGTCCTCATCTCTACCACCTCCACTGGGAGACTATTCCACGGATCCACTACTCTTTCCGTAAAGAAATATTTCCGCATATCACTCCTGAATCTATCTCCCTTCACCCTCATCCCATGTCCCCTCGTAGCAGAACTTGCTTTCAATTGGAAGAGGCTCTCTCCCTGAACATTTATGCCACGGAGGTATTTAAACATCTCAATCATATCACCTCTATCCCGCCTTTCCTCTAAGGTGTACATATTAAGATCCTTAAGTCTGTCCTCATATGCTTTGTCTCCCTTTCTGTCAATTCTTGTTCAGGCAATGACAGGAAGCTAGACAAAAATGCCTGATGCAGTAAATTCTGGCATGTCATTGCTGCTGTGTGCACTGTTTTTTTTTTTTTTCTGTCAGTACATATTTTTTAATGTCAGTTGTAATTTCCATGCCATTGCCTACTGGTCCCCTAATGCTGACCCTGACCAACTGGACACAATCCTTGAAACTATCTGCAACAGCTATTCAAACAAACAGCTACTCAAACAGGTGATCTCAACCTAGCCTCCACATCACAAAATAAAGCAAAAGCCTTCCTGGAAGCCACGGAATCCCTGGACTATACTCAAATCTTCAGTCAATCCACCCACAGCAAAGGGAACATCCTTGACATGATCTTCTTGCTATGAGACACACTTAATAAACACCCAATAACACCTCCCACCACCATCGACATCCCCTAGTCAGACCACAAGATGATCACAATCAACATACCGCCCAACATGAACAACCTAAAACCATGCACCTCAGAATGTACCACACGTAGGTTTCACAAACTGGAAAAGGAAGACTTCCTCACTAACATCCTACCCAAACTCCAAGACACCCCTGATGACATTAGTTCCTTAATACAAAACTGAAACAAAACCATCACAGGAGTTGCAACAACAAAAAAACACCTACGTCCAGCCAGCACACGAGGCAAAGAACAGAAATCTGGTACATACCACAACTGAAGGACATGAAGCGAAATTTACGAATCATGGAGAAACACCAGATCAAATGATAGTCTAAACACCTACAAGCACAAACTACAGGCATATCAAGAAGCTACATCTCAAGCAAAGAAAGACTACTACACAAAGTTAATGCAAAGCACTCTCAATCGCCCATGAGAGCTCTTCAACATAGTGCAATCACTAAGCAAAGATATTATACAGCAAACCGAAAAAGAAACAGGCTCACTCCACAAATGATGGCAGACTACTTCCACACCTTGACTTCAGCTCCCGCTAAAAATACCAACTTGCTCAGTACCATGACAGATCAACATGAAACCACACACCCGAGCACATGGAGCTCATTCAGTAACATCGCACCAAGCTACCTAGAGAAAATCATCACACGTATCAACATGACCATCTTGCCACTTGACCCCTGCCCAGTGAGCTGGATCAAGCTAGCACGACAAGAACTCATGCCAACAATATTGAAGGTTATCCAACTATCACTGCAACAAAGATACATACTCTCCAAACTCAAAACTGCATCCATTCACCCTGTAAGAAAAGGGACTTCAAATGACATAAACCGACCAACCTCCTACAGGTCCATAGCCAGCCTTCTCTTCATTTCCAAAATAATTGAAAAAAATCATTTACCAACAACTCCAGGAACACATAGAAACACATTACCCCCTCGACTACCAACAATACGAATTCGGACCAAAGCACGGCATGGAATCCCTAATGACTGCCTTACTGGACAACCTAATCAAGGGCACAGATAAACCCAGAACTTGCTTTATGCTCACTTCTTAGACATAAAAACAGCTTTGGCTCCATTCCACACAGCCTAATCATCCAGCGACTGCAAACCCTTGGACTATCAGAAGATACGCCCCTCACTTGGTTCAAATCCTACCTAACTGACCGACAGCATCAAGTAAAATCAGGCCCTCCAAAATCCACCCCATATACCCAATCTCAAGTTCCACAAGGCTCCACACTCTCTTCACTAATTTTCAATATTTTCCTACAACCATTCGGCACTGTCATAAAAGCATTCAATGTCCTGTACCACATCTATGCAGATGATGTAATGATCTACATGCCTATCAACACATCTAATCCAGATATGATGCTATAATAGAATGTTCCTCCTTGGTTAGAGAATGGCTCAAAGGAAACAATTTGGCAATAAACTTCAAGAAGACAGAAGCCATGTTCATCACCAGAGACAATAACTTTACCCCACCAAGCTCAATAACCGTAGATGGGACCTAAATCCAAGTGAAATAAGATGTACACTACCTTAGAGTTATACTGGACCAACACCTTACCTTCACAAGACACATACAGAACATAACAAGAAGCATTTACTTCAAACTCAAAACAATCAAGCACCTTAAACCTCTTCTAACCAGCCACGACTTCCACTCAGTCCACGAAGCAACCATTTTTCCGCATCTCGATTACTGCAGCATCATCCTTCAAGGCCTGCCAAAAGCAGCTATCTACCCTCTCCAACTCACTCTCAACACAGCAGCACAGAACCTCCTCAAATCACAAAAAAACAGAACACATAACACCCCTACTCAGACAACTTTACTGGCTACTAATAAGGAAACGCATAAAATACAAGTCCATCCTCACAACCTTCAAAATTCTCAACAACTCCTCTCTTCCACACCTGCAGTCCCTAGTCCAAGTCACACCTGATAACAGAAAACAACGAACTGGCTCACAGAGCATGCTATGTATACTTCCTGTATTTACAAACACCAGCTCCACCACCTCTAAGAGAGCCTTCTCATTTTACGCTCCACACTTATGGAACTCTGTTCCTGATGAACTACAGGCTACAACGGACACAACAACCTTCAGAAAAGCCCTAAAGACTCATATATTCAAAGACTACTCTCCAGACAACATAACCTAACCAGCCATCATTCCAACTACTCACTCCCCCGTCCCCTCCCCTCCCCACACTTACCCCCCTCTCAACCAACACTAGTCATAAATGATACCCAAGACCTACAAACTTAAGTTAATCTCCATGTTTAATATATAATATTCTTTTACAATGTAAACGGCTTTGACCATAGGAAAAAGCGTCATAGAAAAATTGTCAAATAAATAAATTAATTAATTACTGCATCAGGAGTAAAAGTTTTTTTCCCACACATCCATTAGAACGCTGAAGCTCAGCACATTGTTGTAACACTCAGCTTAATACACTGTACAGGGTTCTCACACACGGGGAAGCGGGAACTTCCAGTATACATAGCTTCTTACCTCAGACTTAATCAGTCAAAGCAAATGATGTAGGTCTGTATTGATAGATACTGTAGTTGGTAAACCTGCAAATGAAATTCCCAGTACCACCATTGTTTGACAGCATAATACACAAGCCTAAAACGTTCTGTACATGTTCTCTTTTTATAGTCTATCGCATATGTGGATATTGGAACAGTGTCAAAGTGATTGCATAGGGAAGTCTGCACATCACCCTTGAATAAGGAGACAGCTTCTCTAGTTTGACCTTTATTTCATGCTGACACATGGATAGCTGTAAAATGCTATCCACAGCAAAATATTTATCCCTGAATCTTAGAAAAAAATCATTCTAAAGGTACATGTGCACTAACTGAATAGAGAAGTCTACCACAAGCAGCTATAGACTAAATTCATTGATTAAAACATGAATCAATGAACCACTTGCGACTTTGACAGGTAGCTAGATATATGGCATAGAGAATATGTGACTCATTTAGTGAAGGGACACCAGAAGCATTAGAGCAGTGCATGAACTCTGCCGCAGGGTGAATACAGAGTGTGTCAGTTTATTTTTTGTTGGGGTGGTTGAGACGGTTGCATACGTGGATGTGGGCTGACTGGCTGGGTCTCAATGGCTTAGGTTGAGGTCATCTTTAAGACATTAGGTTGGCCTTACTATTGAATACAGTACAGGAGTTGTAATGGACTAATTATAATGGCAAAGAGGCCTCAGCTACTGGAGTGAGAGAGCTGTCACCCCTTTTGGAGGGGGGGGGGGGTGTTAGCCTTCTTCCTGAAGGGGAATGGGGCTAAGTGGAGAGAAATGAGAAAGATTCAATGGCTGGCGGGTGATGCCTCTGCAAGCTGCAGGCATAGTATGGCATCATTGTAGGTTAGGCCATGAGCTGCAGAGCATAACCAGGCATCGCTGTAGGTTTCGAGGATCTAGTCCAGGGGTTCTCAACCCAGTCCTTGGGACACACCTAGCCAGTCAGGTTTTCATGATAACCACAATGTATATATACATGACAGAGATTTGCATGCAATGGAGGCAATGCATGCAAATCTCTCTCATGCACTGCCACCCATTGCCATCCAGTGGAGGTGGTAGAGATGAGGACAGTATCTGAATTCAAAAAAGCATGGGACAAACCAGAGGATCTCTAAAGGAAAAAAGGGGACTGTTGTAGTTGTTGATATGGAAGGACAGACTAGATAGGCCATGTAGTCTTTTTCTGTTGTCATTTTTCTATGTTTCTAAAACCTGAATGGCTAGGTGTATCCCAAGGATGGGTTGAGAACCACATATCTTAGTTCCCAGTTGTTATGTTGTCTGTCTTGACTAGATTTTAAGCTTTCATGAGAAAGGGCTGTTTCTTACCTGTCTCTGTACAGCGCTGTGTATGCCTTGTAGTGCTGTACAAATAGTTAGTAGCAGTAGTAGTATGGATGGACTATCCAGAGGATTCTGAATGAACCTTGCCAGAACACTGACTAGCCAAGTGGCCAAATGCAGCTGTGGAAGCTGGACAATGGATTTGATTGGTACAGTGAGGAAGCGTGCTGGAGGGTATTGAGGGTTTTGAAAACTGATCTGGGAGAAGGTGGCACTAAATGGTGGTGTTGGGAATTTTTGAAGTTTGTTGAAAATCTTGATAAAGCCGAGGCCAAGTTTATGCCATCATTGGTATATTGATGGAGTCATTTCAAAGGTAAAGATCAGGAAGATGTGTGAGTGCCTATATTAATATATTTATAGTTCAACAATTCTGAAAACTACCCCCCAGCGACTAACAAATAGTTAAAAACACAAATGGCACAAAATAGACACAAATCATTGCAGAGCAATTAACATAGAAATCCTAAATCAGGATTTCTCAATATATAATCAAACTGTGTATACCATGGACTGCCCAAAGAACAAACCAGTCAGTACTAGAGGAGATCAAACCTAAGCTTTCTTTAGAAGCTCAGATGACAACACTTTGACTTTCATACTCTGGTCACATCATGCGAAGAGAAAGATCATTAGAGAAAGACATCATGCTTGGCAAGATAGAAGGTCAACGCAAAAGAGGAAGACCAGCAATGAGATGGATCGATACAATAACAGCAGCTACGGGTATCAGTCTGTCAACAATGAGCTGCCTGACTGAAGAACGAACACAATTTAGGACAACTATCCAGAGGGTCGCCATGAGTCGTCAACGACTTGACGGCACTTAACAACAACAATCAAACATAAATAGCAAAATTGCACCAATTAAATAAAACACATAAATGTTAATCTGACTTTCATGGTGTATATTTTTCCCAGCTTTATAAAAATACAGCATATAGAAAGAAATGTCTAACTAAATAGCCCTTAATCTCTGTTATTAAACATTTTGTGAGCAGATAAGAATAATTTTTAAAAAGTGAAATAAATATTACTTCATTATCCTTGCCTATATGCAACATATTTCTCACAATTGAAAATGATATAACGTCCATCTCCAATATAACATTGACCAACAAATGGCTGTAATACAGAATATGGATTTTATTTCCAAAATCATATCACATCATGTCAAAGTCTAAAATGTTACAACAATCATTGCCCTAGTAAGAGGTTTAGAGGATGCACTCCCACTTGATATGCATATGTGGGACGGGAGTAGCACTTCAGTAAACATACCATGTCCCAGTCAGTTGCACATTACAGAACTCTCCTTTCTCCAGCAGAAAGTCTCTTTCTCTTTCTCTTTCCGCTTCACCCAGCATCTGATCTATCTCCTGGCATTTCTTCATCTCTCACTGTCTATGTGCTGTCTCTCCTTTTCTACCATGTGATGACTAGGACTGTAGTTAATCTCAAAACAGAAGAAATTAGAAAGAACGAAAGATCCTATGCAGTCCAAAGGATGGCATAATGAAGGTCATTTTAGAAAGACTCTTAATATCTATATGTGGAAAAAGGGATTTTCTAAAATTATGCGGCTATATATATACATATGTGCTGTGTGCTGACAATATTCATGCTGTGTGTAGGTGTTCCCAGAAGCAGAGCTGGGGCAGAGTTGCAATGCACGTATGTAGTTTATAAAATATGTGCATAGCTTCATAGTGCACGCGCGCGCGCGCGCGCACACACACACACACACACACACACACACACACACACACACACACACATATACACACACTCACTCTGCAGGGACATCTTTCCCGCAGACTAGCTTGGCTGCTGCAACTCGGCCCCCTCTTCCCCACCACACAACCCACAGCTGGCCAGCCGGGGCCTGGATTGGGCGGCAGGGATCCCCCCTTACACCTGGCCCTGGTCCCGGGAGGGGGGTTCCCCGAGCCCAGTCATCAGGTCGGTGCAGCTTATTCCATCTTCCACCTCGAAGCGGGAATAAGCAGCACCGACCCAGCGATTGGGCCTGAGGATCCCTGCTAGGGCCAGGTGCAGGGGGGGTCTCCACCACCCGATCCAGGTCCCGGCTAGCCAGCCTGGGTCGGACAGCAGGAAAGGGGGGGGGGGGGTTGAGCCGTGTACCGTGGGAACATTTTATTTGCACAGTTCAGAATCAGGACATAACAGGTCCGTCCTACACAGGGACAACCGGACGGCTCAGACATGCCCCTTTTGGAATCGGGCCCCACCCCCTTCCATCCCCCGCTGGCTCTCCCTGTCCTGCTGTTGAGGACATGCAGAGAGAGCTGGAGGAGGAATTGGGCCCGAGTGGCTTCGGGGGCTGCAACCCGCATCTCTGCATCAGGCCCTTAATGTCACTACACCATTAATTTCATCAGAGGGCTATTTTTTCTAAAGATAACTCATAATCGTTCTTGTATAAAAAAAAAGATATCTTGTTGTTGCCGTTGTTTTAAGTCATTAGCCCATTTGCTATACAGTCTAAAATATCTCTTCATATCATATCATTTATCAAAGATCCAATTTCAAAAAGTCCAAATATCATCACTTATTTTTGGAAAGATCCAAAAATCCAACACAAATTCAAGTTTCCATAGAAATATACTTCATAGATTAATACTCTACTTTATAATAGCTGTAGTGCAACAGGCATGCTTCCACATTACTCCAATGAGCTCCATTCTGTTCATGTTCAAAACAGCCAGTCAAACTGGTGACATCCACTCGGTCCATTTGTATCTGCAGTCCATAAATAAAACTCTATAGTTTAATTACTTGTCCCAATCACTACCTCATACATTAATATCCACAAAATCAATCACTCTCCATTCTTTACCCTTATGCCGAAGAAGCTGATAAAGATTCAGTATTAATTCTACTCTTATGTTTGTTCACTCGTAACCCAATTTTACATGTCACCCTTTCTACATAGATTAAAGCACATGGGTAAATAATAATATAGACTACCAACAATGATTTGTATGAAGTCATACTCTTGAGATTTCAACACGCTTCCATCTTATGGATATATCCATTCTCTTTCTAACATTATCTCATACCATGCACAATGACCATAAACATCGTGCCCAAACTTATGTCATATTCTTCTTCAGAGTAATCTCTTTCCTGCTTACCATCTCTTCTATATTTTTGCCACACTGATATACAATCAAAGATCGCTCAGAAAATGTATCATGTAACTTCAGTATGCACCAATGAGTGATATGCATGAAACAGCTCAAACAACTCTTTAGATTTAAACTTTAAGTCCTCTAAAGAGGAGCATATTCATCAGAGTCATAAAAATTAGCTCATCTGTAAACTCGCTGTTAATTCATACAGATGAGAACTTTGGAACTGCAAAAAATTATTGAGCTCCAATTTTTTATGATTTAAGCTGGTGGCTAATCCTACATTTCTATTAAAAATGCTAATATCCCCCAAAATTCTGTGTTGGCTTTGTCACTACCCATAATAAATTGTAGATTTGAATTTAAGGAATTCAGCCATTCATAAAAGAAGTCCAATTGCTCATGGGACTCTTTCAAAATAAAAAATATTTCATCCCAAAATTGTCTCCATGTTACAACTTCCTGAAACCAATTGGGTCTCTGCTTCTCCTTAAATCTTACTACATATGGTTATTTAGGAGCCTTATTTCCAGCATTTGCATGTGGAAATGGTAATTTTAGGACTGGCTGAATTTACAAATGGATGTCATTAGATAACATTCCTGCCACAGATAAAGGCCATAGTGAGCACATGTTCATGGAACCACTGTGGCAGGAGATAAACCACAGTAACTGATCTTTAATTTTTCAGATCAAAGCAAAGTATGTGAATGATAACATCTTGAAGCAACTAAGGGCTTCCATGAAAAAAGAAATACATGGAGGAGCAGGACTGGAGGAGACCTGGGTGAGAGTACCAGAAGAAAGGAATAAGTTCTGATGGCAGACAGAAAGGCACAACAAAGTAGCATGTCTTATCCATTGGAAACTCTGTAAACACTGCAACATCACTGTGCCTGTAAGGCACTGAGATCATGACCCTAAAAGAATTACAGAGAATGAGGAGGTTATGATCACCTGGGATACTCTCATTCTAACTGATAAAAGCAGGCTGCGGGAAAGCTTATAGTGGTAAAGGAGAAAAACACCAGAATGGCATTGATTATAAAGGTGCCAGTTCCAAGCAACTACTCTGTGAAATGCATTGAGAGAGAGAAAATTTTCAAGTACCAAGAAATGCAGAGACCAATGAAAATGTGGCAGAAAGATACTGAGTTATTTCCCATTGTGTCGGATGCTACAGGTCTAATTAAGAGGAATTTCCAAGCACGCCTTGATAAATTACCCGTACACCTAACATCTTATGAAATCCAGAGGGAGACTCTAGCATTATGCAAGTACTATGGTACTCCACATATCCTGGCTTAGAAGTCATGACAATCGCAAGGCACATAGTCTCCACAAGCACCCACCAACCTGTGGCGTTCCTTCCACATTCCATCCATAGAACAGCTAGAAACCATCATAACCAATGTCAATATTTCTACGTTGCCTCTTGATCCATGCCTGGTCTCTTGGATTAAGTTGATGGTGAAACATTTGACCCCCTACATTCCTTAATATCACATGGCTATCACTCACACAAGCATCAGTAAGAACAATACTAAAAAACCCTGACTTAGATATCAAAGACCCTAACTCATACTGGCCCATCTCAAGCCTCCCATTTATAACTAAGATGATTGAAAAAGTGGTTCAAATCCAATTACAGGATCACATAGACAACCATGCTCCACTTGACCCCCACCAGCATGACTTCAAAACGAATCACAGTGTAGAGATACTTTTCACTTTACTACTGGACAGCATGATAATAGGATTAGACAATGCTAGAAAAGGCTTTATATTGAACTTTATTGACATTACAGCATCTTTTGATTCGATAAGCCACCTCGCCCTCTTAAGACCTCTACAGGAAATAGGTCTCCAGGGAACCACCTTACAATGGTTTATCTCCTACCTATCATAAAGAAAACTGCAAGTAAGATCTGGAACACACCAGCCAAGGCTAATTAATCAACCTCAAGGTATCCCACAAGGATCAGCCCTCTCTGCAAAACTCTTCAATCTATACTTGCAACCCCTTTGTAACATAATAAATGAATATAAGATCAAATACAGAATCTACGCTGCTGATATAATGGAATATGTTCCTTTCAACATAGCTCAACCTGATTATTCAAAGATAATATCATGCCTCGAGGAGATGGTGAACTGTCTCTACAAACAAAACCTCTCTATAAACTATGGAAAATCGGAAGTGCTCTTCATAACTAGGAGCTCTTCTTTCATTCCACCAAAAACCGTGAAAATTCTCCACAACATAGAAGTCAAAAAGGAAGTCAAATACCTAGAGGTGTACCTAGATCAGAATCTAAACTTCAAGTCACATATAAACAAAATGATAAAATCATCTTACTACAAATTGAGAATAATTAAAAATCTCAAACCTCTACTTAATGTTAATAATTTTCGTATATTTTATTTATTTATTTATTGTTATTTTTATAATGCTCCTTCCCAAGATCAAGGGCAGTTTACAAAGGAACAACATTTCTTACATAGAACACGGTTTAACATGATCAGGTTGTAACAGTTTAACCCGTTTTGGACACCGGGCAGGCAGCAGCCCCGTCCACAGCCCCCATTGCCACCCATGTTCCCCTCCCCCGCTGATCCGTTTTGGACCATGACAACCATATCCTGAGAACCCCACCCTCCAGACGCACATGATGGTGGAACAACCCACCCCCTTTCCTTGTCCTACTAGAATCCACCACCAGCTTGCCAACACAAAAAGCCCCAAAAAACGCCACACTAAACACCGCCTGAAACAAAGTAGCTTCATACTTCGAAGCTGCAACTATGGGCAAAGCAGCACATAACCGGACCAGGAGTGCGTGCATGATTGGTCTTCTGCCATCCCGTGGGGTGGGGCAGGACCGCTCCCAGTCCTGAAGTAACCGGCGGGTCTGAAACCCCCCACCCTGAATGCTCCAAAACCGAATGCTCTGGCAAAGAAGGCAAACCCCGCCAAATGCATCCGTACTGTGACTCTAGACACCCCCCCACCTTGGCAGCTACCACATATTGCCCCAACAGCTGATCCGTCCCCTTCCCCCACTGCCCTCCATGAACGCTCAAGAAGTTAAGCACTTTGCCAAATCCCCGTCGGTAAGCCACCCAGGTCACCGGGGACACAGAACTCCGCTGTAAAGTCATCATTTCTTCAGGCCAATCTGCCATAAGTGCTCCGGCACAGTCGCTCCCTCAATGTCGGCCTCCAGTGTGAGAGTCCGAAACAGGTCCCATTTGAAATGGGAAAGAGCATCCGCAATCATGTTAGTATAACCTGGAATGTGACGGGCTCTCACTACGACATTCAAACATAAACATGCGAGCACTAACGCTCTCATCCATGCCGCTACGTGTAAGCAGCGTGGCACATAATTGTTAAGCACACTAACGACCGCCGCATTGTCGCACCACCATACTACTTTCCGATTGCGCAACCTGTCAGGCCACAATTCAAGCACTACCAACATTGGGAACAGTTCCAAAAATGCTATAGTCACTGTTAACCCCTCCTCACGCCACACCTGCAGCCAGGCTTGCGTGCACCACGCACCCCCAAAATAAATACCCAGCCCCCCTGCCGTATCAGTGAACAACTCCAAGTGGCTAGTGGAAACCTCCGCCTCCCTCAGAACCGTTGTTCCATTAAACTCTTCCAAAAACACCGACCGCACACCCAAATCGGCCCTGAGTTCCTCTGACAGTCGAATATGATGATGCGGTTTCTTCCCCCCTGCCGTAGTCGCCGCTAAGCGCCGTAAAAACACACCCCATTAGAATCACTCTACACGCAAAATTCAATGAGCCAATTAATGCCTGCATCTCCTTCAGCGTTATCCTGCGGGAACCTAGTACATTGGCCACTAACACCCGCAAACACCCCACCATTTCCTTCGGCAATCGGGTCTCCATCGCCACCATGTCCAGCTTTACGCCCAGGAACATAATACATGTCGCCGGGCCCTCCGTCTTTTCTGCAGCCAGTGGGACCCCCCAGTCCTGGGCGAAGTCCGCGAATCCCTCCAGCAACCTTTGGCATTTTCCTGACATAGCCTCCCCCACAAACAGAAAGTCATCCAAGTAATGCACTACATTCGAGCAACCCACCCGCACCACCACTGCCCAATGCAGGAAGGTACTGAATTTCTCAAAATACGCACATGAAATCGAACAACCCATCGGCATACATTTATTTAAATAATTCTGCCCCTCAAAATGGAATCCCAACAAATTAAACGAGGATGGGTGAACCGGGAGTAACCGGAAAGCCGATTCTATGTCTACCTTAGCCAGCAGACACCCGGAGCCGCAGGTTCTAACCAGGTCCACGGCCGCATCAAAGGACGCATAACAAACCGTACACAACGCCTTCGGTATATGATCATTCACTGACGCCCCCGCAAGGCTGGATAAGTTGTGAATCAGCCTGAATTTTCCAGGCTCCTTTTTTACTACAATTACCAATGGGGAAACTACCAGGTCCGCAAACGGCGCAACTGCAAAGGGCCCCGCAGTCCGGCCCAACTCTAACTCCTCGCACAACTTCATCCTCACAATGTCAGCAAAATGCCGCACCAAGGCATAATTTCGCCCCCGCCCCCTTATGCCGTACCCTTTGACAGGTATCACAAAACCCTCTTTAAACCCCTTCCCCAACAACTCCCCGTCCTTCTTACGTGGATAACACTCCAGCCATGGCTGTAAGGCCTCCAACCATATCGGAGTCAAGGCCAGGCCAAGCAATTCATTGCTGCTTGGGACCCGAAGGGGTAGAGGGAACTGCGCCTCTTTTAACACACTTAACTGCCGCGTGTCCTCCATTATAGATAGAGCAAGCGTGCCGGAACTTGCAGTCTGGAAAAGGGCACGACACCTTGTTAAATCGCTAGCAGACGTCACCCACCCCCCTACTGGACGAGCGCTGAAGGGGTCAAGGCCCCCCCGCTCGAAAGGAACGCCGCAACGCTGACCCTCCTGTTGTCCCTGTCTTAGCACTACCCCCCCCCGGTCCCCGCCCTCGCTGACATTTGCGTTAACCATAAATTAATATCCTGGGTCCCCCAGGATAAAGACTTATTCTCCTCCATCTTATCCCTGAACTTCTCATCATAGTTGAGCCATGCCCAACCCTCGTGTGTCTGACCGCCTCTAAAAAGGAATCCGCATAGGACAGCAACATACCATGATGCTCCGGATTATAACGGCCCCATATGCTAGCCAACCGCAAGAAGGCTCTCGTCCAGTTGATGACGTTATGCGTCACCTTCTGCACTCTCCCCGCCTTCTTGTCCTCCTTCCTCTTCTTCCTACTCTCTCGCGACCTCTTCCTCCCCTCCAACAGCCGAAAGATGTCAGTGTAGTGCCTCTTCCAAATCCTCCTCCACAGCTTCCTTGGCACACTTTCCCATAATTCAGCAAATGAAGATAGCGTAGCTGTTCCCCCCCCCAGACCCCACCTCACCGACGCCCCCGCCCGAACCGCCCCCTCCGCCCCCAAAGCACCCGACGAAGAATCCTCCGATGATGAAGATGAGGACTCCGAATTACGCTGCCCCTGACATGAATGCCTCTTCTTCCTTCGCGCCTTCCCCCCCCCCCCTGTGAATCCCCACCCTAGACCCTTCCCCCTGCCCATCAGATAACTCACCTTCCACTGGCATCCCGGACTCCGCTCTCACTCACTCACCGTCTGGATCCTGTCTCTCTCTGCAACCCACCGACATGGCATCAGGTCCTCCAACTGGGACCTCCATCCTCTCACTTGCCCCTGCCGATCTGCCCTCCATACCGACTCCTGGTGAAGGACTAGACACTGCTCTTCCAGACGGCAGCCATGCTTCTGGCACCTGTGGGGACAAAAAGGAAAACCCCGGAGGGGGAGCTACCAGAGGCCATGGAGACTGCCACACCCCCAACCACTCCGCCCTGGATGAGCCCTGTCCTCCCCCCCACCAGTGCTCCCACGCCGCTGGATAGAAACCACCCGGCATCACCGGCCACCCCCAATGACCGGCAGTCCCCTGCCCGTCAAAACCGCCCTGGACTCTACCCCCCGCTCCTGGCTCGTCACCCCTGCTCTGCCAACCCCCACAACTAATGGCCACCCCACCCTCCCCAGCTCCCTGAACCGAACCCCTCCCGCTGTCCGGGTCAGAAGCATTCGCATCCCCAGGCATAGTACTCAAACTGTCCTGGCCCATTGAGCCCCCATCTCCCCTCATAACCCCCCTGCTCCCCCAACTCCCCGCTCCATTGACCCCTCCGCCCCCTTGAACTGAGTGCACAACCCCCCTTTGGCTCCCACTGGGTAACCCAGCTCTGCCGTATCACCGAGTACCCACACCGTAAACCCTACCCGGCCCCCGCACCGCTCCCATATCAGAGGTCTGCCTACTCTGTAAGCTACCCAGCCCCCCCGCCCCCCCCCCCCGTGTAGTTGTGGCCTGCCCCCCCCCCCCCCAGTTCTACCCAGGAGCCTCTCCCGACTCTGCCGCCCTCTGCCAGACATCCTACAAATGCAAGCACCCACCCTTTTTTCCTTTCCTTCTTGGTTTTGCTTCCTTTTATAAAACTTAATTCTGGTATGCTGCTGGCCACCGGTACCTGCCTGCTTCAGTGTTCCGCCGCAAAGACTTGGCTCAGCACTCCCATGCACCCGAGGTATGCCGTTCTGCCCTCTGGGCCCTGCTGCTCGCTCCAAGGCTCATCCCTGACAACGCCACGAACGAGGCTGTCGCCATCCGTCTCACCGCTCACTGCCCCTGAGACGCACGATCCTCTTTTTGGTTTTTTAAAAAATGGCTCTGCGCACCCCAGCAACCCGAGCTGAAGCCAAAGCTGCCAAGCCGTTTGATCCTTCCAGCACCCGCCAGCACACTGCTTCTCCCGCTGGCCCACGCTCACACCACCCTCTACCTCAGCATCCCATTGGCTCCTGAGCCCCTCAGTCAGGCCCTGGGAGTCAATCAATTTCAAGGATGCCGAGTAGGCCTCCCTTCCTTTCGCGCCGGCACCCCCGCCCCCAGCAGAGAGCTACCTGCGCCGCGCCCCCAGTTACCATGGCCCACGGTAAGTGGCCCCGCGGCCATTCATTTACAGCAGTCAGCATTTTTTACAGTTGGTGTGCTGAGGGTGTCATTACAGTTGGTGTGGTGAGTATAGTCTGCTAAGCCATGATAATGCCCATACTAGAGATGGAGGAATTAAATGTTGGACTAATCCATGTGGAAAAAGATAAATCTTCAGGCTTCCAAGTGAGGGAAAGTTACCCAAGTTAAATTTAACACCTAAAGTTAAGAGTATGATAAATAAGATGAACAAGGCAAGAGCCTGTATAAGAGAGACCATTTATTGACATCACAGAAGGAAATCAAATACAATATTGTGCAGCTAAAATTATTACTGAAAGAACACTGCCAACAAAAGCACAGGGCCAGTAGAAAAGGAGAACGATAACAACTCCTCCTTGGAAAAAGTGCATCGAAGGAAAAATAAAATCATTACGTGCAGAGGTAGCCCCGATAGACAGGTATCTAAAAGGATTAAGATCATAAGAGATTTTGAGGAAGATTCAAAATATCAAACTGAAAACATGCTGCATGAAAAGAAGAAGACCTTAAATAATATGCTCCAATAATAAATTGAAAGTAGCAGCAGAAGCACAAAAACTGAAGATATGAAGAAAACAGTATATCAAGCATCCTACTCCCATCCTTGATTACTGCAACGCAATATACCAAGGCCTCCCCAAAGCCACCATACTCCCTCTACAGCTAGTCCAAAACACCGCCGCACATACTATTTTTAGTACCTCCAAATTTAGCCATGTTACACTTATACTGAGGTCGCTGCACTGTCTGCCCATCACTTCCAGAATCAAGCACAAAATCCTCACCCTCGTTCATAAAGCCCGCCGAAACACAACCACTGAGCAGCTCCAAGCTTTAATCAGCATTCCCGGCACCAACAGACCTCGTAGAGTAGTCACACAGAACCACCTTGACCTGCTCCCACAAACCTGCAAGAGCACACAATACGCTGCTGTATGCCCCCGCTCTCTGGAATGCATTGCATCCAATTGCTTCTCACTTTCAAAAACATCTCAAGACATTCCTCTTCCAGGAGCACTATGGCATTTACCAGCCTACGGGCCAGCCAATTCAGAACATCCCTCCTGCTCCTCCTCCATCTAAGCCAGCATTTCTTGCACCCTTTTATTATATACTGCTCTTCCCCGCTCCTGCAGATTGTTAATTATTGTTGTTCTCTGCTTTGCATATTGTACCCCTTCTTAATTGTTGATTTATCCTGCTTCGCTTGTTTTACCCTTGCTAATTGTATTTCCACTGCCCTACCTAATGTTCCCTTGCTACTTGTTGCTCACTTCCTTACCTCTCCTTACATATTGTGCCCTTGTTAATTTTACCGCCTAATTGATTGTTATACCATTTTTCCACCAGTCAAAATAGTGTATCAAAACCAGCTAAATAAATAAATAAATAAAAAGAAAGATATCAATATAAACTATTTAGAGAGAACCCAAAACAGTTCTACAGGAAATTGGGAAAGAGCATCAGTCTCGTAAAAATACTTCCAAACAAAATTGAAGCAGACTTTCTGGAGAACACTCTGAGGACCCAGTAGTGCACAACTGAGAAGCAGAATGGTTACCCTGCATATACTGTAGGAACGTTTAATAAAGGCAAACATCAAACCTATGGAATGGCCTCCAGTAACAGCATAAGAGCTGGAAAGCAGTTTAAAATGGCAGTAAAGCAGAAGGGCAGCAAGAGGGGAGCATATAGAACAAAAGACCATTTAATGTTAAATAAGGCCATCATATCCAGAGCTAAGACAAGCAGAAATCTCAGTATAGCATGGATTGTCTATAAGAAAGTCTTTGATAGTGCTGGGCACTCTTGGATAATAAATTGCATTGAGATAAATCCTGGTTTGATAGAGTACATTTAGTTTGCCATGAAAATGTGGCAAACCACACTCTTTTGAAGTGTGAAGATCTTCAGTTCATCATTCCTAACATCGAGATCCAGGAAGGAATATTTCAGGGAGCTTCCCCATCACCACTTCTGTTTTGTATGGCTTTCAATCCAATGAGAACTTTCATCAGCTCTTTGAGATATGGTTTAGCTTGAGTCCAAAGAAAAATAGCAATCCAGTGATAGCATCACATTTACTTTTTGTAGATGAACATAAGAAATTAAGACATGCCATACTGAGTCAGACCAAGGGTCCGTCAAGCCTAGTATCCTGTTTCCAACAGTGGCCTTTCCAGGTCCTGTTGGGTTTCCAATGGTATACACATTCTGTGCTGCTTGTCCCAGGGATAAGCAGTGGTTTTCTCCAGTCCTCTTTAATAATGGTTTATGGACTCTTCCTCAAGGAACTCTTCCAAACCTGTTTTAAACCCAGTTACACAAAGTTTTTTCTACATCCTCCGGTAATGAATTCCAGAATTTGATTATGTGCTGAGTGAAAAAATATTTTCTCCGATTAGTCTTAAATGTGCCATATTGTAGTTTCATTGCGTGTTCCCTAGTCTTTCTAATTTTTGAAGGAGTAAACAACTGATCTGCATTTACTCATTCCATCCCATTCATTATTTTATAGACCTCTAACATATCTCCCCTCAGCCATCTCTTTTCCAACTTGAAGAGCCATAACCTTTTAACCTTTCCTCATAGGGGTATCCTTCCATCTCTTTTACCATTTTGGTTACTCTTATCTGTACCTTTTCCAATTCTGCTATATCCTTTTTAAGATATGGTGACCAGAATAGCTCACAATATTCAAGATGCGATAGCAGCGTGGAGCAATTTAGAGACATTGTAATATGCTTGGTTTTATTCTCCATTCCATTCCTTATGATTCCTAGCTTTCTCTTTGCTTTCTTGGCCATGGCTGCACACTGGGCAAAGGGTCTCAGTGGGGAACTTTGCAATGTGTAACTGTAGTCTGAATTCTTTCCTAAGTGCATAACTTTGTATTTGTCAACATTATATTTCATCTGCCATTTAGACACCTACAGCCCGATTCCGTCCTGGACGTAGAAGCCCTCTGTATATCCGGTCTGAACCAGACGTACAGAGGGCGTCGTGATTCTCATTCTGTGGGGCATGTATAGCTCTGCGGGATTAGAATCGTGAACAGTCCTGTACGTGCAGGTCAGGACTGTGATTCAGCTCGCCCTGCACATACAGGACATCCCCACTAACCATAGTGTCCGATTGCTGTGGTACCACGGCTCCATTTAAAAGCTGCAATTCCAGCAACTGGCTCCTGCAACTAATTCCCTGCAGCCCAACCCTCAATCTGGCCACCTACAGCCAGGGTCAGGCTGTGGGGAATGTTCTCGGACCCCCCTGCCCCATCTGTGCCTCTGGCCCGCCGATCCACTACGTCCAGGGAAGTTGTTCCACCTCGGAGGTGGAATAACTTCCCCGTACAAGTCGCCAGTCCTGGATGTACAAGGCCGACATTAGAATCAGCCCTGTACGTCCCACGGCTGGTGACCCCACACCGCCCGCCCTAACTCTGCCCACGATCCGTCCCCTCCCTGTCCCCATTTAACTTCCCCGCATAACCGGCGGGGAAGTTAGACGCTAGCGGGGAGGCCAACGAATAGCAGGGATGGATGTCCCATTCGAACAGAATTTGTGTTCTTTGAACCAGATCAGTTACTTCAATTCAGGTGACTAGAGAGGGTCCTGAAGTATTGGTGGATGTCACAGAGGAATTAGCTAGTTAATGCTGGATGTTCGCTGCTAAATTTAGATTGCTACTTCTTAAAGTGATTTATTTCTTAGGTTTATGTCTTTTTTTTATTGCCTGTTCTTGCCTCACAAGTGGCTTACTAGTGATCTACTTTTGGTGTGACAAGTTTGACTATGGCCTAGTTTCTTTGAATAGGGTTTTTTTTCCACATTTCTATTCATTCATTATCTTGGATGCATTAAGTGAAATTGCACAAATAGAAAAAAACAAACACAAAAGGACCTTGAAAAATCTGGATACTAATGGGGTTATTGCTTGGACTGAAAAATATTCAAACATTTACAAGGAAACATAACTTTCATGGAAGCACCTAGTCTCATGGCCCTGGGTCTCAGAATCAAATACTCATGGCGCTTCTTTTGCGTATCTCTAGACACCTCAGAAATAGCCTATATCTTAGAATCAAGAAATAAGGCAGACATATTTCAGAAAAATAATCATAAGACAGTGTTCCTATCTGACTCAAAAGCAAAACATGCTAGGTAGTCCTTTCCGTGATGACTTCTAATGATGATTCCAAAAAGGCAGTCAAACTCCCAGTCTCTGAGGTCTGGGGCAGCCCAGAAATACCTTCTGCACCCCAATCCGGAGGGCTAAGGGACAAATACTGGGCCCAAACAATTGGCGGAACTGCATCCCCATGTATCTTCAAAACGTCTCCAAGATATTTCTTAAGCATGTCTATTGGTGGAATAACTGGACACTTTGGGAAATTAAGAAATCTTAAATTGTTCCTTTGAACACGATTTTCCGGGAACAGTACCTTCCTATTTAAGATTTCCTTTTCCCTTATCTGGACATTACTCACAGTCTGAAGATTATTTAATGCAGCTTCCACTTGTTCAAGCTGAGTAGCATGTTGAGCCAGAGCAGATTCATAGTGCGTCATCTAGCTCAAGACTTGCTTCAATTGAGAATCAAACGTGCTAGCATAAACAGCTGAGGAGGAATCCACGTCTTTAATGGCATCCCATAACGCTCCCAGCGTTACAACAGCCGGTCTCGACACCATGGCAGAACTGGTGAACCAGAAGGGCCCTCCAAAGAGGACTCAATCGCTGAGGGGAGCTCCGCCATCGAGGGTAACCTCCACTGGAGTCCTCCTACCTCCCATCAGATAACACCTGTTGCGGTGGTGATGGGGCTGCTTTCAAGTTTATCAAATAGCTGTATTGCATCTTCCCAATTTATTGAGATTTGTTTCAATTCCTCTGATGCATCATCTTTGAATATTATTTTTGTTATTGGTTAAGTTTCCTACATCTTCTTAAGTAAAGACTGAAGAAAAGAGTTAATTCAATATCTCCGCTATAGCCTTGTCCTCTCTTAATGCCCTTTTCCCCCCTCTCTTATCTAATGGTCAAATGAGCTCTCTCACAGGTTTTTTACTATGAATGTACTTGAAAAAGTTGTTAATATGCACTTTTGCTTCCACAGGAAGCTTATTTTCAAAATTTTTCTTTGCTTGTCTTATCAATGCCTTGCATTTTACTTGCCAAAACTTATGTTCTTTCCTGTTTTCATCATTTGGTTCTTTTATCTATTTCTGGAAGGATTTTCTCTTAGCCATTACAGCTTCTTTGACCTCACCTTTAAGCTATGCTGGCTGTTGTTTGGTCTCCTTTCCACCTTTCTTAAAATGTGGAATACATCTGGTCTAGGATTCCAAGAGAGTATATTTAAATAACACCCAGGCCTGATACAAATTAACCTTTGCAGTTGTTCCTTTTAGTTTTTTCTTAACCATTTTCCTCATTTTATCATCTGAAAGTTAAATGCTAGCACAGAGTACTTACTTGTTATCCTCTCTCCATTTATTAAATCAAATGTGATCATGTTACTATTGCTGTTTCCAAGCAGCCTCAACCCATTACCTTTCACAATAGATCCTGTGTTCCACTAAGAATTTAATCTGGAATAGCTTCCCATCAAGTTGGTTCCTGAACTAGCTGCTCCATAAAGCAGTCATTTATTTCATCTAGAAACTTTATCTCCCTAGCATGGTCTGATGTAACATTGACCCAGTCAATACTGGGATAATTGGAATCTCCCATTATTACTGTGTGGTAAACTTTACAGACTTCCCTAATTTCTATTAACATTTCATCATCTGTTCATTCTGGCCAGGCGGGTGGTGGTACATACCCACTGCAGTTTCCTTCCCCTTTTTCACATGGAATTTCTATCCATAAAATTCTGCAAAAAAAATGCAATGTGTGCCTTTGAGTCAGTCCTGACTCCTGGGGGACCCAGAAGCTCCTGGGTTTTCTTGGCAGTGTCACCGGAAGTAAATTGCCAGCCTTTCTTCCGAGGCAATGGAGGGTTAAGTGACTTGCCCAAGGCCACAAGGAGTGCTAGTGGGAATCGAACCCTGGTTGCTTGATTACCAAGCCAGTGTTCTAACCACTAGGCTACTCCTCCACTTCTAGATGTATTTTATTTCCTGCAGAACCTTATCCTGTTTGACTCCATGCCCTTTTTAACATACACCACTACCCCTCTACCTATATATGTGATCTACCCTTTCATTGCGATATAGTTTGTACCCAGGTATCATGGTGTCCCATTGGTTGTCCTCCTTCCCCAGATCTCTGAGATGCCAATTATATCTAACATTCATTTAGTGTTATATATTATAACTCTCCCATCTTATTTTTTAGACTTCTAGAATTTGCATATAGGCATTTCAAAATTTGTTTGTTGTTCATATTAACAGTTTGACTACTTGATGACCTGAAGCTTCACATTGCCAGTGACCAGCAACTTCTTGTAGTGAAAAGCTTCTCAGATGACATCAGGATGCATTTTGATCTTGACAAATGTGCTAAGGCAAGCTTCCTTAGAGGAAAATTGAGCAAAATGGAAAACATCTGCCTAAGGGCTTGACATAAAGGAGCTTGAACAGGAAGGCATTTATAAATATCTAGGAGCAGACAAAAGAACAACAATCGAGCAGAAATTGCTGAGAGAATATTATTAAAATCATTATTGAAATGCGTTCTAACATCTCAGAATAACATACAAGCCATTAGTCAGCTGCCAATTTCTTCACTCTCATACAGCTTTGGGATTATAAACTGGCTTCTTAAAGATCTTGAAAAACTGGATATATGAACAAGAAAGCTCCTCCATGCTCATGATGTACGAGGGGTGTCCGATATTAAAGGTATAGGCCAAAATTATACTAACATTTGTATTTAAAGAAATTATTCAATACATTCCACCAAAAACTACATACTTTTGTTTACTTCTCCACATAATCGCTGTAAACATTGAGACATTTATCCCAGCGTGACACTAGTTTGAACATCCCTTCACAGTACAGTTGCTCATTATCATTCCCCTAAACTCACCTCCCCCCTTCCTCCTTTCTCTTCTGTAGATAATACTATCATCCTCCCTGTTTTCTCGGCTCACTTAGGATCATCTTTGACTCTTTTCTCTTTTTCTGCACATATTGAACATATAGCTAAATCCTGTCATTTCTTTCTTTATGTTGTGGTTAAGTGCCGTTGAGTCGGTGTCGACTCATGGTGACCCTCTGGATAGCTGTCCTAAATTGTGTTCGGTTTTCAGTCAGGCGGCTCATTGTTGACAAACTAGTACCCATAGCTGCTGTTAATGTATTGATCCATCTCATTGCTGGCCTTCCTCTTTTACGTTGACCTTCTATCTTGACAAGCATGATGTCTCTCTTTAATGATCTCTCTCTTCGCATGATGTGTCTAAAGTATGAAAGTCAAAGTCTTTCATCTGAGCTTCTAAAGGAAACTTAGGTTTGATCTCCACTAGTACTGACTGGTTTGTTCTTCGGGCAGTCCATGGCATATGCAGTATTCTCCAGGACCAAGCAGGAAGTCAGTCCTCACTTATGGGTGACGTCGGCGCCGACGGAGCCCTCGCGGAGCAATTTTCCCCAGCTTTCAAAGAAAGCCTTTGGGAATTGCAGCGCGCATGCGCGGTCCTCTTCCCGCCCAAGGGTGCCATCTTAGCCAGTCTTCTTTTTTCCGCGGAGCCCTACAGACGTACCCGTCATGTCCCCGCGAAAAAGTTGATTTTTACTCATATTTTCTCTTTTTTCCTTCGGTTCGACGCCGGTCTTTTTCCCGCCCGGACTCGCGACGCCGGTCACGAGTCCTCTTCTTCTTTTTCGGTTTTTCTGACTTAGTCAGTTTCGTTTTCGGTTTTTCCCTGGCAGCCCGGTCCTTTGACCTCACCGGGGCCCTTTTTCCCCCGATGGCTGCCAGTGGTTTCAAACGGTGTGGTCAGTGTGACCGAAATATGTCACTAACTGACACACACGACAATTGCCTCCGCTGCCTGGGCCCGGATCATGAAGAAATGATCTGTGGGCCCTGCGGCAAAATGTCCTCCAAAGCGTTGAGAAGTCGGCGGCATCAGCGGGATAGGATCTTTGCTGACCCCAGCCGTACCCGGACCTCGTCGGAGGCCTCCGCATCCAGAGGTTCCAGCTCGGACCGTCGCCGGAGTTCCTCCGACAGGGGTTCTCCCTCCGGGACCATCGACGAAAGGTGAAACCCGCGAGGGCGGCGTCGGTGGACGCTCCTGGCTCCGCGAGGGCCAGGTCGCATAGCCCCGATAGCCGTCCCGGGTCCTTGGAGAAGGAGCACCTCTCGAAGCGACCTCGCCTGGAGTCGGAGCTGCCTGCTCGGGTAAGTCCTGTGGTCCTCCTGGACTCGCCTGCGAGACCGCCGACGTCGGGCCCAACGCCGTCGGGGCCCGAGTCGGGGGCTGCTGGGTCACCTGAGCTCGGACTCAGGTTGACGGCCTTGGAGAGCAGACTGTCTGCCTTCATGGACCAGCAGCGGGCACTGCTCGCTGGCTTCGCTGGCGCCGCTGCCCCGACCGCCGGGACGTCGACGTCTAAGTCGACCCCGGAGACCGAGCCGATCCTCGAGTCGATGCGAACTCGAGTCGATCCTCGGTCGAGGTCACCCTCGGCCTCCCGTTCGGGACCGAGGTCGCCGACTCCCTCGGCGTCGGGGCGGCAGGCGCCGCGCCCTGCCCGGGCCGACCCCACCGAGTCCTCGTCGGAGTCGGTCTGGGAGTCTGAAGAGGAAGAGTCGCCTGATTCTTTTCGGACTCGGTGTGTCTCCTCGGACTCACCTGAGTCCGAACCTCGGAAGCAGTCCCCCCCGGAGGATGCCCGGTTCTCGGACTTCGTCAGGGATATGGCCAAGGCTTTGGCCTTCCCTGCGGATCCCGAGGAGGAGCCTCGAGCCGAAGAGCTCGACGCCCTCCAGTATGACTCTCCCGCCAGGGAACACTTTACTGTACCGGTTCCTCCCATGCTGGAACGACTACTCTTCCGCATGTGGGAGAGTCCGGCCACCTCGCCGGTCCTGAGCAAGCGGGTCGATTCTATCTATCGAGTCCGCAAGAGCCCTGGCTTCCAAAAAGCACAGCTACCACACCATTCCATGGTAGTGGAATCGGCCATGCATCGTCTTAAGAGCCAGAAGATGCACTCCTCGGTGCCTCCTGGCAGGGAGGCCCGTAACCTGGATGGCCTTGGTAAGAAGTGTTTCCAGGGCTCTATGCTTGCGTGTCGTGTCCAGACCTACCAGCTATACATGGGCATGTATCTCCGAGACCTGGCTAAAGAGCTAGCCGGATTCTCCGCTGGTTTGTCCGAGGAACCCTTGCGGAGGTTCCTGGCCTTGTCCACTGGCATTCGGGAATGCTCAAAATTCATATCCCGAGCAGCCTATGATGGCTTTGAAGCATCGGCTCGAGTGGCCGCGCAGCCGGCATCGGTGCCCGCCGACAGGCTTGGCTTCAGTCGTCTGACCTTGAGCCCTGGGTGCAGGACAAGTTGGTCGATGTCCCCTGCCGAGGCGAAAACCTCTTTGGCAAGCCCATGGCTGAAAAGGCTGCACAAATTGAGACGGAGACTCTCACCAGGACTAGGCTTTCTAGGAAGACCTCCGCCCCTTCCCAGAAAAAGAAGGGCTCGGGAAAGAAGTCCTTTTACCCGAGGAAGGCGGCTGCCTACAAACAATACCCCCAATATCAGGCCCCTGCAGCTCCCCAACAGGGCCAGCAGGCCAAGGGACGGGGTAACGGGTCCCGTAGGCAGCAAGCCCCCAAGCCTGCACCACCAGCCCCTGCTCAGCAGGGTGGGGGCTTTTGACTCCTTAAGCATAGCCTCTCCCCCCCCGCTGGTTCCTCCCAGCACCGGAGGCCGGCTGGTTCACTTCGCCCACAGGTGGTCCAGCATCACCTCAGATGCCTGGGTGCTTCAAGTCGTGCGAGAAGGCTATCTTCTCCACTTCCACCAGGTCCCTCCCTCCCTCCTATTTTCCGGGAGAACCTCCACGACCCCCTCTGCACAGGGAATTACTCCTTCAGGAGTTAGCAGGTCTTCTACAGGAACAGGCGGTGGAACCGGTGCCCCACCACCTGAAAGGTCAAGGCTTTTATTCCAGGTATTTTCTAGTACTAAAAAGGACAGGAGGCCTCAGACCCATCCTGGACTTGCGCAACCTCAACAAATTCCTCGTGCGGGAAAAGTTAAAGATGCTTACCCTTGGAATCCTTCTGCCCTACCTCCAGCAGGGAGATTGGCTATGCTCCTTGGATCTAAAGGATGCCTACACGCACATCCTTAATCACCCAAGCCACCGCCAGTACCTAAGGTTTGTGGTGGCCGGAAATCATTACCAGTACAGAGTACTACCCTTTGGCCTGTCCTCCGCACCGCGAGTCTTCACAAAATGTCTCGCGGTGGTGGCGGCCCATCTCCGGCTTCACGGCCTCTATGTCTTTCCGTACCTCGACGACTGGCTCATCAGGGCAGCGTCCGCTCCGGAGGTCACCAACGCCACACGCCGCACGGTGACTCTTCTGCAGTACTTGGGCTTTGTTATAAACTTCGCAAAGTCCACTTTGCTCCCCTCACAGGATCTCGAGTTCATCGGCGCAAGGCTGCACACTCCTCAGGCACGAGCGTTCCTACCGCTCGACAGAGCTCAACGGCTCATGGACCTAGCCGGCCGTTTTCGCAGCCAGCCCCTGGTCTCCGCCAGGCGCTTCCTGAGACTACTCGGCCATATGGCTTCCACCGTCCATGTGACCCCCAATGCCCGCCTGAATATGCGGCCTGCTCAATGGTGTCTCCGCCAGCAGTGGCAACAAGCCACAGGCGGCCTAGCAGACCTAGTGCGCGTCTCCGAGCCGCTGATCTCGTCTCTCCAGTGGTGGCTTCATCGGCCGAACCTGGTACTCGGCATGCCTTTCCAGTCACCTCAGCCGGCCCGGGTGCTGACAACAGATGCATCCCTCCTGGGCTGGGGAGCACATTGCCAAGGGGCACGTACTCAGGGCCTCTGGACCACGTGGGAGTCTGCTCAGCAGATCAACTTCCTGGAGCTCAGAGCGATCCGCCTGGCTCTCAAGGCCTTCTCCCACCTGACCTCTCACCAGTCCATCCTTGTCCAGACGGACAATCAAGTTGCCATGTTCTACATGAACAAGCAGGGGGGCACGGGCTCCTTCCCTCTCTGTCGGGAGGCACAGAAGCTCTGCTCTTGGGCCGTCAGTCACGGCGTTCTTCTCAAGGCAGTTTATCTCCCAGGCCAAGAAAATTGCCTGGCGGACAAACTCAGCAGGATCCTCCAGCCGCACGAGTGGCGCCTGGATCCCTTGGTAGTTCAGAAGCTCTTTCTAAAGTGGGGCCTCCCCACGATGGATCTCTTTGCCAGCCCTCTCAACCGGCAACTTCCTCGCTTCTGCTCTCGTCAGCCGCATCCCCTTCGAGTTGCGGCAGACGCTTTTCTACTCTCATGGGCGGAGAGCCTTCTGTATGCTTTTCCTCCCATCCCGCTAGTCTCTCGAACTCTTTTCAAGGTTCTCCGAGACAAAGCTTCCATGATCCTGATCGCTCCTCGCTGGCCCAGACAGCCGTGGTTTCCACTCCTGCTGCAATTAGCGGTGGAGGATCCATTCCCTCTGGGGTTTCAACCGGATCTCCTCACTCAAGATCAGGGGTCTCTGCTACACCCCAACCTCAGATCTCTCAATCTAATGGCCTGGCTGCTGAGAGGGTAGTCCTTGCTCCCCTTCTCCTGCCGGCAGAGGTGGAAGAGGTCGTCTTAGCTTCTCGGCGACCTTCTACCCGCAAATGCTACGCCCTTAAATGGCGTCGCTTTTCCGTTTGGTGTACCCAGCAGTCTCAGGATCCCTTCTCCTGCTCGGTGTCGGTGATCTTGCAGTACTTGCTCTACCTCTCTAATCTGGGACTTAAGTCCAACTCCGTCAAAGTTCACCTCAGTGCTCTTTCAGCACATCATGTATCGGTGGACGGCAGACCTCTTTCCAGCGACCCTCTCGTAGCGAGGTTTCTCCGAGGTCTCCTTCTACTTAAACCACCTCTCCGCCCGCCAGCGCCTGACTGGGATCTGAATGTGGTTTTGCAGCGGATCACCTGTCCGCCTTTTGAACCTATGGCTACCTGTTCTCTCCGTTTTCTTTCTTGGAAAACATTGTTCTTGATAGCCCTCACTTCCGCTAGGCACGTAAGTGAATTGCAGGCCCTCGTGTCTGATCCCCCTTACACTCGGTTCTACAAAAATAGGGTAGTCCTACGGACTCACCCAAAATTTCTTCCAAAAGTGGTCTCCCCCTTTCACATCAATCAGGAGGTGGTACTTCCGACCTTCTTTCCCAGACCACACTCCAGCCGAGCTGAAACGGTCCTCCATACCCTGGACTGTAGAAGGGCATTGAACTTCTACCTTGACCGTACGCGGGAGCACCGTAAAGCTGCTCAGCTTTTTGTGTCTTTTGACCCCAATAAATTGGGGCTCCCGGTCTCCAAGCGTACTCTGTCCATCTGGGTTGCGGACTGTATCACTTGGGCTTATGGGGCAGCCGGACTCTCCTTGGAAGGTCGAGTCACAGCTCATTGCGTTCGGGCAAAGGCTACGACAGTGGCTTACCTCCGCTCTGTTCCGCTGGAAGACATCTGCCGGGCCGCTACTTGGTCTTCGAGCCAGACCTTTGCGGTCCATTACTGTCTCGAGAGGGAGTCCCGCAGGGACAGTGCTTTCGGACAGGCAGTCCTCCGTAATCTCTTTGAGGTTTGAGCAACTCCTACCCTCCATCCCGGATGTGGGCTACCGGTGGGTAATAATTCAGCGAAGATTCCTTCCTTCTGTTCTGCTGAGCTAGAGGGAGCTCATTTTTGTGCTTAGGGTCTCCGGTAGCCTTAAGCTTGGGAGTCCCATAAGTGAGGACTGACTTCCTGCTTGGTCCTGGAGAAAGCGTAGTTACTCACCTGTAACAGGTGTTCTCCAGGAGCAGCAGGAATCAGTCCTCACAACCCTCCCTCCTCCCCTTGGAGTTGCAATCATCTGCTTTAGTTTTTTTTTGCAAATTTTTATGCTGTCTTTTTTAGCTATATCATCTGACTGGCTAAGATGGCACCCTTGGGCGGGAAGAGGACCGCGCATGCGCGCTGCAATTCCCAAAGGCTTTCTTTGAAAGCTGGGGAAAATTGCTCCGCGAGGGCTCCGTCGGCGCCGACGTCACCCATAAGTGAGGACTGATTCCTGCTGCTCCTGGAGAACACCTGTTACAGGTGAGTAACTACGCTTTCACCACCAGCACGATAATTCAAAGGCATCAATTTTCTTCCTGTCTATCTTTTTCACTGTCCAGCTTTCACTTCCATATGATGTTATTGAAAATACCATGGCTTGAACGAGTCAAATCTTTGTATATAGAGAGACATCTCTGCTCTTGAGAATCTTGTCTAGGTCTTTCATAGCCATTCTGCCAAGAGCAGAATGGCTATGAATGGCTATTGTAGTTGTTGTTATGGAAGGACAGACTAGATGGGCCTTGTGGTCTTTTTCTGTCGTCATGTTTCTATGTTTCTATGTTTCTAATGCATCGTCGGATTTCTTGACTGCTTGTTGCTTATTTATTGATAGTTGGTCCAAGAAGGTTAAAGTTGTCCACTGTTTCAATTTATTCTCCTTCAACAATGAACTTTTTGATTTTGCCAGTTGTCATGATCTTTGTCTTCTTTAAATTAAGGTGCAGGCCCATTTTAAGACTATGTTCCTTGATCGTGAGAAGCAAATGTTGCAGATCATCTTCACTTTCAGTCAATAATGTGGTATCATCAGCATAGCGAAGGTTGTTGAGTCTTCCACCAATCTTCACACCTCTGCTGTCTTCATACAATCCTGCTTCTCTAATGATTTGTTCTGCATATAAATTAAAGCATCAGCAAAATTCATCCTTTCTGAGCACACTACAAAGACTCTTATCTACTCTCTAGTCACCTCCTGTTTAGACTATTGCAGCCTGCTTCTGGCTGGTCTCCCCTGAATCATCTCTCTCCTTCAATCCATTCAGAACTCAGCCGCAAGGCTTATCATCCACCAGTGTCTCTATGTTCACATAACCTCTCTCCTTAAGTCACTTCAGTGTCTCCCTATCCATCACAACATCCAGTTCAAACTTCTCTGACTGACCTACAAGTGCATTCATTCTGCTCCTCCTCATTATCTCTCCTCTCTTATTTCTCCCTGTACCCCTCCTTGGGAACTCTGCTCATCAAACAGTCCCTTCTATTTGTGCCCTTCTCTTCCACTGCCAACTCCAGACTTTGTTCCTTTAACCTTGCTGCACCATATGCCTGGAACAGACTGATTCAATGTGTCAGGCTCCATCTCTGGTTCTATTTAAATCTAGGCTAAAAACCCACCTCTTCAGAGCTGCTTTTGAATCATGTCCATTTATTCTCCTGTATCTTCGATGTGTGCTAGAACCATCTCTTTTACTCTGTTTGTTGCGTTTCTGTCTTGAATAGATTGTAAGCTCTATTGATAAGGAGCTCTCTCTCATGTGTAGCACAATACAAATGAAAATTAGTAGTTGTAATAAATTGCCCATACATGTTACATCTTATGAACTCCAGAAGGAGGCATTGTTTGGCCGAGCGTGGTAGTAATTTTGAGAGACTGAGATCATATTCCATATACCCTGGCCTAGAAATGAGTTAATTACTGTCATGATATGCACAAAACTAACTTATTTGGAGAAATTGCCCCCAAAATATGTGTGTATGACTGCAATTGTCCACGTCAGGCTTTACAGTGGAGTAGTAGCCTAGTGGTTAGAGCATTGGCTTGGGAACCCAGAGACCAGGGTTCAATTCCCACTAGCATGCCTTGGGCAAGTCACTTAACCCTCCATTGCTCAGAAAAATTCATTATCAATGTCTCTGTTTAATGTACATTTACCAAGTTTAAGTTACAATGTAAACCACTTTGATTGAAATGGTAAAGTGGTATAAAAAACGGTTAATAAATAATAATAATACAGCTGCTCCCTGGCACGGATAGGTTTTCAAAATGTGCTAGTTTTGGCCAGCCCTTTCCAGGAAGGTTTCAGGGGGTTATCCTCCTTAATCTCCTGTTGTTTATTTCTCCCCCTCCCCCAAGCTTTAGCTAAAGAAAGATGTTATCCTGTGACGGCATGTATACTTATAAGTTTGCAAATGACCCACATACATGTGCAAGTGCTGGCGCTTGCATGTGGAAGCTCTGAAATACAAATTTTTGTATGTAAGTTTTGGCACTTGCATGGGTAGTAGAGTTTTCCTGCATGTAGATATGTTAAATTGCTCCTCCTGCTGTACATGGATGCATATCCACATGCTTTCCTGCACATCCTTTTATGTATTTTAGAAAAGGCTTCATGTTTGGTAGAACCTTTCTAAAATACACCCTGAACTATGGACCTCACAATCTTGATGTCTCAGTTCCGGTCTCCATGTACTATCTAAATAAAATATGCCTTCATATATAGCTGGTATAGCTCCCGCTGTACATTCAGACATGGAATCACAATGGGGACTGCATTTTTGTTGTTTGATTCACCCATATGTTTTAATAAAAACTTTTTAATATGCACTAATCAAAATGTATTAATTCATAGGTTAATGTGTTCAATCATTATAGCACACACTAAATTTTTCTGACATCTATGATGCTTGGTATACACATGCTTTTGAAAAGATACAGCTCCACAATTTGATTTTTGTCCTTCCCAGCATATGCCTCTCCCCTCACAGCGGCATAGTAATTAGACTGTCATTAATAAAGAATTGAATGCATGCTAACAATTGCACATCCCTACTCTTTGAATGTATTTTACTTCCAATATTTAAAGCAGCAAGAAGTGAACATTTTGAAAAGGGGCAAAGATTTTCTATAGCCACTCTAAATGCCAATTTTAAATGGGTAATATTAACTATTCAATCATGCTTTTAAATACTATAGAGATTCACAAATATTAAATGTATCTGGACTTTGCTTCCTTGAGCCAGAATGCATTTGTTTTTGTCTACTCACGGTTGTCATCAGTTCATGAAATTTGTGGGATTTGATTCACCAAAATGCAGCAGAAAATTATTAATTGGGTTAGTCAAGTTAGAAAGTAAAAACCATGGAATAAATTATCGTCCTCATTTCATTCTTTCTTCCCATACGTATCACACTGTCCTTGTTCATTATTGTGCATTCCTGATTTAAGGGAAGCATACTCAGCGTACACAAATTCTAATAGCTGCAGAACAGAAGGACACTTCCTTCCTTTGCAAAATTATACATGTCAGGTGGGGGAGGGGAAAGTTCAAAGAGAGATGATAAAGTGTGCCTTGTTATGGTAACAGGGGCTGTATGAGGCATCTTTAGATAGAAATAGATATGTAACAACAGTTATAGTTGTGATCAACATTATTGGCAGCTTTGCATTTTACTGTAGGTATGTTATGTACAATATCTTGAGAAATAATTGGAAATATTCTAACTGTATGCCATCATAATATTTTAATAATATGTTCAAAGGTATACAACAAAAAAGATGTCTACTATGTCTACGTTGCACAGTTTCTGAGAAAAATACAAAATGTGACCTTGACATGATTAATGGCACTCTTCACTAATATTTGGTTGCACAACTGTTGACAGTGATAACAGTCTCCGAATTCAACTGCAGTAACCGGGGATCCATACCAGGCGCTCGCCATCCTCCCCCACCCCCACAGGTCACCCCCCCCCATACATTACCCACACAATTACACAGACACAATTGCTTGGAAAGAACACCAGGTCGCAGCTTTATTGCCCCATAACAATTAACATTTTAAACAGCCAACAATAACTGAACCATGAATTCCCCCCCCCCCACCCCTGGCAGAGCGACACGTCACCAGCCATACTATTAGCAAGGTGACGTCGCTTCCGCCCCTGGTCCGGTCAACCACCGGTCCAGCTCGAACCACCCCTGCTCAACTTCGCCATATCACTAGCAAAAGTAAGCTCAGGGTTCTCCGGGTCGTGGGCACCCTGCCCCCGCCCCAAGTAGCTTATGTCTCCAGACCCCGGAAACCTCCGGGATCCTGCCACCCCCAACCCCCCCCAGCTGCGACACCCCCAAAATCCCCCAAACCGACCCGTCCGCCGTGACGCTGCCCACGGCCTTCTCATCTCCACTCTTCAACTGCAGTTTGTTCCAGCTTATGAATGTTTCCAGGATTCCTTTTACCAATGGCAGATTTCAGCTCTTTCCAAAGGTTCTCAATTGGATTGAGATCAGGACTCATTGCTGGCCAGTTTAAAACAGTCCATTTGTTCCTTTTTAACCATTTGTTTGTATTCTGGATGTGTGTTTTTGGTCATTGTCCTGCTGTAGCATCCATGACCTTTGATCCAGGCCTAGCTTTCTGGCACTAGTAGCGCATTTCGCTCCAAAATAATACCCTGGCAGTCCTCTGACTTCATGATTCTTTTTAATACATTCCAGGCCTTTAGTTCTTGAGGCAGCAAAACAGCCCTACAACGTTATGGAACCTCCATCATATTTAACTGTAGAAAGGGTGTTTTTTTCCATCTAAGCTTCATTTCTTAACCTGTAAATGTATAGTTGGTCTGCATTGCCAAAGAGCTCGAATTTGGTTTCATCTGTCCAGAGAACATTTTTCCAGAAGGATTGTGGTTTCTGAAGGTGGGTTTGGGCAAACATCAGGTGTGCCTTTTTATGTTTGTGTTAGAACAGCGGGGTCCTCCTTGGCCTTTGCACATAAAGTCTTTCTTTGTTTAGTGCTCGACATATGGTGTGAGTTGAAATCACCACTCCAGATTGCTCCAGGTCAGCCTTAAGCTCTTTGGATGTTGTACGTGGTGTTTTTCCAACAGTTCGCACTAACATTAGAATACTTCTTGGATTAGTTTTTCTCTTCTCACCATGTCCTGGGAGGTTCTTAACCATTCCATGAGCAGAATACATCTTAATAACATTGCAAACTTTAGACACAGGAATCCCAAGGTCTTTGGAAATGGCCTTGTTCCCCTTTGAAGTTTGATGTCTGGTGATAGAGGCTTTTTTGATGGTCTCAGGTCTTGTCTTCACCATTGTGAAAATGGAACAGGGAGTGAATGTAGCCGTTTTAAACATTAGAGCCATCTTTCATTGGTTGATTTGTCATGTGAGTACTGGCAATTGATCACAGGTGTGTCTAATTTTACTGAAATGGGAATGTGGTGCTTCTGTTGAAACGGATTTGAATTGTTTATAAGGGTACCAGTAATTATGTCCTGCCAACGTTCAGTTTTTATACAATTTCCTTTTTAATTGGTTTGTTTTATTTGATTCTTTTATGTGTCAAATATGTATGCATATATAGTCCAAAGCCATTTCACTGGCCACTTTTTTATAAGATATATTGGACAGTAAGGGGTTGAACTGCAAGGGTGCCAGTAATGTTGACCACAATGTATGTATATTTATTTATTTGACATGTTTTATATACCACATTTCCAAGACTCAAGGTGGTTTACATAGAACTAAACTCAACGTTACATAGAACTTACTTAACAATTGGAAGTAAACATAACAAATAGCATTATAACCTAATATATGCTAACTATGCACATGGTAATATATGTAGCTTTTGGTAGCTATCTTCAGATAGCGAGTGTCCGTGTCTGTGTGTGTGTGTCGTGCAACAGTGGCATGCTTGCCTGTGCATGAGATGTTGATAGCATGAAGACATTTGATAGCCATGTTGAAGTTGCAGTAAAGGGTTTAAGAGCATGCGGGACTCTCTCTGTGACATCATTTGGAAGTTTGGATATTGAATGGAGTGTGCAGATGAGTATCAGTGATGTGCTCTGATGCAGAACTTATTTACATTTGATGACGTTTCAAACTGCAGCACTGGGTCAGTGATATCATGAAAAGCACAGCTTCAGTATGAGTTGATTTTAATTGGGATTATACATGTTGTGTAGCATGGAGTATTTTTGACAAATTCTACCAATAAAGAGTAAAAGGACCACAAAGTAATTGGCTGGTTTTAGTAACATACCTAGGATTGGGTTTGGTTCAATAAAAAATATTTTTGGGTTAAGCAACAATAATGGGGTTTATATTTATTTAGAGGTTGCTTGTGGATAACTCTTATTGAACTTTGGTTAATAGTGTGCATTGGATGTGGCGGTTGTTCCTTTGTGTAGTTGGGGTGCAGGAATGCGGTACATGTGTGTGTGCATGTGTGGTGCAGAGGTTGCGTGACTGTATGTGTGTGAGTGTGTGGTGTGGAGGTAAGGTGCCTGTATGTGTGCAAGTGTGAGTAAATGGTACACGTATATATGGGTATATGTAGTGCAGAGCTAGGGAACTTGGGTGTGGAGGTAGGGTGCCTATGTATGTGAGAGTGTGTGTGTGTGTGTGTGTTGTGGAGGTGATAAAGAGGAAGTGGTGTGGTGTGGAAGTGGGGTACCTGTGTGTGTGTTAGAGAGAGGAGGAGATGCATCTTTCAACATAAACATAGTGGGAGGAGTGGCCTAGTGGTTAGGACAAGGTACTTCGGGCCGGAGGGCCGGGGGTTCAAGTCCCACCTGGGGACAGCAATCTCAGGCCAGAGGGACTGGGATTTCTAGTCCTATAGGTGCTCTTTGTGGTCTTGGGCAAGCCACTTAACCCTCCATTGCCCATGTTCCCTGTAAGTATTAGCGTATGTGTGTCATATCCCCTCGTGTTAAATGTATCCCCCAATTGACCGCTTTGACCCGGTGAAAAGCGGGATATAAATACAGCTAAATAAATAAATAAACACATTGAGCTCAATGCAGGAAGGGGCATGTCCAAGCTGTCTGGATGCCCCCAAACAGGATAGGCCCGTCAGTACCTGCTTCTGCATCGCAGGAGCTAGATGTCCCTGTGGGTGCAAGATCGGGCACTGTTACAGCCCGGCATACCCCATGATCCGCCACGGGGACATCCACCCCACAGCATGAGGGGAGGGCACACGCTGTGCGTTTGATTCCTTTGACTCCTGATAGTCTTGGTGAGACGTCGGGCAGCAGTTTGGAGCCTGATACTCCGGTGGGAAGTCTACCTTTGCAAGTGAAGTTATCTCCCTCTGTGGAATTATTTTCTTTGACTCGCCCCAAGGTTTTTACCTTGGAGGCTATTTGGGACGCTATTGCAACTCTTTCATCTTCAAACAACTCCCAGACTGCTTCATTGTCTTCCCGGATTAGTGAGAATGCTGATGGCATTCAGACGAATGTAGCAAGTATTCAATCTGTTGTGTCAGTTTGTGAACAGATTAAGGTGAAGAATTCTACTCTTAGCTCTCAGCTGGATACTGTTTCCGATATGTCCTCGACCCTGGTAAAGGAGAATGCTATGCTTAAGTATAAAGTGGAGGTGTTGGAAAACGCTTCCAGAGCAGTTAACCTTCAGGTTCTGAATTTCCCGCGATTACCAGCGGTGTCGGCTTTGGACATGTTTAAAAGATATATTATGGAGATTTTGAAAGTTCCTTCTGATTTGATTCCACCTCTTAATAAGGTTTATTATCTGCCTTCTCGGAAAAAAGCTGAGACTTCTGGGTCTGTATCTAATGTGAAATTTGATACACTGGATGTCACTTGGCTTCTTGAGGGTACTGGGAATGAAGTTACATCTCCTATTGCTTCAACTCTTTTGGTTCAGTGTGCTCTTGTCACTGACAAGGACTGGTTGCTGAAAATGTTTTTTAAGAAACGATTAGATTCCTTTTTAGGATTTAGAATATCAATGTTCCCAGATCTAGTCAGAGAAACACAAAAGAGGAGAAAGCAATTTTTGCAGTATAAACCTGGGGTGTTAAATATTGGAGGTACTTTTTTTCTTAGGTTTCCCTGCAGATGTTTGGTGCTTATTGAGGGTGTTAAGTATATTTTTTCTGATCCTAGTGATTTAAATAATTTCATTAATGCTAGACTTCCCGTAGTATTACCAACTGAGTAATGGTGGTGTTTAGTTCAGCTTATTCCTCCATGTGTATCTCGGAGGCCTGCTGCCACCTGGGTTCTTTGTTTATGTTTATTGCAAACTTTCCAATTAAGGTGTATTTGCCAAATCTCTGCTTTGGTATGATAGTTTCTTCTCCTCTTCCTCTCTTCATTGTGGACTATAACAGCGTTTGACTATTGTATACTTATAATAATTTGGCTTCCTTTGCTTACTTATCTGTCAGATTTGCTGTATTCATTGTAAGAAATCTATTTTCTTGCTGTTTTTTGTTAAAATTCATAAATAAATAAAAAAAAAACAACACATTGAGCTCGATGCAGGAAGGGGCATGTCCGAGCTGTCTGGATGTCCCCGAACAGGATAGGCCCATCAGTACCTGCTTCTGCATCGCAGGAGCTAGATGTCCCTGTGGGTGCAAGATCGGGCACTGTTACAGCCCGGCATGCCCCATGATCCGCCACGGGGACATCCACCCCACAGCATGGCCAGGCTGCAGCAGTGCTGACCCCCGTTTCCACACCGCCCGACCCTCAGCAGGGGCAGCCAGGGCCTGGATTTGGTGGCGGGGACTCACCTGTCTCTCTGCTGGCCATGCGGTGGGGTTTTGTGGGCCTCCTGCTGCTGAATCTGGGGCTTATACCATGGTGGTATAAACCCCACAGCCAGACAGCATCCAGGGGACATAAGGGGCTGTGACTGGAATCAGCCCCATACATCCAGATGCCAGGACCGCCCCTGCTCCACCCACTCTCCGCCCCCATGCTGCCCCTGTCCACCGCAGCACACACAGCTCTTTGCGTGCAGGGGGGCCAGGAGGCAGAATACTGTGCTGGCAGATAGCAGAGCTGTTCGTCCAACCAGAACGTTCAAGCCCGCTATCCGTCTTACAGAATTGGGTCCATTGTGCCCTTTGGTCCCCACGCATTGATCTCTTTAACCTCTAACACCTCATACTCCTCCAGCCCCTCTCCTGCTGCTCAACCATTCTCTGCTCCTCTTGTAGACTCTCTCACCCTAGCACTCACACCCCTGCCCTCCATTCTTCTCCATCATTGTAGTAAAGGCCCACTGCCCCTGGCCCTTCCGATGACCCTTTAAATTTTTAGTGCCTTCTCTATGTCACCCCCCATCTAACCTTTTTGTTACAGCCTTTCTATCTGCTGGAAATGGGTCCCCTTGAGCAAACAGCTGCCATCAAGGCCACAATCACGGCCTTTGCCTCCTCTTCTGCCCACCAGTGATGGGATCCCTGCAGGCACACAGAAGGGTCTTTGCTGTGATCTTGGTCGTCAGACCTCTGCCCATAATAGATGGGGTCTTCTCCTTCTTTCTTGCCAAAGCTAAACCTAGGCATGTTTGTTTTCACATGCACAAATAAACATGCATATGGACAAGCATTCTGTGGGCTTGACCCTTGAAATGTGCATTAAAATGGATATTGCATTTCAAGGAGCTTCCTCCCTTCCACAGTACATTTTTCATTATGTAGATTCATAAGTCCCTTTAAAAATTACTAATATTATTTGATACAATTTTCCAATGCATTTTTGTGCATAGAAACAATTTCTGCTGCTTATTAGCATAATGTAATCACTATACAGAATAAAAAGCACTCAAAACCTCACCATGAAACAGCAGCCTGTCAAGGACAATCTCATGGAATGCTGCATGGTTTTTAAAATATGCCATGGATGTTACTTTAATAGTGGCTTCTTATTGTAACTTACTTGGAAGTCTCGGGTCAGTGATGTTATGGGGTTGCGATGGCATTAACGTCTGAAAGGACGTCACTGTTGTGGGTTTTTTTGTGTGTGTTTTTGAGATTGTCCTTGACAGGCTGCTGTTTCATGGTGAGGTTTTGAGTGCTTTTTATTTTGTATAGTGATTTCACTGTGCACTCTTGAAGTGACCTACACAGTAATTGTATGTCTACAATGGAGGGTCAACAATTTTTTTAGCAAGATACTTTTAGCTTTTCTGATGAACATATCTCCGAATTGCTTAAAGAGATGACCCTGTTTGTCTCTAATTCTGCTGATTTTTCTCTGGGCAGTAATAATTGGAATACGCTATTGAATATACAGAAACGCATTGTGCGATCAACTTTACACAGATTGTCCCTAATTGAATATATTTGGCGTCAACATATTCCCAGGGGCTTGCGTGTTTATAAATAACCCCGTTTATTTACCTCTGACCATACATTTATTGAGAGATGGAATAAGATCTTAAATAAATGCTCTTTGGACCTTATGGTGTTGGTGGTGGATACTACTAAGACTAGCCTTGAGGTCATGAAGAAATAATCTACTACCATTTTAGACATTTTGAAGTCTGCCGAACCTGAAGATATATTTAAACAAAAATATGAAGAGATGAAGAAATCGATTGAGCAATTGGAGCGGGATGTTAAAAAAATGAAAATGAAGAAATTAAAATGGGATTATGCTGATTAAACCGTTGGGTATGTTTATCCTTGGATGAACCCAAATCGGAGAGAGGATCATCGGACTTGGAAAAAAGTGGATTTTGAATCATCCTCCAATGAATTGTCTGGAACTGAGGAAACTGTGCATCAGATGGAAGGTTTTTTAGATTTATGAAGGACCAAGAAAAAGAAGCTACCTGTGGATCGATCAAAGGACCCCGGGGGGCCGAACAACAGGAAGGGATAGTAATATCTTCCAATCAAGGTAGTTCCATGATTGTCAACCTTTCCGATTTTGTTTTATTAGAACCCCAGAAGCAATTGCTGAATAAAGGCTTGTCCTTTGTACCAAAGGTTACCTATGATTCTTTTCAATTCCGCGTGGACTTTGAAAAATTTATTCGAAAGCTAAGTTTGAAAGTTTTCTTTGCTTCTCAACATACAGGAACAAATGCTCTTGGTGGTGATGATCTGACTAATTTGATGTCTGGTCCTGGAAGGGCTGTTTTGCCGTTTAAATCCACTTGGAATCTGCCTGGACCATTACACCCTGGTCTGGGATTCTTTTGTTAATTAGTCCTTCAGGATATAGAAGTTCGTGAAAACTCCTCCTGTAAGAAGTGGAAAAATATTCTTTTTTTTATTTATTTATTTTTTTTATTATATCTTTATTCAAATTTTTTATAATATGTAATAAACATGATTAAAGAAATACAATCAAGTCCACATCAAGAGAAGCGCTGCCCTGATACAGATCAAAAAACTACGAAATATTTAAACACCAATATTAAAAAGCCAGATTGGATTCCCAAATTATATAAACCCTTAATACTAGGCCAAAAGGAAAACAACTCTCATACTTTTTCTTTATTTAACAAGAATGCCTCTAGTTGCTCAAGCTCAAGAAAAATATATTTAACAGATTGAAATATAATAATACACTTACAAGGATATTTTAACAGAAAAGAGGCCCCTAGAGCAATAACTCGAGGCTTTAACAAAAGAAAAGCTTTTGAGTGGATCTACAAACATCTGGAAAACTATTCTTAAGCCAGCGGAGCAGGTTGCATTGGATGAATTACGTTCAAATTCTAATATTGTAATAAAGCGAGCTGATAAAGGCGGTACAATCGTCGTTCTTAATAGAGAAGATTATATAAAAGAGGCCCTACGGCAGTTGTCTGATTCCACTATATATTTCGTTTTGGAGTGTGAGCCCACTTCTAATTTACAGCGTGTGATCAGGGAACTGACTGGACAAGCCTTGAATGACCATTGTATCTCAAGAAAAGAATGTTAATTTTTGAATGTAGCCATTCCAGGTGTAGCAAAATTTTATTTGCTTCCTAAGATACATAAATATCTGATTAACCCTCCAGGGCGACCCATAGTTTCGGCTAGGGGCACACTTCTTGAGCCGTTATCAGTGTATATTGATTCGGTTTTAAGACCTTTATTGAAAGATATTCCATCATATTTGAGAGATACAACATACTTTTTGAAAGTTTTATCAGAGTTATCTCAGCTGGCATGTTGTCCTAACACTCTTTTGGTTACATTTGATGTTGCAGCCCTATATACTAGCATTCCACAGATTGAAGCTTTAGCGGTTGTTTGTATAGCACTGCAGCGCCGGGGTGATCTTTCTGATAAACTGATACAATATATATTACGGTTCACAGCATTGGCTTTAGAAAATAATTATTTCATGTTTGCAGGAGTATTGTATCAGCAAATTTCTAGAGTTGCAATGGGAGCTACTTTTGCCTCTTCCATTGCTAATTTATTCATGGCTGAGTATAAATCAAAATGGTTATCTGCCTCTCCCTATATAGATCTATGATTAAAGCCTGGTATCGCTATAGAGATGATGTTTTTATGATCTGAGAGGGTACAGTTGCATCATTATTACAGTTTCATGGATGGCTAAATCAATTAGATTCTCATATCCAGTTTACGCTTAATTATGATGTGGGGAAAATTTCATTTTTGGATGTTTTGGTAATGCGTCAGACTGATGGTTGGGGGACCACTGTTTACAGAAAATCCATGGATCGTAATACTTTTTTACATTTCTCTAGTGCCCACCCGATTAAGTTACTGGAGGGTTTACCATTCTCACAATTTATTAGGTTCCGGAGGAATTGTTCTTCTGTCATCTATTTTAAGTTTAAGTCTCAGGGGTTGAGGAGGGCTTTTCTGGCTAGGGGCTATCCCAATAGGGTTGCACAGAAGGCTTATTGTCGGGCGCTGTTTAACCATAGGGAATGGATGTTTCAGCCTCAGGAGACTAGAAGTAGTGTGGATAATGAAAGCTGTGTTAATTTTACCTTTTGTTTCTCCCAATGAGCCCTTGGATTCAGGGCATTTTAAAAAAACATGCTAACATTTTACAGGTCATCCCTGGGTTGATGGACAGACGTCCCCGGTGTGTAAGGTTACGCGATTGGAATGAAAGAGATTCTGTCCAACCTCTGTTCAGTCCTCTGTTTTGCAAGAGTCAGTCCGCCCTGGTCAATAGATATGCGGCCACTGTTCTATTTGTTCTGTTTCGGTAGAACTTGAAATGTTCTCTTACAGTGATAAGGATTACCACCTGAAGAGATTTACCACTTGTAATTCCAGCTATGTGGTCTATGCTATACAGTGCCCATGTGGACTGCTATATATTGGAAAGACAATTCATTCTTTTAAAGTTCGACTGGGAAAGCATAAGAGCCAGTTGCGGTGTAAGCGGGTTGAAGCTCCAATAGTTCAGCATTGTCTAGCTTTTTCATATGTATTTTCTGATTTGAGATGTTTTTGTAGAGGTAGTGTGTTGCAAGAGATGCATGGGCGCAGTTGGGAGCAGAGTCTTGTTATTTGTGAACAGCGTTGGATTTTTTGGTTGGGCACTGTTTCTCCCGGTGATTTAAACACACAAATAGATTGGGGATTGTGTGTTTGACCATCGGTATTGTGCTCCTGTTAGGTTGTGTTAGGGTCTGTAGCTTTAAAATAGATTGGTGGGGGTGGGAAGAACCCCCCTTGATAAAGCGCACGTGTGGTGTTTTTTAATGAGATATGCTGTTTAAGAGTTACATATCACAAGTTGATAAGCAATGGTGAAAAGAGGTATGTTTGTGGTTTTCTCTGGGTTTGTTTTTTATTACCTTCTTACAGCTTCTTTGTCGGCTTGTCTAGTTAAGTGTGTTTTTGTATTTTTATTTAGCCAGAGTATTTGATCTCCCCCTGATGAAGCTCTGGCAAAATGCTTATGTGGATGTCCTGTAGAGAAAGTGCGATATGGATTAACGTGCTTATAAGTTCCACCCAGATAAGTAACGGCAATTTTTGTACCTTAATCTGTCTCCATAGTGTTAAGAATGGAATGCTGCATGGTTTTTGAAATATGCCATGGGTGTTACTTTAATAGTGGCTTCTTATTGTCACTTACTTGGAAGTCTCGGGTCAGTGATGTTATGGGGTTGCGATGGCGTTAATATCTGAATCGACGTCACTGATAAAGAGTATGCTCTTTGCATGATAATGTCCCTGTAGTGCTGAGACCTGGAGCTTCTTGTTGTGTTTTGTTTTGCTTTTTGTTTGTTTTTTTGTGTGTTTTTGAGATTGTCCTTGACAGGCTGTTGTTTCATGGTGAGGTTTTGAGTGCTTTTTATTTTGTATAGTGATTTCACTGCGCACTCTTGAAGTGACCTACACAGTAATTGTATATCAGCATAATGTTGCACATATTTTATATTTGTCAATATGTACAAAAGTGCAATTTTCTTTTACAGAAAATCTTTATGTATATTTTTAAAAATTCTTTTACAAAAATAAAGGGGCATGTTTACTAAGCTGGGTTAACGTTTAGCATGGGCTATTTGTAACTAGGTCCCATTGAATAACATGGGACCTAGTTACAAATAGTCTGTTCTGTTATCCCAGTTTAGTAAACATACCACAAAATAGTAATTATATAAACTTGTTGTGCTACTCTGGAATATTTCTGTTCCCTTTTCATATTTCTTCATCTTCATTTTAGATTTCTCTCTATTTTTGCTTTTGTATTCCTTTTTGTTTGGTTTTATTTCTTCTCTCATTCTTTATCTTACTGTTTTACAGCCTCCTTCTCTCCCTTTCACAATTCACTAATGAATGCATATGCCTAGTGGAGAATGGACTAGTTATGAACATGAATAGTACTTGCAATTAGGGCTTAGTAACTTACCATGCACGGGTGTACTCAATGCATTTGGGCAGATGCTGGCCTTGCCCCCTAATAGCTACCGCACAGGCTTTGCACATAGCACATGTTAATTTGTGCACCTGGCACATGGTAAGTGCAAAATCATAACCAAACTTTAATAAACAGACCCCTTAATGTGTAATAAGTCGATTTGGCATGCACAAAATTGTTAAGATGCATTAATTGCACATTCCTAATTTTTGGTGAGAAATACAGAGGCTGAGATGCATATAGAAAACTATGGTTTCTGCTGAGCCTAGCTGGCATATTAGTATAGGCAGCTGTGCTGAATGACATTCGTACGGCGTGGGACCAAGGCAGAATTACTATTGCCATTTCTTTGGAACTTTTGGCAGCGTTCGATCTAGTTGATTATGGATTGCTTCTTGCATGGTTATATGACGTAGGCATTAGAGGAGCCCTACTCTCCTAGTTCTTTTCCTTCTTCCACAAGCATTCATTCCAGGTTCAAGTTCTACATTCCTCTTCATCAGCATGGAGACTTCTCTGCGGGATGCCCCAGGGGTCCACCATTTTCCCTATGCTATTTAATATCTTCCTTAGCCCATTGGTTACCGTTATACAAAGCCTAGGGGCAGGGCCAGCCCGTCCATTGAGCAAGAATGTTTTTTGCACAGGGCCCTGCGTTTCAGGGGGTCCCGCGCAAAAAACATCTTGCATCAGCGATCAGCCCAGCCCATAAAAAAAAGCACCAACCGGCTGCTGCTGCCGCCGTGGCAGCGGCAGAATCGAGCACCCCGCAGGCCCCCCCCTGCCCTGCAGAATCCTCGTGTCAGCATCAGCTCCCTCAGCATCGACTGCCAGAGCCGCGAAGGGAGATGCTTCTCCTCTCGCGGCTCTGTTAATCCCTCCGCGGGGCTGATGGGATTTCCCATCAGCCCCGCGGTTGATTAACAGAGCCGCGAGGGGAGAAGCTCTCCCTTCACGGCTTTGAAAAGCCCGCGCTTTGGGAGCTGATGCTGACATGAGGATTCTGCAGGGCGGGGGGGGGGGGGGCCCGCGCGGGAAGCTCGATTCTGCTGCTGCCACGGCAGCATCAGCCGGGTGGTGCTTTTTTTTTTTAATCTAGCTGGGCTGATGGGGGGAGGGGGTTTAGTACTGGTAATGGGCTATGGGGGGGCTAAGACTGTAAGTGGGCTGATGGGGGGGTTAGGACTGGTAATAGGCTACGGGGGGTTAGGACAGGTAATGGGCTATGGGGGGGTTAGGACTGGAAATGGGCTGATGGGGGGATTTGGACTGGTAATGGGCTATGGGGGGCTAGGACTGGAAATGGGCTCATGGGGGGCTAGGACTGGAAATGGGCACATGGGGGGCGTTAGGACTGGTAATGGACTATTTGGGGGGTTAAGACTGGAAATGGGCTGATGGGGGGTTTAGGACTGGAAGTGGGCTGATGGGGGTAGGACTGGTAATGGGCTGTGGGGGGGGGGGTAAAACTGAAAATGGGGTGATGGGGGGTTAGGACCGGAAGTGGGCTGATGGGGGGCTTAGGACAGGTAATGGGCTATGGGGGGGGGGCTGGGACTGGTAATGGGCTGTGGGGGTTGCTGGGACTGGAAATGGGCTGAGTGGAAGGGGGGCTTGAACTGCAAATAGCTGATGGAACAGGGGCTTGGAATGGAAATGGGCTGAGTGGAAGGGGGGCTTAAACTGCAAATAGCTGATGGGGAAGGGGCTTGGAATGGAAATGGGCTGTGAGGGGAGGGAGCTAGGACTGGAAGTGGGCTGAGTGGGGGGGCTAGGACAGGAAATGGGCTGATGGAGGGGCTAGCATAGGTTTGGGAATGGGCTGTAGTGGGGGCTTGAATTGAAATGGACTCATGGAGGGGCTAGAACTGGAAGTAGGCTCATGGGGGGCTTGGATTGGAAATGGGCTGAGTGGAGGGGAGCTAGGATTTGACATGGGCTGATGGTGAGGCTAGGAAAGGATTAGAAATGGGCTGATGGGGGGCTGGGATTGGAAATGAGCTGATGGAGGGACTCGGATAGGACTGGAAATGGATGGGGGAGCTAGGACTGGAAATGGGCTGATGGAGGGGCTAGGATAGGATTGGAAATGGGCTGATGGGGGGGCTAGGACTGGAAATGGGCTGATGCAGGGACTAGAAGGGAGCGGATGCTGGGTGGGGCTGGAACTAGAAGGGAGCTGATGTTGGGGGAGGATTAGAATGGGATGGAGCTGGGAGAGTGAAATGGAGAGGGAAAAATATTTTGTGTGGGAGGGAAGACAAATCTACAATTGGCCGGATATTGGGAGAGTAAGTGGGGATTGAGGATGGAGGGGTAAAATTTGAGTGGATGAAATAGAAATGAGGAAAGAGCAAAAGGAGAAAGATTAGTATGTTAAAGCAGATGTAGAGAGAGGATGGAAAAAAACTAGAAGAGAGAAGAAAAGACAAATGGACAGCAGACGATGGAGAGTTAGCAGAAGACACGAAGAAACCAGAAGAAAGTAGCTGGAGCAATTGCAACTGAAAAAAAAAATGTACAAAAGGTAGAAAAATATCTCTTTATTTTGAATTTATTAACTGGAATATGTCAGCTCTAGGAAATGTGCATCATTAACGTCTGCGCTTTGTTTAGTACAAGAGGAAATTAATTTATAGATTTATTTCTACAGTGTTGTACATTCTAAGTTTGGCTTTTGGGGTTCCCAGTTTAATTATTGTCTTCCTGTTTCTAAATTGTGATTCCTTGTTTGGTGATGTTTTGCATGTGTAACTGAGCTGAGGTATTCTGTTTATGTAATTCCTATTTGACATTGCCACTTGTTCTCTTTCCCCAGTAGGTCATGTATTGTTGTTCTCTGAAATGTATTGGTTTAATATTTGCAGTGTTGTCTTTTGATAGGTAGGGTCTGGTGCTTTGTGAGTCCTGGTAGTGCTGTTAGGATACGGCGGGTTTGCTATGGGTTCTAAATGGGCAGTGTTTGTAGTAGTTCCTAATGTGCCTGGCAGTTGGCACTGGATTATAGTAATGTAGAAATCTTTTAGTCTTTTTTTATCCATACACTCTTTAAGAGGCATGTTTACTAAATGTTAATGTATGGTAACATTATGCAAATATTTATGCAAATGAGGCACCTTATGCAAATGAGGCCCCACACTGAGTCTCCGCACATGACCCCGCACCCCCCTTGGGCCGCCCCTGCCTAGGGATGTCTGTGTTCATCTATGTAAATGACATTTTACTAGTATACTCAACTGACAAGCATGCACTGGACATTTCACCAGTTAATTCTTGCTTTGCAAGTGTTGCTGGGTGATTACGGAATCATTCTTTAAAACTTAATCCAAGCAAAACCATGGCTAAGTGGTTTACAGAGCCAGTTCTTTCCCCAGAAATTACGGGCATCCCTGTGACATTGCAAGTTACCTTTAAGTACCTTGGTGTACTCCTCGATGTCCAACTATCTTTTTCCCCACAATTGGCCTGATTGGTCAAATCTTCATGTTTTGCGTTTCAATGTTTCCGCGTATACAACCTTTCTGGACTCAGCAGCCCAAACAGCGGTTATGCTCCACACTGTCATATTGCTGCTAGATTATTGCAATATTGTATACTTGGGACTGCCTCTTTATCAACTTAAAAGTTTGCAGACTGTGCAGAATTCAGCTGTTCGCAGCCTCACCCATGCACAATGGTCCTATCATGTCATGCCATTACTCATACAATATCACTGGCTCCCTGTTTTCTCACAGATTCAATTTAGTGCTCTAATTTTCACCTTCAAAGCCTTTCATGACCAGGCTCCGGAGTACCTCTCCACCTTTGTTACGCTTCATGCTTCTGCAAGGGATCTCCAATCCCTTCATGAGTTTTGCTTACACTTCCCAATCTCCTTTACTGTTAAATTTGAGTCTACTCGTACTCATAGATCCACTTTTTTTCACTGCATTCCCGGCCTTATGGAACTGTCTACCAGCTTCCCTAAGGTTAGATCCTGAGTTAAAAAGTTTTAAAAAAGCACTGAAATCTCATCTATATGAGTCAGCCTTCGGGGTATTCTCATGTGGGTTGCCCTTAGTTTGTCAGTGGTGGTACAGCCTATTCCGCTCTATTTCTGTATGATATTTACCCTTAGTTGTGTGTTGTTTACTTTTAGCTCTTTTCTGTCAACAGAATGGTGTTCCTTTTTTGCGTGTATTGCTTTTTATTGTAAACCATGTAGATTGATTCAGATATGCAGTATATCAAATAAAGAGAAACATTAACATATAGGCCTGGTGGCATCTACCTGAGACTAGCAAAGGAGAAAGGAAGAGACAGTGAGAACCACCAGGATTAGCTAGGAGTCCGCTTTGTGGACTAGGCTCCATCTAGGGCAGCAGGTCTCAGTGGATGGCATGCTGACCCCCCTCCACAGTCTTTAAAATTGGTGGCTTTTGGCCACCGCAATGGGCCTTAAAGTGGCTATGCGTGCACCTGCCAATCCTGCCCCCCTTCTGATGCACCTTCCTGTTGGAGGAGACAAGAACTTGCATCGGAGGGGGGAGCAGGAGTGGCAGGTGGTGAGGGCATGCACACATGCAGATAGGTTAAAGCCTGACACGGTGTCAAAAAGCCACTGCTTTTTTTTTTTAAGTTGCATCAAGGGATTGCCATGTTGTCCCCTCTCCCAGGTAAGATGAGGCAGTGTGGCGTGGTGCTGCATGGGGCAGCATGGTGAGACTGCCTAGGGCGGTAAAAGCCCTTGGGCAGGCCCTGGGGCCAACACATGATCTTATATAGAGAGACAGAAAAAACGATAATATATGATTGTGTGTCACACTGTTGATTTGAGATCATATGCCACACATTCTGGCTTATCAGTGTGATTCACTGCTACCATAGTAACCGAGGTACCCGGAAGCCCAACCCCGCACTTAACAACCCCCAATAAACAACTCCACACCATATTATGGTAAATAGATGCTTGGTCGCAGCTTTATTAAGAACAGTGAAATTCTGGCCCAACATGAGCCAACTCAATATTGCCCAACATTGCAAACATACCCCCCTGCCCCCCCCGTTTCCGGATGATACCCCACCAGCCATTTCTAGCAAAGTGGAGCATCATCCACCCCCCATTTCCCTGCCGCCCGCCTCGCCATGTTATTAGCAGAGGCAGGCTCCCGTTGCCTTCACCGGGCAGAGACCCCCAGCCGGGACGTCTCTCCCACCCCCGGAGCTGAACCGCTCCCACTCGAGACGGCAACAGCCTCAAATGCCCCGCCGGGTCGACGAGCGCCCGCTCGTCACCCCGCCACTGGCACAAGGGAAATACTAACCTTGTGCCGCCCCCACCAAAGAAAGCTGCGACCAGCACCAACCCTCTAACGCCTCCTGCCAATCATTCAATAGCAGGTCCTGCCCAACTGGGGCAAGGTGCACCCCATCTAGCCGGTAGAATCCGGCACACCGAACATCCGCCCACGGATGCAACACCTGACACCCCCCAGACTGCTGAACCCAACGCCCGATCTGCCTATTAATTTTAGTGAGGCCTCGGGACCAGCGCTGCTGGGACCAGCATGCTGGACGAGGGATAATGTCTGACCATATAATGGCCACGCCCGGGAGGAGCTCCCGCACCAGTTCAATGTCCCGTTGCACAGCTCTGATGATCTGCCGACACGACCAGTCCGCCAAGTCATTGCCACCCAGGTGTAGCAACAATCCAACCGGGCGCTGCCGCTGAACCATCTTCGCCTGTATACAGGCCAGTAGCTGCGACCATCGCATGCCGCGGAGCCCCATCCAGTGCAGCTGCACTCCAGCAGATTCCAGACCGAGGTGGAGGCCCAACGGCCGTACTGCAGCCCGACGCTCCGCCCAGTAGACAAAGGAGTGTCCCACGATCCACCATTCGTTCCGCTGCACTCCGTCTGGAAAAAAGGGAGAAGCCGCACTGCCACCAGCAGCCAACTCTGCAACAGGAAAGAAAACATTAGGCACCCCCCCTACCCCACCCCTCAACCTTCCCCCAGGGCGCGCACCCTCTCCGCCGCCCAGAGGGAACTCCTACGGGCGGATATAGCACTCGTAAGCCCCCGAACGCCAACGACCAATGCGCTGGATAACCCGGGGTTGAAGACCCGCAGCAGCCGCACTCGTGGCCGCCCCGATCCAGAAGGAATGAGAAGCATAGCTGCGCTCGTCAAGACCGAGAGACCGCAAAACCTTCCGCAACACCGCCGTGAACTGAAACTGGGTAGTGGGCCTGCCATCCGCATGCAGGAAAAATTTTCCCCCGGCCCCCGGCCGAAGCCACGCATAATGCCGCAAAGCACGCACCGGGCATGACGGGACTGGGGAGATCGCGGTGAGGGTCACCCAACCCCCCTTTCCGGCCTGATCAGTCTTAGAACGCGAGACGTAGATACGCACCACAGATGCCTCTACCGTCACATGCTCGAAGTCGAGCCCACCAAAAGCGCCCCGCCGTGCCGAACGCGGGACGAGCTCACTAACCCGAAAGGCCCCAAAAAACGCGATCACGAACAATGCACGAAAAAGACTATACTCAAAATCTGAGGACGCGATGCATGGCAACGCCTCGCAAATTCGCAACAGTAAGTCATGGGAAACCGGCAGCCGCCAGTCCCGAGGCCGGGGCTGCGCACGGGCCCAACCCGCCAGCAAACGCTTGACCAGGAAGGACACCCGCGGGTTCCCCCAACCGGCCGCCTTGCAAAAGAAGGAAAATCCCGCCAACGCCGCTACCACCGCGGACCGCGCCCAGCCAGCGCCCTTCGCCCACAACACGAAATGACCGACAAGCCCGTCCGGCACCCGCCCGCCCAACCAGCCCCTGTCGCCCAAAAACCCACTCACCTGGGCATAACCGCGCCGATACCCCACCCAGGTACCTCGCGCCACCGATGCCGACAGCAACGCCATCACGTCAGGGTCCCAACGCTCCAAAGATGCTCCGGAACCGGCGACGCCAACTCCTCTGCCTCGGGCGCCAGGCACCGGAACTGCTCCCACTGGAAACGGGACAAAGCGTCAGCAATGGAATTCTGTGAGCCCGGCACATGCCGCGCTCTAGCAGCCACATTCAGCCGTAAACAAGCCAGCACAAAGAGTCTCATCAAAGAAGCGACCCGGGGACAGCGAGGCGCATGCCGATTGAGCACATCAACAACCGCCGCATTGTCACACCAAAAAACCACCCGCCGATTCCGCAAGCGATCGGGCCAGACCCACAGCGCCACCACAATAGGAAAGAGCTCCAGAAAAGCGACATTGCGTACCAAGCCAGACTGCACCCAAGCCGCTGGCCAAGGCTCTGCGCACCAGGCCCCTTGGCAGTACGCACCGAAGCCGGAGCTACCAGCCGCATCGGTGAATAAGTGTAAATCGCGGTTCGAGATCTCCGGCAACTGCAACACCGAGCACCCATTGAAGGTGGCTAAAAACGAGTCCCACACACGAAGATCCTCCCGCATGCCGGCCGACATGCGAATCCGGTGCAGCGGGAGCCTCACCCCAGCCATAGCCAACGATAAGCGCCGCGAGAGAGGACGGCCAATGGGCAGAACCCTGCAAGCGAAATTAAGATGCCCGACCAAGGACTGCATCACTCGCAAGGTCGTCCGGACGCGGACCCCACGGACGCCACCAGCTCTCTCAACTGCTCAACCTTCTGAGCCGGCAGGCGGACGACAATGGCGACAGTGTCAATCTCGATCCCCAGGAAGGTGAGGCGGGTGACCGGCCCCACGGTTTTGTCGGCCGCTATGGGAATGCCGAACTCTCCCGCCATGCACTGGAAAGCCTCAAGCAAGGTATCGCAAGCGCGGTCACCCCCCGAGCCCACGAACAGAAAATCGTCCAAGTAATGGACTATACCGCTGAGGCCCGTCCGCCGTTCCAGCACCCAATGCAGGAAGGTACTGAAAGCTTCGAAATATGCGCAGGAAATGGCACGGCCCATAGGCATGCACTTGTCGAAGTAAAACGCAGACTCGAAGCGGAAACCCAGCAACGGGAAAGCAGAAGGGTGCACCGGTAACAGCCAGAAGGCAGATTCAATGTCAACTTTCGCCAACATCGCCCCGACCCCAAACCGCCGGACCAGAAGCACCGCAGCGTCAAAGGAAGCGTAACGCACGGTACACCGTTCGCGAGGGATGCAATCGTTCACCGAAGCGCCCGAGGGGCAGGAAAGGTTGTGAATCAGCCGGAACTTACCCGGCTCCTTCTTGGGAACCACCCCCAAAGGTGAAATTGTGAAAGGCGAAAATGGAGGGTCGCAAAAAGGCCCCGCGACCCTGCCCAACGCGCACTCCTCCGCGATCTTCCGCCGCACTACCTCGAGATGGGCCTGGACTGAACTGGCGTTATGCGAACCCCCCCCCCTGCCGGGCAGCCCTGGCACGGAATCCGGAAGCCCTCCGAAAACCCATGCAAAAGCAACCGCCCCACCCCACCCCGCCGCCCTCGCCCATAACTGACCAGCCAAGGTTGCATAACCGACACCCTGACCGGCGTGGGGGCCATGGTACCGCAAACCCCGTCACTTGCCCCCAGCGGGGGCACCCGCCACGTTTTTGCGACTGCACTTAAGGGCCGAGTGCCCACTCCCACACAAGGAGCAGGCGTGCCGAAATTTGCAGTCGGGGAACGGGCACGACGCCTTGTTGAAACGCCAACAGACGTCCCCCCCCGGCACCCCGTTTTTGCAAAGCCTGTGCGGGAGCAGGGGCTCGAAAGGACCGCGCCCCCCCCCACCGAAGGGGGCGACCCCAACCTGCCACTCCCCCCCCCGACACCCCCGGCCCGCCGGCGAGCGGACATCTGCGTCAACCAAAGGTTGATGTCCTTCGTCCCCCACGACAACTGCCCGTTCTCCTCCATCCTGTCCTGAAACTCCTCATCGTAATTTAACCAGGCCCACCCTTCGTGGGCCTGGGACGCCGCCAAAATTGCATCCGCGTATGCCAACAGGGCCCCAGCTTGATCCGGGAAATAGTGACCCCAGACACTAGCCAAACGCAGAAAAGCGCGAGTCCAGTTCAAGGTGTTACGAGACGCCCGCCACACCCTGCCAGACTTCTCGTCCTCCTTGCGCTTCTTACGGCTTTCGCCGGAACGCTTTCTGCCATCCAGTAAACGGAAAATGTCGATGTACCTACACCGCTTAATCCGATGACGCATCTTCCTCGGGACGCCCTCCCAGAGTTCAGCGCAGCGCACCACCGCGGGTCCCCCCCGTCGCCCTTCCCGCCCCCAGCCGCCCCCGAATCACTCGAAGAAAGCGACGAGGACGAAGACGACGAGGAGGATGAGGAGGCGCGACGACGACGACGCCCATGCTTACGCTTCGATCTCGCCTTCTTAGCCACGCCACCCTCCGCCGCAAGGGCCGGCGCCACACCATCTCCTCTGTCATACTCACCAGCTGCAGGGAAGGAAGCCTCAGGAGCCTCCCCAGGCCGGGGCGCTGCCGCCACCTCAGTCCGCACGTCCGCGGCGCCGGCCGGTCCCGAACCCGGCACCGTGCTCTCCATAGGCGCCCGAGCCTGCGACGGCGGGTGTATCTGCAGGGGGAGAGGAGAAGAAAAACCAGCAGCAACGTGCCCAGACGTGCCCGGAGTAAAGGACGGCCCCCACCCCAGCCCCAAGAGGAGGAGCCGAGGCCACCCGCAGCCCATGCTGCCGGGCCACAAGCCCCGGAGCCACCGGACCCCCCATGCCCCGCAGCTAACCCGTCACCCCAAGGGCCGCTCCAAGGCCCCATACCAATTGCCCACGGGCCCCACGACCCGAAGCCCCCTGGAGGCATCAACTGCCCAGGAGAAGTCACACTGGGGGACCCATAGGGCACCCCAAGGCCGACCGGGCCCACCACCTGCACCGTCGCCCCAGGTGCAGCCCCCGCCGCCTCGCCCACGGCACCCACACCCCCTCCAGCGTCAAGCCCCGCTCCGCCCCCTGCCCCGGAGGGCAACTGCCCTGGGCCACCCAGCCCGTAGTCCCCCACCGCCCCCCCGAGCACCCCGGCCTGCTCTCCCTCCCACAAAGCCCCCCGACCTCTCCCCCGCCTATCCCGCCCCCTGCCATGCTCTCCACCCGGCTCTCCCCCTGACCGAGCCCCCACACCAGAGGCCCTCCCCCCATTGGACGCCGCCCTCCCCCCATTGGACACCGAGCCGCGACCCCGAGGTGCCTGGGCCCCCTTCTGTTTCCCACCCGTCCTGCGCGGAGTAGTGCCCCTGCCCATGCTGTCCAGGCAAAAGCAGCCCCCCAGCCTCAGTACCCCAACCAGGCAGCCCACAGACCAATGGGTACCATGCAGGCCCGCAGCAGGACACCCGGCAAAATTCCCCTTGGACCCCAGGCGCTAGGGAAAACCCCGGTCCCAGCAAGAAAAGCGGCGCCAAGATTAAAGCGACCCACCCACCCGGGGAATGAGGACGGCCCAAATAACAGCCCGAGAACGCACCCCCGCAGCCCAACAAGCAGGCCGCCGCACGTGCAGCCGGCCCGCGGAGCACGCCCCCGCGACGCCAACCGCACGTCACCCCCAACTGCCCGCAGGCACCAGCAAGAAAAAAGAGGGGACAGAGCGCCAAACCCGACGGCGAGAGCCCCCGCGTTCCCCCCAATGAACCCGAGGTAGGCCGAAAACTTCCCCCAAGGCAAGACACGCACCTTTCTCCGAGGGCGAGCAGGACGAGAGAGGGCGAGTGCGAGGACCTGCACCCCTCTTGCCGCCTGCCGCCCCTCCCCCCTGACATCTCTGCCAATCCGGCTGCATGATGCCAGCGACGCGGCCACTCTCGCTCCTTGTCAGCCCCCCCCCTCCCCACCAAGGAAACCCATCCCCACGTGCAGGGGGTCGGGCCCCGGGGACCCGGTTACAATGCCGGCCTCGGGACCCGGCCCTGCGGCGACGGCAGGATTATGCACAAAAAGAATGGTAAAAAAGTAGAGGAAAGAGGCAATCCATTATCGAAATATCTATGAATACTGAAGATCCAGGCCTTAACTAAACAGTAGAGACCTCAAAACCTATATTCAATTCAAAAGTTCCAGAATGCAGTAAGAAAACTTTTATGGTATGAGCAATACACTACAGACTTCAGAAATCTTCATATCAGCTTAAATGGCTTTAAAACACATCATGTCCCTTTAATCTAATCATAGCATAGCTCTGCAATATATTTCAAGGTGTTTTAAAATCAAGGTTGTCACAGTTCATAAAACAGCGAAAAAGAGAAGGTACTTAGCTGTAAAGAGATCAAGCCAAAACTGTATGTGTCTGTATAAATCAAAAGTAGTGTGACTGATTTTGAAAAAAAAAGTAGTCTGATTTTGTTTTAAACTGTTTAGGCTGATACAAAAACTTCCTACATGTGTAGTGTTACTAAAGAAAAAGAAATACCAACAAGCCTAGTGAAGTCTGTAAGTAGGATACATGCAGAACATCAGATGCTATTAAGTCTTAAACTTTATAGTTGCTTGAGCACAAAGATATTTGGTGTAGCAAAATGCCTTGTGCTTATAACAGGAAGAATGGAAAAGTGCAGAATATCCATAAATTCATTCTATTGGTGTGTTTCTCTGTGTTGCACTGCAGAATAAGAAAGGGCACTCTTAAAGCTAACTACATGTTCCCTACCGTGGTTTGCAATGACTGCTAAATTGCTCTTTTAATTATTGATAGGATAGTGACAGATCAACATCTTTATCGTTAGCCTTGGCTCAGTTGTTGGTACTGGGAAAGCCGATGATACAGACTCGATATTGATAGGCTTTGTTAATGATATTGCTAGCACAGATTTTGTAAGTTAATTATATTTTTTATTGTAAACTGCCTTTAATGATCTTGGATCACTGTGGGCAGTATATAAGCTTTTAAAAATACATAAGCACATAACAAAAGAAATTACTTTCCAAGTTCAGCTTGACATAAATGCAGTTTTTAAACCATGAATGTTTTTTCAAATTTTATTGAACTAGTACTACAGCGCCCAAACCCTGATTATCTATATAATAGCCTTGCATACTGGTTCTCTCTCTTCCTGCTCTTTGCTTCCTGTGCCTGCCAGAGGGTGCTTATGAGTAATTGAAGATACAGGCTCAGATGTGAAAGAACATGTGGAAGCTACCCAGAACAAGACATACACCCAAGAACACAGTGCTGGGAACAAGAGAAAAATGCATCCCCAAAACAAGGTGTACATGCAAGCACACAATGCTGGGAACAAAGAATGCAGAGGGAGAAGAATAATATGTATTCTACAGTAAATATTTTGTGAATTAAACCTCAGTAGCCCCAGGGAGCTTTTAATTTAAATTTAAACTTCAGTCAGTAACCCCAGAGAGTTTTTAATTTAAATCTAATTTGAAGATGTTAAAGCAAAGTGACAGGGCAAAGAGGCAATTTGAAATATTCCCTCTATCAAACCAAGGGCCGTGTGAATCACCCAGGAAATTGTTAAGAGTTTTTCTTAGAAGCACAGGCATAAATAGGTCAACTAGAACTCTGTGATTCTCAGTCTTGAAGGACTACCAAAAAGGTGCTGCTACTGCTGGAAAGAAATCTGAACTTGCATTTCTTTGCTTCTAGGACATTCTCTAAATCTTTGGGAAAAGGGAATTCTTTGGGTAAAGTTCATACACTGGATACAGAGATTTATTTGCTCACCCACTCAGGGCTCAGCCCCAGAGAGCTTTTAATTTAAATTTAAACCTCAGTCAGTAGCCCCAGAGAGCTTTTTGTTTAAATTCAAACCTGTTAGCGAACGCTTAATCTCTGTTCGTCTATGAGGAATGCCTATCAACACAACTATAATTCAAGTATATGCCCCTACAACAGTTGCAGAAGAGAATGAAATTGAAGAGTTCTATGAATAAGTACAAGCAGCAATTGACAGAACATGCAAACAGGATATCCTGATAGTCATGGGTGACTAGAACGCAAACGGCAACAGAGAAGAAGACAAAGTAGTTGGAAAATATGGACATGGCAACACAAATGAAGCTGGAGAAAGACTGATAAAATTCTCCAAGACCAACAATCTGTTCATCTCAAACACCTTCTTCCAGCAACACAAGCAGCGACTGTACACATGGACTTCACTCAATGGATTGTATAAAAATCAAATTGACTGCATCTGTGGAAGTCAACGATGGAAAAGCACTGTAACATCAACAAAGACAAAACCTGGAGCTAACTGTGGTACAGATCATCACCTACTAGTATGCAAACTGAAGATAATTTGAAAAAGAGCAAACCACTCATGAATGCAGCAAAATATGACCTTGAGAATATACTACTGGAATTTAAAGACTGCCTGCAAAATCGATTTGCTGCTTTAGATACAAATGACAGAGCTCTAGAAGAGTTATGGAATGACATCAAAAAGGTTGTGTTGGAAGAAAGCGAGAAGTCTCTACAAAAGGTGAAAAAGAAAAAACGGCCAAAATGGATGATGGAAGAAACTCTGAAAATTGCCCAGAAACGCAGAGAAGTTAAAGCCAGAGGAGAAAGAAAGACAATCACAGAACTCAACAGCGATTTCCAACGTGCAGAAAGACAGGACAAGGAAAAGTACTACAATGACGCATGCAAGGAAATAGAAGCAGAAACTATTAGAGGGAGAACAAGATCGGCTTTCCTAAAGCTACGAGATTTAAAGAAAAAGTTCCAGCCTCGAAATGGAATGTTACAAGATGCTCAAGGTTCTATGTTGAATGATGCTGAGAAGAACAAGAAAAGATGGAAGGAATATACAGAGTTTTTATATGATAAATATCAAGTGAACCAACAGCCGTTTCAACCTGTACCTTATGATCGGGAACCATTGGTGATGAAAGAAGAAGTTGAAGCAGCATTGAAAGCCTTATCAAAGAACAAAGCACCAGGCATTGATAACATTCCCATAGAAGTATTACAGCAATCTGATGCAGCTGTTACCGTACTTACAAGGCTCTGCCAAGAAATATGGAAGACAACATCATGGCCAACTGATTGGAAAAGATCTGTGTTTATGCCAATACTAAAAAAAAGGTGATCCAACTGACTGTGGAAATTATTGCACAATCACTCTGATCCCACAAGCCAGCAAGATTCTACTAAAGATTATTCAAAAGAGACTACAACCATGTCTGGAACAAGAACTACCTGAAGTGCAAGCAGAGTTCAGGAAATGGCGAGGAACAAGAGACATCATTGCGGATGTGAGATGGATCCTTGAAAAGACTAAAGAATACCAAAAGGATATCTATTTGTGCTTTATCGACTATAGTAAAGCTTTTGACTGTGTAAACCATGAGAAACTCTGGGCCACATTAAGAAGCATGGGTATACCAGAATACCTGATCGTACTCTTGCACAATCTGTACATTCATCAAGAAGCAACAGTTCGAACGGAACAATGAGAAACAGAATGGTTTAAAATAAGCAAAGGTGTAAGACAAGGCTGCATACTTTCCCCCTACCTGTTTAATTTATATGCAGAACAACTCATTAGAGAAGCAGGATTGTATGAAGACAACAGAGGTGTGAAGATTGGTGGAGGACTCATCAACAACCTTCGCTATGCTGATGATACCACATTACTAGCTCAAAGTGAAGATGATCTGAAACATTTCCTCCTCACAATCAAAGAACATAGTCTCAGAATGGGCCTGCACCTTAATGTAAAGAAGAAAAAGATCATGGCAACTGGCATAATCAACAGGTTCATCGTTGAAGGAGAGGAAATTGAAATTGTGAACAACTTTAACATACTTGGATCAACTATCAATAAAGAAGCAACAAGCAAGAAATCAGACGACACATTGCTTTTGGCAGAATGGTTATGAAAGACCTAGATAAGATTCTCAAGAGCAGAGATGTCTCTCTCCATACAAAGATTTGACTTATTCAAGCCATGGTATTTTCAATAACATCATATGGATGTAAAAGTTGGACAGTGAAAAAGATAGACAGGAAGAAAATTGATGCCTTTGAATTATGGTGCTGGCAGCGAATACTGTGTATACATAAGAACATAAGATATGCCATACTGGGTCAGACCAATGTCCATCAAGCCCTGTATCCTGTTTCCAGCAGTGGCCAATCTAGTTCATACATACCTAACAGTATCCCCAAGAGACACAGGTTCCACAATGCTTGTTTTGGGTAAAGCATTGATATCCTGGGTCCCTTTTTAATAATGGTTTATGGACCTTTCCTCCAGGAACTTGTCCAAACCTTTTTTAAACCCAGCTACACTAACAGCCTTTACTACATCCTCCGGTAACAAATTCCAGAGTTTGATTACACGTTGAGTGAAAAAATAGTTTCTCTTATTTGTCTTAAATAGTTTACGCTGTAGCTTCATTACATGTCCCCTAGTCTTTCTATATTCTGATAGCGAAAACAATCGATCTACGTTTACCCATTCCACTCCATTCATATATTTATAGACCTCTATCATATCTCCTCTCAGCCATCTCTTTTCCAGGTTGAAGAACCCTAACCTTTGTAGCCTCTCTTCATAGGAGTAGCCTTCCATCCCCTTTACCATTTTGGTGGCTCTTCTCTGTACCTTTTCTAATAATGCTACATCCTTTTTAAGATACGACGACCAGAATTGCACACAATATTCAAGGTGCGGTCGTACCATGGAACGATACAGAGACATTATAATATCCTTTGTTTTATTTTCCATTCCTTTCCTTATGATACCTAGCATTCTATTTGCTTTCTTGGCCGCTGCTGCACACTGGGCGGAGGGTTTTAACATGTTATCCACAATGACACCTAAATCTTTTTCCTGGGTGGTGGTTCCCAATGTGGAACCTTGCATTGTGTAACCATAGTGTGGGTTGTTCTTTCCTAGGTGCATAACTTTGCACTTGTCCACATTAAATTTCATCTGCCATTTGGATGCCCAGTCTTCCAATTTATCCTGCAGTCTTCCACAACCCTCTTGGGTTTTAACAACTTTAAACAGTTTTGTGTCATCTGCAAATTTGATAACCTCACTAGTTATTCCCTTTTCCAGGTCATTTATGAATATGTCAAAAAGTAGCAGACCTAGTACAGATCCCTGGGGTATGCCACTATTCACCTTTTTCCATTGGGAAAATTGACCATTTAGCCCTACCCTCTGCTTTCTATCTTTTAACCAGTTCCCGATCCGCAATAGTACACTGCCTCCTATCCCATGACTTTTTAGTTTTGCCAAAAGCCTCTGATGAGGGACCTTGTCAAAGGCTTTCTGAAAGTTCAGATACACTATATCAACCAACTCACCTTTGTCTACCTGTTTATTCACACCTTCAAAAAACATATCAGATTAGTAAGACAAGATCTTCCTTGTCTAAAGCCATGTTGGCTGTCTCCCATTAGGCCATGACTATCTACATGCTGTGTAATTTTGTTCTTTATGATGGTTTCTACCATTTTCCCCGTTACTGACGTCAGGCTCAGCGGTCTGCAGTTTCCCGAATCACCCCTGGAACCCTTTTTAAAAATTGGTGTTACACTGGCGATCCTCCAATCTTCAGGTATTACAGATGATTTTAATGAAAGCTCACATGTTACTAATAGCAGGTCTGCAATCTCATATTTCAATTCTTTCAACACTCTTGGATGTATACCATCCGGTCCAGGTGATTTGCTACTATTCAGTTTATCAAATAGTTGTAATACATCTTCCCAGTGTAGCGATATTTCTCTCAATTCCTCTGCAGTATCACCTTTAAATACCACTTCAGTTTTGGGTAACATCCCTACATCTTCCTCAGTAAAGACCGAAGCAAAGAATTCATTCAGTCTCTCCGCTATAGCCTTGTCTCCTCTTACTGCCCCTTTTACCCTTCTATCATCTAATGGTCAAATTGACTCTCTCATAGGCCTTTTGCTATGAATGTACTTGAAAAAGTCTTTATTTCGTGTTTTTGCTTCCGTAGCAAGTTCCTTCTCAAATTCTCGCTTTGCCTGCCTTATCAATGCTTTGCATTTAACTTGCCAGTGCTTGTGCTGTTTCCAGTTTTCGTCATTTGGCTCTTTTTTTCCATTTCCTGAAAGATTGTTTTTTGGCAGCAACAGCCTTTCTGACCTCACCTTTAAACCATGCTGGCAGTTTTTTGGACTTTCTTCCACTTTTCTTAATGCATGGTGTCACCAGCAGTGGCTGAACTGTGGCGTAGGCAGCCAATCACACTGCTGGGCCTGACCTATCTTTATGAAAAGTAGTAGTTGCGAGTCCGAGTAGTCAGGTTTTCAACAAGGATTTTTATTCCCCTCCCGGGGTTGGATTTTCAAAAGTAGTACAAAACACAAGAACTTAAAATATAGCCATGCCTCCGGCAAACTGAAGAAGAAAACAAAATACAGCTTCTTGCTTTAACCAAAAATCATGAATTACATTTAACAGAATCAGCTGATATGCTGGCAGTCTCTTCTATGCTTTCCAGCTCTCTACAAGGCACTCTTGTCTTTAGCTAACGCAGAGAACAACTGATATCAGCCATCAATAAAGAGCAATCCATTTCTTCAACACATGGAGTTAAACTACTTGGTTCTGTAATCATCGGTTCATCAAACCCAGTATTTTCTCTAGGACAGAAAGTCTGAAACTTCCTCAATTCAGTATCTCTCTCTGAGCTCTCAGGACAGCCCTCTTCACAATAAGGCAGATACTTATCACACAGCTTGTAAAAGCAGGACGGAGAAACAGCTCTGTCTAAACAAGCTTTTTCCTTGTAACTTTTAAACCTCCTGCCTCTTGTACTTGACGGCAGCTCATAGCAATGTCCTGTTCTGGTAATGGAAGACTTTTCTTTTAGAAGTCTCCTGCAGGGTTTTAGGAGCATACATTCATCCTCATCAAGCATACAGATATCCTCAACAGGATTACTTTCCCTCTCACAGGGTTGTAAGTATTTTAAGCAGCTCTGCTTCTCAAATATATATGGCTTGTTACCAACTGCCTCACGTTCCTTCCCCTGAGCTCGGTGCCTGGGAAAATCACACTGCTTCAGAGGTGAGTGTTTCCTGTAACTAACCTCTCTTGGTGAAGGTAACTTTGTTTCCTTTTGATAATTCCTCTGTGGCTTTCTGCTCCAAGGTTCAGGCAGTTCAGAGTCAGTATAAGAGTATTCTGAGCCTCCGTCTGAGACCTGCAAGTTTCCTCCAACTTGCCAAGCTCCTGCAGCTTCCTGGTCTCTGTCTCCATCTCTGTATTGCTCTGTCTGCTTTGGACATTTTTTATACAGCTTTAGGGGCGTTTTCTTGCCCATGTGAAAACTGTTTTCCTGATCAACTGGGGAGTGTTTGCTAACTAGGTGTGACTGCAGACCTCGTGTCTCAGCTTGCTTTGGTTGCCTATGGTAACTAGGAAGCTTCTGATCTACCTGCCTGTCAGAATCTGAGCTATACACAGCAGATTTCTGTGTTTTTAAGGCACAGGGCAGATCTTCCGTGTCACAGTGGAATACAGCTGATCTGGGCTTCCAGGATAGTATTTTTAAACAACACCCAAGCTTTATGTAAGTCTTTAACCTTTGCAACCGCTCCTTTTAGTTTTTTCTTAACTATATTCCTCATTTTATCATAGTCTCCCTTTCGAAAGTTAAAAGATAGTACTGTGGATTTTTTTTACTATCCCTCCTCCACTAATTAAATCAAACATGATCATGCTATGACCACTATTGCCAAGTGGTCCCAACACCCTTAGTTCTTGCACCAGATCTGTTGTTCCACTAAGGACTAGGTCCAGTATGGCTTCCCCACTGGTCAGTTCATGAACCAGCTGCTCCAAGAAGCAGTCATTTATTTCATCTAGAAACTTTATCTCCCTAACATGTCCTGCCGTGACACTGACCCAGTCGATACCGGGGTAATTGAAATCACCCATTATTATTACTCTACTGTGACCTTTGTTAGCTTCCTTGATTTCTTTGAGCATTTCATCATCCATTTGTTCATCTGGCCAGGCGGTCGATAGTACACCCCCACTGCCATCACCTTCCCCTTCATACATGGAATTTCAATCCATAGAGATTCTACAGCAAATTCAATGTCCTCTCTAACATAGAGTGCAACCCCTCAACCAATTTGATATACCATGGACTGCCCGAAGAACAAACCAGTCGGTACTAGAGGAGATCAAACCTAAGCTTTCTTTAGAAGCTCAGATGACAAGACTATGACTTTCATACTTTGGACACATCATGCGAAGAGAGAGATCATTAGAGAAAGACATCATGCTTGGCAAGATAGGAGGTCAACGCAAAAGATACAATAACAGCAGCTACGGGTACCAGTCTGTCAACAATGAGCCGCCTGACTGAAGATCGAACACAATTTAGGATAGCTATCCAGAGGGTCACCATGAGTCGACTCCGACTCGACGGCACTTAACAACAACAACAGTAACCCCAGAGAACTTTTAACTTAGATTTAAGCTTCAGTCAGCAGCCCCAGAGAGCTTTTGGCTTAAATTTAAACCTTAGTCAGTAGCCCATAATTTATATTTAAACCTCAAGTGAACCTCATGAGAACTTTTAGCTTAAATTCAGACCTCATTCAGTAGCCCCAGAGAGCTTTTAATTTAAATCAAATTAAAGTATAGCTTAGCATAGAAAAAATAATAGGGTAAATATTCTTTGAGTAGAAAGAAAGAAATTGTTTCTAGAGAACTTTACAAAGAGGCCTTCAAGTAGGGGGCAAAAGACCTGTGAAACTGTTTTAAATAGATTTTAAAGCCAAGAGGCAGGTCAAAGGGGCAATTTGAAATGCTCCCTCTATTGAACCAACAGGCCAATGCAGAAAGCCGGCACTGAAGTCTTGCTCTATCAACTTTTTATGCCTATTTGCAATGTACCGATAGCATGTGATTTCAACGCAGGCATGCAGAAAGAGGTCAGTATGCAAATTAGCCATGCATTAAACCTTTTGCCAAATGTCAGTGTTAAACTGGGAGAGCAAGCCACATTCATGTGCACAAGAAAACTGTGCAAGTTTGGTATGCTCTCTCAGAGAAACAGGCACCCTGTGGCTAATTTGCATAGGAGCCCTGACAGAATTTTGATGGCATCAGGGAAACATAAGAACATAAGATATGCCATACTGCGTCAGACCAAGGTCCATCAAGCCCAGTATCCTGTTTCCAACAGTGGCCAATCTAGGTCACAAGTACCTAGCAGTTTCCCCAGAAGACACAGGTTCCACAATGCTTGTATTGGATCAAGCAGTGGATATTATGGGTCCACTTTAATAATGGTTTAAGGAACTTTCCTCCAGAAACTTGTCCAAACCTTTTTTAAACTTGTCTACACTAAAGCTTTTACTACATCCTCTGGTTCTAAATTCCAGAGTTTGTTTACACGTTGAATGAAAAAATATTTTCTCTTATTAGTCTTAAATAGATTACCCTGTAGCTTCAATGCATGCCCCCTAGTCTTTCTATATTTTGATGGTGTAAACAATCAAATCTACGCTTACCCGTTCCACTCCATTCATTCATTTATAGACCTCTATCATATATCCTCTCAGCTGTCTCTTTTCCAGGTTGAAGAGCCCTAACCTTTTTAACCTTTCTTCATAGGGGTATCCTTTCATCTCCTTTACCATTTTGGTGGCTCTTCTCTCTACCTTTTCTAATTCTGCTCTATCCTTTTTAAGATACGGCGAGCAGAACTGCACACAATATTGAAGATGTGGTCACACCATGGAACGATACAGAGGTATTATAATATCCTTTGTTTTATTCTCCATTCCTTTCCTTATGATACCTAGCATTCTCTTTGCTCTCTTGGCCGTCGCTGCACACTGGGCAGAGGGTTTTAACATGTTATCCACGATGATGCCTAAATCTTTTTCCTGGGTGTTGGTTCCTAATGTGGAACCTTGCATCATGTAACCATAGTTTGGGTTTTTCTTTCCTAGGTGCATAACTTTGCATTTGTCCACATTAAATTTAATCTGCAATTTGTATGCCCAGTCTTCCGATTTATCAAGATCCTCTTGTAATTTTTCACAATCCTCTTGGGTTTTAACAACTTTGAATAGTTTTGTGTCATCTGCAAATTTGATAACCTCACTCGGACCCTAGGGTACTCCACTATTCACCTTTCTCCATTGGGGAAAATTGGCCATTTATCCCTACCCTCTGCTTTCTTTTGACCATTTCCTGATCCACAATAGTACACTGCCTCCTATCCCATGATGTTTTAATTTTGTGAAACATCTCTCATGAGGGACCTTGTCAAAGGCTTTCTGAAAGTCCAGATACACTATATCAACCAACTTACCTTTGTCTACTTGTTTATTCACACCTTCAAAAAAAGATAACAGATTAGAAAGACAAGACTTACCTTGGCTAAAGCCATGTTGGCTATCTCTCATTAAACCATATATATATATATATATATATATATATATATATATATTCACTAATTTTATTCTTTATGATGGTTTCTACCATTTTTCCCAGTACTGACATCAGGCTCATCAGTTTATAGTTTCCCAGATCACCCCATTAAGTCTCTCCGCTATGGGCTTGTCCCCTGTTAGTGCCCCTCTATCATCTAATGTTTGAAATGACTCTCTCTCAGGTTTTTTGCTATGAATATACTTGAAAAAGTCTTTATTATGCGTTTTTGCTTCCACAGCAAGCTGCTTCTCAAATTTTCTCTTTGCCTGCCTTATCAATGCCTTGCATTTAACTTATCAGTGCTTGTGTTGTTTCCACTTTTCATCATTTGGTTCCTTTTTCCATTTCCTGAAAGATGCTTTTTTTTGGTAACAATAGCCTCTCTGACCTCACCTTTAAACCATGCTGGCAGTTTTTTGGACTTCTTTCCACTTTTCTTAAAGTGTTCTGGCTTTCAAGATAATATTTTTAAACACCCAAGCTTGATGTTAATCTTTAACCTTCGCAACGACTCCTTTTAGTTTTTTCTTAACGATTTTCCTCATTTTATCATAGTCTCACTTTCGAAAGTTAAAAGGTAGTACTGTGGAATTCCTTACCCTCCCTCCTCTATTTATTAAATCAAACGCAATCATGCAATGATCGCGATTGCCAAGTGGCCCCAACACCCTAATCTCTTGCATCAGATCTTGTGGTCCAAAATGGCTTCCCCTCTGGTCAGTTCATGAACCAGCTGCTCCAAGAAGCAGTCATTTATTTAATCTAAAAACTTTATCTCCCTAGCATGTCCTACCGTGACACTGACCCAATTGATACAGGTGTAATTCAAATCACCCATTATTATTGTTGTTGTTGTTAAGTGCCATCGAGTCGGTGTCGACTCATGGCGATCCTCTGGATAGTTGTCCTAAATTGTGTTCGGTCTTCAGTCAGGCAGCTCATTGTTGACTTTCCTGATTTCTTTGAGCATTTCATCATCCATTTGTTCATTCTGTCCAGGCGGTCGATAGTACGCCCCCACTGCCATCACCTTCCCCTTCCCCTTTTTTTATGGAATTTCAATCCATAGAGATTCTACAGGGAATTTTTTTTCCTGCAAAACTTTAATCCTTTGTGACTCAATGCCCTCTCTAACATAGAGCGCAACCTCTCCACCAATTTGATCTGCTCTATCATTATATATAGTTTGTATCCAGGTATCACAGTGTCCCATTGGTTGTCCTCCTTCCACCATGTCTCTGAGATACCAATCATATCTAACCTCTAATTTAGTGCTATATATTCTAACTCTCCTATCTTATTTTTTAGACTTCTAGCATTTGCATACAAGCATTTTAGAGGCTGTATTTTATTCATATTAATCTGGCTATTGGTAGGCAGGGGTAATTTGGAATCTTTAAGCTCTTTCTACTCTGTACTCAAGGGCATTTGGGCTACTTTTGTCTTTATTGGCGACCGCTCTGCTGAAATGCCCTGTTCAATCTTTTGCTAGTATCCTTCAAGGATACATTGTTCTGAACCATGTGCTCTTGGGTGACTGTCGGCTTTCCCCTATTATCTAGTTTAAAAGGTGCTTTGTCTCCTGTTTAAAGGTTAATGCCAGCAGCCTGGTTCCATCTCGGTTAAAGAGGAGCCCATCCCTTCGGAAGAGCCCCTCCTTTTCTCAGAATGTTCCCCAGTTCCTAACAAATCCAAAATCATCATCCTTGCACCATTGTCTCATCCACCCATTGAGCTGTGCCTGCCTTTTGGGTCCTGCGTGTAGAACTGGAAGCATTTCGTAGAATGCTACCCTGGAAGTTCTGGATTTCAAATTCCTAACTAAAACCCTACATTTAACCTCCAGAACCTCCCTACCACACTTGCCTATGTCATTGGTACTGACATGTACCAAGACAGTAGACTCCTCCCCAGCACTATCTAAGACCTTTTCTAGGTGGCAAGTGAGTTCCACTACTTTCGCACCAGGCAGGCATGTTACCAGGTGATCCTCACGTCCACCAGCCACCCTGCTATCTACATACCTAATGATCACCAACTATAACGGCTGTCCTAATCCTTCCCTCATGGGCACGTGGCCCTGGAGAAACCTCCTCGGAGTGAGAGGGTTTTACATCACCTGGAGGACAGGTCCTAGCTACAGGATCACTTCCTGCCCCACCAGGATGATGCTCTCCAGTCACATGACCTCTCTTCTCCATGGCAACAGGGATGCTGCCAGACTGGAGGTGGAACTTCAGTACTATATCTTTGTAGGTCTCCTCTATGTACCTCTCTGTCTTCCTTATGTCCTCCAAGTCTGTTACTCTAGCCTCCAGAGATCGGACTCATTCCCTAAGAGCAAAGAGCTCCTTGCACCTAGTGCACATGTAAGACCCCTCACCAACTGGGAGAAAATCATACATGTGACTGGAAAACCCCCATCTTGCTGCTGGACTGCTGTCTGCATCTTAGTTTTAAGGTTGTGTTTAGGTATTTAAGTTCTTTACTAACTAAGGGTTGCTGGGGATACTTATGCTAATAAAACTATACCCGATACATTGAATGTATTTGTTCAACTGAAGCTTAGTTATTCTCAGGTCCTCAATGTATGCCTGATGAGGATAAATAGCTGCACCTGAGAGTGAATATGGCACCTCCTTTCCTTTAAGAGATTTAAGGACCTATAAAGCTACGATTATCCTAGGGGTGGATGAGTGTCATAGAGGGAGGGAGGGAAAGAAGACTTATTAAAAACTGGCTGCTACACAGTACCCTGTTCTGTGCTGCTAAGGTAATCTGTGACAATTTCCTAGGTGATACACACAACCCTTGCGTGGATTGAGGGAGTCTTGGGTTCTAAATTTAACCAGAAAGCTCTCTGCTGTGTTTTAAATTTCAACCATAAGCTCTTTGCTGCTACTAGGCTCTGACTGAGTATTAAATTTAAACTAGAAGCTCTCTGCTGGGTTGTAAACTTAAACTGAAAGCTACCTGTTGAGTTTTTAATTTAACTAAAAGCTCTTTGCTGCTACCAGGCCCTGACTGATTTAACAAATACACTGGATTCACAGATTAATCAGCTTTAATCTAAAGAATTCCTTTTTCACCAAGATTTAGAAAAATTCCCAAAAGCAAATATTTACAAATGTAGATCTCTCTCCAGAAGTAGCAGTCCCTTTTTGTAGTCCTTCACCCATGCCCAAATCATCTGAGGAGAAATGTCAAACTCTCCTCAGATGATCCAGGCATTGGGGAAAGCCCCAATGCCATCAAGATACTGTCGAGGGCACCGAGCGACTCCCTGGTGGCCTAGTGGCCCTGATTCCCCCCCCCCCCACCCGCCCAAGTAAAATAATCCTTGGTGGCCCAGCAGCCTCGATCCCCTCCTATCCGCTCAAGGATAATAATCCATGGTGGCCCTGCAGACCCGAACCCCCCATTCGCCCAATTAAAATAATTAGCCACCAGGGTTTATTTTTACTTTGGCTGGTGGGTGGATTGGGACCGCTGGGCCACCAGGGGTTTGCTTTCTGTCGGGGGCAGCGTCCCTGACAGTATTTTGATGGCATCGGTGGCTTTCCCAAATGCCTGGATCATCTGAGGGGAAGATGATCCAGACATCATGGAAAGCTCCTGATACTATCAAAATACTGTTGGGGGGTGCGTGCTAGATGTTTAAGCCACCTCAGATCCAGGCATAGAGGTATTGGCACCAAGGCTAGTTGCAAAATCCTCTTTGCGTTTCTCTGCATCGGGCGCAGCCAGTATTTGCATACCAGTTTATTATTTGCTGCTCATTTGCCTATAATTTAAATACATTTAAATTCGTGGCACTAATTGTGCACTAGGTTTTCCCTTGCTGTTTACATGCATGTTTGTCTCTTTTCTGCTTTTGGCAGTAGCAGTAAGTGTACTTAAAAGTGGCGTTATCTGTGCTTGAAGGCCATGCTAGTTTTCTGCATCGACTTGTAAGAACTCTGTGAATCACCTAGGAAATTGTTAAAAGATTACCTTAGAAGCACAGGTCAGCGCCTGCTGGTGTGGATAATGTTGGCCCGGTGACTTCCTCTCCTGTTATGGAGGAGCAGTTGAGTTTGCCGGACTTGTCACCTGTTTCGGCGCCTTCGTCAGAAGTTCCAGCTATAGTGGCGGTTCCTATGCCACGTATTTTTCATGCTCCTGGGGACGCTACCAAGGCACAACAGGCTTCTACATTTGCTTTATCTGGGGACAAACAGATTTCTTTAATTGATCTTTGGCAGATCCTCTCGTGGATTGAATCTTCTTTAATGACTGTAGTTTCTCAGTTTTCAGAGTTTTCCAAAGAATCTGTTGCGAAATTATCTCAACATGAGTCTCAGATTTCTGCGTTAGATGTTACATGTCAGAAATTGGAGTCACAGATTGTTTCTTTACAGAATGTTAATGTACCTTTTATTAAGGATAGTACCACTTTGCATGCCCAACAGGAGAGTTATTGGAGAATAGCTTTAGGGCTAAAAATATTAGATGCTTAAATTTTCCTTTTACGCGGTTGTTGTCACCTCAAATCTTATTTGACAAGTATTTGATAGAGGTTTTGGGGTACCAAGAGGATACTAAGCCTGTGATTAATAAGCTGTATTATTTACCTCAATTGGCTGTAGCTCCTGGGGGTGTTTTGCAGGGTCATAATGCTATGCCTATGCTTGACTCTGTGGATGTGTCTGAATTTATAGAGTCTTCGCGGGATCTGATTTCTTCCAGGTCTACCCTTCTTGTTTGTTTTAACTCTGAGATGGATAAGAACACAGTTATGCGCCTGTATTTTCAGAATAAGAATGTTAGTTTTTGTGGGGGGACAATAAATTTGTTCCCCGATGTATCTAGGCAAACGCAACTTTGACGCAGGGCTTTTATTTCATTAAAGCCTCATGTCTTAGCGATTGGTGCTACATTTTTCCTTAAGTTTCCTTGCAAATGCCTAGTTACATTGGGGGGAACTAAATATGTCTTCTCAGAGACATCATCCTTGGAAATTTTTCTTAATAGTCATTCTTCTCCTGGATAAATGCATTTTGCTTTGATATATTTACATTTACCAGCATGCTAGAAATAATTTTGAGTTTATTTAAATATGGTTATAGGCACCTCTCTCCGCACACTGTTTGAATTTTCTTATTTATCTTACTGCTTGTGTGTGGTAATTCCTACTTATACTCCCCGTGATGTGGACTGTAAATTTCTACTTTTTCTGTTTATTACTTGTTGATATTTTGTGTTTGGAAATGCTTAATAAATATATTCATACTAAAGAAGCACAGGTCAGGGCACTGTGTAGCAAGCCAGCTTTTACCTTGAATATTGTGGTCGCTATACTGTATCTTAAAAAAGATACGAGGTGCAATCAAAAAGTATCGAGACCTATACAATAACACAAGAAGTATAACACTGCACTCAGTCTCTTTCAAAGTAGTCCCCTTCTAATAAAACACACTTTTTCCAGCATTTCTGCCACTGCTGAAAGCAATTTTGAAATGCCTCTTTCATTATGCTTTGAAGCTGCTGTGTCGAATTTTGCTTAATGGTCTCCAAGTCATTGCATTTCCTTCCTTTCAGTGGTAATTTCAGTAACAAGAAAAAGTCAGAGGGTGTGAGGTCAGGTGAGTATGGAGGCTGATGGACTTGTTCGATTTGGTGTTTGGTCAAGAACTGCTGGACAAGATGTGAGTGAGCTGGGGCATTATCGTGATGAAGCAACCATTCACCATTCCTATGCAACTCTAGCCTCTTACCATGAACTGCATCGCTCAAGTGAGTCAGAACTTGGACATAGTAGTCTATATTGATGGTTTAGCCTTTTGGAGCATACTTATGATAAACAATACCCTGCTAATCAAAGAAAACTGTGAGCATGACCTTGACATTGCTCCTCACCTGACAGGCTTTCTTTAGCCTGGGAGAGTCTGGAGTCTTCCATTGTGAGGATTGAGCCCTAGTTTATGGGTCATAACCACAAACCCATGATTCATCACCAGTAATAATCCTTTTGATGAAATCTTCTTTTTGGTCAGAGGACAGGAGTTTCGGCATGAATTTTACAGACACACATCTCACTAAATCGACAGTAAGAATGGACTGGACCGACCCGAAACTGATGTACATATCCTCAGCAAGCTCTCCGATAGTCAATTCACAATTTGAGCTTATTGCGGCATGCACCGCTTCAACTTTGTCTTCATTCCTGCTCATGGATAGCCTTCTAGAACATTCATCTTTGTCAACACTTGGGCGGCTCTCTTGGAAACATTTGTAGCAGTCATAAATTCGAGCACAATTCTTGCATTCGCCATACACTTGCTGTAATTTGTCATAAGTCTCTCTGCACAAATCTCCAATTTTCTGGCAGAATTTAATAATTTGCTTTTCAATTTTTTTCACTCATTGTAAATCTGACAAACTGCTTTTACATGATACCAAACATCACATGATTAAAAAAAAGCACATATGTGCTGCAGCCACGCTACACTCTGCATATGCAGAGCACATAACTAGGTCACTAAATGCTTAATAGCATCATGGTGCGATGTATTCTTATATAGCTGCACAAGTCTCAATACTTTTTGATCACACCTCATATAGCGGAATTAGAAAAGGTACAGAGAAGAGCCACCAAAATAGTAAAGGGGAGATCTGATCGAGGTCTGTAAATTAATGAATGGAATGGAACGGTTAAACATCAGTTATTTACGCCATCAAAAAGTAGAAATACTAGGGGACACGCAATGAAGCTACAACATAACCCATTTAAGAGTAATACAAGAGAATATTTTTTTACACAACACGTAATCAAACTCTGGAATTCGTTCCTGGCGGTTGTAGTAAAAGCTGTTAGTTTAGCTGGGTTTTAAAAAGGTTGGGAAAATTTCCTGCAGGAAACCATTATTAAAGAGGACATATGTTGGAGTGGCTTTGTGAATTGATTAACATGCCTCTGTTGCAGAGCTAGCTTCCGCGGCACCTTAAGGAGGTAGTAGTGACACCTGTGCCAAAAAGAGTGGGTGGCGATTTGAGGGACTGGTCGTTTTTGCCCTATTTCCATTCTGCCTCTTTTGGCTAAACTGGTGGAGAAGGAGATTGTGACACAAATCGAAGTTTTTTTGTAAAATATTTTGCTCGTGGACATGGGGAAGGGTGGTTTTCAATTAGGAAGTAGTGTGGAGGCGTTATTGGTGGCGCTGCTTGATTAGGTCCATGTGTTGATGGATAAGGGGATATCAGTACTCCTAGTGTCACTGGATCTGTTGGCAACATTCGACTTAGTTGAATGCGATTACTATTTGAATGATGTAGCTCATTAGGATTTGGTGGTAAGCTGCTCAAGTGGTTAGACTCTTTTATGTGCTTTAGATGTTTCAGGGTGTATGGCTCGGAGGGCTGCTCTTCACTCTGTTCTTGGGAATGGGGAGTTCAGCAGGGCTCCCCCTTGCCTCCTCTTTTGTTTAACATTTATTTACAATTTTTGGGAGTCTTGGTGCATTCATATGGCCTATTGTTCTACGCGTATGCTGACGATTTGTAAATCCTGGCCTCGCTGAGTAGGGATTTGAATGACTGTCTGAAGCAAGTGTCTGCTTCATTAACGGGTGGTGGCCTGGTACTAAATGTGGATAAGACTGTGTTTTGCACTTTGAGATGTTCGATCGTTCAGACTTTCACTTGTTGCCTACCATCTCAGATTTTGAAATTCTTTGTACAGAGGAACTAAAGTCCTTGGGGGTCATTCTGGAACAGGCTGATATTGAGGTTAAGCAGATTAGTTATGGGGTTCAGACTGTCTGGCAGAAGCTAAGACTAGCATATCAGCTGCGCCCATATTTGGATGCTGCCACCTTGAGGCTCGTAGTGCAATCCTTGGTATATGAGATGCTTGATTATTGCAATGTACTCTATATTGAGTTATCGTACAGAGCAGCTGGGCATCTACAGGTGGTGCAAAATGTGGCCACATGGCTGTTGATGGGAGTGGGCTGGAGGGAGAGTGCAAGTTACATTGGCTGCCCCGTTCAGCAGTGTGGTTCATTTTAAACTGTTAGTGATCGTGTTCCATGTCATGTAAGACTCGCATTCTGGCTATTTGCATACCCTTCTTAATTGGTGGAATCTGCCTAGACCTCTATGGTCATCACAGATTCAGTTGCTGGAAGTGCCTGGGGTGGAGGTTATGCACAAGGCTTCCAGCCACGAGAAAGCATTCTGAGTGGTGGCTAGTGAACGGTGGAATGCTCTGCCTCTGGAGATTAGAACCCAGACCTCCTTACTAGCTTATTGTAAGTTGTTGAAAATATGGTTATTTTCTGGGGGATGATGTGGAGTGGTGGAATTGGGGAGGGGGGTTATGCTCTCGTTTTTTTGCTGTGTGATGTAATTTCTATTGCTTTTGTACACCCTTTTGATTTACTTTTGTGAGAAAGGTGGTTTAAGCTGCCATAAATTAATAAATACCTCATCAAACGTGTTATTAATAGGGACGAGTATTTGTATATCGTTCATGTATGAAAACTGAAGTAACCCCAAGTCATTTAACATTTTACAATATGTTGAAATATAAATGTTAAACAAAATAGATGAAAGAGGTGACCCCTGTGGGATTCCCCACTTCATAATCCAATTTTCTGATATATCTCCTTGAAACCTAACCCTGTTTGACCCTTCCTGCAGAAAATTCTTAAACCTTGCTATCACCTTTCCTGGAATTCCTACTTCATCTAATTTCTAAATCAGCAGCAAATGTTCAACTAAATCAAATGCTGCCAAAAGGTCAATTTGAATCAATAATCCTCATTGACCTTTATCTAACACCAATCTAAATTCTTCCAATAGTGCCATAATAACAGTTTCCATACTATATGCAGTCCAAAACCCTGACTGAGTTTGTGCAATATATTAATCTTATCCACATGATCTTTCAATTGGCCAGCTACTATTACCTCCAGTATTTTTGAAAAAAAGGATAAATCTGATATACTGTAGGTCTTATAATATATAATTAACAAAATCATCATGCTCTCCTTTTTCATCCTTTATCAGTGGATTTAAAATGATCTTAAGTGATTTAGGTACACCCCTGATTTAATATTTCATTTATCTAATAAGTAATCCAGTCCAGGATCTCACTAGATGCAGGCAGGGCATGGATCCAACTCATAATTTTCTTTAGAAAATTGCATTGCTAATGATATAATTATATCCTCATCGACTGTTTTGAAGGATATTCTGTAAGCTCATCTGTGCCAGTTGTGCTAGAACATCATGCTTTTCAAGAAGAACAAAGTGAATATTCTTTGACGCAGAACACGGTAAATATCTGGTGTTTGAAACTGCACGCTATGTCGGGACCAGTATGTGGAGCATTGATTATGTCATTATAACAATTCTGATCGGAGCATCAACTGCCCTTTTGGAGAGCCAGATGTATGTGTGCTGCTGCTATTTTGAAAACTGAGATTTTATTTCATTTATTTGTTTAACAGGTTTTATATGCCACCTTTAGACCAAAGCGGTTTACAGAGAACAGTTAACAAACTCAAGTGTGTCATAGTTACATAGAACATACTATGCAAATGCAATGTGTGCCTTCGAGTCAGTCCTGACTCCTGGCGACCCAGAAGCTCCTGGGTTTTCTTGGCAGTGTCACCGGAAGTAGATTGCCAGGCCTTTCTTCCGAGGCAATGGAGGGTTAAGTGACTTGCCCAAGGCCACAAGGAGTGCTAGTGGGAATTGAACATACTATATAACCTATGAAAATAAGAGGCAGCCTCACAGCACTAAACCTAGCCCTCTGCGAGCAGTGCAGCTGCACAGGGCACAAAGAAATAGGGGCACATTTGGGGCTGCCAGCCTCGGCTTCCTCCCAGGCTGCCTGCCCTTGTCCTGCTGCCAATGCTTTTAGTGTTGCCTTGGTGGTGGCAGTAGCGTTATCTAATTGAAAAAATAACCCGCGGATCTTTCCGACTCCACACTTGCATATTGGCCTGATCCCTCCCTCCTCTGACATCTGGTTGTGTCAGAGGAGGGAGGAACGGACCAGACCAGTCATTGAAGCGCGGAGGTGCAAAGACCTGTATTTGAATTATCTGGTCTGGTCCTTCCCTCCTCTGACATGAAGGGACATCAGAAGAGGAAGGGATCAGACCTGCATGCAAGTGCGTTGTTGGAAGGACCCGCGGTTATTTTTTTTCAATTGGATGTCACTGCTGCCACCGCTGCCAAGGCAACACTTAAAGCGGTGGCGGCTGGGCAAGGGCAGGCAGCGCAGGGAAGAACCGGCTGGATATGGGGGTAAGATGGGGAGATGCATGGGGCAAATGACAAACCTGTGATTGAGGGAGGGAGGAGGCGTGTCAGATGTGCAAGTCGCACAGGGCGCATTTATGCTTTGCTACGGTGCTGCAGCCTCAAGGTCCCAGCAAGTGTCTGAGTGAGAGAACATGCCTAGGTTGGGCTGTATGTAGTAAGGATAAGTTTTTGTTTCAAATGAAAGCCGGGATCTTGGTGAAACAGGAAATTTATTCTTGTCCATAGTGAACACTCTTTTGTGAGAGTGCATATTATTGAACAATAGCATGAATGCTTTTGTAAGCATGGAGACTATTATGCAGTAGTATGCACTATTCGCGCATGTGCGAACAGTGTGTGCTATTGGGTAATAGTGTGCACTCTCGTAAAAGAGTGCACACTACTGAGCAATAAGGATATGAGACAGAAAAAGCAAAGAATCCAAACAAAATGAAATTAAGAGGGAGCTAGGTTCCTCACAGAGCAGTTGGCCTAGTTAATTGCTTCTGAGTTTATAGAATAGGGAAGGGAATCTTGGGTTTAGCTCACACCTTTTTCAGGAGTAGCTCAAGGTGAGTTATATTTAGGTACAGTAGGCATTTTCTATCTCCAGAGAGCTTACAATCTAAATTTATACTTGAGAGAACAGACGGTTAAGTAACTTGGCCAAGATCACAAGGAATAGTGGTGGGATTTGAATCCTGGTTTCCTTGATTCTCAGTCTGCTGCTGGGAATGAAGCTCAGGTAATTTTATTTTATTTATTTATTTAACAGTCTTTTCTATACCGCCCCTTCCAGAGATCAGGGGCGGTTTACATTGAACATTAAACAGAACAATTGTATACTTCTGTATACATTTACAGGGAACATTATGCTTTAACTATGTACAGGTGTACTTAGAGGGAACATATTTTGAGCAAATTTTGAACAACATTTTGAACATATTTTGAACATTAACTATAACAGAGCTTTTCAAACTATTTACAAGTTATATACATGGAGCGCATCTTAGTTAGATACAGTTACAGTGGTGAAAATAATCAACTGTTTGAGTGGTTCATTAGCGGGTTGTGTGGGTTAGTGGGGTTAGTGAATTTTCCTGTGTTAGTCATTTGTTCTGTCTTGGGTACAGTGTATGTGTTTCTGTGATTGTATTGGCGAAGTTCTTTGTTGGTAGGGGATTTCAAAGTGTTTTGTAAAGAGGTAGGTTTTTAATTCTTTTTTGAATTGGTGAAGGTCTTTTATCATGCGGAGTGTTAATGGTATTTCATTCCAGAGGGTGGGGGCAGCGAAGGAGAATGCCCTGTCACTTGTTGTCGCTTTAGTTTTTCTAAAATTTGTTTTTATGTTGAGGGAGTGGGTTGCGTTCTGTCTGCGTGATCTAGTATCTGATGGAGGGTGTATTAGGGTGGATAGTTGTGTTGGGGAGATGTTGTTGACGATTTTGAAAGTAGTTAGGAGGATTTTATATTTTATTCGGCTGTTTATAGGGAGCCAGTGTAAGTCTAGGAGAATTGGGGTCACGTGGTCTGTTAGATTAGCTTTAGTGACCATCTTGGCGCATATGTTTTGGGCTCTTTGGAGATAGTATATGCTTTTTAATGGAAGTCCATTTAGGAGACTATTACAATAGTCGAAGTGGGGGGTTATGAGTGTATTAACTACAGATCTAAAGTCATCGGTGTTGAGTAGGGGTCTCAGATGTTGTGTTGTCTTGAGTTTATAAAATATGGTTTTTACTGTGTGTTTTATGTGTGGAATCATGGAGAGTGAGTGGTCTAAGATTATTCCAAGGTATTTTACCTCCTTTTTAACAGGTATAGGTGTATTATTTATTGTGATTGTATTGGGGTATATGTGTTCAGTGTCTGATTTCCTTGTTATGAACATTGCCTCTGTTTTTTTGAGGTTAATGCTTAGGTGGTTGTCTTCAAGCCATTTAGTAGTCTCGTTCATACATTGGAGTAGGCTATCATATTCGGGATTGTTAGGGTTTATGGGGGTGGCAAGCATGATATCATCTGCGTATATGAAATGGTTAATTTTGTGCTTCTTAAATATGTTTGTAATGGGCTGGAGGTATAAATTGAAGAGGAGGGCTGAGAGGGCTGATCCTTGGGGGATGCCTTGACCTTGTGGGAAAGTTTCGGATGTGTCGTTACCTAATTGTATCCGTATTAACCTGTTTGAAATGTATGATTTGAACCATTCAAGGACTGTCCCTCCTATTTTTAGGTATTCTAGTCTGTTAATGAGGGTATTATGATTGATGCTATCGAATGCAGCAGATAGATCTATGAAGAGGAGAAGGAAGCCTTTGTTGTTGTCATTGGTGCCTCTGATGAGTAGATCTGTTAGGGCGATTAGGAGAGTTTCAACTCCATGGAAGGGTCGGAAGCCAAATTGATGCTCATCAAGGAGTTTTTGTTCATCAATGTAGTCTTGTAGTTGGAGTTGTATGGTCTTTTCTATTATTTTGGCAATTAGTGGTATGCTAGCTATTGGCCTGTAGGAGTTGGGGTCTTTTGGGTCTAGTTTATTGTTTTTTATTATGGGACGGATCGAGGAGAGCTTTAGGGCATTGGGCATGGTTCCTTGAGAGAGTGATTGGTTTACTATATGTTGGATATTTTCTGCAAGAAATTCCTTAGTATTTTTGATCCATGATACAGGGCAAGGGTCAAGCGGTGAGGTTGTGGTGTTAATCATTGTTATAATATTAAGGATATGCTTTCTTTCAATCTTGTGAAAGGTTGTCCATTCATAATTACTGACTTGTTTAGATATTGTGGTGGTTGTAGAGTAAGGTTTTGCCTTTAGTTTCTCAGCAAAATGTAATGCTAAGGTTTGTACACTGATTGAGTCTTGGTTCAGTTCGGGGTTTTGTGTTTTTGTTAATGTATTCACAATTGAGAAAAGTTCTCTTGGCCGATTGATAGCATGATTTATTAGTTTGGAGTAGTATTCCCTTTTTGACTTATTGATTGTTTCCTTGTATCTATTAAGTATATTTATATATTTAGTTTTGTTATCGTGTGATTTTGTTTTTCTCCAAATTTTTTCTTGTTTCCGTAGTTGCTTTTTTAGCCTGGCAATTTCTTTAGTGAACCATTTTTGTGATTCCTTCTTTATCTTCTGTATTGATTGAGTGGGGGTTGCTGCTTTTTGGATAGTTTGGTTCCAGTTCTCTATTGTTTGTTCTATGTCATTTAGACTTGTGGTGAGTTTAGGTAGTATGTTGTCAAGGAATGTGTCATTATCAAAGTGGGGAAAGCGTGAGATATGTGATATTGTGTTTGTGGACTGTGATGTTGTTTGTGCTAATAGGTGGAATGTTATCAAATGGTGGTCAGACCATGGTACTTCCCTAGCTATCGGGGAAGAATGGAGTTTATGTAGGTTAAAGGGGGAAGGGAGGAAAACAAGATCAAGTGAGTTTCCTTTATTATGTGTGGGAGTATGGACTATCTGGTTAAATCCTATGTGGGACATTGAGTCAATGAAGTTGTCTTTTTGGGATTGGTTCAGAGATGGGAGGTTAAGGTCACCTAAGATTATGAGGGGTTTTCTCTGAGATGTTGTGCATGCGAGTTCAAGGATGGGGGAGAGATTTTTGTGATCAGCTGATGGGGGTCTATAGATTAAGGAGAATGCTAGTGTTCTGTTTTCAATGTTTATTATGTCCATTCCTTCGACATTGTTTGAGTTCGTTAGGGTGTATTGTAGGTTTTTTTTAGTGAGGATGAGTGCACCACCTCCTCTTTTTGTGTCACGGTGGCAGTTGAATACATCATATTGTGATGTGTGAAGTTGGTTTAATAATATTGTGTCTGTAGGTGTTAGCCATGTTTCAGTGATGAAAATGATGTCAGGTTGTTCGTCTCTTATTATGTCATTTACTATTGGTATTTTGTTCCTAATAGAGCGAATGTTTATTAGGATCAATTTTAGTTTGGTGTCCGTGCAAGTGGAGGGTATTTTGTAGTCATGGTTTTTACAGTTTATTTGGATTACTCTAGGAGGATGTCTGTGGGAACTATTTGGTGGCGGGTTGTATGAGTGATGGTGTAGCGGAGAGCGTGTTAGATTGCGGTTGGGGTTGTGGATGATGGGGATGCTATTACAAGGGGGGTTGTTGAATTTATATGTGTATATTGGTTGCAGAAGGAGGGCTATTAGAAGGAGAGTGGTTGGTAGTGACTTTATTTTTAGGTAGGCCATTATGTTTTGTATTTTGTTTTGTAGGAGAGAAGTGTTTCTGGCGGGCTATGTAAGAGGGCTTGAGTGTGGTTGTGTTGAGTTGTACGTGATTAAGATAGAACGTGATTAAGATAGAACAGCAAAGTATCAGTTAGAAGAGTTAGAACAGTAAGTTAATTTTGGCTGGCTGTTTGTCACAATTGTATGAGATTGTTACAATTGTATGAGATTGTTACAATTGTATAAGATTGTTACAATGTATCAGCTATTTGTAACAGCAGTGCAATGATTTGTAAGTGTAGCTTTATGAGGGTATTGCTGATTACAATAATGCCATGGGTAGTAACTATTACAGGCTGGTTACTAACATCCTTATAACATTAATAGTTATGAGTAAACTACTGACAACAGTAATAAAATGATACCTATTGAAGGATGACTACTGGCAACTGGCAACAGTGCAGGTTGAAAGTATTCTACTGGCAGTAGTAAACTTTGTGCTAGATATCTAGTTGCAACAGTACTATATGGTGGTAATAATCTTTTGACAGTAGTAATAAGCTGTGTGGGCAACTAATAATAACAATAGTAGCACAGTAACAATAATCTATTGACGATGGTAAAACACTGTGTGGGGCTACAATAGTAATAAACTATGGTGGCTACTAACAATAGTATCACAGTAACAATAGAATGTATTGTTTTGTTGCTTGTTAATGTTACTTAATATACTATCTGGCTAGCTACTAGCATTAGTACCGTATGATGAAAATAAGGTATTCGCTGGTCTGCGATCTGGGAGATGCAGTGGAGAGAGGGATTCCTCCGGTGAGCTCTGTTGTGGGGTTAATGTCAGGGGCAGTCTTCTGATATTCGTCTGAGTATAGTTGATTGAGCTGCTTTTGTGGTTTCAGGTCGAGTGGGCTCCCGCCAAAGGGCCACGCCTAAGGGCCCTTTGGCGAGGCCCTCAGGCGCGGGCCCGACAGGCGCGGGCCCGCCTGATGGCGGGTTGCTTTACAGCTGCTGCTGCCCCTCCTCCCACAGTCCCGATTGGACCGGAGCTCTCAATGAGAGTAGGCAGCAGCGACGATGGTGCTCTCAGCCAGTGCAGGGAATCAAAATGGAGTTCCCACCGATCGCGGGTTGCTTTACAGCTGCTGCTGCCCCTCCTCCCACAGTCCCGATTGGACCGGAGCTCTCAATGAGAGTAGGCAGCAGCGACGATGGTGCTCTCAGCCAGAGCAGGGAATCAAAATGGAGTTCCCGCCGATCGCGGGTTGCTTTACAGCTGCTGCTGCCCCTCCTCCCACAGTCCCGATTGGACCGGAGCTCTCAATGAGAGTAGGCAGCAGCGACGATGGTGCTCTCAGCCAGAGCAGGGAATCAAAATGGAGTTCCCGCCGATCGCGGTTGCTTTACAGCTGCTGCTGCCCCTCCTCCCACAGTCCCGATTGGACCGGAGCTCTCAATGAGAGTAGGCAGCAGCGACGATGGTGCTCTCAGCCAGAGCAGGGAATCAAAATGGAGTTCCCGCCGATCGCGGGTTGCTTTACAGCTGCTGCTGCCCCTCCTCCCACAGTCCCGATTGGACCGGAGCTCTCAATGAGAGTAGGCAGCAGCGACGATGGTGCTCTCAGCCAGTGCAGGGAATCAAAATGGAGTTCCCGCCGATCGCGGGTTGCTTTACAGCTGCTGCTGCCCCTCCTCCCACAGTCCCGATTGGACCGGAGCTCTCAATGAGAGTAGGCAGCAGCGACGATGGTGCTCTCAGCCAGAGCAGGGAATCAAAATGGAGTTCCCGCCGATCGCGGGTTGCTTTACAGCTGCTGCTGCCCCTCCTCCCACAGTCCCGATTGGACCGGAGCTCTCAATGAGAGTAGGCAGCAGCGACGATGGTGCTCTCAGCCAGAGCAGGGAATCAAAATGGAGTTCCCGCCGATCGCGGGTTGCTTTACAGCTGCTGCTGCCCCTCCTCCCACAGTCCCGATTGGACCGGAGCTCTCAATGAGAGTAGGCAGCAGCGACGATGGTGCTCTCAGCCAGAGCAGGGAATCAAAATGGAGTTCCCGCCGATCGCGGGTTGCTTTACAGCTGCTGCTGCCCCTCCTCCCACAGTCCCGATTGGACCGGAGCTCTCAATGAGGGTAGGCAGCAGCGACGATGGTGCTCTCAGCCAGAGCAGGGAATCAAAATGGAGTTCCCGCCGATCGCGGGTTGCTTTACAGCTGCTGCTGCCCCTCCTCCCACAGTCCCGATTGGACCGGAGCTCTCAATGAGAGTAGGCAGCAGCGACGATGGTGCTCTCAGCCAGAGCAGGGAATCAAAATGGAGTTCCCGCCGATCGCGGGTTGCTTTACAGCTGCTGCTGCCCCTCCTCCCACAGTCCCGATTGGACCGGAGCTCTCAATGAGAGTAGGCAGCAGCGACGATGGTGCTCTCAGCCAGAGCAGGGAATCAAAATGGAGTTCCCGCCGATCGCGGGTTGCTTTACAGCTGCTGCTGCCCCTCCTCCCACAGTCCCGATTGGACCGGAGCTCTCAATGAGAGTAGGCAGCAGCGACGATGGTGCTCTCAGCCAGAGCAGGGAATCAAAATGGAGTTCCCGCCGATCGCGGGTTGCTTTACAGCTGCTGCTGCCCCTCCTCCCACAGTCCCGATTGGACCGGAGCTCTCAATGAGAGTAGGCAGCAGCGACGATGGTGCTCTCAGCCAGGGCAGGGAATCAAAATGGAGTTCCCGCCGATCGCGGGTTGCTTTACAGCTGCTGCTGCCCCTCCTCCCACAGTCCCGATTGGACCGGAGCTCTCAATGAGAGTAGGCAGCAGCGACGATGGTGCTCTCAGCCAGGGCAGGGAATCAAAATGGAGTTCCCGCCGATCGCGGGTTGCTTTACAGCTGCTGCTGCCCCTCCTCCCACAGTCCCGATTGGACCGGAGCTCTCAATGAGAGTAGGCAGCAGCGACGATGGTGCTCTCAGCCAGGGCAGGGAATCAAAATGGAGTTCCCGCCGATCGCGGGTTGCTTTACAGCTGCTGCTGCCCCTCCTCCCACAGTCCCGATTGGACCGGAGCTCTCAATGAGAGTAGGCAGCAGCGACGATGGTGCTCTCAGCCAGAGCAGGGAATCAAAATGGAGTTCCCGCCGATCGCGGGTTGCTTTACAGCTGCTGCTGCCCCTCCTCCCACAGTCCCGATTGGACCGGAGCTCTCAATGAGAGTAGGCAGCAGCGACGATGGTGCTCTCAGCCAGAGCAGGGAATCAAAATGGAGTTCCCGCCGATCGCGGGTTGCTTTACAGCTGCTGCTGCCCCTCCTCCCACAGTCCCGATTGGACCGGAGCTCTCAATGAGAGTAGGCAGCAGCGACGATGGTGCTCTCAGCCAGAGCAGGGAATCAAATATGGCAACAATATGCAACAGGATGTTTGCAGAAGCAAAACCTCCACAGGATGCCTCTGTGCAATATCAAAAAAGGGCCTTTTTTAGGCCTGTTTTATAAAGACAGTATGTGTACTATGTGTCTTCATAAAATACAGTCTTAGGGGCTTTACTATGCCTTCACTGCCCTGAATGATCCTGATCTGGGCTGGTCTCAGAAACTTAACAGGGTCAGGCCTGGCCAGTATGTGGAAGGATGAATACACTGGAATACCAGCTGCTGTAGACTTGTTGTGTGGAAGAAAGGCTTGGCAATCTACTTCTGGGTGCACCTTGCCAAGAAAACCCAGGGGCTGGGTCACCAAGAGTTAACATCGACTCGATGGCACACATTTTCACGTTTTATCATTATTTATTGTATTTCTTACCCACCTGTCAGAGCACTTCCATGCTTTTTACAGCATCACATACATAATATAACAACCCACAATGGAAAGTCACAAAAGACTGCATCAAATTTCAAGATACAAAACAATCACTGTCCATATGCCACCTGAAAAAGATACCACAAATATACTAAACAAATATACCTTTGATATAGTTCCAAATTGTTTTTGTCGGACCTTTAAAATATGATCAAGCCCAGTTTCAGTCAGTCATAATGGGTCCATTTTAATATACATATAGAAAATGACACTAATAAAGCTAAACAAAGGCAGGCACATTCATGGCATTTCAAAAACTCATTCCCAACACAATGTCGCATTTCGAACAACCTCCTCGATTCGTATGTTCTGCTTCAGGGGAAAACCAGTAAAGTTTAGCTAAAAGTGCTGTGTATCTCCTTCCATAAATCAGTTTCTAATAGTATTTTCTGTGCTTGATAACCCACAGGGCTGATGCAAGGAGGTGAGATGCCCTAGGCAAGCTCTCAATCCATCTCACCCCTCGTGCTCCCACCTCTACCTCTGGGACCTGCAGCAGTGACAATGGCAGTAAAACAACACTTACTAAAAGCATCTGATGCTGCGTTGCTGTTCCTTCTCCTTTGGCTAGCACTTCTGCCCCTTCCGATGCAGACTTCCTGTTTGAATGTGGGCAGAAGCGGCTGGTCAAAGGAGCAATAAGAGCAGCGCAGTATCAGAGGCTTTCGGTAAGCGTGCTGCATTGCTCTTTTACTGCTGTTGTCTCCACTGGAGGTTCAAGAGAGGGGTGACAGCAGGCCGCCCTTGGAACATTGGTACCCTAGTCAACTGCCTAGTTTGCCAAATAGGTAGCGCCAGCCCTTCTCCTTTATAAGAACATAAGAACATAAGATATGCCATACTGGGTCAGACCAAGGTCCATCAAGCCCAGTATTCTGTTTCTAACAGTGGCCAATCTAGGTCATATGTACTGTGGCACTGCAGACCCTCTGCAGGCAGAAGAAAATGTTTTAAACTCAGAAAAAAGAGGCAGACACCGGCTGCAGCATCACGAGGAGCCATATAGGGGGAGCAAGAGGGACCTCTGGAGGACTGAGGAACCACGCCCTAGAGCCAATGATGCAATACCGGCCTGCACCCAATCCAGAAAGGGGAAGATTCCTTTTAAAAGCCCAGATGACTGGAGAAAGTCAGACTGGCAGGGAGTTGTGCAAGGAGTTCCAATTCCAGATTCGCATGGAGATCCAGATCCAGATCCAGGAAGGAAGCTAACTTTGGAAGGAGAAAGGAGAGCTTTCCTGGAAGGAGAGGAGGACCCAGGAATAGGAGTCCTGACAGATGGAACCGGCCTAGCAGACTCAGCAGAGCCAGGTGAAGAAACTTGCTTTAGATATCTCAAAAGGGGAGAGTTTGGCAAGGGCCAGCAAGTGTTGAAAGGCGCAACAGGGAGTAACCCGGAAAGAGGTGAAAGAGGAATTTTGAAAGGCAACTTTCAAAGCCCTGGGAGAAAGAAGCTGTGTTGCAAGTGCGTAGGGTTGCCAACTGGCCGGTTTTCAGCCGGCCTGGCCGGTTTTTCCATGGCCAGGCCGGCTGCCGGCGCAGAGGCAAAACCGGCCCTTGAAAAGCCAGTTTTTTTGCTCTGGCCGCAAGATCGGGAGCGGCCAGAGCAAAAAAAACGGCTTTTCTTCCAACCCGGAGGGCTTCAGAGGGAGCCGGGTAAGCCCGCGCGAGGCCCCGGCTCCCTCTGAACAGCTGCCAGCGTGAAGAGCCTTTACCTTCACGCTGGCGGCTGTTCCTGTGAAGCCGCGATTGGTGGGAAAAGGTTAAAGGCAATGCCCTTTAACTTTTCCCAGCATTCGCGGCTTCACAGGAACAGCCACCAGCGTGAAGGAAAAGGCTCTTCACGCTGGCAGCTGTTCAGAGGGAGCCGGGGCCTCGCGCGGGCTTCCCCAGCTCCCTCTAAAGCCTCAGACAGCCGCGGTTTTGGGGGGGAGGCCAAGGACTGCCTGGGCTGTGATGGGGGGAGGGGCCATGGACTGGAAAAGGGCTAGGAGGGGGAATTTGACTGGAAAGGGGTTGCGATGGGGCGGGGGACCTGGACTGGAAAAGGGCTATGGGGGGGGGGGGGTGGGACTTGGACTGGAAAGAAATGGGCTGTGATGAGAGGGAACCTGGACTGTAAAAGGGCTAGGGGCGGGGGGGACATGGACTGGAAATGGGTTTTGATGGGGAGGGAACCTGGACTGGAAAAGGGCTGGGGGGGGGGGGGACATGGACTGGAAATGAGTTTTGATGGGGAGGGGACCTGTACTGGAAAAGGGCTGGGGGGGGGGGGAACTTGGACTGGAACTGGGCTATGGTGGAGGGCGGGGGAATTTGGACTGGAAATAGGCTGTGATTAGGGGGACATGGACTGGAAATGGGATGTGAAGGGGGGGACGGACCTGGACTGGAAAAGGGCTATGGGGGGCATTGGACTGGAAAGAAATGGGCTGTGATGGGGAGGGGGACCTGGACTGTAAAAGGGCTATGTGGGGGGGGGACATGGACTGGAAATGGGTTTTGATGGGGAGGGGGACCTGGACTGGAAAAGGCTATGGGGGGGGGGGGGAACTTGGACTGGAAATGTGCTATGGTGGAGGGAGGGGGAACTTGGACTGGAAATAGGCTGTGATTAGGGGGGCTAGGACTGCAAATGGACTGTGATGGTGGGGGGGGGGGTAGGACTGCAAATGGGCTGTGATGGTCCGGGGGGACTCGGACTGCAAATGGGATGTGATGGGGGGGCCTAGGACTGGAAATAGGCTGTGATGGGGGGGGGGGCTAGGACTGGAAATGGTCTGTGATGTGAGGGCTAGCACTGGAAATGGGCTGATGAAGAGCTGGAATAGGACTGGAAATGGGCTGATGTGGGGCATGGGAGAATGGGATTAGAAGGGAATGGATGCTGGGTGGGTCTAGAACTATAAGGGAACTGATTTTGGGGGAGGACTAGAATAGATGGGGAATGAGAATGGAGAGGGGAAAAAATATTTTGTGTGGAAGAAAAGTCTATGATGGGCTGGGTATTGGGAGAGTGAGGGGCTTGAGAATGGAAGGGTGAAATTTAAATGGATGATAAAGGAATAAGGAAATAATTGTGGGAAAGAGCAAAAGGGAAACAATCAGTATGTTAAAGCAGAAATAGAGAGAGAATGGAAAACATCTAAAAGAGAAGAAAGGACAAATGGATAGCTCGCAGAAGACACGAAGAAACCAGAAGAAAGTGACTGGAGCAATTGCAACTGAAAATAAAACGCCCAAACAGAAGGTAGAAAAATACTTTTTATTTTGAATTTATTAGCTGGAATATGTTTGGTCTGGGAAGTGTGTATTGCTAACATCTTTGCGTTTTTGTTTAGTGCAAGAGGAAATTACTTTATAGTTTTATTTCTCCAGTGTTGTACATTTCATGTTTGGATTTTGGGGTTACATAGAAACATAGAAACATGATGACAGAAAAAGACCACAAGGCCCATCTAGTCTGTCCTTCCATAACAACAACTACAACAGTCCACTTTCTACCTTTAGAGATCCTCTGTGTTGGTCCCATGCTTTTTTGAATTCAGTTACTGTCCTCATCTCTACCACCTCCACTGGGAGACTATTCCACGGATCCACTACTCTTTCGGTAAAGAAATATTTCCGCATATCACTCCTGAATCTATCTCCCTTCACCCTCATCCCATGTCCCCTCATCGCAGAACTTGCTTTCAATTGAAAGAGGCTCTCTCCCTGAACATTTATGCCACAGAGGTATTTAAACATCTCAATCATATCACCTCTATCCCGCCTTTCCTCTAAGGTATACATATTAAGATCCTTAAGTCTGTCCTCATATGCTTTATAATGAAGCCCATTAATCATTTTAGTAGCAACCCTCTGCACCGACTCCATCCTGTTCACATCCTTTTGAAGGTGCGGTCTCCAGAATTGCACACCATACTCCAAATGAGGTCGCACCAAAGACTTATACAGAGGCATTATCACCTCCTTTTTTCTGCTAGCCATTCCTCTCCGTATGCACCCAAGCATCCTTCTAGCTTTTGCCGTCGCCTTTTCTACCTGTTTAGCTACTTTAAGATCATCAGACACAACCACGCCTAGGTCCCGCTCTTCTTTAGTGGACAAAAGTACTTCACCTCCTATACTGTATTGCTCCCTTGGATTGCTGCAGCCCAAATGCATGACCTTACATTTTTTAACATTAAATCCCAGCTGCCAAATTCTAGACCATTCTTCAAGCTTAGCTAGATCCCTCCTCATGTTATCTACCCCTTCCTGGGTGTCTACTCTATTGCAGATTTTGGTATCATCCGCAAAGAGGCAAACCTTACCCGACAGCCCTTCCGCTATATCACTAACGAAGATGTTAAAAAGAATTGGACCAAGGACAGATCCCTGGGGCACACCACTGGTAACATCCTTCTCCTCAGAGTGAGCTCCATTTACTTGTACTCTTTGTCGCCTCCCACCCAACCAATTTCTAACCCAAGCAGTAACTTTAGGATCCATCCCTAGGGTGCTCAGTTTGTTTATAAGTCGCCTGTGAGGAACAGTGTCAAAGGCTTTACTGAAATCTAAATACACCACATCTAGAGCTCTCCCTCGGTCCAACTCCCTTGTCACCCAGTCAAAGAAATCGATCAGATTTGTCTGACAAGACCTGCCTCTGGTGAATCCATGCTGCCTCGGATCCTGTAATCCGCCGGACTCCAGAAACCTCACTATTTTCTCTTTCAGCAGCGTTTCCAATAATTTACTCACCACTGAAGTTAAACTAACCGGCCTGTAGTTTTCAACCACATCCTTACTTCCGCTTTTGTGTAAAGGCACCACATGAGCCTCTCTCCAGTCCTTTGGCACCACTCCCGACTCCAACGAGGCATTGAAAAGGTCAGTCAGTGGAGTTGCTAGAACGTCCCCAAGTTCCCTCAGTATTCTAGGGTGTATCCCATCCGGTCCCATCGCTTTGTCTACTTTAAGTTGAGCTAGTTTCTCACGAACACAGTCTTCTGAAAATTGTTCAAGATGTCCCTCGCTTCTGTTCTTATTTGTGGGTGTTTTCTGAGGTCCTGCTCCTGGTTCTTCATCTGTGAACACAGAACAAAAATATTTGTTAAGCAATTCCGCTTTATCCTTATCAGCTTCTACATATTCCCCCCCTGCACCCTTTAGTCTGACAATACCACTTTTACCCTTCCTCTTCTCACTAATATATCTGAAAAATGTCTTATCCCCCCATTTTATTGCATTGGCTATTTCCTCCTCCTTTTGAATCTTTGCCTTCTTGACTATTTTGCTAGCTTCTCTAAGTTTTTCCAAATACAGATGCCTGTCTTCCTCTCTCTGTGATCTCTTGTATTTCATGAAGGCCTCCCTCTTTTTCTTCACTTTTTCAGCTACTTCCTTCGAAAACCATAGCGGTCTCCTTTTCCTTTTGCCTTTATTTACCATTTTAACAAAAAGGTTGGTTGCCTTTAAAATACCCCCTTTCAGTTTTGCCCACTGTTTTTCTACATCCCCCAGCTGTTCCCATCCCACTAACGACTCCCTGAGGTATTGGCCCATCTTCGCAAAGTTAGTCTTCCTAAAGTCTAAGATCTTCACCTTGGAATGGATTCTAACAGCCCTAGTCCTAATACTGAACCACACCATCTGGTGGTCACTGGATGCAAAATGATCTCCCACTACAACATCAGAAACACTCTCACCATTGGTAAGCACCAAGTCCAGTATGGCCCCTTCACGTGTGGGGTCTGTTACCAATTGCCTGAATAGTTCTCCCTGTAGATAATCCAGGATCTCCTTACTTCTAGATGATACTGCAGCAGGAATGTGCCAATCAACAAGATTCCCAGTTTAATTATTATATGACCAAGGAAGTTAGCCTACACGTATCCTCGGTAATTTTTGTGGGTGGGGCTGGGGGCGGGACAGGGGTGGGACTAGGGGCGGAGAATGGGTGGAGCATGGCGAGCCACAGGTGTCGGGTTTTTCTCGGTGAAAAAGTTGGTAACCCTACAAGTGCGGCTTAACCCCATCAGAAGGCCGACCTGAGAACCGGAGGCCTACCTGGGTGCCAGAGAAGCCAAGCCCCAGCAGGAAAAGGCCTCAGCCCTCACCTCACTGTGATAACCTTAGGAGAAAAGGTAATTACTATTTTACTGACTATGATTTTACGAATGCTGTGAAGCAGAAGGAGCAAGGCACTGGAGAATGCTGTCCTTCTAGATGCATTCATGCTACAAAATACAAACCTGTACCAAACAGGAGACTTTCTAGAGAAGGACCAGTGTGCAGGAGAGACTGTCCACATGCTAAAAGTGTACAAAGCAAAGGCTTACCTTTAGATGCTGAACATTGGGGCATCATACAAGCATTATACAAAAAGCCTGAGGGCGCGACCCTAGACAATTCCAGACTGCGAGCCAATGCAGGTGGAATTCCCGGATGATCCCTTGGACCTCCCGATGGATTGTAGCTATTGCCTGGCCGAAAGAATTGAGCCCTTAGCGGAGGAATAGCTGTGGTCTGGGGTAAAAGTTTGATTCTGTATTCCGTTTGGTATTGCTGTGAAGTTAACAGGTTTTCTTCAGTTCATGTTTTCTTTTAACCTGGAGCAAGGACATTCTTTTGTGTTGATGTAAGCTGTGCTATTTGAACCTATTTGCAACTCGGGAAATAAAAGCCTTTATTTTTCCCTACCCTCGGACTGTGATATTCTTGGGAGCTTTTAGTTACACAGAAGGCTACCAGGACTATAAAAACCTGGGCCCTGTAATTGAGCTAAACTCCTCCACAAACCAACTTTGCATGTCCAGCCCCTTTCTGCTGTGACCCGCCATTGCCACCAGGGGGGCGGTGTGACAGAACCTAGCAGTTTCCCCAAGAGACACAAGTTCCACAATGCTTGTACTGGGTCAAGCATTGATATCTTCGGTCACTTCTTAATAATGGTTTATGGACCTTTCCTCCAGGAACTTGTCCAAACCTTTTTTAAACCCAGCTACACTAACAGCCTTTACTACACCCTCCGGTAACAAATTCCAGAGTTTGATTACACGTTGAGTGAAAAAATATTTTCTTTTATTAGTCTTAAATAGTTTACCCTGTAGCTTCATTCCCCTAGTCTTTCTATATTCTGATAAGGTAAACAATCGATCTATGTTTACCCGTTCCACTCCGTTCATTAATTTATAGACTTCTATCATATCTCCCCTCAGCCGTCTCTTTTCCAGGTTAAAGAGCCCTAACCTTTTTAGCCTTTCTTCATAGGAGTATCCTTCCATCCCCTTTACCATTTTGGTGGCTCTTCTCTGTACCTTTTCTAAAATCGCTATATCATTTTTAAGATACGGCGACCAGAATTGCACACAATATTCAAGGTGCGGTCTCACCATGGAACGATATAGAGGCATTATAATCTCTTTTGTTTTATTTTCCATTCCTTTCCTTATCATACCTAGCATTCTATTTGCTCTCTTGGCCGCCGCTGCTGCACACTGGGCCGAGGGTTTTAACATGGTATCCACAATGACGCCTAAATCTTTTTCCTGGGTGGTGGTTCCTAATGTGGAACCTTGCATCGTGTAACCATAGTTTGGGTTGTTCTTCCCTAGGTACATAACCTTGCACTTGTCCACATTAAATTTCATCTGCCATTTTGATGCCCAGTCTTCCAATTTATCAAGATCCTCTTGCAATTTTTCACAATCCTCTTGGGTTTTAACAACTTTAAATAGTTTTGTGTCATCTGCAAATTTGATAACCTCACTCGTTATTCCACTTTCCAGGTCATTTATGAATATGTCAAAAAGCAGCGGACCCAGCACAGATCCCTGGGGTACACCACTATTCACCTTTCTCCATTGGGAAAATTGGCCATTTAGCCCTACCCTCTGCTTTCTATCTTTTAACCAGTTCCTGATCCACAATAGTACACTGCCTCCTATCCCATGACTCTTTAGTTTTGCCAAACGTCTCTCATGAGGGACCTTGTCAAAGGCTTTCTGAAAGTCCAGATACAGAATATCAACCGACTCACCTTTGTCCACCTGTTTATTCACTCCTTCAAAAAAACATAACAGATTAGTAAGACAAGATCTTCCTTGTCTAAAGCCATGTTGGCTGTCTCCCATTAAGTTGTGACTATCTACATGCTGAGTAATTTTATTCTTTATGATGGTTTCTACCATTTTTCCCGGTACTGACGTCAGGCTCACCGGTCTGTAGTTTCCAGGATCACCCCTGGAACCTTTTTTAAAAATTGGGGTTACATTGGCGATCCTCCAATCTTCAAGTATTAGAGATGATTTTAATGATAGTTCACAGATTACTGATAGCAGTTCTGCAAACTCATATTTCAGTTCTTTCAACACCCTTGGATGTATACCATCCAGCCCAGGTGATTTGCTACTCTTCAGTTTATCTAATAGTTGTAAGACATCTTCCCGATGTATCGATATTTCCTTCAATTCTTCCACACCTTTAAATACCACTTCAGTCATGGGTAACATCCCTACATCTTCCTCAGTAAAGACCGAAGCAAAGAATTCATTCAGTCTCTCCGCTATCGCCTTGTCGCCTCTTAGTGCTCCTTTAACCCCTTTATCATCTAATGGACCAACTGACTCTCTCACAGGTTTTTTGCTACGAATGTACTTGAAAAGGTCTTTATTTCGCGTTTTGCTTCCGCAGCAAGCTTCTTCTCAAATTCTCTCTTTGCCTGCCTTATGAATGCCTTGCATTTGACTTGCCAGTGCTTGTGCTGTTTCCAGGTTTCGTCGTTTGGCTCTTTTTTCCATTTCCTGAAAGATGCTTTTTTGGCAACAACAGCCTCTCTGACCTCACCTTTAAACCATGCTGGCAGTTTTTTGGACTTCCTTCCACGTTTCTTAAAGCGTGTAATACAGCTGGTCTGGGCTTCCAAGATAGTATTTTTCAACAACACCCAAGCTTGATATACGTCTTTAACCTTCGCAACTGCTCCTTTTAGTTTTTTCTTAACTGTTTTCCTCATTTTATCATAGTCTCCCTTTCGAAAGTTAAAAGGTAGTACTGTGGATTTCCTTACTATCCCTCCTCCACTAATTAAATCAAAGGCGATCATGCTATGATCACTATTGCCAAGTGGCCCCAACACCCTTATCTCTTGCACTAGATCTGGTGTTCCACTAAGGACTAGGTCTAATATGGCTTCCCCTCTGGTCGGTTCATGAACCAGCTGCTCCAAGAAGCAGTCATTTATTTCATCTAGGAACTTTATCTCCCTAGCATGTCCTGACGTGACACTGACCCAGTCGATACCGGGGTAATTGAAATCACCCATTATTATTACAGCGCTGTAACTTTTGTTAGCTTCCTTGATTTCTTTGAGAATTTCATCATCCATTTGGTCATTCTGGCCAGGTGCTCGATAGTACACCCCCACTGCCATTGCCTTCCCCCTTTTATATGGAATTTCAATCCATATAGATTCTACAGCATATTTTGTTTCCTGCAAAACTTTAATCCTTTCTGAGTCAATGCCCTCTCTAACATAGAGCACAACCCTAGACAGACTAGATAGGCCATGTGGTCTTTTTCTGTCATCATGTTTCTATGTAACCCCTCCACCAATTTGATCAGCTCTATCATTACGATATAGTTTGTACCCAGGTATCACAGTGTCCCACTGGTTGTCCTCCTTCCACCATGTCTCTGATATTCCAATCATATCTAACCTTTCATTTAGTGCTATATATTCTAACTCTCCCATCTTATTCTTTAGACTTCTAGCATTTGCATACAAGCATTTTAGAGAATGTATTTTATTCATGTTAATTTGGCTATTGTTAGACATGGGTAAATTGGGATCTTTAAGCTCTGTCTGCTCCATACTTGAGGGCATTTGGGCTACTTTACTCTTTTGTGGAACCTCTCTGCTTTTGGTAGTATCCTTCAAGGATACATTCTTCCGAACCATCTGCTCTTGGGCGACTGTCTGCTTTCCCCTAATATCTAGTTTAAAAGCTGCTCTATCTCCTTTTTAAAGGTTAATGCTAGCAGCCTGGTTCCATCCCGGTTAAGGTGAAGCCCATCCCTTCGGAAGAGCCCCTCCTTTCTCCAGAATGTTCCCCAGTTCCTAACAAATCCAAAACCCTCATCTTTGCACCATTGTCTCATCCACGCATTGAGACTCCGGAGCTCTGCCTGCCTTTTGGGTCCTGCGCGTGGAACAGGAAGCATTTCGGAGAATGCTACCCTGGAAGTTCTGGATTTCAACTTCCTACCTAAAAGCCTAAATTTTGCCTCCAGAACCTCCCTACCACATTTTCCTATGTCATTTGTACCGACATGTACCAAGACAGCAGACTCCTCCCCAGCACTATCTAAGACCTTATCTAGGTGGCGCGTGAGGTACGCTACCTTCGCACCAGGCAGGCATGTTACCAGGCGATCCTCACGTCCACCAGCCACCCAGCTATCTACATGCCTAATGATTGAATCACCAACTATAACGGCTGTCCTAACCCTTCCCTCATGGGCACATGGCCCTGGAGAAACTTCCTCGGTGCGAGAGTGTTTTACATCACCTGGAGGACAGGTCCAAGTTACAGGATCACTTCCTGACACACCAGGGTGATGCTCTCTTGTCACGTGACCTCTCTCCTCCATGGCAACAGGGGTGCTGCCAGACTGGAGGTCTCGTAGGTCTCGTCTATGTACCTCTCTGTCTGTCTTATGTTTTCCAAGTCTGCTACTTTAGCCTCTAGAGAACGGACTTGTTCCCTGAGAGAAAAGAGCTCCTTGCACCTAGTGCACACGTAAGACCTCTCACCAACTGGGAGAAAATCATACATGTGACACTCAATGCAAAAGACTGGAAAGCCCCCATCCCGCTGCTGGACTGCTGTCTGCATCTTAGTTTTAAGTTTGTGTCTAGATCTTTAAGTTCTTACTTACTAGGGGTTGCTATGGGTATTTATACAAATAAAACTGTACCTAATACGTTTAATATACCTTGTTCACCTGAAGCTTAATTAATCTCAGGTCCTTATCTGTAGGGTGTTTCTCAAGCGGATCTTCTTGTACTCCCTAGTCAGCCTGCTTTTTAGGATATCCATAATGAAGATGCATGCAATGAGTGAGTGCATTCAAATCTCTCGTACATCTTCATTGTGAGTCTCCTGAAACCAAACTGGCTAAGGGGTACACCAAGGCTGACTTAAGAAACACGGACATATAGCAATCCCTTTGAGAATCACTCATTTTATTCCTGAGAGCCCTGCCGCAGATAGGTGCACTAACCATTAGTTAACGGACCCTCATGTGTACAATCGGGCAATCCTAGACATCCTGCCCCTCCCCCCCAGGGGTGCCCATTGCCATCACTGCCACCTCTCTCTGGGGCCTAAAACGACAGCAGTGGACTTCAAACCATGATGCAGTGCTTATCTCAAGCCTCCAGCGCTACACCATGGTTCATGGCTTTTAGGACCTGCCATTTCGGCCCTCTCCAATGCAACTTCTGGTTTTTGAAGGGAACGGAAGTAGCAGGTCTTAAAAGCCTCAAACTGTTGGAGGCTTGAAGTAAATGTTGTGTTGCAGTTTGAAAGCCATTGCTGCTGCTGCAGGCCCCAGAAGGACGGCAGCGGCCGCAATAGGTGTCCCCCCGAGGGCCACTGCTCTAGGTTACCACCTAGTTCACCTACGGTAATGCCGACCTTTGTACAAGTTCAGACAAACAAGCCAGCGTGGGATGTGAATATACAAATGAGGCAAAGAAAGGCATTTTGAAATAGATCACTTCTTTTACAGCTTCAAGTTTGTTTAGTAAAAGTTTCTATTCAAAATTCATTGATTTAATAGAGATGAGCTTGTCCTTTCGTTTATTCAGCTTTAAGAATCGTTGAGTGTAATAAACTCATAGACTGCGGACAGCCAGGTTTGTTTCTGATTCTCTAAAGGGAAAATGTCACTAATAATTTCAGAGGACTTGAGAGGGAAGCATCCTGCTTTGTCTGGTGGGACGCATGAGCAGAAGGAAACCGGCATCTCAGACAAGAGGCAGCATGTACGCGCTAATCAGTTTCATTTGCAGCAGTGTCATTCTGCTCTTCTGAACGCTGGAATGTTTTGTTTCCTCGCATCTCTGTAGAATTTGTCATGTTGGTGTGTAGCTGCTGCTTAGTAGGATCTAAAACCGGCCAGTCGATTTTATTTTACTTGTATTGCATGGATATTCTATATTGCCTTCTGTAATTTTCTGCTAATTTCTTACAGTTGCTTTAAGTCTCTTTGAGCATCTTGAGCAAGTAATAACATACAGTTGGATGAAGGACCTGGCATTTTTTCACTCAAATCATAAAACTCTGGAATCTGTTGTCAAAGGATGTAATAAAAGCTATTAGTGTAGTTCAATCCTTACCCCCTGGAAAGCAGCATCAAATCTATCTATCTTTTGGGAACCTGAGAAATACTTATTGGAAATGAGATACTGGGCTTGATGGACCTTTGGTCTGAGCAGTATGGCAATTCTTATGCTCTTAGGAGTCAATTTTGGATATGCGTGCCTTTGGCACTTGTAAAAATCTGATTTGCATGCATGAATCACCATGCATGTATAAGCTGCAGTTTTAGAAAAGGCAGCACTTATACCTTTATGGCAGTGGCATGTAAAGATTTGAAGGAGACATGTTCTGGGTGTGGTTTGGGTGGATTTTGGATCCTGTTTGTGAGAACAGCAGTACATCTCTAACCTGGAAAATTTCCTCATTGGCATTTATACCTGCTTTCGGTTACTCCTAACGTTGGCAATTTTCATTTGAAGTTGTGATTTAGAGGAGCAGTTTGAGGAGGACACTGTGCATACTTCTCTGTCATTCAAAAACATCTGTAATTGCCAAAATTAGAGTTTGAGGATGGCTCTTTAATCCATTCTCCACAGATATGCAGGTGTCCAAAATCCACCACTTAAACGGGCAAGTGGTGCCTCCTTACAAACATTAGCAACACATATAGCTTATTATGGGGCATGTTTACTAAGCCCTGTGCCAGTAAATAGTGTGTGGACCACGTTACCAGCACCAGGTTCCGAGCTACCTGCAGGGGGGTGGGCACATCATGCCCATTCTCCACCCCCTACCCCACCCACTTGCTATCCTAATGCAAGTTAGATAGCGAGCGTGGGAATCATCCCGCGCTGTAATGGCCCTGTGCTAGCTGGCAACACGTATCCCAACACACATTCAGCACACGCCAGAACATGCACTGTCAACTAACACTCTAGTAAAAGACCCCCAAAGTATCACTCGCATATTATCATCATATTTATTTGACATAATACCTACATAGGCAAAAATTGTGCAGTTTACAGTTAGTCAATTTATGATGGACTCCCAGAATCAACGCCTCTACAAACAGACCTCCACACAACAGTCCGGACTATCCAAGGTGCCTCCAGACATGACCACATCACCCCATCCTCAAACACCTTCACTGGCTCCCACTCCACAGCAGAATACTCTACAAAGTTCTATTAATGATACACAACTACCAGTCATTCCCCCATCTCCAATCCCTCTTCACTCCACTACAGATGGACAGACCTCACAGATCCTCCATTATGAACACCTTGCCACCCCTCAAGCAAAAATAAGAAGTACTCCACAGGCTTGTGCCAGATCCTTTGAACTATACTCTCCTTCATGCTGGAACTCCCCTTTTGACCACATAAGAAACACCACAGACCTCCCCACCTTCTGCAGGCTCCTCAAGACTCACCTCTTCACCCTACACTTTGAATCTACCTCCTCCTAATAATGCCCTCTCCACCCACCCCCCACAAAGAGCATTATTCAAATAGTTAAAGGCAACAATACGCCTAAAGTTTTATCAGCAATTTCTGTTTTAATCAGTATTGTATAAAGTTCATCGTTCAATGTAAACATTGTTTGAAATGTTCAAGGTTCCATGTAAACCGCATTGACCTCTGTGAAAGTGGTATATAAACCCAATCAAATAAATAAGTCAAGAAATACACAATAGGAGATCACAGGTGGCATGTACAGTGCTAAGATTAAGGGGAGCCACGCATGAGGGAGCCTAGATTGCATAGAAATAATTGTAAATTAAGATGAGGCTCACAAAAAGGATGAGATTTAAATTTCTGGAGTGAGGTTTCTAACCTAAGATTCAAAGTTAGCCCCTTCCAGTGAGATGGGGCAAAGCACTAAAACATGAACATCTAGTGGTTTCAGATTAAATTTAATGGTGAAAAGGTGCTACAAAGCAGTTGTGTAGAGAGGACTGATGTTCCCTGGAGGTACAAAGGGGATAAGGAAACTGGCCAAGAATTCTGGCAAACCTGAATAAAACCGGCAGCCAGTGCTTCTCCCCCAGCAAAGGGATAACTTTATCAAATCAATTTATTCCCACAAGAAACATAATCTCATTATTCTGAACAATTTGCAGTCTGTGAATGTAAGAGGATTTAATGCCCTAGTATAGCAAATTACAGTAGTCCAAATGATTTGTTAGTAGGGCATTATATGTCTAGCAGTGGATGTATTCCCGTACAGTACCGCCTAAATCTGTGCCTTCCTCTCTCTTCCAGCATATTCCTTCCTCTTGATTAGCATACCCCTTTATCTTTGCAGATTGCTTGGGCATTCTGCATGACTTAGTTACTCAGATAGCATTTTTAAAAGTGCTAACAAACTTTTTTTGTTGTTTTATATCTGTTCATTAATTATCTACTTTATAAAATCTTTGATAACCTACTAAAAGATTCTATCAAGCATTAAAATTGATTTCATTCTATATTTGTAGAATGCCAAGATAGTTCTGGTACTTAAATAAAACCAGAAAATATAAAGGTAAAATAAGGTGATGCCTTTTTATTGGACTAACTTACTACATTTTTAGACTAGCTTTTGAAGGTGAAATCGTTTTCTTCAGTTCAGGACTAGCTTTTGAAGGTAGAATACTGTATACTGAAAGACAGTATTCTGCATGTCCTGAAGAAGGATGTTTCACCTTCGCAAGCTAGTCTACAAATGTATTGTTACAGTAGTCCAATAAAAAGGTGTCACCGTATTTTCTGTTTTTATTTAACTACATGATGTGTCCAAAGTATGAAAGTCTAAGTCTTGTCATCCGAGCTTTTTTTTTTTATTAAGCTTTTGCAATATACAAACCGATTCATAATACAAGAAATGTTTACAACATCAAAACACTTCTTTATCCAAGATAGTTCTGGAATTGGAATGCTGTGCATGCCTTCTGTTTGATTGATTCAATATGACAGGTGTCATAGAGTCAACAGCTTTCAATAAACAAGATAGTGTGGCAGAAGCTTCTTGTTTCAAGAATTGAATACATGATAAATGGGTACACTGTAGTAAGAAGAAAGCCCTTGGTCACCACAACAGGTGTAACAGGTACACCAACAGGAAAGCTTAATTTAGAAAAATCATAACACAGATCAATATTTTGGTTCTGTCCAATGTAATGGTCATTTTTATTAAGTGCTGTCAAATTGATGTTGACGTCTGGTGGATAGTTGTCTATACTGTGGCAAGGTGCAGCTGGAAGTAGATTGTCAGGCCTTTCCTGTATGCAGTACGCCTGCAGCACCTGGTATTCCAAGGTAGTTTCCCATCTAGGTATTAGAAACTGCAATTTTGGTCTCTGTTGTTCTTGTTTCAATTTAATACACTGAGAAATTTTATGATGTTTTCTCTTGAGCATTAAAGACTACTCAATATAAGAAATACAAACCAGAACAATTCAAATTGCATATCTAATTCCCAAGATGAGATACTCATACCAGAAGATATTACTGGCTTTGAAATAATAAAGCCAAATAAATTATACATATATGTCTGTTTGTGTGTATAGCTGCAGAGATATACACAAACACAGACACACACACAAGATTATTTTGGAAGCCCTGTTCATGTTTTGGATGTCTGGAAAAAAGCATGGAGAAATCTCCAGAACCATTTTAGAACTATGAATGAATGCGCATTAAACAATTTTTATTAAAATGAATGTGTGAAACAGCCTAAAGTATGGGGAAAACCCAAATGAACCAAAAAATATGAATTTCTCTGTGCATATCCCCAGCATTCAAAGCATTTCTGAGAATACATTAATGACCCTCACATTAACAATCAAAAAAAGAAAAAGCTTGGGCTGTTTTATTCCCAAGAGTTTTACTGAAGGAGAGCAAAAGTAATATTAGAATAGTCAATGGATGGGAAAAACATAACATAAGAAATGCCGTATTGGGTCAGATCAAAGTCCATCGAGTCCAGTATCCTGTTTCCAACAGACAACAATCCAGGTCACAAGTACCTGGCAAGTTCCCAAAAAGGCACACAGGTTCCACAATCCTCGTCTGGAGTAAGCAGTGGATTTCCCAAGTCCTCTTTACTAATGGTTTATGGACCTTTCCTCCAGGAACTTGTACAAAACCTTTTTAAACCCTGCTAGACTAACTGCTTTTACTAAATCCTCGGTAACAAATTCCAGAGTTTGATTTTGCATTGAGTAAAAAATATTTTCTTTTATTACTCTTTAATGGGTTATATTGTAGCTTCATTATATCTCCTCTTTCTGCTTTTTGATGGTGTGAACAACCAATCTACATTTACTTGTCCCACTCCATTCATTCATTTATAGACCTCTATCATTTTTAAAAAGGGTTCCAGGGGTGATCCGGGAAACTACAGACCGGTGAACCTGATGTCAGTACCGGGAAAAATGTTAGAAACCATCATAAAGAACAAAATTCCTGAACATATAGATAGTCATGGCCTAATGGGAGACAGCCAACATGGCTTTAGACAAGGAAGATCTTGTCTTACTAATCTGTTATGTTTTTTTGAAGGTGTGAATAAACAGGTGGAAAAAGGTGAGTTGGTTGATATAGTGTATCTGGACTTTCAGAAAGCCTTTGACAAGGTCCCTCATCAGAGACTTTTGGCAAAACTAAAATGTCATGGGATAGGAGGCAGTGTACTATTGTGGATCAGGAACTGGTTAAAAGATAGAAAGCAGAGGGTAGGGCTAAATGGCCAGTTTTCCCAATGGAAAAAGGTGAATAGTGGAGTACCTCAGGGATCTGTGCTGGGTGCGCTGCTTTTTGACATATTCATAAATGACCTGAAAAAGGGAATAACGAGTGAGGTTATCAAATTTGCAGATGACACAAAACTGTTTAAAGTTGTTAAAACCCATGAGGATTGTGGAAAATTGCAAGAGGATATTGATAATTGGAAGACTGGGCAGCCAAATGGCAGATTAAATTTAATGTGGACAAGTGCAAAGTTATGCACCTAGGAAAGAACAACCCAAACTATGGTTACATGATGCAAGGTTCCACATTAGAAACCACCAGCCAGGAAAATGATTTAGGTGTCATCGTGGATAACTTGTTAAAACCCTCTGACCAGTGTGCAGCGGCAGCCAAGAGAGCAAATAGAATGCTAGGTATGATAAGGAAAGGAATGGAAAAATAAAACAAAGGATATTATAATGCTCCTGTAGAGTTCCATGGTGTGATCACACCTTGAATATTGTGTGCAATTCTGGTCGCCATATCTTAAAAAGGATGTAGCATTATTAGAAGAGGTACAGAGAAGAGCCACCAAAATGGTAACCGGGATGGAAGGGTACCCCTATGAAGAGAGGCTAAAAAGGTTAGGGCTCTTCAACCTGGAAAAGAGATGGCTAAGGGAAGATATGATAGAGGTCTATAAATTAATGAATGGAGTGGAACTGGTAAATGTAGATTGATGGTTTATGTCATCAGAATATAGAAAGACTAGGGGAAATGCAATGAAGGTACAGGGCAGAAGATATAGTAAAAGCTGTTAGTGTAGCTGGGTTTAAAAAAGGTTTGGATAAGTTCCTGGAGGAAAGGTCCATAAACCATTATTAAGAAGGGACCCAGGATATCAATGCTTGACCCAATACAAGCCTTGTGGAACCTATGTCTTTTGGGGAAACTGCTAGGTACATATGACCTAGATTGGCCACTGTTGGAAACAGGATACTGGGCTTGATGGATCTCGGTCTGACCCAGTATGGCATATCTTATGTTCTTATGTTCTTACGTTCTTATGTTCAGATCCCCCCTCAGCCATCTCTTTTTCAAGTTGAAGAGCCCTAACCTTTTAAGCCTCTCTTTATAGGGGTATCCTTCCATCCCCTTTGCCATTTTTGTTGCTTTTCTAATTCTGCTATATCCTTTTTAAGATATGGCGACTAGAATTTCACATAATATTCAAGGTGCATTATAATATCCTTTGTTTTATTCACCATTCCTTTTCTTATGGTTGCTAGCATTCTTTTTGCTTTCTTGACCACCGCTGCACACTGGGCAGAGGGTTTCACTGTATTATCCACGATGATACCTAGATCTTTTTCCTGGTTGGTAGTTTCTAAGATGGTGCCTTGCATTCTGTAACCAAAGTTTGGGTGGTTCTTTCCTAGGTGCATAAATTTGCACTTGTTCACATTAAATGTCATTTGCCATTTGGACCTTCAGTTTTCCAATTTATCAAAGTCCTCTTGCAATTTTTCACAATATTTGTGTTTTAACAACTTTGAATAATTTTGTATCTGTAAATTTGATCGCCACACTCATTATTCCCATTTCCAGGTTATTTATGAATATGTTAAAAAGCAGCGGGTGCAGCACAGATCCCTGAGGTACTCCACTATTCACCTTTTTCCATTGAGAACACTGGCCATTTAGCACTATTTTCTGCTTTCTATCTTTTAACCATTTCCTGATCCGCAATACTACACTGTCTCCAATCCCATGAGGGACATTATCAAAGGCTTTTTGAAAATCCAGGTACACTATATCAACTGGTTCACCTTTGTCTACCTGTTTAGTCACACCTTCAAAAAAATATAACAGATTAGTGAGACAATACTTTCCTGGGCTAAATCCATGTTGGCTTTCTACCATCAAACCATGACTATTGACATGTTCAGTAATTTATTCTTTATAATGGTATCTACCATTTTGCCCAGTACTGACATCTGGCTCACTGGTCTGTAGTTTTCTGGATCACCCTGGAATCCTTTTTAAAAATTGGCGTTACGTTGGCCATTCTCTAATCTTCCGGTACTACAGATGATTTTAATGATAGTTCACAGATTACTAATAGTAGGTCTGCAATCTCATATTTCAGTTCTTTCAACACCTTTGGATGTATACTATCTGGTCCAGGTGATTTTCTACTCTTTAGTTTATCAAATAGTTGTAATACATCTTCCCGGTTTATCTATTTTTCTTTCAATTCTTCCAATACATCACCTTTAAATACCATTTCAGGCATGGATAATTTCTCTACATTTCGACTGGGCAAGTGTAGCCAAGCTTAAGGGAGAACCCTCACCCTCCTGCCCTCCTCCCCCTTGTTCCATATTTTGTTGCCCTACTACCCACTGATAAAATGCAACAGACAAGCAGTCAGACGAAACAAATAAAATTTATTGAAAAGATTCTTGGCTGCAGCATAGCATATACAATGCATAACCATGTAATACTGTTCAACCATGTAACACTGTACAATTCCCAAACTATATACAAACATGAAAAAACTGACACAATCAATGAAACACACAGGCCATACTTGCCTTGGTGTGGGGCCGTTGAAATCCACCCCCATTTAGTTTCAGCTCTGTTAGCATCATTGTCTCAAACCATCTTGTGAAATATGCTGAGAGGAAAGCAGGCTGTTGGAGCGTGCCTTTGACCTCAGTCACAGCAGGGTTCAAACTTCATGGCTTCTAGTCTGACCCTTCAAAAGTTGATGCTTGTGCCTAACTCGGCTCAGGTATCAGAGATGTGGCCCTTCTTCCCCCACCATCCAAGCATGGGGAGACATATTATATGCTGTTCTTGCTGCGAACACATTGACTCTGAATGAGAGAGGACAATTACTTATGGCCACTCCCCCTTTTGCTCAATTGTACAGCTGTGTGCTCGGTCTCGTGCCCCTTAACTCTGGGCCACAGCCCACCAACAGTGACTCCTCACCAAAGTTGTCTGCTGTGCCATTGCTACTTTCTTACTGTGACATTTTTCCGATTATGGGGGCAGTACCATTTGTCGCCTTCCTCTTCCCTGCCCCGGCTGTTGTCGATGCCCTGGCCGTGGCTGGCATTGAAGCCCTGGAAGAGGTTCCAGTTCCACATTCTATCATACACCTGCCTTGCATCCCCATCTGGTTGCCGCTGCTTTTCCTGGGCATAACTGCAGTGGGAAAATTGCTATCAAGAGGAAGAAACCCAGATTATACACCAAATGCCACAACTTCTGGCAACCCGGAATGCCTTTACCCACAGGAGCAGGCTAACACACAAGGACACCACTTACTCCTTTTATTCCTTGAATACAGTATTATAAGTACCTCTGATGATTTTTTTTTACCGGCGGACATTAACCCCAGCCACCAGGGTCTTCTTCAATAAAGACTGAAGCAAAGAATTCATTCAGTCTCTGTGATATGGCCTTGTCCTCCCTTAGCACCCCTTTTACCCCTTTATCATCCAGTGGTCCAAATGACTCCCTTACAGGTTTTTTGCTATGAATGTACTTGAAAAAGTTTATATTATACATTTTTGAATCCACGGCAAGCTTTTTTTCAAATTCTCTATTTGCCTGCCTTGCATCTAACTTGCCAATGCTTATGTTGTTTCCTGTTTTTGTCATTTGGCTCCTTTTTCCATTTCATGAAAGATGCATTTTGGCAATAACAGCCTCTCTGACCTCAGCTTTAAACTATGTTGGCAGTTCTTTGGCCTTCCTTCCATTTGTCTTAAAGTGTGGAATGCATCTGTTCTTGGCTTCTAAGAAAAATACTTTTAAACAACACCCATGCTTGATATAAATCTTTAACCTTTGTAGCTGCTCCTTTTAGTTTTTTTCTTAAGTATTTTCCTCATTTTATCCTTTTTGAAAGTTAAATGATAGTACTATGTATTTCCTTGCCATCCTTTTTCCATTTATTAAATCGAATGCAATCATGCTATGATCACTATTGCCAAGTGGCCCCAACACCCTCATAGCTTACACCAGATCCTATGTTCCACTAAAGACTAGGTCCAAAATTGCTTTCCCTCTTGTCATTTCAGGAACCAGCTGCTCCAAGAAGCAGTCATTTATTTCATCTAGAAACTTTATCTCCCTAGCATGTTCTAAGGTGACATTGACCCAGCTGATTCCAGGGTAATTGAAATCACCCATTATTGCTGTATTGTAATTTTTGTTAGTTTCACTGATCTCTTCCAGCATTTCATAGAAACATAGAAAAATGATGACAGAAAAAGACCACATGGCCTATCTCGTCTGTCCTTCCATATCAACAACTACAACAGCCCCCTTTTTTCCTTTAGAGATCCTCTGTGTTTGTCCCATGCTTTTTTTTAATTCAGATACCGTCCTCATGTCTACCACATCCACTGGGAGACTATTCCACGGATCCACTACTCTTTCCGTAAAGAAATATTGCCGCATATCACTCCTGAATCTATCCCCTTTCACCCTCATCCCATGTCCCCTTATAGCAGAACTTGCTTTTCAATCAAAAGAGGCTCTCCCCCTATGAATTTCTGCCACAAAGGAATTTAAAAGTCTCAGTCATATCACCTCTATCCCGCCTTTCCTCTAAGGTGTTCATATTAAGATCCTTAAGTCTGTCCTCATATGCTTTATAATGAAGACCACTAACCATTTTAGTAGCCACCCTCTGTACTGACTCCATCCTTTTTATATCCTTTTGAAGGTGCGGTCTCCAGAATTGCACACAATACTCCAAATGAGGTCGCACCAAAGACTTATACAGGGGCACTATCACCTCTTTTTTTTTTCCTAGCCATTCCTCTCCCTATACACCCAAGCATCCTTCTAGCTTTTGCTGTTGCCTTTTCTACCTGTTTAGCCACTTTAAGATCATCAAACACCTAGTTCCCGCTCTTCTTTAGTAGACAAAAGTACTTCACCCCATATACCATATCACTCCCTTGGATTGCTGCAGCCCAAATGCATGACCTTGCATTTTTTAACATTAAATCCCAGCTGTCAAATTCTAGACCATTCTTCAAGCCTCCTCATGTAACCAGGTATAGCGGACGTGGCTCTCTCCCCTTCCACCCCAATATCCCCCCCCCTTTTTACCCTTTAAATAAGCACCACAGAATCACTTATTGGCAAATTAACTGGTCGCAGCTTTATTAAACAAGCACAACATAACCTTACAACCATAACTGCATAACCTACGGTTCCGGCAGCGGGACAATCCCTCACCAGCCATATGGGTAGCAAAGTGAGTTCCTTCCTGCCTCCGCCGAGAACCGTTCCCCGGCAATTCCATCCCCCTCTTCCGGCTTCGCCATATTACTAGCAAAAGCCGAGGGCTTCTCCGGGTCGGGGGTAACCCCACCCCTGCCCTGCATATTGCCATGCCTCCGGATCCCGGACACCTCCGGGATCCCGGACCCCCCCTCCAGCTGCAACCCCCCGTCTTCCAAGCCCCGAACTCCACCAAAAAAAGGGAGGGAGGGTGGGTACGCCCGTCCTTTCTCCCGGCTCCGAAGGACTGGCATCCGACCGCTCGCTCCCTTCGCTCGCCCTCACGCCCCTCGACCTCATTGGCTCCCGTAGCTGCCAGGGCCCGCGGGAGCCAATGAATTCAAACAACAACTCATCTCGGCCGCGCGCCTCACCTCGCCGCCGGGGACCCGCGCCACTCCGCCCCCCCGGTTACAGACGGCCGTCGGGCATGTGGGCCCGCAGCCTCCGATTAACCAGGTATGGCAGACGTGGCCCTCTCCCCTTCCACCCCAACATCCCCCCCCCCTTTTACCCTTCAAATAAGCACCACAGAATCACTTATTGGCAAATTAACTGGTCGCAGCTTTATTAAACAAGCACAACATAACCTTACAACCATAACTGCATAACCTACGGTTCCGGCAGCGGGACAATCCCTCACCAGCCATATGGGTAGCAAAGTGAGTTCCTTCCCGCCTCTGCCGAGAACCGTTCCCCGGCAATTCCATCCCCCTCTTCCGGCTTCGCCATATTACTAGCAAAAGCCGAGGGCTTCTCCGGGTCGGGGGTACCTCCACCCCCGCCCTGCATATTGCCATGCCTCCGGACCCCGGACACCTCCGGGATCCCGCCACAGGCTCAGTGACACCTGTCCCTGAGCCCCTCCCCCCACAAAAAGCAAAGCTGCGACCAGCCACCCCGACCGACACAGCCAACTCCAAGGCCTCCTGCCAATCATTCAGGAGTAAATCAATCCCAACCGGGGAAAGATGTACTCCATCCGAACGATACAGGCCAGCACAATCAACCTCCACCCAGGAATGCAAAATCTGGTAACCCCTGTGTGCCACCACCCAACGGCCAATTTGCCGATTAACTTTAACCAACCCACGGGACCACCTCCGGTGACCCCAGCAAGCAGGCCTCGGAATTAGGTCGGACCAAAGCAATACAATACCGGGGAACATCAACAACACTTCCCCCAAATCCCGCTGAGCCGCTCTAATCAGCTGCTTGACTGTCCAAGACCCCAAATCATTGCCGCCGAGATGCAGCAATAAGCACTCCGGGGATCCTCTGACGCGCTTATGGTGCCGAAGCAAAGGCAGGAGCTGCAACCAGCAAAGGCCGCGCTCGCCCAGCCATGATAATGCCACCTCTTCAGCCTTCAGTCCAAGATTTTCCCCAAGCGGCCGCACCGCTGCCTGCTGGCCGGCCCAGAACACAAAAGAATGGCCGATTATCCAGCAGGCCAAAGGCGTCGGAATCCCATCTAAAAGAAAAAACACAGTTAGCACCCAGAACCCAGACAGCCAGGCTCACAAACGTACATATCCCAGAAAGGCATTTGAATGCCAGCGGCCAATCCGCTGAATCGCAGTAGCCGGCAAACCCGCCACCGCCGCACTAGTAGCGGCCCCAATCCGGAAGGAATGCGGGGCAAAGTCACCAGGTGATAAGCCAATCTGCTGCACAACCATCCGCAGCACGGCCGCAAACTGGAAACGCATCAAACACCGCGCATCTGCATGCACAAAGAGCAGTGCACCCCCTGGCGGACGTACCGGCAAGTAAGCCGCCATGGCTGCTATGGGACAGATAGCAGAAGCCGCAAGCGGTCTTAAATGCACCCACACACCTCGCCCTCTCTGATCAGTCTTAGACCAAGACAGCCATATGCTCAGCTGTCCTTGCGCCAAACGCACATGGTGGAGTTGCAGAGCCGCACCCCCAGCCGCCCGACTGGACGCCACCAATTCCCCCGACCGGAAGGCTCCAAAGAAAGCCAGACAAAACACAGCCCGGAACAGCATGGTCTCGTATCCGGACTCCACTACTGATGGCAAAACAGCGCTCATCCGCACCAACAGATCGGGGGTAATTGGCCACCGTGTGTCCACCTGGGCAGGGGAAACGCGCTCCCACCCCAACAAGAGTCGGCGAGAAAGAAACCCCCAACTGTGCACAGCCCACCCAACCGCCCTGGAGAAAAATGCAAAACCGGCAAGGTGAGACCGCACAGTTGATTTAGCAACCCCCGCAGCCTTTGCTGCCACGATGTAGGCACCAATGAGGTGATCAGGCACCGGGCCCTGACGCCATCCGTGCATCGCCAAGAAGTCCACCACACTGTCGCAGCCCTTGCAGTAAGAGCGCCAGGTCGCCGACGACACAGAGCATCTCAGCAAGCTCAGGATACCTGGAGGCCAAGCCGCCATAAACGCTCGGGGACCGACCGCCCCACAGGGTCCGCCTCTGGTGCCAAGCGCCGAAACAACTCCCACTTGAAACGAGAGAGCATCAGCGACCTGGTTAGCATAGCCTGGCACATGCCGAGCCCTCACCACCACATTCAACTGCAAACAGGCAAAAATCACCTCCCTCATCAAAGCCGCCACTCGCATGCAAGGTGGAGCATAGCGATTGATAACATGCACCACCGCCTCATTGTCGCACCACCACAACAGTTGTCTATCACGAAGCCTATCGGGCCAGAGCTCCAGAACCACCAAAATGGGGAACAGCTCCAAGAACGTTATACTGTCAGTTAAGCCCGCCGCCCTCCAGGTCGACGGCCACGGCTCAGCACACCATGCTCCCCCTAAATAGACGCCAAGTCCGAAACCACCCGCCGCATCCGTGAAAATCTCCAAATCGAACGTAGACACTTCCTTCGCGCGGAGGACCGTAACCCCATTAAAGTCTCTCAAGAACCGGTCCCAAACCCCCAAATCTGCCCTCATGCTCCGGGAAACCCGGATGCGATGATGCGGACGCCGCACTCCCGCGGTAGCCGCCGCCAATCGCCGTAGGAACACCCGGCCCATCGGAATAACCCTGCAGGCAAAATTAAGGGAGCCTAACAAGGCCTGCATCTCCCGCAAGGTGACTTTCGCCGACCCCAAAATGTTTGCCACTAACACCCGCAAACGCACCACCTTGGCAGGAGGCAGGCGCGCTACCATGTTAACCGAATCCAATTCTACTCCCAGAAATGTGAGGCGCATGGAAGGGCCCTCAGTCTTGCCCGCAGCCAGAGGCGCCCCCCACTCCCGCGCAAGCCGCGTAAAACCATCCAGCAGTTCTCGACATAGCCCAGACAGCGCCGAACCAACGAATAGAAAGTCGTCCAAATAGTGGACCACGTTCTGAGAGCCGACGGACACCTCCAGAGCCCAGTGCATGAAGGAACTGAACATCTCAAAGTAACAGCAAGAGACCGAGCAGCCCATCGGCAGGCACTTGTCGAAGTAAAAGTGGTCCTCAAACACAAAACCCAATAAATGGAAGGAATCAGGATGCACCGGCAGCAGGTGAAAAGCAGACTCAATATCCACCTTCGCTAGCAAACACCTGTGCCCACACTCGCACACCAACTGCACTGCCTCATCGAACGATGCGTACCGCACTGCGCACAATTCCCTCGGGATAAGATCATTCACCGATGCCCCCTCAGGGAAAGACAAATTGTGAATGAGCCTGAATGTCCCGGGCTCCTTCTTCGGGACAATGCCCAACGGAGAGACCACGAAATTCCGGCACGGCCGGTCCACAAAAGGCCCAGCCATCCGTCCCAAGGCCAGCTCAGCGGCCAGCTTACCCCTAACCACCTGCGAGAGACGCTTCACCGATGGTGCATTGCGCGCCATCTCCAGGCCTCCCTCCCCCCACCACTGGTATGGGGAACCCGAACTGGAAACCCCCCTCCAATACCCGCCGATACCGCCGCAACCAAGGCCTGAGTGCCGATAAACGAATAGGGGTAGGGGCCAACTCCATCCTACTATCATTGCTTCGCTGCAGGGGGGGGGTGGGCACCTTCTTGACGCAACGAAGCACGGAGTGCCCTCCCCCACATACTGAGCAACTATGCCGGAACTTACAGTCCGGAAAGGGGCAAGACGACTTATTAAAGTGCCAACAGACGTCCCCGACCCCCTCGCCAGCGCCTTTCTGCAACCCGGGAGCCGGGCCGCTCCGAAAGGGCTGCCCTGCACTCGCCGACGCACCGGGGGCCCCCTTTTGCCCCCCAGCACCAACCCCCCCTTTGGCAGACATCTGCGTCAACCAGAGGCTGATGTCCTGGGTCCCCCAAGACAAGGCGCGATTCTCCTCCATCTTATCCCGAAACTTCTCATCATAGTTGAGCCATGCCCAACCATCATGAGTCTGAGCCGCCTCAAGAATCGAGTCGGCATAGGCAAGTAACATCCCGTATTGCCCCGGTAACGCTGCCCCCATACGCTAGATAACCGCAGGAAAGCCCTCGTCCAGTTGATGACGTTCCGAGAAGTCTTCTTGACCCTGCCCGCTTTCTCGTCCGCCTTCCGTTTACGCCTGCTTTCTCCCGAACGCTTCCTACCCTCCAGCAGGCGGAAGATATCAATATACTTCCGCTTCCATATCTTACGCCGAAGCTTACGCGGAACCCCCTCCCAAAGCTCCGAAAACGAAGCCAGCGTAGCACCCCCACCCCCCCCCCCCACGACCACCCCCCCACCCCCTAAGGGTTGATCGCCCCCCCACCACCCGACGAGGACGATGAAGATGAAGAGGAGCCCCCCTCCGACGTCGCTTACGCGAGTGATGGCTCTTCTTCCTCACTTTGCCTTCAACTCCCCTAGCCTGACTAACCGCCACGCTCCGTTCCCCCAGCTGCTCTTGTAACTCACCAGAAGCCAAACTCCGGGGTTGCACGATAGCTGCTAAAGTAGATGACAACGCCGGAAGCCCCTCCTGCAGGTCCTCACTCTCCGCAATTGGTACTTCAGCAGGAGCCGTACCTGCGCTCTGCGCCACCACCTCACCGCTCGGAGCCGCTCCCCTCCCGTCACCGGTCTGCACCTGTGGAGACACCGGAAAAAAGGAAGGGGAACCCGACAAACCCCAAGGAAGCTGCCAAGGCTCCGTCCAATCCACCCTGGAGGGTCCCTGGCCCCCTCCCCGCCAATAGTCCCAACTGGAAAGCCCCCCACCCCCCGGAACCATAGGCCAACCCCAGGGCCCCCCCCAACCCACCCGTCCTGACCCCCAGCTGCACACTGCCACCCTGCCGGGAACTGCATAGTCCCTACTAACCCCGAGGGGTCCGCACCCGATTGGGGTGGGGCGGAGCGGCACTGCCTGCTGCCCCCCCTGTTAACCTGGCCCCCCTACCCTCACCTTGAACGGGCCCCCCTAGGGCCCCCTGCATCACCCCCCGGCCACGGCCTGCCCTACCCCCCCGGGGCCTCCCAGAACCGCCAGGGGGCACTGAAGCACCACCCCTGCCGGGGTCCCTGTGCCCAGCCAGCCGTGGGGCCCCTTTCTTACCCTTAACCTGTCCTCCTGAGCCTCCAGGTGCCCGGCCCAGGGGCCGCCTACCGCCCCTCATTCCCCTGCCCCCTTTTCCCCTGCCCCCTGTTCCCCTGCCCCTTTTTCCCGACATCACCCGACTCACTACACTGAGCCCTGCTAATTGTGAAGCTCTGCAGACCGAAGAATAGCAACAGGGCCCCCCCCCTAGCACCTGATCAGAGAGCTGCCGCAGACAGGAAAAGGAAGACGCTCGCGGGACTGCTCCTGGGTCAGACGCCACACTTCTCGTCCCTCTGCTCTCCGGTCAGCCTCTGCCCTTCAGTAGCGACGCAGTCCTCAACCTGCAGCAGCCCCCGGACCCGCAACAACGGTAAACCTCCGCACACGCTGCAGCCAGACGCCCGTCCTTTCTCCCGGCTCCGAAGGACTGGCATCTGACCGCTCGCTCCCTTCGTTCGCCCTCATGCCCCTCGACCTCATTGGCTCCCGTAGCCACCAGGGCCCGCGGGAGCCAATGAATTCAAATAACAACTCGTCTCGGCTGCGCGCCTCACCTCGCCGCCGGGGACCCGTGCCACTCCGCCCCCCCGGTTACAGACGGCCGTCGGGCACGTGGGCCCGCGGCCTCCGATTTATCTCACCTTCCTGGGTGTTTACTCTATTGCAGATTTTGGTATCATCCGCAAAGAGGAAAACCTTACCCAACAGCCCTTCCGCTATATCACTAATAAAGATGTTTCATCATCCATCTGTTCATTCTGGCCAAGTAGGGCCTACCTAAATTCTGGAATGAACTTCATATAACCGCAGCTGAGCAGCAGACTGAAAAGACAAAATTGTTAGAAATACTGATATTTTCTACTTTTTCACTAATATTGTCTGTCATGTCTGCTACTCTGTGGCAACTTTCAAACTTCATCCCATTGATTTAGGACTCAACTTGTAGGGTTTGATTCATCCCCACGGAGGTTTTTTGAGAACTCCATGAATGGGTTCCACTCCCACCACATCAGCTCTTGTTTCCACTGATGTTGATGAAAATATAGCATTTCTTCTTATTATTATTATTGTGAAAACAACTGTGCTACTGTAAGACTCAGTCTCTCTCTTTCATTAGAAACCCTTTCATCTCTTTGCATTGTTTCACGGAATTGGGATCTTCCCACATGAAACTGAATTACTCATTCACCAGATGCTGACTCTGTTAAAAGTGATTTTTTATCTTGTACCATGAGGTCTTTCTTTTAAGCTTAATACCTTCATTGATGCAATGAAAAAGTATTGTCAGCAAAGTGAAAGATGCATTCATTTCACATTAAAGGCATGTATTGCAAAATAGTCCCATACCCTTATATATACTTAGTACTATTAAAGAAGGATTCCTTTAAAAATAACGAATCATAAAATATTGATTTTTATAAAAGCAATTTTTGTTCTCCTTTTTTCTCTCTCTTTTTTTTTTACTTAACCTGGAAGCCATATTTTTGCCGCCTACAGCTCTTTCCCCATTCAGAGCATGCCTTCTAAATATTTGTACCTTGCAGGGATGATTTATTTTATTTCATAGTTTTTCAGATTATGGGGCAGTTTTCAAATAGCCCATTTAATTACTAAATATTTAGTACTTTTATTGCACATGCTTTGTGCTAATACATTTTCAAAATGAAATAACTCTATTAGTTTTTCTTTGACAATTACTGATTTTTGAAAGGAAACCACAAGGCATTTCCTTTTAAAGATCAGCATGGCAGGCACTAGGTTAAAAGCCTGAAACTAGCACAGCCTTATTTTCAAAGCCATTTTTTCAGGTATACCAGTGTTTTACTCATGGAAATGAACTTTTATGAAACCAAGAAACCACATGTAAACCTCTCTCCAAAAAATGTTTTGTTTACTTTTTTAATCAGTGTAAAAAAAATCTTAGGTCAACTCAGTCTTTTAAATTAGGAGGGAGAAGATCTCAGAAGCTGCCTTATAGCATAAGAACATAACATATGCCATATTAGGTCAGACCAAGGTCCATCAAGCCCAGTATCCTGTTACCAACAGTGGCCAATCCAGGTCACAAGGTACTTGTCAGCAGTGTCGTAAATTCTGCCCCTGCAGTGCTGGAGGGGCCCACAGAATAAGGGGGCCCACTTGCAGCTGTACTTGTTTCTTCTGAAATGGACTTCCCCCACTCCGGGTGCCCTTTAAAAATTGTTGCTTGGAGGCTCAGAATTTAAATTTCAGCCACTGTGGTACAGACATTTTCAATTTGAAGAACATAGGTCCCTGTGCAGATGTAACGTTGTGTTGCAGCTTTTGGGGCACATAGAAGCACATGTTGCTTTATAAAATAGGCCTATCATATGTCACAACTGAAGTGTCCTGTTATAAAATTAGCCTCTTTAAGAACATCAATAATTGCCTAAAGGCAAGGCTCATATATTAACCAATATTATTTTTCTGGGTAACATATCTGGACTACTGGATTTTGTTTTTATTTTTCTGTAGCACTTTGCTTTTGTTTTTAAGTGATTTTTTTTCTAGTACAGCAATTTGACAAATCAATTGACCTGTTTTGTAATTAAGAGATTGGTTTCTTGGAAAGCTGTGTTGACTGCAAAATTAATGAAGTGTGCGCTAGAGAGTTTGTTCTGGATAGTCGCATCTTGGTGAACAAACAAGAGCTTAATTGTTGATTTACAGCTGTATGCATTATGACTTGAGTACTATCTGAGATTTCTGGTTAGGTTAAGGAAGACATCTTAGAAACACTGTTATTATTTTCTTCCCATTAAGGAAATTAACAGGACTGTTTAATAGGCATGGAAAATTACAAATTTTTAATGCATGCTGTAATCATTTATGTCTCCAGCCAAACTATAAGCTTTTCGTGTCAGTCTAATGAAGAAAATCTCTTCACGCTACTGAAAACTATCAGAAAAGAGGTGTGTGCATGTTATTAGGAGAGTGCACAGCCAAATACAAGTTTGATTTGTGCTCGTTTTAATTTCCTGATTTTGGGTTGTTTTGTGTTTGTTTCACTGATTTATTTTTCATGTGGGCATTGTATGTGCGCTGAAATTCTTTAAGCAGTTCATCAGTTGTATGCTTATTAATTCATAGGTATACATGTATACAAGCGATTTTTGCGCACTTTCATTTTTTAGGCACCAAACTAACTGAATGCACTCTTATGAAAGCACATCACTAGTAAGCATGTGTTTGTGCATATGTATATTTACAGTATTTATCTATTTATTCATGGCAAACTCACTAACTATGTAGATTATCATAAATACATCTGAATTAATTTTTACAGACAGGCAACATAAATTCGATTTTAACCTTTATCTTTGCTGTTGTGTCTTTTGTTTGTCATTATTTGACTGTGTACTGTATGTACTTGGATAAATTTAAGAGTATATTGAAGTGGAGGAGTAGTGTAATGGTTAGGGAAGCAGCCTGGGATCATAAAGTCCAATGTTTAAATCTCACTGACCCTCCTTGCGTCCTTGGGCAAGTCACTTAACCCTCCATTGCCTCAGGTACAAATTTAGATTATAAGTCTCCCAGGGACAGGGAAATACCTACTACTGGAAAGGTGTGAGCTAATTATAAATATCAATGTCTCCTATATATGGAGATCTGCACTATTGCTACAGAATCACTTACCCAATTAAGTTTAAAACCCCAATTACGGTCCACAAAACATTTTACTCCGATTTACCTCATTATAGGGCCCATCTTATCACTTATATCCCTCACTATGAAAATCTTCTTGTAACGCCCTCTAAATTCCAAGCAGGATGGGTATCCACCCACAACTCTGATTTTCTGCCTGGCCGCCTTTTTCTGGAATGCCTTGTCTCTATATCTGCGGGAAGAATCTTCTATAAATAAAAAAAAAAAAAAAAAAAAAAGTTTGAAAACCTTTTAGTTTGAGTCTGCTTTCAAACTTTATGAATGAATCTAGCTTAGGTCCCACAACTGGGACGCACTGAGCCTTTGCCAGGTAGAGGTCCCGCTCTCCTCACCTCCTCGTCTTATGCTCTCACTGTTCATTCTGCTGTGCTGACCCACTAAGGATGGTATATCAAGAATATTAATAAACTTCATATGCTGCAATATGAAATCATCTATGAGAAGAACCTTAATGATTTCTAGGGTTTTGGGTTGTTAGCAAATGCCCATTTTTTTAAACATAACATTGACTTTCAATGTGCACAAATCATTAATGCTCCTTCTGAAAGCAGAAATGGACACCCATGGAGAAACTGGTAATCTCAATATTGCTTTAGGGAATTAAGCAATTGGTGACATTTCTGTAAAACAGCAACATTAACTTTGTGCATGATTATATACGTCTTGTTCTTTTTCTTCCACTGAAACATAGTGCAGTAACTCCTTAAGCTCCTTGTCTGTGTAGATGTAGATTTATTGTATCATACAGCTTTGGCTAATGCAAAATGCCTCAGGAATAAGAGAAGGAAAAGAGAAAGAAGAACGTGGAGTAAATGAAAGTGGGAGAAGAAAGAGGGACAGAAACAAAAAGAGGACAAATAATAGCAAGGACAGATAAGGACAAGAGAAATGCAGGCATCAGGTCTGACTCAAGCGGTTGCATCCCCATCTTGTGTACGAGTTGTGTAAATGTCAGGGCTCAACCATAAGAATGTCCCACACCAGCAGGTACCTGTGTTTTTGATTATTTTATTTACCATGTCCTCTTGTTTTCTCCTACGTCCTCTTCTAGGATCTCATTTCTACTTAATTTCTTCCCACTTCCTGTCATCTTCTCTTCCACCCCCTACATCTGTTCCTGCCATAGATCCTTCCGTTTCAGCTTTTTCATCCGTTTTTCTCATCTGCCTTTTTATTTACCTATGCCTCGATTTCATTCCTTCTTGTACCCTCTCCAGTCTCCCTTTTTTCTCTTTCAGGTATATACCAGCTTTCCATGTCTTACTCTTATTTCCTACCTTCACCAGCCTCCAGCCCTTCCTCCTATCTTTTATCCACTTTCTAGTCCACCATTTCCACCCTCTGTATTCACCTTCTAACCCATTCAAGAGCAATAAGAGAAAATATGTTTTTCACTCAACACGTAATTAAACTCTGAGATTCGTTACTGGAGGATGTAGTAAAAGCCGTCAGTGTAACTGGGTTTAAAAATGTTTGTATATGTTCCTGGAGAAAGATCCATAAACCATTATTAAAAAGGATCTGGGAAATCCACTGCTTACCCCGGGACAAATATTGTGGAACCTATGTACCTATTTGGGAATCTGCCAGGTACTTGTGACATGGATTGGCCACTGTTGGAAGCAGGATACTGGGCTTGATGGACCTTGGTCTGACCCACTATGGCATTTCTTATGTTCTTCCTCTGCCTCTCTAACCTTTCACTTATCCTTTCTACACTTCCAGGCCCTTTCTTATCCTCACTATCCAGACTTCCACTCTCCCTTTTACATCCCCAATTTATACCCTCTCTCATCTTTTTTAAAGACCCGCCCCTTCTTTTCTCTCTCATCATCTCCATAGACCTCTTTCCCTTCTAGCACTTTTCCAATCTGTTCCAAAACTTACCAGGTCCTTTAGAACATTTTTCCGTCTCTTTTTTTTCTACACTGAGCCTCACAGCCATACTCATACCCCTCACCCAGTCCCCTACCCCCAGTGTCCTCCCTAATCCCTGCTCAATATTTTTTTTATTTTATTTTTATAAATTTCACATTAGCATATCCCACGATAATAGTAAGCGAATAGCGAAATCACATACAGAGGAAATACAGTCATAATACACCATGCCAGTTCAAGCATTTAGCCCACATCATAAGGAGCAATCAGAACAGAAGAAACAACCCAAAAGGAAAACAAAAAAGGGGGAAAACCCCAATATCACTAAAAACCTTCCATTTAAACCACCGTTCACCTGAGACAAATCATAACTAAACTACTCTCATTGACTGATCTGCTTTTATTTATCAGCAAGAAATTTCTCTAAATGACCTCAGTCCTGGAAAATATACTTAGTCTGTTGAATGAAAATTAAACATGTACAAGGATAGCTTCATAAAAAAGTAGCCCCTAATGCCAAAACCTTTGGCTTAAGAGCAAGAAATTATTTCTCCTCATTTGCATAGCCCTAGTGGAGGAGTAGCCTAGTGGTTAGAACACTGGCTTGATAACCAAGCAACCAGGGTTCAATTCCCACTAGCACTCCTTGTGGCCTTGGGCAAGTCACTTAACCCTCCATTGCCTCGGAAGAAAGGCCTGGCAATCTACTTCCGGTGACACTGCCAAGAAAACCCAGGAGCTTCTGGGTCGCCAGGAGTCAGGACTGACTCGAAGGCACACATTGCATTGCAGAGACATCTGGGAACATAGTCGCCCTATCCCCACAAAAGGGAGATTCTTTCTTTTTGAAATAGGCTTTTAAGTTAATTATCTTATCAATTTCAGAAAGAAATGAGATAAGCACAGTCGCTTTGGTGGGTATATTATTTTGTGTATCCTCAAGAAAAGCAGTAAGATCAAACTAAAATTTATCCACCAGGGCATCAAAACCCTCCTCTGAAATATTAATCTATCTAGTCTTAGTAGGACTATAATAACATATGGAAAGAGAAATGCTCTGAGCATTTGGCAAGGCAAGAACTTCTTTGAAATATTTTCTCAAAAGAATTTCACTAGACATTAAACTAATATATGGAAAGTTAAGAATTCACAAATTACTATTTCTGGCTAAATTCTCTAAAGTCTCAATTTTTTAATGTATGACCAAACTATCTTTAATTGCAGAAGTATTAACAGTGTGGAGAGCAGTCACTTGAGAGTCAACCAAAGAAACATGCTTTCTCAACTTCTCAACCTTCTGGTCTAAGTCTTTAAATTTCTTCACAGACTCTTGAGTGAACTGGCAGAGCTGTAAAACTGTAGTAGCCAAAATATTCTCAGTTCTAGTAACTACCTGCCAGATATTGCCAGAATCTGTCAGCCAATGAGACTTGTGTTGGAGAAGATTGTTGGGCTGTAGCAGCATGATTAGACCAAGACACAACTCGAGGAAAATCAACTTCTAGGTGAGAACCCTGACCCAGTGGCAATGAGGGAACTGATGAGTCAAAATCCAACCCAGGTGGGGAAGGTGATGCAGGTTCAAGGGAGTTTAGTCACCCCCTCAATAGAAGGAGAGGGAAGAACAGTACCTACCGAAGGCTGTGCTGCCTTCTCCTTCAGATGTTTATCCATCGGACTAGTGGTTGCAGACTGAGGTTTTGTTGGTTTCATCTTCCCTTTCCTACCAACCGGCATTGCAAACATACCCCACAAAAAACTTCCATAGCTCCTAAGGGCTCCCAATTCGTGGACTATGGCACGAACTTTAAGGATGCTTGGTAGTGACATCGGTGGGCCTGTTCTCTAGCAGCTGGTTTCTCGCTGGTCCCAAGTCCTTCCTTGCAGCGTCTGTCCTCACATGTTCTCCCACCCCTTCTTAATTTCTTAGTCTCTACTATCCCTCCACCTATTCCCAAAGTTCTCACTTTCTACCCTCCATTATCCCTGAGTTCTCACTCACAACCCCACCCAAGACTGAGTTCCAACACTCAACACTCAGACAATCTTAGTATCTGTCTTCTTCTAGTTTCCCATCCGGTCCTAGAGTCCTCGTTTATCTGATTCTCAGCTCTCCCCATATCAGTGTCCTCAATATCTGCCCTCCTTTTTCTTTCTCCCCTTTTCTAAGCATCCATTGCCCTTGCCCTTTCCCCCAATACCTACTTCTCTCCTTCCTTAATGGTATCCCCTGCTCATCCCCCTCACAGTGTTTGGCTTTCTCTCCTTTCTCTCAACATCTGCCTCCAGCCACCTTCTCCCAGTCCTCTCTTCTTCCAGTTTCCAGCATCTCAAGTCCCCAGCCCTAGCCTCAATCTCCAGCCCCTCCCATCAGTCCCCAACTTCTGCTTCTAGCCCCCTTCTTCCATTGATGAGCCCCAGCATCAAACCTCAGCCCCCTTCTCTCAACCCTCAGCTCCAGCTGCAGCCTCTGACACCCAATCCTAACTACCCCAGTATTTCAATTGCAGACAATTCCTTTGCTCTTGCTGCTGTGCTGTTTCTCTGCTGAAGGTCCCATGGTTAGTTTCAAATTTGAGAAGAGTCACTTCCTGTTTTTTGCAAAAAACAGGAAGTGCCTCTTCTTGAATTTGAAACCAGTCATGCGGCCTGTGGCAAAGAAACACCACAGGGATGTGAAGGGTAAGCCAATGAGGTAGGCTTTTGGGACCCCTAAACTTGGATGTACTGAGGCAGTGGCTTACTAGCTCAATCTTAAGATGGCCCTCACAGGCCTGAATTGTTGAGAAAGAGAGTTGAAATAGCATGAGAAGAAAATTATGAAGTTTCCTGCTTGAATTCCCTCCCCTTCCCCGGAACTGAATGCAGTTGTCAAGACAGGTTCTCACTAGAGACCTGTACAAATATAAATTACTTGTATTTTTCTCCTAGAAATACTAGGCATACAGTGTTGTGTATGCCTAGTAGCACTAGAGAAATGATAAGTAATAGTACTGTAAGTAGTATGTACCCAAGTGTGCTCTCAGCTTTTCCCAGTTTGGTGACTGCTAGTTCTTCATATCCAAAAAGGTATTTTTTTCCCTTTGGAATTTTTCATGTAACACAACTGTACAGTGCTGAGGCAGTCTTGGAGGTAGGGTTTTGATGGGGTTGGCATTTATGTGCAGACTTGAAACTATACACTTAGAGGCTGATTCTATAATATGCATGTCCAGCTGGCAGAAATATCTAAAGTGAAAACGTGCATGTAATATACCTGATTCTGAAACCACGGAGATAGACATGCCTGCGATTCTGGAATCAGGAAGATATACGTTCCCGGCGCAGCACGAACAATGCGTCGGGGGTAACACGGGCCCACCCTGTTATACAAGGACACGGGTAAATGTAGCAAACTGCATGTACATCCTGTCACGCGGTTGCCGGTGACACAAAGATTATACGCCACTAGGTAGCGCTGTTAAAGAACAAAGAGTCCGAGTGTAGGGTAATAAAGGCTTTTATTCCCCGTTTAAAGCAAGGTTCAACTAAGAGATATTTTAGACAACAGAAACAGTCCTTTGTTTCAAAAGGTACCAATATTCACTTGCTAGTTAACTGTTACTTCACAGTTTAAAGCAGGTTTTCTTCAAAGTAATGTTCAGTATGATAAACATCAAATTATACTTCATTTATTCTTCTGTGGAGCATACACACTCTGGAGCAGAGGCAGTGCACCAATCACATTCCATTTCCTCAGGCAAAGGTGTGGGAATAGTGCTGGGAGAATCCACTTCCATCAAATCCTCTCCCCTATACTGATTCAAAGGGCTTTTACTGTCCCTGTCTATTTCAGCGTGGTAATCTCCAGCTTGGGAGTTTGGCTTCACATAACCAGGGACTCTTAAGGCTGGCGGTAGTTTAGTGAACCAGTCTTGGCTCTTGTTTCGCTTAGGAGGAATACTTCTTTTAGCATAGCTTTTAACAGTGCAATCATTACAGTTACTGTTCAATGCTTCATACCTTGGCTCACTGAGTAAAAACTTCCGTTGCTTATAAAACTGCTTTTCCCTCTGAATAGGTAAAACTGGGCAATGATCCTCTAGAGATAAGCTTCTGTCAGAACCTCCCTCTCTGGTTCTTAGCTTTCTTCTCTCTATGTTACAAACAGGCAGAGTATAGGAACTAGGCGTGGCAGAGCCTCTCACCTTGAAGCAACTTCCACCAAACTCCCCTTGCAGAACAGGTCCAGTTTGGGCTTTCTGGCTTCCCACCTTGTGAGGTCTGTTTCTCCTCCAGCTTCCAGCTTGGCTTCTTCCACAGCAATCAGGCTTATGTCCTTGATAGCCTCCAGGCTTCTCTGCTGTTTCTCCTTCTAGTCCAGCTCCAATTCCTTCTTCCTCTTTCTCCTCCTTCCTCAGCTCCTGCTGTGTCCACTGCTTCCTCTGCTTATGCCACTCCTTATGCCACTGCTCTCTTTCCTCTCCAGAAGCATTCTGCTCTGGCTTATAAAGTGAACCGTTACTGCTAACTTCCTGGTTCCCTTTCAGCTGCAGGTCATCAGTGAGATTAGGTTCATTAAGACCAGTATGTCTGTTCGTGCTCCCTCTAGCTGTGCCTGGAGGTAACTGCACATCTAGTTCTTCTAAAACAGGATTTCTTTTCTTAAAACCAACTTTATTAGTGCCCGCATCATGACAATCCCTGTGCTCGCAGTATTCTGAAAAGATAGATGCAGGCGAAAACAAACATATCCTAAGCTGATGCTCACGCTGACAGTGTAGGGCTCATGCAAACAAAACAGTAATACCGATGAAGCAGATTAGGTCATGCAACCCAGGCTATATATACAAGTCTGTTGCATACCCACAACACTACCCTGTCATCTACGTGCACTAGAGCTATTGAACAATCTCCAATGCTGAAGCATCTGCAACACTCCGCGTATGTGATCCACCGAGTAGCGTTCAAATGACAGAATAACTTGCTAGAATTGATGTCTGTGAATGACAGAATTACTTGTTAGAATTGATGTCCTTGAATCTGCCGTAGGATTGTTTGCATGAATTGCTTGTAGGAATTGCTGCTCTTGAATTAGCCTTCGAATTGCTTGCTGAATTGCTGTCCTTGATTCCCGACTCTGCCTTAGAATTGCCTACTAGAATTGATGTTCTCAAACCTGCCTTAGAATTACTTGCTGGACTTGATGTTCTTGAATCTGACTAGAATTACCCACTAGATTTGTATCACATATTGTATCACACAACCGTTTCACAGAGCCAAGCCACCTGGCCCACAAAGTAGACACCCAAAATGGCACCCTCCCTACTAGCAATCACCAGTTGCTACCTCCTTGCCAGCCTACTCCACAGCGCCTACACCCTCACCACTACCTGCAACCCCATACCAGTCCTATGGGCCTCTGGGAGGGGAGATGGTCGGGTACCTCCCGCCAAGCAGCAGTAGAAGCTAAATATACCTCTAACCCATACCTACTCTACATCTCACTTTAGGACACTAAAAAATCCCAGTCGGAAAAGCACCCACACCCCCATAACCTGAAATGCACCCTCGTAAATGCCTGCTCAGTCCGAAAGAAATGGCCAGCCATCGCCGACCTGATTACAAACCACAGCCTAGACATCATACTGGTTACCGAGACATGGCTATCCGACTCTGATACGGTCACCCTTAACCAACTCATCCCACCTAACTTCTCAATTCATACCTGCCACAGAACAGACCGCAGAGGTGGAGGAGTACTCGCCCTTACAAAAACGGTGCTCCAATTCCAGCAGACCTCTGCCAGAAGCACCATACACCTTGACTCTATCACAATAACCAACAAGCACATCTCAATCAACCTAATCTACAGATCCCCGCCTCCCTCCCCAGATGACCTCTCAACAATAATCGACCTTGCCTGCAATACCAATGACCCACGCATACCAAACTGGATTATAGGAGACTTCAACTTGCCTGCCTTACTGGATGCTCATTCTGGAGCCTTCCTAGATGCGCTAAATGAGTTGGACTACGAACAGTTAGTCAATGCTCCCACTCACTCAAAAGGAAACAAGCTGGACCTGATCTTTGCCCCGAGATCAACCACAGACCGGTGCCACACATCTGCCCTATCCATCACTCCAGTTCCATGGTCTGACCACAGCCTAATACGATTCCAAATGCCCACACAACTGGACAGCACAAGTTCCTGTACCACAGCTGAAGCCACTTCAACATCAAAATCATGCTTCCAGCCCTTTGACAGAGAAGAAATACTCATCAAAACCCTACCACTACTCGACCTCACAGAACCTAGCCTCGAAACAATGCTCTCCACCTGGAACAATAGTCTCAGCTCCATTGCCCGCCGACCAACCATGAATACACCACCAAGAAGTAGAAAGACTGCTCCATGGTACTCTCCAGAACTACGAACATCACTCCTCCACCTCAGGAAGCTTGAGAGGAGATGTCGTCGATCACGCTCCGCCGCTGACCTGAGCTCTTACACCACCCACCTCAAGAAACTCCACGAGGCAGTCACGGAAATGATGAAACAATACCACGCAGAAATCCTACAGCGCTCCCTTAACAAACTGCAGGAACTATTCAACCTAGTGAGGACTCTCACAAAAGAATCATCCCCCACCCAACTGAACATGCCAAACCCAAAAGAATTTGCAGACTATCTCCAATCAAAAACAATCCGGACCGACAAAACCATACCCCTCAACATTGAGCATGGACTACACCAGCCGCCAACACTAACCACATTCGCAGCACCATCAGAAAGAAGCATTGAGGGCACCATCATGGTTATCAACACTATCACTGCTCCAAACAATCCCTGCCCAGCGTTCTGGATAAAATTACTATGCAAAGAATTTAGCCCATTCCTCAGCAAACTCATGGAGCAATCCTTCATAGCAGGCTCTTTCCCAAGCAGCTTGAAGCAAACTTCCATTAGACCACTCCTAAAAAAACAGTAAACTCGACCCCCAGAAGGTAGATTCATACAGACCAATCTCAACCATCCCGCTAATGGCCAAAATACTCGAAAAGGTCATCCAATGCCAGATCCAACACCACATTGAGACCACCGCTCCTTTCAACCCATGCCAACATGGATTCAGGGAGTCGCACAGAGTCAAGACTCTCCTGACCACCCTCTTCAGCACATTAATTACCGGATTGGACAACATCAGTAAAGGATATGCCATAATCTTCCTGGATATCGCCGCGGCATTCGAGTCCGTCGACCATGAACTGCTCCTGGCATGCCTCGCAGAGAAAGGGATCCAGGGTACAGCCTTAAGCAGGTGCAAATCATACCTGACAGAAAGATGGCAACAGGTACGGATCGGCCCCACGATATACAAACCGTTCCAACAGGAACAGGGTGTGCTACAGGGCTCCTCACTCTCGGCTCTGTTCTTCAACATATATATGCAGCCCATCTGTGAAATCACCTGCTCCTTCAATGTCACATGCCTGGTATAAGCTGACGACGTACTACTCTACATGCCATTCTCAACTGACCAGCTGGACTTTTCACCACTAACAACCTGCTTCGATGTTATCACGGAATGGCTCCACACCTAAAACCTCAGAATAAACTTCAAGAAAACAGAAGCACTATTCATCACCAGGAACCAAGCATCTCCAGGAACAAGCAGAAATGTAGTCTTCACATATGGGTATCGTCGGTACCGACGGAGCCTGTGCAGGAACGCTCCCCAGCATCCAAAAGGAAAGCCTTTGGGAGCATCCCACAGTGCATGCGTGCTGCCTTCCCGCCTCACTGCCTCTCTCACTTAAGTTCTTAGTTTTCCGCGGAGCTGACAGGACGTCTCTCCTGTCACCGCAGAAAACTTTATCTTCTTTCTTGTTTTTTGTGGTCGCGTCTGCCTTCATTCGACGCCTACTGTTACCGCCGGTTCTCTTTTCTTATTTTCTTTAAAAAAAAAAAAAAGAATCTTTTCTTCTTTTCTTCAGTGCCTCACCCCTCCTGGGGTTAAGCGCCATTTTGGGCACTAGGCCCAAAAATCTCCAGACATGGAGAAGCCAATTAGTGGTTTTAAAATATGTTCAAACTGTGGCGGTCCTATTTCCGTCACCGACACCCATGAATGGTGTCTCAAATGTTTAGGTCCTGAACATTGTCCAGAGGAGTGTCTCTCCTGTAGAAAGATGACCAAAAGGGGCTTGCAGAACAGAGCTGCAAAGGCCGGTTCTCTTTTCACTGTTGATACGATATCAGTTGAATCGACGTCCTCCAGGGCTTCATCCTTCTCTCATGGATCTCAGGTAACTAAACAAAAGTCTCTAAAGACTAGCCGGTCCTTGAAGGGTAAATCTCCTGCAAAGCATCGAGATGATGAGGGGTTAAAGGGTCACTAAGAGCCGACAAGGCGATAGCAGAGAGACTGAATGAATTCTTTGCTTCGGTCTTTACTGAGGAAGATGTAGATATGTTACCCATGACTGAAGTGGTATTTAAAGGTGTGGAAGAATTGAAGGAAATATCGATACATCGGGAAGATGATTTGCAACTATTAGATAAACTGAAGAGTAGCAAATCACCTGGGCCAGATGGTATACATCCAAGGGTGTTGAAAGAACTGAAATATGAGATTGCAGACATGCTATTAGTAATCTGTGAACTATCATTAAAATCATCTCTAATACCTGAAGATTGGAGGATCGCCAATGTAACACCAATTTTTAAAAAGGGTTCTAGGGGTGATCTGGGAAACTACAGACCGGTGAGCCTGAAGTCAGTACCGGGAAAAATAGTAGAAACCATCATAAAGAATAAAATTATTCAGCATGTAGATAGTCATGGCCTAATGGGAGATAGCCAACATCGCTTTAGACAAGGAAGATCTTGTCTTACTAATCTATTATGTTTTTTTGAAGGTGTGAATAAACAGGTGGACAAAGGTGAGTCACTTGATATAGTGTATCTAGACTTTCAGAAAGCCTTTGACAAGGTCCCTCATCAGAGACTTTTGGCAAAACTAAAGAGTCATGGGATAGGAGGCAGTGTACTATTGTGGAACAGGAACTGGTTAAAAGATAGAAAGCAGAGGGTAGGGCTAAATGGCCAATTTTCCCAATGGAGAAAGGTGAATAGTGGAGTACCCCAGGGATCTGTGCTGGGTCCGCTGCTTTTTGACATATTCATAAATGACCTGGAAAGTGGAATAACGAGTGAGGTTATCAAATTTGCAGATGAGACAAAACTATTTAAAGTTGTTAAAATCCAAGAGGATTGTGGAAAATTGCAAGAGGATCTTGATAAATTGGAAGACTGGGCATCAAAATGGCAGATGAAATTTAATGTGGACAAGTGCAAAGTTATGCACCTAGGGAAGAACAACCCAAACTATGGTTACACGATGCAAGGTTCCGCATTAGAAACCACCACCCAGGAAAAAGATTTAGGCATCATTGTGGATAACATGTTAAAACCCTCAGCCCAGTGTGCAGCGGTGGCCAAGAGAGCAAATAGAATGCTAGGTATCATAAGGAAAGGAATGGAAAATAAAATAAAAGATATTATAATGCCTCTATATCGTTCCATGGTGAGACCGCACCTTGAATATTGTGTGCAGTTCTGGTCGTCATATCTTAAAAAGGATGTAGCATTATTAGAAAAGGTACAGAGAAGAGCCACCAAAATGGTAAAGGGGATGGAAGGATACTCCTATGAAGAAAGGCTAAAAAGGTTAGGGCTCTTTAACCTGGAAAAGAGACGGCTGAGAGGAGATATGATAGAAGTCTATAAATTAATGAACGGAGTGGAACGGGTAAAAGTAGATCGATTGTTTACGTTATCAGAATATAGAAAGACTAGGGGACATGAAATGAAGCTACAGGGTAAACTATTTAAGACTAATAAAAGAAAATATTTTTTCACTCAACATGTAATCAAACTCTGGAATTTGTTACCAGAGGATGTAGTAAAGGCTGTTAGTGTAGCTGGGTTTAAAAAAGGTTCAGACAAGTTCCTGTAGGAAAGGTCCATAAACCATTATTAAGAAGGGACCCAGGATATCAATTCTTGACCCAGTACAAGCATTGTGGAACCTGTGTCTTTTGGGGAAACTGCTAGGTACGTATGACCTAGATTGGCCACTGTTGGAAACAGGATACTGGGCTTGATGGACCTTGGTCTGACCCAGTATGGCATTTCTTATGTTCTTATGCCACTGGCACTACCCTCGAGGAAAGTACACCGGCAAAATTGTCCCAGCGTGAGTCTTCGGTCTCCAAAGCACAAACGGGGTCTCAGAATGTTCCAGAGGCCTCCACCTCTGCAGAACCTCTGTTGCCATCTTCTGGGGTTGCAGCTGCTTCCACCGGTACCAACCAGGCATCAGCATTAGCAGTGGATAAGAGAATCCTTGTTATTGAACGCCATCTAGCGTCCCTCTTAGCTGCCTCGGTACCGCTAAGACCGCTACAGACGGTTCAAATGAGCTTGGTACTGACACCGGTAGCGGCTCCAGTGACACCCACTCAGGTGGGGTGGCTTCCTCCCATGCCGAGCCTCGAGAGTTTCTCCGGCATCGAGGGGTTGGAACCGAAATGCCACGGTACCGATATTCATCGGTACCAGCATTGATCGATGCAAAGCTCCGATGAGTCTTCCGATTCTGATGACTACCGATACAAGAGCAGTGCTATTGAAGGATCCATCTCCTTCTCCTTCTCCTGAGTGCAGAATGTCTCCTCCAGAAGACATGAGAAGGAACCTAGGGCAGAACTAAGAATTCTGCAATACCCTTTGGCTCCTAAAGATGCAATGATGCTGCCCATTCATCAGATCCTTCAATATCTTATGTTCAGAATGTGGGAAACTCCCTTAACGGTGTCATCACATTCTCGACGCCTCGATACCATGTACCAAGTCCCACCTTCTCCAGGGTTTCAGAAGACTCAGTTACCACACCATTCTATGGTAGTAGAATCAGCCATGCAGAGAATAAAGAGTGCTAAAACACATTCTTCCAACCCGCCAGGCCGTGAATCGAGGACACTCGATGCCTTTGGGCATTGATGTTTTCAATCCTCCATGCTAGCAGCTAGGATTAGCTCATGTTCCATTTACAAGGGAATGTTTCTAGAAGAGGTTACAGAGGATCTGGAAAGCATGAGCCGCCTTCTTCCCGAAGATAAACGGGTTCAGTACCTCACTCTGCTTAAGCACGCTCAAAATGTCTCCAAATTTGTGAACCATGCAGCTTTTGACTGCTTTGAAGCTATTAGCAGAACCTTTGCTATTGCTATCGGAGCACGGTGCATTGCCTGGCTCCAAGCATCAGATCTAGAGGAGTGGGTGCAAGAGAAGTTAGGAAACATTCCTTGAACAGGTGAAAACTTATTTGGGAAGGATTGGAAGACCAAGGCTAATCAGATTGAATCTGACAATACCACCTTGAATAGGCTATCAAAGTCTACTGCCAACCCATCAAAGAAAAAAACGGCAAGAAGTTTTTCTTTAACAAAAAGAAAAAATCTTACCATTCTTATTCCCATCCAATTCATTGTCCAGTTCATGCTCCCCAGAAGGGGCAGCAATCTAGACAACAAAGGAAGCCGCAAGCTCAAAGAGCTCAACCGGCTCAGCAGGTACAGCCTCCGCAGGGGCTTTGACTTCTACCTAGAGAACTTAACCATTTTGCCTCTGACGGGTCCAGAGCCCTTGACCATTCTGGGCAGATTATGCCATTTTTCCAAAAGATGGCAACAAATAACATCATAAAACTGGACTCTGTCCATTGTGGGACAGGGGTACAAACTTCACTTTCTCAGCATGCCGCCACCTACAGTCATAAAACAATTCAATTCTCAAGGCCCTGTCACTAACATTCTGTGTCAGGAGGTCTCTTCACTCCTTGCCCAAGGAGCAATAGAAGAGGTACCCATATCCAAACGGAGAAGGGGGCTGTACTCCCCCTATTTTCTTATCCCAAAGAAGACAGGGGGATACAGACCTATCATGGACTTCAGAGAATTGAACAAATATCTGTTCCGAGAAAAGTTCAAGGTGATCTCCCTCGGAACACTTTTACCATACCTTCAGAATCAGGATTGGTTATGTTCTCTAGATCTAAGAGATGCGTACACGCATATCCTCATCCATATAAATCACAAGAAGTACCTTTGATTTCTTTTTCAAGGAAACCACTTCCAATACAGAGTCCTTCCATTTGGGCTGGCATCTGCCCCAAGAGTCTTCACAAAGTGAATGGCTGTAGCAGCAGCATTCCTGAGAACACTGGGGATATTCGTCTTCCCCTATTTAGACGTGCCATGAGAATTCTTCAATATTTGGGTCTGGTAATCAACCACCCAAAGTCCCACCTCACCCCTTCTCAATCCCTAGAGTTCATAGGGGCTCGCTTAGACATGCAGCAATCAAAGACATTCCTGCCACAGACGCGCTGTCTGCGAATAATAGATTTGGCCTCCCAAGCAGTAAAGAAAACCCTCCTAACTGCTCAGGAAATGCTTCAACTGCTGGGGCATATGGCATCCAGAACATGTGGTCCCTTATGCCCACCTACATATGCGAGTGGCTCAGTGGACCCTCTTCGCAGTGGACACAAGCCACAAGTTGCTTGACAGACAAAATCAAGAATTCGACACGTCTCATCTTGTCCCTGCAGTGGTGGCAGTCCCTTGAAAACCTCCTGGTAGGTTCCCCCTTCCAGCAACCACTGCCCCAAATCACCCTGACGACAAATGCGTCCAAGCTGGGTTGGGGAGCCCACATGCACGATCTTTCCACTCAGGGTCTCTGGACCTCACAAGAGGCCTCTTTTCAAATAAACCTCTTAGAGCTAAGAGCCATTTACAATGCTATAATAGCATTTCAGGCCCAGCTCAGTCAAAAGACAGTTCTGGTCCAAACCGGCAATCAGGTTGCCATGTTTTACATAAACAAACAAGGTGGAATGGGCTCTCTGTCACTATGCAATGAAGCTTTGCGACTATGGGCCCTCGCCAGAGAGCTCCAAATTTACCTTCTGGCGGTATACCTTCCAGGCATTCAAAACTTGTGGGCAGACAAGCTCAGTCGAATATTACTGCCACATGAGTGGTCTCTCCAGTCAAACCAATTGTCTCGAGTGTTCCAAACCTGGAGAACACCAGATATAGATCTCTTTGCAAGTCCACAGAATGCCAAACTTTCCCGGTTCTGTTCCCGAATTCCATCTCAATACTGTCTAGCAAATGATGCTTTCCAGCTCTATTGGGGTCAGGACTTCCTCTATGCTTTCCCACCCTTTCCCCTAATTCCCAAAACTCTTTTCAAGCTTCAGAGAGACAGGGGCTATATGATCCTCATAGCTCCACATTGGCCAAGGCAATCGTGGTACCCTCTGCTTCTGCGTCTCTCTCAAACAACTCCTCTAGAGTTGGGATATGCTCCAGAGCTCCTTTCTCAGGAGAACGGGAAGCTTCTGCATCCCAATTCTCAGTCCCTGCACCTTTGGGCCTGGCTGCTGAAGGCATAGAACTTTTAGTTATCCACCTCTCTCAGCAAGTGAAGGATATCCTTCAAGCTTCTAGAAAACCTTCCACAAGACGTTCCTAAGCTTTCAAATGGAAAAGGTTTTCTATATGGTGTTCAAAAAGGGGGCTTAACCCCCTTTCCGTGCCCATGGAGTCACTTTTGGAGTATCTCCGTTATCTTTCAAATTCTGGTCTTAAGACAAATTCAGTGCGAGTCCATCTCAGTGCTATTGCGGCTTTTCATAGGCCCCAAGATGGACAACCAATCTTTTCTCATGCACTTGTGTCAAGATTCATGAGAGGTCTACTATTGACAAAGCCGCCCATAAAGCCGCCACCGGTGGCATGGGATCTGAATCTTGTTCTTGGGCATCTTATGAAGCCGACTTTTGAACCTTTAGCCACTACAACTTTAAAATTCCTTTCCTGGAAGGTCATTTTCCTAATTGCAATAACTTCTGCTAGGCGCATTAGTGAACTGCAAGCTTTAGTGGCTGACCCTCCTTATACTAGATTCCACCATGATAAAGTAGTCTTCAGGACTCATCCACACTTTATGCCAAAGGTGGTTTTGTCTTTCCATTTAAACCAGTCGGTTTACCTTCCTGTATTCTTCCCTAGGCCTCATGCCTCCAGTGCAGAAAGGAATCTTCATACCTTAGATTGTAAAAGAGCTTTAGCCTTTTACCTTCAAAGAATTAAACAACATAGGAAGTCTTCTCAACTCTTTGTTGCTTTTGATTCTAGTCATTTGGGACTTCCAGTTTCCAAACGAACCCTATCTAAGTGGATTGCAAACTGCATATCCTTCACTTACGATAGTAAAGGTCTTTCCCTTGAGGACCATGTTACAGGGACATGTTAATGTTAATACACTGTATAAATGAAAACAAAATTTCAATATTCAAATCTGTAAAAAAGCAAGCAAAACAATATAAAATGTAAATATGTATAAATGTACAGTCAAGTACACCTCAATGAAAATGTAAATTGTTGATTCTTACCATATGTAACCAATGTTTGATGTGTAGAGTAAACCGCTTCTGATCGCTGGAAGTAGCGGTATACATATGAAACCAAATAAATAAATGTCAGAGCAATGGCAGCCTCGGTTGCTGATCTCCGCTCTGTGTCTATAGATGATATCTGTAGAGTGGCTACTTGGGCTTCGGTACATACCTTCACAGCCCACTACTGTCTGGACAAGGACTCCCGTCGGGATGCCTCATTTGGCCAGGCTGTCCTACAGCGTCTCTTTCAGACTTAATGCAACTCCTACCCTCCATCCTGGTAGGATGCCAGTGATCCATGGGAGGAAGTATGACCCTGTTCACACGGGTTCACAGCTTGCTGGGGTCATTCCTCTGGCATCTTTCAGCTGGGGAGTCCCCATATGTGAAGACTACATTCCTGCTTGTTCAAGGAGATAGCGCAGTTACTCACCTGTAACAGGTGATCTCCGGGAACAGCAGGAATTAAGTCTTCACAACACACCCACCTCCCCTAGGAGTTGTCTCTCTCTATCTCTCTCTCTGTCTCTCTCCTTGGCTCAGCTTTAAACTCAACTGAAGTGAGAGAGGCAGTGAGGTGGGAAGGCAGCACACATGCACTGTGGGATGCTTCCAAAGGCTTTCCTTTTGGACGCTGGGGAGCGTTCCCGCCCAGGCTCCGTCGGTACCGACGATACCCATATGTGAAGACTTAATTCCTGCTGTTCCCAGAGATCACCTGTTACAGGTGAGTAACTACGCTTTACCCCCCCCCCACCGCCCGCATCACTGAAAGTAAGATGCGCTGAGCTCCAAAGCAAGTCCACGATCCGCTACTTAGGGGTCACACTAGACCGACAGCTGGATATGAAAGCCTACATAAAGAACACTGTCAAGGCAGTGTACCACAAAATACGGACAGTCTGGCATCTACGACCCTTACTCGAGCCAGTCGACTTCTGCATAGTCTATCAAGCCTTGATAATCCCCCACTTCGATTATGCCAACGCCATCCTACAAGGACTTCCAAAAAACATGCTGAACCCACTTCAGCTCGCAATGAATGCAGCCGCCAGAGTGCTACACGGAGCCGCCAGGAGGGACCATATAACACCAATCCTGAAACACCTTCACTGGCTATCGGTCCACTGCAGACTCTCCTTTAAAATTCTACTGCTAACCTTCAAGGCCATCAATGGACTCACCGTCTTCTCCATCACTGACCTCGTCCTCCCCATTCCCCCAAACAGAGTCAGAAGGTCAGTCGCTGCCAACACACTGAGAATCCCCAGCAAAATTACAAAGTGCTCCAAAACAACAAGAAAGAGAGCCTTTGTGTATTATGCACCCACATGCTGGAATGCCCTCCATCCGATCCATCACCGACATTACCCAATTCAAGAAGGCCCTGAAACACCACCTCTTCCTTCAGCACTATTCCCACAAAGGGGACACGCCACAACCAGTCACTCAACCACCAAGACAACCCCTACAACACACCCACAATACACAGACCCAGCCTGGCACAACAGCACTAACAGACACCCTGGTATGTACGTGTAAATAGTCACCTAATTTGCTCATCAGTGGCCCGACTGCGTAGCCTGTATATAGTTACCTAAAAGTGCTGCCACGCTGTTTGCTGTGCAGCCTGTTGTCATGATGCGGGCACTAATAAAGTTGGTTTTAAGAAAAGAAATCCTGTTTTAGAAGAACTAGATGTGCAGTTACCTCCAGGCACAGCTAGAGGGAGCAGGAACAGACATACTGGTCTTAATGAACCTAATCTCACTGATGACCTGCAGCTGAAAGGGAACCAGGAAGTCAGCAGTAACGGTTCACTTTATAAGCCAGAGCAGAATGCTTCTGGACAGGAGGAGAGAGAGCAGTGGCATAAGCAAAGGAAGCAGTGGACACAGCAGGAGCTGAGGAAGGAGGAGAAAGAGGAAGAAGGAACTGGAGCTGGACTAGAAGGAGAAACAGCAGAGAAGCCTGGAGGCTATCAAGGACATAAGCCTGATTGCTGTGGAAGAAGCCAAGCTGGAAGCTGGAGGAGAAATAGACCTCACAAGGTGGGAAGCCAGAAAGCCCAAACTGGACCTGTTGTGCAAGGGGAGTTTGGTGGAAGTTGCTCCAAGGTGAGAGGCTCTGCCACGCCTAGTTCCTATACTCTGCCTGTTTGTAACATAGAGAGAAGAAAGCTAAGAACCAGAGAGGGAGGTTCTGACAGAAGCTTATCTGTAGAGGATCATTGCCCAGTTTTACCTATTCAGAGGGAAAAGCAGTTTTATAAGCAACGGAAGTTTTTACTCAGTGAGCCAAGGTATGAGGCATTGAAGATTAACTGTAATGATTGTACTGCTAAAAGCTATGCTAAAAGAAGGATTCCTCCTAAGGGAGACAAGAGTGCAGACTGGTTCACTAAACTACCGCCAGCCTTAAGAGTCCCTGCTTATGTGAAGCCAAACTCCCAAGCTGGAGATTACCATGCTGAAATAGACAGGGACAGTGGAAGCCCTTTAAATCAATATAGGGGAGAGGATTTGATGGAAGTGGATTCTCCCAGCACTATTCCCACACCTTTGCCTGAGGAAATGGAATGTGATTGGTGCACTGCCTATGCTCCAAAGTGTGTATGCTCCACAGAAGAATAAATGAAGTATAAGTTGATGTTTATTATACTGAATATTACTTTGAAGAAAACCTGCTTTAAACTGTGAAGTAACAGTTAACTAGTCAGTGAATATTGGTACCTTTTGAAACAAAGGACTGTTTCTGTTATCTAAAATATCTCTTAGTTGAACCTTGCTTTAAACGGGGAATAAAAGCCTTTATTACCCTACACTCGGACTCCTTGTTCTTTAACAGCGCTACCTAGTGGCGTATAATCTTTGTGTCACCGGCAACCGCGTGACACTGTACATAGTTACCCCAGTTAATCCAAGTTGCAAATCCTGTTCATTGTAAGTACAATACCGGCTTGGCCGGACCTGTACAAACTTGCTGTAACTGTAAACCGAGCTGATTTTAAAAAGTGCGGTAAAGAAAAGACTTTAAATAAATAAAATAAATAAACAGGCAAGTGGAAAAGGATATGATTGTCCTGACAGACCCTGTAGCAAAACAAACATGGCATGTGATGAACACCATAGTCATACATTCAGTGGCCATCTTTGAAAACAGTATGGCAATGCGAGGAATGGGCAAGAGAAAACCAAAACAGTTCTGTACAACTATATGGCAAAACATATCCCTGGCATCACAGGAAACCATCAGGATGCTAATATGCAACAGTGCAACCATCAGAAACACATGCCCAAAAGCACCATCCTCTGTCGTGAAAAATGTGCACAATTTTTGAGAGCGCTGATGGTGTATTTGGATATGCATTAGTGCTGCCCACACTGCAGCATGCCTCCACTCCGAGGCTACCCCACCATTTACAGGGACATGCCCAGCTATGTTGCTGTGGATCTCCGTACAGAGGTTACTGCCCATTCATACAGGCACCTAATGATTCTGCAGGGAGCTCTACAGTCCGGGTACTGGTCAGGCATACATGTCCCACCTGAGCTGGGTATCAGAACACCAGGGCCTCTCCCGCAGCCCTCATACATCCAATACATGCACACACACACACACACATTCTTGCTTGCAGTTCCAGATAACATGCAATGCCCTGCACCTATACACTGCTGCTGCTACTGCATAGTTGCATGGGGTCTCCGGACTACACATCTGATCTGCATTGCTCAGCCAACCACATGCCATCCCTAAAGCTATGTTCCCACTTTTCCAAAGCATGTGCTGGGGAGACCTTGCAGAGCCCTTTTGGCATATAAAGCACCTGCCAGAATACCAACTATTGCAGTGCTTTACATTTCTGTTGGGGCATTGTTTACTGTTACTTTAGCGTACAAACGTCCCTGAACTGTGCATTCTATTCATTTCCACTGCATCTTTTGCTCTCCCAGACAGCAGACACACCAGGTAACTACAGACGTAGCATAGCTAGTCATCTCTATGGGATGCATTGGAGTTCGGAGTGAGATTTTTTCTAAGTCCTGCCCTTATTTCACGTTACAGCAGATATAACATGGATATATGGATGTTATGCTGGGGACATACAGGGGCCTTTTCTGGATACACTTCATATGGCTCTGCGCCTGATCACGCCCCCGTTCCGCCCCCTCCTGCCCACGTCCTGAGATCCCCGTTTTAGTGCCGTGTATATGCAGGGCCACTAGGTGTCAGAATACGGGTCTATTCGATTCTGAATGAAACACGTCTATCCTGCACGTACACAGGGCTTATTCCTTATGCACATGAATTAGCTCAGAAAAATGGTGCATGAAAAAAGAACAATTTTCAGAACAAGAGTACATACATGTTTTTTGTTTGAAAATTAACAACTAAAGCCTGCACAAGGAAAAGTATGCATGCACTTTTCATGCATGATGACAGTTTGTAAATATTTTATTGTATTCTTCTGACCTGCTTTAGGATTTTGCTGGAGGGTGAGTTTGGTATGAGGGATTATTTTGGGGGAATCTTTTTCAATGCATTCTTTGTATTCTGGTTATTGTGGAGTTTCTGTATTAAAATTCTTTGCAACAATGTAAATATGTATTGATACTGATATACTAGCAAGATTGTATTTTTATATTACACCACTTAATGCCTTTTTTGCAGGGCATTCAAAGCTAAACCATAGATTTTGATAGCCGAGGGGGATATAAGGCTTAAGGTCTGTCTAAGGTGTCAATACTTTGACCAACTATGGGACCAGCCCTGAATCTGTGGAGTAGCTTGGAGAAATGCGTGCTCATGCCACTATTTCATAGAACCTTGTATATTCTAGAAGTTCTGTTCCCAAGGAACCTGACTGATCCTCAGGGCCTTATAAAGGAATTCTTTGAACACTATTTCTCCCAGGAATTTGAAAACCATAGACCAAGCTGAGTGGACCCATTGAGGATCCATGAGTTTTTGGCTCTGTTCTCAGATGTCAAAGTGTTTATAGAAATCAAAATATTGACATAGTTTGTCATATGTGTATGTGTATGAAGAAATAAAGATTTACTGTCTGGCCCAGGGATGAGCAAACTTGGCCCTTGAAGGCCACAATTCAAATAGGTTTTCAGGATTTTCACAACAAATATGCATAAGATCTATTTTCATACAATAGAGACAGGCCTGCAAATAGATCTCATGCATATTCATTGTGGAAATCCTGAAAACTCCAACTTTGGTGTAGCCAAACCTTGAACCAGATTTAGAAATGGTTAAAACCTTGCCCCAAACTGTGTGTGACATAACTGAAGCTTGATTGGTGCTCTGACTAGATTGTAAGCTCTAATGAGCAGGGACCGTCTTTTACATGTACCCATGCAGGGCTGCGTACGTCTTGTAGCACTATACAAATGTTTAGTAGTAGTAGTACCTTTGAATAGCCTGCAGTATGTAAGGCAAGTCTGTACTATATCGCAGCTCTTTAAATACATCCCTTTTGACACTGCTTTGGAACACTTACATAACTGTTTTTCTTCCCTAGTGGGGTTCTAATGTAGTGTGGCGATGACACTTACAGGTGAAGTAATTCATGTCCTGGATTGTGTTCTTGTTCTCCCTTGAGCAGAGAAGCATGGGTAGCTTGCTGTCAAACTAAGTACAGATTAAGTTAGTTTGACAGCAAGATGTTAAGGCATACAGCAGTGATCCTAATCATAACCACTTTTGAAGGTGTTACTATAAGGCTCCACCTAAATGATCCAAACAACAATGTACATTGACTCACCATAAATCCTACAATTCAACCCAACAGACACAAACAATGTAATAAGGACTCAATAAGACAACCACAAAACACTTTAAATGGCTCATAGTTAAATATCAAATATACCAAATGTTATGCAGTTATATTGTTGTTTTGTTATACTGTGCCAGTTCTCTGTGAAACATAGTATCTTTTGGTCATGTTAATCTCTTGTTTAACTGTAAACCGCTTTGAATAGTAGAAGGACGGTATAAAATAAGCTAAAATGAATAAAGTGGAAAATGTGCATTATTTCCTTAACGCAGGAGGACCAGGGAAATCCACTGCTTACCCTTGGATAAGAAATGTGGAATCTGTGTGCCTTTTTAGGAACCTGACAGGGACTTGTTACCTGGATCGGCCGCTGTTGGAAACAGGATACTGGGCTCGGTGGACCTTGGTCTGACCCAGTATGGCATATCTTATTTTCTTGTGTGTCCTTCTGCTGGTGGGGTTTTGCGATCCCTGACAGACACTGTAACAAGATTAGGTGGAGGATGCCACGGGGGTGCCATGGAGAATGGAAGAGGACCAGACCATGGGGGTGGGTGTATGTGTGCTGCGTGTGCATGTGATTCAGGGGTGCTATGGAGAATGGAAGTGGAAGGGGGGGCAAGATATGGGATATGTGTGCAGCAGGGCCTTGGGGCAGCCAGCCAGTGCCCTAAGGATAGATTGGGGCTCCTACTCCCCAGGGGCCATGTGCAAGCAACATGCTGGCACATGTATAGGTCCGGCCTTGGAGAAGACTAAGAATATTTATTTCCAACTGTTCCAGTACTATCATCAGACAGCTGAGAAAATGAAACAAACTTTATTCCTCACGGCTGAACTTAGTGGCATCACAGCCGAGGGAACTTTAATTAATTCACCGGTTTACTTCTTGGAGAAAACAGAAAGATACAACTGAGTCTGTTGACCTGCAACAGTATGCTCTTTATTTGCAGGCTAAATCAGTTGGGCCTGAGTGGCCCAGTTCTGTGGCTGTAACAACTCAAGTTGCAGTACAAACTGATTTTGTGTTAAGGGAGTGGGATGGATTTACTGTGGTGTCAGCTTCTAGACCATGTATCTGCAGCTCCTTCGAGATTGGATTTAATCTCACCTTGTCTGTTTAAGGCTTGCAAAGACGCTTTTTTCTTTTACCCTTATTGGTTCATTCAGTTAAGAGTTCCCTTAAATCTTATATGCCTTCAGAATTAAACAGGTGGCACTGCGCCCATTGCTGAAAAAGCAGAGGTTGGAGTCATCTAAAATGAGTAATTATTGCACCATTTCTAGTTTTCAATATTTAACTGAAGCTAGTCCATGACAAGTGGAGACATGCTCCATTCTTGATAGGTATCCATTTGGTTTCTGTAGTGGGCAAGGCATAGAGGCCTTGTTGTGATGCGTTTGGCAGTGGCCTTTATATGGTGATCGTTTTGAATGGACATTGCTACAGTTTTGACTCTGTCCTCCTCACGATGTTATTGGACAAGTTAAGGCAGCGGTTCTCAACCTGTGGGTCGAGACCCCCACGGGGGTCGCCACAGGATTTAGCGGGAGACGCATCACTCCGCCGTTAAAAAAAAAAAAAAAGCGCACAAGCTGCTGCCGCTGCCAAGTCCGCTTCTCGGCAGCGGCAAACTCACCACTTCCCAGTCCCTTCTAATGCAGCCGCTGCTCTCTGCCTCTTAGGGAACCGCGGCTATAGCATTAAAACCGTTGCGGAGCCTTCCTGTCTCTTGACAGGCTCTGTGCAGCATTGTCCCGCCTCCAGAGGAAGTTGTTTACCATGCTGCAAGAAGGCTGTTGACGGATGCAAAGTTGGATCAGCATACTGCATCTCTCCCTTTTTGGAGGATCTTCATTTATTACCATTCAAATTTCAGGTCTCTTTCAGGTTAATGATCTTTAAGATCCTAGACTTACTTCTGAAATCCCCTTGGGAAATTTGTGTTCCAAGGCATTAGGATCTCAGGGAAGTCGACAATGTCAATGTCTGATTCTATCATTTTATGGAGTATGGATTTTGAATCAACTTGTCTCTTTGGCTGACCCTCTTGCCTGGAACCATCTTCCTTTAGAGTTGTGACTTCTGCAGCATTACTTGGATTTTAGAAAAAAGGTTAAAGTCTTTTATTTTGGGAAGACTTTTTGTGGGGGGATTTTGTGTTAATATCCACACTGAAGTATTGACAAGTTCTCTCATCTTTTGCAGGACTATTTGGATTTAGGTTTAATGACTTCATTTTAGGAAAAGATTTTAGTGTGTGAATTAGTAAGTAATTATGAGTAAATGTTCACATAGAGGATTTGGCAAGTTTTTCCTCCTTTTTACAAGATTAAATTTTATGTTTGATGGTTTTTTATGAGATTTAATTTTATGTTTGATGTCTTTGTTTTAACCATGTGTTTAGGTGAATATCTTCTCAGTGAAGAAACAGCACCTTTAATGGCTGCAACCCAGTCTTGGGTGTAAGTCTGAAAAAAACCCCTCCCCCTCCCTTTGAACTTCGTTCTCCCCTCCTGCCTGTCCTCTCTAGGTCTGCTTTTTCCTCTCTCCTCTATCGCTGTCTTATTACTAATTGGCGTTCCATTCCTTTTCACTTTGATATTTTGATTATTGTAAACCGCTCTGCTGCCTTGCAGCCTAGGGCGGTTTATCAAAAGGTAAATAAAGATAGTCATTTAAGCAAGTTTTCAGATTAGGATTCATGTGCTTGCAAGTTTTCAGATTAGGATTCATGTGCTTTCTGTTAGACCTTTTCCTATTACAGTTTACGATGTGTCCTACCCCTCGCCTAGGGCCAGTGGCTAAACAGCAAGGGGCAGCCTTATTTGTCTTCAAACAATGTCTTAGGCTAGGGTGCCAGCAAGGGATGCTGGGACTTGTAGTCTTAATTACTCTCCAACAAAGTATTGTGACCACACGGGGTTCAAGGCAAACAAATAAATTTATTCAGGGTTTTCCCCCTCACATAGAATTCTTAACGCAAGACATGGCATGGATTATTTCTCCAAAATAGGATAAACAGAAGCAACTAAAGGTTGAGAATCAAAGCACAGTAGGACTGTTTCATTCACAGCACTGCTCAGGCTTCTCTGCAATAACAGCTTTTCATAGTTAAGGCTGATGAACTGATCAGGCAAACTTAAATGTTTCAGCAAAATGTCTTTCTTTCTCAGGTTTAGAAACAGCTCTGCACTTCTCTCATGCAGAGGTAACTTAACGTAAATCCAAGCTATTTGTCTCAAAAAAAGAGCAATCCATTTCACAAACGTCACTATCACAAGGCGTTTCTTCAACATCTATTATCATATCTTCACAAGCTCCATTAGCATTCTCTTCTAAGGAACTTTTATAATCAGGTTTATACTGAAGCTTATTTAGAACCTCTTGCAGTTGTCCTATAAACTGTTCTATCTGGTTTTCACCCACACTGCTTAAGGAAGGAGTTTGATTCTCTTGTAAGATTTTAAACATAGAATCTGAAGCTGTCTCATGACACTTACTTGGAATATTTCTACTCCTGGCTGGAGTTGTTTTTAAACTTTTATTTTCATTTTGCAACAAACAAAAGAAACAACACACCAAAGGAGACAAAACAAGTATACAATAAAGAAAAGTAAACCCAATTACCCCCCACCCCCACGCTTCTTCTCTAGCTGATTATGTCAGCATGTGAGCGCTTCCAAACAACAGTGATTATACATCAAAACAATCAAAAGAGTATCTGCGATACAGAATAATCATGGGACAAAGATATATACAAATTTAGACAGTCAGATGAGAGCATTGAGCAGAATGTACATAGTCATTGAGCATCTTCCATTTAGACCGATGATGAGGAGTTTGAATGGGGGAAGCAAACATACGAGGTATTTGTTCATATTTACTGTAGAGACAGACATGATTCCACCATTCATTGGGGCTCAGATGGGAGCTATTTTTCCAGTATTTCGTAATTAGGGAAATAGCAATGCCAAGCATAAAGTCCAAAAGGAAGTAAGCCGTTTTTGGAAGAGAGGGGATCCCCGCAGCTGAGCGAAGTCCCACTATCCTCCAAGAAAGGGGCTCTTGAAAGTGCAAAATAGACTGGATACGACCCCAGACCCGACGCCAGTAATACTGTAGTGCGGGACATTCATACATAACATGAGGTAGTGAACCAATGGCCGCATGACATGTCCAACAACTATTGCCCTGAGTAGTGTTCCATTTGGCTATTCTGTCAGGAGTGTAAAAACACCGGTGGGCTAGAAAGAAGAGTGTCTGAGTGAGTGAGGCGGATCGGGAGACCCGTGTCACTCTACTCCAGACAAGGCTCCATTGCTCCGGGGTCAAAGTCACATGCAATTCTCTCTCCCATGCTTTCTGCGCTATAGGGGTATCTCTAGTTATAGCATTACATAAGGTTTTGTAAAAATTGGATGCTACACCCGGTGAACTACCGATAGATCGGATAGTCTCCAACCAACCTTGTGTAGGGGAGGCCGATGGCGGGAGCACCTTAGCACTCCGAAGGCAATGCTGAAGTTGCACCAACTGAAAGTAGTGTTTCGCTGGGAGACCAAATTCAATTTGCAATTCACTAAAAGTTTTCCAGCGACCTTCATGGAACAACTGACTAGGAATCCAAATGCCCCTAGTGTACCAGGGGCTCCACGCCATCGGCTTATTTTGTATGCGAAATCGAGTATTGTACCAAAGTGGGAGCTTGTCTAACGGACAGAGTCGGGAGTCTAAAGATTGCATAAGATTATTAAAGGCACCTAAGGTGTCTAAAAGCATTGGTGGAAAGTGGGAGTCTGATGGGAGAGTCATACCAGGGAGAAAAGTAAGAGGAATCGGTTTGCAAAGGTCCTCTTCTATGTCTAGCCACACAGGTCTACTCGGTACTGGATCTTCCAGCCAACGAGCGCCTTGTTTGAGAAGAAAAGATTGATGATACTTCAGGAAATCAGGGAATCTGACACCCCCATTTTCCTTATCTGCTTGCAGCTTATGTTTCGCTATCCTAGGTGTCTTGTTTTGCCACAAGTATCTAGTCAGAAGGCCCTCTATATCTTTATATATACGTCGAGGTAAGAGACAGGGCAACATTTCTAAGATATAATTCACTTTCGGAACAATCATCATTTTTATGGTTTCTAATCGACCCCACCAGGTAAGTGTTAAAGGAGTCCAACGGTGAGTAAGCGCCCGGACTTTAGAGGTTAAGTCTTTGGCATTGAAGGAGATAGTGTCTTCCAAAGGAGAACAATAGTGAACCCCAAGGTATTTGACCATGCGAGGTTGCCATAAAAAGGGGAAGGGTTGCATATCTGCCTGATGAAGCAAAGGATTTAATGGAAAGGCTACCGACTTGGTCCAATTTATCTTATAACCGGACAGTTGTGAGTATTTATTTATTTGCTCTAGGACAGCCGGTACTGAGTCTATAGAGACAAAAAGCATAAGGTCATCAGCATACGCTGAAATTTTGATTTCCCTATGGGTGAAGGGGACTCCATGAATCTCCTCCGATTGCCGGATTAGTAAAGCCAAGGGTTCGAGTGCAAGATCGAAGAGAAGTGGAGACAGTGGGCATCCCTGGCGAGTGCCGCGTTGAAGGGGAAAAGGCTGAGACTTTAAAGCATTGGCACATATACTGGCTGTAGGCTGTGCGTACATGGTGCGAAGACAACGGAGAAAACCTTCCCCGAATCCGTACCAGCGGAGGACTGCAAACAGGAAGGGCCACTCTAAGCGATCAAAGGCCTTCTCAGCATCAAGTGAGAGGCCAACAAATGGGCGATCAAGATTAACTGCGGTAGTCAGTACATGGCATAGAGTCCGAGCATTGTCAGCAGTTGATCTGCCAGGAATGAAACCGCATTGATCTGGGTGTATTAAGGTAGGCATCCTATCAGAGAGCCGGGTAGAGAGAATGGTGGCAAATATTTTATAGTCCGCGTTTAGGAGGGAAATGGGACGATAATTAGCTGTTAGTTGCGGGTCTCTCCCCTCTTTCTCAAAAACTACTACATTTGCCATTGAAAAGGACCCAGAAGGAGAACCCTCCTCGGCCAGAGCAGAAAAATAAAGTTTCAAAACTGGAGCTAAGTCAGCGTGAAAGGTTTTGTAGAATTCAGCAGGGAGACCGTCTGGGCCTGCGGCTCGACCTGAGGCACATTTCTTGATAGCAGAATGAATTTCTGAGACAGTAAATGGTGTGTCCAAGGCCACTCTATCTTCGTCAGATAGGGTCGGTCTTTGTACCCCTGAAAGTAAGCGTTCAAATACATCTGGCTCAAAATCACATTCAGATTGATAAAGCCGAGTATAAAAATCACGAAAGAGTTCTAAGATTTCGGTATCTTTAGTGACCAAGCCCCCCCCCCGACGGATTACGGAGGGCAGTAACACGCTTGGCTTCTTTTTGACCTTTTAGGGCATTTGCTAATAATTTGCCAGCACGATTATTTTCCCGATAATATAGCCCTCGTTGTGATTCAATATTTTTAGCAGCAGCAGTATACAAAAGCTGATTGTATTGAAAACGCAAGCGTTGTAAACGGAGTAAAATACATGGGTCAGTACGGGACGTGAGGAGACGCTCCCCAGCTTGTATCTGCTGCTCTAGAATCAGTAAATGCTGCTTTCTTTGTTTCCCCTGCCGAATTTGATAGCTAGTTATAGTTGCGCGGATAGATGCTTTAAAACCCTCCCACCAAGCCCAGCTCGCTGTGTCATGGGGTGAGTTAAAATGAAAATAATCTTGGATAGCGGCCTTTATATCAACCTGAAAATCATTTTGACCCAGTAAGGATCTATCAAAAAACCAAGCTCGGGGAGAATCGTCCCGCGCAGTGACATGTAATGATAAAGATATGGCAGCATGATCTGAAATATGGAGAGGATGAGTCCTAGTCGTGTCTACTTGAGAAATCAGTGCTTTGGAAATGAGAAAGAAATCTATTCTAGATTGGGAGTGATGGGGGGCAGAAAAGAAAGTGAACTCTAAGTCGGAGGGGTGAAGCAGCCTCCATATATCTACCAGCGCAAGATCTTGCATCAGAGCTGTAAGGGTAGCAAGACTCTTGGGTGGACTACTCGTTCTAGGCGGCTGTCTATCTATCAGAGGGTCTAACACTTGATTAAAATCACCACCAAGTATTAATGGAGTATTGGCAGAGGCCTGTGCCAACTGCGCAATACTTGCATAGTAAGCAGGGTTGTCCACATTCGGGGCATAAATGCAAATACATGTAAATTCACTATCTCCAACCTTAAGATGTACTCGGGCCCATCTACCCTCCTTGTCAGCGCTAGTATCAATTACAGTAGCTTGCAAAGATTTCTTAACCAGAATGGCTACCCCGCACCGTTTGGAAACGGCGGGAGAATAGGCAGCCACCATGTAAGGCTTAACATTGAGTTTCAGTGTTTCAGCAGAGTTTAAGTGCGTTTCCTGAAGAAACGCTAAATCAGCATGCTCATGGCTAAGATAGCTAAGGATTTTCTTTCTTTTGATGGGACTATTAATGCCCTTTACGTTGAGTGATAAGATTTTACATAAGGCCATTCAGACAAGTTAAAAATTCTGAGCATGATAGCGCACATAATTTCACAATGTCCCTCATATTGACTGTATCTGGCTGTACATATGGCATAAAAGAAAATAAGCTTAGATAATACAATGAAGCGCCCCACATTAAAAAAGAAAAACCGCAGCGCGGTAGAGAAGAAGCAGAACCCCAAAAATTACTGGCGACCATGTGTCTGCGGGGAGAAGCCCCAGAGAAGGCCGAAATTGAAAAAACACATAACCTGTAGGACTGTGCGTGCTCCGAATCCGACCGAGGCACACATCATGGAGGGATAGGAGACCAAAAAACAAAAAAAAGTCATAGAAAGAAGGAAAGAAAGTCCAGGTAGTCTCTGTGCTTGACTATGACCGCCGCATCGGGCCCTTCAAAATGGCGGACAGAGCCGGCAAATAAAAGTCCAAGTCGTTGGATTAGCGCATCTGCTCTGCTTCTTTGGAGTCTAAAAATGTTGATAGTAGATCAGGATCTTCGAATGTCCTGGTTTGGTTGTGGAGAGTCACTCGGAGCTTCGCGGGATACAACAGGCCAAAGCGAGCCTGTAGCTGTTGAAGTCGAGGGCGAAAAGCAAGGAGTTTCTTCCGTCGGTCAACGGTAGGCTTTGCCAAATCAGGGAAGAAGGAGACTTTGTGACCTTCAAATTCCAAATGATGGTTCGCCCGGGCAGCATTTAAAATTTGTTCCACTTGTTGATATCGTAGCAAGCGAAAGATAATAGGCCGGGGGGTCGTTCGGTTGAGCGCCATGTGGGTAGGAACACGGTGTGCACGATCGATTTCCAGTTCTTTATGAAAGGTGATCTTCAGCAAGGAGGGAAGAGTTTTGAGCAGGAATTCTCTCATATCTCCCGCTTCCACCCCCTCCGGTATTCCAATGAGCCTCACATTGTTGCGACGGGCTCGATTATTGCTATCTTCTAACTCCTTTTGAAGATTCTGTATCTGGCGCTCAGCCTTGTCCAGTGTGCCCAAGCGCACCGCGTGCGAGTCGAGGACCCCCGCCATATTGTCCTGCCGTAATGAGAGACTTTCAAGTCGGTCCTGGAGCACTCCAAAGTCTTCTCGCATGGCTCTAAGCGCTTCTCCATTGGACTGCACCAATTCCTTCACGCCGCGTATTTCCTCTAAAATCTCCAGGTGCATTTCGGGGTTTTCCCGAAATGGAACCATCTTCTGTGGGGAGGACACCTCTGTTTTGGAGCGTTTTCCGTGAGAAGAAGAAGGAGACCCGAAGTCCAAGCGCGCTGGTTTATGGGCCGCCATCCCCCCCGAGGTACCCCGGTCAGCCCGGAGCGAAATAGTAAGTTTGTATAGGTATTAAGTCAGGATTCTAAGTAGGCCTCTCGGGAGCTTCAGCGCGAAGCGTCTTACCCGCTGGACATCAGGCTCCGCCCCCCTGGCTGGAGTTGTTTTTACTGCACTCCTGTCCTGCCTCTGCTTAGCGCTGAATCTTAGCTTCTTTACAATATCCTCAGCACAGCTCTTTCTAGGGACTGAAGCACACGTACCTTTCCAACGTGCAATGCTTTCTCTACAGTCAGAGCTCTTTCTCCTCCGTGTAAAGGTAAGCCTTTCTACCTTCTCTCTGGGTTGCTTTGGCAGAAGCTTCAGGTTTGCTTTCAGTGCTCCTTGAGAATAGGAATCAGCAGACTCTCCAGAATCCTCCTTAGCTTGTTCTGAGTTCGGTGGCTTTTCCTGTTCACCTGGCTTCCTCCATTCAGCTGGCTTCCTTTCTCTGAACTCTGAGGCAGCCTTAAAACGGCTTTTCCCACCAGCCACACCCTTCTTGCTGCACATGTGAAGTTCGTTAGGGCTCCAACTAGCTCCTACATCACTGCTGGGGCAGGGCTCAGCTCTAGCTACTATCTGTTCTGAAAACTTGTGGTTTCCATAGGAACCTTGTTTACCTTTACTTTTAAAGGTGTATCGCTCATTTCCTTCCCATTCCATTTGCTCTACACTGCTCTCCTTATCACAGATGTCATGTGCTAGGTGATTATGGAATGTACAAATAGAGCTGGGCCGTGTCCTTAGGTAAATTTCTTTACTGTATCTGGGTTAATTTCCTGGATTTGTTTCTCTATCGTATGCTGTTACAGCTGAAAATCTCTCTTTCAGTCTTCACCTTAGTGTTTCTTCCATCTTCCATGGTTTTTTTTTTCAGTTCAGTCTTTTCGTCTTTGTCTCTCTGCCCTACAGTATTATTCCTTCATTTTACCATAGGTAGTTATGATTGACCCTGTACAGATTAAATGAAAATATTTATGCTTCATAATGTTTAATAATCTTCTCTACCATATCAACCCTACTAAACCACATTAGTAACCATTACAGCCAAGTCATTTCTGAAAATATCTAATAGGCCTCCAACTCAGACTTCCAGTGTCTAGTCAAATTTCTCCTTCTTTAATAAAACTCTTTCTCTCATTTAAGCCTAATTGGCTCAAGGGCATCTGCTCACCTTTCTGAATGTCATAACTGGTAATTAAGGAGGTACACTTAGGGAGGGGAGTGGGTGGAGGACAGAGATTGGCTTACCCACCTCACTTTCTCTTAAATGAAATCTCATGGAGGAGACACGAAGACCCTAAAGACAGGACCTCATATACTTTCCTCCAAACCAGACACCCTCTAATCATTGCAGGATAAGCAGACCCAATTTACTTCACACTGCAGCATAAGGTCTGACTCCAGAATTCCTCGCCTCAAAGCATAGCGGAGATTTGGGGACTCTACCATGTAAAAACGATTGTATTAAACTGAAATCAGAGGATATGATTTTTGACAAATTTATACTAACCAGGGAACTGGTATTTCAAAAATATATTTTTGCCAGAGTTGAATGGTAATTATAATATAGATTCTTGTCAAGAGCATCACCTATGAGTAAATACCCTATTGGTGTTAAAGAATCCTTAAATAGAATCCTTAGGACATTAATGAAAAGGACTTGTGCAAAGTGAGGAGTGATATTACTATTCTAAATATTGAACTGTGAGAGAATGAAGCCACAGTTTTAAACCTGCTTATATGACAAAGCTCAGTTATTTCCTGGCTATTCATGTATTATTTATCAGTAGACCAAAGCTGTAAGAATTCAGGATTCAGCACTAATTATGCATACACAATTTTTCTCATGTATACATGGTTCACGCCTAAAAGATCTAGTAGTTTGTTTCACTGTGGAGAAGTAAAAGGCTTGATCAGGGTTCTTACTCAGCGAGTAGTGAGGTAGGGTTTAAATCAGGTGGTAGTGGATGGATAAGCTTAGTGCTGAGAGCAGTAGCCTAAGACCCTGAGAAGCCAGGGTTCAATCCTAATGATATTCCTTGTGGCCTTGGGCAAGTCAGTTTACCCTCTACTACCTGAAGTATCAACTTCTTGCTAAATGTACTAAATTGCATCAGTGTGTTTTATTAGGAAATAAATCGCACTCCATAAATTGGGGCTTGCATGATAGCACGTTTGAGTAGGTTGTGAGCTCTTTGAGAGAAATATCTACAGTACATGAACATAGCTCCCCTTGAACTACCAATGAAAAGGCATTCCTAAATTTAAAAAAAAAATAGGTCTTCTAAGCTCTACAGTTCTGCATATTATCTTCTAGGTCCACTATCAGATGAGTTTATATTTCCCTTGCTGTGTTCTTGACGTAATCATAAGGATGCTACTAACCTTTCAAATTTCATTATATTATTAAATCTAGGGGCATAGTTGCTAACATGCATTAAGGGAGTAATGCACATTTGTCCTTTAATGCTTGTTCAATGGCATAATCATGCATTAATTTTCCATAATCCATGTTCATATGTCAGTGTGAGTTACATAGTAATGAGCTTGCATTGAACTTCACAAGCAGCATTATTCATGGAAAAATGAAGCCAACTCGAAACTGGTGGTGTTTCTCCTGCCCAGAAGCATCGGGCAGCTAACATGTGGCCCAATGCTCCTGAGTGCCATCTTAAAGGGACTGATGCAGTAGCAATTGAAACATACCCACTCCTCTTCCTTCCCCCTCAGCAAAGACAACCTCCCCCCTCCAAAGCACATAGAAACCTGACGGCAGAAAAAGACCATATGGTCTATCCAGTCTGCCCTTCCATATCAACTTCTATTGTCCCTTGTTTTCCTCTAGAGATCTTCTGTGTTAGTCCCATACCTTCTTGCATTCAGATACTACTACCTCTACTGGGAGTCTGTTCCACGCATCTGCCACTCTCTCCATAAAGAAATAGTTTCTCATATTATTCCTGAGTCTATCCCCTTTCACCTTAATCCTATGCTCCGTCATTGCAGAGCTTTCTCTATCATATCTCCTCTCTCCTGCCTTTCCCCCCAAGTATACATATTGAGATTTTTAAGTCTGTCCCCATTCGCCTTATGATGAAGTCCACTGATTATTTTGGTAGCTACCTTCTGCACAGACTCCATTTTGTTTATATCCTTTAGAAGGTGTAGCCTCCAGAATTGCACACAATACACCAAATGAGGGCTCACCAAAGACTTATACAGAGGCACTGTCACTTCCTTTTTCCTTCTGGCTATTCCTCTCCCAATGCCACCCAAGCATCCTTCTGACTTTTGCCGTCACCTTTTCTACCTGTTTAGCCACCTTAAGATCATCGGAAACAATCAGCCCCAGATCCCGTCGTTCTTTTGTGGACAGAAGTACTTCACCCCCTATACTGTACTGCTCTCTTGTTTTTTTGCAGCCCAGATGCATGACCCTGCATTTTTTAGCATTAAATCTCAGCTATCAAATTCTAGACCATTCTTCAATCTAAGCTAGATCCTTCCTCATGTTATCTACTTCTTCCTGGGAGTCTACTCTATTGCAGATTTTGGTATCACCTGTAAAGAGGCAGAGCTTCCATGACAGCCCTTTTGAATGTAATTTCCTTAATTGCCTAGTTGCTGCCCACTATAGGTGGTATATCAAGTAAATAAACTATATAAACCTGCTCTACTGTACTGCTGTCTTGGAAGTTTGCAGCTGCATTTTTTAGCATTAAATCTCAGCTGCCAAATTCTTTACCCCTCCTCATGTTATCTATTCCTTTCTAGTTGTCTACTCAATTGCAGATTTTGATATCATCTGCAAAGAGGCAAAGTTTCCCCAAAAGCCCTTTTGCAATATCACTAACAAAAATGTTAAAAAAAATTGGACTAAGGACAGATTCCTGGGACACACCACTGATTACTTTGTTCTCCTCAGAGTACGCTCCATTTACCTGTACCCTTTGTTGCCTCCCATTCAACCAGTTTCTAACTCAGTCAGTCACTTTAGGGTTTATTTCTAGGATACTCAATTTATTTATAGGTCATCTGTGTGTAACAGTGCCAAAGGCTTTATTGAAATCTAAGTACACCACATCTAGGGCTCTGGTTGCCCATTTAAAGAAATTAATTAGATTTTTCTGATGAGACCTGCCCCTAGTGAAACCATGCTGCCTCGAATCCTGCAATGCATTTGGACTACAGAAACCTCAGTATCCTTTGTTTAACAGCGTTTCCATTCATTTACTCACCACAGAGATCAGACTAACCGGCCTCAGTTCTCAACTTCATCCTTACTTCCCGTTTTTGTTGTAAAGGGACCACATGTGCCTTTCTCCAGTCCTTTGGGACCACTCTGAACTCTAAAGAAGCATTGGAAAGCTGAGACAATGGAGTCGCTAGAACATCTCCAAATTCCTTCAGTACTCTGGGATGTATTTCCAACTGGCCCCATTGCTTTGTCTACTTAATTTAACTAGTTTCTCATCAACACAATCTTCTGAATATTGTTCAAGATCCTCTTTATTACTATTTTTATTTGTGGGTGTTTTCTGAGGTTCTGTTCCTGGCTTGTTTAGAACATGTTTGAAACAAAGCAACATTAGTTTCAAGGATTATTTCATAAGTACAGTAAATAGGATGGGCAGTACTGATACGAGGGGGCTGATAAGTCTCTGGCCTTGTAACAAAACAGAAAGCTGCAGATACACAAACACAAAAATGTTTGTTAAGCAATTTTGTTTATCCTCATCAGCTTCTACATATTCCTCCCCTTCACCCTTGAGTCTGACAATACCACTTTTGCACATCCTCCTCTCACTAACATGCCTGAAAAAAGTCTTGTCCCTACATTTTACTGCATTGGCTATTTTTTCTTCTATTTGTATCTTTGCTTTGCTGACTACTTTCCTAGCTTCTCTAAGTTTTTCCAACTATTGTTGTTTGTCTTCTTCTTTTGGTGGGCTCTTGTATTTCATGAAGGCTTCCCTCTTTTTCTTGACCTTTTCAGCTACTTCTTTTGAGAACCATAGTAGCCTCCTTTTTCTTTTACATTTATTTATTTGGAGCCCAATTCCATCCTGGAGGTACAGGCCCTCTGTGCACCCGCGGGGCAAATCTAGGCTTGCGGGATTAGAATCGCGAACAGGCCAGGACCGCGATTCAGCCCAGCCTGCATGTACAGGCCTTGCCCGTCTAACTCAGTCTGGGCTTTACAATGGAGTTGCGGTGCCATGGCGTCCATTTGCCATGGCACCATGGTTTCATTATAAAGCCGCAGTCCCCAGCTGCTGGCTCCTGAACTGCTTTTCCGCAGCCCGACGCCTGATCCAGCCTCCTAAGGCCAGGATTGGGCTGCGGGGAATGCTCTCTGCCCCCTCCCGCTGCTTTACAGCTCCGGGCCTGCCATCCGCTGCCTGATTGGGGAGCTTATTCTATTTCAGAGGTGGAATAAGTTCCCCATCCAAGCCATTGGCCCCAGACTTACAGGGCCGACATTGTAATCGGTCCTGTACATCTGGGGCTGACAACCGCCCACCACCCACCCTAATGCCGCCTCCAATCTGCCCCTTCCCTGCCCCATCTAACTTCCCCATACAATGAGTGGGGAAGTAAGATGTGATCGGGCGGGGTTACGAATAGCGGGGACGTCCAACAGGATGCTATTCGTTGTACAAAATGACCCCATTTACTAACAAAGGATTGTTGCCCTTAAAATACCCCCTTTAGTTTTGCCCATTGTTTTACTATATCCCCCAGTTCTTCCCATCCCGCTAACGACTCCTCCTTCCCTTGTAAGCCTTGTAATACTGTAGCTTTGATATGTTTTTTTACATATAGTGCCACCCTTCCTCCCCTTTTTCCTACCCTGTCCTATCCTAATGAGGATCACAAATTATGCTTTGTGGAAACCTTTCCTTAAGTGGGTGGTGACTACATTACAGTGCATATCCTTGGATGTGACTACTTTTAATATGATTAATATACACTCACTCTCAAACAGTGGCATTGAATATTTGAAAATTAATATTTGAGAATACTTCTACAAGTACATTAAAATAGCCCATGGTTTTAATTACACCTACAAAGGAATCCTAACATTGACCAAATTTTAAAATTAAGTAATTAGAATTGTATTTTTAAAAAAGATGACAGGTACTAATCTAAGCAGGGTGGATTCCAGGGCAGTGAACTTGATTAGGAATTTGTTGACTGATATGAGACAAAGGGCAGTAGTAATTGGAATTTGATTGCTCTGATTTATTGATTTTTATATTCCTTTTCTCATAATACATATTAAAACAGATTACCGTACATCTGTTTATAACCAGAGTGTATTTGAACAATACACTCCTCTCTGAGTTATGGAGGGAGCGAATTCCATAAAAAAGACAACATAACTTACACCTTCTTGTCATCAACCAAATCGCATTGAACAATGGAAGGTTTAGCAAATCTAGCTGAAGAAAGAGAGGTGATTAGTGGAGTGCCTCAGAGATTTTTTGGGTGCCGTTTCTGTTCAGTGTCTTAGGGGCTTGTTTACAAAGCCGCGGTAGTGGTTCGCGATCGCGATCGCAGCCGCGGCCCCATTGAAATCAATGGGGCCGCGGCTCCGATTACGAACGCAAACCGCTACCGCGGCTTTGTAAACAAGCCCCTTAGTGAGTGATATTGTGGATGGGTTAGAAGGAAACGTTTGCTTTTTTGCAAAGATAAAACAGAATGGACACCTTGGCAAGAGTAGCAGGAATGAAAAGTGATCCAAAAAGCTTGAAGTGTAGTTGAATGCTTGACAAATAAAACGTAGTGAACAAAAATGAGGAGTCATGCATTTGGAGCACAGAAACCTGCGTGGGCAGTACACACTGGGAGGTGAAGAGCTGATGTGCCCCATCCAGGAGAGAGTCTTGGGGGCAATAGTGTCTGATGATCTCAAAACAGTGAAATAGTCTGATAAGACAGTAATTGGAGCTAAGAGGATACTGTTGTGCGCTGGAAGAATCATAACTAGCTGTCAAAAAGAGGTGATAATGCACTGTATAAATCATTGATGAGGTCTCACCTGTAATACCGTGTTCAGTTTTGGAAGGTGTATCTCAGAAAGGATAGCGAGGGACAAGATGAGGTTCAGGAAAAAAAGAACCAGAAAGGAGAGGGGGTTGCACCTAAAGCCATATGAAACTGAAAGATACAAACAGGTATACCCTAGAGGAGAAAGGAGACAAAGGGTTATGATAGAGTTATTTCATTAGTGGATAACAATTGTAATACTCAAGAAGCAAACCATTCACAATGGAAGGGAAGTTCTAGAACTAGATTTCATGATGTCGGGCTCTAAGGGAGAAGATTTAGAAACATTAGGACATATTATTTGCAGAACGAGGCGTGGATGTCAGGAATGCCCTTTGGGAGGGAGTGATGGAAAAAAACAAACAAACAGAATTCAGAAATTTGTAGGATAAACACAACATCATCCACAAACTCTTCTATTTCTATTAGTGAGCATTGTGACATGCAGAGACTTCTGTTATGAACTTTCAGGTACTTGTGTGTTTGACGATTGATAGGACGAATACAGCTGGGATTTTGGATAAAGAGTTGTCCCAAAAGCAACATATGCAAGTGACTCTTACTAGCAGGGCCGGATTTACCTTGAGTGAGGCCCTACGCCAACAAAAATTGTCGGCCCCCAGCAGGGGTGGCCCAAGGGGGGTGCGGGGCCTCATTTGCATAAGGGGCCTCATTTGCATAAACATTTGCATAATGTTACCATATACTAACTTTTAGTAAACATGCCTCTTAATGAGTGTATGGATAAAGAAAGACTAAAAGATTTCTACATTACTATAATCCAGTGCCAACTGCCAGACACATTAGGAACTACTACAAACACTGCCCATTTAGAACCCATAGCAAACCCGCCATATCCTAACAGCACTACCAGGACTCACAAAGCACCATACTCTACCAATCAAAAGGCAACACTGCAAATATTAAACCAATACATTTCAGAGAACAACAATACATGACCTACTGGGGAAAGAGAACAAGTGGCAATGTCAAATAGGAATTATATAAACAGAACACCTCAGCTCAGTTACACATGCAGAACATAGACCATCACCAAACAAGTGGGAGAGCTCTAGATGTGGTGTATTTAGATTTCCGTAAAGCCTTTGACACTGTTCCTCACAGGCGACTTATAAACAAACTGAGCACCCTAGGGATGGACCCTAAAGTTACTGCTTGGGTTAGAAATTGGTTGGGTGGGAGGCGACAAAGAGTACAAGTAAATGGAGCTCACTCTGAGGAGAAGGATGTTACCAGTGGTGTGCCCCAGGGATCTGTCCTTGGTCCGATTCTTTTTAACATCTTTGTTAGTGATATAGCGGAAGGGCTGTCGGGTAAGGTTTGCCTCTTTGCGGATGATACCAAAATCTGCAATAGAGTAGACACCCAGGAAGGGGTAGATAACATGAGGAGGGATCTAGCTAAGCTTGAAGAATGGTCTAGAATTTGGCAGCTGGGATTTATTGTTAAAAAATGTAAGGTCATGCATTTGGGCTGCAGCAATCCAAGGGAGCAATACAGTATAGGAGGTGAAGTACTTTTGTCCACTAAAGAAGAGCGGGACCTAGGCATGGTTGTGTCTGATGATCTTAAAGTAGCTAAACAGGTGGAAAAGGCGACAGCAAAAGCTAGAAGGATGCTTGGGTGCATACGGAGAGGAATGGCTAGCAGAAAAAAGGAGATGATAATGCCTCTGTATAAGTCTTTGGTGCGACCTCATTTGGAGTATGGTGTGCAATTCTGGAGACCGCACCTTCAAAAGGATGTGAACAGAATGGAGTCGGTGCAGAGGGTTGCTACCAAAATGATTAATGGGCTTCATTATAAAGCATATGAGGACAGACTTAAGGATCTTAATATGTACACCTTAGAGGAAAGGCGGGATAGAGGTGATATGATTGAGATGTTTAAATACCTCCATGGCATAAATGTTCAGGGAGAGAGCCTCTTTCAATTGAAAGCAAGTTCTGCTACGAGGGGACATGGGATGAGGGTGAAGGGAGATAGATTCAGGAGTGATATGCGGAAATATTTCTTTACGGAAAGAGTAGTGGATCCGTGGAATAGTCTCCCAGTGGAGGTGGTAGAGATGAGGACAGTAACTGAATTCAAGAAAGCATGGGACCAACACAGAGGATCTCTAAAGGCAAAAAGTGGACTGTTGTAGTTGTTATGGAAGGACAGACTAGATAGGCCATGTGGTCTTTTTCTGTCGTCATATTTCTATGTTTCTATGTTTCTAAGTAATCACAATTTAGAAACAGGAAGACAATAATTAAACTGGGAATCCCAAAAGCCAAACTTGGAATGTACAACACTGTAGAAATAAAACTATACATTAATTTGCTCTTGTACTAAACAAAGCGCAGACGTTAATGATGCACATTTACCAGAGCTGACATATTCCAATTAATAAATTCAAATAAAGAGATATTTTTCTACCTTTTGTGCATTTTTTTCAGCTGCAATTGCTCCAGCCACTTTCTTCTGGTTTCTTCGTGTCTTCTGCTAACTCTCCATCGTCTGCTGTCCATTTGTCCTTTCTTCTCTCTTCTAGTTTTTTTCCATTCTCTCTCTACATCTGCTTTAACATAGTAATCTTTCTCCTTTTGCTCTTTCCTCATTCCTATTTCATCCACTCAAATTTTACCCCTCCATCCTCAATCCCCACTTACTCTCCCAATACCCGGCCAATTGTAGATTTGTTATCCCTCCCACACAAAATATTTTTCCCTTCTCCATTTTACTCTTCCAGCTCCATCCCATTCTAATCCTTCCCCAACATCAGCTCCCTTCTAGTTCCAGCCTCACCCAGCATCCATTCCCTTCTAGTCCCTGCATCAGCCCATTTCCAGTCCTAGCCACCCATCAGCCCATTTCTGGTCCTAGCAACCCCCCAACTCAATACCAGTCCTAGCCCCCCATCAACCCACTTATAGTCCTAACCCCCCATCACCCCATTTTCAGTTTAAGCCCCCCCCATAACCCATTACCAGTCCTAACCCCCCATTAGCCCACTTCCAGTCCTAACCCCATCAACCCATTTCCAGTCAGCCCCCCATAGCCCATTGCCAGTCCTACCCCCCCCATCAGCCCACAGCCCATTACCAGTCCTAACCCCATCAGCCCACCTCCAGTCTTAACCCCCCCAGCCCATTTCCAGTCCTAGCCCCCCCATAGCCCATTACCAGACAGCCCCCATCAGCCCACAGCCCATTACCAGTCTTAACCCCCCCAAAGCCCATTACCAGTTCTAAACCCCCCCAACAGCCCATTACCAGTGCTAACCCCATCAGCCCACCTCCAGCCTTAACCCCCCCAGCCCATTTCCAGTCCCAGCCCCAGCCCCCCCAATAGCCCATTACCAGTCCTTCCCCCCCCCCATCGGCCTAAAGTAAAATTTAATTTTAAAAAAAAACTGCTGGCTGCCGCCGCGGGGCCCCCTCTGCTGTCGCGGCAGCATGGACTGACCCGCGGGGGCCCCCTCTGCAAGCTGAATCCGTCGGTCCCTCCGTGCAGGCTGTGAGAGGCGTGAAGGGAGAGTGTCTCCCTCGCGTCTCTGTTAAGCCCGCAGGGGCTGATGGGAAATTTCCCATCAGCCCCTGCGGGCTTAACAGAGACGCGAGGGAGACACTCTCCCTTCGCGCCTCTCACAGCCTGCACGGAGGGAGGGAGGGACCGACGGACCGAGCTTGCAGAGGGGGCCCCCGTGGGTCAGTCCATGCTGCCGCGGCAGCAGAGGGGGCCCCGCGGCGGCAGCCAGCAGTTTTTTTTTTAAATTGTATTTTTAAAAAAAGCTAATTTTTTCCAATTTTGTGGGCCCTTGCCAGCTGTGGACCCTACGCCATGGCGTACATGACGTATAGGTAAATCCGGCCCTGCTTACTAGTCAGAGATGGTAAAAAAAACAAAAAGAAAACAAGTGATACAGCAAGAAGCTGCCAAAAACACAGGAAAGGTAAAAAAAAAAATAAGAGGGCAACCACTCTTCTGGACGGCTAAACAGAGGCAAGTTAGGACACCACCATGCCATAGACAATAACAGGACAAAGGACACCACAAAAGTAGGAAAACTCCCTGTCAGGAGGGCTACAGAAGCAGGCAGAAAAAGCAGAAGGACGATGATCCATTTCCAGCAAGAAATAAATTGATGCCATGAGTATTTTTTTATTAACATCTAATAGGGTCATCTTAAATAAATAATACATGCAAGAAACTTGGGCATTGGCAGAGAGCATGCTACAGCAGGCATATTGCTGAGGGAAAAGGGCCAAACCCTGAAGTCAACTTAATAATAAGGAAGATCTATGCTTTCTACACTCAGTATTGAGGACAGCAGACTCCAAGGCATTTCGGATTGTGTATTTTATCATCCAAGACAATTCATTGGCCTTTACAATTGATTCAAGAGCAGATGTCCCAATAATTTCAGAAGACACATGCAAGGCACATTGCCAGTGGCCTCCATGTTAGATCACAGAGATACTCTGGAGCAGTTCTGGAGATCAATTGGACTGCCTGGGCCTGTTTGCTCACAACACCTACAAAGGTACAGCTTTCAAGTTTGTAAGATGAAGGGGAAACTCGGTGGCAATCTTTGAAGACACAGGGTAACATAAAAATACTGGAAGAATTTGCTAACATGAACCTGCTTTGTAAATTTTTGGTTCACTGAACCTAGGAAGCACCAGTGTGGTACTTCTTTTAGCCTGGGGCCCAAATTGTCCTAGCCATAGACACTAACTGCATACCCTCTTCTGGGCTCTTCACAACTTGTCACAGGCTCTTAAACAGGGAGTATTGTTCACAGATCCCAAGAAGAGAAGCTGAGGAGAGATCCTAGAGCTGCAGTGTGGAGATGTGCTTCAGAGGATCCTGTCAGAAGGAGCCCAAAGTGTGTAGAAATGCTAAAGGGAAGAGCATAAAAAAGATTTTATGAGTCATGAATCCTGCTCCAATATTTTTATTTTTTATTTGTTGCATGCCAGCATATTTTTGAAGCAACAGATGGACTGATTCCTTTTAAAGTTACCCATTAAATTAGGGAGGGGATATTCAAAGACATTTACATGGTTTGCAAACCTGCAAATTGTGTAAATGCAGTTCTGCAGGGGCATTTGCAGGTGTTACTCATGGCAAACTGGGCAGTGGCGATATTGACCTGCTGCCAAGTTAATGATGTGTGGCAAAAGTCAAGTACAGACCTAATTTTCGCTGCTATCTCTATTTGAGGACCTTGAAAGAATTCTCCCCTCCCTACCTTTAAGAATCCAAAAACTACATCTATCCCCTTCTGCAGTCCTTGGCGCCACAAATATATTGGCTGCACACTATTTTTTTTCACATTTTTACAGATTCTTTGTGTACTCTCTGTGGCTATAAGTCCATAACTTTTACCCCACCAAGAGAGAGAGTATACTAATGGTATGACATTCTTAAAAAGAGGAAGATATGATAGAGACAATTTGTGAGGCGATGCAGTTCTATACAGAAGGTCACTAAAGGCAACACTGCCAAATGAACCTGCAAGTAATGGGAAGCATTACTTGGAGAAACTTGCAGAGACAGGTTATTTTTATATGCTTAGATGTTAACTTTTATGATATTATCCTATGGCCATGATTTAAAGCGAGAGGCACAAATCATAGCTTGTGTTGATGGACTATATCTCCAGTTATATTTTTTCGTGTTAACTCTTTTTATCAAACAAATATAAAGAGAGTAAAAATGGGAACGCCCTACCCTTTTGAAGAAGTTAAAAATTTCTTAAGAAAACAATTGATGGCTAGCTTGAGGAACGATAGACCTCTTTCTCTAGCCCAGTGCATTTCCTCTGCACAATGGACCTCGCTGATCTAGGGATTTTGGGTTTGTTGGAAAAACGTTGAGTAATCCCCCTGCCCATTCTCCCCCAAAGTATAATGGAAAAAGAAGCTTTGGATTACGAAGGGAACTATTTTAGACAGTAGAATATTCTATACTGGAAGAAAAACTATGAAGCTAAACATGGAGTTAATGAGTTAGAAATGCGGAAATATTTCTTTATGGAAAGACTGGTGGATCCGTGGAATAGTCTCCCAGTGGAGGTGGTAGAGATGAGGACAGTAACTGAATTCAAAAAAGCATGGGGCAAACACAGAGGATCTCTAAAGGAAAAAAGAGGACTGTTGTAGTTGTTGATATGGAAGGACAGACTAAATAGGCCATGTGGTCTTTTTCTGTCATCATATTTCTATGTTTCTATGTTATAGCTCCTTTCTGTAATTATACATATTATATTTTTCGCATATTATTTCTCTTACAAATAAACAAATCTGCCTGACCTAAGTTCACTTGAAATTCATTGTCATATGTAGTCTTGGTTGGTGAAGGGCTTGTAGTTTGGCAAAATAACATAAAACTAGGTATTTCTGGTGAGATGATTTATAGCTGAAAGCCCATTAAGCTCATTAAAACTTTCACCACATAGGAAAGAGTGTCTGGGAAGACACCCACACATTTAGGAACACACTGCTCTTTTCAGCACAATTCAAACACATGTCCTCAATAACTGGAAATTAATTAGCTGTCTTTAACAATAGAACATGTCATAATACTAAAATTACTATAGATGTAACAAGTGGATAGAGAGTTGACATATGTTGCTGAATGTGTGCTAATTGAATTCAACCAGTATGACAACAAATAGTTCAGGATATTTAAATGCAAGGCATCTGTAGTTGGAAACATAGAAATATGACGACAGAAAAAGACCACATGGCCTATCTAGTCTGTCCTTGACTGTAGTTGAATTTTTAATTTTACTTTCTTGTTTCGGTTTGTGACTTTCTATAAGCCGAACTGTGAATTTTCAAGAATAAATAAATAAGATCTCTATCCAGAGGACTAAGAAGGCACCAAGCTATTTCTGAGTGCTCTCTTTAAGTCAGGTGCATTTTCAGTCGTTTAAAGCTCCTTACTATTACTCTGATCAAAACAAGGACTGACCAGAGTTGTAAGCAAAATGAAAAGGCATCTTCAGATCCAATTTTTTTCCATTTAATATTTCTTAAGTATAACTACCAAATAGAAAAAGAAAAACTTAAATCTCAGCAAATAAACAAGAAAAAAGAGCTGTACAAGACAAGCATACCTCAACACCCCAAAATATGCATAATCCTTCAAGCCCACAACCGAGAGGAAGAAAGAATAAACATAGCCATGACTATATAAGGAAAAGATTTGAGAGTCAACATAAATGTTTGCCTCCTACATCATACTAGTTGCAGGTCGGGGGGGGGAGGGGGGGTGGTTAATAAGCATTTCTTCACATGTACCAACAACTGAAATAGCTAAAAAAATATTGGGGTTATTTTCAAAATCCCTTATCCAGATAAGACCACAGAGAGATATTTAGTAGCACTATCTGGATAGTACCATTGAATATTTTCACAAACCGCCTCAGTACTATCCAGTTTGGACAGGGGTGGTTCGTGGGCACGACGAGGCTGGTGCAGTTGTTGTACAGATAATTGCAGCATTTATCTTGGATAGTGGCTGTTATTAGACACTGTCTGGCTAATTTATCCGGACAGCTTGGGCTATAGAAAAGCTGGCCTAAGTTGTTATCCAGATAACGTATCTGGATAGCAGCTGAAAATCGCCATGATCCAAATAAGTGCCTAGATTATCCAGATAGTGGGCATGCAATCTGGATATTCAGTGGCAGACATTATCTGGGTACCACAGCTGAATATCTAGAGCAAAGCTTTTCAACTTTTTCCATTCTGTGGCACATTTCTGAGTTTGTTCAGTCCTCAGGGCACACAAACCAGATTTTGCTTGCAGGGCCAGTGCAAGGTTACTAGGCACCCTAAACAAAACTTCAGTCTTGTGCCCCCTCGCAATAAGCTTTAGACCCTTAGCACCTCTCCCCCCAATAGTTTTATTATCAAACTTAATTAGAATTATCTCAATGCCATAACTCCTAGAACAATCCTATAAAAATGCACATTTGGACATCACACTTAAATATTTAACTTTGTTTTGTAAATATATGTATAATGAAGACTATTTCAAAAAGTCATGTATGAGGATAAATGGACTATTTACATATTGCATATTCTTCCTGCAGTTGACAGCATGCACTGATGTCTCTTTGAGTTTGCATGGTTGCCAGGATTCATTGCTTAGCTTTGACAATAGCTTCTCTTTGCTGCCTCTCCCCTCCCCCCCCCCCCCCACACACACACATCAGAAGCTGCTGCTTCAAGCGACCACCTGGTTTGCTTAGTAGCTTGGTTGGCCCTGAGAAGAATTCAAGACAGCAAGAAGTACATTGGGATGCTTCTTGAAGCATCTAAGCTCTCCAACAGAGGTGAAGATGCTAAGCTACAGAATGAAGAGTTAGACACGAGCCACAAGAGCCTGCAGAATCGACAATTCAACTCCTCCAGCCCTTGAATTGAAGAACCAGTATGCAGCACTGGACGTGGAGAAGGTGAAAGCATCCCAGGAAAGAGAAGAACCAGAGCTGAAGCACCCCAAAGTTGTGAAATCGGTGACCACAGGGAAGTGACAGGTGGTAGTGGTTGGTGACTCTCTTCTGAGGGGTACTAGGGCATCCAACTGCCAACCACGCTTGATGCCCAGAGAGGTGTGCTGTCTACCAGGCGCCAAAATCCAAGATGTTACGGAGAGTTTGCTGAGACTCATCAAGCCTACTGACTATTATCTGATGTTGCTCATCCATGTCTACACAAATGATACTGCTAGGTATCCCTCTGAGCATATTAAAAGTGACTTCTTGGCTCTGGGACAGAGGCTGAAGCAGATAGGTGTACAGGTGGTATTCTCTTCAATCCTTCCTGTTGAGGGTAAAGTTGTAGATGAATGTGTGGCTGCGTGGATAGTGCCATCAAGAGAGTTTTGGTTTCCTGGACCATGGGATGATTTTCCAAGGGCTGCAGAGCAGAGATGGTGACCACCTATCCAAGAAGGCTCAAGGTGCCTTCTGCAGAAGACTGACTAACCTACTGAAGAGGGATTTAAACTAGAGTCATTGCGGATATGTAAAAAAGCCCCCAGGTAAATGAAAGACCTCGGATAAGTAATATATTCTATAAATCTCTAGAAATAGGTTACATGGGCAACATCTGGAAAGCAGTGTGCATAAATGCTCTTAGTATGGAAAATAAGATCCCAGATGTTGAGGTTTTAATGGAAGAGGCTGACTTAGATTTAGTGGCAGTTACAGAGACATGGTTCATAGACAACCATGACTGGGATGTAATTATACCGGGCTATACTTTATTTAGGAAAGACAGGGTAGGAAGAAAGGGAGGAGGAGTGGCACTATATGTAAAAAATAATATTAAAGCTATATAATTACAAGGCTTAAAATGAGGGGAGGGGGCACTGTGTGTTAAACTAGAAAGAGGGAATGGGAAATCTATTTGCATTAGTATGAATACAGATCTCCTTCACAGGGAAAAGAAGTGGACGGAGATTTAATAGAAGACACATGCAGTATTGCCATGAAAGGAGAAGTGCTACTGATAGGTGATTTCAGTATGCCAGATGTTGATTGGCACATCCCTGCTGTGTTGTCACCTAGAGATCCTAGATTCTCTACAGGGAGAACTATTCTGGCGACTGGTAACAGAACCCACATATGAAGGAGCCAAACTGGGCTTGGTGCTTACCAATAGAGAAAGTGTTTCTGATGTCATAGTGGGAGATCATCTCGCATCCAGTAATCACCAGATGGTGTAGTTCAATATTAGGACTAGGGCTGATAAAGTCCATCCAAAAATGAGGGTCTTAGACATTAGGAAAACTAACTTTGCCAAGATGTGACAATACCTCAAGGAGTTGTTAGCTGGATGGGAACAGCTTGGGGATGTAGAATAGCAATGGGCAAAAATGAAAGGGGATATTTAAAGGGCAACAAACCTTTTCGTTAGTAAAGTAAATAAAAAGATAAGGAGGCCACTATGATTCTCAAAAGAAGTAGCTGAAAAGGTGAAGGAAAAGAGAGTGGCCTTCATTAAATACAAGAGATCACAGAGAGAGGAAGATAAACATCAATATTTGGAAAAACTTAGAGAAGCTAAGAAAGTAGTCAGGAAAGCAAAGATACAAAAAGAAGAAGAAATAGCTAATGCAATAAAATGGGTGGACACAATATGTTTCAGTTATGTTAGCGAGAGGAGGAAGTGCAAAAATGATATTGTCAGACTCTAGGGTGAAGGGGAGAAATATGTAGAAGCTGATGAGGATAAAACAGAAAATTGCTTAAGAAATATTTTTGTTATGTGTTCACAGATAAAGGGCCAGGAGTGGACCTCAGAAAACATCCAAAAATAGGAACAGTAGTGAAGGGGATCTTGAACAATTTTCAGAAGACTATTGATAATGAACTAGCTAAACTAAAAGTAGACAAAGCGATGTGATACATCCCAGAGTACTGAAGGAACTTGGGGGAAGGTCTAGCAGCTCCATTTTCTCAGCTTTTCAGTGCTTCTTTAGAGTCAAGAGTGGTCCCAGAGGACTGGAAAAAGGTGCATATAGTCCCTTTACAGAAAAGCATAACTAAGAATGAGGTGGAGAACTACAGACTGGTTATTATAAGGTGATTAGCGGGGTGCCTCAGGGTTCAGTCCTAGGCCTGAATGTATTTGTGAGTGATATTGCTGAAGGACTGAATGGAAAGGTCTGTCTTTTTGCAGATGACACAAAAATTTGCAACAGAGTGGACTCCCCCGAGGGAGTACTTAACATGAGGAGGGATCTGCAAAAGCTGGAGAAATGGTCTGATGCTTGGCAATTAAGATTTAATGCGAAGAAGTGCAGTGTCATGCACCTGGGTAACAGAAATCCAAGGGAAATGTACACGATAGGGGGCGAGAGGTTGGTGTGCACGGAGCAGGAGAAAGACCTCAGTGTGATTATTTCTCTAGATCTCAAGGTGGCAAAACAGTGCGACAAGGCAGTGACATCAGCCAGGATGATGTTGGGCTGTATTCGAAGAGGAATTACTAGCAGAAAGGAAGGGGTACTAGTGCCACTGTATAAGTCACTGGTGAGGCCTCACTTGGAATACTGTGTTCAGTTTTGGAGACCGTAACTTGCAAAGGATGTAAAAAGAGTGGAAGCTGTTCAGAGGAAGGCGACCAAAATGATTTGGAGCCTGCGTCAGAAGCCTTATGAGGAGAGACTTGAAGACCTAAATATGTACACTTTGGAGGAGAGGAGGGATAGGGGAGATATGATTCAGACCTTTAAATTCTTAAAGAGAAATAATGAACAAATAAACCTCTTCCAGAGACGGGGAAGCTGTAAAACTAGTGGGCATGACATGAAGCTGCATGTAAATTGAAAGGGAATGTCAGGAAATACTTTTTTTACTGAAAGGGTGGTGGATGCTTAGAATGCCCTCCCGATGGAGGAGGCGGGGGCAAACACAGTGACAGAATTCAAAGTGGCCTGGGACAGACACAGTGGATCACTTTACAGCAACAAGATTAAATCAAAATAAACTGAACCATCTAATTTCTCAACAAATAGGGGTGTCCTACATGGAGCGATGGGGGAGGAGTGGTGGGTTCACCACTAAACAAACAAAGAAACAAAGATATGGAGAGGGGTGAAGACATGGGGAGGGGTGCACCTGCTCCTGGTGGGTGTACCACTAAGCAAAGACATGGGTAGGGGTGCACCTACTCCCTAAAAGACATGGGAAGGGGTGCACCAACTCCTGCCATATTGCTGGGCAGACTAGATGGACCATACTGGTCTTTATCTGCCGTCATTTACCATGTTACTATGTTACTAAGTTAGTCTGACCTCTGTGTTGAGTAAATTAATGGAAACACTGCTAAAACAGAGGCTAGTGAGGTTTCTGGAGTCAAATGGATTGCAGGATCTGAGGCAGCATGGGTTTACCAGAGGCAGGTCTTGTGAGACAAATCTGATTCCTTTTACAGGGTGACCAGAAAGTTGCACCGAGTGAGTGCCATAGATGTGCTGCACTTAGATTTTAATAAAGCCTTTGACACCATTCGACAAAGGCAACTTATAAATAAATTGAACACCTTAGGGATGGACCTAAAGTGACTGACTGGGTTAGAAATTGGTTGAGTGAGAGGCGACAAAAAGTACAGGTAAATGGAGCTCACTCTGAGGAGAAGGATGTTACCAGTGGTGTGCCCCATGGATCTGCCCTTGGTCCGATTCTTTTTAACATCTTTGTTGGTGATATAGTGGAAGGGCTGTTAAGGAAGATTTGCCTCTTTGCGGATGATACCAAAATCTTCAATAGAGTAGACACCCAAAAAAGAGTAGATAACATGAGGAGAGATCTAACCAAGGTTGAGGAATAGTCTAGAATTTGACAGCTGAGATTTAATGCTAAAAAATACAGGGTCGTGCATTTGGGCCGCAAAAATCCAAGGAAGGGGTGCAGTGTAGGGGGTGAAGTACTTTTGTCCACGAAAGAAAAACGGGACCTGGTTGTGATTGTTTCTGATGAAATTAAAGTCGCTAAACAGGTAGAAAAGGCAACAACAACAGCTAGAAGGATGCTTGGGTGCATAGGGAGAGGAATAGCCAACAGAAAAATGGAGGTGAAAGTGCTTCTGTAAAGGTCTCTGATGAGACCTCATGTGGGCTATTGTGTGCAATTCTGGAGACCGCACCTTCAAAACGATATCAACAGGATGGAGTCGGTGCAGAGGGTAGCTACTAAAATGGTCAGTGAACTTTGTTATAAACTATATGGGGACAGACTTAAAGATTTAATATGTATACTTTGGAGGAAAGGCGAGATAGAGGAGATATGATAGAGAAATTTAAATACCTCTGTGGCATAAATGCACAAGAGGAGAGCCTCTTTCGATTGAAAGTAACCTCTGTAATGGGGGGACAAGATGAGTATGAAAGGGGATATACTCAGTAGTAATATGTGGAAATATTTCTTTTACAGAAAGAGTTGTAGATGCGTGTAATAGTCTCCCAGTGGAGGTGGTAGTGACCAGGACAGTATCTGAATTCAAGAAAGCATGGGAAAAACATAGAAGATCTCAAAGGAAAGAAAGGGACTATATTGTAGTAGTTGATATGGAAGGACATACTAGATAGGCTATATACAGAGTGGAGGAGTAGCCTAATGGTTAGAGCACTGGCTTTGGAACCAATAAACCAGGGTTTGATTCCCACTAGCACTCCTTTAGTCCTTGGACAAGTCACTTAATCCTCCATTACCTCAGAAAAATTCAAGTTAGCCATGTTCCTGTTTAATGTGTGTTACCAAGTTTAAGTTACAATGCAAACGATTTTGATTGAAATGATAAAGCAGTATAAAAAAATCTTTTAAATAAATATGGCCTCTTTCTGCTGTCATGTTTCTATATTTCTATCCTCACTGCTCAGTCCCTCCCATCAGCAGAAGGAGAGCAGTATTTTTTACTTGTGGGTCCTCATTTTGCCCGATTCAATGTCACTTCTGAACATACAGTATGAGTCCAGCAGGTTATGTGGGAGGGCAGGGCTCCATGCACCCTGCAGAGGAGGCGCATAGGTAAGACTCCTCCACTTACCCTGGCTTAGAAGGAAGGTTCATTACTGTTATGGTATGTGCAAAACTAATTTGGAGAAATTGCCCCAGTAAGAAGTACTGCTGCCCTACTGGTGTAAGTGATCAGTTCATTTGGCAGGGAAAATGAGAGGAATCCAGTGGATGCTGTCCATGAAAAATTGTAGTAATCTACTCTCAAACTATACCTAAAAGCACATTCTTTCAGTTTCCATGCCTTTGAGTCAGTGCTGACTCCTGGGTTTTCTTGGCAGTGTGACTGGAGGTAGATTGCCAGGCCTTTCTTCCAAGGCAATTGAGTGTTAAGTGACTTGCCCAAGACCACAAGCAGTGCTAGTGGGAATCAAACCCTGGTCTTGGGGTTACCAACCAGTGCTCTAACCACTAGGCTACTCCTCTACTCCTCTTTCAGTTTAGCTACTACAAAATATTTTTGGATTAAATAAAAAAAACCTCAGAGCTGGTGGATATGTCTTGCCTAGAAGACAATTAATTAAACACCAGAGAAAACTCAGATTTGCTAACTAAATCAAATTATTCCCAACATGTAAATTCTGTGTAGGAGATAGGTTGAAGTCAGATTTTTCAATGGGCTCCAGACCATCCAGCTTACTCCAGAGAGCGTACTGCTATTAGATCACACATTACAATCGCTGACCTGAAAATAAAGTTGTTTTCCTACATCTATGATAGAAGAGGAATAGACTGGAGCTGAGAGAGTAGGAACTCATCTTTGATTCGGAGTGTGTACGCCAGTCAGTCACACTCCACTCCTGCTGTCCTGGAATGATAGGAGGGGAGAGGAGGGGCGTATTAAGAGGCAGACTAGCTCTTTGTTCTGTCTGTTCCAAGTTTACCCTGTTATCTTCTGGTCTGTGTTCTGCTTGTGGGAAGATGGGACTGGAGCAGGAAGCACATGGCTATAATCAAGAGTACTGTCCAATGGAGATGGGCAAGCTCCTCATGAGCGCATGCCTAGCCATGCCCCTGGCTGTCACCATCAAGGCACACCAAGGACTTTCCCAAGCCACACTGGTTGAGAAGAACTGATCTTGAGAATATTTAAATTTCACGGCTGACTGCTTCATGAAGGCACATCTTACAAAGGACATCCAAGTGAAATCTAGGATGTCAGCCCTGGTCTACATGTTCAATAATTTTATTGTTTATAATGTTTTCTACCATTTTGTCAGATTCTGATGTCAGACTCACAGGTCTGTTGTTTCCTGTATCACCCCTAGAACCCTTACCTTTGAGGTGGGATACAGATCCCGATGGAGTAAGATGCCTCATATCTCTGTTTCAGGAAAAAATGGCTTGTGGAAATGAAAGTTGCAAGTCATTGAGTTTGCTCTTTCCCCCTACAGACTTGAAGGAGGTGAAAGTTCCCCCCACATTTTCAGCAGTGTTTGGAAATCACTCCATCTGTCTCATCAGATGGGGGAAGAACTACACGAGGGAAGTGGGGGAACTGAACACCTGTGTTCTAAGCTTAAACCTGACAGGGATGGAAGGAGAAGAGAAGAACTACTCCAACCTGGTAATCCCTAGGGCAGACCTGTGGTGGTACTGTGGAAGGCGGATGTTGATATCAACTTTGCCTACCCTATGGTTGGGAACATGTGCAATAGTTCAATTGGCAGTTCCTTTCACCCTGGCGTTCACAGAACAGGGCAAGGGGCAAATACAAAGGGAAAGGAGGAGTACCTTGGGAGCCTCATTTGATGACAGGATATATATAGACGCAATAGGAGTCCCTCGGGGAGTTCCGGATGAGTATAAAGCACAAAACCAGATTGCAGCTGGATTTGAATCCCTGTTAGGGGTAATCACGATAAACAAAAATGTAGATTGGATAAATTATATATATTATCAATTATACCCGGGATGCAATAAAGGGGATCGCAGAACAATTGGACGCCACTAGCAGAATGGCCTGGGAGAACCAAATGATTTTAGATATAATGGCTGCTGAAAAAGGGGGCGTGTGTGATATTGGTGGGGGGGGGGGGGATGTTGTATGTTCATCCCCAATAATATGGCCCCTGATGGCACTATCACTAAAGCCCTGCAAGGACTAACTACCTTGGCAGAGGAATTGGCTGAAAATTCAGGTAGGGATACCTCTCTCCCTGGATGGTTGGAGTCATGGTTTGGGAAGTGGAAAGGGGTGGTAGTATCTATATTTACCTCTGTACTTGTTGTAACTGGAGTATTAATTATGGTGGGGTGTCGCATAATACCATGTATAGGACGGCTAACTCAAAGATTTATAGAAACAGCAAGCACTAAACAAATTATTTTATCATATCCAGTGCGCAAGGGTGCAATGTTATTAATGGACAATAAAGGGGAAGAGATAGAGTCAGGAAGGATGTTATCTAAATTAGAAGCTTCCTATGGAACTGTAGAGTAAATGTAAAAAGTAACAAGAAAACTCTAAAAGAGGAGAGGGGTTTTATATAAACAAATGTGATATGTTATTTTTACAGTGTAATATAATTCTTGTATTCCGCTCATCTACCACTCTGTAATATAATTTTGTATGTAATGACTTTCTGACTCCCTTTGTTGTATGCCTGCATCCTGGAAGGAGAGACTACGTAGCCTGTCACAGGTGCGGAAGTGCAAAGAGGTGGAGTGAGACAGTACTAACCAATGAGTTATAGACATGCTGGAAGAGGGAGAGGACCATAGTGTACTATAAAAGAACTGTGAAACAGAGGATAGGTGTGTCTGCTCAGTCAAGCATTCACCCTTCTTGCAAGAATGTAATGTAATTAAAGTAACCCCTTGCTTCACTGAGGAGTCTGTTATTGTGTAAAAGGTTATGTTTATTACAGGTGCACCTGTCACTCCATGCACGTTACCCCTCCCCATGCCTTTCCACTCCTATCCCTCCCCCTCTCCCTCCCCCTCTCCCTCTGCCATTCCCTTCTTCTCTCTCCCTTCCTCCACCACGGACGCATTTCATTTTTACACAGAAAAATGTGATTGTGCACTTTTATACCTCTTATTTAAATGGCTTTTAAAATATGTGTTTTTTATCTTCCGTTTTACTCTCTTGATGGTGGCTATACCTTGTTTACCTGGTTTCTATGGGAACAGCCTTTGGTGTTTTTGCATTTAAAACCTTCGTGCATTCATTTTAAATATATTTCATTTTTATTCTACATTAGAGATCTTTTAATGTTCTTAATAATATTGATTTTTTATTGTTTTATTTGTTGGCTTTCTCTTTCATAGCTATTGTTTTATATAGCAACCTTATGTTGTTCACCATTAAAAGCCCTGCTTTTTTAGTGCACCATCTTAAACCGAATGTTCTAGCCATACACTTCATTAGAAGTGGTTTCTACAAATTTTTTATTTTGGGTCTCTTTTTGGTCAGATATCTTTAACCTCCTGTGTTTACAGTGTTGCCATGTTTTCATTATTCTGTTCTCTCTTATCAGGTTGACAGATGTATCGCTTTGCTCACATTCAAATATTGTTTATTAGAACAACGGTTTTTTGTGTTATTTCCCCCTCTTCTTATGCCTTCAAGCAGGGCTGCAGCACAGTGACTATGGATTTTTATCTCTCTCCCCCTCCCCTTCTTAGTCTGACCATTACACCGATGATCCTCACTAGGGGACTCGTAGTATAACAGGTCATCTAGATTGGAAAGTCAAGCAGGTTCCCATTTTTAGCCTATTTATGACACATAGGCTGGTATGTGCTTTTATAAAATGACCTTACAAAAACTTCAGTGAATACGACTATAATGAATCTGTATACATATGCATCAGTCTAGGAGCTGGTATAAAGGTTCACATGTGTAATAAACACACCAGCAAGGCAGCTTACAATATATCAAATAAGGGAACATTGCTGTAGGAATTTAAACAGCAGCAGAGTTGAAACATGAGTTAGTGAACCTATTAAACATGAAAACAAAAGGAAAAAGAGGGAAAGAGATAAAAAATATAAGATTAGGATCATACAGAACCTACATGGACACACTCCAGCAGTCAAAGCCATAAATGCCAAAGGGAGAGAGCTAAAGTACTGCTATTGGGCCTCACGGCAGAGATAGAGCTAGCATAGGGAAGGGAACCAAATACCGAAGAGTATCACCAAGTTTTCAAACCCGTTCTAAAGCTAAAGACATTCAGGTCCAGCACTGGAGTCAGTGGCATTGAATCCACATTATTGGGCAAGAAAAGAGAATGCAGATCTATGTGTTGATTCAAGGTAATTGCTGGTCAGTAGTGGAATAGATAATAGTATGCCAATCTTAATAATCGAGACGAAGAGTAAGTTGCAAAGATATTCAGGGGAGCTTGTGTGCAGGTCTCTATGAGCTAGGATTAAAATTTTGAACTTGACCCAGTAAACAATTGGAAACCAATGGTGAGTAGCCAACAGTGGAGTGACTTGGTTGAACTTTTATGCATGACTTATTAGTCTGAATGCAGTATTTTGGACAAATCAAATGCATTTCATATTTGTGGTCATGAGACTATAGAAATGAATATTGCCATAATCTAGTCTGCATGGAAAAGAGCACGCATAACAATTTGAATGTCATTCTTGACCCAATGAGGCACAGTCATTGAGCCTTGCGAAGGAAAATGAAAGACCACTTCACCAGTGAGTAAGTGTGCATACCAGAATTAATTTGAGAATCTAGGGCGATCGCTAATGAAACAATAAACTTCTTAAGGGAGGATAAGAATACCTTGGATAGAAGCTGCTACTGATGATGGTGATCTTTTTCTGCTAAGTCAAAGAACCTCAGATTTATGTGGGTTAAGTTTCAACCTATGAGTAGAGAGAGCCAGCATGTTGCTGTATTCAGTCATTGAAGTTACTGAGACTAGAACAGCAAGGCCGCGGGCCCTGTCCGCGTGGCCGCTCCTAACCGGGGGGGTGGCGGGCCGTTCGCCCCCCCCCCTCGGTTGCGGTGGCGGCGCGCGGCTCGATGGTGCCCGCGCGGCCGGGCGCCTCATTGGCTCCCCGCGGCGTTTAAAACGCCCGGGAGCCAATGAGGAGGCTAGGACCCGGCGGCGGGGGGGGTGAGTGGCGCGGAGACCCAGCTCTGCATCGGCAGTTGCTGGGTCGGGGCTGGAGGCTCCAGACGCGTGCGGGCTTGCTGCGCATGATCGTCGTCGGGTGTCCCAGGCCTTGGTGCAGTGGGAGGCAGCAAGTGAAGCGGCGCCGTCCTTGGAGCTCCGGGGGCAGCGATCCAGCGGCGGGGGAGTCAGGAGGCTCGTGGCTCTACAGGCAGGTTTGTTTGGGGAAGGTCAGGGTTTCGAATCCCACTAGGGGACAGCAACGGGTGTTCCTTGTAGTCTTGGGCAAGCCACTTAGTTATTTAGGGAATCCCCTCTATCCTTAATAAAAAAAAAAAAAAAAAAACGCAAAACATATAATAATAATAATATTAATAAAATAAAATAAAATTCATAGCTACAGGAATAATTAATTAAGCCCATGGCCGGGGGAGGAATGAAGGGGGGTTCCGGAAAGCGCCACGGGTCTGGGAGGGCTAAGACGGTCGGTCCTCGGAGGGGAGAGCCTGCTCCGTTGGGGCGCTCGGCTCCTCTTGGAAGGGGGACCAGGGGCAGGGCTCCGAGCCGTGGCCCGGCGTCCGACGGTGGTACTAGCCCTGTCACCAGGCCGGGGGGCCGGCTGGGTAGGGGGGTCTCGGCTGGCCGGTTAGCTGTGGGCCGGCGTGGTAGGTCAGCAGCCCCGGCTAGCGGTACTTTGGGGCGGGGAGAGGCCCCTGGTGGCTTGGGGGTGGCTATAGGTCCCACGGGTGTGGGTTTCGGGGCGGCTCCTCAGTTGAGCACTGTGGTTATGGACGCTGCGAGTCCGGGGGGTGGATCTGCTACTGCAGGGGCAGCCTATTCCCCCATGTGGGCGCATTGGCAGGGCGGGGGTCAAGGCTCTTCCTGCGCGGAATGGCTAGGGGCGTGGCAGCCGCCTCGGCCGGGGGCGGGTTTTCCTTCGCCTTTCCCTGTTTTTTCTCCGCAGGTTTCGACTGGCTGGCCCTACTGGGGGCAACCGTGGGGGGCTCCGGCTGGAGAGCTGGACGGCGGGAGGGCGTGCACAAGTGGAGGCCCCGTGTCTGTCGGAAGCGGAGGGGGAGCGGAAGCATCAGCTTTGACGCCACCGGAGCCGGGTGTGTCTTCCGAGGTAGCAGCACCAGTGGCAGGTGAGTTGGCTACTGGGGTGAGGGCAGGGGAGGGGGTAAGAAGCGAGCGTCCAAGCGCAAGCGGTGTTCCGGTCACCGGCGGCGGCGTTCGGGGTCCTCCTCTTCTTCAACGTCTGAGTCGTCGTCCGGCTCGGTGTCCGACGACTTGGCCGGGAGCCCGCGGGCCACTGGCGGGGAGGTCGGCGTGGGACAGGTGGGTTCTGTGCCTTCGGTGGCGTGTTTCTCGGAGTTATGGGAGGGAGTGCCAAAGACTCTGCGGAAAAAGATTGTGAAACGTCGCTACGTAGATATTTTCCGCTTACTCGAAGGTCGGAAGCGGTCGGGGGATAGCCGACGGAAGCGTAAGGAGGACGAGAAGGCGGGTAGGGTCAAGAGAGTGGCTCGGAATGTGGTTAATTGGACTCGGTCTTTCTTGCGTTTGGCGAGTGTATGGGGTCATTCGCATCCGGAGCAGTACGGTATGCTGTTGGCTTACGCGGATTCCATACTGGAGGCCTCACAGACTCATGACGGTTGGGCTTGGCTCAACTATGATGAGAAATTCCGTGATAAGATGGAAGAGAATCGCCTGTTGTCATGGGGAACGCAGGACATTAATCTTTGGTTAACGCAGATGGCGATCAGACCTGGCGGGGGAGGTATGGGTGGGCAGAGAGGTGGAGTAGCCACCCCTGCGCAGGCGGATCGGCCCTTTCGATCGGGCGTGCCCCCTGTGTTGCAGAGAACTCCAGGGGGGGGGGGAACGGGGGACTTGTGCTGGCGCTTCAACAAGTCTTCCTGCCCCTTTCCGGATTGCAAATTCCGGCACGCCTGCTCCGTCTGTAATGGGGGTCACCCAGCCCTCAAATGTGTCAAGACGAGTGGCGGGGGCGTGCCAGCCCCCAGCCACAAGTAATGGGGACGTCTGGAGTTTGGCCCCCACCCCTGTTGCGATTGTTGGGTTAGGCCCGTGGCTTAGGAGGTATCCGAAGCGACAGGTCAGCGGTCTTTTGGAATGCGGGTGTAAGGAGGCGTTTCCCATACCGGTGGTGGGCAGTGTAGGGTACACAATGCGCGGAATTCGCCTTCGGTGCGGCGTTTCGCGCAGCTGGTACGAGATAAGTTGGCAACTGAGCTGGCCTTAGGTAGGGTGGTCTTTTCCTATTGGTTCCTCGGTTAATGATCACGTTCCTAAGGTTTTTGGGTGCCGTACGTTACGCGTGTTCCGTAGCATCCGAAAAGACGGCGGGTCCGGCGATGACTATTACCTTTTGGGGAGTGGAGTTGGATTCCGTGGCGTTGGAGGCCCGCTTGCCGGGGGAGAAAGTTACGAGTCTGCGGGTGTTGGTCGCAGATGCGCTGGGTTCTAGTAAGCTAACGCTGCGGGAGATGCAGTCTTTGGCGGGGTCCCTGCATTTTGCGTATCGGGTGATCCCGATGGGGAGAGTGTTCTTGCGCCGGTTGTCCGCAGGTACTGCAGGCGACTCTAGGCCGCATCATCGGATTCCGATGTCACGCAGCTTGCGGGCAGATCTGTGGATTTGGGACGATTTTCTTCGTGACTTTAATGGTACCACGGTGCTGAGAGACCCGGAGGTGACTTCTGCGGATCTGCAGTTGTATACTGATGCAGCAGGGGTTCCGGTTTGGGGGATTTATTTTTGGGGCGCATGGTGCGCAGAAGGCTGGCCTCAATCCTGGCGAGCGGTGGGGCTTACGAGGAATATTACCTTCCTCGAGTTGTTTCCCATTGTGGTGGTCCTGTCCTTGTGGCCGGATGGACTCCGCAATCGCAGAGTGCGCTGGTGGTGCGACAACGAGGCGGCAGTGTCGGTGATCAATAACTATTCCCCAAGATGTCAGCCGGTAGCTGACCTGATGCGGCAGGTGGTCTTTTCATGCTTGCAGTTGAATTTAGTGATTAAGGCTCATTGTTGCGGGGTTGGGAGCGGTCTAGTCCCTCGCCCGGGGATTGGCGGCGTCCTATTACTCATGACTTACTGCGTCGGTTATGCGGGGCCTTGCCGCGGGTGGTGGCCACCTACTATGAAGGGGTGCTCTTTCGGGCCGTTTTCGTTAGCCTTTTTTCGGCGCATTTCGGGTGGGCGAGCTGGTTTCGGAGTCGGGGCGGCTTCACAATGGGAGGGAGGTGCAGGTGCGTCACGTGCACTTGCTCGGGAGTAGGGTTCATATCCGCCTTGCCCGTTCTACGACGGATCAGGCGGGAATGGGTAGGTGGGTGGACTTGGCCGCGGTCCAGGGTTCCCCCTCGTGCCCGGTCGCGTTGCTGCAGGCGTACTGACGCGTTCGTCCGGAGGCTAGCGGTAGCCTTTTATCCATTAGGTCGAGCGGGTCCTTCCGCGTTGCCAATTTACCGCAGTGCTACGGCTGGCATTACGACAGATAGGTGAGGGCCCTGGTGCCTTCGCCCCTCATTCCTTCCGGATCTGGGCGGCAGCCAGTGCGGCGGGGGCCGGGCTGCCCGATCAGGAGATACAGCGCATTGGGCGTTGGCGGTCGGGAGCTTTCCACTGCTATGTGCGTTTCTGGGGGAGTGGGGGGGGGGCACTAACGGGGCTATTTCTTTGTCTTGCAGATGTGGGGCATAGAAGCTGCTGGATTCCTGGCCACTCCTTTGTCTTCTGGGCGGGTCGGCGAGCAGCGACGCGCCCATTGGGGCTGAATTTGGGACTTTCCGAGCAGGCGGTGACGATCACATGGCTGGGCGAGCGCGGACTCCGGTGGATACAACTCCTGCCTTTGCTTCGGCACCTCCAGCGAACCAGAGGCGCCCCGGAGGTGTTACTGCTCCACTTAGGTGGCAACGATCTCGCTTCATGGACTTGCCGGCAGTTGATTCGAGCAGCTATCAAGGACTTTGGGGTGGTTTTGGGGATGTTTCTGGATGTATTATTGCTATGGTCGGATATCATTCCAAGGCCGTCCTGTAGGGCTCAGTGACGGTGGTCACGGGGTGTGACCAAAATTCGCCGTCTAATTGGCCGGTGGGTGGGCCAGCAAGGGGGCTGTCAAATCTTTCACCCTTGGGTGGACGTGGACTGCCCTGGCCTCTATAGGCCGGACGGGGTGCACTTGTCCCCGATAGGGCTAGATTTACTGCTTAACGATTGGCAGGAGGCCTTGGAAGGTATTCCGTTGGGGGCGAGGGCTGGTCGCAGCTTACCTTTGGGGGGCGGCTCTGGTCGTGGCTGACCTGAGCCGGTGGCGGGATCCCGGAGGTTTCCGGGGTCCGGAGCCGGTGGCAAGCATGAGGGCGGGGGTGGGGTACCCCCGACCCGGTTAACCCCTCAGGCTTTTGCTAATAGCATGGCGAAGCCGGAAGAGGGAGGGCGTGGAAAATGTCGGGCCTGTGCCCGGGGGAAGCGGATGCGGCGTCACCTTGCTACTAACACGGCGGGTGAGAGCTCGCTCTGCTTGGGGGGGGGGTGGGAGTTAAAATGTGTTGATGTTGTATTATGTGTGTTTAAAAGGTTATTAAAGCTGCGACCAGTTTAAGTCCCAAATGGTTGTCATGTGTTTGTTTTGAATTAATCTGTCGGGGAAAGGAAAGTGGGGGTGGGGCCTGGGGGGGGGGGGGGCGAGAGGCGACATGCCGCCTTACCCGGTTACAGCAAGGCCGCGGGCCCTGTCCGCGTGGCCGCTCCTAACCGGGGGGGTGGCGGGCCGTTCGCCCCCCCCCCTCGGTTGCGGCGGCGGCGCGCGGCTCGATGGTGCCCGCGCGGCCGGGCGCCTCATTGGCTCCCCGCGGCGTTTAAAACGCCCGGGAGCCAATGAGGAGGCTAGGACCCGGCGGCGGGGGGGGGGGTGAGTGGCGCGGAGACCCAGCTCTGCATCGGCAGTTGCTGGGTCGGGGCTGGAGGCTCCAGACGCCCGCCCGCCCACCCTGCCTGGGAGAGGCTTTGGGTGGGGGGGGTTTTGGGTTGTTGCAGCTGGAAGGGGGGGCTTTGGCGGGATCCCGGAGGTTTCCGGGGTCCGGAGCCGGTGGCAAGCATGAGGGCGGGGTGGGGTACCCCCGACCCGGTTAACCCCTCAGGCTTTTGCTAATAGCATGGCGAAGCCGGAAGAGGGAGGGCGTGGAAAATGTCGGGCCTGTGCCCGGGGGAAGCGGATGCGGCGTCACCTTGCTACTAACACGGCGGGTGAGAGCTCGCTCTGCTTGGGGGGGGGGGTGGGAGTTAAAATGTGTTGATGTTGTATTATGTGTGTTTAAAAGGTTATTAAAGCTGCGACCAGTTTAAGTCCCAAATGGTTGTCATGTGTTTGTTTTGAATTAATCTGTCGGGGAAAGGAAAGTGGGGGTGGGGCCTGGGGGGGGGAGGGGGGGGCGAGAGGCGACATGCCGCCTTACCCGGTTACAGAATGCGTCAGTGAATACAATGAACTGAATATCATCATCATAAAAATAACCACTGTAGCCAAGGCTCTGGATTAAGAAGAACAGAAAAATGTTAGAATGATGCAGCTTGAGAAAGAACTTGTGGAATGCCACATGTGAAAGGTTAAGGTTTAGGTTATAGAGGAATGTTTACTAAGATGTGGCAAATTCTTGCACTTACCATGTATTTGGTGCAAAAACGAATGCTTCTAACATGGCTATAACTAGCACATGGTAGCCATTGGCCTGAACCAGGGCGGCCCAAGAGGGGTACGGGGTCATGGGTAGAGACTTATTATAGAGCCTCATTTGCATACATATTTGCATAATGTTAAAGTACACTATCTTTTAGTAAACATGCCTCTTAATGAGTGTCCCGATTAAGAAAGACTACCAGATTTCTACATTACTATTCTCCAGTGCCAACCGCCAGGCACATTAGGAAGTACTATAAAAATTGCCCATTTAGAACTCATAGCAAACTCACCGTATCATAACAGCACTACCAGGACTCATAAAGCACCAAACCCTACCTATCAAAAGGCAACGCTACAAATATTAAACCAATACATCTCAGAGAATACCAATGCATCTCCTACTGGGGAAATAGAACAAGTGGCACTGTCAAATAAAAACTACATGAACAGAATACCTCAGCTCAGTTACACATGCAGAACATAGGCCATCACCAAACAAAGAACAAGGGATCACAATTTAGAAATAGGAAGACAATAACTAAACTGGGAACCCCAAAAGCCAACCTTGGAATGTACAACAACACTGGAGAAATGAAAGACGTTAGCGTTGCACATTTCCCAAAGCTATATAGAATAGCAAGTTCTGTGATTTCTATATAGAAGCTATTTTTGCAACAAATTGAACTTTAGGCTAATGAGGTCTCAGATACCATAGGTTGCCACTGGTTCATGAAACTGCAGTGGACTAATACCTAAAAATACATCAATGACCTCTTTCTTCAACTTTTAGCCATGTAAGTCCTCTTCTAAGACAGCATTCATGACGTGAATTTTTTCTTTTATTTTTTTCTTATTTTTCTCAAAAACCCACTTGAATAAACATACTGCTCAGTAATAAATAATCAATAATAAACCAGTGCTTAGCTTTACGATGGACTTCCCGACGTTAATTCAAGCGCTCCAAAATGCGTTTCTCCTATTGGTTTCTTCAGGGGAATACATTCACATCGTCACTATTTATTGCACCAGCTTGGTTCAACGGAGCTTTGGTTATGGTGTGCTCCACTAACCACACCATAACCAAAGCTCCGTTGAACCAAGCTGGTGCAATAAATAGTGACGATGTGAATGTATTCCCCTGAAGAAACCAATAGGAGAAACGCATTTTGGAGCGCTTGAATTAACGTCGGGAAGTCCATCGTAAAGCTAAGCACTGGTTTATTATTGATTATTTATTACTGAGCAGTATGTTTATTCAAGTGGGTTTTTGAGAAAAATAAGAAAAAAATAAAAGAAAAAATTCACGTCATGAATGCTGTCTTAGAAGAGGACTTACATGGCTAAAAGTTGAAGAAAGAGGTCATTGATGTATTTTTAGGTATTAGTCCACTGCAGTTTCATGAACCAGTGGCAACCTATGGTATCTGAGACCTCATTAGCCTAAAGTTCAATTTGTTGCAAAAATAGCTTCTATATAGAAATCACAGAACTTGCTATTCTATATATTTTTGACACTGTGATAGATAACCACATCAACAATTGTTAATTACATTTCCCAAAGCTGACATATTCCATTTAATAAATTCAAAATAAAAAAAGTATTTTTCTACTTTTTGTTGTTTGGGCATTTATTTTTCAGTTGCCAATTGCTCTGGTCACTTTCTTCTGGTTTCTTCATGACTTCTGACAACTCTCCATTGTCTGCTGCCCATTTCTCCTTTGTGCTCTCTTCTAGTTTTTTTTCCGTTCTCTCTCTTCATCTGCTGTAACATACTGATCTTTCCCCTTTTGCTCTTTCCTCCATTTCTTTCTTTATTCCTTTTTCATCCACTCAAATTTCACCCTTCCTCCTCAGTCCCCCTTACTATACCAATACCGGGCCAATCGTAGATTTTTCTTTCCTCCCATACAAAATATCTTTTCCCCTCTCCATCCTCATTCCCTCAGCCCCATCCCCATCCCCTTCTAGTCCTCCCCCAACATCAACTCCCTTCTAGTTCTAGCCCTACCCAGCATTCACTCCCTTCTATTCCCATTCTCCCATCCACCCACATCAGCCCATTTCCAGTCCTAGCCCCCCATCAGCCCATTTCCAGTTTTATCCTAGCCCCCCAATCAGCCAGTTTCCAGTCCAAGCCTATCCAATCAGCCCTTTCCAGTCCTAGCTATTTACAGTCCTATCCTAGCCCCCCTTCAGCCCATTTCCAGATCAAGCTCCCACATTAGCACATTTCCAGTCCTAGTCCCCCATCTGCCATTTCTAGTCCTATCCTAACCTCCTATCAGCCCATTTCCAGTCCTACCCCCCATCAGCCATTTCCAGTCCTATCCTAGCCCCCCATCAGTCATTTCCAGTCCAAGCCTCCCCCGGTCTGTCCATTTCCGGTCCTAGCCCCCTTCAGCCATTTCCATTTCTAGCCCATTTGCAGTCGAAGCCCTCACACCCTTTCCAGTCCTATCCTAGACCCCCATCAGCCCATTTCAAGTCATAGCCCCCCATCAGCCATTTCTAGTCCAAGCCCCCCCATTAGCCCATTTCCAGTTCTAGCCCCCCATCAGTCTTTTCCAGTATTATTCTAGCCCCCCATCAGCCATTTCCAGTCCTATCCTAGTCCCTCATCCGTCCATTTCCAGCCCTAGCCTCCCCATCAGCTCATTTCCAGTCCTATCCCCCCCATCAGCCATTTCCCATCCTATCCTAGCCCCCCATCAGCCCATTTCCAGTCCCAACCCCCTCCAATCAGCTAATTTCCAGTCCTAGCCCCCATTAGCACATTTCCAGTGCTATCCTAGCCCCCCTCCCCTCACAAAGAGCCCCGTGCCTGTCTGACCGGCTTGAAATGGAGTCGGGGAGGCTTGAAGCCCCAGCTCACCTCTGCACAGCGCCAGAGTGAAGGGCAGCATGTTCCTTCACTCCAGCAGCTGTGTTCTGAAGCGCACTGGTGCGCCGGAGGTTAAAGGGCATTTCCTATTTCCAGCACTCAGTGCTCTTCAGGAGAACAGAGGTGCTGGATGCTGCTCTTCACTCCAGTGCTATACAGAGGTGAGCCGGGGCTTCGGGCCTCCCTGGCTCCCTCTGAAGCAGGCCGGCCCTGCAAACCAAACACCATGTGTAGAATGGAGCTGGTGCAGGGCCCTGTGTGAACAACATTCTCGCTCAGTGGGACCATTTGTTTGAAGAGCTTAGAAATTTTCTCTGCAGCTTCCACAGCTAGTATGAAAAACTTTGGAGTTTTCTGGGTCATGCTGCATCTTCGTAACTGGAACTGATGTTTCAGCCACCATACTGTGGCTTAGAAATTAATCAAAGATTAGATGTTGGTCTATATTAAGAGTTGTCCCAGTATCTAAATTAGCTTTTTTTTTTTTTTTTACATAATGGCCTTTTATCTGCATTTTATGTACCAGCTGTCAAAAGGAAAGTACACATATTCTTCCCCTTTGAAAAGTGCCCAGAAAAAAGTATCCACCAATATAGGTATCTGCTTTTTCTGTGGGTAATTTTTTTGTGAAAAGTAACCAGGGCCAGCCCGTCCACTAAGAGAGCTAGGCAGCTACCTAGGACAGCTGGCTCGAGTGGACGGTGGCAGCGGCACACGTGTGGCAGCGGGTGCACTGCCCCCTCCCCAGCGGTGCCCCTCCTGAGACAGAATTGATGGCAGCTGGGGGGGGGGGCACCAAGGCCAGTGTTACTGCCTAGGGTGGCAGAAACCCTTGGGCCGGCCCTGAAAGTAACATGCATAGTTTTGAAAATACAAAACTGTATGTGTGTTTGCTGCCCGTGACCTAACCTCACCCTGTGGATTCCTGCACAAAAATGTGGCACGCAGTGCATGCATACTTTTATCTGCATACAGGGTGAGTCATTTATAAATAGCTCTTTTATCCATGTAGCCATTTACATGGCTCATTAACTTTTAAAATTGTTCTCTTGAGGACCACACATTCTAGCTCCCTTTAGAATATGGAACGTTTGAGTTCTGAATCCCATCAAAGCTAATGTTATGATACAATGGATGGGATGCCTTCTCCTCTGGGAACTATGAAAACAGCCCCTGCTGAACATTTTCCTTTTTGATAATACAGTATATATAAATAATATGCATACTTAATAAAAAGAAGAACATGTCTAGAGTGGTGTAAGGAGTCGTTTTTCCTTACAAAGATCAGACAAAGAAAATCTGAAAGAACCAAAGTATTAAAAAAAAAAAAGTCAGACTTTTTTTGTGCCCAAGTTATTACCTCCAGGAGACAGAGTTCTTTCATCTCTCCCAAAAATATAATTGTTCTTATTGCTGTAAAATAAGTTCTGCTAATTTGAAGATGTGGAGGAGTTCTCTCTCTCTCTCTCTCTCTCTGATTCCTGATCAGATGTCCTCTTATTTCCCAGACTCTTCTTATTAACAGAGATAACAAGAGCCAGGATGATGGCTACACTGGCCTTTTAGCCAGAGGTTCTTCAAATCCTGAATGATTTTTCTCCTGAAGTGTCGCTCTTTCTTCAGAGAAAGAAAATGAAGATGCTGCTCATGGCTTTCATACCCTCTTAGGATAATGTGGCTGCTAGGGGCAGTGGTGTTTTTTTAAATAAAACATTCAAGTTGATTGGCTGATCAGTCTTTGTCTTTTATGGGATGCCATGGAAACTACAGGCATGAGCTGAATGGTTAATTATAGTCCTGTTAGTAAATGAAGCACTGGAGAGATCTAAAGCCAAATAGCGACTAATCCAAGCTACATTCAGCTCCTCTGAAGAGAGAAAAACAGAGAGTGAGACAACAATAAACAGATAATCCTCCTTTACTAAGATAGAAGGATATATGTTTTTCTTCTCAGACTTATTTATCAATTAAATTTGATTATACACATTGCACAAATGCAGGTACATAACTTATATCTACGATGAAACAATTTTAGTTTTGCTGGCCTAGGGACGATCATGAATCACTGTGATACAATATGAATGGCTCTTAATTTATTTCTGGTATAGCAGAAGTCAATATTATAGGATCTGCTGCTCCAACAGTTATTAAATATTTTATTACTTCACTCTACATTGCCGTGTTGCGGCTTGGCCTTTCTCAGGGGTAGATTGAAGTATTGGTACTGTCTTAAAGGTTGTCCACATACAGTTTGGCTGTATGTGGACACATCATGGGATATAAATCAATCAAAAGGATCTTTTCTTTTGGTATGAGATAGTGTATGAACCCTGATGTATTCTGTGCCAAAAGAAGAGATCCCTTGGATTGATTTATATTTCCTGGTGTGTCTACTTCCAGCCATATGTGGACAGCCATTAAGACAGTACCATTACTTCAGTCGAAGGCACACACCTGCAACACGGCTGTGTAGGGTGAAGTAATAAAATAAATGTATTTCACAATTGACTGTGAGCTGTTTTAGCCTTGTTCACCTCGTTCCTTCCTTTGACCTTTGTGCTTTGCGATGGTGAGTGCTTCTTTGGATGCTTTCTGCCCAGGGAAGCTAATTGTTTCCTTCTGGCCCATGCATCAGACTCCTCATTCTAACCCAGGTAGCTGCAGCAGCCAGAAATTCCCCAGGTTTGTCCAGAGATTTCACTGAATTTTTAGAAACTCCAGATAAGAGGGGAAGAGTTCCCAGGTATGATTACTGTTTATATGTAGAACCTCCTAGAAAATCCATTGGTGCATGATTAAAGAAGCTTATATTGAAAATTGCCATAATAGAATGGTAACTTGCAAGAGGTCTTATCCACGAAGTCCTAATCTGCTGCTGATAAACTATTGCTAAGCAGGACCCAGCATGAGCCATATGTTAAATGGAGGGAATGTGTCTCTTTCCATTGTTGATTATGGGGTTGATTCTGACCCACGAATAGCGTGGTTGGACGTCCAACCCCCGAATAGGGCCAGGGCCGTATTCTGGTTCTCCTGCTCCCTGCACACACAGGGCCTTTGTTTGGGGCATGCTGGATGGGGGCAGTGCCTGGGTGGAGTGGGGGAGGAGCCAGGCACCCAGATTCAGAGAGGCCATTCAGGGCAGGCCTCTGTACGTCCGGTGGGGGCAGGATGGACGTTGGACTTATTCCACCTCAGAGGTGGAATAAGTCCTGGGAGCAGCAGCGATTGGGGCATACAACCCCCCCCCCCCCAACACAGATCAACTGCAGGTGAGCTCCCACTGAGGGTTGGGTGGTGGGGGAAAGTAGAGCGATTCCTCTGTCGGGCATTGTGTCGTCCTGCTGGGCATCCTGGTGCCATGGTGACAGGATACCACAGCACCGGCACTGGCACACAGCAGGAGCATTGAGCGATAGAGAGGGGCAGCCTGCTGTACATCTCACCGCTCAGAATGCCATATACTCTGGGCTGTCCAAATGCCTGATTTTGCAACCGCAGGAATGTACAGCTCCCACGGTTGCAGGATCGGGTACAAATGTGCCCCACACATTTTTTGGACTTCCGGGCGGCCCGGACACGCAGGGCCCTTAATCAGCCTCCATGCTAATATACTCAAGCTGTTCTATGGAACATAAGAACATAAGATATGCCATACTGGGTCAGACCAAGGTCCATCAAGCCCAGTATTCTGTTTCCAACAGTGGCCAATCTAGGTCATACGTACCTAGCAGTTTCCCCAAGGGACACAGGTTCCACAATGCTTGTATTGGTTCAAGCATTGATATCCTGGGTCCCTTCTTAATAATGGTTTATGGACTTTTCCTCCAGGAACTTGTCCAAACCTTTTTTAAACCCAGCTACACTAACAGCTTTTACTACATCCTCCGGTAACAAATTCCAGAGTTTGATTACACGTTGAGTGAAAAAATATTTTCTTTTATTAGTCTTAAATAGTTTACCCTGTAGCTTCAGTGCATGTCCCCTAGTCTTTCTATGTTCTGATAAGGTAAACAATCGATCTACGTTTACCCGTTCCACTCTGTTCATTAATTTATAGACTTCTATCATATCTCCCCTCAGCCGTCTCTTTTCCAGGTTAAAGAGCCCTAACCTTTTTAGCCTTTCTTCATAGGAGTATCCTTCCATCCCCTTTACCATTTTGGTGGCTCTTCTCTGAACCTTTTCTAAAATCGCTATATCCTTTTTAAGATACGGCGACCAGAATTGCACACAATATTCAAGGTGCGGTCTCACCATGGAACGATATAGAGGCATTATAATATCTTTTGTTTTATTTTCCATTCCTTTCCTTATCATACCTAGCATTCTATTTGCTCTCTTGGCCGCTGCTGCACACTGGGCCGAGGGTTTTAACATGGTATTCACAATGACGCCTAAATCTTTTTCCTGGGTGGTGGTTCCTAATGTGGAACCTTGCATCGTGTAACCATAGTTTGGGTTGTTCTTCCCTAGGTGCATAACCTTGCACTTGTCCACATTAAATTTCATCTGCCATTTTGATGCCCAGTCTTCCAATTTATCAAGATCCTCTTGCAAATTTCCACAATCCTCTTGGGTTTTAACAACTTTAAATAGTTTTGTGTCATCTGCAAATTTGATAACCTCACTCGTTATTCCACTTTCGAGGTCATTTATGAATATGTCAAAAAGCAGCGGACCCAGCACAGATCCCTGGGGTACACCACTATTCACCTTTCTCCATTGGGAAAATTGGCCATTTAGCCCTACCCTCTGCTTTCTATCTTTTAACCAGTTCCTGATCCACAATAGTACACTGCCTCCTATCCCATGACTCTTTAGTTTTGCCAAAAGTCTCTGATGAGGGACCTTGTCAAAGGCTTTCTGAAAGTCCAGATACACAATATCAACCGACTCACCTTTGTCCACCTGATTATTCACTCCTTCAAAAAAACATAACAGATTAGTAAGACAAGATCTTCCTTGTCTAAAGCCATGTTGGCTGTCTCCCATTAGGTCATGACTATCTACATGCTGAGTAATTTTATTCTTTATGATGGTTTCTACCATTTTTCCCGGTACTGATGTCAGGCTCACCGGTCTGTAGTTTCCCAGATCACCCCTGGAACCCTTTTTAAAAATTGGTGTTACATTGGCGATCCTCCAATCTTCAGGTATTAGAGATGATTTTAATGATAGTTCACAGATTACTAATAGTAGGTCTGCAATCTCATATTTCAGTTCTTTCAACACCCTTGGATGTATACCATCCGGCCCAGGTGATTTGCTACTCTTCAGTTTATCAAATAGTTGTAAGACATCTTCCCAATGTATCGATATTTCCTTCAATTCTTCCGCACCTTTAAATACCACTTCAGTCATGGGTAACATCCCTACATCTTCCTCAGTAAAGACCGAAGCAAAGAATTCATTCAGTCTCTCCGCTATCGCCTTGTCGCCTCTTAGTGCTCCTTTAACCCCTTTATCATCTAATGGACCAACTGACTCTCTCACAGGTTTTTTGCTACGAATGTACTTGAAAAGGTCTTTACTTTGCGTTTTTGCTTCCGCAGCAAGCTTCTTCTCAAATTCTCCCTTTGCCTGCCTTATCAATGCCTTGCATTTGACTTGTGCTGTTTCCAGGTTTCGTCGTTTGGCTCTTTTTTCCATTTCCTGAAAGATGCTTTTCCATTTCCTGAAAGATGCTTTTCCATTTCCTGAAAGATGCTTTTTTGGCAACAACAGCCCATGTGTGTGTCATGCTTGGGTTGCTTGGAAAAGGGCCAGCACTTGGCTTCTGTTTGTTGTTTACAATAAGAGATTTTTATTTGACTGTGCTTCTTCAGTGATTTACTACTTCCTCTATATGATTAAACCTGCTCTCACCTACAGGAGCATGTACCTCACTTGGGTCCCAGAATCTTCACACAAGACCTTGTTGATAATCACTGTGCTCTTGGCATTGCTTAGAATATTGTTTGAATAGGCAAGCTTTTTTTTTAACAAAAGAGTTTTAAATAGGCATATGTCAAGCTTCCTATTCCAAATTATTCTTTGGTAGGTTTGGACAGGAAAAAAAGGAGATGTGTATATATAGAGAGAAAAAACTGCATCATTACACTGAAGATGAATGAAGACAAATATGGCTTTTCAAATTTCTTGACAAATGAGTGAGATTAAGATGCTTTTAGCCAGATATCTAATCCTCCTTATTTTTAGTAAATGTGGCAAGCCATGCAGCTTGCTAAGTGTTGCATATTTTTGAAGGGAGCTTCAGCATTCCAGTCAAGTGTCACTTTACTCTCTGATTTTGTTGTCTTGTGTATGATGTTTGTCAGGTCTGGGTGATAAATTTTGATCTCTCTCCCATCACTCTTGTATCAGCACCTAGTACTTAGACCTGTCCAAAAGATTAATACCTGTTTATGATTAGGCTGGGCAGAAAAGCCTTTTTGTACAGCTCACAAATGGACTAACATATGAAGGAAATATCAAGTCATGGTGGTCTTGATTTTTCTTGTGAATTTAGCATTGTCACTTTTTCAGGATGAAAGTCGGTTAAGGGTGCCTTCAATTAAAGCAGATAAATTGGTTGTCGCTAGAAAGCATACTATTATTAGGCAAGCCTCAGTGCTTTGGAATAAACTTCCAGGAGTAGTGACGTTTGAAAGGAATGACCTTTTCTTTCAGGAAGATCTGAAGACATAGTTTAGTGAGCAAATTTTATAACAGGAACACCAATGTGAACAAAAGTCTTAATACTGTGCATTAAGTTGAGGTGAAGTATGATGAGGAAAGGAAGAATTATTTATTTATGAAATCAGGTTTAACAAAGTTTATTACATAAAAGATTCTGGATTAACAGCAATGTATAACAAGTTAATAATGTAGATGACAGCAGATAAGGACCAGTTCTTCCATCTACTCTACCTCAGATAAGAAAATAGCCCAGCTCTCAATCATATAGTCTCGACCACCTGCAAGATCTCTCTCTTTACCCAATTCAGTCTTGTTCTCTTTTTGCTTTGGGTCTTTTGTGATCTTGAGTATATAAGTATAAGTTTCAAAGAATGCATGAATTGAATACTAGAGCCTAGGGACTCTACACACAAATGGGTTGCTTTGAACTGAAAGCCCCTAGAAGATGGCAGAAATAATAAGCAATTCTGGCTTGAGTGAAAGATATGAGGTGGAGTGTATTGCTGTGCACACACATCTGTAAGTAGCTAGGCTACTCTGAAAACCTGCCTATTAAAGTTTTGCAGTTTCTGCAGGGACCACTCAACTTTCTAAAAGATCCCCTTTCCGAAAGCGCATCACACGTGTTAAATGCATGTGTTACTTAATGCAAGTTCTTAATGTGCATCAAAAATACATTAACACTTCCATCGCCATTATCGTAAACATTTCCCACATATTGAGAATACTAATAAGCATGCAGACAACTGATGATTATTCACAGAAGCTTAGTGCAAATTGTGTTAACCCAGCAAGACTTCACAAACTAGTTTACATGTTTTTTTTCTTCTTCGGCTGCCTTACAAATACTAAGATGACTGGACATTCCATTTCTAAGTCACCAAGTAGGACCCTCAAGGACCACTGCTCTTTCACTCTCTCAGCTGTTGAAAAAGGAGCCTCAGTTTCGCACATGTCTTCCCCCCATCTTGAGTAGAGCTGAAGAGGTTCTAAGGCTTTGTTATCCACTCTCCCCCCCTTGAATATAGTCATAAGGGTTCCATATCCTGATGATTTCTCCCTTCCCCCACCTACCATATCTAAAAGCTTTGCAGCTGCCAGAAATGTTGGCAATAATGCTATGGATCTACAATGGTCGTTTCTGCACATGAATAGCTGTGACCTGTGAGCAAGGCAGCATGGGGCTGAGGCACTGTCGGATTAGGGATTCTTAATTTTGGTTATAACAAAAAGAAATCATCAAATAGCCCGATGAGGAAACGGAGGTTTTCATTTCTAACCCAAACAAATCACAAAAATGGACCCCCTCGTGAAACTCCAGTGATGTCATTTAGCTGCATCTTCATGTGAGTTAAGAAGGTAAATGAGGACAGCAACTAGATAACATCATTGGAGTGGGACTTCAAAGAGCTCCAGCCCTGTTGACGTTTGAAAGGACATGCCACTGAAGGACTGGGGCCAGTGAGGAGCTCATGTCCCACCAGAACAAGAAGAGACGCATTGCTGGAAGAAGTGTCAACATGGAGCCCCAGTGCATGCAAGCAATGCAACTCACTGCAGAACAGAATGAACTGCCTGTGCTGCAGGTGGCAGCTGAGTGTGAAAATTTCATGAGGGAGGGAGGGGATGGGAATGCATGCAAGGAAGAGGAGGGTGAGTGAAGAATGTAAGAAGGAAAGAGGGAGGGAGAGAAGGAAAGAGAGGTGAGTGCAGAATGCAAGAGGATGAGAAAATGGAAGAGTGCATCCTATACGCTCCTCACATACATCCTAAAACATCCCTACCCATACATTCCACCAAATCATAGCCATGCAAACACATCAGCACAACAACCTCACCGTATACTCTCTCCAAACACACACCCATCCATCTCCAGTTAAAGCCTACCCCTCTCCACTCATGTGCAAGTCTTTGGCCATGGTTTATTTAAAAAATAGAATTAAGCAGAGGCATTGCTAGGTACTTAGAAGATCTAGGCCACAGGCCCATGGTTCCAGACCCCCTCTCCCCAAAGATTTTGATTTTAAATTAAAAAGAAAATCACAATTGCCTGTTCTCTTCAGGCAAAATCCTGTACAACTACAAAATTTTATGGTGTTTTCTTCACAATATAATTGTTCTTTTCAGCACTATCTCAAGGTACGAGTCCTGCCTAACAACATACAAAATCACTAGCATAGAGGCTGATTCTTTAATAAATGTTTGCATCAAAGCACTGTCCCCTTGTGGCGCTGGTTTCACCATTACGACAACAGGGTTGGTGTTGGAATTCTCCAAAGCAAAAAGAAATAGTCATTAGTTAAGGAAACACACACCAGAATAGAGCCCATTTGGGTGCACCATTACTTCAAGATCAGGCTTGTCATACATAGATGGAAGAGGCATAAAAAGGTTTGAGGAAATCTCAAAGTGATCCTAGATTTAGGATCCTCCCATAATATCAAAGTGGCAGGCATGATGTTCGTTGTAGACTATAACAGATCACAGTATAGATCTTGAAATATAGCTGCCAGTGACTCAGTAGGATCTGACTCCTCTTATTAATTTAAGACCTTTATATTTCACTACATCATACATTCTGAATGGATAACAATGAAACATTTGAAATATTCATACATAAGATCAAACAGTAACACACATTTACAATATTGTTTCCATCTTATAGCCAACCCAAACAGACAAACAGATGACTCAATAAAAAAAAACCTAGTTCGACTTATCCATCTAGCAATAAAACAATTAAATAATGTTTGATTTGCAAAATCTCTTGTAAACTCAGATGGTGAATATTGCAAAACATTACCTGGAATTTAGAATGTCAAAAACCATATCTCATTCTTTCTTTGTAGAAGGGATCTGCAGAGAACCTCCTAGAAATGCATATTCACCAGTAGGTTCCAGTGCATTAGGAAAATTATCCATAACAAGAACAGGAATTCACTTTACAGTCATAGATTCAAGCTCTTCCTTTAGGCCTATGCTTGAGTAAGTAAACCCTAACTGTATGCAAAGTTCTTCAAATTTGCTGTTCAAACATTCCCTACAAGTGTATGGTGTGACACAGCTTCAACTGAGGCATCATCACAGGGATGTAGGGTTTAATATGCCAGGAACATAGTTTGTATTTTCTTCAGGCACAGGGCATGGAAAAAATGCCCTTTTCATGCTCAATATCTAGGGGCTCAACAACTGCAAAGGCAGGAATAATGCACTTCTCCTTGATAGCCTAAAGTTCCTGTCTTTATCCCTTCCTTCAATCAATATTCTGTTGAAAACACTTTTACAGGTGCAGGAGAAGGTTGTGATCAACAGTGTCAAAAAGCAGCAGAAAGGTAAAAAAGGATGAGGATCAAGTAAAAGTCCTTGGACTTTTCCAGGAACAGGTCACTGGAGACTTTGGCAAAAGCCGTTTCGGTAGAATGTAAAGGACGAAAGCTAGATTGTAGAGGATCCAGAAGGGCTTGAGAGGAAAGAAAATTGAGGCAACAGCAGTGAACCACACATTCAAGTAGTTTAGAAATGAAGGGGAGGAGGGAGATGGGTTGATAGGAGAGGTAGGGTCTAGTGAAAGTTTCTTGCTTGAAGGCTCCAGGGAATGTTGCAGAGGAGAGCGATAGGTTGAGAATATGAGAGATGGAAGGGACTGCAGTGGAGAAGATGAAATTTAGGAGATGGTTAGGAATAGGATCAGAAAAGCAGGTAGTGAGTTTGGAGAGGAAAGAAGGTGAGTGGTTTCCTCCTCAGAGATCACAGAAAAGGAAGAAAGGGTAGCAGAGGTGGTGGGGGGGGGGGAGGGGAGTTGGAAGTGAAGAAAGTTGGAAGTGAGGAGGGGGAGTAGCTGTCCTCGTGAGAAATTGGAGTGTGATCTTGTGGATTTTGTCATGGAAGTAGTTAGCCAGGATTTGGGCAGAAAGGGAGGGAGGGTACAGAGGCAGAGACACCTTGAGGAGAGAGTTGAGAGTTGTAAAGAGACAGCGAGGGTCAGAGAGACATAATAGTCTTGTCTGGCGAGTGCTATGGCTAACTGGAAAGAGACAAGCATGAATTTGAAGTGTAGAAAGTCCGCAAGGGTGTGGGATTGGAGCCAAGCATGCTCAGCTGAGCGGGCGCAGGAACGTAGATAGCAGGTAGTGGAAGATGCCAGGGTTGAGGTATGCCTTACAGGACCTGGCATGGGCAGAGCAAGAGCATCCAGAGCAGAGGAGAGTGCAGTGTTATAGGAAGCTACTGCCTCATCAACAGACTCAGATGACATAGTGGTGGAAAGAGGTGATGAGACAGTGGAGGAGAGAGCCAACGGGTCAACGGTATGAAGAGTTTGGAGGAGATAGGGCGAGGTTGATGCGGTAAATGATGAAGAGTGAAGCTTAGCAGGTGATGGTCTGATAACCGAAGAAGTGAGGTACCGTTTGAGGGTAAGCAATTAAAGAAGGATACATAGTCAAGGCAATGGCCTTGATGGTGAGTAGGGGCAGTAGAGCAAAGCTGGAAGTTAAATGAGGAGGTAAGGGAGAGCTTTAAAGCATAAGAGTCAGAGGGGTTATCAATATGACTGTTAAAATACCTGAGAATAAGGGAGGGGGAAGAAGAAAGAAGGAAAACTATGAGTCAAAGTCAGAGAGAAAAGTAGAGGTGGACTCATCAAGGGATCGATAAATAACAGCTAATTGGAGAAATAGTGGAGTAAAAAGCCGGATGGAAAGGAGTGAGACTGAGGCAAAAGGAGGGGTTGAAACTGACAGGAAGGAGAGTAGAAGCCTAACACCTCCACCACAGCCAGTGGGACAAGGCGTGTAGGAGAATTGATAACCGCCATGACAGAGAGCAGCAACTGAAGTTGAGTCTTCGAGGAGCCAGGTCTCAGTTAGAGCAAGAAGATGGAGAGCATTACAGATGAAGAGTTCATGAGCAAAGACAAGTTTATTTGAGATGGAGTGTGCATTCCACAAGGCACATGAGAATGGAGGAGAATGATATGAATAATATTTGAGCTGTTGTTTGAGGATATTTATTTATTTAACTAGGGTTATATACCACTTTTCTACCAGTCAAAGTGGTGCACATTCAGGTACTGTGTATATATATATTTCCCTTGTCCCCAAAGGGCTCACAATCTGTTTTTGTACCTCAGGCAACAGAGGGTTAAGTGACTTGCCCAAGGCCATGAGGAGCACCTGTGGGACTAGAAACACCAGTTCTTCTGGCCCAAGGTTGCTGTCCTCTAGTGGGATTTAAACCCCTGACCCTCCAGCCTGATGTAACTTGCCCCAACCACTAGGCGAATCCTCCCTGTGTTCTGGGAGTGTGACAGAAGTCTAGGGGGGCCAGGATTGAGGTTGGGGATCTGTCATAAAAGATAACTACACTTCACTAAAGGGTTTATCTTTTGTTGCACAAAACAATCCACAAAGCCATTTTAACATGATGCTTTTGTTGAATTAATAAGCTGCTTTGTATGATACTGAATTGCAACAAATCAGTTGCTTACTCTTTCAAAAAGTACAAAGAATAATGGATACACAATGAAGGTAATAAGTAGTACATTTATGAAAAATCTGAGAAAATATTTTTTCACTCAGATGTGTAATTTATTTATAGTTAGCCCACATCTTTCCAGTAGTAGTTCATGGCGAATTACAATCAGGTACAGTAGGTATTTCCCTGTCCCTGGAGGGCTTACAATTTAAGTTTGTATCTGAGGAAGTGGAAGGTTAAGTGATTTGCCCAAGGCCACAAGGAATGCCAGTGGGATTCAAATGCCAGTCTCTTTGATCACAGGTCACAGTTCTAACCACTAGGCTACTCTTCCACTGTTAATTCATTGCTGGAAGATGTGGTAAAAGCTGTTAGTTTATCTGGATTTTAAAATATTTGGACAACTTCAGGTAGGAAAATTCCAGAAATCATTATTAAGGTTGACTTCAAATAATTTTATGTTGTTATGTCAGCAATATGTGGCGAAAGTGGATTTTCATTTGCCTGAATACATACATGTATAATACGCACAAATGGCCAAAGAAAATATAGAGGGATTTTTCAGGCATGTATAAGATGTTCACACTTACATTTTCTGAAGGTTTGCGCATAAACAAAATGCTGCAGACATATCTGACTTAACACCACTTTACTTCACCTAAATGTACAAGCACACATTTTTCTTCACGGCTGCAGATTTCAAACTCAGTGTATGTAGACACCTTGTGTTTGAAAATTGCCGCCTTCTATGTGGATTTTGACTTTTGTAACTTTGCCATTAGGCACCTTACTGAAAATCTACCCATTGACTCTTTCAAATATATTATTTACTACAACTTAAAACCATTACTTTGCACACCAGCACAATCAATTCTCTGAGTATTTCATGGGCTAAGTAATTAGCAGTACTTGCAACCCCGATTAATACTAATAACATTGAGGCTCAAGAATTCCAAAGCTGTTCATCAAAAATCTGGTCATGCTTAATCACTGCCACTGATAAGCAGTTACTTATGTACTGCAGTTTCTGAAGAATAATGCTCTGTAATGGAAAAAAAATTAGCTCCATGCCCTTTTTCTTTAATTAAATGTAAAAAAAATGCAAAAAAAAAAAAAAAAGATTTATTGGTAACTCAAAGGTTTGAAAAATCTGTACTGTTTTGCAAAAACCACCATTCATTTTCTCACCCATTAACAGGGCAATCAGGTCAGAGAGCTTTTATGCATGTTTTTTTTGTGTTTTGTTTCATTGTAATTTGGGTAAATAGAAGGTGAACTATTAAGTATTTTAAATACATCAATTGTGGGTGTATATTAGAGGTGGGCATCAATTTAAAACTTTAATCAAAATTAATCATATAATTTAAATTTTAATCAGGTGATTAAATGCAATTGATTGCATCAGCTTCATTCTGATCTACCAATCAGTATAACCCCACGATCTCCCCATTAGCATTGCCCTCCTCCCCATATCCACCTTATCAGCATCACCCTCGATGCCCATATATATAGAGAGAGAGACAGACAGACAGACATACACACACGGCTATCTAACCCTTAGAAAGCATTAGAAGGTTTTCTTGTCCAAGCTTTTGGCCCTGAAGATGGCGCCATTAAGCAGTAAGACTCTCCATGTTCCCATGCTATTTATATTGTTAGTATTATTATGAATGTTTTAGTGGAATCAGTCTACTTTCATGAATAGGACAGAATATAAATAAGATGAATGAAATGAAAAAATATACCTACTTTCTCCACAAAATTTATAATCTGTGTTATTAAAGAACTATCCAATTTCTTCCCACCCTCCCTGTGGGTAAAATTACATGTGGTCCACAAAAAACGAGGAGGTAAAAGGTACTGGGAAAGCAAACAATCGGATCCCAGACTCTTAAAACCAAAAACCATTTTTCCATCAGCTTCATGATTCTGAGAGCACAAGAAACTCATGTGCTCACTCCATTGTCTTGGATTGTTTTCATTCACTTTTCTTCCACAAAAGTCAGAGATAATTATAGCCAAACAATAAAAGTCATAAACTGCAGGAAATCCTCAAGGATTGACGATGCACATTTTAACCAGAATATCAGACCTTCTTTATTTTCATTAAAAAATCAGTCACGAGAAAATTAGCTAAGAAAAATATGGCACTTCATGCAAGACAAGTCACTGGAATATTGCAGATATTCATATGAATCCATTTCTTGAAGAAAGGTAGGAAAAATGGCAGACAGTGTAGATCAAAGACAATGAATTATGTATTATTTTCATTTGCATATGTTTATAATATAAATTAGGACAGAGGTCTTGAAAAAATCTAAGAATATATTAGATGGGAGGATGGGAGGTTTAAGCATGAGATCAAGTAGACTATATTGTATTGCATCATGAAGGCATAGATTATGTGGGACTTGTAGTTGTTTCCACATGTGCACTAAAATTATTAAATAACAAAGACAATCTCCAGGAACAAGCAGGAATGTAATTTTCACATATGGGTATCGTCGGTACCGACAGAGCCCGCGCGGGAACGCTCCCCAGCGTCCAATAGGAAAGCTTTTGGGAGCATCCCACAGTGCATGTGTGCTGCCTTCCCGCCTCTGTACCTCTCTCACTTCAGTTCTTCATTTTTCGCGGAGCCGACAGGACACGGTACCCTGTCACCGCAGAAAATCTACCTTTATTTCTTGTTTTTTGTGGTCGCTTCTGCCTTCATTCGACGCCTACCGGTACCGCCGGTTCTCTTCTTCTTTCTTTTAAAAAAAAACCCCAACATATATTTTTCTTCAGGGATCTTCCCTATTTCTGGTGCTAGGCGCCATTTTGGGCACCAGGCCCATTTTTCTTCAAGCATGGAGAAACCATCTAGTGGTTTCAAAAAATGCTTAAAATGTGGCGGTACCACCTCCATCACCGACACCCATGATTGGTGTCTAAAATGTTTGGGTCCTGAACATTGTCCAACGGAGTGTCTCTCCTGCACGAGGATGACAGAGGGGCCAGAAGAATACTCGGTACCCTTTTTGCCTCCTACACGACGTCTTCCAGGGCTTCATCTTCCTTCCATGGATCTCAGGTAACCAAAAGCAAAACTAGCCGGTCCTCAAAGGGAAAATCTCCTTCAAAGTATCGGGATGCCGCGGGCGTTTCCCTCGAGGATACTTCACCAGCAAAACAGCCCTGGCGGGAGTCTTCGAGATCCAAAGCATTAATGGGGCTCCAGGATGTTCCAGAGGCCTCTACTTCTGCAGAGCTACTGGTGCCATGCTCTGGGGTCGTGGCCGCATCCACCGGTACCGGCACCCAGGCATTGGCAGGAGTGGAGGAGTGGCCTAGTGGTTGGGGCAAGGTACTTCAGGCCGGAAGGTCGGGGGTTCAAATCCCACTAGAGGACAGCAACCTTGGGCTGGAAGGACTGGGGTTTCTAGTCACACAGGTGCTCCTTGTGGTCTTGGGCAAGCCACTTAACCCTCCATAGCCCATGTTCCCTGTAAAAATAGTTATCTCCAAGTTATAATGCCCTGTTCAATGTAATTTCAGTTTGTTCAATGTAAACTGCACCGATGCAAAATAGCACGGTATATAAGAGAATGTAAATAAATAAATAAATAAATAAATCACAGAATCCTCGCTATCAAATGCAGTCTAGTGGCCCTATTAGCAGCCTTGGTACCGCTAAGACCGCAACAGACTGTTCCACAGGTATCGGTACCGACAGTACCTGCTTCCCCTCATGCCGATGTCCAGTATCGGGGATCAGGAACCGAGACATTTTGGTACCGACTTTGAGTGGTACCGATACCATGCGTCACAGGAGCACCTGGCACTTGAGTCTTCTGATTCCGATGACTCTGACGATTCTACCAGTACCAGAGTGAATCTATTAGAAGATTCAACTCCCTCTCCTCAACGCAGGATGTCTCCTCCAGAGGATATGTCCTTCCAGGACTTCATACGTGATTTAGCAAAGGGTCTTGCAATCACTGTGATTCCAGAAAAAGAACCTAGGGCAGAGGAATTAAGAATTCTACAATAACCTATGGCTCCCAAGGAAGCAGCTATGCTTCCCATTCACAAGATCTTACATGATCTGATGTTGAGAATGTGGGAGACTCCTTTAACGATATCTTCACATTCCCGACGCCTTGATACTATGTACCGAGTGCCAAGTTGTCCTGGTTTTCAAAAAACTCAATTACCACACCATTCAATGGTAGTGGAATCAGCCATCCAAAGAATCAAGAGTGCAAAAACACACTCTTCTAATCCTCCAGGCTGTGAATCCAGGACACTCGATGCCTTTGGCCGTTGATGTTTTCAATCCTCCATGCTGGGAGCCAGGATCAGTTCCTATATTCTGTATATGGGAATGTTCCTGCAAGAAGTCACAAAAGACTTTTAGCTCATTAGTCCTTCTGTCTCAGAGGAAAAAAGAGCAGACTACCTTATTCTGGTCAAACATGCCCAGAATGTCTCTAAATTCATGAACCTTTGATTGTTTTGAATGTCTTAGCAGAACATCTGCTATATCCATAGGAGCACCTCTGCTATATCCATAGGAGCACGTCGTATTGCTTAACTTCAAGCATCAGACTTAGAACAGTGGGTGCAAAAAAAGCTGGAAAACATTCCTTGCACAGGAGAAAATCTCTTTGGCAAGGACTGGCAGGACAAGGCTAATCAGCTGAATCTAACAATACTACTTTGAACAGATCCAATCCAGCAAAAAAGAAAACATTCAAGAAACCTTTTTTCAATGAGAAAAAGAAAGTCTTACCAATCTTACACCCATCAAACTCACTGTTCACTTCATGTTTCCCAAAAGGGACAACAGAACAGACAGCAGAGAAAGCCACCAGCTCAAAAAGCTCAACCGGCTCAATAGACCCAGCCACCTCAGGGTCTTTGACTTCCACCTAGAGAACTTAGTCATTCTGCCCCTAAAAGGTCCAGAACCCTTGACCATTCCAAGCAGATTATGCCATTTTGCCAAAAGATGGCAACAAATAACATCAGAAAATTGGAATCTGTCCATTGTAAGACTGGGGTACAAGCTTCATTTCCTCAACTTGCCCCCACCTACAATTCTGAAACAGTTCAATTCTCAAGGCCCTGCCACCAACCTCTTGTGGCAGCAGGTCACGTCACTTCTAGCTCAAGGAGCAATCGAAGAAGTGCCCATACCCCAACAGGGGACAGGGTTCTACTCCCCCTTTTTTCTTATTCCAAAGAAGACAGGGGGACACAGACCTATACTAGACCTCAGAGAATTAAACAAGTATTTGTTCCGAGAAAAGTTAAAGATGATCTCCCTCGGAACACTTTTACCATACCTTCAAAGTCAGGACTGGCTATGTTCTTTAGATCTAACATATGCGTACACGCATATTCTCATCCACTCAGATCACAGGAAGTTCCTTCGATTCCTGGTCCAAGGAAGACACTTTCAGAGTTCTTTCCTTCAGACTAGCCTCTGCTCCAAGAGTCTTCACAAAATGCATGGCAGTGGTAGCAGCATTTATGAGGACTCTAGGAATATTTGTCTTCCCTTACTTAGACGATTGGCTCATTCGAGCATCGACAGCTCCAGAGGCCAGCTTCGCTCTCTCTCGAGCAATGCAAATTTTTCAATACTTGGGGCTGGTCATAAACCTCCCAAAATCTCATCTCACTCCCTCTCAATCTCTAGAATTCATAGGGGCTCGTCTAGACACACGGCAGTTAAGGGCCTTCCTGCCCCAGCCACACTGTCTACGTATAATACAACTGGAATCTCAAGCATCTATGAAGGTATTCCTTACTGCTCGGGAGATGCTTCAACTGCTGGGACACATGGCATCCACTGTCCATGTGGTTCCCTATGCTTGCCTCCACATGGGAGCAGCTCAGTGGACCCTTTCCTCTCAGTGGTCACAAGCCTCGGGTCGACTAACAGACAAAATCAGAACTACCACATGTCTGATTTCATTCCTGCAATGGTGGCAATCCCTGAAAAACCTCCTTGTAGGCTCTCCTTTCCAGCAGCCTCTATGCCAAACCACTCTGACGACAGATGCGTCCAAGATGGGTTGGGGGGGCCCACTTGCATGATCTCTCCACTCAGGGTCTTTGGACCTCACAGGAGGTTTCCCTTCACATAAACCTCCTAGAGCTGAGAGCCATTTTCAATGCTATTCAAGTCTTTCAGGGCCATCTCAGCAACAAAACAGTACTGGTCCAAACCGACAATCATGTAGCTATGTTCTATGTGAAACAAGCAAGGCAGAACAGGCTCTCTGTCGCTGTGCAACAAGGCTTTGCGAATATGGGCCCTTGCCAGAGAGTTAAAAATTCACCTGTTTGCGGTATACCTTCCGGGCATTCAAAACTATTGGGCAGACAAACTCAGTCGAATGCTGCTGCCACATGAGTGGTCCCTCCACTCAGACCAGCTTGCTCGAGTGTTTCGAGTCTGGGGAACACCAGATATAGACCTCTTTGCAAGTCTGAAGAATGCCAAACTTCCCCGATTCTGTTCCAGAATTCATGCTCAGAACTGTCAGGCAAGAGATGCGTTCCTACTCCATTGGAGACAGGACTTCCTATATGCCTTCCCACCCATTCCCCTCATTCCCAAGACTTTATTCAAACTTCAGAGAGTCATAGGTCGTATGATACCCATAGCTCCATGTTGGCCACGTCAAGCGTGGTACCCCCTTCTTCTTCATCTCTCTCAAACGACTCCTCTGGAGTTGGGGAATGCTCCAGATCTCCTGTCGCAGGAGGACAGATCCCTACTGCATCCCAGTGCCCAGGCCCTACATCTCAGGGCCTGGTTACTGAAAGCCTAGAATTCCAGGATATTAATCTTTCTCAACAAGTAAAGGATATCCTCTTGGATTCCAGAAAACCTTCCACAAGATGTTCTTATGCTTTTAAGGGGAAAAGGCTCTCTGTCTGGTGTTCACAAAAGGGACTTGACCCCCTTTTAGTACCTGTACAGTTGCTACTAGAGTATATTCTACAATTATGAATATCTGGCCTAAAGACCAATTCAGTGAGGGTCCATCTCAGTGCTATTCATAAACCTTTCGATGGACAACCCATTTCCTCTCATCCACTTATATCAAGATTTAAGAACATAAGATATGCCATACTGGGTCAGACCAAGGTCCATCAAGCCCAGTATCCTGTTTCCAACAGTGGCCAATCTAGGTCATATGTACCTAGCAGCTTCCTCAAAAGACACAGGTAAGTAAGTAACTTTTAGTAAATAAATTTTATATTGACTCTCTGTATTTTCTGACCGAGCCCCTGGGAACTAAAATGCAATATATCTTCCTATATTCTTTCCTAGGCCTCACGCCTCCAGTGCAGAAAGGAATCTTCACACTTTGGATTGTAAAAGAGCCTTAGCCTTTTATCTCCAAAGAACTAAGTAACATAGAAAATCTTCTCAGCTTTTTGTGGATTTTGACTCTAGTCATTTGGGACTTCCAGTTTCCAAAAGAACTCTGTCAAATTGGATTGCAGACTGCATATCCTATACATATCAGAGTAAGGGACTTTCTCTCGAAGGCCATGTCACGGCTCGCAATGTGAGAGCAATGGCAGCCTCAACGGCTAACCTTCGTTCTGTCTCTATTGATGACATCTGCAAAGCAGCCACTTGGGCTTCGATACACACCTTCACAGCCCACTATTGCTTAGACAAGCACTCCCATTGGGATGCCTCGTTTGGCCAGGCTGTTCTCCAACATCTCTTCCATACTTAATTCAACTCCTACCCACCATCCACAGTTTGGATGCCAGAAGTCCATGGGAGGAAGCATGACCCATCTCACCTGAGTACGCAGCTTGCTGGGGTCACCCCTTGGCATCTTTCAGCTGGGGAGTCCCCATATGTGAAGACTACATTCTTGCTTGTTCCTGGAGATAGTGTAGTTACTCACCTATAAAAGGTGATCTCCGGAAACAGCAGGAATTTAGTCTTCACAACCCACCCACCTCCCCTAGGAGTTGTCTCTATCTCTCTCTTTCTCTACTTCTCTCCTTGGCTCTCAGCTATAAACTCAACTGAAGGGAGAGAGGTACAGAGGCGGGAAGGCAGCACACATGCACTGTGGGTTGCTCCCAAAAGCTTTTCTATTGGATGCTGGGGAGCTTTCCCGCGCGGGCTCCGTCGGTACTGATGATACCCATATGTGAAGACTAAATTCCTGCTGTTCCTGGAAATCACCTGCTACAGGTGAGTAACTACGCGTTCATGATCCCTGCCTACATATACTCTCCACCTATATGGAATTTAGACACAAGATCTAAAGGCCTAAGATTTATTTATAAAATCATCCAATTATATGATGCATCGCCTTCCACCTTCCCACCATGGGTAAAATCTAGGCTGCTTGCAACACACAAGTCACCTAACTTGCGTGGAATTAGGTAAGTTTGATTTCCTGACTTACTCATACTTGTATAATACCTGGGGCCATTGCCATATTCAACTAGGGTGCCCTCTCTGGTTTGGCTAATACTCCACTTTCTGCCCTGTAACTTCCAGAAGTGCCTAAGTGTTATCCTCATTGCCCTTGTGCCACATGCCTCAACTGCAAATCCAGGGATTCTAGTATGCCTAGTCACAATTCTTAAAGGCTTGGGTGTCCCTGTGTCCACAGCGCTTCAGCAAATCAAGCTGTTGCATGACACTGAATTAAATACTTGACTAAATTATAATCCTGGAATTAATTCTTAAATAGGTCCTGTCTGATACCTGATAGATGGACATCAGTCACTTGATAAAAACCCCACATCTTGCATTATCTCACTCAGGCTATATCAGTTGTATCCAATCTGATATAAAATACGACCAGAATATTCAAGTCTGGGATAAAAAAAGAGATTATGTCCATGATGTCTTGCTTGACTCAGACTGTATACGTGACCTTCTACTAAGCATATACTGAATGAGTTTTCAAACTGCCTAGATCCAAGGTGCCAAAGCCGCTTGAACACTGTTGCTTATATCTCATAGAGATAAAGTAAAATGGAACAGAGAGTCAGCAATAGTATTCTACATTTCTGAAGGCAAAGAACATAACAAAAGCCATACTGGGTCAGACCAAGGTCCATCAAGCCCAGTATCCTGTTTTCAACAGTGGCCAATCCAGGTCACAAATACCTGTCAGGTTCCCAAAAAGGTGCAGAGATTCCACAATGCGGTGGATTTCCCTGGTCCTTTATCTTACAGTAATGAATTCCAGAATTGATTATGCACTGAGTAAAAAAATATATTCTCTTTAGTCTTAAATGGGTTACATTGTAGCTTCATTGTGTGTCCCCTAATCTTTCTACTTTTTGATGGAGTAAACAACCAATTGACATTTACCCATTCCAGTCAATCCATTAATTTATAGATGTCTATCGTATCTCCTCTCAGCTGTCTTTTTCCCAAGTTGAAGAGCACTAACCTTTTCATCCTTTCCTCATAGGGCAATCCTTCCATCCCCTTAACCATTTTAGTGGCTCTTCTGTGCACCCTTCTTTCTGGATTCATCTTCCCCCTTCCTTATTCTCGGGGATTTTAACATTCATGTTGATAATCCCTTTGACCCTTATGCTTTAGAGCTCCTTTCTCTTCCATCCTCATTCAACCTCCGGCTTTGCTCTACTGCCCCCACTCATCAGCACAGGTGCACATAACTAGAAAACATACAGAGAATAACCACCAAAATTGCAAAGGGGATGGGAAGGCTTAAAAGATTAGGGCTTTTCAACTAGGAAAATAGACAGTTGAGGGGAGATATGATAGAGGTCTATAAATTAATGAATGAAATGGAACAGGTAAACATAGATTGGTTGTTTACGCCATCAAAAAGTAGAAAGACTAGGTGACATGCAGTGAAGCTACAACGTAACTCATTTAAGACTAATAAGAGAAATATATTTTCATTCAATGCATAATCAAACTCTGGAATTTGTTACCGGAGTTTGTAGTAAAAGCTGTTAGTGTAGCTGGGTTTAAAAAAGTTTTGGACAAGTTCCTGGAGGAAACGTCCATAAACCATTATTAAAGAAGACCCAGGAAATCTACTGCTTGCTCCAATACAAGCATTGTGGGACCTGTATGTCTTTTTGATAAACTGCTAGGTACTTGTGACCTGGACTGGCCACTGGTGGAAACAGGATACTGGACTTGATGGACCTTGGCCTGACCCAGTATGGCATTTCTTCTGTTCTTAACTTTCATATCAGGGAAACTCTCAGCTTGGCTTCTTTGTCTTGAAAATGAGTGACTAGTTGCCGTTTAGACATAAATATTTAAAATTATGAAAGATATGGCTGCTGGTCTGCATGGAGCAGCAGGTACAACCTTCGTCAACTCACTGGTTCTCAGCTTGCTTGCTCTAACCATTAGGCTACTCCTCCAATCCAATACCACTACTAGGGGTCAAGTTGTCAAATAACTGATTACTTCAGGTATGTGAGTTTACAGCATAGTTAGAGACTTATAAATAGGTTTGTTTGGTTAGAATATTAAATACCGATATCATACCCCACAGTGCCTACTTTTATAGTGAATTCAGGACAAATCAGGGTATTAAAAAAGAAGACTTAAGAAAACAATTCTGAAAATAACCTGAAAATGAACCAAACAGTTTTTATACATTTCCCAATGTCTCTCTCTCTCTCTCTCTGGAGGTCAGGATACTGCACATAGAGCACTAAAAACCTATATATCAGGGAAATTCCCCATCCTGCCTCACAGGGATCATGTCTGATCCAGACCGCTATCTCGCAGTTCACTGGTAATGAAGGCTGAGTCTGAAAGAAATGACTTTGCCTGAATAAAAGGGATGGGGTTAGGCATAGGAACAGGGAACAAGCTCAAGATGACTGCTGTGGTTTGAGCTTATACCCTGTTCCGATGCCTAAGAGGAAGGGTAAGACTAGGGCTTACCCAGTCAAGCCTCAGCCTGCTTTATCTGGTCCCCTGGACAAGTTTGTTCAGCTCTCTGAGGATGTAAGATGGGAGAACCATGCAGGTGCTGGGGAGCAGAAAGAGGACGCCGTTCTCCCCCTTAGCCTGGATGTCACTCTGTCTTCCGATACGCTGTCCCCATCGCTGCCTCCAGCTATCTCCGCTGCTACTTTGGTGGCTAGTCCTGTCAGCCTGTTGGATGGTGGTGGGTTCACAGTTTTGGGACAGGGAGCCAAGGAGGTGAAGAGCGGAGAATTGGCCCTTGGAGGCTCTCAAGACCTGAGCATGCCTACCCTAGAAATATGTGACTACTTGCACTGCACATAGTTTTACTCATGATCTGATTTTATAAGAGGCCTTTTATGCATGTACATCAGTGTTTCATGGATGAAAAAGGTTTATACAATTACCTCCTTTATGTTAATTTTTGGTGAAAACCAGTCAGGCTTGCCAGATGACTAAACTTAGATGAATTTTCAGCTGAACTCCTGGCTAGCTATAGAAAACCCAGTTTATCTGGTTTTCTTATCCACTCAATGAGTTTTTAATATCCAAGTGTTATAATCTTAGTATTGTTACAAATTGTGGAAAGATGAGATTTCTAAATGAACAGCAGTCATCTATGTAGAATTATCCGAAGTATAATAGTAGGGATATGTACAAGCAATCATTTTTTGTTTGTGTTTGATTTTTCCCTGATTTTTGAACTTTATTTGGTTCATTTCAGACATTTACTTTAATAAAAAGGTTTTAAGATGTTTTAGAACTTTTTAATACATACAAATTGACTGTACACATTAATCCATAAAGTAGCATGTGTTGAATTGATTTAGCATGCACTAAGTTTAAGGCTCACTAAGGAACCAAATGCATGCCAATGACTACATATCCCTAATAAAAAGCCACTGATGTTTTAGTCAATTCAATAGTTCCTAGAGATACAAGTCCAAGAAAATATTTTTTTGTCATACCAGATTCAGCTAGTTCCCATAAGGTCCATTTTGCTTTATTCTTTATGTTAAAAGCAACTATGCTGCAAAATATCCAAAGCTTCACCAAAAATATATAGTCCTCAACCATGCTAAGCAAACACAATTCAGCAACATTTATAAGGTAGTGAGCAACACTGATGTTTTTAGTGGCATTCACTGGTATTGTAATATTATATATTGTAAAGCATCCACAAATACGCATTCATATCAATATGCAAAAGTTCAAATGTCTCATCCTCCCAAAGTGTATGGCATAATCAATTGTGTATCAATGTAGCAATTAACATCATTGTGCCTTCTTTTAGAGGAATTTCAGCAGACATAAAATAGCACCTTTGAATTTGTTTATATTTCTATGATAAATTACTTTCAATATTTTGATTAAATTTCAGTAAGTGAACTGGAGAAATGAGTGCATTTGCCACAGCTGCGAACAGTAGGGCAGATGACAGTCCCAGTTTGAATCTTACTATAGCCTTTACAATCTGAATGCTGGTAAGGGTCAATTTAATCCGCATCATGATAAATCACAACCTTTCTGCCTTCCTTCGGAACCTTGTGCTCATAAGACATCAGTGTCATAGTCAAAATATTGAAAGCAATTAACACCACTCAAGGTTTGTCACTCGGTCCCCGTGGGCATGTTAAGAAAGGAAAAAAGTGACACATTCACCTTTGCTTCCCACTGAATTGCTTCAGAGAATCATAACTTCCTGCTTTGTGAGTGTATTTCTTGTTTGGACAGAGAATGTAGTCGGATCCATTGTTGCAGTAAAACATTACAATTCCCTGCCTTGTGCTTAAATGATAGCTCGTCAAGGGATGATGTGGATAGATCAACAAGCTACTCATTTGCTTTTAAGGGAAAAAGATCCATATGTAGTAAGATACAGGAAATACATTATTAAGATACAATACAGATAAAGGCGGGCAATGGATTAAAGCTGAGGATTAATACTATTTTAATTTAAAATGTAAAAATTCTGGAGTTTTGGTCCTGAAAAAGACTGGTCTTTGCAGGGTGTAATACTTTTGAAAGGGCCAACAAATGCATTATTGTGATACACAAACTTTGGAAACCTCACAGGCCTTTCCTTCACAACCTACGGAGATTCCAATTTACAATGTAAGAGAAATACTATAGTCAGTGAATCGACCTATATAGATATTGCTCTCATGGCACAACTAAAAAGGCAGCCAGAAGCCACTTATTCATTCCTTTACTATAATTTTCAAAAAGACACAGGAAGCAAATTCTTATCTATAACAGATACCATATTTATCGGACTAGGGGCATGTTTACTAGCACCGGGGCTTCATGTTAACTGCAGGGGGCAGGTATAGTCATCCCCCTGCGCTTTCCACAGGCTGCCAAGGTAAAACCAGCCATTGAGGTGGTGTTAATTACACCTGTGCCAAACGTAGGCAACACAGGCTTCAAACACAGGCAGCACTGAGATGGGAACGCCCCTGTCTCACCCAGTCGCTGCCCAGACATGTGCTACCTTCGTGCTACTGAGTAGTGCGCTTTAGTAAACATGCTCTTATAAAATGAACCACTGTTTAGTTAGGCAAGATTTGATTATGAGTCAACAAGGAACTGCTTCTCTTGGTGCATCTGTATAATCCTGTGCACTTTGTAGCTTACACACTATCTATCTTCATCCCTCTCCTTCTCTCTCTCTATCTCCTTTCCTCGATCCGTCTTTACCGTCCTTCCCGCTAATCCTCCTGTGCTGGTCATAGTTATTTACCCCTTGTTTTCAGTGCTTGGCAGTAGGAGCCTCTTCCGCATGTCTTTGGCACCAGGTGGGATGGGCTCCAACAGCTACCTTATACCTCTTCCTCCTCTCAGCATTTTCAGTGACCGGCAGAGAGGTACCACTGAGCCATAAAACATAGGACAATTATAGGTTACTTTTTAAAGTACGTTTTCTGGTTACTCAGGGTAATGTCACCAGATGGGTTTAGTTTGTGCATGACAAGACAGGATTGAACCTCGCCCGTATGCCAGGGTATGTTGGAGATGCTCTCAGTCTCTCATATTCACTACTAAATACACGTTGTTCCAAACGGCACCACCTTCTGGAGGTCATAAGGTATAATATGTACAAGCAACAAATAAAGTGCTTGGACATTTTTTTTTCGATGAGTCCAATGGCATCCAATACAATTGGGACAATTTCTTTATCTTTCTTCCGCATTTATTTTTATTACATTCACTGGTATTTGAAAATCTTCTTTTCCTTCACTTTTAATGCACAGTAATCTACTGTGTACTGTTTACTGTGTAGTGCATTGAGGGAGTAATAATTATTTAATACTAAAAAGTTGTAAAATAGAGAAGAGGGAAATTTCTTTAACGCCAGTTTTCTAGATGTTGCATAGTTCAAAATTGCCGTATTGTATGATTTGCAAATTGAAATCAGTGCTTATATAGTGCCATTAATTCAGTATTTTGGCTTATTTGTTTTCAGACCTATTCCTTCTCTGCAGGTGTTCAGATAAAAAATTAAGTGGTGTTCAGTCATTATACTCTGGGGATGATCACATTTGGTCTTCACTCAAAAGTAATATATTTCATTGCATATAGGCTATAGTTTCTGACAAAAATTTGCATGACAGTGGAAATTAGCCCAAATGTTTGTATTTTTATTCTTTCCAACCCAACCAAAGCTAGAAAGAATTATACAGAAGGGATCAAGAATGTCTTTCTGCGAAGGGGCAAAATAACACTCAGAAAATTTAACAGAATGGGGTAAGATTTGGATAAATTTGACATATATATAGTGCATCCAAGATGACGTAGGGGCACAAGGGCAGATATGAAGCTCTGGGGTTGTTTCTGGGGGAAGGCTTTTGGAACATGGGGAAACTCAAAGGATGCCTTAAAATGTATCCCACTATTCCCTCAAAGAGACCTTCAGATGTACAGTCTTATTTATGCCAGTTCTTGGATTTTGGCACCCTGATGCGAGATTCTTCTTCTAAACTCAAGCTAGCCAAGGGAGCCACCATAACATTGGGGCCTAATATATCCCTGAGCCTGGACACATGGATTGTTCCTGTGCAACTGGAGTGTCTAGGCACACCGGAGTAGCTTCTGATGATGCAGGTGGTTGGAGGTTTCAGCTTCCTGTGCTGTTGCTGAGGGAAGTCTCGCTGGAGAGGTTCAAATGCTGATAGCCCCCCCCACACCCGAGAATACTGACGAGGGTAGAAGGATATCTAGTACAACTTTTGGGTATTTGGTATATGCTCCAGCTTCTTTGGAAGGGGCTGCCAGTAGGGCATTAGGGGAATAGAAGATCTTTTGGGTTACCATCAAGTGGTTCTCAAGAAGCCTCCAACTATCAATTTGGACTGTCCGTTGACTGCCATTTTTAATATAGAGCAGTCCTTGGAAGCACATATAGATCATTTTGTACATCATAGTAATACCATCACAAATAGAACACCAAGCCTCATAGTTATACACACTTTAAGGGTGATTATATAGACTGTAAAATATATGCATAACTTAGATAAAACTTTCAATAGAAGACCCCACATGGCCATGTTTTAGAAACATCAGGGATCACATGATGTGTCTAAAAACAACGAAAAATAAATTCTGCTGCCAAATAATTTGATAAAATATGAATTACAAAAAACAAACATTCATTTCTTGCTACACTCAATGATTGGGAGCAGCACAGTGGTACTCCACCCATACCGATAAACAACAAATTGTACATTAAAGCTGTACCAAGGAGGCAAGCAATGATTAATCAACCAAAATAATTTGATCATACTCACTTCTTAGAAAGCTACATCCACACAAGTATGTGATATGAATAATCTCATAATCTCATTGCTTCTCAATAACTATTGAGAGGCAGATACTAAGCAGCACTTCTAAAACTACCGTTTGTGCATAAAGTACGTAGTGAGTGTTATTAAGCAACGCTGCCAAGCACCATTAAATAAATGCTAAATTTAAGTCCATATTTGTCTTTACTGGATATACAATATCTAAATTGCCAAATATCACTTTAAAATGTACTACTTTTCTTAACTAAGGGTGCTAAAAGATCTCCGTACAGGCCTACTGAACAGCATGGCGGCTTTCCTAGCCAGCAGCGTTGTCATGCTGCAGCCCTGCTTTTCATGCAGGCAGGACCGGGACTCCCATCGGCTCTTCTACCAGAAGCTTTGTGGTAGGGGAAGTGATGGCATACTTATCCGTTTGCGCAAACATGCGTACAGACAGACAGAACTCTGCACAACTGGCTGGACCCTCCACAATATCTTATTTATTTATTTAACTGGGCTTATATACTGCTTTTCTACAAGTCAAAGCAGTGTTCATTCAGGCACTGTGCATGTTTGTGTATATATATATTTCCCTTGTCCCCGAAGGGCTCACAATCTACATTTTTGTACCTGAGGTAACACGGAGAGTTAAGTGGCTTGCCCAAGGCCACAAGGAGCACCTGTAGGACTAGAAATCCCAGTCCAATGGGCCAGATTGAACTGGGAATTCCAGAGAAATAATCCCCCTCCCCTAAAAAAAGAAATAATTCAGTGCATTTCTATGGAAGGAGTTCCAACTTCTGTAGCATAGGAACGTATGTATGGTGAAATATAGCAGTTGGAATTTCTCCTTTCAAACCACCTCTTCCAGTTCTGTAATCTCAAAACCTTCCAAAACTACTCCACTGAAACTGTCCCACAACCCTGTAAAACTACCCTGACAGTTGCCCTACCACCCCTAAGACTACACCTAAGACTACATCTAAGACAGTTACCCCAGTTTCTAGCCGTTATATTTCCTGTTTTATTGTAAATACAATACAGTCACGTCTGCATTGTATAAGCTACAGTTAAATGTAAACCACACTGATATTGAATAGCACAGTATAGAAGAGAAATTAAATAAATAAATAATCCTCACAAATTGCTCCCACTTCCAAAAATTACTCCCCCCACCACCTTTCAAACTACGCCCACATACACACAAAGTCATACAAAGGGCTTGGAAAGAATTCCAGGAGCTATGCTCTGCAGGCTTTCTCCAGTTGTTTGCAAAGGAAAATGAATTACTTCCTTATTATACAGCGATATATAGAGTTTGCAACAGTATAGTGACTCATCCCCTTCAGTAATTTGCTGGCTAATACATAGGTTTCATGTACAGTGCTTATTAAGATCTTCACACCCCTTGACTCAATGTGGTGGAAGCCCCTTTTTCAGTAGTAATCAGAGCTGGTGCAAGCATTGGAGGCACTCTAGATGGGCCCTCCATCCTACCATCCCCCCTCCCAGTAAACAGTAAATTTGCAGACACTATGGGCCAGATTCAGGAAGGTGAATAGTAGGGCTGGATGTCCTGATGGGACATCCCACCCCACTATCTGCTCTCAACCTATTCTGCCTTCCGGCCCCGCTGCACGTACAGAGCCACTGTGCTTGCTGTGGTGGATGGGGGTGGAGAGTGGGCAGAGCGTGGACAGGACCGACTCCCTGATGTACAGGACCGATTCCGGTGACGGACCTGTACATCCGGGGATCGCTGGGGAGACGCCCTGAATATTCCACCTCTGAGGTAGAATAAGCGTGGGGCGCCCCTCCAACTCTGCCTGGCAGCCTCCCTCCGGAGCCTGGCAGCATATGTTGGGTCCCCACTGCCCGATCCTGGCCCCATCTGCCCAGCCTGGAGCCGGGCGGTGGGGTTACAGTAGGGGTCGGTGCTGTGGTGGACACACCGGTATATGTGGTGGACATCCCCACGGGTATGCAGGGGCACATTGGGCCGTTTTAGGGCCCGATTCTGCACCTGCAGGAACATCTGTCTCCCGCGGTGCAGAATCAGGTCCTAAACAGGCCCGTCTTGCTCAGGGGTGCCCAAACAGCCTGAATGTGCCCCTACTGGGATCGGGCTCCACATAGCTTATCACATTTATTTTATTTATTTATTTATTATTTTATTTTATTTACATTCTCTTATATACCGCACTATTCTCTTATATACCGCACTATTCGGCGCGGTTCACATAGAACAAAAAGTCTCAGTACAATAACAAGCATGAGATTACAGATAACAAGGGAAGGAACTTGGATAACAAGGGAAACTATTTACAGTCTATTTACAGATGTAACACTACTGCATGGATACAAGTTATTAGGAACAGGTGCTAAGAATATATTCAATAATCAAAGCGATTCATCCTATGTCTGTTATTGAGAAACCACGAAACTGAATAGCTGGGTGGAATCACTGATGTCAATGGGTGTCGATGGCTCTATAAGATGTTTGTTAAAGAGATGGAATTTGAGGGCTTTCCTGAATTGTGATACACTGTTGATAGCCCGTATGCCAGGGGGTAGTGTATTCCAGCACCTAGGGGCACAGAGGATAAAGGCTCTATTGGCTGTGGAAGAAGAGCAGCTTGTAAGGGCCTTTGGGAGTTTTAAGGAGTTGATGGCTGAGGATCTTCTTGTTCTGTTTGGTGTGGTGGTATGAATAAGGTCAGATAAGGAAGGAGCGGAAAGCTTGTTGAGAGCTTTGAACGTGAGAAGTAGAGTTTTGAAGGTAATTCTGGCCTGAATGGGTAGCCAATGTAATTGAATCAACAAAGGAGTAACATGGTCAGTCCTGGCGGCCCCCTGGAGTACCCTTGCTGCGGCATTCATAGCCAGCTGTAAAGGGTTTAAGGTGGATTGAGGGAGACCTTGGAGAATGACATTGGCGTAATCGAAGTGGGGTATTATCAGTGCCTGGTAGATGGTCCTGAAGTCTTTTGGTTCTAGCATGGAGCGTAGGTGTCTCAGGGAACGGATCTTGTAATATATTGTTCTGACTGTGTTTCCTATGTGGGGCTTCATATCCAGGCGTTGATCCAGAGTGACTCCTAGGTAACGTATTGAGGGTTTGGATTGCAGTTCAGCTTCCTTAGTTCTGATAGATTGGGGTGGGGTGAAGTTGGGATTCCTTGTGATAAAGAGAACTTCAGTTTTCTTATGTTGTATACGGAGGTTTTGGGAGAGCAGCCAGTCAGAAACTGCATTGAAACAGTTTATTAGAGGGGAGAGATCCAAATGGTCAGTGGAGATGGGGGTGTAAAGTAGAACATCATCGGCATAAAGCATGCAGTCGACATTAAATGACCGTATGATCTTACATATTGGTTGCATGTAGACGTTAAATAAAAGGGCAGAGAGTGAAGAACCTTGAGGGACTCCCTGATCTAGGTGGAAGGGTTCTGAAGTTCTGCCTCCTGAGCGGACATGCTGCCATCTTCCGGATAAGTAGGACCTGCACCATTCAAGTGCTGTTCCAGTGATGCCCTTCTCAGTTAGCCTCATTAAAAGGAGATCGTGATTCACTGAATCAAACGCTGCTGCGATGTCCAGAAAGATGAGGGCGAATCCTTGGCGGATGTTATCTATGCCAGTGATTATCTTGCTGAAGAGTATGGTGAGGAGAGTTTCGACTCCATGATATTCCCTGAAGCCATGTTGGCAGGGGTCTAGTGGAGCAGTGGTGTCAATATGGTCCTGTAACTGACGTTGGACCTCCTTTTCGATGATCTTAGCAAGTAGAGGTATGCTAGAGATAGGTCTATAGGACTCAACCTTTAGGGGGTCGAGTTTGCAGTTTTTCAACAGGGGTCTAATTGAAGTGTGTTTAAGGGCTGAAGGGAATGATCCTGTTGAGAAGGAGAGGTTCATTATGGAGGCAATTACTGAGCTGAAGTGACTGCGGAGCTCCTTGATCCAGAAGGCAGGGCATGGATCAGACTGGGATGTAGTGATGTTGAGTGCTGTAATAGTGTCTTCAATTCCTTTCTTAGAAGGAATAGAGAATGCAGAAAGAGCTCCAGGGGTGACCTGCCCAAGGGTGGTGGTTGTTGTGGTGGTTCTGTTAATAATTACAAAATTGTAGAGGCACAAAGAGTAACAGAATTCAAGAGCACTTAAGATGCGCACAGAGGATCCTTATTTGTGAAGGAGGGAAAAAGTATGAGATCTATGTGGTCAATAACACTGGAAAAGGAAGCAAACTGGACAGACTTGGTGGTACTTAGGGTCTTTATCTGTTGTCATATGTCCTGTTTTTATGTTTTTTCCTAGTGTTCTGTTCTCACCATCTCTTGTCCACTCAAAATCTGACAAAGGGATCCTATAATAGTATAGTGAAGAACTAAGATATAATGAAAGATTATCACTTTTCATTCATGCCCATTGATAGTTGCCATATAAGCTATGGTGTCTGAAGAGAGTTAGTAAGAACAGTCCTAGAGAAGAAAGGAAAAGGATTCCCAGTATTTCAGCCCTTGATGCTGTTAGCTTTTGATTAGTATGCAGCTTTTAAGGAGATTAAATTAAATTCCAATTTCAATTTAATTTAATTAACAGTCGCTTATATACCGCACCTTCCAAAGATCAAGTGCGGTTTACATTTAACAACAAAATAACAGTCAGTTGTCTGTTTTACAATGAACGCCTAAGAACAGTGGAAATTATACAATTACAAAGAACAGAATGAGAACTATATACAATATTAGGATATGTGTGCCTTATATGGTGCATGTAAGGACCTTGTTTAATGATGAACTTATGTACATAATGTGTGAGTCTATTCGATAAGCTGGCCTAGGTCATATCAATTTTGCATCTTTGCTATCAGGTAATGTTATCCATTCTCTTGTTGTGAGGGGGAGTTTGTTAGTAGACCATAGTGTGCCATAAACAAATGTGTTTTTAGGTTCTTACGGAGCTCTTTAATCTCAATTATTGATCTAATTTCCTCTGGAAGGTCATTCCAAATAATGGGGGCCACATGGGAGAATGCTTTTTTGTTTGTTGTCTTTTTGGCTTTTATATATTCTTTTGGGGTCCTTAATTTGTTTGTTTGGTTTCTCCTGTGTTGGTTATTAGTTGGTTCTTTAGATATGAGATTGTTTAGGGTAGGTGGGGCCATGTTGTTTAGATCCTTGAAGGTTGTTATTAGTGTTTTATATATTATTCTGCTTTGTATTGGTAGCCAATGAAGATTTGCTAGTATAGGTGTTATGTGATGAGATGGAGGGACCTTCATGATAGTTCTGGCTGCTGCATTCTGTGCTAGTTGGAGTCTTTTTATGTTTTGTTTAGTTACTCCTAGTAGAGTTAGGTTGGCAAAGTCAAAGTGAGGAGTTATTATTGCATGTATTATTTTCTTGAAGTCTTGTATGTGAATTAGAGGGCGTAGCTGCTTTAAGATTTTGAGCCTGAAGTATATTTTCTTTGTTGTGTTTCTAATGTGCGTATTCATGCTGAGATGTGTGTCCAGTATAACGCCTAAATATCGTACTTCATTTTTTAGTTTGATTTCATGGTCCTGAAGTATGATGTGTGATGGGGGAGAGTATGATTGATTTTTGGTTACAATTAGGGCTTCAGTTTTGGAGTGATTGATGATGAGGTTATTGTTATTTAGCCAGTTGTTTATTTCATTGAAGCATTCTGTAAGTAATTGGAGTGGTAGATTAGGGATCGTAAAAGGGATATACATCATTATGTCGTCTGCATACAAGTGATAGTATACATTGAATTTTTTGCCAAATTAAATTTTTTGCCAAATTAAATGTCAAATTTAATTTGGCATATGAAACAATGTGGATGCTTTTTGGTTCTCCTGAGAGAAGCCTTGATAATAATCTATCTTCTTTGAAGTGTCGTCTTATGTGTTTTATCTTAAAGTTCTTTACCCAGTAAGGCATAACTTACAGTACATTTATTTTATGTGATTAGTAATTTTGCAGCAGGATAGTAATTTGCAATATCGTCAACCATCTTACCTGGCTGTGACATCAGCTATGGTTACCTAGATCACCTTTTTCAGCTCTTATAAACAGTTGACTTTGCATCGGCACTTTGCCAGTCCTTAAGTACAGTGTGAGATTTGACCCATAGGTTACAGATTCGTACTATTTCATATTTCAGTTTCTTCATCCCCAGTGATATACCACTCTAGTTAGGCAGTTTATTCTAGCACAGTGGTTCTCAAAGCTGTCTTGGAGGACCCACAACTGGTCAATTTTTTAGGCTAACCTTAACAAATATACATGCGATAACTTTGCATATACTACCTCCACAGCACGCAAATTTATCTCATGCATACTGAATTCAGATATCCTAAAAGCCTGACTGGCCTAGGGTTCTCTAGGACAGCTTTGGGAAGCCCTGCTCTAGCGCTTCTCCCAAATTCATCCCAATTGGTTTCATTTCCTCTGAATGATAACCTGCAAAGGATAGTTCCAGCTTCTCTCTCTCTCTCCAATATTCTCTGCAGTGCAAAGCCAATATCCTATGCATTAGCAAGAATTCATTTAGGGGTATGTTTACTAAACCGGGCTAACGGTTAACCCGGGCTATCTGCAACTAGGTCCCATTGAATAATATGGGACCTAGTAGCAGATAGCCCGGGTTAACCGTTAGCCCGCCTTAGTAAACATACCCCTAAGGGTAGGGGTAGTTTGTTTTTTGCTCTGACCTTATCTTCCTTCTGCATCATCTGACTCCTCCTAGGTTTTCTTGTTTTCGATGTGCTTGAAAATGCTAGTGGTGTGCATTGTTTCCGTTTCATTTCATTTCATTTTTTACATAGAAAACTTTGCATGTGTGAACACTGAATTTATGTACATAAAGTAACAAACCAACATATATAATTAGGTTTTTAGGCCCGGGGTATGATAAATCTGATGAGCTGAAAAGCTTTGTTAGGTGAGGCTCTGAGCATGTTCTCTTGCTTACTGAAATAGCTGTGCTGCTCCTGTGTCGTGCCCAGATTATAATTTTGGTTCTCCTTCCTAATGTGCCTTGCTCTGGTTACTCTTTTGGTTACTTGTGCCTTGTTCACTCTGAATTTTCTGTGCTTGCCTTCTTGTAACCTGTGTTTCCTTCTGGTTGCTCTGTGTACCACTGTGTTTTATTCTGAATTTATTCAGTATTTTCTTCTTGACCTATCTGCTACTTTTGACATGGTTGATCACTACCTTCTCCTCAATACCCCGTCTTGGTTTGCTTCTTATCTCTCCCATTGCACTTTCAGCATATGTTCTGGTGGATCCTCCTGTGCTGCTTTCAGTCGGTGTGCCTCAGGGCTCTCTTGGGACCTCTTCTCTTCTCTCTCTACATTCATTCCCTTGGTGCCCTGATCTCTCATAGTTTTCATTACTGTCTTTACACTGATGACTCAGAGTTACCACTAGATATCTCTCAAGGGATCCAGGCTCAAATCTCAGCCTGCTTGTCTGAGGTTGCTGCCATCTAAAACTGAACATGGTCAAGACAGAGGTTCTTATCTTTCCCCTTGTCACAGATCACAGCAGAAGGTGCTGCCGAATGGAAACCTTTTATTCTCTAGTCACAGCACTGAGGAACAGAGATCTCAGTATGATTTTCTGCTAGCCTTACACATCCCTGGGAGTTTGCTAAAAAGAACAACTAGCTAAGTATTATCCTAAACTTACCACCTAAAATTTACCTAATATGAGACATACAAGGTAACATTGTCACTGATACACAGACGAATCTGCTAAAGTCAGCAATTTTATCCCCTACTGTGGGGGCTACCATGACACTCTTATTAGGCTGTGCAAACTAGACATCTACAATCTCAACATGTGTATTTACCTTTCACCAGACCATAGGGTCATAGACATTTCACTCAGAGGGTCTCAAAGCAGAAAACTCTACATTTAAGTAGTTTAATGAAGTCTGATAAGAATAGCTGGGCAATGAGCCAGTTTGCATAGCCCCTAACTATTACATATTTATACATCTATGACCTCAGTTTGTCACGTGCACATAGGGAATAGAAAAAAAATTCACAAAGTAGCATGTGGTGGTCAGTGTAATCTTGCATCCCAAAATCCACCTACTTCTTACCTACCTTCTCCATTTCTGTAGATAACCCTATCCTCCCTCCCTGTCTCCCAGGTTCATAATCTTGGGATCATCTTTTTCTCTACATATATCCAACAGATAGCCAAAACCTGTTGTTTCTTAAAAACATAAGATATGCTGTATTGGATCAGACCAATGGTCCATCAAGCCCAGCATCCTGTTTATAACAGTGGTCAGTTCAGGTCACAAGTACCTGTCAGGTTCCCAAAAAGTATATGGATTCCATGCTTCTTGTCCCATGGGTAAGCAGTGGATTTCCCTGGTCCTATTTAATAATGGTTAATGGACTTTTCCTCCAGGAACTTGTGCAAACCACTTTTAAACACACTAACAGCGTTTACTACATGCTCTGGTAATGAATTCCAGAGTTTGATTATGCACTGAGTGAAAAAATATTTTCTCCAATTAGTCTTAAATGTGTTACATTGTAGCTTCGTTGCATGTCCCCTAGTCTATCTACTTTCTGAAGGAGTGAACAAATAATCTACATTTCCCAGTTCCACTCCATTCATTATTTTAAAGACCTCCGTCATATCTCCCCTCAGCTATCTCGTTTCCAAGGTGACGAGCCCTAGCCTTTTAAGCCTTTCCTCATAGGGATATCCTTCAATCCCCTTTAGCATTTTTGACGCTCTTCTCTGTGCCTTTTCTAATTCTTCTATATAGTTCTTAAAATATGGCAACAAGAATCACACACAATATTCTAGATGTAGTCACATCATGGAGTGATACAGAAGCATTGTAGTATCCTTTATTTTATTCTCAGTTCCTTTTGTTATGATTCCTAGTATTCTATTTGCTTTCTTGGCTGCTGCTGCACGCTGGGCAGAGGATTTAAATGTATTATCCACAATGATGCCCAGATTCTTTTCATGGGTGGTGATTCCTAATGTGGAACCTTGTATCGTGTAACCATAGTTTGGGTTGTTCTTCTCAACATGTATAACTTTGCTTTTGTCCATATTAAATATCATCTGCCATTTGGACGCCCAGTCCCTCAATTTATCAAGGTCCTCTTGCAGTTTTTCACAATCCTCTTGTGTTTTAATAACTTTTAATAATTTTGTATCATATGCAGATTTGGTTACCACACTCGTTATTCCCATTTCCAAGTCATTTCTGAATATGTTAAAAAGCAGCAGGGCTAGCACAGATCCCTGGGTACTCTACTATTCACCTTTATCTATTAACCCTGGAATTACAGAGATCTTTTGCACACACTGAATACCGTTGGGGTCATAAATGACCCCACAACGAATTTTAATTGTTAACCATGAAAATTTTAAACTAAACCGACAAAATATTATTCCAAATTAATTATTTGATTATGTTTTAATATAATTAATGTTTTGAAATTTAATGCTTTATCATAAAATTACATGAAGAAGAGTTGCCATGAAAGCAGTTTTTGCGTGCACTTGATCAACACAGTAAAGTACTACAGTCATTTGTATGAGACACAGACAATTTCTGAATGTTCTTTGCAAACATTGCGCTTGCAGGAGGTGCAAACTATGTTGCTTTTCTTCTCTTTTTCTCTGGAACAGCAGTGACACCTTGCCCTTTTCTTTGGGATCCCGACATTGCAAACAGCATCAGTGGCTTCTTCAATGCTGGAAGAAGTCTCGCTGCAGTTACTCTGAAGCAGCTGCTTTCCTAATTCCAAGAGGAATAGACGACGTCTGTTCTTTGACTTGTACTGCCATTCTGGATTTAGTGACATCCAAACAATGAAGGTGTTCAAAGCACTGATGTCCAACATGTTGTAGAAGATTGTCACTGGCCAGCGTCTTGTCATTCGTTTTGTGGTATACGTGCGCAACATTTGATCTGCCGTATCTACTCCACCTTTACTAGAATTATAGTCCAAGATCATGCATGGTTTTTTTGTCTGGACGTGTGTTATCTACTTCTTCTTGATCATGCAACTGCTCAGAAGAACAACCACTTTTCCTTTCTTTGGGCAATAGGAAACCAGAGTGGCGTCATCACGAAAGGCAAACAGTGAAGTGAATACCTCTCGGCCCTTTGCTGTTACAAATTCTGGAGGTAATTATTTTCTTTTCTTTCGAATTGTCCCCAAAAGTGTCATTTGTTTTTCTAGCAATTTTCATGACAGGGATAAACTGCAGAAGAAATTGTCAGCAGTAACATTTCTGCCAGATCCCGTCAATCCTTCAGTGAGTTGCAGCACAACCCTTTCACCCTGATTCTGTTCCCTGTTTTGTCCGAGTTCCCTTCCTGTATATACATGAAGACGCAGAACATATGACATTGCACTGTCACACAACATCCATAGCTTTATGCCATATTTCCCAGGTTTGCTGGGAATATATTGTCTGAATGGAACACGGCCACGAAATGTAAGCAGTTGCTCATCCTTGGTAACATTTTCACCAGGAACAAAGGCGTCACTTAGAGTTGCTTCCCAGGTATCAAAAACATGTCTGATTGGAGCAAGCTTATCCATGCCTTGTTGTTCACATCTGTTGGTTGCATCATCAAATCTGAGAGCACAAAAAATTTGCTGAAAACGGTTACGGGCCATATTTTTGCCGAAAACAGAACGACCGTCTTCAAGGTTCCACAACTGAACTATGGATTCATTTCGTGACTTGTACATGCCTGAGAGGATCAGAAGTCCAAGAAAACGTTGAAATTCTCCGTCTGTCAAATCTTTCCAGGTGTCGTCATAAATGTGTCTTCCTTGTTTGCTCGTCCACATCATGATTTCATTCAATAAGTTCTTCCTCATGAACAAGTGGAATGCTGCGAGAGGGCCATCAACATTTCGTACAGCATACCTTGTAGGACCTTGTTGTACGGGCATGACATTAGCTCTGGCATATCTTCCAGCATCTTGCTTTATAGGTTTCCTGTTCCATGATGTGCATCCTTAGATACATAGGCTTCAATGGCAACATTTGTGCTTATAGTTGATGACCTCTTAGCTCCTCTACGACCACAACTAAGATTCCTCACAGATGATAATGACACCGAGGACTCCTGCCTTCTTCCCCATCCAGCACAGCCTCGACCTTTGCCTCAACCTCTAACTTGACTCTTTGCTGCAAGCGATGTTACCAGCTCAAATTCAGTCTCACATTCACTTGGCGACCAACTGCTTTTGCCATCTGAATCATGACTGTCATCATCAGATTTATCGCTCGAACTTGGCTGATATGCTTCTTTGCTTGCTGAATATGCTGCATCATCAGACGACTCAGAGCCGTCACTGTCAGCATCTCGTTGCAATATTTCTCTTACTTGGGCAGCTGAATACTTTCGTTTTGACATCATAAACAATAAACTAAAATAAATAAACAAAGATAAAGTTGAATAAAATGCAAAGCAGTTTTACTATAGGTGTACAATAATCGTAATGAATGAGCTGAAAGCCTTTAGATTTCATTGGAAATAATGAGAGAACGTATGATATCAATTACAGAAAATGTGTAATTTTCATAAAATAAGAGTACAAAAAATAAATGATACATAATTAATGATAAATACCTTTTGTCAGATCAAAAAATTCACAAAACTGCAAATTGCAAATTTGCTTACTCCAAACCGGATGTAAGCAACTGGGGTCAAAAATGACCCCACTGGTACTCTGTGCTGCAATTCATCACTAGCGTCACCTAGCGGATGAAAATCATTCCTCTCATGGCGCAATATAAAGAGAATATTGACATGTGAAAAGTCATAAAAAGATTGCATTCTTGAACAACTAGTTTCCAAGATACACGTTGTGAAACTTGCAATGGGGTCACTTTTCACCCCCATCGGTACTCCCAGGGTTATGAAAATTGGCCATTTAGCCCTATTCTGTTTTCTATCTTAATGAGTTCCTAATCCCAAAAGTACACTGTCTCCTATCCCATAACCTTTTAATTTCCCCAAGCATCTCTCATAAGGGACTTTGTCAAAGGCTTTCTGAAAATTGAGATACACTATATCAACTGGCTCACCTTTATCTACCTGTTTATTCATACCTTCAGAAACATTTTTTTTTGTTAGTGCCATCAAGTCAGTGTTGACTCATAGTGAATCAGCTACCTCTGGGTTTTCTTGGCAATGTATCACTGGAAGAAGATTGCCAGCCTTTTCTTCTGAGGCAATGGAGGGTAAAGTGACTTGCCCAAGGTCACAAGGAGTGCCAGTGGGAATTGAACTCTTGATCTTCTGGGTACTAGGCAGTTGCTCTAACCACTAGGCTACTCATCCACAGCTTCAGAAACATATAAGAGATTAATAAGATAAGACTTTTCTTGGCTAAATCCATGTTGGCTTTCTCCTATTAAACCATGATTATCTACATATTCAGTAATTTTGTTGCTGCTCGCGGGGATCCCATCCTTTGTGGGCAGAAGGAGAGGAAAAGCTGTGATGGCAGCCAAGACCCTTCCTATCTGTGCCCATAAGAGATCGGATTCCTGTGGACAGAACAGGAAGGGTCTTTGCTGCGATTGCAGCTTCTCTTCTTCTGCCCAGAGGGGATAGGATCCCAGTGGGCAGCCTGCTGTCTGTCTGCCACAGTCATGGCAAAGACCCTTCCTGTCTGTCTGCAGGAGATCGGATCCCCATGGCAGACAGGAAGGGTCTTTGTCTGATCATGGCTGGCAGGCAGCAGGCTGCCGACAGTGATCTGATCTCCCACAGGCAGAATAGGAAGGGTCTCTGTCCTTAGGGCGGAATTAGGGCAGAGCTTGCCACCCCTCCAAAATAAAAGGCCTTCCCCTGCCCCTGGCAGTTAAGATTTAATACAAAGAAGTGCAGAGTCATGCACTTGGGATGCAGAAATCCAAAGGAATTGTATGTGATAGGGGGTGAGAGGTTGGTGTGCATGGACAAGGAGAGGGACCTTGGAGTAATAACGTCTAAGGATCTCAAGGTGGCGAAACAAGACAGTAGTCAAAGTCAGAAGGATGCCTGGCTGCATACAGAAAGGAATAACGAGCAGAAAGGAAAATATATTATGCCCCTGTACAAGTCGCTGGTGAGGCCACTCTTGAATATTGTGTTCAGTTTTGGAGACCATAGCTCACAAAATATATAAAAAGGCTGGAAACGATTCAGAGGAAGGCGACCAAAATGATTTGGAGCCAGCGCCAGAAGATGTATAAGAAGAGACTTGAAGACCTAAATATTGTCATCAACCCCCCCTGGTGGCCTGTGACTGCAAGGGCAGGTTAAGCATTTTATTATTGGTAGAGGTAAAAGACTCTTTAAGCCAGATGCACCATGGGCTTTGTAGTCCTCCTCTTTATAGGAATAAGTTGTGTGAGCCAAAATGGAGGGTAAATAAGGCTTTTATTTCCCTTCTATGCACTGAGGTTCGCTAGGTAACAGAGAAATGAAAGTGTTTCCTTTTTGTCAGGTTCTTTTACCAAGGCATAATTGAACAAATAAACTGTTACATACTTTCACAACTTCTTTGTAAAAACAACACAGGTTTTCCAAACTTTGGAGCAAAAATAACTTGGTGAGCTTTTCTCTTTCGCTCAGCACAAAGAAAACAATATTAGAGCTTGTCTAGATAAATTACAGCTCAGGGAGTGACTCAAAGCTTCCTGCCATACACACAGAGCAATCCATTAAATCTTCCTGGGACGTTATAACTGAGTCCCCAAGCTCCACCTGCATGGGCTCTGGTTCATTGGTGCTTCCCTCTGCACTTGCTCTTTCCCTGGCTGCTGTGGTTTGAAAGTCAGTATTTCTTCTCCCTAGCCTCCCACTGGGCTGTTCTAGGGCTTTCAGGTAAACAACAGGGCTTGTCCCTATGCCCCTAGGCAATGGCTTGTAAAACTGCTGCCTGCTTTCTTTTCTCTCAGACTGGTTATCTGATCTCACAAATGTTCTAGGAGCTGGGTTTCTCTTTAGACAAAAGGAGTCAGCGTACCTTGGCTTTGTGAAGTCTGTGTGACTGGTACTTGCCCAACCAGGCACCTCTCTCTGGACACGGTCTCTTTTGCAGACTCTCTCTGGAAGCCTCCTAGATAGTGCTTGTCTTCTCTGCAGCTTGGGAAGACCAGATAAAGCATCCAGGCTTCTTGGATTTTAGCACAAGTAATTCTCCTGTCAGGACTTTTTCTTCCAGTACCTTTAAATCCTGTTTCAGACCCTTCTGGTGAGCATAGACCTCTCTCCAGGCCGGGCTCTCTCCTTCTGAGCTCTCTGCCTCTGGGATTTCTTCCTACCGGTCTCTTTCCAGTGTGGCTCTCCCAGGTCTCACTCCAGATCTTTTTGGTCTGTACCTTTCTCTCTCTCCTGAGCTCTCCTCCGAGGTTCCTTCCTCTCTCCAGGCCGGGCTCTCTCCTGAGCTGGCTCTCTGCTTATAAAGCCGTTTTACTTCTGAGTTTCCCGGGCTACTCTTCAGGTGGAGCTGATTAGCTCCTGCACAATCAGTACCCAGGTGTATTAGCTCAGCCTCTGTAGGTTCATGCCTGCTCCCTCTAGCTGCTCTGCAAGGGAACTGCATCTTCTGCAAGTTATTTGTTTTGTAAGGAACAGCGTTTTTTTCTAAGTTTCTGCTTTCAGTGGCTTCAGCCCTATCACAATATGTACATGCTAGAGGAGGGGAGGGATAGGGGAGATATGATACAAACCTTTAAATACTTAAAGGGTATTAATCAACAAACAAACCTTTTTCAAAGACAGGGAAGCTATAAAACAATCTGTTCAAGAGAGACAACAGAACAAACAAGGGACTAGAGTACTTCTTAAAGGGAAATGATTAAATACACATGGATGTGGACAGGAGAATAAGGAGGTCAGGATACAAAAGCTGCCTCAAATAGCCAGACTGTTAATATTAGCAAAAAAACAAACTTTCAAATGACCATATTCAAATTCTAGAAGTCTAAAAAATAAGATGGAAGAGTTAGAATATATAGCAATGAATGAAAGGGTAGATATAATTGGCATCTCAGAGACATGGTGGAAGGAGGATGACCGATTGACACTGTGATACCAGGCTACAAACTATATCACAATGATAGGGTAGATCACATTGATGGAGGGGTGGCTCTATATGTTAAAGCGGGCATCGAGTCAAACAGGATAAAGATTTTGCAGGAAACAAAATACACTGTAGAATCTCTATGGATAGAAATTCTATGTGAAAAGGGGAAGGGAATGGCAGTGGGGGTGTACTGCCATCTGTCTGGCAAGAATGAACAAACAGATGATGAAATGCTAACAGAAATTAGGGAAGCTAGCAAAGTTTACAACACAGCAATAATGGGAGATTTGAGTTACATCAGGACATGCTAAGGAGATAAAGTTTCTAGATGAAATTTATGATTGTTTCATGGAGCAGCAGGTTCAGGAACTGACACAAGGAGAAGCTATTTTAAACCTAGACCTCAGTGGAATATAGGATCTAGTACGAGAGGTAACTGTTCTGGGGGCGCTTGGCAATAGTGATCATAACATGATACAGCATAGTTACTCACCTGTAACAGGTGATCTCCGGGAACAGCAGGAATTTAGTCTTCACATATGGGTATCATCAGTACCGACGGAGCCTGCGTGGGAACGCTCCCCAGCATCCAATTAGAAAGCTTTTGGTAGCATCCCACAGCACCTGCGTGCTGCCTTCCCGCCTTTCCCAACTGCCTCTCTCCAGTTGAGTTTTAAAGCTGAGACAAAGAGAGAGAGAGGGAAAGAGAAAGAGATAGAGAGATACAACTCCTAGGGGAGGTGGGTGGGTTGTGAAGACTAAATTCCTGCTGTTCCCGGAGATCACCTGTTACAGGTGAGTAACTATGCTATCTCCAGGAACAAGCAGGAATGTAGTCTTCACATATGGGGTCTCCCTAGCTTTAGATGCCAGGGAGAAACCCCAGAAGTTGTGTGTCCCTGAGAAAGGGCTACACTTCCCCCCATGGATCTCTGGCAGCATCCACCCAGGGATGGTGGGTAGGAGTTGATTAGGTATGGAACAGGTGTTGGAGAACAGCCTGTCCAAACAAGGCATCCCGGCAGGAGTCCTTGTCCAAGCAGTAATGGGCTGTGAAAGTATGAACCGAGGCCCAGGTGGCTGCTCGACACATGTCGTCGATAGACACATAGTGTAGATGAGCCATTGAAGCTGCCATGGCTAAGAACATAAGAACATAAGATATGCCATACTGGGTCAGACCAAGGTCCATCAAGCCCAGTATTCTGTTTCCAACAGTGGCCAATCTAGGTCATACGTACCTAGCAGTTTCCCCAAGGGACACAGGTTCCACAATGCTTGTATTGGTTCAAGCATTGATATCCTGGGTCCCTTCTTAATAATGGTTTATGGACCTTTCCTCCAGGAACTTGTCCAAACCTTTTTTAAACCCAGCTACACTAACAGCCTTTACTACATCCTCCGGTAACAAATTCCAGAGTTTGATTACACGTTGAGTGAAAAAATATTTTCTTTTATTAGTCTTAAATAGTTTACCCTGTAGCTTCATTGCATGTCCCCTAGTCTTTCTATATTCTGATAAGGTAAACAATCGATCTACGTTTACCCGTTCCACTCCGTTCATTAATTTATAGACTTCTATCATATCTCCCCTCAGCCGTCTCTTTTCCAGGTTAAAGAGCCCCAACCTTTTTAGCCTTTCTTCATAGGAGTAGCCTTCCATCCCCTTTACCATTTTGGTGGCTCTTCTCTGAACCTTTTCTAAAATTGCTATATCCATTTTAAGATATGGCGACCAGAATTGCACACAATATTCAAGGTGCGGTCTCACCATGGAACGATATAGAGGCATTATAATATCTTTTGTTTTATTTTCCATTCCTTTCCTTATCATACCTAGCATTCTATTTGCTCTCTTGGCCGCCGCTGCACACTGGGCCGAGGGTTTTAACATGGTATCCACAAGGACGCCTAAATCTTTTTCTTCGGTGGTGGTTCCTAATGTGGAACCTTGCATCGTGTAACCATAGTTATTCCACTTTCCAGGTCATTTATGAATATGTCAAAAAGCAGCGGACCCAGCACAGATCCCTGGGGTACACCACTATTCACCTTTCTCCATTGGGAAAATTGGCCATTTAGCCCTACCCTCTGCTTTCTATCTTTTAACCAGTTCCTGATCCACAGTAGTACACTGCCTCCTATCCCATGACTCTTTAGTTTTGCCAAAAGTCTCTCATGAGGGACCTTGTCAAAGGCTTTCTGAAAGTCCAGATACACAATATCAACCGACTCACCTTTGTCCACCTGTTTATTCACTCCTTCAAAAAAACATAACAGATTAGTAAGACAAGATCTTCCTTGTCTAAAGCCATGTTGGCTGTCTCCCATTAGGTCATGACTATCTATATGCTGAGTAATTTTATTCTTTATGATGGTTTCTACCATTTTTCCCGGTACTGATGTCAGGCTCACCGGTCTGTAGTTTCCCGGATCACCCCTCGAACCCTTTTTAAAAATTGGTGTTACATTGGCGATCCTCCAATCCTCAGGTATTAGAGATGATTTTAATGATAGTTCACAGATTACTGATAGCAGGTCTGCAATCTCAAATTTCAGTTCTTTCAACACCCTTGGATGTATACCATCCGGCCCAGGTGATTTGCTACTCTTCAGTTTATCTAATAGTTGTAGGACATCTTCCCGATGTATCGATATTTCCTTCAATTCTTCCACACCTTTAAATACCACTTCAGTCGTGGGTAACATCCCTACATCTTCCTCAGTAAAGACCGAAGCAAAGAATTCATTCAGTCTCTCCGCTATCGCCTTGTCGCCTCTTAGTGCTCCTTTAACCCCTTTATCATCTAATGGACCAACTGACTCTCTCACGGGTTTTTTGCTACGAATGTACTTGAAAAGGTCTTTATTTCGCGTTTTTGCTTCCGCAGCAAGCTTCTTCTCAAATTCTCTCTTTGCCTGCCTTATCAATGCCTTGCATTTGACTTGCCAGTGCTTGTGCTGTTTCCAGGTTTCATCATTTGGCTCTTTTTTCCATTTCTTGAAAGATGCTTTTTTGGCAACAACAGCCTCTCTGACCTCAGCTTTAAACCATGCTGGCAATTTTTTGGACTTCCTTCCACTTTTCTTAAAGCGTGGAATACAGCTGGTCTGGGCTTCCAAGATAGTATTTTTCAACAACACCCAAGCTTGATGTACGTCTTTAACCTTTGCAACTGCTCCTTTTAGTTTTTTCTTAACTGTTTTCCTCATTCTATCATAGTCTCCCTTTCGAAAGTTAAAGGGTAGTACTGTGGATTTCCTTACTATCCCTCCTCCACTAATTAAATCAAAGGCGATCATGCTATGATCACTATTGCCAAGTGGCCCCAACACCCTTATCTCTTGCACTACATCTGGTGTTCCACTAAGGACTAGGTCTAATATTGCTTCCCCTCTGGTCGGTTCATGAACCAGCTGCTCCAAGAAGCAGTCATTTATTTCATCTAGGAACTTTATCTCCCTAGCATGTCCTGTTGTGACACTGACCCAGTCGATGCCGGGGTAATTGAAATCACCCATTATTATTACTGCACTGTAACTTTTGCTAGCTTCCTTGATTTCTTTGAGCATTTCATCATCCATTTGTTCATTCTGGCCAGGCGGACGATAGTACACCCCCACTGCCATCGCCTTCCCCTTTTTACATGGAATTTCAATCCATAGAGATTCTACAGCAAATTTTGTTTCTTGCAAAACTTTAATCCTTTCTGACTCAATGCCCTCTCTAACATAGAGCGCAACCCCTCCACCAATTTGATCAGCTCTATCATTTCGATATAGTTTGTACCCAGGTATCACAGTGTCCCACTGGTTGTCCTCCTTCCACCATGTCTCTGATATTCCAATCATATCTAACCTCTCGTTTAGTGCTATATATTCTAACTCTCCCATCTTGTTTTGTAGACTTCTAGCATTTGCATACAAGCATTTTAGAGACTGTATTTTATTCATATTAATTTGGCTATTGGTAGACATGGGTAATTTGGGATCTTTAAGTTCTGTCTGCTCCATACTCGAGGGCATTTGGGCTACTTTACTCTTTTTTGGAACCTCTCTGCTTTTTGTAGTATCCTTCAAGGATACATTCTTCCGAACCATGCGCTCTTGGGCGACTGTCGGCTTTCCCCTATTATCTAGTTTAAAAGCTGCTCTATCTCCTTTTTAAAGGTTAATGCCAGCAGCCTGGTTCCATCCCGGTTAAGGTGAAGCCCATCCCTTCGGAAGAGCCCCTCCTTTCCCCAGAATGTTCCCCAGTTCCTAACAAATCCGAACCCCTCATCTCTGCACCATTGTCTCATCCACGCATTGAGACTCCAGAGCTCTGCCTGCCTATTGGGTCCTGCGCGTGGAACGGGAAGCATTTCGGAGAACGCTACCCTGGAAGTTCTGGATTTCAACTTCCTACCTAAAAGCCTAAATTTAGCTTCGAGAACCTCCCTACCACATTTTCCTATGTCATTGGTACCAACATGTACCAAGACAGCAGACTCCTCCCCAGCACTATCTAAGACCTTATCTAGGTGGCTCTCACATTGTGAGCTGTGACATGGCCCTCCAGAGGAAGATTCTTACTCTGATAGGCAAAGGAAATACACTGAGCAATCCAGTTAGACAGTGTACTCTTGGAGACTGGAAGTCCCAAATGAGAAGGATCAAAAGCAACAAAGAGTTGAGAGGACTTTCTATGTTGTTGTGTTCTTTGTAAGTAAAAGGCTAAAGCTCTTTTACAGTCCAAAGTATGAAGATTCCTTTCTCCATTTGATGCATGAGGCCTTGTAAAGAACACAGGTAGGTAGACCGCTTGGTTTAGATGAAAAGGCGAGACCAACTTTGGCATAAAGTGTGGATGAGTCCTAAGGACTACCTTGTCATGATGGAACCTTGTAGAAGGTGGATCAGCCACTAGTGTCTGCAAGTCACTGATGCGACCTGCTGATGTGATTGCAATGAGAAAGATAACCTTCCAAGAATTTCAAGGAGGTAGTAGCTAAGGGTTCGAAAAGTGGCTTCATAAGCTGACCAAGAACCAAGTTTAAGTCCCATGCCACAGGTGGTGTCCTAATGGGAGGCTTAGTTAGCAGAAGGCCTCTCATAAATCTAGCTATTAGAGGATGAAAGGAAATAGGTTGTCCATTCAGAGGCTTGAAGGAAGCTGCAGTAGCACTCAAATGGACTCTTACTGAGTTAGTCTTAAGTCCTGCATTGGATTAATGAAGGAGATAATCCAGTAATGATTCCAGAGGTATCGCAAGGGGGTTAAGTCCCTTGTGCGAGCACCATATGGTAAACGTCTTCCACTTAAAAGCATAAGAGCGTCTTGTGGGAAGGCTTCCTGGAAGCATAAAGGACATTCCTTACTTGCTGAGAGAGGTTAAGATCATGAAGATCTAGGCCTTCAGCAACCAAGCTCTGAGATGCAGAGACTGGTGATTGGGATGCCATAACATTCCGTCCTCCTGTGACAGGAGATCTGGAGCAGATCCTAACTGCAGGGAGGGAGCTTGAGAGAGATGTAGAAGCAGAGGGTACCACACTTGCCGTGGCCAATGTGGAGCTATGAGGATCATACGCCCTCTGTCTCTCTGAAGCTTGAACAGGGTTTTGGGAATTAGGGGAATGGGTGGAAATGCATAAAGGAAGGAGGAAAGCATCCCAGTGAAGGAGGAAAGCATCCCTGGCCTGAGAGCCCTGAGCCGGAATTCTGGTACAGAACTGGGGAAGTTTGGCATTCAATGGACTTGCAAAGAGGTCTATGTCCGGGGTTCCCCAAATTTGAAAAATCTCGGTCACCTGGTCTGCATGTAGAGACCATTCGTGTGGAAGCAGAACTCGACTGAGTCTGTCTGCCCAAGAGTTTTGTATGCCTGGAAGATACACTGCCAGGAGATGAATCTGATGTTCTCTGGCGAGGGTCCATAGTCGCAAAGCTTCGTTGCAAAGCGACAGAGAGTCTGTTCCCCCCTGCTTGTTCACATAGAACATGGCTACCTGATTGTCCGTATGAATGAGGACTGTCTTGTAGCTGAGCAGGGTGTGGAACACTCGAAGAGCAAGGAAGATTGCTCTGAGCTCTAAGAGATTGATATGTAGATGAGTCTCCTGTGGAGTCCAGGTGCCTTGGGTGGAGAGGTCTTGAAGATGAGCTTCCCAACCCATTGGTGAAGCATCTGTTGTGAGAGTTGCTTGGGGTAAAGGTTGTTGAAATGGGGACCCCAGCAACAGGTTCCAAGCGGACTGCCACCATTGGAGAGACAAAATAAGGCGACTTGTGTTTGCTATTTTGTCTGACAGGCACCCTGATTCCTGGGTCCACTGGGTGGATAAAGTCCACTGGGCTGCTCTCATATGGAGGCAGCATAAGGAACCACATGCACAGTAGATGCCATGTGGCCTAGTAGTTGCAGCATTTCTCGGGCAGTGAGATGAGGTTTTAGCACTGCTTGAGAAGCTAACTGCACCATGCGAAGGCAGCAGGCCTGGGGAAGATAGGCCCTTGCCCTTTTGGTATCCATCAAAGTTCCTATGAATTCTGAGTGGGAGTTAGACTGGATTTTGGGACTGAGTGGGCGTTAGACTGGATTTTGGGACGTTTATGACAAGACCCAAATACTGAAGGATACGCTTTGTGCAAGATAGGGAGGTCCTGGCCTCTGACTCTGATGGGGCTCGAATGAGCCAGTCGTCTAAGTAGGGAAAGACGAATCTCCGTAGAGTGCGAAGAAATGCTGCTACCACAGCCATGCATTTCATGAACACTCTTGGTGCTGAGGCCAGGCCAAAAGGAAGCACCCTGTATTGGTAGTGCTTTCCTTGAAAAAGGAACCAAAGGAACTTCCTGTGAGTTGGGTGGATGAGAACATGAGTGTACGCATCCTTGAGATCTAGAGAACAAAGCCAATCCTGACTCTGAAGGTATGGCAGCAGAGATCCGAGAGGAATCATCTTGAATTTCTCCTTGACAAGGAATTTGTTCGATTCTCTGAGGTCTAAGATAGGTCTGTAACCCCCTGTTTTCTTTGGGATAAGAAAATAAGGGGAATAGGACCCTGTACCCTGCTGATGAATGGGTACTTCTTCTATTGCCCCTTGGGCAAGAAGGATAGCGACCTCCTGACCTAACAGGTTGATGAGAGAGGTCGGAGAATTGAACTGCTTTACTATTGTGTGAGGTGGCATGCTTGAAAAATGAAGCTTGTACCCCTCCTTTATGATGGAGAGTGTCCAATGCTGTGCTGTTATTTGCCCCCATCTGGGGGCAAAATGACATAGCCTTCCTGGCTCTCGGGGGACCAGAGCCTTCCACCATTTCAGGAAGGTTAAGTTCTCTAGCTGAAAGTCAAAGGCCCTGTGGAGGCTGAGACTGCTGGCCCGGCTGAGGCTTAGCAGTCTTTGCTTTCTTCTGTTTGGTTGGTTGCTGACCTTGCCTGGCAAGCTGACCTGCAGAACGTCCCTGCTGAACATAAGCAGGATAATATTTTCTCTTTTTAGAAAAGAATGGTTTCTTGAACAATTTCTTTCTAGCAGGATAAGCTGTAGACTTGGACAACCTATCCAAAGTGGAGTTGTCAGCATCCATCTCATTGGCCTTTTCCTGCCAATCTTTACCAAACAGGTTCTCACCAGTACAAGGGATATTTCCCAATTTGTCTTGTACCCAGAGCTCTAGATCAGATGCCTGGAGCCAAGCAATTCTACATGCACCTATGGCAATAGCCGAGGTTCTGCTTATGCACTCAAAGCAGTCAAAGGCTGCATGGTTGGCAAATTTAGAAACATCTTGGGCATGTTTGACCAAAGTGAGAAAATCCTGTCTTCTATCCCCAGGAAGAATAGGACTTAAAGTCTCTAAATCATCTGTGACCTCCTTCAGGAACATTCCCATGTAGAGACTATAGGAACTGATCCTGGCAGAAAGCATGGAAGCTTGGAAGAGCCGACATCCAAAAGCATCCAGGGTTCTGCACTCATGTCCTGGAATATTAGAGGCATACCTCTTTGCACTCTTGATCCTTCTCATAGCTGATTCCACTACAATAGAGTGGTGAGGAAGCTGAGTCTTCTGGAAACCAGGACAAGGAGGGACTCGATACAAAGTATCCGGTCTAAGAGAGTGAGGAGAGGTGGTAAGAGGTGTCTCCCACATTCTTAGCATGAGATCATGCAAGATCTCATGGATGGGTAGAGTAGCTGGCTCTTTAGGAGTTTTGGGATATTGCAAACTTTCCAACTCCTTTGCTCTGGGCTCTGATTCAGGAGCCACAGTAATGGACAGACCTCGAGCCACCTCCCTGATGAAGTCCTGAAAGGAAATATCCTCTGGAGGAGACATCCTGCGCTTAGGGGAGGAAGGCTCCTCTGGGAGAAGTATTCCTGCATCGACAGAACTGTCAGAATCCTCCGATTCTTCTGAGGACTCGAAGTACCGTCTGTCCAGATGCTCTTGAAGAGCCTGATACTCGTACCGACCGAAGTCGCTACCGGGAGTAATCGGTACCGGTGTATCGTACCGGAGGGCATCGCATGACTGGGTGCCGGCAATGCAGACACCGATGTCGATGCTGATGCTGTCAGTACCAGTACCGATACCGGTGCTGCAGTCGGTGCCTGTACCGTTTGAACTGTCTGATGCGGTTCCGAGGGTATCGATGCCGCAAGGAGAGCCACCAGACTGCGTTCAATAGCCAGGAATCTCTGGTCTATGAACGCTGCCGATGCCTGGATGTCGGTACCGGAGAAAACAGCCGGTACCCCAGAGCATGACACCAGTAGTTCTGCCACGGTTGAGGCCTCGAGAACGTCCTGGAGCCCCGATAATGCTTTGGAAGCCAAAGCCTCCCGCCAGGGCAATTTTGCCGGTGCAGAATCCTCAAGGGCAACGCCAGAGGCATCTCGATGCTTGGAAGGAGATCTACCCTTTGAGGACCGGCTAGACTTATGTTTAGTTACCTGAGATCCACGGGAGGAAGAGGAAGCCCTGGAAGACGTCGATGCAACTGAGGCTGCATCAGAGGGAAACAGGGTACTGAGCTTAGCAGCTCGGTTCTACCGACCTCTTTTGGACATCATGGCACAGGCCATACATTCCGTGATGGAAACATTTGAGACACCACTCATGGGTGTCGGTGACGGAGATGGTACTGCCACACTTGGTGCACTTCATGAAACCCGAAGCAGGTTTTTCCATTGTGGAGGAATTTTGGGCCTAAGGCCCAAAATGGTGCGTGGACATGGAAAAAAGTACTAATATTTTTTTTTTAAAGAAAAGAAAGAAAGCGTCTCGCTGGATAGAGATGGCCCCACGCTGAGACGCTTGCCTCCCCCTTCGCTGCGGGCAGGCAGCGTGGGGCCATCTCTATCCAGCGAGGACCCCGGTGAGAATAAAAGCTGCCCTGCCGTTTACCCAGTGGACCTGGTGTGATTGAGTTGGAGGTGTTGGGGGCCTGCTCGTGTGCCCCGGGAACTGCCACTGTTTGGTGCCTTGCTGAGACGCTTGCCTCCCCCTTCGCTGCAGGCAGGCAGCGTGGGGCCATCTCTATCCAGCGAGGACCCCGGTGAGAATAAAAGCTGCCCTGCCGTTTACCCAGTGGACCTGGTGTGATTGAGTTGGAGGTGTTGGGGGCCTGCTCGTGTGCCCCGGGAACTGCCACTGTTTGGTGCCTTGCTGAGACGCTTGCCTCCCCCTTCGCTGCGGGCAGGCAGCGTGGGGCCATCTCTATCCAGCGAGGACCCTATTTTGTATATAAGTTTACTTGGAGCTTGACCACGGAGCGTGTCCGCAGAGCGTGATCCAAAGGGGCGTGTACAACGGGGCGTCACTGAGGCCCAAGGTGGTAGGTGCTTTTTCGATATTTTGTTTTAAATCTGGTAGCTTTCTTACTTTAAAGTTTTGATGGGGAAAAGGAAAGCGAAAGCGGGGCAGGTGGAGGGTACGCCCGCGGATAGCGGTCCTGTTGTAGGCCCTCTTGATAAGCTTTTTTCTCTCCCGGTTGTGCAGTCCTCCCCCGAGGGTGCCTCCCTCAGTTCGGGAGGGAGGACCCTACCTTCTTGCCCTGCTGCCTTAGTGTCTTTATCACTATCGGGGAAATCTTCGGACTCGACAAGGGTTACCTCCAATTCCCAGGTTTTAGTTACATTGCCTAAACCGGTTCGGCTAGCAGAGGAGGGGGTCTCTTCGGGTCTCCCACCTCTCCTGCCTGATAAGGAGATTACTTTAAAGGATCTCTGGGCCACTTTACAGGGTATTGATGTTAAATTGTCATCAACTTTAAGTTCGCTATGTGATTTTACACAGGAAGCTGTTTCGACTTTTCTGCAGTTAAATGAAAAAGTTTCTTCTGTGGATACAGCTGTTGTTAGTTTTCCCTGATGCAATCAACTAATGTGGCTGGAATCAAGGATTCCTTGATTATACATACTAAGTTAGAAGCTTTTGAAAATTCTTTACGTGCTTATAATCTACGACTTCTGAATTTTCCTTATACTTCCCTTTTTGCTCCTAAAATTTTATTTGAGAAATATCTGAAAGAAGTGTTGCTCATTGTTGATCCTATTGAAGTATCTCATATGTATTATATTCCACGTTTTAAGCGTAGTGAGAATGCTGAAGGAGAGCTCGACGTGCTTGAGCCCTCCATTTCAGATTTAACAGCTTTCCTGGAAGACTCTGCTGAGGTTATTAACTCTTGATCCACATTAATTGTTGTATTAAAATCCCTGGAGAGTAAACAACGTATACTCAAAGCTTTCTTTAAACATAAACTTACAGTTTTTTGTGGGCATAGAGTGAATATCTTCCCAGATGTGTCACGCAGCACCCAACTTAGACGGAGGCTTTTTTTGGCTTTGAAGCCTCGCGTTCTTAAGTTGGGTGCTATGTTCTTTCTTCGATTTCCCTGTAAATGTATTGTGAATTACAATAATGCAATGTTTGTCTTCTCAGATGTTGCACATTTGGAGCAATTTATTATAGACAGACAGGGTTTGGTTCAGGTTGAAGGGGATGAGTAATTCATTATACCTCCTTAGTGTTGGCTTTTTCTAGCCTTGTTTTCCTTTTTTTCTTTTTTTCCTTTATTATAATCACATTCAGGTTCCAGTGATGTGGACTTTATCATAAAAATTTCCTGTAGTTTCTGTATTGTGTATTGTAATTTCCTATTTGATTGTCCTGTACTTATGGTTGGTTGTTATATTAATATATAATCAATAAAAAAAAAAAAAAAGAAAGAAAGAAAGAACTGGCGGTACCGGTAAAGCGTCGAGGAAGGCAGACGCGACCACAAAAAAGGACAAAAAAGGAGAATTTTCTGCGGTGACAGGAATGACGACCTGCTGGCTCTGCGGAAAATGAAGAACTGGAGAGAGGCAGTTGGGAAAGGCGGGAATGCAGCATGCAGGCGCTGTGGGATGCTCCCAAAAGCTTTCTAATTGGACGCTGGGGAGCGTTCCCGCGCAGGCTCCTTCGGTACCGACGATACCCATATGTGAAGACTACATTCCTGCTTGTTCCTGGAGATTTATCTTTATCTTTATTGACTTTCTTAATATACCAAACCTTCAGAAACTAGCAGGGCGCTATGTTCAAAGCACAGAAAAGCCAGGCCTGGCCAGAAAACAGAAAATAACGACAATTCTTGATAGGAAAGCAGCAAGCACACTACTGTAGACAGAAAGAAGTGAAAGAAGAGAGAGAGGGCAAGCGAGAGGAGAGAAGGAACTAGCTGGGAAAACTGGGCAATAGGTCAAAGGCAAGACAGAAACAGTGTGTTTTAAGGAGTACAGTCAAACCTCGGTTTTCATGATTAATCCGTTCGAAAAAGTCTGACTAAAACCGAAACGTATGAAAACTGAAGCAATATTTCCCATAAGAAATAATGTAAATCCAATTAATCCATTCCAGACACCCAAAAATATTCACAAAAATACATTTTATAGAGAATAACTATATTTTTACATACAGAAAACAATGAGAAATAAATATAAATGACTAATGAAATGGATAAATGAACATTTAACATCACTGAAAGCAAGCTAAGTTCAGTACTGTACAGTACAGTATGTTAACATCTGGCCTTAGCCACCCCTGACAAGCTGCTGTGCCCAGCTCTCTTCGGAATCACATTGGATTCAGCCCATTAAAATGCCTTTACATTATCTGCTCAATGCTTCAGAATGGCAGTAAATCTTAATGATATAGCTTCAGACGTACCATGCAAGAGAAAGAACTGCCTCCCACATTCATGCAACATCTCCTGCTTACGTTGACAGCTTTTCTTCCCTGCTACCTCCGAGCCTGAGGGGGCGCTCCAGAGAACGGGCAGGCGGTGGACGAGATCGGGGCCTTCCTCTCTGCGCAATCCTTGCCTCTCTGACTCTGACCAGGCTCGAGGATGTGTTTCATTTACGTGCTCAGCTGGCTTTTGCTTCTCATCACGCTGGCGATCGGTGAGTCCGGGGGGCAGTGCTGCCGGGACCGGGCAGGCGTTCTGGCAGTGTATACAGAATGGTGTGCAGCGCGAGGGTGTATGTATTTACAGTACTGTACTTTACGAAAACCGAGGCAATGTACGAGAACCGGGACAAAATCTCAGTCAAAAGACGTTGAAAACCGAAGCGATGTATGAAAACCGGTACAAAATCTCAGTCAAAAAAGACGTTGAAAACCGAAGCGTATGAAAACCGGGGCAAATGAAAACCGAGGTTTGACTGTATTTTAAACTTGGGATAGGATGGTTCCAGACGGAGGGGAAGAGGGAGGGAGTTTCATAAGGATGATGCTAGGAAGAAAAACGCAGAATTGCGGGTGCGTTCCAAATGGGCACGTGCAGGGGAGGGAAGCTCAAGACGATAAATGTGAATGGACTGGAGACTGCGAGGCGTTAAACAAAACTGCAAAGAGTCGGCTAGGTATTGCGGTGTGTAGGTGTAAAGAGCTCTATGAGTCAGAATTAGGAATTTAAAGAAAATTGGGGAACCGGTAATCAGTGAAGCTGAATTAAATGAGACGTGATATTACTGTAAGGGGAGGCATGAGAAATTATCTGGGCAGAATCTTTCAGAAAATGGAAAAAAGAGACAAATGATGAAACAGCATAAGCACTGACAAGTTAAATGCAAGACATTGATAAGGCAGGCAAAGAGAAAATTTGAAAAGAAGCTTGCCGTGGAAGCAAAAGCACATAATAACTTTTTCAAGTACATTCGTAGCAAAATATCTGTGAGGGAATCAGTTAGACCTGGCTATAAAGGGATCTGCCGTGTCTGTCCCATGCCATTTTGAATTCTGTCACTGTATTTGCTCTCACCACCTCCATCGGGAAGGCATTCCAAGCATCCACCAACCTTTAAGTGAAAAAGTATTTCCTGATGCCACTTTTAAATTTACCACCTTACAGCTTCATCGTACTGTATGCCCTCTAGTTTGTTCATTAATGCCCTTTAAGTATTTAAAGGTCTGTATTGTATCTCCCATTCCCTCCTCTCCTCTATGGTATGGACTTGTACAGTACCGCCTCCTTTCTGCTGGTAATTCCTCTCTGTATGCAACCCAGCATCCTTCTGGCTTTGGTCACCACCTTGTCACACTGTTTTGCCATCTTGAGATCCTCCTCCAGGTCTGTGCACACCTCTTGCCCCCCCTAGCGCATACAATTCCCTTGAATTTCTGCATCCCAAGTGCATGACACCGCACTTCTTCACATTATTAGACCATTCTTCAAGCTTTTGTATTACATTATTAGACCATTCATTGTATCACGTTATTAGACCATTCTTCAAGCTTTTGTAGATCTTTCCTCATGTTATCCACTCTCTCAGGGAAGTCTACTCTGTTGCAAATTTTCATATCATCTGCAAAAAGACAGACGTTTCCATTCAGTTCTTCAGCAATATCACTCACAAACACACTGAACAGTGCTGGTCCCAGGATTGATCCCTAGGGCATGCCACTAATCATCTTCCTTTCATCTGAGTGAGTTCCATTTACCATCACCTTCTGTCGTCTGTCAGTTAACCAATTTCTGATCCATTTCACCACCCTGTTATGTTATGATTGCTTTATCTTTCTTCCCAATATTCAGCCAGGTAGGTAGATATCTGGCCCACTGAATATCATGGGTTAATGAAATCTACATATCTTAGGTCTGTATATCAGTGGCTGAGTTATCCACATCGTTATTTGGATATCAGCTGAGTATCACCACTACTTGAATAACCTCCTGGCATTCTCCTAGACCATCTCTTCCCCTGTAATATATAGGTGGATAGATTTTGGCTTGGCATCAAGTTATCTGATGAAAATATGATTTTTAAAAAGGAATTAAGTAGTTGTCATCTGATGTTGTTCTATAAGTCCTTTTGGATCTCAACCCACACTTTACTGTATGTCCATTGCCACTCTAGTATGGTTCATTTGTCAACATTTAAAGGGTAAAGATATGCAGTTGAGTTGGACCGCAGAAATGATGCACCTAAAGTTAACCAGATAAATTATCCAGTAAACTTTAGATGAGTAAATTACTCAGATACGGCAGATGAATCCAGCTAACTGCAACTAGGATACCTTTTCACTAAGTATTGGGGGTCCAGCCGGTTCAACTCAGTAATTACTGACATATATCCTTTTTCACAGCAATAATAGGGGCAGTTTTTCCAAATGGGTTAGTTTTGCGCATACCGTGACAGTTGTGAGCTTCACTTCTAAGCCAGGGAATAATAACAGCAGTAATAGCAGTTAGTGGAGCATATTTACTAAACTGCCTAGGGGAATGCAGGGTTAATGGGCAGAATTCACACATAACTGCTACATCAGAGTCCAGAGACCATGGTAGACACAAGGGACGTGGTGGCGGTATGCTACTACCGCTTCACTAGTCGCATCACTAGCGCAGTAGTAGTGGACACATGGCCCGAGCCATGTGCATAGTGCATGCGGTCGCAGCGCATGCCAGGAAATAGCACTTAATTTTCATGCCTCTCTGCCACTGTATTCTTCTGGCTCTAACTCTGCCTCTGAGGCTAGTACTTTTTGCAGCACAGAGCACAAGACCCTACCTCCTGATGTCTCCACAGCACACAACACCAGCAGCCCTCTCAAATCTAACTAGTGCATATGCAGATGTGAACAGCAGTCCAGGACAGCTTTTGCTGGGTCCATCGATGTTTGCCCACTGTTCCAGAACATCCAAAACAATGGCCTAGGCAAGCACCTTGATATTCAGCTCTGAAGACGGCAAGAGAGCTGAATGAATCTCTCACACATCTCCTGTTTGTTCCAATGTGTTTGCCCTGCTCCTGCCCTTTATATTTCTTTACATTCTCGTATGAACTGTGCGGTCAGCGTACAAGAGCATGGCAAGTGCAGCTTGTTCCTCGTCAAAGGCTGGCATTAGCTGCGGCCATGGTTGTGTAGCTACTGCAGAGCTACCACATCCACTGCAGCCATGCACCTTGTCTCAGCCCTCTCTCTGCCTTGACCCTGCCTATTCGCACGCTATGCTGCTATCATAGAGTTTTTGCGCAGTTGCCCATGGGTTACGTGCTTCTTGCTACTGCATGGCCCAAATGCATATAAAGCTCGCACTACACCCAGCTAGCGCACTTAGCACCCAGCTAACAAAGCATCCTAAGCCAGAAGGCACAATGCCAGTTAGTATGTGTAATGGCTGTGTTAGAGAGCGCAGAGTACTTGGATAAGTGTGCGTGAAGGATGACAGATTTTGCAGTTGGGAACAGGTGGATTACTTTTTCTTTTCATTTGAGCATATACTGACTTGGCATGCCATCTGTTCCTCATGCCCTGTAGCTAAGGAAAAACACAATAAATTCAAAGTACCTTTCAATGCAGTGAATGAAGTACAAACTACCAACGACTCCATTAAACAAAACTGGAGCTGCTGCACTTATGCATATATTTTACAAAATATGCAGGCATATTCTAATTTCTGCCAGCTCCTAGGCACCCAAGGTTATGCCTGCTCGTAACAGCAGTAACTTCTGCGCAAGAGTTTTCTGGGAGGCAATTTTATAAAGGCACATTGTCACAAATATTATCTTTATAAAACATGTGCAATGTATGAGCCTATGTGCCATCCCTTCCCGGAGACCCTGTTATAAATTATCCTCAATATAGTAAAAAGGAAAAAGAAAAAGGAAAAAAAAGCGCATCGGTGCTAATAGCAGTAAATCATGTTACTGGGTAAAGAATCGTCAATAAAATGGAGAGTTATCAGGTTCTGGTAGTGTTCTTGTTGCCTGGTCACAGCATACAGGACTAATGCCCTAGCTGTGTTAGTTACTGCCCTGCAGAGAACAGCCCTTTGCGTCCTGCTCTGTCCAGATCCTCTTCCCTCCAAGGTAGCAGCCTGCAGAGATCAGGAGGGCTGGACCCAAGACTGGAGCAGACAGAATGAAGCAGAGAATGATTACTGTGCTTCCCTAATCCAGCCCCTCCCCCTCCCCTCCCATCAGATCTTAGGGACTGATGCAGGAAAACAAAAAGGTGTCGGCACTAGTACCATAAAGTACTGGCAGAGAAAAAGCCTTGTAAAACAGAAAAACAAATTTATGGGGCCTGTAAGTGTTCTCTGAGATAGATGTCAAAGGAAAGAAAAATAGTTCATAAATTTCTTTCACTGTTTGTAGAGCTTTGTAAAGAAACTTGATGCTGCTATATTAGTCCTTAAAATAATACAGTGTGCTGTTTTGTAGGTGTTAGATGAACATATAATATGAAATGAATGTCAGGCTGGCATTGTGAAGTCAGGTCTGCAGTATTACTGTGTTCTGTGAATGGCAGTTATCTGAAAGCTGCATTAGTGAGGTAATATGCCCCTAATTTATCTGGTATTACAAAGTAAGATTTTATGATAATGTGGTTGAGGTTCTTGATATTTGTGATCAATGTCTTAATGAGTCTGTCACGAAGTCTTAGGAGGATGATTAGTTCATTACTTTCTTCTTTCTTTATCCTATATTTTAGTACGATGATAACGGCTTCTATGACAATGCCTTCAACTTTAATTTCTATCGCGAGCTGTAATTAAAATCATTGCATTTTTTTCTAGTAAAAAAGAGTGCTAGTACACATATGCACTAATAAATAAGGACTAAAAGTCAATTTTAGCAGGCAATAAAAAAGGTGCTACCGCCGAGATACCCCCCCCCCCCTCAAAAAAAAACAACAACAACACAAGCCCTTATTAAAATTAACATTTCATTCATTTTCCTATCCTTGATTTATTGGTGTCAGCTTCTGGCATTTTTAGTTTCTGTCCACTTTCTTCTGTTTGTAAAGTTTATCCCCCTCATAGCCCAGTCTGATTCAAAAGGAATACATGTTGCTAGAATAGGTTTGGATATGATATGAAAATTGATGCCTTCAAGTTATGGTGCTGTTAAAGAATACTGTGTATACCATGAACGGCCCAAAGAACAAATCAGTCTAGACTAAAGGAGATCAAACCTAAGCTTTTCTTAGAAGCTCAAACAACAAGACTCTGACTTTCATACTTTGGATACATCATGAGAAGGGAAAGATAATTAGAGAAAGACATCATGCTTGGCAAGGATGAAAGTTAATGCAAAAGAAAAAGACTGGTAATTTGCTGGATCAATACAATAACACAGCTATGGATGCCACTCTGTCAACAATTAGCTGCCTGACTAAAGACCGAAGACAGCTTAGAACGACTATCCACAGGATTGTCATGAGTTGACATTGACTTGATGGCGCTTAATGTAGCTCCCCTTACTCCAAAGAGGTTGCCATCAGACTCACATGCAACAGTACCAATGATGTTTAAATGTAGTCGGATGGCCCAAGTGGTCGGAGTATGGCAGTTTCTTCGGGTGGACGTGATAGATTTCACAAACCTCATCTTACTCTCCCTTTACTATGAGGCAAGTAGAGAGCAAGAGGAAAATAAATTAAAATGTATAAGCTATTATTAAGGTGATGATACAGGTATTAATTTAGCTAGGTAATGGTTGTAATAATGGTCTACATAGATGACATAGAAACATGATGGCAGAAAAAGACCACACGGCCTATCTAGTCTGCCCTTCCATATCGACCACTACAACAGTCCCCTTTTTTCCTTTAGAGATCCTCTGTGTTTTTCCCATGTTTTTTTTTAATTCAAATGCTGTCCTCATCTCCACCACCTCCTCTGGGAGACTCTTCCATGCATCTACCACTCTTTCCGTAAAGAAATATTTCTGCATATTACTCCTGAGTCTATCCCCTTTCACAGGGGCGGCTCTATAATGATGCCGAGTGAGGCAGTAGCCTCAGGTGGCAACTTTTTGGGGGCGGCAAAAATTGCCCCCAAAAAGACCGCCTCACTTGGCCTTCAAAAAAAAAAAAAGGTTGTAGCAGCGGCAGTATGAAGTGCCTCGCTGCCACCACCTCCTAGGAAGAGCCCTGACAGCTGCCACTCACCCCCCCCCCCCCCACACCAGCTCAACTTTGCAGAGCCACGTGAAGGGAGAGTGTTTCCCTTTCCCATGGCTCTGTTAAAGCTGAACCCGCTGGTGCTTATGGGAAACAGCTCAATATGAGCTGAGCCGCGCAAATGGAGAGTGTTTCCCATCAGCGCCAGCGGGCTCAACTTTAACTGAGCCACAGGAAAAGGAAACACTCTCCCTTCGCACGGCTCTGCAAAGCTGAGCTGGCTCGTGGGGGGGTGGGAACGAGTGGCAGCTGTCAGGGCTCTTCCGGGGAGGTGGCAGCCACAGGGTACTTCATGCTGCCGCTATGGATAGATGGCCCCTAAATTGGAGTACACTCTCTGGTTCACTAACCAGTCTGATTGGGAAGGGCAGGTCAAATGCATATCCTTAGGTGGTTTTCCTGGGCTTACCCAATAGTGATGTGTCCAGCCCTCTGGCAGTGGGAGAGTGGAGAAATCAATGTTGTGCAAGGCAGGTCTTTATGTCTGATATCTCCCAAATCCAACAATGCCAACTCTGTAAGCTAAGAGCTAGGAGATCGGCCCACACTTCCTATGCTGACCCCAGAGGAAGCTGAAGAAAATCCTGGCTCTCAGAAAAGATCTCTTAATAGATGCCCTCCAGGCAAACCCTAAGCTTCACTCCCTTTTCAGTCCAGTTCACCAAGTACCTGATCTTATTTAATTAAGGCTTCTACCTATAATTTCACTGCCCCCAGCGATGCTGGGGAGCAACTATGCTGTTTATTCAATCCTCCTTAGTAAACTTCTCTTTCCATGGCAATAGCCGCCGCGGCAGCAGCTTCTGCAACCGTTTTTTCTTCAATTTCCCTTCAAAATGTCAGGTTGGGGGAGGGGGTAGCACAGGAAATGGTAATGGGCTGATGGGGAGAGAGCTAGGACTGGAAATGGGCTGATGGGGGGTTAAGTATAGAAATAGGCTAATCAGGAGGGGGGCTAGAACTGGTAATGGGCTGATTGAAGGGGTTAGGCTTGGAAATGGGCTGATTAAGGGGGCTAGGACAGGAAATGGACTTATTGGGGGGGTTAGGACTGGTAATGGGCTGATGGGGGGCTAGCACTGGAAATTAGCTAGGACTGGTAATGGGCTGATTGGGGGGCTAGGACTGGAGTGGGCTGATAAGGGGGATAGAACTGGAAATGGGCTAATGGAGTAGGGGAGGTGAGTGCTGCTGGCCCTGGAAGAAAACTAGGGGCTAGGTCTACAAATGGGCTGGCTGATGCAGGGGGATGGGAGAATAGGACTGGAAGGGAGCGGATACTGAGAGGGTTTGCCAGGGGAAGGAGGGGGCAGGAAGGGAACTGGCACGGGGGAAGGAGGGAGCTGGAAAGGAGCTGACACCTCTGATGTACTGAAGGGGGACTGGGAGTTGACACTTGGGGATGGGAGTGGTAGGTGGCTGGGTAATGGGGGGGAGGCCGGAAGGGAGCCGACATGCGAATGGCACTGGAAGGGGGATGGACAGAGGGTAGGGCGACTGGAAGGTAACACTGAGAGTAGACGTGAGCTGATACCTGGGATGGTATTTGGACTAGAAGGGGCTGGACAGTGGGGAAGGAGGGGGACTGGAAGGGAATGGACACCAGTGGCAGTTGTGAGAATGCAAGGTGGTTGACATTGAAAGGTACTGGGAGGGGAGGACTGGAAAGGGGGCTGATACTGGGGAGGATTACTGGAACTGGAAATGGGTTGATGGAAGGAAGTGAAGAAAACAAAAGAAGAGATAAGAAATGGCAGATGGGCCATAGACCACAGAAAGAGAGCTAAGAGAAGACAGAAAAGCAGAAGCCTCAGATCGGGACCAGCATGATCAGAGAATAAAATGGTCAGACAACAAAGGTAGAAAAAATAATTTTATTTAATTTTAATGATTGGACTTTGTGTTATCTTTACATTTTACACAGTATTGGGGAACTGCATCTCTTATTTATCTGATGTTGCACTGCATATGGACTCTGGCTTCTTGGGGTTTCAATTTAAATTTTGTCTACATATTTTTATTTTTACTTTATATTGTGGTTACTTATTCTGTACTTGGTGAGCGTCGACGTTATGAGTGTGTAACTGAGGCCAGGTGTTCTGTTAACATGGAGTTTGTACATAAAGATCTATACTGTACTGTATTAATTTGACTTGTTCAGCTTATCAAATAGGTGTACAGATGTTTCAGGGCCCACTGTAGTATTTACAGTGACACTTTTTTTGGATGGGCTCCTTATGTGAGTTTTGGAAGTTTGTGCTGATATGGTATAGTATGTAGGTTTGCTCTTTGTTGTAGGGTTTTGTATTAGTTCACAATATGCCTGGTACTGGAGAATAGTGGTTGTTGTTGTTAGTGAGATAATCAGAATCAGATTTTTTTTTTTTAAATATTGAGTTCTGTGGGTGAATGTCCTGTTTCTGCTCTGCACCTACTGTGGATGCAACATATAAGTTGAAAAAGAAAAGGCAAGAACCTTAACGCAGTTTATAACAGCAAAATAAAAATGAGTTCTAATTTAGTTTTATAAACTGTGCTGTTGGTTCTTGCTATCTTTTAGTTCCTTGGTGTGCAAACAGGACCGTACCTAGACCTGTGCAAGCGGTGCAGCCACACAGAGCGCAAAGGCTTGGGGGGGGGGGGCGCATTCCGGCTGTCTGCTGTTGGCCTGCTGCCACTGACAGGACAATAGCAGGCAGACAAAATGCACCCCCCAAGCTTTTTCACAGCACTTTAAGCAGGTCTGGTCCCTCTCTCCTCTGACGCGATGTCAGAGCAGGAGGGACAGATCTGCTTAAAGTGCCATCACCTTTCAGATCGGGCGCATGCCCCTCTCCTCCTCCCAATACCACCGTCCAGCGCTGCCTGTTCTTTCCCTGCTGCCGGTGCCACCATGAAAAAAACAGAGGGCAAGAGCAGGCAGCACTGGACAGAGGTATGATGGGGAGGAGGGGGGCATGCACCCGAGCTGCAAATCACACAGGGCGCGATTGCAGCTCGGTACGGCCCTGTGTGCAAACATCTTGCATTTCCTCCATATAATCTAATCAGCTTTTTGGTTTGGTTCAGTCCCTGATTGGAATTCTGAAAAAGCCCCCCCCCCCCTCTAAGGGGGAGGAGCACCATCTCATTCTTCGCCTCAGGCAGCAGATTGTCTTGAGCTGCCCCTGCCCTTTCTCCCTCATCCTATGTCCCCTTGTAGCAGAGCTTTCTTTCAATTGAAAGAGGCTCTCCTGTGCATTTATGCTATGGAGATATTTAAACATCTCTATCATATCTCCTCTATCCCACCTGTCCTCTAATGTATACATATTAAGATCCTTAAGTCTGTCCTCATATGCTTTATAATGAAGATCACTAACCATTTTAGTAGCCACTTTTTGCACTGAATCAAACCTGTTTATATCCTTTTGAAGGTGTGGTCTCCAGAATTACACACAATAATTCAAATGAAGTCGTACCAAAGACTTTTACAGAGGCATTATCACCTCCTTTCTTCTGCTGGCCATTCCTCTCCCTATGCACCAAGCATCCGAGCTTTTGCCATCGCCTTTTCTACCTGTTTAGCTACTATAAGATCATCAGACACAATCACGCCTAGGTCCCGCTCTTCTTTTGTGGACAGAGGTATTTCATCCCCTGTACTATATCGCTCCCTTGGATTGCTGCAGGCCAAATGCATGACCTTACATTTTTTAACATTAAATCTCAGCTGCCAAATTCTAGACCATTCTCCAAGCTTAGCTAGTTCCCTCCTCATATTATCTACACCTTCCTGGGTGTCTACTCTTGCAGATTTTGGTATCCTTTACTTTCAGGAACAGAATTTTTAGAGCAATTTATTAAATATTGCAATAGTGTAACCATGCAAAATATTCTTCTTAACTCACAGTAACATTTAGCTCACATCAACATAACAATAGTTCAGGTAAGTGTATTCAATCACAACAAGTAACAGGCAAGTCAAATTATTCTTTAGATCTGCTGGTGAAACCTTTGTACAGAAATTTCCAGGCCAATTCTACTAAGGAATTCCTATTTTGCTGTTTGAAACTTTCAAACTTTGTCTTCCTCTAACAGATACGTTTCCTTTTTGGGGAATTTTTTTTCTCCACTGTCAGTTGCAAGTGGGTCTGACGGTAACCTCTTTGGGGTAAAGGGGGGCTATACTTAACTGAGCCAGTTAGTCTTATTCCTGGATTGAAAGAATAAAGCAGTCCTTATCTTCTCAGGCCCATTAAGGGTCAGTCTCAATTAACTAAGCACAGAGCCCAGCAGAATGATTAAGCTCTGTGTTCTGCTTCAGTTGCACACAGCAGTTCAGTCACAGCTTATGTTTGAATCTCCCCTTCTTTTCTCAGGTTATTTGTCAGTCACTTCTGCACACAAACAGTTCAGTCACTTAAGCCAGAAATTGCCCACTTCTGGAAAGGCAGGGTTTTTTCTCTAGTCCAAGAGGATATTTCTTATAAAACCAGTCCTCTCATCCACTCTCAAGAGTTTAAAGTTAGATTCAGAATTACAGTTCCTGCTCTTAGTATCAATAGCATCTCCAGGAACAAGCAGGAATGTAGTCTTCACATATGGGTATCGTCGGTACCGACGGAGCCTGCGCAGGAACGTTCCCCAGCGTCCAATTAGAAAGCCTTTGGGAGCATCCCACAGTGCCTACGTGCTGCCTTCCCGCCTTTCCCAACTGCCTCTCTCCAGTTCTTTGTTTTCCGCGGAGCCAGCAGGTCGTCGTTCCTGTCACCGCAGAAAATTCTTCCTTATTACTTTCTTATTTTGTGGTCGCGTCTGCCTTCCTCAACGCTTTACCGGTACTGCCGGTTTTTCTTTCTTTATTTCTGTTCTTTAAAAAAAAAATATATATATACTTAGTATGTTTCCCATTTTTCCCAGGTGCACAAAAAATTTTTCCTACAATGGAGAAACCTGCTTCAGGTTTCAAAAAGTGCACCAAGTGTGGCGGTACTATCTCCGTCTCCGACACCCATGAATGGTGTCTGAAATGTTTAGGTCCTGACCACTCCATCATGGATTGTATGTCCTGGGCCATGATGTCTAAAAGAGGTCGGCAGAACCGAGCTGCTAAGCTCAGTACCCTGTTTCCCTCTGATACAGCTTCAGTGGCATCGATGTCTTCCAGGGCTTCCTCTTCCTCCCGTGGATCTCAGATAACTAAACAGAAGTCCAGCCGGTCCTCAAAGGGTAGATCTCCATCTAAGCACCGAGATGCCTCTGGTGTTGCCCTTTAGGATTCTGCACTGGCAAAATTGCCCTGGCAGGAGGCTTCAGCTTCAAAAGCATTATTGGGGCTCCAGGATGTTCTCGAGGCCTTAACCTGCTCTGGGGTACCGGCTGTCCTCTCCGGTAATGACATCCAGGCATCGGCAGCGTCGATAGACCAGAGGTTCCTGGCTAATGAACGCAGTCTGGCGGCTCTCCTTGCGGCATAGACACCCTCGGAACCGCGTCAGACAGTTCAGCCGGTACCGGCACCGACTCCGGCACCCAGTCACCCGATGCCCTCCGGTACCAATACACTGGTACCGTTTCCCCCCGGTACCGACTTCGGTCGGTACGGGTATCGAGCTCTACAAGAGCATCCGGACAGAAGGTACTTCGAGTCCTTAGAAGAATCTGAGGATTCCGACAGTTCTTTTGATGCAGGGGCACTTCTTCCAGAGGAGCCCTCCTCCCCTAAATGCAGGTGTCTCCTCCAGAGGATATCTCCTTCCAGGATTTCATCAGGGAGGTTGCTCGGGGTCTCTCCATTACTGTGGCTCCTGAAACAGAGCCCAGAGCAAAGGAGCTGGAAATTTTACAATATCCCAAAGCTCCTAAGGAGGCAGCTACTTTGCCCATCCATGAGATCTTGCATGATCTCATGCTCAGAATGTGGGAGACCCCTCTTACCACCTCTCCTCATTCTCGCAGACTTCACACTATGTATCGAGTCCCTCCTTGTCCTGGTTTCCAAAAAACTCAGCTCCCTCACCACTCTATTGTAGTGTAGTCAACTATGAGAAGGATCAGGAGTGAAAAGAGGCATGCCTCTAATCCCCCAGGACGTGAGTGCAGAACTTTGGATGCTTTTGGACGTCGTACCTTCCAAGCTTCCATGCTTTCTGCCAGGATCAGTTCCTATATTTTATATATGGGAATGTTCCTGAAGGAAATCACAGGAGATTTAGAGGTTTTGAGTCCTCTTCTTCCTGAGGCTAGGAGACAGGATTTTCTCATATTGGTCAAACATGCCCAGGATGTTTCCAAATTTGTCAACCGTGCAGCTTTTGACTGTTTTGAGTGCATAAGCAGAACCTCTGCCATTGCCATAGGTGCACGTAGAATTGCCTGGCTCCAAGCATCTGATTTGGAGCTCTGGGTACAAGACAAATTGGGCAATATTCCTTGTATTGGTGGGAACCTGTTTGGCAAAGATTGGCAAGAAAAGGCCAATGAGCTGGATGCTGACAACTCCACCTTGGACAGATTATCCAAGGGCACAGCTGATCATGCAAGAAAGAAATCTTTGAAGAAACTTTTCTTTTCCAAAAAGAAGAGGTTTTATCCTGTTTATTCCCAGCAGGGATGCTCTGCAGGTCAACCTGTCCGGAAGGGTCAGCAACCATCCAAGCAAAGAAAAACAAAGACTGCTAAGCCTCAACCGCCTCAGCAGTCTCAGCCTCCACAAGGCCTTTGACTTCCATCTAGAGAACTTAGCCTTCCTGGCTCTAAATGGACCAGAGCCTTCCACCATTCCAGGAAGGTTATGTCACTTTGCCCCAAGATGGGGGCAAATAAAAGCAGAGCATTGGACACTCTCCATCATAAAAGAGGGGTACAAGCTTCATTTCTTGAGCATGCCCCCTCCCACAATAGTAAAACAGTTCAATTCTCAGACCTCTCTCATCAACCTGTTAGATCAAGAAGTCACCATACTTCTTGCCCAGGGGGCAATAGAAGAAGTATCCATTCATCAACAGGGTACAGGGTTTTACTCCCCCTATTTCCTTATCCCAAAGAAAGCAGGGGGATACGGACCTATTTTGGACCTCAGAGAATTGAACAAATTCCTTTTCAAAGAGAAATTCAAGATGATTTCTCTAGGAGCTCTGCTGCCATACCTTCATAGTCAGACTTGGCTTTGTTCTCTAGATCTCAAGGATGCGTACACCCATGTTCTCATCCATCCACCTCACATAAAATTCCTTCGGTTCCTTTTTCAAGGAAAGCACTACCAATACAGGGTGCTTCCCTTTGGCCTGGCCTCAGCTCCAAGAGTGTTCACGAAATGCATGGCTGTGGTAGCAGCATTTCTATGCACTCTAGGCATATTCGTCTTCCCCTACTTAGACGACTGGCTCATTCGAGCCCCATCAGAGCCAGAGGCCAGAGCTTCTCTATCTTGCACAATGCGTATCCTTCAGTATTTGGGTCTAGTCATAAACATCCCAAAATACAGTCTAACTCCCACTCAGTCTCTAGAATTCATAGGAGCTTTGCTGGATACCAAAAAGGCAAGGTCCTATCTCCCCTAGGCCCGTTGCCTTTGCATGGTGCAGTTAGCTTCTCAAGCAGTGCTAAAACCTCTTCTCACTGCCCGAGAAATGCTACAACTACTAGGCCACATGGCATCCACAGTGCATGTGGTTCATTATGCTCGCCTCCATATGAGAGCAGCCCAGTGAACTTTATCCACCCAATGGACCCAGGCATCAGGGTGCCTGTCATACAAAATAGCAAACACAAATCACCTTATTTTGTCCATCCAATGGTGGCAGTCCACTCAAAACCTGTTGCTGGGGTCCCCATTTCAACAACCTTTACCCCAGGCAACTCTTACAATAGATGCTTCACCAATGGGTTGGGGAGCTCATCTACAAGACCTCTCCACCCAAGGCACCTGGACTCCACAGGAGACTCATCTACATATCAATCTCTTAGAGCTCAGGGCAATCTTCCTTGCTCTTCGAGTGTTCCACACCCTGCTCAGCTACAAGACAGTCCTTATTCATACGGACAATCACGTAGCCATGTTCTACGTGAACAAGCAGGGGGGAACAGGTTCTCTGTCGCTTTGCAATGAAGCTTTGCGACTATGGGCCCTCGCCAGAGAGCATCAGATTCATCTCCTGGCAGTGTATCTTCCAGGCATGCAAAACTCTTGGGCAGACAGACTCAGTCGTGTTCTGCTTCCACATGAATGGTCTCTACATGCAGACCAGGTGGCCAAGGTTTTTCAAATTTGGGGAACCCCGGACATAGACCTCTTTGCAAGTCCGTTGAATGCCAAACTTCCCCGATTCTGTTCCAGAATTCCGGCTCAGGGATCTCAGGCCAGGGATGCTTTCCTCCTTTACTGGGGTCAAGACTTCCTTTATGCCTTTCCACCCATTCCCCTAATTCCCAAAACCCTGTTCAAGCTTCAGAGAGACAGAGGGCGTATGATTCTCATAGCTCCACATTGGCCACGACAAGTGTAGTACCCTCTGTTCTACATCTCTCTCAAGCCCCATTCCTGGAGTTAGGATCTGCTCCAGATCTCCTGTCTCAGGAGGATGGGATGTTATGGCATCCCAATCCCCCGTCTCTGCATCTCAGAACTTGGTTGCTGAAGGCCTAGATCTTCATGATCTTAACCTCCCTCAGCAAGTAAAGGATGTCCTTTATGCTTCCAGGAAGCCTTCCACAAGATGCTCTTATGCTTTTAAGTGGAAGAGGTTTACCATATGGTGTTCACAGAAGGGTCTTAACCCCCTTGCGATACCTCTGGAATCATTACTGGAGTATCTGCTTCATTTATCCAATGCAGGACTTAAACTAACTCAGTAAGAGTACATTTGAGTGCTATTGTAGCTTCTCTCAAACCTCTAAATGGACAACCTATCTCCTCCCATCCTCTTATAGCAAGATTTATGAGAGGCTTTCTTCTAACTAAGCCTCCCATTAGGCCACCACCGGTGGCATGGGACTTAAACCTGGTTCTTGGTCAGCTCATGAAGCCACCGTTCTAACCCTTAGCTACTACTTCATTGAAATTCCTTTCTTGGAAAGTTATCTTTCTCACTGGAATCACATCAGCACACCGCATCAGTGAGTTGCAAGCACTAGTAGCTGATCCACCTTATACAAGGTTTCATCATGACAAGGTAGTCCTTAGGACTCATCCACACTTTATGCCGAAGGTGGTCTCGCCTTTTCATCTTAATCAAGCAGTCTACCTGCCTGTGTTCTTTCCAAGACCTCATGCATCAAATGCAGAAAGGAATCTTCATACTTTGGACTGTAAAAGAGCTTTAGCCTTTTACTTGCAAAGAACACAGCAACATAGAAAGTCCTCTCAACTCTTTGTTGCTTTTGATGCTTCTCATTTGGGACTTCCAGTCTCCAAGAGAACACTGTCCAACTGGATTGCACAGTGTATTTCTTTTGCCTATCAGAGTAAGAACCTTCCTCTGGAGGGCCATGTCACAGCTCACAATGTGAGAGCCATGGCAGCTTCAATGGCCCATCTACACTCTGTGTCTATCAATGACATCTGTCGAGCAGCCACTTGGGCATCGGTTCATACCTTCACAGCCCATTACTGCTTGGACAAGGACTCCCGCCGGGATGCCTTGTTTGGTCAGGCTGTTCTCCAACACCTGTTCCATACCTAATCAACTCCTACCCGCCATCCCTGGTTGGATGCCAGAGATCCATGGGGGGAAGTGGAGCCCTTTCACAGGGGCACACAACTTCTGGGGTCTCTCCCTGGCATCTAAAGCTAGGGAGTCCCCATATGTGAAGACTACATTCCTGCTTGTTCCTGGAGATAGCATAGTTACTCACCTGTAACAGGTGATCTCCGGGAACAGCAGGAATTTAGTCTTCACAACCCACCCACCTCCCCTATCTCTCTATCTATCTCTTTCCCTTTCCCTCTCTCTCTCTCTTTGTCTCAGCTTTAAAACTCAACTGGAGAGAGGCAGTTGGAAAAGGCGGGACGGCAGCACGCAGGCGCTGTGGGATGCTTCCAAAGGCTTTCTAATTGGACGCTGGGGAGCGTTCCCGTACAGGCTCCGTTGGTACCGACGATACCCATATGTGAAGACTAAATTCCTGCTGTTCCCGGAGATCACCTGTTACAGGTGAGTAACTATGCTTTCTCTAGACCTTAGGCAGAATTCTAAAGCAAATTTAATTCCCTTTAAGAAATATTCTTTACTCAGTAGGACTCTAAACCAGTCAGTCAGTATTTCTCTGAGCCACTCACCCAAAGTTCCAAATGTTCACCAAATTCAGTTTCCAGAGAATTAAACCACACTTCCACTGTCACCAATCACCAGTTCAGCCCTTTTCTTTACTCAGCACCCTTCAGAAACACTTTGTTAGCCCTCTTTTCACTCAGAAATCTCACCTTTTCCACGAACAAGCTTCAACTGCTGCTTTCAGTTTCATTTCCCTGGTTTTGCCACTGCAGTTTCCATCCAGAAAGGCTGCTCACTCAAGAGATTCTTGCACCTCTCTCACATAAACACATAACCCTGGAGCCTGCAAAACCTCCCTGGAGAGGAAAGAAACATTTCTAGCTGTCACGGATTGCCCTGGACAGCACTTCCCCAGCCTAGCCGTCAAAATTTATTTTATTTTAACCCTCAGGTTACATGAACAACAACATGATAAAGTAAAGTATCAGCTGTGTTCTCAAAGGATATGTTATTGGTTCTGTCTTAATCTCATTCTGAGTCCTAATAGGTTTTCCTAGTAGATAAAGTGATATCTTCAGTGAATGTTTGAATGCCTGCATTGATTCCTAACATGTTTATTTTATTTATTTTTTTATTAACTATTTATTTATTTATTTAACAGGTTGTATATACCACTTTTAAAACCAAAGTATTTTCAGAGAACAATATAAAACAAATTCAGATGAGTTAAAAAGTAGGATAGAGTTAAATAAAACGTACAGAAATGAGCAACTTGGACTTAAATTGGGGGAGGTAAACTTAGTCAAACATGAGTATAGTTGACATACTTAGAGATTTGAAGTTAGGTGATTTCATCAGATCCATAATGTTCTATGAAAAGGTGAGTCTTTAGCTTCTTTTTCAGGTTTTTTTGTTGCTTGTACTGATCTTATAGGTTCTGGGAGCAAATTTCAAATTGTAGGAGCAACAAGGGAGAAGACTCTGTTGTGTGCATTTTGACAAGAGTGGTGGGATAGAGAGTAGGTTCTGATTTATTGATCATCTAGATCTTATTTTGAGTGTTTTTTTTAATTAGGGCCTCCAGGCAGGGGATTGAAAGGTGATGCAGTGTTTTGAAAACTGTGGTGACAACCTTGTTCTTTATTCTTATGGCTATAGGTAACCAATACTGCTTTATCTTAGAATCAAAGTGATTGACAAGAAACATTGAACTTTAGATGTTTACATAGAATGTAATGTACATTAAACTGTTAAAGATTTACATAGAGTTCATAGGACAATAGTTAAAACTTAAAGCTTAACGAAGGTATGTTTTATATAACTGAAGACGTTGCGAATGTCTACACAGAAGGGTTTGTATGTTGCCATTTTGGAGGGTTCAGGTTTTATCACTGAAGTGTTCTAGGAGCAGATGAGTTTTGAGTTGCTTCTGAAATTCCGTAAGCTCTGAAATGGCTCATACATTCTCAGGGAGTGCATTTGAAATGTTGGGTGTGTACAGAGTGGGAAAGCACAATTGCAAATAGGTTGACTACTTTTAGCTTTTAAGGATAAGATGGAGAAAGTGTTTTGTGTGCAGGTTCACCTGGTCTATTGTTTGTTTTGAATAATAGAAATTGCAAGTAATCAGAAAATAGGTTATTAGATACTTTGAATATGGTTATCTAGATCTTGTATTTTATCTGACTTGTTATGGGAAGACAATGTAGCTGTTTTAGTGTAGGTATTATGTGCTCAGATTTTGATACACCATTTAAGATGTGGGCTACAATGTTCAATGCCATTGTAGAAAGTGGATGGCATATTTTGGTAACCCATGTAGAATGATATTACAAACATCAAGGTGAGGGAATATCATGGCATGGAATGCTGTTCCAAAAGTTATGGAATTCAAGCAGTGGGCGTAGTAGGTGTTGTACTATTTTCATTTTATGATACAAAAGCTTTATTGTGTTGCTAATGTGGGGGTGTAGCACTAAGTCAATGATCCAGGGTTATTATTCCTAGATACAAAGCTTGAGATTTCACTTCTGGTTTTGCACCCTTAACTTTTAGGGTTGATGGAAGATTGAAAGCTGTGTCTCTGGTTATGTAGAGAACTTTTGTTGTCCTGTAGTTTACAGCGAAAATGTTAAAATGACATTAACAGTAATGCAAGCACTATGGTCTTGGTAATACAAAATATTATCCCTAGCTCATTAGTATTCAAATTGGGATCCAGAAACTGCATTTATCTGTTTTTGTATGCTTGAATCATCTTGTATACAGTCTACGGACCTGCGCAGCATTCAGCAGCCTCTCATCTTAGATGTCCATATTCAAAAGATGTATGTGAGTAAAACTAGCTTTTGCTCACATCACTCTTGGCTTAAATATTTCTCCCCTTTGTGCTGCCAAAGTACCAAGACAAATATAGATGGGGTTAGAGCAGGGCCAATCCATCCACTAGGCGGACTAGGTCTGCCTCAGGGGCGGCAGCTCGTCACCGGGAGAGCCAGCAAGACACCCTGCAAGCATGGTGGTAGTCTTTGAGCAGTTCATACACATTCAAAGCCTGCGACTCCCAACCCTTCTGACAGTAAGGTTTGCACTGGAGGCCATGAGCTTACGTGGTGCTTAAAAGCCCGCCACTGTGCTACTCTTATTTGTTGGTGTAGGCTTGAGGATGCAGGTATGCCAGCAGCAATAGCAGAGAGAAGGGGAGAGACATGCTGGAACCTGGAAGACAGTAGAGAAGGGAAAGGGACATGCTGGACAGCTGAGGAGGAGGAGGTATGGAAGGGAAGAGGAGATGTTGGACTTTGAGACACCCTAGGAGAGGCATGGCTGAAGGTTTGCCTAAGGCAGAAGATATCCTTGGGCAGCGCTGAGTTGGAGGGGTGATGAGAGCAGGCAACATATTTAAGGGGGAAGTTACTAAGCTTGGTTTACCATGGAAATCACTGACCTGTGGTAATTCAGTAACACTGGCTAGTAACTTCCATGGTAAATGAACAATGCAGCATCACACCACTAATGCAGTGTTCCTGAGGAGCCTCTCTTGAAGGGGCTGGTGCATTAGCAATAAAGCAGGGTCTGATGTCTCCCTCCTTCTCCTCTCCCAAAAGCAGTGCCACTACCCCCCAAACATGTTCCAACCCAAACATACCCCCCCCCCCCCATTTTACCAACGACAAGTTCCAAACCCCCGGAGACCCCTCATCCACTTGAGCTCCAAATCCCAACTACTCCCTACCCTGCTGTATGCTATCTCCGGCCTACCTGTATCAATTCCTCGTGGTTTAGGTGAGCCTGGCAGGAGTGATCCCCTGTTGCTCTTCCCAGGGCCAGTGCCAGGTTCAAAATATTTCCTATGATCTGTAGTGATATTATTTTGATACACCATTAGGGGTCAGACTGTGATATAAGCCACCACTATCACACGCAGCCCGCATTATTTTTACAGAAATAAAGCAGATTGCACTATATTCCATTTGCATCATAATTCATTTTTTTTGTATGCTTTACATCTCATTATGCAGCAACATGTGTTGCAGAAAACTAATATGTAGTACAGAAAACACACAGTTTTAACCTTTAATGTGCATGAAGGGAAAAATATTGTGTGTTACTCCCTTAACATATATTATTAACTACCCCCTTAGTTGGAAAGTTCCATATTGAGCGCTATATGGCTAACTTATTGTAGACAGATGGGTTTTCAGAAATAGGAGAACTATTGTTATCCAATAAAGGCTCCCCCCTGTATTACAAAATTAGTGACAGTCATTGGCGACATTGTGCTGTCAGAAGGCCTGTTTCGAGAAAGATGCAAATAGGTAGCATGGCTCAAGCGACCTCACCTTGAAAATTGTGTGCAATTCTGATTGCCACATCTTAAAAAGGATATAGCAAAATTAGAAAAGTTACAGAGAATAACTACCAAAATGGTAAAGGGGATGGAAGGATACCTCTATGAGGAAAGGCTTAAAAGGTTAGGGCTCTTCAAATAGGAAAATAGACGTCTGAGAGGAGATATGATAGAGGTCTATAAATTAATGAATGGAGTAGTACGGGTAAATGTAGATTGGTTGTTTATCAAAAAGTAGAAAGATTAGAGGACACACAATGAAGCTACAATGTAACCTATTTAAGAGGAATAATAGAAAATATTTTTTCACTCAACATGTAATCAAACTCTGGAATTCGTTACCGGAGGATATAGTAAAAGCTGTTAATGTAGCTGCGTTTAAAAAATGATTGGACAAGTTCCTGTAGGAAAGGTCCATAAAGAGTACCCAGAAAATCCACTGTAACCCAATACAAGCATTGTGGAACCTGTATACCTTTTTGGGAACCTGCCAGGTACTTGTGACCTGGATTGGACACTGTGGAAACAGGATAATGGGTTTGATGGACCTTGGTCTGATCCAGTATGGCTGTTCTTATGTTATGTTCTCCACCAGTGGAAACTAACTGTTATAATATCACAGTCCTATAATGTAAGGGACAGAGTATAGAAGAAAGCAGCTCCTTATCATGGAGGACTTAAGGATAATCAGGTTATATACCCAGCATGCTGTGCTCAAGAGGGAGACTCATTTTCTAAAATGAGCCAAAGAAATCCATTTGGAAATGCAACCCCAGAAAAAGGTATGTACTGTAAATAAGGACTCTCTTTAAGGTGCTCTATATTCCATGGTAGGATTTCAGCCCTACAGTGTCATTCTAACAGAAATCATAAGGGTTTGTCTAGTTCCTCTGCATACTCTTCTTGCCTTGTCCTTATTTCCTCTGGGAAATATTTGGAAACAGACTAATAGACAAAGATGGATTTTTAATATTAGACTTCACCCCTGTGATGGTGGCCCTGAAATCATCTTCCCCTGTCATCGTGCTGTGTTAACTTGGCATATGTTACTGGGAGCTGTTTGTAAATTAGCATTCCACCTAGGAATGGCTGTGTGATTATAGTGCCTTTTGCAGTTTATTTTTCTGGAATGGATTGTAGTATCAGATAAGTGCTTCTTTCAGGAAATTCATTTGAATAAATGACAAAAGGCCACCTTTTCCTAGGCACAGATAATGCCAAGAGCTTTTAATTCATTTTTAATTAGGTGAAAAAGCACTTCATAATTCTTAATGTAGTTCATTTTATGGCATAGCCTCTCTGTAGCTGTTCAATGGCGGATCCACTCAGCAGCCCTTATTGTCATACAGCTATTGCACTCATAACAGTACTGGAGTCTATAGGGGATACACAGTTGTGGTCAACATTATTGGCACCCTTGCATTTTGGATATGTTGTGTACAATATCTTGAGAAATAATTGGAACTATTCCAACTGTATGCCATCATCATATTTTAATAGTATGTACAACGGTATACAACAAAAAAACCCCCGTCTGTGCAACTTATAGTAATTTCTGAGAAAAAGCAAAATATCATCTGGACAGGATTCATGGCACCCATCATCAATATTTGGCTGCACAACCCTTGGCAGTGATGACAGCCTCCAAACGTTTCTTGTAGCCATCTATAAGTTTCGTACATCTCTCTGCTGGTAGTTTCTCCCACTCTTCAACTGTGATTTGTTCCAGCTCATGAATGTTTCCAGGATTCCTTTTACCAATGGCAAATTTCAGCTCGTTTCAAAGGTTCTCTGTTGGATTGAGATCAGGACTCATTGCTGGCCAGTTTAAAACAGTCCATTTTTTCCTTTTTAACCATTCTTTTGTACTTTTGGATGACTTTTGACCCAGATCTATCTTTCTGACCTTAGGTAGCACATTTCACTCTAAAATACCTTGGTTGTCCTCTGACTTCATGATTCCTTTAATACATTCCAGGCCTCCAGTTCCTGTGGCAGCAAAACAGCCCCACAACATTATGGAATCTCCACCTTATTTAAGTGTAGGGAGGGTGTTTTGTTTCTTATAAGCTTCATTTCTTTGTCTGTAAATCTATCACTGGTCAGCATTGCCAAGGAGCTCGTTTGATTTCATCCATCCACAGAACATTTTCCCAGAAGGAATGTAGTTTCCCAAGGTAGGTTTGGGAAAAGATCAGGTGTGCCTTTTTAAGTCTATATTGGAGAAGTGGTGTTCTCCTTGGCCTTTGCCCATTAAGTCCTTCTTTGTTTAGTGTTGGGCAAATTGTGTGGGTTTAAACCACCACTTCAGATTGTTCCAGGTCAGCTTTAAGCTCTTTGGATGTTGTACCATGTGTTTTTCCAACAGTTCGCACCAACCTTTGAAGACTTCTTGGATTAATTTTCCTCTTCTCACCACATCCTGGTAGGCTCCTGACAGTTCCATGAGCAGAAAACATTTTAATAACATTGCAAACTGTATACACAGGAATCCCAAGGTCTTTTGAGATGGGCTTCTACCTATTAAAAATAATGGCTTTTTTGATGGTCTCAGGCAGCTCTCTTGTCTTCACCATTGTGAAAATGGAACAAGGAGTGAATGTGGTGATTTTAAACATTAGAACCATCATTCATTGGTTGATTCAAGTCATGTGAGTACTGACATTTGTTCACAGGTGTGTCTAAGTTTACTGCAATGAGAATGTGGTTCTTCTGCTTAAACTGATTTGAATTATTTATAAGGGTACCAATAATCTTGTCCTAGCAATGTCCTAGTTTTATACTATTTCCTACTATTTTCTTTTTTATTTGGTATTGTTGTAATTGATTCTTTTATGTATCAAATATGTGTGCATATACAGTCCCAAGTCATTTCACTGGCCACTTTTGTTTAGGAGATATTAGACATTAAGGGGTTGAATTGCAAAGGTGCCAATAATGTTGACTACAACTGTATTAAGGATCAAATATGCAAAATATTTATTCCAGAAAGTTCATAAAGTTCTTCACACCACCACGCCACAGTACCTTGCCGACCTCATCTACTTCCACACCCCTCGACACACTCCTCGCTCCTTTCACCTCAACCGTCTCACTCTCCCCCCCCCCCTCACATGCTCATCTCCAATCCACCCGCTCCTCTGCTTTCTTCTTTGTAGGTCCGGCCCTCTGGAACTCCCTTCCCTCCACTCTCCGCCTGGAGCCCCATCACCCCACTTTCAAGCACGCTTTGAAAACCCACCTCTTCTCCCTTGCCTTCAACCTCTCTCCCTCCTAGCCTTTCCTTTTCCTTTATTGACCCTCTTCTCTTGTCCTTGTTTCTTTACTTTTACTGAATTGTAACTTCTTTTCCCTTTTCCGGCCTTGTGCCCACTGTACTGAAGATATATTTTGTAAACCGCTCTGCTTACCAATGAAGGGCGGTCAATCAAGACAATAAACATAAACATAAACATAAAAGAATCTATTCAAATGCTATAAATCTGGCCGGTTCCCATAGGTGAGCAAGCCTCAGTATCTTGTAAAAAAAAAAAAAAAGTCCACTAAAACCCTTTGTACTAAGCCAATGATATGCAGAAATACCATGCATTGAGGAGAACTTTAGAAGGGTCATCCAAGTGCAATCTGGAACATCTAAGCCAGAACATCTGAAAAAAAATGCAAGTTTGTCCAGGTACAGACATGATTTTACAAACATGGACATGCCCATAATGGGCGTCTGCAAGGGCGTCAACGTAGATATCCCCAGAACTGTATTTCAGAGACTGGACCTCTAAGATAGCCTAATGGTTTAAGTAGTGGGCTAGAAATGGCGCAGCTAGAGTTCATATCAGACAGCTGTTATTGTTGACATTGTGCTGAGTATTGAGGATGATGGAGTGCCTTATTGTCTACACCCTCTGGATGTTTTTCAGCTAAAGCAAGCACTTTTCAGCTGCCTGTTTGTGACTGGAGAAGGTCTAAACTTGAATGCAATGCTGGACATCCGTGACATTTCTCAGATCAGGCAGGAACTTCCAGGTTCTTGGCCATGCCTTCACCAGGTCACCATTCAGATTTGAATGTCCCCATGCTGGGTACATATGGCCCGGTATATGTCTCTGTGCTTTGGATGTCATTATGTCTGTTTTTGGACATCCAAAACATGAAGGACTTGATATTTGAGGGCATTTACATGGCTTACAGCCTAGTAGAACACTGGCTCGGTAGCCAAGCAACCAAGGTTTGATTCCCACTAGCACTCCTTGTGGCCTTGGGCAAGTCACTTAACCCTCCATTGCCTCAGAAGAAAGGCCTGGCAATCTACTTCCGGTCACACTGCCAAGAAAACCCAGGAATATCTGGGTCACCAGGAGTCAGCATTGACTCATAGGTACACATTCCATTTGCAAACCATGTAAATGCCTTAGATGGGGATATTCAATGGCACATACATGGGTAGTGCCGTTGAATATCCTCATCGATGTCCCTTATGTGTCCCGATGCCATTCTAGCATTGGGACGTATCAGTGGCATTCCAGAGTGGAGGTGGGGGCATGAGATAACTGAGCAGCAGCAATATTGCATGTCCGGTTAGTGTTCTGCACTGATAAGATAGGTGCGGAAAACCATCGCCTATCTTTACGGTGCAGATGCTAACCAGACGGCATGCAATATCACTGCGGCCTGGTTAGCTTCGACCTCCGGGTTGTATGGCAGTACCTGGAATTCAGAGCCGGGGCTGCATATGACCCCTGCATTGAATATTTGGTTTTAAGGGTTAATGGGCAGGACTATGCGCCGATGTGACGCATAGCCTGCCCAGGAGAATATCGGGCCTGACAAGGACTTCCAGAATGACCTCCAGTATATTTCTGGAGTAAAGCATGGCAGCAATCTGCATCTTGCTTTCTAAGTACAATCTGTGTCTTATCAGGAAATTAGGCTATGGGATAGCAGGAACCTAACCAAGGATAAACCAGTGTCTCAGATCAAGAAGGAAATTGTGGCTATCAGAAGCCCTTGTAGTCACTGCTGCAAGAAGCCTGTGGAGAGCTACTACTACGAATCATTTTTGTAATACTACTGGGCATACACACTGCTGTACATATACATGTGAGGGACAAGCTCTGCTTGACAGAGCTTACAATCGATTCAAGACAGACAAATAGAACAAATAAGAAATTAGGGAATATTATAGGGATTGTTTAAAAATACTTGGGTATTAAACAAGAGACTAGGGGGTTATGAAGTAAAAACAATCTTGAAAAAGTGGGGGTTTAGCCTGGATTTGAATAGGACCAGAGACGGAGCCTGACTTACCAACTCAGGAAGTCTTTTTCAGGCATATGGAGCAGTAGGATGGGAGGAATGGAATCTTGTTGGGCCCCTTGGGAGCCCCTTGGAGCCCCTTGGAGCCCCTTGGAGCACCGAGCTTGGAGGTTGCATTGTGCTCAGAGATCCAGATGGGGAAGAGAAAGAAGAAAGTGATGCCAGCGGTACCAGCAGAATCAATGGTGGGTCCTATGGATAGGCACGTCAAGGTAATGACTGGCACTGATGTGTCCTTAGACCCTGATTTTCTTGCTCTTCACTCATCTGTGGCGTCTCTGAGCTCTCCGGAGTGTTCTCCACCTTCTCCTCCAATATATATCTCTCCACCAGCTTCTGATCCTGTGGGAGTGCAGTTTCAGCAAAGTACGCTGGCTGTTGCCAGGGAAATGCTGAAGCCAGTTGCTTGATCGTCCATTCCAGGTGTGGCCAAGGAGTTACCTGATGAGCAGGTCACATTGGCGGATATCTGGAAGGTAGTGACTCGTATAGAAAACACCTTAGTACCCACAGTTTTGCAGCTGTGTAGTTTCTCTTCTGAGATTACTATTAAACTGTGTGAAGTGGAAGATCGGGTGGGGAGTATGCTTTCTCAAATTTCCAATTGTGAAAGTCAGTGTTCAGCTTTTAAAGCTGTTAATTCATCTAGTATTAAAGAAAGTTTAATTATGCACCATAAGATGGAAATGTATGATAATATGTTTCGTGCTAAGAATATTCGATTGTTGAATTTTCCTTTTTGTCATTTGCTTTCAGCTGAGATTTTGCTGCGGAAGTACTTTAGAGAAGTTTTGGGCTTGGCTTCGGCTGACTCCATTCCTGTCTCAAAAGTATATTACCTGATTGGTCGTGGGGTTTCTGTTGGACCTCCTGGGGAGTTTGATGTTCTTTAGGGTCATTCTGACCTTGATCTTACCAAATTCCTGGAGGATTCCCAAGATAAAATAGATTCTCGTGCTACCATGGTAGTAAATTTTATTTCCGAACAGGATAAAGCTGTTGTATTTAGGAATTACTGTAAACATATGTCAACATTGTTCTGTGGTGCTAAGGTTCAAATGTTTCCAGATGTCTGTGGGGCCACACAAATTAGGAGACAGGCCTTTTTGGCTCTGAAACCTAGAGTGGTGGCCCTACCGGCCACATTTTTCCTTAGGTATCCCTGTAAATGTTTGGTTTCATTTCAGGATTCTAATTTTGTTTTTTTGGTTGGTAACATTTCTGGATAGTAAAGAGGGACACGGTAATAAATAGGAGGTGGGTGGTGAATATAAAGATGTGCTGTCATGGTTTTTTTTTAGAGTTAATGCTCCTTTTTTTTTCTTTACGAAATTATTTGTGTAATATCTCCCCATATTGTGGGCTAAGTGATAGTGTTTTGCTGGTATGTATTTTCTTTTCATGTTTTATTTTTATGCTTTGTATAAACACTAAGGTTGCTTATATGCTTGCTTTTGTAAGTTGTTGGAAATGCATAAATAAAAAAAAGAAAAAAAGAAAATTAAAATGAGAGAGAGCAGCTTTTAAACTAGATAATAGGGGAAAGCGACAGTCACACAAGAGCGCATGGTTCAGAAGAATGTATCCCTGAAGCATACTACCAAAAACAGAGAAGTTCCAAAAAAGAGTAAACTAGCCCAAATGCCCTTGAGTATGGAGCAGACAGAGCTTAAAGATTCCAAATTACCCATTCCTACAAATAGCCAAATTAACATGAATAAAATACAGTCTCTAAAATGCTTGTTTGAAAATTCTAGAAGTCTAAAAAATAAGATGGGAAAGTTAGAATATATAGCACTAAATGAGAGGTTAGATATGATTGGAATCTCAGAGACATGGTGGAAGGAGGACAACCAGTGGGACACTGTGATACCTGGGTACAAACTATATCGTAATGATAGAGCTGATCAAATTGGTGGAGGGGTTGCGCTCTATGTTAGAGAGGGCATTGAGTCAGAAAGGATTAAAGTTTTGCAGAAAACAAAATTTGCTGTAGAATCTCTATGGATTGAAATTCCGTGTAAAAAGGGGAAGGCGATGGCAGTGGGGGCGTACTTTCGACTGCCTGGCCAGAATGAACAAATGGATGATGAAATGCTCAAAGAAATCAAGGAAGCTAACAAAAGTTACAGCACAGTAACATTAATGGGTGATTAATAAAGACCTTTTCAAGTACATTCGTAGCAAAAAACCTGTGAGAGTCAGTTGGTCCATTAGATGATAAAGGGGTTAAAGGAGCACTAAGAGGCGACAAGGCGATAGCGGAGAGACTGAATGAATTCTTTGCTTCGGTCTTTACTGAGGAAGATATAGGGATGTTACCCATGACTGAAGTGGTATTTAAAGGTGCGGAATAATTGAAGGAAATATCGATACATTGGGAAGATGTCTTACAACTATTAGATAAACTGATGAGTAGCAAATCACCTGGGCCGGATGGTATACATCCAAGGGTGTTGAAAGAACTGAAATATGAGATTGCAGACATGCTATTAGTAATCTGTGAACTATCATTAAAATCATCTCTAATACCTGAAGATTGGAGGATCGCCAATGTAACACCAATTTTTAAAAAGGGTTCCAGGGGTGATCCGGGAAACTACAGACCGGTGAGCCTGAAGTCAGTACCGGGAAAAATGGTAGAAACCATCATAAAGAATAAAATTTCTCAGCATGTAGATAGTCACATCCTAATGGGAGACAGCCAACATGGCTTTAGACAAGGAAGATCTTGTCTTACTAATCTGTTATGTTTTTTTTGAAGGAGTGAATAAAGAGGTGGACAAAGGTGAGTCGGTTGATATTGTGTATCTGGACTTTCAGAAAGCCTTTGACAAGGTCCCTCATCAGAGACTTTTGGCAAAACTAAAGAGTCATGGGATAGGAGGCAGTGTACTATTGTGGATCAGGAACTGGTTAAAAGATAGAAAGCAGAGGGTAGGGCTAAATGGCCAATTTTCCCAATGGAGAAAGGTGAATAGTGGTGTACCCCAGGGATCTGTGCTGGGTCCGCTACTTTTTGACATATTCATAAATGACCTGGAAAGTGGAATAACGAGTGAGGTTATCAAATTTGCAGATGACACAAAACTATTTAAAGTTGTTAAAACCCAAGAGGATTGTGAAAAATTGCAAGAGGATCTTGATAAATTGGAAGACTGGGCATCAAAATGGCAGATGAAATTTAATGTGGACAAGTGCAAGTTTATGCACCTAGGGAAGAACAACCCAAACTATGGTTACACGATGCAAGGTTCCACATTAGGAACCACCACCCAGGAAAAAGATTTAGGCGTCATTGTGGATACCATGTTAAAACCCTCGGCCCAGTGTGCAGCGGCAGTCAAGAGAGCAAATAGAATGCTAGGTATGATAAGGAAAGGAATGGAAAATAAAACAAAAGATATTATAATGCCTCTATATCGTTCCATGGTGAGACCGCACCTTGAATATTGTGTGCAATTCTGGTCGCCGTATCTTAAAAAGGATATAGCGATTTTAGAAAAGGTACAGAGAAGAGCCACCAAAATGGTAAAGGGGATGGAAGTATACTCCTATGAAGAAAGGCTAAAAGGTTAGGGCTCTTTAACCTGGAAAAGAGACGGCTGAGGGGAGATATGATAGAAGTCTATAAATTAATGAACGGAGTGGAACGGGTAAACATAGATCGATTGTTTACCTTATCAGAATATAGAAAGACTAGGGGACATGCAATGAAGCTACAGGGTAAACTATTTAAGACTAATAAAAGAAAATATTTTTTCACTCAACATGTAATCAAACTCTGGAATTTGTTACTGGAGGATGTAGTAAAGGCTGTTAGTGTAGCTGGGTTTAAAAAAGGTTAGGACAAGTTCCTGGAGGAAAGGTCCATAAACCATTATTAAGAAGTGACCGAAGATATCAATGCTTGACCCAGTACAAGCATTGTGGAATTTGTGTCTCTTGGGGAAACTGCTAGGTACATGTGACCTAGATTGGCCACTGTTGGAAACAGAATACTGGGCTTGATGGACCTTGGTCTGACCCAGTATGGCATATCTTATGTTCTTATGTTCTTATTTCAATTACCCAGGTATCAACTGGATCAGTGTCATGGCAGGACATGCTAGGGAGATAAAGTTCCTAGATGAAATAAATGACTGCTTCTTGGAGCAGCTGGTTCATGAACCGACCAGAGGGGAAGCCATATTGGACCTAGTCCTTAGTGGGACACCAGATCTGGTGCAAGAGATAAGGGTGTTGGGGCCTCTTGGCAATAGTGATCATAGCATGATCGCGTTTGATTTAAGTAGTGGAGGAGGGATGTTAAGGAAATCCATAGTATTACCTTTTAACTTTTGAAAGGGAGACTATGATAAAATGAGGAAAATAGTTAAGAAAAAACTAAAAGGAGCAGTCGCAAAGGTTAAAGACTTACATCAAACTTGGGTGTTGTTGAAAAATACTATCTTGGAAACCCAGACCAGCTGTATTCCACGCTTTAAGAAAAGTGGAAGGAAGTCCAAAAAACTGCCAGCATGGTTTAAAGGTGAGGTCAGATAGGCTTTTGTTGTAAAAAAAACATCTTTCAGGAAATGGAAAAAAGAGCCAAATGATGAAAACTGGAAACAGCACAAGCACTGGCAAGTTAAATACAAGGCATTGATAAGGCAGACAAAGGGAGAATTTGGGAATAAGCTTGCTGCGGAAGCAAAAACCCTTAATAAAGACTTTTTCAAGTACATTCGTAGCAAAAAACCTGTGAGAGAATCAGTTGGTCCATTAGATGATAGAGGGGTTAAAGGGGCACTAAGAGGCAAAAAGGCGAGTCTTTACTGAGGAAGATGTAGGGATGTTACCCATGAATGAAGTGGTATTTAAAGGTGCAGAAGAATTGAAGGAAATATCGATACATTGGGAAGATGTCTTACAGCTATTTGATAAACTGAAGAGTAGCAAATCACCTGGACCAGACGATATGCATCCAAGGGTGTTAAAAGAACTGAAATATGAGATTGCAGACCTGCTATTAGTAATCTGTGAACTATCATTAAAAACATATGTAATACCTGAAGATTGGAGGATGGTGAACGTAACGCCAATTTTTAAAAATGGTTCCAGGGGTGATCCTGGAAATTACAGACCGGTGAGCCTGACGTCAGTACCGGGAAAAATGGTAGAAACCATCATAAAGAACAAAATTGCTGAACATGTAGATAGTCATGGCTTAATGGGAGACAGCCAACATGGCTTTAGACAAGGAAGATCTTGTTTTACTAATCTGTTATGTTTTTTTGAAGGTGTGAATAAACAGGTAGACAAAGTTGATTTAGTGAATAGTGGTGGACCTCAGGGATCTGTGCTGGATCCGCTGCTTTTTGACATATTCATAAATGACCTGGAAAAGGCAATAACGAGTGAGGTTATTAAATTTGCAGATGACACAAAACTATTTAAAGTTGTTAAAGCCCATGAGGATTGTGGAAAATTGCAAGAGGATCTTGATAAATTGGAAGACTGGGCATCAAAATGGCAGATGAAATTTAATGTGGACAAGTGCAAAGTTATGCACCTAGGGAAGAAAAACCCAAACTATGGTTACACGATGCAAGGTTCCACATTAGGAACCACCACCCAGAAAAAAGATTTAGGCGTCATTGTGGATAACATGTTAAAATCCTCCGCCGAGTGTGCAGCGGCGGCCAAGAGAGCAAATAGAATGCTCAGTATCATAAGGAAAGGAATGGAAAATTAAACAAAGGATATTATAATGCTTCTGTGTCGTTCCATGGTGTGTGACTGCACCTTGAATATTTTGTGGTATTCTGGTCGCCATATCTTATGAACACTTTCGTACAGTCTGCCAGGCACTTATTACCCCCATTCTGGATTTTTGCAACCCTATCTACAATGGGCTGTCAAAACATGCTCTCAAACCTCTTCAAATGGCACAGAATACAGCAGCAAGAATAATTAACGGTTCCACAAATCATGACCACATTACCCCCATCCTTAAAGATCTCCACTGGCTCCCGATAACCCTTCGCATAAAGTATAAGTTAATCATAAACATCTTCAAAATGAAGTACGACAGTTCTGCAACCAGCCTCCATGCCCTCTTATCCCGTGATACCAGCAACAGACCTAGAAGATTATCCACCTCAAACACCCTCAATACCCCAAGAAACTTCGCTAAATCACGCAAATGTACATCACAACGAGCAATTTCTTTGGCTGCCCCTTTGATTTGGAACTCTCTCCCTCCTGATTTACGTGCAAGTGATGTTTTAAGTGACTTTCGTAAGCAATTAAAAACTTTACTTTTCATTGAGCACTATGGATCAACAAATGACTAAGATATCATCTATTGTATATATTTTATAAATAATCCACTATATTGTTAACCCTTGTTATTTTTCCTACATTACCATATGTTGTCATGTCTATGTTTATGTTTCCCTTGTTTGTATTTCTTGTGACCGCTTTGATTGAAGGAAAAGGCGGTATAAAAAACTTGTTAAATAAATAAATAAATAAATAAAAAGGATATAGCATTATTAGAAAAGTTTCAGAGAAGAGCCAAGGGGATGGAAGGATACCCCCTATGAAGAAAGACTAAAAAGGTTAGGGCTCTTCAACCTGGAAAAGAGATGGCTGCGGGGAGATATGATAGAAGTCTATAAATTAATGAACGGAGTGGAATGGGTAAATGTAGATCGATTGTTTACGTTATCAGAATATAGAAAGACTTGGGAACATGCAATGAAGCTACAGGGTAAACTATTTAAGACTAATAAGAGAAAATATTTTTTCACTGAACGTGTAATCATACTCTGGAATTTGTTACCGGAGGATTTAGTAAAGGTTAGTGTAGCTGGATTTAAAAAAGGTTTGGACAAGTTCCTGGAGGAAAGTTCCATAAACCATTATTAAAAAGGGACCCAGGATATCAATGCTTGACCCAATACAAGCATTGTGGAACCTGTGTCTTTTGGGGAAACTGCTAGGTACGTATGACTAGATTGGCCACTGTTGGAAAAAGGATACGGGGCTTGATGGACCTTGGTCTGACCCAGTATGGCATATCTTATGTTCTGGGATATCCACATCCTTTTCAGCATTGAGGAGAAAGAGATTCATCTTGTCCGATCCTGGAGCACTACTCGCTTCTCCTCTGGGAATACTCCAGCAAGAAGACCATAGCAGCTTATAGAAGAAAATATCCATGGACACCACCAAGCAAGAGTTTTCTTGGTATATTGCAGAACACTGCAAGAAGTGATATAAGAACAGCAATCAACTACACTGGAAGATGATATCTGTAATATCCAACCAAGACCAGAAGAAGAGGGAGGTTGTGTTCCATCCTCATATATGCCATAGAGGAAAGGTTGTTTTAGGAAATAAAAAAATTGAAGATATTCTGCATTGATCCCGGTGTCTAAAACACCTGGCTATGCATTGATTCTGAGGCATCTTCTACAGTGGTGTTCTCCTCTCTCACTTTTTGTTCCAAGGTTGTTTCCTCCCTTTTCCTCTTTAATCCCCACATTTTCTCTTACTCATTTCTTTCCTTTTCTCTGCTCTTGGTTTGTTTCTCTCCTCTTCCATCTTTGCCTCCACCGCTGCACCAGAGCAAAAATGGAAGCTCTATGTTAGCGAACAACGTCTTTGTGCTGTTTTATACAGGATGCAGTGTGCACTTAACACTACCCTCTAGATTTTGTGAAATTAACTTGTGGCAAATACATTATTTACGTACTTTATTGTATACAGATACAATGCCTAAACGGTTCACAGTTGTTTATACTGTGCTGATGGACCTGTGTGAATGGCAACATGAAAATTCATCAATATCCACAAAACAATAGAATAAACTGTCTAAAGATCTAGGTGCCCAACTTTCAGATCTAGATGCCTCAATCTGTCAGAATAAAATTCTCCTCTGCTAAGTGTCTAAGCCTAAGAGCCTATAGGGGTCCTTTCAGAGGCTTCTACAAATGTGTAAATGGTGATTTTAGAAACAACACTATTTCCATGTGTAGATGCTTTGGGACTCAGAAATTTCAAGTGGGCATAGTTTGGGTGGGCTGAAAAATTGTAAGTGTAGTTTCCATTTCACACTGAGAATACACATATATTTCATTGATGGTGCTTGCACCTGCTGTAAGGTACATATAAGTGCCAGCTACTGTGATTGTGCAGACCTGGAGACTCTGCTGGTGATTCAGGGGACAATTGAGCTAATCTCTGTAGTATCTAATTTTATTTTTTTTATAAGTGCTGTCCCATCTCAGAAATTAATTAAAAATGTTTTTTTTTCCCTTGGCATCTTAATAGGCTCTTGCATGTGTAAAATCCAGCACATACATTTGTTGTTGTTGTTGTTGAGTGCCATCAGTGTTCTCTCATGCGACTCTCTGGATAGTTGTCCTAAACTGTGTTAATAGTGTGGCATCCATCGCCATTCTTAATGTATCCGTCCATCACATTGTTGGCCTTCCTCTTTTGCGTTGACCTTCAAACTTGCCAAGCTTGATGTCTTTCTCTAATGATCTCTCTTCGCTGATGTATCTAAATTATGAAAGTCAAAGTCTTGTCATCTGAGCTTCTATTGATCTCTTCCTAGTACTAACTGGTTTGTTCTTCTGGCAATCCATGTGACTGTATACATAGTATTCTATGCCAGCACCATAACTCGAAGACATCAATTTTCTTCCCACCTATCTTTTAACTGTCCAACTTTCACACCTATATGACGTTATTGAAAATACTAGTACTTAAACACGTGGAGGTAATTTTGTAAGAGGGCATTTAATTTAAGCATATTTTTAGGTATTTGTCTTTATAAATACTAGGTTAAATAGCAGAGCTCATGCCTACATCAGCTCTGGATTGATCTAAATGTCCACATCTATAATTTTTAAGTGTGTGCGTAAATTATAGTATTTCATAATCTATGCATGTGCTTGCATATACTGCCATACTCCACCTAAACCTCACCTACAGGCCAAGTATGCCAGTCGGAGTTTGATAAGAGGAGTGTAATGTATGCCAGTTGGAGTTTGATAAGAGGACATTACAGCTCGTTTGTGTCCACATACTCATAGAAATCACTTTATAAAATTACTTCCATAATGTTCCAAGTGGTGCTACTCTTTTCTTCATCTGGAGGTTTTTATAATGGATGTTGCGACTGTATACATGTGCTGGCCAATACATGTGCAATCCAGCATATCCCTGTATCTATTTTACAAAAGGTTCCACATTTGGCAGAACCTTTTGTAAACAACTGGGGGATCTGTGAGCATCTCAACCTGGTTGTCCCAATTTGTACCTCAAAGTTCTATGCAAAATGAAGTTTTATATTTGAATTAACAAGTGCCATAAAAAAGACAAAGTGGCGACAGCGTGATAAAAAGGTTTCTCAAACAATAACGATGTATGCAGACACCAAGGCAGACAAAATATTCTTTTTAACATCTTTGTTAGTGATATAGCAGAAGTGCTGTCGGGTAAGGTTCGCCTCTTTGTGGATGATACCAAAATCTGCAATAGAGTAGACACCCAGGAAGGTGTAGATAACATGAGGAGGGATCTAGCTAAGCTTGAAGAATGGTCTAGAATTTGGCAGCTGGGATTTAATGTCAAATGTAAGGTCGTGCATTTGGGCTGCAGCAATCCAAGGGAGCAATATAGTATAAGGCGTGGTTGTGTCTGATAATCTTAAAGTAGTTAAACAGGTAGAAAAGGCAATGGCAAAAGCTAGAAGGATGCTCGGGTGTATACGGAGGGGAATGGCTAGCAAAAAAAGGAGGTGATAATGCCTCTGTATTTTGGTGCGACCTCATTTGGAGTATGATGTGCAATTCTGGAGACCGCACCTTCAAAAGGATGTGAACAGTATGGAGTTGGTGCAGAGGGTGGCTACTAAGATGATTAGTGGTCTTCATTATAAAGCATATGAGGACGGACTTAGGGATCTTAGAGGAAAGGTGGGATAGAGGTGATATGATTGAGATGTTTAAATACCTCCATGGCATAAATGTTCAGGGAGAGAGCCTCTTTCAATTGAAAGCAAGTTCTGCTACGAGGGGATATGGGATGAGGGTGACGGGGAATAGATTCAGGAGTGACTTGCGGAAATATTTCTTTACGGAAAGAGTGGTGGATCCGTGGAATAGTCTCCCGGTGTTGGTGGTAGAGATGAGGACAGTAACTGAATTCAGAAAAGCATGGGACAAACACAGAGGATCTCTAAAGGTAAAAAGGGGGCTGTTGTAGTTGTTGTTATGGAAGGACAGACTAGATAGGTCATGTGGTCTTTTTCTGTCGTCATGTTTCCATGCTTCTAAAATAGTTAGCAGATCTAGCTTCAAATTCCAGTAGACCAATGAAAACATTTGAACAACTGGAAAAGTATTAAAAGATCCCTTATTCAGACTCTGTGGTCTCAGTTCAAAGAACCAGCTCCTAAAGTTCATTATAGTGCTCATAGGAGGATACTTTTCAAAACCAATTCCATGTCTAAAATAAGAAGAGAGCAAACCACGAATTTCCTTAAAGTCCCCAGACATAAAACAACCAGTACGCAAGAAACATGCCATCGCACCTTTTCCATATAAGGACCTACCTTATGGAACTCCCTTCCAGCTAATCTCAGAGCAACTACTAACCTGAAGGACTTCAGGAAGATGTTGAAAAGGCACCCATTCCAGAAATGTAACGGGAGAAAATGTTAATCTACCTCACACCCAAATGACTGAAATACACCAAAAACTGGACTCTATACCATTCAAAATATAAATAGTTAACAGACCATCTATCAGACAGTAAATACTTAACTGTCTAAGGGTTAAACTGTAAATAGTTAACTGCACAAGGATTCAAATTGCATGTAACTTGTTAGTTGTAACCATATTCTATGTAACTATGACCCTGGATGTATAGGGCCTATTCCGGTCACAGCCCTGTAGTCCAGCAAGGCCAAGATGGACAGGGGACTTATTCCACCTCGGAGATGGAATAAATCTACCCGAAGATGGCGATTGGGCCTGTCAGACCCCCATTTTGAGGTGAAAAGCAGCAGGTGGTGCCCCTCCACCCAATCCTGGTCCTGGCAGACTACGCCGAGGGTTGGGCGGCGGGCTAATGTGGCTGTGAGTGGCATTGGGCCTTTAGTGCTCTTGCTGAGTGTCCTAGTGCCATGTGCATGGACGTGCAGGGCAATGGATGTCCCGCACTTCAGAATTGGGCATGCACGAGCCATCTAAGTACCTAATTCTGCATCTGTGGGAACGTCTAGCTCCCGCAGTTCTAAAATCAGGTGTAATTGGGGCATGTCCATTTTTTGGACAGCCGGACAGCCCGGATTTACCCCGAGTAGAATTGGCCTCCACATATACTTATGTGCATGCATATGAAATTCAAAAGTTTCTTTACAATTTAGCATATTTAAATTGAAAGGAGGCCTATCTGTACAGTGCTGTATACACCGTGAAGCACTAGATAGGTGTGCAGTAATAGTAATACTTGAGAGTCCTCAGAAAATGTTAACACAGATTCAGAGGCTCAGACATTCCAGAGCTTATTGTTAGGGAAACATCATTGGAGAACTTTGTTCAAAGTACCAGAAGATGCAGAAGACACTGGGTCTACCTACAGAAAAAAAGATTCAGTCAGATATGCTTGCTTGTAAAATTATTTCTGAAGAAATTATGTGTAGAAATAAATGAGTGTCTCTGTGTCCAGATGACCTATAATAAGGCCTGAACTGTGACATTGGGATGCAAATGATGAATATGCATTAGAAAAATGTAACGCAATGCTTGATTTAGAAAAATAAGGTTGAAATTATACTGTGCAATGGCTTTTGATCCATTAAAAGACTACCGAAGTGGGAGAGGGCTATCCCAAAACTTCAGCCACTGTTTTGAACACAATTGTGTGTGCGTGTGAATTGTTTTATCATTATTGCTTCTCTCTCATTGCTTTGAGTGAAGGAATAGAATCCCAAGAACCCAGGTTCTGTTGCCGGGGTGAACGCAGGTCCTACAAAAATGTGTTCAGTAGTTTTCCTAAAGTAATTTTCAAAGTGAAAGTATGCATGTAATTTTATTTTGAAAATCCTGAAAAGTCCATGGTGTAAATAGTGCATGCATACTTTTCACCAATACATGCAGCTAGAAAATTACACCATAATGATAGAAGGGGGAAACAATGGACTGTTGATCTCTAGTTAGTTATGCCTAATAAGGAATCTTTGTACGAATGCTCCTCTGGAGGATAATCCAGTTTGTTTGAATGAACAAGGACTCAACTTCTCAGCTTTGCCATTTTCTCAATGTGTGATGACATCTCTTAGCTCCTAGAACAAAACAAAGCAAAGCAAAGGGACAACCCCACAAAAAGCACAAGCAAAAAATGAAGCAGGGGTACCGCTACTTCAAAAGAATTCTTTATTATGTCCAACTCGGCAGTGTTTTGGCAGAAATTGCCTGTGTCAGGGGTGCTTTAATACCATATTGGATACAATAAAAGCAAAAAAAACCCAGAAAACCACAAAACTGTATGAATACATCTACTTAGAATTGTAAAATTTGCACATAAAATAAAATTATATGATAAAAATATACAAACTAAGGAAACCATAAAACATACCAACCATCTTGGAATACCAGAACATAAAAGAAGCAAACAGAAATGTATCATTAGTAACTAAAATTTACCATTGGATAGCAAATTCATGTCTCATCAAGATGTGGGATCGGTGAAAGTGGAATTTCAGAAGGGACGTCCAAGTGCAATCTGGGACGTCTAAGCCAGAACATCTGAAAAAAAGTTTAGACATCTCCAGCTGCAGAGGTGATTTCACAGATGTGGCCGTGCCTGATATGGACAACTGCAGGGACATCTATATAGACATCCCCAGAACCGTATTTCAGAACTCAAACATCTAGGATAGCCTAATGGTTAGAGTAGTGGGTTAGGAACAGGAAAGTGAGGGTTCAAATCCCATTGCTGCTATCACTGAAATTGTGCATAGTGCTATTTTCTCTACACCTTCTGGATGTTTTTCAGCCAAAACCAGCACTTTTATGATGCTTATTCATGCCTAGAACAGGTATAACCTTAAATGCTACTTCAGACGTACAGGACGTTTCAGAGATCAGGCAGTGATGTCCAGGTTCCTGGGAACACCCCAGCCATTCCTCCACCTCACCCCCTTTCAGACATGGATGTCCTCATACTGGGGATGTCCCCAGACCTGCTTCTGAAATGGCTCTGGAGATATCTCTGTGCTTTGGATATCTCTATGCACATTTTCAGAAATCCAAAGCATAAATACATTTTCCAGAATTCCACCCATAACACGCAAGTGTATAAAAATATAAACAAACACATACTTACATATATCAACACAATGCTGACTTCAAAATCAATAAACTGTCAAGTGTGTGCTTCCTTTGACACTTATGACTGGGAACATCAGCAGTGTCCAAGATGATATCATGCTCTAGTCACTGAATATCAAATACCTTACTTCCAAAATATCAGAGTGACAAAATATACAAAAACATCCAGGGATCTTAAATAGAAGATTCCCTTGCTGTATATAAGGGGAAAGCAACCATACTAAACTAAGGGCACGCAGTGTGCAATGAAAAGTTCTTCCTTGAAATGATAGCAGAAAGACCAATGACCACACAATGCCACAAAAAAAAAGATTACCAAATATTAGCATCAGCAATGCTGAACACCCTGTGGTCCAAGCAGCAGGCCAAAACTACTTTCCCCTTCTATATATCACATTTAAAAAAGAGTAAAAACAGAAATCAACAAGAAAACCATTGATTCAAAAAAGATTTCTCAGATTGTTAAGTAGAGGAGGACATTTGAAATACATTATGCCACCATCCTTCAGTAAGAGCCCAGAGCAGCTCCAAAATGCATCAAAGTGTAATACAGTCAAACCTCGGTTTTCGTGTGCCCCGGTTTTCGTTGGTTTCGGTTTTCGACATCTTTTCTAACTCAGATCTTGTCTCGGTTATCGGTTTTTGCCTCGGTTTTCGTCAGGAACCAGTGCTGCCAGATCTGAAAATCTACACCCTCGCGCTGGTCTGCCCGCCCAGTCCCGGCAGCACTACCCCCCCCCCCCCCCCCCCCGGACTCACCCAATCGCGTGTTGAGAAGCCATTGTCAGCTGAGCAACATCCTCGAGCCAGAGATGCAAGGATTGCACAGAGAGGAAGGCCCCGATCTCTCCACCGCCTGCCTGTTCTCTGGAGCGCCCCCTCAGGCTCGGAGGTAGCAGGGTAGCTGTCAATGTAAGCAGGAGATGTTGCATGGATGTGGGAGGCAGCGATCAGATTACAGTGCCGTACAGTACAATATCTGTGTGTTTGCTGTCCTGTGGACGATCGGGCAGGTGAGAGAAGTGACAGGAGCTGGGTGTCTGGAACGGATTACATTGAATTTACATTATTTCCTATGGGAAATATTGCTTCGGTTTTCGTACGTTTCGGTTTTAGTCAGACTGCTTAGAACGGATTAATCATTAAAACCGAGGTTTGACTGTAGATAGAATAGCATACACTTCTGAAAACAACAGCTTGCCTATCCTTTACCATCATCTCATAAGGATTTAGGACAGCTTGTATCTAAATAACATTTCCACCCAAACAGTTACCTCAGAGACTAATTTTAAGCATTTCTCATATTTTTTAAGATTATCCCAGGGGTTATGCATATAAAAATTGTGCAGTGACAAAATAGCACATACTTTTATTCAATGTGCATGTAGGCATGTTCTGGGGCAAAGTCTGAGAAGAGTCATAAAATACGTGCTCAGTTTACTCAAAAGTATTTACACCCACTCCCAAGCAGGTGTAAATGTCCATGGTTGCAATCTAGTAACAAACAGGAGCGAGGTGAAACCAGACAGCCTTTATTTGAAAAAAAACCCCAACATGTCGTGTTTTGACAAACCTGCCTTCCTCAGTGGGGTATGCCTCAAATGAATCAAAGACAAACACATTAAAAAATCATAAAATAATAGAATTAAAATTAAATAAATCAAGAAGGAATGATGTAAAAAAAGATAAAACCATCAATTACATAAATAACCAATATAAAAATGTATAGCTAATACATCTATTATATTTTACATAAGACCTATAATCATAATAAAAAATGATCATAATATAAATATGAGCGTAAAAGGTTTTCATTGGACCAAAACATATAAAGACAATGCAATATATATATAGATAAAACAGAAAAGGTAAGATAAATTGAGAACCACCATAGGGTATATGTAACCCATACATGGTTTAAGTAGAATGGTGGGAGGACTATAGAAGCAACATAGATCAATAAGGTTCATATTTTGAGAGCACAAGGGAGAAGGTCAGAGGATGAAATGCAACCATAGTATTGAACTTACTGTGAATGAATAACAAAGGAATAAAGGCTGAAAAACACTTTGTTGTAACCCTGATACACAGGAAGCTCTAAGGACAGAAGGGGGAGGGAGAGGAAAAAATGTTATAATCGCAAGTTTGCACATAAGATCATACAGTTAAATCATAAATAACTAGGATAAAATATTGAATTAAAAAATCAGCACAAAATTGTAAGACTGTCATAATGGGCAACTATGATAGGATAGAAAGTGTACCGGACTAAAAACTGGCTTAAAAATACATAAAAGCATGCATAAAAATATATCAATCAAAACTGTCTCTAAACAATGCATCATCTATATGATACAGCCACAGTAGACTTACAAAAAAATTGGGGGGGGGGGGTGAGGGAGGACCATGGAACAAAAATCGACTGCATAGCAAAGTTTACATGCAAGGCAATAAAAGAAACAAGAGCATGATTTAGTTCCATTCAGAATATGTATGCCTTCTAAGGCGTCTCTCAGATTTCAAACATATGAAAAGCCATAAAGTAGTAAGAAACAATAAAAAATAAAGACATGTCCATACATTTGACTTAAAGTCCGGGAGGAAGTAACTCCGCTTCTTCAGACGCTAGTGCAGAATGCCAGCAGCAAACACAGCCATGATTTAAACAATTATTGGCACCAAAATCAGCAGAGATAGTTACCAAGCGACCAGCTCACATCTTTGAGGATCGCAGTGAAATGACAATTCAAATGCAATAAAAACAGCAAAGAAATAAAGGCAATTAGAATGTGGTCATACATGGTACTTTGAACTGTGTATCTAGCAGCTCCCACATTATAAAAACATTCATGGACGAATTGCAAGGGGACATAAACTAGCCCTGTAAGAAAAGTGTGTGTGTGTGGTGGGGGTGGAGGGGGGGGCTGTCCATGTTAATTTAAAAGAAAGCAGAGCGGACCAATGCAAACCATGTAATTGCAAGATGTGAGCCAAAACAGACTGAACGGATAAAAACAAATATAAAAGTGAAAAGAGTAAGCAAAACAAAACAAATAAAGAATCAAAATATAAACATATATTAAAAAATAAAAGCAGTAAAATGCTCAACAAAATCCATAGTAAGTCTATCAAACACATCATGCAATACCAAGGGCTACCATCGGGTGGAGCCAGGGGAACATCATATAGCATACAATTATTTATTTATTTATTTATGTTATTTACCACTTTTCAAAGCGGTGTACATGGAACAGAGAACAGCCGTCAGTTACATAGGACAGAATTAATCTATATATTAGTTATATAGATTATTTAACTATATTTAATAGGTATCAGTTATATGGGCATTGACTATATACATATGTTTACATCATCATCAATTTCTACAACAGAGGGGGAGTTATGTAGTGGGGCTGAAATGCTCAGAAAAGAGGTGAATCTTTAGTTGTTTACAGAAGGTGAAGATGTCAGTGATGTTTCTTATTGCATCCAGTAGTGTTTTCCAAATGGACGGGGCATATAGCTGAAACACTCATCTACAGTCTTGGTTGTATTTAGTTCTAGCATGGGGGATGTTGAGTGTATTCTTTGTAGATGATCATCTGGCTTTGTAGATGTTCATCTGGCTCTGTTAGATTGTGGTGTTTGGAGCAAGGTATGGAGGCAAGTGGTGGATGACTTTGTGGGTCAAAAGGAGGGTCTTGTATTTTATCCAGCTGGTTAATGGTAACCAATGGAGCTGTTTGAGGATGGGTATAATGTGGTTGTGTTTTGTTGCTCTTTGGAGGATGTGTGCTGTTGTATGTAGAGCAGTATGTAGAGAAAGTAAGGTAGATTGTGGAAGGCCATGGAAGTTGAAGTTGCAGTAGTCAAGGTGTGGTAGAATAATGGCTTGGAGTGCTAATCAGAAATCTGGAGGCTCAGGAGGTCAAGGACGTTGAAGGGTTTTTGCTTTGTAGTATATTGCTTTGGTGGATTTGTTTATTTGCTGTTTGAAGGAGAGGCATTGATTGAGGGTGATGCCAAGATATTTCACTTCTGGTTGAACTTTTGTGTGTTTAGTGTTAGGGAGGTTGGGGGAGAGAAAGTGTCATCTTTTGTTATAAATAGAGCTTCTGTTTTTTTGTAGTTGATTGTAAGGCTGTTGTTTATCAGCCAATTAGAGACATTGGTAAAGCATTTTTGGTGATTGGTATAGGAGGGTTGCTTCTTGTTGAATGAACCATAGAGCATGATGTCATCGGCATAGAAGTGAAAGTTGAGGTTGTGGGATTTGATGATGGAGCAGAAAGTTTGAAGGTAGAAATTGAAGAGGAGAGAGGTTAGGGTGGATCCTTGTGGTACTCCTTGCGTTTGGTGGTATGGGGTGGTAGTGTTTGATCTGATTTTTATCTGTTGGATAGGTGTAGGAGTTGAACCATTGGAGAACTGTGCTTTGGATTCTGGTTGATTGAAGACATTGAAGGAGGATGTTGTAGTTGATGGTGTCAAAAGTGGCTAAGAAATCTAGGAAGATCAGGAGGAATCCTTGGACAGTGTTTGTATGCCTTTTATTAGGGTGTTGATGAGGGAGATCGCCAGTGTTTCATCTCTGTGCAGAGGGCGGAATCCGTGTTGCTGAGGGTCGAGGAGGGTGTTTTTGTTGGTATGGTCCTGGAGTTGTTGCTGAATGACTTTCTCAGTGATTTTTGCTATGAGGGGGAGACTGGCAATTGGTCTGAAGGAGGATGGATCCGATGAGTCAAGGTTGGGCTTCTTTAGAGTGAGATGTATAGTGGAGAGTTTCAGGCATTCTGGCATATGGCCTTGTTATAGGACTAATTGGGTGATTCTAGTGAGTATAGGGCTAAGTTCCTTTTTAGTTGCTTTGATCCAGCTGACTGGGCATGGATGAAGAGAGGAAGTTGTTGTGTTGAGTGATGAGATGATGGATTCAATGTTTACTCTGATGATGGTGTCAAAGGAAGACCAAGGATTCAGATGGGGATTTCAGTGAGGAGGGGGGAGGCCAGATCGGGGGTCAGGCTGCGGGGAAAGCACTTTGGGTGCCGGTGGCCGGGGATCACGGCTTTTAAATGGAGCCGTGGTACCATGACAACCAGACCCCATGGCACCACAGCTCCATTTAAAAACCCTGACTGAGTTAGCCGGGCAAAGCCTGTATGTGCAGGCTGGGCTAAATCACGGTCCCGGCCTGCACGTACAGACTTGTTCGCGATTCTGGTCCCGCGGGGCACATCTAGCTCAGAATCAGAATCGCGACTCCTTCTGTGCATCCAGTTCCGCACAGAGGATTTGTACATCCAGGATGGAATGACCCCCTAAATATATGGGTGGAAAAGATTACCTCTTAATCTAGCTGAGATTTTATCATTCATTCAAATTTGAAAATGTTTTTGTGTTTTTGCATAAATGTATAAAATGGACCTCTTGCTAAGGGATTGAAGGTAACAATGGAGATGCTACATAAAAGAAAAGGAAATTTAGGGAAAAAATATAACAGCAGTAAGCAATGCACAGAAATAAATGATCTAAGCGGATCAGGGGAGGCAAAAGCCTTAAGGCGTAAGCTGAAGTTGAGAGTCAATAAAATAATCAATAGACACAAATGAGGCCCAGATGGCTCGTGTATGGTTTAGATGAGGCAGCTTTATTGGTGGCCCTTCAAGTAAAGTATATGTAAGGCTAATGCAAGTTAAATTAATAGCATTTTTTTAAAAAAAGGGAATAAGTTCATTAAAGTCCCAAAAGAACTTTTGTTAAAATTCCTGATACATGAAGTATCTACTACTATTCTCCTCTTGGCTCCTTCTGTGTTCCAGGCTTGGCACCTCACACTCCTTCAGACATATCTGTAAAACACAAAACTCCCTTTCTTTAGTATCCTAGACAGGCACAGCCAGTGTTCCATGTAGAACCTTTAAGGAAAATAATCTAAACTCTCCACACATCACAAATCTCCTAGTTGAAGACAAAAATATGGTATCTATTTTCCTCCCCCAGACAGTCAAATGTGTCAAAACTGCACTTCTAGAAAAGAAAAACCCACTCAATTTTAGCAAAACACTGCAAAATCCCTCACAGTGTGACAAAGCTGGGATGCATCCTTCTGGGTCCCACCTAACTGAGCAGAAACTGAGCTTGAGTAGTTATTACTGTATATGGAGTAAAATGAGGACAGATGAAATTGCTCAATGGACGATATGAAGTTAATGAAAGAAGTTATTTCCCTGAAGCAGACTGAAATACAACCTTGCATCAGAAGATGTTGCTTTATTGAAAGAGATCTGTTTTCTGTGGTTGACATTGTTGAACAGAAAGTCAATCAAGAGACATCTGCTGCATTCAGATACGTTTTTAAAATTATGTATTGAATAAGACTTTCTTAGATGTTGATGCAGCCTTCTAGATGACACCTGAACAAAGGATGAATATGAGCATATTCATATTAGATATCCTCTCCATGAATTGGAGCTCAGATGTCCACTTTCAAAATAATAATAAAATGTATTGAAAATAAATTATATTTAGGGCCCCTAAGGATATGCCGTTAACATGCTAATGTCATGTGCGTAAATGGTAAAGGCTGTATGTTAGCTGTTGGGGGCATATTCAGTATGATCCCAGCAGCTAGCGTAAAGGGTTACCCTAATGTGCGCTTCACTACATGGGGATTCTCTTAATGACTCCTATGTCATTAGGTGAATCCACGTTAAGAACCGCGTTGCTGCTAACTAAGTGCAGGGCAATTGCCCTGGTGTTAGCAGTAATGCACTCTCAACATCTACTCTCCACCCATTCCCAGCCCAATCCCACGATCGCCGATATGTTTGTTTTAGTATGCAAAGGCAGACACTATCACGCATTAGTGTTCCTAACTGCCTGTAGCCGCATGTTAAAATGCCAATTAATCAGCTAATGGGCTATAGTAAAAGTAGTCCTATATAATGAAAGCGTTGTTATGCAGGGGTGGTATTGACATATAATGTTTGGTATTTTATGAAGACAATATAGGCTCCTATGTATCCTTGTAAAATAGACGTCATCAGTGACCTCCAGTAATGAACAAATGCTGCTCCAAAGAAAGTGTAAAATAAAATATCCTCAACCTGTAAATAGTTGTGAGCTGACCATGTCACCTGTGACAGCCAGCTTGCCTGTACATAGTTACCCTGTCAGCCCCGTGTAGAAATCCCTATTCACTGTAAGTCCAGTGTAGGCCCTGCCTGCACTGCACAAATTTGTTAACTGTAAACCGCACTGATTCTAAAGAGTGCGGTATAAAAAAAGACATTAAATAAATAAATAAAAATGTGCACGCATATTTTATGAAATACATGTGTGCATTGTCACTCCACACCAGCTATGCCCAAAGTATCCCTTGGAAGGCCTACATGTGGCACACACAAATATACAAGTAAAACACACTTTACATGTGGGAAATGCTTTACAAAATTTCTCCTAGATGTACTCTAGGATACCTGATACAAAATGCTCTTCTGAACATGGAGCTGACACATGCAACAGGAGCAGGTACTTCACAGACTTACCCATGCACAAATAAAATGTCATCACTCAGCAGCTTCCATGTATAGATGCCAGCGATTATACATGGAAGTGCCAGTTTTCGATACCTTAACATTTAAGTGCCGGCAATTATATAGAATCTCCACTTCAGAAAAATATATGTAAAGATGGCTTTAATTATGGAGCAAAGCGCAAAAGATGACACGTAGATTTTGAACTGCAAAAAGAAAAAAACCAGGAGGTTGAGCAAAATTTCCACCTCTTATCAATCTTTTCAAGGCCTGGCCAAAACGAGCACGTTGATGAAACCTATATGTGCTTTGGAACCACTGCAAAAACTAACAGGGAAATTTTTTAAATATATGTATATGTCCATTGTACAATGGGAAATACCTGTATATTTTTTGGTCCACCTTAACTACACCCAAACTATGCCCTCTTGAAATCTCTGTGCCCTGGCCTTCTACATATGAAAATGGCGGCTTTCTGAAATCGCCATTTAGATGAGAAGCTGATCTACATGTGGAAATGCCACTATTTCCACATGTAAATGCTTCTAAAATATCCTCAATGATGCCTGTAAGAATCGTAGATATTACAAATAGGACTAGAGATATAATAAAGAAAAACTCCCCCTAGAAAAACAAAAAAGCCCAGAGGTCAAATTATATACATATCAAGAGTTAGATAAATATACATCCAAGGTTCTCTATATTCTTTCTATCTTATCAATGCAATGGAGTAATGGAGGCAGCTCCTTTCAGCTTGTGAGTTTGACAGTCAGAATGCCACCAGAAGGTTACATTCAATGAAGATATATCTTTCCAACACTGCATAATGTGTTGAACTGCCACAGATAACACGTTGTCAAATAACGTTTTCTCATATTTATTAAATGCTTTTTCCAGACATAGAGAGTGAAAGAGCACAATCTGCAATGTCACTAGGGAGTCTAAATGGAACACCTCACTTATATATCCCTATATACACCAAACCAAAAAGGCTTAACATTAGGGTATTTGAACAGCATGCCCAAGGCCACAAGGAGCAGCTGTGGGACTAGAAACCATAGTCCCTCCAGCAGGATTCAAACCCTCTGGCCCAAGGCAATTTGTCCCAACCACTAGGCCACTCCTCTCCCTTTTTAAAGGTTAATGCCAGCAATTTGATTCCACCCTGGTTCCACCATTTGGAAAAGCCCCGGCCCCACCCCAGAATGTTGCCCAGTTCCTAAAAAATCCAAATCCCTCTTCCTTGTACCATTGCCTCACCCATGCATTGAGACTCCGGAGCTCTGCCTGCCTCTCGGATCCTGCATGTGGAATGGGAAGAATTTCTGAGAACGCTACCCTGGAAGTTCTGGATTTCAATTTGCTACCTAAAGCCTAAATTTAGCCTCCAGAACCTCCCTCCCACACTTTCCTATGTCATTGATACCAACATGTACCAAGCCAGCAGGCTCCTCCCCAGCACTGTCTAAGCCTTATCTACGTGGCGTGTGAGGTCCGCTACCTTTGCACCAGGCAGACATGTTACTAGGCGATCTTCACATCCAACAGCCACCCAGCTATTTACATGCCTAATGATCAATATGCGTACTATAGTGGCCATCCTAACCCTTCCCTCATGGGTGCATGGCCCTGGAGACATATCCTCAGTGCAAGAGGATATTACATAGAAACATAGAAACATGATGACAGAAAAAGACCACAAGGCCCATCTAGTCTGTCCTTCCATAACACAACTACAACAGTCCACTTTTTACCTTTAGAGATCCTCTGTGTTGGTCCCATGCTTTTTTGAATTCAGTTACTGTCCTCATCTCTACCACCTCCACTGGGAGACTATTCCATGGATCCACTACTCTTTCCGTAAAGAAATATTTCCGCATATCACTCCTGAATCTATCTCCCTTCACCCTCATCCCATGTCCCCTCGTAGCAGAACTTGCTTTCAATTGAAAGAGGCTCTCTCCCTGAACATTTATGCCACGGAGGTATTTAAACATCTCAATCATATCACCTCTATCCCGCCTTTCCTCTAAGGTGTACATATTAAGATCCTTAAGTCTGTCCTCATATGCTTTATAATGAAGCCCATTAATCATTTTAGTAGCAACCCTCTGCACCGACTCCATCCTGTTCACATCTTTTGAAGGTGCGGTCTCCAGAACTGCACACCATACTCCAAATGAGGTCGCACCAAAGACTTATACAGAGGCATTATCACCTCCTTTTTTCTGCTAGTCATTCCTCTCCGTATGCACCCAAGCATCCTTCTAGCTTTTGCCGTCACCTTTTCTACCTGTTTAGCTACTTTAAGATCATCAGACACAACCACGCCTAGGTCCCGCTCTTCTTTAGTGGACAAAAGTACTTCACCTCCTATACTGTATTGCTCCCTTGGATTGCTGCAGCCCAAATGCATGACCTTACATTTTTTAACATTAAATCCCAGCTGCCAAATTCTAGACCATTCGTCAAGCTTAGCTAGATCCCTCTTCATGTTATCTACACCTTCCTGGGTGTCTACTCTATTGCAGATTTTGGTATCATCCGCAAAGAGGCAAACCTTACCCGACAGCCCTTCCGCTATATCACTAACAAAGATGTTAAAAAGAATCGGACCAAGGACAGATCCCTGGGGCACACCACTGGTAACATCCTTCTCGTCAGAGTGAGCTCCATTACATCACTTGGAGGACAGGTCCTAGTTATAGGATCGTTTCCTGCCACACCAAGGTGATCCTTTCCTTCTATGTAGCCTCTCTCCTTCATGGCAGCAGAAAGGCTGAAAGACTGGAGGTGGGACTTCTCTACTACATCTCTGTAGGTCTCCTCTATATACCTCTCTTTCTGCCTCTGCTGCTCCAAGTCTGCTGTTCTAGCCTCGTTCCCTGAGATTAAAAAGCTCTTTGTACCTAGTGCACACATAAGACTTTCCACCAATTGGGAGAAAATCATACATGTAACACTCAGTGCAAAAGACTGGAAAGCCCCCATCTCTCTGCTGCCTACATTATAAGATTTAAAGATTTCTTTTATCTATTTAAAGTTGTTCAGTTGTTTAAAGTTGCTAGGGGAATAGGGATACTTGAAGCAATACAATTATAGCTAATAAATATATGTGACTTTTAGTTTTCATCTCAAGATGAACTGCAGGGACTTAATTATTCTTCTCCCAAGGCCTAAAAACTTGCTTATTAAGATAATCAGTTAAACCAGAAAGTGAGGGAGATCACTCCCTTCTCCTTAACTAGTTTAAGAGGCTATAAATCATCAAGATGCATGGCCTCACCTTTCACATCTACGCGGATGACGACATGATATACGGAACATTCAACACAAAGCAATCCTCCTACTCTACCTACCAAGAATGCTTCACAGATGTTGCCAACTGCTGATATCCAACAAACTGGAAATGAACTACAAAAAAACAGAAGCCCTCTTCATAACAAAGGATGACACTTTCTCCCCTACCCCCCCCCCCCCACCATAACTCTAAACAGCACCAAGATGGAAATCAAGACAGAGCTGAAGTACCTTGGCATCACCCTGGGCCAACACGTCTCCTTCAGGACACATAAGCAAAACCACCAAATCAATATACTATAAGGTGAAAACACTTTGATGTTTCCTCACACTCCTAGAACTATTGGATTTCCGTTCTGCCTTCTAAGCAATGGTACTACCTCAGTTAAACTCCTGCAAATCTATCAGGGCCTCCCACAAGCTACAGTACACCCCCTATGAATTGTACTGCATGCAACAACACGCTTTCTCAAGGGAGCAACCCGACAGGACCACATCGCACCTATCCTCAAATAACTCCACTGGCTATCACTCCCCATTCGGATAAAACCAATTGAACCAACACCATAAACAACCTGCAGGTACCAATAAGTATAAGATCAGTTAAAATAGCCACAAGCAACAGGGCATACTCCTATACTGCCCCCTCACTCTGGAACCAACTTCCGCCTGAGCTGCGCTCAATCAACGACCTGATGATCTTCAGAAAAAAACTGAAGACATACTTATTTCAACAGGCCTACAACTTGTCTTGAACAGAAACGCATTTTCAACCATTATCTGCATCACCAAAAAGTAGTCAAGTGTAAATGTTTTTACGCTCCGAAACGTAATCAAGTGTAAAATGTATATATGTAAATCTCCCTCTCCCCCCCTCCTAACTGTGTGTTGTGCTTAACCCATGAATCATGTTGTACACATAATTGAAAATGACTGGCTTTGTTCTAACAACCTCTCATATAACCTTGTAAATCACGCTGTAATTCTTGTAATTTGCCTTTGATCTGGCCTTTCTCTGTTTTACAAAATCAAACCGCTCCTGATCGCTGGAAGTAGCGGTATACAAATGTATGCTAAATAAATAAATAAAAATAAATAAATAAATAAAATACAAAACCCTTCTCCTGACACACAAAACCATCCATGCTGACCCCCTATTCACATCCACATGCTTCTTCAAACCCCCCAACATAACAGACCTAGAAGAATTTCTACAAAGGACACTCTTATTATCCTCCATGCCAGGACAAAATTCAACCAGCAAACATGTGTCCGAGCCTTCCAACTCTACATGCCTTCAATCTGGAATGCACTGCCGGACCCACTAAGAAACATCACTGACCTCAGCACCTTCCGGAAGTGCCCAAGACCCACCTCTTCACAGAACATTTCACTCCCAACACATAACCCCCTGTACCCCTGCTATCTGATGCCTATTACCCAACACTCCCTATATAGAATTCCCCTCTTGTACCCAAGCCCCCCCTTGAAATTCTATACATTGTACATAGTTGTTCAAAATATGTTTAACAAATGCATGCTGTAAATAGTTAACCATTCCACTGTAACTGTAAATTTCTTTGTTTCATATAGACCGCTTTGACCTGGTGAAAAGCGATATATAAATCCAGCTAAATAAATAAATAATGCCTGGGGTGGGCAGGAAGGAAAGGAACATTAACTGAAAGCTATCATGTAATAATAAGCCCTAACTGCCTTTAATTTTAATGAAAGCTGGCTTGTTTTAGTATGCCCTAACAGGGGTGTCAAACTCCAGTCCTTGAGGACCGCAAGACAGTCAGGTTTTCAGGGTATTTCCTAATGAATATGCATGAGATATATTTGCACGCACTGCCCCATTGTATGCAAATATATCTAATGAATATTCATGAGGGGCATCCTGAAAGCCAGACTGGTTTGTGGCCCTCCAGGACTGTTTTTTGACACCCCTGCCTTAACTGACCTAATAAAAATGCTGAATTTTTAAAATATACATATTCTATGAGCTTTAACCCAAAGGATTCCATTGTCCCCAAGATTTAGAGTATGCCCAGTAGGTATATACTTACAGGTGCAGATTTCTTCCCAGCAGCAGTAGTAGTCCCTCTTGGTAGTCCTTCAAGACTGAACATCACAAAGCTCTGGTTGACCTATTTATACCTGTGCATCTAAGACAATCTCTCTTAATTTCCTGGTTGATTTACACTGCGCTTGGTTTGATAGAGGGAGCCTTTCAAATTGCCTCTTTGATCTGTCACTTGACTTTAATACCTATTTAAAACAATTTCACAGTTCTCTGGCCTCCTCACTGGAAGGCATCTTTGTAAAAATCTCTATAAACAAATGTATTCTTTATACTGAAAGAATATTTACCCTTTTCTATTTTCTCTATTAAACTATACTCTGACTTTAATTTAAATTAAAGCTGTCTTGTAATAGTAAGCCCTAACTGCTAGCTCATTTTAGTATGCCCTAATTGACCTAACAAAACCACTGAATTTTTAAAATACACAGATTCTATCAGTTTTAACCCAAAGGATTCCCTTTTTCCCCAAGATCTAGAAAATTTCAGGTAGGTAAATACTTACAAGTATTATCAGCTACTTTCACATAAGAAACAAAATGCTATTGGCTTTGTTATTAACAAGATGGGCTGGATTAGGACAATTGACCTGGATGTAAAGAGTCTGTTTCCTTGTGCCTTGCCATTCAACTATCTATTTTTCCAATATATCTTAGGGGCATTTTACTAACGCATGCTGCCTGGTTAACTGGATGGTGCCTGGATGGGGCGTGGGCATTCCTGCCGCAGCACCACTAATGCAGGCCTTGAAAGCCTGTGCTGCTGGTGCTTAGTGGAGAGCAACTACCAACAACAGAATGGGGGTGATAGTTGCTCCCCACAGTGGTATTAATACCACTTAGTAAACATGCCCCTTAGTCTCCCAGCACAGCTAATTTATTGATTTCATGTGTCCTGTATTCTACCATTTCAAAAACCTATGTTCAGAGCAGATCACAAAGTAAAAACCAAGGACTACACCATTGTTTTAATTCTGAATGCCTTGATTATTGATTAACTTTGTAATTGGGTCTATGGTTCACATATCTCTCAGCAGAAAACATATTGAAGATGAAAATAGTGAGTATACTAAATTATTTGCAAGAACCCGCCTTTTAGCAATACTTACAGTGGTGATGGTTAGAGACCCAAGAGAAGATTCTGGTAGCTGTGAGGTTTGCATTTGGAGAGGCTACAGTGGATGCTGAGAGCCACCCAATGACACCACTCTGGTAGTGCTTCTGGCATTACACTGAAGACGCTATTAATGAGGGATCCAGCATTGGGCTGCAGGAATATCCCCACTTTTAGGGGTCAAACCTCTTACTCAAGAACTGTCTTTCAAGAAGAAACAGGACTCAGATTTGAGGTCCAGCAGTAATAGAAGATCTTCATCGTTATTGTCAGCGTGATGTGTTAGGCGCATATCCAGAGATGCCAAACCATGTAGAAAGGTGAGAAAGAGAAGGGCAAAAAGCATGCCATTCAGTGAAGGAGAGAAACGAGCAGAGATTCAAGCTTTTGGAAAAAAAGCACAAGTCCAAAAGAAGCATTAAGTCTAGCAAGATGCACTGACAAGGAGCAAAATCCCCTTTTACTATCTGAAACTCTGTTACTTTGAAACCACAGCTTAGATGTTAGCACTAACCTGAGGGATTTTCAACAGTGGTCTTCTTCGAATGCAGCTTTGTTTAACCATGCAGATGAGCAGACTATTAAAACGTTGTGCAACAGTTAAGATATTATTTCTTTGAATGGTTTAAAAGGAAGGAACCACAAAATAAAATAGGCCCGCAGAGCGTTTTTGTGCACCCATTTTGCATTATATCAGCACATTAGTTTTAAGTTTAAAAATGATGCAATCTGAGTGGTAGTCAACTACAAAGACCAAAATTTGCAAATGAGGCAACATGCAAAGCACCTAATTTTAAATGAATTTGTACGTTTCAGGGGCTTTTATCCATTTCTTTGCACATCTTTCCTTTTCTGAACAAATTTCTTTATTTCAGTTCTTCAGCCTCAGAGACTGATACTACTAATAATCATTTGTATAGCTCTACAAGGCGAACACAGCACTGTACATATAGGGACATGCTTACTAAACCGTCTTAACATGCGCCCGGCATTAGTGTGCAGGATGCCATAAAAGGAGTGGGCGTTTCGGTCTAAATGTAGCAAGCACGCGTTATCGCACGATAATGTGCGCTGCGCACATTATCCCCCAAGAAAGGGAGCAGCATGCGTCAACGCGAGTTAATCTTAAGTAGGCGCGCTGACCTGAAAACATAGCAACAGAGGTGTAGTACAATGGTTAATACACTGACTGATGGTACAGGGGTCATGAGTGATTCCTGAGTGGGCCTGATGAATAATAATACTTTTACCCAGTGCTGTCTGAGGCATGTTCCAGTTTAATTTAAATCTGTGCTGCCAGCAAACACACTCTCAAAGTGCCGTAACATAAGGTGCCGCATAAGGCGCCCTATAATGCACTCCAGAGGGCATATTATAAAGTGCACTGTCCACCAAGGCACCCTATAATGTTGCCTATAGGGCGCCTCATAAGGTGCTTTATAGTGCGCTTTATAGGGTGCCCTATGAGGCACCGCAAGGTTACAGCACTGTGAGGGTGTTTTTGCTGGCAGCACTAATTTACATAAAAAATAGACAATGCCTCAGACAGCCCTATCAAATAGCCCCACTGTGGGATCAAACCCATGACCTCTGGTTCCACAGGCAGTGAGGTAACCAGTAGGCTACAGCTGTGTAGCTACTAACAAGCCCCTGGCTGTCTACAGAAGGACTGCATGTCACCACACATACATCCTGCTGTGGTTATCAGGAAAGGGTTGACCCACACCTACCCATGATGCACAGCACATGCACATCAGCAGTCTACAGATGATCACAAGATGGGGGATGCACCCCACAGCACCTCATCCTGGTAGTGGCAACTGGCCAAGTGCACCCCTACAGCACCTCAGCCAAGTAGGGGGTGCCGACGGTGTGTGTTAGTGGCACAGAGTAGCTACAAACCGTCACATTGTGTGGGTACTGTGCTCACCCTGAGGGTGAGGTGGGGCGGCCAGCACCAGGTCCGCAGCAACTTTCATGGCAGGACTTGGACATGTTGCAGGTACCCATCAGTGCCAGTGTGTGATAGGTGGTTCCTGCAGGCACACCTCGGATACACCTGTGTCCATCTGTATTTCTCAGTCACGTCTAGCCCTTATGGAATATGATGCACCCAGAATAGTGCATAACCTGTGTGGGTGCCATGGTCACCTGGAGGGAGGGAGGGAGGGAGGTGGGTGTTTAGACCCATAGGCAGGTTATGTACCACCACCCAACCCTGGCTCAGGGTGGGGAGCAGGATCCACATTCTACATCCCTGCAATGGTGGCGTGGCAGGGGGGGGGACCATCAACCCCAGTCCTGCTGCAGAACAGACACCCTACAAGGGCGGTCAATGCAGATCTGTACACAACCATAAGACAATGTCAGACAGACAGTAGGCCTGGGGAAGCTCACCTGCCCCCCACAATTATCTGACATTCTCCAGCAGCGAGCCCAGTCAGTCTCCAGCTGCTGCACCCTGCAAGGAGCTCCAACCATACACATACTAACTGCAGACAGTCTGCTAGCTAGTCCATAGTGCATGTTCCTGGAGAAGATGTGTGCACCCAAAACTAGGAGGCAGACACACCCACCAAGCAGATAGGTCAGTGATTGGGCCCCAGAAAGGTGAACCCATCAATAGCACTTGAGAAAAATAGTATACAGCACTATGGGGGAATCTAGCCATGCCCTGGTCACTGCTCAGTCAGGGTGAGAGTGACCTCCCAGCAGGACATGCTGTGGCCACCCTGTCCGTTCAGGTGTTGGCCAGGCACTACAATGTCCCAGCATTGCCCTATGCCCTGTGCAGATGCATCCTGCCCAAGCCGCCCTGTCCGGGCTATACCCACAGTACCTTGCTCCTCATTATGCACTTTGGCAAGCTACCACTGAAAACAGTGAAGGCACTGTGGGCTGACTAGGGTGTTGTCAGCCACCACACACTGGATGGACAGACACACACTCCCACACCTATGCCAGCAGTGTGCAAATATAGAGGCTTTTAGCAGCCCTGGCCACCACACCGGTCCTGGGCACAGTGCAGACATGGCTATGATACACAGTACTGTTCAGGTCACTCCCCGGAGTGGTACACACTGTCAGGCACCAGACCTGAAACACACTCCACAGACATCAGAGAGGTTGGTATGATACAGCTCAGTGAGCAGATTGTGCTTAAGTTCAGAATTGCTATCTGCCAGTAATTATAGCAACCTTTTGATATCTGTGTACCGTATCCCCGGGTTTAGGGTGTCATTGCTAAGGTATGCATGTGCTAGTATTGGGAGATGCATGCAGGGCCCAACAGCCTGCCTCTCCAGGAGGCTTTGGATACTGGAGCCTGTGGGTGCGGGTGTTTCTGTCCCTGTTGGCTGCTGCTCTAGGGCAGCGGTTCCCAACTCCAGTCCTGGTGGGCCAAACACTGTTCGAGTTTTCATGCTGTCCCTAATGAATATGCATGAGATACATCTGCATACCATGGGGGCGGCGCATAGAAATGCAGCACAGGCATTTTTATTAGACAGCATGGAACCTGAATGGTGTTTGGCCCTCCAGGACTGCATTTGGGAGACTCTGCTCTTGGTAATGCGCATGTTTATGGGGTCTGTGCTCTGTAGAGTAAAATATAGGCATCTGAGGCATGTTCATGTTGTCTGCAATGACGGTTCCGTCTTTACTACCACGTTTTAATAGTGGGTAAAATATGGGGACTGGGTTGTCAGGAACCACAGCCAGGACTTGAACCTGTGACTTTCTGCTCCTGAACACACTGGCTGTGTGTACTGCACCACCGTGTTGCCATAGAGACAGTGCATTCCCTGGAGTTACCATGACTGTTCGTCAGACAGGGCCTGTCTGTTGCAGTGCATGGCACCCACCTACACAGGGCTAGGCCACGGTCTGCTGTGGGCAGCTGCCACTGCCCCCTCCACCACCAGTACCCCTCTGCTGCCATGCCCCTCTGCTGGTGGTGCGCAGTCTCAGGCCATCCAGTGTGCAGGTAGGCAGCTGCCTATGGTGTGGGTTCTGTGGTAGGGGCGCCTGCATAGCTGTCCACGCTGCCCCACAGCACCGCCTGCCCATGTTCTGTGCCCTTGGGGGTACCTGCTGGGTACCATCCACTGTGACACTGTGGGAAACACACTCGTGCCCATGTTGGGCCCTCCTCGGTTGCTGTCTGGCTGCTCTACTGTTTCAGCATTCCTATGGGCCACCTAGGCATCACCCTAGTCCGCACTGTGGCCCAGCTGCACCACAGCATGTCCCGCCTGCAGCCCTCTGTGTCCCCTTTTCCAGCATCTGTCCAGTTGCCCGTTCCGACATGCCCGCCCTGCTGTTACGGAACATGTGCACACCATAGGAAACCTGTCCAATGGAAGGGGGGAACCCTGATCAGCGCTATTTCACTGTGGGATCATTCACCTTGTATGGGGACTGAGCATAGACCCTTCCAAAATTAATATCTTTTGTTTGGAGCTTTTTTGGTGGTGTTTTTTGATGTTTCCCATTGATATCACTATTGCCCAGCTTGGTTATGTCTTTTTTACTTTTTGTTGCGGTCCTTTTCAATGTTTATCTGCCCATTTGTTCCGTGCACATGTATCACACTTATCACTTTTTGCAGGTTTCCCTGCCTTTGCTGTACATTGCTGATGGAAATGGTTTCTCTTCCCTTTAAATCTGCTCTAACGCGAGGGTTTCACTGGCATTAGTTTTCAACCCCGGAATCCACAGCGTTAGTGTGCAGGGAGCCTCTCCCCTCCCACTCTCCACCCATTGACCCCTTCTCTCCGCCCCTGGGGAGCCTTTCTCCGCCTTCAGCGCTCATTTGCGCCGCTGCACGCGTTATCGCACGCTAAGGTGCCTTTGCGCCCGGTAAGGCGCCATTATTGCATGATAAGGTACCTTATCGCATGATAACGTCACCGGGCGCACATTAAGATGGTTTAGTAAACATACACCATAGATGTAAGCAGTCCCTCCCCATCAGAGCTTACACTCTAATCAAGACGAAGAAGGGACTTGAGTATGCTTAAGATATACAACATAAGTAGTAAACGAGAGAGTGAGGCGCATCTATATCCAAAAAGCAGCTGCGAAGAGGTGGGGTTTTTGCCTGAATTTGAATAGGGCTAGAGAAGGAGCCCAATGTACTAACTTAGATAGTTTATTCCAGGCATATGCAGCAGAAAGGTGGAATGAATAAAGTCAGCTGTTGGCAGTAGCAGAGAAGGGCCCAGATAAAAGGGATCTGCCAGAGGAGCGGAGTTCCCGAGGAGGGGTGTAGAGTGAGATAAGAGAAGATAGGTAATGATCCAACTTTAATTTATTTATTTATTTATTTATATTTCTTATATACCGCGCTATTATAATCAGTGCGGTTCACAGTTGTAACAAACATACTACAATGTAAATAGGCACATCGAGCTTACATAGAACAGGGTATTCAAACATGGATGAACGGGGGGAACTATATACAAATTATATACATGTTACAGTAATGGTTAATCTCAATGGGTATAAAGGGGGTCTGTAATGAATACTGGTACACATGGATCAGGGTGGAGAGAATGGAAAAGCTGATTAACCGTTATCAGTGGGGGGATGTGCAGTGGGGGGAGTTAGGTAGGGGGTCAAAGGGATGGGTGAGTGCTTTTCATACTTGGAGACCGGGTAGTATTGTATGAACAGGTAGTGTTTGAGGGCTTTTCGGAACAACATCAGGTTTGGGGTGGCTTGGAGTTCTGCTGGGAGGGCATTCCAGGCAATCGGAGCAAAAATGGTAAATGCTCTGTTGGCTGTTGATCTGTCTAATTTAAAAAAGTATCCCAGTGAAGACGTTATTTTCCGATACCAATACTGTGTGAAGTGTCTGTTTGGAACTGTTATCACTCAGATGCCTTGGACCCTGAAGTTAAGTGCTTCTTCCGTTGGAGATTTCACACCAAGGTTTACAGATGTCCATAGAGATTTAGCACTGGTATTAAATGGTAATCCCCAGTACAGAGATGTACCAAAAGAGGGACTATGTACTGTATATATATTATATAGTAAAATGTAACTGATTAATGGCAAAGAGAAATCATTATGTCTTGCATAGGTGAGTGAATCACAAAGACAGAAAAGCTTTTCAGAGTACGTTAACATTTCGCTTTCTGGAATAGAGAGCCATCTATAGGCTGGAATGGGATGTGGTGAAGTGATAAAATATTGGTCTTTTCTCATACACACGCAGAGGACAATTTTGTATAGATTGTCTAAGTCAGCAAAAGGCCATTTAGGTTCACACATCCAAAATCCCCATAGTATTTTAAAAGAGACTCTGCAAACATGGAGCCTTTCCTAAAAAATATGTTGCGCCAACGAAGAAGCATGACATTCACAAGAGGACGCGCCATTTTCAGAAGAGAACACATCCAAAAAAAGAGAATGGCATCACTAGGGGGGTTGCACATATAGGGGGTTATTCTGTGCAACAAATAGCGGGGATGGACGTCCCAATGTCCATCCCCGCTATTTGTGCCCTTCCTGCCCCCATCTAACTTCCCCACCAATTGTATGGGGAGGTTAGACGGGGCGTGGAAGGGGTGGATCGGGGACGGAGGCAGGGCGGGTGGTGGGCGGTCGTTGGCCCTGGACATATAGGGCCGATTCCAATGTCGGCCCTGTACATCCAGGGCCAATGGCTTAGACGGGGAACTTATTCCACCTTTGAGGTGGAATAAGTTCCCCGATCTTGCAAGGGACAGTGGCCTGGGGCTCAGAAGAAGCGGCAGGGGGCTGAGGAAATTCCCCACAGTCCAACCCTGCCCTTGTGAAGCCGGATCGGGGATTGGGCTGCGGGGAAAGCATTTTTTTGTACTGGTGCCGGGGATCGTGGCTTTACAATGGAGCCGCAGTGCCATGGCAACTGGATGTCACGTCGCCGCGGCTCCATTGTAGAGCCTTGACTGAATTAGCCGGGGACAGGCCTGTACGTGCAGGCCGGGCTGACTCACAGTCCCTCCTGTACGTACAGGCCTATTCACAATTCTGATCCCACGGAGCTAGACATGCCCTGCGGGATCAGAATCACAAGCACCTCTGTACGTCTGGCTCAGACTGGACATACAGAGGGGCTATATATCTCTGATGGAATGAGCCCCATAAGGAACAAGAAATACACTTTAAAGATTGCAATTTAATGACCTAGTCATAGAAGTGGCTCTGTGTGTACATGTAAGTGGAGGATTTAGGAAATACACATGTCAGCGAGGAGCTACTTGGGGGATCTGTTCTGTGAAATGCAAATATTTTGCAGTTCAAAAAGGAATTGAATGCCATAAGAATAAGTACAAATCCCCCCTCTCCCCCCCCCCCACCCCCCAGGCACTCCTCCAAATCCCAGGTCCAAACAAGAAATTTGGCAAGAGTTATGCTTGATTGAAGTCAGGTATAAATGCCAATGGGGAAATTTTCTGAGACATACTGTATTTCCATTCTAAAATATAGAAATGATGTATACTCTGATCAGATTGTGCCCAAAAAATGCTTCCTTCAGAATCCTGCATCCTGCAGTCACATGTGTACAAGTGGCAGCTTTTCTAAAATAGTTACTTATATCTGCATACTGATTTCCATGTGTAAATCCACTTTCTACACATGGAAATGCTGCGTAAGATTTTCAAAACTATGTAATAATTTTGAATGTCCAAAAGTCACTGAACCCAATAACTAACTTGAATGAACATTTTTCTCGATCTTTGTTGCCTTCTATTTTGTTTCTCATATTGGGAATAATTTTCAAAGCCATTTCCAAGCCTGAAATAGTGGTTGATGAGTGGAAGTGGCTTGGTATATGAGGCTCAGACTTTCTTTTCTTTTTATTTATTTTTTCTTATATACTGCACTTCTGAGGATCAGTGTGGTTTAGAGAGAACATAAATCAACATTACATGAAACAGTTCTGCATGAAACAGTAAACATTTTTACATGGAACTATATAGATTTAGAGGGTTGCTACATCTGAGTGTTTCCTTGGGTGGGAAAGGGCAGGGGTAGGAGGAATAAGGCGATGAGAGGTGGGTCATGTAATGCTATCAAAATGTTCCTTAAATAGGTGGGTCTTAAGCAACTTCCGGAATGTTGCTAGGTCATAAGAGTCTCTGATATGGTGTGGTACGGCATTCCATAGGCGAGGGGCATGCAGGGAGAATGCCGTAGCGCAGGTTGACTGGTGTCATTTGGTTAATGCTCGGGGAAGGATTAGAAGGTTTGATGTGTTGCTTCTCCTTTGGCGATTTTATGGGGCTTTTTGTTATAATTGACTGAAGATATTTAGGTGATAGTTGGATGGTGGATTACTTTGAAGGTTTTCATCGGTGTTTTATAAGCAATTCGAGTCAGGAGAGGTAGCCAGCGTAATTCTTTTAGAGCGGGCATGATATGGTTATTTTGCAGTGAGCTTGTCAGGATTCGCACAGCAGTATTCTGCACAAGCTGTAGAGGGTGAACGGAGTTTTTCGAGAGACCTTGAAGAATGGCATTGCAGAAATCAAACTGTGGTAGCATCATTGCTTGGAAGACCATCTGAAAATCAGGTGGCTCGAGTAGAGGTCGTAAGTGGGGGAGTGTCCTCAGCTTGTTTATGCTTTGAATTACTTTGCTTATATGTGGTTGGATATGCAATACCATTTTCTGCATACTTGTACCTGAAGCAGAGATGTTCCTTGGGAGGGAGTTGGGGTGGAGTTTGAATTTTCAGACGTACACACATACATTTTCTCTACAGGTGTCCATACTGAATAGCTGGTGTAGCTATGTGTGAGTATTTTTGATGGGATAATTGTCAAAGGGAAAGTATGTACACACTCTATCTTTGAAGACTGGAATACCTTATGCATGTGTGGTCTGCACAGGTTAGGCAAGCTCAATTATCTTCATTATTCTCAGTCTGTTCTGCTTTCTTTTTATGTTCTAATTCTTTCTATTTTAACTTTTCTTGTCTTTCCCTCTTTCTGCCCACCAACTCTCTCACATAGTTTTGTTCTTCCATATCACTTTTTCCTCTTTTTTTTCTCCCTTTTTTATGTCCCTTCTCTCTGTGGCTGCTTCTTGAATTGTCTCCCTCTCCTTACTATCTTCTCTTGCCTCATAATCCTTCATAATCACAATTTTCACCTCTTGTCTCTCACCCCATTTTCCCCTCCATGTTCTTTAATTGTTAAAAAAAAATGTCCCAACTCCCCATTTTCCATTTCTGATCCCTCCATTTCCCCTCTCTGCATTTATCATTCATCCTTCCAGTCCTTCCCTCTCTTTCTTACCCATCAACACTGCAGTCTTCCCTCTTCCCATACATCTCTATCTCCCCCATTCTCCATCTTTCATCTGTGTCTCAGTTCCATATCTCTCTTGTCCATCCTCCCCTTGACTCCTTACTTCACCAAGATGGCCCCCTATGTTGCCAGCACATCATTTATTGAAGAAGGGAGAGGATCCGCATGGCTCTCTAATGGCAGTAATAAAGTAGAATGCTAATTACTAGCTCAATAAGAGCTCACTATACTGCTGACATTGAAGCATTGTGACGTTCCTTCTCAAATCAGATGTGGGATTGTTACAGGGTTGAATGGTGCTAGTGCAAGTTGCATTGGTGCTTTTTGAAGGACTGGCATTATGCCTAGGTTTCCTACACCAAAGCTTTCCCTCTCGGCCTCTCTTGGGCAATGTTTCTCGATCTTTAGATCTGGAGCTCTCAGGCTAAGCTCAGCTCAGCTAAGAGCATTTCCTGATGTATGCAAGAGCGGCGTGCACATTATACTGTACATCAGGCCTAGTATGGCTGCCTAATCATGGCATATGTAATATATGCATGGATTTGGACTCAGATAATCAGGAGGTCTAACATCTTTTATTTACTGCACCCTTAAGGTTTTGTACCTAATGTGCCAATAATGCCCAAACCATGATGTGTCAAGTGCCACGCCAACGTGTTAACTGTTGGGGCCGTGGAAAGCATGTTCTTGGCAGCTAATGTGGAGCTCTCTTCCCTAATGTGGCATACAAATAATGTGGATATACTTACCTCCACCTATTGACGTGAACCCGCACTAATTGCAAGGGTCACAGTTAGTGCATGGTGTTTACTCCTGCGCTAACTATGAAGTGCTCACCGTGCCCACTCTCTATCCGTAACGTGTTGCCTTACCACCCCAATGCGCATTTCACAGCATAGAAATCGTCCCATGCTATCATGGCCCCCTGGTAGCTGTCAACATGTGTCCCAGCATACCTTCAGTGCATGCCACGACATGGGCTGAAGGCCAGCTCCCTTTAGTAAAAATCCCTGTAGTTTTCCAGCATTTACACAGGTAACAAATCTTGGCTTTATGATGTACTCTGTAGTGTTTGTCCTGCCAATAGAGTTACCATTTACATACTACTTATTTAGAAGATGGAGGTTGAGAGGGGAATGCAGGTATAAGCTTAAGGGAGAGATTTTAGTGGTTCACAGAGGAATAGAAAAAAGATTCTACAGAAAGGACTGTAATGCTGCAAAACAATGTTTTGAAAAGCTTTGACTTGGCGTGTAGCAGAGTTAAAGGTTTGAAGCTGGGCTGTGCCTTGGGGTTAAAGTTTTTAAATGGGTAATGAAACTGTATCTTAAGTAAAAAATAAGTCCAGTAACTAACTCTAATGCAATTGATTTTTTTAAATAAAAGTTGGGTTTTCAGTTTTAATCAGATTTTTTTTGAAGGTTTTACCAACATAACTCGTAGTTATAGAATGAAGGAAAAGAAGGAAAAATTCCTCCAGTACAAAATTAAACAATACAGCTAATGTTCATCAAGCCCACATCAAAAGAGGGGAGAGAGAGAAATACAAAAAAAAGAAACAATTCAAGGAAATTAAAAAAGGAAAAATCACTCTAGAATATTAGGTGGCAGATAAATCTAATATTTCCTAAACCCGCTATACATATCTGCCTATCTAAAGATCACAGAATACAGGCTTTTAGACAATTCTCAAGTTGCGGTGGGTCCAAAAAACAGTAACGCTTCCCCTGATGCTCCTTTGGCACTTACAGGGAAATTTTAGGAAAAAAGTAACTCCCAGAGCCAAAGTATGAGGCTTCAGCTCCAAGAAAGCCTTACACCTTAACTGAGTAGGTCGGGAGATATCAGGGAAAATAGTAACGGGGTCATTCTGAGCCTCGAATAGCGGGGACGGACGTCTCATTGGGATGTCCATCCTGCTATTCAGCCCCCTCTGCCGTCCCCGACTAATCTCCCCATGCAAATAAGGTGTTTGTACAGGGAGGCCAGATGGGGGTAGGAAAGGGGCAGTACAGAACTGGAGCTAGGGCAGGCAGTGGGTAGTCCGCGGCCCTGGATGTACCGGGCTGATTCTGATTTCATCCCTGTATGTCCGGGGCCAGCGGATTGAACAGGGAACTTATTCCACCTCTGAGGTGGAATAAGTTCCCCTAGACAGCGCAGGACGGCAGACCTGAGTGGCAGAAAACATAGGAGGGGGTGCAGGAGATTCCCTGCAGCCCAATCCTGGGCTTGGGAGGCCAGATCGGTGGTCAGGCTGTGGGGAATGAAAGAACAGGTCTGCGGCTGGAGATTGCAGCTCCTAAATGGAGCCGCAGTGCCATGGCGCCGCCGCTCCATTCAGGAGCCTTGACTGAGTTAGCTGGGCAGAGGCCTGTGTATGCAGGCCGACCAAAATTGGGTCCCGGCCTGCATGTACAGGCCTAGTTGCGATTTTGATCTTGTGGGGCTAGACATATCTATCTTTGTGCATTGGACTGGGTGCACAAAGGGCCGGGACATCCAAAATGGAATGAGGCCCTACTTCTTTGGCCACAGAACAAGGAATCTTTTTCAGAAAATAAGATTTCAGGACAGAGTTTTTATCAGTCTAGGAAACAAATGTAACCAGTAGGGCAGGACCGTACCAAGCCCTGTGTGAGCGGTGCGGCCGCACAGGGCGCAAAGACTTCAGGGGCGCATTTCGGCTCTCTGCTGTTGCCTGCCGCTGGCAGGCAGCTTGCACATCGGGTGCGCGCCTCTTCTCTCCCGCCCCCATAAAGTGGCTAGATGGGGGGGAGGGGGCGCCTGATGTGCAAGTCGCACAGGGCGCATTTCGCCATTGGTATGGCCCTGCAGTAGGGTAGCCCTAGATGAAATAATGTCTGATGCCAAAAACTGATAAATCTAAACTATCTGGGGACACAATCTGGTCCAGCTGTCCCTCAGGTTCCTTATCAAACTTTTTACCATGAGACAAGTAATAAATATTAGCAACCTTTAAGTCATAAGGATTACAAAATAAAAGAACTTCTTTCAAATATTTATGAAACAAAATCAAAGGAGAAAGATAATGGGTAACATAGTAACATAGTAAATAATGGCAGATAAAGACCAGTATGGTTCATTTAGTGTGCCCAGCAAGGCGGCAAGAGTAGGTGCACTTGCCGCTCCGTGCAGGTTACCCCTCCCCATGCCTTTGTTTAAGGGTGTACCTACTGCTCCGTGTAGGTCACCCTATTTGCTATAAAGGGATCCACTGTGTCTGTCCCATGCCATTTTGAATTCTGTCACTTTATTTTCCCCCACCACTTCCATCGGGAGGGCATTCCAAGCATCCACCACCCTTTCAGTGAAAAAGTATTTCCTGACATTGCCGTTCAGTTTACCCCCTTGCAGCTTCATGTTATGCCCTCTAGTTTTACAGCTTCCCCGTCATTGGAAGAGGTTTGTTTGTTCATTAATACTCTAAGTATTTAAAGGTCTGAATCATATCTCCCCTGTCCCTCCTCTCCTCCAGAGTGTACATATTTAGGTCTTCGAGTCTCTTCTCATAATAGGAAAATTCAAACATCTTAAATTCTTTGCTCTAAACTAATTTCAAGCACTTCAAATTGATGATAACAATAAAGACTACCCTTAATAGAGGCAGAAGAAACCATTTATACAGTATTAACCTGAGTTTTAAGTTTGCTCAATCGAGTCACAACATTTTCAAACATTATCATATTCTGTAAACTTTGCCACTCTTTAATAAAGTGATCCAGATGCTTCAGGGTACTTGTCAAAACAGCTTCAGTCCATGATACAACAATCCAGTTGTCTTTCAAGGAAATGTCCCTTGAAGCAAAATCATCCTGCAGACCGCCCTCCAGAAGCATCGGTATCTACACCACTTTAGGCATCGAAGCTGACACCAAGACTCTGGGCTGTGTAGGGACCTTTGGCTGAGCAGGAACCAGTAGCAAGGTTAGAGGAGACACCATAACAGGAGAATCCTCCCCACCCACTAAAGGAGTAGAAACAGAGAAAGGAGTTGGGTTGATCCCCCCCCTCCCCATAGGAGACAAATCAGTAGGAAAGTCAGTACTCACAAATGTTGAAGGAAAGTCAGTATTCATCAGATGTTTATCCAGGAGATCCTCTACCTTCGATGACTTCACAGTAAAGATAGGAGGAAAAATTGTCTTCTTTTGTTTTCCCATCACATTGAGAGAGACTCCCCTGCTCCTCCTCCGAAGTACACTGAAGGGACGCCAAATGAGCGGGACCTGCCCCTTTTGGCACACTCCTTCGGGCATGCAGCCGTGGTCTTAAAAGCCCTAGCTGATGTCACAGGTGCACGCCAAGAGGTGACCGCATGTCAGGATTAGCTGTTGCCAATTGATGTTCTCTCAGCTAGATTTTTTTTAATGGATTCCAGTTGCGCTTTCAGGTTTATTTCTTAGTAAATTTGTGTTGTGCAGGCAAAATTCTACATGAAAGGAGTAATAGATCTCTACAAAGACTGGTAGATATATTTTATTCATCCTTTTTAAAAAGTTGAAATTGTTTGAGAATATTATTATATATGTGGGGGGGCAGCTATTAGATAACAGGCAGCATCAGTTTGAGCACTTTTGACAGTTGATTATTAGAATTTTTATTTAATTACACAAACTTTATTTTTTTCCTGCTTCTGATCTCAGAATCATAGCTAGGACTTTTGCACCCAAGTATGCATGCCATCACCAGCATCCCCCATCCCCAGCATTCACCCAGCCCGCTTGAGGCTTGCTCTGGCTCCATATCATAAGGAACAAGCCTAGAAGTCCCAGTTTTAACCTATAAAGTGGGAAGTCTTTATGTGTTAAATTACACAAAACCATATATGAGCTCCTATTTTATAGAATACTGGATATCCCTTTCACGAAGAGCTAGCTGATATATAACTAGTAGCTTCAAAGTTCCATTTTGAATAAGACATTGAGGTAGAAATTGGGACATTCACAATTCCCCCAGCATTTTAAAAAAGGCTCTCCTAAATATGGAGCCTTTTATAAAATATGTAAAGTGCACCTGCAAATACATATGTATCTGCTGGCACATATAGTAGGAGCATCAATTTCATAAAAACACGAATTCAAAAAAAAAGTGGTGCCCCATGTACATGCTGATTTAGCAAGATGCAGATATATTTGCCGGCATGTCCATGTGTAAGTGACAGATTTCACAAGACTGCATATACAGCTGCAGCCAATTAAGGAGCTGAACATGGTTTTAAATACCACAGAGGTAAACAAAGATACCCCTTCAATCACTGGTTGAGACCCCAGCTCCAAATTAGCCAATTCCATTGGGGAAACTTTCTAAAATACAAATATATGGTTTATTAGTACGAGTATCTAACATTCCACTTCTCGAGCAAACAACAAAGTGGTTTACAATCAAAATTTTACATGAAAGAAGAAAAAGGAACTACGATTGGTGCAAGGAAAAAGAGAGAGGAGGAGAAATCGCTGGTGCTGTGCTACCAACCATCCACCAGCCATCCACCAGCAGCTCCCCCGATCGGGGTAGAGCACCTGAGCAGGAGCAGCCATCTCCCACTCAGAAGCTCCTGCCCAATCGGGGCAGTGGGAGGGACGATAACAAGAGCTCCTCCGTCGCGAAGAACCCCTCTGCAGCAGCCATCCACCAGCAGCTCTCCCGATTGGGGTAGAGCACCTGAGCAGGAACAGCCATCTCCCGCTCAGAAGCTCCTGCCCAATTGGGGCGGTGGGAGGGACGATAACAAGAGCTCTTCCGTCGGGCGGGCCCACACCTGAGGGCCTCACCAGAGGGCCCTTTGGTGTGACCCTTAGGCAGGCCACAGAGGCGGGTACGCCAAAACCATCAAAATGGTAAAGATTACGGACTTCAAAACAGCTAGCCTCCAAGACCCGATCACCAGAAACACGAATTCAAAAGCAACGAAGGACAGCAACACAAAGACACCCTCCCCCCCCCCCCCCCCCAGGTAATGCCATCATGGCTGCAACACTTTACCTGCACATAGTTCTCCTCCGGAGTGGAGGAGTAGCCTAGTGGTTAGAACACTGGCTTGGTAACCAAGCAACCAGGGTTTGATTCCCACTAGCACTCCTTGTGGCCTTGGGCAAATCACTTAACCCTCCATTGCCTCGGAAGAAAGGCCTGGCAATCTACTTCTGGTGACACTGCCAAGAAAACCCAGGAGCTTCTGGGTTGCCAGGAGTCAGGACTGACTCAAAGGCACACATTGCATTTGCAGTTCTCCTCCTCACCCAACTCCTCCCCCACCACACATCCACACACTACATCCACAATAGCACCTTGTGGTTACCTACCCTGCCACACAAACTCCTTCCTCCCTTTCACAACACCACACAACTCTCTCACAAAAAGCCCAGAGTGGGCACATTAAAAATAAACATAGCACCCACACCCACCCACACAAAGCACCAGCAACACCCGACGAGCCTCCGACCATCGCCATAGAGCTCATTAACATCAGGTCGATAAGAAACAAGATCAATACCCTAGCAGACCACATAAAAGCCCAGCAACCAGACATCCTCTGCATCACTGAAACATGGCTCACCCCCACCGACAACGTGCTCCTCAACCAGTTAGTTCTCCCCTCTCATGCTGCGTTCAACTGCCCAAGCACACACAGTAAAGGAGGAGGAGTCATGATCATCGCAGGGAATAACCTAAAGCTAAGGTCACAAGCCTCCACCAATACAAATCAATGCAATACAATCGTCATAGAGAACAGGAAACTAGTCCTCTGCCTCACCTATGGAGCTCCACATGCTCCCCCAGACGAACTATCATTAATACTGGAATCGGTCTGTGTAGTCAACAACCTCCACAAACCCCTCTTGGTGCTTGGGGACTTCAACCTAAAATCTGCTACGATCAAGGATGCAGAAGCCTTTCTGACAGCTATGGATGCCCTTCAATACACCCAGATGATCAGCGCCCCCACTCACAGACACAGATCATCTCCCGATCTCATCTTCGCCTCCAACAACATTATTGAAAGAAACATCATCACAAGACCCTCGATCACACCAATGCCCTGGTCAGACCATCACATAATAAGAATTGAGTTACAGTTGACAGGCCCTACTGATCACCAAGACCAGCCATCCACACCAAGGAGATTTAGAAACTTCGACAAAGACCAATTCCTCCAGGACATTCTACCCCACCTGAACACAGAAACAGAGGACATAAACGAACACATCGACAATTGGAACAGTACCATCACGTCTGCAGCCAAAGCTACTACTTCCAGGACCCACAAAGCACACAGTGCTAAAAACAGTTCCACCCCCTGGTACTCACAGGAAATCCGAAATGCAAAGAGAACCCTTTGAGGGAGGAGTAGCCTAGTGGTTGGGGCAAGGTACTTCAGGCCAGAAGGTCGGGGGTTCAAATCCCACTAGAGGACAGCAACCTTGGGCCGGAAGGACTGGGGTTTCTAGTCCCACAGATGCTCCTTGTGGTCTTGGGCAAGCCACTTAACCCTCCATTGCCCATGTTCCCTGTAAGTATTAGTGTATGTGTCTCATATCCCCACATGTTAAATGTATCCCCCATTTGTGTTGTGACCGCTTTGATTGAAGGATAAGGCGGTATAAAAAACTGTCTAAATAAATAAATAAAATAAATAAGACAACTAGAACAATGCTGGAGATGCACCAAATCAACCACCACACAGGACTTATACCAATTAAAGCAAAGGGAATACAACAACCTCATCAATCAAAAGAAGAGAGAATACTATACGAACCTGATTCTCAAATCCTCCAACAAACCAAGAGAGCTCTTTGAAATAGTAAAAACCCTCACCAATGAACCTAATCCTGAGAAATCTGATCAAATAGATCCACAGACCTTCGCAGACTACCTTCAAGACAAATTCACTGCCTCCCCTCTGATGACCGGGAGCAACACCCACAAGCTACCACCACCCAACTGAATCTGGGAGAAGTTCAGTATCCCATCGACAGATCAGATTTCACACATCATTGCATCACTCAACACCAGCACAGCCTCCACAGAGACATGCCCTGTGATCTGGATCAAAGCAGTCAAAGAGGATCTTATCCAAATCATCCACAACATAGTGCACAATTCCCTTACCCTAGGAATCATGTCTAGCACACTAAAGCTAGCAACTATACGCCCAAGCCCAAAAAAAAGCCACACTAAGTAAAACCAATCCAGTCGCCTACAGACCTATCTCAAATCTCCCCCTCCTATCAAAGGTTATCGAAAAGGTGGTACAACATCAAATCCAAGATCATATCGACAACCATGCCCCTCTGGACCCTAATCAACACGGCTTCCGCCCAAACCATGGTGTCGAAACCCTACTGATATACCTCTTTGACAATCTGATCCAAGTCATTGACAATATCAATAGGGGCGTCTTCATGATTTTTATAGATATCTCCTCAGCTTTTGACACTGTCGACCACAGATCTCTTCTATCAAGACTACAGGACATTGGCCTACATGGCACCACCTTGAATTGGCTCTCTTCATACCTCACAGACAGACACCTCCAAGTCAAATGCAGCTCAGCCACCTCCCAGCCACTGAGAGCCACCCAGGGAGTGCCACAAGGATCCTCCCTCTCTGCCCTATTATTCAACCTGTACATACAGCCTATATGCTCCATCATCAAGAACCACCAGATACAATACACCATTTACGCAGATGACATCATGATATACACCCCTATCAATCTTGACAGCCTGGACTACTCCAGCATGGCCAACTGTCTTCAACAAATGACAAGCTGGCTTCTAGAAAACAACCTAACCATAAATTACAACAAGACCGAATAGCTAATCATCACCAGAAACCACACCTTCACCCCCCCCCCTCCCACCATCAAGCTGAACGACATTACTATACCTATAAAGACCGAAGTAAAATACCTCAGAGTGACTCTTGACAAGAACCTGAACCTACAGTCTCACATCGCCAGAACCACCAGGAATGCATACTTCAGAATGAGAACCATCAGATGCCTCAAGCCTATTATCTCACAGGATCACTTCCGGACCGTCTGTCAAGCACTAATCACTCCCATTTTAGACTACTGTAACCCCATTTACCTTGGGCTTTCAAAACAAGCACTCCAGCCATTACAGATGGCACAGAACACTGCAGCCTGCATAATAACTGGTTCCTCAAGGCACGATCACATCACCCCCATTCTCAACCACCTCCACTGGCTCCCAATCAGCTCCCGCATCTGATACAAGACTCTGCTAAACATTTTCAAAATCAAACTAAACCTCTCAGCAAACAGTCTGCAACCTCTCATCAGATCTGACCCAGGCACCAGACCCAGGAGGGGAGGAACCTTGGACATCATCATCACCCCCAGAACATTCGCTAAAACAAGACAAGATACTTCAAGAAGAGCGCTATCCTTGGCTGCGCCCGCTCTCTGGAATTCACTCCCCAACCACCTGAGATCAACTGTGGACCTCAAGGACTTCAGAAAGATGCTCAAAATGACCCTCTTCAAAGAACACTTTAAGGACACCAAGTGACCTGACCTACGGACACTCTGTCTGATCCCCTCTCTTCTGGACCCCAGCCTCCCCACCTCACCCCCTCCTTTCAACTTATACATAGTCCCTTGTAAATAGCTCACTATGTATGTAGCTCACCAAGAAATAACTTATACACTACACACATACATAAGCTGTTGATTCTATCACTGCATGCCCACTCCCACGCACACTCCCATGTGATTTGTTTGAATTGTAAACCGCTTTGATTCCACGATAGAGCGGTATAGAAATCATTTTAAATAAATAAATAAATAAACCAGGCCGTCATACCATCCCCAGTTCGCCCCTAAATGCCATACTGAATAAATGTGATTTAAACCTACTTTACAGGCTTCGTAGGAAGGTTCAGTGTGTAAATTTTGGGGAAAAACATTCCAAAGGGCAGGAGAGGTAAAGAAGAAAGCTCTCCGATGTGACTCGAATGACCAGCTGAATATTCAAACAATTACCATGAAGGAACCGGAGAACTCTAGCTGGAGTGTGAAGGGAGATCAAGAATGCTAAGTAAGATGGAATATCCATATATAAAGCTTTGTGAGTTAGTGTAAGAATGTAATAGTAAATATGCTAAAGAACCGTGAGCCAGTGTTGCTGGAATAGGAGAGGAGTAACATGATCAAATTTATTTGCATGGCACAGGATCTGAACTGCAGGATTTTGCCATTGTACCTGCAGAGTTCCTAGCAACCTGAGACACTGAAAATTGTCCTCACGGGGCTAATTTTGTAGCAGAGCGCTTATGCTGAAAGTCCAGCAAGGTGCCTGTTTCATAAAGACAACATAGGGGCCTGTGTGCCTTTATAAAATAGTCTCGCGTGATTACCCCTAGTATTACAGAGATGCTCTTACACAAATCTACACCAGCTCCAAAAAAAGATATGGGCATGCATTCTACACATGTACTCGCATATTTTATGAAATACTCATGTGCATCTCAACTCTGTCCCTGTGCCGTCCGGACTATGCCCCTAGGAATCCCAAGAACACAGTTCACGCACAAGTAAAACTTATGCAGTGCACCTACATTTTACACATACAAAACCTTTGCTCGTTTTTATAAGACCCTGTTACCAGGGCAAAACATTCTTTACATGCAGAGGAGGCTTTATAAAATTGTCCTTATAAATAGTCTTGAGTGAAATTATTGTCTTTGATACTGTATACTCCTCTTTGCATTTGTCAGTGTAGACAGAGTTCAATTGCTGTTCTGGCCTTGGTTCCAAATTATGTTCATAACACAGGCATTCAGAAGAAAGAGCACATTCAAAAGAATAGTCTGATTCAGGATCCAGAAATACATTTTTAAAGGCAATCTATGATCACACCAATAATTTATTTATTTAATATCTCTTCTATACCGCGCTATTCAAATCAGTGCAGTGTACATTTAACAGAACCTTATACAATGCAGTCGGGCTGCATTGTATTTACAATAAACGGGAACTATAACTTGGACATAACTGGGGTAATTTTCTACAAATTATTTACACTAATAAATGTACTGTACACACTGAAATTTAAAGTTACTGATACATTTTTAATCCATTGAAGAAATGTTGTGAATAGTTTATCTTTTTAGATAGAACAAAACAAATTAGTTTTCTAAATGAACTGAAAGAATTATGAAAAAAACAGTTTATCATACAAATAAGTGGCAGTACTCTATATATACATGCATTTCAACATGTATAAAGGCAGCCAGTTTTAAAACATCAGATACCTGTTCTTTGAAAATTGTGTAGCTAGATATTTTGAAAGCGATCACACAAACTAATTCTTAGTTAAATGGATATCTCCAGGAACAAGTAGGAATGTAGTCTTCACATATGGGTGACTTCGGTACCGATGGATCCCACACGGGAACGCTCTCCAGCATCCAATAGGAAGGCTTTTGGGAGCATCCCACTACGCCTGCGCTGCTGCCTTCCCACCTTCCCAACTCTCCCTCTTCAGTTCTTCATTTTCTATGGAGCCAACAGGAAGCAAATCCTCTCACTGCAGAAAATTTTTTTATTTTATTTATTTTATTTTTGACTTCCCATCGACGCTGGAACCGACTGTAAAAAAAACCCAAAATGTAGAACTTTCTTGGGCGCTTCAATGCCATTTTAGGCCTTAAGCCTATCATTTCTCTACTGACATAATGGAAAAACCAGCTAGTGGTTTAAAGAAATGTTCTAAATGTGGCGGTACCATTTCAGCTACCGACAGCCATGACTGGTGTCTCAAGTGTCTTGGACCTAACTACCAGCCATCAGAGTGCCCTTTGTATTCGAAGATGACAAAGAGAAGCCTGCAGAATCGAGCTGCAAAGTAGGGCACACTCTTTGCCTCAGGTGCAGTGTCTTTAGCATCGATGTCATCGAGGGCATCGTCTTCCTCTCATGGATCTCAGGTATCAAAACATAAATCTTCTTCGAAGACACGCCATTCCCCCAAGGGTAGATCTCTTTCCAAGCATTGAGATACCTTGAGCATTTTCCTAGAGGTAGATCTGCCAGCCAAACAACCCCGGCAGGAGGACCTTTCCTCCAAAGTCATCGAGGGGTTCCAGAATGCTCCTGAAGCTTCCACCTCTGGAGAGCTCCTAGTGCTATGCTCTGGGACAGTAGCCTGCATGTCCGGTACCCAAACCCACGCATTGGCAGGCTCTGTGGATCAATGAAGCCTGGCTATCGAGCGCAGCTTAGCGGCTCTACTAGCGGTATCGGTCCCAATCAAATCCATACCAGTGATGACACCGGCACAGTCAATGGTACTGATGCAGACCGCATCGGGGTTTCTACTGCTCAATCCACTACCACCCATGCCTGCCCTCAAATCCATCCCTGGTACCGGTGGCTCGTCCAGGCAAGTTCCCCGGTCCGATACCGATTTCAATCGGTACCGAGCCTTAGCGGAACACAGACATCATTCACGCCGTTACTTTGAATCTTCTGATTCTGATTCATCTGATGATGAATCGATCGATACCCGAAGATTTCAAAGTATACCGGAGGATTCATCTCCCCCTCTGAAACAGCGCATGTCCCCTCCTGAGGATGTCTTTTCAAGAATCTATTCGGGATCTAGCCAGAGGCCTGTTCATAACGGTAACATCTGAGAAAGAGTTGAGCAGAGGAATTGGAGATTCTCCAATACCCTATGGCTCCTAAAGAGGCAGTCATTCTTTCAGTTCATCGCATTCTCCAGGATCACATGCGCCGGAAGTAGAAAATGCCCCCTACTATATCTCTGCATACTCGTCGACTCAATACCATGAATCAAGTATTGGAATCTCCCAGTTTCCAAAAGATACACTTGCCAAATCACTGAATGGTAGTGGAATCGGTAGTGCGTTGAATTAAAAGTTCAAAGACACATTCTTCTAACCCTCCTGGTAGAGAATAGAGGACTCTCAATGCTTTTGGCCGTCGATGCTGTAAGGCCTCCATGCTTTCAGCCAGAATAAATTGATACATACTCTATATGGGTATGTTCCTCAAGGAGGTTACTAAGGATCTTGAGTCAATTTCTCTTCTTCTCCGTGATGATAAGACAGCTGAATATCTCACCTTGGTCAAACATGCCCAAAATATATCAAAGTTTGTAAATAGGGCAACTTTTGACAGCTTTGAATGCATAAGAACATAAGATATGCCATAGTGTGTCAGACCAAGGTCCATCAAGCCCAGTATCCTGTTTCCAGGAGTGGCCAATCTAGGTCATAAGTACCTAGCAGTTTCCCCAAAAGACACAGGTTCCACACTGCTTTTATTGGGTCAAGCAGTGATATCCTGGGTCCCTTTTAGTAATGGGTTATGGACCTTTCCTCCAGGAACTTGTCCAAACCTTTTTTAAACCCAGCTACACTAACAGCTTTTACTACATCCTCCAGTAACAAATTCCAGAATTTGATTACACGTTGAGTGAAAACATATTTTCTCTTTTTAGTCTTAAATAGGTTACCCTGTACTTCATTGTATGTCCCCTAGTCTTTCTATATACTGATGATGTAAAGAATCGATCTATGTTTACCCGTTCCACTCCATTCATTAATTTAAAGACCTCTATCATATCTCCCCTCAGCTGTCTCTTTTCCAGGTTGAAAAGCAGTAACTTTTTTAGCCTCTCTTCATAGGGGTATCCTTCCATCCCCTTTACCATTTTGGTGGCTCTTCTCTGTACCTTTTCTAATAACGCTATATCCTTTTTAAGATACATCGACTAGAATTGCACACAATATTCAAGGTGCAGTCGCACCTTGAACGATAAGGAGGCATTATAATATCCTTTGTTTTATTTTCCATTCCTTTCCTTATGATACCCAGCATTCTATTTGCTCTCTTGGCCACAGCTGCACACTGGGCAGAGGGTTTTAACATGTTATCCACGATGACACCTAAATCTTTTTCCTGGGTGGTGGTTCCTAATGTGGAACCTTGCATCGTATAACCATAGTTTGGGTGGTTATTTCCTAGGTGTATAACTTTGCACTTGTCCACATTACATTTCATCTGCCATTTGGATGCCCAGTCTTCCAGTTTATCAAGATCTCCTTGCAATTTTCCACAATACTCATGGGTTTTAACAACTTTAAATAGTTTTGTGTCATCTGCAAATTTGATAGCCTCACTCCTTATTCCCATTTCCAGGTCATTTATGAATGTGTTAAAAAGCAGCAGACCCAGCACAGAACCCTGGGGTTCTCCACTATTTACCTTTCTTCACTGGGAAAATTGGCCATTTAGCCTACCTTCTGCTTTCTATCTTTCAGCCAGTTCCTGATCAACAATAGTACACTCCTATCCCATGACTTTTTACTTTTGCCAAAAGTCTCTGATGAGGGAACTTAGGCTTTCTGAAAGTCCAGATACACTTTATCAACCGACTTACCTTTCTCTACCTGTTTATTCACACCTTCAAAAAAACATAACATATTAGTAAGACAAGATCTTCCTTGTCTAAAGCCATGTTGGCTGTCTCCCATTAAGCCATGACTATATCTACATGTTCAGTAATTTTGTTCTTTATGATGGTTTCTACCATTTTTCCTGGTACTGACGTCAGGCTCACCGGTCTGTAGGTTCCCAGATCACCCCTGGAACCCTTTTTAAAAACTGGCCTTCCACTCGCCATCCTCCAATCTTCAGGTATTACAGATGATTTTAATGATAGTTCAGAGATTACTAATAGCAGGTCTGCAATCTCATATTTCAGTTCTTTCAACACCCTTGGATGTATACCATCCAGTCCAGGTGATTTGCTACTCTTCAGTTTATCCAATAGTTGTAATATATCTTCCTGGTGTATCGATATTTCTTTAAATTCTTTGCAGTTCCACCTTTGAATACCACTTCGGTCATGGGTAACATCCCTATATCTTCCTCAGTAAAGACCGAAGCAAAGAATTTATTCAGTCTCTCTGCTATGGCTTTGTCCCCTCTTAATGCCCCTTTTACCCCTCTATTATCTAATGGTCCAACTGACTCACAGATTTTTTTTCTATGAATGTATTTGAAAAAGTCTTCATTGTACGTTTTTGCTGCCACAGCAAGCTTATTCTCAAATTCTCTCTTTGCCTGCCTTATCAATGCCTTGCATTTAACTTGCCAGTGCTTGTGCTATTTCCAGTTTTCGTCATTTGGCTCTTTTTTCCATTTCCTGAAAGATACACCAGTAGAGCTACCTCAATCTGCATTGAAGCATGCAGGATTGCTTGGCTTCAAGCATCAGATCTTGAACAATGGGTTTAGGATAAACTGGGCAATATTCCTTGCACAGGGGAGAACCTTTTTGGCAAGGATTGGCAGGATAAAGCTTCTCATTTAGAATTTGACAATATTATCCTAAATAGGCTGTCTAAAACCAATGCCAACTCAGCTAAGAAAAAAGCAGCTGCAAAGAAAACTTTCTTCAATAAGAAAAATAAGTTTTACCCTTCTTACACCCCTGCTTCACAATACCAGCCTCAGGATACTCAGAAGAGACAACAGCCTCCCAAGAAATGCTGCAGCTTCTAGGTCATATGACCTCAGCAGTACATGTTGTACCATATGCCCACCTGCATATACGCACAGCCCAAGGGGCTTTGGCCTCCCAACAGGCCTCGGGCCGTCTCAGGGACAAAATCCAATGTCTGCCCATCTGGCCGCATCCCTTCTATGATGGGGTTCCCCAGAGAATCTCCTGGTCGGTTCACCTTTTCAGATGCCTCCACATCATTGTATCCTGAAAATGGATGCTTCCAAACTGGGGTGGGGAGCCCATCTAGGGACCCTCTCTACTCAGGGCCTCTGGAAGGAAGAGGAATCCAAGCTTCAGATAAACTTGCTGGAACTTTGGACGATCTTCAGTGCCCTCAAATCCTTTCTGGGGTATCTAAGCTCCTAGAGGGTCCTGGTCCAGATGGACAATCAAGTAGCCATGTTCTGTCTGAACAAACAAGGAGGAACAAGATCTTGGCCTCTGCAAAGAGGTCCTCCATCTATGGTCCTTTGCCATTACTCATCAGATACACCTTCAAGTGGTATATATCCCAGGGGAGCAAAATGTCTTATCAAACAGATTGCATCAGATCCTCCTTCCCCACGAATTTGATCTCCACACGGAGGCAGCATTCTTCATTTTTCAGACCTGGAGGACTCCAGGGATAGACCTGTTTGTCACTCCGCAGAATTCCAGCTTTTGCACTAGAACTCCCATGTTGGGCAACCAGGAGGTGGATTCTTTTCACCTCCACTGGAGTCAAGAGTTTCTGTATGCTTTTCCTTCCATTCCACTGATTCCAAAGATGTTTTTCAAGCTCCAGGCAGACAGGGGCTTCATGATACTTATAGCCTTGCATTGGCCACATCAACCATGGCTTCCTCTCCTACTACATCTGTCTCAGTCTCAACTCCTAGATCTCAGATCTGCTCCAGATCTTCTCTCTATCCCAATCTGCAGTCTTTCCACCTTGCAGCATGGCTGCTGAAAGCATAGTATTACAGATATCTTAATCTTACTCAATAAGTAAAAGAGATCCTCTTAGCCTCTAGAAAGCCACCCGCCAGACGTTTTTATGCTTTCAAGTGGCATAGATTTTCTCTCTTGTTGTTCCCAGATGGACCTTAATCCCTTCTCAGCTCGAGTTGAGGTACTCCTCCAGTATCTCCTCCACTTATCCTCATTCTGTCTCAAGACCAATTTGATAAGAGTTCACCTGAGTGCAATTGCGGCCTCTCATCATCCCTTGGATGGACAGCCCATTTCCTCACAGCCACTCATAGCAGCACTCATAGCATAGCTTCATGAGAGGCCTCTTGCTCACCAAACCTCCCATAAGACCACCACCAGTGGTGTGGGATTTCAGTGTTGTTCTACGGCAACTTCTCAAGCCATCCTTTGAACCCTTAGCCACTACCTTGCTAAAGTTTCTAACATGGAAGATCATCTTCCTTATTGCCCTTAATGCACTAGATACATTAGTGAACGTCAGGCTTTGGTGGCAGACGGTTCCACCATGACAAGGTTGTCCTAAGGACTCACCCCCACTTCATGCTGAAGGTGGTGTCTCCTTTTCATTTGAATCAGTCAGTCTACATTCCTGTCTTTTTCCCTAGACCACATTCGTCTAGGGCAGAGGCAGCCCCCCATACTCTTGACTGCAAATGTGCCTTAGCATTCTATCTTCAAAGGACTGCAGAGCACCGTAAAGGGTCTCGGTTATTCATCTCCTTTGTTCCTAGTCACATGGGGTTGCCAGTATCCAAATGTTCTCTTTCTAAATGGATAGCAGATTGCATCTCATTTGATTATGATGAAGCAGGACTGTCCCTTGAGGGTCATGTTACTGCCCATAATGTTCGTGCCATGGCTACCTCAATGGCAAATCTACGCTCTGTAGCCATTGACGAAATCTGCAAAGCAGCAACTTCGTTTTCAGTATACACTTTTGCTGCTCACTTCTTTCTGGACAAGGACTCCTGCCAGGATGCCATGTTTGGTCAAGCTGTCCTCCAGCACCTCTTTCAGATAAGTGCAATTCCTACCCTCTGTCCCAGAACCTAATGATACCAGACATCCATGGATTCATGACCTCTTCAACTCTGCCCTGAGGCAAACTTACCGGTTCTGAGGTCATTCCCTCTGGCATCTGGGAATTAGGGAGTCCCATATGTGAAGACTACATTCCTGCATGTTCCTGGAGATAGCATAGTTACTCATCTTTAACAGGTGATCTCCGGGAACAGCAGGAATTTAGTCTTCACAACCCATCCTCCTCCCCTAGAAGTTGTAGGTTTCCTTTTTCGTACCTTTTCTGTCAGCTACAAACTCAACTGAAGAGGTAGAGTTGGGAAGATGGGAAGACAGCAGCGCAGGTGCAGTGGGATGCTCTCAAAAGCCTTCCTATTGGATGCTGGGGAGTGTTCCCACGCAGGCTCCGTTGGTACTGATGTCAATCATATATGAAGACTAAATTCCTGCTGTTCCTGTACTTTATTGAACAAACTGTACAATTTTCAGAGTTGGTCCAGAAATTTCAGGACCATAATTCTTTGTTATCAGTGTCCTTTATTAAGAATAGCCTAAGTCTACATATGCAGTTGAAAGTCCTGGAAAACCTTTATCTTAGTAAAAAGTTACGTTTTTTAAATTTCCCTAAAAGTCATTTTTTTATCCCCTCTTACATTACTCCATAAATACTTGAAGGAGGTATTGGGTTTTAATGTGCCAGAACTGGTATCTGTTTCTAATACTTACTATTCACCTGCCTTTCCCCTTCAGTGGTTTCTGAAGGCACAGAGTTACCGGTAAGGGCCCATTCTGCTCAGTTAAACCTGACTGAATTTTTGGAGCCATCTAGTGATGAAATCTCCTCAAGAGCAACTTTAGCTGTTTCCTTTGCCTCAGATGTGGATAAGCATAGAGTTCTTAAAGCCTATTCTCCTCAAAAATCAGCTGTTTTGTGGCTAGAGGATTCTCCAGGAACAAGCAGGAAGTCAGTCCTCACATATGGGTGACATCACTGCCAACAGAGCCTGTGCGGAAGCATCTCCCCAGCTTTCAAAGAAAGCCTTTGGGAGATGCACCATGCATGCATTGTCCCTTTCCCGCCCAAGGGTGCATCTTGCCCCAGTCTCCTTTTTTCCATGGAGCCCTATGGACATCTGTCCAGTTTCCCCTGGAATAAGTATGTTTAAATTCTGTTTTCTCTGTTACGCGTACCTGTTCCTCTCCTGCCCCCGAGCCAGCTTGCCTTGGCGTTGCTCCTCGGGTTAGTTCTTTGTTTTTTAATTTTTTCTTCAAGGTATCTCTCGACCAGCATTCACACCCTTTTTTGGCCACATGCCTCAGACCTTTGCCAAGCGGCAGAGCCTCTTTTTTCCTGATGCCCTCCAGCAGCTTCAAGAAGTGCGACCGATGCGGTAAGATGATGTCCCTCACCAACCTGCATGACTGCTGTCTCTGGTGCCTTGGCCCAGAACACAATGACTTTGACTGCGAACTTTGCAGAACCATGATCCCAAATGCCATCAAGAGCCATTAGCTGCAGCAGGAAAAGTTCTTCCACAAGTCCGACTCTACAACGGAATCTTCAGCAACACTGTGCTCCAGGACACTTCCGATACCTCAGTGCCCTGTGAGGCCCAGGCTGCCTCAGAGCCCTGTGCCTGTGGGTCCCTTAGGAGGAAATCCCCAGAGGTGGAACATAAGAAGATGAAGTCCTCCAAGTCCACTTCAAAAAGCAGGTCCAGGAAGACAGGAAAATCCCATTCCAGGCCTCGCAGTCCCCAACATGAATCAGAGGGCTCGGAGTGAGAGCGACCTCACAAGCTGCCCTAGAAGGAGTCATTGCTACCTGGTGACCGGCCTCAAACAAATCAAGCCATCCTCGTCAAGGACTCTCCCTTGATGGAACTGACGCTGGTCTCGAACTCCTCTGTGCCTGCATCGAAGGCTGTAGAGCCAACTGGTATGGAGACCAGGATGTTAGCCTTAGAGCACAGTATCTCTGCCCTCATGGCCCAGCAGTGGGCGTACATGTCCGGTTCGTTTGGTTCATCCACCCCAACATTAAGGGCTTCCACGGATGTCAAGTTGATCCTTGATCGTCACCAGCCTTGAAAGAACCATCAGTGTCAGACGAGGTCCCGATCCCGGTCCTCGGGTCACCGGTCCTCTCCGGCAAGTGCACATGGCTCCGACCCCTGGTCCTCCAGAAGTTGTGGGCCCATGAGCTCAGGCCTCAACTGCAGTGACTACAAGGCCTTGGTTCGTCTTCGGACTTCAAGTCCACCTGGGAAACCAAGGACGAGGAGTCCCCGGACACTCGGCAACACCGAGACATGCCCTTGGACCCGTCTCCCCCGGTGTCCCGGCACCATTCCCCATGTGAGGATATTGCCTTCCTTGACTTTGTGCAAGACATGGCTGGCCCTTGCCATCGAGACCGAGGCAGAGGAGAGCCCTAGCACTGAGGAACAAAATCCTCTAATATAAGGCCCCTCCCAAGGATGCCCTCACAGTGCCCATTCCTCCGATCCTCGAGCACCACCTCCTGCACATGTGGGAGATACTGGCATCAGTGCCCATTGTAAGCCGGCAACTCAATTCCATGTACCAAGTCCACTGAGGTCCTGAGTTCCAGAAGATCCAACTCCCACACAAAAGCCAGAAGACCCATTCCTCATTGCATCCCAGCAGGGAGGTCAGAACTCTCAACACCCTTGGCCAGAAAGCTTTCTAGGACTCGATGCTGGCATGCTGGGTCCAGTCCTATCAATTGTATATCGACATGTATCTCAAAGTGCTGACAAAAGAGCTTGCCGGATTCTCGGCAGGCCTCGCTGGAGAGCCTCTCTAGAGGTTCAAATCTCTGGTCTCAGTTGTCAAGGAGTGCTTGAAGTTTTTATCCTGAGCAGCTTATGATGTCTTTGAGTCCTCAGACAGGGTGGCCACCGTGGGTATTGGAGCCCGGCACCAGGCATGGCTGCAGTCGTTTGACCTAGAACAATGGCGTAAGTTCAGACTTATCGATGTCCCCTGCATCGGAGAGAATCTCTTCAGGAAACCATGGCAGACAAAGCTGCAGAGATAGAGAGTGAGTTCCTGATGAGGACAAGGCTCTCTAAAAAGACCTCAGTTCAGTCCCTAAGAAGGTCCTCGGAAAGAAGCCCTTCTTCCCAAGGAGAAAGGGAGGCTTTGGCAGTGCTTGACAATTCAAGCCTTCTCAGCAGGGCCAACAGCACAAAGGGCAAGGGCAAGGGCATGGGCCCTGTAAGCAAAAGGCCCCCAAGTCCAAGTTCCGCCTAAGGGAGTTTTTGACTCCCTGGGCACAACCTCCTTTCCCCCAGGAGGTCTTCTACAGCCCACAGGGGGTTGCCTAGCCCTGTTTTCCTACAGATGGTCCTCCATCACCACCAATTCCTGGGTGCTGCAGGTGATCAAAGAGGGCTACCTTCTCCACCTGCAAGGGGCACAACCCCCATACTTCCCAGGAGAGCCCATAAGACCTCTCCTCCACCAGACTCTGCTTCTCACCGAGCTTGCAGGTCTCCTCGAGGACAGGGTGACAGAACCAGTGCCCAAACATTTCTGGGTCGCCAGCTTCAACTCCAGGTACTTCCTCGTCCCAAAGAGAACAGGGGGCCTCAGGCCCATCCTTGATCTGCGGAACCTGAACAGGTTTCTGGTAAGGGAGAAATTCAAAATGCCCTCCCTTGGAACATTGCTGCCATCCCTCCAGTGGGGAGACTGGCTATGCTCCTTAGACCTGAAGGATGCCCATACACATATATTAATTCATCCCAGCCACAGAATGTACTTCCGCTTCATGGTGGGAAGGTACATAAGAACATAAGATATGCCATAGTGGGTCAGACCAAGGTCCATCAAGCCGAGTATCCTGTTTCCAACAGTGACCAATCTAGGTCATACATACCTAGCAGTTTCCCCAAAAGACCCAGGTTCCACAATGCTTGTATTGGGTCAAGCATTGACATCCTGGTTCCCTTCTTAATAATGGTTTATGGACCTTTCCTCCAGGAACTTGTCCAAACCTTTTTTTAAACCCAGCTACACTTAACAGCCTTTACTACACCCTCCGGTAACAAATTCCAGAGTTTGACTACACATTAAGTGAAAAAATATTTTCTTTTATTAGTCTTAAATAGTTTACCCTGTAGCTTCATTGCATGTCCCCTAGTCTTTCTGTATTCTGATAACGTAAACAATTGAACTACATTTACCCGTTCCACTCCGTTCATTAATTTATAGACTTGTATCATATCTCCCCTCAGCCTTCTCTTTTCCAGGTTAAAGAGCCCTAACCTTTTTAGCCTTTCTTCTTAGGGGTATCCTTCCATCCCCTTTACCATTTTGGTGGCTCTTCTCTGAACCTTTTCTAATAACGCTATATCCTTTTTAAGATACGGCGATCAGAATTGCACACAATATTCAAGGTGCGGTCTCACCTTGGAATGATATAGAGGCATTATAATATTCTTTATTTTATTTTCCATTCCTTTCCTTATGATACCTAGCATTCTATTTGCTCCCTTGGCTGCCACTGCACACTGGGCCGAGGGTTTTAACATGTTATCCACAATGACACCTAAATCTTTTTCCTGGGTGGTGGTTCCTAATGTGGAACTTTGCATCGTGTAACCATAGTTTGGGTTGTTCTTCCCTAGGTGCATAACTTTGCACTTGTCCACATTAAATTTCATCTGCCATTTGATGCCCAGTCTTCCAATTTATCAAGATCCTCTTGCAATTTTCCACAATCCTCTTGGGTTTTAACAACTTTAAATAGTTTTGTGTCATCGGCAAATTTGATAACCTCACTTGTTATTCCCTTTTCCAGATAATTTATAAATATGTCAAAAAGCAGTGGACCCAGCATAGATCCCTGGGGTACACCACTATTCACCTTTCTCCATTGGGAAAATTGGCCATTTAGCCCTACCTTCTGCTTTCTATCTTTTAACCAATTCCTGATCCACAATAGTACACTGCCTCCTATCCCATGACACTTTAGTTTTGCCAAAAGTCTGTGATGAGGGACCTTGTCAAAGGCTTTCTGAAAGTCCAAATACACTATATCAACCGACTCACCTTTATCTGCCTGTTTATTCACAGCTTCAAATAAACGTAACAAATTAGTAAGACAAGATCTTCCTTGTCTAAAGCCATGTTGGCTGTCTCCCAATAAGCCATGACTATCTACATGTTCAGCAATTTTGTTCTTTATGATGGTTTCTACCATTTTTCCCGTTACTGACATCAGGCTCACCCGTCTGTAGTTTCCCGGATCACCCCTGGAACCCTTTTTAAAAATTGGTGTTACGTTCGCCATCCTCCAATCTTCAGGTATTACAGATGATTTTAATGATAGTTCACGGATTAATAATAGCAGGTCTGCAATCTCATATTTCAGTTCTTTCAACACATATCATCCGGCCCAGGTGATTTGCTACTCTTCAGTTTATCTAATAGTTGTATCAATATTTCCTCTAATTCTTTCGCACCGTTAAATACCACTTCAGTCATTGGTAACATACCTATATCTTCCTCAGTAAAGACTTCATTCAGTCTCTTCGCTATCGCCTTGTCGCCTCTTAGTGCCCCTTTAACCCCTCTATCATTTAATGGACCAACTGACTCTCTCATAGGTATTTTGCTACGAATGTACTTGAAAAAGTCTTTATTACACGTTTTTGCTTCCGCAGCAAGCTTCTTCTCAAATTCTCCCTTTCCTGCCTTATCAATGTCTTGCATTTAACTTGCCAGTGCTTGTGCTGTTTCCAGGTTTCGTCGTTTGGCTCTTTTTTCCATTTCCTGAAAGATGCTTTTTTGGCAACCACAGCCCCTCTGACCTCACCTTTAAACCATGCTGGCAGTTTTTTGGACTTCCACTTTTCTTAAAGCGTGGAATACAGCTGGTCTGGGCTTCCAATATAGTATTTTTCAACAACACCCAAGCTTGATGTAAGTCTTTAACCTTTGCAACTGCTCCTTTTAGTTTTTTCTTAACTATTTTCCTCATTTTATCATAATCTCCCTTTCAAAAGTTAAAAGGTAGTACTGTGGATTTCCTTACTATCCCTCCTCATCTAATTAAATCAAACGCAATCATGCTTTAATCACTATTGCCAAGTGGCCCCAACACCTTTATCTCTTGCACCAGATCTGGTGTTCCACTAAGGACTAGATCCAATATGGCTCCCCCTCTGGTCGGTTCATGAATCAGCTGCTCTAAGAAGCAGTCATTTATTTCATCTAGGAACTTTATCTCCCTAGCATGTCCTGCTGTGACACTGACCCAGTCAATGCCGGGGTAATTGAAATCACCCATTATTATTACTGTGCTGTAACTTTTGTTAGCTTCCTTTATTTCTTTGAGCATTTCATCATCCATTTGTTAATTCTGACCAGGCGGTCAATAGTACACCCCTACTGCCATTGCCTTCCCCTTTTTACATGGAATTTCAATCCATAGAGATTTTACAGCAAATTTTGTTTCCTGCAAAACTTTAATCCTTTCTGACTCAATGCCCTCTCTAGCATAGAGCACAACCCCTCCACCAATTTGATCAGCTCTGTCTTTACAATATAGTTTGTACCCAGGTATCACAGTATCCCACTGGTTGTCCACCATGTCTCTGAGATTCAAATGATATCTAACCTCTCATTTAGTGCTATATATTCTAACTCTCCCATCTTATTTTTCAGACTTCTAGCATTTGCATACAAGCATTTTAGAGACTGTATTTTATTCTCATTAATTTTGCTATTGGTAGGCATGGGTAATTTGGGATCTTTAAGTTCTGTCTGCTCCATACTCGAGGGCATTTGGGCTGCTTTACTCTTTTTTGGAACTTCTCTGCTTTTGATAGTATCCTTCAAGGATACATTCTTACGAACTATGCGCTTTTGTTCGACTGTCAGCTTTCCCATATTATCTAGTTTAAAAGCTGCTCTATCTCCTTTTTAAAGGTTAATTCCAGCAGCCTGGTTCCATCCCGGTCAAGGTGAAGCCCATCCCTTCGGAAGAGCCCCTCCTTTCCCCAGAATGTTCCCCAGTTCCTAACAAATCCAAAACCCTTATCCTTGCACCATCGTCTCATGCACACATTGAGACTACGGAGCTCTGCCTGCCTTTTGGGCCTGCGCGTGGAATGGGAAGCATTTCGGAGAATGCTACCCTGGAAGTTTGGGATTTCAACTTCTTTCTAAAAGCCTAAATTTATCCTCCAGAACCTCCCTACCACATTTTCCTATGTCATTGGTACCAAGATGTACCAAAACAGCAGACTCCTCCCCAGCACTATCTAAGACCTTATCTAGGTGGCGCGTGAGGTCCACTACCTTCGCACAAGGCAAGCATGTTACCCGGCAATCCTCACGTCCACCAGCCACCCAGCTATCTATATGCCTAATGATCGAATCACCAACTATAACGGCTGTCCTAACCCTTCCCTCATGGGCACATGGCTCTGGAGAAACTTCCTCAGTGTGAGAGGGTTTTACTTCACCTGGAGGACAGTTCCTAAGGAGCAAGAGACATGTGATGGTCACCGGAATCTTTATTAGATAAACCCCAACGTGTTTTGGCAACGCTTTCTTCAGGGGTTATGCAGTGGAGGACCCTGTGATGGATCTCACGTGGAAGGTAATCTTTTACGTATTGCTCAAGCTTGAAGTCTATATGTAATGAATCCAGATTTTCTGGCGATAACAACTAAAGCTTGAGCAATACGTAAAAGATTACCTTCCACGTGCGATCCATCACAGGGTGCTCCACTGCATACACCCTGAGGAAGGCATTGCTGAAATGCATTGGGTCTTGTCTATGGACCTCTCTGTCTTTCTTATGTCTTCCAAGTCTGCTACTGTAGCCTCTAGAGAATGGACTTGTTCCCTGAGAGCAAAGAGCTCCTTGCACCTAGTGCACATGTAAGACCTCTCACCAACTGGGAGAAAATCATACATGTGACACTCAATGCAAAAGACTGGAAAGCCCCCATCTTGCTGCTGGACTGCTGTCTGCATCTTAGTTTTAAGCTTGTGTTTAGATCTTTAAGTTCTTTACTTACTAAGGTGTGCCACATGGGGCGGTCCAAGGCTCCTGGCACCCTTTATAGTGATCCTTGCTACCTTCCCCTGATGCTGTTGAACCCAGCTGTGCTAGAAGAGGCAGATAGCGCCAGCAGCTGTAGCCCTCTAGGTAGCTGCAACATGCAGGTACTGGGGGGACTACTACAGCATTGGCTGTCACCATGTCCTTGAGATGTATCCGTGGCAGGTGATGATGGGGTCCCTGCAGAGGCAGATGGTTGGGGGGGGGGGCTGTGTGGTCATCCATGTGTACCTCTGCCACCCTATCCGGAGCTTGTGCCCTAGGTACCCGCATGTTGGGTGGGCTTGGACTGCACATCACCACCACTGACAGCATGCAGGCATGTCAGCATTGTTTGGGGGGTATTGACGGAGGAGGCAGTGGCACTTGCCTGCAGCAGACCAAAGTCATGTTCTGGTCCTATGTGCCATGCACATTGCAACATTTGCCAAGGTCTGTCTGATGGGGAGCATCAGTCCCAGGGACTGTTGTATCCCTACAGCACCATTGTGGCTCAACACACACAGTTGGTGTGGATATGTGTGGAGAGTCACAGGTTCAAGCCCCAGCTCTGGATCATGTATTGCATGTTCCTGTGGCTAACCTGTGACCTACAGTGCAGGTAGAAAACCAGCATGTGCAACACTCAATGAATTGGTCAGCAAGGGTACAAATACCCATCAGCCACACAGACAGGCTCCACAGCTGGATGGAAAGTCATCACACTGAGCAGGCACTAACAACATGTGTTAAAGTCAGAACGTGCTACTAGCACCTGCACAATGTGCACACGTTAACAATGCTTGAGCTGATATGGAGACAAATGTGGCAGGCAGGAATGCCAACCATTTCCACTTTTGCACAGCGCGGCAATATGTGTGTGTGTGTATGTCTCCCCATTGTTCTGTGGTTTTCTGCACTTCACTGTGCCTTGCATTGCCTAAGCTGTTTCCAGAATTAGTCTGCAAATGTGCATGACGAGGAGCAGAAGATTGTGGGTATGGCCTGAAACAGAGTGGTTTGGCCAGGATGTATCTACCTCGGTGGTAGGGTCAATGGCTGAGACTTCATAATGCCCATCTGACACATGCATGGCCTGGGTGGCCACAGCATGTCATGCTGAGAGGGCACTCGTACACTGACCGAACAATGACCATGGCATGGTTATGCATCCTCATAGTGCTATATAATGTTTAGCACCAGTGATGTGGGTGTAATCTCTGTCTGGGGAGCCAAATCACTGAGCCAAATGCTGGGTGTCCATGCCTTCTCAAGCCAGGGTGCACATGGTCGCTCTGTGCACATGCATTGTGTACTGACTAGCGGACTGGCCGCAGTTGGTATGTACATAGCTGAACCAGCCCAGTAGTGGGCAGCAGGTGCAGTCTGACTGAGCTTGCTGTGGTGGATTGTTAGTCCTACATGGTTGAAACAGCAGTTGTTCCTGGCCTACTCACTGTGGTCATGACAGGACCAGCGGCAGCAGCCTCATGCAGCCTAGAAGCCCCCACTGCATTTGGCATCCATGGCATCAGCTTTTTAACACCTGGCACTGACATGCACTGTTCTAGGAGGGTCTCTGTCTAATAGGGGCAGGACACAGGTCCCAGCTCTAACTGGCACCTACAGCATGCAGGAAACAAAGTGACTAGCACAAGACACTGCAGACAATACCTGCCGCACACTGGCAGTGATGTGGACCTGCCACATGGCCAGCAGAGAGCATCTCTAGCAGTGCAAGTTCTGGGGACCGGATGCTGGGTGCACATCCTTATGCTCAGGGTTACTGCTAAAACTGCTCAGTAGCACGGTTTGTAGCTGTTATGTGCTTGTAGCACACACTGTTAGTGCATCTTACTGAGCTGATGTGATGGATCAGTGCATCCTTCATTTGGTGATCAGCTGCAGACTGCTGTTCCGCTTATCTTCCGCTTGCCTCATGGGTACTGGAGGAACTAACCTATACTGGCTTACAGAGCAGACGGTTTAGGCAGAGACCTGCAGACTCTTTGAATTCTGACATTGCAATGTAGAGAGGTGTGGTAGTGTAGCCTACTGGTTAGTGCAATGTCTCCATAAGCAGGGGGCAAGGGTCTGATTTCCACTTGTTCATTTTGTGTGCTACTCAGGTCATTTCCCTGCTTGTAACAGTCCTGGCTCTGCTATGACTTGCAGACACTCATCCTTCTACTGTTTTATGCGTTCTGGAAAAACTTTGGGTAAGCAAACATGCTATTCACCATCATGGCCTTCTGAGAGATTGGCTTTATTGGTTCTGTTGCAGTCCATTGATGTCAGGCCCCTGCTTGGAGGCGTGGCATGTTGGTCATGACAGTGGCATGGTGGCCAAGATACTATGGTTTCAGGCCTACTACCACTCCATATGTGACATTTCGGGATGTGTTACTGTCGCATTTTATGTCTGCAACAAACTTTATGGACTGACAACACGTCCTTGTGACCTTGAGCAGATCATTTAACCCACCAATGGCTCAGCTGACTGCAGGTCCATACAGCCCCTGTTTATCTTTAGACATCACCATTTGATGGTAAGATGTACCCTGATGTGACTGCACTGCTACAGTGGTATACTAACAGGCAGATAAATGCATACAGCTGTAACCTACTTGGGCATGTCTGACATCGTGACTGTGACTGTACAGCTTTGGCTCCCTTACATTTCTGCAGTACATGCGGACACATCCTACCCCTCGGATAGCCACCTGCAGGTATCGCCTCATGTCTATACGTGCGTGCTCCATTTGCCCATTTTCGATGAAACTTGTGCAGTTGTTATTTGCACATTTGTCTGAGGTGTTGAATGGTGGCTGTGTGGCTGGGACAGATGTGAGTCCCACATATCTGATATCAGGCCTTCCAGATGGTACTGGCGCACATTTTCATGCACAGTACAAATATGTTGGGGATGGCACCTACGGCACATCAGTACTGCCACCCCATACTGCCCTCTCCTCAGCCGTTATCCTTCCTTCAGCCCATCCATCCACCTCCGTCAGCTGTGTACAGTCTTGTCTTCTTGTGTAAGCTGGTACACCATGGTCTACACTGGTACTGTTTTCCGTATTTTGACTCTTCATGAACGCCTCTCCTGTGCCTGATCCGCATGATACCTTCTACTCTGTCCTGTTGCTGCACACATCTTGCCACTTCTGACTCCGCTGGGAGACACATCTTCCCCATCCTATGCCACACCCTGACATTACGCCATTTTACATTGGCACCCTCTTGTGCATCGGTACAGATGCCTCCCACATGCCTGTCCATTTTACTGGCTGCCACGTAGGGTGCCCACAGATCTGGCAGGTCCATCAGCTCTCACCTGTCCTTCCATCCATCACTTTCAGATTGACCTTTCTTGCTGCTCTTTTATCCAGAGTTAGGGTTATAACCGTTTTCGGACATTAAGGTGCATGCTTGACACGTTAATGCCCGACGTCCTGTTAATGCATGTTAATGCTCTCTTTTTTTCCTTTCTGACCAATGGCGTTCCTTTTCTATTTCCTGCAGCCTTTATTTTGTTTTGTAAACCGCTTTGATGCTCATGTGTGGGCGGTATATTAAATGGTGAATAAAGATAAAGAAAGATAAAGATAAATGACCCATAGCACCCTTAATGCCAGAACACCTCCTACACGCCCAGAGCCCTTATCGCTGCCATTAATGCTCACTAACGCCTGCTCCCTTAACGCCCTTTAGTAAACATACCCCTATGATTTTCTTTTTTTGTTTCTTGGTTTGTGTTCTTGTATTTTTTTGATAAATGATTTGTGATTAAAGCAAAAATCTAATAAAGAGGAAAAAAAGAAAATTGTGTGTGCCATTGCATCAGTGCTGACTCCTGGTGACCCAGCCCCTGTGTTTTCGTGGCAGATGTGATCGGAAGTAGATTGCCAGGCCTTTCTTCCACACAATAAGCCTACAGCACCTGGTATTACAAGGTGGTCGCTCATCCAAGTACTAGCCAGGCCCAACCCTGCTTAACGTTTGAGATCAGCCAAGAGCAAGCTTATTCAGAGCAGCAAAGCCACAGTTGTATAGCTATATAAGTCCTAATTTAACAGTGTTTAAAGTAGATGTATGACTGTGCACAGCAGGGCTGGTGCAAGGATATGAAATACCCTAGGCGAACCTCATCTCATCCCTTGTGCCCCCCCTGATCCCCCTCTGTGCCCCCATTGCCACTACTGCCAGTCCTCTCCAGAACCTGCAGTGGCAGCAATGGTCTCAAACAGCCCCGCAGTGCTAATCTTAAACCTCCAGTGCTGTGAGGCTGTTTGACCTGCTGGCTCCAACATCCATGTTTTCATGGCCGCCCCTGGACCACTGACACTGTAAGTAGCTGTCTAGTTTGCCTAATGGCCATGCCGACCCTAGTGCACATTGTTAAATAACTGTATCGGCATGTGGGTTAACATGCCTACGATGTATACACATTTTAAAAATTGAAATGTATATATTTTCAGTCACAAGTGTGAAAAGCCATCCAGCAGTCCTTTTTTCTGTGCAGCACAGAGTGCATGTATTCTGAAAGGATATATGGATTTTCCATCAGTTAAATATTCAAGGCCTGCGTTGCTAAGCTTTCTGTTCTGTGCATATTGGGAAAAAATGGAGTGAACCAGGCCCTAGATGCATGTGGTTGATTAGAAAACGTCACTCTTTTTAATTGTTTTAAAAGGCAACCAAGTTTTGGAAATTCACAGCTCTGTTTCTATTTTTATTTTCCAGATCATTCTAGTCAGCTCTTCTCTCAGTGACCGGGATCAGACTCTGTTTACAAGCACAGACGAAGGAGCAACTTTTCAAAAACAGCCCATTAGTTTCTCCGTGGAAACTCTGATTTTCCATCCTAAAGAGGAGGAAAAGCTCCTAGCCTACAGCAAGGATTCAAAGGTAGGGCTCAGATAACCATTGTAAAGCAGCTGTAAATTTATTTATTTAATTTATTTATTTATTTAGTAAACATTTGTATACCGCTACTTCCTACGATCAGTAGCGGTTTACTTTACAGAATCATAATGTATCATACAATACAATGAATTTTTAAGATACACATTTCGATTGAGCAATGATTTACATAAACAGGAAAAAGCAATTAGATTCATTATACATTGGATTGGGGCTAATAAATCGAAATATACATTTGATTGTAGGCGCATGAGTGGGGCCAAAAATGTACAAATATACAAGATTACATACCGGTACTCTAAATGCCGTGGTGGCAGGCAGAAACCATCTAGTTTGAAGTAAGGTGTCGCAACTTAGGTCAGGTTGTAGTGAGCCTGAAATAAGTGGGTTTTGAGTTTCCTTCTAAAATTCACTCAAATTATTTGTCAATCGCAACTCGTGAGGGAGTTGGTTTCAGTGGATTGGTGCTGTATATGAGAATGCTCTATTGCTTGTCTCTGCTTTGACAGTTCTTATGCTGATCGGAACACAGAGAGTGTTGAGATTTATGGTTCTTCTGTTCCTGTTGTGTGGTTGGATAGTGATTAGGTTATCGAGGTAGGATGGTGCAATGTTGTGAATGAGTTTAAAAGTTGTTATGAGAAGTTTGAAAATGATGCGGGCGGCCACCGGGAGCCAATGCAGTTCCATTAGCACTGGGGTTTTGTGATCGGTGACGCTTTTTTCCATGATGACTCTTGCGGCAACATTTTGAGCCATTTGCAAGATATTTAGGGTGTTCTTCGGAAGCCCTTGAAGAATGGCGTTGCAGTAGTCTAGGTGGGGAATGATGAGAGCTTGCGCAACAGACCTGAAGTCAGATTTCTCGAGGATATTGCGAAGTGGTTGAAGAACTTTCAATTTGTGAAAAATGGCTCGGTTAATTGTTCGGAGGTGTTTATCCATCCTAAGGTTGCTGTCCAGTAGGACCCCTAGATATTTTATTGCAGGCTTCGTATGATATATGTTTTTGTTAAGGGTGACTGTGGTGGGCGGGATGAAATTGGTTTTCTTGGAGATAAACATGACTTCTGTTTTCTTGTGGTTTATTGACATCTTGTTTTGTTGAAGCCATGTTTGGAGCATGTCTAGACATTCTTCCAGTGGAGTGAAATCCGGTTGTGTTATGTCAAGGTGCGTATACAGCATCACATCATCAGCGTAGATATGGTAATTGATGTTACGCTTCTGAAAGATCTCGCAGACCGGTTTTATATACAAATTGAATAGGAGAGATGATAGGGCGGACCCTTGAGGAATCCCCTGGGTTTGGGGGAAGGCATCGGCTTTATCGTCGTTGAATTGCACTTGTTGCATCCTATTGGATATGTATGATGCAAACCACTTTAAGGAGGTCCCTGTTATACCTATGGATGCAAGGCGGTTTAAGAGGGTGCCGTGGTGTACTGTATCAAATGCAGCTGAAATGTCAATAAATATTAGTATGAACATAACATTTTTGTTTTCAAGACCCCTGAGGAGGTTGTCAAGGAGTGCCAGCAGTAGTGTTTCTACTCTGTGATGCTGACGAAACCCATATTGATGCATATCTAAGGCTTTCCTATCGTCGATGTGGTCCTGCAGCTGCTGCTGGACCGCTTTTTCGATTGTTTTAGCTAAGAATGATATGCTCGAGATCGGGCGATATGATGCAGGATCACTTTTGTTGAGTGTTTTGTTCTTTAAGATGGGTCTTATAAGTGATCTCTTGAGATGGATCGGCATTGTACCTTGTTTGAGGGACTGGTTTACAATGTAGGAGATAGGTTGTGCGATTTCTTTCTTAGTTGCTTTTATCCAAGCCGCTGTAAATGGTTGAGTCATGGCTCCTCAACACAAGACAAATAGAATGCTAGGTATCATAAGGAAAGGGATGGAGAATAAAACAAAGGATATTATAATGCCTCTGTATCGCTCCATGGTACGACCGCACCTTGAATATTGTATGCAATTCTGGTCACCGTATCTTAAAAAGGACATAGCTTTATTAGAAAAAGTACAGAGAAGAGCCACCAAATTGGTGAAGGGGATGGAAGGCTACTCCTATGAAGAGAGGCTAAAAAGGTTAGGGCTCTTTAGCCTGGAAAAGAGACGGCTGAGGGGAGATATGATAGAGGTCTATAAATTAATGAATGGAGTGGAACGGATAAACGTGGATCAATTGTTTACGCTATCAGAATATAGAAAGACTAGGGGACATGTAATGAAGCTACAGGGTAAACTATTTAAGACAAATAAGAGAAAATATTTTTTCACTCAACGTGTAATCAAACTCTGGAATCTGTTACCGGAGGATGTAGTAAGGGCTGTTAGTATAGCTGGGTTTAAAAAAGGTTTGGACAAGTTCCTGGAGGAAAGGTCCATAAACCACTATTAAAAAGGGACCCAGGATATCACTGCTTGACCCAGTACAAGCATTGAGGAACCTGTGTCTTTTGGGGATATTGCTAGGTACATATGACCTAGATTGGCCACTGTTGGAAACAGAATACTGGGCTTGATGGACCTCGGTCTGACCCAGTATGGCATGTCTTATGTTCTTATGTTCTTATGAGTTGTTCTGGTTCCCTCAACATATCTTGCTGGTGTATCTTGCATATTGTGTCTTAGTGGCCGATGTACTAACCTTCAGGGTGTCCTAGAACTTGGCGGCCCATTTCCATTAAAAGTTTTTTAAAAATCTCATATATGAAAGGAGTCTCACCAAGTCATCATTGCATGCCAGTTTTCAACAAGTTGTGCATGAATGAGCTGCTTTGGCTAATAGTGCATTTGTGCCCTTCAATCATAATTTTGTATATTTTTGTGCATAGCAGACTTCATACTAAGGTTTTCTACTTGGAAAGGGGCCTTTTTGCAATTTTGTTTTTAAATAAATGTGCAAAATCCTGATAACACTGGCAATTTTGAAGGGCTGGGTGTAATTTACATATGTAAAATGATGATTCACGTGTGTAGATCAGCATACATTTATAAGTAGCCTTTTTGGAATAGATACTACTTATATGTGTATGACACAGCATGCATAGGTGTAAAGGGGATGTGTTCTGGTTTTGGTGGACCTTAAAGGTATACATACATTCCAAACCTTGCAACAGCAGTACACATAGACCATAAAATTCCACAATGTGCAAACTTAGCCATATGGAGAAGAGTTATTGCCAGAGATATATTTAGATCAGAGAGAGAAATAGTGAATGCAGATTTTATGCTTTATATTTTGGTATGTTCTAGTTAAATTTTTATAAGGAAGTCTTAGCTATAATAGTTTGGGTGATCCAATAGGACTATTATATAGTTAATTGCATTTCCTATGCTTGCTTGTTCATGAAAAATGTGCCTGTAGAAAAAGCAGGTAAAAATATCCACCAGTGTTTACTGTATTTTGTTTACATTTTTGCTACAGATTTATTTTTCATTAATTAAGGCCACCATCAGAATGAACTTCAGAATGTAAAAAGAAAAAAAAATGTCCAAAAAAAGATACATAATACAATAATCAGTCATAAACAGACTGCAATCAATATTAACTTATTCATGACAAAAACATTTTTATTTCCACGTTTCACTTTTCCACATTTCTAGAATGTAAGACTCTGCATGAGTTGCAAACGGATCAATCGTGATAAAACCTGCCAATAAAGGAAGCACCATAGTGTTATTGGATAATTCTGCTTCTAAAGCAGAAGCCTTGAGACAATTTGTGGATACATTTTTTTGCTCCTTGCTATCTACAGATCCTTCACGAGAGATTAAGGAATTGGTGGCTACTACTTTAAAAGAAGAACAAAGAAGTGTTTTTTTGGACCAAACAAGGAGTTGTTCATCCTGACAGCGTCTGTGAGTTCTAGTATTTTATCTATTGCCTAAAATACACAAGAATCTTGAAGCAACATCCTGGTTGGCCGACTGTGTCTTCCAAGGGCTCTTTATTGAAGCTGCTTTCAACATTTGTGGATACATTTCTGCGATGGTTTGTACAGAGGAGTCCTTCCTATTTAAGGGATTCTGCTGATCTTATAACATTGCTGAAACACAGTGCTTTTGATATTGGTGACCTGTGACATCGAGTCATTTTATACAAATATCCCTCAGGAGGGGGTAATAAGAATAGTTGAAACTTCATTGGATTCTCGACCGGCTCCTTGCCGCATACCTACTTCTTTTTTAATGGACATGATGATGTTGGCCTTGACAAAATTGACGTTTTTTTTTATTTTCAAACAAAAGGAACTGCCATGGGAGCAGCAATGGTCCTTGATTTGGCTATTTATGTGAGTCATTTCAAACAAGAGTTTTTGACTGATTCCCCGTTTTCAACTTTTGATTTGTTTATGGAAATGCTTCATAGATGATGTGTTCATCTTATGGAAAGGTTCTATGGAGGAATCGTCTTATTTTGTTCAAAGGTTGAATACATGCAATTCTAATTTGCTTTTTACCTACAACACAAGTAGTCATCAAGTAGCATTTTTGGACATTCTTATCTTAATTGTTGACAATCATTTTAAGATTTCCATTTATCGTAATCCAGGATACTTCTTTGAATACTTTACTTCATTATATGAACTGTATTCCACGACATTTGCAGTGTAATTTATCAACTGGCCAATTTTTGCAACTCAAATTTGTACTCAAGATATGAGGAATCATTTTTTTCAATGAGGATATCCATTTGACGTTGTTCGAAGAGGCTTATCGCCAAGCTCCTCATGCTGAATGTCAGTGGTTATTACCTGCAGCGAAAGCTCTGATGGTTTGCTCTTTAGCTTTTAATACAGCATCAATGCAAGTAAAATGTATTTAAAGAACTTCCTGTTTTTGCTTTTTGGAGAGCAAAGAATTTGCATGGCTGTTTAGTGTCCTCAGTTTTTGAGTCTTCAGGTTCAGTTACTGTCTTCACAAATCACAGGACACTATCCATGTTATCAGTGTTCTGTTTGTGATCAGTCTTTCTCTGGGCAGATGCTAACCTGTACATCTGCAAACGTTATTCAACTGAAAAATGTCTTTTTAAGTGACAAGTGGAATTAAACTTTTTTTTGTCATGGATAAGTATATATCTTTTTTTGGATCCTTTTTTGTTTTTTTGATTCTTTAAGTAAGGTGTGGGAACTCTTTTTCTGTGTTATGTTTTTTTTCTTTTTTTAAAGAAAAATAGTGTGAATATAGCCAAGTTGTGGTTAACGTTATTGGCATCCTTGTATTTTAGGTATGTTGTGTACAATATCTTGAGAAATAATTGGAAATATTCCAACTGCATGTCATTGTGATATTGTAAGAGTATGTTCAAAGGTATACAACAAAAAAGATAACTGTGCAACTTAGACATAGTAATTTCTGAGAAAAAAAAGCAAAATATGACCTGGATAGGATTAATGGCACCCTTCACTATTTGGTTGCATAACCCTTTGCAGTGATGACAGCCTCCAAACATTTCTTGTAGCCATCTATAAGTTTCGCACACCTGTCTGCTGGTAGTTTATCCCACTTTTAAACTGCAATTGTTTAGTACAAGAGGAAATTAATGTATAGCTTTATTTCTCCAGTGTTGTTGTACATTCCAAGTTTGGCTTTTGGGGTTCCTAGTTTAATTATTATCTTCATATTTCTAAATTGTGATCTCTTCTTCTATATTTGCTGGTGGTCTATGTTTTGCATATATAACCAAGCTGTGGTATTCTATTCATGTGGTTTCTATGTGACCGTCCCATTTGTTCTCTTTCCCCAGTAGTAGATATATTGAGTTCTTTGACTTGGTGACCAGAGAACTAGATACAGGGCATGTGATGAATGTGATCTAGCTAGATTTCAGCAAGGCCTTTGCTACTGTTCCTCATAGGAGGCTTATCAATAAACTCAACAGCTTGGGGATGGGTCCCATGGTGGTGAACTGGATCAGAAATTGGTTGACTGACAGACGATAGAAGGTGACGGTAAACGGAACTTATTCAGATGAAAGAAAGGTGATTAGCGGTGTGTCCCAGGGTTCAGTCCTGGAACCGGTACTGTTCAATATATTTGTGAGTGATATTGCTGAAGGGCTGAATGGAAAGTCTGTCTTTTTGCAGATGACACGAAAATTTGCAACAGAGTGAACTCCCCTGAGGGAGTGGATAACATGAGGAAAGATCTACAAAAGCTAGAAGAATGCTCTAATGCTTGGCAGTTAAGATTTAATGTGAAGAAGTGTGATGTCATGCACTTGGGAAGCAGAAATCCAAGGGAATTGTATACAATAAGGGGCGAGAGATCGGTGTGCAAAGACCAGGAGAAGGACCTCGGAGATGATTATTTCTGAGGATCTCAAGGTGGCGAAACAGTGTGACAAGGCAGTGGCAAAAGCCAGAAGGATGCTGGGTTGCATACAGAGAGGAATTACCAGCAGAAAAGAAGAGGTACTAATGGCACTGTACAAGTCACTGGTGAGGCCTCACTTGGAATATTGTGTTCAGTTTTGGAGACCATATCTTGCAAAGGATATAAAAAGGCTGGAAGCAGTTCAGAGGAAAGCGACCAAAATGATTTGGAGCGTACATCAGAAGACTTACGAGAAGAGACTTGAAGACCTAAATATGTACACTCTGGAGGAGAGGAGGGACAGGGGAGGTATGATTCAGACCTTTAAATACTTAGAGTATTAATGAACAAACACACCTCTTTCAAAGAGGGAAAGTTGTAAAACTAGAGGGCATAACATGAAGCTGCAAGAGAGTAAACTGAAAGGGAATATCAGGAAATACTTTTTCACTGAAAGGGGGGTGGATGCTTGGAATGCCCTCCTGATGGAAGTGGTGGGGGCAAATACAGTGACAGAATTCAAAATGGCATGGGACAGACACAGTGGATCCCTTTATAGCTGGGGTCACCAACCTCCAGAGGGCCGCGGGCCGCACAGCCGACTACCGGGAGCCTCGCAGGCCGCACCCCCCTTCTCCCCGCCCCCGCGAAAAAAAACAACAAACACAAAATTATGAAAACAATGGCTGATCACCTTTATTGAATTTAATGAGATGGCTGATGATTCATGCTAGCAGACAAACGCTTAAAGTCCGGCTTCACAGATGACACTGACAGGAGAAGGGACGCTTGCAGGTGGTCGTCGGTGAGCTGCGAGCGCGTGGATACAATGGCGGGAATCCTTGGCGGGCCGCACGTAATGTTAACCGGGGTAGAGCCTCGCGGGCCGCACGAAGGGACCTCGTGGGCCGCATGCGGCCCGCGGGCCGCAGGTTGGTGACCCCTGCTTTATAGCAACAGGATAAAATCAAAATAAACATAACTATCTCTTATATCTGAACAAATATGGGTGCTGATGACATTATTCGTGCGGATCGGCGCATCACGAGTTGGGAATTGTCCGTACTGCTTTCTGTCAGTAGAGGTAGTGCAATGGCAATTATTGACTCTTTGGGATATTCAAAGGTGTGTCCAAGGCACACCGTAACAGCTTACAGTATTTTAATGCCCGCTGGCAGGTATCACAGGGCGCTGCAACTTCTCTGGACTGGTGGCTGAGGCAGGACACCCAGACCGCGGCCATTCTTCCAGTTCTGTTTTAGCACTTCCTGAAGCCTTTCCTCTCTTCACCCATCATCCAACGGTGCTCCTATCTACCGCAGAAATTCCATACACAGCACACAACCATTTGTGAATGTTTCTCACACTTTCTTTCTCCTCCACCAAGAATTCAATTACAGCTCGTTGTTTGTACCGTGTGTCACTCACAGACGCCATTTGAAGGATCACTACCGCCTCGCTATTTGTTGGACGACTGTAAAATTACACACGTGTCCTTTGAAGTTCCAGGTTACTACCCTTTCAATTTCACACCTCTATCTTCATTCTGGACTGAGAAAAACATGTGGGGCATTACTTTCTGAGCAACCCTCGTATACTTTAGAGGAAAGGTGGGATAGGGGCGATATGACAGAGACATTTAAATTCCTCCGTGGCAAAGATGGTCTCTTTCAATTGAAGGCAAGCTCTGCTAAATATTTCTTTACAGAAAGAATGGTAGATGCGTGGAATAGTCTCCCAATGGTGGCGGTGGATACGAGAACAGTATGGGGGTTACTCTGAGATACGAATAGTGGGGATGGATGTCCCAATGGGTTGTGAGGGGAAGTTAGTCGGGAACAAGGAAGAGGCAGCCCAGGGGTAGAGAGTAGGCAGGCAGTGGGCGGTCTCCGACCCTGGACGTAAAAGGCCGATTCTAATGTCAGCCCTGTATGTCCAGGGCTGGCGGAATGGCCTGGGAAGTTATTCAACCCCCGGGGCGGCCCGGGCCACGGAAGGGACTGGTGGGTCAGAATTAATTCCCCGCAGCCCAATCCTGGCCTTAGGAGGCCAGATCGTGGGTCAGGCTGCGGGGAATTAACTTTTTTAGCAGTGGCCGGCATCGCCACAGTGCCATGGCAACAGGGCACTATGGCACCGCAGCTCCATTTAAAAGCCTTGACTGAGTTAGCCAGGCTATGGCTGTACATGCAGGCCAGGACTGAATTGCAGTCCTGGCCTGCACGTACAGACCTGTTTGTGATTCTGATCCCGTGGGGCTAGACGTGCCCCGCAGGATCAGAATCGTGATCTCCTTCGTACGTCCGGATCAGCCCGGACGTATAAAGATGTATGCCGGGATCAGAATCAAGCTCTATCTGAATTCAAAAAAGCATGGGACAAGCACAGAGGATCTCTAAAGGTAAAAAGGGGACTATTGTAGTTGATATGGAAGGGCAGACCAGATAGGCCATGTGTTTTTTTTTCTGCTGTCATGTTTCAGTAAGTCTATAAGTGTAATATTATTCAAGTTAAATTTAACACCTAAGACTAAAAGTATGATAATTAAGATGAACAAGGCTACATCCTGTATAAAGCGACCATTTATTGACATCACCAAAATAAATCCAATACATTATTGTGTAGCTAAAATTATTACTGCAAGAATACTACCAACTAAATTGCAGGGCCAGACAAAAAAGAGAACAATATCTCTTCCTCCTTTGTAAAAACACATCGCAGGCAAAATATAATCATTGCATGCAGAGGTATCCCTGATAGATGGGTATCTAAAAGAATTAAGATCAGAAATACTGAGGAAGATCGAAGTCATCAAGCTGAAGCATGCTGCATTAACAGAAGAACTGAAATGGATATGTACCAACAGTTCACTGAAAGTAGTAGCAGAAATGCAAACACTGTGGAAATATTTATTTATTTATTTATTTAACATCTTTTATATACCGCACTATTCATAATCAGCGCGGTTTACATAGAACAAGAAAACATCAGACAGAATACAATTATCTGAGTATTTTACATATAACGGGAACAATAACTTGGGTAACCGGGGTAATTATTTACAACAAATAGTAATCAGTGAAACTATTTACATTTGGAAGATACCGTACATTGTATATAAAGGAACATTGCTGGTATGGGAGAGAGGTGTAAAGAATTGTTGGGATAGCAGAGGTTACATGGAAAGAACGGGATTGTTGCTATTTGAGTGTGCTGTGTTGCAATTTGAGTGTGCCTGTGTTACTATGTTCTCTGGGAAGTATTTGATGAAAAGGTGATGTTTCAAGGCCTTTTTGAATTGGAGGAGGTCAGTGATGGACCTAATGTGTGGCGGGAGGGTGTTCCACAGTTTCGGAGCACATAAACTGAAGGCTCGGTTTACTGTTGTAGAGTTGTATCTTAAGGACTCTTTTGGTATCATTAGCATGTTTAATTCCGTGGTTCTTCTTAGCCTGTTGGTAGGGATTGGTTGGATCATCTCTGATAATGATGAGGAAGCGAGTCCTTTTTGAGCTTTAAAGGCCAGGAGTAGAGTCTTGAAGGTGATTCTCGCTTGGATGGGGAGCCAATGTAGTTGTTTCAGGAGAGGGGTTACATGTTCTCTTTTAGGTACCCCGAAAAGCACTCTTGCTGCACTGTTTAAGGTTAGTTGAAGCCTTAAACTTAAATATGAAGAAAACAGAAAAGAAAGATATCAAAATAAACTATTTAGAGATAACCCAAAACGTTCTGCAGGGAATTGGGACAGAATATTAATATGGTAAAAACACCGCCAACCAAAGCTGAAACAGAAGCCTTCTGGAGAAGCCTATATAAGGATCCAATAGAGCATCGTCAAGAAGCAGAATGGTTACCCTGCATACAGGAATATTTAGAAAAATCAAATATCAAACATATGGAATGGCCTGTAGTAACAACCAAAGAGCCTGAAAGTAGGTTAAAACAAGTCCCAAACTGAAAGAGCCCTAGCCAGATGGAGTGACCAACTTTTTGCTCAAACAGTTAACATCACTACACCAGATCTGGAAACTGCAAAAACCAATTCATCAAGCAGCCTTACTTAACGCCTCAATGGCTTGTAACAGAAAGAACATTTCTCCTTCCAAAGGGGGAACCACGTAACATTACCAAAAATATGAGACCAATAACTTGTCTGTCTACAATCTATTAACTGTTCACTGCAATAGATGCAGACAGAATATACCGAGCCCAATAATATCATGCCAAAAGAGCAAAAGGGCAAAAGAGGGGAACATATGGAACCAAGGACCAGTTAATGTTGAATAAGGCCATCATAGCTAGTGCTAAGAAAAGCAGAAATCTCAGTATAGCATGGATTGATTATAAGAAAGCTTTTGACAGCATCCCACACTCTTAGATAATAAATTGCCTTGAAACGTGTAAGATAAATCCTGCTTTGACAGAGTACATTAAGTTCACCGTGACAATGTGGCAAAGCACACTCTTTTTGAAGTATGAAGATGATCAGTACATCATTCTTTTTTTTTACTTTTTATATTTGCATTCAAAACAAAAATATACATGTCATTGTAAATAAAATATTGTGAACAAAGAAAAGAAAAAAAATTGATTAACCAGAAAAACAGCGGAAAAATTATAATTTCCTAAAAAACCATAAATAGACAGTTTGTAATGAGTGCAAGTAATTATCTAGTGGTTTCCAAAGTTTTCCATATTTAACATACAATTACTTTGAATTGAAGCAGCACCTTCCAACCTGCAAACCAAGCACACAGAATTTCACCAAAAGGTTACATTTAAGAAAGACACATTTTTCCAGCTACGAATATAATAAATGTTGTACCACTAGTAGCATTAATATGTTTAATACTTTTTCTCATATTTGGTGAACCCATCAGATATCAGGAGAGAGCGAAACAGAGTAATCTGCAATGATAACCTAGTATCTAACTCGAAAATATTACTGATAAGGGGCCATACACCCTCCCAAAAGTCTTTCAATAGAATACATTCCTAAAGCATACGAGTTAATGTCTGAATCAATGAAGTGCAATGCCAGAAAGAATTGGAATTTAGAAGATTAGCTCCCTGCATTCTTAAAGGAGTTCACACCGCATGATGGTCCAAAAAAATAAAGGGACTGAGCTAAGCCACTCGACATTGTTGGATGTAAATTGAATTTTTCCATAAGACAAGAGGAGGAAACAATATTACCATTCTCAAATAATTGTTCAACACACCAAATCTTTGCCCTTGGCCTGCCATCCTTTCCATGATATTTTACGTTTATTTATTCAAATTAAAGGTTTATGCCAAAGAGAAACCTCTGACAAATAAGAACCAGTGCAACCCTTATATAGCTCTCTCAAAGCCCTAATAGACCTAATGTGGCGCTGCACCCTGTCTAGGCGGTTGCCTATGAAAGAGCACTGCGTGCCAACTGTTCTTGTTAAACTGACTTATTATCAGAGCAAATGCTGCTGGAATTTTTTTAGTTGTGGTTAATAAGCAGTCCGAGTAGTTTTAGGCAATTCACAGGAAATTTATTAATTTTCTTTTGTATCATCAGACTTTAGCAAAGTAAATCTTCTTTAGAACATGAACAAGGTATAACAGAAACAATAATGAACTCAAGTAGCTTTCTTCAGCATACAGGACTAATGCTTCAAACAGTGTTAAGCAAAACACATTTGTAATCCTTTCCTTTTGCTTTCAGCATTCAAAAACCTCAGAGCATTTATCCCAGTTCTGAATTTTCTCTTTGGCTAGCAATTCAGCTTTTCCCTTATGAAACATAAGCTGTTGAGCAATCCATTAGAGACTCTGTATCCTGCTCCAATCCAGTTAACTCTATCTCCATGTCTTCAGTTTCACCCTGAAACAGCTCTGGATCTTTATTTGCACAATCAGGTTTCAATCGTTGCATTAACTTAAACATTTCATCCCAGAGATTCTCTTTTCTCCCTTCAGGCTTCTTATATGAGCTGCACGGCTTTGTATTTCTGGGCAAGACACTCACAGGTTTCTGCTGTCTTCCCTGGCTTCTAGGAACAGCCTTTCTCTCAAGCTTTCCAGAAGGATAAATCTCTCCTTCTGAATTCTCAGCAGCCTCACTGCTATCTGAGCTGTATTCTACAATTCTCCCAGAGTTTGGGTTCCTACCTTCACAAGGGCTTGCAAACTCTGTACAGCTGTCTCTGGTAGAAGAGCTGCTGTTAGAATCCCTTCTGTGCCGAAGCTCAGACTTTCTCTGCCCTTTTCCAGAGCCTCTGGTCAGACTCTCCAATCTGCCGGGACTCTCTTGGCTTTGGCTTCTTGTCTCTCTGCTGTGACTCCCGTGTCTGCCTTGTCCAAGACTCCCGTCTTGACTCTGCTCCTTCTGTTCCTTCCTCTGATTCTCTCCCTGCTTCTCTCTCTCTCTGCCTTGGATCCTGAGAGCTTAAATGTTTTAGTGTGAGACCCGTTTCCTTGCCCCATCCCCCCAGGTGTTTCTCATTTGCACTCTGTGTTGCCATGGAGGCAGGGTGTGGTCTGTACTCAGCACTCTCAATCATTTGGTTTTGCTCTCTAGTTGCTGATTTAAATGAATGCCTGCCTGAGCCATGCTTTAGCTCAGAAGAAAAAGTTTTAAAACCAACCCTTTTTCTATGCTTGTCAGAAGCCTCATTACCACACTAATAATTGCAGGAGCATAAAGTTTAGTTTTAGGAAAATTCATGGTAAGTAGCAATCTCATAGGAAATGGATATACTATTATTCTTTCAACCTCCAACCTAGAGGGGAGGGGGAGGGGAGGGGGAGGGGAGGTGTCATGGCCTCCACCAGATTTTCTGATAGCCACAGACCTCCATATTTTAGTAGTACGACAGCATGCTATAAATAAAAATCTGGAAACCTGATTCCACCCTTTCCTCTAGATTGCTTAAGCTTAGCTAAAGCAATATGTGGCAGTTTGTTGTTCCACAGAAATGTAGTTAACATTATATCCAATTGTGAATAGAACAGTGAACCACAGAACCCAGGAAGAATGCTTAATTTGTACACTACCTGCGGTGAAACCATTATTTTAATGGTGTCTAATCTACCCCACCACGATAAACTTAGTGGCAACTAACTCTGCAGCAAATCCTTCAGCTCAAATAATATAATTTTAGTGTTTTATGATATTGTGTCCTTTAAGTCTGTACAAGAGTACATGCCTAAATATTAATCTTCTGCGGAGACTGCTTGAAGTTGGCATCTCTTAAGTCACTTTGGGTGGTGAAATCATTCATAGGCAAGATTTCTGTCTTTTTCCAATTTACTCTAAAACCTGATAAAGAAGAAAATGTCTCAATTAATTTGAGTAGGCAAGGGATTGAGGTCAAACACGTTATCCGCATAAGCTGCAATTTCCCATCTACAAGCAGAGGAGCTAATCCCAGAAATACCTTGCTTTTTCTTGATTGCAATAAGTAAAGGCTCTATAACACCAAGTTAAACAATAAAAGTGATAGTGTATATCCTTGTCTGGTTGCCCCTAGTAAGAGGAATAGGCTCAGAACTGTCTCCATTTACAATAATATGGCCCTGATTCTATAAAGCAGATAGCGGTGGGATGTGCAGCCCTGATATCCACCATTGCCGTATGCTGCCTCCCATCCACCCTGCACGCACAAGCCGCTGTGAATGCAGGGGGGATGGGGGCAGCACAGGCAGAGAGTGGGCAGAGCGTGGGCGGGACCAACCCCCCGATGTACAGGGCCGATTCCAGTAACAGCCTTGTATGTCCAGGGATCACTGGGGGACACCCTGCTTATTCCACCACTGGGATGGAATAAGCACAGGGCGCCCCTCCAATCCTGTCTAGCAGGCTCCTCCCCCCCAGAGCAGCTGGTAGCACAAGGTGGGTCTCCGCCGCCCGATCAGGGCCCTGGCTGGACCTGTTGGGGGTTCGGGCAGTGGGGTGAAGGGAGACAGGGATGTGGCAGGCTGGCTGGGAGATGGTGTGGATGTCTCTCAGTGGCTGCAGGGGCACGCCAGGCCATCCTCAGGACCAATTCTGAATGCCACAGGAACGTTTTGCTCCCACATTTCAGTATCGGATCTACAATATTAAGTGGCAAGTCACTGTAAACCGCTTTGACTGAAATGATAAAGCGGTATAAAAAAACTTGTTAAATACATATTCTCCAGGAACAAGCAGGAACTCAGTCCTCACTTATGGGTGACGTCGGCACCGATGGAGCCAGCGCGGAGCAATTCCCCAGATTTCAAAGAAAGCCTTTGGGATTGCTGCCACGCATGCAAGGTCCTCCTCCCGCCCAGAGGTGCCATCTTGCTCAGTCTCCCCTTTTCTGCAGAGCCCTTTAGACACATGTCCTCATCCCTCGGGAAAAGTGTTTTGTTTTCGGCCTCTGGCCGTGGTTTTTTCCGGTTGCACCGGTGCTCTTCTTCCCCTACTCTCCCTTTTTTTTCCTCGAGCGAGGGGATATACTTTCCTTATGTTTTATTCCCTGTTGCGGGCTTCACACCCTTTTTTCTTTCCTAACCACTGGCCGCAAAGGTCTTCGACCTAGCGGGGGTTCTTTTTGCCACCATGGCCACCGGTTTTAAAAAATGCGACAGATGCTCCAATATATATTGCTTATGGACACCCATGACTGTTGTCTTCAGTGTCTTGGGGCTGGCCATAGCAAGAAAATGTCCTCCAAAGCCCTGTTCAGTCGTAAGCAGAAGTCCGATGATATTTTCAGGAAGGTGGCCCCGGAATTGTCGGTGGCACCCTCCGTCATCCCTCCGCTGGTGGGATGCTCCGCTTTGGTTCCGTGTTCTCAGTGGCACTCCGACCAGGGGTCCCTTGAAGTGGAGTGGGGTAAGAAGAAGAAGACCTTGAAGTTGCTGTTGGGGGCTCTGGATAAGCGCGAGCGCTTCCATGCTCGGTTGCTCAGCTTCCCGCGGCATTCCCAAGAGTCTGACAAGGAGAGGCCTTGAAGGGTACCTCGTACAGATACAGAGGCCTCCGGCAATGGCACCTGGTCTCCTGAGGGTCGTCCCCGGTGAGGACCCCCCTCTCCTCCTCCATGCCAGACCTGGTCACCCCTGTGTTGGCATCGCAAGGTCCCACGTCTGGGTCGGAGTCTCGAATGCTGGCACTGGAGCGCAGTGTTTCTGCCTTCTTAGCTGCCCAGCAGGCGCTCATGCCCAGCATGGCTGACCCACGCCTAGAGACCTAGGTTCCCTCAAGAGAGACACCAAAACCCACCCTGGAATCTCCCGAGAACCATGGGCCTTGTGAGGGTCCTCGGCATCAGTCTTGCTTGCCTTCCCGGTCCTCGGGAGCGCAGTCCTCCAAGGCCTCTGGCTCCAAGTGGACCTCGGTCTCTGGGGACCTCTCAGGATGAGAGTTGGATGGGGATACTTCCCCGGAGTCCCATGCCCACAGGGACCTCCCTTCGGACCCGTCCCCGCCCGCCTATCAGAGGTGTTCGCCGCCTGAGGACACATCATTCCTGGTGTTCATGCAGGACATGGCACGGGCCCTCAGCTATGCAGAGAGGAACCGCGGGCCGAGGAGCTCAATATTCTACAGTATGAGTCCCCGCATTGGGAGTCTCTTACTTTCCTGGTTCCCCCTATCTTGTTGAGGCTATGCCTCCACATGTGGGAGACCCTTGCTTCGGTCCCCATTGTGAGTAAGTGCCTCGACGCCATGTATAGGATCCAGTGTGGCCCTAGGTTTCAGAAAATCCAGCTTCTGCACAATTCCATGGTTGTGGAATCAGCAATGCGGAAGCAAAAAAGCTCAAAGTCTCACTCTTTGGTCCCCCCAGGTAGGGAATCGAGAACCCTTACATCGTAACAGGAGATAAAACTTGGAACAATACAGGGTAACTATATACATATGCTTATGACAGATTTGAGTCTTCCGCCCGGGTGGCGGCGGCCGGCCTTGGGACCCGGCGCCAGGCATGGCTCCAGTCTTCGGACTTGGAGCAAGAGAAGCTCCTGGACGTCCCTTGCCTTGGCGAGCAATTGTTCGGTAAACCGATGGAGGATAACGCCGCTGAGATAGAAACTGAGTTCGTGACTTGAACTCGTCTCTCGCGCAAAACCTCCTCCCTCTCTAGGAAGAAGCACAGATCAAGAAGCTGTTCTTCCAAAGGAAAGGGCTTCCTTTTCTGGGTTACCCACCTTTCCCGTCTACCACTGCACCGACCCCCAGCACGCAGAGGAAGGGAGGTGCAAACAGCCACCGCAAGCCTAAAGGGCCTAAGACCCAACCCCTGGTGCCACCCCAGCCAATGCAGGGGTTTTGACACCGTCGGCATAGCCTATTGCCCCCCTGCAGCTCCTCCACCGGTGGGGGGGGATGCCTGTTCCTGTTCGCCCCAGATTGGGTGTCGATAATGTCGGACACCTGGGCCCTCCGGGTGATCCGAGATGCATACCGCCTCTTCCTGGACAGACGCCCTCCTCCTTTATCCACAGCGGAGCCTGCTCAGCTCCTCGCACACCAGACCTTCTTGCAGCAGGAACAGTCCAACCTCCTCGCCCAACAGGCGGTCAAGAAGGTACCGCAGCACCTTCAGGGTCAGGAGTTCTACTCCCACTACTTTCTCATCCCTAAAAAGATGTGGGACTTGCGCCCCATCCTCCACCTCAGAAACCTCAACAAGTTCCTGGTGCGGGAGAAGTTCAAAATATTATCACTTGGCATCTTGCTGCCCTTCCTTCAGCATGGCAATTGGCGACTTCAAGGACACTTACGCCCACATCCTGGTTCGCCCACAACACAGGCAGTATCTGCGCTTCAGGGTGCAGAGAGAACACTACCAGTACAGAGTGCGCCCCTTCGGGCTCATGTCCGCACCGCGGGTCTTCACAAAGTGCCCCTCCACGGCCGCCACATCCCTCAGGCAGCAGGGCATACCCATCTTCACCTACCTCGATGACTGGCTCGTCACAGGGTCCTCGATCGGCGAAGCCCACCTGGTGGCATTGTGCATGATCCTTCTTCTCGAGAGCCTCAACTACTCAAAGTCCCATTTCAAGCTGATGCAGACTCTGGAGTTCATCAGCGCATGCCTCAACACAGTGCAGGCGACCGCCTTCCTTCCCATGGACCGAACAGACTGCTTTTGGGCTGTGGCGTCCCAGGTCCAAAACAGGGCTTGGGTTACAGCACGGGCTATGCTGCACCTCCTCGGACAGATGGCCTCCACCGTCCATGTTGTCCCTCACACCCCCATGCATATGTGGACAGCCCAGTGTTGCCTCTGGACACAGTGGAGCCAGGCCTCCGGCTGCTTCAGGGACCCTATCCTGGTCTCCCGCAGTCTGCACGGCTCCCTGAGTTGGTGGCGGGACGCCGCAGTATCCTTTGGCGAATGCCCTTCCAGACCCCACAGCACAAGCTCATCCTAACAATGGATGCTTCCCTGCTGGGGTGGGGAGCCCACATGTTTTACATCAACAAGGAGGGGGGAACAGGATCATGCCTTCTCTGCCAAGAGGCGATCCTCCTCTGCTCCTTTGCATCTCACGGAGGGATAACCCTGCGGGCAGTCTACCTCCCAGGCCAAGACAATGTCGTCGCGGACAGGCTCATCAGGATCCTCTGCCCACCGAAGTGGTGCTTGGATCCGGAGGTCTCCGTCATCTTTTACCATTGGTGGGGGACCCCATCCATGGACTTGTTTGCCAGTCTGGTGAACGCGCAGCTTCCCCGCTTCTGCAGCCCAGTTCTGCACCCGAGCAGGGTAGCTCCGGATTTGTTCCTCTTGAGCTGGACCTCCGACCTTCTGTATGCGTTCCCTCCCACTCCTCTCTTTGCGAGGACCCTTGACAAAGTTCAGCAGGACGAAGCTTCGGTGATTCTCGTGACCCCCTCGTGGCCTCGATAGCCTTGGTTGCAGCTTTTGCTCCGGCTCGTGTCCGAGCCCCCAGTCCCCCTGGGCTGCGCCCCAAACCTGTTGACACAGGAGGAGGGTCAGGTGTTCCACCCGAAACTGACCTTGCTGTCCCTTGCAGCCTGGCGGCTGAACGGGTCACCTTAACTCTGCTGCATCTCCCCGGGGATGTCGAAGAGGTCCTCCTCGCATCGAGGAAGGACTCAACGAGATGGGTGTACGCCTTCAAGTGGCGGCATTTCTCGACCTGGTGCTCTGAGCTCCAGATTGACCCATTCTCCTGCTCTACCCGGTGGATCCTCCAGTACCCCCTCCACCTCTCGAGGTCCGGGCTGAAATCCAATTTGGTCAGGGTACACCTGAGTGCCATTTTGTCAAATCAACTCCCCATCGAGGGACAACCCATCTTGGGGCAGCCCTTGGTCTCTCGCTTTATGCGAGGTCTATTGCTTTCCAAGCCTCCCATCTGGCCTCCGCCAGCGGAGTGGGACCTCAACGTGATGCTGATGCAGCTCACGCGAGCGCTCTTTGAACCAATGGTGATGTGCTCGCTTTGGCATATTTCCTGGAATGTGGTCTTCTTAGTGGCTCTTACCTTGGTTCATCGAGTCAGTGAACTTCAGGCCCTCATGGCTGAGGCCCCTTACACCAGGTTTTACGGAACATCTCATGTTCCTACCGAAGGTGGTCTGAGATTTTTATCTTAACCAGGAGATAGTCCTGCTGACCTTCTTCCCAAGACCCCATGCTGACCAGGCGTTGGCAGTACTACACACTCTTGACTGCAAGAAGGCTCTTGCCTTCTACCTGCAGCATACCCAAGGTCATCGCAAATCCGATCGGCTCTTCGTCGCCTATGACCCCAATCGCCTGGGGCAGGCAGTCACTAAGCACACCACCTCCATCTGGGTGGCGGACTGCATCGCCTTCGCCCAAGAAAAAGCGGGCACACCGCTGGGTCGGCAAGTCACCACACACAGCATCCAAGCTAAGGCAGCTTCAGTGGCTTCACTGCGCTCAGTGCCTCTATCAGACATCTGCCGGTTGGTGACCTGGTCTTCTGCGAACACTTTCACTGCCCACTACTGCCTGGAGAGGGAGTCCCACCGGGACAGCGCCTTCAACCAGGCTGTACTCCGTAATCTGTTCGGGGTATAAGCAAATCCTGCCCTCCAGTCCTTCTTCGACAGCTACTGAGAGCTTCGCCCCACAGACCCGAAGACGCAGGCTCCTCCGGGCATCGACTTCTGCTCACAGCCTCGTGGAGGCATTTTTGGGTTACAGGCTCCGTAGCATGTAGTTGTGGAGTCCCATAAGTGAGGACTGACTTCCTGCTTGTTCCTTGAGAAAGCATAGTTACTCACCTGTAACAGGTGTTCTCCAGGGACAGCAGGTATCAGTCCTCACTACCCTCCCTCCTCCCCTGAAAGTTGCTATTTTTGTCCTTCCCTTTCCATCTGCTTAGTAGTGCTCTAGCTAGGGGACCTGACTGAGCAAGATGGCACCTTTGGGCGGGAAGAGGACCACACATGCGTGGCAGCAATCCCAAAGGCTTTCTTTGAAAGCTGGGGAATTGCTCTGCATGGGCTCTGTCGGTGCTGACGTCACCCATAAGTGAGAACTGATTCCTGCTGTCCCTGGTGAGTAACTACGCTTTATCTGATGAGGAGAATAAATTCTTTTAGAAAGAGACATAAGAGATGTCCTCCATTTTCATAAAGACACATGCTTGTTCATCACACACAAACTCAATGAATTGAGATTTCTTTTTTACAGTATTTTTAAAAGTTGAGCCAAAAAAATGCCCCGACTTTTTTCCTCCAGCACAGTTTATTGTTCTTCTAAAACTGAACACATACTTCAACAGAACATTCCATGAAACAAACAACCAGCTGATTAAAGACGAGTCATAGGACTTTTTTTTTTCTTCACACAGCACATAATGAAGCTGTGGTATTTTTTTTTTTTATTTATGTATTTAGCTCACATTCAATAGCAGTTCAAGGCAAGTTACAATCAGGTACTGTAGGTATTTCCGTGTCCCCAGCTGAAGTCACACACTATTAGCTGTGTCCACATTTTCAAAGTGCTTCGATAGTACGAGACTAAAGCACTCGTATGCAGCAAAGGGCATGTATGCAAATGAGATGTGCACAAAACTTCACTGTAAAGTTGAAAGGAGGAGAGCCAATGCAAGCACAAACAACACATAACCGTGTACGCATGCATGTACATGTCAAATGCTCACGTTATGCCCACAGGACGTGAAGTTTCTTTTCGCATTCAGCCCATAATCAACACTATTTTGCCCAAGAACATTTTCTTATGAAATCATAACAAAGAGACATAATAGTCAATGGAGAATGATATGAGTCCAAAAACACAGTGATAAGAAGAAAAAGAAATGTGTTCTTGAATGATGAACTTTCACTTATACACTGAAAGATACACACAGAAAATTTTCATGTCGAAGGTAACTGTTCACCGGTCATACCCTGAAAAGGTCTTTTCCTACACACGTAAGATGTTTAAGTCACGTCAGACCAGGCGTAGAGATATTGGTGATCCTGCTGATTATGTAATCCTCGGAAAATCATGAAGAACCCAGCACACATTAACCACGAATAACTTTTTTTGTTGGAATGGCCAGCAAAGTAAACAGGATTTTACCTGCTACCACAGTGGCCCGTCCTTTTTAATCAAATTTATAAATTAACTTTAAAACAGCTCTTATTCAAAAATAGCTGGTACTTAGCTTTGTAGAAAAAAAGAGCAGGCTGTGAAAACGTCGTTTACAATGATAAATCGATGTCACTTCAGTAGGTCAATGTTGCTACGACGTGCCACGTTTCGGGGGTACACACATCAACCCCCTGCTTCAGGTCAGACCTCTGAATTAGATGAAGAACGTCAGCCCTAAAAACATAGCTGTGAAAATGGTTTTTATAGACCCGGCTTGCCGTTAGAAATCACAGAATAGGACACACCTTCCCAATGTGATATGCCAAAAAGGAACCAATCCAGTCAGAGAGGTGAAACCACCAATCAGATTCCACCTCCCGATGAGAAAGGTTAATAGGCAGTTAAGAGAACCTATGCAGAGGGGAAATACCCAGCCATTCACACCTCCAAATGTTAACGAATGGTATACCAATCGATCTGTTGATTAAGACCATGTGGAACAACTGAGTTTAATCGAAATATCCATCTTTGCTCCAAATTCTGCAAACGTTGGATCCAGTCACCACCACACGGATCTAGGGGTACATGATCGAGAACTCGCCATCGAAGATCCTCAAATTCGTGAGAGTGCTCGAGACAGTGACTGACCAAAGGAGCTGTCACTGATTGAGTGCGTACCCGAGAAGCATGCTCTATCAATCTTTGCTTAAAAGACCGTGAAGTCCTTCCAACATAGGGCAGCTGGCACGGACAAACGATTAAATAAACCACATGGTTGGTGTTACAATCAGTATGCCATCGAGTGTAATAGGATCGGCTGGTACGGGTATCTAACCAAAAAATGCCCGTTAAAGTACCCGAACAAAAGGAGCAGGATTGACATGAAACGTGGCCAGCCAACTCATGGCTCTTAGAAGGTTGGTCCAAGGGAGATCTTGTCTTAACCAAAAAATCCCGCAAATTAAATCCACGGGAATAGGCAATTTGGAGTGGCATTCGAAAACATGAATGGATGGCTAGAATAGGCCAAAATTGATGTATCAAGCGAACCACCGCAGTGGTACCCTGCATAAAAGGAAGAACCCCCGTTGTTTTCTCATCAGAAAGCGCAGAAGCCTTAGGTGTCAAAAGCCACTCCCGATGCGTGTTACATGCCCTTTTATAGGCTAAATGAACCACTTTTGATGGATATCCCCTGGATAAAAGGCGAGTGGTTAGTTCATGTGCATGGAATTTAAATTGTGATATTTCAGTACAATTTCTACGAAGTCTCAGAAACTGACCATATGGTAAGCCCCGTTTCAGGGCCGGAGGATGGTAGCTGTCAAATCGAAGCAACGTATTACGTTGAACAGGCTTCCTATATAGGGAGGTTACAAAGCCAGACTGAGAGCATTCAATTGTGATGTCTAAAAATTGGATCTTACGAGTCTCCACCTGAGAAGTGAATTGTATAGTAGGCTTAAAGGAATTTAGGGAGACCAAGAAAGTATCCAAATCCCCCCGATTACCAGTCCATATGAAAAAAACATCATCCAAGAATCGTTTCCAACACATGACATAGGAGAATAATGGATGAGAATAGACATACAAGTCCTCAAACCAGGCCATGTAGATCGTTGCTATGGAGGGGGCCACCGTTGCTCCCATAGCTATTCCAAAAATTTGTAAATAGAATTGCCCTTGGTAAAGAAAAATTGTTTTATTTAATACCAGAGTTAGTAAATCCAAAAAGAACTGCTTGGGTATACGATCTGGTAATGGAATTGATGATTGTAAGAGGCCAGACATAACCTCACTTTGATCAATATTCGTGTAGAGGGCTTGAACGTCCAACGTAACCAAGAATGTACATAGAGAGGTATCAGAATGGACATTCAATTGACTCAAAAAATCCCCCGTATCCTTGATATATGATGACATGGTCATTGCAAGTGGTTTCAAAAAAAGATCACAGAACTGGGACAAAGGTTCTAATATAGAGTCTCTGCACGATACAATCGGACGCCCCGGAGGATTCACTAGCGACTTGTGAATAGATGCGGCTATTTCTACATTTCAACAACTTACCCTGCAGGGTTTGGTACAATTGGAGCAGTCGAAAATGCGGGGATATAACAATTTCACAAAGGATCATCATAAAGCAGTACAAGAGTTATCTCAGTCTGGTCTAGTAATTAGACAGGCAGACAAAGGGGGTGCCACAGTGATCCTCTCGAGGGACCAATACGATCATGAAATACATGTCCATTTGGACAATCAAGCTCATTACATCCCTATAGAGGACCCTACAGCTCAACTTAAGGATCACATTTTTCAGCTTATTTCACAAGCATTTCTCTGTAATTGGTTGACCCGGAAGGAGGCTGATTTTTTGATTAAACGCTTTCCTCGGACCCCGATTTTCTATCTTGTGCCCAAAATTCACAAGTCGCTAGTGAATCCTCCGGGGCGTCCGATTGTATTGTGCAGAGACTCTATATTAGAACCTTTGTCCCAGTTCTGTGATCTTTTTTTGAAACCACTTGCAATGTCCGTGTCATCATATATCAAGGATACGGGGGATTTTTTGAGTCAATTGGCTGTCCATTCTGATACCTCTCTATGTACATTCTTGGTTACGTTGGACGTTCAAGCCCTCTACATGAATATTGATCAAAGTGAGGTTATGTCTGGCCTCTTACAATCATCAATTCCATTACCAGATCGTATACCCAAGCAGTTCTTTTTGGATTTACTAACTCTGGTATTAAATAAAAAAAATTTTCTTTACCAAGGGCAATTCTATTTACAAATTTTTGGAATAGCTATGGGAGCAACGGTGGCCCCCTCCATAGCAACGATCTACATGGCCTGGTTTGAGGACTTGTATGTCTATTCTCATCCATTATTCTCCTATGTCATGTGTTGGAAACGATTCTTGGATGATGTTTTTTTCATATGGACTGGTAATCGGGGGGATTTGGATACTTTCTTGGTCTCCCTAAATTCCTTTAAGCCTACTATACAATTCACTTCTCAGGTGGAGACTCGTAAGATCCAATTTTTAGACATCACAATTGAATGCTCTCAGTCTGGCTTTGTAACCTCCCTATATAGGAAGCCTGTTCAACGTAATACATTGCTTTGATTTGACAGCTACCATCCTCCGGCCCTGAAACGGGGCTTACCATATGGTCAGTTTCTGAGACTTCGTAGAAATTGTACTGAAATATCACAATTTAAATTCCATGCACATGAACTAACCACTCGCCTTTTATCCAGGGGATATCCATCAAAAGTGGTTCATTTAGCCTATAAAAGGGCATGTAACACGCATCGGGAGTGGCTTTTGACACCTAAGGCTTCTGCGCTTTCTGATGAGAAAACAACGGGGGTTCTTCCTTTTATGCAGGGTACCACTGCGGTGGTTTGCTTGATACATCAATTTTGGCCTATTCTAGCCATCCATTCATGTTTTCGAATGCCACTCCAAATTGCCTATTCCCGTGGATTTAATTTGCGGGATTTTTTGGTTAAGACAAGATCTCCCTTGGACCAACCTTCTAAGAGCCATGAGTTGGCTGGCCACGTTTCATGTCAATCCTGCTCCTTTTGTTCGGGTACTTTAACGGCATTTTTTGGTTAGATACCCGTACCAGCCGATCCTATTACACTCGATGGCATACTGATTGTAACACCAACCATGTGGTTTATTTAATCGTTTGTCCGTGCCAGCTGCCCTATGTCGGAAGGACTTCACGGTCTTTAAAGCAAAGATTGATAGAGCATGCTTCTCAGGTACGCACTCAATCATTGACAGCTCCTCTGGTCAGTCACTGTCTCGAGCACTCTCACGAATTTGAGGATCTTCGATGGCGAGTTCTCGATCATGTACCCCTAGATCCGTGTGGTGGTGACCGGATCCAACGTTTGCAGAATTTGGAGCAAAGATGGATATTTCGATTAAACTCAGTTGTTCCACATGGTCTTAATCAACAGATCGATTGGTATACCATTCGTTAACATTTGGAGGTGTGAATGGCTGGGTATTTCCCCTCTGCATAGGTTCTCTTAACTGCCTATTAACCTTTCTCATCGGGAGGTGGAATCTGATTGGTGGTTTCACCTCTCTGACTGGATTGGTTCCTTTTTGGCATATCACATTGGGAAGGTGTGTCCTATTCTGTGATTTCTAATGGCAAGCCGGGTCTATAAAAAACATTTTCACAGCTATGTTTTTAGGGCTGACGTTCTTCATCTAATTCAGAGGTCTGACCTGAAGCAGGGGGTTGATGTGTGTACCCCCGAAACGTGGCACGTCGTAGCAACATTGACCTACTGAAGTGACATCGATTTATCGTTGTAAACAACGTTTTCACAGCCTGCTTTTTTCTACAAAGCTAAGTACCAGCTATTTTTGAATAAGAGCTGTTTTAAAGTTAATTTATAAATTTGATTAAAAAGGACGGGCCACTGTGGTAGCAGGTAAAATCCTGTTTACTTTGCTGGCCATTCCAACAAAAAAAGTTATTCGTGATTAATGTGTGCTGGGTTCTTCATGATTTTCCGTATTTGTTAGACCCAGTTTCGAAGCATTTGGAGTTCACTGTGGGATTATGTAATCCTCTACATGTTTCTCTACATTGGGCACAGACCTTAGCATTTCATTTACTCCTATGAAGAGAGGCTAAAAAGGTTAGGACTCTTCAACCTGGAAAAGAGACGTCTGAGGGGAGATATGAATGGAGTGGAACGGGTAAATGTAGATCGATTGTTTACGTCATCAGAATATAAAAAGACTAGAGGACCTGCAATGAAGCTACAGGGTAACCTATTTAAGATTAATAAGAGAAAATATTTTTTCACTTGACATGTGATCAAACTCTGGAATTTGTTACCGGAGGATGTAGTAAAAGCTGTTAGTGTAGCTAGGTTTAAAAAAGGTTTGGACAAGTTCCTGGAGGAAAGGTCCATAAACTATTATTAAAAGGGACCCAGGATATCATTGTTTGACCCAGTACCGGCATTGAGGAACCTGTGTCTTTTGGGGAGACTGCTAGGTACTTATGACCTAGATTGGCCACTGTTGGAAACAGGATACTGGGCTTGATGGACCTTGGTCGGACCCAGTATGGCATATCTTATGTTCTTATGTTCATTTTAATACAAGCAGTTCATTTGCATATTATGTAAATATGCTTGGTGTCGCTATGTGCGCATACTTTTCTTTTGCTGTTTACATAAGTGTCACTCTCTTTTCTGCATTTGGCGTGGCAGAACTTGTGCATATAAGTTGCATTATCTGTGCGTTAAGGTCATGCTAGTCTTTCTCCAGTGTCCCATAACTTTGTACGTGTTACTGGAGGATATGGTGAAGGTAATTAACATAGCAGGATTCAAAAGAGGTTTGCACAAGTTTCCGGCAAAAAAGCCCAAAAAAATGTTAGCCAGGTAGACATAAGTTAAACCATCGCTGATCTCTGGAAGCAAGCTTTAAGAAACTGATATACTTTTTGGATTTGTTGGATACTTGTGATCTAGACTTGCTACTTTTAGAGATAGGATGTTGGGCTCAATGGAACTTAGTCTTAATCATCAAGGCTTACCTTATATTCTTATGTTCTTTTAGTAGGTCATTGTGTTCCTGGCAGGCTGAAGCAGCAGGTTAACCAACACTTCCATTTTTTGGGAGTGACACCTTCCTAATAGGTTAGAAAATAGCAGAAGTACTAATCTAGAGCAAATGATCACATTGATTTCCTTAAGAATATTTTGTCAAAACTGAGACACTATAAGGGAAGACTGTGCCTTCAGATCTGAAAGATTATCAGAACTTGGGAGTTACCACAACCAATGGATATGATTGCAGCAAGCTCAAGTTACAGAATCACCCTCGTATATAAAAAGAGATGCAATTATATATGTCATTTTATTTTTATGATGTTTGCATAGACTAGAGTCATTCATCACTGTTTAATAAAAATTTTACAGGATTAAAGGAATAAAAGCCTGCCCAGCCATAAGCTATTTTAAATCTTATTCTATTTATGAGAACTCAGGTCTGATAATAAAATAAATGATTTTCTGAGTTGCAGCTGATTCTCTGTAATTTCAATTCATTCAAAAAAGAATTCAGGCAAGACTTACTCAGTACTGATTCATACTTTTTACCTGGCTCATCAGATCAGTGCTGTGGGAGGTTAGGTATTCACTAGTCATTCAGTTAGAATGTTTGCTTTCTAAAGCTGTAGCGTATATTGAAGAGCTGATCATATTACCAAAAAATCACCTGTCACCAACTAGGTAATAACAAAATATTTTGGCTTTTTGATTTATTGAAAAATTTACTGTCAAATTTGTTTTACAACATAGCTAACTGACTTGTCATGAGGGTGGCACAATAAAGAAGAGGCCTTGATGAGCAAAGAAAGGAGGACGAATGTTTGTCTTTAAGGACTTAGCAGCAGTCATTCTTAAATGTGATTGTCCAGAATGTTGTGGGCAATGGTGTCCAGTAAAGCTAGAAATTATTTTGATATATCATCTTCCAGATAGTCAAGTTGAAAGGGTGAATAATATAATAGAAATACAGAAAATGATTAAGGCCATATGGGCAACTACTAAGCTCTAGAATTCTTCCTCTCCCTCCAAGATTATCTATATGTGTCCCATGCTTTCTTGAATTTAGATACCATCTCATCTCCATCAACTCCACAAGTAGGCTGTTCTACACATCTAACCACCCTTGCCATAAATATTGCCATAGATTACTTTTAAGATGACCCTCTTTTACACTCTTCTATAACCCCTCATTCCAGAGCTTCCTTCCAATTGCAAGAGGCATTTTTTTCATTTATACATAGGGGGTATTTAAAAATGTGTTATTTCCCCTTTCTCAGCTTTCTTCGAAGATAGTAATACTACTGATAATACTTATCATTTGTGTAGCACTACAAGGTACACAGAACGCTGTATAGACACATGTAAGAGACAGTTTCTGCTCATAAGAACTTAGTCTAATCAAGACAGACAACACAACAACTAGGGACTAAGATATATCTAGGAGAATGGTAAGAAAAAACATAGGAGGTCAACAGGAGGCTGAGGGGGTCGGAGTCAGGGTCAAAAAGCAGTCTCAAAGAGTGAGTTTTTAACCTGGATTTCAGAGATGGAGCCTGATGTACTGACTCAGGTAGTTTGTTCCTGACATAAGGAGAAGCAAGATGGAAAGACTGCAGTCTGGAATTGGCAATGAAGAGAAGGGCACATATAAAAAGCAGAAAAACAGATTATCCGAGGAGGGGTATAGACCGGGTCAGCATCATGGCAGGACATGCTAGGGAGATAAAGTTCTTAGATGAAATAAATGACTGCTTCTTGGAGCAGCTGTTTCATAAACCGACCAGAGGGGTAGCCATAATGGACCTAGTCCTTAGTGGAACACCAGATCTGGTGCAAGAGATAAGGTTGTTGCAGCCACTTGGCAATAGTGATCATAGCATGATCATGTTTGATTTAATTAGTGGAGGAGGGATAGTAAGGAAATCCACAGTACTGCCTTTTAATTTTGAAAGGGAGACTATGATAAAATGAGGAAAATAGTTAAGAAAAAACTAAAAGGAACAGTTGCAAAGGTTAAAGACTTACATCAAGCTTGGGTGGTGTTGAAAAATACTATCTTGGAAGCCCAGACCAGCTGTATTCCACGCTTTAAGAAAAGTGGAAGGCTGTCCAAAAAACTGCTAGCATGGTTTAAAGGTGAGGTCAGAGAGGCTATTGATGCCAAAAAAGCATCTTTCAGGAAATGGAAAAAAGAGCCAAACGACGAAACCTGGAAACAGCACAAGAACTGGCAAGTTAAATGCAAGGCATTGATAAGGCAGGCAAAGGGAGAATTTGAGAAGAAGCTTGCTGCAGAAGCAAAAGCGCATAATAAAGACTTTTTCAAATACATTTGTAGCAAAAAACCTGTGAGAGAGTCAGTTGGTCCATTAGATGATAGAGGGGTTAAAGGGGCACTAAGAGGCAACAAGGCAATAGCGGAGAGACTGAATGAATTCTTTGCTTCGGTCTTTACTGAGGAAGATGTAGGGATGTTACCCATGACTGAAGTGGTATTTAACGGTGCGGAAGAATTGAAGGAAATATCGATACATTGGGAAGATGTATTACAACTATTAGATAAACTGAAGAGTAGCAAATCACCTGGGCCGGATGATATACATCCAAGGGTGTTGAAAGAACTGAAATGTGAGATTGCAGACCTGCTATTAATAATCTGTGAACTATCATTAAAATCATATCTAATACCTGAAGATTGGAGGATGGCGAACATAACACAAATTTTTAAAAAAGGTTCCAGGGGTGATCCGGGAAACTACAGACCAGTGAGCATGATGTCAGTACCCGGAAAAAATGGTAGAAACCATCATAAAGAACAAAATTGCTGAACATGTTAGATAGTCATGGCTTAATGGGACTGCCAACTGTTATATATAGGTAAGACTATTCAACCTTTGAGAATTAGACTTAATGAACATCATAACCGATTGCGCTGTAAGAAATTGGAAGCGCCAATAGTAGCTCACTGTTTAACTTTTCATCATCAATTTGATCAATTACATTGTTTCTGCATTGATCAAGTGATAGCAGGCTTTGCAGGCAAGACAAGAGATCAAAGTCTGTTGTTATGTGAACAACGATGGATATACACATTACGGTCCACTCATCCAGGAGGTTTAAATACTCAAATTGACTGGGTGGTTTGTGTTTGAAGAAATACGTAAGAACATGGTGATGGTACTTACATGAGACCAGTATCTGTCATATGTATATTTTAATACAATAGCGGCAGTTGATTAATGCCGGTGGTTATGTTAGATATTTAACCTGAGTAAGAAATGGCCAGCGGAATATTTTTGAAAGTGTTTCACAGCCGAATGAATGTAGCTTTACCTCGTCGAAGGCGCCAGTAGGTAGCGTCAGTATAAAAGCAGGTTTTCCTGATCGCTACGCATGCGTAGCATTTTTTTGATAATGATAAGTCCGTGATGAGAGCTCTAAGGTATGACTCCTCCTATTGATAGATTGAATTGGTTTTGAAGAGATTACTGTCTGAAGGCAATGAAAGTAAGAAAATTACTGACTTTTGTTTATTTGTCTTATTTAGAGTGTATCGAGCAAAACAGTTGCTGTATGTTTATAACAAGCTGAACTCCCCCGAAGAAACCGCATGAGCGGTGAAACGCATCGGTGCTTAGGATTAGCGTTGGGAGCTGTGTCTTGACTCTACTTATATTCACAGATAAGCAATTTTTGCTATTTTTTATGATTTAATGAGTCATGACTAGGCAGACAGCCAAGTTATATCTGGATAGTAACTGGATTTAAAAAGATTACAACTTTAGAGGGAATACATAGGTCCTTGATGCAATTTAGGGGATTGGAGGTTCAAGGTTTTTACCTGCTATGACCCTTCCCCATTTAGTCTGAGACCTATTCCCTGATTAATACAGTATTTTCTGAAGATGTGAGTGAATTGAGCAATTTTGCATTTGGATTTGGTATTTACATTGCTCTATTAAACCCCATTGGTGATACGTTGTATGGCTTAATGGGAGACAGCCAACATGGCTTTAGACAAGGAAGATCTTGTCTTACTAATCTGTTATGTTTTTTTTGAAGGTGTGAATAAACAGGTAGACAAAGGTGAGTCGGTTGATATAATGTATTTGGACTTTCAGAAAGCCTTTGACAAGGTCCCTCATCAGAGACTTTTGGCAAAACTAAAGAGTCATGGGATAGGAGGTAGTGTACTATTGTGGATCAGGAACTGGTTAAAAGATAAAAAGCAGAGCGTAGGGCTAAATGGCCAGTTTTCCCAATGGAGAAAGCTAAATAGTGGTGTACCCCAGGGATCTGTGCTGGGTCCGCTGCTTTTTGACATAATCATAAATGACCTGGAAAAGGGAATAACGAGTGAGGGTATCAAATTTGCAGATGACACACAACTATTTAAAGTTGTTAAAACCCAAGAGGATTGTGGAAAATTGCAAGAGGATCTTCATAAATTGGAAGACTGGGCATTAAAATGGCAGATGAAATTTAATGTGGACAAGTGCAAAGTTATGCACCTAGGAAAGAACAATCCAAACTATGGTTACACGATGCAAGGTTCCACATTAGGAAGCACCACCCAGGAAAAAGATTTAGGCATCATTATGGATAACGTGTTAAAACCCTCAGCTCAGTGTGCAGCGGCGGCCAAGAGAGCAAATAGAATGCTAGGTATCATAAGGAAAGGAATGGAAAATAAAACAAAGCATATTATAATGCTTCTATATCGTTCCATGGTGAGACCGCACCTTGAATATTGTGTGCAATTCTGGTCACCGTATCTTAAAAAGGATATAGCGTTATTAGAAAAGGTTGAGAGAAGAGCCACCAAAATGGTAAAGGGGTTGGAAGGATACCCCTATGAAGAAAGGCTAAAAAGGTTAGGGCTCTTTAACCTGGAAAAGAGACGGCAGAGGGGAGATATGATAGAAGTCTATAAATTAATGAACGGAGTGGAACGGGTAAACGTAGATCGATTGTTACGTTATCAGAATATAGAAAGACTAGGGGACATGTAATGAAGCTGCAGGGTAAACTATTTAAGACTAATAAAATAATTTTTTTTTCAGTCAATTTGTAATCAAACTCTGGAATTTGTTACTGGAGGATGTAGTAAAGGCTGTTAGTGTAGCTGGGTTTAAAAAAGGTTTGGACAAGTTCCTGGAGGAAAGGTCCATAAACCATTATTAAGAAGGGACCCAGGATATCAATGCTTGATCCAATACAAGCATTGTGGAACCTGGGTCTTTTGGGGAAACTGCTAGGTACGTATGACCTAGATTGGCCACTGCTGGAAACAGGATACTGGGCTTGATGGACCTTGGTCTGACCCAGTATGGCATATCTTATGTTCTTATGTTCTCATGTAAGAGAAAGGTAGTAAGGAGCAGCTGAATGGAGACACTTATAGGTCAATAGTAGAAGTTTGAATGGGATGTGGAAACGGATAGGGAGCCATTGAAGTGACAAGAAGAGGGGTTACGTGAGTATAGTGAAACTGGTGGAAGATTAGCCATGCAGCTGAGCTTTGAATAGACTGAAGTAGGGAGAGATGATTCAGTGGAAGAGCAGCAAGGAGGAGGTTGCAATAGTCTAGACGGGAGGTGACTAGATAAGGGTCTTAATAGTGTGTTCAGAAAGGAAGGGGCAAATTTTGCTGATGTTATAGAGAACAAAATGACAGGTTTTAGTTATGTGTTGGATGTGTGTGGAGACGGAGAGGAAAAAGTCAAAGATGACCCCAGGGTTGTTTTTAAGGAGGAAGGTGTGTTTAAGGGGAAAGATAAGCTTGGTTTTGGCCTTGTTCAGTTTCAGATGGTAGCAGGACATCCATGCAGTAATGTCAGATAAGCAGGCAGATAAGCGGGCCTGGTTCCTGGAGAGATTTGAGGTGTAGAGAAGTAGATCTACGAGTAATCATCATAGAGGTGGTACTGAAAACCATGGGAGGAGATGAGTGCACCAAGGGACTGAGTGTAGAGAGAGGAAAGGAGAGGTCCCAAGACAAAGTCCTGGGGTGCACCAACTGAAAGTGGGATAACAGTACCTAGCAAATAATAGCTGATGTCACGAGTGCCACACAGATACTCACTGTTTTCAGTACCTATTACTTTATACTCCTTATTGATACTTTATTTTCCCCACTATTGCTGTATAATCTGCAGTAAAAACCTCCCCATATCGCAATCACTCACTCCTTCTCACACAATATGGCCTCACACTTCCTGGCCCTTGCCAGCCTGTACCTCCTTACAAATTGGCTAGGAACATCCAATGCACTATCTCAATCCCAAAACCATATCCCCATCTTGAGCAGCTATGGAAAAAGATGGTCTGGACCCCACCCAAGTGGCGACACACGTCGCACTCACCTTATACACATTACGCTCCAACCTTCTACAACACCTAATCACAAGAAACTAAAGTACCACCACAACCTAAAGTGTGCCATGATAAATGCACGTTCCATACGCAAGAAATGGCCCGTGGTCTTAGATATGATCTCCCTCTATAACCTGGACCTACTTTTAATCACGGAAACCTGGCTATCATCAGAGGATAACGTCATCATCAACCAACTCTTACCTCCCAACTTCTCCGTACATATAAGACACAGAGAAACTAAAAAAGGAGGGGGAGTACTTATCCTCGCCAAATCAGATCTTCATTTCCATATCACTGAAGCCTCCAGTACATGTAACCTGGACTCTCTCTCCATCAAAAACAAGCAATGCTCCATCAATCTAATATACAGATCTCCTTCTTCATCACCTGAGGACCTCCCCACAATTCTGAACCTTGCTGCTAATGGTCACAACCCCAACTCACCTAATTGGATCATGGGAGACTTTAACCTCCCTACACTTCATCACAGCCATGCAACGGCATTCCTCGAAGCCATTGAGAATCTGGGCTTTACACAAATCATCGATAAACCCACACACGAAAAGGGCAATATCCTGGACATGGTGTTCGCACCACATGCAGCCCTTGAGCAAAACAACAACACGATGCTGTCCATCATTGACGTCCCCTGGTCTGACCATAAACTCATCACTTTTCAAATACCCACCATGGACAGCCAGCGGTATATCACCCGAAAATGTAACAGCACGACTCAAGCATCATCTAGAAACTTCCGCGCATTTGACAGAGAGTTAATACTCTCGCAAACTAACCCCCTCCTCACCATAACCACATCTGACCCAGAAGAACTAGTCGCCGCATGGAATCACAACCTCACAGCTATCGCACAACGTCCACAAAGCAACAACGCAACCAAGAGAATAAGAAACACAGCCCCATGGTTCTCCCAAGAATTGAGAGCTTCTCTAACACAACTACGCAAACTAGAGAAAAAATGGCGCCGATCACTCTCCGCACAAGATTTGACAGCCTACCAACTTCACCTAACAAGGCACAGGGAAGCAATCTCATTAAAAATGAAACAACACCACACTGACACTTTGAAAAGATCTCTGAACAAACCACGGGATCTTTTCAACTTGGTTCAAACTCTTTCTAAGGAACCAACTCCAGAACAACAAGTGGATATCCACCCACAAAAATTCGCTGACTACCTTCAGTCAAAGATCATACAGACCAACAAAATATCAACAGCTGCATTCCAAGACCCTACCGGCATAACCCCTTTATGCAAATTTTCCACACCATCTAGAAAAAGCATTGAAGATACAATAGCTTCCCTCAATACCTCCACAGCACAAACAGACCCTTGCCCGGCCTTTTGGATCAAGGAGCTACGCAAGGAAGTCAGTCCATTCATCGCAAAACTGACAGAACTTTCCTTTACTACCGGTTCCTTCCCAACAACCCTCAAGCAAACATCGATCAGGCCATTAATGAAGAACCCTAAACTTGATCCTCAACAAGCCGATTCGTACAGACCAATAGCTAGTATTCCCATACTAGCAAAGATATTGGAGAAAGAGGTCCAAAGGCAAATTCAGGATCATATAGACTCCACAGCTCCCTTAGATTATTGCCAACACGGGTTTAGAGAGTACCATGGAGTAGAGACACTCCTCACCTTCTTATTCAATAACATATTCACAGGCATTGACAACATCCGACAAGGCTTTGTGTTAATCTTTTTAGACATCGCTGCAGCCTTTGACTCGGTTCATCATGAGATTCTCCTCGGGCGACTGAAAGAAAAGGGAATCTGCAATACTGCACTCGATTGGTGCAGCTCTTATCTAAATGGACGATGTCAATATGTGAAATCCGGAGCAGAAGAGTCCAAACAATTCCATCAAACACAGGGTGTGCCGCAAGGATCCTCATTGTCATCTCTACTATTCAACATATACATGCAGCCCATTTGCAACATCATTAGAGCATTTAACGTGAGCTGTATGATATATGCGGACGACATCCTCCTATATATGCCTTTTTCAACCGTTCAAATGGACCTCACACCTATTATAGAATGTTTCAATGCCATATCGGACTGGCTACAAGCACAAAATCTACGCATCCAGCATAAGAAAACGGAGGTACTGTTCATCGCCAGAGACCCAGACTTTACCCCACCAACACATATAAAGGTCAAGGAAGCAGAATTACAAACCAAAGAAACAATAAAATACCTGGGAGTCACCTTAGACAAACATCTGGACATGAAATGCCATATAGGCAACATTCTTAAAACGGTCTATTTTAAAATCCGTTCACTCAGGCATCTGCGTTCCCTGCTGGAACCAGATGATTTCCGGACCATATTCCAAACTCTGATCCTACCGCACTTTGACTTTGCCAACTCCATCCTACAAGGTCTCCCGCAAGCCACAATAAACCCACTACAACTAGCCATGAATGCTGCAGCAAGGATTCTCCATGGAGCCACCAGAAGTGATCATGTGACTCCGATTCTAAAACAGCTTCATTGGCTACCTATACACGGAAGGATTATCTTCAAAACATTAATCCTCTCATTCAAGGCCATCAAGCGCCTATCCTCCGCAGCACTTACTGATCTCATTCATACAGTGCCCCCCAACAGAGCCAGGAGGTCAACAGCCCTAAATCTATTAACAACCCCGAAGACCTTGACTAAATGCAATAACACGACAGCGAATAGGGCCTTCAGTCTTTACGTCCCCAAATATTGGAATACACTCCCACCAAACATTCGAGCCATTGCTGACCTGACCCAATTCAGGAAGGCTATCAAACATCACCTCTTCCTCCAATACTACCCAGCCAGCGATGATTCTAGATAACACCACCTAAGAAACACTGCCTTTTTACAGCCCATTCTCACAATGTCTCTTGTATTCGAAACGGACTCATTACATATTGTTCAACTCAACCATGTTACAGGACTTTTGCGTCATGCATGTAACCTATCTCATGTATATAATTCATGTATATAGTTCATCCCCCCCCTGTTATCCAAGTTCATACCCTTGTTCTATGTAAAACCAAACAGAATGTGTGTTTTGGTCATTTTGTTATACTGTAAACCGCGCTGATGCCGAATAGTGCGGTATATAAGCAACTGTAATAAATAAATAAATAATAACAGTAGACTAGAAACGACTAGAACATACACTAAAAGTGTGGTGGGAGAGATAAGAAGAAAACCAGGACAAAACAGAACATCTATGTCCAAGTAAGAAAAAAGTATTAAGGAGAAGGTGGTCATCTGTGTCTAAAGCAACAGAAAGGTCAAAAAGGTTGAGGATTTGGCAAAGAGTTTGGAGGCAGAGATTACAACCATATCTGGAACAAGAACTGCCTGACGTGCAAGCAGGGTTCAGGAAATGGCAAAGAACGAGAGACATCATTACAAATGTGAGATGGATCCTTGAAAAGACAAAAGAATATCAAAAAGATATCTGTATGTGTTTTATCGACTACAGCAAGGCTTTTGCTGTAAATCATGAGAAACTCTGGGCCACATTAAGAAGCTTGGGTATACCAGAATACCTTTATATTGATCAAGAAGTAACAGTTCACATATAACAAGGAAAAACAGAATGGTTTAAAATAGCAAAGGTGTACCACATGGCTGCATACTTCCCCCTATCTGTTTTTAATTTATATGCAGAACAAATCATCAAAGCAACAGGACTGTATGAAGATTTGTAGTTTCTTCCTCAATGATCTTAGAAACGGAAGAAAGGGTGACAGAAGATGAGAGGATTTGGGAATGAAGAGCAGAAGCGGGGATGCAGATGTCCCTTGGGGGAACACAGAAAGGGAAGAAAGGGGTCAGAGGTGGAGGCACCTTGAGGAGAAAGTTGAGATTTGAAAGAGATGGTGAGGGTCATAGGCAATAGAATTAGTAAGATGGACACACTATTACTACTACTACTACTATTGATCATTTCTAAAGTTTTACAAAGCATATGCAGTGCTATACAGGCATATGTTAAAAAATGGTCCCTGCTCATCAGAGCTTACAATCTAGTTAAGACGGACAACACAACAGTTGAGGACAAGAATACATCTAGGGGTATGGTAAGGAAACACATAGGAGACTAAACGAATCAGAATTCAAAAGCAGCCTTGAAGAGCTAAATTTTCAGCATTTATTTATCAATCATTCTGCACTCTTTTAGAATCAGTGCGGTTTACATGTATACTAACAGGTACTTTTTATTCCCTTTTCCCCAAATGGCTCACAATCTAAGTGTACCTGAGGCAGTGGAGGGTTAAGTGGCTTGCCCAAGGCCACAAGGAGTGGCCATGGGACTAGAGACCACAGTCCCTCCAGCCTGAAGTTGCTTGTCCCCATGTGGGAATTGAACCCCCGGCCTTCCAGCCTGAGGTAACCTGTCCCAACCACTGAGCCACTCCTCCCATTGATTTGAAAGGGCCAGAGATGAAGCCTGATGTACAGACCCAGGTAGTTTGTTCCAGGCATAAGGAGCAGCAAGGTCAATGGATTGAAATATGGAGTTGGCAGTGGAAGAGAAAGGCACAGACAAGTGATCTGCCAGGAGAACGGAGTTCCCGAGGAGAGATGTAAGGAGAGATAAGAGAGAAAAGGTAGTGAGGAGCAGCAGAATGAGTGCATTTATAGGTCTTTCCTGGTGAGTGCTATGGCTGACTGGAAAGAGGTTAGTGATACATTTGAAATGTAGAAAGTCTTCAGGGTGCAGGGTTTGAGCCAAATGAACTCAGCTGAGCAGGTACAAAAACGTAGGTTTTATTTATTTATTTAACAAGTTTTCTATACCGCCTTTTCCTTTAATCAAAGCAGTTTACATGGAACTGCAAGGATGTGCAAAGGCAATGAGGGGGGTGGGGAGACATTCTGAGATGCTTGGTAAGGATGGTTTACATTTTCTCTATATACAATACGTACAGCAGGTAGTGTTGAGTATGAGATGGTTGGAGGTGCCTTAGATGATTTTCTCAAGGATTTCCCTGTAGAGTAGGTCTTCAGTTGCTTCTGAAAGTCTTTTATGTCTGAGATGGTTCTTAGTTCATCTGGTAGACTGTTCCAGAAAATAGGTGCTGCTAGGGAGAATGTTCTTGCAGAAGTAGCTTGGATGGTCTTGGGAAATGAAGAGGGTGTTCGTAGAGTGGTGATCACGCTGAGTCTCTTAGGTCTTGTACTGGTATTGTCCATGATGAGGTTCTGGAGGCTTTAAGCTGATAAGTTATTCCTTATTTTGAATATGTTTAATGACTTTGTAGCGGATGCGAGATGTGATTGGTAGCCAGTGAAGTTGATCAAGAAGAGGGGTGACATAGTCATATCTAGTGGAGCCCAGAATTATGCAAGCAGTGGTGTTTTGCACCATCTGCAGGGGTTGGAAGGATTGCTTGGAAAGGCCAAGGTAGATGGAGTTACAGTAGTACGGTATGGGTGTTATGACAGCTTGGAAGACTGTCCGTAAGTGATCATAGCTGAAGAGAGGTTTAAGTCTTCTTATTATAGCCATTTTGTAGTAAGCATTTCTGATGGTCCGGTTGATGTGTGGTTGGAAATTAAGGTTGCAGTCCAAGGTGACTCCAAGGTAGCGTATCTCTTTCTTTATAGGTATGGAATAATTAGGGAGGCTGATTGTTTGGAGGGGGGTAAAGGTAGTGTTGCATGTTATGATGAGGTCTTCCGTCTTGTTATAGTTAATGCGGAAGTTGTTTTGTGAGAGCCAGCTTGTCATTTCTTGTAGGCAGGTAGTTATTATGGCATAGTCTGGCATTTTCAAGTTGATCGGTGTGTAAATCATTATGTCATCGGCATAGATGGTGTATAGGATATTATGTTTCTTGATAATTTCACAGATGGAGTGCAAGTAGAGGTTGAAGAGTAGAGCTGACAGCAACAATCCTTGCAGTACTCCTTGTGTTAACGGAAGGGGGATGAGGAAACTGTGCCAGCTCTGATTTGTTGTTGCCTGTTCTTTAGGTCGATGTCATTAAGTCTTTGCAAAAGGATGCTATGGGACACGGTGTCAAAGGCTGTGGAAATATCTATAAAGATGAGAAGAAAGCTTGTTTTCAGGTTATCTATCCCTCCTATGAGGTAGTCAAAGAGTACCGTTAGCAGGGATTCCACGCTATGGTTGCAGCAGAACCCATGTTGGTGAGGACCCAGTAAGGTGTGAGTGTCAATGTGGTCCTGGAGCTGGTGGTAGACTGTTTTCCCAAGTATCTTGGTGAGGAATGGAAGGCTTGAGATTGGACAGTAAGCTGAAGGGTCCTCTTTGGTGTGGGTCGCAGTCTTGGGGATTGGGCGGATGGTTGCTTGTTTAAGAGATAGGGGCACATAGCCCTGCAGTAGTGAGGATCAAATTATTTTGTGGATATATTTGGAGGGCATGTTCTTTGTGGCTTTCATCCATGGGACCAGGCAGGGGTCCATTGGTGAGGTCCAGATATTGTGTGTGCAATCTGATCAATGGTGGGTATGCTGAACTCACCCCATGTGTGTTCTGGGTGCATGCTCTCAGTGGCTGTGCCAGAAGCAGGAATGGTATGGACATGTGCGGTGTTGTGTCTAGTGATTAGGAAGTTTGCATAGGCTTTGGGGGTCGATGATTTCGGTACCATGGAGGTGGGCTCTTTACAGAGTGTCCATACTATTTCAAAGCATTCCCTGGGCCTGTTGGCAGATTGTAATATTACGTTTGCATGGTATTCGCGCTTGCAGCAGTTGATCAAATTGTTGCAATCCTACTGCTTGGCCTGGTATAGTTGTGCAGAGTGAGTTTTTGTTCTTCTCCAGCTCCTCTCCAATTTGTGGAGATGCCTTTTCGCTAGTCTGATTTCTTCTGGTCATAGTGGTGTGTCCTGTGCTGCTTCTTTCTGGTGCTTGGGTGGCTGCGGTGATTGTACTGTTCCATTGTTCTATGGCCTTGTCCAGGTCAGTGTGGTCTAGCACTAAGGCTGGCTCGATTTGTTGAAGGAATTGGTCTTTGTTGAAGCTTTTGAATCTTCACCCTGAAGAAGGAGGTGGGTCATGTGGGATGAGAGGAGCATGGAGCAAGCTTATTCTTATTCTGTAATGATCGGACCAGCGAACTGGGGCTATTACGGGGGGGGGGGGGGGGGAGGTGTAACTCTGTTGGCTTCCATTATTGAATCGAGGACAAAGATCAGATCTGGAGTTGATCCCAGGCAATGTGTTGATTCAGAGAGGAACTAGGTGTATTTTAGAGCTTCCATAGCTTTCAGGAATGTGTCGGCATCTTTGTGAAATGATGATTCAAGGTTGACATTCCCGAGGACAAGCAGAGGCTTGTGAGGTGATATGGCAGTGCACACTGATTCCAGGATTCTGGACAGCTCCTCTGTGGTGCTATTATGTGCCTATAGGTAAGGCAGATGGCCAGGTATTTGTTCTCGATGAGTATTATGTTACACTGCTTTGGGCTTTAAATCAGAGACATCTGTTAGCAAGTATGAGTACACCACCCCCTCACCTATTGATTTGAGATCAGTTAAATGCAGTGTAGAGTGGGGGGATGAGTTGGTTCAGGATGACTTGATCTGAGTTAGTTAGCCAAGATTCAGTGATGCAGCAGATATCAGTTTGGTGGTTTTGGAGGTGGTCGGTGAGAGTGTTCATTTTATTTTTAACAGACCATGCATTAATGAGTTCTATGTTGATTGTACCGAGGATGGGGTAATGTTTGCCTGCATGTGGGTCAGGTTTCATTTGCGTGAGAGTGGGGTTCCGCTTGTGGGGCATCTAAGCGTGAAGTGCCATGTTTGTTGGAGAGATGGAGCCATTGGTGTGGGGAGTAGCAAAGATATGGTCAGCAGGGGATAGCTCTTGCATGGCATAGGAGGAGCCCTAATATTGTTAAGTAGGTGGGTGAGCAATAGAGGATCCTCATGGTGCTGTGAGTAGGTTGAGTGTGGTGACTGATTGATAGGGTGTGACAGTGTACTTCAGAATGCTAATTGGCTTGCCTTGCCTTTTGGAGCCATTGGGTGGCTGTTCACTGTCTGTGGTCTTTGAATTGTAGTGCTGGCTAACCGGTGAGAGCACGGGTTAGTTTCTGGTATGAGGACTGTGTGGAGAGTGGAGGGGTTTCCCTCCTTCAGTCCCTGCCTACGTTAGTGGGCTTTAGAGGACAGCCAGGGTTGAGGTACAGTACCCTTCACAAGACATGGAATGGGAGGAGCAAGAGCATCCAGAACAAAGGAAGTAAAGGAATGAGACTGAGGTAGAAGGAGGGGTTGAAATGGGCAGGAATGAGTGAGTAGAAACCCAACACCACCTCCACGGACAATAGGATGAGGCAAATGGGAAAACTGGTAGCCCTCATGAAAGTACACATAGTTAGATCTTTAAGTCTGTCCCTATATGCTTTAAGATGATGACCACTGATTATTTTAGTAGCTAGCCTCTGGACTGACTCCATCCTATTTATATCCTTTTGAATGTACGATCTCCAGAATCACATAGAGAACTTGAAATGAGGTCTCACTAGGGACTTTATATGGAGGCACTTTCCTTGCTGGCCATTCCTCTCAATTTGCACCCATGCATCCTTCCTGCTTTTGCCATCACCATTCTACCTGTTTAGGTACATTAATATTGTTAGACATGATCACCTCTAGATCCCACTCTTATATGCATGGAAGTATTTCAGTCCATATGCTGTACTGCCCTCTTGGGATTTTGCAACCCAAATATATAACCCTTCAATTTTTAGCATTAAATCTTAGCTGCCAAATTCTAGACTATTCTCCAGGGTTTGCTAGATTTCCCCTCATACTGTATCTCCTTCCACTCAACCAGTTTCTGATCAAGTCAGTCACTTTTGAGCCTATATCAGGTGCACTCAGTTTATTTCTAAGTTGCCTATGTGGGACTATGTCAAAGTTCTTCTTGAAATCGAAGTGCACCACATCTAGCACTCTACTCAATCCAACTTTTTGTTCACCCAATCAAAGCAATTGATCAGATTCAGATTCATCTTATAAGACCTTCTTCTAGTAATATCATGCTGCTTCAGATCCTGTAATCCATTGATTCCATAAATTGCACTATCCTCTGTTTTAGCAGTGTTTCCATTCATTTACTCACCATTAACATCAGACTAAACTTCCTGTAGTTCCCCAACCTCCTTCTCACTTCCGCTTGTGTGGAGAGGTATCATATCCATCCATCTCCATTCCTCCAGGACCACTCCCAAATCTAAGAAAGCATTGTAAAGGTCAGACAGTGGTGCCATCAGACACCTCCTAAGTTCTTTCAGTACACTTCAATGTGTCCTGTCCAGCCCCATAGCTTTGTCGGCTCTTTATTATCTAGCACCTCACAAACATTGTCTTCTGAAAATTGTTCAAAATGTACCTCACTTATATTTATATTTATGTGTTCTCTGCTGTTCTATGTCTGACCCTTCATCTATGGAGGAGAAATAATTGTTAAGCAATTCTACTTTATAGTTATCAGTGTCTACATGTTCCTCCCCTTTACTCTTGAGTCTTACAATGCCCCCTATCACTTACACATCTAAAAATAAAGTTGTGTCCCCTCATTTTACTGTACTGGTTATTTTCTTCTTTGCTTACATCTTTGCTTCCCTGACCACTTTCACAGCTTTTCTTTGATTTTCAAGATATTGATGCTTGTCTTCCTCTTTCCGTCATCTCTTGTAGTTTATGGAAGTTAATCTTTTTTTTCTTTTTTTTTCATCTACTTTTTTTGAAAGTCATAGCAACCTTCTTTTCCTCTTACTTTTATTTACTTTCCTTAGAAAAAAGATGAATTGCCTTAAAATATCTCTTTTCAGTTTGGGCACTGCTTTTAAACTTCCCCCAAATCTTCCCATCCAGCTAATGACTCCTTGAAGTATCCCCCCCATCTTGATAAAGTTAATTTTCCTGAAATCTAGGACTCTTGCTTTTGAATTAATCATCTCCTCCTGTGTCCTAACACAGAACTATACAATCTGGTGAGCATTCTTCATTTGTAAGGACTAGGTTTATTGATGTCCCTTCCCAAGTGGATTCCATTGCAAGTTGCCAGAACAGTCCTTCCTTTGGCTACAGTATTGTCAAGCAGTACAGATATCCTGGATTATCAAATCAAGAACCAACAAATTGAGATCACCTATCAATAGCCCTTCGCCTTTTGTAGCAATATTGTGAATGTCTTCAATTAAATCTCTATTTCCTCTGCCTGCAAGGGAGGTATACATACTGTATCATAACAATGTAAGCAGATGGAGTAGCCTAGTGGTTAGAGCAGCTGCCTGGGAGTCAAAGAAACCAGCGTTCAAATCCCACTGACATTCCTTGTGGCCTTGGGCAGGTCACATTAACCCTTCCTCCATTGCCTTAGGTGAAAACTTAATTTGTAAGTCCTCTTGGGAAAGGGAAATACTAACTTTACCTGAACGTAAAGTGCCTCAAACTACTATTGGAATGGCATGAGATAAATTTAAATAAATAAATGTTTCATTCCTTTCCCCTTTTTAATCCACATGCTGCCTTCTTACTTCATAAGCCCTGCAGTTCTGTGGCTTTAATATTATTTGTTTACATATAGCAACACTCTTCCTTCCTTTCTTCCTACTCTTTCCTTTCGGTATAGCTTAGACTTTTACTTACCAGGTGGCTTTGTATACTTTAAATTCCTCAGTAGGTTAGCCAGTCGATTGTGGAAAACATTTTTCCCCTTCTTGGATAGGTGGATGCCATCTATCCTCAGCAATGCTTAGAAAATCATCTCATGAAACACTCTCTGACACTATCCAAGTAAGCATGCATTCATCTCTAGGATGCAAGCTTCTCTCCCTTAATAGCTTAGATTGAAGAGAACACCTCTGGTGCACCCCTTTGCTTTGCCTTCTCTTCCAGAGCTACAGACATCTTTATACATTTAGAGGGATACCCAGTAGTATCATTTGTGCCAACATGGAGCAGCAGCAATGGACAATAGTCAGTAGGCTTGAGGAGTCTGGGCATATTCTCTGGCTGACAGAACATCTCTGGGCACAATATTCCCAAAGCTTACCCAAATGTATAGTTGTTGATTATAATCTTCATTTCTATAATTTGACTGAGCCACTCGTATTTCATCTTTTGTCCTTAATGCATGCTTTGGGTTTGAATTAGGTGAACAGTGATTTCACACAACAGGGTGGTCATATATTTGATCTAATTTTAATCTTGCAGAAGGATAGGAATTTAATTACAAGCTGTATAACAGTCCCAGTAGTTAGGTCATATCATAGTAGGCTTGTTTTTGACATAAATTGTGTTTTATTTTTTGTTTTATTTTTTTTTTTATAAATGCAGTTAAATAAATTGTGTTTAATTGAAAGTTCCTTCTAACAAAGCCTAACTGGTGTTTGAAAGGTACAATGTTTCTGGTAAATTAGATCACAAGCAATTCAGATTCTGAAGATATGATCTTAATGTAACAGGAAGCAGTTTCTTCAGTTGTAGATGGTATCACTCTCGTAAACATGAAAACTTGTCCACATTAAAAATCTTTACTATTCTTCACGGAGAACTAATTAAAATCAAAATTGGATTGCAGAAAATTGGCGCATATATGGCGCTCAACTTAATCATTGTAATCTCCAGGAACAAGCAGGAATGTAATCTTCACATATGGGTATCGTCGGTACTGACGGAGCCTGCGCGGGAACGCTCCCCAGCGTCCAATTAGAAAGCTTTTGGGAGCATTCCACAGCGCCTGCATGCTGCCTTTCCCAACTGCCCCTCTCCAGTTCTTCATTTTCCGTGGAGCCAGCAGGTCATTGTTCGTCACCGCAGAAAATTTTCCTTATTGCCCTTCTTTTTTGTGGTCGCGTCTGCCTTCCTTGACACTTTACCGGTACCGCTGGTTCTTCTTTCTTTTCTTCTTTTCTTTAAAAAAAAAAAATACTTAATACTTTTTCTTTTTTCTCATATTTTCCAGGTGCACGTGCCATTTTGGGCCTTAGGCCCAAAATTTTTTGCACAATGGAAAAACCCGCTTCGGGTTTTAAAAAGTGCACCAAGTGTGGTGGTACCATCTCCGTCACTGACACCCATGAGTGGTGTCTTAAATGTTTAGGTCCTGACCACTCCATCATGGAATGTATGGCCTGTGCCATGATGTCCAAGAGAGTTCAACAGAACCAAGCTGCCAAGCTCAGTACCCTGTTTCCCTCTGATGCAGCCTCGGTGGCATCGACTTCTTCTAGGGCTTCGTCTTCCTCCTGTGGATCTCAGGTAACTAAACATAAGTCCAGCCGGTCCTCAAAGGGTAGATCTCCTTCTAAGCATCGAGATGCCTCTGGCGTTGCCCTTGAGGATTCTGCACTGGCAAAATTGCCCTGGCAGGAGGCTTCGGCTTCCAAAGCATTATCGGGGCTCCAGGATGTTCTCGAGACCTCGACTTCGGAAGAACTACTGGTGCCATGCTCTGGGATACTGGCTGTTTTCTCCGGTACTGACATCCAGGCATCGGCAGCGTCGATAGACCAGAGATTCCTGGCTATTGAACGCAGTCTGGCGGCTCTCCTAGCGGCATCAAAACCCTTGGAACCGCGTCAGACAGTTCAACCGGCTCCGGCACCGGTACCGACAGCATCGGCATTGACATCGGTGTCTGCATTGCCGGCACCCAGTCAGGCGATGCCTTCTGGTACCGATACACCGGTACCAATTCCCCCCGGTACCGACTTCGGTCGGAATGGGTATTGGGCTCTTCAAGAGCATCCGGACAGAAGGTACTTCGAGTCCTCAGAGGAATCAGAGGATTCTGACAGTTCTGTCGGTATGGGAATACTTCTCCCAGAGGAGCCTTCCTCCCCTAAACGCAGGATGTCTCCTCTAGAGGACATTTCCTTTCAGGACTTCATCAGGGAGGTGGCTCGAGGTCTGTCCATTACTGTGGCTCCTGAAACAGAGCCCAGAGCAAAGGAGTTGGAAATTTTACAATATCCCAAAGCTCCTATGGAGGCATCTACTTTGCCCATCTATGAGATCTTGCATGATCTCATGCTAAGAATGTGGGAGACGCCTCTTACCACCTCTCCTCACTCTCATAGACTGGATTCTATGTATGTATGGAGTGGAGGAGTGGCCTAGTGGTTGGGGCAAGGTACTTCAGGCCAGAAGGTTGGGGGTTCAAATCCCACTAGAGGACAGCCACCTTGGGCCGGAAGGACTGGGGTTTCTAGTCCCACAGGTGCTCCTTGTGGTCTTGGGTAAGCCACTTAACCCTCCATAGCCCATGTTCCCTGTAAATAGTTATCTCCAAGTTATAATGCCCTGTTCAATGTCATTTCAGTTTGTTCAATGTAAACCGCACTGATGCAGAATAGCGCGGTATATAAGAGAATATAAATTAAATAAATAAATCGAGTCCCTTCTTGTCCTGGTTTCCAGAAAACTCAGCTTCCTCACCACTCTATTGTAGTGGAATCAGCTATGAGAAGGATCAGGAGTGCAAAGAGGCATGCCTATAATCCTCCAGGGCGTGACTGCAGAACTTTGGATGCTTTTGGATGTCGTACTTTCCCAGCTTCCATGCTTTCTGCCAGGATCAGTTCCTATATTTTATATATGGGAATGTTCCTGAAGGAAGTCACAGGAGATTTAGAGGTTTTGAGCCCTCTTCTTCCTGAGGATAGAAGACAGGACTTTCTCACATTGGTCAAACATGCCCAGGATGTTTCTAAATTTGTCAACCGTGCAGCTTTTGAATGTTTTGAGTGCATAAGCAGAACCTCTGCCATTGCCATAGGTGCACTTAGAATTGCCTGGCTCCAGGCATCTGATTTGGAGCTCTGGGTACAAGACAAACTGGGCAATATTCCTTGTACTGGCAAGAACCTGTTTGGCAAAGATTTGCAAGAAAAAGCCAATGAGTTGGATGCGGACAACTCCACCTTGGATAGATTATCCAAGGCCACAGCTGATCCTGCAAGAAAGAAATCTTTCAAAAAGCCATTCTTTTCCAAAAAGAAAAGGTTTTATCCTGCTTATTCCCAGCAGGGACGCTCTGCAGGTCAACCTGTCCGGAAGGGTCAGCAACCACCCAAATAAAGGAAAGCAAAGACTGCTAAGCCTCAACCATCCCATCAGTCTCAGCCTCCACAAGGCCTTTGACTTTCAGCTAGAGAACTTAGCCTTCCTGGCTCTCAATGGACCAGAGTCTTCCACCATTCCAGGAAGGTTGTGTCACTTTGTCCCCAGATGGGGGCAGATAACAGCAGAGCATTGGACACTCTCCATCATAAAAGAGGGGTACAAGCTTCATTTTTTGAGCATGCCCCCTCCCACAATGGTAAGACAATTCAATTCTCAGACCTCTCTCATCAACCTGTTAGATCAAGAGGTCACTGTGCTTCTTGCCCAAGGGGCAATAGAAGAAGTACCCATTCCTCAACAGGGTACAGGGTTTTACTCCCCCTATTTCCTTATCCGAAAGAAAACAGGGGAATACAGACCTACTTTGGACCTCAGAGAATTGAACAAATTCCTGTTCAAAGAGAAATTCAAGATGATTTCTCTAGGAACTCTGCTGCCATACCTTCAGAGTCAGGATTGGCTTTGTTCTCTAGATCTCAAGGATGCGTACACCCATGTTCTCATCCATCCAACTCACAGAAAGTTCCTTTGGTTTCTTTTTCAAGGGAAGCACTACCAATACAGGGTGCTTCCTTTTGGCCTGGCCTCAGAACCAAGAGTGTTCACGAAATGCATGGCTGTGGTAGCAGCATTTCTCCGCACTCTAGGAATATTCGTCTTCCCCTACTTAGACGACTGGCTTATTCGAGCCCCAACAGAGTCAGAGGCCAGGACTTCTCTATCCTGCACAATGCGTATCCTTCAGTATTTGGGTCTGGTCATAAACATCCCAAAATCCAGTCTAACTCCCACTCAGTCTCTAGAGTTCATAGGAGCTGGATGCCAGAAAAGCAAGGGTCTATCTCCCCCAGGCCCGTTGCCTTCGCATGGTGCAGTTAGCTTCTCAAGCAGTGCTAAAACCTCATCTCACTGCCCAAGAAATGCTACAACTACTAGGCCACATGGCATCTACCGTGCATGTGGTTCCCTATGCTCGCCTCCATATGAGAGCAGCTCAGTGGACTTTATCCACTCAATGGACCCAGGCATCAGGATGCCTGTCAGACAAAATAGCAAACACAAATCGCCTTATTTTGTCCCTCCAATGGTGGCAGTCCACTCAAAACCTGTTGCTGGGGTCCCCATTTCAACAACCCTTACCCCAGGCAACTCTCACAACAGATGCTTCTCCGATGGGTTGGGGAGCTCATATGCAAGATCTCTCCACCCAAGGCACCTGGACTCCACAGGAGACTCATCTACATATCAATCTCCTGGAGCTCAGATCAATCTTCCTTGCTCTTCAAGTGTTCCACACCCTGCTCAGTTACAAGACAGTCCTCATTCATACGGACAATCAAGTAGCCATGTTCTACTTGAACAAGCAGGGGGGAACAGGCTCTCTGTCGCTTTGCAACGAAGCTTTGCGACTATGGGCCATCTCCTGGCAGTGTATCTTCCAGGCATACAAAACTCTTGGGCAGACAGACTCAGTCGAGTTCTGCTTCCACACGAGTGGTCTCTGCATGCAGACCAGGTAGCCAAGATTTTTAAAATTTGGGGAACCCCAGACATAGACCTCTTTGCAAGTTCGTGGAATGCCAAACTTCACCGGTTCTGTTCCAGAATTCCGGCGCAGGGGGCTCAGGCCATGGATGCTTTCCTCCTTTACTGGGGTCAAGACTTCCTGTATGCCTTTCCACCCATTCCCCTAATTCCCAAAACCCTGTTCAAGCTTCAGAGAGACAGAGGCCGTATGATTCTCATAGCTCCACATTGGCCACGGAAAGTGTGGTACCCTCTGCTTCTACATCTCTCTCAAGCTCCCTCCCTGGAGTTAGGGTCTGCTCCAGATCTCCTATCTCAGGAGGATGGAATGTTATGGCATCCCAATTGCCAGTCTCTGCATCTCAGGGCTTGGTTGCTGAAGGCCTAGATCTCCATGATCTTAACCTCTCTCAGCAAGTAAAGGATATCCTTTATACTTCCAGGTAGCCTTCCACAAGATGCTCTTATGCTTTCAAGTGGAAAAGGTGAACACCATATGGTGTTCGCAAAAGGGTCTGGAATCATTATAATGGAGTATCTCCTTCATTTATCCAATGCAGGACTTAAGACTAACTCAGTGAGGGTCCATTTGAGAGCTATTGCAGCTTCCTTCAAACCCCTAAATGGACAACCTATTTCCTCCCATCCTCTTATAGCAAGATTTATGAGAGGCCTTCTGCTAACTAAGCCTCCCATTAGGCCACCACCTGTGGCATGGGACTTAAACTTTGTTCTTGGTCAGCTCATGGAGCCACCTTTCGAACCCTTAGCTACTACCTCCTTGAAATTCCTTACTTGGAAGGTTATCTTTCTCATTGCAATCACATCAGCATGTCGCATCAGTGAGTTGCAGGCACTAGTGGCTGATCCACCTTATACAAGGTTCCATCATGACAAGGTAGTCCTTAGGACTCATCCACACTTTATGCCAAAGGTGGTCTCGCCTTTTCATATAAACCAAGTGGTCTACCTACCTGTGTTCTTTCCAAGGCCTCATGCATCAAACGCAGAAAGGAATCTTCATACTTTGGACTGTAAAAGAGCTTTAGCCTTTTACTTACAAAGAACACAGCAAGATAGAAAGTCCTCTCAACTCTTTGTTGCTTTTGATCCATCTCATTTGGGACTTCCAGTCTCCAAGAGAACATTATCTAACTGGACTGCTCAGTGTATTTCCTTTGCCTATCAGAGTAAGAATCTTCCTCTGGAGGGCCATGTCACAGCTTACAATGTGAGAGCCATGGCAGCTTCAATGGCACATCTACACTCTGTGTCTATCGACGACATCTGTCGAGCAGCCACCTGGGCCTCGGTTAATACCTTCACAGCCCATTACTGCTTGGACAAGGACTCCCGCCGGGATGCCTTGTTTGGTCAGGCTGTTCTCCAACACCTGTTACATACCTAATCAACTCCTACCCACCATCCCTGGTTGGATGCCAGAGATCCATGGGGGGAAGTGGAGCCCTTTTTTCAGGGACACACAACTTCTGGGGTCTCTCCCTGGCATCTAAAGCTAGGGAGTCCCCATATGTGAAGACTACATTCCTGCTTGTTCCTGGAGATAGCATAGTTACTCACCTGTAACAGGTGATCTCCGGGAACAGCAGGAATTTAGTCTTCACAACCCACCCACCTCCCCTAGGAGTTTTATCTCTCTATCTCTTTCTCTTTCCCTTTCTCTCTCTCTCTTTGTCTCAGCTTTAAAACTCAACTGGAGAGAGGCAGTTGGGAAAGGTGGGAAGGCAGCACGCAGGCACTGTGGGATGCTCCCAAAAGCTTTCTAATTGGACGCTGGGGAGCGTTCCCGCGCAGGCTCCGTCGGTACCGACGATACCCATATGTGAAGACTAAATTCCTGCTGTTCCTGGAGATCACCTGTTACAGGTGAGTAACTATGCTTTCTCAGTGTGCTTGGAGCTTGGAAGTATACGTTTTAAGGGCTAAAAGTATTAACTAATAGTGGAAAAGACTTACTATACTCACCAAATAATTGATAGCCTGAATAGGACCACAAAATTGTTTTTACTACTAATCAGATGTGTAAGGCATCTAAAGAGCCATTTGACTAACTTTGCCCTGGATGTTACTACATTAGTTTAACATTTTGATAGCAGATGTTAGAATATTAGATCAGTGCTTTTACTGATAGAGAATCATTTTAGCTGCCCACTGTTCCTTAATACTGGAGCATGGGCAATCCTGGAATGATTCTTTCAGCACTTTATTGGACCAGGGTGTTAGAGGGGATTGTTGCTAGACTCAGTTTTATGAAATAATGCTGGTCAAAATGAAAGATTGGATTGTAAAATTTTGCAAAGGATATTATGTGCTGGACTCCTGCTCTTCCCAGTTGTTTACTAGGGTGGTTGGTTATATTTGTCACCTTCACACTTAGGAATGGGAGTTATCTGTAGACTTGTAAAACATTGTATTATTTCCTTTGTTACACGGTCCAGATTTGGATCCATCATTATGTAGCAACTACTGTCCCATTGCTAATATACCATTTTTGCTAAATTCTCAGAGATGGTATTTATTGTACAGTTGCAATCTTATATGGAGTAGTATAATTTTGGGGATATTTTTAGCCCAATATTGAAATCCTTATCATTTCTGACAAGTTAGATCCAAGGCATTGATAAGGCAGGCAAAGAGAGAATTTGAAAAGAAGCTTGGCATGGAAGGAAAATTTCACAATAAAAATGTTTTCAAGTACATGCATAGCACAAAACCTGTAAGAGAGTTAGTCAGACCATTAGAGATAGAGGGGTAAAAGGGACAGTAAGGGAAAACAAGAACATAGCGGAGAGATCAAATTAATTTTTTGCTTTGGTCTCTTCTGAAGAAGACATAGCAAAATTACCCATGCCAGAAATGATATTTAAAGTTGATGTATCAGAGGAATTGAAACAAATCTAGATAAACTGGGAAGATGTAATACAGCAATTTGATAAACTAAAAAGTAGCAAATCACCCAGACCAGATGATATACATCCCAGGGTATTGAAAGAACTCAAACATGAGATTGTAGGCTTACCATTAGAAATCTGTGAACTATCATTAAAATCATCTGTAGTATCTGAAGATTGGAGAGTGGCAAATATAACACCAATTTTTAGAAAGGGTTCCAGGGTTGATATGGGAAACTACAGACCAATACCATGCAAAATGGTAGAAAATTACTGCACATATAGTCATGGTTTAATGAGACAAAACCAACATGGATTTAGTCAAGAAAAGTCTTGTTTCACTAATCTGCTATATTTTTTTGAAGATGTGAATAAATAGGTAGATAAAGGTAAGTTGCTTGATATAGTTTATGTGAATTTTCAGAATGCCTTTGTCACAGTCCCTCTTGAAACAATCTTGAGAAAATGTAAAAAGCATGGGATAGGAGGCAGTGTGCTATTGTGGATTGGGAACTGGTTAAAAGATAGAAAACAGAGAGTAGGGCTAAATAGGCAATTTTCTCAATGGAGAAAGGTGAATAGTGAAGTACCCCAGGGATCTTTGGTTGTTCCTCTGCTTTTTAACATATTCATAAATTATCTGGAAATGAGAATGAGTGAGGTGATGAAATTTGCAGATGACACAAAATTGTTCAAAGATGTTAAATCACAAGAAAATTGTAAAAAATTGCAAGAGGACCCTGAGAAACTGGAAGACTAGGCATCCAAATGGCAAATGAGATTTAATGTGGGTAAGTACAAAGTTATGCACCTAGGAAAGAATAACCCAAACTTTGGTTACACGATGCAAGGTACCACCTTAGAAACCACCACCCAAGAAAAAGATCTAGGCATCATCATGGATAATACGTTGAAACCCTCTGCTCAGTGTGCAGTGGCTGCCAAGAAAGCAACTAGAATGCTAGGAATCATAAGGAAAGGAATGGAGAATAAAACCAAGGATATTATAATACCTCTGTATCACTGCATGGTGTGACCACATTCAAATATTGTGAACAATTCTGGTCTCCATATCTTAAAATGTATATAGCAGAAGTAGAAAAGGTGCAGACAAGAGTGGCCAAAATGATAAAGGGGTTGGAAGGATATCTCTATGAGGAAAGGCTTAATGACGTAGGGATGTTCAGCTTGGAAAAAAAGATGGCTGAGCAGAGATGAGATAGAAGTCTATAAAATAATGAGTATAGTGGAATGAGTAAACGTTGATTGGTTATTTACTTCTTCAAAGAGCCAAAAGACTAGGGGACATGCAATGAATCTACAATCTCGCACATTTAAGACAAATTGGAGAAAATAGTTTTTCACGCAATCCATAATCAAACTCTGGAATTCATTGCTGGAGGATGTCAAAAAAACTGTTAGCAGTGTTTAAAATAGGTTTGGACAAGTCCCTGGAAGAAAAGTCCATAAACCATTATAAATGCTTACCCCTGGGATCATCAGCATGGAATCTGTCTACCTTTTGGGAACCGGACAGGTACTCCTGACCAGGATTCGACACTGTTGGAAACAGGATACTGAGTTTGATGGGCCTTTGATCTGACCCAGTATGACATATCTTATGTTCTTATGCTTTTTGTTGGAGGAATTTTGGATGATGTTGGGCAAAAAACAGGCAGAGTTTAATTATGTAACATTGATTTGCCTGCCGCTTATGCAATATTTATTTGCTTATCCTTATGATCCCCTCACTTGGTTTGCAGCTTGTCATGCTGTGAGGGCTTATGTGCTCCAGTGATGATGAGGGCTATTGGTAGTTTAACTACTGGCAGGGTCTCCCAAGATGGACAGGTCTCAGCTGAGGTGCCAGGACCAAGACAAGTCACCCATCTGGGCGGCAGCAGAATGGGACGGTGTTGGTGGCGGAGGATCACATTTCTGTGACCACAGCAACAACTCTAAACTTAAACTGCGTGGAGGAAAGGCCTAGCAATCTACTTCTGTATCTTGCCATGAAAAAACAATGGATAGTCACAGCAAAACAAATTGCACTATAGTACTGGAAGATGAGACCCCCAGGTCGGAAGGCACTCAACTAGCTACTGGAGAGGAGCTGAAGACTTTTCAGAGTAAAGCCAGCATTTATGATGTGGTTGGATCAAAGCCCTCAGGACGTCTCACTGCTAATGTAGCTGCACATGAAATGAGAGTCAGAAACTGCAAAGATGTCTTACATATTGGGACATGGAACGTACAAAGCATGAACCAAGGGAAGTTGGATATGGTCAAGAATGAAATGGAACGTTGTGATAAGGAAGCTTATCATAGCTCAGGAAGGAGCTATAGAAAAGGTGAAGTGACTCTGAACAAGCAACCTGTCAGTTCTGGTAGAAATAAGAAAACAGAATTTTCCCATAAAAGACTACCAGTCCCAGAATGCACCAGGTTTCCAGCAGCCATTAGAGGAGCTGAAGTGGGGAAACGTGTGTTCAATCAGGAGGGCTATGAGGTAATCCCTAAGCACTCATCTCAAAGGGCAGGGCCTGATTCAGCACAGCTGCGCTGTGTTAGGGAGGAGCACTCATCCAAGCAGAATAAGAGTAGAGTTTATTCTACAGATGACCATCTTCATGATCACCTTGGATATCCAGAGAATTGTCCTCAGTATCCTGAGAATCAGCTTGAGTTTGATCATCAGTTTCATCTGAAGGATCATCATAAGCAGAAGCCAAACCGGACGGACAGAGAGGGAAAGAGAGCCTTTGGAAGAAGGAAGAGAAAAGCCTTTGAGAGGTCTAGAAGAGTCCAAAGCAGTACGTATACTGGGAGGTATTCCAAGGGCCAGCATACACCATTGGACTGGGAAAGCCAGAGGAATGGTGCTGCAGAGCTAGGAATCACCAGAGGCTACCTGTGAGGGAGACGGCTGCACATGGAAGGGACCCTAAGACCTGTGCCAGAAGGTATGTGAAGAGAGATCCAGTATCCAGGGATCTGGATTGGAAGGCTGGACATAAGAACTGGACTACATACTGGCCAGGCTATATAGAGAGGAACTCAAGCAGCAATGGAAGCTCAGGTATGAACACTGATCTATGCCCTAGCTATAACCTTGAAAGACAGCAGGGAAACAAGTATTCTCCTGAAAATGCTCCATTGAGAGATTCATCTGTGCCAATCCATGATATTGAACCCATGCTTGTTGAACAAGGGGGAATAATAGCAGATGAGGATCCTGTTTATATAGACTGCTCTCTATCTAAACTCCGTTGGTAACTTTCTGTTATAAAGTACAGCAACCATCACAAAGAAATACAAATTTGTTCTTTAATCTACTCAAAAAAAAAAGCTCCTGAAGCAGGTTTTGACCCACACAGTAGAAGGCAAGCCAGCTAAGGGGTTTCAGCTGGATAACTGCTAGCAATTAAGCCTTATCTAATTGCTTGTGAGCTAGGAGAGAATCATTTCTGTATCTATGTGGGAAGTAATCAGAGGTTAACCTGAAAAGAACAGTTTGTTTCTTGCTTTGTGGCTTTTCATTTGTTGTTTTCCTGATTTTGACTTTGTTTTTCCAAGTTAACACTGAAAGCAAGTTACCTAATTTATGTGCTACCAAGCATATCTGTGTTGGGAGAAATAACCCCATAAATAAATATCTTATTGGCTTTACCCAAGAGCACAACTAAATTATTGTCAGCAGCTGTGTCTGGTGTGAATGAACTACATTGCCCACAATACCTTGCAAATCATATAGGTATATGCACTTGACAAGACTGTGAAGATTCTCACCCAGGCAGCCGTCTGACAACGTGTACAACTTCATCTGATCGGTGTCAGCAAACTGAAATGGACTGGCATCGGGCACTTTGCATCAGACGATCACATGATCTACTATGTTGGAAATGAAAGAAAGAATTAATGGTGTTGCATTTATAATAAATAAGAAACTTGCAAGAACTGTAATGAAATACAATGCAGTCAGTGAATGGGTAATCTCTATTTGTCTACGAGGAATGCCTATCAACACAGCTATAATTCAGGTATATGTCCCAACAACATCTGCAGAAGAGGATGAAATTGATGAGTTATATGAACATGTTCAGGCTGAAATTGACAGAACATGCAAATAGGATATCCTGATAGTCATGGGTGACTGGAACACAAATATTGACAATAAAGAAGAAGAAGGCAAAGTGGTTGGAAAATATGGACTTAGCAACAGAAATGAAGCTGGAGAAAGAATGATAGAATTCTGCAAGACCAACGATCTATTCATCTCAAACACCTTCTTCCAGCAACACAAGTGATGACTGTACACATGGACTTCACCCAACAGATTGTACAAAAATCAAATTGACTACATCTGTGGAAGTCAATGATGGAAAAGCTCTATAACATCAATAAAGACAAAACCTGGAGCCTGACTGTGGTACAGATCCCCAACGAATAGTGTGCAAACTCAAGCTAAAGTTGGAGAAGAGTAAGCAACTCATGAATGAAGCAAAATATGACCTTGAGAATATACCACTGGAATTTAAAGATTGTCTGCAAAATCAGTTTGCTGCTTTAGATACAAATGACGGAGCTCCAGAAGAGTTATGGAATATCATCAAGAAGGTTGTGTTGTAAGAAAGCAAGAAGTCTCTACAAAAGGTGAAAAAGCAAAAACGGCCAAAATGGATGATGGAAGAAACTCTGAAAATTTCCCAGAAACACAGAGAAGCTAAAGCCAGAGGAGAAAGAAAGACATTCTCAGAACTCAGAGATTTCCAACGTGCAGCAAGACAGGACAAGGAAAAGTACTACAATGACACATGCAAGGAAATAGAAGCTGAAACTATTACAGGAAGAACAAGATTGGCATTCCTAAAGCTACGAGAGTTAAAAAAAAAAAATTCCAGCCTTGAATTGGAATGTTACAAGATGCTCAAGGTTCTATGTTGAATGATGCTGAGAAGATCAAGAAAAGCTGGAAAGAATATACAAAGTTTTTATATGATAAAAATCAAATGGACCAACAGCCTTTTCAACCTGTACCTTATGATCTGGAACCATTGGTGATGAAAGAAGTTGTTGAAGCAGCATTGAAAGCCTTATCAAAGAACAAAGCACCAGGCATTGATGGCATTACCATAGACGTATTACAGCAATCTGATGCAGCTGTTATCATACTTACAAGGCTCTGCCAAGAAATTTAGAAGACAACATCATGACCAATTGACTGGAAAAGATCTGTGTTTATACTCATACCAATACCAAAGAAAGGTGATCCAACAGACTGTGGAAATTATCGCACAATCACTCTGATCCCACATACCAGCATGATTCTACTGATGTGCCCCGCAGGAAAAAAATCGCAACTTCCTCTGTGCGTCCGGATCCAACCGGGTGCACAGAGGGCCTGTACATCCGGATTGGAATCACGCCCTGTATGTTTAATGCTTCTTTTACTTTATTTACCGCTATATTACTTTATGTACCACCTTACACCATTAGCAGTTTACACAAAAAAGGATCTCTCTAAAATGAGGTAGAAAATAACTCTAATATGATACAGAATGTTAATGATAAAAGCACAAAACAAAAAAGATTCCTAGGGCAATGGAAACCTGTCAGCCCAAGTAATGAAACAATGTACCAAATACAGGTTCCAAAATAGTAGACCTCAACAAATTATCAAATGAATTTAAATGTTTTTGTCGGACAATTGAATCCTAGGCAAGAAACACTCAACTAGTGGTTCGTGTCCATTTTAATCAATAAGCAGTCAACCCTTTAATACTGCTATGCAGAAAATTATTGCGAGTAATACTTAGCTATGTCCCAAGCACTAGAATCTCAAAAAAATGGTAGATCGTGACACAGTCCTGCGTTTTGAGCGCTTTTCTTTTGGTGGATTTAAGTCTGAAGCAGGGTCAGTGAATTGGAGGGACCCGAAACGCAGGACTGTGTCGCGATCTACCATTATTTTGAGATTCTAGCGCTTGGGACATAGCTAAGTATTACTTGCAATAATTTTCTGCATAGCAGTATTAAAGGGTTGACTGCTTGTTAACTTCAAATCAGCCTTGGAAACTGGAGGAATAGTCAAGATGTTTGTACCTTGGATTAAGCAATAGGATATAAGAATGGAAGATAAGTAGAACTGCAAACCAGAATAAAAAGCTCTGTGGACTAGCATAAACATTTTGGACCTAATTTGATATGAAACAGAAAGTCAGTGACGTTGGTAAAGAAGCGGAGTAACGTGTTCAAACTTAGATTCATTGGTGAGTATGTTGATGGTGTTATTTTGTGCCATCTATAAATGTTTAAGGGCACAAACTCCTACACCATAATAAACTACATTACAATAGTCCAAACGGGAGGAAACCAGTGTGTGAAGGGCCGAGATGAATTAATAAGATTCAGGGCCGGTGCAAGTAGATAAGGTGCCATAGGCAAACCTCATCAGTGTGCCCCCCTTCTGCACCCATTGCCACCACTGCTGCCCCTCTCTGGGCAGGGGCAGTCCAAGGGGGGTGTGGGGCCATGTGCAGAGACTCATTGTGGGGCCTCATTTGAATAAGGAACCTCATTTGCATAAATATTAGCATAAAGTTAACATGCCTCTTAATGAGCGTCTGGATAAAGAAAGACTACCAGATTTCTATATTACTATACTCCAGTGCCAACCGCCAGGCACATTAGGAAGTACTATAAATAATGCCTATTTAGAACTCATTGCAAACCCACCGTATCATAACAGCACTACCAGGACTCACAAAACACCAAACCCTACCTATCAAAAGGCAACACTGCAAATATTAAACCAATACATCTCCTACTGGAGAAAGAGAACAAGTGGCACTGTCAAATGGAAACTACATGAACAGACTACCTCGGCTTGGTTACACATGCAGAACATAGACCGTCAGCAAACAAAGAACAAGGGATCACAATTTAGAAACTGGAAGACACTAATTAAATTGGGAAACCCTAAAGCCAAACTTGGAATGTACAACAATACTGGAGAAATAAAACTATAAATTAATTTTTTCTTGTACTAAACAAAAACGCAAAGACGTTAGCAATACACATTTCCCAGAGTTGACATATTCCAGTTAATAAATTCAAAATAAAAACTTATTTTTCTACCTTTTATTATTTGGACATTTTATTTTTCAATCACAATTGTTCCAGTCACCTTCTTCTGGTTTCTTCTGTCTTCTGCTAATTCTCCATTGTCTGCTGTCCATTTGTCCTTTCTTCTATCTTCTAAATTTTTTCCATTCTCTCTTCTACATCTGCCTTGACATACTGATATTTTCCCTTTTGCTCTTTCCTCCACTTCTTTCTTTATTCCTTTCATCCACTCAAATTTCACCCTTCCATCCTCAATCCCCACTTACTCTGCCATTACATGGCCACTCGTAGATTTTTCTTCTTTCCCACACAAAATATCTTTTCCTCCTCCATCCTCATTCCCCCAGGCCCATCCCCTTCTATTCCCCCCCCACAACATCAGCTCCCTTCTAGTTCCAGCCCCACCCAGCATCCGCTCTCTTCTAGTTCCATTCTCCCATCCCCACATCAGCCCATTCCCAGTCCTAGCCTTCCCCCATCAGCTCATTTCAAGTTTTAGCCCCCCCCCCCAATCAGCTCATTTCCAGTCCTATTACAGCCCCCATCAGCCCATTTCTAATCCAAGCTCCCCCCATAAGCCCATTTGCAATCCCAGGCCCCCCATCAGCCATTTCCAATACTAGCCCCCCCATCAGCCATTTCCAATCCTATTCCAGCCCCATATCAGCCCATTTCCAGTCCAAGCTCCCCCACACTCAGCCCATTTCCAGTCCTAGCCCTCCAAACTCAGCACATTTCCAGTCCAGGCCCCCCCCATCAGCCTATTTCCAACCCTAGCCCCCCCCCTCAGCCCATTTCCAATCTAAGGCCCCCCAGCCCATTTCAAGTCCTAGCCCCTCCCCCTCCCTGAGAGCCCTGCAGCAGGCTTTAGAGGCCCCGGCTCACCTCTCTACAATGGCTTCTGGCAGGCTCAGAAACAACTCCCTATAACTGCCGAAGTGAAGAGTTGTTTTTCTTCACTTCAGCAGCTGTATTGTAATGTAGGTCGCTGGCACGCTGGAGGTCAAACACAGCTGCCAAAGTGAAGAAAAACAATGCTCATCACTTCGGCGGCTGTAGGGAGCTGTTTCTGAGCCTTCCAGGAGCCGCAAACCACTGTAGAGGGGTGAGCCGGGAGCTGAACATGTGCAGGATGCTGTTGGCGTGGTGCCCCTGAAGCGCAGGGCCCTGTGCGAACAACATTCTCGCACAATGGACGGTCCGGCTCTGTCTCTGGGACCAACAGTGGCAGCAATAGCTAAAAACAGCCCCACAGTGCTCACCTTCAAGCTTCAGTGCGCGGGACTGTTTACTTCCGCCTCTCTTTGATGCTGACTTTGTGTGTAAACAGGAAGTCGGCATCGAGAGTTGGAGAGTGGATGAAGTAAACGACCCTATGGTGTCGAAGCTTGACGGTAATCGCCACAGGGCTGTTTGCGGCTATTGCCGCTTCCGTCAGTCCCTGAGAGGGGCGATAGCAGTGGCAATGGCTGGCACTCTAGGCAACTGCCTAGATTGTATAATGGTGGTGCTGGCCCTAATAGGATTTAAATGTGTCAATTTCACAGAATGAAGAAAACAGCACGTACTGTAGCTGAAATTTTGGGTTCAAATGAGTGTTCAGAATCCAGGGCTATTCCCAAGTGAACAAGGGAGTCACCAAGAGTAATCATAGAATCAACAATTTGTGGACAGAGTCTGAGACTTTATAAGACATTCTAATGATCTTGAGTTTTATTCGGGTTCAGCTTTTGGTGATTGGAGATCTAAGAGGACAATGCATCTAGGCACGTTTTTTTAAGGTTAAATTGGGAGAGGCTGAAGATGTAAATGCAAACAGGACAGTGTCATCAGCATAATAATAACCACTGATGCCATGGTCCTGGATGATGGCAGAAAGGAGAGCCATGAAGATATTAAAGAGAAGGGGAAAAGTATTGAGCCTTGAGAGATATTGCATGGTAGAATATAGGAAGCTGAGTATAATTCTCTGCCTGTAAGCACCTTAACGGCTGGATCCTGAAAGTATACAGTAATGAAAGCCCTCTTAAGATGGACATTCCTATCCCTGTTTCTAATAAACGATTCAAAAGCAGAGTATGAGCTATAACATCAAAGGCTGAAGATAGTTTGAGAGAAATGACTAGGACAGCACACCCTGAACCGGGCGGGGGAGAAAGAGAGTTGGCTTTGCTTTATGATAATTTGTATGGTCATCTACACAAAGTAGTAGATCAGAGAAGATAAGTCAGCAGATTGTATAGACCAGTCCTTACCTGCAGTCATGTGCGTTGCTGTCTGCAGAATTTCAACAAGTGGTCTACCTTTATGATTCCCTTTTATTTTAGTGTAATGAATTCTTTGTATAAAGAACTATGTATTCAATGGCATTTTATGGGTCTCTTACTGCAACTATTATTTTAGGTCTTTAATGTTTAACAATAGATTAAAATAATATCATTAATTTACTATTTTAGTTATACGTGTCAATGGACCTAGGAAAGAAATGGATTCTTCTGCAAGAGCATGTGACAAAAGATCATATTTTCTGGTAAGAAGTACTACTTATTATTTGTTATCATTTGTCAAAATGAGAATGGAATAACAAAAACATTGTCCTACAGAATAAACCAGATCGAATCCTGGTTTCTATTTAAGGGATCATTTTTAATACAGTAGCTTGCCTTATCAGGTACATGTGCACTTTTCTATGTATGTCCTTGTAACTGATGTGTATATATATATATAGATATATACCTAGGCTGGCACGCTTACTTTTCACTTCCTATTTCTAGAGACCGCTGATCTGGAGTAAAACAGCCATTGTACAGTTGAAAATGTCAAAGCATACATGTGTTTTCCTTCCCCTGCCCCCAGCCTGTGAATGGATATTTTTTTCTTTAGACCCCAATAATAATACATGTCCTATAAGCAGCCACATGTACTTTTAGCCATTTCAGCTAGACAAAACTACTTATATAAACACCTTCAAAAATTGGCCACCCCACAATCAAGAAAAGATTTAAAAAAAAAGAAAAAGCTTTTTGCAATGATGTACATCTTAGAGGGAGAAATGTGTTGTCCCTAAGGGAAAAACTACATTTTGGGAGGACAAAAATGGGAATTTTAATGCATAAGTGTTTAAAGCTGTGCTTGAATATAAAAATTCAAAAAGTGATTTATCTGTCTCACAGAAATAGGTTTAACCATGTTGACTGCATGGTTTCTTTGTGTTTCAACAATTATTATAACATATATGATTCATTTGACTAAAGTGTATTGAATGTTTATTGTTATAGTTTTGCTTTTCATATAAATAATCTTGCTTATCAGATTACTTTATAATTGTCCAATCAAATATTTAATAAATGTATGCATACTTTACTTACTAAATTCTACTACTACTACTACTACTATTGCTACTCATCATTTGTATAATGGTACAAGGCTAGAGAAGGCGACCGACGTACTGACTCAGGTAGTTTGTTCCAGGTATATGAAGAAGCAAGGTGGAATGAACGAAGTCTGGAGTTGTCTGTGGCAGAGAAGGGCACAGATTAAAGAGATTTGCCAGAGCAGCGGAGTTCCTGAGGAGGAGTGTAGAGTGAGATAAGAGAGGAAAGGTAGTAAGGAGCCGCAGAATGAATGCACTTGTAAGTCAATAGGATAACTTAGAATTAGATGTGGAAATGGATAGTGAAGTGATTTGAGAAGAGGAGTTACATGAGCATAGTGACACCGGTGGAAGATAAGCCATGAGGCTGAGTTTTGAACAGACTGAAGGGGAGATGATTCAGAGTGAGACCAGCGAGGAGCAAGACAGGTGACTAGATAGTGGATAAGGGTCTTAATAGTGTGTTCAGAAAGGGTGGAGTGGCAGCAGAGGGGCAATATGTGGCAGCAGAGGACTGGAGAAAGGCACATGTGGTCCATTTACAGAAAAGCAGAAGTAAGGATGTGGTGAAAACTATAGGTCGGTTAGTCTAACCTCTGTGGTGAGTAAATTATTGGAAATGCTGCTGAAAGAGAGAATAGTGAGGTTTCAGGAGTCCAATGGATTGCAGGATCCGAGGCAGCATGAGTTTACCAGAGACAGGTCTTGTCAGAAATATCTGATTGATTTTTTTGACTGGTTATCCAGGGAGTTCGAGCAAGGGAGAGCCCTAGATGTAGTGTAATTGGATTTCAGTAAAGCCTTTGACACCGTTCCACACAGGCGACTTATAAACAAACTGAGCAGCCTAGGGCTGGACCCTAAAGATACTGATTTATTTATTTATTTATTTATTTGTTTACATTCTCTTATATACTGCACTATTCTGCATCAGTGCGGTTTACATTGAACAAACTGAAATTACATTGAACAGGGCATTATAACTTGGAGATAACCATTTTACAGGGAACATGGGCTATGGAGGGTTAAGTGGCTTGCCCAAGACCACAAGGAGCACCTGTGGGACTAGAAACCCCAGTCCTTCCGGCCCAAGGTTGCTGTCCTCTAGTTGGATTTGAACCCCCGACCTTCTGGCCTGAAGTACCTTGCCCCAACCACTAGGCCACTCCTCCAGAAATTGGTTGAGTGGGAGGTGCCAAAGGGTACAGGTAAATGGAGTTCACTCTGAGGCGGAGTAGGTTACCAGTGGTGTGCCGCAGGGATCTGTCCTTGGTCTGATTCTTTTTAACATCTTTGTTAGTGATATAGCAGAAGGGCTGTCAGGTAAGGTTTGCCTCTTTGCAGATGATATCAACATCTGCAATAGAGTAGATACCCAGGAAGGAGTAGATAACATGAGAAGGGATCTAGCTAAGCTTGAAGAATGGTCTAGAATTTGGCAGTTGAGATTTAATGCTAAAAAAATGCAGGGTCATGCATTTGGGTTGCAAAAATCTGAGGGAGCGGTACAGTGTAGGGGTGATGTACTTCTCTCCACAAAAGAAGAGCGGGACCTGGGCGTGAATGTGTCTGACAATCTTAAAGTAGTTAAACAGGTATAAAAGACAAGGCGAAAGCTAAAAGGATACTTGGGTGCATAGGGAGGGGAATGGCCGGCAGAAAAAAGGAGGTGATAGTGCCTCTGTATAAGTCTTTGGTGTGACCTCTATTTTGGAATATTGTGTTCAATTCTGGAGACCGCACCTTCAAAAGGATATAAACAGGTTGGAGACGGTGCAGAGAGTGGCATCTAAAATGGTTAATGGTCTTTGTTATAAAGCAAATGAGGACAAACTTAAAGGTCTTAATATGTATACTTTAAAGGAAAGGCAGGATAGAGGAAATTTGATGTAGATGTTTAAATATCTACGTGGCATAAATGTACAGGAGGAGAACCTCTTTTGATTGAAAGCAAGCTCTGCTACAAGGGGGCATAGGATGAGGGTGAAAGGGAATAGACTCAGGAGTAATATGCATAAATATTTCTTTACGGAAAGAGTGGTAGATGCGTGGAATAGTCTCCCAGTGGAGGTAGTAGAGATGAGGGCAGTATCTCAATTAAATAAAGCATAAGAGAAACCCATAGGATCTCTAAAGGAAAAAAGGGGACTATTGTTATAGTTGATATGGAAGGGCAGACTAAATAGGCCATATCAGGGCTGTATCGAGACTGAAATGCGCCCTGTGTGACTTGCAGATCGGGCGCGCGCCCCCCTCCCACACGCGGGAGGGGGGCGCGTGCTCGATCTGCAAGTCGCCAGCACGCTAAACAGGTCTGGTCCCTCCTGGAGAGACCAGACCTGCTTAGTGTGCCGGCGCGAAGACTTAAGGGGCGCATTTCAGCTCTCTGCTGCTGCCTGCTGCCGAAAAAGTGGCGGCGGCAGGCAGTGGCAGAGAGCCGAAATGCGCCCTTTAAGTCTTTGCACCCTGTGCGGCCGCACTGCTCGCACAGGGCTCGGTACGGTCCTGGGCCATATGGTCTTTTTCTCTGACATGGTTCTAGATGGTGGGTGGGGTTAGCAATCTGAGTGGTGGCCTGTTGGGATGATACTTTGGGTTGTTTTTGTTTTATGTTGAGTGTACATGCCTAGAATGCTTTTTGCACTTGGCGGTCTATAAATTATTCAAAATAAAAATAAGAAATAAAGTTTGCTGATGTTATAGATAAAGAAGTGACAGGTTTTAGCTGTCTGTGTAGAGAAAGAGAGAGTCGAATTAAAGATGACCCCAAAGTTGCGAGCTGAGGAAACAGGGAGGAGTACAGTGTTATCAACAGAAATAGAGAAGAGGGGAAGGGAGGAGGTCGGTTCAGGGGGAAAGATAAGGTGCTCAATTTTGGCCGAGTTCAATTTTAGATGGTGGTGAAACATCCAGATAGCAATGTTGGATAAGCAGGCAGAGACCTGGGCCTGGATTCCTGGAGCGCAGCTAGGTAGATCTGAGGCTCATCAGCGTAAAGATGGTACTGAAAACCATGGGAGGAAAATCCAAGTACTAGGGGACACACCATGAAACTACAAAGTAGTTTATTTAAAACAGATAGGAGAAAATATTTATTCTCTCAATGTATAATTAGTCTTTGAAACTCATTGCCAGTGGATATGGTAAAAGCAGGTAGGGTAGCTGGATTAGAAAAGGTTGGAGCGAACTCCTGGAGGAAAAGTCCATAAACAGTTATTAATGTAGTCCAATAGAAAACCACTGATTATTCCTGGGGATGACTAGTATTTAGGATTCTCCATGAACAAGCAGGAAATAAGTCCTCACATATGAGTGACATCACTGACTGTGCCCCACACAGAACGCTCCTCAGCTTGCAAAGGAAGCTTTTCGGAGATACATCACACATGCGCAACTGTCTTTCTGTCCATCATGGTGCCATACTCTTAGTCTTCTTTTTTCTGCAGAGCCCCTAGGATGTGTTCCTGCAGTCTAGAAAAGTGTTTTCTATCTGGCCCTCGTGGTCAAGGTTTTTCTCTATCTCTTTACCGTCTGCCAACGGTTAGCCTTTTTCCCCCCTTTTTAGGGTTTTTTGTATTTTTTTCAATGCTTTTGTATAATTATTTCCCACTTCGGGGTGGTTTCCTGCCCGTGGCAATGTTTCAGTTTGACTTTGCAGAGGCAGTGTTTTTGGCATGCCTAAGCCAGCCAGTGGCTTTAAGAAACGCACCAAGTGTGACTAGACCATTTCTGCCACTAACCATCATAATTGGTGCCTACCTTGGGCCCGACCATGTTTCCTCAGCTCGCAACCTTGGGTTGTCTTTGACTCCTCTCTCTCCTTCTCCACACACATCTATCTGATAGCTAAGACCTGCCGTTTCTTAAGAACATAAGAACATAAGAACATAAGATATGCCATACTGGGTCAGACCAAGGTCCATCAAGCCCAGTATTCTGTTTCCAACAGTGGCCAATCTAGGTCATACGTACCTAGCAGTTTCTTTCTCTGTAACATCAACAAAATCCACCCATTCTTTTCTGAACACACTACTAAGACGCTTATCCACTCCTTAATTATCTCCCATCTTGACTACTGTAACCACTCCTTGCTGGTCTCCTGCTGAATCATCTCACTCCCCTTCAATCTGTTCAACCCTCTGCTGTGTGGCTAATCTTCCGCCAGCCTCATCATGCTCATATTACCCCTATTCTTAAGTCACTTCACTTCCACATCCAGTTCAAACTTCTGCTGACCTATAAGTGCATTCACTCTGTAGCTCCTCACTACCTTTCCTCTTTTATCCCTCCCTACACCCCTCCTCGGGAAATCCACTGTTCTGGCAAATCACTTCTATTTGGATCCTTCTCTTCTATTGCTAACTCCAGACTTCGCTCCTTTCACCTTGCTGCACCTTAAACCTGAAACAAACTACCTGGATCTGTACGTCAGGCACCTCCTCTGACCATTTTCAAATCCAGGCTGAAAACTCACCTCTTCGCTGCCGCTTTTGGAACTTGACTCACCTGATCTTGTGTTTCCCTTGTGTTATCCGTTGACTAGATTGTAAGCTCTGAAGAGCAGGGACTGTCTCTTACATGTCTGTGCAGTACTGCATACGTCTTGTAGTGCTATACAAATGCTCGGTAGTAGTAGTAGTAGTAGTAGACCAGGAGCTAGCATGCTGCGAGCTTTACTTGCAGTTGATGTGCTGAAAACTGAAGGGTCGGGTAAAGCAGAAGACTTTCCTAACAGGGACTATATAGTTCAAACAATGCTGGAAAACTAGCAACCAGCCGGTACTTTGGTAGATCTCTCTCTTTTGCTTTAACAGATACGTAATGCAAATGCAATGTGTGCCTTCGAGTCAGTCCTGACTCCTGGCGACCCAGAAGCTCCTGGGTTTTCTTGGCAGTGTCACCGGAAGTAGATGGCCAGGCCTTTCTTCCGAGGCAATGGAGGGTTAAGTGACTTGCTCAAGGCCACAAGGAGTGCTAGTGGGAATTGAACCCTGGTTGCTTGGTTACCAAGCCAGTGTTCTAACCACTAGGCTACACAACAGATACGTAAGCTCCATAAACAGAGCAATGGCTAGGAAAAATTGTATCGCTAAAGCTGTTGCCCCTGTTATAGCTTCTGCCTCTGTCCAGACAGAGGTCCCAATGCCAGTTGAAGGACCTGTTGCATGTGCATGGTGCCTGCATGCTGAAGCTCTGAGGAAACAAGTGGAGGAACTCAGAGAGGAGGTGGCAAGGCTGAGGAGCATTCAAGACAGTGAGAAGTACATTGATGAGATGCTTCTTGCAGCAACCAAGCTCTCCAGCAGTGGAGAAGATGGGTGCCGACAAAATGACGAAGGTTGGACACAAGTCACCAGGGCCTGCAGAATCACCAATCCAACTTCTCTAGCCCTTGAATTGAAGAACCATTAGGCAGCCCTGGAAGTGGAGTAGGTGAAAGCATCCCTGGAAAGGGAAGAACCAGAGCTCAAGTACCCCAAAGTTGCAGAACCATTGACCACAAGGAAGCAAAGGGTAGTGGTGGTTGGTGACTCTCTTCTGAGGGGTCCTGAGGCATCCATCTGCTGACCAGACTTTATGTCCAGAGAGGTATGCTGTCTGCCAAGTGCCAAAATCCAAGATGTTACAGAGAGTTTGCTGAGACTCATCAAGCCCAATGACTATTACCCGATGTTGCTAATCCATGTCGGAACAATTGATACTGCCAGGTATCCCTCTGAGTGTATCAAAAGTGACTTCATGGCTCTGGGACAGAGGGTGAAGCAGTTAGGTGCACAGGTGTTCTCTTCAATCCTCCCTGTTGAGGGTAAAGGCCAAGGCAGAGTGGCTCGCATCCTGGAGATGAATGCATGGCTGCATGGATGGTGTTATCGAGAGCGTTTTGGTTTCGTAGACCATGGGATGCTGTTCCAAAGGTTGCAGAGCAGAGATGGCATCCATCTGTCCAAGAAATATCGACACATCTTCAGTAGTAGACTGGCTAATCTACTGAAGAGGGCTTTAAACTAGATTCGTTAGGGATGCGTGAAGACAGCCCCCAGGTAAGTGAAAGCCCCCTGGTAAGTGATACCCATTTCCATAAAGGTATTTAATGTAACAGGGTAACATATGAAAAGCGGTGTGTATAAATGCCCGTAGCATGGGAAATAAGATCCCTGATGTTGAAGCTTTGGTGGGAGTGGCCGACTTGGATTTAGTGGCAGTTACAGAAACATGGTTCACAGAAATCCATAACTGGGATGTAACTATACCTGGCTATACTTTATTCAGAAAGGACAGGGTAGGAAGAAGGGGAGGAGGAGTGGCACTATATGTAAAAAGTACTATTAAAACTTTGGAATTACAGAGCTTAAAAGGGAGAGAGGATGCATTGTGGGTTAAATTAGGAAGAGGGAAAGAGAAATCTATTTGCATTGGCATGATATACAGACCTCCCTCACAAGAGGAAGAGGTGGACAGAGAGTTAATTGAAGACATACGCAGCATTGCTAGGAAAGGGGAAGTGCTACTGATAGGGGATTTCAATATGCCAGATGTTGATTGGCACATTCCTGCTGCAGTATCATCTAGAAGTAAAGAGATCCTCGATTCTCTAGAGGGAGAACTATTCATGCAATTGGTAATAGACCACACACGTGAAGGGGCCATACTGGACTTGGTGCTTACCAATGGTGAAAGTGTTTCTGATGTTATAGTGGGGGATCATTTTGCATCCAGTGATCACCAGATGGTGTGGTTCAGTATTAGGACTAGGGCTGTTAGAATTCATTCAAAGGTGAGGGTCTTAGACTTTAGGAAGACTAACTTTGCCAAGATGGGCCAATACCTCAGGGAGTCATTAGCGGGATGGGGACAGCTGGGGGATGTAGAAAAAAAGTGGGCAAAACTGAAAGAGGATATTTTAAGGGCAACCAACCTTTTTGTTAAAATGGTAAATAAAGGTAAAAGGAAAAGGAGACCGCTATGGCTTTCGAAAGAAGTAGCTGAAAAGGTGAAGAAAAAGAGGGAGGCCTTCATGAAATACAAGATATCACAGAGAGAGGAAGACAGGCATCTGGACGTCACCCCCTGCAAAAGAAGAATAACATCAGAAGCAGCCACACTTTTAAACCACACATCAAAAACAAGTGGGAAGATGTGGACAGAAAAAAAGCAATGCAAAATACACACAAGCCAGTTAAATCCTGGAAAACAATGAGCATAAATGCTCGATGCTTAGCCAACAAAGTTCCGGACCTGGAAGCCCTAATGGTGGAAATGGATTTTGACATTGTGGCCATTACAGAAACTTGGCTTAATGAATCGCATGATTGGGATATAGCCATAGCTGGCTATAATCTAGTCAGAAGAGACATAGAAAATGGAAGAGGAGGAGGAGTAGTCTTGTATGTCAAAAGTAATATTAAAGCTACTGAAATGCAGGGGGCATAGGGAAAAAAAGAAGCGCTCTGGATTGTGTTGGAAAGAGGAGATGGCACTGTTATCCATACTGCTGTAGTATACAGACCTCTGACACAAATTGAAGAGATAGATAATGAATTGATTATAGATATTGCCAAGATAGCCACAAAGGGAGAAGCAATCATATTGGGTGACTTTAATCTACCTGATGTGGATTGGATAACTCCTTCTGTAAATCTGGAAAGAAGCAAAAAAATTGTGGATGCTCTTCAAGATGCATTACTTACATTACAAGTGGTGATGGAACCAACTAGGGAAAGCTCAACGCTGGATTTAGTGCTCACCAACGGTGATAGCATGTCAGATGTCTCTGTGAGTGCCCCTGTGAGGAGCAGCGATCATCACACAGTGAGGTTTACGATAAAAGCCATGGTACAGGCCAATCATAGCAAGCTCAAAGTCCTAAACTTCAAAAACACCGACTTCAATAAAATGGCCGAGTACCTAAAGGAGGAGCTGAGAGGGTGGAAGGAGATAAGGGAAGTGGAACTGAAATGGGCTAAACTAAAGGTGGCAATAAAAGGGGCAACGGATACATATGTAAGAAAAGTAAACAAAAGCAAGAGGAGAAGAAAACCTATTTGATTTTCCAAAGAAGTGGCTGCTCAAATAAAGGCAAAAACCACAGCTTTCGAAAAATTCAAAGGCTTGCAAACAGAGGAACACAGAAATGAATACAGGATCAAACTCAAAGAGACAAAGAGAGAAATAAGGATAGCAAAATCAAAGGCAGAGGAAAAGATGGCTAAAGATGTGGAGTGTGGCGACAAAACTTTCTTCAGCTATATTGGGGAAAGGAATAAGATCAGAGATGGAAATGCAGGACCCAGAAGTGCTAGGAACGCTCTAGTGGAAAGTGACATTGAAAAAGCAAAATTGCTAAACAAATACTTCTGCTCTGTTTTTACTAAAGAAAGTCCTGGAGAAGGACCACCTGTGATTCCCAAATATAAAAATCGGAATAAAGTAGATACCACACCATTCACAGAAGATGAAGTGTTAGAACAACTTGCAAAACTGAAAGTGGACAAGGCTATGGGACCGGATGAGATTCATCCCAGAATACTGAAAAAGCTCAGAGAGGTTCTTGCAAGGCCTTTAAAGGATGTTTTCAACAGATCCTTGGAAACAGGAGAGATTACTCAGGACTGGAGAATGGCTGATGTCGTACCTCTACACAAAAGTGGTGACAGGGAAGAAGTGTCAAACTACAGGCCTGTGAGCCTTACCTCAGTGGTGGGAAAAGTAATGGAGGCGCTCCTGAAACAACGAATAGTGAACTTTCTCAAAGTCAACAGGTTGCAAGATCCGAGACAACATGGTTTCACCGAAGGACGATTTTGCCAAACAAATCTGATTGAGTTCTTTGACTGGGTGACCAGAGAACTAGATCAGGTGCATGAGATGGATGTCATCTACCTGGATTTCAGCAAAGCCTTTGATACTGTTCCTCATAGGAGGCTCATCAATAAACTCAGTAGCTTGGGGATAGATCCCAAGATCTTTATCTTTTATCTTTATTTAAAATTTGATAAACCGCTTTTCGTCGAAACATAAAGCGGTGTACATTAAAAGGTTGGCAATGCAAAGACAGAGAAAGGAACGCCAAAGTAAAATAGAAAAGTAAAGTATAAAAGCAAAGACAGATAGAAGACAAAAACAACAGAACAGAACAAAGGGCCAGTATTTTAAGACAAAAACAACAGAACAGAACAAAGGGCCAGTATTTTAAGATGATAAATTGGATCAGAAATTGGTTGACTGGCAAACGACAGAAGATGATGGTACATGGAGCTCACTCGGATGAAAGGAAGGTGATTAGCAGGGTGCCCCACGGGTCTGTCCTGGGCCCGGCACTGTTCAATGTATTTGTGAGTGATATTGCTGAAGGACCATGGAAAAGTCTGTCTTTTTGCAAATGACACGAATATTTGCAACAGAGTGGACTCCCCCAAGGGAGTGGTTAACATGAGGAATGATCTACAAACGCTGGAAGAATGGTCTGATGTTTGGCAGTTAAGATTTAATGCGAAGAAATGCAGAGTCATGCACTTGGGTAGCAGAAATCCAAGGGAAACATATGTGATAGGGGGCGAGAGATTGGTGTGCATGGATCAGGAGAAAGACCTTGGAGTGATTATTTCTGAAGATCTCTAGGTGGCAAAACAGTGCAACAAGGCGGTGGCAAAAGCCAGGAGGATGTTGGGCTGCATACGAAGAGGAGTTACCAGCAGAAAGAAAGAGGTACTTATGCCACTGTACAAGTCACTTGTGAGGCCTCACTTGGAATACTGTGTTCAATTTTGGAGACCATATCTTGCAAAGGATGTAAAAAGATTGGAAACTGTTCAGAGGAAGGTGACCAAAATGATTTGGAGACTGCGTCAGAAGCCTTATGAGAAGAGACTTGAAGACCTAAACATGTACACTTTGGAGGAGAGGAGGGACGGGGAGATATGATTCAGACCTTTAAATACTTAAAGGAAAATAATGAACAAAAACAAGCCTCTTCCAAAGACGGAGAAGCTGCAAAACTAGAGGGCATAACCGATCGGGTCAGAGATCGCTGCACACATCCAGTTTCAGCCAGCTCCAGCCCGACGACCACCCGCCCAATCGGGGCTGCCTCGGGGAGGATAAAAGGAGACTATCGGGCTCCAAGCCACAGCATCCAGCCTTCCAGCAGCAGCTGAGCTCCGCCCGATCGGGGCAGAGATCGCTGAACACAGCCAGTTCCAGCCAGCTCCAGCCCGACGACCGCCCGCCCAATCAGGGCTGCCTCGGGGAGGATAAAAGGAGACCATCGAGCTCCAAGCCACAGCATCCAGCCTTCCAGCAGCAGCTGAGCTCCACCCGATCGGGGCAGAGATCGCTTCACACAGCCAGTTCCAGCCAGCTCCAGCCCGACAACCGCCCGCCCAATCAGGGCTGCCTCGGGGAGGATAAAAGGAGACCATTGGGCGCCAGCCCGCGCCTGGCGGGCCCGCACCAGAGGGCCCTTTGGCGCGGCCCTTTGGCACGGCCCTTAGGCAAGGCATACAAAAGAGCAAAAGTAGAACCGGCCCTCCTGCAAGACCCCCAGAAGACGCGCAATAACTACCAGTAAGCAAGCAGAGGGAAATAACAACTAAACGGGACTTAAAAATTCTGCCGTATGTAGAGCCTGGCGGCTCCACAACCTCCCTACTACCTTTGATGGACATACACTACCCAAGCACAGTATAGATCCTGGTTGCCTCCACTGCACCTGAAGTCCTGCCACCAGCCAAGTTTCCAGCAAACACATACGGAAGGACACAGTACCGCAACACGGACCTGACGCTTTACCCACCCCTGCTCTAAATGTAAGCATTACCATTATATTCTTTGCCATTTATGCAAACCATACTCCCATTGTATGAAACTGAATGCTGCGATAATTCTATGCTACCACATAATCCTAATTAACTAATAATCCTAATTAACTAATCCTGTGTTTGAATACTGTTATAAACTTATGCTACCTACCCAAATCTATTTATCTTAGACACCTAGCCCAAGCTTCCATTGCTTCTCTCCTCTCCCTCAATCTTACATTGCACTACCCACCCAATAACTACACTGTTAAAGTTTTGTCTAACCCTTCCAAAATGCTTCCTCCTAAACTTCGCCTTTCAAATCTATGGACCAGCCTCCTTATACTTTATATTACATCACTCCTCCTCACATATGCCCTCATAATAAACTACAGCACACCTATCCCAATAATACACTCTCTTAGACGCCCAGACACCCCAACTTAACTGCTTCATACACACCCTAACCCCCACCCTCGTACATGCAAGCTCAAACCAATCAGACTAAACCCCAATCTTAACTATAATACTCACCCAAACACCCCGCACTCCCCCTCAAATGTGCTCTACTTAATGTCCATTCAGCCAGAAACAAAATCCCCCTAATAACTGACCTTATATATGATCACGACTTAGACATACTTTGCCTCACCGAATCCTGGTTCCAAGAATCTGACTCTGCCCTAATAAACCAACTATGTCCCTATACATACTCAATCAATGTTTGCAACCGAACAGCTAATAGAGGAGGAGGAGTAGCTGTTATAACAAGATCTAACCTACACTTTTCAACGGTGGGATCTATCTCCTCCCCAGGCATGGACTCTATCAGAGTCTCTAACTCTACCCTCTCACTCCACCTCATATACAGAGCGCCCCAGTCCGATTCAACTGACCTCTCCATGAAACTCGACACAGCCTGCTCCCCCCACCCCATCTCATGCCCCCTCATAATCTTAGGAGACCTAAATCTCCACTCTACAACCTCAAAACAGGCAACCACATTTACACAAGCAATGAATTCCCTCCAATTCACCCAAATACTAGAACAACCCACTCACTCTAGAGGCAATATCCTCGACCTAATATTTATCCCTCAGAAAACATTATCCCCTGAACAAAACACACACCATTCAACCCATCCCCTGGTCGGACCACTCCCTCATCCTCTTCTCAATTCCCCACCCCCCACCAAAAAAACAACCAACCACCCCCCTAACATACCCGCAAATTTAAACAATTTAATGCCGCCAATTTCCTCGAGCACACAATACCATCCCTTGACCTACTCACCACAAAAAACTAGAGCCAAGATTCCCACATCAACGAATGGAATGAAATCCTCACTGCAGCCTCTTTACTCCCACCAAAACAATATCCCCAAAATCATCGCAGAAGAGCCCCTTGGTATTCTACAAAACTAAGAGACCTCAAAAAAGAACTCAGATGCCTTGAACGTCATTGGAGACGCTCGCGTGACCTAAATACACATGCACTTTATATAACAAAACTCCGATCTTACTGCACTGAAGCCCTGAACCACAAAAGAGAATATAATGAAAATATGATCCAACGATCCCTCAACAAACCCAGAGAACTCTTCTCCATCGCCAAAACCCTAATAAGTGAACCCATTCAGCAAGACCAGCCTCCAAAAATATCCCCCCCAAACTATAGCCAACCATCTTACCTCAAAATTCCCTCCACCCCCCTCAACAATCAACCCCCCCTCAATAGATGACTACAGTAACCAACCTCATACAACCACCCCTTTAAACACCTGGAATGAATTTGAGCCCCTTTCACTGGAAAACATAGCTAATGTCATTAAGGATCTAAACACCTCCACTTCCGCCCTTGACCCCTGCCCTGTCTCTTGGCTTAAAACCACAAGAAGCAACATCAGCCCATACATCCTTCACATTGTACAAACCTCCCTCCAGACTGACTCTGTACTTACACCCCTAAAATGCGCCACAATCCGTCCAATACTCAAAGGAACAAAACTTGACCCCACCTCCCCAACCTCTTACAGACCCATCTCTAGTATCCCCTTCCTTGCAAAGATAACAGAGAAATTAGTCCAAACACAACTGCAGAACTACATTGATGAACACACTCCCCTTGATCTGTACCAACATGGCTTCAAAAAGAACCACGGAGTTGAAACCCTTTTTACCTCACTTCTGGACTCCCTATACCTACACACCCAGAACCCCACCCAAGGATGCCTCCTTATATTCTTTGACCTATCATCAGCCTTTGACTCCCTCCCCTATCATCAACTACTATCCAGACTCCATGAAATAGGACTGAGAGATACAACCCTAAAGTGGTTCCACTCCTACTTAGACAACAGAACCCAACAGGTCCGTATAGGGAATGACACATCCCTTCCGTTCACCCTACAACAAGGTGTTCCCCAGGGATCTAGTCTCTCTGCACTCCTATTCAATATCTTCCTTCAACCAGTTTGCAAGATTTTCCAAAGCCATGGAATCTCATACCAACTCTATTCACCCCATTCAACTTAGCAACCCCTGACTTTACCAGCTTAAACAATTGCCTTACAAACCTAAAAACATGGCTTCTACAGCACAACCTCCTAATTAACCAATCTAAAACGGAAGTCCTTCAAGTATTCACCAATACATCATACACCCCACCAACAACCATTACTCTCAGTGACCTCACCCTTACCTTAAAAAAACAAGTAAAATACCTAGGAATCATACTTGACCAGAACCTCACATTAACAGAACAGATAAGGAGGACAGCTAATACAATATATGCAAAACTAGGGGGAGGAGTTAACCCAAGATGGCCGCGGCAGCGTTTTCTTTGTAACTCTCATGCCTAAGAGGAAGGGAAAGCTGAGGGCCGCTCCCTCTGCACCTCAGCCATCCAGTTCGGGTCCTATGGACCGGTTTGTTACCATACCCCCGGAGAAGGTGCAGGAGATTAGAGCCGGCTTGGTCGCGCCGACTACAGAGGATCGGTTGCCTCCGTCGGATGTAGACACCTCCCTCTCTCCTGTGGTGAGGATTCCTCCACCGTGTCCTGCTGCCTCGGAGCCTACTCCAGCGGGTGTGACGTCGACCCCTCCTGAGGTGGGGGCATCGGCTGCTGTGAGGGCGCGCGCTGGAAGTTTGGCCTCCTTGTCTCCCGATAGTCTCGCTGAGATTTCGGTTGCCAGCTTGGACCTGAGTACTCCGTCTGGCAATCTGCCTTTGAGGAAATTGCCTTCCCTCATTCGCCCTAAGGTATTTACACTGGAGACTCTGTGGGAAGCTATAGCTACTCTTTCAGCTTCTATTAATTCTCAGACTGCTGTATTGTCCTCCCAAATCCGGGAGAATGCTGTTAACATCCAGGGGAATGTGGATAACATTCAATCGGTGGTGTCTACTTGTGAGCAGCTTAAACAGGACAATGTTTCTTTTGGTGCTCAGCTTGCTACGTTTTCGGATGTGTCCTCCGCCTTGGTGAAGGAGAATGAAGTTCTTAAATATAAGCTGGAGGTGTTGGAGAACGCTTCCAGAGCGTCCAACCTATGGGTTTTGAATTTCCCTCGTCTCCCTGAGGTGTCGGCTTTGGACATGTTCAAGCGGTATATAATGGAAATTCTGAAAGTTCCTTCCGATTTAATACCTCCTCTAAGTAAGGTATACTATCTGCCTTCCCGGAAAAAAGCTGAGACAACTGTGGCTGTGTCTACTGTGAATTTTGACGTCCTGGATGTGACTGGCCTCCTGGAGGGTTCGGGCTGTGAAGTTTCTACTCCTACTCCGTCGACTCTCCTTGTGCAGTGTGCTTTGGTATCTGATAAAGATTGGCTCCTAAAAATGTTCTTTAAGAAAAGATGTGATACGTTTTTGGGCCTCAGGATATCAATGTTTCCTGACTTAGTTAGAGAGACACAAAGGAGGAGAAAGCAGTTTTTGCTTTATAAATCTGGGTTATTGGCTTTAGGGGGTACCTTTTTTCTGAGGTTCCCTTGCAGATGCCTAGTGCTTATGGAGGGAAATAAGTATATTTTCTCTGATCCTATTGATTTGGGTAAATTTATCAGTGCTAGACTTCCGGCTGGGGTCTCTAATGAGTGATCTGTGGATTTATTACAACTTTATCCTCCATGAATGTATTCTAGGGGTACGTGGCCTTCTGGGGTTTTTTCTTTATATTTTACTTCTTTATCACTTTTCCAATTCTCTGTATTGGGTGGGTATGTTTCTTCTCCTCCTCTCCCGAAATGTGGACTACAACAATGTAATGCTTTATTTATGCTTATTATATTTGTCTGGAATACCTTATTACTTGCTTGCACTGTATCTGATGTAAGGAATTACTGTCTTACTGTTTTTGTGAAATTCTATAAATAAATAATTTAAAAAAAACAACAATATATGCAAAACTACATACCCTTCGGAACCGCCAACCTCTCCTGAATCCTGACTCCTTCCGTACTGTCTGCCAGGCTCTCACAATCCCCTCCCTTGATTACTGCAACCTCATCTATCAGGGCCTCCCCAAGAGCAGTATACAACCTATCCAAATGGCCCAGAACACTATAGCTCGTCTCATCACAAACAACCCCAGACAATCACACTTCATGCCAATCCTCTATGATCTCCACTGGCTTCCCATCCAACTCCGAGTTAAATTCAAAGTTATCACTCTCACTCACAAAATCATCTCCAATGAGTCAGCACCATGCCTCTCCTTACTCCTATCTAGCTCCAACAATAGAACACACCGCACCTTCACCAAAAATCTCCTTGCCATCCCAACCTCCAAAAGGCATAGCAAGCAAACCACCTGTAACCAAACTTTCTCCCTCTATGCCCCTTCTCTATGGAATGCCCTTCCATACGAATTAAGAAACTGCTCAGATCAAATAGAGTTCCGGAAGAAACTAAAAACACACCTCTTCCAAGAACATTTTCCCTATCACCATAACCCACACCTGACAACCCGCCTCTAGTATCCAACCCCCCCCCCCCTTTTCTACTGCCTTACCTTCTAGCAGCCCCTCTGTAACCTGTAGAAACCTATGTAAATAGTTGATACTATAAAAATGCAAATCCATGTATTTGCATTTTGCAAATCCCACTAGAGGACAGCAACCTTGGGCCGGAAGGACTGGGGTTTCTAGTCCCACAGGTGCTCCTTGTGGTCTTGGGCAAGCCACTTAACCCTCCATAGCCCATGTTCCCTGTAAAATAGTTATCTCCAAGTTATAATACCCTGTTCAATGTAATTTCAGTTTGTTCAATGTAAACCGCACTGATGCAGAATAGCGCGGTATATAAGAGAATGTAAATAAATGTAAATAGTTGGTCTTTGTAAAAAGTTCTGTTGTTATACCGTTATATATCCATCTTCAATGTGAGCAGTTGAAACACACTGCATTGTTATGTTCTCTGTAAACCATATTGAATCGTAGAAAGATGGTATAAAAAAACTGTTAAATAAATAAATAAATAAAATAAACCTGAAGCTACAAGGGGGTAAATTGAAAGGCAATGTCAGGAAACACTTTTTACTGAAAGGGTGGTGGATGCTTGGAATGCCCTCCCAATGGAAATGGTGGGGGAAAACACAGTGAGGGAGTTCAAAAGGGCATGGGACAGACACAGTGGATCCCTTTACAGCAACAAGAAAATATCAAAATAAACTGAATCATCAAATTTCTTAACAAATAGGGGTGTCCTACATGGAGTAGTGGGTTCACCCCTGGGCAAAGACATGGGGAGGGGGGGGCCTACACGGAGTGGCAGGTGTACTGTCGTGACCCCCAGCCTGGGCCGGTGGCTCACAGGCAAAGGGCTGCCATGTTTGTCCTTAAATAAAGATTTTCTGTCTCCAGCCAGGGATCCTGGGACTTGTAGTTCTTTTCATTAAAGACAAATTAGTGTGTGACCACTGGGGGTTGTTTAAGGCAAAAACAAGAAATTTATTTTTGGGTTCTTTCCATGCATTAAATTCAACAACGCAAGGCAAAAGGATTATTCTCCAAAACACAAAAACTTACAGGAACATAAGTACACGTGGAGTTGAAGAACTGCAATACTTCTTTAAACACAGCAGCTGTTTTCAATACACATCACAGCACTGGTATTACAGCTTCTTTCCAGTCAGAAGCTGGAAAGAAGCTGTAATACCGGTAAATTCTGGTCATTTTCCAACAATGCTGCTTTACTTCAAACTCTATTCATAGCAAAGTCCTTTAGCTTAAGGAAGGTCTCAGTACTCTCCTCGCTAAGAAAAATTGCTCTTCAAACCTTCTTTTTACAGTCCTTTCTAGCAACTTTCAATTTCCCACATACATAAGGAACAATCCATCGGTGAATCGTCATACACTGACTCTGACTCAAGAGTGTCAATTCGCATGCCCTCCGGTTCTGCAAATGGCTTATCTCTTTCAGGATTTTTAATAACAGTTTCCAACTTACTATTTTGTAGAAACTTCAACAGTCCCTTCCAGAACTGCTCTCCCTGGTAAGCATTGGCTGTATTAGGAGCGTGGAGCTTCTTTCCCTGGAGCAAAAGCTTAGCTGCTTCACCTGTGTTCAGCTCTACTTCTCTGCCTTGGGCTGGGTCTTGGTTACATCCGTTTGTAACAGCTATCACCCCCCTTCTTACTCCACAATACTGATTATCGGTCTACTTTAAAGAGGGATATGACTATTGGATTATGTTAAACCCTCTATTCATTAAGAAAAAGTTCTAATTTTACACCATATGCAGAGCCAATGTACTGAAACTGTCGATTTGCTGGAATCCTAGGTTAGTATGAACCAATGGTCTCAGTTTAAAATTATACAACCCAGGGGAACTTGCCCCGCAGCTGTAAACTCCGATAACATCAACGACCATAAACTAGGTTCAAAACACTATTGGCCAAACATTTCAAAAGTTGTAAATCGAAATCAGAACTTATCTGAATATTGAAATCTTCTTTTCTTTTTCAAATTGCAAACAATGAACGTGCTGTGGTCTCACAATGATTGAATACCATCCCCAACGCCACCTCTAAGGTACCACACATTTCAATTCTTCTTCAGGGGGGTATGTATTGAATGAAACTAGCACTGTCTGCAAAAGATAGCAACAATTGAGAGCAAATTAGTCTAGATCTTCATGTTATCTATTGACACTCTACAAACAACCCGTCGAGGCAGGAAAACGTCAAAAAACAAGATAGATCTCACCTTCGTCGTATCAAACAATTGTATCAATCTTGGAACAGGAAGCGTGTTACAATGAAGCTCTCCGGCTTTCTCAAAAAAACGCTGCGCATGCGGAAAGCAGCAGCTCTTTTTTATATATATGTGGGAGGTTCCAAATAATGACGTGGCAATGAAATCACATACATGCCCGCCACTCAATCATATTATTTAGACCTCTCGGAATAATTGTGTTGAGTCGGTAAATCCATCGTTGTTCTAACAGTAATAGCATTTGTGTTTGTGATCGTCCTCTTCTACCTGTTGCAATGGTCTCAATTGCAAACACTCGCAACTCTTCAAAGGAATGTTGTTTCTGCAGACAATGGGATACCATAGGGGCTTCCTGGACCTTACATCGGATCCTACTGCGGTGTTCGGCAATACGGACTCTCAGGGGTCGTGCAGTCTGACCCACATACAAAAGGCCACACGGGCATCTAATCCCATAGATCACATGATCGGAGGCACAAGTGGTAGACTGCCTCAAATTATAGTGTTGGCCATGATAGTCAAAATCAATCACCTCTTCCATTACCATACATACATTGCAATGTCCACATTTTCTATGTCCTGGGACCTCCCCTTCCAGGCCCATCACTCCATTCCGTAACTTGGCTGGACTCAAAATCGCTTTCAAATTTTGTTGACGAGTCCACACACAGCGAATACGCTTCTCTGATAAACCTGGGACAGTGCTCAATACATTTTGGTGGCGGCGGATAATCTGGGTAATCTTTCTACTAAGCGGGGAGTATTGGGTCACTAAATTTATATGTTCCTCATCTTCCAGTCTTGTGGAAACACTATCACGGGTTTGCAACAGTAATGCTCTGTTATTGTATAGGGCCCGTTTATATGCTACTTTAACTACCCTGTCTGGGTAACCCCGGGCATAAAAATCATGCATCAGCATCTTAGCTTGAATTTTGTATTCCTGTGTGCTGGAACAATTTCTCCTATACCTAATAAATTGCGACAGAGATAAACTATCGCGCAATTGTCGGGGGTGTTTGCTGTTATAGTGTAGTAGCGTGTTGCGGTCTGTAGCCTTTTTATAGACCCGGGTCTCCCAACCGCAAGAGCTCTTCCGGACTTCCACATCTAGGAAAACGATGTGTTGTGAGTGGTAAGCACTGGTGAATTGAATATGGGAATTCACCCCATTTAGCCAGCACACAAATTTTTGCAAATCCTCTACTGTGCCATCCCAGAGAACAAAGACATCATCAATGAATCGTTTCCACAAGATCAACTGCTCCTTCCATCCCCTTTACCATTTTGGTGTCTCTTCTCTGAACCTTTTCTAAAATCGCTATATCCTTTTTAAGATACGGCAACCAGAATTTCACACAATATTCAAGGTGCGGTCTCACCATGGAACGATATAGAGGCATTATAATATCTTTTGTTTTATTTTCCATTCCTTTCCTTATCATACCTAGCATTCTATTTGCTCTCTTGGCCGCTCACTTGTTGGTGCTGATTTTGCCATATAGTATGATTAAGCTGCAATTTGGCAGTTTCCTCAGCTATGCGTTTCTCTTGTTCATCCAGCCATTTGGAATCAGTCCTCAATTTAGCTTGAGCTTCCGATAAGAGGGCTTTAGCCTCTTCGTATTCACTATAATCAGAAGGCGGGGGACCACATTGCTGCAAATTTACATGTCCCTCAATCTTAGCACACATACCACTACCCTCCTCTGCAGCATCGTTAAAAGCTTTCAATAAAGCAGAATCTGATGCTGCGGGGTGAATAGGTTTGTGTTTGGGATGTATGATGGGGTCAGAGTAACCAATGGCTGCCATGGATTTACTTTCTGATGCCAAATAAGGAGGTGGAGGGACAGGAGCAGACGGCAAGGACTCTGGACCTGCCTGCATGCATAGAGAGATATGTCTCAAATGTTCCAATTGGGCTTTACCACATTTGTTGAACAATATATGATCCCTAATTTTGGTCAAAATGAGCGGATAGAATGACCCCCCTGCAGGCCAGGCAAGGGAGGGTGTCTTCTTCATCCATTTTTCCCATTGTTTAGAACAATTTTTTATCGAGGCTTCTAGGAGGGGTTTCTGTTTAACAAGGCAATCTATGGGGTTAGGACCGGACTCAGTCCCTTTTTCATTATCTACCCCCTCCTTGGATTTCCTTTTGAACATTTTCTAAACTGTCCCTCTTCCTATAGTCTGTAAACCTGGTGTTTTCACTGTTTGGGGACACTTTAATTACAGGAAAGATCCCATATAATAATTTTGCCTTTTATCGATGTAAAATTGAACCTCTTTATCTGCAGAGGAGCTGGTAACTTCGCTTTTACAGATGGAAATTCAAACCTCTTTATCTACCGAGGTGCGATGGTACAAAATCCAGGACTCATACAAACACGCTGTCCTTACGCTTCGTCCGTCTCCGGCCGTCCCTCTTGCGAGAGCACGGAACTGCGGATTGGGACTCCACACTTGCTTCACACATACACAGGCAATCCTGGAGATATTTGCCTAGGGTCTAGGCAAAACTTTCTTTCCCTAATATTTATAAATAAATACAGACACTCTCTAACAACTTCTACACAACAAAGCAGTAATTACATAAAATACATATGCATATGTGTAAATTTGGTACTCACCCACCAGTCAAACCGTGTAAGTCTTCCGTCCTTGGTGAGCAGACAGGAAACACAATACTCACAACTGGAGTCTTCCTAGGGTATCCTTTTTTCTCTCTTGTCATCACTCAGGACGGTATCCTCATCTTCTGGACCAGCAGAAGTTATCCTCATCTCCTATTGAGATGGTATCCTCATCTCCTGTTTGTCTTATAAAACAGGAGGCATCCTCTCTGACAAAAAATATAGTCCTTGGGCAATTTAGAAAAATTTAGGAGTATCTAAACTCAATTTAGGGTTTCGGCACCAATTGTGGGCCTGGTTTCCCCACAAAAGTTCCCCAAATATTACCAATTACCAATGAATAGTTCAGACAACATTTGCTTGGCTACAAAAACTTTTTATTTAGCATAGCAAAAAGAATTGTAAATGCAGAATAGCAAATGTCTGTCTGAGAGATGACAGGCAGCGTTCTCTCTGCAAGGGGGAGAAAACACTGCCCACGACCTTCTACAATTGCTGTCTTATATACCTCTCTGCTTCAAATTCCAGAAAGTTCCAGCAAATTCTGCATAAATTCATAGGTGTTTGCAGGCTTCCTGCAAAGCTCTTTCCCAGGACCCTCTTATGTTTATACAGCTGGATCTGCTTATCAAGGTTTGCTTATCTATACAGTTGACCGTAACTCCCTGCCTCTTTCCATCTCCTGGCACTAATTGGAACCTTCAGGGCAAGAGTATTTGTGCTCATTAGTTTGAATTCCTAGCTTGGCCTGTATTTTTCTTGCTAGGCTGCTAGGCCCAAATCTTGCACACTCCTGTACAAAGTATGGTTACCCAGACTCTTTCATAGTAGGCCGCATATACTCTCTCTTGTAGCCCACATGCGTTGTCTTCTGTGCCATCCATATACTGTGTGCAGTTCCAGCAAAAAGGGTGCAGTCATATAAAGCAAACATATAAAGCAGACCTGGGCCTATAATCCCTTTATTCCAATTGTCCCTTCACTGGACCAAATCACAGCAGGAGTACAAGGACTGCCCTTCAAAGGAGAGGAATTTTGGAGTAAAGTTCTTCAGGGGGAGACTGGAAGTTAGATGCTATAGCTATCTATCAGAGAGATAGGAGAAGAGAGAAGTTCCCCCCTCTGCCACTCTTCAGGTACTTAGGTATGGTGCTGTATTGCTTAGGTATGGTGCTGTATTGTTGACATGGTATAATATAGAGTTTATTTACAGTCCAGAGGACTTCCAGGGTTTGGAAGTGAGGTTCATCAACCCCTGGTTCAAGGAGAGAACGCGTCTGTCTGTCGTGTGTGTTCTTCTATTGCTGTATTCTGTGTCTGTCTTGTTTACTTAAGAGTCGGGGGGATGGGAGGGTGGGAAGGGGGGGGAAGAGGTGGGAGAGGGACGGGTAGTTAGAGTAATAGCAGGGGTAGATTAAGCCCACACCCCCATTACGTAACTTCTAACTCTTTAGTAAATATGATGAGTAGCAGGACAGAAGCTTTTCTTGGGTTATGTTGGTTTCACCGCAAGGGGAACAGATGGCATTTGCATAACAATTCATGTCATAGTATAATAACGCCAGAGGAGGTTGTCGCACTATAGTTAATAGTTGAATTCTTTGCCTCTCTCTCTCTCTCTCTCTTTCTCTTACTCTTATTCTTAATCATTTATAAGTACTACTTGTAATATGGGTACATTGCATTGTATTGTTGGGTAAGGTATGAGACGATTTGGTGATGACCAAACCTGAATTGATATGTATTAAAGGGGTTAAGAATGCAGGACTAAGAATCACAACAATAATAATATTAATAATAAGGCTCATAATGATAGTATTAATAGTCTAGACGGCCTTATATGGTTCTTTTGTTTTGTTGTTACGATTGCATTGTTTGCTGTAATGGATGCATAGAAGAATGTTCACTTTCCTTATGTTTTGTTTTGTACTTCGGGAGAATTGTCTGGTACGAATCTGTTTGTTAACTATCTCTATGGTGGGGGTTGCTGTACGTGCGTGTATATTATCTGCTGTTACTCAATAAACTTTATTACATAAAAAAACCACTCTCCTAGTTATATGTCAATTTCTGGTGTAAAAATTTAGAACCTGCCTTGCCTGCTGATGGTCAAAGTTAAGAGAGTAATAACAATAATTTGACAATACACCAGTTAAGTGTACAACAATATGTTATTAAGGTTTTTATATTATTCTGAAGTGTTTTGTGTTCCTTTCATTAGGTTGCTTCATTTTTTGTTGCAGTTTTCTTTTTTGAAAACTTCATAGTATGTGCGTGTGTGTTTATTTCAATATCTGATCTACGCGCCTAATCAATATAAGCGGAAGTGTTACAGTTCAATCGATAGCTTAGTCTTAAGCAATAAACAGTAACAATTAAACCCCAACTCCCTACTTGCCACCTACACTTTCATGCCCATATTTTTCAGCCATACTTCCACCCCCGCTTTCCCTTCATCAAACATCTACTCTATGTAAAAGGTTCCCCCACCCACTGACCAAAATGTCACATTTTTACTTTTTCCCCCTGAAATGAGAGAAATCTTTCTAACCGAACCTCCAATGGCAGCGCATTCCTTAAAGGCGGATCCTGTATCACAAAGGTCCGCTGCAGTGTCCCAGAAGGCACCCTGATGCCTCCCATCCATCTGATTTCAGGATAACAAAAATATGTATGTTATTGGAACTTTTGATCAAGTGTATGCAGCTACATTTGCTGAACATTTGTTGTAGATACCCAGAAAACAAGACCTATTGATAGCTTCCAAGTTCCAGGACTGAAAGCCAGTAGGGCAATGGGTGGCCTTAGGACCTCAGAAATATTTCTAATGATATAGACAATGAAAAGAAGAAATTTAAGCTGTATGGCAGAGATAGCAATAGAGCAATATAGTGAGGGTGTGTCTGATAATGGGAGAGATTAACATGGGTGAGAAGTAATACAAAGCAGATTTATAGAGGTAGGTGACAAATATACTGTAGAAAACATATTTCTTCAAAATTTTGTGCATCAGGCTCTCTGCATCTCCTTCAGCAGAACCAGTCACAGAGAAGTGTTTGGAGCACAATCTAAGTAATTGGTACTTTTGGGCAGATTTTCCACTAAGCTGACTGCAGGCCTCCCACTGGTATCTTGCTACACGGGACTGCTCCTGTAGTGTTGCAGTTTGAAATGCAAGACAGCAGGGCCTTGCACAGTTCAAACCATAAGATTCCTGAAAAAGCACTTTGTTGCAAGATGTTATTGGGGGGCCCAGTTTCATCTTAATGGGAACATTACAGTTGTGCCCAGATTACTGTTCCAGAGACACAGAAACATTGGACTGTAATGCACCAGATGATTTTTTGTTAATATTTCAATTTCCAGGTCTTAAATAGTTTCTGTTTCATATGTGTATCTATCTATCTTTCTATCTCTATACATACATACCTTAGAACTTGTCCGAATTAAAAAAGGTAGGAAATAAACACTGAGGATCTGAAATTAATAAAATGCAAAGATAAAGCCAGAGATCATATAGTATCTGTCTTATTGCAGTCGGAAGAGAAAATGGGCTGATGAGATCAACCTTACTGATTTTATCTGCTCTCCTATTCTGTGTAACGTATGAGCAAAATTTGCAAAGGTATTTGAGGCTGAATCTAAGTGTGAAGTTATACTTCTAAGTTAAACACACAATTTAGTGAATTTTCAGAGACTATCCAATATCCACTTTTAGACACACAATTTTACAGGATGAATTTTTAACAAGACACCTAACAACAAAAGGACATATATTTTTTCGGTCCACACAAATCAACATGATTTACAAATGAAAAGTACTCCTAGGGACATGTTTGCTAAAGGTTTTAACGTGTGTTAATAACATTAAGGTGCAATAAGTGTCCACAGTCCTTTTATTTGAATGGGTGCAGTGTTAATTTCATGAACACATGTTAAGCTTTAGTAGACATTCCTCATTTAGTTTGTGTTTGAGTTATGTAGGTAAAAAATGCTTGCACACCTTGCATTAATGGTAAAGGGAATGGAAGGATACTCCTATGAAGGAAGGATACTCCTATGAAGGAAGGATACTCCTATGAAGAAAAGCTAAAAAGGTTAGGGCTCTTTAACCTGGAAAGAGACGGCTGAGGGGAGATATGATAGAAGTCTATAAATTAATGAATGGAGTGGAACGGGTAAACGTAGATCGATTGTTTACGTTATCAGAATATAGAAAGACTAGGGGACATGCAATGAAGCTACAGGGTAAACTATTTAAGACTAATAAAATATATTTTCACTCAATGTGTAATCAAACTCTGGAATTTGTTACCGGAGGATGTAGTAAAGACTGTTAGTGTAGCTGGGTTTAAAAAAAAGTTTGGACAAGTTCCTGGAGGAAAGGTCCATAAACCATTATTAAGAAGGGACCCAGGATATCAATGCTTGACCCAGTACAAGCATTGCGGAACTTGTGTCTCTTGGGGAAACTGCTAGGTTCATATGACCTAGATTGGCCACTGTTGGAAACAGGATACTGGGCTTGATGGACCTTGGTCTGACCCAGTAGGGCATATCTTATTATTGCAAATGAAGGCATAAAGAGGGTAATTTTATAATAGGGAGCAGGGCCATACCGAGCATGAATCATGCATTGTGTGACTTGCACATTGGGCGCCCCCCCCCCCCCCACACACCTCCATCTAGCCACTTTCTGGAGGCTGATGGGAGAGAAGAGGTGCGCTCAATGTGAAAGTCGCCGGCGTGCTAAGCAGACTGTCCCTCTTTCCTCTGACGCCGCATCAAGAGGAGGGAGGGACCAGACCTACTTAGCATGCTATGAGAAGGCTTAAGGGGCACATTTCAGTTGTCTGCCATTGCCTGCCACTGCTGAGAAAAGAAAACGTGGCGGCGGCAGGCAATGGCAGATAGCTGAAATGCGCCCCTTAAGCCTTTGCATCCTGTGCGGCCGCACCTCTTGCACAGGACTAGGTACTGTCCTGATAGGGAGCCAACCTAGCTTGTGAAGGCATACAATATATGCTGCATCTTTCTTATGAAGGCAACCTATTGGCCTGTATTATGTATTTATTTATCTTTTTATGAAAATTTGGTATACTGACATTCAAAAAAATGAATTTTCATCATGGTGGTTTACAGTCAAGACAACCATTGAAATACAGTTATAAGTCATTTGTATGAATTAGATCTGGACATTACAACCATGAAGAGGGATGGATACAAGAAGGGTAAGGGATGCCATTGTAAAATGCCTGCCTACTTCTATTACATCATTTGCATAACGCTACAAGGCACAAGCAGCACTGTACATATAGATGTAAGGCACAGTCCCTGCTCTTCAGAGCTTACAATCTAATCAAGAAAGAGCATGAAAAAATTGGGGACTAGAGTATGGTAAGATACACATAAGACGTGAACAAGAGAGGGAGGAGCATCAGGATCCAAAGGCAGCCTTGAAGAGGTGGGTTTTCAGCTTGGATTTGAATACAACTAGAGAAGGAGTCCAATGTACTGGACACAATATTACACCCAGGATCATAAATATGCACCCCCTAAGGAATGCCCCCCCTTGGCTAAAAGTATATGCTTTATGGAGTCTTATGTGCCCGATTCTAAGAGGCAGCGCATGGTAGCTGGCTGTGGTTATTACTATTACATGGTTATTACATGCCAGCTACCATCCGTCAAAATGCATGTTCACTGGAAATTGCATGCTACTTTGCAGAGTAGGTAGGTTGGGGCGGAGCGTGGGCATAAAAAGCACATTAGTGTACAATCATAGTTACTGTGGCACATAGGGGCATGTTTACTAAGCCTTACTCTACTAATGCAAGTTTGGGCCACTTACTACCATAAGGCACCGTGCTAGATGCTGGAAGGTGAGAACAGCCATCCTCTTGAATTTATCATGGCTCCTCGCCAAGCGCTGGCAGTATGGGCTTTCAAAACCTGCATTATTGATGCCGTAGCAGGAACAGCCACGCCCCCACCCAGTTGCAACCCTGGGCACCATGGTTTTTTTTAGCATGGGGCACCACAATACCTTATAGCATGGCACTGACAATGCACCCTATGGGTAGCACCCTATAGTAAAAATGCCTCATAGTGCGAGTTCATCTAGCAACAACTCTATGGAATTGTTAGGCAAACCTGCTTTATTGCATCATGGATTAGCTGTTGCCAACATGCAGATTGTGCCCCTCACAGCAAATGCTGATGTTTTGGAAACGTACATTGAGGGCTGGGTTTCATAAAAGACTCCCTTACTTTAGTAAATTGTCCATATTATTTATATCCATAAAGATATATTTCAAAAGAGTCAGCCAACTTATCTTTTAAGCAGTTTCATCAAAACACTATTAGGAACTCTAGCTGAAATAAATTTGCCATTCCTTCTGCTCCCTTCACCAGATCCACGTCATCCGTCCTTTCCTCCCCACTTCCTCCTTGGTTACCCTTCTCCTTTTCCTAGTTATGAGCAGGATCAATTATTGTAAATTGCTTTGGCTGGCCTCCCCCAGTATCAATTCCGAAGACTCCAACTGTTACAAAATACCGCAGTCCGTCTCATCACCCATGCATCCCGCACCGATCATGTCACCCCTCTTCTTATTCACGTCCATTGGCTCCCTGTCACCTACCGTACCCAATACAAGGTCTTAACTCTTGTTCATAAAGCCATCCACTCTGGTTCCTCCCAATATCTCTCCAACCTGGTTCATCTCAATGCCCCCCACCGCTCGCTTCGCCACATTCACATCAGCCGTATGTTCCTTCCACCCCCTTCTCTTGCACACCTGGAATCCACCAGAAACTCAGCCTTCTTTTTTCTTGGCCCTAAGCTCTGGAACTCCCTCCCTCCAGACCTTAGATTGGAACTCTCTTTCAACAGATTCAAATCTCTTCTTAAGACTCATCTCTTCTGTTCTGCTTTTGATCTCCCTGTCCCCCTTACACCCAGCTGAGAATCCCATCCTCCTCTCCTCTTCTTGCCTCCTCTGTCCTTTTTACTTTGCCTTCCCCCTCCTTCCTCTATTCTCACCTTTCATGTCATAACTATGGCATTCCTTTCCTTTTCCAGCTGTTTGTTTTTACTGGATCGTAAACCGCTTTGATGTTTTTACTGTAAAGCGGTATATCAAGAGCCGAATAAAGATAAAGATAAAAGGATGCATTAAAACAAACCTCAAATATTTAAGCATCACTAATCTATATTGTAAAGCATGGGAAATGATTAAAAATAAAATTGCTTGTTTTATATTAATCATAAAGGAACTTGTGGATGTTTCAGAAAATGGGAGAAAAACATAACCAAGAAGCATTTTGGACCTTGTTTACTACTGTGTGTGAACATGCGAACAGTATTAATGCACATTAACACATGGTGATTTTTTTTTTACTTTTACTATAAGTGCTCTGCCTGACAGTTCTTTAAAAAGGGGCTAATATTTTTGTTATAAAACATTTTTATATTTTGCTGCTGAAATTGCTAGTTTACTTTTTTAGGGTCTGTTATTGAAAAAAAAACCTGAGCTCCAAAATTTGTGCTCTATTTTTAGCCACACTTAGGGAGCCTAAGGGGGTCTGTTTACTATGTAGCGCTAATGGCTTCCTGGCGAAATCAGAGCCATGGCCCCGTTTTATTCAATGGGGCCGTGGCTCAGATTTTGCATGGAAGCTGTTAGCGCCGCTTAGTAAACACACCCCTAAGTTTTCTTCTGAAAATCCATTCTAATTTAGGAGCTTAAAATTTATGCACCCAAATTTATGCTTGCCATTCATTTGCCTAGATTTATGAGCCTAATTTAGGTACCTAGTGCTAAGCTCCTAAATTCTTTTCCCCACCCTAAATCCGCCCCTTTTGCCACCCACATTTTATGTTCCTGAGTTTAGTGAAATTTTAAATCTCCAGGAACAAGCAGGAATGAGTCCTCACATATGGGTACGTCGGTACCGACGGAGCCTGCGCGGGAACGCTCCCCAGCTTCCCAGAAGGAAAGCTTTTGAGAGCATCCCACAGCGCCTGCGCGCTGCCTTCCCGCCTTTCCTAACCAACTCTCCTCAGTTCTTCTTTTCCGCGGAGCCCGCAGGTCGTGTTCCTGTCACCGCTGAAGAAGTTCTTTATTTTAATTTATTTCTTTGGTCGCGTGTCTGCCTTCCCTGACGCCGGACCGGTACCGCCGGTCTTTTCTTTTCTTTCTAAAAAAAAAATATATATATATATATATATTTTCCTCACTTGGTGTATTTTTCTTCTTAGGCCTTCAGGCCCACAAGAAAATTTTCCCTCATGGAAAAACCAGCCTCCGGGTTCAAAAAATGCACTACGTATAGCGGTACAATTTCTGTTACAGATACCCATGAATGGTGTCTGAAATGTTTGGGTCCTGAACACTCCATTCTGGATTGCCAGTCCTGCTCTCTAATGTCTAAACGAGGGTTACAGAACCGAGCAGCCAAGCTCCATGTGCTGTTTCCCACGGATGCACCGGCAGTGGCATCGACATCTTCCAGGTCTTCCTCTCCTGATGGGTCTCAGGTAACCAAACATAAACCTAGCAGGTCCTTGAAGGGCAAATCTCCCTCTACGCATCGAGATGCCTCCGGGCTTGCCCTCGAGGATCCTGCCCCAGCCAAACAACCCCGGCGGGAAGCTCCGGCTTCCAAAGCTCCTCCTATGAGGTTACAGGTTGACATCGATGGCACGGCCTCAACCGATCACCTGTTAGACTGCTCTGGGGTACCGGCACTTTCTCCCGGTACTGACATCCAGGCAGTCGTGGCGTCCATGGATCACACTGTTCAATCAATGCAGCAGGCTATAATGGCTTTTATTAAAGCTGCGACGCCGACGGTACCGCAACGAGTTCCGTTGTCGCTACCGGCGCCGGTACCGGTACCAGCGCCAATACCGGTACCGACTGCATCGACATCGACCAGGATACCGACTCCGGTTCCTTGTCCAGGGCTATTTCTCGGTACCGATCCGGTACCGGGGACGCCCGATGTCGGTACCGATCGATACGCGTATCGATTGTTGGAAGCGGACAGACGATACTTCGATTCCTCTGATGATTCTGACTCATCAGATGAGTCTCCTGAAGTATCCATTACCCTTCCTGAGGAGCCTACTTCTCCAAAAAGGAGAATGTCTCCTCCAGAGGATTTGTCCTTTCAGGACTTCATAATAGAAGTGGCTAAAGGACTCTCTATTTCAGTAACCTCTGAAACAGAGCCTAGAGCAAAAAAATTAGATATTTTAGGATACTCTAAGGCTCCCAGAGAGGCAGTCACCTTGCCAATTCATGAAATTCTTCATGAACATATGATTGACTTATGGGAGACTCCTCTCACCCTTTCTCCTCATTCTCGCAGATTGGTCACTATGTACCGTGTCCCTCCTTGTCCTGGATTTCAGAAAACTCAGCTTCCTCACCACTCCATTGTGGTGCAGTCAGCTATGAAAAGGATAAAGAGTACCAAAAGACACTATTCTGCTCCTCCAGGAAGAGAATGCAGGACCTTGGATGCTTTTGGTAGGAAAATCTTCCAAGCCAGCATGCTTATTGCCAGAATCAACTCATATAGCCTTTATATGGGTATGTTTCTAAAGGAAGTTGCACAAAAGCTGCACAACTTTCTCCCTTTTCTTCCAGAGGATAAAAGGGATGAGTTCCTCCTTTGGCTTAAGCATACTCAAGACATTTCAAAGTTTTCCAACAGGGCAGCCTTTGACTCCTTTGAAGGTGCCAGCAGAGCCTCAGGCATTGCCATAGCTGCTCGTAGAATTGCTTGGCTCCAGGCTTCTGATCTAGAGCCCTGGGTTCAGGATGGCTTAGGAAATCTGCCCTGTACGGGTGAAAATCTCTTTGGCAAAGAGTGGCAAATAAAAGCCACTCAAATGGATGCAGAGAATTCTGCTCTGGATAGACTTTCCAAGTCAACCTCCATTCCAGCCAAGAAAAAACCTTTCAAAAAGCCTTTTTACAAAAGGAGCAGATTTCCTTCCACTTCTGTACAACAATCTTCTACAGGTCGCTTTGCTACTAAGCGTCAGCAACCTAAACAGGCCAGGCCTAAACCTGCAGGGACTGCTGCAACCCAGCAGTCCCAACCCCCTCAGGGTTTTTGACTTGATACTAGAGAACTTAACCTTTCTGTCTCTACAACAGCCATAACCTCTCACCATTCCAGGAAGGTTAGCTCATTTGCTCCCAGATGGGAGCAAATCACATTAGAGCAGTGGACCCTCTCCATCATAAGAGAGGGCTACAAACTTCATTTCTCAGACCTTCTTCCCTACACCATGGTGAGACACTTCAATTCTCCCACATCTCTCCTCGACCTTCTGGATCTCAGGAGGTGACTACCCTTCTGGCCCAGGGGGCCATAGAAGAAGTTCCTCTTCTTCAACAGGGGTCAGGGTTTTACTCCCCCTATTTTCTCATTCCAAAGAAAACAGGGGGATACAGACCCATTCTAGATCTCAGAGAATTGAACAAATTCCTATGCAAGGAGAAGTTCAAGATGCTTTCTCTAGGCACTCTCCTTCCATACCTGCAGAGTCAGGATTGGCTTTGTTCTCTAGATCTCAAGGATGCGTACACTCATGTCCTCATCCATCCATCTCACAGAAAATTCCTACGTTTTCTGTTCCGGGAAAACATTACCAATACAGAGTGCTTCCTTTCGGTCTAGCCTCTGCTCCAAGAGTGTTCACCAAATGCATGGCAATAGTTGCTGCATTTCTACGCACTCTGGAAATATTTGTCTTCCCATATCTGGACGACTAGCTCATCCGAGCTCCAACCCAGTCGGAGGCTCAGATCTCCCTGAACCGCACCAGGCGCATTCTGCAATACCTGGGACTTGTAGTAAACCTCCCAAAGTCCCAGCTCACCCCTACTCAGTCCCTGGAAATCATAGGGGCCTGGTTGGACACCACTTCTGCAAGGGCCTACCTTCCTCAGGCCCGTTGTCAACGTCTAGTGCAGTTAGCCTCCCAGATTCAGTCAAAGAGCCACTTAACTGCCAGGGAGATGCTACAGCTGCTAGGCCATATGGCTTCCACAGTACATGTGGTACCCTATGCTCGCCTACACATGAGAGCAGCTCAATGGACTTTGTCCACCCAGTGGACTCAAGCTTCAGGAGCTCTCTCAGACGAAATAGCAACCTCCAAACGTCTCTTTTGGTCTCTCCAATGGTGGATGTCCACTCAAAATCTGTTGCTGGGGTCCCCCTTCCAACCTTTGTTACCCCAAGCAACCCTCACAACAGATGCCTCCCAAACGGGTTGGGGAGCTCATCTACAAGACCTCTCCATCCAAGGCACTTGGTCCCCACAGGAGACCTCTCTTCATATCAACCACTTGGAACTTCGAGCAGTGTTCCTAGCTCTCAAGGTCTTTCATACCCTCCTCAGCTACAAGACAGTCCTCATTCATACGGACAATCAAGTAGCCATGTTTTACATAAACAAGCAAGGAGGAACTGGCTCTCTGTCGCTTTGCAACGAAGTTCTAAGATTGTGGGCCTTCGCCAGAGAGCATCAAATCCATCTCCTGGCAGTATACCTCCCAGGAATCCAAAACTCTTGGGCAGACAGACTCAGTCGAGTTCTGCTTCCACATGAATGGTCCCTGCACATGGATCAGGTACTCAGAATCTTCCAAGAATGGGGAACCCCGGACATAGACCTCTTTGCAAGTCCGTGGAATGCCAAACTTTCCCGGTTCTGTTCCAGAATTCCGTGTCAGGGAGTTCAGGCCAAGGATGCCTTCCTCCTTCATTGGGGTCAGGGCTTCCTGTATGCCTTTCCACCCATTCCTTTGATTCCCAAGACTCTGTTCAAACTCCAGAGGGATCAAGGATCTATGATCCTCATAGCTCCACGCTGGCCACGCCAAGTGTGGTACCCTCTACTTCTGCATCTCTCCCAAGCCCCCTCCCTGGACTTGGGAGCTGCGCCAGACCTTCTGTCCCAGGAGGAAGGGACTTTGTGGCATCCAAACCCCAAGTCCCTTCACCTCAGAGCTTGGTTACTGAAGGCCTAGACCTTCAAGATTTCAATCTTTCTCAGCAAGTGAAGGATATCCTCCATGCTTCCAGAAAACCTTCCACTAGACTTTCCTATGCTTTTAAGTGGAAAAGATTTTCCATTTAGTGTGCTCAAAAGGGTCTTGACCCTCTGGCACTTCCTGTGAATTCTCTATTGGAATATCTCCTGCATCTCTCCAATGCAGGCCTTAAAACTAATTCAGTAAGGGTCCATTTGAGTGTTATTGCAGCATCCCTTAAGCCTCTCAATGGACAACCTATTTCCTCTCATCCTCTTATTGCAAGATTCATGAGAGACCTAACTTTAACAAAACCTCCCATTCGACCTCCTCCGGTGGCATGGGACTTAAACTTGGTTCTTGGTCAGCTTATGAAGCCACCTTTTGAACCCTTAGCCACTACCTCCTTGAAATTTCTTTCCTGGAAGATTATTTTCCTTATTGCAATCACTTCTGCTCGCCGCATCAGTGAACTGCAAGCCTTAGTGGCTAATCCACCGTATACAAGGTTCCATCATGATAAGGTAGTCCTTAGGACAAATCCTCACTTTATGCCTAAAGTGGTCTCACCTTTTCATCTTAATCAAGAGGTATATTTACCTGTCTTTTTTCCAGCTCCTCATGCATCCAGTGCAGAGAGGAACCTTCATACTCTAGATTGTAAAAGAGCTCTTGCTTTTTACTTACACAGGACACAGCAACATAGAAAGTCTTCCCAGCTTTTTGTTGCTTTTGATCCTTCTCATTTAGGACTTCCAGTCTCTAAGAGAACACTGTCCAATTGGATTGCTCAGTGTATTTCTTTTGCTTACCAGAGTAAGAACCTTTCTCTGGAGGGCCATGTCACAGCTCACAATGTGAGGGCCATGGCCACCTCTATGGCTCATCTTCATTCTGTGTCCATCGACCAGATCTGTCGAGCAGCCACCTGGGCCTCGGTTCATACTTTCACAGCCCATTACTGTTTGGACAAGGACTCCCGTCGGGATGCCTTGTTTGGTCAGGCTGTCCTCAGACACCTGTTCCATTCTTGAACAACTCCTGCCCTCCTTCCCTGAATGGATGCCTGAGATCCATAGGAAGACGAGGAACCCTTCAGGGTCTCATACCCTTAGGGATCTCCCAGGCATCTTAGCTAGGGAGTCCCCATATGTGAGGACTCATTCCTGCTTGTTCCTGGAGATAGCACAGTTACTTACCTGTAACAGGTGATCTCTGGGAACAGCAGGAATTAGTCCTCACAACCCTCCCACCTCCCCTAGGAGTTGTATCTCTCTCTGTCTTTTCTTTCCTCTCTCTCTCTATTGTCTCAGCTTTAAACTTGAACTGAGGAGAGTTGGTTAGGAAAGGTGGGAAGGCAGCGCGCAGGCGCTGTGGGATGCTCCCAAAAGCTTTCCTTCTGGGAAGCTGGGGAGCGTTCCCGCGCAGGCTCCGTCGGTACCGACGTACCCATATGTGAGGACTAATTCCTGCTGTTCCCAGAGATCACCTGTTACAGGTAAGTAACTGTGCTTCCTTTCCACTTGGATAAATTTTCATGTGTCATGCCAGATCAGAATAAATTTTGACAAGAAACTCACCAAATTACAACCAATATGACATACACATTCTAAAGTAAGCAGTCATGTTGTAGTTTGGTTAAGACACACAAAACATAAACTAGCATGTTTTTCTTGCAGTATGTCCCACAGGGTGGAACAAATTTATTTATTTATTTAGACAGATTTGTATGCCACCTTATCCTTCAATCAAGGTGGTCACGTCACGTCACATTACAATTAGAGGGTTACATTTCACATTAGGATACGTGTAAACATTTAGACAGTACAGTTACATAACAGCATTTAGACAGTACAATTAAAGGTAACATTTAATATTAGGGTATTTAATAACGTGGTATGATAAACTTGTGTGTGTGGATAGGATGGTGCGTACTTAGTTGGCAGCATAAGTAGTATTTCAGTTTGGGTATGGGGTGTTGCCTGGATGCTCATATGTTTCTATAAATAGAAATGTTTTGAGGTCTTTGCGGAATTCTGTGAGGTCATCTAGTGCTCTCAGGCTCGTTGGGAGGGAGTTCCATAGTGTGGATGCCAGTAGTGATGGTGCTCTTTTTGAAGTTGTTTGTTTGGTTTTGTGATAGCCTGCAGGTATACCGATCATATTGTCATTATTGGTTCTTCTTGGTCTATTGCTGATATCCCTTGTTATAACATTTTGGAGTGCATCCGCTGAGAGATGGTGAATGACTTTGAAGATGATCATGATTGTTTTGTATTTAGCTCTTGTCACCATTGGGAGCCAGTGCAGTTGCTGTAGGACGGGAGTGATGTGCTCGGTCCTTGGTGTGTCTGTAATGATGCGTACTGTGGTGTTTTGTACCATCTGTAGTGGGTGGAGTGTCTGCTGAGGTAGGCCTTGATATGGTGAGTTTCCGTAAACAAGCAGTGGTGTAATGAGTGTTTGGCACACTGTGCAAAAGTGATCCTAACAGAGCATTGGTTTGATTTGTCTGGTTGTTTTCAATCGTTGATAGGCCTTGTTTACGGTTTTGGTGATGTGGGATTTCAGGTTTAGAGCTCTGTCTAGTGTGATGCCCAGATATTTAACTTCTTCTTTGACTACTATGTGTTTGTCTAGGATGCTGATAGTTTGTGGAGGTATGAAGGTGGGGTTCCTGGTGAGGAACATTGCCTCAGTTTTATCGTAGTTGACCGTTAAGTTGCTGGCTATGAGCCAGTCATTCATGTCTTTGAGGCATTTGGTTATTGTTGTGGTGTCTAGTGCTAGTAGGTTGATTGGAGCATACACCATAATATTGTCAGCATAGATGTGATAGTGAAGTTTGTGGTGCTTGATGATGTTGCATATGGGTTGTATGTAGATGTTAAAGAGCATTGATGATAGGGCTAAGCCTTGAGGTATTCACTGCGTGACAGGGAATTGTAGTGATTTCTTTTGGTCGCATTTGACTTATTGCATTCGCCCTTCCAAGTATGATGTAAACCTCTTCAGGGTATTCTTACATAGTCCTATCTGTTGTAAGCGTTGCAATAGCTTGGTGTGGGACACAGTGTCTAAGGCTGCTGAGATGTCCATGAACACTAGCATGAAGCCATTTTTTATGTCGTCCATGCCTCTTAGGAGGTTGTCAAAGAGGGAGGTTAGTAGTGTTCCCACGCCGTGTTGGGGCTTAAATCCATGCTGATGTATGTCCAGTGGGGCATTTATATCAATATGGTCCTGAAGTTGCCTTTGCACTGCCTTTTCCACAATTTTCGCAAGGAATGGAAGGCTGGAGATGGGATGGTATGATTTTGGTTTGGAGGGGCTCAGATTGCTACTTTTAAGTATTGGTCATATCACTGGGCACGGGTCTGACGGTGATGTTGTTGTGTTTAGTCCAGATATAATGTCTTCTACTTGCTGCTTTGTTGATATGTTGAAGCTCTCCCATGTTTGATGTTGTTTTTTTATCGTGTGATTGTTTGTTTGTGGTGTAGTAGAGCATGTTTGGTTAGTGGTTTTTGACTTCATGTAGTCTGCATATTTTTGTGGGTCAAGATGGCAGGTGCTTTGTTACGTGTCATCCTTGGTGAGCTTTTCAACAATGTTAAGGAGTTCTCTTGGTCTATTAGTAGCTTTCATGATTAGGTTGGTATGGTGTTGCTGTCTACGCTCATTTATTAGATTGTTATAAGCTCGTTGTTTGTCTCTGCATTGGGTTAGGAGGTTGGGTGTTTTGTTCCGTCTCCATTTTCTTTCTTCTGAGTGTGCATTTTGCAACTCTGATTTCATGTGAGTACCATGGGGCTTTGGATCTCTTGCGTGTTTGTGGTTCTTTGGTAGCTGGGGCAGATGCTGCATTGGATATCATTGTGTTCCATTCTTCTATGTTTAGGTCCAGGGTGTCGTGTTCCTGTTGAAGTTGTGGAGTGATTTCGTTTATGAATGAGTCTCTGTTAAATGTTTTGAACCGTCTAGTTATTCTTTCATCTTCTTTGCGTTGGGCGGGGTTATTCAGGTTTATGGTGAATTCAATCACATGGTGATCTGACCAGGGGACTGGCGTGATTATTGGTTTTGTGGTCTTGTTCTGTTCCACTAATTGCATTGGCATGAAGACCATGTCCGGCGTTGTAGCATGCTGGTACGTTGGGGCGTTAATTGTCTGGCAGTAATTTAATGACTCCATGGCTTTTAAGAACGTTGCGGTTTCTCTGGTGGGTGCGGATGTTAGGTTAGAAACATAGAAACATAGAAATATGACGACAGAAAAAGACCACATGGCCTATCTAGTCTGTCCTTCCATATCAACAACTAAAACAGTCCCCTTTTTACCTTTAAAGATCCTCTGTGTTTGTCCCATGCTATTTTGAATTCAGTTACTGTCCTCATCTCTACCACCTCCACTGGGAGACTATTCCACGGATCCACCACTCTTTCTGTAAAGAAATATTTCCGCATATCACTCCTGAGTCTATCTCCCTTCACCCAGGTTGTAGTCTCCTAGTGCAATGAGAGGTTTGTGTCGTCTGTTATGTGCGCATATCGTTTCAATTACTGTGGATAGGTGTTCAGTTGTGGTTCCAGGTGGTCTGTATGTGAGGGAGATGCTTAGGTACTTGTTGGCTATAGTGAGTGTGTTAGATTCAATTGTGTTAGTGGTGGCGATTGTTTTGAATCTGTATTCTTTTATGGTAAGTATTAATACTCCTCCTCCTCTCCTTTGTGCTCTGATGCAGTTAAATGCCGAGTATCCTGTTGGTGTTACTTGGTTTAATATGACCTGGTCCGAGTCGTCTAGCCAGGTCTCGGTGATGCATATTATATCAAGCTTCTTGTCGTGGATTAGGTCAAGGATAGTGTTTGGTTTGTTCCTGATAGATCTAGCATTTAGAAGAGCACACCTGATGTTTGTTGTTTTGATTGGGTTTGTATGTTTGTTATTTGTGTGATGTGTGGGTGTATTACTTGTGGCATTGTATGGTTTGTGGGCTGAATGCTTTGGTTGTTGGCGTTCTTTGGATAGGCGTAATGTTGGTGTGCATCTGGGTTGGGTGGTATGTGGGTTAAACAAGCAGATTTGCTCGTTGTGTCTGATGCTGTTTGTGCAGGGTGCAATCATATGTAGGAGTGTGAGGTAGACCATGAGGTAGTGGGCAATGGCGTGCATTTTGTGATTTGTATTTTACTGACCTGGGATTGGGCTTGTGGTTTACTGACCTGTGCTCAACTTGAGTTGGGTCATATAGATGTAATTCTGTGGGTCCTATATGTCTAATTCTGCATTGGTATTGGTGTCTGTACTCCGTGTGTTGTGTTACTTGTGGTTGGTTAGTAGTTTAGCTACGAGGTAGTAGTGGGGTTACTAGAGTTAATAGACTATGCCGCGTGTGTTGTTTTACATTGCAAACAGTGCAAACAATGGGTAGTGTGATCTATGCAATTAATCTACAAGCAATGGATTGTCCAGGCAAAGTAGCAGCATTAATCTGCAAGTAGTGGATTGTCCAGACAAAGTAGCAGCATTAATCTACAAGCAGTGGATTGTCCAAAGTAGCAGCATTAATCTACAAGCAGTGGGTTGTCCAGACAAAGTAGCAGCATTAGTCTACAAGCAGTGGATTGTCCAGACCAAGTAGCAGCATTAGTCTACAAGCAGTGGATTGTCCAGACAAAGTAGCAGTATTAATCTACAAGCAATGAATCGTCCAGGCAAAGTAGCAGTATTAAACTGCAAGCAATGAATCGTCCAGGCACAGTAGGAGGATTAACTTACAGGTAATGGATTGTCCAGGTAAGGGAGCAGTATTCGCGCTGGGGCAGAAAGATATGATGTGCGTGGAAGAGGGCCCAGGATGCGGATCTTTGGCCGCTACTTGGTCCGCACTTAAGGGCCACACCAAAGGACCCTCTGGCGAGGTCCTCAGGTGTGGGCCCGCCAGGTGTGGGCGTGCCCGATGGCGCTTGCTTTAATTGGCTGCCGGCGGGAGCTACAGCTCACCTCCAGCTCCACCCCGATCGCGTTCGGGGGAGCTTGGTCTGAGGTGGGAGGTCTTCTTCACGCCCGATGGCGCTTGCTTTAATTGGCCGCCGGCTGGAAGCTGCAGCTCATCTCCAGCTGCACCCCGATCGCGTTCGGGAGAGCTTGGTCTGAGGCAGGATGTCTTTTTCGCGCCCGATTGCGCTTGCTTTAATCGGCCGCCGGCCGGAAGCTGCATCTCACTTCCAGCACCACCCCGATCGCGTTCGGGGGAGCTTGGTCTGAGGTGGGAGGTCTTCTTCACGCCCGATGGCGCTTGCTTTAATTGGCCGCCGGCCGGAAGCTGCAGCTTACCTCCAGCTCTACCCCGATTGCATTCGGGGGAGCTTGGTCTGAGATGATCAGAATGGGAAAATTTAAATGTCCCACAGGGTGGGGCAGCCAAGTGGAAAAAAGGGTTAAGAAAATATTTAGACACTCAGCCCTAGTAAATTTTTGAATAGGTTGATTTTGGAGCATAACATTTAAAGTTAGGAGGATAAATCCTTTGAATATCAGGACCTTAGATTTTTCAGTAACGCATTTTCTGTTTTAGGACAGGATTTTTGCCATTGGGGTTTTTCCTTTCTCTAACTTTTAATCTTAGCAGTTCAAAGCGGCCCCGATTTTCTCATGACTCTCGTGGACATTTTTCATGCAACTCTTCGCGTTGGAATTTTTGCAAATCTTCATATTTAGATTTGGATTGGCTGGATGATATCATGGGGAGAAGCTATACTGCAAAGTGGCATATAACATGTATCTCTTCTTTTGTTGTCTATCTGCTAATTTGCCCATGTGGTCTTAGATACGTGGGCCGTACTACTAGGCCTGTAAAGAGAAGACTCACGGAACACAAGTCTAGGATTACTACTAAAACTCTTTCGGCTCCATTAGTACCATATTGTATTCAATTACAACATACAGTACGTTCTCAGACTTTACATGGAGAGTAATAGATCATGGTCTATCTGATCCTCGGGGTGGCAATCGTGTACACCATTTGCAGGTTTTAGAACAGAGATGGATCTTTAAACTCAACACTGTTTTCCCATATGGCCTAAACATCAAAATAGATTGGTGGAGCACTTTATGATTGAAGCAGTAAATCTTTCATCCTGCCTTCATTTTGGATTGGCCTTTGTGGTTTTTTTCCTTGGTGACGTCAGACGCCATTCTTTCTCTTTCAAGAGAACATTAGTACATGGAAGGGTGGAAATCTTTTGGTAATGCTGTTACATCCGCATATTTTGTTAGTAGCTGTTTGGCATTTTTCTAATTATATTAAAAGCTTGAGACAGGGTCTTTGTTTTTGGACCCGAAGCACAGTGCTGTGTAGCTGTTTCTATGGTTTTATTGCTACCATTTTGTGACCATTTGTGTTTATATGCTTTGGTGAGCAATGCTGATATTCTGGAGAACCATGATGGCAACGTCGCTATCTTGAACAACTGAAGCAGTTTGAGAATTACAACCGAAGCAGTGGATTTCTGTCTCTTGGGATTTATTCATGCGGCTTAGAAGTTCCAACTGCCAGCTAAGTGCTTTTTTCTTCTGTTTTCAAGTGTTAATCATTAACTTAGCACATTGGCTTTTTGGGCGTGATGTTTTATATAATATAATATAATATAAAAAAAGAATAAAAGGGAATTGTTTGCTTTTCGGAGGGGTATTCCCCTGCATTACAAACATTCCAACATTTCATTTTTTTTACTGTCTCTGCCACTTCCTATTTTCTCTTTCTTTCTTGTTTTTTAGTTGAGCCTTTCACTATTTTTTTTTTAATCAAAGAGGAAAGAAGGCAGTTAATGCTGTTTAAAGCCACTGTACTACTGAAGTGTTAGATCCTTTCCTTCCCATCACAGCTCCCAACCACCCCCACAGCTGAATCTTGCTATATAGACCAAAACCCCAGTTAAAGGGTTGGATTAAATAATTTTATTTTTGGAAAGGCAAATTAAGGTAAGCCAAATTTAGACCCTCTGTGGAAATACAAAATTAAAGTGTATTTCTGGGGCTTTGACTAGCATTATGTTCTGAAATTTTGAGGTAATTCTTCAAAGGGAACACGGTATACTACACACTCGTGATACATAAACCCATTTGTAGTGTGACTGCATAAGGTAAACTACTTCACACCCTAAGAACAGGTGAGCAAATAAGCAGTACAACACACAGGGAATATGAAGAGAAGTATTAGTTTTCAAATAAAAAGGCTAGTTTTTACTGACAGGACAGCTGAAGAGAGGGTTAGAACGTTGGTGGATTTTTTTTCTCAATTTTTCAAATAGGTACCAAAGCTCCAACAGCAAAAATATGGGTGGGAAACATCATGTCACCAAAGCTGTCGCTCCCATAACCACTTCTACATCTGTCCAGACTGACAACCAGATCAGTATACAAGATGCCTGCATGTGGAGTCCATTAGGAAACAAGTGGAGGAACTGAGAGAAGAGATGGTGAGGCTAAGAAGCATCCTAGACAGTGAGAGGTACATTGATGAAATGCTTCTTGGGGCATCTAAGATCTCCAGCAGAAGGGAAGATAACACTGTACAGAAAGATGACAGATGGACATAGATCACCAGAGCCTGTAGAATCAACACCCTAACTCCACCTTCCCTAGAAATGAAGAACTAGTATGCAGCCCTGGAAGTGGAAGAGGTGACAACATTCCAAGGACAGGAAGTACAAGACCTCAAATACGCTAAAGCTGTAGTATCAGCAACCACTAGGAAACAAAGAGTAGTGATGGTTGGTGACTCACTTCAGAAGTGTTCAGAAGCATCCATCTTCCAACCAGACATAATGTCCCAGGAGGTGTACTGTCTGTATAGAGCCAAGATCTGAGACATTAGGGAGAGTTTGCTGAGACCTTTCAAGCTTACCATTATGCAATGCTGCTCATTACTGTTGGCACCATGGGCATAGTTTGACTTTTTCATCAGGGAGAGGGAAAGGGCAGAGTACTCGGATGTCAATGGGGATGTGACACATTTGTATATTAATTTGCATACATCTCATACATATTCATTATGGTTATCATTTTCCTTACCTCCTGCCATCCATTCTTTGCTTCTCACCCCTTCAACCCCCTTTCTCTTTACTCCAATATCTTTCCCTGCTTCCACCTCCCACTCTATCTCCTCTCTACTATCACCCCAAGTTCACCCATCTAACCTTTTCTCTGCCTCCTACTTATTCACCCCACAATCTTGTGCACGCTCTCTCTCTCTCTTTCTCTTTCTCTCTGACTCCAACTCCTCTGTAGCTTGGAGCTGCGGGAAGGAGGATTTGGGAAGAACAGTAGGAATGAACTGGGTGGGCCCAAATCTTTTTGGACACTAATAAGGTGTCCTCACAACCAAAAACACTGAAAACCTCCCCTTTACACCAATGATATAATGAACAAATTACAATTTACTAAATCTATCACATGTGATATATTACTGTAAAAACTGAAAGCAAATACACCAAACACATGCTAAAGAACCACAGAAAGAAATAAACTCTTCATCTCCCTATTCAGTGCTTACTAATCCCAGTAAGGTATGGCTTCAGGGGGTGAAAAAACAAACAAGTACTTGGGGCCTACATTTTTGCATGATCTTGCAACATGGCAACTGTATTTGCATTTTAACACTCAATTATTTACCTAATTCCCCCAAACAATATTAAGATTCATGAAATAAAAAATACCAAAGTTGCTTTATAAGTCATCTCTAATGCTAAACAAGGTCTGAAGAGCCCTAAGACCACCACTTCCTATAAGTCTGGTCTGCCTTTTTGCCTTCTACTGTACCATAATTTTTTTTTCAATAAAATGTTTTCAGGCCTTTGAATTTCTTGTTCTTTAGTCTCATCATCATCATTCTGTATCATTCTTTTCTTTTGATTCCACCTCAGTTGGCATGGGCTTGTTGGTCAAGGGCTATAAGTCTCGCTTTAGGGTTCAAGAGGTCTTGGGTTCATCTCCCAGACAAGCTGCATTGTTTGTCCTGCTGCCCCTTGCTAGTCTTATTCTCAGTCCTATTTCTTTATTTCATCAGTGATTTTGTTCTATATTTCACATTTATTTCTTTATCCTATTTCATGGTAATTTACCAGCTTCCTTTCTATCTCTCATACATACATTCCTCTTCCTCACGTATTCCTCATTTCCTTTTTGTTCCATTTCCAAGTCTCACACATACACACTGCTTACCTGTTTCTCTCTCACACAAAACATGCATCCTTCCACCTTCCCTCACCTTTTATTTATTTATTTTATTTTATTTATTTTATTTATTTAACATTCATTTTTATACCGCATCTTCCAGAGATCAGTTGCGGTGTACAAATAACAACTATTAACAAATCGAAATTTGTTTTACATAGAACATCTTAGATATACATAGAACATCTTAAAGTATCATAAATTAAACAAATTTAACTGGAACTGAGTTAAAACAATTAACTAACAGAAAATGGTGTTAACGTACATAATATAGTACATAACAGATACAACTATATACAAGAGGAAGGTATTAGGGCATAAGAGATTGGAAAGTCTTTTCATTTGCGCTATGTGTAAGGTCTATTTATGTGGAAGGGTTGTGCTTTATGTTGTCAGTTACTTGTTTAGCCTTTATCTAAGTTGAGTGCAAGGTTTTCCATGGTGTTATAGTGTTTGGTGAATAGATAAGTTTTTAATTTTTTGCGGAATTCCATGATCTCTGTTAGAGATCGTAGATCCTCTGGTAGGGAGTTCCAGATAGTAGGAGCTATATGAGAGAAGGCTCTATTGTTGGTTAATTTATGTGCTTTTATGAAGTCCTTCGGAATCTTTAGTTTATTTAATTGTTCTTTTCTGTGGGTAGTCTTAGGTGTTTCTTTGCATATTAAATTACATAGTGTAGTTGGAGCCATATCATTTAATGCTTTGAATGAGGTAATTATTGTTTTGTATGTTATCCTACTCTGTATTGGTAACCAATGAAGGGATGCTAGTATTGGTGTTATGTGTTGGAGTGAGTTTATTTTTAATATAATCCTTGCCGTTGCATTTTGGGCTAGTTGAATTCTTTTAATGTTCTGTTTTGAAATGCCCATAAGTATTAGGTTGGCAAAATCAAAGTGAGGGGTTATAATAGCTTGTGTTATATTAATGAAATCTTGTATAAATACTAGCGGGCGTAGTTGTTTGAGAATTTTAAGTTTGAAATAGATTTTCTTTGTGGTGTTTCTAATGTGTGTTTCCATTGTAAGGTGTGTATCTATTATAACACCTCGATATCTTATTTCATTTTTTATTTTAATTTCTTGATCTTGTAGTGTTATATGGGTTGGGGGAATAAATTATTGATTTTTTGTTACAATTAGGACTTCGGTTTTAGCATGGTTTATATGGAGGTTTTGAGTTTTTAGCCAAATTGTGATTTCGTTATAACAGTCTGAGAGGAGTTGTAATGGTAGGTTAGGGATAGTAAATGGAATGTACATCATAATATCATCTGCATAGAGGTGATATTGTACTCCAAATTTTTTAAAGATATTGCAGACCGGTTTTATGTAAATGTTAAAAAGTAGGGCTGATAGAGCAGATCCTTGTGGTAAACCTATTTCTTGGTTATATGTAGTTGAAGTTTGATTGCCTATTCGTACATTTTGAGTTCTGTTGTTTAAATAGGAAGTGAACCATTTATGTACTGTAGAGTTTATGCCTATCTGTTTTAAGTTTCTGAGCATTATTGAGTGATGTACACTATCAAAGGCCGCTGATATGTCAATGAAGAGGAGGATGAATGCTTGTTTATGGTTGTCGATTCCTCTTAGGAGAGTATCAATTAATACAGTAAGTAGTGTTTCAACTCCGTGGCGGGGTCGAAATCCATATTGTTGCTCATCAAGTGGATAAGATGTGTCTATGTATTCCTGTGTCTGTAATTGCACAACTTTTTCTATTATTTTGGCCAAAAATGGTATGCTAGAGATGGGTCTGTATGATATTGGGGATGTTTTATCTAATTTGCTATTCTTTAGAATTGGGCGTATTTGTGCGTGCTTGAGTGATTGTGGTAGGTAACCTTGGGTTAATGAGAGGTTGACTATTGGAAGAATGAATGATAGAAGAGTTGGTAGTGTGTTTTTTATCCATGATACTGGGCATGGGTCTAAGTATGAAGTTGTGGTATTGAGACCAGATATGATAGTTTTTAATGACGTTCTTGAAATGGGGTAAAAGTCTGACCATTCGTCAATAGGCTGCTGAAAGGTGTTAATTGTATCTAGTGACATTTGAGGTTTTTTTTATTTGTTTTGGTAGTGATTGGCTAGTGTTTGTACTGAGATGTCAGTGATTTCATTGCTAGAAGTTTGAGCGTTATTGGTAAGGTTTCTGACAATAGAAAATAGCTCTCGAGGTCTGTTAAATGATTTTGATAATGTTGCTGCGTAGTAGTGTTTCTTTGTACTATCTAGTGCTTCTTTATATTTTATGAGATGGTTATTATATATTTCCTTATGTATAGTCAACTTAGATTTTCGCCATTTAGTTTCGTGTTTTCTTAGTTTTTTATTTATTTATTTTATTTATTTAACAGTTTTTATATACCGCACTATTCATCATCAGTGCGGTTTACATTAAACAACAACATACCTGTCAATATATAACTGATCTAGGTTTACAGATAACAGGGAAGGTAAACTGGGTGCAAACTGGGGAATAACTATATACAATTAAATATGTTACATCAAGGTTTGGTATTTGATGAAGTTCGGTATTTTCCCATTTTAAACTTCTGTTCTGGGTTGTTGATGTGTGTAAGAGTTAGTTGAGTGATGCGCAAGACAGTTCTCTGGTGTGTATGGTAGCTTAAAGTGCAAAGTGAATAAATAGTGCTTGAGGGTCTTTCTGAATTGGGTGATATCTCTGATAGTTCTTTTTTCATTTGTTTTAGTGTATTATTGAACCATGGTGTACTGTTTGTTTTGAGGTGTATTCTTTGTTTATTTGTATGGTTGCTTTTGGCTGCATTATTGATGGTTTCGTACCAGTTGTTGACAGCGTTATCTAGATCTGATGTGGATGGCAAGAGGTGGGGGATTGTAGAGTCAAGGAATTCCGTTTCATTAAACTTTTTAAATTTTGACGTGGGGCCACTTAATGTATAGTTTTTGACATTAGTAGTATGATATTTGAGGTCTATTTTGATAGTATAATGATCAGACCAGGGTGTCTCTGTGAGTGCTATGGAATTTGGGTTGATTAGTTTGAAGAGTACATCGGGAAGAAAAATCATGTCTAGTGTTCCTCCTTTTATATGTGTTGTGGTATTTATTATTTGATGATAATCTATATCTGATATAGCATCCAGAAATAATTTGGAGTTATGTGTTGATAGTGATGGGAGATTGAAATCACCTAGCATGATTACAGGGTTTTGTGCAGTGGATGAGCTAAGGAGATCAATAAAGGAGTCTAGGCAATCTGCACTTTGGTCTGGAGGCCTATAAATTAAGCAGATTTTCATGAGGCCGATTTTTATTAATAATGTGTCTATGTTATTAGATATGTTTGTTTGGATTGATTTAGCATTTAATATCTTTTTCGTCATCATTAGGACTCCTCCGCCTTTTTTGTTAGACCTATGTTTGTAAAAAAGGTCATAGTTTTCATTATCAAGTTGATTTAGGTAGACTGTGTCCGTTTCAGAAAGCCAAGTCTCTGTGACACATAAAATGTCTGGTTTGGAATCTGTTATTAGATCATTAAATATGGGGAGTTTATTTTTCATTGATCGTGCATTAATAAGAATGCATGATAGGGAGGATAAGTTTGAGGATGTTTCCTTGCAAATTTGAGGTGAACTTGTTTGTTTATGTGTATTAGTCTATGGTAGTTTATCTTTGGATAGTTGTTTGGGTGAATGTGTCCAATATGGTTGTCATATTGGGTATGATTGTGTATTATAGGTATGGTCCTGTAATTTTTGCTGTTTAGACTTAGTGATAGGTTAGTTATTATTGTCAATAGTATAAATGTGTATAATATTCTTGGAAACATGATGTTGGGGTGTGCCATTTTCTGAATCTGGATCAGAGGTATGTTAGCCAATGTGTCTGTTTCGGTGGGGTGTTGAGTTGTGTAGAGGTGGTGTGGTAATCTCTGATGAGATAATATAAATAATTACTGACAACAGTAGGAAGGACAACAGTAGGAAGGACAGTTAATGACTAGTGTAGAGATGTAAATTGGCTTGCTCAGTAGAACAATCAGTTGTTACATATTAGAAGGTAGTGGTAGGTTGATATAGGGGCCACGTCAGAAGTTAGATGTGAGTTACTGACAACAGTAATAAATCTAGAGTGAGTCAAAAGTGGCAGGAATATATCTAAAGTGAGTTATAGATGGCTGTAATATATCTGAGGCCTAATACTGACAACAGTAATATATCTGCGATGAATCACAGGTGGCAGGAGTATATCTAAAGAGAGCTACTGACAACAGTAATTAAAACACAGTAATTAAAACACAAACACAGGAGTATATCTAAATAGAGCTACTGGCAACAGTAGCTAAAACACAAGGCTAAGTTCGTACAGGATAATGTTAAAGCTTAAATTGTGTTGGTATTGCTAATAATGAGGTATTCTTCTATAAGTAATGCTGAGTACTGTGATCGATTTAAGCAGTATAATATTAGTGCATCTATGTATAAAGGATTTGAACTGTTACCAAAATTAGTAAGGTGGCACAATAATATATAATGTTTAAGATAGTCCGGCAAGATTTGGTTATTCAAGTTAATTCGTTTATAAGCAACGATATTGGCTGAAAATACTTATGGCAAGTTGCTGGGGTGTCTCAACGGTGGTTCCCTGCAAGCTCAACTCTAAAGGAGCTCAGCAATACCTTGTGGAGTCTCTTTTTCTATTTGTGGTAATTCTTTTGCGATTTTTGGCAGAATCGATGATCTAGAAGCGCTTTGCAGCTTTTTCAAACTGGTGCGTGCAGGGTGATTACTCTTTCCAAGGTTGTTTAAGATAGAATAATGCCTATGTGGATGGCCACTACCTAAGGGCCACGCCAAAGGGCCCTCTGGCGAGGCCCTCCGGCGCGGGCCCGACAGGCGCGGGCCTGCCTGAGAGCGGGTTGCTCTTTGTGAGCTGCTGCTCCGATTGAGCTGGAGCAATTAGGCAGGGCAGCTGGGACGATGCTCTACCTTATCTTCTCCCTGGGGTCTTCCTTATCTCCCCTTCATCAGTTCTCCTCTTCTCTCTACATTATCTTTATCTTCTCTGGCTTCATCCTTTCTCTCCTCCACTCTTTCTTTAGTTCCACCCCTCCCACTTTTCCTACATTCATTTCTCTTCCATCTCTCCCTCCCTTATATAAATCTTATTTTTTTAAAAAAGAAAAAATTATCTGCTGGTTGTCGTGATCTTTGGAGGAGACCACGGCCCTGAGAAGAAGGTAGAGCTGGCATCAGGTTTTGGGGTTGTAAAGGGCTATGTTTCTGTGAGCAGTGCGACAGCAGTTGAGACAAGAAATTTTTTTTTTACAAAAAAATAAAGATAGAGTTCACCTTGTTTTGTGGCTAGGCAGGGGATTTTGTGTATGCTGCAGCATAGGAGTGTCACAATTGTGCTGTCGTGGTGTAGCTAGGACTTTGGACTTTCCAAAGCTGAACTACAGACTGCAAATCCTCATAAGTGTGGCTACTGTAGAGCCTGCCTTAGCACACCCTAGACAAAACTTCTAGAGCACGAACTTACAGATCAGACAGGAGGGACTGCAGTGCATGAACAGCACCATTTAATTGCTCTGGTAGCAATGCAAGACTCCTACACTGGGGTGAGAAAGCAGGTAAAATGTATAAAAGGTGGAATAGGTGCAGTTATGCAGATTTACACCATTTTTCACCACACAAAACTTATAGGGAAGCACTAATACTTAAAGGTTTGAATTTAAGATAGACCCTGTGAGCTTCTTTAATTTGTACCATTTCCTTTGGTCTAGGGGCAGCAATGGCGGCAGTGGGTGCGAGGGGGGGCAGCAGGATGGAGGGCCTGCCTAGGACGCCTCCGGTCCTTGCACCCGCCTTGGTGTAGGTAGTGGAAACGTGAAGTTTATCTGAATTTACAAAAGCTTAGAATAAGTACAGAGGATCTCTGAAGAGAAGAAGGGATTGTAGAACAATAGATGGGCAAACTGGGTAAGGCATATATAGTCTTTATCTGCCATCATTTACTATGTTTCTATGTTAATTCTTCTAAAGGGCACAGTTACTAAATGGGCCCCATTGAGAATAAAGTGCATGTTATAATGTGTGTTAAATCACATTGGCATGCTATAACGTGCCCTTTTATGTGTTAACATCAGAGTTGCCCAGTTACCCAGTTGCAGGAGCGAAAGATTTTGCCAGTTCTGGTTTTAAATGTCCATTGCAATATATTATGGTATTTGTAGTCTTTTTACACGTGAAGGCACGTTTTACAATGGGATGTAAATACAGCAACCTGCATCACTTTTGGTACTCCCTCCCCATCCCTGGCTCCCTCAGTTGCTTCTGCCTCTATTCCTGTGGTTTCATCTTTCAGGTACCTCAGTGTTACTCTTGACGCCTCTCTCTCTTTTTCTGAGTACATCTCCACAGTCACTCGTCATGCCTACTTCCACCTCCATCAGCTACGTGCAGCATGGCCCTTTCTCAATTCCGCCTCCCTGACTATTTTCCTCCTCACCTTCATAACCTCAAGGACTAATTATTGCAATATTACCTTTGCCGGTCTCCCATAATGCCAGGTCCGCAGACTCCAGCTTTTGCAAAATACAGCTGCCCGTATTCTCACTTTTTCTTCCTGGTACAACCATGTCATCCCTGTCCTGGCTGCCAGTACGCTTCAGGATTCAGTTCAAAATACTCTGTTTTGTGCATCGATCTATCCACTCCTCTATGCCTCGATATCTAGCAGACCTTGTCCACTATCACAATCCCCATCGTCTCCTGCATTCCTTTCATAACTATCATCTGATACCCCCCTTCGCCAATCAGGCCCACCTCGAACATACTCACTCCTCCGCCTTTTTCTTCCTAGTCCCCTCTCTCTGGAACGCCCTCCCACTTAGCCTCTGCTCCGAACCCTCCTTTGCTCAGTTCAAGGCAGGCCTGAAAACATATCGATTTCATTTAGCCTTCAATCTCCCTAGCACCCCCTTTTTGCTCTTCTCATTCTTTCTATCTTTAACCTTCTCTAAACCTCTCCTTCCTCTGTCCTGTCAGATAATGGCGTTCTTTTCTTTCTTTTGTTCAGCAGTCGTTTGTATTGTTCACCGCTTTTATGTTCCAGCCTAGGCAGTTTATCAAGTAAATGAATAAAGATAAAGATGTCCAAGTGCAATCTGGGACGTCAAAGCCAGAACATCTGAAAAAAAAAAAAAACCAGGTTCGTGCAAGTCCAGGCACGATTTTAGAAACATGGACGTGCGCAATATTGACATCTATATAGACATCCCCAGGATAGTGTCTCAGAACATGGGCATCTAATACCATAATAGTTAAAGTAGTGGGTTGCGAGCAGGGTGACCAGGGTTCAAATCCCAGTGTGGGTCTTTGTGACCTTAGACTAGTCGCTTAATGCTACATTCTCTGGAAGTTTAAAGGCCAAAACGAGCACTTTCCTGATGCCTGTCTATGCCTGCAGCAGGTCTAAACATGAATGTGCTTGCAGACGTCCCATCGTTCCTGAAATCGAAGAGGGGTGTGTATGTCCATTGCACCTCCCCAGTCACTCCACCACCATGCCCCCTTGCCTACTTGGACATCCCTGCACCAGAGATGTCTGTAAATGTCACTTGTGGAATGGCTTCAGAGACATCTCTGTGATTTTGACGTCCACATGCACATCTTCAGACAACCTAAATCATGACTAAACCTTGTAAAATGATTCCCATTGAAATCACTGCTGCAAGTCCCATAATGCATCAGAATAAGATTGTCAGAAATCCAGGATGTGCACTCACTCCTGGAACTGGGTAACTTGGCAACTCTGTAATTTATAAATACAGATTAGTAAACTGGGCTCTTAAACTGTTGTTGTTAAGTGCCATGAGTCGGAGTCGACTCATGGCGACCCTCTGGATAGCTATCCTAAATTGTGTTCGGTCTTCAGTCAGGCGGCTCATTGTTGACAGACTGGTACCCGTAGCTGCTGTTATTGTATCGATCCATCTCATTGCTGGCCTTCCTCTTTTGCGTTGACCTTCTATCTTGCCAAGCATAATGTCTTTCTCTAATGATTTCTCTCTTCGCATGATGTGTCCAAAGTATGAAAGTCGAAGTCTTGTCATCTGAGCTTCTAAAGAAAGCTTAGGTTTGATCTCCTCTAGTACCGACTGGTTTGTTCTTCGGGCAGTCCATGGTATACACAGTATTCGCCACCAGCACCATAATTCAAAGGCATCAATTTTCTTCCTATCTGTCTTTTTCACTGTCCAGCTTTCACATCCATATGATGTTATTGAAAATACCATGGCTTGAACAAGTCGAATCTTTGTATGGAGAGAGACATCTCTGCTCTTGAGAATCTTATCTAGGTCTTTCATAGCCATTCTGCCAAGAGCAATGCATCGTCTGATTTCTTGACTGCTTATTGCTTCTTTATTGATAGTTGATCCAAGTAGGTTAAAGTTGTTCACAATTTCAATTTCTTCTCCTTCAACGATGAACTTGTTGATTATGCCAGTTGTCATGATCTTTGTCTTCTTTACATTAAGGTTGCCACCCACCCACTCCCTGGACCTTGAGGGTTAAGGGAGGGGCTGGCCTTGAATGCCCTTGAGGGTTAATGTTGTAGTTGTGTTGGTGCTCAAGTGATAAGGCAAGGCAAAGAATATTTCTTTTTTATGAGGTTTATTTCCCGCTTATGCAGTTCAAATGCAGCAGACGTTAATGAAATAATAGGGCACAAAACAAGATGGAGAAACTGAACTTAAACAAGGCTTTTTTCACTGCTTAACTGAATGTCCATTACTAATCACATTCACCTGTCATGTGATCTCCTTTTCATTAAGGTAACAAACTCTGATATCAGCACTGCTCCTGAATGGCACAGAATATGCTTCCACTTATTCTCTTCAGATAAGCTCTTTTATCACAGCAAACAGTGAGGTAACTTTGCTATTTTCTTACATACAACACTGGAAAGCAAAACACTTAAATGTCCTTTGGAATCATACAAGTAGAGCAATCCATCGGGACTTCCTGTTCAGTAGATGGCAAAGAAATTAAAGGCATTTCTTCTGGCCAGCTGATCAATGGCTTTGCTACGTTCTGAGTAGAAACTGCTCTGCTTTTAAGGAATTCTCTGAATTCGGTGAGAAGTAATTCAGCCTGTGTATTTTCTGAGCTAGGCTGAGCAAATCCTCCTTCAGGTAAATGCTTGTTTATATTACTTATCTCTAGGCAATTATCAGTGCTTTTACTTGGACAACATTTCAGTGTGCAAGCATTTCCCTTCCCCCACTTATCTCCACATGGCAATGCAGGGTAAAACGCTCCAGCTGGGTCTAGAGAGTCTCTCAGAGTGTTAAAAGGAAAACAGTCAGGCTTTTCTTGACTTAACCAGTTAGTATCAAACTTTCTGCCTTTATCCTGTCTTTCACAATTAAAATTCACTCTTTCTGGCTTTCCACTGTTAAGTTTGCTAGCTGTGCCACACCCACCAGATACCTTGTGCTTGGGCTTCTTCCAGGGTAAATCCTTATCCCTTTGCCTCCTATTCCAAGGTTCTTCTGGGTCCTTTAAACTCCTGAGCTGCAGCCTTGGGTCTCTCAGTGCCTTAGAATTCTTTTGCTTCCAGAAATTTCTCTCTGCCCCTGAGTCTCCCAGCTTCTGTCTGCTCCTTCTTGGATCACAGCTGCTTAGTGGTTCTCTCTCCCACGGTTCCTGTTCCTGGTCATCTGACCTGTCCAGGTGCTTGTGTCCTTGTCCTTCTCCCCTCTCCTGGTGGTCCTCTCTCTTGTCTAACTGTTTCTGGGTTTTTAACAAGCTAGCTGAGTACTGCACTGCCCGCCTCCTGCTTGGGCATGCCCAATCAGGGACTTGGCTTTTCACCTGCCTTGAAGTGAGGAGTGGTTCCTGATTAGCTCTGCATTCTGTTTTCCTCTCAACAGAGAAAATCCTGCATTCCCCTGCAGTACCAGCTCTCTCCACCGGATCACTATTAGTTTCTCTTGCTTCATAAGAGCCTGCTACATCACAAGGTGCAGGCCCATTTTGAGACTATTTTCTTTGATTGTGAGAAGCAAATGTTTCAGATCATCTTCACTTTCAGCCAGTAATCTGGTATCATCAGCATAGCGAAGGTTGTTGATGAGTCTTCCACCAATCTTCACACCTCTGTTGTCTTCATACAATCCTGCTTCTCTGATGATTTGTTCTGCATATAAATTAAACAGGTAGGGGGAAATTATGCAGCCTTGTCTTACACCTTTGCTTATTTTAAACCATTCTGTTTCTCCTTGTTCCGTTCAAACTGTTGCTTCTTGATCAATGTACAGATTGCGCAAGAGAACGATCAGGTGTTCTGGTATACCCATGCTTCTTAATGTGGTCCAGAGTATCTCATGGTTTACACAGTCAAAAGTCTTGCTATAGTCGATAAAGCACAAATAGATATCCTTTTGGTATTCTTTAGTCTTTTCAAGGATCCATCTCACATCTCCAATGATGTCTCTCGTTCCTCGCCCTTTCCTGAACCCTGCTTGCACTTCAGGTAGTTCTTGTTCCAGGTATGGTTGTAGTCTCTTTTGAATAATCTTCAGTAGAATCTTGCTGGCATATGGGATCAGAGCGATTGTGCGATAATTTCCACAGTCAGTTGGATCACCTTTCTTTAGTATTGGTATAAACACAGATCTTTTCCAGTCAGTTGGCCATGATGTTGTCTTCCATATTTCTTGGCAGAGCCTTGTGAGTATGGTAACAGCTGCATCAGATTGCTGCAATACTTCTATGGGAATGCTATCAATGCCTGGTGCTTTGTTCTTTGATAAGGCTTTCAATGCTGCTTCAACTTCTTCTTTCATCACCAATGGTTCCCGATCATAAGGTACAGGTTGAAACGGCTATTGGTCCACTTGATCTTTATCATATAAAAACTCTGTATATTCCTTCCACCTTTTCTTGATCTTCTCAGCATCATTCAACATAGAATCTTGAGCATCTTGTAACATTCCAATTCGAGGCTGGAACTTTTTCTTTAACTCTTGTAGCTTTAGGAAAGCCGATCTTGTTCTTCCTCTAATAGTTTCTGCTTCTATTTCCTTGCAAGTATCATTGTAGTACTCTTCCTTGTCCTGTCTTGCTGCATGTTGGAAATCTCTGTTGAGTTCTGCGATTGTCTTTCATTCTCCTCTGGCTTTAGCTTCTCTGCGTTTCTGGGCAATTTTCAGAGTTTCTTCCATCATCCATTTTGGCCTTTTGCTTTTTCACCTTTTGTAGAGACTTCTCGCTTTCTTCCAACATAACCTTCTTGATGTCATTCCATAACTCTTCCGGAGCTCTGTCATTTGTATCTAAAGCAGCAAATCTATTTTGCAGGCAGTCTTTAAATTCCAGTGATATATTCTCAAGGTCATATTTTGCTGCATTCATGAGTGGTTTGCTCTTTTTCAACTTTAGCTTGAGTTTGCATACTAGTAGTTGATGATCTGTACCACAGTCAGCTCCAGGTTTTGTCTTTGTTGACGTTACAGAGCTTTTCCATCGTTGACTTCCACAGATGTAGTCAATTTGATTTTTATACAATCCATTGGGTGAAGTCCATGTGTACAGTTGCCGCTTGTGTTGATGGAAGAAGGTGTTTGAGATGAAAAGATCATTGGTCTTGCAGAATTCTATCAGTCTTTCTCCAGCTTCATTTCTGTTGCCAAGTCCATATTTTCCAACTACTTTGCCTTCTTCTTTGTTGCCAACTTTTGCGTTCCAGTCACCCATGACTATCAGGATATCCTGTTTCCATGTTCTGTCAATTTCAGCTTGTACTTGTTCATAGAACTATTCAGTTTCATTCTCTTCTGCAGCTGTTGTTGGGGCATATACTTGAATTATAGTTGTGTTGATAGGCAATCCTCTTAGACGAATAGAGATTAAGCGTTCGCTGACTGCATTGTATTTCATTACAGTTCTTGCAAGTTTCTTCTTTATTATAAATGCAACACCATTTCTTCTTTGTCTTTCATTTCCAGCATAGTAGACCATGTGATCATCTGATGCAAAGTACCCCATGCCAGTCCATTTCAGTTCGCTGACACGCAACAGATCAAGTTGTACACGTTCCATTTCATTCTTGACCACCTCCAACTTCCCTTGGTTCATGCTTCGTACGTTCCATGTTCCAATGTGTAAGACATCTTTACAGCTTCTGACTCTCATTTCATGTGCAGCTACATCAGCAGTCAGACTTCCCGAGGGCTTTGTTCCAACCACATCATAAATGCTGGCTTTACTCTGAAAAGTCTTTAGCTCTTCCCCAGTAGCTAGTTGAGTGCCTTCTGACCTGGGGGTCTCATCTTCCAGCATCATAGCACAATTTGTTTTGTTGTAACTATCCATTGGGTTTTCTTGGTAAGATACGGAAGTAGATTGCCGGGCCTTTCTTCCGCGCAGTTTAAGTTTGGTGTTGTTGCCGTTGTCACAAAAATGTGATCCTCCGCCGTCAACACTGTCCCATTCTGCTGCTGCCCAGCTGTTCTTAAACTGTACTCTCTAAAATCATACATATATATCTCACCTCAGAATAAGGGACCAATCCTTGGATACACATTATCTTAAATATGCTAAAATTTTGTATACAACACCCAAAGAAAACTGAAGAATATGTATTTATTTTACAAGCCTCACATAATTGTTGATGGACTTAAAAAGCACTTTTTTTCATGCATGACGTCAATATAGAAATTAAACCAAAACACCCAAGTGTTTCCAAATTACAAGCCACAGGGATAATTTTTTTAACATCTCCCTAAGCGCAAAAAATGGAGTCAGGTTCCAAACATAATGGAGGCCATCATAAATCAAGGCCAAATCCAAATTATTGTGAAAAGTCTGTTTATGGTAGTGAGCCAGAGTATGAAAGCACAGACATTATAATTATTGTGCTGATATTTTCATTAAGAACTATGATAATGGTAGATCATTATGACAGCGTTCCAACTTGGAGCAAAGAAAGATTTTCCATAGAGTTTTGCATGCAAACAGCCAACGTCTGCATTAAATGATGTGGAAATAAAAATACTGGAAGCAAATTAGGACCAGAATCAAGAAAAGTGATTGTTTAAAAAAAGAAAGAAATTACATTATCTAGCACATTTATAACATCAAATGATCATAGCAGAGGATGTGTGGGATTAATAGGACACTTTTAGAATACACAGACATCCTGCTTAGGTTGTGGTAGGTAAAATATCTCAGGTTAAAAAAAAACCCCAAAACAACCAACTACTTGTGTAGAAATGGGAAAAAAGGTAACATCTGGAAAGCTGTGCACACTAGCACTCATAGTTTGAGAAATGAAGGGGCCTTTTTACTTATGTACAGTAGGCAGTTACTGTATTAGAATTGCAGGAACCATTAGCATGCTGGCATGACACAGTACCCTGTTATAAAGTGGGTAATGGGTGTGCTCTGCACCTGCACTTAGCTCATAGTAACATAGTAAAATGACGACAGATAAAGACCAGTATGGTCCATCTAGTCTGCCCAGCAAGTTGGCAAGAATAGGTGCACCTGCCGCTCTGTGCAGGTCACCCCTCCCCATGTCTTTGTTTAGGGATGAACCCACCACTCTGTGTAGGGCATCCATGTTTGTTGAGAAATTAGATAGTTAAGTTTATTTTGATTTTATCCTGTTGCTATAGAGCGATCCACTTTGTCTGTCCCATGCCATTTTGAATTCTGTCATGTATTTGCCCCCACCACTTCCATTGGGAGGGCATTCCAAGTATCCACCACCCTTTCAGTGAAAAAGTATTTCCTGACATTGCCTTTCAATTTACCCCCTTGCAGCTTCATGTTATGCCCTCTAGTTTACAGCTTTCCCGTCTTTGGAAGAGGTTTGTTTGTTCACTCTTTAAGTATTTAAAGGTCTGAATCATATCTCCTCTGTCCCTCCTCTCCTCCAGAGTGTCTTCAAGTCTCTTCTCATAAGGCTTCTGACGCAGGCTCCAAATCATTTTGGTTGCCTTCCTCTGAACAGTTTCCATTCTTTTTACATCCTTTGCAAGATACGGTCTCCAAAACTGAACACAGTATTCCAAGTGAGGCCTCACCAGTGACTTATACAGTGGCATTAGTACCTCTTCCTTTCTACTGGTAATTCCTCTTTCTATGCAACCCAACATCCTCCTGGCTTTGCCACTGCCTTGTCACACTGTTTTGCCACCTTGAGATCCTCAGAAATAATCACACCAAGGTCCTTCTCCTGATCCATGCACACCTCTCGCCCCCTATTGCGTACATTTCCCTTGGATTTCTGCTTCCCAAGTGCATTACACTGCACTTCTTCACATTAAATCTTAAATGCCAAGCATTAGACCATTCTTCCAGCTTTTGTAGATCTTTCCTCATATTATCCACTCCCTCAGGGGAGTGTCATCTGCAAAAAGACAGACTTTTCCATTCAGTCCTTCAGCAATATCACTCACAAATACATTGAACAGTGCCGGTCCCAGGACTGAACCCTGGGGCACCCCACTAATCACCCTCCTTTCATCTGAGTGAGCTCCATTTACCATCATCTGACGTCTGTCAGTCAACCAATTTCTGACCCAGTTTACCACCTTGGGACCCATCCCCAAACCATTGATTTTATAGATAAGCCTCCTATGAGGAACAGTATCAAAGGCTTTGCTGAAATCCAGGTAGATGACATCCATCGTATGCCCCTGATCTAGTTCTCTGGTCACCCAGTCAAAGAACACAATCAGATTTGTTTGGCAAGATCGTCCTTTGGTACAACCATGTTGCCTCGGATTATGCAACCTGTTGGTTTTGAGAAAGTCCACTATTCGCTCTTTCAGGAGCGCCTCCATTACTTTTCCCGCCACTGAGGTAAAGCTCACAGGCCTGTAGTTTGACACTTCTTCCCTGTCACCACTTTTGTGAAGAGGTAGCACATCAGCCCTCCTCCACTCCTGAGGAACTTCTCCTGTTTCCAAGGAACTGTTAAAAACATCATTTAACGGCCCTGCAAGAACCTCTCTGAGCTCTTTCAGTATCCTGGGATGTATCCCATCCGGTCCCATGGCCTTGTCCACTTTCAGTTTTGCAAGTTGTTCTAACACATCATCTTCTTTGAATGGTGTGGTATCTACTTCATTCCCATTTTTATATTTGCGAGTCAAAGGTGGTCCTTTTCCAGGATTTTCTTTAGTAAAAACAAAGCAGAAGTATTTGTTTAACAATTTCGCTTTTTGAATGTCACTCTCCACAAGTCCATTCCCAGCAATTCCACCTCTGATTGTCCTCCTCTCCCGAATATACCTGAAGAAAGTTTTGTCGCCACGCTTCACATCTTAAGCCATCTTTTCCTCTGCCTTTGATTTTGCTTTCCTTATTTCTCTTTTTGTCTCTTTTAGTTTGATCCTGTATTTCTTTCTGTGTTCCTCTGTTTGCAAGCTTTTGAATTTTGTGAAAGCTGTGTTTTTTTGCCTTTATTTGAGCAGTCACTTTTTTTGCGAACCAAATAGGCTCATGTTAACTGACCACACATTGTCGCTGATGTAGATAGCACAGATCCACTGACCAGCTCCCATGTGTTGCATATATGCTATCTGTAGCGACATTTACTGTGTCTTTTTGTTTTCTATGGAGTAGCTGTATGGAGGATGCTGGGAATGCCCCCAGTAGTTACTGCCCATGACAACACTGGCTGAAAATAGGCCCCCATGAAGCCAGGAAAACAGTATTTGCTGTTGCTTGGTCAATATGAAGCTCCCTTATCCACACAGACACTAGAAGACACATGTACTGCCAAGGCAGCTCTTATGGGCCTCTGGGGGCCTTCCGATGATGTCACTGAGGATGGCTGCTCTGCTTGCACCATGGGCACTATAGTAGCTCCACGAGCCCACACAAGGCAAAATAGAACCTCTCACACAGGCCAAAGGCAGGGCCACAAAAAACTCTCTCTTTTTCACAGGTGCTGGAATCCCTAGTGTATGTTATTTTACCACAGGCCTTGTTTTACGCATAGGGCATATTTAAATGGTTCTCAACACGGTCCTCTGGGACCCCCAGGCCAGTCGGGTTTTCAGGATATCCACAATGAATATGCATGAAATAGATCTGCATGCACTGCTTCCATTGTATGAAGATCTAGCTCATGCATATTCATTGTGGATATCCTGGAAACCTGACTGGCCTGGGTGTCTCAGAGGATTGGGTTTAGAACCACTGACTTAGTTATAAAAATATGCAGTAAAGGTGTTAGTATTTGATGAGATAGCGCATATGAGTAACTCTAGCTGTTAATCTGTTTATATTTACTGTACCTATAGTTTATTTGACCTTTTTTTTTTAATTGTAGCAAGTCCACCTTTGCATTTTAGATTACTTTGAACCATATAGACAGCCACTTAGAGGGTCTGCTTGCTAAACTGTGTTAAAACCGGGCATTAAGGCATAGTTTTAAGGCAGATTGGTTTCCATAATATCCACTAAACTTTGATAACTGAGCATTGCAGTTTAGTAAATACCACTTTATGCCTATGGTCAGGAATGCATGAACGCTTTAGAGGAAGTAATATCTGTGTGTTACTGCCCACAGCAAAGGCTAAAGGAGTTTGATGGCCTAAGTTACATATTTCCTACCTCCACTCATGGAAACTCCCTGTGCCTTATCAAATATCTAAGTCAGTCCAGAGTTTGTGTTCTGAACCAAGTGCTTACTTAAACTTTAGGGTCAGGAGGTAAGATGGTGTCTTGGAGGGATGCTGAGTGAGCATCTCTCCTTCAAGCTTCTATTTTCCTCTGTAAATGGGCAAGCATAAGTCAGAAATTCTGGCAAAGACCCCTTCTTTGTCCTCTAAGCATACTGTTAGCCAAGTGACTATTCCTAAACTGCTTGTTCCTCAAGTGTCTATTCAAACGGGGATAATGGCTGCTGCATTGGAGCCTTCAGGAGACGGTTCCTTCCTTGGCCTTGACATCTTCTTGAGCCCTGGGGGAAGGCCATTTGCATCATTACATTGGGGGTCTGGTGCCTTCAATAACCTCAACTGGGAAGCTGACCGAAGTGGTGTGGAGCCCGGCCTGGTTGTTAGGGAGGTTGTCAGAGCAATGGTATCACCCAGAAGCTCTTTGCAAGTGCCTTCTGATGTGATTATGGTTGTGACAATCAGCAAGGCTGGTGCAGTGAAGCCCCCATGCCTCCTCTCAGGGCCTGGGAGGATGGTTGGGGGTACAGACCTGCAGACCATGGTTGCCAGTATTCAGCATAAAACCCCACTGGTGAAGCCATTAAAAGTTCCCCTGGAGAGTCTTTGGCAGGCAGTGGCATCTGTAGACCAGATGACTTTGGCAGTGGCTACTCTTACCCTGGATATGCATGTTCGCTTGCAAACCAAGAACATAGAACTTTCAAATTTGAACACACGTATGAAAAAAATGGAGGACTCTATGACCTGGTTTGGTGAGACTCAATCTATTCTTGCACAAGATAAGCTATTGACTGCTTGAAAATTGGAGAGTCTGGGCAATGCTCTTCAGGCCCTTAATCTTTGTTTTGTTAATTTTCCTAAAATTCATTTGCTTTCTCTTCAAGCCACTTTATATAAATATCTTTCGGATGTCCTTAAGATCCCTCCCCCCCTACGGCTAAGGTCTTTTCCTTCCACTCAGGACTGACTCAGGTCCTAGAACAGAGCCCCTACATATGGGGGCATTCAGACATCAGATTCTATGGATCTAATGCGATTATTAGAAAGTTCCCAGTCTGAGGCTACACAGTATGGAAACTCTTTTAGTTTCTTTTGCTTTTCCTCATGACAGAGATCATGTCCGGTGTCCTTTTTTCAGTCATAGATCTGAGTTGTTTATGGGGGCAAAAGGATGGGTATTTCCTGATTTTGCCAGTTTATAGGTATGCGACAAGCCTTATTAGATCTGGGAAATTCCTTTAGTCTCCGGTTTCCTTACAAATGTATTTTGTGTTATGAAAATAATAAATATCTGGTTTTTGAACCCTTAGCTTTTTCATGGACTGTAGGCATCTCCTTGCCCAGTCTACATCTCCAAATGATAGGCTGTAATTTTGTTATATGGACCTTTTATCCCTCCTTGTTTCCTGTGACTTTTATTACTGTCTCTATTGTTCCTGGTGTTGGATCTCCCTCCCCCCACCCCACGGGTTATTGTATTTCTGTATCTTTCTTGTGCCGCATATTTTTCTTTTGTAAACTGACTGCTATGAATGTATGTCTTATTGGCACTTTCCCTACTGCAAGTGTATTGCATGAATATATTGTTGCAAAATAAAATAAATAAGTAAACAAACGTTAGGGTCACTGATGCAATAACAATAGGGTCCCCAAATCTCCTTGATTTTGGGGGATTGTCTCTGATTTCAGGGCTCTGTCCCTGATTCTTTCCTCTGGCAACCCCCTGTCCCTGATTCCAGTAGTGGGGACAGATGTGTCGTGCCAGGTCTCTGGTGGCAGTGTCATCCCCCATCACCCCTGCCACTGTCGCTTCTCACTGCCTCTGCATCTGTTGCAGCGGTGAGCTGTCAGCATTAAAAAAATGAAAGCGTGGGTCTTTGTGACTCCTGCACACTTGGAGACTCTGCCTATCTCCAGGAACAAGCAGGAATAAGTCATCACATATGGGTACGTCGGTACCGACGGAGCCTGCGCGGGAAAGCTCCCCAGCTTTTCAGATGAAAAGCTTTTGGGGCCTCCCACTGCACATGTGCGCTGCCTTCCCGCCTTCCTGACCAGCTCTCCTCAGTTCTTCTTTTTCCGCGGAGCCAGCAGGTCGTGTTCCTGTCACCGCTGAAGAATTTGTTACTTTTGTTTGTTTCTTTAGACCGCGTACCTGCCTTCCCCATACCGAAACCGGTATCGCCGGTCTCTCTTTCTTTCTTTATAAAAAAAAAAGACTTTTTTATTTTCTTCAGCACAGCTTGGTACCCGTTGTTAGGCCTTAAGGCCTACACAAATTCTCCTCATGGAGAAGCCAGTCCCTGGTTTTAAAAAATGTACCAAATGCAGTGCTGTCATTTCTGTCACAGACACCCATGAATGGTGTCTCAAATGTTTGGGACCTGAACACTCCATACCGGACTGCCCATCCTGCACCCAGATGTCTAAACGCGGTTTGCAGAACCGGGCTAACAAGCTCCATGTGCTGTTTCCTTCAGAAGCATCACAGTCATCCAGGTCTTCCTCTCCGGATGGATCTCAGGTAACCAAAACTTCTGTGGGCAAATCCTCTAAAAGCAAATCTCTTTCTAAAGATCGAGAGGCTCTCAATTCTGAGTTCGAGGATTCTGCCCAGGCCAAAAAACCCCGGCGGGAGGTTCCGGCCTCCAAAGCAATCATGGGGTCACAGGTTGACATCGATGGCACGGCCTCGACAGATCACCTGTTGGACTGCTCTGGGGTACCGGCCCATACCGGTACCGACATCCAGGCAGTAGTGGCATCTATGGGCAGTACTGTCCAGACCATGCAGCAAGCCGTTCTGGCATTCATTAAGGCTGCGACGCCCTCGGTACCGATTTCATCGGTACCGACCCCGGTTCCGGTATCTACACCGGAACCGAGACCATCGACTTCTAAACGTCGATCGGTTCCGCATGCCGGATTCCGGCTTTCGCCCGGTACCGATCCCATGCCCGATACGCCCGATGTCGATACCGATCGGTATGCGTATCGTACATTGGCAGTACAGAGGGAAGACTCAGATTCTTCTGATGAATTCAATTCCTCTGATGACTCTGCTGAGCTTACTCTTCCTGAGGAGCCCTCTTCTCCCAAGAGGAGGATGTCTCCTCCAGAGGATTTATCCTTTCAGGATTTCATTGTTGATGTAGCTAAAGCACTTTCTATTGCTACATCTTCTGAAAGAGAACCCAGATCAAAAAAATTGGACATTTTAGGATATTCAAAAGCTCCTAAAGAGGCAGTCACTCTGCCTGTCCATGAAATCCTTCAAGAACACTTGATGGATTTGTGGGAGACTCCTTTAACACTGTCTCCCCATTCCCGCAGGTTGGACACCATGTATCGGGTCCCTCCTTCGCCTGGGTTCCAGAAAACTCAGCTGCCTCACCACTCCATTGTGGTGAAGTCTGCCATGAAGAAAATAAAGAGTCCTAAAAGGCATTCTTCTACCCCTCCAGGGCGAGAATGTAAGAACCTAGACTCTTTTGGAAGAAAGATGTTCCAGGCTAGTATGCTTATAGCCAGGATCAACTCTTATAGCCTTTATATGGGCATGTATCTTGGGCAACTTGCCCTAAAAATACAGAATTTTGCCCCCTTTATCCCTGATGATCAAAGGGCGGAATTCTTTTCTATGGTGACACAACTTTCAGAGGTCTCCAAGTTCTCCAACAGGGCAGCCTTTGATTCCTTTGAAGTTGCAGGCAGAGCTTCGGGAATTGCTATTGCAGCCCGGCGTCTCGCTTGGCTCCAGGCTTCTAACCTAGAACCCTGGGTTGTAGATGGCCTCAGGAATCTGCCCTGTACCGGTGAGAACTTATTTGGGGAAGACTGGCAGATTAAAGCTGCTCAAATGGATGCAGAAAATGCCACTCTAGATAGACTTTCCAAGTCTACTTCTACCCCTACCAAAAAGAAGCCTTTTAAAAGGCCTTACTATAAAAAGACCAGATTTCCCACAAATACTGGCCAGCAATCTGCTCAGCCTTGCCTTGCGGCTAAGCGTCAACAATCTAAGCAGGTAAAGTCAAAGCCTGCAGTGTCTGCTACACCCCAGCAGGCTCAACCCCCTCAGGGGTTTTGACTTCCCTCTAGAGAACTTGCCGTTTCTGGCTCTAGAACAACCAGAGCCCCTCACCATTCCTGGAAGGCTAGCTCATTTTGCTCCCAGATGGGAACAAATCACATCAGAGCAATGGACCCTCTCTATTATCCGAGAGGGCTACAAACTTCATTTCTCCAGCCTTCCTCCCCATACCATGGTGAGGCAATTCAGTTCTCCCCCATCTCTTCTGACCCTGTTGGGTCAGGAAGTCTCTTCTCTTCTTGCCCAAGGGGCAATAGAGGAGGTTCCTCCTCCACAACAGGGGTTAGGTTTCTACTCCCCTTACTTTCTCATAACAAAGAAGACAGGGGGCTTCAGACCTATCCTAGATCTGAGAGAATTGAACAGGTTTCTATTCAAGGAGAAATTCAAAATGCTCTCTCTGGGCCTTCTCCTTCCATACCTTCAGAGTCAGGATTGGCTTTGTTCTCTAGATCTCAAGGATGCGTACACTCATATACTCATCCATCCATCCCACAGAAAATATCTAAGATTTCTGTTCCAGGGAAAACATTTCCAGTACAGAGTACTACCCTTCGGTCTGGCCTCTGCTCCAAGAGTCTTCACAAAATGCATGGCAGTCGTAGCCGCATTTCTCAGAGGCATGGGAATCTTTGTCTTCCCATATCTGGACGACTGGCTCATCCGAGCTCCATCTCAATCAGAAGCCCAGATTTCTCTGGACCGCACAAGGCGTATTCTTCAATATCTGGGACTTGTGGTAAACATTCCCAAGTCCCAACTCATCCCTACTCAGTCCCTGGAATTCATAGGGGCTTATCTGGATTCCACCACTGCAAGGGCCTACCTTCCTCTGGTCCGAGGCCAACGGCTAATAAGCTTGGCCTCCCAGGCTCAGTCCAGAAGTCACTTGTCAGCCAGAGAAATGCTGCAACTTCTGGGCCACATGGCCTCCACGGTTCATGTGGTGCCCTATGCTCGTCTCCATATGAGAGCAGCTCAATGGACATTGGCCACCCAGTGGTCTCAAGCATCGGGACTGCTGTCAGACCAGGTACTCACCTCAAAACGTCTGTTTTGGTCTCTCCAGTGGTGGACATCCTCCAAAAATCTGTTGTTGGGGACCCCCTTCCAACCTTCGTTGCCCCAAGCAACCCTCACAACAGATGCCTCCCAAACAGGGTGGGGAGCTCATCTTCAACATCTCTCCACTCAGGGAACCTGGTCTCCCCAAGAGACCACCCTTCATATCAACCTTCTGGAACTGCGAGCAATCTTCCTTGCCCTCACAGTCTTCCATACCCTCCTTGCCAACCTGACTGTCCTAGTTCAGACAGACAATCAGGTGGCCATGTTTTATGTCAACAAACAAGGAGGGACGGGCTCTCTGTCGCTTTGCAACGAAGCTCTCAGATTATGGGCCTTCGCCAGAGAGCACCAAATTCATCTTCTGGCAGTATATCTTCCAGGAGTTCAAAACTCTCGGGCAGACAGACTCAGTCGAGTTCTGCTCCCACACGAATGGTCCCTACATATGGACCAGATACGCAGAATCTTTCAGGAATGGGGGACCCCGGACATAGACCTCTTTGCAAGTCCGTGGAATGCCAAACTTCCCCGGTTCTGTTCCAGGACTCCGTGTCAGGGAGCTCAGGCCAACGATGCCTTTCTCCTGCATTGGGGTCAGGAATTCCTGTACGCTTTTCCACCCATTCCTTTGATTCCCAAGACTCTGTTCAAACTTCAGAGGGATCACGGATCCATGATCCTCATTGCTCCACGCTGGCCACGCCAAGTGTGGTTCCCTCTCCTTCTACAGCTCTCCCAGGGCTCCTCCCTGGACCTGGGAGCTGCACCAGACCTTCTGTCTCAGGAGCAGGGGACTTTGTGGCATCCAAACCCCAAGTCCCTACATCTCCGAGCTTGGTTACTGAAGGCTTAAGCCTTCAAGAGTTTAATCTTTCTCAACCAGTGAAAGATATCCTTTATGCCTCTAGGAAACCCTCTACCAGGCGTTCCTATGCTTTCAAATGGAAACGTTTTTCCATTTGGTGTGCTCAACAGGGTCTTGACCCTCTGGCACTTCCTTTGAATTCTCTACTAGACTATTTCCTGCATCTTTCCAATGCAGGCCTCAAGACGAATTCAGTAAGAGTCCATTTAAGTGCTATTACAGCATCCTTAAAACCTATAAATGGACAATCTGTTTCCTCTCATCCTCTTATTGCAAGATTCATGAGAGGCCTAACCCTCACTAAACCTCCCATCCGGCCTCCTCCGGTAGCATGGGACTTGAATTTAGTTCTGGGTCAACTTATGAAGCCACCTTTTGAACCATTGGTATCTACCTCCCTGAAATTTCTTTCCTGGAAGGTCCTTTTCCTTATTGCAGTCACTTCGGCTCGCCGCATCAGTGAACTGCAGGCTTTGGTGGCAAATCCACCTTATACCAGATTTCATCATGATAAGGTGGTCCTTAGGACGAATCCCCACTTTATGCCTAAAGTGGTCTCGCCTTTTCATCTTAATCAAGAGGTATATCTACCTGTCTTTTTTCCGGCTCCTCATGCATCCAGTGCAGAGAGGAACCTTCATACTCTTGACTGTAAAAGGGCTCTCGCCTTTTACCTCAATAGAACTCAGCCACATCGAAAGTCTTCTCAGCTTTTCGTGGCTTTTGATCCTTCTCATTTGGGACTTCCAGTCACCAAACGCACACTTTCCAACTGGATTGCTCAGTGTATTTCCTTTGCTTACCAGAGTAAGAACATTTCTCTGGAAGGCCATGTCACAGCTCACAATGTGAGAGCCATGGCCACTTCTATGGCTCATCTTCACTCTGTATCCATAGATCAGATCTGTCGAGCAGCCACTTGGGCCTCGGTTCATACCTTCACAGCCCATTACTGCTTGGACAAGGACTCCCGCCGGGATGCCTTGTTTGGTCAGGCTGTCCTCAAACACCTGTTCCATACTTAAACAACTCCTGCCCACCTTCCCAGAATGGATGCCTGAGATCCATACGAAGATGGTTACCCTTGGAGGGGGATCTCCCAGGCATCTCAGCTAGGGAGTCCCCATATGTGATGACTTATTCCTGCTTGTTCCTGAAGATAGCACAGTTACTTACCTGTAACAGGTGATCTCTGGGAACAGCAGGAATTAGTCATCACAACCCACCCACCTCCCCTAGGAGTTGTCTCTCTATTCCTCTATCTTCCTGTCCTCTCTCTCTATTGTCTCAGCTTTAAACTCGAACTGAGGAGAGCTGGTCAGGAAGGCGGGAAGGCAGCGCGCATGTGCAGTGGGAGGCCCCAAAAGCTTTTCATCTGAAAAGCTGGGGAGCTTTCCCGCGCAGGCTCCGTCGGTACCGACGTACCCATATGTGATGACTAATTCCTGCTGTTCCCAGAGATCACCTGTTACAGGTAAGTAACTGTGCTTTACTACCCCCTTCTGAAGCATGCTTTTCATGTCAAAGGGGGCAAGAGCATCAAGAGCTTCCAAGTGTGCAGAAGTTGCAAAGACCCCGGGTTTTGTTTTTCTTAATTACCCCCCACTGCTGCAGACATTGAATGAGGCAGAGGCAGTGGCAGCAGTAGGCCAGGGTAAGAGGACAATTGTAGATTTTGGAGGGGGGGTTGCAGAGGCAGATGCTGGATACAGAATGAAGGGATGACAAGCAGATGCTGGACACAGGGTGGGAGAGAGGACGGATAATGGACATGTGCTGGGGGCAGAAGGTAAATGCTGGCCATGAGGTGGGGGAAGTGGAGGACAGTGAACATGGGATGGAGTAGAGGGCTGATGCTGGATATGGGGTTAGGGGCATAGGGGATGGAGGGCAGATGCTGGACATTGGGAAGAGACAGGGGAGATGTTACACACAGCGCAAGGGAGAGAGAGAAAGAGAGGAAAGGTGCTGGACACCTGGGGGAAGGCATAAGGAAGAGAAATTCTGGATACCTGCTGGGGGGTGGGGTAGTGATGGGAAAGGGAAATGTTGGACACTTGGAGATGAGTGGGAAGGAAGGTAAGGAGGAGGAGGTAGTAAGGAGAGATGCTGGACTACGGGATGGTGGTGGTGAACAGAAGGGAAGAGAAATGAAAATGATGGACATGGGGCAGGGACATACTGAACAAGAGGCAGGGAGAAGGAGGGGAAGAAGTGGGGAATGGCTGGGAGGGTTGGAGTGAGGAGATGAGAACTGCAGGTGAATGCAGTGGAAAAGGAGAAGACTGAGGAATGGGTGATGAGGAGGGGTGAAATTGAAATGGATAAAGAGGCAGAAAAATAAATGAAAGAAATCAAAAAGATCAATGTCAGAGATGGATATAGGAGAGGACGTGAAGGCAGGAGGTGAGGAAAGAAATGACAAATGAATAGGACACGCTGGAAGCAGCGTTAAGAGAAGATAGACAAAAGCAGAAACCAGACGCTGGAAGTGAGCTAATGAGGAAAAATGGTCAGACATCAAAGATAGAAAAAATAATTTTATTTTCAATTTAGTGATTGGAACGCGTCTGTTTTTGGAATTTACATCTGCTATTTTTATATGATTTTGCGCAGTACAGTGGGGAAATTGCTTCCATGAGATGGATGGGAAGAAGACAAAAACTCCTCTCCCCCATCCCCTATTACTCTATCCTGGGACTAAGGGGGACTTTAGATAAGTGCCCCAGAATTGCCTGCAAAAAATCTGGTAACCTCATATAACAATGACAACTGGCAGAGACAGAAACATAGTAACTATATTAACAAGCAGTAAAACTACTCCAAAGACCATCACAAGCAGTCGAAGCATTTTCTCCTCTCAGTATGTTACATTACTTGGTAGGGTTTGAGTACCATCTGTCTCTGGCTGGATGAGAAAATCCAACTCTTTCCATTTGCTGCCACACTTGTAGTACCTCTTGTGGTTTCCCTGAGTGTGAATCTTTACCCTGGAGTAATAAGTTTCTCAGTGTACATGGAGCTAGTGGTGGTGCAGGTACAGGGCCCCCAATACTGACTCTGGTGTCCCTGGTTACTGACAAGCTTCCGGATTCTTTTTTTTTTCTAGAGCCTGGCAGCTTCTGTAGATGCAGGTTCCGATCAGGGCCATACCCAGCCATAACTGTGCCCTGACGTGCCCCCCCATGACATCAGATGTTTGTCATTTATCCCTTTCCCCCCCATGCCCAGCATTGCCCTTCTGCCCATCCCCTCATGTCCAGCATCTCCCCATCTTAGCCTACCTCCTCATATCCAGCCGCCCCCTCCCCCCCCCCACGTGCTGCCTGTCCAGCCTGCCCTTGCCCCACTGCTGGTTTTCCTGTTCCCTTGGCAGCAGCGGTGGACCTCCAATTTAATAAAAAAACCACAGGTCTTTCTAACTCTGTACTTGCATGGCTGGTCTGATCCCTCCCTCCTCTGACATATGCTCACATCAGAGGAGGGAGGGAGCAGACCAGTCATTCAAGTGCGTGGTGGGAAAGACCCATTTTTCTTTTTTATAATTGGAGGTCTGTAGCTGCTGCAGCTTCAGTGAGGCCCGATTTAAAAGCCATCGTGCAACAAAGTTTCAGAAGATGGCTGCTGTCGATTGACATGCCTAATCCCTGCCCCAGTCCAGTCATCCCAGGCTCACTGCACGAAATTCAGATATTTCAGAAACATGCCTGCGATATCTACATTTCTCTCGTGGTGGTTGCTACTGCCATGGGATAAATGTGCAATAGTGCCACAGTAGCAGCCAACGCTGTTTAGTAAACATGCCCCTGACAGGTCATTTTGGGAACCTGACAGGTACTTGTGACCTGGATTTGACCACTGTTGGAAATAGGATACTGGACTTGATGGACCCTTGGTCTGACCCACTATGGCTTATCTTATATTCTTAATAATCTTTATCATTTTTATGAAAAATGATGATATGTTGTTTTTACCTGTTGCAGGGAATATTTTTTGCTGTGTTAAACACCTTGGCCAAGGGTGTTAAATCAGTCACAAGATTTGACCCTGAACTTACAGAATACTGAGGTCATGGTCTTGGGGCATTCTCTTGCAGTAGATTTGCCTACTGTTTTGGAAATCGGTGCCACAAAGATACTAATCTCTGCTGAAGTGCGCTATCTTGGGGTGTGGCTCAACTCAGAATTGTCTTTTAGATCACATGTCAGAGATCTTGTTCATAGATCTTTTTTCAAGTTATAGTTGTTGTGTAGAGCAAAATAGTACCTGGAGATGGTTACTTCAGGACTGTATTGTAGGATATCATGCTGGTGGCTTTAGATTACTGTAATTCTTTTTTTTTTTGGGGGGGGGGGGGTTGCCAGATACCATAGCTAAACCTTTACAAATAGTGCAGAATTCTGCTGCCCATCTCTTTCCTGGTTACCACTTCATGATCACAATTCTTCAGTTCTTTCTTCCCTGTGCTGGTCACCCATAGAGTGGTGCACTTCAAGATCCTGATGTTAGTGTTTAAGACTGGTATATTCCTTCCTACTATTTTTCTCTTAAAAATACATGAGCCCGTGCAGCACCTTTGTTCTCAAACTTGTGCCCTGCTGGGGGTCCCCTTGGGTACCAAGATTCACAATAAGCAGATTCAGCTCAGGTTAATCCCATTGGAAGGATCCATTATATGGAATCTGTTGTTTTTAGAGCTGCATGTGGTGGCTACCCTCCTCTTATTTCACAAGAGAGTGAAATATTTTTATTTCCTGATGCATTTGTTGCTGAAGGACACTAGGGACATCTTTTACTAAATGGTACTAATGTGTTGCACCTAACATGCCAATAACGCCAAAACCATGGCACATTAGGTGCAACACTACCAGGTTAACTGAGTGGAGGAGTGGCCTAGTGGTTGGGGCAAGGTACTTCAGGCCGGAAGGTCGGGGGTTCAAATCCCACTAGAAGACAGCAACCTTGGGCCAGAAGGACTGGGGTTTCTAGTCCCACGGGTGCTCCTTGTGATCTTGGGCAAGCCACTTAACCCTCCATAGCCCATGTTTCCTGTAAAATAGTTATCTCCAAGTTATAATGCCCTATTCAATGTAATTTCAGTTTGTTCAATGTAAACTGCACTGATGTAGAATAGCACGGTATATAAGAGAATGTAAATAAATAAATTCAGGGTTGTGGAAAGCATGTTTCTAGCAGTTACTATGGAGCCCTGTGCCCTAACATGGTATACAGAGAGTGCAGGTGCACTTAACTCCACCTAGTGATGTGGCATTAGGTGAACCTGCGCTAATTACAAGGGTCACAGTGCACAGTGTTTACCCTGCGCTAACTGTACAGGGCTCACCGTGTACATTCTCTGCCCCCTTACAACCCCAATGCACCATTTACAATTAGTGTGGAATGGGCTTGAACTAACTGTCATGGCCCTAAGCTAGCTGTCAATGCGTGTCCCAGTGCATCTTCAGTGTGCACTAGAACTGTCATCAGCTGCCCCTGGTGGCCAGTGGCTGTAAGGGCATGCTGTGCATTTTATTTATTTTTAAGGAGCGAGGGCTCATTAAGGCCAAGTGCAATTTGGTCCTTGAAGTTCTAGCTCCTTGTGAGAACAAACTATATAAGCCAAGAGTGGAGGGTAATAAAGCTTTATTTCCCCTTTAGCACAAGAGTTCACTAAGACATAAGAAAATAAAGATAGTCCTTCTTTATAAAGGGTTCCAGTAAATAAGCAGGCAAACAAATTGTTATAAGCTTCACAATTGATTGCAGGGATTCTTTTATATTTACAGTTCTACCAAAGTCTCAAGACTAGTAGCTACACAAAAAAAAGTACAGTCCATAGATTCATCTTGAGGAATGGGAATAGTATTCTCAAACTATATTTCCATAGACTCTGCGTCACTGGCGTCTCCCTCTGAATAAGTGCTTTCCCTTGCAGCTACCACTTTACAGGGTCTGTCTCTGTTTCTTTGCTTCCAGTAAGACTGTTCTGTTAAGCCCTTAGGTATTGTTTTGAAAAGCTCTGCTTTGTTCCCTCTTCTCATATACTGAGCTTCTGCATTATCAGAGTTCCTAGGAGTAAGGCCTTCTTTTAAAAGTAAAGAGCCACCATACCTTGGCTTCCTGCAGCTGCTACACCTGGAGCTTTCTCTCTGACGTACTTCTGTCTGGAGACAGGTTTTCTTGTGCAGTGCTTTGCCTTTCTGAAGCTCAGGAAAACCTGGTGAGGAATCCCAACCTCTGTGCTTCTGTGTAAAGGTAGCTTTGCTATAAGAACCTCTCCTTCTGGTACCTTGTAATCCTGGTCCAGCGAACTCCTGTGAATGTAGGCTCCTCTCACAGCATGGCTCCTTGGCTTTCTGTGCTCCTCTTCTAACTGTTACTGTTTCTGTCGTGCTGCTTGATTCAGCTACGTTACTTGGGCTGGGAGTGTCACTCCTTCCAGCCAAAGCTGCTTCTCCTAGCAGTCTCCCTCTGGACTCTGTCTCTCTGTGCTCTGCCCCTCTGGACTCTATCCCTCTGGATACTCTCTGTCTGGATTCTGTCCCTCTGGGCACACTCCGTGTGGACTCTCTCCTTCTCCACACTCCTCCTCCGTCCTTCCAGCTGAGCTCTTCCTTGCTGAGCTCCTTCCAGCTGAACCCCTTCCAGCTGACTCCTCTCAGCTGAACTCTCTTTCTGCTGAACTGCCTTTCCTTTATAAAGGCATTTTATCTTTGAAACTCACGGACTTGCCGTCAGGTGCAGCTGGTTAACTCTCATACAATCAGTGGCTGGGCGTGTTGACTCAGCCTCTGTAGGATTACTCCTGCCCCCTTTAGCTGTGCTGCGAGGTAACTGCATCTTCTGCACTTCCACAGCTCTATGACAGACAGAGTTTTTTTCTAAACCTGCACCTTCAGTTGCTGCAGCCTTATGACACAACCCCCTTCTTAAAATATTACGGGCTGAGTCTTCATCTTTACTACAGCACGTAATCCTTGACATTGCATCAGTGTTATAGTGCAGCTTTCCTGCTCTGTGCTCTACTTTGTATTCATACGGCTGCAATGCCATGTACCATCTGGTTAGGCGACTATTGTTATTTCTCATGTGGCTTAACCATTTAAGCGGGTCATGATCGGTGATAAGAATAAATTTTCTTCCTGTTAGGTAGAATTTTAAAGACTCTACTGCCCATTTTATAGCTAAGCACTCCCTTTCAATTGTTGAGTACTTTTTCTCAGCTTGCGACAACTTCCTGCTTAGGAACATGATGGGATGTTCAGCACCCTCCTGCATCTGGGAAAGGAACGGCTCCTAAGCCGATTTTCGAAGCATCTGTCTGCAGCACAAATTGTTGGCGAAAATCCATGCCTCGCAATATTGGTGCCCTGCACAACTTCTCTTTTAGTTTCTTGAAGGCTTCATCAGCATCTGATGTCCAGTGCAGTGCGTTCGGGGCGTTTTTCCTCAACATTTTGGTGAATAGCGCGCTTTCCTCTGCGAAGTGGGCTGGGAGTGTCACTCCTTCCAGCCAAACTGCTTCTCCTAGCAGTCTCTCTCTGGACTCTGTCTCTCTGTGCTCTGCCCCTCTGGACTCTATCCCTCTGGATACTCTCCGTCTGGATTCTGTCCCTCTGGGCTTGCTCCGTGTGGACTCTCTCCTTCTCCACACTCCTTCTCCATCCTCCAGCTGAGCTCTTCCTTGCTGAGCTCCTTCCAGCCGAACCCCTTCCAGCTGACTCCTCTCAGCTGAACTCCTCTCTTTCTGCTGAACTGCCTTTCCTTTATAAAGGCATTTTATCTTTGAAGCTCCCGGGCTTGCCATCAGGTGCAGCTGGTTAACTCTCATACAATCAGTGGCTGGGCGTGTTGACTCAGCCTCTGTAGGATTACTCCTGCCCCCTCTAGCTGTGCTGCGAGATAACTGCATCTTCTGAACATCCACAGCTCTATGACAGACAGGGTTTTTTTCTAAACCTGCACCTTCAGTGGCTGCAGCCTCATGACAGAACACGCACTGACAGCTAGCAGCCTTTAGTAAAAGTCCTCCTAGGTAGCTATGGCCCCTGAGTTTAAGATTTTATTTTATTAGGTCCCCCTCCTTTGATTTAGTATTTTTATTTTTTGTGGTCTGTTTTGTGATGTGTCTTTAATTTTTATTATTTCATGGGTTCACTGTTACCAGCATTGAACTTTTTTGTGTTTAGCGCAATTAAAATTTTATTAAATAAATAAATATGATAGTTTATGAAATCAGAAGTAAGATGGAACAGTTGAATAGCAGACATATGCAGGCCCTAAAAAAAGACTGTTTAACTGAAAACAAACCAAATGGGTTTTGTATTCATTATAATTTGCAGCTTTTTTACCCAGACAAATTGACTGTATGTGCACTAATTCATAGGTGTACAAGCACACAAGCAATTTGCAGGTATACTTATTTCAGAACCCAAATGAATGCCCAAATGAGCCTGACATGCACATACCTGTTGAATAGAGAACAGTGGTTTAACCTTTCAAACAACACTAAAACATTAGTATTTAGCTCATGCCTTTCCAGTACTAGCTCAAAGCTCAGTACACTCGGGTACAGAAGATATTTCCCTTCCTCCAGAGGTCTTACACTTAATGGGCCAATACAAAGAGTTGATGCTGAAGTCACGGGCTATTAGCTGTGTCTGCATTTTCGTATCGTGCCAATAGCACAGAACCTCAGCACTGATATGCAGCAAGGGCGTGTATGCAAATGAGCTGCATGCAAAACTTCGGTGTAAAGTTGAAAGGAGAAGAACTAACGTATGCGCAACAATAGATGCACTACAAGCGGCCATGGGCACATGCGCTTAAATTTCAGACACTCACGTTATGAGTGCATCAGACATGCAGGTTCTTTCGTCATTAGCAAAACAATACCAGCCCATAATAATCAACACTATTTTGCCCAAAAGCATTTTTTTATTAAATCACAGCAAGGAGACATAACAGGAAATGGAGAATGATATGTGAATCCAAAAAACACACGAAGATAAGAAGCAAAAGACATTCATTCTTGAACGATGAACTTTCACTTATACGTTGAAAGATACGTGCAGATTTTCACGCCAAAGGTGAAACAGTTTATTTATTTATTTATTTACTTATTTCTTCTATACCGCCCCTTCCAGTGATCAGGGGCGGTTTACATGGAACAAATTATGTATACTACTGTATACTTTACATGGAACAGGAAACTTTCTAACTTTTTACATGGAAAACTTTCTAACTTTTTACATGGAATATATTAACAAATTATGTGTACTACTGTATACATTACATTGAAACAGAGAAACTGAGAAACTTTCTAACTTTTTACAGTAGTGACAGGTGTGAAAACTGTCCAAACTATTTACATAAGTTATTTACAAGTGATTCAATACAGTGGTTTACAATATAATCGTGCATCATGTGAGTGTGGTGGAATTTATTTCCATTTTTCTAAGAATTTTGTGTGTGTGGGGGGGCTGTGTGAGGTTTTCTAGTTGTGGTTTAGGGGGGTTCTGAGTTGGTATGTCTGAGGATGTTGTGGAACAGAGCTAGAGGGGTAGGAGATTAGGAAGTGTTCAGAGAATAGATATGTTTTGAGTTCCTTCCGAAATTGGGCAAGGTCCTTTTTGGAGCGGAGGTCTAGTGGGAGATCATTCCAGAGCATGGGGGCAGTGAACGAGAAGGCTCTGTCACTTGTGGATTTTTTGGTCTTCTTGAATGAATTTGGTATGTCAAGTGAGTAGACTGCATTTTGTCTGCGAGCTCTCGATTCAGATGGGGTCTGGAGTAATGTTGTTAGATGTGATGGGGCGAGGTCATTTAGAAGCTTGAATGTTGTTAGGAGAATTTTGTATTTGATACGGCTGTTTATAGGGAGCCAATGTAGTTCTAGGAGTATAGGGGTCACATGGTCTGTTAGGCGAGCTTTAGTAGTTATCTTTGCGCAGATGTTCTGGGCTCTTTGTAATAGGTATGTGTTTTTTTGTGGTAGGCCAATCAGGAGACTGTTGCAGTAATCAAAATGGGGTGTGATGAGTGTGTTAACAACCGATCTAAAGTCATGTGTATCCAAGAGGGGCCTTAGATGTTGTATGGTTTTGAGTTTAAGAAATATGGTTCTTACTGTCTGCTTTATGTGTGGTGTCATGGTGAGGGTATGGTCTATTATTACACCCAAGTATTTTACCTCTTTTTTAACTGGTATAGATGTATTGTTGATTGAGATTGTTGTTGGAAACGTGTCCTCAGTCACAGGTGTTCTTGTAACGAACATTGCTTCCGTTTTTTTAAGGTTGATGCTGAGGTAGTTAGTTTCCATCCAAGAGGTGGTTTCAGCCATGCACTCAGCCAGGTTGCCGTAAGTGTGGTTTTTTGTGGTTATGGGGATAACGAGCATGATATCGTCAGCATATATAAAGTGATTAATCTTGTGTTTTCTAAATATGTTTGTGATAGGTTGCAAGTATAAGTTGAATAGAAGGGCAGAAAGGGCTGATCCCTGAGGTATACCTTGTCCTTGGGGGAAGGTTTCTGATGCTTCTTGATCTATCTGGACACATATTAGTCTATGTGTGATGTAGGACTTGAACCATTTGAGAACAGTTCCACCTATTCCTAAGTTTTCTAGTCTGTTAATCAAAGTGGGGTGGTTGATGTTGTCAAAGGCGGCCGAGATGTCAATAAAGAGTAGTAGGAAACCCTGATTGTTGACATCTGTGCCTTTGATGAGGTGGTCAATCAGTGTGATCAAGAGGGTTTCCACTCCGTGAAAAGGGCGAAAACCGAATTGGTGTGAATCAAGGGGTTTATGTTCATCAATATGCTCTTGTAATTGTAGTTGAATTGACTTTTCTATAATTTTAGCTATAAAAGGAATGCTAGCTATTGGTCTGTATGAATTGGGGTCTTTTGAGTCAAGTTTATTGTTTTTTATTATTGGGCGAAGCGTTGTGAGCTTTAGAGCATCTGGCATAATGCCCTGCGAAAGGGACAGGTTCACCATGTATTGGATGTTTTCAGCAAGTTCTTCCTTTGTAAGTTTAATCCAGGACACTGGGCAAGGATCGAGTGGGGAGGTAGTAGTGTTGATCATTGTTATGATTTTAATGAGCTGTTTTCGATCCACAGTGTGGAAAGTTGTCCAGTTGTTATTGATATTGGTGTTTGTAGTCAGTATTGGTGTTAAAGTATTGGGTTTAGATTTTAGTTTTTCGGCAAAGTGAGATGCTAAGGTTTGAATGCTTATTGTTGGTAGCTTTGGCTCGGAGTTCTTTGTTTTAGTTAGTGTTTTTACAATTGAAAATAGTTCTCTAGGTCGGTTGATGGCTAGATTTATTACTTTAATGTGGTAATCCCTTTTCGATTTGTTTATTGCGTTTTTGTATTCGTTAAGTGTGTTCATATATTGAGATTTATTTTCATCTGTTTTAGTTTTCCTCCATCTCTTTTCCTGTTTTCTTAGTTGTTTTTTTAGTTTTGCTAGTTCTTTGGTGAACCATTTTTCTGACTTTTTCATTTGTCTATGCCTATTATGTGTGGGGATAGCTGCTTCATGTATTGTTAGGTTCCAGTGATTTATAGCGGAGTTGATGTCAGGGGGGTTTTCGTCGAGTGCTGGTAATACTTTGTTAAGGAATGTATCCTTGTCAAAGTGGGCAAAGCGTGATAAATGGGGAGATGTGCTTGTTGTATTTGGTGTTGCTTGTGCGGGGAGGTGGAGTGTTATGAGGTAATGATCGGACCATGGTACTTCTGTAGTAGTTGGTGGTGTGAATTGTTGATGGTTATTAAGGGAGAAAGGGAGGAAGATGAGATCTAAAGTGTTACCTTTTATGTGTGTGGGGGTATGAACTATCTGTGTATATCCCATTTGGTTCATGGCATCCATGAAGTTATCTGATTGGGCTTTATTTAGTGAGGGGAGGTTTAGGTCACCTAGAATTACTAGTTTGTCCTTACATGCTCAAGATTTTTAAGTCATCTTGGACCAGGCCTTTAGAAAATGGCGCTCCTAATCCTTACTCCTGGTTATGTAATCATCTACGTGTGTCGCTGTATTAGGCACAGACCGTATTAACTTTCATTGTAATATGCTCAGTTTATGTGCGTATCATTTAAATACGCTTGATGTTGCTCTGTGCGCATACTGTTTTTTGCTGTTTACATGCACGTCATTCTCTTCTTTGCATTTGGTGCAGCAGTACTTGTGTGTATATATTGCGTTATCTGCGCGCAAAGCGTGCGCTAGCATTTTTGTACCTGAAACAATGGAGAGTTAAGCATCTTGCCCAAGGCCACAAGGCGTGTCTGCGTTTTGAACCCTGTTCTCTCTGTTGTCAAGGCTGCTGCCCCAACCACTAGTCGTCAACTCCACTCCATAAAGCTAATGACCAGTAGACTGAAAACAAATTCTAGAAAGGTTTCTTTTTCACACAGCACATTGTCAGAGAGTGTGGTTAAGGCCACTAACATAGTGGGGTTCCAAATAGGTTTGGACAAGTTCCTGGAGAAAGTTTTTATAACAGTTTATTAGCCAGCTAGACCTGGGAAAGCCATTATTTATCCCTGGAAATGAAATATGAGAAATATGATCTACTTTTTGAGATCTGCTGGATACTTGTGACTGGCCACTAGCTTCGTGGCGTTGTTTTCATTCAACATGGCTTTTCTTGTCATATTTAATTTCACCTCTCCTTAACCATTCTAGAGTTGGGTTTCCATCTACTTATGGTTTCTAAACTAACTTTCTCTATTTCCTACTATATTTATGTAATGCCAGTGGATTTCCATTGTTTGCTGCTCAGATTCTTTAAAGAGTTTTATTCTTGGTTTGCACATTTTATTGCTTGTTTCCACAAGTGTTCCAATGGATTTTAACTCTTTCTTTCTCTTCATGAAGCTATGGTTGTTTACTTCCTTACTTAAGCACGTTCTGAGTATTTGGTTCTGTTGAGGCTGTTAAATATAGCTGGAGACAGGATGACTAATATAAAGGAAATCTTCCATCTTCCAATAGACTGCCATCAATCGGCGGGGGGGGGAGGGGCAGAAGGAAGGAAAAGGTGAACTTCACTAAAGAAATATTACAAAGAAAGAAAAACAGGCAAAATGAAGAACTTGGATCCAAAGTGTATCATCCAATTTCAGCTGTTCTGACATTTCTACTCACTTTTCATGACTATAGTTTACCATGCATTAAGCAGGCTGGAGTAAATATTACCATGCGCTAAAACAGCCAGCATGGTACATATCCTATACCATCTGCTTGGCGCGTGATGGGGCAGAGTCTGGGCATTGATTACACATTGCGGTTAGCACAGGTGTCATTAGCACACTAATCATCAATGTCATTAGCGTTGGCAGACTTACCACCACCTCAAAGGCTCGCGAAAAGTGGTCTTACACTATGTTCCAACCTCTGGATCTCTCAAGACACTTCACAAACTTCTTCCAGTTCCCTCCTCTTCTCTAAGGTACATAGGCCTGTCTGTATAGTCATCTCCCACAACTCCTCTTTACTTCTCAGGTTCACTGAGTCAGCAGGGGCAATGAGGCAAAAACTTCTAAAAATCTCAGAAATTTCAGCCACTTCTATTCTTAACTTTACAGTCTCTGTCTCACTTTGGTCCCCTCCCCTGTTAGGTCAACATCTCTGTTGTTGTTGTTAAGTGCCGTCGAGTCGGAGTCGACTCATGGCGACCCTCTGGATGTTGTTGTTAAGTGCCGTCGAGTCGGAGTCGACTCATGGCGACTCTCTGGATAGCTATCCTAAATTGTGTTCGGTCTTCAGTCAGGCGGCTCATTGTTGACAGACTGGTACCCGTAGCTGCTGTTATTGCTGTTATTGTCTCTCACTTGGTTTGCAGCTTGTCGTGCTGTGAGGGCTTATGTGCATCAGTGATGCTGAGAGCTAAACTATCGGTAGTTTAACTACTGGCAGGGTCTCCCAAGATGGACAGGTCTCAGCTGAGGTGCCAGACGAAGACAAACCAGCCATCTGGGCAGCAGCAGAATGGGATAGTGTTGACGGCGGAGGATCACATTTCTGTGACAACGGCAACAACACCAAACTTAAACTGCGCAGAAGGAAGGCCCGGCAATCTACTTCTGTATCTTGCCATGAAAACCCAATGGATAGTTACAACAAAACAAATTGTGCTATGGTGCTGGAAGATGAGACTCCCAGGTCGGAAGGCACTCAACTAGCTACTGGGGAAGAGCTGAAGACTTTTCAGAGTAAAGCCAGCATTTATGATGTGGTTGGATCAAAGCCTTCGGGAAGTCTGACTGCTGATGTAGCTGCGCATGAAATGAGAGTCAGAAGCTGTAAAGATGTCTTACACATTGGAACATGGAACGTACGAAGCATGAACCAAGGGAAGTTGGAAGTGGTCAAGAATGAAATGGAACGTGTACAACTTGATCTGTTGGGTGTCAGCGAACTGAAATGGACTGGCATCGGGCACTTTGCATCAGATGATCACATGGTCTACTATGCTGGAAATGAAAGACAAAGAAGAAATGGTGTTGCATTTATAATAAAGAAGAAACTTGCAAGAACTGTAATGAAATACAATGCAGTCAGCGAACGCTTAATCTCTATTCGTCTACGAGGATTGCCTATCAACACAACTATAATTCAAGTATATGCCCCAACAACAGCTGCAGAAGAGAATGAAATTGAAGAGTTCTATGAACAAGTACAAGCTGAAATTGACAGAACATGCAAACAGGATATCCTGATAGTCATGGGTGACTGGAACGCAAAAGTTGGCAACAAAGAAGAAGGCAAAGTAGTTGGAAAATATGGACTTGGCAACAGAAATGAAGCTGGAGAAAGATTGATAGAATTCTGCAAGACCAATGATCTATTCATCTCAAACACCTTCTTTCAGCAACACAAGCGACGACTGTACACATGGACTTCACCCAATGGATTGTATAAAAATCAAATTGACTACATCTGTGGAAGTCAACGATGGAAAAGCTCTGTAACATCAACAAAGACAAAACCTGGAGCTGACTGTGGTACAGATCATCAACTACTAGTATGCAAACTCAAGCTAAAGTTGAAAAAGAGCAAACCACTCATGAATGCACCAAAATATGACCTTGAGAATATACCACTGGAATTTAAAGACCCTCTGGATAGCTATCCTAAATTGTGTTCGGTCTTCAGGCAGGCGGCTCATTGTTGACAGACTGGTACCCGTAGCTGCTGTTATTGTAGCAATCCATCTCATTGCTGGCCTTCCTCTTTTGCGTTGACCTTCTATCTTGCCAAGCATGATGTCTTTCTCTAATGATCTCTCTCTTCGCATGATGTGTCCGAAGTATGAAAGTCGAAGTCTTGTCATCTGAGCTTCTAAAGAAAGCTTAGGTTTGATCTCTTCTAGTACCGACTGGTTTGTTCTTCGGGCAGTCCATGGTATACACAGTATTCGCCGCCAGCACCACCACAAAGATTTCCAGAGCAAGTTAAAAATCTTCTAGGTTCTTTATATTTCTACTGTTCAGCTTCCTGGCCGCAGGACCTCACTCCACTGAGTCTGGCAGCTGCAGCTTTGCATTCCAACCCCCACCTGGACAGAAAGACGGAAAATTAGAATAGACCTCTGTTTCCTGTGCTCCTCAACTGCTCTGGTACTCGGGGCCCAACTCCCATTAGGCTGTGAACTCCTCCCCTGAGTCCTATGTCCTCCGCAAGAGTGCCAGAAAAGAAGCAAAAAAAAAAAAACTCCCTCCCACTGTGATGCATCATCAGAACCAACTTATCTCTTCCAAGACACTTCTAAGGGGAATATTATTTACAGTATGTACACCTTCTCAGACCATACATTGCATTGATCATAGGGACAGAGGTACTCCTGCAGTACGTGGATACTATCAAGGCTAGTGCAAGGACACGAGATGCCCTTGGTGAACCTCATTCCTTGAAACCCCCCTGCTCTCATGCCTGTCCTCATTGCTATTGCTGCTGCCGCGACTTCTCTCCAAGACTTTAAGCAGCGGCAATGACTTCAAACAACCCCACAGCGCTTATGTCAATCTCCAGCACTGCAAGGCTGTTTGTGCTTCTGCCCCGTTCGATGCTTGATGCCGACTTCCTATTGCATGGGGGGCAAAAGCAGCTGATTAGCCATTTCCATCCCCATGCAAACAGGAAGTTGGCACCAGGCATCAGAAGGGATTGAAGCACAAACAGCTCCACAGTGCCGGAGGTTTAAATACGAGTAAGCACTGTGGGGCTGTTTGAAGTCATTGCTCCAGCTGCAACTGCCAGAATGGGGCAGCAGTGACGGCAATGGGCCGCCCTTGGGCCAGTGGTACTCTAGGCAACCACCTACTTCGCTTAATGGCCACACCAGCCCTGGATATCATGTCATCAGACGTTGAGTTAGTCAGAGGCCAAATGCCTTAAAGTCAAGAATTACTAAGAGGAATTTCAGAATATAAATTGAAATGTAATGTAAAAGTGAAAGGTAGAAGGGATGAACACTGGTTGGAGCAAGCCAAAGGGGTCGAGAGAGAGGGCATAGAGAGTGATGAGAAGTCAGAACGGGGAAAAGCTCTGGAGTTGCCTGGAGAAGAAGTAAGGGAGGGTACATATCTTAGAATCAGCCATGAGGAGGGAGAGAGAAAGAGAGAGAGAGAGTTAAAAGGTTTACAGGCGTGAGAAAGAGAAAGATAATGTGGATGAGGAAGGGTGAGAGAAGAAAGAATGTTTGCATAGTCTTCTCCCCCCTCTCCCCCCCCCCCCTACAATTTCAGGTTAACTGGAACTCAAAAGTTCCCAGGTGTGCTCATGCTAATGATATAACTCCTCGTAGTCTTTTGATAGGGCTGGATGCCATATTAGACTTGCAGATCTGAAGCTTCCAACTAGCTTATTATTTGGATAGCTTGCTGCTGGTTTAACTCTTCTCCATTATTCAGTGGCCCAAATCCTGCTTTATATGCCAGTCTAACAGGTTGGTTGTTATCAGTAAGACAAAATTCGTAATCATTATAATTTCTCTTTATTTAAAACTACCTTAAACCCCGATCAGTGACCTGCACTGCCATGACCTAGAACTCCTTGCCCGGGGGGGGGAGGGGGGGAGGCATTGAGAAGTTCTAGGTCGGCACTGAAATAGTGAGCTTGGTGCAAGCTGGCGGAGCCCCAGCTGCTGCCTCATCCCCAAAGGAGATGGGAGACTGCAGCCATGGGAACAGCATTTGTACTCATACAGTAATAATAACACAGGTACACTACCAAAAAACTGCCTCCAGTTTTGCAACTGATTCCTATAGATTTTGGGGTGCTGAATCCAGGAAAAATAGCCAAAATGTTCCATCACGTCACGTTTTCTTGCAAAATTAGATTTCTTACCCATATAAGGAATGTTCACATAATTTCTTTTTAGCCGACTGCAGTTTATTTTCTTGGCCCAAAATAGAGGTTGTAATGGTTAACTAACTAGAAACACTCCCTCATGATATTTTAGAGTGTTTTGTATTCATTTTATACATTAACAGGACAATTGGGAGGCGGGGGGCTAAATCCAGTACTCGCGCTGGCGCATGTTCTTTCCTGTTCGCCTCGCCTCGTTCGCTCGCTCAAACACGGTGGTTGCGACATGAACGTTCCTGTCAAATTTCAGTTTCTTGCAAGTTCATTATTACCTTTTGTTTGCTCAGTCGTAATCCAGCTTTATTCCGAAGTGGTTCACTACAGTTGTAGTTTGCAGTGCTGTGTATTTGTGATGGCTCACAGAGCCAGAGGTTGCGTCAACTCTCCGGACAGTTTTTGTTTTATTTGTGGGGAATATACCGTGAAAAAGCGGCAGAGGAACATTTCTGCATTTATTTAAAAAGTATATTTCGCCTATTTCGGTTTGAAGTTAGGAGATCAAGACAAACCGTGGGCTCCTCACAAAGTGTGCAAGACATGTGAGGAAGATCTACACTTATGGATGAAAGGTAAAAAACAAGCATTTCGTTTCGGAATACCTATGATGTGGCGTGAACAAAGAGACCACAGCAGTGACTGCTATTTTTGCTCTTGCATTGTGAAGGGATACAACTTAAAAAATAAGAACATAATAAGTTACCCCAACCTTCCCTCAGCAATTAGGCCTATGCCTCATAGCAACGAAGTACCTGTGCCTGAACCACCAAAATCTTTGGATCATATTTGTGTGGGCGGTTCTGATCATGATGAGACTCATCAGATGGCTTTTCCCGATGAGTCCAGTACTTCCAAGTTTGAAACTGAACCAGATCCGAAACCTGAACTTTTCTCTCAAGCTGAATTGAATGATTTAGTCTGGGATTTAGGACTCCCAAAAGATGCTGCCCAACTGCTAGGTTCTCGGCTTAAACAGAAAAATCTATTGTCACCAGGAACAACTTTTTATTGGTACCGCAACCGCGAGACACAATTTTTGAAGTATTTCAGCAAAGAGGAAGATTTGGTATTTTGCAACGATATATACGGAGTGATGGAAAAGTTTAAACTCAAGTATGATCCTGCTGAATGGCGGCTGTTCATTGATTCGTCAAAAGACAGCATAAAAGGTGTTCTTCTTCATAATGGCAACACATTCGCTTCAGTTCCTATTGCTCACTCTGTTATTCTCCAAGAAAAATACGAGAATTTGGCCCTGATTCTTCAGAAGATTCGTTATGATGAGCATAAGTGGATGATTTGTGGAGACTTTAAAATTCTATCCATGCTATTAGGGCAGCAATCCGGTTTCACCAAATATCCCTGCTTCCTTTGCTTGTGGGATAGCCGGGCCCGCGACCTACCCTGGGGGAAAAAAGACTGGCCAATTCGGGAGTATTTGAGACCCGGTGAGAAAAATGTTCTTCATGAGAGCTTGGTACCTCGTGATAAAATTCTATTACCACCTCTCCACATTAAGTTGGGTCTCATTAAGCAATTCATCATCAAGTCCCTTCCAAAAGATGGTGAGTGCTTTCGGTACCTTTGCTCAAAGTTCCCCCAACTTTCTGAAGCAAAGCTAAAGGAAGGAGTGGTTGTTGGCCCTGATATAAGGAAACTCATTTCAGATGGAGCATTCGCTGAAACGATGTCTGAGAAGGAAAAAGAAGCCTGGGATTCCTTCAAGGATGTTCTCAAATTCTTGGGGAACAGGCGGGATGAGAACTATAAGGATATTGTTGCCAGGATGCTCAATGCCTTCAAAGATCAAGGCTGTAACATGAGCCTGAAAGTCCATTTCTTGCACTCCCATGTGAACTACTTTCCCGAATACTTGGGGGCGTACAGTGAAGAACAAGGTGAAAGGTTTCACCAGGACATCAAGGACGCAGAGAGAAGGTACCAAGGAAGATGGAACACCAATATGATGGCTGATTTCTGCTGGTTGCTGCTGCGGGAAACCCCAGATGAAAAATATGCCAAGCAGCGCACCAAGAGAAGCATTCGGGGGAAGAAGAAACGGGCCCACCAAGAGATTGATTGACCCAAGAATGACTTTAAAATCTAAACTGTGTTGACAAATATCGTGTTTTTACTAAACTTTGAAATAAAAATTTGCTAGTTATTACCACAGTGTCGGATCTCATTTATTAGAATTTTATTTTCACACCATCGGGTGTTTGTCTTCATGTATTGCAATGGTGCGGTTTGCGTTTTCTATTCTTACATACATACCTGTACAACATTTTTTGCACATTTCTTTGCTTTGCTTTGTGTCTAACCTCGCTCTTATATGCTCAATGTTTGTGCACATGTATGTGCTGTTTTAAGTGCAGACAATTTTGCTACCATCACAGTGTGTTTTGTTGACATTACTCTATTCTTATGTGCTGCCTTGTTACAATTTTCTTTATTCTTATTTGAATAACTACTAAACAATTAGTATAAAGAATTCATCCAAGAAACTTTTATCTCGATCGCACTCAATCTGAAACGTTCACCTCAAACTACTAACCCAATGTAGCAAAAAATCTGTACGTGATGGAGCAAATTGGTTACCAGATTTGGATTCAGCGCACCAAAAAACGTAAAAATCAATCGAAACATTAGAAGCAGTTTAAAAAAAATTTTTTTTAGTGTACCTGTGTAATTATTGGGCACTATCAGAGCAAAACACAAGATTTCAAGAAAATAACAAAAAATGCTGTACTTACTAACCACACTGTAATATCTTTCATTAGGCAAAAATCCAAGAAAAGTAAATCTCAGAATCTGCAAGGGTACCAATCTACCCCAAAGGGTGAAAGGTGTCGTCCTTGACAAAAAACATCAATGATTTGCTATTTTCCTCTAACAGTATGGCAGAATCTAAAATATACAGCTTTCCTCAAGGATTAACACCACAATTGTTATACAGCTATTTTTCAATAAATAACATCACAAATTACTACAAAGGTGATCCTAAGGGAAATCTTTCATTCTGCAAATAAATATTAGATCCGCCAGCAAAATGAGCTAAACCCGACGCTCGCTGAGACGTCTCTTTAGCGTTTCGCATCCAGCTGCATCAGCGGCAAACTAAAAGTAAAAAGAAAAAAATTGCTCACAGTCAAAATAAACCACTCCTATACAAAACCATAAACTGTCCACATCGTACTCATCGAAAACACTTAACTTTTCATCCGTATCTCATCAGAATCAACAGATTCACACATCGCCCTCAGCTTGATCACTCCAGCTCAACTGTTACCCAAAAGACGCCATCAAAATACTTCCTAGATTGGCTAACCATTCACATCCAAGATGCAAACTACAAACATACCCTCCAATCAATGGTAGAATTCAAACCCTCAGGGGTCACTGTTCCAAGCAAAAAAATCCATCGCTGCTCACGTACCAAAAGATATTGATCCCTTGTCTTCTGCCCCGACCTCCCTGCACATGCTCAATACCAAAACACCGTAAGTCTGAAAATACATGTCCATTTGCCAAACAATGATCAACCAATGGGGCTTCCTGCTTTTTACAATGTAGGCGACTCTTATGCTCGCCCACCCGAACATGCAATACCTGAATCGTTTTACCCACATAAAGCAATCCACACGTGCAAAAGATACCATAAACCACAAAGTATGGTTCACAAGTGGTATAATTACGTAAATGATATCGCTTACCTTTCTAGGAAAAACAATCAATTTCCAATGCAACTCCACACAAAGCACAGTGACCACATTTCCTGTGGCCCTGTAAAGGAAGAGAAACAGGAGTTAAAGGACGCAGAACCGAGGGACTCAACAATTCCTTCAGATTTTGATTCCGTTGCCAAACACACCGAAAAGTAGCAGTCCTTAAGCAAGGTATTGTCCGTAACACAGTAGCATGTTTTTGAATAACATTTTGAATACGCATACTCAACGAGTATCCCCCAATCGGCGGCTTTGACCGCAATAGAGGTGGGTTTAAAACAACATGGGGACGTGACAGCGTTACAATGTATCTTCTTAATGCAATTTGCGGAAATAGTTCTTTGTAAGAATTATTTTGGTTTTGAGGGTCAGATTTACCAGCAGATTTGTTCATGGGTTTGTATGAGAAGCGATGGTTAGAAAGATCCCCGTTTATATCACAGATTAAATTATGGTATAGATATATCGATGATATCTTTGATATGGGAAGGCTCAGTGGAGTCCTTAAATTCATTTTTTGAATGGTTGAACAGTTTGGATATTCATATACAATTTACTCTTAATTATAATCGGGATCCAATAGTGTTCTTAGATGTTAAGATATTTCGGCAGATAGATGGTTGGGGTATGTCTGTTTACAAAAAAGATACAGATCAAAATACTTTTTTACATTACAATAGTGCCCATCCGGTAGGGCTGCTAAGGAGTTTACCATTTTCTCAATTCATCTGCTATCGGAGAAATTGTTCGTCCACATCAGATTTTAAACAACAGGCTAGATCATTGAAAAGTGCTTTTATAGCCAGGGGATACCCCATGAAAGTGGCTGATCATGCTTATAAATGGCCTTTGTTTAATGATAGATCTTGGTTGTTAACCTCAAAAAGAAAGGAGTCCAAGGGTGAGATGACGGTTAACTTTATTTCTCATTATTCTCCGTTGAGTATGCATATTCAAAATGTTATTCAAAAACATGCTACTGTGTTAAGGACAATATCTTGCTTAAGGACTGCTACTTTTTGGTGTGTTTGGCAACGGAATCAAAATCTGAAGGAATTGTTGAGTCCCTCGGTTCTGCATCCTTTAACTCCCGTTTCTGTTCCTTTTCAGGGCCACAGGAAATGTGGTCACTGTGCTTTGCGTGTTTGGTTGGGCAAGCATAAGAGTCGCCTACATTGTAAAAAGCGGTTGATTGTTGTTTGGCAAATGGACATGTATTTTCAGACTTACGGTGTTTTGGTAATGAACATGTGCAGGGAGGTCGGGGGCAGAAGACAAGGGATCAATATCTTTTGGTACGTGAGCAGCGATGGATTTTTTTGCTTGGAACAGTGACCCCTGAGGGTTTGAATTCTACCATTGATTAGAGGGTATGTTTGTAGTTTGCATCTTGGATGTGAATGGTTAGCCAATCTAGGAAGGCGTGGTCTGATAGGTATATAAGTATTTTGATGGCGTCTTTTGGGTAACAGTTGAGCTGGAGTGATCAAGCTGAGGGCGATGTGTGAATCTATTGATTCTGATGAGATATGGATGAGAAGTTAAGTGTTTTCGATGAGTACAGTATGGACAGTTTATGGTTTTGTATAGGGAGTGGTTTATTTTGACTGTGATATGGTAGGTGAGCAATTTTTTTCTTTTTACTTTTAGTTTGCCCCTGATACAGCTGGATGCGAAATGCTGAAGAGACGTCTCAGCGAGTGTCGGGTTTAGCTCATTTTGCTGGTGGATCTAATATTTATTTGCAGAATGAAAATTTTCCATTGGATCACCTTTGTAGTAATTTGTGATGTTATTTCTTGAAAAATAGCTGTATAACAATTGTGGTGTTAATCCTTGAGGAAGGCTGTATATTTTAGATTCTGCCATATTGTTAGAGGAAAATAGGAAATCGTTGATGTTTTTTTGTCAAGGACGACAACTTTGACCCTTTGGGGTAGATTAGTGCCCTTGCAGATTCTGAGATTTACTTTTCTTGGATTTGTGCCTAATGAAAGATATTACAGTATGGTTAGTAAGCAGAGCATTTTTTGTTATTTTCTTGAAATCATGGGAACAGCATTTGGCAGACAGGTGGAGAAGGAGTCGCCCTTCGGAGACCAGTTTGTTGGCATTCCAGTGAGTGGTGTCAAAGGAAAACCTGCAGTGGTAACTCTAGATCTCCTTGGGAATGTCATCTCTGGTTTAAGCTCTTCCATTAATTTGAGTTTGTCTAAAGTTAAGGAAGATTCTGACGCTATTAATGTGACTGTGGAAGATCCTGCTTGTGAGCAGACCAGCAGGGAGCACGGCTGGATCTCTTGGAGGTCAGGTCAGCTGAACAACAGAACTTTGCTTTGGCAGTGGTCAAGGAGAAAGATGCTGTTTGCCTGTAGGCTGAAGAGATTGGAAAATCAGAGTAGGCCTAAATTTGCGCTTTCTGAATTTTCAAAAGTCTCCTATTGTTGTGCCCACTGAGATGCTTAGTAAATACCTGATGGAGGTGTTAAAGATTCCTATGGAGTCCTTGCCTCCGTTGGACAGGCTCAGCACCTGTCCTTGGAAAAGTCTTATATGCGGCCTGGAGGCTCTGTAATTTCTCAGGACTCACTGGACTTAACCAGCTTTATAGAAAATTCATTGGAGGTTGTGACAGAGAGATCAACACTGCTGGTGACTTTTGCTCTCAAGCCGGACAGAAACATGGTCTTGTGATTATAATTATGTAAAATGGATGCTGTGGTTTTTGGTTTCAAAATTCAGATATTTCCTGATTTCTCCTGTGAAACACAGCTACGATGTCAGGAATTCTTGGTTTTAAAATCCAGGGTCCAGGTGTTGGGGCTATATTCAATTTGAAATTTCCTTGCCATTGTATTATTTCTTTTCAATCTAAAGACCTTTTGTTTTTTGAACCAAAACAGTTGTTGAATTTTCTAATATCTAAGGAAGGTCTTAAATCTGATGATGTAGCTGGCTAGGATGGATATCACGTCATATGCGTCGTAACAGTTTAATAATGTTCTCCAGGAACAAGCAGGAAGTCAGTCCTCACATATGAGTGACGTCAGCACCAACAGAGTCCATGCGGGGCATATCCCCAGCATTCAAAGAAAGCCTTTGGGAATGTCACCAAGCATGTGTGGTCCCCTTCCCTCCCAAGGGTGCCATTTTGCTCAGTCTCCCTTTTTCCGCAGAGTCCTTCGGATGTGCGTCTCATCCCCAGAAAAGGTTTTCTTCACTAAGTGCACATTTGTGCTTTTTGGCTAGCGCCGGTTCCCCTTCCCACCTCTCAAGCACCATTGCTTCGGCGGTCAGTCTCGGGAACTATTTTCCCTTCTTTCCTACTTTAGTATTTTCGTACCCCTTTCAACCGCTGGCCACAGGGACCTTTTTGTCGCAATAGCCTCCAATTTCAAAAAATCCGATCTGTGCTCCAAAAACATATCACTCACAGACACTCATGACTGATGTCTGGGTGCTGAACATGACCTGGAGCAATGCTCCTTATGCAAAAAGATGTCCTCTAAAGCCATCTAGAGATGCCGGCAGAAGCTAGGCGATATTTTCCATAAGGCAGACTTGACCCCAGTAGTTTCACACTTAAAGACCCCACAACCCTTGGAGCTGCCCAACATTCCCCCGTGGGCCCGCAGACATTCTGACCAAGGGTCCCCCAAGCGTGAGTGGAAAAAGAAGGTGGCTATGCGGATGTCATGGGGGGGGGTTGGATAAGCATAAGAAATCACGTGCCCGGTCCCTTAGCCCCCTACGACAGTCTGAAGAGTCGGAGAGGGAGCGGCCAAGAAAGGTAGCTCAAACCGATGCAGAAGCTTCTGGCAATGGTGCCCAGTCTCCTGAGGGTTGCCCTGGCGAGGACCCCATCCCCTCCTTGATGCGTGACCCAATCACCCTGACGTCGATGTTGCAGGGCCCCACTCCCGAGTGGGAGGCCCAAATTCTGGCCTTAGAACACAGCGTTTCTGCGCTCCTCACTGCCCAGCAGGCACAGATGCCTCCCCACACCGGCACGTGCCATGAAACCACAGCAACCTTGACCTCGAGGACTCTCCCTGGGTCACCTCAGTGATCCCTGAGAGCCAGATGCCTCGTGAGGATCCTCCATAAGGGTTTTTCTCTCCTTCCCGTTTCTCGGGTGCAAGATCATCTTGGGCAAGTGCCTCCGGCTCTAGACAGGCAACCCATCTTGAACCACCCAATTTTGAGTCCTCCATGGACTATTCGGAGTGGGAATCTGATGGGGACACTTCACCAGAGACTCAGACCCACCGAGACCTCCCCTTGGACCCATCCCCACTGACCCAGAGGCGGCGGTACCCTCCTTGAAGACACCTCTTTCCTTGAGTTTGTCTGTGATTTGGCATGGGCCCTCGCACTTACCACCAAGTCAGAGGAGGAGCTTTGAGCTCCTTTACTCAATATCCTCCAATATGAGGCACCACCAAGGGAAACCCTCATGGTTCCAGTCCCCTCCTTCCTTATATGGCTCCTTCTCCACATGTGAGAGACCCCGGTTTCTGTTCTGATCATCAGCCGACGCCTGGACTCCATTTACAGAGTCCAGCGGGGACTGGAGTTTTGGAAGGCACAGCTTCCCCACACCTCCATTGTCATCAAGTCGGCCATGTGCAAGCAGAAGAGCCTGAAGACTCACTCTTCAGTCCCTCTGGGCAGGGAGTCTCACACCCTCGATGCTTTCAGGTGCAAATGTTACCAGGACTCCATGCTAGCATTCCGCATCCAGGTCTACCAACTATACATTGGTATGTTCCTCCGCGACCTCACCAAGGAGCTTGGAGGATTTGTGGCCGGCCTCGATGGGGACCACCATGGCACTCTCGAAGTCAGTCGATGAGTGCTCCAAATACATTTTCCATCTCCATTGCAAGGAGCTGTGCACCCAGGGGGCCTGGTCCCCCGAGGAAGGTCAGCTGCAGATCAACCTGCTGGAGTTCCAAGCCGTCCTACTTGCACTGAAGGAATTCTGGCATTGGCTGTGGCACCAGGTGCTACTCGTGCAGACGGACAATCCAGTCGCTATATTCTATCTGAACAAACAAGGAGGATCAGATCCTACAGCCTCTGCCAGGAGGCGATGACCCTGTGCTCATATGCGGTGAGTCAGGACATCATCCTCAGAGCCGTCTATCTCCTGGGCCAAGACAATGCTTTGGTGGTCTGACAGAGCAGAGTTCTCCAGCCGCATGAGTGGCAACTGAGCCCAGCGACACCTGAGCCCAGTGGCACCTGAGCCCAGCTCTCTTTGCCAGTCCAGCTACCGCTCTTCGCCAGTCCAGCTACCACTCAGCTTCCCCGGTTTTGCAGTCCCTATCCACACCCAGGCCAGGTGGCTCTGGATGCCTTCCTCCTCTCGTGGACAATGGGCCTGCTATACACCTTCCCTCCCATGCTGCTGATAGCATGGACCCTTCTCAAGGTCCAGCGGGACAGGGCCTCAATGATCCTCATGGCCCTGAGGTGGCCCAGACAGCCCTGGCTCCCCTTGCTGCTCCGTCTCTTGACACAACCCCCGGTCCCTCTCGGGAGGTCACTGGGGCTCCCAACGCAGGAGGGAGGCTTGTTCCTCCACAAGAATTTGGGATCCCTGTCCCTCAAGCTTGGCTTCTGAGTGGGTCACCTTAGCTCTCCTTCATCTCCTCGGGAAGGTCGAGGACATCCTACTGGCCCCTTGTAAGGACTCGGCGAGACGGGCTTAGGCCTTCCAGTGGCACAGGTTTTCGGTGTGGTGTTTGGAGAAATGCGTGAATCCATTCTCCTGCCTGATTCACTCAGTCCTGCAATACTTGCTCCATCTCTTGTAGTCTGGGCTAAAATCTAACTCAGTCAGAGTTCATCTGGGCTAAAATCTAACTCAGTCAGAGTTCATCTGAGTGCGATCTCGGCGAACCATCATCGCATCGAGGGCAAACCCCTCTCGGGGCAACCCCTCATCTCTCATTTCATGTGAGGCTTGCTCCTCTCCAAACCCCCTATCCTCCCACTCCTGATGGAATGGGACCTCAATACGGTCCTCATGCAGCTACCCAAGCCACCTTTTGATCGCCTTGCTACTTGCTCCTTGCGGCACTTATCATGGAAGGTGGCCTTTTTTGGTGGCGTTCACCTCCACCCGTAGGGTCAGCGAGCTCCAAGCCCTGATGGCTTAACCACCATACACCAGGTTCTAAGAGAGCAGGGTGGTGCTTTGCACCCACCCCAAGTTCCTCCTAAAGGTTGTCTCAGACTTCCATCTCAACCAGGAGGTAGTGTTGCCCACTTTCTTCCTGAGGCCCCATGCCAACCCGGCAGTCCGTAGCCTGGACTGTAAGAGGGCCCTGTCCTTCTACTTGCAGTGGATTCAGGGCCACCACAAAGTTGGACAGCTTTTTGTCTCTTATGATCCCAGCCATCTGGGACAGGTAGTCACCAAGTGGACCTTGTCCATTTGGGTGGCAGACTGGATCGCCTTCACCCAGGTCCAGGCTGGGTTCCCACACAAAATGTCCGAGTGATGGCGATGTCGGTCATGAGCCTCTGCTTGGTGCCCCTGGCGGACATTTATTTATTTATTTTATTTATTTATTTAACACTCATTTATATACCGCATCTTCCAAAGTTCAGTTGCGGTGTACAATTAACAACAATTAACAAAGCGCAGTTTGTTTTACATAGAACGTCATAAAATCTTACATAGAACATCATAAATTAAACAAAGCACAGTGTAATAAACAAATAGTATATTTAAGCTAGAACAGTGTGAGTAACAATTAACTAACATAGTGTAGTGTCCAACAGAGTAAGATAGAACATAACATATGCAACTATATACATGTGGAGGTATTTGGGCATAAGAGCTTGGGTCGTCATTTCGTTTAAGTTATATGTGTTGTCGAGTTAGAATGTTAGGTTTGTACTAGATGTGATCAGGTGGCTGTTTAGCCTTTGTCTAGGGTTTCCGTTGTATTATAGTGTTTAGTGAATAGATACGTTTTCAATTTTTTACGGAATTCCACGATCTCTGTTAGTGATCGTAGATCCTCTGGTAGTGAATTCCAAATGGTTGGAGCTATGTGAGAAAAGGCTCTATTATTTGTTAATTTATGTGCTTTTATGAAGTCTTTTGGAATCTTTAGTTTGTTTAATTGTCCTTTTCTGTGAGTAGTCTTAGATGGTTCTTTGCATATTAGATTACATAGAGTAGTCGGGGCCATGTCATTTAAGGCTTTGAATGATGTTATTATTGTTTTATATGTTATCCTGCTTTGTATAGGTAACCAGTGAAGGGATGCTAGGATTGGTGTTATGTGTTGGAGTGAGTTTATTTTTAATATAATTCTAGCTGTTGCATTTTGAGCTAGTTGAATTCTTTTAATGTTTTGTTTTGAAATGCCCATTAGTATTAGGTTGGCGAAATCAAAGTGAGGGGTTATGGTAGCCTGTATTATATTAATAAAATCCTCTATAAATACTAGAGGGCGTAGTTGTTGGGCTGCCACCTGGCTCTCCGCTCATACCTTCACAACCCATTACTACCTGGAGAGGGAGTCCTGTCGGGACAGCGCCTTCAGCCAGGTGGTACCCCATAATCTGTTTGGGGTTTAAGACACTCCTGCCCTCTGACCCTTCTTGTTCAGGGTACCGGAGACATGGCTCTCCATGGACACTGGGTCATCGGGTCAGTCTTCAGAATCACTTGCAGCTGCTCACGGCTCTGCCATGCTTTTTCCTACATGTCCTCGGTAGCCTGTAGCTGGGGAGTCCCATATGTGAGGACTGACTTCCTGCTTGTTCCTGGAGAAAGTGTAGTTACTCACCAGTTACAGGTGTTTTCCAGGGATAGCAGGAATCAGTCCTCACAACCCTCTCTCCTCCCCTTGGAGTTGCTATCCATTTTTTGCCATCTTCTTGGTGGGGCTCTAGCTATGGCACCTGACTGAGCAAGATGGCACCCTTGAGTGGGAAGGGGACCACGCATGCGTGGTGGCATTCTCAAAGGCTTTCTTTGAAAGCTGGGGAAATGCTCCACATCGGCTCTGTCAGTGTCGATGTCACCTATATGTGAGGACTGATTCCTGCTGTCCCTGGAGAATACCTGTTACAGGTAAGTAACTACGCTTTTTCTGTTTGTCATGTTTCCTATATCTTGCTCACAACTTTTGTGGGCTAACTATATTTCCTGGTTTTGTCTGTGTATACAGAGAATGTTAAATGTGCATAAATAACCAATTTAAAAAAAAAACCCTGCCTTTCCTTTTTAACAATGCCTATAATCAAACAAATTATTTAATACAAAAAATATATTAAAATAACAGCAAAATTCAAGTTTATGGGTGTTCTAAATGTGAGGGTAAACTTTATTTAAAGAAAAACAACTTATTCTATTTTCCTCTAATGTGAAAAAAACAACAACTTTATTTTTGTTTTTCAGGGCTGTGGCTGGAGTAGATACAGATCCTGATTTGGTTCATATGGAAATCCAGGACACTAGTGGAGGTATAGAATACTTTTAAAAAGCTACCTTTTGAAGTCACAAGACCTGTGGTTGTTTTCAGTTGTTCATTCAACTTCAGTTGTTTCTATTATATTCATATATAGATGATAATATAATTAGCAGAAACAGTGAAAGCTTCTTAGGACTTCCTTCACTGTCAGAATTGGCCTCCATTGAGCTATGCCACCACAAGTCTTTTTTCACAACTACCTGGGTTGGAGATTGAGTTGTATTTGCTTTGATATGTTATCTTTTAACAAATAAAATAATTAAGAATCTAGGGGTTTCCCCCATTTTCTTACAGAAACGTAAGGAGAGCCGGCACAACCTTAGATTAACTAGGCGGTCAACTAGAGTGTCAGGACACCCCTTTGCTCCCCTCTCAAGGGCCTTTAGTGACAACATAGTGCATACCTTAACTTGCTGGTGCTGCGTCGCAATTCCTAGCTTATATGAACTACCGCTTCACCCCCCCCTCCCCTCCAACATAGACCTCTGTGTCAGAGGGGGTGGAAACAGCCAGGAATCACGACGCAGCTCTGGTGAGTTAAGGTAAGTGCTGTGTCGCAGTTTAAAATGCATTGCTGCTTCTGCAGGCCACAGGGAGGAGTGATTACCGGTGCAATGGGGGCAGCAGCAGCTGCGGCGGAGGGTGGATGGTAGAATGGCGGGCTCACCTAGAGCGCCTCTCATCCTTGCACCAACCCTGATAGGAGGTCATGGTATGAAGCTTCAAAGAAGGTAGATGTAGGAGCAATAGCAGAAAACCATTCTTTCCCAGAAAGGGCGGAGGCTGCATGGAATGGCCTCCTACCAAAGATTATGGTGACAAAATTAGTAATAGAAGTTATGAAAGTATGTGGGAAGCACAAAAGATTCCCTAGTTTCAAAGACGTAAGGGGGAAGCCAGAGATTACCTGGGATTACCTGGCATTAGGCAGACTACATGGACCTTGTGGGCCTTCTCTGTTACCATTTTCTTTTTCTGTGCATATATACCCCTCCCAGCTCAGCCACCCATTATTGCAACAGTGTTCAGTTGGGGGCCATGTGTCATGGCTCCTTCCAAAATTTTGTAATCCTGGACCCTAAGTCTGTCCACTAGGTTCTCTGGTGTGTGATGCCTGTGACTCTCTTTTACCTTTATAGTATCCTCCACCCTATCTGGCCCAAAGAGCAGTAGAACTAACTTGGAAATTGATCACATGTCCTCCGCATAGCTGGCCACTAAAGTTTTCTTTTAAAGAAGGGCAGGTGTTGGCAACCCTACTACTTTTCATTCTACTTTCCGTTGTCCTAGAAATTCCAGTGGAGCTAAGAATATGTTGATGTGAAACATTCCAATGACCCTATAGTGGGACTTCACATTACCTATGCCCTTATTTGGCAGTCTATCCCCTAGGATAGTGCTGCACCATTTTGAACATGACAGCTGTTGGCCAAGAGTGAATGGGGATCATTCCTTACCCATACCCCCCCCCCCCAGACATCTTGGCTGAGTCGTGGTCCCAGGGAAGCAGGGGGACAGGGCCAGCCCATAGGTCTTTTTGTTTAAGAGCTAGTGCTCCGGTAAGGAAGGGGGTTTCTTTATGCAGTTTGGACTGTGGGGGATGGGGGTTTGTGGTACACTAGGCCACCCACATTTTGTATTAATTTATGCCCCACATTATAGCTAGAGAGTCAGGCAGCCCCTAGACACCAGGGGGTTGAAGTCCCTCTGGGGGGGACCTTTGATTCAGGCCAGTAGGACCTTTAAATTTCAGCACCAGCCGATGCATAAGGGGGCTTTTTGGAGCTTTCTAAAAACAACGACCTACAGCTCTTAAGCCATTTTTCTTTTGCAAAAACAGGCCCAAAAATCCTTTTTCATTGTCTTGTTTTCACCAAATCCCTCATTAATGAGCTGCTCTGCATGAATTTGCATTGTGAAAAACCACCAAGGCAACACTGAAGGTACCAAATCATGCACATTATGAATCAAACCTCCACTGAACTTAACAAGTACTTACTTAAATAGAGGTGAACACTAAACACTATGCCAGGCGACCTCAAATAACAGCCAGTGCTATACAAGGCCAAACAACGGTCTTCCAGTATAATGGCCCAAAACGCCTGTACTAGATAGCTCAAATCTCATCATAGGTCATGTCATGGCATTGTAGTATCTCATAATGAGAAATGTACATAAACTCATGAAGTGGACTTCATAGTTGTGCTGTTTGTGTGGAAAATAATGAAAACATCTGAATTTTAGCGTTTTTAAGTTTTTGCAGGCATATTGCACTATTTTTCACGTGCAGTATACTTTCGTACATGAGGACTGTCCAAATGCACTGGTCTGTGAATCATTGCTTTAATTATTCTTGTTGGAGTCCTTTTTAATGCCTTATTTTGTACATGCTAAATTCTTCAAATATTTATTCTGATCCACTGTAAAGAGAGCTCGCTTAGTATAAAAGAAGAGCACAATTTGCTTGTTTTCGATGCAGAGATAAATTGAAGTCACCAAGTTGTGCTTCACTGAAAAGCTCCATTAATAGCACAATTTGTTCTGGCGCTTAAACACTGAACATTTTTCTTGATTTGCAAAATACAAGTGCCAGTTTTAGTGGAGTGTTATGTGTCTGTTAGAATGACTTCTCAAATATGTCAATTATGCAAAAATGACTACACACCTTCAGCCAATATATTTATGGCGGTGATACTTGAAAGTTCTGTTCTATAAATACAGATTAGTTTCTGTCACAATTATGGCAAAGTTGAACAATGTGTTAACACAATGCAGTTTTCTTGAGCAGTAAGCCATGAGAGTCCTTTGTTAGCATGAATAGAATACAGGCAGCCCTTACCATATATGTGTATGAGAGGGCAGGAAAATTACTCAAGGTGAAGATGGAAACCTATATGAACATCATATTTAGAGTGCTTTATTTGAAGATAACTTATGGCAGTTATAAATATATTAATTTATATGCAAAAAAGGGCTTTGGTAACATTGAGCCACTGGATAAGCTCATGGGAGGATTTTCAATGGTAGCAGTGGCATGCTTAAAGCGACTGGCTGTTGCCAGTTTGAATTCGCCCCAGATATCCAATATTGAGGCCATATCCCGGCTGCCTGGATTGTGATTTTGCAATCCAACCCGGCTATAGATAGGACAGCATATTCAGCTGTCCTAACTTTAGCTAGTTAGGGTTAACCAGGCAACAGCTGAATATTGCCACTGCCTGGTTAACCTGCGGTGCAACCCCCAGAACACACTGTGTAAATGCCTTTGAATAACCACCCCCACCACCCCATAAAGAGTAGGAACGCAGAAAGTGTGCACCTCCTTGTATTTGTTCAACTTTAGGAATTCCCAGGGGAGGTAGTTTGGATGAAGTGGAAGCAGGGTTGCAATTTGTATCTATGCAAACATTTACTTTTTTGCAGTAGGTGTAAAATTTGTGAGTTGACATTTGTGCACTATTGGCGCCTATGTTCCCTTTATAAAACAGATGCCTTTATGTTCTACTCATCTGGGCATTCTTTTTAAAATCAAGTCCATAATTTGCAAAAGTTATAAGGTTTATAGTAATAGGGAGGGCAATTTTCAAAGACCTGTGGAAAGAGGCTTTTTGAAAATCACCTTCTCTTTGGGCAAGCAAAAAGAACTCATGGAGGAGTTCTTAGGGGTGAGGTTAGGGCTGATGAGGATTGGGGTGTTTTAACAGATGGGACCGTGGCAATTGCATTATCAGACAGTGCAGTAAGTGCATCCACACCATCTGTCAATGCATTTACCATGCAGCAAATATCTGCTGTGTGTGATAAGCTCAAGGCTGATGCTGGCCATGTTTTTACTAACCGCAAAAAATAATGTGTGGTAAGTGCACAAATTTATCAAAGGTTAGTAAACAGACCACTAAAAGCACGACCCTTCTTATCCTGGCAGTACCATTAGGTGAACTAGGTGCACAAGCCCTCCAAGAATGCCCATTTCCAGGGCCTGCAACAACAGCAATGAACCCCAAACTGTATCTTCCGTGCTCTCTGGCGCAGTCTTCCGATTTGCATAAAATTAGGGAGCTACAGGGAAATAGAAAAGTAAAAGTCATCAAGATGAGAACAGGGAAAGAGGGCCTGGTGTGTTGTATTCCATCCCCAGACTCATAGGCGTTGGAATGGGGTGGGCCACACAGGCCCTGGCCCCACCAAAATTTTGCCTGCGAGCCTCAACCTGCATTGAGGCCACACTTGTGGCTTTCCCCTCCTGTGTTCTGCCCATGGGGATCCTTCTCTTCTGCCTGTGGGGGATGAGATCCCCATAAGGGAAGGACAGGGGATGCTAAGGGCGGAGTTAAGGAGGATTTAGGACAGAGCTTGGGGCAGAATCAAGGTGAAGTTGCATATAACGTGGCTCCCCCCAATCATATAGGTGTTCTGCTGACCTGTGAAAATATAAAGGCTTTGAGGCTGGCTCTGAAGTTTGCTAAGGAGGACTCGAGTCTAAGGTATTTAGGGATTGAATTCCATAAAGGGGTTCTAGAATATAACAAGCTGTATTTCGTGTGGATTTGAAGCATGCACAGGCTAATGGAGGAATGAAGAGCAGCTTATCTTTGGAGTGCAATAGATATGAGGGAGCATGAGGAATTAAGGCATTAAAAAGCTGGGCAGTACCATGAGATTATCACTAGGGGTCATTGTTGTCATTTTGGAACCCCAGCATTGCTCCTTCTCCCACTAGACAGACCCCATCTGACTCTCCCTGACAAAAACGACCCCCCCCCCCCACACACACAAAGCACACCTGCGCCCTGATCCTTATCTCCAGCCTTACTTGGGGGTACATAGAAACATAGAAAAATGATGAAAGAAAAAGATCACATGGCCTATCTAGTCTACTCTACCAAAGAAACAAATACAATAGTCCCCTTTTTTCCTTTAGCGATCCTCTGTGTTTGTCCCATGCTTTTTTGAATTCAGATACTGTCCTCATCTCTACCACCTCCACTGGGAGACTATTCCACGGATCTACCACTCTTTCCGTAAAGAAATATTTCCGCGTATCACTCCTGAATCTATCCCCTTTCACCCTCATACCATGTCCCCTCGTAGCAGTACTTGCTTTCAATCGAAAGAAGCTCTCCCCCTGTGCATTTATGCCACGGAGGTATTTAAACGTCTCAATCATATCACCTCTATCCCGCCTTTCCTCTAATGTGTACATATTAAGATCCTTAAGTCTGTCCACATAAGCTTTATAATGAAGACCACTAACCATTTTAGTAGCCATCCTCTGTACTGACTCCATCCTGTTTATATCCTTTTGAAGGTGCAGTTTCCAGAATTGCACACAATACTCCAAATGAGGCCGCACCAAGGACTTATACAGAGGTACTATCACCTCCTTTTTTCTGCTAGCCATTCCTCTCTGTATGCACTTAAGCATCCTTCTAGCTTTTGCTGTCGCCTTTTCTACCTGTTTAGCCACTTTAAGATCTTCAGACACAACCACACCTAGGTCCCGCTCTTTTTTAGTGGACAAAAGTACTTCACCCCCTATACTATATTGCTCCCTTGGATTGCTGCAGCCCAAATGCCTGACCTTGCATTTTTTAACATTAAATCCCAGCTACCAAATTCTAGACCATTCTTCAAGCTTAGCTAGATCTCTCCTCATGTTATCTACACTTTCCTGGCTGTCTTCTCTATTGCAGATTTTGGTATGATCCGCAAAGAGGCAAACCTTACCCGACATCCCTTCCGCTATATCACTAACATGATGTTAAAAATAATCGGACCAAGGACAGATCCCTGGGGCACACCACTGGTAACTTCCTTCTCCTCAGAGTGAGCTCAATTTACCTGTACCCTTTGTCGCCTCCCACTCAACCAGTTTCTAACCCAAACATTAACTTTAGGGTCCATCCCTAGGGTGCTCAGTTTGTTTATAAGTTGCCTGTGAGGAATGGTGTCAAAGGCTTTACTGAACTCTAAATACACCACATCTAGGGCTCTCCCTCGGTCCAATTCCCTGGTCAACCAGTCAAAGAAATCAATCAGATTTGTCTGACAAGACTTGCCTCTGGTGAATCCATGCTGCCTCGGATCCTGTAATCTGCTGGACTTCAGAAACCTCGCTATTTTCCCTTTCAGCAGCATTTCCAATAATTTACTCACCACCAAAGTTAAACTAACCGGCCTGTAGTTTTCAACCACATCCTTACTTCTGCTTTTGTGTAAAGGCACCACATGAGTGGAGGAGTGGCCTAGTGTTTGGGGCAAGGTACCTCAGGCCAGAAGGTCAGGGGTTCAAATCCCACTCGAGGACAGCAACCTTGGGCCAGAAGGACTGAGGTTTCTAGTCCCACAGGTGCTCGTTGTGGTCTTGGGCAAGCCACTTAACCCTCCATAGCCCATGTTCCCTGTAAAATAGTTATCTCCACGTTATAATGCCCTGTTCAATGTAATTTCAGTTCGTTCAATGTAAACCGCACTGATGCAGAATAGCGCAGTATATAAGAGAATATAAATAAATAAACATGAGCCTCTCTCCAGTCCTTTAGCACCACTCCTGACTCCAACGAGGCATTGAAAAAGTAAGTCAGTGGAGCTGCTAGAAAATCCCCAAGTTCCCTCAGTATTCTAGGGTGTATCCCATCCAGTCCCATCACTTTGTCTACTTTAAGTTTAGCTAATTTATGTTTATGTTTATTAAAAACTTGTTATACCGCCCAACACCATAGGCACCTGAGCGGTTTACAATAAAACTCTAAAACAATTTAAAAATGAGGCTGCGGGAAAAAGAAAAAGAATGCCATTAAAATAATAGGAAAGAAGGAGAAAGGAGAGAAGAAAGAAGGCAATACAAAGCAGCAGTTCCAATACAACATCATGGGACGGGGAGGGAGGGGGAAAACAAGGACGGAAGGTCAGATGCTAGGTTAAAAAGGTGGGTTTTGAGCTGGGTTTTGAAGGAGCGGTAAGATTCTTCTGCACGAAGCGAGGGAGGGAGCGAGTTCCAAAGGCTCGGGGCCAAGAAATAGAAGGCAGAGGAACGAGTAGAAACAAGATGGGCCTGGGAGGGGGAGGGAAGAGACATGCGATTAGTGTGGATAGAACGAAGGAGACAATGGGGGGTACGGAAGTGTATCTGATCAGCAAGATAGGAGGGGGTGCCAGTGCGGACAGCCTTGTGCGTAAGAATAAGGATTTTGTACTGGACACGAAAAGGAACAGGTAACCAGTGGTGATGAAGAAGAAGAGGGGTAACATGATCGAAACGAGAGGCGTGAGTTAGAAGACCAATAGCAGTATTTTGAACACGCTGAAGCCGAGACAGTTGGGATTGGGGCAGACCAGCTAGGGAAACATTACAGTAATCGAGACGAGACATCACAAGGGAGAGAAGGAGAGTAGCCAGAGCGGAAGAAGAAAGGAAAGGGCGGACAGCTCGGAGCTGCCTAAGGGAGAAAAAAGAACGCTGAATGATGGAAGAGATGTGCGCCTTGAAAGAGAGGGAAGAATCAAGGGTAACGCCCAGATAATGGAGTGAAGAAACAAGAGGAATAGGCTGTGAGGAAAGGGAAGGGGCACAAGTGGGGGAGGGACTCCCAAGCGTGAACCAAATAGCGAAAGATTTAGCGGGATTCACATGGAGGAAATTGGAAGAAAACCAAGAAGCGACAGCAGTGAGACAATGATTAAGAGGGGTAATGTCAGGGGAGAGAGAGTCTGTGTGAAGTAAGAGAAAAATATCGTCTGCGTAATAATATGCAGAGATGCCGAACTGTTTGATTAAAAGGGCAAGGGGGGCTAAGAAAACATTAAAAAGAAGGGGAGCAAGGACAGAACCTTGGGGAACCCCACAAGTGAGGGGAGTGGGGACAGAGGAGGAGGACCCGGTGACTACAGTAAAAGAACGACAGGAAAGAAAAGAATGAAACCATCGGAGAACCACACCAGAAAGACCTGCTTCCCGAAGGCGAGTGAGGAGAGTACGGTGATACACTAAGTCGAAAGCTGCAGAAAGATCAAGGGAGACAGCTAAGGTATAGAAACCATGATCGTGAGCAGCGTGAAGTTCATTAAGGAGAGAAAGAAGGACAGTTTCAGTGCTGTGGCCGGGACGAAAACCTGATTGTCGGGGGTGGAGAGTGAAGGAAGCTTCAAGGTGAGAGGAAAGTTGAATAAAGACCAGCTTCTCAAGAAATTTAGAGAGAAAGGAAAGGTTGGAGATGGGGCGCCAACTAGAAAGAACAGAAGGATCGGAAGAATGGGACTTTAGAATAGGACGAACGACAGCGTGTTTCCAACTGGAGGGAAAGATACCAGAGGACAAACTGGAATTGAACAGGGAGAGAATGTAGGGAGAAAGAGCTAGTGAGGGATCCAGGAGCCAACGAGATGGAATGGGATCAGCCGAGCAAGTAGTTTTACGAATGGAAAAGAAGGTTTTCTGAAGAATGCTGGGGGTTATTGCCTCAAAGGACGACCAGGAGTGGGATAACGCAGGGGTGGAGTGGGATGGGGAAAGGAAAGGAAAGGAGGGGGGGAAGACATAACAAGGGGAGAAAGGGGAGGGGGACACGAAGGGAAGGACTGATGGAGGGTGTCGACCTTGGCAGCAAAAAAGGAAGCGAGAGAGGAAGGGTCAGGAAGGGAGGATGCGGGAAGAGGGGAGGGGGAAGAAGCGGAGTGAGACGCAGTGAGGGAATGCAAGATGGAGTACAATTGGCGTGAGGAATTTGAATAGGAAGAGATGAGATTAGAATAATAATCACGTTTTGCGGCAAAGAGGAGAGAGCGGTAGTGGCGATGGCAGAGGTGAAAACCTGACAGGTTAGTGGGGGAGGGATGCCTCTGCCAGAGGCGCTCAGCCCGACACAAACACAGTCTTTTGAAAATTGTTCAAGATGCTCCTCGCTTCTGTTCCTGTTTGTGGGTGTTTTCTGAGGTCCTGTTCCAGAACCGAAATATTTGTTAAGCAATTCCGCTTTATCTTCATCAGCTTCTACATATTCCTCCCCTTTACCCTTGAGTCTGACAATACCACTTTTGCCCTTCCTCTTCTCACTAACATATCTGAAAAATGTCTCTAAGTTTTTCCAAATATAGTTGCCTATCTTCCTCTTTCTGTGATCTTTTGTATTTCATGAAGGCCTCCCTCTTTTTCTTCACCTTTTCAGCTACTTCTTTCGAAAGCCATAGCGGTCTCCTTTTCCTTTTTCCTTTATTTACCATTTTAACAAAAAGGTTGGTTGCCCTTAAAATATCCCCTTTCAGTTTTGCCCACTGTTTTTCTACATTCCCTAGCTGTTCCCATCCCACTAACGACTCCCTGAGGTATTGGCCCATCTTGGCAAAGTCAGTTTTCCTAAAGTCTAAGGCCCTTGCTTTTGAATGGATTCTAACAGCCCTAATTCTAATACTGAACCACACTATCTGGTGATCACTGGATGCAAAATGATTTCCCACTATAACATCAGAAACACTTTCACCATTGGTAAACACCAAGTCCAATAAGGCCTCTTCACATGTGGGGTCTGTTACCAATTGCCTGAATAGTTCTCCCTGTAGAGGATCCAGGATCTCCTTACTTCTAGATGATACTGCAGCACGGATGTGCCAATATACATCTGGCATATTGAAATCCCCTATCAGCAGCACTTCCCCTTTCCTAGCAATGCTGCATATGTCTTCAATTAACTCTCTGTCCACTTCTTCCTCATGTGAGGGAGGTCTGTATATCACGCCAATGCAAATAGATTTCTCTTTCCAGCTTTCTAGTTTAACCCACAGTGCCTCCTTTCTCTCTTTTAAGCTCTGAAAATTCCAAAACTTTAATATTATGTTTTACATATAGTGCCACTCCTCCTCCCCTTCTTCCTATCCTGTCCTTTCTGAATAAAGTATAGCCTGGTATAGTTACATCCCAGTCATGGTTTTCTGTGAACCATGTTTCTGTAACTGCCACTAAATCTAAGTCAGCCACTCCCATCAAAGCTTCAACATCAGGATCTTATTTCCCATGCTATGGGCATTTATACACACTGCTTTCCATATGTTACCCCTTTTACCCATAAAGGTATTTTAATGTTTCACTTACCTGGGGGCTGTCTTCACCCATCCCCAATGAATCTTGTTTAAAGCCCTCTTCAGTAAATTAGCCAGACCACTACTGAAGATGTGTCAACCTTTCTTGGACAGATGGATGCCATCTCTGCTCTGCAACCCTTGGAAGAGCATCCCGTGGTCCAGGAAACCAAAACACTCTTGATGACATCATCCACGCAGCCATGTATTCATCTCCAGGATGCTAGCCTCTCTGCCTTGGCCTTTACCCTCAAGAGGGAGAATTGAAGAGAACACCACCTGTACGCCTATCTGCTTCACCCTCTGTCCCAGAGCCATGATGTCACTTTTGATACGCTCAGAGGGATATCTGGCAGTATCATTTGTTCCGACATGGAATAGCAACATTGGATAATAGTCAGTGGGCTTGATGAGTCTCGGCAAACTCTCCGTAACGTCTTGGATTTTCGCACCTGGCAGACAGCATACCTCTCTTGACATCAAGTCTGGTTGGCAGATGGACGCCTCAGTACCCCTCAGAAGAGAGTCACCAACCACCACTACCCTTTGCTTCCTTGTGATCACTGATTCTGAAACTTTGGGGTGCTTGAGCTCTGGCTCTTCCCTTTCCAGGGATGCTTTCACCTCCTCCACTTCCAGTGCTGCATAATGGTTCTTCATTTCAAGGGCTGGAGAAGTTGGATTGGTGATTCTGCCGGCCCTGGTGACTTGTGTCCAATCTTCGTCTTTCTGTAGGCACCCATCTTCTCTTCTGCTGGAGGGCTTGGTTGTTGCAAGAAGCATCTCATCAATGTACTTCTCACTGTCTTGAATGCTCCTCAGCCTCGCCATCTCCTCTCTGAGTTTCTCCACTTGTTTCCTGAGAGCTTCAGCATGCAGGCACCCTGCACATGGAACCGGTCCTTCATCTGGCATTGGGACCTCTGTCTGGACAGAGGTAGAAGCTGTAATGGGAGCAACAGCTTTAGCAAAACAATTTTTCCCAGCCATTGTTCTGTTCGTGGAGCTTAGGTATCTGTTAAAGCAAAAGACAGAGATCTACCAAAGTACCAGCTGGTTTCCCAGCTGTTCTTTCAGAGAAAAAGCAGTTAAATCTCCTTAATGATATTGACAATATACTGTTCCAAGTCCCTGTGTTGTTTTTTATTGGGGAGGTGCCCTATAAAGCAAGACCGCTCACTAGGGGTGGGTGGGTGTTGGGTGGGGGTAGGGAGGGAACTAACACCTGATTAGGTGTCAGTGGCTTCAAAGAGCTGAGAAAGTTACTAAAGCAGTGTTTTAAACCTACCCCACTAAAGAAAATATTCCTCCCTTTAAACTAAAGCACCACAAAGAATCTAACTTTGTTTTAAAAATGTACCAAACCCTTTTTAAGAGCTCCCAGTCAGAGAGCTAGCAATTTAAAAACCCCCCACAAATGTTTGCCTTTGTTTGAAATGTATAGCCCCTGTTAGGAACGTCTTTTTCATGCTGGGGGTTGCTTGTGGATTATATACTTTGGAGGCGATGGGGTGGGGGGGGGGCGGCAGACACACACATTGAATGCTACTCCTTCCATACTTGCCTCAAGGCAGCTCAAAATGCCAAAGTCTATAATTTTTTTGTATAGATGTGGGTTCCCTTTGTGAAATCGGGAATCCACATATATACTATAGGCCCACCCAAACCACTTCCTCTGCTTGCCATCACTACACCTCCAGGAAATTTAAACATGTTAAGCATCTGCATATTTAAAAAGCCCCGCTCTAAAATGACATTTACAGATATATGCCAATCTACACATGTAAAAGCTATTGTTTAGACATGGGGGTGCTTCTAAAATAACCCCTATAGTGGCCAGCCAGTAGAGGTGTGCACGGCCAAAAAAATAGTTGATTTGTGCTTGTTTTTAATACATTTTTCCAGATACTTGGACAATTTTCATGTTAATTTCATCTATTCGTTTTGCATGCACACTGTATGTGCACTACAACTTTTTAAGGGTATAAATCTGTTGTACATATATTAATTTTTACCTATACGTACAGGCATACAAGCAGTTTAAACACTTTCAATTTATAGACACCCAAAACTAAATAAACATGCACTCACAGATGCACACCCCTGCTAGCCATCATCATCTTTTACTCCAACATATTCAGCCATTGCAGCTTATTTCTACTTTCTCATTCATTTAAAATACTGGAAACTTTTCATACTTGTATCTACTACCTTTATACTCCGCAAAATTAAAAAAATATGCAGCTGCTATCTCTCTTGCAGTCCATACAAAATGATTGGAAATACTAAATTCAACACAACTTACCCATTACTGGACACAGTGAAAAAGTATACTCATTACTGGGGTACTCAAGCACACACTACACCCACAGAACTGACAGCTATGGAAAGGGGGTAGAGATGCTGATTTGAAATATTTTTAAACTCCTTAGATGGTTGCACAAATGTCCGCTATTATGACAAGGTTCATGTGAAATAAGGAATGTAGACTCTAGCAGTGGTTCTTAACCATGGTGCTGTGAGATGCAGGTGTATCACTAATGGGAGATGCGTCATGAAAGTTTGACATAGACAGCAAACCTGTGCTTTTGTTAACAACCATATGTATCTGCTGGCTGGCAGCAGAGGGCAGAGAACTAGATATTTGAAATCCTTATTACTGTTCCCCAGCATTTCGTTCCATTCCTGGCAATCTCTACTGCTTCCAGCTCAAACCTACTTAGCCTCAATGGCTTTGCTTTGGCTGTGGGAGATTCTGGGGTTACACACTTTAGAGAGGCAACAGCCTCTCTGGGATTCAAGGTGCTAGATCAAGACTAACTAAGCTGAGAGGTCATTGGTTTCTTGGATCATTCATTCCAACCAGTTTCTTCCACTTCCAAGAACCTACAGTCTAGGTTCATCTCACTCGTTCCCTTTTCATTCAAAGTACTCAAATTGGTGGCTGATTACCACTACCTTAACTTTATTTCCTCTCAAATCATTCTGGATCCACTGCAGTTTTGCTTTCATCCTATATATTTCTACAGAAATGGCCCTTGCCATAGTCTCCAGGGACTTGTTCCTAGCCAGATCCAAGGATCTCTGTTCGATCCTCATCCTTTTTGATCTATCTGCAGCTTTTGACACTGTTCATCACCAACTTTACCTTGACACCTTGTTCTTGCTTGGATTTAGTGTCTCTGTTCAGTCCTGGTTTTCTTCTTATCTCCCCATCACACTTTCAGCATATGTTCTGGCAGATTCTCCTCCACTGCTATACTGTTTTCAGTTGGTGTGCCTCGGGACAATGCCCTGTGACCCCTTCTCTCTCTATACTCATTGCACCGATCTACTCCCACAGGTTTCAGTACCATCTTTATGCTGATGGCACTCAGATTTACCTCTCTACACTAGAAATCTCTACTAGAATCCAGGCCAAAATCTCAGCCTACTTACTTGATGTCGCTGCTTGGATATCCCAAGATGGACATCTTATCCTTCTCCCTAAGTTCATCTCTTCCCTTCCTCCCTTCTCTGTTTCTGTGGATAACATTGCCATCCTCCCTGTTTCTTCTGCTCACAACCTAGGGTTCATCTTTAACTCGTCTCATTCTCTTTACCCATATCCAACAGATAGCTAAAACCTATAGGTTCTGTCTCCATAACTAGCAAAATGTATCCCTTTCTATTTGAACACACCACGCAGACCTTTAACCACTTTCTTATCACCTCCCGTATAGACTATTTAAACCTGTGCCTTTCTCATCTATCACCAATTCCAGACTGTTCATTCCACCTTGCTGTACCCCATACCTGAAATAGACTACCCAAGTCTGTTCGTTAGGCTCCTCCTCTGCTCCTATGGAAGGCTAAAATCCCACCTCTTTGAGGCTGTACTTGGATCCTGGCCCCCTTATTCACCTGTTTATCCCTTTTATCATTTCCCTTGAACTATTTTAGCCACTTGTTTGTTCTGCTTGTTTGTCTTGAGCAAATTGTAAGCACTACTGAGCAGGGACTGTCGTACTGTCTCTTATGTGTTTGTGTACAGCACTGTATTTATTTATTTATTTATTTTATTTAGACAGTTTTGTATACCGCCTTATCCTTCAATCAAAGCGGGGGATATTGGGGGATACATTTAACACGCAGGGATATGAGACACACACTAATACTTACAGGGAACATGGGCAATGGAGGGTTAAGTGGCTTGCCCAAGACCACAAGGAGCATCTGTGGGACTAGAAACCCCAGTCCTTCCGGCCCAAGGTTGCTGTCCTCTAGTGGGATTTGAACCCCCGACCTTCCGGCCTGAAGTACCTTGCCCCAACCACTAGGCTACTCCTCCCTCACTGTACAAATGATTAGTAGTAGTATTCAAGAAAAGTTTACAAATATCTTTAAGAGGTCAGCAATCAATAGAACAACAGTGTATTAAAATCAAAATACAGATTGCTATTTCCTATATCCAAGGGTAAGAAATCTCCTCTTCTCTTTACACTGAGGACTCCGGTTATCCAGCTTTTCCCCTTTACCGCCTCTGTTTGGATTTGGGTCACAGACAGATTGCAAGTGTTCTTCCCACAAGCCCTGGACCCTCCTGGATCCTTTTCCTTATATAGTTGGATGCTAGAGTCATATGTAGTTGCAGATGCCTTTTTCTGCTGCCTGACTCTTTGTCTGAGCTCATGATGTTGTCCTCTGAAACTTCCACATCACTCCCAGAATATGTGAGAACCTTTATTTCTCTCTGTCTCTCTCTCCCTCCTGTAGCAGACACTGTGCAGAACGATAGCCTAAGCAATCCCTGTCACCACAAGTGACAGGGATTATTTCAGCAGCCTGGTCTTATTTCAGCAGCCTGGTCTTATTTCAGCAGCCTGGTCAGCCCAAAATCCCTACTTCTATGTGGTGCAATTACTATATCAACCCAATATTATGGACCTTTTTAGAGGGGTAGACACATTAGTCTGGAGTAGCTAAAATGATAGAAGCAGGAGGCATCTTATAGACTAACCAATTTATTGAGATATGAGCTTTCAAGGACAAGTGGACTCTTGTCCTCAAAGCTCATGTCTCAGTAAAACTGGTTAGCTATAAGGTGCCATTTGTCTCTGTCACTATATCAACCCAAGGCATATGCACCCAAGAGGTATGATGCCTAAAGACAGCAAACTACCTTTGGGCTTGTCTTTTTATTTTTTACCAGTCAGTTTTTCCTCCATGCTGAGATCACCTCCTGCCATTACATCACTAGTTAGGAGAGCCCTCCAAAATTCTGGAAGAACTAGATAGCATACAAAGGTCACACTTTAATAATTTAGTAGAGCCACTAGAGTTCTCTGCCATATTGACATGGTAGAACCTTAAGGATCTCTACACCCTCTATCCCTCACCCCTAACCATCACTTGCATCCTATATCCAGCAGTGTGAACACTGTGATCATCGCCTCTCCAGCCTACGCCAGACATGATGCATACTGCTTCTTCCCTCCCTCATGTCCCTGATCACATAAATGCAGATGTAGTGGAGAAGGATATGGCCTGAGGCATCACTATTTCTCCTCTTTCCGACAGCTCTGATAGTTGGATGACGGGAGTGAGATTTAAAAGGGGGACCGTCAAGGGGAGGGCGGCTGAAAGTGGGTGAGCCTGGGGAGTGATGAATCTAGGGCAAGGTGAGAGAGAAGGGATAAGCTCAGAGCAGGAGTGGCAAGTGGCTGTCCAAAACAATGACTTTCAGGATTGTGATTAGGTGGGGAACTGTAGAGAGTAAGAACTTGGAGATTAGGTAAGAACTTGGAGAGTCACACTAAAATGTGAAAAATGAACACGTGCATAAAGACTTTAATAGGCAATATATTTTCTTGCTTAAGTTTCTTATATAAACAGTTACCCATTTTGCTTAACTTTCTTTAAGAAAAAGTGATTGCGGGCTATCCCACGGGTCTCAGGAAACCAGATGAGTGACAATGCATTTAGCTGAGGAATGTGCCCCTGGGTGGTTGGAACATTTCACCCTCTGGTTAAAGGCTTCCTAGCACTGGTGGGTTCCATTCTCAGAACCCCATAATGAGGCTCTGATGCTCTAAGCAGAAAGGAGCTCCTGTCACCCGAAGGGTAGGGCTTCGTCTCTGTTAAGGATGCCCCTAACAAGTGAAATGGGACTTAGCTACACTCTTAAAATCATTCCATAGCATACTGAGGTTTGGGGTTTTGTTAAAACTGGCCATGATGGCTTTTTCAGCATTAATTCATTTTTAGCTCCATATGCTCCCCACTTCCCTCTTTGCTCTATTGCCATGATGTTAATAGAATCATATGTTCTATCAGTATCTATTGCAGTGAAAAAAATGTAGATTGTAGGTAGGCAAATTATTTATTGGTAGTCTTCAGAGATGTTCAGGTGTTCCTTTGGGAGGAAAAGCATTCTTCCTCTTAGTAACCATTGTGCAGTCTGCAATGAATTTTTGCAGTTTGTCAAATCTTGATATAGAGGTGTTCCTGTTTAGACATCCTTTGGGGCCAGGGATCTTCATAACCTGGGTTCCAGTTCTTTTTTTTTTTACTTCTGGCCATTCTGTAATTTCGATATTTTCCTTTTTCATATTTTTTTGTACACTGCAGAGCTATTCCATGGGATCCTCATATAAATTTCTCCCGAACTTTCAGCTTTAGTTGGTGACATTCTAACTGCAGCAATGTTCTTCCCCAATTCCTTTTAGAATTGCTTTGGGTGCTCTCCAGCAGGGTCATTAGGAAATGACCCCATAAATATCATATTTTCATAGCTTTCTCTTTTGTTTTCTTTATATCTCTGCAGTTTTTTGCACCTCTGTTGTTATTTTCAATTTCTTATTGGAGCATAAGAATTTCAAGGGGTTTTCTTTATTTATTCAGTCATTTCTAGCCTTCCTACAACAGGCAGAAGCCTTTTACTAAAGGATGCTAGCTGTCAGTGCATTGGAGACGTGCTGGGATATATATTGATAGCTAGTGTGGGGCCATGACAGCGTGGGCCAATTTCCATGCTAACTGTGAATGGCCTGTTGGGGTGGGTTGGGGGTGGAGAGTGGGTGTGGTCAGCCCTGAACAGTTAGCATTGGGTGTAAACACCATATGCTATGACCCTTGCAATTAGAGCGGGTTCACCTAATAGAGTGGAGGAGTAGCCCAATAGAGCACTGGCTTGGTAACCAAGAGACCAGGGTACAATTCCTACTAGCACTCTTTGTGGCCTTGGGCAAGTATCTCTTCCATTGCCTCAGAAGAAAGGCCTGGCAATCTACTTCCAGTCACACTGCCAAGAAAACCCAGGACCTGCTTGATCACCAGGAATCAGCATTGACTCAAAGGCACACATTGAATTTTTTACACCTAACGCTGCATCAAAGGCACTAATTGTATACCATGTAAAGGCTCAAGGCTCTGCATTAACTACTGGGAATATGCTTTCCATGTCCCCAACAGTTAACACAGTGATATTGCACCTAACTTGCCATGGGTTTGGAGCTATTGGGGTGTAACAGTAGGTGTGACATCTTAGCACCTTTTATTAATAGACCTTCAGTAATCAAAATGAGTTACAGCATAAAATCTGCAGTCTATTCAGCCAGTCCTTAACAGATGAAGGTCCAGACCACCTCCACCGATAAGTCAGTTCGCAGTGGGCTGTTATCAGGCAGGCTATAATAGGTCTGCGATATTTCTTGACCATTGCCTGTGGCAAAGAGTCCCAAAAGTACCCACTGAGGGGTTAATCGCATATCACTATGGGAGATAGTTCAAAGCCCAGCTTTTACACACACCCAAAATTGTTTAACCTTAATATATGACCACCAAATGTGAAACAACGTGCTCACTTCCCCAAAGTATATATTTATGTTGCTTATTAAAACTTGTTATACTGCCTTTCTTTATAGAGTCAAAGTGGTTTACAAACTAGAAACAAAGGAGAAGTAGGAAAGGAATACCATAAAAATAGCAGGACAGAGAAAAGGTAGAGAAATAGATTAGTAGAGTTAGATGATAGCAAAAAGTAAAGAGAGGATTCACTGGGCACTAAATCAGCCTAGGCTCTAAAGAACTGGGTGAATAAATGAGTTTTGAGTTGAATGTCTGCAGCATGCACCTAGTATATCATGATACATCCTCTGTTACCATTGTAACATAAGCTTGTAGCTATTTTCTTTTTTACCATAGAAATCGAAGAAAGAGTTAACCCTGAAAAATCACCTTCCACCTCTTTTCTGAGAAAGTCTTCCCCAAATCTCTAACCCAATAAGACCTGAATTTAAATCGTTCTAAGCCATAGTCCCTAACAATCTTATATAACATAGATATTACTCCCTTACCCCCCTTTTCTGTGTCCATTCCCATACCCACTCAAGACCAGTCAGACCCTTATTTAGAGTCTGTCATATTTTAGGTTGCTGTAAATAATGTATTACTTGAAGACAGCACAACCTATCCCACTTCTCTAACACAAAAACCTCCTTTAGCTCATCAAAGGGCACCACCCCATTGTCATCCAAAAATATTTTCATTATATAACAGAGAGGCCATTGGTGTAAATCTCCTCTTCCCCTCCAACTGCCATCTCTTCCTCTCTCTCCCAGACCCTCAAAGCATGCTTTAATAGTGGAATGTTTATGTTTATTTAAAAACTTATTATAACACCCATAACGCATGCTTCTGAGCGGTTTACAATCAAAAAAATTAAAGCTGCAGAGAAATAGAAAAGAACGCCATTTTAAAATGTAGAGTAGGATAGAGAAAATAAAAAAAAATAAAGGCTTAGAGAGATAAATAATAATAATATGCACATTAGCGAGGAGGAGGGGAAAGGGGTAAATAGGGAGGGGGAGGTCATACGCAAGACAAAAGAGGTGGGTTTTTAATTTAGTCTTGAAGAACTTAAATGATGGTTCTAGGCAGAGGGTGGGGGGAGCGAGTTCCAGAGCCTTGGGCCAAGAAAAAAGAAAGCAGATGAACGGATAGATTCCAAGTGAGCTTGTGAGGGGTAGGGGAGGGACATACAATTGATATGAATAGATCGAAGTGAACGGTGAGGGGTGTGGAGATGGACCAGGTCAGCAAGGTAAAGAGGGGTGCCTGTGTGAATTGACCTGTGAACAAAGATAAGAAACTTATACTGGATGCGAAAGGAGATAGGGAGCCAGTGAAAACAAAGAAAGAAGGGAGTGACATGGTCAAAGCAAGAAGCATGGGTTAAGATGCGAATGGCAGTAATTTGAATGCGTTGGAGATGGGTGAGATGGGCCTGGGGAAGACCGGCCAGGGAAACATTACAATAGTTGATGCGGGATACAACAAGAGAAAGAAGCAGGGTGCTCAGAGTAGAAGGGGTAAGGAAAGGACGGACAGCATGTAGTTGTTTTAGAGAGAAGAAAGAATGCTGAACAACTGAGGAAATATGCTCTTTTAAGGAGAGAGAAGAATGAAGAATAACACCTAAGTATCGGAGAGAGGGGACAAGAGGGATAGACAGGGAGGAAAGTGATGGGGAAAGAGTGGGGGGAGGACTCCCAAAAGTGAACCAAATAGCAGAGGTCTTAGAGAGATTGAAATGTAGAAAATTAGATGAAAGCCAGGAAGCCACAGCAGAGAGACAGATATTGAGAGGGTGATATCAGGAGTGGAAGAGTCCATGTGATGAAGGAGAAATATGTCGTCTGCGTAGTAATATGCAGAGATGCCGTGTTGTTGGACCAGAAGGGAAAGGGAGGCAAGGAAGACATTAAATAGGAGTGGAGCGAGAACAGATCCTTGAGGGACACCACAGGGAAGAGGAATGAGGGAAGAGGAAGAAGACCCAGAGATAACTGAGAAAGACCGACAGGAAAGAAAAGAAAGAAACCATTGCAGTACTGTGCCAGAGAGACCAGCTTCCTGAAGATGAGTTAAAAGAGTGCGGTGATCTACCAAATCGAAAGCAGCAGAGAGATCAAGAGAAACAGCACGAGTGAAAAGGCCATGATCGTGAGCAGAATAGAGTTCATTGAGAAGAGAGAGAAGAACAAATTCCGTGCTGTGACCAGGACGAAAACCAGATTGCCATGGATGAAGGGTGAGCGAAGCTTCAAGATGGGAGGAGAGTTGGGAAAACACCAGTTTTTCTAGGAGCTTTGAAAGAAATGGAAGGTTGGAAATGTGACGCCAGTTAGAAAGAGAGGAAGGGTCAGAAGAACGAGTTTTCAAGATGGGACGAACAGAGGCGTGCTTCCAGGGAGTAGGAAAGACACCAGAAGAGAGACTAGAGTTAAAAAGGGAAAGAATGAAAGGAGAGAGAGCTAGGGAAGGTTCCAAGAGCCAGCGAGAAGGGATAGGGTCAGCAGGACAAGTTGTTTTCCAGGTGGAAGAAAAGGTTTAGATAGAACTGCCAGGGAGAGAGGCTCAAAAGTAGACCAGAGGTGAGAAAGTGAGGGAATAAGTGAGGGAGGGGGAGAGGGGAGGGGAGGGTGGAGGAAGGGAATACAACAGGGGGAGAAAGGGGAGGAGGACAGGAAGGGAAAGAAAGACGAAGGGAAAGAACCTTGGAAACAAAGTGGGAAGCCAGGGAAGAGGGATCAGGGAGAGAGGAAGGGGAAGGGGAAAGAGATGGTTCAGAGTGGGGTTCAGAGAGGATGCAAAGAACAGAATATTGTTGACAAGATGAATTTGAAGAGGATGAGATAAGCTTGGAATAATAGTCACGTTTAGCAGAGTGAAGCAGGGAACGATAGTGACGATGACAAAGGCGGAAGTGTTTGCTTGTTGAAAGAGGAGGGATGCTTACGCCAGAGACACTCTGCGCGGCGAAGACACCTTCGGTGAAGGAGGAGACCAGGGTGAAACTAGGGATGCCAGGGGTGACGACGTGGTGAGGGATGGGGCCGGAGAGGGGCGATGTTATCAAGGGCAGGTGAGAGAGAAGAATTCCAAAGATGAGCCTGGGCATCAATAGAGAGTGAGTGGAAGTCAGTGGGGAACAAGGTATCAGAGGAGGGAAACTGGAGAAGAGTATTGGCATTAATGTTGCGCGTGAGAGTTAAAGAATTGGGACTAGTACCGAGATTGTTATTATGGGGTCCTGACAAGGAAGTAGAAGAGGGGGAAGGAAAGGGGAGGGAGAAGAGAAGACAAAAATGATCAGACCAGGGTAGGGAAAGGAAGAAAGGGAGGAAGGAGGAAAAGGGGAAGAATTAGAGATAAGAAGATCAAGAGAGTGACCAGCGGCATGAATGGGGAGAGTGACAAACTGACGGAGAGACAGATCAGATAAGAAAGTAAGGAAAGCAAGATCTCGGGTAGCAGAAGGGGAGTCGACATGTACGTTGAAGTCCCCTAGAATCAGGAGATGAGGGTAATGAAGTGAAGCCTCTGAGAGGGTAGCCAGGAGAGAGTCCCATAAAGATGCTGAAAGAGAAGGGGAGGGCATAAATAAGAAGGAAATGAAAAGGGGGAGAAGAGGAACCTAAACGAAGAAGCAAGGATTCTGGATAGAGAAGAGAGGAGGAAGAAGAAAGTTCCTGGAGAGGGAGGGAGGAGCGATAGATAACAGCAACTCCTCCACCGCTCCTACCCAGGCGAGAGGTGGACAAGGCTTGCCACCCTGACCCCCCCTCCCCGCCTCAACCAGGGCCAGTACATATATTGCTGCTCATATGGACATACAGTTTTAGCATTGCCTCTCTCCTCCAGTTTATTACTTGCAGGAGTTGAGTGCCACATAATAGGCCTTCACTCATGGCACACACAATCCTCCATTCCTTACTCCCAAATATAATTTGCTTAGCCACTCTTAGAGGTCTATTTCTTCAGATAAACCTAGAGAATCTCTTGGGAGCAATTTCTCTAAATGGGTTAATTTTTCACATTAATCACTACCCAAAAACCATGCTAAGAGTAACAGTACAAAAAAAACAAACAAGCTTCACCAATCTTATAAACTACTGTATACTTATACTCAACCCAAATTATATTATACCAAAAAAGGGGTTCAACAGAAAACAACATCTAAAATTTTAAACAGAGGGGAAAAAGACCTCAGAGCGACAATATATCCCTCTATGTGGCAGCAGAACTATCATAGAGAAGGCTGTAAGGATCGCATCATTGTTCTAAAAACTCTCCAAACTTTATTAAATCATTACAAAACCATCATATTAATGGAGATGTACTTTTCCAATAACTAGATCATCTTTTATTTAACTACAATAAGGTAAAAAATCTAATAAATGCATCTACAAAAATTTAAAGATCACAAAAATTTCAATTTGCTCCACTGCTGTCAAAAGATAGCTCAGGGCTGACCAGCTCAGATCACGGTCTTAGATGGAAACAGAACAATATTGTGATATAAAGTAACATTCAAAATACGCAGAAATACTGCTTTACATATCTTTCAATCTGCCGATATCCCATAAGGAAAAAAGACCGCCCAACAAAGATCTTTGTTTCTCCCACTTAGAGCTTCTTCAGAGGGGCACAATTTAAAATGGAGAAAGATTCTTGGCAGGAACCTTCTCCGGTTTAAATTGTGCACCCCTGAAGAAGCTCTTTAAGCTCCTTGATGTCATAATCAGTAGTCAGGGAGATGTTTCAATTTTGCTCATTTTTCTGCTAAGGATAGTTGCTTACCATATTTGTTTAAGGTCAGAAGTTATCTTGATGTCTTCCCTGCAGGCGCCCCTGACTCCCCCAACACCTTATCCCCTTTTCCCTGCTGCCTGATCCATGGCTAGCTTGCCGTGATCTGGATCAGGCGGCAGGAACACTACTGAACCTGACCTCAGGTGGGGGATCCCTGGGCCTGATCGCCGATTTTGTGCTGCTTATTCCACCTTTAAGGTGGAATAAGCAGCATGTCCCCACAGGCCTGGAAGGACATATGGGGAGAGCCGGAGGGGGAATCGGGCGTGGCGGCTTGCGGGGCTGCATGTCCTGCCAGGTCATGCAACCAGAAACCTGTGTCCCAGAATCGGGCTCTAAGTGTAATATTGTTTCTAGAATGTTGCCATCCTTAGGATTAAGGCTAAATCGGTATCCCGAAGAATTAATGAAATTACTTGGTGGATTAAGTGCCATACAAAACAAAAACAGCAAGAGGGAATCTCCCTAAAATATTCCTCGCTGGATCTTGATGTTAGGAATGATGAACTGACCATCTTCATACTGCAAGAAAAAGTCAGTATGTTAAAGCAGATGTAGAGAGAAAATGTGAAAAAACTTGGAGAGAAGAAGGACAAATGGAGAGCAGACAATGGAGAGTTAGCGGAAGACACAAAGAAACCAGAAGCAATTTCAACTGAAAAATAAAATGCACAAACAACAAAAGGTAGAAAAATAATTTTTTATTTTGAATTTATTAACTGGAATATGTCAATTCTGGGAAATGTGCATTGCTAATATCTTTGCGTTTTTGTTTAGTACAAGAGGAAATCAATTTATAGTTTATTTCTCCAGTGGTGGTGTGTTCGTTCCAACTTTTGCTGTTGGGTTCCCACTTTAATCATTGTCTTTCTATTCTTAATTGTCATCCCTTGTTTTTTGTTTGGTGATGGTCTATGTTCTGCATGTATAACTGAACTAAAGTATTTTGTTTATGTAGTTTCTATATGACTGTGCCACTTGTTCTCTTTCCCCAGTAGGAGATGTATTGGTATTCTCTGAGATGCATTGGTTTAATATTTGCAGTTTTGCCTTTTTGATAGGTAGGGTTGTTGCTTTGTGATTCCTGGTAGTGTTGTTATGATATGGCGGGTTTGCTATGGGTTCTAAATGGTTAGTGTTTATAGTACTTCCTAATGTGCCTGGCGGTTGGCACTGGCGTATAATAATATAGAAATCTAGTAGTCTTTCTTTATGCAGACAAAAATCTGGAATTACCGAGATTTTTTGCACACACTGAATACCACAACGAATTTTAATTGTTAACCATGAAAATTTTAAACTAAACAGACAAACTATTATTCCGAATTAATTATTTATTATATGAAGGTTAAATGTTTTGAAATTTAATGCTTTATCATAAAATTACATGAAGAAGAGTTACCATGAAAGCAGTTTTTGCATGCACTTGATGAACACAGTAAAGTACTACAGTCATTTGCATGAGACAGTCAATTTCTGAATGTTCTTTGCAAACATTGCGCTTGCAGGAGGTGCAAACTATGTTGCTTTTCTTGTCTTTTTCTCTGGAACAGCAGTGACACCTTGCCCATTTCTTTGGGATCCCGACATTGCAAACAGCATCTGTGGCTTCTTCAATGGAAGAAGTCTCGCTGCAATTACTCTGAAGCAGCTGCTTTCCTAATTCCAAGAGGAATAGACGACGTCTGTGCTTTGACTTGGACTGCCATTCTGGATTTAGTGACATCCAAACAATGAAGGCGTTCAAAGCACTGATGTCCAACATGTTGTAGAAGATTGTCACTGGCCAACGTCTTGTCATTTGTTTTGTGGTATATGTGCGCAACATTTGATCTGCCGTATCTACTCCACCTTTACTAGAATTATAGTCCAATATCATGCGTGGTTTTTTGTCTGGACGTGTGTTATCTACTTCTTCTTGATCATGCAAACTGCTCAGAAGAACATTCACTTTTCCTTTCTTCGGGCAATAGGAAACCAGAGTGGCATCATCACGAAAGGCAAACAGTGAAGTGAATACCTCTCGGCCCTTTGCTGTTACAAATTCTGGATGTAATTCTTTTCTGTTCTTTCGAATTGTCCCCAAAAGTGTCATTTGTTTTTCTAGCAATTTCCATGACAGGGATAAACTGCAGAAGAAATTGTCAACAGTAACATTTCTGCCAGATCGCGTCAATCCTTCAGTAAGTTGCAGCACAACCCTTTCACCCTGATTCTGCTCCCTGTTTTGTCTGAGTTCCCTTCCTGTATATACTTGAAAATGCAGAACATATGACGTAGCACTGTCACACAACATCCATAGCTTTATGCCATATTTCCCAGGTTTGCTGGGAATATATTGTCTGAACGGAACACGGCCACGAAATGTAAGCAGTTGCTCATCCACGGTAACATTTTCACCAGGAACAAAGGCGTCACTTAGAGATGCTTCCCAGGTATCAAAAACGTGTCTGATTGGAACAAGCTTATCCATGCCTCGTTGTTCATGTCTGTTGGTTGCATCATCAAATCTGAGAGCACAAGAAATTTGCTGAAAACGGTTACGGGCCATAGTTTTGCCGAAAACAGAATGACCATCTTCAAGGTTCCACAACTGAACTATGGATTCATTTTGTGACTTGTACACGCCTGAGAGGATCAGAAGTCCAAGAAAACGTTGAAATTCTCCATCTGTCAAATCTTTCCAGGTGTCATCATAAATGTGTCTTCCTTGTTTGCTCGTCCACATCATGATTTCATTCAATAAGTTCTTCCTCATGAACAAGTGGAATGTTGCGAGAGGGCCATCAACATTTCGTACAGCATACCTTGTAGGATCTTGTTGTATGGGCATGACATTAGCTCTGGCGTATCTTCCAGCAGCTTGCTTTATAGGTTTCCTGTTCCATGATGTGGCATCCTTAGATACATAGGTTTCAATGGCAACATTTGTGCTTATAGTTGATGACCTCTTAGCTCCTCTACGACCACAACTAAGATTCCTCACAGACGATGCTGACACCGAGGACTCCTGCCTTCTTCCCCGTCCAGCACAGCCTCGACCTGTAACTTGACTCTGCTACAGGCGATGTTACCGGCTCAATATCAGCCTCACATTCACTTGGCAACCAACTGCTGTCACCATCTGAATCATGACTGTCATCATCAGATTTATCGCCTGAACTTGGCTGATATGCTTCTTCGCTTGCTGAATATGCAGCATCATCAGACAACTCAGAGCCGTCACTGTCAGCATCTCGTTGCAATATTTCTCTTACTTGGGCAGCTGAATACCTTTGTTTTGACATCATAAACAATAACCTAAAATAAATAAACAAAGATAAAGTTGAATAAAACGCAAAGCAGTTTTACTATAGGTGTACAATAATCGTGATGAATGAGCTGAAAGCCTTTAGATTTCATCGGAAATAATGAGAGAACGTATGATATCAATTACAGAAAATGTGTAAATTTCATAAAATAAGAGTACAAAAAATAAATGATACATAATTAATGATAAATACCTTTGTCAGATCAAAAAATTCACAAAACTGCAAATTGTATCATGCTCCAAACTGGACGTAAGCAACTGGGGTCAAAAATGACCCCACTGGTACTCTGTGCTGCAATTCATCACTAGCGTCACCTAGCGGATGAAAATTATTCCTCTCATGGCGCAATATAAAGAGAATATTGACATGTGAAAAGTCATAAAAATATTGCATTCTTGAATAACTAGTTTCCGAGATACGCGTTGTGAAACTTGCAATGGGGTCACTTTTGACCCCATCAGTACTCCCAGGGTTAAGAGGCATGTCTACTAAAAGTTAGTGCACGTTAACATTATGCAATTATTTATGCAAATGAGACCCACACATGGCCCCGCACCCGCCTTGGGCCATCCCTGCCTTGCTTTGTCCCTTCTCCACCCTGTCCCGATCTCCCCACACTGCTTTTGTGTGCATGCGGGGAGATCGTGTACCATATAAGAGCAGGACGGATAGCGGGGCTGCACGTCCTCCTGGGACGTACAGCCCCCACTATCCACCTCTCAGAATCAGGCCGTATGTGTTTTTTTGATTCTTTACAATTTGAACGTTTTTAAGGGGCAAAGAACCTGCTGAAGCTTATATCTGATTCAATTAGTAAGTTCTGAGATCTTTCTTTTTCATTATTTGTGGGATTTTGTTAGTATTGGAGGTAAAATTTAACCTGGTATATTTTCTCTTTATTGCTCATCATTAGTAACCTCTCCCTTAGCATGGGTATGGTTAGATACTTCTTTGAATTTATAAATGTAATGTATTACTTATTTTCTGCAAATTTTGCACATTGTAAAATTTGTGAAAATCGCCTGCCACCAACATTGGTGCATCTTCATACCCCAGAGTCTGACAAAAAAAAATGTTCATGTTAACTAGTCTTTGCAAATCCAAAACATTTCCCCCTCAAACTCTCCATGAAGCATAACATACCTCCCTGTAGATCTCTCACTACCTTTTTCTCCACAATGGATCAAAATTGCCACTCAGGCTTTCCAGGAAACCGGTGCTGAGGCATAATAACTATGCCTCATCCAATCTTGGGAATTTTAACATGCTCTAAATCATTTACAAAGTGATACCTGCCTTATGTCTCTTCAGATTATGGTCAAACTTCTTTCCTCTTATTTGGGGAACCAAACCCAGCCACTTTTCTGGTCATAATCACTGGATGAGTCATCACATAAAGTAAATGTCTTTTGACTTACATACACATTCACACACCAAGACCATATCTGCACCACCATACACACACCCGACCAGTAGTCTCCCTCAGCACTTTTTTTTCCATCACTCTACACCCCTCCAGCCCCTCTCTCTCCCTGCCCTCTCCCCATCAAAGCCCCCAAATATTCCACAGACCACATGGCTCAGTTACACTGGAAACCATGCATCATCTCCAGATGCTACTGCCAGCTCCAGACTTTGATCCTTCCACCTTGCTGCTCCTTATGCCTGGAACAAACTGCATGAGTCTGTATGTCTGGCTTTATCTCTGGCCCTTTTCAAACCCATGCTGAAAACTCACCTCTTCAAGGCTGCTTTTGGATCCTGATCCTCTTAGCCTTCTATGTGTTTCCTTACCATTCCCCTAGACATATCCTTGTCCTCAACTGTTGTGTTATTTGTCTTGACTAGATTGTAAGCTCTGATGAGCATCAGGGACCATCTTTTACATGTGTTTGTACAGTGCTGTGTATGCCTTGTAGTGCTATACAAATGATCAGTAGTATTAGTAATAGTATCCCATATCCACAGGTACATCCCAACAGCCCCACCTAACCCACTCGGCCCCCTGAACCCATAAATAGCAAGTCTTCTCTGTTAATATCTTAGTGATGACATTCAAGGCCATCAACGGGTTATCCGCTTCTTCAATATGTGACCTCATACAACCACCCATGCCCAACAGGATAAGAAGAACCGCTGCAGCCAACATGCTAGCAATACCAAAAGCTATGACAAGATGCGCCATATCAACTTCAAATAGAGCCTACAGCCTGAGCGCCCCAAGCCTCTGGAACTCCCTACCACCACACATCAGAGCTATCCCCAACTTGAGCCAGTTCAGGAAGGCCTTAAAACACCTCCTCTTTATTAAATACCTCACAGCCTCCCCCGAACCCCAGCCACCAGGTATGAGCAACACACAATAACTCCATCTCACATATATACAGTTACCTATTTCAATGTTCCACACATGTACATAGTTTCCCCCGTTATCCAAGTTGATTGCTCCTGTTCATTGTAATGACCTGACTCTTGTTTATTGTCGGATACTGTTTGTTTTATGTAAACCGCGCTGATTGCAAATAGTGCGGTATATAAGAAATGTAAATAAATAAAAATAAATAAATAAATAAATATAAAGTTTTGGCTCATCCCCCTGGCTGAAATCCCACCTCTTCCCCTGAACCCCAGCCATTTGAGTCATAAGACAAGCCCTGCCCATTAACATCAATTAAGAGGTGCAACTTAAAGCAGGTTTATCAAGTCTAAAGTCTGTTTCCCACCAAGAACACAAGGCAAGCGCAAGAAGACTTCCGGCTGCTAAAATATCAATATTCACAGAGAGCTACCCAACTCTCCTTAGAGGCCACTCCTGTAGACTCTCTTTTTAGAAACATAGAAACATGACTGCAGAAAAAGACCACATGGCCTATCTAGTCTGTCCTTCCATATCAACAACTACAACAGTCCTCTTTTTACCTTTAGAGATCCTCTGTGTTTGTCCCATGCTTTTTTGAATTCAGATACTGTCCTCATCTCTACCACTTCCACTGGGAGACTATTCTATGCATCTATCACTCTTTTCATAGAGAAATATTTCCGCATATTACTTTTTAATGTGCTGCCTCTAGCAGAAACATTTTGCCAAATTGCTAGGAGTGCTTCACAGGAGCCAAACTGCTGACAAAAGGTGCATGATCCTTTACCAAATGTGCATCCACGAAAGCCCTTCACCCCTCATCCAGCAATTTTACTGTGTGCATAGTTAGTTTCACAGTGATGGCCGTGCCAAAAAGATATCTCACATTACCCTTCCACAGAGCTACTTTGATATCTCTGAATTCCCCCCACTTTTGAAGCATAATCTGGGATAGATTGTTTGGGACAGCAACGTTATTGAAATATATGGCAATCTCCTTCATAGTTTTTTATTTATTTATTTACATTCTCTTATATACCGCGCTATTCTGCATCAGTGCGGTTTACATTGAACAGGGCATTATAACTTGGAGATAACTATTTTACAGGGAACATGGGCTATGGAGGGTTAAGTGGCTTGCCCAAGACCACAAGAGGCACCTGTGGGACTAGAAACCACAGTCCTTCCAGCCCAAGGTTGCTGTCCTCTAGTGGGATTTGAACCCCCGACCTTCTGGCCTGAAGTACCTTGCCCCAACCACTAGGCCACTCCCCCACTCCAGTTTTAGCCTGAGCCAGAATTTTGTCTTTGGCATTATATCAATAAAGGCACATTAGGCTTAGGAGGTCTCAGGTTTCTATGTGCTCTCTCGATCAAAATTTCAGGCACCACTTTCACCCCAACAGTCTTCTTAAAAATCAGCTGAAAAACCTCCTGGGCCACCTCCCTCGTGTTTCCATATTTCTCTAACTCTGGCAGTCATTGAATGCATAAATTGTTTTGGTGTGCACCGTCTTCCATATGTCTATTTTATCATGCACTTGCTGCAGTTTATCTGTTCAGGAAATTGCTACTGCAATCTCTGCCTCTTGCACCTTCATCCACTGCTTGTGCTCTTCAACTTGAGCCCCAGATCCACTATGTCCTGGCAGAGCAGTGCGGAATTAGTACAACGGGGCCCGTCCTAAACTGGGACATCTGGACTGCCCGGACATTTCCCTTTCTGGATCAGGCTCATAATGGTAATAGTACATTACCAACATCTTGAAGAGTCCACATAACAGTTTTTAGTCCTCCTAACCTTTTCATTAGGTTCTCTAGTTTATCTCCTGCTGCATTAGTGGGTCCATGAATGCATTCACCATGGCCTATTGCTGCTCTTGAAGGCTTTCCACAATTGTTACCCCTATCTTTAGCCCCAGTATTTAAGCTACAGATGGACATCTTTTTATCCTGGGTGGCGTGCGGCCAGAATGTATCCTCCTTTTTCCTTTCTGTCATACTCAGTGTTGCCTTGCTGAGATTTGATATTGATTTGACAAAATAGGGTTACTATGTGAAGGTACTCAACAAGACTCGGGGAGAAAGGTTTACTGCCCTCTCCTCAGAGATACAGAACACTGCATCAGTTTAGCTACTGAATTTTGTATTGTACTCCTTTTTGACCCCTGTTGTGTACCTTTGGGAGCAGTTACTCCAAATGGGTTAGTTTTGCGCATGCCTCACTCCTAAGCCAGGGTAGGGCTACATAAACTATCTCCTGTCCTAGCATAAATTTCTTCTGTTTTGACATTCTCTGTGGTGTCCATTGGTCATGTGCAGAATATAAGTGCCAACGTGGCGAGAGAGAGAGCAAGAGGTAGCCAAGGAGAGAGGTAGATACGCCCGGGAGAGATCAGAACCAGGAGAGAGACCTGCTGCTGTGGGGAGAGAAGAGGAGAGCTCGTGATGTATAATTGACTGTGATATGGCATGTGTACTAGAATACCACTTCTACATAAACCCTTTGGGAGCACATCCTCTAAACCTAACTATAAAAGAAGATTTCTATTTTTTTTTTTTTTTTTAGTTCAGCGCAATTGTAGTGTGCATTTTACAACCCATGTGAGCACCATTTCATCAGGTGTATTTTTCAAGAAAAGAAAAGTAAACCACTGGTGTACAGTGTATTTTATTCTGGAATGTAATGATTAAAAATAAACAAGATTTTATGAACCAGCAATCGAGAGATAAAACAAAGTGTTTAAAACTGCACAGGAAAAAACATGCAGCCTCAATCACTGTAGCATAGGAGGTTCCAAAGAATTTTATGGATACTTAAGAGCCTGCATTCTTCCAGCAATTAGCAATGTGTTCTGGTAATGACATTTAAAATGTTTCTGGTCACTTGTGTGGAAATATTGAATAAAATCAGCCTTTGGTTTTTTTTGTCATGCAGGTTTTCGCTATATCAGCTGTCCGATTCAAAACTGCTCTGATAGAACACTGACTGTCCAGTTTGCCGGCAGCATTGACTGGAATTCCTTGACTGTCCAAGATGATTATGCCTTTGTTAAGGTAATTTTTCCTCTATGAATTTTAACTTTAAAAAGTCAGAGCTCCAGACCACATAGAAGTGGAGAAAATGATTAATGTAGGGAATGCATATCAGGTAAAAGACAACAATTTGAAAACGATTAAGCCTGGCCCTCATGCTGTGGGGTCTCCTTGACAGCAATTTTCAACCAGGCCTTCTTAAGGTTTTTTTTGTCATCTTTCTGTCTAGGGGCACAATAACTCCTGAGTCCATGGTCCAACTGGAGTCAAATTTGGGAGGATCTATCATGGTCCTGGTGACCTACCCAGTTAAAATGGTCTCCAATAGGGTCAAGGTTGAACTACAGTCCAGGCCTTGAATTCTTTTTGCATGGTTTGCCCTCACTATTTTTTATAGGAGCTAGTTTCAAAACCATGCCGGCAGTTATATAGTCTGCAGTTACTTTTACTCATAGATTTTTCAGAACTTCTCAAAGGAAAAGTAAACCTATTCTTTCCCTTTGAAAACCAGTTATTGAAAAAGTACCCGGAGTGATTTGCTCCTTCATTTTATGCAGGTTCTATTTCCTTGAGAAACTGCGTTTGTACTCTTAAAAATACAAAACTACACTTGTTGTTGCCCTGCCCTAGTAAACCCCACCATAGTATTTGATGCATTGGTTGAGTGGAACCAAAATTCCAATTGCCAGACCAATTTTCTGTCTGGCAGAGTTTCTCAGATATTGCTTTGGTGAATCTTACCTAACTATAGTAACAATTTAAAAGATTTTGTTCGTTCAAAGAGCTTCTTCCTCTTTCTTACGGGCCCCCAGCTCAGTCAAGACCTGCTTCACAGCTAATAAGAGTTTTACCTCCATTTTTATTCCCTCATGTTAAATCCTCTTAAGCCCATGATTGTCCTCAATAGTGCGGATGTGTGTGGGGGGTGGGAGGGCGTAGAGGGATAAGACAGCAACGTCATTCAGAAACTGTTAAACATGCATCCTGAATCCCAACTGCTCAGCTGTAGTTACCAGTGTTATCTGATGGCTGGAATTCCTCCTTCTAGGGCGTTTGATGAACCTTCCTCCTCAGAATTCTCAGTGCCTTCTAAGGAGTATGTGGTTCTTGCCTGAACGAAGATAGGGGCTTTTTTGAAATTTTTCATTTATAACAGCAAACTAGGTAACACCTGATACACCAGGTTGTAACATACAAATACAGTAATCACCATTGTACAGACAGCGTCACAAATTCCCACAATCAGACATGAATACCTACTCTCACAGGTGCTTCCTCTGCGGTGTTTCCCTTCTGCTTTCATGAATCCCTCAAGGTCTAATTTATTCCATTACAAGTCCGTTTTACTCTCCACTCCCAGTAGATGTCCCACTTTTTTACTATGCGAGTCCAGGTAACCCTTCAGGCCTGCAGTCAATTTCTCTGCAGTAGTCATCTCCTCCACTCTTTGTCTCCAGTGGCCAAAGGACGGTTTTGTTTTTCAATAAAACACTATCATAATCCTGACCATTTGGATCAGGTGAGAGGTTAACTTTCTGACAAGAGTCAACAATTCCATTTCCTCCCCCACACAAGGAAGCACAGGAGTGGAGTCCGAACAGTTGCCTCACCATTGATACCTTATTTACTTTTCAATAGGACCCCAAAGTTTTGAACAAATCTACAGTTTCACCATATATGAATAAAGATACCATCCTTCCTGCACTCTCTCCAGCATCTGGGCTAACACTAGTCCCAGACCAAACCTGCTAAATCGCATAGGATATTTGTATACACAATACAATACATGTAACATCACCTCTCTTTAGTGTGTATGTATAGATACCTTGTGAGCTTCGTCCAAAACATATGTCCAGTCCCTGGAATCCAGGTTTTACTGTAATTCCTTGTTCTTTTGGTCAGTGCGACAAGAAGATATTTCATCTCCAAAAACCAAGTACACTAATGCATTGCAAAAGTAAGAAATTAATTTGACTCTGGTGTCTGTGTTTCTTAAAATAAATAGTACACTGTGTGCTGCCTCTGATGCCTCACTCTCTCCTGTATTTTTTAGCAATACCCTTTTGAATTGTAAATATAGTTACTGTGTGTGAGGAGGTAACCCGTAAGCTTCACTTAACCCCTGGAAAGATCTGATGCTCTGAGTGTTCTATATCTGGTCAATGTACCTTAAACTCTTCTCCCTTCAGAGCAAAGCATCTAGAGAGAAAGTGACTGGGGACAAGATGGGATTTTCATGAAGAGGAGTCAGCGAGTATAAGCTCTCCAGTTTAATTTAACAGCTTTATATATCCTAGACCACACATTCAACATATGTGTCACTATGGGGTACCCCTGTTCACCTTTCCAATACTCGGGCAACCCACTCTGCTTAAAATCTAACTATATACCCCCCAGGGCCACTCGCATCCATCTCTCACACATCAGAGTCTAGCTATCCTGTACTAGAGTTTGAGGTGTGGCAAAACCGCCCCGTTCCCCAGCCTAGAACTCAACTGGGACAACTTGATGCATGGCAGTTTCCTTCTTCAGATAAAACTGCTACAGGCCCTGTCCAGCTCTGCAAAGACACCCTGCAGATCATTACATAAGAGATGCTGAAACAAGTAGAGTGGCTTCGGGAAGATGGACATTTTTAATAGCCCAATTCTACACAGTCAGGAAACTGTTGGGTTCATCCACTCTGGTAGGTCTTTCTTTTTACTAGAAATGATTGGGGGAAGTTGGCTTTATATAGTCCTTGAGGTGAAGAGAGTAACATGCACCCCCTTTCTGCTAATCTGAGCTCTACGGGGCAGTGGGAAATTGTGACCTTGTGCCCAAAGAAAAAGATTTCAGACCCCAAGACAACACTGTACCTGTCCAAGAGAGAAAGAAGCGCTGGGTCATTTGTCAGGTGTAATAAAATATTGTCTGAATAAAGAGATATCTTTGCAGATCCATCTTTCAGATGAATACCATTAATCTCAGAAGAATCCCCTCACAATTTTTGCCAGGGGTTCCATACTGCGATCAAATAGGGAAGCCCACTGTCACCACTCTTATTTGGTTTCCCTACATATTGGGGAAAAGGAGTAAGCTGTCCATTAATCACAGTCTATGCCCTGGAGTTCTTATACATTATCTCTATCCAGGTTACAAACTCTGGGGCAATACCATTTCCTGGTAAAACAGGAAAAAGGATGAGTCAAGAAACCTGTCAAAGGCCTTGTCCCACATCTAATGACAAAACTAGGCCTGAAATGTTATGCTTTATGGCCAGGTGCACCACATTCAAGAGACAACTAGTGTTGAAAGTATACAAGCTGTCCTTCATAAAGCCTGTTTGATCTGGGTGCACTAGTAACTGCATCAACTTCTCTAGTCAGAACTCCAAAGTTTTTCCAAATTGTCTTGGTATTTATAAGATATGTTGGATGATATGAGTCGCACAATTTTATGTTTCTGCTTGGCTTTGGCAACACTGTCTTTCATGCATCTAGAAATCAGTCACAACAGGCACCGGGATTTCTTAAGTGGCCAAATAAATTCATCAGCGTAGGGCCAACAAATTTCTAAATGCCTTATAAAATTCTATAGGCCGCCCATCTAGTCCAGGGTGTTGCATGACGGTAAACCTCCCAAGCCCCGCAGGAGTCGTGCCAGCGTAATAGGAATTGCAAGCTTCCTTCTAAGGGACTCCTCCAAAACCAGTCGTCTTATCTCCCTCCAGACACTCTGCGATTTGTTCTCTAGTGGCCCAACATAGGCCACATATAGCAAACTGTAAAAGTCAACAAACAAGCACTGCACAGCTTCCACAGCAGATAGCACAGCCTGACGCTTTTCTCATTAACCTGAGTAATCACAAAGGATGCCTGGTGCTTCCTGACCATGCAGGCTAACAAAGAGCCTGGTTTGTCCCCAGGCTCAAAAACATTTGACAAGTGCACTAGAGAGAGTTTTCTATGTTATCAGTCTGCAGGGCTCTAAATCTGTCCCATGCTAGTGTTCATTTATGAAAAGTCCCAGGAGAGCAGTCATATTGTTGTTGCTTCTTGGGGTCCCTGATGCTATGCATTAAAGTGACCCCCTCATTCTCTTTTTCTTTGCTAGGTTGCCAGAATAAGCAATTAAGTTGCCGTGAAGGATAGCTTTAAAAGTTTACGCACTAAATTAGGAGCAATATTTGTCAGGGAAATGATGCTCTTCAAAATCTTTCAAACAAAATATTTCAATGATTGGTTTACCACCTCCCTTAATCCCACTTTTCCAACCAGGGACAGATTAAGGTGCCAGGATTTGGTCCTGGAATTTCCCCCTCCTCGATCATTTCCCACGAGGTAGTATGGTTTAGTTTAGTTTATTTAGATATTTGCTGTACAACCATTTGTATAGAAATTTCAGAGCTGTTTACATTTCTGAGATCAAGCAGAGGTCATTCATCCACAGACAGACTAAGGATAAAATCTGGGGGAAGGAAGCCAAGGTAGTGAAAAGATCCCATCAGGCCCCCGAGTTGGACACATCCTCAAAGGCTTTGATAAAGAAAAAAGTTTGAAGTCCCTTTTTGAATGGCATGTATGAGGACTCTGCTCATAAGGTTGCTGATAAGGAATTCCAAAATTGTGGGAACATATGTGTAACAGTAGCCTAGTGGTTAGAACAACATCCTAGCACCCAGGAGATCTGGGTTTGAATCCCACTGGCACTTCTTGTGGCCTTGAACAAGCCACTTTAACCTCCATTGCCTTGTTTATTTAACTATTTTTTATACTGCTTTATCATTTTAGTCAAAGCGGTTTACATTGTAACTTAAACTTGGTAATGTACATTAAACAGGGACATTGATAACTTGGATTCTTCTAAGACAATGGAGAGTTAAGTGAATTGCCCAAGGCTACAAGGAGTGCTAGTGGGAATCGAACCCCTGTCTCTTGCTTCCCAAACAAATATTCTAACCACTAGGCTACTTGGAAGAAAAGGTTGGGCACTCTACTTCTGGTCATACCTTGCTAAGAAAACCCAGGGGCTGCTTGAAGGTACTTAAAAAAAAATTGTAACATGGGGCAGGTGACAAAGATTCTGATTTTGGAATCTGGTTGGCCTACTAGTGCTTAGGGAGATGAGGTGAGTAGAAAGATAATGGGAAAGGCTTGTGAAGACAGCTCTATGATCAAGCAGCAATGTTTTGAAAGGGGTTCTGCAACTTAACAAGAATCCAGTGCTCTGAAACCAACTGAGGAGAAACATGGCAGAATTTGGTAGCCCTATGTAGAAGCTTCATTGCCATGTTTTGCAAATTTTGGAGCCTCCTAATAAGTGTGTTCTTAATACAATTTAAAAGGATGTTTCCATAATAAAGACCATAAGTGCATCAGGCTCTAGGAAGGAGAAAGTGACACACAGATGTCTTAAGCCAAAGCAGGATTGATTTAGTAATAGCAGAAACTTGTCCCTCAAAGGTTAGCCCAGGACCTTAATAGAGTTGACAAAGGGGACTGAGATACCTTGTAAGGAAGGAGATAAGGCTTTTTTGATCTGAGGATCCACTGACCACATCACCTGATGCTTGTCCAAATTTAATTTTAGCTTATTTTCATCCAACTACTGGGCAAGGGCATTAAGGCAGGCATTCAATGGGGAAAAGTCACGAATATTAGGGTAATGAAGTGATAATATTGGGTGACTTTAATGTACCTGATGTGGATTGGATTACTCTTTCTGCAAATCTGGAAAGAAGCAAAGAAATCGTGGGAAAGCTCAACGCTGGATTTAGTGCTCACCAACGGCAATAGCGTGTCGAATGTCCGGGTGGGTGCCCTTGTGAGCAGCAGCGATCATCACACGATGTGGTTTGAGATAAAAGCCAAGGTGCAGTCCAATCATAGCAAGCTCAAAGTCCTAAACTTCAAAAACACTGACTTCAGTAAAATGGCCAAGTACCTGAAGGAGGAGTTGGCAGGGTGGAAGGGGATAAGGGAAGTGGAATTGCAATGGGCTAAGCTAAAGGTGGCAATAAAAGGGGCAACAGATAAATATGTAAGGAAAGTAAATAAAAACAAGAGGAGAAGGAAACCTATTTGGTTCTCCAAAGAAGTGGCTGCTCAAATAAAGGCAAAAAACACAGTTTTCACAAAATTCAAAAGCTTGCAAAGAGAGGAACACAGAAAGGAATACAGGATCAAACTAAAAGAGACAAAAAGAGAAATAAGGAAAGCAAAATCAAAGGCAGAGGAAAAGATGACTAAAGATGTGAAGTGTGGTGACAAAACTTTCCTCAGGTATATTCGGGAGAGGAGGAAAATCAGAGATGGAATTGCAGGACTCAAAAGTGCTGGGAATGGACTCGTGGAAAGTGACATTGAAAAAGCGAAATTGCTAAACAAATACTTCTGCTCTGTTTTTACTAAAGAAAATCTTGGAGAAGGACCACCTATGATTCCTAAATACAAAAATGGGAATGAAGTAGATACCTCACCATTCACAGAAGATGATGTGTTAGAACAACTTGCAAAACTGAAAGTGGACAAGGCCATGGGACGTGATCGGATACATCCCAGGATACTGAAAGAGCTCAGAGAGGTTCTTGCAGGCCATTAAAGGATGTTTCCAACAGATCCTTGGAAACCGGAGAAGTTCCTCAGGACTGGAGAAAGGCTGATGTGGTACCTCTACACAAAAGTGGTGACAGGGAAGAAGTGACAAACTACAGGCCCGTGAGCCTTACCTCAGTGGCGGGAAAAGTAATGGAGGCGCTTCTGAAAGAGCGAATAGTGGACTTTCTCAAAACCAACAGGTTGCATGATCCGAGGCAACATGATTTTACCATAGGACGATTGTGCCAAGCAAATCTGATTGAGTTCTTTGACCGCGTGACCAGAGAACTAGATCAGGGGCATTCGATGGATGTCATCTACCTGGATTTCAGCAAAGCCTTTGATACTGTTCCTCAGAGGAGGCTTATCAATAAACTCAGTAGTTTGGGGATGGGTCCCAAGGTGGTGAACTGGATCAGAAATTGGTTGACTGAGAAACAACAGAAGGTGATAGTAAATGGAGCTTACTTGGATGAAAGGAGGGTAATTAGCGGGGTGCCCCAGGGTTTGGTCCTTGGCCCGGCACTGTTCAATGTATTTGTAAGTGATGTTGCTGAAGACCTGAATGGAAAAGTCTGTCTTTTTGCAGATGACACGAAAATTTGCAACAGAGTGGACTCCCCTGAGGGAGTGGATAACATGAGGAAAGGTCTACAAAAGCTGGAAGAATGGTCTAATGCTTGGCAGTTAAGATTTAATGTGAAGAAGTGCAGTGTCATGCACTTGGGAAGCAGAAATTCAAGGGAAAAGTACGCGATAGGGGGCGAAAGGTTGGTGTGCACGGACCAGGAGAAGGACCTTGGTATGATTATTTCTGAGGATCTCAAGGTGGCAAAACAGTGCGACAAGGCAGTAGCAAAAGCCAGGAGGATGTTGGGTTGTATACAAAGAGGAATTACCAGCAGAAAGAAAGAGGTACTAATGCCACTGTATAAGTCACTGCTGAGGCCTCACTTGGAATACTGTGTTCCGTTTTGGGGACCATATCTCACAAAGGATGTAAAAAGACTGGAAACGGTTCAGAGGAAGGCAACCAAAATGATTTGGAGCCTGCGTCAGAAGCCTTATGAGAAGAGACTTGAAGACCTAAATATGTACACTTTGGAGGAGAGAAGGGATAGGGGAGATATGATTCAGACCTTTAAATACTTAGAGAATTATTGAACAAATAAACCTCTTCCAAAGACGGGGAAGCTGTAAAACTAGATGGCATAACATGAAGCTACAAGGGGGTAAATTGAAAGGAAATGTCAGGAAATACTTTTTTACTGAAAGGGCGGTGGATGCTTGGAATGCCCTCCTGATGGGAGCTGTGGGGGCAAATACAATGACAGAATTCAAAATGGCATGGGACAGTCACAGTGGATCCCTTTATAGCAACAGGTTAACATCAAACTAAACGTATCTAATTTTCCTACATACCCCCCAAAAACAGACATGAGGAGGGGTGGCCTGCACAGAGTGGCAGGTGCACCTACTCTTGCCATCTTACTGGGCAGACTAGATGGACCATACTGGTCTTTATCTGCCGTCATTTACTATGTTACATCACTGGCATAGTAGCGTCCACTAATGCAGCATGTCTGTATTATTACTAGAGGACTAAAGAAAATATTGAACAGAGGGGTACCATACAATTTAAGGCATGGGGAAGGGAGAGATCTGAGGCAAAAGCTACTTAGAATGTCCTGTCTTTGAGATAGGAGGCAAATTATCCCAGAACCTGCCCTATGAGTCCTATTTTAAATTATCAGGTTAAGAGAGGCTCACAAACAATTAAGTCAAAAGCTGAGGTAAAATCTCATGAAAACACCATAGCTGTCATTTCTCCATCTACAGCCTCCCAGAAGTCACTGCGCAGGACTGCCAAGATTGTTTCTGCATTGAAACCTTTTCTAAAACCCATTTAGTGGGAGTGAAGTGTATTGATGTTATCAAGCAAGTTGGTGAACTGAGAGACAACTCTTATTGCAATCAGAAATCCTAATAAGCATGGAGGGAAAGCATTGAAAAAGATCAGTTCTACTATAGGAGTTATGTATAGAGGATAGGTATGTGTAGTTTCAAATGGCTGGTTTCACAGCTCTCCACACATCCAATAAATGGTGCACCTCAAGCAATGGAAAGTAACTTGCAGGGGATTGATGCATCGGTACTGAAGGACAAACATTCCAGTCCCTTCCCACCATCAAGGACTATCAGCAACACCTTCAAACTCCATGACAAAGAACTTGCCCTACCTTGATTAGGACCATAGATATTTACCTGAGTGAATGTGTAGACAAACACTACATATCTGAATCACATACCTGCCTTCAAGGTCTATTTTACTCCTTTCTGTCTTGAAAGGCTGTGATTTACATATAAGTATCCACAGCATATACCTGTTCCACCTAACCACTACCCAATTTATCATTTTCTTTTTTGGAAAGATGGGCTTCCTGTAGTGACACTATCTGTGCCCTCTGGTCTCATGAACTTCATGGTGTGGGCTCTCTTAACAGGGGAAGAGATGCCTGTGGCATTAAGGACTATTTTGAGCTCTGAATCACTCCCCATACCCAAATAGCAAGTTTCGGAGCTTAGCAGAAATCCACATCAAATTAAACTGCCCTCATTTTATGCTTATAAAACCACATGAAGTAACTAGACTCGCCCCTGTAGGACATGTGCGCTGGTACCTGGAAACTGAATTTTAAATCTTCCCCCCTCTTTCAAAAGCCAAACCCCATTTATCCAAACAGTCCCTGTCCCCACCAACCTCCTCATTACTTGGAAATCCCTGCTATCTGCTTGGAAAGGTGAGAAGGGAAAACCAGCAAGGGGCATAAAACCTAAATGATGAAACCCTTCGCCAAAGAACTCGTTTTTTCCTACCTTCCCCCTATCCAAACTACCAACTTACTCCTAACTGCAAAATTCAGCAGCATCTTCCAGGAGTACATCCAGTCTCAGCAGAAGTGCTTATGCCAACATTTCTCCACCCCAAACTCTACAGCCTCCTCCTGCTTCCCTCCACCTTCCCAACCACCTGTCATACACACCTCTTTCAGAAACACCCAGAAAAAATACCAAAACATACAAAGAACAGACAGAGCCCAACAAAACCCAATCCTTGTCCTTCCAGGGAGCATGCAACTCTGCAAAAGATTGACTGGTGCTCCCCAGCCTTCAGCATTTCTCCATGATAAAACAAAGAATAACCATTGCAAATGAGACTGTGCCGATTAGATCCAATCCAGGCACCCTCACTCAGAGATTGTTTCTGTTAAGGAGTTCTTTGACTGCTTCTACCAAATCAAAACAGACAGGCTGTCCATTTGTTATAACTTTTAGCTGATCAGGATACATGAAAGCATACAAGAAGCCCTTTCTCCTCTGCTCCGTCTTTCCTTCCCCTCACAAAAACCTTGCATTTCATGTTGCTGATCCGAATAGCAATGCATTATTAGTAACTGGGCCCCATTGCATAAAACGGGACCTGCAGTAAAACATACGTTAACAGCTTAGCACACATGAATGTGCTAATACGTGTTAGTAACTACCTATTTGCTTGTTGGTATCTATCGAGTACGCATCAGACTTATGTTCATGACTTTAACGGATTACATAGCTACATAGTTACATAGTATATGATGGCAGATAAAGGCCAGTATGGTCCATCTAGTCTGCACAGCAAGGCGGAAAGAATCGGTGTACTTGCTGCTCCGTGCAGGTCACCACTCCCCATGCCTTTGTTTAGGGGTGTACCCACCGCTCCGTGTAGATCACCTCTATTTGTTCAGATATAAGATATAGTTATGCTTATTTTGATTTTATCCTGTTGCTATAAAGGGATCCACTATGTCTGTCCCATGCCATTTTGAGTTCTGTCACTGTGTTTGCCCCCACCACTTCCATCGGGAGGGCATTCCAAGCATCCACCACCCTTTCAGTGAAAAAATATTTGCTGACAATGCCTTTCAGTTTGCCCCCTTGCAGCTTCATGTTATGCCCTCTAGTTTTACAGTTTCCCCATCTTTGGAAGAGGTTTGTTTGTCCAGTAATACTCTTTAAGTATTTAAAGGTCTGAATCATATCTCCCCTGTCCCTCCTCTCCTCCAGAGTGTACATATTTAGGTCTTCAAGTCTCTTCTCATAAATCTTATGACTCAGGCTCCAAATCATTTTGGTCGCCTTCCCCTGAACCGTTTTATATCCTTTGCGAGATACGGTCTCCAAAACTGAACACAATATTCCAAGTGAGCCCTCACCAGCGACTTGTACAGTGGCATTAGTACCTCTTCCTTTCTGCTGGTAATTCCTCTCTGTATGCAACCCAGCATCCTTCTGGCTTTTGCCACTGCCTTGTCACACTGTTTCACTACCTTGAGATCATCAGAAACAATCACACCGAGGTCTTTCTCCTGGTCCGTGCACACCAACCTCTCGCCCCCTATTGCATACAATTCCCTTGGATTTCTGCTTCCCAAGTGCATGACCCTGCACTTCTTTACATTAAATCTTAACTGCCAAGCATCAGACCATTCTTCCAGCTTTTGTAGATCTTACATTTTGAAAGTCTGATTTAACCAGGTACTCATTCTTTGCAGTTATTAGGAAATAAACATTATATTTATAGGATTATTCTAAAAATTCTTAAATGCAGTGGTGGCTAAATGAAGTTTTTATTTTTGTCAAGTTATGCAAAAGTCTATCAAAAGTGCTAAAGCCAGCACCAGTGGCAGCAAAATCATGTCCCTTGGAAATAAAGTTCAGCTGAATTATTTGAAGGGAATGAAGCACCAGAGAAAATGGCACCCCAAGGCTTCAGATTTCTCTCAGCCAGTCATGATCTATGCTGCAAGATTTCTATATAAAGTAGTTGGCAGTGATCGATTGCTTTTACACTTTTATTTTGCCATCAAGATTTACAAATCACTTAGTTGTCAGAAATAAATTCGGCTTTTATGTGGTTGCCATTCTGTGAGAAAATTTCTCTATATATCTTTCTTGAAGTTTATAAGATAGGAAGTAGATTTCTCTCTAATTACTGACCTCAGTATTCAAAAGCACTTCTCTAGGTAATTGCAGCCATTCCTAGCCAGCCTTATCCATGGGTTTGCAGCGGCACTATAAAGAAATCCGTACAGACCTCCTTAGCACTATCCGAACAGTGCCAGGATGGAGAGTGGTGATATTCGGTCTGCTATCTGGGCAGCTGTCCAGATAGCTTTACAACAGCAAAAAGCGCACGTTACTAGCCAATGCAATTTTGGATTTCCATTAATAATAATAGGCCCAATATTCGAAAGGCATTTACACGGTTTACAGCCCTGTAAAATGTGTAAATGCCACTCAATGGGATATTCCTATGTTAATACCACTGATCTTCTCCCCTACATATCCCAATGCTAATCGCTTAGCATTGGGTCCAATAAAAACAAGGTTTTTACCATTAAGCAATTTTTTTATTATTGAGCTTGTACCTGCCCAGTAGTAGTTCAAGGCAAGTTACATTCAAGTACCTGAAGCAATGGGGAGATATGGCTAGCGCAGGGGATTCAAACCTTGGTCTTTTTGGTTTCCAGACTGGTGCTCTAAGCACTAGGCTACTCCTTTACTCCATGGGCATCCTAAATGTTGTTGCATGATTCCCCGTTACTTTTCAAAATGCACTTCAAGGTTTTTTTTGTGAGTCCATATCTCATTTTTTGTTTGTACAGATTTTATTGCATGGGCCCATCTATCATACATAATGTTCCCAGCTACTCCTAGAGTAATTTCTTACTGAACTATAAATGACTGTGTATATCCCAAATGATATTTTGAGTAGGGCTGTAGCTGAGATTGTCGCCCGTGCCTTGCTATTTTGTTTAATTGAAAGATGAAAGAAAAAAGTGTAACGTAGAAAAAAGAGAAGGCTAGCAGCTGGGATGTCATCGGAGTATTTCCAGTTGAGTTTTCAGCCTTGTTGCAGCTGATATTCCATTTTTGATGCTTTATTATATATGTGTCTAATTCATCTAGTGAAGAATAAATGAAGGAAAGCAGGGAGGGAAATACAATTCTGATTCTGATAAGGACTGACTGCTTGAAAAGTACAGAAAATTGTCATAAAAAAGCAGTTTAGAACAGTTTCTTGGTATACTTTTCTGGAATTACTTTTATTTCTTAATTTTAGGAAAACAATGTCAGTCTTATTAGCTGCATTTAAAGCACATTCATGTTATGCATCATCTGGACAAGCTACTTAACCCTCCATTGCCTCAGCCACAAACTTAGATTGTGAGCCCTTTGGGGACAGGGTGACACATGGAGCCCAGTTCCAACAGGGGCACTTCTGGGCCATCCGGATGTCCAAACACTGGATGGGCTCAGTCCTTACCCAATTCTGCACCGCAGGAGCCAGACATTCCCCCAGTTGCAGGATCAGGCACTGAGGTGGCCCGCTGTGTCCTTGATTCCACCATGGGAGATGTCTTCTGGACAGCACGGCCAGCACGCCCTATGCTCCTGCTGGTGTGCCAATGCCATGGTATCCCATCGCCATGGCATAGCGTTGCCCAGCAGGACTGTAGTCTGCCTGAAGTGGGACGTGGTGTCATTTCCCTGCCACCCGACCGTTGGCGGGGTCTGCCAGGGCCGGGATCTGGTGGAGGGGCCTCACCTGATGCTGCTCCCTGCTTTGTGGGGCTGCCGGGCCCAATCACTGCCAGCCATTGCTTGTTCCACCTCTGAGGTGGAATAAGGAGCATGTCATTCCCCCATCTGCAGTACAGGACTGTGACCTGAATTGGCCCTGTACATCCAGGTGCCATTGCCCGCCCCTCCGCCCCCATCCAGCTCTCCCTGCATAGCAGCTCTGTGCATGTGGGGAGAAAATGAGGCAGCCTATAGTCCCAGTGGATAGCGGGACCTGTCCAGCAGTAGTTCAAGACAAGTTACAATACCGGGACGCACAGCCCCACTATTCTCGTCTCAGAATTGAGCCCATACTCTACCCGAATGTAACTTGCCTTGATCTTCTCCTGGAAAGGTGTGAGCTAAATACTACTAATAAATAAAAATAACAATAAATCTGTTAATTTTATGAGCATTTGCATTACGACCCTGTAACATAATGTGCACACAAATTGCCCAGTTACCAGTAAAATCTGTGCTGATTTATTATGCATTAGCACTGGCTAGTGTATCCTATTTTAATATGAAAAGGATTAAAGGTCATTTTAAGCAGGAAAATAAACCTCAGGAGGTGTAGTTAACTTCCTTTCTGGACCCATGTCTTTGCATACCATTCATTATATCCCACAGCATATTAGTCCTAGTTCCCCTAAATTTGATGTGGCTGCTGGATCCCTGATTCTCCTCTAAGCGGCCATCCTCCTAGACTCTTAAAAGGTATTCAGGCACCAGACACGGCCCTAGAACTCCCTCCATGAAGCCCCCTTCTCAGTAAGTTGCATGAGTTCTAGTGGAGCTTAGATCTCCCAACCCCACCAACCGCTCCAAACCCACGCTTAGTTTTGTTCAGACCCCCTGAATCTTCACTGGCAATAGGAATCTGCTTTCCCTCTTGCCAGCTACAGCACTAAATTCGAACTTGCACCACAGATATTCTGGCCCATATACAAAAGCGAAGCTATTAATGTGCAAAGGTAGATTGGAAGCCCTCCAGAGATAATAAAATACCCACTATACCTGATTATAATAATTCACCCTAAACGTCTACCAAAAAGTCTCGAGACAAATCGCAAATAAAACAAATGCTGAATGTATAACTGACAATACATTTGAAAAAAGACTGTAGGTTACCATGGTGGCTTTAACACTGTTTAGTAAATAGACCCCTTAGTACTAGAAGTATTTAATATGTCTATATGACTAAAACAGAGCTCTTTATCTTTCCCCCTAAAGCTCCCTCCCCCTTCCTTCTTTCTCTATCTCTGTGGATAACACTCCACTTCTCCCTGTTTCCTCAGTTCGCAACCTTGGGGTCGTCTTTGACTCTTCTCTCTCCTTCTCTGAACACATCCAACAGATGGCTAAAACCTGCCATTTCTTCCACTATAACATCAGTAAAATGTGTCCTTTCCTTTCTGAACACACTACTAAGACCCTTATCCACTCTCTAGTCACCTCCTCTATAAACTATTGCAACTGCTGCTTTCCATTCTCCCTAAGATCCATCTCTCTCCCATTCGGTGTGTTCAAAACTCAGCCACACAGCTAATCTTGCTATGCTCATATAAAACCCTCTTCTCAAATCACTTCACTGGCTCCCACATCAAACTTCTCCTACTGACTTATGAGTGTATTCATTCTGCAGCTCTTCCCTACCTTTCATCACTTCTTACACACCTTCTCGGGAACTCCTCTCCTCTGTCAGATCCCTTTCATCTGTGCCCTTCTCCAGACCGCTCATTCCATCTTGCTGCTCCATATTTTTGGAACAAACTACCCGAGATGGTAGTCCAGGATCCTTCTCTGGCCCTATTCAAATCCAGGCTAAAAACTCACCTCTTCGAGGCTGTGTTTGGATCCTGATCCCTTCATTTTCCTGCTTATCACCTATCTGTATCTTGCCATTGCCCTTGAATTACCCTAGTCCCCAGTTGGTCTGTCTTGATTAGATTGTAAGTTATGATGAGCATGGGACTGTCTCTTACTTATACAGCGCTGCGTACGTCTTGTAGCAATAAACAAATGATAAATAGTAGTAGTGAAGCCTAAATTAATACTAAAATGGGCCTGATTTTTGATAGGTTTTATTTCCTAATCTATAATTCTGGAGAAATGCTTTAATACAACCCATTGCATAAAGCTTGCCTCTATCTTACCTACTATATTCAGTTAAAGAACCCAGCATAATGATTAGGCTGTGCATGGCAGAAATTGCTGGTTAGTTTTCATCCATGGGTCCCATTCAGTTACAGGCTAATTCTGACCCAGACGTAGATCCCCTCTGTAAGCCCAGTCTAAGCCGTACATAGAGGGGATCAGAATCACGATCAGTCCTGTACGTGAGGCCGGGACTGCAATTCAGCCTGACCTGCACGTACAGGACCTTCCGGCTAACTCAGTCAAGGTTATTCAATGGAGCTGTGGCGCCATGGCATCCTGTTGCCGTGGCGCCATGGTATCCTGTTGCCATGGCAGCACGGCTCCACTGAAGAGCCACAATGCTGGCTGCTGGGAAAAAAAAGCGTATTCCCCACAGCCCGACCCTCGATCTGGCCTCCTAAGGCCAGAGTCGGGCTGCGGGGAATGTTCTTTGTCCCCCCCTGCCCCATCCGTGCCCTGGGCACAAGAAAAAATGCATCCCGGGAAGTTCCTCGGAGGTGGAATAACTTCCCCGCACAAGTCACCAGCCCTGGACGTACAGGGCCGACATTAGAATCGGCCCTGTACGTCCAGGGCTGGCGACTGCCAGCCGCCCGCCCAGACTCTGCCCCCAAGCTGCCTCTTCCCCATCCCTGTCTAATTTCCCAGCTATTTGTGGCACAGAATAACCCCCTTAAGTGTTCGGATGCGGAATCATTCATGCTTTCATTTCCTTCATTGCCATTCAAGTTTTGGAGAAAGCTGTTTTACCAGTACCAGTGAGGCTTGCTATCCATTTTCAATCAAAGCTGTTTGAAACTTGATGGCAAGCATCTGTAACAGTGGAAATAACACTGCAAGCATTCGAGAGCATCATAAACACCCCAGGGCACTGGAAGAGGGGCAAGGAGCACATGTAGTGGTAGGAAGACTACCAAAAGCTACCACTGGAAGAAAAAATGGTACAAAGAGAGAATGAATACCTTAAGATACAGGAAGATGGCAAAGCAGTACCAAAATTGGTAAAAGAACACCAAGGCAATTAGAGGGGAGTTGGAGAAATTGCCCCCAGAACTACCGTTTGAAGAAACCGTCCCTGAAGAAAAAGGATCAAACGGGATTGCAACATATAATATTCACCAGCAGTAGTTGGTGAATTTCTGTGTGTGCCTCTTAAGTGGAGAGGACAACATTTCTTCCTCAAATCTTGCTGAACATGTTCACTTGGAGACTCTGTTGTATAAAACCTATACAAAATCTCAGCAAAGCAACAGCAATTGAAGTATGGTTTGTAAGACAGAGAAAATGACATACTGGCTACATATCACCCAAGATAAGAATAGTCCTCCCATAGCTTATGCACTAGGGCTAATGATGATGGTAGCGATGGTGCAGAGACTGCAGATGAAGAAAACATTCATGCTACAGATTAACTACAGTTAAATGGACCCCTGCAGATAAAAAGGAGATAATATACTGCTACCTTTATGCTACAAACCCTATATTTAAGCCAAGAGGATATGTAAAGGGAGTCCACCAAAAACTAGAAGAAAGAGGTAAACTGGCATAGGAAAAGCTGTAAAAACCAACCAATGCAAATTTAGGATCCTGAATTGTTAAAATCCAATTAAAGATGACAACAACACTGGCATTACCTGCGTAGAAGAAAGGCCCGGCAATTTACTTCTGTATCTTGCCATGAAATCCCAGTGGATCATCACAACAAAACAAATTGATATAGTGTGGGAAGATGAGTCCTCCAAGGTTGGAAGGCACTCCATGGGCTACTGGAGAAGAGCTGAAGACTCCACAGAGTAAATCAAACATTTATGAAACAAAGCCCTTAGGACATGCTGATATAGCTGCACATGAAATATACAAAACATGAATCAAGGGAAGCTGGAGGTGGTCAAGAACAAAATGAAAGGTGCACAGCTTGAACTGTTGGATTTCAGCTAACTGACATGGACTGGCATTGGGTACTTAGATTATGCTGGAAGTGAAAGAGAAAGAAGAAATGGTGATGCATTTATAATGAAGACAAAACTTGCAAGAACTGCAATGACATACATTGCAATTAATGAATGCTTATTTTCTAATCACTTACAAGGAATGCCCATCAACACAGCTATTATTCAGATATTTGCACCAAAAACAGAGGATGGCAATCTCTCTAGCATCTCGAGTTGGGCATGCCTTTTCAGGCCCTGAGCCCCTCGAGGGTCCTCACCACGGATGCCTCCCTGCTTGACTGGGGAGCCCACTGTGGGGAGCTCCGCACCCAGGGCAACTGGTCACCAGACAAGAGCGCCCAGCAGATCAACCTCCTGGAGCTGCGAACCATATACTTAGCCCTGTGAGTCTTCTGCCACCACCTGCGTCACCAGCCGGTGCTGGTCCAGACGGACAACCAGGTGGTGATGTTCTATGTGAACAAACAGGGGGGATGGGATCCTGTACCCTTTGTCAGGAGGCACTGGTCCTCTGTTCATATGCAGTCCAACAGGGTATCCTCCTGCAGGCAGTGTACCTACCAGGCTAAAACAACCTTCTGGCCGACAGGCTGAGCAGAGTCCTCCAGCTGCACGAGTGGCAGCTGAAGCTCATGGTAGCCAGTCAGCTTTTCCAGATCTGGGGGGAACCCGTGATGGACCTGTTCGCCAGCCCGTACAATTTCTAGTTGCCCTGCTTTTGTTCCAGGCAGGCCACCCCTCCAGGGTGGCAGTGGACGCGTTCCTTGTCTCATGGTCGGAAGGCCTCATGTACGCCTTCCTTCCCATGCTGCTGATCTCCAAGACCTTGTTTAGGACCCTCCGCAACAGGGCCTCGCTTATCCTAATAGCTCATCGGTGGCCCAGGCAACCATGGTTCCCGCTACTTCTCCGGTTGACGGTGGAGACCACCATCTTCTCGGGGACCGCGCCAGGATTCCTGTCTCAGTAGGGGGCTCTCTTCTGCACCCAAACCTGGGGTCCCTGTCACTGACAGCATGGCTGCTGAGAGGGTGACTCTGGCCCCTTTCAACCTTTCGGTTGAGGTGGAGGAGATTCTGCTGGCCTCTTGCAAGGCCTCTACTAGGAAGGCTTACGTCCACAAATGGCGCAGGTCCTCGGCTTGGTGCACCGAGCACGGGGCTGACCCATTCTCTTGCCCGGTTGGACTGGTGTTACAGTATCTTCTCTGCCTCTTTCAAGCTGGGCTCAGGTCTAATTCTGTCTGAGTGCACCTTAGTGCCCTGGCGGCGCACCACCACCCGGTGAATGGCAAGCCCCTCTTGGTCCAGCCTTTGGTGACCCATTTTTTTCGGGGCTTGCCCTTATCAAAGCCCCAGGTTCACCCTCTGGCAACTGAATGGGACCTCAACGTAGTGTTGGGACAGCTCACTCGCCCACCCTTGGAGCCTCTGGCTACTTGCCATTTTCGCTACCTCTCTTGGAAGGTGACTTTCCTGGTTGCGCTCACTTCCGCTCGCAGAGTTAGCGAGCTTCAGGCCCTTGTGGCAGAGGCACCTTATACCAGGTTCTACAAGAACAGAGTGATGCTTCGCATGTACCCCAAATTCCTGCTGAAGGTAATATCGACCTTCCATCTCAACCAGGAAGTGGTGCTCCCCACCTTCTTTCCAAGACCTCACTCCAGTTGGGCAGAGACGGTCCTCCACATCTTGGACTGTAAGAGTGCTTTGTCCTTCTATATCCAACGCACTCAGGGCCACCGCAAAGTTTCTCAGCTTTTCATCTCCTATGACCCCAGTAGGCTGGGGGAGGCAGTGACCACACATATGCTGTCCACCTGGGTGGTGGACTGCATCTCCCTCACCTATGAGCAGGCGAGGATCCCATTGAAAGGCCACATCACAGCACACTGTGTCAGGACTATGGCGGACTCTGTGGAAAACTTGCACTCTGTCCCGTTGGTGGACATCTGCTGGGCTGCCACCTGGTCTTCAGTCCATACCTTCACAGCCCATTACTGCTTAGAAAGAGAGTCCTGATGGGACAGTGCCTTCAGCCAGGCTGTGCTCCATAACCTTTTCGGGGTTTAGGCAACTCTTACCCTCCGACCCTTCTGTGTTCAGGCTACCGGAGTGCTGGTTTCATCGGACATAGCTATTGAGATAGAGCTTAAATGGGCTGTGGATGTGGCCATGAGCCGGACATTGTGAGCGGTAATATGTCCCTCCAATGATAGACCCACTCGAGCATATGCAAAGGATATGCAGTCTGTTATCCAAAAAAAAAGAGTTTGTTTGGTCACGAGAAGTCCAAGATGATTAGGGTCAAAAGAAATAAATAATTATGAGGATTTACGGTTTACCTTTGTTCTGTCAAGGTAATATGCTAACGCCCATTTGCAGTCTAAGGTATGAAGTGCAGCCTCAGCCTGAGATGCATTAGGTTTGAGAAAAGAGGTCGGCAGAATTACCAATTGGTTGAGAGAAAAAGGGGAGACAAACTTTGCAAGGAAATGTGGATGCCTTCTCAGGACCACCCTATCATGATGAAAATGTGTAAAGGCGCATGTGCAACTAATGCCTTTTCTCATCTCCACATGCGACCAGCACAATGGAAACAAACCACTGATTTGGCACGCCAAGGTGAGCACAACTAGGAAGGAGACCTTCCAAGTGAGAAACTTGAGGAAGGTAGTGCCAAGAAGCTCAAAAGGAGGATTGAGAAGTTGAGCAAGAACCACATTAAGGTCCCAGGTGACAGGTGGGGGCTGGATCAGTGGCTTAGTCAAGAGGAGACTCCGCATGAAGTGGGCTACCAGTGGATGTGTGGAAACAGGTTTTCCATCAATCCCCCGATGAGAAGCTGAAATGGCACTCAGGTGGACATGAATGCAATTAGTTTTGAGACCTGAAGAAGAGAGGCGGAGAAGGTACAGCAAGAGAGACTCCACCGGATCATTGAAGGAGTTGAGGGTGTGCTGAGCGCACCAAACTGCAAATCGGCACTATTTAAAGGCATAGATGTGGTGTGTGGAGTCTTTTCAAGATGCCAGAAAGATATCCTTAACAGCATCTGTTAAATTGAGGTCAGAAAGGACTACGCTCTCAGCAGCCAAGCCGGCAGGTGCAGTGCACAGACATTGGGATGTAGCAGCGCCCCCTGATTCTGTGAGATCAGATCTGGCACGCAATCTAGACAAAGAGGCTGATGCTGAGCAAGACGAAGAAGCAGGGGAAATCACAGCTGTCCGGGCCAGAATAGGGCTATTAGGATCATGGTACCCCTGTCAGCCTGCAGCTTGAAAAGCATTTTGGCTATAAGTGGAATGGGTGGGAAAACATATAACAGAACCATTCCCCAATAAAAGAAGAAAACAACTGGGGCTTTGCCATTTCGGAGATGGCACCTTGGAGCAGAAGCAAAGGACTTGTGCACTGAGTGGGTGGCAAACAGTTGATCTCTAGGATTCCCTACAGCCCAAAGATGCAATCGATTATTCTAAAAACATAAGATATGCCATACTGGGTCAGACCAAGGTCTATCAAGCCCAGTATCCTGTTTCCAACAGTGGCCAATCTAGGTCATAAGTACTGTCAAGCCCTAGCCCTCCGCCTAGGGCTCAGAGGGTTGGGGTTGCCATTATATGCTCCTTGCAGAAGGTGAGATAAAAACCTTTTGCTCCCGTTATGCCTGCTGGGAGTGGTAGTTCCTTTGCCCTCTGATAAGGAAATAGTTGTGAGACCAGTGGTAAGGCAAAATGACAAGAATTTATTCCCCAACAAAAGATTCAGTTCAGATTAAATCAGGATACTCTTCAGGTGTTTGCTCGAGGATATTTACAGAACTTAAACTGATTGAGCTTCACACTCTTTGCTCACAAAACGTGCAATGCATATCACATGTAACAGATAGAAAACATAACAGCTTCTTCTCACAAAGAAAAATATCTTCTTTCCCTTTGTTCACACTCAGCTCCCTCATACACATTTAGCAAAGGGATTCTATATCATCTGCCAAACACAGTGTACAGTCCATAGGCAATTCTGCTGAGTCACTCTCATTAAAGTCCTGTTGCATCTCTTCAAACTCTGGAACTAAGGAGTTTGGCTTTAAGCTGTTATTATACGGCTTAGGATAATTTCCCCCTAAGACCTCTGGTGCTTCCTTTGGGCATAGTTCTATATGGTAAGGATTGGAAATACCTAAGGTTGTGGAGATTCCTCTCTGGCTTTGTTCAGCTAGCTTTTTCCAGCTGTAGGGAAACACTCTCTGATTCCCTGTTTGGAGTTCTTGTCTGGAGCACTGCTCTGGTTCCCAGTCGCAAACTGAGCTTTGCAAACCCCTGGGTTTTGTGCTAGGTTCTCACCTGTGAGCTCCTTGAAGCTTTTTATCTGGCAATGAGGCCTGAAGGTCTCTCTGCTCTCTCCCTCTAGGCAGGTTTCTGACAGCAGTCTGTCCCTTCTCTCCTTCTGCTCTGTCTGCTTCAATTCCAGAACTGCAGCTGGGTTTCCTCAAATGTCTCCTCCCAGCTCTTCTCCAACCACCTCTCCAACCACCTCTCCAGTCAGTACTCTCATCAACACTATTACCGGCTCTCACAGCGAGACTCTAATCACCAACTCCTCCCTTGCTTTCTCCTAGCCAGGGTTTATATTCCTGTTCTCTGAACCTTGGGTCTGCCTTCCTGAACAGGTGTGTCTAATTAGGTTCCAGGCTTGCAGTTACGTCAGGGCTTGGGTGTGTCAGCCTAGCTCCCATTTCCCTATGCTTGCCTCTCTCTTGTAAACGCTGAAACGTGTGTGCAGTCTGACTGTCAGTTTGTTTAAAGGTAAAATCATCCTTTTCTTCTAATTCCATATGTTCAGTATGGGCTTCTTCATCACAGTACCTAGCAGTTTCCCCAAAAGACACAAGTTCCACAATGCTTGTTGGGGGTCAAGCAGTGATATTCTGGGTCCCTTTTAATAATGGTTTATGGACCTTTCTTCCAGGAACTTGTCCAAACCTTTTTAAACCTAGCTACACTAACAGCTTTTACTGCATCCTCCGGTAACAAATTCCAGAGTTTGTTTACACATTGAGTGAAAAAATATTTTCTCTTATTAGTCTTAAATAAGTTACCCTGTAGCTTCATTGCATGTCCCCTAGTCTTTCTATATTCTGATCATGTAAACAATCGATCTACGTTTACCCGATCCACTCCATTCATTTATTTATAGACCTTTATCATATCTCCCCTCAGTTGTCTCTTTTCCAGGTTGAAAAGCCCTAACCTTTTTAGCCTCTCTTCATAGGAGTATCCTTCCATCCCCTTTACCATTTTGGTGGCTCTTCTCTGTACCTTTTCTAATAATGCTATAGCCTTTTTAAGATACGGTGACCAGAATTGCACACAATATTCAAGGTGCGGTCACGCCATGCAATGATACAGAGGCATTATAATAGCCTTTCTTTTATTTTCCATTCCTTTCCTTATGATACCTATCATTCTATATGCTCTCTTGGCTGCCACTGCACACTGGGCGGAGGATTTTAACATGTTATCCTTGATGACGCCTAAATCTTTTTCCTGGGTGGTGGTTCCTAATGTGGAACCTTGCATCATGCAACCATAGTTAGGGTTGTTATTTCCTAAGTGCATAACTTTGCATTTGTCCACATTAAATTTCATCTGCAATGAAGAGTCCATTCGTGAGGTCGGAGGACCCGACTGAGACTGTCTGCGAGAACAATCTGATCTTCTGGCACGTAAATAGCTTCGAGAAGCATTCCATGAGTCAGGGCAAAGGTCCACAAGTGGACCTCTTCTCTGCAGAGGGGTTGAGAGCCTGTGCCTCCTTGTTTGTTGACATAAAACATCGCAACCCAGTTGTCCGTCTGAACCAGGATAGATTTATGTGATAACTGATGATGAAAGGCTCAAAGGTCATTGGCTATCACACTCAACTCCAGGAAGTTAATCTGATACAAGGGTTCCTTTTGAAATCAGAGGCCCTGCATGCCCAGGCCATCAAGATGAGCTCCCTAGCCCTGTTTGGATGCCTCAGTTGTTAGTGTTTGTTGAGGTGGAGGCATCTGAAAAAGTAACCCTACGAGAAGGTTTTGAGGAGACAGCCACCACTGAATGGAATCTACCAGAAAAGGGATGACTACCACTCTGTCTCAAAGATGGCCCTTCGCTTGTTTCCATTGTGCTAGGTGCTGTATAGATGAGCGTAGGGGACTACACGGACCATGGAGTCCATGTGATCCAACATACAAAGCATGCCTCTTGCCGTGGTGTGATGACTGTGCTTAATTTATTTATTTATTTCACATTATTATATACCAGCTTATCCAGCAATCAAGGCAGTTTACAATAAACAGAACTTCATTTTACATCAAACATTTTTAACTATATACAATAACAGAATTAACTATTTACAATATAACTGGTCAGAAGATAAAGGGGTGGAAGATAGATTGATATCCATATGTTGGTTAACTGAGAGGCATGTAGGTGTGTATTTGAATGTATTAGGGGAGTGAAGAGGTTAGGGAAAGGTAATAGAGGGCTGTTAAGACCACCTTTTGCTAGATAGTCATAGGTTCCAAGTGTGAGCTGCCACAGTGTTCAATGAAAAGGAATGTTTTCAATCTTTTTCTGAAGTCAGTAAGATCTTTTATTTCCTTTATCGTTGGAGGCAGGGAATTCCAAAGAGTTGGGGCACAGAGAGAGAATGCTCTTTTGTTTGTTGTTTTGTTTGACTTGCGGAAATCAGGTGGTATGCATAGTGAATTTTGTGAATAACTCCTTTTCTGTCTGTTTGGTATCTGTCTGGTATTTTACTACATCCTCCAATAACAAATGGGTATTAGAATGAATATATGTGTGAAGGTGCTATATCTTGTAGTTGTTTAATTATGATAACTAGATTCTTATATAGCAGCCTAAATAACAGCCTAAATAACAATAACTTTAAAAACATACCAATCATACACAGACCAATAAGAATCAGCCCCTCAGAATGGAAACCTTACCAAGAACACCACCCCAAGGTGAACCTCAATAGGCTAATCCATATAAAATACACAACACACACTCAGACTAAAAACCTGAACCCATGTGTAAGTAATGACTACCTATCTATAACCCTAATTAACGCCAGATCAATGAAGAATAAATTACCTATTTTCACAGACATACTAGAAAACAATACCCCAGACATTTTGTGTATAACAGAGACATGGTTAACGGAATCTGATAATGTCTACATAAACCAACTAAGCAATAATAACTATGACACCTTTTATACGCATAGAACCCACAAAAAAGGTGGTGGAGTGCTGATAATGTCAAAAAAGAACTCAAAGCCAAAAAATTACAATCCAAACTACCCACTAACATTGATACTCTCATTATGAAAATTGGCACAATAACAATCTGTCTGATCTATAGACCCCCAGACCAATCAGCAGAAGGCCTTGACCCTCTAATCGATTACCTAAGCTCATCCACTCACCAAAATCCAATACTAATGCTCGGTGATTTTAACCTCCCCTCCTTAGCAGCATCGAATGCCTCTCTCTCTTTCTCGATACAACTACAGACATGGATTTTCACCAAATAATAACCAACAGCACACACAGCAAAGGTAATATACTTGACCTGGTATTGTTGCCAGATGTCCTCTACAAATCCTATAACCCCAACTCCCTCAAATGCACCCCAACCCCTTGGTCAGACCATCACCTCATCAACTTCAATATCACAATAAACAACACGACAGTAAAACGAACACAAACATCCACTCTAGCCCACAGATTTAAAAAATATAATGAAGAAGAATTTCTAGACCTAATAATCCCCAAACTATCTAACACTCCGCAGGACCTCGACACAGCAGTATCAAACTGGCATGAAACCATTCACAATGCAGCTGCTAATAAACAGGTGACCAAAAAAAATACCCGCACTAAAGCTGCCCAAGCTCCCTGGTATAATAACACATTACACCTACTAAAAAGAAATCTAAGGAAAGCTGAATGCAAATGGAGGAAAAATAAAGACACCATTAATAAGGACTCATACATCACTCTCCTTAATTCATACAAACACGCAACCAACAATGCCAAGAAAAACTATCATACCTCTATAATAAACAATTCAATAAACAAGCCTAGAGAACTATTCTCAATAGCACAAAAATTAACAAACAACAACCATAATTCCAGCAACGATACTGTAGAAATCTCACCACAGGAAATGGCAAACTATTACATGAATAAAATCACATCCAACCCCCAGTTACCAAGTCCTAACCAACCATCTCAAATCCAACTTACTGATGAATGGACGGACTTCCAACCCCTAACTACTGTCTCACTCAAAAACATTATAACAAATATTAATACAACAACCTCACTCCTGGACCCGTGCCCAGTAAATTGGCTAAAAAACTCAATATCTATACTTTCCCAATTTATACTCCCCATAATAAATCTCTCACTAAAAAATGGATACTTACCCTCATCACTAAAACATGCTCAAATCCGCCCTATCTTAAAAAACTCCACTCTTGATAAATCATCACCTAAGTCCTACAGACCCATATCAAGTATTCCATTTCTGGCTAAACTGATCGAAAAAGCAGTTCAAATCCAGACACAGGAATACATTGACAGCTCAGCACCCCTTGACAATCAGCAGTATGGGTTCCGCCCTCGACATGGGGTGGAAACACTGCTAACAGTCCTAATTGATACACTCGTAAGAGGCATTGATAGTACAAAACAGGCATTCCTGCTCATTTTCATTGACATATCTGCAGCTTTTGACAGTGTTCACCATACAACGATGATAAGTAAATTGCAACAAATAGGAATAAAATCCACGGTCCTAAAATGGTTTTCCTCATACTTAAACAACAGAACCCAAACGGTCCGCATCGGTGATCGTACATCAAAAACTTACAATCAGGAACTAGGACTCCCCCAAGGCTCTGCCCTGTCAGCGCTCCTATTTAATATATACATAAAACACATTTGCCAAATATTCAAAAAGCACAATGTATTATATCACATCTACGCAGATGATATAATGTTGTATGTACCCTTCACTATACCAAACATCCCTACATTACTGATCAATACTTGCCTCAGCGAAATAAACAATTGGCTAAACGAAAATAACTTATATATTAACCACGCAAAAACGGAAGCCCTTATAGTGACCAAAAACACATCATTCACCCCTCCACCACACATCTCACTGCAAAACAATGATATCAAACTAAAAAATGAAATACGGTATCTGGGAGTTATACTAGACAAACACCTTAGTATGGACTCACAGATAAGAAATATAACAAAGAAAGTCTATTTCAAACTTAAAATATTAAAGCAACTCCGCCCCCTATTACACATACTTGACTTTCAACGCATAATACAAGCGATCATAACACCCCACTTTGACTTTGCAAACCTAACCTTACTAGGTGTAACAAATCAAAACTTAAAAAAACTACAACTAGCTCAAAATGCAGCAGCCAAAACCATCATAAAAACAGTTCCCTTCCAACATATAACGCCTATCTTAGAATCCCTGCACTGGCTCCCAATCCAATGCCGCATACAATACAAAACCTTGTTAACCACATACAAGGCCCTAAACAATACAGCACCCTATACTGTAAATAACCTAATCACCAAGGAACACGGTCACAACCTACAAAGAAGAGACCAATTAAATAAGTTAATAACACCAAAGGAATTTATAAAAGCCAAAAAATCAACGAACAAGAAAGCCTTCTCCCATGCCGCCCCCATTCTGTGGAACAATATCCCAGCTGAACTACGATCATTACCCCAAATCATGGAGTTTAGGAAAAAACTCAAAACATACCTATTCTCAACACACTATGCTTCTGTATCAAACTCACCAACACAACATGAAAAGGGATAGCTGCACCAACAATGATAATCAGCCCTCGACCAGGAACAAGTACTAATACACTGTAAGATATCCAGAGATTCTATGTAAAACTGTATTTTAGTTCTAAACATGTTCAATGTATATAGTTCTCAACTATCAACCTGTTTCTGATAGTTTGAACCCATTACTGTTATTATAGAAATTGATTTTATTGTTAACACCGTTATATGTAAAAACAGCATGATGCTTATTACTGTTCCTTGTAAAACAGCCTTGCTTGTTAATTGTTGTTCATTGTAAACCGCAACTGATCTATGGAAGTGGCGGTATATAAAACCTGCTAATTAAATTAAATTAAAATTAAATTAAATTATATTTACTTATTTTGGATATTGGTAGCAAGTGAAGGCCGTGAAGGATTGGTGTTATGTGGTCTGAATTGGATGCTTGCATTATTACATGTGCTACTGTGTTCTGTGCAAGCTGGAGATATGTTAGAGTTTGTTTTGGAAGACCCTGGAGAATGCTATTACAATGATCTATATGGGGATTGATCTTTGCTTGGATGACTGTTCTAAAATCCGATGATTCCAGTAGGGGTCTCAGTCTTTGTACCATTTTAATCTTTCAATATATGGCTTGGGTGGAATTATTTAAGTGGGTGATGAGGTTGAGGGATTTATCTATGATGATTTTCAGGTATTTTATCTCTTCTTTAATTGTGATTGCTGTTTCTCCAAGGTATATCTGTGGAGGTGGGGTGAAGTCTTTATCTCTCATTATGAATATAGCTTCTGTTTGATGCCTGCCAGTTCTGTGAGGTGTTTGAGATGGTCCTTAGGCAGGAAAGCTCGAGCCTGAGTCATGTCAAGCAGAGCACCTATGAATTTTATACTCTGAGTGGGAAAAAGGTGCAGCGTTGGAAAGTTTATGGCAAATCTGAGATGTTCGAGCACCAAGATGGTGCGTTGAATGGACAGATGCACCACCTGTGGTGTTTCGCCCCTGATAAGCCAGTCATCTAAGTAGGAGAAGACAAAGACATCCAGAGTGTAGAGATAGGCCACGACCACCGCCAGACATTTCATGAAGACTCTTGGGGCGGATGTGATGCCAAAGGGCAGGACTTGATATTGCTAATGCCCGCTGTCATACATGAAGCGGAGGTATTGCCTGTGATTCAGGTGAATGAGGTTGTGCATGTATGCATACTTTAGATCAAGAGAACAGAGCCAATCATTCCTCTGAAGGTAGGGCAGTAGGGTTCCTAGAGAAACCAATCTTGAACGTCTCTCATATGAGGAACTTGTTGAGGTTCCAGAGGTCTAGGATGGATTGGAATCCTCCTGTGTTTTTTTGGGAATAAGGAAATAAAACTCTTTAGATTTCCTGTGTGCAGGGGAACAAGTTCTATCGCACCCTCTTTTAGAAGAGTGGTGACTTCCTGCTGTAACAGAGACCAATGGAGATGTTCTAAAGGATGCTTTCCCAGAAAGAAGGAAGGGGGTAACTGGGCAAAATGGAGCAGGTAGCCCCTGAGGACAACCTGTAGAGTCCAGGGCACTGTGTTATGAGGGGCCACCTTTAGGCAAAATGGACTAACCTGCCTGCAATATGAGTAGGCTGTGGGTCCTTCAGGGGAATAGTGACAGTGCTCTCCAGAAAGCAGTCAAAAGCTAGCCCCAGGCTGGGGCTGCAGAGCTGGTTGTGGCTTAGGAGGTTTGAGGCTCTTGGGATGGCGAGAAGCCTGAGGCTTCTGCTGACCTTGGTGTGCATGATAAGGCATGTAAGCTGGCTAAGAGGGGTAATGCTACTTCTTTTTAGGATAGAAGGGTTTCTTTATAGAGTCCTTCTTTCTAGAAGGATCAGCTGTTTTACAAGAGAGATGCTTCATGGTAAGGTCATCAGTCTTGATTTCACTAGCCTTCTCCCTTTAGCTTTTACCAAAGAGGTTCTCACCTCGACATGGAATGTTTGCTAGCTTATCGTGGACCCACTGCTCGAGGTCCGAAGTCTGCAACCAAGCCAGTCTTCCAGCCAATGTCCACCACTGCAGCTCTGCTGGTAGACTCAAAAGAGTTGAAAATTGCTCTGGTGATGAACTTGGAAAAGTCCTGAACATGCTTGACTAAGGTCCTGTAGGCATACAGCTTCTCTGAAGGAATTACAGCAGAGCAGTCATCAAAATCCTTTACAATGTCCCTAAGGAACTTGCCAATATAAAGCATGTAAGAATTAATTTGGCAAGCCAACATCAATGCCTGGAAGCATCAGCGGCCAAAGGCATCAAGGGTATGCAATTCCCTTCCAGGAGGAACTGAACAGTTGTTCTTAGAACTCTTGAGCCAGTGCATGGCCGACTCAACCACCATAGAATGGTGAGGGAGTTCAGGTTTCTGGAATCCCGGGAAATCAGAAACCACGTACATGGTGTCTAACCTCTTACTGACTGAAGGAACCGAGAGAGGGATCTCCTACAACCAAAACATGAGGTTCTGTAGAATATGATGTACTAGAAGAGTGGCAGCCTCCTTAGGAGTCAAGGGATACTGCAGTATCTCCTTGGCTCTCAGTTCCGTCTCAGTGCCCACCGAGACTAAGAGAACCTTGACCATATCCTGGATAAAGTCCTGGAAGGACATCACCTCTGGTGGGGATTGTCGGCATTTGTGAGGCAGTGAAGGGTCTGATGGCACATCACGGTGCCTCTGTGAAACTAGGGACTTGGCTTCCAATTCGCAGGAATTGGAATCAGAGAGGAAGTCAAAATAGCGACGGTCACCATCGCGTCTCCACTGCCGATCCAATGTCGATGGATGATCACGATGACAATGGAGTGGAGGAGTGGCCTAGTGGTTGGGGCAAGGTACTTCAGGCCGGAAGGTCGGGGGTTCAAATCCCACTAGAGGACAGCCACCTTGGGCCGGAAGGACTGGGGTTTCTAGTCCCACAGGTGCTCCTTGTGGTCTTGGGCAAGCCACCTAACCCTCCATAGCCCATGTTCCCTGTAAAATAGTTATTTCCAAGTTATAATGCCCTGTTCAATGTAATTTCAGTTTGTTCAATGTAAACCGCACTGATGCAGAATAGCGCGGTATATAAGAGAATGTAAATAAATAAATAAATAAATAAACAATGCCCTGAGGCATCGGAACCGTAGAAGCTCAAGGCTGGTTCCTCCTGCAAAATGGGATTCAGCCAGTTCCAGACTTGACATGGACCCTGAAGGTCCCTTTGGCAACTTTTCCAGACTGGGCATCAATACCTGGACTGCCAAGGGCTTTGAAATGCCTGATTCCAGGCTCGATATCGAGACCTGTATTCCCAAAGGCCTTGAGGCCACCGGCATGGATGCCTCCAGGAGTTCAGCCAAATTCCTCTTGATGGACAGCATGTTCTGCTTGAGGGAGATGGAGGACATCTGGGTTGGCTATGATGCATGGCTCTGAACCACCATCCCAAACAATAGAACCGGAGGCTCTCCAGAGGTCAAAGTCTTGGTGGCACTCTGGAGCCCCTCTTGTGCTTTGGAGGTGAATTCCTCCCACCAGGGCTGTTTAGCTGGCCACTCTTGATTCTCAGAATCGGAGTCCTGCCGAGGTGAGCTCTGATGTCGATGTCCAAGGGATTGATCCCAGGAATTGACATCAGTCTTCGATGTCAAAGACTGAGATGCTAATGTGGCATCAATGGTTGGCTGTTTCTTACCACAGCCTCTTGGTTCCAAAGGAGCACAGGAACTGTGCAAAGAATAGGAGCCCTGAGAGGGTATCGACATCGAAGAAGAGTGTACTGAGGCTGCCAAGTCAGATCCAAAAAGACTCTTATGTTGCTTTTCCCATTTTCTAATCCTTTCCTTGACATCAATGTTCCCTCTAATTTTCTGTAGGCTGTGTGCGCATAAAATATCAGCTGTGCAGCTTTTGAAGGAAGGTTAAATTTTTGTGTGCCACAAAACAACATTCGAAATTATATACTTTAAAATTTGACTACACGTCAGAATTCAGTCAGTATACCACATTGATTTTATCAGTTAAATGAAGCAGAAAATTTCTAGCAATTACAATCACAACTTTTAAATTTTAAGATGTCTGTGTTGTTTTCTATCAGAATCAGAACCATAATTTTTGTGCGCTCTGTTGTAAAGTATGTGCGCTCGCTCGGCGAGGTGTGTGCATGCACACATGCGCACAGCTTAGAGGGAACAGTGCTCGACATTTCTGACACAAATTACAAAAGTCTGGATTATGGTTAAAGCCTAAGCATTGTAAGCACCAATTGTGCTTGTCAGTGGCTGAAATAGTGCAGTTGCAGTTAGTACATTTTTTGAAACTATTGGCCAGCTTCTCCATATCAGGAAAAACAGCTTTTGCCAAATCAAAAAACTCAATGGATGTCAGAACTGATGAAAAATCTCATGGTAACCGCAAGTTAAAAAAGAGAGAAAATAAAAGTTAATTGAAGTACCAAAAAGGGCAATGATGTCGATGAGTGATGGTATGAAAGTAGATGGGAAGGCAAAAAAGAAAAAAATAAGCACCCGAAAGGGAGCAAAGAATGTTTTTATCTGCGGTGACAGGACATACATCCATAGGGCTCCGCAGAAAAACTAAGACTGAAGAGAATCACTGGGAAGGATGCACACGTGCAGAGGGATGTTCTCAAAAGCTTCATATTGGACAATGGGGAATGTTCCTGAAAGGGCTCCGCCGGGGACATCACCCATATGTGAAGACAGCATTCCTGCTTGTTCCTGGAGATATGATGCACTGATAGTTACAATTTTTCTGTAAAATGAATCCATGAAGTCTTGTGGATCAATAGATATTTGGTCAGAGCAATCTGAGGGAGAAAGTGTAAGTTGCTTCACTACTGAGAAAAGATGAGTAGGTTGGCCAATTCTGGTACGAATCTACTTATTAAAACACCACTTAATAACTGTAACCAATTTCAGATATTCAAAAAGTGCATTTAAATAATCTCATTGAGAAAATTAATCAGGTACACTTCTCCGCTTTCCTACTTTCTTGCATATTATGTAGTGCGGTATATAAGCAGAATAAATGAAATGAAAGTACCAGAACACCTGATGGTTCTCATGCACAACCTTTACATTTATCAAGAAGCAACAGTTCAAATGAAACAAAAAAAATAGAATGGTTTAAAATTGGAAAGGTGTACAGCAAGGCTGCATACTTTTCCCATATCTGTTTAATTCATATGCAGAATAGATCATCAGAGAAGCAGAACTATATGAAGACATTCGAGGTATGAAGATCAGTGGAAGACTCAACAACCTTCTCTATGCTGATGATACTATTTTATTGGCTGAAAGTGAAGATGATCTGATTCATCTGCTTATCAAGATAAAGGAACATAATCATAAAATGGACTGGAACCTTAACATGAATAGGGCAATCCATAATATTATTCATGATGGAGAAGAAATACAAGTAGTAGACAACTTTAATTTGCTTGGATCAATAAGCAAGAATGAAATGACAAGCAATCAAGAAATCTGATGATGCATTGGTCTTGGCAGAATGGCTGTGAAGTACCTAGACAAGATTTTCAAATGCAGAGATGTATCTTGGCATACAAAAATTTGACTGGTCGAAGCCATCATATAGCTGTGAAAATTGGACACTGAAGAAGAAAGACAGGAGGAAAATCTATGCCTTTGAATTATGGTGCTTGCAAAGAATACTGTTTATGTCATGGACTGCCCAAAGAAGAAATCATTCAATACTAGAGAAGTTCAAACCTAAGTTTTTCTTAGAAGCACAAATAACAAAATTCGTCATTCAGACTTCTGACACATCATGCGAAAGGAAAGATCATTAGAGAGACATCATGCTTGGCAAGATCAAAGGTCAGTGCAAAAGAGGAAGACCAGCAATGCGATGGATCAATACAATAACAGCAACTATGGATGCCACTGTATCAACAATTAGCTGCTTGACTGAAGATTATGCACAGTTCAGTGATCCACAGTGATATGGACAAGAATATCAGAAAAAAGGTGAATGAGGGGAAAGAGAGAGGAGTCCTGGAACAAAGTAGTAACAGGAAGGCTGAGGTATAGAAGAGGATAGGAGATCCAAGAATGGAAGAGAGTGAAATAAATGAAGAACAGGCAAAGAAGTCAAGTGGAAAGGGAGACGAAAGTCAGGAGAAAGACATGGAAGTGGAGAAATGGATGAACGAGCTCTTGGTCTGTTTGGATAGAGATGAGTATGCTTGGTTTCCAGATGAGGGAAAGGTTAACCAAGTTGAGTTTAACATCCAAGGTTAGGGTATTATATGAAGGGACCATCTATTGACAGGACAGAAATAAACGGAATACAATAATGTGCAGCGAAGATCATTACTGAAAGAATTCTACCAATGAAAATGCAGAGCCAAAAGATAAAGAGAATGATCACGACACCTCCTTTGAAAAAGTGCATCGAAGGAAAAACCATTGTGTGCAGAGGTGTCCTTGATAGATGGGCATCAAAAAGGATTAAGATAATCAAAAATATGGAAGTTCCAAATCATCAGATTAAAACCTACTGCATTAACAGAAGAGCTTAAATTCATATATTCTAATAAGAAATTTAGGAGTGGAGGAGTAGCCTAGTGGTTAGATCACTGGCTTGGTAACCAAGCAATCAGCGTTCAATTCCCATTAGCACTCCTTGCGGCCTTGGGCAAGTTACTTAGCCCTCCATTGCCTCAGAGGAAAGGCCTGGCAATCTATTTCTGGTCACACTGCCAAGAAAACCCAGGAGCGTCTGGGTCGCGAGGAGTCAGCATTGACTTGAAGGCACACATTGCATTTGTTTGCAATAAGAAATTGAAAATAACTGCAGAGACATAAAAACTGTAGATATATGAAGAAAAGAGAGCTATCAAAACAAACTATTTAGAGAGAGAACACAAAACAGTTCTACAGGGCACTGGTGAACAGCATTAGAATGGTGAAAATATCACTGATGAAAGCTAAAATAGGAAATTTCTGGAGAGACTTATACTGCCTGAGAACCCTGTTCAGTATAATGAAGAAGCAGAATAAATGGCTTGCATATGGGAGAATTTGGAAAAGGAAAATATCAAATCTGTCAAATGGGCTGAAGTACAACTAAAGAGTTGGAAAGCAGATTAAGAAGAGAAATAAACTGGAAGAGACCTGGCCCAGATAGAGTGCCCAACTTTTGGCGCAAACAGTTAAGATCACTAAACCAAGATCTGGTAAACTGCAAAAACCAGTTGGTCAAGCAGCCAGATTTAGCACTGCAATTGCTAATAACAGGAAGAACACTTCTCCTTCCAAAGAGAGCTCCAAGTAATGTCTTTAAAATGACAGACCGATAACTTGGCTGCTTACTGCCATAGATGCTGATATCAATTCCAATAACATCGTGGCAATAGAACCTCAGGGGTATAAGAGGGGCAAATGCAGGTCCAAAACCAGTTAATGCTGAATAAAGCCATCATGGCCAGCCCTAAGAAAATAAATTCTTTAGTAGCATAGACTGACTATAAGAAAGCCCTTGATAGCATCTCACACTCTTGGATAATAAATTGCCTTGAAATGTACAGAATGTTTATGTTTATGTTTTTTATTGTTTCTTGATATACCGCTCCTTCATGACACCAAGGCAGTTTACAATTACACAAAATATATAGCAATGCCGAAGGCCAAGAAAGAAAAAGAATTACAATATATGACAGGACAGAGATAGTACAATCACATATAGAGAGAAGAGAGATGACAAAAGGCAGGAGCCATTAAGGGTCAGGGAGTGGTGAGACATAGGTCAAATGCAGATTGAAAAAAGTGGGTTTTCAGATGGTTCTTGAACTAGGGAAAAGAGGGCTCTTGGCAAAGAGCAGATGGGAGGGAGTTCCATGGGGAGGGGCCCAAAAAGAAGAAAGCAGAGTTACGAGTAAACTGAAGGTGAGTGCATGAGGGAGACTGCAGAACCAGATGATTAATATCAATTGAACTACGGCTGCGGGTGTGGGTGTAAAATTGGAACAGATCTGCCAGGTATTGTGGTTCATTTGTGTATATAGTATGGTGGGTCAGGGTAAGAACTTTGTAACGGATGTGGTAAGCGAGTGAGAGCCAGTGAAGCTGAATAAGAGTTGGGGTGATATGATCCCGACATATAGCATAAGTAACAATCCAGGCTGCGGTATTCTGCAACAATTGAAGCTGATGTAGTTGAGTCTGGGTGATGGCAGCAAAGGTCAGATTGCAAAAATCAAGGCGGGACATGACTAGGGATAGAAGAAGGGTAATCAGTGCCTGGGAGGACAGGAAGGGATGGATAGCACGTATCTGGCAAAGGTGAGGAGTGAAAGGACTGTTGCATGAGGAGTGAAATATGTTCATGGAAGGAAAGTGCAGTATCCAGTGTCACACCAATATAGCAAAGAGTGGGTACCAGTGGAATTGTAAGGTTGGAAAGGACTGGGACAACTGAAGGACAGGGACTACCAAACATGAACCAGATCGCAAGCATTTTGGATAGGTTAAAGTGTAGGCAGTTTGTGGCGAGCCAGTCGGAGACCAAGCTAAACAGTTATTGAGAAGGGAAAGATCTGGATATTGTGGATGAGTGTGGTGAAGCAAAATTATATTGTCAGTATAGTAATACGCTGACAGACCTAATTGTTGAATGAGCAGAGTGAGCGAAACCAGAAAAATGTTGAATAAGAGGGGTACAAGGACAGAACCCTGGGGGATGCCACAGCAGAATGGGACAGGATCAGAAAAGGCACCACCCGAGTGCACTGAGAAAGAACGTGAGAAGAGGAAAGAGTGGAACCACCAAAATACTGTCCCCCGAAGGCCAGCATCCCGTAGACAAGAAAGGAGAAGAAATTGATCCACTAGGTCGAAGGCTGCGAAGAGATCAAGAGAGACTGCCAGATTAATGTCACCATGATTGTGTGCAGTGTGAAGGTCACTGAGGAATATGAGCGTAATGGTTTCAACACTGTGGCTGGGGTGGAAACCAGACTGGCTTGGGTGAAGGAGATGGGTAAAATCAAGGTGCTGACATAGTTGTGAGAAGTTGTCTTTTTCCAGAATTTTTGAGAGTAATGGTAGATTGGAAACTAGACAGTAGTTGACAGGATTGAGTGGGTTGAGAGAGAATTTCTTCAGAAGAGGGTGAACTAGTGTGTGCTTCCATGGGGTAGGGAAAGTGCCGGAAGAAAGACTCAAGTGAGGATAAAAGGGAGGAGTGCTAGAGAGGGCTCCAGCAGCTACGGTGAGTGGATAGAGTCTAGTGGGCAAGAGGTCTTATGAGATGTGGACAGGAGCTTAGAAAGCTCAGTGGTTATAAGCGGGCAGAAGGTAGTCCATATGTGGGAAAGGGAAGGGGAAGTTGGGAAGGATGGAGGGGGAAAACCCTATAGGAGGAGGGCAGACGGTAAGAGATGAGCGCAAGGCATAAACTTTGGAATCAAAGAAGATGGCTAACTGGGAGGTAGCAGGATCACCAGAGGATGAGTGAGACTGGATGAACAACAGAGACTTTAAGACTCAATATAGCTGTTGTGTGGAACTGACTGCCGAAGAGATACTGTTAGAGAAGTTGGAATGTTTGGCCTGGTGGACATGAAGGCGATAAGTCTGATGACAGGATTTAAAATACTGGAGCACTGAGAGGGTGCGGTGCTTATGTCAGAGCTGTTCAGAGTGGTGCAGATGAAAATGAAGTAAGCGCAGCCCTGAATAATCCCCTAATTGACTGAATTGACATCAAGCTTACCATGAAAATTTTGCAAACCACATTCCATCTTAAGTATGAAGAGGAACAGTTCAGCATTCTAATTTATGAGTTGTTGCCTCCTATAGGACTGTGTGCTATGAATCTACGCATAAGTCCAGTTTTGCTAGATTTGCTCCACCTCTTTCGAATCCATTACCAGATTTGTTTTGGTCTTTGGGGAGGGGGGGATTAAAGGGGGGAGGTCTGATTTGAGTTGTTCAGCAGTCTTTGGGGAGGGCTTCTCATTGCTTCAGGGGGCTTGGGAAGGGGAATTGGATTGCTGCTTCAGGGGGACTGGGAGGGGGACTGCTAGGGGTGTTCCTGGGCTAGAGTATGAGGGATGAGGGTAGGATGGGGGTGGGTTAATGTCGTCATGGACATCTGCCCCATCAGCAGACACTTATCCATGTCTGGGTGTGGGTGTAAATGCCGATGTCCACATATTATTTACCAGATGTGGATTCTCTTTCTGAAATTGGGAATCCATGTCTGCATGGTAGGTCCTGCCCACACCACTCCCCCTAGCTCTGTAGACATGGTGAGCATTCCCATGTCTACAAAAAACAGGTTCTGAAATGAAATAGAGATGTGTATTTCACTCTACACATCTCAGCACTGCTCTTTGGACAAGGGAATGCTTCTAAAATAACCTCCTTGGTTAGTTTACCCCAGAACTAACCAAAAATGCTGTGATTATTTGTGTTTTGCCATTAGTTAAAAACAAATACACATCCTTAGTAAGCATAAAACTACAAAAATAAATTTAGGGAAAACGTAATTCTTTTAAGTCAGAAAATTACAGACAAATCTGAAAATCTTGGTCCTAAACTAGTTTTAGTCTCTGAAGGGTGAGAAGAGAAACTGACAGGATTTATTGAGGCTTTAAAAAGTTCCAAATGAAATAACTATGTTTTAAATTCTACTCATGACATCAAATCCGAATGTACCTACAGTATTAATCTGAAATCATATTGGTAGCTGAACAACAATTATCACAGCAGATGGTTGCCATATTAAAAAAAAACTGATTGTTATATAAAAACCTTCAATATAAAATTGTAATTATAACTTAGAAGTGATTTTTGTAAATTACTTGTCATGGACGATATAGTACCGCTGTTACACAAATTCTTTACAAGAAATATATTGTTGGCTTCTGATCTGTTCTTTATAAAGGATTACTGTATTTATTTATAGGACAGGATGGTCGGTCATCCTTCTAAAGTAATAGAATTGTGTTGCATAAATAAATCTGTTCAGCTTTGCTCTTCCCTAAGCTGTCTTCCTCGTCACATCTTCAGAATGACTAGATGTTTAGATCTGGTAAACTGGGACTGGCCCCGTGGCTCTGACTAAAACCTGTCAGGCTCACTTTGTTTAGTACTGGAGGCACTACAAAGATCACCTCTTGTCTGGCCTTCACCTATCAGTGCATGTCCCTAAATCTCTGTTGTCATCAGTGGACTCGGAGAGAAAGAAATACATGTGAAAAAACTCTTTGAAATGCATTGAATGTTGTCATATAACTGTAGAGCCCCAGATTAAATAGCCCGCTTACCTGTATTTTCATCCTGACGTTTCAGACACCGTTGCTATCTCTAAGCTCCTACAGCTTCATAGAAAGCATCACTAACAAGGGAAATAGAGAGAGGCCCAAAGGTTTCTGTCTGAAGAATGAGGCTCTTCCGTGCTGTGACTGTCTGCTCATATCCTGGGAGGTGCTGGGCTGGAGTGGAGGAGTAGCCTAGTGGTTAGAACACTGGCTTGGTAACCAAGCAACCAGGGTTTGATTCCCACTAGTTCTCCTTGTGGCCTTGGGCAAGTCACTTAACCCTCCATTGCCTCAGAAGAAAGGCCTGGCAATCTACTTCCGGTGACACTGCCAAGAGAACCTAGGAGCTTCTGGGTTGCCAGGAGTCAGGACTGACTCGAAGGCACACATTGCATTTTTGCTGGGCTTCCACCCATTGAGCAGCAGCCTCCTTGTCACTAGCTGGGGACTCTGGCAGAATCCCATCTAGGAGGAGATTGCCTAGGGGTGGGATCAGGTTCAAATTATTAAGCAGACAGGCTGGCAAAAGGTTACACCCTTTAGAGCGTGGCACAAGGGTTTTCCCCTAGATCAGTCTAGGCACCAGAAGTTGGTTTTCAATAGGCCAAAAGTCCTTTCTATGACTGTTTTTGTCTGCTGGTGGTCCATGTTATAGCACTCCTCTGCTTCACTTTGGGGGTCTACAATGGAGACTCTAAGCTGCATCTCTGAGGATAGGGGAAAAGGCAGAGGGAAAGACAGTGTGTGGGGCAGTGGTGATAGAGGTTTAACGTTGGGGCCAATAGAAAGTCTGCATGTATCAAACTGAAAAGAAATGTATAAATGAATATGTCTCTGTAAGAACTTTGCTCAGTCCTTTTTGAAGCTTGACTAACTGGGCCTTGTGCACAATAAATTGGCTTGGACCCTGTAAATTGACTCCTGGATTTATTCATTGTTTGCACTTCGCTGCTACAGAGGAACTAGTAGGAAACCGCCTGGTGCTTCCTTGGCTAAGCAGACAAAGATCAGAGAAGGGTTCTGTAGAGAGAAAAGAGATGTGTTAAGAGACCACGTCTCACATGCACTCTCCACCTTATCTAAAAGCCATCCCCTACTGATTTTGCTGCTCTCAAAGGGGTCATGTATGACAGATTACGCCAGAATGGAGGCGTTGTGACAGGAGATTGGGAAGAATGAGCTGCATCAATCAGGAGATGTTTGGCACAGAATACCTGCATATTGAGGGACGAAAGACCTTGCAGTTGTGATAGCTGCCCTTACTCCCCACAGGCGGCCTGAATGCGTGTGCACCTAATTGCACCTAAAACTGATGGAAATTGAGCAAGTTTAAATATTCTGTCCTGTTTTGATGTTCCTGTGGCTCTTGAGCAATGCAGAAAGTAATGGTCAACAGGCGTATGCCAGCCATGGCCCCTAGAGTGAAGGTTTCTAGTGGTAGAAAAGGTGAGGAATGTGATGGCCTTCAGATGCACTGGCATGATGTGTCATCTCCAAGTGGCAAGTCTAAGTTGAGAATGTTCTCCTTGTCAAGCCTAAGCCGAGGTATTAATTTTTTCTTAGACAAATCAAGGAACTGGTTCCTGAACTTGTAGACGGCACCGTCTCCCTTCTCTGAGCCGGAGCACACAGGGACTACTCATGCACACCACTCGGTATACAAAGCTTACCCAGAGGCAGATGGAGGAAGGGCAAAGGAGGTTGAGGGATGGAAAAAAGCAGGAAGACGGAGAAATGGAAAAGCAAAGATAAAGCAGATAGAGTGAGAAAGAGGGCAGAGAACAGAAGAGAGGGTAAAATGAGTAATAAAGTAAAGAAGAGGGTAAGAGGAGGCAGAAGACAAAGAAAGAGCAACACTGGCTGATCACTGCCTCACAAACAAATCCCTGTGTCCCAAAAGACAACCTGCTCCTGGCTTACATGATGTTTCTAGTAAAACTGTGAGCCCATTTTTGATGATGTAGGTGCTTATTGACATTATAACATTGTAGTACTTGCCTACTTACACATCCTGCCCTTTACCAATCCTTTGCACACCCAGAACATGCCCCTATTATAGGGGCACACATTTACACATGCCACCCAACGTATGCATATATGACCCCCTTTATAAATGGTGTACAGCGCAAAACTCTAAGCATGTTCATGCGATTTCTATGTGCCATGTAACCTTTATATGCTTCCCGCAAAATAAACTCTTTCATTGTGTCTGTGTCTCTCCTCTATATCTGTCGCAGAAAGAGCAACAGATACGCAATCCTAATCTGAGCTGCAATCACTTCTGGCTCACAGTAGAATGGTACTCTCTGAAAACCTGGTTGACCAGGCTGGCAATAAAGGAAACATCAGCATTTGAAAAACTCAGTGAGCAGCTCAGAAAAGAATGTTTGCCGAAAACCTATGTTTCAAATGAAGCAGAGCCGTGCGTGAAATCCCACTTTGACCCACATTAGGAAGCCCCTGCACGTTGTACAGGATTTTTTCCTTACAAGAGTTGAAGGGCTACAACATCGAGAAAAGCATGGGTCAGGATAAGCAGCAGGTGCAATGGCAGATCTGTGATGGAAGAACCTGCATGGAGAAAAAAATAAAGAAGTCTAAGAAATCTCTCCCTCGATGCAGCTGAAAATACTGTGTGTGGTATTCCACAGGACATATAACTGTCCTTTTTGAGTGAAGGATGGCATGCTTGTGTCAGAGAGGATAATAAATGCTGTCACAGGGTGGACATAGGGCAGCCTGAGAAGGTGCAGAGCAGTGTGAATGATCACGGTGAAAGTGACAGAATAAACAGGAGAATGTTTATTGGTTGCCAGGGACAACCTAAGCACATGTGCACAGAGCCCAGAAAGACACACCCAGAGAGCAAAGCAAGGGAGTCTGCTTTACCTAATAGAATGCACCTGAGGGAAGGTGGAGTCAGGAAATACACAGATAAAACAGACTACCAAACATTTGGAGATGGGGAATCCTGGAGGGATGAGCCAAGGAGGGAATCCTGGAGAAAGGAATTAAAGCAGCAGAGGTCACAAGCTGAAAGGCAACAGGGGAGCCGGTGTGAATGTTGGAAAGAGTCCAGAGACCTGTGTGGTTCTGGGAGAAGGCAACACCCTGACAGCGTGAATGTGTTTGGAAAGCAAGAAGAATACAGGAAGACTGCAACAGCAGGTACAGGGGCAAAGAGTAGATACAAGGGCTATTTGCCATTTGAAAGGGAAGGGCCCTGGAGGCTTAGAAATAGCCATATAAAGCCCAGATATTCAGAGGCTAATAATAGCTTTTCTCCTGATTATAGAAGTGTTAAAAGAAGAGGGCTTCACTTACTTAGAAAAGCTGAAGAAATCCCTTCTCACGGTGAGTTCCCAGCTTCTAGGGAAACACCGTTACACCGGCTGCAATCAGGCACAATTGGGCCTGGAAAGCTAGGGCAGACCCGGCAGGGACCCTATCAAAATTACCCAGCTAGCAGGTCAAACCAAAACCTGAGCTATGCATTGAGGCACCAGCGGGGGCAGGGCTCTGAAAGACATCACTCAGAGTTTGGTGCTGCTCACAGGAAGAGAAACTTCTTGACTGACGAGGCAAGCCTTCCATATTTTTATTCCACGTTGGAAGTGGATAGTGGAGATACCAATGAGCAAGAAATAATGGGATATGAGAATTCTGAAGTATTAACAAATACAGAATTGATGGACTGTTCTTTCTCTGTGATAGAGCCAGAGATATCATTAAGGTAAATGTGATTTGTGTAACCTTAAATTCCAGTATACAAGTGGCAAAGCTGCAACTCTCTCCCTCTCTCCAAGCCAAGCAGTCAGTTAGGCTGTTTATTATTTACTTTTGGTTTAAAGTTATCAGCTGAAGGAAGCTACTTTTGTTACATTGTTATCTTTTTGAAGCCAAGTGAGCTATTAATTTCTGTTGTTTAAAAAGAAGAAACCTCAAGGGACGGGGAATAAAACCCTAAAAGAAAAGAAAGTTCTTCTGTGTGATTTATATATAGAAGCAAGGCACAACTACCACCCTCATAATAGCCCAACAATACCAGCAGTCACGGCTGGGGCGGATGAGGTGTGACAATGCACATAGATTACATTACTTGCCGGGAGGAAAGAACCTGCATGAAAAGTAGGCAAAACCAGCCACAGGTACTCTATGGCACATTTCAAAGCAAAAGCATTCACATAGGGGGTCTGTTTTCTAAAGTGGGTAATGGTTTTGGTCCCACAGTGCGGCATATGTCAAAATGCCATGAGGTAGATGCAAAACCTGTTCGGTAAATACAGGGGGAGTAGCCAGCATCTGCCCTGGAAATACTGCACAGGACAGTCCAGTACCACATCGGCCTACACCCTCTGCATAGGCAGGCAGCATGGGTCTTCCCACATTGCTGCCGATGCAGGGAGCGTGGGCTAGATTGAGGGAGCAAGGAGAGGACAGAGCAAGTTGTCCTCCCCAGTTACAGTGGTGACGGCATCAAATCCATTCACGCCCCCCCTTCAAATCCCCCCCTCCCAATTCAATAATGGTGCCATTTCCATGGATCAGAAGATCCGTAGCACTCATACAGGCCTCCCCATAGCCCTCCTTCTGCACCCCACCCCAGTGTCTTAGCACTAGAGATCAGCACCGTGAAACCAGCACCATATTGGACAGTGCTGGAGATGGGGCAGAGGGTGACTGATCATGCCCCAAATTCAACTGGACCAGTAGGGAAGCCCCAGTAAGGTCTGGAGGGCCTTGGGTGGGGCAGTTGGGAAGCATCCAACTGGTTAGCCTGAAAGATTGCTGCTGAGTTAAGGGTGAGAACAGCCAGACATGAAGGGGGGCCATGGGGGACCTGTATGGATGGTCTGTGGCACTGGCATTGTCTCGAATTGGGGGTCTGAAGGAGGGGCCATGGGGGGTGGTCCAATGCTGCCGAACGGCACCTCTTGAGGCGGCATTATCTGCAGCCACGCTATTGGCAATTTTGACAGCCAGCACACAGCAATTGCTCGTGCACTGGCTGCCTCCCGGTACCACACCACCTCCCCAGCCCAATCCCACCGATCCCCTCTTCTAATGTGCAAAATGCGGATAGTGTGGAAAATCAGTGTGTTACCTGCACTTTGCCTGCATTAGCTGTCAATGCGGCACATTAGCACAGGCTATCTACCATGTTAACAACTACTGTAACACAATTTACAATTTGAAAATTGATTCAAAGTCCTTGGGTAAAAATCACAGTTTGAAACTGCCGCCTCTATATATTTTTTGGCTTCTCAATCTGTTGACAGTTTATTTACAAACCACTGGGTCAACTGTGATCCAAGAAGCAGTCAGGGACCTTGGCATTCCCATGTGATTTTATCTGTAGCCTCTACAGTGGGATGAACACACAGATTTAAAAGAAAAATAATATAATTTCTTTAATAAAATTGCCTGTTCTGAGCAGAGTGTGGGTCTTCGGACTTCTTTAAAGCAAGAGTGTGTAAAGAGGGGACCCTTGAGGGATGGAGAGATGCTTTAAAATTACAGCAAGTACGAGATGTAGGCATATGACGGCTGAACAGTGTTTCATTTTCTACTATAAATTAAGGACTACAGGTCATATTAATCCTGTCTGCACGTGATTTTATATCCTCGATGGTAGTGTAAATCTATACTAAGGGAGCTATTGCATACAATATGCAAGCCTCTGAGTAAGATGCAGTGTACCCCCTGCTGGAGAGGCAGGTTCACTATGAAGGCTTGGACAAAACTATATTAGGTTCTTTACATCTGGGAATGTGCTCCCACTTTTCTTCTCATATTTATTTTCCAGACTCTGCAAGTGAATCTACCCTGAAAGATCATTTTTATTTGCGGTTGCATAGGAGAGACAATAGATAGGTTGAAATGAAAGTAAACTCCTTTGAGGTCTGCTTGTGTTTGTCAGCTAATAAGTCATGATGAGTCAAAATAATGATGTCAGAAACAAAGATGTAAGCAAGAGTTTAAAAGTTACATTTTGTGTTACATTTGAGGTACTTGTATTCAAGATGATGACACACATATTTATTTATTTGTAAACTTATTATTCGCTATGATCTTTAAGGTGAGATAAAATACTCATAACAAGTTGGGAGAGCATGTAGAGCACTGTCCATGAAATGCTTTCCAATCTGTGTGTGTGTGTGCGTGCATGAGACATTCTCTCTATGCTTTCCCCAAAAGGAATACCACCATCCCTTCCCCCACCGTACCCCTATTACTGCTGTGCTGGCACTTAGTAATTCAAATGTATTTCATTTTCTTAGTTGTAAATTCTATGGTGAAGCCTAGTAAATGAACTACTGTATCCTGTAGCTATCCTAATATTTGTCATGTATGGCACCACCTAGTGACTGAACTATGCAATTGCTGTTGTTCCCAATATCTCTAGCTATTAGATACGCCAACAGATTTGAAAGGATCTGTTTTACCTTTAAATCACAGGGTGCCGGTGTAGCAAGGCAAGAGTTATAGCCATGTGTTTCTATTACTAGGAGAACCAGCAGCCAATCTCATCATTCTCTCACTAGGTGCCATTCATGGCAATCATTAGGATAGCTATGCAATTCATTCACTTGGTTTCCCCATAGAATTTATAACTAAGAAAATGAAATGTATATTTGAATCACTTAAGAGCCAGTCCAGTAAGAATAGGGGTGCAGCAGGCGGGCGAGGTGAGGGGATTTCTTTTGGGAAAGCATACATACCAAATCTCATGGAATAATTTTCACCCCCTTCATGTGTCTGTATGTGCATATGTGTGTTTTTTTCTGTGTATATGTTTATGTGGATACTTTTATGAAGTTTCTTTCATTCGTATATGCACATAAAATACATCTATTAATATACTCCATGCATACAAGTACATGCTATGACAAGTATGCGTGTTCTTGTATACAGCATAGGTGTAGGGGGGTTTGGGGGCAAGATTAAGATGGAGCATGGTCAGAATTGCGATTTATGAATTCTTTATAAAATATCCAAAAGCCAAAGCCAAACCCAAATAATTAAAGCACTGACAATTCATAAATCCATACAACAAAGTCAGGCTTGAGAGCTAGCAATTTAAGGCAGACAGCATTTTTTTTGTTGGACTGTTTGTAATGGGGGGATAAACCCTCAAGAAACAAACCTTCCTTTTAATCAATTTATTAATGTAAAATATACATATTCATATATACTGTGTGTTCATACATTAACACCTGCTCCTGACCCGATATAAAGATACATGGGTTCATTACAGTAATGATTTTGGTTGCTTTTCTGTCTTATAAAAATATGTGCCTACTTGTCTTCCCCACCTAAGCAACCTTTCAAAAAAATTACTCTGTGCGTTTGTGTGTGGCTGTAATCATCAGAGGAGATGAGAGGGAAAAAACAGTCACCTAACTGCTATCAGGTCGATATTCAAAAGGAAATTTATGTTTATTGGCGGCCAGTAAGAAGGTAGTTTTGTCACAGGGTTAAATGGGTTGGCAGTCATTTATTTTAAGCCTATTTTGCAAGATGACATTTTACTTACCACATAATATCCTTTCCTGGAGTCCTGCTAGACCAATCCAGAAAAGTGGGTTGTGTTCCCCTGTTAGCAGAGGCAGAGACAGAGAAGAAAAATCAAAGGTTTATTTATGGCCTCATCCTACTATTATCACTGATTGCAACTAGGGGCACACATTCAGTATTTGTACCCTACAGTGGTCAAGAGCCCCTGATCGTACACAACCTCAATGAGGGTAACACGGGTCAGCAGAAGAAGGAACCATAACTGTGTGCAGAACGGTCTTCAGACAGAAAGCCTATCAAGAAGGTTATGGGCCCTGATAGTATCTGAGTATTAAAAAATGTAATATTTATATTGCAGGTTGTATATTTTGTCCTTAATTAAAATGCTACAAAATAAAGAATTATTAAAAACAAAAAAGACCAAGAGTAGCAGCATAAAGATTCCAAGATGCCAAAAGACACATGGTTGACTTCAAGCCAGCCTGACATGGAGAATCTAGTAATGGTGGTAAAGGTATTTGGCCTGAAGTTTGATAAGCTCTTTGAAAAATTGGAGCAGGTTACTGACTTACTCACCGAAACTGGCCAGCACATTGACCTCATAGAGCAGAGGGTATATCATTCGGAAGACAATGATGTACGTATACAGCAGGATCATTCATGCCAGGCCAAACAGATTGCATTACAGGCACAGAATGTTGATTACCTAGAGAACAGGTCATAAACGACATGAGGCTTGAGGAGATGCAAGAGTTGGTGATTGAGGAGGAGCTGGGCACATGGATAGAAGCTTTGCTGCTACAGGAATTGGTCCTACTGGTACTAAAGAAAGTGTTGCACGTTGAACGTGTGCCCGTGGTGATTCTCCAGCTTCTCGACTCTAAATACAGAATGGTCGTTCTTTGCTTAATGAAAATGGAAGGAGTTGTATTATGAGAACAAGAGAGATTTAATATTCCAAGACTACCCAGCTCAGTTTTGAATTCAACACAATGGACAATGTAGCAGTTTGATTGCATTACAGAGGCCCAGGCATACCCTACTACTTTGGATGTGTGTATTTCAAAGGTTCTGGATAATGCTGGGAAAGATAGAAGATACGTTGGTGGCTTGGGTTAACCAAGGTTGTGTCCTGGTTACCAATCTGGAAGGCTCCCAGGAACTCTGGTTTATTCTTTCTGTGGAGGACATATTTTCTCCATATAGCACCATAGCCATTGATTATGGTTAAATTGTCACACTTAACATAGACGATATTCATTCTCCTGTTAACAGAAGCAGGCTTTTACACTCCACCGGGGAATGTAGCATGAAGGTACTGCCACTTACAGGATAAATAAGTCAGCATTAGTTGGGGGGAGGGGGAGAGAGAGAGGAGGGTAAAATATAATAACCAAAAGCAGAAGATGATGTAAGAATATTGTTAACATTGTACTGTTACAATAAGGAATGATATATGGGAATTGTTGTAATTTTGTTTGGTAATAAAAACAGAGTTAAACATAAAAGAAGCAGGCTTTTAGTCTACCTTTCAAAGCAGAGTACAGACAACCACCACCCAGGAAAAAGATTTAGGCGTCATTCTGGATACCATGTTAAAACCCTCGGCCCAGTGTGCAGCGGCGGCTAAGAGAGCAAATAGAATGCTAGGTATGATAAGGAAAGGAATGGAAAATAAAACAAAAGATATTATAATGCCTCTATATCGTTCCATGTTGAGACCGCACCTTGAATACTGTGTGCAATTCTGGTCGCCGTATCTTAAAAAGGATATAGCGATTTTAGAAAAGGTACAGAGAAGAGCCACCAAAATGGTAAAGGGGATGGAAGGATACTCCTATGAAGAAAGGCTAAAAAGGTTAGGACTCTTTAACCTGGAAAAGAGACGGCTGAGGGGAGATATGATAGAAGTCTATAAATTAATGAACGGAGTGGAACGGGTAAACGTAGATCGACTGTTTACATTATCAGATTATAGAAAGACTAGGGGACATGCAATGAAGCTACAGGGTAAACTATTTAAGACTAATAAAAGAAAATATTTTTTCACTCAACGTGTAATCAAACTCTGGAATTTGTTACCGGAGGATGTAGTAAAGGCTGTTAGTGTAGCTGGGTTTAAAAAAGGTTTGGACAAGTTCCTGGAGGAAAGGTCCATAAACCATTATTAAGAAGTGACCGAAGATATCAATGCTTGACCCAGTACAAGCATTGTGGAACTTGTGTCTTTTGGGGAAACTGCTAGGTACGTATGACCTAGATTGGCCACTGTTGGAAACAGAATACTGGGCTTGATGGACCTTGGTCTGACCCAGTATGGCATATCTTATGTTCTTATGTTCTTATGACATTGCTCTATTACAAGAGGCACATCTTACACTATAGGAACATTTGAAGTTAAGACAAATGTGAGTGGGGAAGGTGTTAGCTTCTGCTTTTAATGCAAGCCCAAGGGAGGTGGATATTTTGGTGCGTAAGGGCTGGAGTGGAAATGGCACAAAAGCATTCATGACCCCATGAGGAGATTCATTGTCATATTCGGCGAACTTCAGGAAGTCAGTTTAATGATTGGAAGTATGCACCCAGTCTCTTTGACCACAGATGTTTCTCCTCCTTGTTGACTTCCTTAGGACAATACATGGGATATCACATCATCCTGGGGGGCAACTTTAATATCATGGCAGACCCCAACATAGACTATAAACTGGGGAAATCTCCAATAGATTGACACACTAATAAAGTGGTTAATTTTTTAATGCAGCATTTGGGCTTATTAGATACTTGAGGACTGTAACCCATTGGAAGCAAACTTTATCTTCTTTTCACAGGTGCATAAAACATATTCACCAAAATAGACTATATTGTAGTTTTGACAGACCCATCTCCACAACTAGAGCAGGCGGACATCTAGCCACAGATGGTCTCCATTAATTCTTTGGTGGAGATTATACTCAGAATGCTAGATTTAAAAAGGGACCTTATATGGAGATTAAATCTATTTTTATATAGGGATCCTGAATTTATTACCTTTCTTCAGAGTTTTTGACAGGAATATGTGAGCTTTAATCGATCCGATCAGACCGATGCCATAAATTATTGGGTTGCAGCCAAATCAGTCCTCCAGGGCCAAATTATAATGTTTGTTAGGTTAATCATGAATGTGACAAAAATTACTTGAGTTGATTGGTCAGTTAGCAGATGCACAACAGAAAGATGCTTGGATTATGATGGAAAAAGAGGTGGAGCTTTAGGGGATTAAAAAGAAATAACTGAGGTTGTTGACCAATGGACTAAAACAGATTTTTTTTATAAGTATAAATAAGGACAGAAGGTGGGAACGTTTATTGCTAATTTGGTGCAGCCAGCCTGGCATAAATAGTATATATCAAAATGTAAACAACAACAAGGATACTGAGCCAGTAAGTGAAAACTGAAAAGTATTTTTGGCTTACTATAAAAGGCCATATAATAAAGGGTGTAAGGAGCCCAAGAGACATTTTTTTCGGCATTTACCAAACCTTACTTTTGATGAACCTGCAGTAGAGGCTCAGAATCCCATCACAACAAAAGCTGAGATTAGGGGAGTGATTAAAGAGCTCAAGCTAGCTAAGACACCTGGAACAGATGGGTTGGATGGTGAGTTCTATAAATTTTAGAGGACCTGGTGACTGTTCCCTTATAGCAGATGTTCCAAGAGGTGCTGGCGCAAGTTAAACTGGGGTTTTATCAGAATCACACTCATATAGTACTTATATCTAAGCTAGGTAAAGATCCAGAGTAGTGGGATCTTATAGATCCATTTCTTTACTCATTTGAGACTTAAGAATTTTAACAAAAATCCTGGCGGATATTCTGAATAGGATGATCTCTATGTTAATACAAGCTGACCCAATGGGGTTACTTTAGGAATGCCAGGCATCTACCAATTTAATATGGGCAGTTTGGGCTTTGCAATCTGCATGTGGGACAATCAACAGGGGAAACTCCGGAACTTTCACATGTAGGTACCGGCACTTACACGTGGAAGTAGTTATTTTAAATGCCCATATATACGTACCTGTCCTTACATGTATATTTTGGCCATTTTGTGAACCTACACCTATAGATGCTGCCAATTAACTACAGATATCACTATCTTTATGTAATTTGAATTTAGAGGGGGCATAGACAAGTTGGGATTAAGGAAGATAACTCTTTAATCCCTTCTGCAAAGCGATGGCCAAAACCAACACTTTTCAAAAACCTAAATATGCCAGGCAGCAGCTTTAAATTATGACAATTGCAGTCATTCCCTATGTAAAATAAAATGATACATCCAACACAAACCAAATATGGAAAAATTGGGTTTCGAACAAAAGTGCCAATAATCAAGCACACAGCTGGCGAAAAACAGGTCTCAGAACTTTAGCCACCACTCAGACTATCGTCTTCTCTTATGGTGTCTCAGAACATCAAGGACCTTATGTATTTCGAAACTTTCGCCGCTGTGTTATTTATTTTATTTATTTAGTAAACATTTGTATACCGCTGCTTCCTACGATATTTATTTGGTGCACTCCCAATAAAAATTACCAAAGACTGGCTTGACCTCTTATTCCAAAAAATGAATGATGATTCAAAAGCAGCTATTACCAGAACTCCAAGATATAGAAACATAGAAAAATGATGGCAGAAAAAGGCCACATGGCCTATCTAGTCTGCCCTTCCATATCAACCACTACAACAGTCAACTCTGTCTTACTCTGTGAAAACGTTGTATCACAGTATATTCAAACACAATGGAAATTCTGCGCTACTTAGCTGTCGTGCAATGGGGAGCTTCCACCAGTTGTAAAGATCTCTGTGTAGATCTCAACGCTCTACCGGGGCACCACTGAGGCGTTTCACAGCCACAGTTTCATCAGGAGATCCCGTCCACAGTATTTATATAGATGCTGCCCACACCTGCCTTAATGTTGAAAATCACGACTCCAGTCTCGAACAGAGTCCTCTCTGATTCTTCTCAGACGCCGCGCATCTAGGCATTTCTACTCAGATGCCATTTATACATGTTAAATGCATGATTTTTTATGTGGAAATTGTGAATAACATAGAAACATGATGACAGAAAAAGACCACATGGCCTATCTAATCTGTCCTTCCATATCAACAACTACAACAGTCCACTTTTTACCTTTAGAGATCCTCTGTGTTGGTCCCATGCTTTTTTGAATTCAGTTACTGTCCTCATCTCTACCACCTCCACTGGGAGACTATTCCACGGATCCACTACTCTTTCCATAAAGAAATATTTCTGCATATCACTCCTGAATCTATCTCCCTTCACCCTCATCCCATGTCCCCTCATAGCAGAACTTGCTTTCAATTGAAAGAGGCTCTCTCCCTGAGCATTTATGCCACGGAGGTATTTAAACATCTCAATCATATCACCTCTATCCCGCCTTTCCTCTAAGGTGTACATATTAAGATCCTTAAGTCTGTCCTCATATGCTTTATAATGAAGCCCACTAATCCTCTTGTTTGTACCAACCTGGATAAGTTCTAGAAACCACCTCTTGGATTGGAGGATACTAGGAGGAAGGTACCAATGGCTAATGCAAATTGCAGTTCGAGCACATGAAGATGTAATTGCTGTGTAACAGTAGAGTTACTGAAGCAGGAAGCTTGTTTTCTTAATGAACTGACCCTTAATTGGAACTCATTAGGTTGATCTCAGTAGAGACTTCCTCAGGACATGCTCTTGGCCTGCTTAAGTGCAAAAGTGAGAGATTGCTATTTAAAAAATATAAAATGAATGGAATTCTGGGGAGAGAGAAACTTATCTATAATGGTAGAAATTTGCCTCCCAGTTCATTCAGGCTCCTGTTTGAGCTATGCTGATGATGAGAAGGAATAGGAAAGACAAGGGTACATTAAGAGCATCATCTTCAGCAAGTCTGGTAGTCAAGCATTTGCATTATATAGTCTGAATTGATTTGTCAGGTGTGTACAATAGCAAAAAGGTTGAGAATGACTAACTTAGAGCAAGTATGATCTCTCATCTTGGGACAGTTTCTCCAAATGAGTTAGTTTTGCATATACCATGACAATCATGAACCTCGCTTCTAAGCCAGGGTATGTGTAGAATGTTCTCAGTCTCTCAAATTTACTACTAATGCTCAGCATAGTACTTGCATCGTGCCAAAGAGAGCTTCCTTCTGGAGTTCGTAAGATGTAACATGTATGGATAGTTTGTCAAGTTGTGCTTGGAAATTCTTCTTTATTAAGCCTGTGGCTCCCAATATGATGGAAACACAAAAAGGAGCAGACGCTCCTGCAGACTGTCCAGGCAAACACAAAGAGCAGGAGACGTAGGGTGGATAGGCAACTTGTTTATTAAAACGGGACCCCAACGCGTTTCGGCAATGCTTTCCTCAGGGGGGATATCGCTTAAATAACAAACATATGAAATAAATAAATCAAAATAAAAACAATAGAAAACAATTAAAACAATCAAAATAATTAAAAACAGATGGCATATTAAGAGAAAAGTTCAGGAGTGACCTGAAGACTGTAAACGGGGGCACTGGTCGTGAAAGTCCACAGTCTTGGCAAAGGCAAAAATATTATTATGACTTGCAAAGGCTTGTGGGGGTTTCAGTTCATTCATACCAGAATCAGCCGTTCACAAAATAATGAGTTGTGATGCTCGAGTGTAAGCAAAGAAAAACAGATTTTATTCATGGGGTTAATTCTCCCACACAGATTTACTTGGTAACACAAAAGGACACTTGCTTCAGTATTGTACTCAGGAAAAACAAAACATGTTATAAGGTAACTGAACTTCTTAAGCAATAAATCAATAAGACCTTGATGGGCAACAGAAAAGGTCTTTTTGATGGCACCTGCTAATGACCTTCTTAGCAGTGCTCCAAAAGGCAAAAACAAAACCCAAAAGTAACAAAAAAAACTGTTCTTTATCAAGGATAACTTTCTTCTATTCACACACACAAGGAAGAAGTTTCCTTCTACAGTTCACGTGCACTTGTGCCTGGCTCAATTACAAATAATTAGCCAGCTGCAAACCCCTTTGCTGGTTCACTCTCTCTACGTGGCTCAATCCTACCCTAAAGCTTTCTTGCAGAGACTTTTCTGGGTAGATAAAAGAACAAGTTACAGTTCCTTTTGGTGGTTGTTGTATTAGTGAGAAACTACTTTAAAACAGCAGCCTAGACAAAGAGCAATCCATGTATTCCAACGGGTCATTTGCTATATCTCCTTCTTCCTCAAATATCATGGAATCAATATCATGGTCTGGCTCAGAGGAATTCCTTAATTGATCACTCTCAGGATAATATTTGTTTCCCTGCTGTCTTCCTGGTGAAGAGCTAGGGCATAGATCAAAGTTCATACCTGTGATCCCCTTGCTGTTAGGTTTCCTCTCCAGGTATCCTGGCCAGTAAGTAATCCAGCTTTTATGTCCAGCCTTCCAATCAAGATCCCTGGACACTGGGTCTCTCTTCACATACCTTCTTGCACCGGTCTTAGGGCCCCGTCCAAATGCAGCCGTCTCCTTCAAAGGTGCCATCTGGGAATTCCTGGCTCTATAACCCCACTCCTCTGGCTTCCTCCAGTCCAATGGAGTATGCTTGCCTCTGGAATAACTCCTAACACACGTACTGCTGTGGGCTCCTTCTTTAGACCTCCAAACTGTCTTTCTCTTCTTCCTTCTGCATTGCTTCTGCTGTTGAAGTCCTCTCTCTTCTTTCTCCAATGGCTTCTGCTTCTGTCTCTCCTTGTTCTCCTGGTTCTGTCTCTGTGTAGAATATCTTTTACTTTTAAAGTGCTTAGAGGGACACTCCACCCTAGCACAGCTCAGGTGTGCTGAATCAAGCCCTGCCCTTGGAGATGAGTGATTGGGGATTACCTCATAGCTCTCCTGATTGAACACACATTTCCCCACTTCAGCTCTTCTAGAGGCTGTTTGAAACCTGGTGCATTCTGGGACTGGTAATCTTTTATGAAAACATTCTGTTTTAGTATTTCTACCAGCAAAGACAGGTTGCTTGTTCAGAGCCAATTCACCTCTTTTATAGCTCCCTCCTGAACTATGATAAGCTTCCTTATCACATACCCCCCTGCTTAAGTTATTACGGACTGGTGCAACTGGTGAAACGTCTTCTTTACAGTCCGTAATACGGGAAAGGGCATCCGCATTTTTGTGTAACTTCCCAGCACGATGTTCCACTTGAAAATCAAATGCCTGTAAGGCCATGTACCAGCGGGTCAACCTGGCATTGTGGTTCTTCATTTGTTGCAACCACTTAAGTGGAGCATGGTCTGTAATCAGTTGGAACTTCCTCCCTGTAAGGTAAAACCTTAATGCCTCCACTGACCACTTTATAGCTAAACATTCCTTTTCTATTGTGGAATACTTCTGTTCAGCCGGTGACAATTTCCTGCTCAGGTACATCACAGGATGCTCCTCCCCTTCATGACATTGGGATAAAACAGCTCCTAGCCCTACATCCGAGGCATCTGTTTGAACCAAGAAGGGTTTCCTGAAATCCACCCCTTTCAGTACTGGTCCTGTACACAACTTCCCTTTTAGGACTGAAAATGCTTTTTCAGCTTCAGGAGTCCATTTCAGCTGGTTTGGGCAATTCTTCCGCAGCATATCAGTAAAAATTGCACTTTTCTCTGAAAACTGTGGTATAAATCTGCGGTAGTATCCAATAAGTCCCAAGAAACTCTTCAGCTGTTTCTTTGTTGTTGGAGGAGGAAAATTCCTGATGCTATCCACCTTGCTCATTAGAGGTTTAATTTTCCCTCTTCCCACCAGGTGGCCTAGGTATTTTACCTCTCTATTAGCAAAGGCACACTTCTTTGGGTTCAAAGTGATTCCCGCTTGCTTCATGGAGCATAAGACTGCCCTGATTCTCTTTAGATGTTCCACCCAAGTGTTACTATGGATTATGACATCATTCATATAGGCAAAGGCATAATTTTGATGTGGTCGAAGTACCTGGTCCACTAACCTTTGGCAGGTAGCTGCTGCTCCATGCAGTCCGAAAGGCATCCTTTTGAACTGGAAAAGGCCAACGGGGGTGCGGAACGCAGTCTTCAGCTTCGACTCCCTGGTTAGAGGGATTTGCCAATAGCCTTTTGTCATATCAAGGGTGGTTAAATATTGAGCTTGTCCAAGCTGGTCCAACAGCTCTTCAATTCTTGGCATTGGATATGCATCAAAAACCGATATTGCGTTTACCTGCCGGAAGTCAATACAGAATCTTAAAGAGCCATCAGGCTTTGGCACCAAGACTATGGGGCTATTCCAGGGACTCTTTGACTCCTCTATTACTCCCATGTCTAACATTTCCTGAACTTGTGCCACTACTTCCTGTCTCTTTGCTTCAGGCAAGCGGTATGGCCTTTGACGAATTAATTTCCCAGGTGGAGTTATTATCTCATGGGCAACCAAATGTGTCTCCCCAGGTATGGGAGTGAAAACATCTGGGAATTCTTTAAGCAATTTCCTTATTTCTTCCTGTTGTACCACTGTCAGGTCCTCACCTATTTGGGGTTCTGAACTTTCTTTACAGTCAGAAACTTGGGGTCCCAAATCCTCCTCTTCATGCACCTCCCTTTCACGGGCACAGGTGGCAGCTAGGCTCTTAACCCCTGTGTCTTCAGTAGAACCAAAGCCTTTGGTTCCACGCTCAGAATTTGACAAGGATGTGACTTCCTCCACAGGTGGGAAACCCAGTCTCTCACATATCAATTGAGCGATTCTGTCTCCCGACTTTACATGGTAATCGTTCTGTCCAAAATTAAATAACAGAACTTTAAGATTGCCCCTGTAATCGGGATCAATCACTCCCGCTCCCACATCAATGAAATACTTCAGGGCTAATCCTGATCTTGGGGCTACTCGCCCATAGCACCCAATGGGTATTTCTACTTGGAGTCCAGTGTCAACCAGGGCTCTCACTTGGCTAGGTACAGTCACATTTTTTACCCTGCACAGGTCAAACCCAGCAGCTTGAGGGGTTGCCCGCTTAGGAGCTTGGGCCTTCTCTGTGACCCTATGATACTTCAAGATAAATATCTGCTTCTTGGTAGTTTGGTCTTCTGGAAGCTTAACCATCTTTTTAGCTGGGGTCTGAGGACTTCCAAACAAAGGCCCGGGAGCTATTACCATCATTCCTTCTCCCTCCTTCTTTCCTAGTCCTTTCACTAGTCCCTGCTTAAATCTTGGCCAGTCCCTTCCTAGAACCAAATCAAATGGAAGCCTAGGCACCACTGCTAAAAGAACTTCCTCTTGTTCCCCCAGGCACTTAACCATTAGCCTATAGGTGGGATATGATGTTGCAGCACCATGAATGCATCTGATGTGAACCTGGCTTTCAGGGGTTCGAGGCACAAATCCTTCTTGGGCCTCTATCCTCTTCCAAAGCCTCTTTGACAGCATACTCTGGTCTGCCCCAGAGTCTAACAGAGCATTTGTGGTAATTCCCTGCACATCAACCACCAAAAGGAATCCTTCTTTGGGCTGTTTTAAATCAACACCCATCAAGCTAGTGTGTATCTGGCATCCCCTTTCCAAATGTCCCCATTTTCCACATTTGAAACATTTCTTTTTACTCCACTTTGTAATCTGGGTTGGCAGAGAACAATTATTCACAGAAACATTTTTAACCATTTTCTTTTCTGATACAGCACAGCTTGCCTCAGCACCAACCTTCAGAGGGCCACCCATTCTATGGCAAGCCTGCGTGGCTTCCAAGAATCTCTCTGCTAGCATGGTTGCCTCTCCAAGGTTCTGGCAATTTTGCTGTATAAGGAAAGTGTGCAAATCTTTAGGCACAGCAGACAAATTGTTCAAGCATAATAATGTCTAATAACATTTCCACAGTCTTTCCCTCAGGCTCCAACCATTTTACAGCCAATCCTCTGATTCTCTGACTCAGAGCCCTGGGTGTTTCACCCACTCTTAATGCAGTAGCTCTAAACATTTGCCTATACTCTGAAATAGACAACCCTAGACGATCTCTTATAGCAGCCTTTACATCTCTATAATTCAAAGCTTGAGCTGCTGGCATTGCCCTATAAGCTGCAAGCGCCTCCCCAGTTAATGAGGCTGCCAGCCTTACTGCCAACTGGGTCTCTGGCCATGCTAATGCTTGTGCCACTCTCTCAAAAGATTCAAGGAAATCATCAACATTATCATCTGGAGTCAGCTTCCCAAAACTAAATGCCCCAATTCCCTGATTGAGTCCCACATTGTCCACATGTGGTATACCAGTTGTTACTGCTGGTCTTGCATCCAGTCCACTTTGGTTATGAAGAGCAATTAAGGCTTCCACCAGATCAAGCACTGGCTTCTGCTGGTCCCTTAATGCTTTAATTGCAGTGTCCTGAGCCTGCTGCGCTAGCTCCTGTTGCCTGCTAAATTGGGCTGCCATCCAACCGGCCAGTTCCCTTGGATCCATCTTGAATCCCTGCAAGAAAACAAAAGAAAAAAAACACAGAGCAGCACCCTCCAAACAGGTGTTTTTCTCCTATTTTTTTTCAATTACCCCTGTGTCTTAATCCCATCCACCACTAGACATGCCCAGGTACTTATTACCTTATGCCAGTGATGAATCCAGCTTACACAGGGTCTTTTCCTCCTTGGAACAGCTCCTGGAACAGCCACCTCTTTTTTTCTCCAAAGTGGTGTTAAGGGAAAAATCCACTTTCCAGCTTTTGACTTGAACTTTTTTCTTTCAGATTTCAGTTGTAATCCTTATAAATCCTGTAAATCCTTTGTGTAAAAGCAATCCGAACTACTGCGCCACTGTAAACGGGGGCGCTGGTCGTGAAAGTCCACAGTCTTGGCAAAGGCAAAAATATTATTATGACTTGCAAAGGATTGTGGGGGTTTCAGTTCATTCATACCAGAATCAGCCGTTCACAAAATAATGAGTTGTGATGCTCGAGTGTAAGCAAAGAAAAACAGATTTTATTCATGGGGTTAATTCTCCCATACAGATTTACTTGGTAACACAAAAGGACACTTGCTTCAGTATTGTACTCAGGAAAAACAAAACATGTTATAAGGTAACTGAACTTCTTAAGCAATAAATCAATAAGACCTTGATGGGCAACAGAAAAGGTCTTTTTGATGGCACCTGCTAATGACCTTCTTAGTAGTGCTCCAAAAGGCAAAAACAAAACCCAAAAGTAACAAAAAAACCTGTTCTTTATCAAGGATAACTTTCTTCTATTCACACACACAAGGAAGAAGTTCCTTCTAGAGCTCACGTGCACTTGTGCCTGGCTCAATTACAAATAATTAGCCAGCTGCAAACCCCTTTGCTGGATCACTCTCTCTACGTGGCTCAATCCTACCCTAAAGCTTTCTTGCAGAGACTTTTCTGGGTAGATAAAAGAACAAGTTACAGTTCCTTTTGGTGGTTGTTGTATTAGTGAGAAACTACTTTAAAACAGCAGCCTAGACAAAGAGCAATCCATGTATTCCAACGGGTCATTTGCTATATCTCCTTCTTCCTCAAATATCATGGAATCAATATCATGGTCTGGCTCAGAGGAATTCCTTAATTGATCACTCTCAAGATAATATTTGTTTCCCTGCTGTCTTCCTGGTGAAGAGCTAGGGCATAGATTAAAGTTCATACCTGTGATCCCCTTGCTGTTAGGTTTCCTCTCCAGGTATCCTGGCCAGTAAGTAATCCAGCTTTTATGTCCAGCCTTCCAATCAAGATCCCTGGACACTGGGTCTCTCTTCACATACCTTCTTGCACCGGTCTTAGGGCCCCGTCCAAATGCAGCCGTCTCCTTCAAAGGTGCTGTCTGGGAATTCCTGGCTCTATAACCCCACTCCTCTGGCTTCTTCCAGTCCAATGGAGTATGCTTGCCTCTGGAATCACTCCTAACACACGTACTGCTGTGGGCTCCTTCTTTAGACCTCCAAACTGTCTTTCTCTTCTTCCTTCTGCGTTGCTTCTGCTGTTGAAGTCCTCTCTCTTCTTTCTCCAATGGCTTCTGCTTCTGTCTCTCCTTGTTCTCCTGGTTCTGTCTCTGTGTAGAATATCTTTTACTTTTAAAGTGCTTAGAGGGACACTCCACCCTAGCACAGCCCAGGTGTGCTGAATCAAGCCCTGCCCTTGGAGATGAGTGATTGGGGATTACCTCATAGCTCTCCTGATTGAACACACGTTTCCCCACTTCAGCTCTTCTAGAGGCTGTTTGAAACCTGGTGCATTCTGGGACTGGTAGTCTTTTATGAAAACATTCTGTTTTAGTATTTCTACCAGCAAAGACAGGTTGCTTGTTCAGAGCCAATTCACCTCTTTTATAGCTCCCTCCTGAACTATGATAAGCTTCCTTATCACAAGACTTATACAAGAACAATAATAGCTATGTATAACAACGTGAATAATATAAATAAGTAGAAGAATACATCAATCAGAATGAATGTAAAAAACGCAGGGCTGAGAAACCACAAAAAAGGACCTAAAATACAAACATATACACCATACTCAGTAAGAGAGAGCCACTATTGGTTAGGTCTATAATGTGCAACATAAGAGAGAACAATTGTAACAACTATACACACTGTTATACTAGAAGAGGTAACTGATTATAGGAACATAAATAAATAATTAAAAATGAAAGTGATAAATAATTAAGAACTAGACAGTACAAACAAATCGATAAGACTAGTTGCTTAAGTTAATACAAAGTAAAACACTAAAACAAGAGGGCTATAAAAACAATTAAAAAGCAAAACTAGAGCTGAACTTAATATTAAACAATAGATGTAATTACAACATACTGTTGGGTGATGCAGAAAATAACTATGACAGATAAAATACTACCAAAGTTAAATTGTGACACAACGCTTAAAAATACTATGCTCAATACACATAAGTAAAGAGCAATGTAAGTTGCTGGTAGGTACTAAAAAACGCGTGAATCGTATGTGCTCTAGCGGTAATATTATAGAGGAGCAATAAGGATGAAACACTAGAACAGGAGTAAAAAAGTATACGAAATAATTAAACCATGATATCAAACCATAAAAATATAAACGTTAATGTATATCATAACCATATGATGTAAAAAGGATGCCATTCAAAAGAGAAACTAAAAACGGTCAGGAGACGGCTTATATAATAAATAAATAATAAAAACGTTGCGTCTTTCTTAGAAGGAAAAAGGACAAAGAATGCAAATTGAAACTCGCTAAGACTAATGAAAGATAGATGTAAAAATGTAGGAGACATACCATGTAAAATTCAGCTACGTCGAAAATACTGATGCACAAATTGCACTATGTGCAGTGGAAGGGAAACTAAGGTGAGACCGATTGCTTTATAAACGCCGACTTTCGCGCCAAACAGAAAGTAACCCGATCTGAGGGGAGGAGTTAGTGGAGACAGTATTTGTGCAGGCAAGCTGCCGCTCATGAGGTGCAGAGAATCGCCAGATAAGAGCATGTACATAAATTTTGAAACTGAAAAGTATAACACATGCAAATCTAAAGAGTATGAAAATTAAACTAGGAAACTATTGTGCTGGCAAGAAATATTGAGGATAATGAAAAAATGACGATGGCCACGTTAGACTAGAGGATATATGATATGGACAACCGCCTCTGTAAACACAAATAACTACAGAGTTATATGCAAGAGAGAATTCAAAAATATTATGCAAGGGCCAACATAGAGCAGAATTATATGAATCCACCATACAAAATATTTATGAGTGGTAGAGAGACGATCCCAGAAACTTCAGAATACATGCAAGGTAAAATTTGAAGAGATTATGCATAGTAACAAAAGACCCAGACTTCACACCACCTACACACCTCAATATAGGAACCACATGCATCCAAATACAACCACAAATAAGATACCTAGGTATTATCATTGACCAAGCTCTAACCCTCAAGCAACAAATCACCAAAACCACAGGAAATATATTCCATAAAGCGAAAACAGCGCAGCGGCTCAGACCTCTCCTCGAACCTCAAGACTTCAGGACAGTGATGCAAGCTATGACTCTCCCACATCTGGACTACTGCAACATAATCTACCTTGGACTCCCAGCTACACAGACTAACCCCCTCCAAACTGCCTTGAACACCACAGCAAGAATTATTCAGGGAGCAAAGAAAAACGACCACATCACCCCAATCCTAAGAGACCTACACATACTTCCCCTCGAAGCTAGAACTAAATACAAATCCATCCTACTCACCCACAAAGCCATCCAACAAGCACAGAACACCCAGCTCGTTACTAAAATATGATAGCTATCATAACTCTTCTTTTAAGAAGAATTTGCCAATTAGTCAATTTTTAAGAATTAAGAGATTATGTACAGATAATACCGATTTTGAGGAACATGCTAATGACATGTTCCGTAGGTTTCAACAACGTGGTTACCCCAATACATGCATCCAAAAAGCTTATCATAGAGCATGTGCCACTGACCGTTCCACTCTCTTGGGTAAATCGTCACGGACATGCACGGACAAAATTGTCTGCGCCCTCACCTTTTCTAGACATTCCAAAGCTATTGTTGACATTTTGAAACAGGAGTGGCATCTTTTGTCCACCATACCTTCCTTTGTGACTAAACAATTAATGATTGCTTACAAACGCGCCCCAAATTTGACTAACTTTCTGATTACATCTGCTCTCACTGCTCCTAGACCGTCTCCCAAGGTTAAAGGGCATTATAGCTGTGGTAATTGCTCAGTTTGTATACATGCTATCACAATTAAGAATAGTTTCACACATGCACCCACTAGTCAAAAAAAAATGTTTTTACAACATTATTCAAATTGTAAAACCAATAATGCTGTTTATTTGATCCAATGTCCATGCAATAAGTTATATATAGGTAAAACTCAGAGACAAGTCTGTTCCCGCATTATAGAGCATAGAAGTAATATTCAAAGGAAACAGTCTGACAAGCCACTAGTATCACACTGGTTAGAAAAGAGTCACATCATCAGTGATATTAAATTTGCAGTGATCAAAACTGTTATTCCACACTGGAGAGGTGGTAACATTGATAAAGCCCTACTTAAGCTTGAACAACGCTTTATTTATGAGCTTAACACTTTAGAACCACATGGTTTAAATCAGGAAGTAGACCTGTCAGTGTTTCTGGGATAGTCTTTTACAGTCCAATTTTTTATTTATAAATATTCCATATGGTGGTATACATACAATTTTACCTCTATTGGCCTTTGCATAATCTCTTCAAATTTTACCTTGCATGTATTCTGAAGTTTCTGGGATCGTCTCTCTACCACTCATAAATATTTTGTATGGTGGATTCATATAATTCTGCTCTATGTTGGCCCTTGCATAATATTTTTGAATTCTCTCCTGCATATAACTCTGTAGTTATTTGTGTTTACAGAGGCGGTTGTCCATATCATTTATCCTCTAGTCTAACGTGGCCATCGTCATTTTGTCATTATCCTCAATATTTCTTTCCAGCACAGTAGTTTCCTAGTTGTTTAATTTTCATACTCTTTAGATTTGCATGTGTTATACTTTTCAGTTTCAAAATTTATGTACATGCTCTTATCTGGTGATTCTCTGCACCTCATGAGCGGCAGCTTGCCTGCACAAATACTGTCTCCACTAACTCCTCCCCTCAGATCGGGTTACTTTCTGTTTGGCGCGAAAGTCGGCGTTTATATAGCAGTCGGTCTCACCTTAGTTTCCCTTCCACTGCACATAGTGCAATTTGTGCATCAGTATTTTCGACGTAGCTGAATTTTACATGGTATGTCTCCTACATTTTTACATCTATCTTTCATTAGTCTTAGCGAGTTTCAATTTGCATTCTTTGTCCTTTTTCCTTCTAAGAAAGACGCAACGTTTTTATTATTTATTTATTATATAAGCCGTCTCCTGACCGTTTTTAGTTTCTCTTTTGAATGGCATCCTTTTTACATCATATGGTTATGATATACATTAACGTTTATATTTTTATGGTTTGATATCATGGTTTAATTATTTCGTATACTTTTTTACTCCTGTTCTAGTGTTTTATCCTTATTGCTCCTCTATAATATTACCGCTAGAGCACATACGATTCACGCGCTTGTACTAGGTGAGTGCCCGAGGCTTTACGTTACACTGTATACCTCATTACTTGACATTTTACTTCCATACAGTCTCCTTGTTTTTTAGTACCTACCAGCAACTTACATTGCTCTTTACTTATGTGTATTGAGCATAGTATTTTTAAGCGTTGTGTCACAATTTAACTTTGGTAGTATTTTATCTGTCATAGTTATTTTCTGCACCCCAACAGTCTGTTGTAATTACATCTATTGTTTAATATTAAGTTCAGCTCTAGTTTTGCTTTTTAATTGTTTTTATAGCCCTCTTGTTTTAGTGTTTTACTTTGTATTAACTTAAGCAACTAGTCTTATCGATTTGTTTGTACTGTCTAGTTCTTAATTATTTATCACTTTCATTTTTAATTATTTATTTATTTATGTTCCTATAATCAGTTACCTCTTCTAGTATAACAGTGTGTATAGTTGTTATAATTGTTCTCTCTTATGTTGCACATTATAGACCTAACCAATAGTGGCTCTCTCTTACTGAGTATGGTGTATATGTTTGTATTTTAGGTCCTTTTTTGTGGTTTCTCAGCCCTGCGTTTTTTACTTTCATTCTGAATGATGTATTCTTCTACTTATTTATATTATTCACGTTGTTATACATAGCTATTATTGTTCTTGTATAAGTCTACAGGTCACTCCTGCACTTTTCTCTTAATATGTCATCTGTTTTTAATTGTTTTGATTGTTTTAATTGTTTTTCTATTGTTTTTATTTTGATTCATTTATTTCATATGTTTGTTATTTAAGCGATATCCCCCCTGAGGAAGGCGTTGCCGAAACGCGTTGGGGTCCCGTTTTAATAAACAAGTTGCCTATCCACCCTACGTCTCCTGCTCTTTGTGTTTGTCCCAATATGATGGGAAATATTTCTGTATTTTTCTGCCACGTTTTCTTGGTCGCTGACTGCATTTCTTGATACTTCAGGATCTTCTGCCTCTCCACGTGAGTCACAGAATAATCACTTGGAACTGACATCCTATTCAATGCTATTCTGGTGGTTTTTTTTTCCTTTATCACTATGTTGGGTTTCCTCGCATCCAGTTTATTATCCGTCAGAATGGGAATGTCCCAGGTGATCAATAACCTCTTCATTATCTGTAATTCTGTTAGGATCATGATCCCAGTGCTTTTCAGGCATAGTGATGTTCTAATGTTTATAGAATTTCCAGTGGTGGAGGCGTTCTACTTTGTTGTGCCTTTCTGTATAGAAATTTTCCACCATCAGAACTTCACAGCCAACTATGAGGCAAGTCACTGTTTCCAGGTCTTTCTTACATCATCAACATATGTCTGTTTTGTCAGTTTTTTCAAGCTCTCTGTAAACAATATCATCCATAATCCACTGCCCTGGGCTGCAACTATCAATCTCTCATCCTTCTCTTTCAGTTCACTTCTCATTAACCATTCATGTGTCCATTCTTGATCAACAAAAGGTTCCTGGAGTACAACTTTGTATTTCCCACTGTATTTGTGCATTTGGCAATTGTTTTTCCTCATTTGCTGATCTAATTCTTTGAAGAATTTTATCTCTTGTGTTACAAATTCTGTTGCTTCCTTCCTGTGTGTACTTGTGGATTTTCACTCATTCCTTCTAGTCATTGGAATGCTGGTCCATGTTTGACGATGGAAACAGATTCTGGATGTTTACTTTCATATTTCAGCACATTTTACATATTTGGATCCCATGATGCAGTTTAGGTAGGGCTGGAAGCCTATGATAGTAAGTCTGTAGGTGTAATCAATCTCTATGAGGCCTACCCTCCTTCAGCTCTAGATAATGTATGGTCTTGGCATACACTGATTCTTGTAAATTATTTCATGGGCATGGAGGAGTTTTCTTGTCTGCACATCCAGTTTTTCAAGATCCTTAAGAGGCCAGTCCACAATCCCAAATCTGTATGAGAATACAGGGATTGCCAGCTGATTGATGGTTTATATCGTATTCTGTGATGTTAGGGCACTTTTAAATAACGATTTTAATCTCCTGTAGTATTATTTGCTTTAACAGATACCTAAGCTCCACGAACAGAACATTGGCTGGGAAAAATCGTATTGCTAAAGCTGTTGCCCCCGTTACAGCTTCTGCCTCGGTCCAGACAGAGGTCCTAATGCCAGTTGAAGGACCGGTTCCATGTGCAGGGTGCCTGCATGCTGAAGCTCTGAGGAAACAAGTGGAGGAACTCAGAGAGGAGGTGGCGAGGCTGAGGAGCATTCAAGACAGTGAGAAGTACATTGATGAGATGCTTCTTGCAGCAACCAAGCTCTCCAGCACAGGAGAAGATGGGTGCCAACAGAATGTCGATGGTTGGACACAAGTCACCAGGGCCTGCAAAATCACCAATCCAACTTCTCCAGCCCTTAAATTGAAGAACCATTATGCAGCCCTGGAAGTGGAGGAGGTGAAAGCATCCCTGGAAAGGGAAGAACCAGAGTTCAAGTACCCCAAAGTTTCAGAATCAGTGACCAGAAGGAAACGAAGGGTAGTGGTGGTTGGAGACTCTCTTCTGAGGGGTACTGAGGCATCCATCTGCCGACCAGAGAGGTATGCTGTCTGCCTGGTGCCAAAATTCAAGATGTTACGGAGAGTTTGCCGAGACTCATCAAGCCCACTGACTATTGCCCAATGTTGCTAATCCATGTTGGAACAAATGATACTGCCAGGTATACCTCGGAACGTATCAAAAGTGACTTCATGGCTATGGGACAGAGGGTAAAGCAGTTAGGTGCACAGGTGGTGTTCTCTTCAATCCTCCCTGTTGAGGGTAAAGGCCAAGGCAGAGAGGCTCGCATCCTGGAGATGAATGCATGGCTGCGTGGATGGTGTCATCGAGAGCGTTTTGGTTTCCTAGACCATGGGATGCTGTTCCAAGGGTTGCAGAGCAGAGATGGCATCCATCTGTCCAAGAAAGGTCAACGCATCTTCGGTAGTCGACTGGCTAATCTACTGAAGAGGGCTTTAAACTAGAGTCGTTGGGGATGGGTGAAGAAAGCCCCCAGGTAAGTGAAAGCCCCCAGGTAGGTGATACATTAAATACCTTTATGGAAATGGGTAACAGGGGTAACATATGGAAAGCAGTGTGTATTAATGCCCGTAGCATGGGAAATAAGATCCCTGAAGTTGAAGCTTTGGTGGGAGTGGCTGACTTGGATTTAGTGGCAGTTACAGAAACATGGTTCACAGAAAACCATGACTGGGATGTAACTATACCTGGCTATACTTTATTCAGAAAGGACAGGGTAGGAAGAAGGGGAGGAGGAGTGGCACTATATGTAAAAACTACTATTAAAGCTTTGGAATTACAGAGCTTAAAAGGGAGAGAGGAGGCATTGTGGGTTAAACTAGAAAGAGGGCAAGAGAAATCTATTCGCATTGGTGTGATATACAGACCTCCCTCACAAGAGGAAGAGGTGGACAGAGAGTTAATTGAAGACATACGCAGCAATGCTAGGAAAGGGGAAGTGCTACTGATAGGAGATTTCAATATGCCAGATGTTGATTGGCACATTCCTGCTGCAGTATCATCTAGAAGTAAGGAGATCCTGGATTCTCTACAGGTTTAAGGTTTAATTATTTGATAAAAACCGCCTTTCTTCAACAATCAAGGTGGTGTACAATAATAAAATACATAAAATACATAAAATAAATAAAATACATAATACATAAAATTTTGGCCAAAGCCAGAAAAGGAAAAGGAAATTTACAAATTTGTAAGGACAGGAGACAAAAGTATAGGAGGTACAGGACAGGATACAAAAGGCAGATAAATACACTAAGGGTAAACTCATACAAAAGGAAAAGGAACGTTAAATGCTAGGGAGAAGAGATGGGTTTTGAGGTTTTGTTTGAAGGTGGTATATTGTGATTCCAGGCGGAGAGAGGATGGGAGAGAATTCCAATGAGCCGGACCGGCAAAGTAAAATGCAGAGAGACGGGTGAGCTGCAGATGGGCACGGGAAGGGGAGGGAAGAGCAAGACGATTAAGATGGAAAGAGCGAGGTGTGTACCGAGGGGAGTGGAAAGAAAGAAGATCAGTCAGATAAGATGGAGTACTGGTGTGGTAGACTTTGTGTAGCAGGGTCAATAACTTAAACTGAAAGCGAAACGAAACTGGCAACCAATGAAGATTGAAGAGCAAGGGAGTGACATGATCCCGAAGAGTGGAGTGTGTGATGAGACGTGCAGCAGTATTCTGAATTCTTTGGAGCCTAGCTACCTGATTTTTGGGGAGACCGAGAAACAGTGCATTGGAGAAATCCACCCGTGACATAACTAAGGATAGCACCAGTGTAGACAGAGCAGAGGAAGAGAGAAAAGGGCGAATTGAACGAATTTGACGAAGAAAAAAGAAAGAAGTTTTAGTAATATGGGAGATATGAGAACGAAAGGAAAGATCTGAATCAAAGTGAACACCTAGGTACCGAAATGTAGAAACCAGTGGGACTGGGGAATCAGAGAAAGAAGGAGCTAGAGAAGGGGGGGGGGGGATCACCATGAGTAAACCAAATAGCAAGAGTCTTAGTAAGATTGAGGTGAAGACAATTAGTAGTGAGCCAGCTTGCAACAGATGAGAGACAAGAATTCAAAGGAGTGAGATCAGGACAGGAAGGGGAGGTGTGATGAAGTCGGAGAATATCGTCGGCATAGAAGAAAGCTGAAATACCTGACTGCTGAATGAGAAGAGCAAGGGGAGCCAGAAAGAGGTTGAAAAGAAGGGGGGCGAGAACAGAACCCTGTGGGACCCCACAAAGAAGGAGAACTATTCAGGCAATTGGTAACAGACCCCACACGTGAAGGGGCCATATTGGACTTGGTGCTTACCAATGGTGAAAGTGTTTCTGATGTTGTAGTGGGAGATCATTTTGCATCCAGTGATCACCAGATGGTGTGGTTCAGTATTAGGACTAGGGCTGTTAGAATCCATTCCAAGGTGAGGATCTTAGACTTTAGGAAGACTAACTTTGTGAAGATGGGCCAATACCTCAGGGAGTCGTTAGTGGGATGGGAACAGCTGGGGTATGTAGAAAAACAGTGGGCAAAACTGAAAGGGGGTATTTTAAGGGCAACCAACCTTTTTGTTAAAATGGTAAATAAAGGCAAAAGGAACAGGAGACCACTATGGTTTTCGAAGGAAGTAGCTGAAAAAGTGAAGAAAAAGAGGGAGGCCTTCATGAAATACAAGAGATCACAGAGAGAGGAAGACAGGCATCTGTATTTGGAAAAACTTAGAGAAGCTAGCAAAGTAGTCAAGAAGGCAAAGATTCAAAAGGAGAAGGAAATAGCCAATGCAATAAAATGGGGGGGATAAGACATTTTTCAGATATATTAGTGAGAAGAGGAAGGGCAAAAGTGGTATTGTCAGACTCAAGGGTGCAGGGGGGGAATATGTAGAAGCTGATAAGGATAAAGCGGAATTGCTTAACAAATATTTTTGTTCTCCGTTCACAGATGAAGAACCAGGAGCAGGACCTCAGAAAACACCCACAAATAAGAACAGAAGCGAGGGACATCTTGAACAATTTTCAGAAGACTGTGTTCGTGAGAAACTAGCTCAACTTAAAGTAGACAAAGCGATGGGACCGGATAGGATACACCCTAGAATACTGAGGGAACTTGGGGACGTTCTAGCAACTCCACTGACTGACCTTTTCAATGCCTCGTTGGAGTCGGGAGTGGTGCCAAAGGACTGGAGAGAGGCTCATGTGGTGCCTTTACACAAAGCGGAAGTAAGGATGTGGTTGAAAACTACAGGCCGGTTAGTTTAACTTCGGTGGTGAGTAAATTATTGGAACGCTGCTGAAAGAGAAAATAGTGAGGTTTCTGGAGTCCAGCGGATTACAGGATCCGAGGCAGCATGGATTCACCAGAGGCAGGTCTTGTCAGACAAATCTGATTGATTTCTTTGACTGGGTGACCAGGGAGTTGGACCGAGGGAGAGCTCTAGATGTGGTGTTTTTAGATTTCAGTAAAGCCTTTGACACTGTTCCTCACAGGCGACTTATAAACAAACTGAGCACCCTAGGGATGGACCCTAAAGTTACTGCTTGGGTTAGAAATTGGGAGGCGACAAAAAGTACAAGTAAATGGAGCTCACTCTGAGGAGAAGGATGTTACCAGTGGTGTGCCCCAGGGATCTGTCCTTGGTCCGATTCTTTTTAACATCTTTGTTAGTGATATAGCGGAAAGGCTGTCGGGTAAGGTTTGCCTCTTTGCAGATGATACCAAAATCTGCAATAGAGTAGTCACCCAGGAATGTGTAGATAACATGAAGAGGGATCTAGCTAAGCTTGAAGAATGGTCTAGAATTTGGCAGCTGGGATTTAATGTTAAAAAATGTAAGGTCATGCATTTGGGCTGCAGCAATCCAAGGGAGCTATACAGTATAGGAGGTGAAGTACTTTTGTCCACTAAAGAAGAGTGGGACCTAGGCGTGGTTTGTCTGATGATCTTAAAGTAGCTAAACAGGTAGAAAAGGCGACGGCAAAAGCTAGAAGGATGCTTGGGTGCATACGGAGAGGAATGACTAGCAGAAAAAGGAGGTGATAATGCCTCTGTATAAGTCTTTGGTGCGATCTCATTTGGAGTATGGTGTGCAATTCTGGAGACCACACCTTCAAAAGGATGTGAACAGGATGGAGTCGGTGCAGAGGGTTGCTACTAAAATGATTAATGGGCTTCATTATAAAGCATATGAGGACAGACTTAAGGATCTTAATATGTACACCTTAGAGGAAAGGCGGGATCGAGGTGATATGATTGAGATGTTTAAATACCTCCGTGGCATAAATGTTCAGGGAGAGAGCCTCTTTCAATTGAAAGCAAGTTCTGCTACGAGGGGACATGGGATGAGGGTGAAGGGAGATAGATTCAGGAGTGATATACGGAAATATTTCTTTACAGAAAGAGTAGTGGATCCATGGAATAGTCTCCCAGTGGAGGTGGTAGAGATGAGGACAGTAACTGAATTCAAAAAAGCATGGGACCAACACAAAGGATCTCTAAAGGTAAAAAGTGGACTTTTGTAGTTGTTGTTATGGAAGGACAGACTAGATAGGCCATGTGGTCTTTTTCTGTCATCATGTTTCTATGTTTTTATGTTTCTATTTACTGATTTTTTTCTCTCAGTAATTTCTGCTGGAGTGTCATTCCTTCCTCCTAGATACATATATACACCTTCCTGTTCAAGGTTCTTGATGTCACAGCCCTCAGCCAGGGAGATGTTTTCCGGTTTCTCAATTTTCCTCAAAAAAAAAAAAAAGTTAGCACAACACATTTGTCAAAGCCAAAAACCATCCTTTTGTCATCAGAAAACCTTTCGCCACACAGAGTTGCTTTGTTAATTCTTGGTCGCTGGAGCTCTAGAGCTTCAGGTCGTCTGCAAATAGTAAATGGAATGTTACTTCTGGGTTGCTACCATTTAGGATTCAAGCTAAATCTGTATTCCAAAGAGTTGATGAGAGTACTCATTGTATTAAGTGCCACACAAAACAGAAGTGGCAACAGGGAATCTCCCTGAAATATTCCTAGCTGGATCTTAATGTTAGGAATGATGTACTGACCATCTTCATATTTCAAAAAGAATGTGGTCTGCCACATTGCCATGGTGAACTTAATGTACTCTATCAAACCAGGATTTATTTTCTACATTTCAAGGCAACTTATTATTCAGGAGTGTGGGAGGCTGTCAAAAGCTTTCTTAATCAATCCATGCTGTACTGAGATTTCTGCTTTTCTGCTGTCCTGTGTAGAGTGTGCATTAACTGATCTCTGCTTTTCCGCTGTCCTGTGTAGAGTGTGCATTAACTGGGATGATATAGCAGTTATGTGAATTTTCTGAAGGAACTTCTATGAGGTTATCATCAGAAGATATTTCAATGCAGCAGTCCCGAATGAAATCCCTTATGCCTCTTACTGGAACTTTGGTTAAGGATAATGTTGCTGTATGGAATAAGGTAGAAATGCTGGAGCATTCAGTTCAGAGAAAGTGTAGTTACTCACCTGTAATAAGTGATTTCCAGGAACAGCAGGAATCAGTCTTTACATATGCGTTATGTCGGCACCGACATAGCACATGCAGGAACGCTCCCCAGTATCCAATAGGAAAGCCTTTGGGAGCACTGTACTGCACCTGCATGCCTACCTTCCCACCTTCCCAACTCCTCTCCTCAGTTGAGTTTGTAGCTGAGAGGAAGTGAAAAATAAATTAACCCTTCAACTCCAAGGGAAGGAGAGTGGGTTGTGAAGACCGATTCCTACTGTTACCAGAGATCATCTGCAACAGGTGAGTAACAACGCTATCTCCAGGAACAAGCAGGAATGCAGTGTTCATATATGGGACTCACTAGCTCCCAGGAAGCAGACTGGCATGGGGGGGGGGAGGGAGCAGAGATCCCTGAGGCTAAAGTTTATAGCCAAAGAGTGTGGAAAGCTGTGGCCCTTTGGACCCGATTGCAGGAGACGATACCACCTCCAGTGACAGTCTTGTCTCACTTCTAAAGTCTAGGACAGAGGGTAGGAGTTGAGTTTAAGTCCCACAGAGGTGCTGGAATACAGCTTGGCCAAAGACAGCGTCCCAATGGGAGTCCCTGTCCAGACAGTAGTGTGCAGCAAAAATATGAATGGAGGACTAGGTAGCTGCCCGCCAAATTTCCTCAATGGATACTGAATGGAGATTGGCTATGGAAGCTGACATAGCCCGCACATTATGAGCAGTGACATGACCCTCCAAAGAGAGTCCTTCCTGTGTGTAAGCAAATGAAATGCAATCTGCTATCCATTTGGATAGAGTCCATTTTGTCACAGGTAGCCCAAGGTTACTGGGATCAAAAGAGATGAATAATTGAGAGGATTTTCTGTGATCCTTAGTTCTAGCCAAGTAGTAAGCCAGTGACCACTTACATTCTAAGGTGTATAGCACTGATTCAGCCCGAGACACATGTGGTCTCGGAAAGAAAATGAGGGGGATTACCGATTGGTTCAGATGGAAGGAGGTGACTGTATTTGGAAGGAAATGCAGATGGGTACGGAGAACCACCTTGTCATGATGGAACCGGGTATAGGGTGCATCTGCCACCAGAACCTGCAGTTCACTGATGCGGCAAGCTGACATGATGGCGATGAGGAAGATTACCTTCCAAGATAGAAACTTCAGTGAAGTGGTGGATAAAGGCTTGAAAAGAGGCTTTAGAAGTTGAATGAGAACCACATTAAGCTCCCAGGTCACCAGAGGCAGCTTAATGGGTGGCTTGGACAGTAGCAGACCTCGCATGAAGTGTGCTACTAAGGGGTGTGAGGAGATAGACTGTCCATCTAGTGGTTTGTGAGAGGCCAAAATGGCACTAAGGTGAACTTACTGAGTTAGTTTTAAGACCCGCCAAGGATAAGTGGAGGAGATATTGCAGAAGGGACTCACCAGGCAAAAAAAGGGGTCAATTGCCTTTGGGGAGCACCAGAGGGCAAACCTATGCCACTTGAAGGCATAAGATCACCTAGTGGAATCCTTGTGTGATGCAAGAAAGATATCTTTGACCTCCTTTAGCAGGTCAAGGCCAGCAAGCACTAGCCTTTTAGCAGCCATGCTGTGAGGTGTAGGGAGTGAAGACTGGGATGGAGGAGTATCCCATTATCCTGAGAGAGGAGGTTGGGTGCACATCCCAGGTTGAGCGGCTCAGTCTGCACAAGACGAAGGAGCAGAGGAAACCATGGCTGACGGGGCCAACAGGGGGGCTATGAGAATCATTGAAACTTGAACAGCATTTTGGCTATCAAGGGGATTGGAGGGAATAATGTAGAGCAGACCCTATCCCCAGTGGAGAAGGAAGGAGCCCAGGGCTTGTCAGTGCAGTGATGGAAGCCTTGAGCAGAAAAGTAGAAGCTGTATATTCTGCAGAGTGACAAAAAGATCTATGAGTGGGGTTCCCCACATTCAGAAGATCCAAGCAGCCATCTCCCTATGCAAGGTCTATTTGTGTGGACAAAGGATACGGCTTAGCCTGTCCGCAAGGACATTGAGTTCACACGGGAGGTATACCACTTTGAGGTGAATGCGGTGCACAATGGCAAAGGACTACAAGTGAAGTGCTTCCTCACAGAGGAGTTGGGACCCCATACCCCCCGTTTGTTCGTGTAAAACATGGCAACCTGATTGTCTGTCCTGACTAAAACATGTTGCCCTGTAAGATGGGTTTGAAAAAGCCAAAGAGCATTTGTCAGTGCCTGTAGTTCTAGGTTGATCTGCAGGGCAGATTCCTGTTGTGTCCACAACCTCTGTATGAATAGGTCATTCAGATGCACTCCCCAACCCAGCTTGGAGGCATCCATTGTCAGGGTAAATCGAGGTAGAGGCATCTGAAAAGGTGGCCCACTGAGTAGGTTCTGTGGAGAACACCACCACTGAAGAGACTTGATCAGTTGAGGGGTGATGTAGATCTTGTCTCTGAGATGCTCCTTTGCTTGTGTCCATTAAGAAGACAGAGTCAATTGGGCTTGTCGCATGTGTAGCCAAGCATAGGGACGACATGGACCATGGAGGTCATGTATCCCAACAGACATCCATCTCTCAAGCTGTTACATGGCTTTGCTGTTTCATTCTTGTGCCAACTCGATAAGGCGGCCACAGCGATCTTGTGGAAAGAAAGCTCAGGCCTGTTGAGTGTCTAAGAGTACTCTGATGAACTCCAAACATTGGGTTGGAGTGAGGTGGGACTTTTGGAAATTTAAAACAAATCCCAGATGTTGGAGTACCATGATGGTGCAATGAAGGGAGAGTTTTACCTCCTGTGGGGAGTCTTCCCTGATTAGTCAGTTGTCTAAGTAAGAGAAGACGAAGATGCCCGAAGTGTAAAGATAGGCAGTGACTACTGCCATGCATTTTGTGAAGACTCGTGGTGTAGAGGCTAAGCTGAAGGGCAACGCCCGGTATTAGTAATGGTTTCTTTGAAATATGAAGCACAGATACTGTCTGTGAAGGGGATGGATCAGTAAATGCTCATATGCCTCCTTTAGGTCTAGAGAATTTAACCAGTTTTGTCTCTGGAGGTAAGGAAGAAGAGTTCCCATGGAAATCATCTTGAATTTTTCTCGGACCGTGAACTTGTTTATGTCTCTGAGATCCAAGATGGCCTGAATCCTCCTGTTTTCTTTGGGATGAGAAAATATGTAGAAACCCATCCTTTCATGTAGAGGAGAAACCCTTTCTATGGTGCCCTGGGACAACAGGGTGGTTACCTCTTTTCTTAAGAGAGTTCTTTAAAGGGGATGGGTGGGATAGTCCCCTGTGAAGCTGGTGCAGGGTAAGGTTTCGAAGTGAAGCAGATATACCCCCTTTGGACAGTGTTGAGGTCCACTGTTCTGAAGTTCCTGTGGGCATAGGAATAGACTCTGCCTGCTATTTGGAGGGGCTGAGGACCATCCAGAGGCAGATTGGTAATGCTCTCTAAGAAGGAGTTGTAAATCAGGCATAGGTTGTGCCTGTTCAGCTGGTTGAGAATTAGGAGCCTTGGGCTTTTTGGGTTGGTGGGGGCTCTGCTGCTACTGATGAAGATACTGAGGTTGGTAGGCAGCTGAAGGTGGATGAGAAGGATAATATCTCTTATTATTAGAATAGAAAGGTTTCTTGGGAAGAGCCTTGCTTTTGGAGGAGTCAGCCATTTTTCTGGAAAAGTGTTTAAGGGTGAGATCATCTGTTTCAATCTCCCTGGCCTTTTTTCTTCAACCTTTTCCAAAGAGGTTTTCTCCCATACATAGAATATTGGTCAAATTGGCCTGGACTCACTGTTCAAGATCTGATGCTTGTAACCAGGCCATTCTGCGAGCCCCAATGTAGACTGATGAAGTTTGTCAGACGGCTGCCTGGGTGAGAATGTTCACAGTCTTCGCAAAGGCATATATCAATATGGTTTGCAAGGGATTGTGGGAAATGCAGTCCATTCACACCAGACACAGCTGCTCACAATAATTAGTTGTGCTCGAGTGTAAAGCCAATAAGATATTTATTTATGGGGTTATTTCTCCCAACACAGATATGCTTGGTAGCACATAAAACAGGATACTTGCTTTCAGTGTTAAACTTAGAAAAACAAAATCAGGAAAACAACAGCTGAACTTGTCAGGCAATCAAAGCAAAAGAATAAAGACCTGGTTGGTAACAAACTGGTCTTTTCTGTAGGCTTTAGCTAATATTTTCTTAGCAGTGTTTCAAACAACAAGCAAAACCCACAAAGAAGGGAAAAACTGTTCTTTTCAAGTTAACTTCTTATATCTTCACACATAGACTCAGAAGTGATTCCCTCAGAGCTTACAAGCAATTAGGTAAGGCTCAATTGCTAGCAGTTACCCAGCTGAAACCCCTTAGCTGGCTTGCTTTCTACTGCGTGGCTCAAATCCTACTTCAGGAGCTTTTCTGAGTAGATTAAAGAACAAGTTTGTATTTCTTTGTGATGGTTGTTGTACTTTGTAACAGAAAATTACCAAAGGAGTTTAGACAGAGAGCGATCCATATATTCACAGCCTGTATCTAAGACCGCTCCCACTTCTTCAACAATCATGGGTTCAATATCATGGATTGGCACAGAGGAATTTCTCAATGTAGCACTCTCAGGAGAATACTTGTTTCCCTGCTGTCTTTCAAGGTTATAGCTAGGGCATAGATCAGTGTTCATACCTGAGCTTCCATTGCTGTTAGAGTTCCTCTCTAAATAGCCTGGCCAGTATGTAGTCCAGTTCTTATGTCCAGCCTTCCAATCCAGATCCCTGGACACTGGATCTCTCTTCACATACCTTCTGGCACGGGTCCTAGGGTCCCTTCCACGTGCAGCCGTCTCCCTCACAGGTACCGTCTGGAGATTCCTAGCTCTGCAGCACCATTCCTCTGGCTTTCCCCAGTCCAATGGTGTATGCTGGCCTTTTGAATGTCTCCCAGTATACGTACTGCTCTGGACTCCTTTAGGCCTCCCAAATGCTTTCCTCTTCTTTCTTCCAAAGGGTTTCTTGCCCTCTCTGTCCATCCGCACTGGCTTCTGCTTCTGATGATCCTCCAGATGATGAAGATGTCCAAGCTGAGGATCTCCAAGCTGAATCTGAGGATGAGGATAATTCTCTGTAGAATAAACTCTACCTTTATTCTGCTTTGATGAGTGCTCCACCTTAGCACAGCACAGCTGTGCTGAATCAGGCCCTGCCCTTTGAGATGAGTGCTTGGGGATTACCTCATAGCCCTCCTGATTGAACACACGTTTCCCCACTTCAGCTCCTCTAATGGCTGTTGGAAACCTGGTGCATTCTGGGACTGGTAGTCTTTTATAGAAAAATTCTGTTTTCTTATTTCTACCAGAACTGACAGGTTGCTTGTTCAGAGTCACTTCACCTTTACTATGGCTCCTTCCTGAGCTATGATAAGCTTCCTTATCACAAGCTCTGCTTATTGATTCAAAGGCATTGAAAGAGGCCCTGGTAATAAATGTAGAAGTATTTTGGCCTTGCTTGATGAGTGTCTGGAATGTACTCCATTTATCATCAGGAAGCATGGGGGCAAAAGTATCCAGATCCCTGGTGACATCTTTTAGAAACATGCCCATGTACAGCATGTAGGAGTTCAGTTTGGAGGCCAACATACATGCCTGAAAGCATAGACGCCCAACGGCATTGAGTGTCCTCGAGTCTCTACCTGGAGGCATGGATGAGTAATTTTTTGAACTCTTTGAGTGGTGGAGGAGTTAAGGTTTTTGGAAGTCTGGGCACTCTGGAATGTGGTACATGATATCAAGCCTCTTGCTGACAGATGGAACTATTAGAGGAGCCTCCCACATGTGGAACATAAGATCTTGTAAGATGCGATGCACCGGTAATGTAGCTGCTTCCTTGGGCATGGGAGGATATTGAAGTATCTCCAATTCCTCTGCCCTTGGTTCCTTCTCTGAGGCTACAGTGATGGCCAGTCCTGCTGCCATGTCACATATGACGTCTTGGAAAGAATGCTTTACCAGCTAGCCTTCGAAACATCGCAGACCTCACCACCTTTCGTTCCCACCTCAAAACTCACCTCTTTACTGAACATTTTGGTCAAAACTCACCACAATTCAACAGAGATCCTACATAAAGAACTACTCTCCCCATACTATTCAAACTCTACGAACCCATAATATAACAATCTCCCCCGCCAGTACCCCCTGAACTTACCCTTTCGCTTCATAACATTTCTTGTATTTTAATTGTAAATAAATTATTTTCTCCTGAATCATGTAAATTATTGATTGCAGCACCAGTTATTCTGTTAACATGTTCTATGTACTTGTTGTTCAGTTGTAAACCGCTATGATTACCTGATATAGCAGTATAGAAAACACTCAAATAAATAAAATATCTTCTAGTGGGGACCTATGCTGCTCTTGTGGAGTTGAAGGGTATGAAGGGATGTCTGGAAGATCCTGGGAATCGAATGATCCCTTGTCAGAATCAGAACTGGAATCAGTGTCTTGTAAAAAATTGAAGTATCGACAGCCCTTTGTTTGACCTCGATGCATCATGGATGTCGAGGGTCGATGCCGATACCGATGCTCGGAGACATCAGAATCAGGAGCCATGGCAGCTTGAATCTGTTGGTACCGAGGGTATCTGTCGTTTCCAATGGAGGCATCGGCCTCGGGAGTTCTGATGACATTGGTTCTAGGGCTAGCATTGGGGTCGATACACTTGGCTGTAGGCTTGGTGCTGAAGCCTGCACTGCTGGAGCTGTCGATATTCTTGGTACCGAGGCTGCCTGGAATGCGGTCAAATGCCTCTCGAGAACCAGCATGCACTGGTCCAGGGAGATGGCTGATGGCCACCATTCCAGGGCATGGAACTGGTACCTCTCCAGATGTCTATTCCTTGGGAGTGGCCCAGAGCCTCTCCTGTGCTTTGGAGGTCTGCATCATAAGCACCCCTAGGGGAGTATCAGAGCTTCTGCTGGGATTTTCCTCTGGTCTTGGTATCGGTCTTCGATGCCAATGCCGATGCCGATAACTTAATAGAAACCAGAGACTTACTTTTATATATGGACTTTGAAGAGACCTGAGACCCATGAGAGGAGGTTGATGTTCTCGATGAAGTGGAAGCTATTGAACTCGAGTCCCGGGCAAACAGCGATACATACTGTCTGCCTCTGTTTTTTTAGGCCTTTCTTTATCATTTGCTGGCACAAAGGACAGGAACTGGGCAAATGGACAGGGCTCAAACATTTTAGACACTAGTCATGCTTATCAGTGACTGATATGGTACTGGCACACTTGGTACATTTCTTAAAACCACTAGTTGGTTTTTCCATGCTTCAGAAATTATTCTTCAAGATTGAAGATAAGGTTTTGGAGGCCTAAAAGCCTAGTTAGTGGTGAAAAAATAAATAGAAAATTTATAACTAAAAAAGAACATTTTATTGGAACTGGTGTTGAATCTGATGGAACCGGCACCAGCGGTGACAGGATTGTATGACCTGCTGGCTCCATGGAAAATGAAGAACTGAGGAGTTGGGAAGGTGGGAAGGCAGGCACACTGGCACAGTGGAGTGCTCCCAAAGGCTTTCCTATTGGATGCTGGAGAGCGTTCTCGTGCAGGCTCCATATGTGAAGACTGCATTCCTGCTTATTCCTGGAGATAGAATTTATAACTTACTAACTTTCCTAAATCTCAGCATGTTTGCCAGTGGAAATGTTGAAGTATTTCACTGACGTTTTGTGGTATCCGGATGAAGCTTTTAAATCTATTTCCATCCTCTATTATGCTCCTGTTTTGAAGAAAACAGAAGCTGATAAAGAGGCTCCTGCTGGTGAACCGATTGCGGACAATTTAGAATTGTCTGCGTTATTGAAATCGTCTGCAGAATCTATAACATGTGCAATGCTTTTGGTATCATTTACATTGGAGCCTGATAAGGACTGTGCTCCAAGATCTTTTTTTCACCTTTTTTTCATGGATTCCCCTTTCTATGATGAGAAACTTAAGGTATACCCCAATTTTCCCAGGGTTACCAACTTAAACATAAAGCTTCCTTGACCATAAAGTTGCGTGTGATTGATTTGAGTGCAGGCTTTTTAATTACGTTGTCTCCATAGTGCAGGTAAATGATGTGGTTGAGTTCTCTAGCCGTGTTGGTGGGCTAAGCCAGCTAAGTATAGTGTCCGCTTGAATGAGAATATATTTTCTTTTTTTATGTTCAGATCTCTTTATTAGCAAAGATAGTAGCCTTCCCGGCACATGGAAACTCTTCTACATGCCCAGGAAAAGAAATCAAACATAACAGAAAACCAGTTTTTACACTTTATATACCCCCACCTCACACCACCCTGTCATAACCCTCCCCCCCCTAAAGGGTGATAGTAGGAGGGCCCATAAACCACCCAGGCAACAATCACCGTACCTAAGCTGCACTTGCCCTCTGTAACTCCCTAATGGATGCCCTAAGAGCCACCATGGACACAAAAGACTTTTAGAAGAAGCTGAAAACCTTCCTCTACATGGACCACTTCAGGGATGTCACCTAACGTTCCTTACCGGGCATATGGATACCAAGCGACCCCTTAATACCTGCTTCTCCCCCCCCCCCCGCCCCCACTCCTGGCCCATGTCTCCACTGGTAGATTCTGTAGATAGGTTATTGTATATACAGTAAGTCACATTGTAAAAACTTCTACGCAATTCTCACATGTCTCCCTCACCTACATTTCACTGTAATCTGTTTACGTTGACCTGTAAACCACTTTGATTGAAGGATAAGGTGGTATAGAAAACCTGTTAAATAAATTAAATAAATAAATAAATAAAATAAGCAGAAGAGTAGCAAGCAAACTACCACGCTCACATTCCCCATTGCTAAACCTTCATGCACCCAACATCACACATCCACAGTTCTCTCCCGGGCCTCCCAGTCCCAAACCAGGAATGAATTGTTGCCGCCTTCATCAGCAAGCAGCAAAAGGACCAAATCTCAACCTCTGCCCATCCAAAGACCCAAAGCACCACTCCTAACCCCCCCCTACCCTCCAGTCCAAAACAGGAGAAGTTAGAAAAAAACAATATTTCCATTGTCCTACAAATCCCATGCCTGCTCCCCTCACCCCGCAACTCATACACTGAGGCTGTCCACAGGGGACCACTGTACACTCAAAAGCCAGAGGAATGACCCTCTTCTAACCCATGGGATTATAAGTTATTTAAAACTAAGCTATGATTCCTTGCCAACAATGTTTATATATAGTCTTCCCACACCTCTGAAAATTTCCCCACTTTGTTTTCCACCCTTGACCACACATCCTGTCCAATTGCATATGTTGTTGCACATGTTAGGCCAACACCAGGAGAGACCCAAACCAACAAAACAGCTTTCTTGGCCAACATCCACACCCCTATATTTTCTTTTTTGAAGGCTGAAGAAATTTAAAGGGGCAGAAGGCTTGAGTAATAAGAATAGCAGGGGATGGTGAGTAGGAGGTGAGTACAAGGAGGGGAGAAGGGGGAGGGGTCTGGGAAAGGAAACTGAGTTAAGGGTTGCGAGAGGGACAGCAGGAGAGGGTTTGGGCAGGGGAAGAGTGCAAGCTTTTTGGGGGTGAAGAGATCAATACATGGGAAGTAAACGATGCAATATGTATGTGCACAAAGTGCACCCCTCTCCCACCACATGTACACACATACAGGCACCCCACCTCTGCACCACACACACACACAGACTATAAAGGGTCAGCGAAGGTGGTGGAACCTGATTTATTCATCTTTTTCCCATAGAAAATGGGAACATGCTTAGTAAATTAGGCCCTAAAACCTAAGAAAGTAATTGTGATACACCTTTGTGGGGGACAGGGGTGTGCACTGTGAACTTGGTTTCAGCAGCTGGCTCCTAGATTCATAGGCTACTAGTACTAATCATTTATATAGTGTTACAAAGTGTGCACAGCGCTGTACAGATACATAGAAAAGGCGGTCCCTGCTAATCTAATCAAGGCAGACGGTGCAATACATGAGAAACAAGGGTTCAAATAGGGAAGGGAGACACAAGGAGAGCAAGGGATTAGAATCCAAAAGCTGCCTCAAAGAGGTGAGCCTTTAGCATGGATTTGAAAAGGGGGAGAGATGGAGCCTGATATCCAGGGCGGATCAACTGTGAAACTAATGAAGCTTAAGCTTCAAGGCCCCTAATCCCGGAGTGCCACCAGAAGCGACTTTAGTCCACATTGCTTAAAAATTTGGGGTCTATTGTATGAGAAGAGGTTTTTAAAAAATAATCATATTAATAATATTATGTAATTCAGTACAAAATAATAGTTACTTTAAGAATGTTTTAATTTTTATTTTATCATGTAGGTTAGCCATAAACGAAAGAAACGTTCAAATTAAGGATGTTTCATTCTAAGTATATTTAATATAAAATAATTATAAATAATTTAAAACACTATTAACATTTATGACAGAAATTAAAACTTTTATTCAAATTATATAATATTTCCCTAATTTTCATCCCCCATAACTCGAAGACTATAAGGCATAGGAAATGTTTATTCACACCAGTGACTTTGACATGTGAGATAATCCAGTACAGTAATTTTAATCAAAATCTGAGATGTAGTGGTTAAATTAAAAAAAAAATAATGGTGATCTATTGCTGGTTGCGAAGGGGCCCCCATAACAGTCCAAGCTTCAGGTCTCCAAAAATGTAGGTCTGCCACTGCCTGACGTATAGATTCAGGAGGTTTGTTCCAGGCATAAGGAGCAGCAAGTGAAAAGATTGGAGTTGGAAGTGGAAGACAAGGGCATAGAGAGAAGAAAGCCAGAAGAAGAGCGGAGTTCATGAGGAAGGGTTTTAGGGCGAGAGGAAAGATAGTGAGGAGCAGTAGAATAAATGCATTTATAGGTCAGAAGGAGAAGTTTGAAATGGATACGGAAATGGAAGGAGAGCCAATGAAGTGATTTGAGAAGAGGGGTTATATGACTGTATCGGGGCTGGCAGAAGATGAGCCACGCAGCAGAGTTCTGAACAGATTGAAGGGGAGAGAGATGACTCAGAGGGAGACCTGCAAGGAGGAGGTTGCAATAGTCGAGATGGGAGGTGACTAGCATGGATAAGTGTTTGAGCGGTATGTTCAGCGAGGAAGGGGAGAATTTTGTTAATGTTATAGAGAAAGAAATGACAGGTATTAGGCTGGCTCCTAGATTCCAAGAAAATTTGTTAAGGCCTGCCTTCATAGCTCACCATATTGACAGAAGCATACTAGCAACTTTTCATCATCTGCTTTATCTCTTTTGTACCTATCATGCGGACTAGCTGCATGTGTGCCATTCATTGCCCTCCTGGAAAATCATACTGGTGTTGTAATGCTTCAAAATGCACAAGCTCCCCATCTTCCCACAGTTGGCCCCAAAACACCAAACCTGTACCTCCCATACTCCATAAGAATCCTGTTACATTCTTGGCTGCACCATCAAAATATGCTGGATAGATGTACACACTGAGAAATAATTCACCCCACACGCTCATTGTATAATCTCTAAAAGGTGAGGCAACCCCTTCGTATGCCTGCCATCTCAGCTAGGTCCACAATAAAGCTCACAATAAAACCGCTTCTACAAGCTTCTGTTCAATCTGTACCCATAGCTTGCTGTCAGCCAATCGAGCCCATTCTATAGCAGTGCATATTTGATAACCTGACAATATTGATGTATATTTGTCACGACCATCCCTCCCTTTAACCGATGTCAGCACAACAATGCTTGGGCTGTTGTTGGGGACTTGTTTTGTCAAATAAGATGAAGCATTTTCTGCTGCAATTCCAATAATACTTTTCTAGGCACCAAGATGGGAAGTGCCCTACAAACATATAATGTGGTAATATGTTCATCTTAATCGCCATCATTCTACCATAACAGGAAATGGATAAATTAGTCTGTCAGTATATCTCTTTTAATTGCTTCAAAGAGATTCTTTTAATTGGTCTCAGAGAGAGTTTTACTAGTCAGCATTACGTAAACTCCCAAGTACTTCACATGTCTCTCTGCTGCTCTAAATGGATAGCTTGCCCACATTCTGGCAATCAAATCTTGGGCCAAATTCACCCTCAAGACTTCGGACTTTCTCTTATTTACCTGAAAACCTTAGCAGCTTAATTAAATTCGGAAGGGATGTTAAGGGCCTCGCCAAGGTAAATAGAATGTTGTCTGAGAATAACAATATTTTATATTCCTCCATTCCTACCAATATGCCTTTAATATTTATATCTGCACACACTTTTATAGCCGGAGGTTCCATTGGCAAGGCAAACAGGAATGGTGAAAGGGGGCATCCCTGAAGAGTGGCCCACCCCAATGCAAAATTCAGAAAGTTCCGTCCGTTAATCCTAACATGCTATAGGCCCTTCATACATCTTGACTGCCCAAGTGCGAAAATTAGGGCCTATGCCTGGCTTAACTAGCACTTTATCTAGGTATCTGCAGTGCAAGCGATCAAAGGCTTTCTCTGCATCAATAGATAATAGGAAAGCCCACTGATTGATCGCCTTAGCCACATGAATCAAGCCAGGTACTATTAAGATGTTATCCGCTGCCTGCTGCTGTAGTATAAATCTGACCTGGTCCAAATGAACTAATCAGGCCATATATTTGCTCAACCTAGTTGCCAAGACTTGTGCTGGCACGTAAACACCAGCCTTGAGCAGGAAAGATAGGCCTATATGAAGCACATTCCTTATTTTCTTTAGGGATAACAGCTATCCAAGTTTCAAACCTGAAGGATGGAAGAGCCCTATTTTCTAATACCCCATTATAGATCCTGACCATATATGGGACTAATTGCTGAGCAGAAATGTTATGAAATTCTGCAGCCAGCCATTCCAGTCCAGGGGTCTTTCTTCCACTCAGGGATTTTATTGCCAACATGTTTGCCTCAGCTGTTGTATGTCTGTCCAGTTTCTCTAGCTCCCACTGCTCCAGCGAGGCGTTCTCAATATCCACCAAGAACCACTATACTGCCCTGTCCTGTATAGCCACATCCTGTGCATATAGTTCCCCAAAAATTCCCTAAAGTGTGCCAAAACTCTTTTTTATTTCTCCTAATGCCTTGGTCTTAGGAAGCCAAAAGGCCAAGAGTTTATCTGCTTTATCTCCCCTTACATAGTAGCGCTGCCTAAGAAGCATAAAATGAGATTTCAGTTGGTCAGTCAGCAAGCTTTTATAATCCCTCTCGAAGGGTCTGCCTTCTGCTTGGCTGCCTGTCTGATTGCTCATGTACCTCCAAGCACCCCTCAGTTCTGCCGTTTCAGCTTCACGTGAATGTTTAAGCTGCATAGCCTTCCCTATGAGATATCCCCTAGTCACTACCTTAAAGGCATCCCACAGAATGGACTCCTGGACTTCAGTATTAGTATTTAAATTCAAGTATTGTATTTCCCTCCAAAACTCCTGCATTATTGCATTGTGCCATAGTAAAATACTGTTAAGTCCATCACTTCTCTTTCCCTATCCTTCCCCACCAAATCCATCCATACTGGGGCGTAGCCAACCACGTAATATTCCCAGTCTAGGATCTGGGAGGATATTTCCTTTGCTATAAAAATGTGATCTATTCTGGGGTAGCTTTGATGTGCTGCTGAATAAAAAGTATAGTGCTCTGTGGATCTGTCACCAAACATCTATTACCCCAAATTCCCCAGCACTCTACTTAACTCAAACATAGCCCCTAAAAGCCCTTGCTGTTCCCTAGAAGTTGCATACCTTGTGATTCCAAATCCCCTCTCGACCCTAAGACCCTCCTTAGTAAACGCCACTAGTTTCACTTTAAAATCTTTATAAAAGGCAACTTCTTGTTCATTACGGCCATACACACATGCTGTGATATAAAATATCATAGATATATGTACATTAATGAAAATGAAGCCCCTCTAGGCTCACATTGCATTTCTTGCATCTCAAGGTGCACGTTCCTTCAAAACAATACCGCTACCTCACGACATTTACTGCTGCTAGTATCTGACACCAGTAAGACCGTGGTAAGATAACAAGCTTCATCCCTCTGCAAATGTGTCTCTTGCACCAGAAGCACTCTTGTCAACTGGTGCTCAGCTTCCTTAAATAGCAGCTGCCTTTTCCTTGGGAAGTTTGACCCCTTTATTTTCAAGAACCGTACTCTCAGCATTCACTCAAAAGCAAACTTCCCCATTTTGTCATGGCAAAATAGATCATGGCAATCACAGTTCTTACTGTACTCATCTCTAAGGCGTGGTCTCCCAACCAATACTTTCTGAGTCTAATATGAGAGAAAGCTTCTACCCCTCCCCAAGTCCCTAACATAAACCCTCTCCCTCCTCCCCTTCCCCGAGTTCAACCAAGTCCCTCACCAACCTCCTTCCCATCTCTCCCCCAAATACTCGAACTCCTGCAAAATCTTCCCCAGCATAAAAATATAAAAAAGAAACCCAACCCTATCACAGCACCTCCACACCTCTTCCCCCCCCCACCACCACCAGAGCCAAACAAACCCCTCATACACTCAATCATACATACTTGCTCCCCTGTGCACTTTCATAACCAAGCCCCATATCATCTGTCCAAATTGAAAGTCGCATTGTCCACAAGGGACAAATAGAAAGAGGAAAAAACAAACAGAAATCCTCAGTTGGGCCTCTCAATAATGTTGCATTAGGCCCAAGCTTAAGTACGATGACCCTCCACCTTCTCCTCAGAGACCAAAATAGAGATTCTCAGCCATCTAGGCTGCCCCCAAGGATAGCCTCTAAAATCAAAGGGGTTAAACCTGGATAAGAGAGAATCACCCAAGTCGCTATGTCCACTGGTTATACCATAGATCCAAGCAGAGCAAACGATTGTTTAACTGCCTCTTGGAATTGACAAGAATTTCAAGTAGTTGCATCTCCACTCCTTTCCATTGCTTCACTTTCTCAGAGACCCACTGCCACTTCATCAACTTTTCCATTGTCTGTGATGTGAGTAATATTAAACTGTCAGGTGCTGCTACAAGTTAGTCCCAGCTGGCGAAGCGCTCTCCATACTTCACTAACGTCCCGAACCGCAGGATACTTGCTCTCCATTGTGATGTTTAGGCAAAATGGAAATAGCCATTTATATTTCACATGCTCATGATTGAATATGTCCAATATGGGCTTCATCTCTTTCCTTTTAGCTAAAGTCAGTCCTGATAGGTCCTGGTATATTTGAAGTTTAGAGCCTCTGTATTCTAAGTTTCCTCACTTTCTTGTCTGCTGCAGAATCCACTCCCTGTTTGCAAAGCTAAGGAAATGGTTTACCTAGCAGCTGATGCACCCTTTCCAAAAGAATCAGTGACTATGGCAGTGCCACACTGACTCACTGCAGAATGTCTTTGTAAATATCTTGCGCCATTTCTACCGCATGCTCACCAGTACTCAAAGCTTTTTCCTCCGACTACGATTCTCCAGGTCATCTATTTTATATTGTAACTCCATACTCTTCTGGGCCATTTTATCCTCTGAACCCTTACTCCAGTGATCATTTCACCGTGTTCCTCCAGCTTTGCTTCTGTGTCCTTGACGTGCGCTCCCAAATCTCTCATTTCAGAGTGCAGGTCCTCAGTTTGGCTCAGTATGTCAGCTTGGACTCCTTACAAATCTTCTTGTAGCCCAGCAAAACATTTCAGAATGTTGGCTGCTGGCTGGCTGTTCTGAGCTGGGTTTTATTCCAGCTCTGTGCCCTGTTCAGCATCAGAATCCAATGATGCTATGCTTATGGGAGACTCTGCTTGAGCCGCAGATCACATTCAGCCTCACTACTCCCCTTTGTTTCCACCAACTCTGATGAATGTGCTTTCCCAGTCATGGCCCCAAGCTTTATAAGCTATTTTTGCCTCACTACCCGCTCTTTCTATCCCACAGGGATGCCTTTATTCACTGAAGTGCCGCGGTGGGGATCGGAGCACACGGTTCAGGCCGCCATTCCTGGCAGTGAGGCCATTTCCTCCTCCTTGCTTTGTTTTAAATTACAGTCGTCCCTCGTTTATCATGGTTAATCTGTTCCAGACTCTACCGCGATAAGTGAATTTCCGCAAAGTAGGATTCTTTATTTATATCCAAGAGTTTTATCTTCTCCTGGATGGTAAGCATCTTCCTCCGGCGCTTGGTTTCATCATCAGAAGGCTTAGAAGCAGCAGCACGTTTAGGAGACATCGTGGGGCTTAGATAAAGGCCTACAGTCCATACGTACAGTAATTTTAATTGTAATACAGGGGTGTATAATTGACTCAGACAACCGAGCATGCGCTGTATCATTTTCACTGTCTCAATCAACTTTTTAATGAATATACATGTATTTGAAAAAGCCGTGATAGAGTGAAGCCGCGAAAGTTGAAGCGCGAAGTGGCGAGGACGACTGTACTTATAAGAAGAAGGGTGTCTTTGCTACTAGATGTCCTTCAGATATATTTCCTGTCAACATGTGATGCTGAAAGTACTATAAATGTCATAAAAATAAAATAAAATAAATGAACTGAATATCCAAACAATTTCGTTCTTTATTTAGACAATAACAATTTCATGATGTCTGTTGCTGTTGCTTTTGTGAGCATCAATGCATGTGGAGAATAATTACAGGTCACCTAGGCAGAATGTCCAAGCAAGCACCTATTTTGAGGCTATTTTATAAGGACAACCTAAGTGCCTATGTGTCTTTATAAAACAGCCTCACAAAACCTTCAACAGTCATGGGTTAATTCACCTGCATCAATTTATACTTGCTCGCAGCTCCACCTGTGCTACACACAAACATTTCTACACTCAGTTCACGTAAAAATAGCATTCTCCATGCCTACATTTTACACACATAACCCCAGGAGTAATTTTCTAAAGTTAGCCCCTAACAGCATAAGAATAACTTTCTAAGGTTCCACCTAGTTAATGCGCGGGTTGTCATGCATCTATCGTGGCTATTTTATGCAGTCAAATACAGGCAAACATAACTTTATAAAATAAGGGTGGAAGAAGTGGGATATGCATAACAAATCTAAGTGCAGTCAGTTCTGCCAACCCTAGGGGTGATGTAAATGCCTGCATCTAGATGTATAAGGACTGCACATAAGTAATAGCATTTTATAACTGATGCGCCGTCCCTGTACACACCTACAGGGAAAGTACACATCATCGGCCTGAAGCATGTACCTGCAGAGTAGCGACTGGCTAAAGTATGTGCATAAGGGTTCACTGAAAATATGTGATCTAAATGCATTGCTGGTGAGTAACTTTACAAGGCTCCTGATGAAATTGCTCCCATATGTGATGCAAGTATAGTTTCGACTCGAATTGAGAGTCGTCCCTTTTACTACAAGATAACTTCTCCATGGCAATGAATTCTAGAAAAATATAATAGAATCAGGTAATTAAAAGGCATGGAAAAACCGTACAAGTATTTATTTTCCTTTTTTATTCTAGGCATCATCAGAAAATTGGACTAAATATTATGTATCTTACCGCCGAAATGATTTTGTACAGATGAAACTTCCAAAGTATGCTCTGCCAAAGGTGAGTACACAGGTTATCTGTTTCTTGCAGCTGTACGGGTCACTTTTCATTATGTACATGGCAAGTAGGCTTTCGTTACTTAAATATCACTCTCCTAATAAGTACATGCATATTTTCAAAGGTTTAGGCACCTATTATTCAGTTAAAACTAGTCAGTCTGCCCAAGGGGCCTATGCATTGAAGATTAGCTTGTACTGTATGTCTTTTTCACATGCACAAAAATATAGAAATAGCTTAGCATGCACTCTAAACAGGTGCCAACCAGGATGGCATATAAACACTTAAATTAGTGCAGGGCACATTGTATGCAAATGAGGTTTTTAAACTGCATGTGAAGCGGCGTGGTGTGTGCCCCTCCGCGTACACATAGATAGTTAGCGATTGTCTTGGACCAAACGATAATTTCAAACACACATTCTCGATGCCAGTGAACTTAAAGCAAAAGGCTGGTTAGCACAAGCGATGTTCTCCTCTCCTCTGATGGTAGTGTATATGAGTACTTTTTGCTTGAAAATTAGCTGGCTTATATGGGCGGAAAAGCTGGTCATTCAGTGGGGAGATCAGATGCTCTATTGGAAGTCCTGGAGGAAGACACATGGAATCTTGTAGCAGTTCTGCAATATCTCAAAGTACAAAAGAAGAGTTTATTTTACTTTGTAACTGTGAAAGAAGATGTGTTTTTGTTCCTCTTTGGGTACTAGTAATCATGTTGTCACAAGTATGTATCGATGTGGAGATAATGAAATCAAATTTAATGAAAGTTTTCTAAAATGCTTTTACAAGAATTTATAAAGGACATCTAGGTGTTATTGGGGACATCCAGGCCAAAACATCCCCAAAAATGACCATCACATTTATGTCCGGAGATGATTTAAGAAACGTAGACATCCCCAACATGGATGTTGTTGGGGGAGTCTACATGAACGTCCCTGCAACAGTATCGTAGACCAAAAAGTATTCTAACATGCCATTCTATTAGTGGAGACATTTTGCAGCTTCGGAAACACATAACAGGTATCCCAAAATCCTATCAATTCTCTTTACTGTTGTGAATTGTACTGATGATATTAGAAGCCCGTCTTCTCTACACCCTCCGAATGATTTTCTGGGAAAACAAGCACTTTTCAGATGCCTGTGTCCTGAAGAAGATATAGAGATGTGCCGGCTTTTTCTGGAATTGCATATGCAGATCTACAGTTTTTGAAACACCATGAACACACACCCAACCACACCCATGTACAAGATTGACACCCCCAGTGTAGGAATGTATTTGGAGCCATTTTCTAAAATGACTCTGGAGACATCTCAGTGACATGGACATCTACAAACCCATTTTCAGATGGCTCCATGAATACTGTAGAGTTTCTAAAATGAACCCTTAGTCTGCCAGCCATATTTTATAAAATACATGTATACATCAGAATTCCTCCTAAATTACATCTTGAAGAATGCCTATGATAGATTGCATGAAAGTAAATGCATACTTTATAAACATGTACTTTTTACGCACGTATGCAGCTGCACGGTTTTGTAAAAGCTCTTTTCCTTGTGCAAAACAGACTTTCATGCATAAAAAAAAAAGTATAAAACTACCCTCACATGTATATCCTGGAGAAAAGGAAAGGGAAAATATCATATAGACATTTAGATCCCGTGTTCTGTAGGTATAAAATATGGCACAAGAGTATGTAATTTATTTGCAGGATAGGGTAACCCCACTAGTACCTATGATGCAATGCACATGCTGAATAGCAGTCTACAGCTGATCACCAAATGGGGTCTGCACCTCTCTGGTACCTCAGCTTGGAAAGACAAACTGACAGTGTGTGATACTGGCACAGAGTAGCTACAGACCATGCCAGTGTGCAGGTTCTGTGTTCACCCCGAGGAATAGGATGGTTGCCCAGCACTAGGTCCGCAGTACATGTGGTGCTAGAGATAGGTCCTGCTGTACATCCCCATCACTACCAGTGTGTGGCAGGTGTTCCTTGCAGTGCATCCGAAGGTAATTTGGTGTCCATCTATATCCTGCAGTCACATGTGGCCCTCTGGGACCTGACACCATCCAGATTAGTGTGAACCCCATGTTAGGGTCTGGCTGACATGGGCAGCTGTTATCAGGGCAGAGGGGTTTCTAGACTTGCACGAGGTTTGTGTAGCAGTGCTTTACAGGTCAAAGTGGTATATTCTATATACCCCAAAGGGCCCATAATCACTCTTTTTATAGGTAAAGAACAGGTGCCTATACTTCACAACCTCATTCTTTGTATATGGCAGACACCCCTTACTATTTCTCCCCATAGCCGCTGGCTGGATACCATGTACCAAGTACTGAAGTGTCCCGGTTTTCAAAAGACACAATTGCCGCACCATTCCATGGTAGTGGAATCAGCAATGCATCGAATCAAGAGTGCGAAAACACATTCCTCTAACCCTTCAGGTAGGGAATCGAGAACCCTTGATGCTTTTGGTCGATGATGCTTTCAGGCCTCCTGCTATCAGCCAGAATCAGTTCCTATATACTCAAAGAGGTGACTAAGGATTTGGAGGTAATGGCTCCTCTTCTCCCCGATGACAAGAGAGCAGATTATCTCAACCTTATAAAGCATGCTCAGAATGTCTCAAAATTCGTCAACAGAGCAACTTTTGTTTGCTTTGAGTGCATCAGCAGAACTACATCTATCTGCATCGGTGCACGCGGAATTGCTTGGCTCCAGGCATCGGATCTTGAACAATGGGTTCAGGATTAGCTGGATAATATCCCTTGCACCAGCAAAAACATTTTTGGCAAAGATTGGCAAGATATGGCCTCTCAGTTGGAGTCTGAGAACACTACCCTGAATAGGCTCTCTAGATCTACTGCCAGCCGAACTAACGGTTTAAAACATTTAACAGAGACTCATTCATAAACGACATCACCCCACAACTTCAACAGGGTCACGACACCCTGGTCCTAAACATAGAAGAGTGGAACACAATAATATCCAATGCAGCATCTGCCCCAGCCGTTAAACAACCACAAACTCGCAAAAGATCTAACGCCCCATGGTATTCACACGAAATCAGTCGCAAAGCGCACACTAAGAAGACTAGAAAGAAAATGGAGACGGGACAAATCACACAACCTCCTACACAATTCAGAGACAAATAACGGGAATATAACAATCTAATGAGCGTAAACAGCAACACCATACTAACCTAATCATGAAATCTACCAATAGACCAAGAGAACTCTTTAGCATTGTCCAAAAGCTCACCAAGGATGACACACAACAAAGTATTATTTATTTATTTATTTATTTGCATTTCTTATATACCGCACTATTTGCGATCAGCGCGGTTTACATAGAACAAACAGTATCCGACAATATACAAAAGTCAGGTCATTACATTGAACAGGAACAAGTAACTTGGACAACAGGGTAAACTATATACATATGCGATACATTGAGTAAGTAAAATAAATAAATAAATAAATAAAATAGAAGACATTATATCTGGAATAAACACAACATCACCATCAGACCCATGCCCAGTGTCTTGGATCAAAACCACAAAAAGCCAGCGCTCTCATCACATTCAGAAAATCGTCAAAGATTCACTCCAACAAGGATACATGCTGCAACCCCTAAAGCATGCAATGATATGACCAATACTTAAAAGTAGCAATCTGAGCCTATCTGAACCAAAGTCATACCATCCTATCTCCAGCCTGCCATTCCTTGCTAAAGTCGTGGAAAAAGCAGTGCAAAGGCAACTTCAGGACCATATAGATATCAATGCTCCACTGGACATATATCAGCATGGATTAAAGCCCTAACACGGTGTGGAAACACTACTCACCTCCTTTTTGACAATCTCCTAAGAGGCATAGACAACATAAAAACGGCTTCCTGCTAGTGTTCATGGACATCTCGGCGGCCTTCGATACCGTGTCACATCCTAAGCTATTGCAACGCTTACAACACATAGGACTATGCAAGAATACCCTGAAGTGGTTCACATCATACCTGGATTGGCGAACACAACAAGTCAAATGCGATCAAAAGAAATCCATACAATTCACCGTAATGCAGGGAATACCTCAAGGCTCAGCCCTATCTTCAATGCTCTTCAACATCTACAAACAGCCCATATGCAACATCATCAAGCACCACAAACTACACTACCACATCTATGCTGATGACATCATGGTGTACGCTCCAATCAACTTACTAGCACTAAACACTACAACAATAACAAAATGCATCTAAGACACGAATGACTGGCTCATAGCCAATAACTTAACGGTCAACTACGACAAAACTGAGGCAATGTTCGTCACCAGGAACCCCACCTTCATACCTCCACAAACTATCAGCATCCTAGACAAACACATAGTAGTCAAAGAAGAAGTCAAGTATCTGGGCATAACACTAGACAGAGCTCTGAACCTAAAATTCCACCTCACCAAAACTGCAAACAAGGCATATCATCGATTGAAAACAGTAAGACAAATCAAACCAATGCTCCGTCAAAACCACTTCCACACAGTGGTGTCAAGCACTCATTACACCACTGCTTGATTATGGAAACTCACTATATCAAGGCCTTCCTCATCAGACACTACACCCACTACAGATGGTACAAAACACCACAGCATGCATCATCACAGACACCCCAAGGACCGAGCACATCACTCCCATCCTGCAACAGCTACACTGGCTCCTAATGGTGGCAAGAGCTAAATACAAAACAATCATGATAATCTTCAAAGTCATTCACCATCTCTCAGCGGACGTACTTCAAAACGTTATAACAAGAGACATCAGCAATAGACCAAGAAGAACCAATAACAACAACATGATCGGCACACACAAAACCAAACAAACAACCTCAGAAAGAGCACCATCACTACTGGCATCCTCAATATGGAACTCCCAACCAATGAACCTGAGAGCTTTAAAAGACCTCACAGACTTACACAAAGACCTCAAAACATGGTTATTTATAGAAATCTATGAGCATTCAAGCAACATCTCTTACCCAAACAGCAACACCACTACCTCCACCAACTAAACACACACCCATCCCATCCACACACACAAATTCATCACACCACGTTAGTTAATACCTTTATTTTATTTATTTATTTATTTATTTAAAGTCTCTTTTATACCGCGCTATTCAGCATCAGCGCGGTTTACAATAAACAGTGAACATACACATTTCCAATAGTACTTTGTGTTTACATATGAACAGGATAATCAACTTGGCTAACAGGGTAACTATGTACAACCACAAAATATACAATATATACAATTTGTAGGCTGATCATGTGTTTGTATGGTTTTAGACAGTGGTGATTTGGGTGGTTTCGGCAAATGGTGCTGAGTTTCTATTAGTTACTTTAACTGTACTGTCTTAATACTGTTACGTAACTGTGCTGTCTAAATGTTTACACGTGCCCTAATGTTAAATGCAACCCTCCAATTGTGATGTGACGTGACCACCTTGATTGAAGGAAAAGGTGTCATACAAATCTGTCTAAATAAATAAATAACAAGAAGGCAGTAGCAAAAAAGGAGTATCATCCTTCTTATAATCCTGCTGTTCAATGTCAGCATCATGCTTCTCAGAAAGGACAACAAACATCAAAAGAAGGCTCAGACTCCCAAATCTCAGTCACTTCAGCAGCTTCAGGCTTCTCCAGGTTTTTGACTCCTTTCTAGAGATCATAGCTGTCCTGCGTCTGAAGAATCCCAACACTATCCACATTTCCGGCAGACTCTGTCATTATGCCCACAAATGGCATCTCATCACCTCGGAGCAGTGGACATTAACAGTAGTATGGGAGGGTTACAGACTTCATTTACAAAGCTTAATCCCCCCTCCCTGGCTTCACCAAGAGAGTTCAATTTTCAGCCCCCTCTCACTGCTCTATTACTACAAGAAGTCACCTCACTTCTACTGCAGGGTGTAATAGAGGAGGTTCCAACATTCCAGCAGGGAATGGACTTCTATTCTCCCTACTTTCTTATTCCAAAGAAAACAGGGGGATACAGGCCCATTCTGGACCTCAAGGACCTAAACAGGTATCTTGTACGGGAGAAGTTCAAAATGGTCTCCCTGGGGACCCTTCTTCCTTACCTCCAGAGTCAGGACTGGCTCTGTTCTCTAGATCTAAAGGAAGCGTACACTCATATTTTTATCCATCCAAAACATAGAAAATTCCTGTGCTTCATGTTTCAGGGAAGACACTGTCAATACATAGTCCTACCTTTTGGCCTCGCCTCTGCCCCAAGAGTCTTCACAAAATGCATGGCAGTAGTAGCTGCATTTCTAAGGACTCTAGGGATATTTGTCTTCCCTTACTTAGACGATTGGCTCATAAGAGCAAGCACCTCTAAAAAGGCCAGTCTATCCTTCTCACGCACCATGCAGGTGTTACAACACTTGGATTTGTCTTAAATCTTCCAAAATCCCAACTCGTCCCCTCTCAAACTCTAGAGTTCATAGGGGCCCTCTTAAATACTCAGCAGTCAAGGGCATTTCTGCCCCAACTCTGCTGAACTCTTCTCAATCAGTTAGCATCTCGGGTATGTCTCAAGAACTATCTTACTGCTCGAGAAATGCTACAACTTCTGGGTCATATGGCATCAACAATGCATGTAGTTCCATATGCCCGTCTACACATGTGTACAGCCCAATGGATACTGGCGTCCCAGTGGTCTCAAGCCTCAAGTCATCTAGGGGACAAGATAAAAGTCTCTTCCCTTCTGGTTTATCTCTCCAGTGGTGGTATTCTCCAGAAAATCTTCTTGTAGGGTCACCTGTTCAGATTCCTGCACATCAATGTACCCTGATGACGGATGCATCCAAACTGGGCTGGGGAGCCCATCTGGGGTCTCTCTCCACTCAGGGCCTCTGGTCTCAGCAGGAGTCACAGCTCAACATAAATCTGCTGGAGCTCAGAGCCATTCTCAATGCTCTCAAAGTTTTCCAGGACCATATTTATTGCTGCAGAGTCCTAGTCCAAACCAAAAATCAAGTGGCCATGTTCTACGTGAACAAGCAGGGTGGAACAGGTTCTTGGACCCTCTGCAGTGAGGCTCTACATTTCTGGTCCTTTGCCAAGCACAATGTCTTAACAGACAGATTAAGTCAAATCCTTCTCCCCCACGAATGGTCACGTCATGTAGACACAGTCTCCTACATTTTTCAGATCTGGGGGACTCCAGAAATAGACTTTTTCGCAAGTCCTCAGAATTCTAAGCTCCCTCGCTTCTGTACCAGAACCCCTGCATCGGACAGCCAACAGGTGAATACTTTTCACCTCCACTGGGGACATGGCTTTCTGTATGCCTTCCCTCCCATTCCCCTAATTCCCAAGACTCTTTTCAAACTCCAAGTGGACAGGGGCTTTATGATTCCTATAGCCCCATGCTGGCCACATCAACCGTGGTACCCTCTCCTGCTACATCTGTCTCAGATTGAACCCATAGATCTGGGGTCTGCTCCAGATCTCCTCTCTCAGAAGGGGATGCTGCTCCATCCCAGTCCACAGTCTCTCCATCTCACAGCATAGCTGCTGAAGTCATAGCCTTCCAAGGTATTAACCTTCTCCAGAAGGTTAAGGACATCCTCTTAGCTTCTAGAAAGCCATCCACCAGATAGTCTTATGCTTTCAAGTGGCATAGGTTTTCTATCTGGTATTCTCAGAAGAATCTTAATCCCTTCTCAGCTCCGGTGGAGGCACTGCTTGAGGATCACCTCCACCTATCTTCTTCTAGAGAGTACACCTAAGTGCAATTGTGGTCTCTCGTGTGCCCTTAGATAGCCAACCCATCTCCTCTAAGCTGCTCGTAGCATGCTTCATGAGGGGTCTTCTATCAACCAAGCCTCCCATTAAGCCACCACCAGTGGTATGGGACCTCATTTTTGTTCTATGACAGCTTCTCAAGCCGCTCTTTGAACCTCTAGCCACTACATCACTTAAGTTTCTCACATGGAAGATCATCTTCCTCATTGACCTCACTTCAGCAAGGCACATTAGTGTGCTCCAGGCTTTGGTTACCATCAACCTTACACATGGCTCCACCATGATAAAGTAGTCCTTAGGACTCATCCTCACTTCATGCCGAAGGAGGTCTCGCCCTTCCATTTGAACCAGTCAGTCTACTTTTCTGTGTTTTTTCCTAGACCACATTCATCTAGTGCAGAAGCAACCCTCTACACTCTGGATTGTAAATGTGCCTTAGCTTTTTATCTTCAGAGGACTTTAGAGCACCGAAAAGCTTCTCAGCTGTTCATCTCCTTTGACTCTAGTCACCTTGGGTTGCCAGCCTCCAAACGTACTCTCTCCTAGTGAATAGCAGAATGCATCACTTTTGCTTATGAGAAGGCAGGACTCTCCCTCGAGGGTCATGTTGCTGCCCATAATGTTCAAGTCATGACTACCTCAATGGCAAATCTACAATCTGTCTTCAGTCCATTCTTTTGCTGCTCACTATTGCCTGGACAAGGACTCCCGCTAGGATGCCATGTTTGGCCAGGCTGTTATCCAGCATCTCTTTCAGACTTAGAGCAACTCCTACCCTCCGTCCCGGACTTCGATACATCCATGGAGGATACATGACCTCGTTATGCATACCTGAGGCAAACCATGCCTGTTCTGAGGTCATCTCTCTGGCATCTTCTAGCTAGGGAATCCCATATGTGAAGACTACATTCCTGCTTGTTCCTGGAGATAGCGTAGTTACTCACCTGTATCAAGTGATCTCTGGGAACAGCAGGAATTTAGTTGTCACAACCCACCCTCCTCCCCTAGGAGTTGTAGGTCTCCTTTTATCTGAGCTACAAACTCAACTGAGGAGGGAGAGCTCGAAAGGCGGGAAAGCAGTTAAGCAGGCGCAGTGGGATGCTCCCAAAGGCTTTCCTGTTGGATGCTGGGTGGGCTCCGTCGGTAATGACGTCACCCATATGTGAAGACTAAATTCCTGCTGTTCCCAGAGATCACCTGTTACAGTTGAGTAACTACGCTTTCCTGGCATTGCCTTTCAGTTTACCCCCTTGCAGCTTCGTGTTATGCCTCTCTTATAAAGACACATAGATATCTCGGTTACCTTTATAAAATATGTAAACCCAACAACACACTCCCACCAACATTATATAGGACCATCAAAATCATTCATTTATTTATACTGGCCACGCATTACAGCCAATATAAAAAATTAAAGATTTTGATGGTCCTATATAATCTTGGTGGGAAAGTGTTGTTAGGTTTACAAGTATTGTGGAGCTCCACATTGAAGAAGCCTTTATAAAATAGTCTTAAAATAAGCCCCTTTTTGGACTTTCCAAATAGGCATCCTGTTATAAAATTAGCCTCTATATGTTGGAGTTAACCAGTCGGAGAAAAATGCCATTCCAAGCTATTATCGAAAACAAAGTGACCATAAGCAGAGGGATTGTGAACTAGCAGATACTAACTTTTACAAAGTATGGCAGTCCTCACCTGCAAGGATTCAGCTTTGCTGCCTTTCTCAAGGGGACAGTGCAAACGTTTACAAAAATAATAAATCTGGCACTATTAGATGCTCTGATTCTTCTCTGTAACCCGCCACAATGGTGATGCAGTGAGCCAAAGCTGTGAATTATGATCTCTGAGAGTATAAACTAGAGCATATAATGTGTGAGATTTATTATTTGTGCAGTAGTAGTTATTACTCCTCTTGAGAAAGATTGAAATGCAATGCATTGTGACTTCCATACTTTATAATAATTAAAGCAATTAAACTCATATTTTTCACAGCTTTGTGCCTGTAGACTCTTTATTCTAAATAGTACTTTGTTCCACTCATGCTCCAACTACTTCCTGTCATACATCATAAAGATCCAGCTGCATGCCTTCTGCATGTTAGAGGAATGCATATACTGTATTAGAGGTGGGATTTATTGTGAGCGATTGACTCATGGGTCCTTCAGCATAAACCCCAGTTGTGCTGTAATAAAACCTCTGGAATTTTTATTTCACGAATACAGTGCTTTCAGAAATGCATTTTGTTTAAGGGCCGTCAAGTCAATGCTATGCTGACTCCTGGCGACACAGCAGCCCCTAGGTTTTCTTGCAAGGTATGACTGGAAGTAGCTTGCCAGGCCTTTTCTTCTGAGGAAATGGAGGTAAAGTGATTTGCCCAAGGTCACGAGTGCCAGTGGGAATCAAACACTAATTGTTACTTGGTTGTTGCTCTAACCATTAGGCTACTCCTCTACTCCATTATCCTAGTATAGTACATCAATAGTGTCTTATTAAAATGATATACACCATGGGCATAATTTTATTAACCCTTTCCATGTGTGAAATGTCTTTTATAAAATTAGAGCTCAATAAGAAAAAAATCACTCTACTTATGCATTATTCCACATGCATTATTCCACAAAAATAAGCAAAGAGGAGAAAAAGGCCTCAGAACTGCTGTAACAAGGAGCAAACACAGTAGGCAGAAACTGCCCTCAGCTCCACCAGCAGAAACATCAGTGGCCTAAAAAAATTCCTATAGCAATGCACACATTTATACACACACTTGTTTTTCACTGAAGCATGGGTCATAAAACTCATATAATAACAAAACCAAAGTGCACTTAACTCTTCCACTCTCAGGAAACACAGCCAAATGCACATAAACAGGGCACACCCCCAACGCCAACGATGCCGGCAAGGCGTTTCGCTGAATGCTTTTTCAAAGGGGAACTCCCAAAAGCTTTGATAATGGAGAGAACACTTCAAACACCATCAAACACCTTTAACTGCTGTTTGAAGTAATAGTAGTAGTAGTATGTACTCTCACCTTCAGAAGATTGTGCAGAGGCCAGCGTGATCTACCTATCCTGGAAGGAGGAGCCGGTGGTGTTGGCTGACTTGAACTTGGCAGATACTTCCAGCATGGAGCAGGAACAGAAGGTACACCTGCTCCTTCAAGGAGTGCAAAAATCCACTACTGTCTTCCCATTCCCGGATGTGATCAAGATTATGATCCGTTCAGAGTGGTACTTTCCCAACTCCCTGCTTAAATGGTTATATGTGTATAAGAAGATCTCCGCTCTCTTGGAGGATGAGTGCATTGAGTGGTTTTGCATTCCCAAGGTGGATGCATAGATTATGGCAATTACCAGATGGAGCACCATTCCTGTGGAAGGCGGATTGGCCTTAAAGGATTTTCTTGAGCTTGAGCTGGATTTGTTGCTGAGAAACCAGTTTGCCATGATGGCTACTATTCTGAAGCTGGTAGTATGTGGTAGCCTGACATCTTGAGCCCCGCTCCAGTGGATTTAGTCTCTTCCGCCGGATGATACTACCCCTCTTTTGGAGTCTTCTACAGCCTTCCTTTTGATGCCATGTATGACCTTGTATGCTTGATGGCCAAAGATGATGCCCTGACAACAGTGTCATGGCATTGAATTTGGTTCAGGCCACTGAGCAACAGACACATCTTCCAAATCCCTGTTGATCCAACTGACGTTTAAGGAAAAACGTCTGTTTGAAGCCAATTTGAGGAAGCTGGTGAAGGACCTGGGCGAGACAAAATCATACCACCTTCTGGAGACAGGTTCAAGGGGCTGGTGCCCCTTTCTTGTCAGCCTCTGCCTGCTCACTGGGAGTTTGCTGGCAGGCTTCCCAGGGGTTTCGGGACTCTCAGAGTTACCTACCTTTCTTGCCCTCTGTTTCTGGGTTTTGAGCTCATTCTCAGTCCTTTCAGGGAGCATGTGGACCCAAGGGCTCAGCCCCCTCAGAAGAGGACTCTCCCGGGCTGCACAATGAAGGTTTGGGGGCCCATTCCCAAGTTCCTCTAGTTGGAGGCAGGCTTTCCCTTGTCTTTCCGGAATGGGCTTGGGTTACCAAGGATCGCTGGATGCTAGACACCATTCAGTTCAGCTATGTCCTGGAGTGAACAGAGCAAATTGTGGATGCCTTTGTCATCTCCCCATGTGGGTCTGCGAGCAAAAAGTGCCACTGTGTGAGTCACCTTGTTCAAGTTGCTGCGCCTAATTGCAATGGTGCCCATTCTGCCAGACAAGTGGGGCAAGGACACTCCATCTATTTCGTAGTGTCCAAAAATGACATCCTTCCAACCCATTCTGGACCTCAATAGAAACATTGCACCCCGTGATTCAAGCATTGTACCGAGGGGAGTTCTTGGCTTCTCTGGATCTGGCTGAGGCATGTCCTGATCTGGGTGGATTAGCAGAAGCTTCTGCATTTTGCCATGCTTAGCTCTCACTTTCATTTCTCCACCCTCCCTTTTGGGCTATCCGCCACCTCGAGAACATTCTCCAAAGTCATGGTGGTGGCAGCTGCGGCACCAAGGGATCTGTGGCCATTCATATCTGGCTCATCTGGGCATGTTCCCTTTCAGAAGTGTCTCAGGTGGCATCCCGAGTGGTGTCCTTTTTGAAAAGCCTCAGCTGTGTGACTAACCAGGAAAAGAGCCAGCATTTGCCTTCCCAGTCCCTGGAGTTTCTGGGAGCACATTTCCACACTCGAGTGGCAGAGGAGGAAGCCAGGTCTGTTGGATGGTCTGGTGCTGTTTTGTGCGCAGCAGTCTCCCAGAGTCTAGAATTATCTTCAGCTATTCAGATTGATGGCGGTGACCATAGAGATGGTGCCACAGGCACATGCTCACATGTGACTGCTCCAGCAGTCCTTGCTAGCTTGGTGACCCACTGATTCTCAGGAGTTCGAGTGAAGGCTCCTGCTCCCATTGATGATGAGGTCCAGCCCACAGTGATGGCAGCAACCCTGTTATCTAAGGAAGGGCATGCTGCTGGACAATTTCTCCTGGATCCTCCTGACAACAGATGCCAGTCTCTTGAACTGGGGAGCCCATTGCCAGGACCATATGGTCTAGGGCTGTTGGAACTGCAGGAAATTAGTGTGATCCATCAACCACCTCAAGGTGAGGGCCATCAGGTTGACTTTTCTGCATCTCCCACCCCTGTTTGAGAGCCAGGTGGTGTGAGTGTTTTCAGACAATGCCATGATGGTGGCTTATGTGAATTGGCAAGGTAGTACAAGGAGTGCCAGAGTAGCTCTGGAGATGGTTCTACTGTTTGCCTGAGCAGAGAAGAACCTCCTAGCCTTGTTGGCTCAGCACATTGCCGGGGTGAACAATGCTGAAGCGGACTTTCTCAGCTGGCACTCTCTAGATCCTGGAGAGTGGGAGTTGAGTCGGGAGGCATTTTCAGTTGATTCTGCACCACTAGGGTCACCCCAAAATGGATCTGATGGCGACCCGCACCAGTGCCAAAGTTTGTTGCTTCTTCAGTTGCCGTACAGAGATGGGATCAGAGGGCATCGATGCCCAGCCTCAGCCTTGACCAAGTCAGCACCTGCTGTACATATTTCCTCTGTGATCCCTGGTGGAGAGGGGGGGGGGGTGCTTCGGTGTATAAAGTGCCATCTGAGCAGAATTAATCTGGTAGTGTCTGATTGGCCAGCATGGTTTGGAGACCTGATGTGGCTCCTGCAGATGCCTCCTCTTTGGTGGCCTCCGTCTCAAGGTCTATTATGGCAGGGACTGATTGTCCTGGAGGACCCGGTTCTTTTCTCACTTATGGCTCGGCTCCTGAAACGAGATGGCTAGTGTATAAGGGCTACTGTCATGCAGTGATCTCTACTCAGCTAGGAGCCCAGTGGAGCACTACCAAGTTAGCATACGTGTGGATCTGGTGCCTCATTGAGCGATGTGTGGTGCTCGGCATTTGGCTTCTGAGGTGGCCAAGTTACCATCTCTATTGGCCTTTCTACAGGATGGCCTAGAGAAGGGCCTTTCCCTCAGCTCCCTGAAAGTTCAGGTAGCAGCTTTATCCTGTTTCCGAGATCCGGTGGCTGGTAAGTCTCTAGCCTTGCACCTGGAAATCTCGTGCTTTCTCCAAGGGTTTAAGGGTCTGCGTCCTCCCCTTTGATTTGTAATCCTTTCCTGGGGTCTGCATCTGGTGCTCAGGGCCCTGATTGTTGCACTCCTTGAGACTTTGAAGCTTGCTACCTTAAAGGATTTGATGCTCAAGATGGTCTTCTTGATCGCAATTTATGTTACAAGGCGGATTTCTGAGCTGCAGGCTGTCTTGCCAAGGTCCTTGTCTGTTTTTTTCAAAGAAGGCCATTTCCATTAAGCCTGTGTCTTCCTTCCTGCCTAATATGCTGTATCCCTCCTTTCACGTGAACCAGGTGATCTGTTTGTCCTCCTTCTCAAAGGAGCAGTTTTGGGTGAAGGACAGGGACCTTCGTCTTGTGGATGTCCAGAGGGTGCTTTTCCAATACTTGGAGGTTATGAATTCCTTTTGTAAGTCAGACCATCTTTTTGTGCTATTTGCTTGTCCATGCAAGGGTCATGCAGTGCCTAAGCCGACACTGGGGCACTGGATTGAGGAGGCCATTGCCTCAGCATATCTGTTTTGGAATTGACTGGTTCCGGAGGGTTTGCCCACCCATTCTACCTGAGCAGAAGCATCCTCATGGGCGGATCGGAGCTCGGAAGCCCCTGCAGACATTTGTTGGGCAGTGACATGGGCATCATCTTCCACTTTTGGCAAGCATTTCTGCTTGGATGTTCACGCGTGGGTGGAAACAGCCTTTGGCTCAAGGGTTTTGTGAGCTGCTGTTTCTTCTTCCCACCCAGTAGAGTTGTAGTTTTAGAACATTCCACTTGTCTGGACTGATCTGGTTGGATGATATGGAAGGTGGGATTTTACTTATTTTTTTATTTTAATTATTTATGTATTTATTTAGCAAATTTTATATACCGTTATATCTACAAGTCATAGCGGTTTACAATAACTGTCGCATTAACAGAACTGTTAAACGGTTTACAAGGAACTTTAGCTTTACAACAAACACGTTTACAGTGAACTATATCTTAACAATAAATATGTGGAGGGGAAGAGGTTAAGTTACTGATGTTTATTTATTTATTTATTTAACAAGTTTTCTATACCGCCTTTTCCTTCAATCAAAGCGGTCACAAGAAATACAAAGGTTATAGGCAAGGGAAACAAACACAGTATAAACATAACAGTACAATGGTAATATAGGAAAAATAACAAGGGTTAACAATAAGGCAAATTAGTTAAAATAATTAAAATAAATATAATATATTTAGTCAATTGTTGATCCATATTGTTCAATGAAAAGTGTAGTTTTCAATTGTTTACGAAAGTCTTTTAAATCATCCAGTGAGCGTAAATCAGGAGGGAGAGAGTTCCAAATTAAAGGGGCGGCCAAAGCAATTGTTTGGTATATACAAGCATTATAAGGGGGGATTACATTGATGCGGAACTTGACTGTGATTTTGGATGAGCGGATATCAGCATTCCATTCCTTAGGAGCATATAGGGAAGCCCATTTCTAGTCCAAGCCCCCATTTCCAGACCAAGACCCCAAGCAGTCCATCTCTAGTCCTAGGCCCCTCATCAGCCTATTTCCAGTTCAAGTCCCCCCCCCCATCAGTCCATTTCCAGCCCTAGGCCCCCCTTCAGCCCATCTCCAGCCCATGCCCCCCCTCATCAGCCCATTTCCAGTCCTAGACATCCCAGTCAGTCCTTTTCCAGTCCTAGTCCCCCATCAGTCTATTTCCAATCCTAGTCCCCCCAACCGCCATTTCCAGTCTTATCCTAGCCCCCAATTAGCTCATTTCCAGTCCAGTCCCCCCATCACTCCATTTCCAGTCCTAGGCCCCCCATCAGCCATTTCCAGTGCTATCCTAGCCCCCATTAACCCATTTCCAGCCCAAACCCCCCTTCAGCCCATTTCCAGCACTAGGCCTCCCATCAGCCCACTTCCAATCCTAGCCCTCCATCAGCCTATTTCCAATCCTATCCTAACCCCCCATTAGCCCATTTCTAGTCCAAGCCCCCCCAATCTGTCCATCTCTAGTCTTAGCCGCCCCATCAGCCATTTCCAGTCCTAGCCCCCCATCAGCCATTTTGTGTCCTATTTTAGCCCCCGATTAGCCCATTTCGAGTCCAAACCCCCCAAATCAATTTCCAGTCCTAGGCTCCCCATCAGCCATTTCAAGAACCAGACCCCCAATCAGCCCATTTCCATTCCAAGTCCCCCCATCAGTCCATCTCTAGTCCTTGGCCTCCATCAGCCATTTCCAGTCCTAGCCCCTTCCCAATCAGTCCATTTCCAGTCCTAGCCCTGCCCAATCATTCCATTTCCAGTCCTAGGCCTCCCATCAGCCATTTTCAATCCGTTCGTATCCCCAATTAGCCCATTTCCATTCCAAGCCCTCCCCATCAGTCCATTTCCAGTCCTAGGCCCCCCATCAGCCCATTTCAAGAACCAGCCCCCATCAGCCCATTTCTTGTCCATGCCTCCCCACAATCAGCCCATTTCCAATCCAAGTCCCCATTTCCAGTCTAAGCCCCCCCCATCAGTCCCTTTAGTACTAGTCCCCCATCAGCCCATTTCCAGTCCTAGCCCCCCCCCCAGTCAGTCTATTTTTCAGTCCTAGGCCCCCCATCAGCCATTTTCAGTCCTGTCATAGCCCCAATTAGCCCATTTCCAGTCTTAGGCCTCCCATCAGTCCATTTCAAGAACCAGCCCCCCATCAGCCCATTTCCAGTGCTTGCCCCCCCCCAATCAGTTCATTTCTAGTCCTAGGCCCCCCCATCAGTCCATCTCCAGTCCAAGCCCCCCGTCACCCATGTCTAGTCTGAGGCCCACCAATCAGTCCAGTTCCAGTCCTAGGCCCCCCACCAGCCATTTCCAGTTCTATCCTAGCCCCCAATTAGCCCATTTCCAGTCCAAGTCCCCCCATCAGCCCATTTCCAGTCCTATCCTAGCCCCCCATTAGCCCATTTCCAATCCAAGCCCCTCTAAATACAATTTAAGGCCATGTTCCATTGTACTTTATTTTAGTTTTTTGAGGCACCATCAAGTGAAGCACTAAAGTATTTTATTAGGCAGTCAAAAAGAACACTTTAACTTTTGTTGTCAATAATCTATAGTTACAATTATTTCATGGCGGTTTTTCTGTGGGCCTTTTTGTTTTTCAAGTTAACTGAAAATAAAAAGTTCTGCATGATCTATACTTAATGCAAACTTTGAAAACTATTACAACTCAGAAAAAATTGTAGTACAAGAAATGAAAAAAAATTAAAAGCTGTACTTCTTTCCCCAAATATTTAAGAAAGGTTGGCCTAGCCTACTGGAGATGATGATTTGCATTGTTTTGGACATTCCATGGTTTCCCTTCCTTTTTCTCAAGAAGGAACCAACGAAGAGAAAAATTAGTAAAAGACTTTATGAAAAAAGAAAATGAGAGAAACTTTGCAGATCATGATCTGGTGTCTCTTGACTCTTACATGGTTACAGAGATGATAAAACACTTTATTTTGCAGAAGTAGACAGTATTATGTTCATGCAGCGAAAGGCGATTTAGCAGTGTCTGTGATAGAACACGATAATAAGTCATTTTGAATAGCTGAAGAACAAATCCGTATAAAACTAACTTGCCATAGCAATAAAATTATGTTTGCAGCAGAATTCCACCAGCTGGAAATGTTGAAGGTAAATAGTGCACACTTAGCATGACAAAATGATGCATTTCCCGTTCCTCAGTTATAGATTCATTCATATAGAGGAACTGTGTGTGCAGAGCAGGGCCATACCCGAGCTGTAACTGTGCCTTGCGCAACTTGCACATCTGGTGTGCCCCTCCCATCTCCCCATCTTACCCACACCTCCCTGTCCAGCCGGCTGCATGTCCTTGCCCTGCTGTCACCATTTTTTGTGCTTTCTTGGTGGCAGCAGCAGTGCAAACCTGATTTCAAATTTAAAAAAACAAAACACGAGGGTCTTTCGACTCCGCACTTCCACGCAGATCTAATCCTTCCTTCCTCTGATGTGGGTTCGCGTCAGAGGAGGGAGGGACTAGACCAGCCTTTCAAATGCAGGTCTTTGCAGCTCCACACTTGAATGGACACACAGCCTACATCAGAGGAGGAAGAGAGGGAGGGACCAGACCCGTGTGCAAGCGCAGAGTTGGAAAGACCGGCATGTTGTTCTTTTTTAATTTGAGGTAAGATCTGCTCTGCTGGTGCTGCCGCTGCTGAGAAAACACAGGGCAACAACAGGCAGCGTAGTGGGGAGCTGAGGCTGGCAAACCGAAATGCGCCTCTAATCTTTTGCGGCTGCATCACTCGCAAAGGGCTAGTTACGGTGCTGGTTCTGGTGCAGAAACATCATAAAGTCTGTCTCACTGGGTAAGCATGGGCTGTGCAGTTCCTCTGTGAATGGCTTTATGTATATATTTGTTTCTGTTTTAAATGTGTGGGTGGGGTGAGGGGCTAGGCATCTGTGCATGCAAATGTGGGGGGGATGGGGTTGGATGAGGGCTGGGGGAGTATGTGTGTGTGCCCGTGCTTGCGTGCATACGTAAATACGTGAGAGGGCGGGGTGCAGTGAGGGGCCTGTGTGTGCATGTTGTGTGGGGGGGAGGAGAGTGTGTATATAGTGTATTCCTCCTGGCATATAGTCATTCTGCCCTCTTATCTCCCCCATGCATTGAAGATGTCAACGTCCCAGCCTCTTGCACTCTTCAGTTCCTTCCACCATCCTCTTTCTCCTGCTCTCCTCCTGCCTTTTCTCCCCTCCCCTCCTTCCTGGCTTCTAACTTTTTAAAGAACTAGGTGCATAGAATCCCTGGTCTTCCTGCTGCTCTTTGGCTGTGCTGCACTCTTCTGCTGGCAAGGGATGCGGTCCCCACCAGCATCCACCACTATTTTTGACCACGGTCTGCAAAAGTTCCTTTTGAATTGCATAGGGGATTTTTTGTACAAGCACAAACAACCCCATGTGTGTGGATGGACAGATAAACACATGAACCCTCCCCAATAGGCAATATCGCTTGAATCAAATATACCTAATAAAATAACATGGTCAGTTAGGTAATATTAATAATCTGAAGTGCTACATGATTGAACTAAAAAAGTACTTAAATAAATAACACTTGTGTGTTTCATGTGTATTTATTTATTTATTTATTTATTTAACGTTCTTATATACCGCACTTTTATCATCAGCGCGGTTTACAGTAAACATAAAATACTCACCGATAGCAACAGGCTGTCGTGAGTTTACATATAACAGGAAATCTAATTGGATACAACATAGGGGAGAACTTTGTACATATAAGTTATATAACTATATACAATTGTATTCTTCTTGTTGTACAGGGAGTGATAGATCGTGTAGAAAAATAATTAACAGACCTGTCCTCCAGAAACATTCAAAAGTTGTTTAAACCCAGCCAGGTTATTAGTCTTGGCACTATGCTCTAGCAACAAATTCTATAACTTCATTACGTGTTAAATGAAAAAAAACAATACTTTTTAAAAATGTGCTTAACTTACGGCAACTTGATATATAGTTCTGTACTGTGAAAGTATTTTAGTGACATCAACCTTGGGAGCAAGTGTAACTATAACTCCTTCCAAACGTGGCTGTTAAGACAGAGCTGGTTTCTGAGGGAGATGTACATGAAACTGTATGATAGTGGGAAGACGAACCGCAAGCCTGTCAAACCATGACTTTAGCCGGAGCTGCCTGACATAGAACGAATGCCCAATGACTTAAGGTCAGTTTGATCCAAGGTGAATGCCGAGCACCCATAAACAAGGCGCAAGTATGAGCACAGAAAATAAAATAAAATGTCAGTTTACACTAGCTACACTTCTTGCTCCCTGACATTTCCTAAAGCAATGAGTCTAGAGAACGAAAATAGTAAGGGATAACATTTTGAACAAATACACTGGTGCTCTTATTTCTTGGTAGAATTCTTTCTAAAAGCTACATGTGTTTTTACTGTTTGGTTTACCAAAATATCATTATATGCATTGTTTGTTGGACTGTATATATTATTTGATTAGTTATCTGCTTCTAGCTAAATTAGCCTTTAGTGGGCTTTGTATGAAAGTGAGGGTTTGTGATGATTTCTTGCTTGCAGCTTCAACTGCCATTTTTGTACACTTTCAGCCAGTTTTCCCACATCCAGAGCATGCAATATTCTTGCCTCTAAGAATGTTGCATGTTCTGGATGTGGGAAAAGTGGCTGAAAATGTACAAAAATGTCAGTTGAAGAATGGTGAAAAACAAACAAGAACTTGGTTTTACATGAAGCTAATCATGTCCAGATTCCTTAATAAAGGTATACAAATAAAGAAAAGTCATTTGTGTAAACAAAAGGAGCCTAGCGTATTTTCCATGACAGGCCATCCTCCAGGATCAAAACAGTAATTCCCAGACAATAATTGCTGGGAACCTGCCATCAAAGGACTAATTAACTTTTGAATCTTGAAAACGTTAGTGCTTCTAATTTATACATATCACATCATCTGGAAGAGGCAACCAGCTAATGCCTGGCCTGACCTACTTATAATTCTGCCATATATAAAGCAGCTGAGAGTGATCGAATCTGACTGATCACTCGACCTTGATCTATGACCATCTCAAAAATGGGCCTAAACTGGTCTTTACTCGATCTTAAGCCTGCCATGTGACTAGATCATCACATTTATTTACTTATTTACATTTCATAATTCACCTAACTGTACCTGCAGGCAGTGTGCAGAACATAAATACATAATTAAAATCAAAACAGTAAACAAAATATGCAAATGCATCAATAAAATAAAACATAAATACTATCAAAAATATATCAAAATGGACACAAATTAGAGCATCTAATAACAAATGTAAAATCAGAAATTCTGCTGTCTTTCCTGTTTGCCTTTCTTTCTTGCAGTGCAGTTGCCCTGTTTCTGCCCTTCCTATTTCCTAACACTCATGTATGGAACGCGTGTTCATGACTTGCTAGTAATGTGGATCCTACTACCTCCTGGTTAGAGGCATCTCTTAGTTGCATCTGCACTAGCTACGTATATATGTAGCCAGGGCCGGCCCGTCCATTGAGCAAGAATGTTTTTTGCACAGGGCCCCGCGCAAAGAACATTCTGCTTTTTTTTTTTTTTAATTACATTTTTTTAAAAAACCTGTCTCTGGCTGCTGCCGCTGCCGCGTCCGTCGCAGCAGCGGCAGAATGGAGTGTCCCGCGGGGCCCCTTCTCCTCGTTGAGCCCTCTGCAAGGGCTTTCAGATTCGCGAAGGGAGAGTGCTCCCTCGCGTCTCTGTAAAGCCCGCAGGGGCTAATGGGAAATTTCCCATCAGCCCCTCGCGTCTAAAGGGGCAGATGGGAAATTTCCCATTAGCCCCTGCGGGCTTTACAGAGACGCGAGGGAGCACTCTCCCTTCGCGAATCTGAAAGCCCTTGCAGAGGGCTCAACGAGGAGAGGGGGCCCCGCGGGACACTCCATTCTGCCGCTGCTGCGACAGACGCGGCAGCGGCAGCAGCTAGAGCCAAGTTTTTTTTTTTTTAATTTGCCAGAAGGGAAGGGAAGGGAAGGGAAGGGGGGGGGGTTAAGACTGGTAATGGGCTGGGGGGCTGATGGAGGCTGTCTGGAAATGGGGTGATGGGGGGTTAGGACTGGAAATGTGCTTGGGGGGGGTTAGGACTGGAAATGTGCTGGGGGGTTAGGACTGGAAATGAGAGAGGGGGGGGTTTGGACTGGAAATGTGCTGGGGGGGGGTTAGGACTGGAAATGGGCTGGGGGGGGTTAGGACTGCTAATGGGCTGGGGCTGATGCAGGCTGACTGGAAATGGGGTGAGGGGGGGTTAGGACTGGAAATGGGGTGAGGGGGGGGTTAGGACTGGAAATGGGCTAGGGGGGGTTAGGACTGGAAATGGGTTGGGGGGGTTAAGACTGCTAATGGGCTGGTGCTGATGGAGGCTGACTGAAAATGGTGTGGGGGGGTTAGGACTGGAAATGTGCTGGGGGGGGGGGTTATGACTGGAAATGTGCTAGGGGGGGTTAGGACTGGAAATGTGCTGGGGGGGGGTTTAGGACTGCAAAAGGGCTAGGGGGGGTTATGACTGGAAATGTGATGAGGGGGGTTGAAGACTTGAAAAGGGTAGGGGGGGTTAAGACTGCTAATGGGCTGGGGCTGATGGAGGCTGACTGGAAATGGGGTGGGGGGGTTAGGACTGGAAATGGGCTAGGGGGGGTTAAGACTGGTAATGGCCTGGGGGTTGATGGAGGCTGACTGGAAATGGGGTGATGGGGGTTAGGACTGGAAATGGGCTGGGGGGGGGTGGTTAAGACTGGTAATGGGCTGTGGGCTGATGGGGGCTGTCTGGAAATAGGGTGATGGGGGGTTAGGATTGCTAATGGGCTATGGGGGGGTTAGGACTGCTAATGGGCTATGGGGGCGCTAGGACAGGAAATGGGCTGATGGGGAGGGGTTAGGACTTGAGGTGGGCTGATGTGGTTAGGACTGGTAATGGGCTGTGGGCTGATGGGGGGGGTTAAGACTGGCAATGGGCTATGGGGGGCTGACTGGAAATGGGCTGATGGGGTTAAGACTGGAAGTGGGCTGATGGGGGGGTTAGGACTGGTAATGGGTTATAGGGGGGGCTTAAACTGAAAATGGGTTGATGGGGGGCTAGGACTGGTAATGGGTTGGGGGATTGCTATGACTGGAAATGAACTGAGTGGACGGGGAGGCTTAAACTGCAAATAGCTGATGGGGAGGGAGCTTGGAATGGAAATGGGCTGTGAGGGAAGGGAGCTAGGACTGAAAATGGGCTGATGGAGCAGCTAGGATAGGACTGGAAATGGGCTGTTGGGGGGGAGCTAAGATTGGAAATGGGCTGTGGTGGGGGCTTGAATTGAAATGGACTCATGGAGGGGCTAGAACTGGAAGTAGGCTCATGGGGGGGGCTTGGACTGGAATTGGGCTGAGTGGAGGGGAGCTAGGATTTGACATGGGCTGATGGTGGGGCTAGGAAATGACTAGAAATGGGCTGATGGGGGGCTAGGATTGGAAATGAGCTGATGAAGGGACTCAGACTGAAATTGGATGGGGGAGCTAGGACTGGAAATGGGTTGATGGGGGAGCTAGGACTGGAAATGGGTTGATGGGGGGCTAGGACTGGAAATGGGCTGATGCAGGGACTAGAAGGGAATGGATGCTGGGTGAGACTGGAACTAGAAGGGAGCTGATGTTGGGGGAGGATTAGAATGGGATGGGGCTGGGAGAGTAAAATGGAGAGGGGAAAAATATTTTGTGTGGGAGGGATGAAAAATCTACAATTAGCCGGGTATTGGGAGAGTAAGTGGGGATTGAGGATGGAGGGGTAAAATTTGTGTGGATGAAATAAGAATGAGGAAAGAGCAAAAGGAGAAAGATTAGTATGTTAAAGCAGATGTAGAGAGAGAGGATGGAAAGAAAACTAGAAGAGAGAAGAAAGGACAAATGGACAGCAGACGATGGAGAGTTAGCAGAAAACATGAAGAAACCAGAAGAAAGTGGCTGGAGCAATTGCAACTGAAAAAAAATGCACAAAAGGTAGAAAGATATCTCTTTATTTTGAATTTATTAACTGGAATATGAAAGCTCTGGGAAATGTGCATCATTAACGTCTGCGCTTTGTTTGGTACAAGAGGAAATTGATTTATAGTTTTATTTCTACAGTGTTGTTGTACATTCCAAGTTTGGCTTTTGGGGTTCCCAGTTTAATTATTGCCTTCCTGTTTCTAAATTGCGATTCCTTGTTTGGTGATGGTCTATGTTCTGCATGTGTAACTGAGCTGAGGTATTCTGTTTATGTAATTCCTATTTGACATTGCCACTTGTTCTCTTTCCCCAGTATTCTCTGAAATGTACTGGTTTAATATTTGCAGTGTTTCCTTTTGATAGGTAGGGTCTGGTGCTTTGTGAGTCCTGGTAATGCTGTCAGGATACAGCGGGTTTGCTATGGGTTCTAAATGGGCAGCGTTTGTAGTAGTTCCTAATGTGCCTGGCGGTTGGCACTGGATTATAGTAATGTAGAAATCTTTTAGTCTTTCTTTATCCATACACTCATTAAGAGACATGTTTACTAAAAGTTAGTGAATGGTAACATTATGCAAATATTTATGCAAATAAGACCACTTATGCAAATGAGGCCCCGCACCGAGTCTCCGCACATGGCCCCGCACCCCCCTTGGGCCGCCCCTGTATGTAGCTAGTACATGTCTAGTGTGCCTGCCCCAGCCACGTGCCATGTTTTCGCCCTCTCTCCACCCACTCTCTTTAACCCTGCCTATTTGCGCACTGTTCGGGTAGCGCAGCATTTTTAGCATGGTCGCCTTTGGGCCACCTGCTCCTTGCTACAGCGCAGCTAAAACACTCTAAACCCTATGCTACTGGCCAAGTTCTTATGAATAAGACAGAGAACTTTGCAGTGGGACTCAAATAAAATAAGGAACCAGTATATTTTTTTCTGCTACTGTTGAGTTATGGTCATAAACAGAACTTCCTGAATTATGAGGCAGCGGCAAAACTGCAAGAGGTAATGACAGCAATCAATCTTGGAAATTAGCAAAGGCCGAACAACTTTTCTCAACTGGGATTTAGTCAAGTATGCTTACAGCTGATGGATGAGGCGCAAGAGTACCAAGCACTCTTAAAGATGTTTACAGTGTGCTTATGCATAATTAGGATGGAATCTATAAATACCCGCAGATGCTTGGCACCCAATACACAGGGAAAAAGTGTTCCATTTAGAAAACAAATTAGGGTTAACTGAAGCAAGATTCATTTATTAGTTAAAAAGATCAATGTTTGTGAAGGGTTAAGTGCCAATTTATTACGACTCATCCTAAAAGACATCTCAGTAAGGCAAGCATTCACCTTTTTGATAAGACTTTTTGATAAGATCAATGCCTCATAAAAGTAAGAAACTCAAAAGATCTGCATAGTACTAGAGCTTCAATCCATATTGTATAATCATCAAAAGGGGGGAAGACAAATATGAAAGTGTGGGAGATAAAATACCCTTAGGGCATCTCACAATCTGAGGAAACTGTGTAAAGACCTTATCATTCTAAGACATTCCTTGGAAACAATCAGAGAGAATACTCTGGAATTACATTGAATGCTGCCCTCATCATTAGCGCCACTTCTCCTGGCTATCAGGATCTTGTGATCTATGATTTCAAGGTTGCAGTCAAATCCAATAGAATTAGCACAGAGGAATGCTCCCTGATCAAAGCCTTGTCATCCATCCAGTGCTATAGCCATGCCAAGATCTTGACTGATTCAGCGAGGGCTTTAACAGTGGGAAGGTCAGGGTATGTTTACAAACCCTTGGAAGGTCCACCTCAGATAACGACAGGTCGATCTTTGCCAAAACACTTTCTAAAGCTCTTCAGCAGCTCATAAGGGCACAGGCTAAGGGAGCAGGTAGTAACTGGGAGGCCTTCAGGAGAGAGCCAATATCTGCCACCTCAAGAGAGTTAAATGGTGCTATGTTCATCTACTGAACAAATCAGAGCAATACCTGCGTGTATTTTATGAACCATATCTTCAAAATCGCACCAGATCAGTACAGTCTAATAGGAGAAATCCAAAATATGTGAGTGAATGGTTAATTCTCATGCCACAGAGAACAACATCTCTAAGTGTATTACAAACTCACACAATCCTAACAGAAGAATACAATCAAACATGCTCTGTGAACTTCACTTTGAATTTTAATGAGATTTTAACCAGTCACTCTCACTCTAAGCAAGTCATTGCAAAACATGTGGCCAATATTGCTGCAGCTCTGTCTCTTTCTCTGTCTCTGTCTCTCTCCCCCCCCCCCCCCTCCCCATCCCTTTCTCCAAGCAACACTGAATCATCAGAGAACCATCTCTAGGAGCTCACTGACCAAACAAACAAACAGAAGAAAGAGTGCATCCTGATGAAAAGCCTGGCCAAGTTTAACTCTCTAATCTTTAACTTCATCTCACCCATTGCTCTTTTTTCTAGATAATTAAACAATGCTGATCCCTAGAGAGATTCTTAGGACACTCTGTTATTTACTTCTTTTTATTAGGAAAATGTCCATTTAATCTTACTCTGTTTAACAAGTTGCCAGTCCACAATAGGAAATTGCTTTCTAGTTCATCACATTTTTAATTCTGAAGATCCAGGTGCATGGTCTGGACTAGCCCACCCGTATCCATGTGCTTATTTGCCTTGAGCTGCCAGTGAAAAGGTGAGTTTGATTTGGGTTTGTATTTTAGCTGAAATCTTTTTCTGTGGTAGCTCAAGGCAAGTTATAGTTTGATACAGTATAGTGTGAGATAAATCAAAATATACTGTAGACAGCACACAGCAACTCTACAAACTCCACTGTCCACACCACAAGCCAGTGCATAAATAAGGGGGCAGGCAAGATGGCTGCCAGGTTAAGATGCTTGCTTTGAGGGCTCCCTATTCTCTCAATGTGGCTGTTTTGTTTCTTCAGTGAATTTCATAGAGGTGCATAGGCAGAAAAAATGTTTTTGCTTTGTTTTCCATTTTATTTGTGGGCTTTTCTTACCTCAAGGAACATAAAAGGAAAAGGAAGTCAACTTCAGAGTTCCATAGCCTGATGGGCAAGCATCTGTCAATGGTATCCACCCTTGGGACAGGAGAAAGACCTATTGCTAGGGTTATTTATCTCTCTCAGTCTAGGCAGCAAGATTCTTACTCCCCAGCGCACAATTGAAAAGGCTTCAATTGATTGGTACTTGATTCATCTGGCCTGGAGCAAGGAGCTGCAATAGATCATAGTGCACAGTTATTTTATTTTATTTTATTTATTAGCTTTTATATACTGCACTATTTAGCATCAGAGCGGTTTACAGGAAACATGAACAGTCAAGCAACTTTACATAGAACAGGCATACGTTTGAGACATAAGACATATTTTGAGGCCTGAGGGTAGTGTCTGCGGTCATTGATGAGTCAGAGTGTTGATACATAAGTATAAGACACTGGATGAGTCACTGGGCACCAATTAAAAAACTGGAGTAGGCCACTTTCAAGTTAACAGACTCTCAATCTTAAAAGCCTATCTCCTTGTTGGGATGAAACCAAGAGCAGGGAAAGCAACCCCCCCACCCCACCAGACCCCAAAGTATGATGTTCAAAGATATCTGGTAAGTGGTCTGCAGAAGACAGACAGCTTTTCGTGTTTTTGTTCCTCAGTGATGTACTTTTTCTCAAGAAACCGAGCCTAAATTCAGAGAGTAAGAGAAAATAATTTCTCTGGGAACAAGCAGGAAGTCAGTCCTCGCATATGGGTGACATTGGTGCTGACAGAGCCCACATGGAAGCATCTCCCGAGCTTTCAAAGAAAGCCTTTGGGAGATGCACCACGCATGCATGGTCCACTTCCCACCCAAGGGTGCCATCTTGCTCCAATCTCCTTTTTTTCACGGAGCCCTTTGGACACTGTCCAATTTCCCCTAGAAGAAGTCTGATTTTATTCTCAAGTTTTGTTTGGTTTGGGTACCATTTCCTTCCCGCCTCCAAGCCAGCTAGCCTTGGGGTCGCTTCTCTGTTCCATTTGTTTATTTTTTCCTTAGTTTTCCATCAAGGTTCCCTCGACCAGCATTTGCACCCTTTTTCAGCCGAAGGCCTCAGACCCCTGCCAGGAGTTGGGACCCCCTTTTCCCAATGGCCTCCATTGGCTTCAAAAAGTGTGACTGGTATGACAAAATGATGTCACTCACTGACCCACATGACTGATGACTTCAGTGCCTTGGTCCAGAGCATAATGACTCTGACTGCAAGCTCTGCAGAACCGGGACCCCAAACGCCTTAAAGAGCTGCCATCAGCAGAAGGAAAAATTCTTCCAAAAGTCTGACTCTGCCCTGGAGTCTCCAGTGACCCCACGCTCCAGAGCCCCCTCTGATACCTCGGTGCCCCGCAACACCAGAGCCTCTTCGGAGTCCCGTGGCTGTGGTTCTTTCAAGCGGATGTCCCCAGAGGAGGAACATAAGAAGAAAAAATCCTCAAAGACCGCCACAGAGGATAGACCCAGGAAAAAGGTGAAATCCCATCCCAGGCCCTGCAGTCCCAGGCGTGAATCTGGGGAGTCAGGACAGGAGCAGCCCACCAAGATGCCCTGCAAGGAGTCGTCGGCTCCCGCTGACCAGCCTCAGGCCTCCAAGACCATCCTCCTCGAGGACTCTCCCTCGACAGTACTGATGCCAGGCCCGAGGTCCTCGGTGCCTACGTCGAAGGCTGCGGAGCCAACTGGCATGAAGGCCAGAATGGCAAGCCCTAGAAAGCAGTATATCTGCCCTAGTGGACATGCAGCAGGCATTTATGTCTGGCTCGTCTGGTTCATCTGCCCTGACAATGGGATTCTCAACATCGAAGGCTTCCCAGGATGTCGAACTGGTCCTCAAGTGCCATCGGCCTCGAGAGACCCCCAGGCCCTGGTAGAGGTCCTGGTCCCATTCCTTGGGACATCGGTCCTCCCCAGCGAGCACCCACGGTTCGGACCGGCAATCCTCCGGAGGTCATGCACCACAAAGAGCGGTCGTCGACTGAGGTGATTGTGCAATGTTGGAGTCATATTTGGACTTTGAGTCCAAATGGGAGACTGAGGACGAAGAGTCCTCAGATATGAGGTGGCACCGAGACCTTCTCTTTGACCCATCTCCCTGGCGACCTGACACCGTTCCCATCCTGAGCACGTGGCATTCCTCGATTTTGTGAGGGATATGGCCAAAACTCTCGCTATCGAGACGGAGCCAAGGAGAACCCGCAAACCGAGGAATAGGCGATCCTCCAATATGAGGAACCTGAAGGAAACCTTTATGGTCCAGGTGCCCCCAATCCTCAACTGCCTCCTCTTATATATATGGGAAACACCGGCATCAGTACCAATTGTTAGCAGAGTTCCAAAAAACCCAGCTTCCCCACAACTCCATGGTCATGATGTCAGCTATGCTTTGGTTCAAGTGGCAAAAAACCCATTTGTCGGTGCCACCCGGAAGGGAGGCCCGAACCCTCGTTGCCCTTGACTGGAAAACCTTCCAGGACTCGATGTTAACATTCAAATCCAGTCCTACCTGCTCTACATCAGCATGTACCTGAAGGAACTGTCGAAGAAGCTCAGTGGATTCTTGGCAGGCCTTGAGAGCGAACCCCTGCAGAGGTTCAAGACTCTAACCTCGGCAGTAAAAGAATTGCTCAAAGTTTCTGCCAGTATCAGAGCACGACGCAAAGCATGGCTCCAGTCATCTGACCTGGAGCAATGGGTACAAGACAAACTAATCGATGTCCCTTGCAAAGGTAAAAACCTATATGGGAAGCCCAGGGTGGATAAAGCAGTGGAGATAAAGACCGAATATGTCATGAGAGCCAGGCTCTCGAAGAAGACCTCTGTGCAACCCTGGAAGAAAACCCCAGGGAAAAAGCCCTTCTTCCTAAGGAAGAAAGGGGGCTTTGGTAGAATGCACACTTCCAGGCTTTCTCGGCCCCTCAGCAGGGCCAACAACAGAAGGGCCATGGACATGGTCACAGAAAACAAAAAGCCCCAAAGCCCCAGGCCCTAGCTCAGGCCCAGCCTGGGGGAAGCTTTTGACTGCCTGGGCATGACTTCCACTCCCCCAGGAGGTCCTCTGCTGCCCACAGGGGGGCGCCTAGCCCTGTTTGCCCACAGATGGACAGCCATCACCACTGATACCTGGGTGTTACAAGTGCTCAAGGAGGGTTACCTCCTCCACTTACATTGGCCACCACCCTCATACTTCCTGGGAGAACCCACCAGGCCTCTCCTCCACCAAACCCTGTACCTCACGGAGCTAGCAAGACTACTCTGGGACAGAGCAGTGGAGCCTGTGCCACAACCTCTCTGGAGCGCCAGCCTCTACTCCAGGTATTTTCTCATCCCCAAGAAGATGGGGGGCCTCAGGCCCATCTTGGACCTGCGAGAGCTCAACAAGTTTCTGGTCAGGGAGAAGTTCAAGATGCTCTCCCATGGAACACTGCTGTCATTCCTGCAGCAGGGAAATTGGCTTTGCTCCTTAGACCTAAAGGATGCCTGCACTCACATCCTCATTCACCCTAGTCACAGAAAGTTCCTCAGGTTTGTGGTGGGGAGACAGTATTACCAATTCAGGGTGCTACCCTTTGGTCTGGCCTCATCCCCTAGGGTCTTCAAAAAGTGTCTTGCGGTGGTCACAGGCCACCTCAGACTTCAAGGGGCCTTCATCTTTCCTTATCTGGACGACTGGCTCATAAAGGGGGACACAGTTGCAGAGGCACAATGCACCACTGGGCACACCATAAACACCTTGCAGCACCTGGGGTTTGTCATCAAGTACCCCAAGTCCCACCTCACTCCAGCTCAGCACCTAAGAGTTCATAGGGGCACAGCTGGACACCCTTCAGACAAAAGCCTTCCTTCCTCAGGAGAGGTCAGAATGTCTCAGGGAATTAACTGTAGAGGTGCAATGGCACAGGACACTATCTGCCCGGCTTCTCCTCCACCTGTTGGGACACATGGCCTCCACGGTTCATGTGACACCAAATGCCCGCCTGCATATGAGAGCAGCCCAGTGGTGCTTACGCTCTCAGTGGGCCCAAGCCACAGACAGCCTCAAGGACAGAGTGTAGGTGATCCGCCAGCTAACAGGCTCCCTCAGATGGTGGCAGAACCCATGTCACTTTCAGGCCGGGATGCCCTTCCAGGCACATATCCTCCAGAAGATCCTCACCACGGATGCCTCTCTAATGGGCTGGGGAGCAAATTGTGAGAGCCTCCAAACTCAAGGCTGCTGGTCCCAGAGGGAATCCGAAATGCAGATCAACCTGCTGGAAGTCAGGGCGATATTCCTGTCCCTCAGATCCTTCTGCCACCAATTACAGCACCACGCAGTGCTGATCCAGACTGAAAATCAGATTGCGATGTTCTATGTGAACAAACAAGGGGTGGGGGGGGCAGGGTCGTATCCCATCTGTCAGGAGACGATAGCCCTCTGCTCCTATGCTGTATGCAGAGGGATGCTCCCAAGGCCTGTCTACCTCTCAAGCAAGGAAAATATCTTAGCAGACAAACTGACTAGAATACTCCAGCTGCACGAGTGGCACCTGGACCCAGCAGTAACCTTGCGGCTGTTCTGGCTCTTGGGCGTCCCGGTGATGGACCTGTTCGCCAGCCTGGGCAACGGACAGTTACCCCATTTCTGCTCCCACCAACTGCACCCATCTCAGGTAGCAGTGGATGCATTCCTCATCCCGTGGATGGAAGGCCTCCTGTACTCCTTCACTCCAACACCACTGATAGCTAAGACCCTGTTCAAGGCTCAGTGCAACAGAGTATTGCTAGTGCTGATAGCCTTGATGGCCTAGAGAGCCCTGATTCCCACTGCTCCTCTCTATATCAACAGTACTGACGATTCCCCTTAGCCAAGCCCCAGTACTACTCTCACAGGAGCAGGGCTCTCTCCTACATCCCAACCTGGCATCCCTCTTGCTCATGGTTTGGCTGCTGAAAGGATAGCATTAGCCCCCTTCATTCTCCCACGAGAAGTGAAAGAGATTCTCCTGGCCTCCACAAGAAGAGCGTAGACCTTCAAGTGGCGCCGTTTCTCACTGTGCACAGAAAAGCGCACGAAGCTATTCTCCTGCTCAGTGCATGTGGTACTCCAATACTTGCTCTGCCTATTGCAGGCAGGACTGAAGTCCAACTCAGAGTACACCTGAGCGCCATCGCAGCGCATCACAATTCTGTCGAGGGGAAATCCCTCTCAGCTCAGTTTCTTGTGTTTCGGTTCCTACAGGGTCTCGTGTTGTCCAAACCTCCCCATCTGCCTTCCTGCGGCAGAGTGGGACCTTAATGTGCTGTTTGCATAGCTCACCAAGCCTCTGTTTCAGCCTCTGGCTACCTGCCACCTGCGTTACCTCTCCTGGAAGGTTGCCTTCCTGGTAACACTTACATCATCATGCATAGTCAGAGAGGTCCAGGCTCTGATGGCAGAGCCCCCTTACATGAGGTTCTATGAGAACAGAGTGGTGCTTCGCACATACCCCAAGTTTCTGCCAAAGGTGGTGTCCCGATTCCACCTCAATCAGGAGGTGGTGCTCCCCATCTTCTTTCCTAGGCCGCACGCCGATAGGGCAGAGACTGTTCTCCATACTCTGGATTGCAAGAGAGCCCTGCCTATCTGCAACGGACTCAGGGCCACTGCAAAGCTCAACAGCTTTTTGTATCCTATGACCCCAGCCATCTAAGTGACTAAGCGAACTCTGTCCATTTGGGTGGCGGACTGTATTCCCCTTGCCTACAAGTAAGCGGGGATCCCATTGCACCAGAGAGTCACAGCACACTGCATCAGGGCTATGGCCACTTCTGTGGCCAATCTGCTGGACCGCCATCTGGTCTTCGGTCCATACCTTCAGAGCTCATTACTGCCTAGAGAAGGAGTCCCAAGGGGACAGCACCTTCGGCCAGGCTGTATCAATTCCTGCCCTTTGACTCTTCTGTGTTCAGGCTATCGGAGTGCTGATTCTCACTGGACACTTGGGTCTTGTGAGAGTCTCTCTTGGGATTCAACTGCTGCTGATCACAGTTCACCTTTGCAGATCACTGTGGCATTTTCTATAGGTTTCGGTAGCCTGTAGCTGGGGTGTCCCATATGTGAAGACTGACTTCCTGTTTGTTCCCGGAGAAAGCGTAGTCACTCACCTGTAACAGGTGTTCTCTGGAGACAGCAGGAATTGGTCCTCACAATCCTCCCTCCTCCCCTTGGATTTACTTCTTTACTATCTTATTTTTGCTGCCTTAGCAATGTCATTTGACTGAGGCAAGATGGCACCCTTGGGCGGGAAGTGAACCATGCATATTTCCCCAGAAAACACCTGTTACAGGTGAGTAACTATGCTTCCTCCGGAAACAAGCACCACCATCTGAAGTTGAACATGGCCAAAACTGAGCTCCTTATCTTTCCTCCTTAAACCACCTCCCCCCTCTTCCCTTCTCTATTTCTGTGGATGACACTACACTCCTCCCTTTTTCGATAACCTTGCAATTTTTGGGGACATCTTTGATTCTACTCTTTCTTTCTCTGGGCACATCGAACAGTTGGTTAAAACCTGATGCTTCTTTCTCTATAACATCAGCAAAATGTGTCTCTTTCTTTCTACTTACACTACTAAGACCCTTATCCAGTCACTAGTCACCACCTGCCTTGACTACTGGAACCTGCTTCTCGCTGGTCTCCCTCTGAATCATCTCCCTCCCCTTCAATCTGTTTAAAACTCAGCTGCACGGCTTATCTTCCTCCAGTATTGCTATGCTCATGCATTCCTCTTCTCAAGTCACTTCACTGCCTTCTTATCAGTTTCTGCATCTAGTTCAAATGTCTCCTATTGAACTACATTCATTCTGTGGCTCCTCACTATATTTCCTCTCTTATCTCACTCTACACCCCTCCTTGGAACTCCGCTCCTCTGGCAGATTCCTTTTATCTGTGACCTTCACTGCCACTGCCAACTCCAGACTTTGTTCATTCCATCTTGCTGTTCCATATGCTTGAAACAAACTACCTGAGCCTCTGTGTCGATCTCCTTCTCTAGCCCTATTCAAATCTAATTGAAAAGCCCGCCTCTTTGAAGCCGCTTTTGGATCCTGATGCATCTTATATTGTTCCACGGTGTGACCGCACCTTGAATATTGTGTGCAATTCAGGTCACTATATCTTAAAAAGGCTATAGCAGAATTAGAAAAGGTACAGAGAAGAACCACCAAAATGGTAAAGGGAATAGAAGGATACCCCTATGTGGAAAGGCTTAAAAGGTTAGGGCTTTGCAACTTGGAAAAGAGATGGCTGAGGGGAGATATGATAGAGGTCTATAAATTAATGAATGGACTAGAATGGGTAAATGTAGATCGGTTGTATACGCCATCAAAAAGTAGAAAGACTAGGGAACATGCAATGAAGTTACAATGTACCCATTTAAGACTAATAAGAGAAAATATTTATGCAATGAAGTTACAATGTACCCATTTAAGGCTAATAAGAGAAAATATTTTTTCACTCAACGCATACTCAAACTGTGGAATTCATTACTAGAGGATGTTTTTAAAGCTGTTAGTGTAGCTGGGTTTAAAAAAGGTTTGGACAAGTTCCTGGAGGAAAGGTTCATAAGCCATTATTAATGAGGACCCAGTAAATTCACTGCTTGCCCTGGGATGGGCACTGTGGAACCTGTGTGCCTTTTGGGGAACCTGCCAAGTACTTGTGACCTGGATTGGCCACTGTTGGAAACAGGATACTGAGTTTGATGGACCTTGGTCTGACCCAATATGGCATTTCTTATGTTCATATGCACTACACATTTGTCCAGTACTTATGTGTATCTTACCATACTCTAGTCCCCAATTTCACTATGGCCCTGATTCAGCAAGGCGACTTGCAAGCCATCCAGCACGTATTCCCCCACAGGCTCTCCCCACATGGCCAGAGCCATATGGGGAGAGCCAGTGGAGGGCGGAGTGTGGGCGAGCCGAGGCAGCAGGACGTACAGGGCCAATTCAGGTCACGGACCTGTACATTGTTTTCGTTATAAATTTCTTATTCTGACACACCATGCTATCTACAATAATAATCCTCTATATCTTGCGGACCACATCTCCCTTCACACTCCCTACCGCCAGCTTCGTTCTATTCATGCTAACCGTTTGTCGTTACCCTCTCCATCACAAGCTCATTTGGAACAAACCCGTCATTCTGCTTTCTTTTTTCTGGGCCCTGTGCTGTGGAATGCGCTACCACCTTCTCTCCGGTTAGAACCCTTTTATTCCCAATTTAAGATATTACTCAAAACTCATCTGTTTCAACAAGCCTTTAATCTCCCTCCCGATGCTCCTCCCTAAAGTTGTTGTCAGTCCTGTTTGTTCTGTTGCTCATATGTTTTGTTCTGTCTTTCCCTTGTCTGTGCCTTTTGCCTTGTTTTGTTGCATGTGTCATGGAAGTCTTGGTCTAGTTGTTTGGTTTTAATTGTCTGTGCTCTGTCTTACTCTTTGCTTTCCTATTTTTTTATGGCGTTCCTTTCCCATACTTTGCATTGCTGACCTTTTTTATTGTACACCGCTTTAATGTTTCGACAGAAGCGGTCTATCAAATGTAAAAATAAAGATAAAGATCTTGCAGGTCAGGGATAGACACACTTAAGAAGCTGGGACAGAGGCGATCAGGGCCAGAACACCCCGCCAAGACTGGGACAGAAGCCAGGTAGGACCCTGCCACCCAATCCAGGCCCCCACTGCCCAGCCCGGGGTCAGGCGGCAGGGTAACAGTGGGTCGGCACTGCGGGGGGCATACCGGCATGCAGGGATGATGTCCCCACATGTATGCAGGGGCACGCCGGGCTGATCCTGCACCTGTGGGAACATCTGGCTCCCGCGGTGCCGAATTGAGTCCTAACTGGCCCGTCCTTTTCAGGGCCATCCAGACGGCCCTGACGTGCTCCTAATGGAATCGGGATCCACATGTTCTGTCTTAATTAGATTGTAAACTCTGATGAGCAGAGAATGTGTCTTACATCGATATATTTACTACGCTGCGTAACACTATTTAAATAAGTAGTAGTAGTATTCACTGTCAGTCCTGAAGGTCTGCAAATAGTTATGTTTTTTCTGGATATTCCCTATAATATTCCTTTTGGTATATAAATCTATTCATTAGTGATAGCCTGGCAACCCAATCCATTTGCATCCCTGGAGGGCTAGAAGTGAACCTACGGTTTTAAAACCTTCCAGCTGCTTCACAACATGCCTTAACTCTATGGGGCATCAAAGGCTAAGATATAAGGGTCTTATATCTATCTATACACATAACACAAACACACACTCATATCTATGTATACATTAGCATTGCCTCTTGCTTCTGCTTCCTGTTGTCCAGTCATTGACTTAGGGGCCCTTTTAATAAAGCCAATTAGGGTTTTGCACTTAATGCGTCTTTAGTGCTAAAACTATCACACAGTATGTGCCGAGCATGTTCCCAGCAGTTAGCACACAGATACATACCCTAATGCACAGTGGCGGCATTTATAATTAATGCAGGTGCATCTAATGCCTCCCACTGAGGTGTCATTAGGTACACGCACCCTAATTGCCACATTGGCAGTGAGTGCGCGATATGTATTCCCCCTCCCACACTGCCACTAACTGCAATGTGCTCTTCATGTTCATTCTCCTTCTCCTACACTCCTATTCTTTGCCCCATTGTGCATGTGCAGTTGTCGTCGGAATTAGTGTGCACAGTCACGGTTTATGTTTGCGTGATAAGTCACTATGCACTAAAACATGTATTGATTGTATCTCCAGGAACAAGCAGGAATGAGTCTTCACATATGGGGTTCGTCAGCGCCGACGGAGCCCGCACGGGAATGCTCCCCAGCATCCAATCAGAAGGCTTTTGGGAGCATCCCTCGCACCTGCGCAGTAGCTTCCCACTGCCTCTCCCCAGTTTTCGTTTTTCCGCGGAGCCGACAGGACGTACCTCCTGTCACCGCAGAAACTTTTTCTTCCTTTCTTCTTTCCTGTGGTCGCGGTTTTTTCCCCGCTGACTCTGGCACCGCTGGTGTCCCTTTTTTCCTTATTTTTTGTTTTCCTTTATTTTCCTTCGAGGAGCATCCTCCTCGTGTTATTCTGAGGCCTACCGGGCTTCCAGCATGGAGCCTTCTTCCCCTAAGAAGTGCCCCCACTGTGGAAACGTTGTCTTCTTCTCCGACTCCAACGCCTGGTGTCTCTCCTGTTGGGGCCCTGACCCCTTCTCCCCCGGTTCCCCGGGCTTCAGCGTCGGGAGAAGACCCTCCCTGTTTCGAGTGTCCCTCGATGACGTCTTTCCCTCTGAGGTGCGGTCGTCGGCTTTCTCTCCTCGCCAGGATCAGGTAACCCAACAACAGTCTGTTAAGACTAACCGAGCCTTGAGGGGTGAGTCTCATGCGCCGCATGACGATGGCTCCGGCCTTCCCCTCCAGTCCCTTACACCCCGGAGGGAGTCTTCTGGCTCCAGAGCCTCCACGGGGTTTCGGGTTGTTCCTGAGGTTTGCTCCTCACAGAACATTCCTGAGCCATGCCCGAGGGTGGCACCCGCTTCAAGCGGTGCAGATCCCTCAGCATCGGCGCTGGCGTCGAGTGTTCCACTCTTCGCCAGGGACTGTCAACTGGTGTCCTCGGTGCCTTCGGGGCCGATCGACTCGACCCAGTCTGGCTCTACGGCATCCCGGCCCTGCGCGGGGGCGGTACCCGCTTTTGGCGGTGCCGATTCCCCTGGCATCAGCATCGGTGTCGAGTGTTCCACTCGTCACCGGGGATCGTCGGACCAACCTGACCCGGTATGGCGTGCCCACACCCCTGCCATGCGCGGAGGTGGTGACTGCTTCGAGCGGGACCAAGTCCTCGGCATCGGCGTCGTAGTCGGTGACCCCACTCCCCGCCGGGGATCGGCACCGGGTGCCCTCGGCTCCGCCAGGGCCGATCGACTCGTCCCCGGCTTCCGCGGGGGCGGTACTGGCCTTGATTCCCGGGGCGGTCTCGGGAATAAGGGCCCCGTCTTTCTCTTAGCTGAGAAATATCTTTAGGATAAGAGCTTTTGCTCCCCAGGTACCTGTTCTCGTGGTATTTCCCTCTCCCAGCTCCTTGTGGTTTGTTGAATGGAATCCCTCTCGGTCCCCAGCTGGACTCTAGTTCAGTGCAGCCTGACTTTCCAGCACTAACCTCGGGTAATTCCTCCGGTACAAACTCCTCTGAGGTGCAGATGGAATCCACGTCAGAAGCTCTCAGGTATATGTCCTGGCTCTCACAAGCTCTGTTCTTTCCTTTCCCACGGGTCCTTTCCGTGTGTCTTTCTCCTGTGTCTGTGTTCCTGCCTGCTTGATCAGAATCTGCGTCTGCATCTGAATCTGCCTCTGAAACTGGAACTGGATCTGCTTTGCTCAAGACTGACCTTATTTTAAGTGCGTCATTTCTTGAGTCCCTTGTTAGCTCAACTCCCTGCAGCTGTTCCTGCTTCTCTGATGAGCTATGATGTAATGCTTCTCCTGGGCGTTTTCCTACAGCCGGTGCTCGTGTTTTGGTTGGTTGCCCGTAGCAACCCCTAGCCATGTGCTTTGCACTGCCGGTTTTAAAACTGCCCTGGACATTTTCCTCTAGTTTCTAGGCACTATTTGCCTTGCGCCATGACAGTTGGCAGTATCGTTCTCACGTGTCCATACCGGTTTAGTAACCTGAGTGGGCGCTCCCGGGCCCACCTATAGCCCGATATACATCTATACCTGTTATTGGATATATATCAGTACAGGTGGGCGCTTTTTGGGAAATGTTATAGCGCCCTGTGTCTTACCGACTATCCCCCATTGTCGGTACTGACGTTTTGTTATTTCTTACTGGGTCCAGCCGGCCCGCTTGCCTGCGTTCTGCAGCTCGGGTGCTCGGACCGGTTATGCTTAAACTTGCTGTGATGTCAACAGCCCCTTGGTTTACGCCTCCTTGTCTGGAGGTTTTCGAACCCATTGTCTTCCTATCCCTTGCCGGCTAGGGTAGACAGTGTACCCCTCGGTATCCCAGGGTACACTTCTGTTCTTCTCCGGGCTGGGTTCTCCCAGATCGGTCAGTCTTCTGATTAGTCCTCCGGATTGGGGACTCTGCTCCTACTGGAGTTCTCAGCTTCTTAGAGCTCCTTGTGAAGACCTGCCGTCTTTCCGGTGCCGGCTGACACCTGTGTCTCCAGCCCGCCCGGACTGGGAACTTCGTCTTCTCTGCGGTGAAGTTCCCTTGAAGACTTCGCTACTGCATCTACAGTACCCGTCGCAGCTCTGCCTTCTACAATCCAGTAGGTAAGCTCTAGATTGTGCTAGATCATTAACGGTTTAATGATAATTGACGTGGTTTGAAGACTCCCCTGTAGTCTTCGGTTGCTGTGCCTTGGCAACTCTTCTCAACTCCTACCCTCCATCCCTCCGGGGATGCCGGGGATCCCGGTTGGGCGATGCCGCCCTGTCCAGGGGCGCGCATTCTGGGATCTCCTCTGGCACCCTCAGCTAGGGAGTCCCCATATGTGAAGACTCATTCCTGCTTGTTCCTGGAGATAGCACAGTTACTTACCTGTAACAGGTGATCTCCGGAACAGCAGGAATTAGTCTTCACAGCCCACCCACCTCCCCTAGGAGTTGTAACTCTCTCTCTCTCTCTCTTTCTTCCTCTCCTCTCCTTCTGTCTCAGCTATTAAATGCAACTGGGGAGAGGCAGTGGGAAGGGTGGGAAGCTACCGCGCAGGCGCGAGGGATGCTCCCAAAAGCCTTCTGATTGGATGCTGGGGAGCATTCCCGTGCGGGCTCCGTCGGCGCCGACGAACCCCATATGTGAAGACTAATTCCTGCTGTTCCGGAGATCACCTGTTACAGGTAAGTAACTGTGCTTTAGTGGGCTTTAGTAAAAAGGCCCCAAAGAGCCAGAAACAGCGAGAGCCTTTAGTAAAAGTGTTGTCTGGATCCAGCCAGCATATGTACCTATTACAAAACAGTTACAGCCTCAGTTCTTCTCTCTGAGGAATTGTTGTCACTGTCACTATCACTATAGCAGAGTACAGCCCCTGCTGAGCAGATCAGCAGAAGCAAGGAAAGGAATAGAGAATAAAACCACAGATATAATAATGCCTTTGTATTGCTCCATGGTGCAACAACACTTTGAATATTGTGTGCAATTCTGGTCGCCATTTCTTAAAAAAGATATAACAGATTTGGAAAAGGTACAGGAAAGAACCACCAAAATGGTAAAGAGGATGCAATGTTATCCCTATGAGGTAAGGCTTAAAAGGTTAGGGCTCTTCAACTTCAACAGCTGAGGAGAGAGATGATAGAGGTCTATAAAATAATAAGTGGAGTGGAATGGGTAAACGTAAATCAGTTGTTTTATACCTTCACAATGGGCACATAATGAAACTACAGTGTAATACGTTTAAGACTGCTAAGAGAAAATATTTTTTCAGTCAACGTATAATCAAACTCCGGAATTTAGTGCCAGTGGATGTAATAAAAACTGTTAGTGTAGCTGAGCTTAAGAGAGGTTTGAGCAAGTTCCTGGGATAAGCAGCATGTAATCAGTCTACCTTTTGGGACCTGGATTGGCCACTGTTCGAAACAGGATACTGGGTTCAATGGACCTTTGGTCTGACCCAGTATAGCACATCTTAACTTTGGGTCTCCAGCACACCAGCATACAATGCTAATGTTAGTCTATAAATTCAATCTTCACAAAATTAAATAGTTTAAAAGAAAAATCTTAACATATTTCTACGATTTCTCTATTAATGCTGCACTGTGATTCAAAAAATGTTATTGGCATTTATTATTTCTCTGAATTGTCAAATCAGATATATTTAATGGGCAAATGAGAATGTCAGATATATTATAATATGAGTCTTGTGAGGGACTATATTGAGTCAATCCTTGAAGTAGAGAAAGGGGTTTTTGTTTACTTCAACAGATAAACTCCAAGCTTGACTGGATTAGAAAATTAAAAGTTAATAGATTAATTTTAGATTGATGCAGCTTTCATAGTTTAAAAGCAGGGTGGCAGTCTCCTTTGCAAATTGCATTTTTATGTGTTTGGTACTCTTTCCTTTGACTGAATGACCTATGAATTAGAAAGATGCCTCTATAAATAGATGTGTTGTTTTTGCTTAAGGCTTGTCCTAGAAATGCATGTGATTTTTTACTCAGCTCAAACGTGAAAGTTCCAGGACTTATTAATTCTATAAAAACCTAGAGTCTGGTTTACTAGCGTGTGTTGAAGTGCTAATGTGCGCTGATGCACCGTAAATGCAAGTTATATGCTGAAAGGCTATTCCTATAAAGGCATTGTATATAGGAGGTAATTTTATAAAGAGGCATCTATTTTTTGGCGCATAAATGCTGGTGTTTTTGTTCATTACATGCATAAGTGACCACATACATGCATAAATGACTTTTTGTAATATACCAACCAGCGTAAAAGTATGGGAATTAATTGTATGGTGTGTTCTTCCACTGTGGGCATTCTTCTGTCGCTGCTGGTATTTTATAAAGACAAGTCGGTACCTTCTTGTCCTTATAAAATAGGCTTAATTTAGGTATGTTGAAACATGCTTTAACGTAGCACCCTCTTCTAAAGTTACCTCGTGTGTACAGGTACTCGCGAAGGCAGAATGTGTGTACTTGCACTTGGCTTTAGTTTAGGCACGCGTTGCTGGATGATTGTAAAATGGCTCCATTGGTTTCTATAAATATGCTTGCTTATTTCTAAAAAAAGAAACTCATATTATAATATTTATTTGCTGACATTTATTACATCTCCTGTCTTTTTATTCATAGTATTACAAATGTTGACTAAGGAACAAATATTGGGATGCAAACTCATTACAGTATGCCAAGGAGACCAGGACTATTGCTCTTGGTCAATCTCTTCTTACAACCACCTCAACAGAAATAAATCAGGGGTTCCCATCTATTTTAGTTGTGTGAGCCCCTTATTAACCCAGAAAGATCGGGAGTGCCTTATTCATTCCCACCACTCTTCCCAGACCCTCTGTTGTATTTAGCATCTCCCCCCTGTACCCCCCTCCCCATGTCTAATATTTTCCCATAGTCTTCCTATAACCCCCTGGCCAGCATCATCACTCTGTCTCCCCTCCTTGCTTCTCTATGCCCATTTCCCCATGCCCCTTCCAATGTCCTTATGTCCCTTCATCTCCCTAGCCTCCCACCTCTAGCTTATCCCCTTTGCCTCTCTATTCCCCCCCCCCCTGCATCGAGCATCTCCCTTTTGTCTCCCTTGCCCATTGACGTCAGCATATTCCCTCCACCTCCCAATGTCCCCCCCATGTCCACTCCTCCTCCTCCCCTTGTATGTATAAGGGGCAGAGCCTGCCCATGCAGAAGCATGTCCCAAGGGCAGAAGTTGCGTAAGCTGCAATTCCAGCCCAGAGAGGCAGGGCACAAATGCGGCCTTGCACAGCCTCTGCCGACCAGAGCATCAAGTCCTCTGTGGTGAGGGTTGCAGGCTTGCACAGCCACTGTCTGCAGGACATGCTGCTCCCATGTGCAGGCTCTGTGTCTGTCTCCATGATTGCTGCCTTTCACAGCCTTCTGTCTGCGGGAGTAGCATGTCCTGCTGCAGGGGCTGTGCAAAGCCGTGATGCACACAACCATGGCCTTGCACAGCCCCTGCTCACAGAACTTGCTAGACCCACAGACAGAAAGCTGTGAGAGGCAGCAGTCCTGGACCAGAGAAGCAGAGCCTGCCCACATGAACAGCATGTTCTGAGGAACGGAACTGTGCAAGGCCACGATCGCTACCCACAGCCTTCTGCTCATGTCCCACTGACATGCTCTCCTCTGGGCCCCCGGTGCTCTGCAGGTCATCTTAATTGGGGGAGGTGGCAGCTAGCAATGGCATCCTCCTGACATCGGCACCCCACTGCCTGCACTTACCCAGCTTACCAGGTAGTGCCGGCCCTGGAAATCAGTATATGCCACTGGCATACATGTATAAGCAGTAACTTTTCTAAAGTCTCTCCTGACATGTGTTTCCAGTTTACATGAGGACAAGGTGTAACCCAGCTTTTTACATACGTAAATGGAATCTAATCCTTGTAAAATAATCTCCTTAGTTTGTACAGTTGTTGTCAAGATTATTGGAACCCTTGCAGTTCAAGAAGAAACACAAAATGGAGGAACAAACCCACAACTACACCAGATAAATCTTCACACAATGATTTTATTGGGTGACCCAACTTGGCCAAGTTTTGACACTTAGGCCTGTATCAGGGGTCTATAAAAATAATAACAAATAAAAACACTTTAAAAGTAAAAACATCTAATTAAAATAACTTTGCAAAAATAGAGAGAATATAAACCAACTAATTAACTCAACACAGGAGAGAGAAAACATTAAAAAGTAAAGGATAAGAGCCTATATTATCAGTCTGATGATACAAAAATATCCAGTACCAATACCATGCTATGATGTATACAGTTAACCTTGTACATAGTTGTATAAGACATATGTTACTCCCCAGTGTGCCAACCATTCCCATTTTTATACACCACCTAATGTTCAATGTAAAAGATTCAGTTCTATGTAAACTGCCCCTGATCTGTGGAAGGGCGGTATATAAAATCTTTATAAATAAATAAATATATACCAGCACAAATCATCGTTGAGAGGTTAAATATAACCTATAACAGGCATGTCCAACTTCGAAAAGGTCGTGATCTACTTTTTCCAGCCAAAAGTGCCGGTGATCTACCACCATGAAAATTAAGTTTCAAATTAGTTTCAAATTAAATTTTAACCCAGTAAAGTTGGAGGATTCCCCCCCCCCCCAATTTTTAATGAACCTTCTGTCATTTACTTGGATGTGATCCGCTGTTAAGCAAATTAAGCAAAAACAAAACAGAGACGAAGATCCAGTAAGAACTGCGAGGGGAAATGGAAAGTACATTTTTCTTAAAGTTTTATTGAGTATTTCTTTAACTGTCTTAATAACTTTCTTTAACTTTTATTGAGTAATTTGTGTTAAATTTAGGTACAGTATTGATCCAGGCTGATCTTGCACAATCTTTAATATTTCGCTCTTGCTCATTAGTGAGATGTCTGAGCCTGCATTTCATCTACCAGCTTTTTGAAGTTGGGTGAATATTGTGTGAGGGCCAGTCTCAGGGAATCCTGGAGATGTTCATCTGTCATGCTGGAACGTTGTGTACTCTTTGTAATTTTCAGATGGGAAAACACAGATTCACACTAATAACACAGGTACACTACCAAAAAACTGCCTCCAGTTTTGCAACTGATTCCTATAGATTTTGGGGTGCTGAATCCAGGAAAAATAGCCAAAATGTTCCATCACGTCACGTTTTCTTGCAAAATTAGATTTCTTACACATATAAGGAATGTTCACATAATTTCTTTTTAGCCGACTGCAGTTTATTTTCTTGGCCCAAAATAGAGGTTGTAATGGTTAACTAACTAGAAACACTCCCTCATGATATTTTAGAGTGTTTTGTATTCATTTTATACATTAACAGGACAATTGGGAGGCGGGGGACTAAATCCAGTACTCGCGCTGGCGCATGTTCTTTCCTGTTCGCCTCGCCTCGTTCGCTCGCTCAAACACGGTGGTTGCGACATGAACGTTCCTGTCAAATTTCAGTTTCTTGCAAGTTCATTATTACCTTTTGTTTGCTCAGTCGTAATCCAGCTTTATTCTGAAGTGGTTCACTACAGTTGTAGTTTGCAGTGCTGTGTATTTGTGATGGCTCACAGAGCCAGAGGTTGCGTCAACTCTCCGGACAGTTTTTGTTTTATTTGTGGGGAATATAACGTGAAAAAGCGGCAGAGAAACATTTCTGCATTTATTAAAAAAGTATATTTCGCCTATTTCAGTTAGAAGTTAGGCGATCAAGACAAACCGTGGGCTCCTCACAAAGTGTGCAAGACATGTGAGGAAGATCTACGCTTATGGATGAAAGGTAAAAAACAAGCATTTTGTTTTGGAATACCTATGATGTGGCGTGAACAAAGAGACCACAGCAGTGACTGCTATTTTTGCTCTTGCATTGTGAAGGGATACAAATTAAAAAATAAGAACGTAATAAGTTACCCCAACCTTCCCTCAGCAATTAGGCCTATGCCTCATAGAAACGAAGTACCTGTGCCTGAACCACCAAAATCTTTGGATCATATTTGTGTGGACGGTTCTGATCATGATGAGACTCATCAGATGGCTTTTCCCGATGAGTCCAGTACTTCCGAGTTTGAAACTGAACCATATCCGAAACCTGAACTTTTCTCTCAAGCTGAATTGAATGATTTAGTCCGGGATTTAGGACTCCCAAAAGATGCTGCCCAACTGCTAGGTTCTCGGCTTAAACAGAAAAATCTATTGTCACCAGGAACAACTTTTTATTGGTACCGCAACCGCGAGACACAATTTTTGAAGTATTTCAGCAAAGAGGAAGATTTGGTATTTTGCAACGATATATACGGAGTGATGGAAAAGTTTAAACTCAAGTATGATCCTGCTGAATGGTGGCTGTTCATTGATTCGTCAAAAGACAGCATAAAAGGTGTTCTTCTTCATAATGGCAACACATTCGCTTCAGTTCCTATTGCTCACTCTGTTATTCTCCAAGAAAAATACGAGAATTTGGCCCTGATTCTTCAGAAGATTCATTATGATGAGCATAAGTGGTAACCCAATGTAGCAAAAAATCTGTACGTGATGGAGCAAATTGGTTACCAGATTTGGATTCAGCGCACCAAAAAACGTAAAAATCAATCGAAACATTAGAGGCAGTTTAAAAAAATTTTTTTTTAGTGTACCTGTGTAATCTGAACTGAAACAAGAGTTACAGCTTCACTGCATCTTCTCAAGTTGGGAAATTTGTCTCTAGGCACTAGCTTCCAAAACGATTCTTGCTCAGCACGGGTCTTGAGAAAAATGTCATTTTTAAGGGTTAATATTTTGTTTTCAAGAGATGGCTTGTTCAATGTGTAATTTTTACTGATAGCAGCTGCAGTTTCTTTAATGTCCACATCTACTTTGAATGGGTATGACAAGTACTCCACAACTGTTCCAATTTTTTGGAAGTCACAGAATCTATTTTCGAATTCCTGGATAACAGAACAGATTTCTGTCACATACTTCTCGTTCTGAAAAACAAAATTTGGATATTGTTCCAGATGGTCCTGCGTATTAGGAAAATGATCAAAAGTGTTGCTTGCAAGGTCAGTCAGTCAGCTCAAATTTGCTCTTGTAGGATGAAACTGTACTCATCATCTCGCTAATGCATTTGTTTTTACCTTGTAGTTTAAGGTTCATATAACTTAGTTTGCCTGTAAAGTCAGCGAGAAATGCCAGATCACATAACCACTCCTCATCTTCCAACTCTGCTTGGTCACCTCCCTTCTCCTTCAAAAAACTTCTTATTTCATTCAGTAAATCATGAAATCTTTGCAGAAATTTGTGCCTACTTAGCCTCCTTACATCTGTGTGCAAAATGATTTCCGCTGCCCCTTCATCAAGAGTAAGATTGAAAAGCCATCTTTGAAGTGATCTTCCACAATTTGAATTTACAATTTTGACAGTGATGTCCATGACAGTCTTTGTATGGAGTCTCTTGCTTACCAAAACTTGCTGGTGAATGATGCAGTGGTAAAGCACAGTTACTTACCTGTAACAGGTGATCTCTGGGAACAGCAGGAATAAGTCATCACGTATGGGTATCATTGGTACCGACGGAGCCTGCGCGGGAACGCTCCCCAGCGTACAATCATAAAGCTTTTGGGAGCATCCCACAGCGCCTGCGTGCTGCCTTCCCGCCTTTCCCAACTGCCTCTCTCCAGTTTGAGTTTAAAGCTGAGACAAAGAGAGAGAGAGAGAGCGAAAGGGAAAGGAAAGATAGAGAGATACAACTCCTAGGGGAGGTGGGTGGGTTGTGAAGACTTAGTCCTGCTGTTCCCAGAGATCACCTGTTACAGGTAAGTAACTGTGCTATCTCCAGGAACAAGCAGGAATGAGTCTTCACGTATGGGGACTCCCTAGCTTGAGATGCCAGGGAGAGACCCCAGAAGTTGTGTGCCCCTGGAAGGGCTCCACTTCTCTCCATGGATCTCTGGCATCCAACCAGGGTTGGAGGATAGGAGTTGATTAGGTATGGAACAGGTGTTTGAGAACAGCCTGACCAAACAAAGCATCCCGGTGGGAGTCCTTGTCCAAGCAGTAATGGGCTGTGAAGGTATGAACTGAGGCCCAGGTGGCTGCTCGACAGATGTCGTCAATAGAGACAGAGTGTAGATGAGCCATTGAAGCTGCCATGGCTCTCACATTGTGAGCTGTGACATGGCCCTCCAGAGAGATGTTCCTACTCTGATAGGTGAAGGAAATGCACTGAGCAATCCAGTTCGATAAGGTCCTTTTGGAAACTGGAAGTCCCAAATGGGAAGGATCAAAAGCAACAAAACGTTACAATCCAAGGTATGAAGATTCCTCTCTGCACTTGATGCATGAGGGGCTGGAAAAAAGACAGGTAGGTATACCTCTTGGTTGAGATGAAAAGGTGAGACCACTTTAGGCATAAAGTGTGGATTAGTCCTGAGGACCACCTTGTCATGATGGAACCTTGTATAAGGTGGATTAGCTATTAGGGCTTGCAATTCACTAATGCGGCGTGCTGATGTGATTGAAATGAGAAAGATAACCTTCCAAGAAAGAAATTTCAAGGAGGTGGTAGCTAAGGGTTCGAAAGGGGCCTTCACAAGTTGCCCAAGAACCAGGTTTAAGTCCCATGCCACCGGTGGTGGTTTAATGGGAGGCTTTGTCAAGAGAAGGCCTCTCATGAATCTTGCTATAAGAGGATGAGAGGAAATAGGCTGTCCATTTAGAGGCTTAAAGGAAGCTGTAATAGCACTCAAATGGACCCTCACTGAATTTGTCTTAAGGCCTCCATTGGATAAATGAAGAAGATACTCCAGTAAAGATTCCAGAGGTAGCGCAAGAGGGTTAAGACCCTTTTCCACACACCAAACCGTGAATCTTTTCCACTTGAAAGCATAAGAATGTCTAGTGGAAGGCTTTCTGGAAGCATGAAGAATATCCTTCACTTGCTGAGAAAGATGGAGATCTTGGAGATCTAGGCCTTCAGCAACCAAGCCCTGAGATGCAGAGACTGGGGGTTTGGATGCCATAACATTCTGTCCTCCTGAGATAGGAGATCTGGTGCAGACCCTAACTCCAGGGAGGGAGCTTGAGAGAGATGTAGAAATAGAGGGTACCACACTTGGCGTGGCCAACGTGGCGCTATGAGGATCATGCGACCCCTGTCTCTCTGAAGCTTGAAGAGGGTTTTGGGAATCAGGGGAATGGGTGGAAAGGCATACAGGAAGTCTTGACCCCAGTAAAGGAGGAAAGCATCCCTGGCCTGAGCCCCCTGAGCTGGAGTTCTGGAACAGAACCAGGGAAGTTTGGCATTCCACGGACTTGCAAAGAGGTCTATGTCCGGGGTTCCCCAAATTTGAAAAATCTTGGCTACCTGGTCTGCATGCAGAGACCACTCGTGTGGAAGCAGAACTCAACTGAGTCTGTCTGCCCAAGAGTTTTGAACGCCTGGAAGATACACTGCCAGAAGATGAATCTGGTGCTCTCTGGCGAAGGCCCACAGTCGCAAAGCTTCATTGCAAAGCGACAGAGAGCCTGTTCCCCCCTGCTTGTTCACGTAGAACATGGCTACCTGATTGTCTGTATGGATAAGGACTGTCTTGTAGCTGAGCAGGGTGTGGAACACTCGCAGAGCAAGGAAGATTGCTCTGAGCTCCAAGAGATTGATGTGTAGACAACTCTCCTGTGGAGACCAGGTGCCTTGGGTGGAGAGGTCTTGTAGATGAGCTCCCCAACCCATTGGAGAAGCATCTGTTGTAAGAGTTGTCTGGGGTAAGGGTTGCTGAAAAGGAGACCCCAGCAACAGGTTTTGAGTGGACTTCCACCATTGAAGGGACAAAATGAAGCGACTTGTGTTTGCTATTTTGCCTGACAGGCTGTCTGCTGCCTGGGTCCACTGGGTGGAAAGGGTCCACTGAGCTGCCCTCATATGAAGGCGAGCATAGGGTACCACATGCACGGTGGAGGCCATGTGGCCTAGTAATTGCAACATTTCTTGAGCAGTTAAATGGGGCTTTAACTCTGCTTGAGAAGCTAACTGCACCAAGCGAAGACAATGGGCCTGTGGGAGATAGGCCCTTGCTCTTGTGGTATCCAACAACGCCCCTATGAACTCCAGGGACTGAGTAGGGGTTAGACTGGATTTTGGGATGTTTATTACCAGCCCTAAATATTGGAGGATATGCATTGTGCAGGATAGAGAGATCTCAGCCTCTGACTGAGTGGGAGCTTGAATGAGCCAGTCGTCCAGATAAGGGAAGACAAATATTCCCAGAGTGCGCAGAAATGCAGCTACTACTGCCATGCATTTCGTGAACACCCTTGGTGCAGAGACCAGACCAAAAGGAAGCACTCTGTATTGATAGTGCTTTCCCTGAAAAAGGAACAGAAGGAACCTTCTGTGGGTTGGATGGATGAGAACATGGGTGTACGCATCCTTGAGATCTAGAGAACAAAGCCAATCTTGACTCTGAAGGTACGGAAGCAGAGCTCCGAGAGAGATCATTTTGAACTTCTCTTTGACTAGGAATTTGTTCAATTCTCTGAGGTCTAAGATGGGTCTGTAGTCCCCTGTTTTCTTTGGAATAAGAAAATAAGGGGAGTAGAACCCTGTGCCCTGTTGAAAAAGAGGCACCTCCTCTATTGCCCCTTGGGCAAGAAGGGTGGCAATCTCCTGACCCAACAGGTCGAGAAGAGAGGTTGGAGAATTGAACTGCTTCATTGCCGAGTGAGGGGGCAGGCTTGAAAAATGAAGTTTGTACCCCTCCTTTATGATGGAGAGTGTCCAATGCTCTGCTGTGATTTGTCCCCACCTGGGAGCAAAGTAAGCCAACCTTCCTGGAATGGTGGAGGGCTCTGGTCCTTTCAGAGGCAGGAAGGCTAAGTTCTCTAGTAGCAAGTCAAAGGCCCTGAGGGGGCTGCGGTTGCTGGGCCGGTGAAGGCCTAGCAGCCTTTGCTTTGCTTTGCTTGGATGGTTGCTGACGTTTGGTTGCAAACCGACCTGCAGAAGATGCCTGCTGACCATAAGCAGAATAATATCTTCCCTTTTTAGAAAAAGGTGCTTTTTGAACAACTTTTTCTTAACAGGAGCAGAGGTAGACTTGGATAATCTATCCAAGGCAGAGTTTTCAGCATCCATTTGATTGGCCTTTGCTTGCCAATCCTTGCCAAACAGGTTCTCACCTGTACAAGGGAAATTCCCCAATTCATCTTGGACCCAGAGCTCCAAATCAGATGCTTGAAGCCAAGCAATCCTACATGCACCTATGGCAATAGCTGAGACCCTGCTTACACACTCAAAGAGTCAAAAGCTGCACGGTTGGAAAATTTGGAGACATCTTGGACATGTTTGAGCCAAGTGAGGAACTCCTGTCTTTTATCTTCAGACATGAAAGGACTTAAAGACAGTAGATGTTCAGAGATTTCTTTGAGGAACATTCCCATGTAAAGACTATAGGAATTAATTCTCGCAGCTAGCATGGAAGCTTGAAAGGCTCTACGTCCAAAAGCATCCAGGGTTCTGCACTCACGTCCTGGAGGATTAGAGGAGTGTCTCTTTGCACTTCTAATCTTTCTCATAGCAGACTCTACCACAATCGAGTGGTGAGGAAGCTGAGTTTTATGGAAACCAGGACAAGGAGGGACACGATACATGGTGTTCAATCTGCGAGAATGAGGCGAGGTGGTGAGAGGTGACTCCCACATCCTCAGCATGAGATCATAGAGAATCTCATGAACAGGTAAGGTAGCTGCTTCCTTAGGAGTTTTGGGATATTGTAAAATATCTAACTCCTTGGCTCTGGGCTCTGCCTCCGGGGCCACAGAAATAGATAGGCCCCGAGCCACCTCCCTGATGAAATCCTGAAAGGATAAGTCCTCTGGAGGAGACATCCTCCGCTTGGGAGAGGAAGGCTCCTGTGGAAGCAGCACCGATACATCGACAGAACCCTCAGACTCCTCAGAGTCTTCAGAGGAATCGAAGTATCGCCTGTCTGGATGCTCTTGCAATGCCCGATACCCGTATCGAGAAGGATCAGCATCGGGGATAACCGGTACCAACGGATCGGTACCGGAGGGCATCAGAGGACAAGGTACTGTTCCAGCAGACACCGATGCCGATGTCGATGCGATCGGTACCAGAATCGGTCCCGATGCCGGTGCTGGAACCGGTACCGCTGGAGTAGTCTGTTGCGGTACCAGGGGCATCGATACCACAAGGAATGCCGCTAGACTGCATTCCATGGACAGAATCCTCTGATCCATTGACGCTACCAATGCCTGGATTTCGGTACCGGTGGGAGCCATCGGTACCCCAGAGCATGGCAACAGGTGATCGGTCGAGGCCATGCCATCGAGATCAGCCTGTAACCCCAAAGATGAGACTTTGGAAGCCGGAGCCTCCCACTGGGGTAATTTTGCCGGTGCGGAATCCTCGAGGGAAACGCCAGAGGCATCTCGATGCTTGGAAGGAGATCTATCCTTCGAGGACCAGCTGGACTTATGCTTGGTTACCTGAGATCCATGTGAAGAAGAGGAAGCCCTGGAAGACGTCGATGCCACCGAAGCCGCATCAGAGAGAAACAGGGTACTGAACTTGGCTGCTCAGTTCTGCTGACCCCTCTTAGACATCATGGCACAGGACATACAATCTGTAATGGAATGGTCAGGACCTAAACATTTCAGACACCAGTCATGGGTGCCGGTGACGGAAATAGTACTGCCACATTTTGTGCACTTCTTAAAGCCTGAAGCGGGCTTTTCCATGTTTAAGGAAAAAGTCGGGGCCTAAGGCCCAAGACGGCGAGTGCACCTGAAGAAAAGAAAATCTATTTCTGTCAGAATTTTTTTTTTTTTTTTAAGAAAGAAGAAAGAAAGACTGGCGGTACCGGTAGAGCGTCGAAGAAGGCAGATGCGACACAAAAGAAATAAAGAAAATGAAGAAATTCTTCTGTGGTGACAGGAACACGACCTGCTGGCTCCGCGGAAAAGAAGAACTGGAGAGAGGCAGTTGGGAAAGGCAGGAAGGCAGCACACAGGCACTGTGGGATGCTCCCAAAAGCTTTCTGATTGGACGCTGGGGAGCGTTCCCGTGCAGGCTCTGTCGGTACCGACGATACCCATACATGAAGACTCATTCCTGCTTGTTCCTGGAGATGAAAGGAAATCTGGGAAGTCTGTCTACAAAGGGCTATGAAACCGTTAACCTCACCTGTCATTGCTCTTGCTCCATCAGTAGTGATGGAAACAAGTCTATGCAATGGAAGATTACACTTTGTCACAAAAGAATGGAAAGAACTGAATATTTCCTGACCGGTAGTTCTCCCTTTTAAAGAAATCATTCCAAGTAGTTCTTCTTTAACACTGAAGTCTTCAAAAACCATCCGGATAAAGACTAGTAACTGGGCTATGTCTCTTATGTCTGTAGATTCATCCAGTTGGAGTGAGAAAGCAACACAATTTGAAACATCCTCCAACAATTGTTCAGTTGTGTCTCCACACGTCTTTTCTATTTGCCACACGATGGTGTTTCTTGACAATTGTACATCTTGAATAGCAGCTATGATCTCTTTCTTATTTTTAAATCTTTCAAAAAGATTGTCAGCTGCTTCAAGAAAACAATCTTTTATAAATTCCCCTTCAGTGAAAGGGTTGCATTTCTTTGAGATCAGGTTGCTGGCCTTGAAGGATGCTATGGTTGCATTGACCGAATGTGACCTTGGCTTTGCCATCAACTGTTGCTGAGTAGTCAGTTTCGATTTAAGTTCTTTGAAATTCAGTTTACGAATTTTACTTTTGGGTGGATAATCAGCATCAAACTTATTGCTATGCAGAGCCTTATAAAGACGTTCCAGATTACCCTTTTTGGGCAAGGATACTGGGGCGTTACAAATTAGACAACACCACTTGTCTTTCACCATGATGAAGAAGTAGTCCATTTCCCATTCATCATGAAAGTGGTAGGTTTTGCTGTTCTTTGGAACACTCATCTTTGTTATACTGGGGTGGCTGGATGTAAGAAGGCCAAATCTGCTAAGTTAGGATAAACACTGGCTGAATCTGGTCCAAAACTGTCACTGTCCCAAAGTATTAAAGATCAACGGGAACTGAAGGCCTCTGGATGATGTGCAATAGAAGTACTGGAGATGCCAAAACCACGCATGCAGTTCTAAAAGTAAAAATAAGAATTCATCATACTGGCACCAATCAAACACCATCAAACAATCATCAAAAAACCTCAAACACCTGTCCGGCACACCAGATAAAATCAAATACAGCCAAACAAGTTCAAATACCACCACACACGATTTAATAAATTCTGCACACAGTGTAGAATCAACGCAAAGGCTAGGCAAAATAAAATTGCAGAGGCAAGCAAAAGTCACAGTGGTTTGAACCAATTCGAAGGAAAGGCATAGGCAAGTTAGAACAAAATTGGAAAAGCCTGCCAAAATCACCAAATTCTTGACACTTGGTTGTGTCTGCCCGAAAACGTTTAATGAAAGCGAACTATAAAGCGACCTACGACCAGCACACAACACAACTAATATGGTAAGTGTATTCAGGTAAAGCCTGGGCGACTGGATATCGCCCGGTATATAACACACTTCTAAGGGGTGTTGGGGCAGGGGCAGGAATGGGTGATTCTGATAGGCAGGAGACCAGGTATGTCGCCGGGCCTGTGGCGTCTCGTCGCGGGGCATGGGCGGCGGCCCTCTGGGGCACCCACAAACTATTGGCACGAAAACAACAAGCGCCCACAATACACCTGCAGGCAAGATTCCTGCAGGCAGGGAAAAAAGACAGGCGAAGGATCAGCAGCGGCGGCAAGCCCTCGGCAGATGACCTGCCGGCATGAGCTCTCTCCTAGGGATGGGGCGAGCTGCCAGAGAGATGGAGCCAAGTGGGGCTGGCAATCTACCTCTGACCCCTCCGCGATCTACAGCTAGATCGTGATCTACCTGTTGGACATGCCTGCCTATAATATACAGTAAATACATACAATGTCATTACTCATTTTACAAAGAAGGAAAGAGAAAAAAGCTAACCCTTCAGACAAAAGAATACTTTATAGATTACCTTAACAATATGGAATTACCTTATTATTATAAACTGACAATGTATCATTCTAAGTTCCAAAAAAGATGCAAAAAGAAAAGAAAGGGCAGAAAAAAGGGGGAACCGTATTCACCTGTATCAAAAAAAGCCTTTCCTACAAGAGATGCATATATTTTAAGAAGCAGACTTTAGTCCTGCAAACACATTCCTTAAACAACAAAACACCAAAAGACAGAAAAGTATGGCTACTTCTTCTTAAAAAAAGAGACTATCTTACCGTACCAATTAGAATATAGACTGAAAAAAGTAAATGAAACTCACAAAGGGCACAGATGTGAAGACCTACATAGGCATGAGAATTCAAATAAGCTCATTGTGCTGACGAATCATAAAAATATACAATTTAAATCCCTTACTACAATAGCTCTCAAAACTTACCATCAACCTTGCACAAGCACGGGTAGAAAAAAACACCACACAGGAGCAGATCTAAAGTACCAGAGTGAGGCAGGAAACTCCTCCCCATACACCGGCAAGATCTTTCATAAAATACAAAGCAAAGTTAAAAATGTGGCTTATAAATAACACTACCAAACATAGATTCCTTAAAGGCTTGCTCACAGTATAAGAGTGCTTTACTGTATTGAAAAAAAAAGGTACTTTCCTATAAGCCACATTTTTAACTTTGGACTGTATATGCACCCATATTTGACACACAAAAGAATCAAATAAAACAAAACCAATTAAAAAAGGAAATTGTATAAAAACTGGAACATTACCAGAACATGATTATTCCAAATAGTGATAATAAAGACCAAAGAGCAAAAATCACCAAATAAGCTAAGTTGCCCCTTCAAAAGCTCTTTTTATTTTTTCAGACAAAACCCATAGAAGGGAGCATTAAGACTCACCCTCACGGAACAGTTATGTCCATTTTAATCAATACAGGTTCTTAGAAATATTAAAATACTGAAAAACACTTATCTTTATAGCAGCAGAACTAAAGAGTATAGAATGTAATCAGGAAAATCACGACGTGCACATTTTGAGTCAAATCACAACCCTTTCTCAAGTGCTGTAATTCCTGCCATTCAATGAAATTGAGCTGCCATAGAACACCACAACGTAAAACATTGGATTTTCAAGGGCCAGTTATCCAAATGATTGGCTGATTCTCAAAGCCGCTCAAAACAGAACCACCAATGAGAAAATGGAAAACCCCATCGTTATTGGGGAAGACCTTTGCTCAATGGACAAAATCAGATCAAACTGAACCAATCGATCTCCGATTTAAACAATGGGGGTGCATGGAATTCAATATGTAAATCCAATGTTTTTCTAAAAATTGTAAGTGAGATGTTCTATTACCCCCATGGGGATCCTGAGGGACGTGATCGATAACTCTCCATTTTAAATCACTAAATTGATGCTGGTAGGTCAAACAATGGTTCCACTATAGGTTCTGAAGAGACTTGCAAACATAATCGAGAAGCATGCTCTCCTTATCTAGTCTTGAAAGAACGAATAGTGTGGCCAACATAAGTAAAGCACACAGACACTGTATAAAATAAACTACATAAGTGGACATGCAAGAAGTGGACCAATAGCACCGAAAGGATCGCCCAGAGATGGGATCATTGCAGAAAGGGCCCGATAAGGTCAAGGAGAAAAAGTGGCAGTTGCCACACTGGGAATGACCAGAAACCTCCGAAGGGGGACAAACAGGGTGATATATCTGAGATGCCGATTTCACCAGGATGTCCCTTAAATTCAAACCCCGTAAAAGAGTAACCAATAAAGGCTTTGCAAAACAAGAATGTAGACTCAACACCGGCCAATGCCGTCACATTCATTTTGCTACCAATGCTGAATTCCGCATGTAAGGTAACACGCTGACCACAGAATCACCAACATTAGAAACCCCAGAGAGATTGTCACCAAGCAACCACTCCCGATGAACAAAGCATGCTCTGCGATATGCTCCATCTATAATTGACTTATGGTATCCGCGAGCTTATAAACAGATCTTAAGATCAGTGCATGATGTTGGAAATCAGCCATGGTAGAGCAAATCCTCGAAGAACGATTCATTTATCTCTCTCTTTTGTTTGGTCATGTACAATTTCAGCGTTTTCTGGATGATATCTTTTTTATATGGACATCAACTTGTGATGAACTACAATCTTTCATCTTGTGGTTAAATTCTTTTAAACCTAACATAAAATTTACACCATTGATTTTTTGGACATTACTCTTTTCAAGGACTCGGGAGTTTTAAAGACAACATTGTTCAGAAAACCTGTCCAGAGAAATAGTCTATTGTGTTATCATAGTTTTCATCCTGGACCGCTTCATAGAGGCCTTCCATTTGGTCAATTTTTAAGACTCCACCGGATTTGCTCTACCATGGCTGATTTCCAACATCATGCCACTGATCTTAAGATCTGTTTACAAGCTCGCGGATACCCTAAACCAATTATAGATAGAGCATATCGCAGAGCATGCTATGTTCATCGGGAGTGATTGCTTGGTGACAACCCCTCTGCAGTTGCTAATGTTGGTGATTCTGTGGTCAGCGTGTTACCTTACATGCGGAATTCAGCATTGGTAGCAAAATTAATACAATGGCATTGGCCGGTGTTGAGTCTACATTCTTGTTTTGCAAAGCCTTTATTGGTTACCTTTTCATGGGATTCTAATTTAGGGGGTATCCTGGTGAAATCGGCATCTCCGATTGGTCGCCCAGTTTGTTCCCCTTCGGAGGTTTCTAGTCATCCCCAGTGTGGAAATTGCCACTTTTGCTCCTTGATCTTATTGGGGCCTTTTTGGAATGATCCCATCTCTAGGCGATCCTTTCATTGCAATTGGTCCACTTCTTGCATGTCCACTTATGTGGTTTATTTTATACTTTGTCCGTGTGCTTTACTATACATTGGCCGCACTATTCATTCTATCAAGACCCGATTAGGAGAACATGCTTCTCGATTACGTTTGCAAGCCTCTTCAGCACCTATAGTGGACAATTGTTTGACCTACCAGCATCAATTCAGTGATTTAAAATGGAGAGCTATCGATCACATCCCTCAAGATCCCCATGGAGGTGATAGAACATCTCGCTTACAATTTTTAGAACAACATTGGATTTACATATTGAATTCCATGCACCCCCATGGTTTAAATCAGGACATTGAGCAAAGGGCTTCCCTGATGACGATGGAGTTTTCACTTTTCGCATTGGTGGTTATGTTTTGAGCAGCTTTGAGAATCAACTAATCATTTGGATTGTTGGCCCTTGAAAATCCAACGTTTCACGCTGTGGCATTCTGTGGCAACTCAATTTCATTGAATGGCAGGAATTGCAGCACTTGAGACAGGGTTGCGATTTGACCCGAAACGTGCACGTTGTGATTTTCCTGATTACATTTTATACTCTTCAGTTCTGTTGCTATAAAGATAAGTGCTTTTCAGTATTTTAATATTTCTAAGAACCTGTATCGATTAAAATGGACATAACTGTTTCATGAGGGTGAGTCTTAGTGCCCCCTTCTATTGGTTTTGTCCAACAAAAGAAAAATAGCTTTTGAAGGGGCAACTTAGCTTTTTTGGTGATTTTTGCTCTTAGGACATGATTATTGGCACCCTTATAAACAATTCATATCAGAAGAACCACATTTCCATTACAGTAAGATTAGATGCACCTGTGATCAGTTATCAGTGTTCACATGACTTGAATCAACCAATGAATGATATCTTTAATGTTTAAAATGGCCATATTTACTCTATGTTCCATTTTCACAATGGTGAAGACAAGAGAGGTGCCTGAGACGCAGAAAAAACATTATTACCAAACATCAAAGGGGTACAGGGCCATCACCAAAGACCTTGGGATACCTGTGTCTATAGTTCACAGTGTTATTAAGAAGTGTTCTGCTTGGGCGCTGGCTGACAGAATGGCGGCACGCTAGCACCCATCTATGAGTGAAAAAGACCCCCGAAGTGGTGGATTAAAAGCACTGAAGTGTGTACGGGGAGATAAGTGAACCCCCCCCTAAAAGTGAGCGAACGGAAGGGTAGACTCGAACCCGACAAAAGGCAGTGGAACAAGCGGCGCCCAAGCAGGAAGTTAGGCCAGTGCAGGGAACCAGGAGCCGTTTTAAGGGAGCAGACTGAGCAGCTCTGACGAGCCCAAGTAGGTGGAGATGGAGTGGATAACTAGCATTGGCGGGTTGAGTGCAGCCTCTCGGAGAGGCAGCGGGTGAGCACCCGGAGAAGGAGCTTTATTGCCAGAACCAGCACGTGGCGGAACTGAGAGGAGGCCAGGAAATATCAGAAGATACCGGCCTCATAGCGAGTGGCAGAGCAGCGGGACAAAGCTAAAACTGGTGGGACAATAAAAGAAGGAGACAGTACTTCCCAAGGCTGTCAGAGTCAGGCTGGCCGTGTGAGATTAATATTCCCAGCGAAAGGGCCATCTGAGCCTCCGGAGGAGGGAAAAGAACGGGGGAAACCTCCCCGCTTTTGGCACAAGGGGACCCAGCAGGAGAATTGACGGCAGCGGATGGCAGCAAGGAAATCCACCGTGGACCTTAAAGCTTATTCTTTTAAAAGCACAGTGGGATCCAAGGGCCACATGGCAAAAATGGCAGCAGCCAGTGGTGAACAGAGGGACCTGGATGAGAGGGAGCTGCAGGAGGCATCTCGAGTAATATTCAAGAGCTGCGAACGGATTTAAAGGAGTGGTTTGATTCAATGAGGCAGGAGCTGGGAGCAATAAAGAACGAGGTACATGGCTGGATACAGGAGATAAAAGTGGACATGGCATCTCTGGGAACCAGACTTGAGGAAGTGGAAAATAAAAAGGAGGAACAGCAAGGCAGATGGGTGCCTTATGAATATCGAGTGGAGGCTCTAAGTGAGGTGCACGATGAACTGTGGCAGAAAATAGAGGACCTGGAGAATAGGTCAAGGCGCTCGAACATTAGGATAAGGGGCCTGCCTGAGAGCGAAGGAGCAATGAATTATGTGGCCCTGGCAGAGGAATTCTGTGGGGTGGTCCTCAAAGCTGCAGACATGGAGGTGGAGGGAGTATGTCTTACAGTGGACAGAGCCCATAGAGCATTGGTGCCGAGGAGAGAAAATAAGGTACGAGATGTGGTAGTATGCCTGCATGAATTCAAATATAAAGAGCTGGTGATGAAGGCTTCCAGGAAGCTGGGCAAGATCAAATGGCAAAGATCAGAGGTGGAAATGTTTGCTGACATCTCTAGCCTTACTATTAAAAAACGCAGAGAGTACCAAGAGGTGACCAGGAGGCTGAGAGAAGAAAATGTGCGGTACAGATGGCTGTTTCCAGTGGGCTTGCAATTTACAATAAATACAAAAACGACGACAGTTCATTCGGTGGAAGCGGCAATAATGAGTATGAAACAAGCAGGGTGGACTGATATTCCTGTGATATCTACAGGTGGCCAAGACCGGCGTGACAGAGGAAGACAGGAGAAGGAATCACAGCATCAATGGAGCCGGGTGCCTGGAGGGGCAAAAGGTTTAAGATGCCATAGACTGCCAAAATGAGTAATTTGATTGTTTGAATGTTGGGATAAGGCGGAATGGGGGGGGGGGGAATTGAATAAAAATTGAATGAGACTGGGGTGCTTAGGGGATGAGACATAGTGGAGGGACAGGGTGTCTTGTCTCCTTCCCTTTGGTGTTGTAGGGGGGATCAAGTAAGGTGGATATTGGAAGTGGATGGGTGGTTGGCTGGAGGTCATCTGAAAGGGTTCCAAAGGGAGCCGATGGATGAAGGGGGAAGGGGAGGGAGGAGAGGCGAGAGGGGCAGGGGAAAGAGGGTGAGGGGGAGGATGGAAGGGGGTAGGGGGTGGAGGGTAAGGGGTGGGGTAATAGGCTAGACAGGGGTGTTGGTAAAAGCTGGGGGGGGGGGGTGAGATAGTACCATGCCGGAGATAAATATCATATCTATGAATGTTAGAGGCCTCAACTCTTTTGCAAAGCGACAGTTATTAATGAAAGAGTTACCAGATTGCATGGGGATATCGTTTTTATACAGGAGACCCATCTTTTGACTAAAGACGAGAGCCGGGTGAGCCATCCCCAATACCCGCAGCAATTTTTTGCTTCAAATAAAGTAGAAAAAAAGAAAGGAGGGGTGGGTATACTGTTATCGGCAAGGATTCTGGGACAATTGGGGGAAGTAATTAGGGATAAAATGGGGAGATTTGTAGTCATAAATTTGCAATGGGATCAGCAACTATATACCCTGGTTAATGTGTATGCCCCGAATATTAAACAAGGCCAAATTTTCTGGGAACTTCAGAGTAAGTTAATCGGGATGGTAGAAGGTCGCCTGATTATGGGAGGTGATTTTAATGTGACACTAGACCCACGAATGGACACATCTAAGGGGGCGGCATCAACACCAAAACAACATAGGGTGAATCTAAAGAAATTAATTGCGGGCTTGGGTTTGGTCGATCTTTGGAGGGAAACAAATAGAGGGCAAAGGGACTATTCCTTCTTCTCAGTGGTGCATGAGGTGTATTCCCGCATCGATATGATATTTGTAGATTGTTCCCTGGTAGCAGCAGTAAAGAAGTGTGAGATTAAAGAGCACACTTGGTCTGACCATGCCCCAGTTACTTGTGCAATCCAACTTGGGGGTTTAAGGAGGAATAGAGGGTGGTAGAAATTAAATGACTCCCTATTGCAGGATAAAGCGGTGGTGCGACAGATCACGGAAAGCATAGCAGAATATCTGTTGCTAAATGATATGGGGGATTACACGCCGGGGACAGTTTGGGACTGCTTAAAGGCAGTAGTAAGGGGTAAATTTATTGCAGTTGGTGCGCATCGCAAAAAGATGAAATTGAGGCAACAAGACCGCTTGATAGCTGAGATTGGGGAGACAGAGGAAAAATTAAAAATGAACCCGAAGGGACACCCAGTTAACCAAGGAGTTAGGAGGTTTAAGGAGGGAATTGAATGAATTGAATATGCAAGAGGTTCGGTATAAACTCACCGTGTTGAAGCAGACGAGCTTTGAGTTTAGCAACAAGGCAGGGAGGATGTTGGCACGCAAAATCCAAAAGTTGAATTCCAGGAACACCATAGTTCGAATCAAGGATGAAAGGGGGAAGGATCTATGGGCAGGGGACAATATAGAAGAGAGATTCATTCAATTTTATCAAAAATTATATACCCTGGAGACATCAGTGGATGAGGACAAAATACAGGGCTACTTGGAAAAGGTTACGCTACCTAAACTTACGGGGGAAGAGAGTGAGGGGCTGTGGGACCCAATTAGAGAACAAGAGATTTTGGCAGTGATTAAAGGGTTACAGGGACATAAGGCGCCGGGGTTAGATGGATTCCCGAATACGTTTTATAAGGTATTTTCTACGGTTCTGGTGCGGCCACTAGCACGGATGTACAAATCCTTTAGTACTGTTGGGAAGATGCCAGCCTCAATGCGAATGGTGGGAATTAGCATATTGCACAAAGAGGGGAAGGACCCAGCTGAGTGTGGCTCATATAGGCCTATTTCACTGTTGGGGGGATTTAAAATTTTTCACCAGGGTGTTAGCAAATCGGTTAGGGGCATTTCTGGGGAAGTTAATACATCCCAACCAATCGGAATTTCTTCAGGGCAGGTACATGTCGGATAATATCCGGAGGGCCTTGAATGTGATGTGGGGAGAGGAGCAGAGGGGAGAGGAGATGGCATTATTGGCAGTGGATGCCGAAAAAGCATTTGACAGGGTTAATTGGGCGTTTCTGTTTAGGGTACTCGGAAAAGTAGGGGTAATAGGGAACTTCTTGAACTGGGTCTAGACTTTATACCAGGAGCCCATGGCCTGTTTAAAAGTAAATGGCTCCATATCAAAGGGATTTGAATTGTTTTGGGGCACTCGGCAGGGGTGCCCATTGTCCCCTTTGCTGTTTATCTTGTTGATGGAACCAATGGCGCAATGAATAAGAGATAGGGGGGATGTTAGGGGGGTACAAGTGGGACAGGATAACCATAAAATTTCCCTTTTCGCAGATGATGTGTTGTTCTTTATTGCAGACCTGCATTGGACGCTGGGGGCGATACGAGAGGAGCTCAGCGAAAACGGAGAAGTGTCAGGATTCCATACGAATGCCACTAAATCAGAAATCTTGAACCTGATGATAAACAAAGAGGAAGAGGTTAGGTTGCGGCAGGATTTTCCCTTTAGATGGGCGCATAGAAGCATTCGGTATCTAGGAGTACAGCTTACCTCCAAGTGGGAAGCGATGTTCCGGGAGAACTATGGGGCAGCTAAGATTAAAATGTTCAGGACGTTAGAAGAGTGGGGTTCCTATGAGGTGTCCTGGCTGGGGCGAAGGGATATGGTTAAGATGATAATACTCCCTAGGTTGTTATATTTGTTTATGAACTTACCGGTGGAAGTCCCGGGGGCATACTTACAGCAATTGCAGGCTAGGGTCATGACGTACATTTGGAAGGGATGGAGGTCAAGAGTAGCACAGAGTATTTTGTGTGCTAGTAAGAAGGTGGGGGGTATGGGGGTTCCTATGTTGACCAGGTATTATGGGGTCGCGAGAATGCGGGAGGTGTTTGAATGGGTATTGAGAGGGTCAACGGAATGGGTGCAGATGGAAGGGGAGGTGATGGCTCCTGGGTGGGATTTGAATGGGCGGATTTGGATAAGGGGAGGGAGAGTATCCAAGGTCACCAGGGGAATCCATATGTCACGTTAACCCTGCGGCATTGGCGGAAAGGGCAAGGGAAATTGTATGGAATCACGGGGGGTTCTAAATTTCTACCGTTGGTGGGAAATCTGGAGTTCCCACCCGGTATGACGGATCCAACCTTTAGGATGTGGGCTGAGAGGGGGCTGTGTGGGGTGGGGCAATTTAAAAGGAGTGGTGAATGAGTGAAATTTGAGGAGTTGCAGGAGGAGTTCCAATTGTCTAACACTGACCGGTTTAGATATGTTCAAGCTCTGCATTATGGCAAAGAAGTAGTGCGGAGGGGCAATGGCCCGAAAGGAGAGGACATAGATGGGCTTATTGATAAGGGAGAGGTTAAATGTCTTATTTCCCAACTATATAAAGCAATGGAGGGTGAGCGGGGGAGTGATTGGCACACCGGAAAGCGTGGGGGGTGGACCTTAATAGAAGTTGGGATGGAGTACAATGGGAAAGAGTTTGTAAAGGGTTATTCAAAGGGGTGATATCCAGTAATATTATGGAACATAATTATAAAATGTTGTACCGTTGGTACATGATGCCTCAAAGGCTGCAGAAGTGGTAGGGAGGTAAGGCGGAATGCTGGAGAGGGTATGGGCAGGTGGGCTCCTTTCTTCATATGTGGTGGGGATGCCCGGTACTAGGCCCCCTATGGCAAGGAGTAGCAGAATGGCTCACAGAGGTTTATGGGGAGGAGAGAAGGTCGGGGCCTTGTTTGGCGTTCCTCAACGTTGAGGATGTAGAGGGGAGGAAGAGAGACCATGGTTGGTGTGGAATGGTGTGTACCGCAACAAGGCAATTGATGGCGCGGAGATGGAGGTCATTGTTGGTACCTACGCTTGAGGAGATTCAGGCGAAGGTGGAGCATTTTTGCTCGATGTTCCGCCTCACAGCTATGCATCAAAATTGCTTGTTGTGCTTTCAAACCATCTGGGGCCCGTACCTCAAGTGGAAGACAGCAGGAAGGGAGGAGGGCAGGGAGCAAGAGGGGAGTGAGGAGGGGGAGGCCTCTGAGATTAATGATGGGTTGATAATAAGTATGGGAGGAAGATGGGTATTGCGGGTGTGCTGCAGAGAAGTTGTTGGCTTTCTGGTATGCTTAATGTATTTGTTCATGTGTGCATTATGTGTAAGCTAACATCAGGGGAGGCTATGAATGGGGAAGACATAGAATACAAGGGAGGATGAAATCTATGTTTCGGCACGGGGAGGGCAATAGGGGTTGTAATGCCATGACCCTTTGTATTGTATAAGTTTTTGTGAGGGGGGGAGGGTGGGAGGGTATGAGTTGAAAAAGTTAAGGAACATGGATGTAATAGTTTGATGTGGTGGTTTATTAATAAATAAAAAATGGAAAAAAAAAGAAGTTTTCAGCTCATGGAATTGTCAAGAACCTCCCAGGATGTGGTGGGAAGAGGAAAATTAATCCAAGAAGTCTTCAAAAGTTAGTGCGAACGGTTGAAAAAACTTCTTACAATATTCAAAGAGCTTAAAGGTGACCTGAAGCAATCTGGAGTGGTGGTTTCAACCCCCACCATATGCCACACACTAAACAAAGAAGGACTTCATGGGCAAAGGCCAAGGAGGGAACCCACTGTTCAAAGATAGGCATCTATCCTTATTCCTGTCTTTTATCTTGTCTGTCTTGATTAGATTGTAAGCTCTGACAGCAGGGAATGTCTCTATCTGTGTTTGTACAGCGCTGCATATGCCTTGTAGCGCTTTATAAATGTTTAATAGTGGTAGTAGTAGTGATAATAAAAAGGCACACCTGATCTTTGCCCAAATCCTCCTTGAGAAACCACAGTCCTTCTGGGAAAATGTTCTATGGACAGATGAAACCAAACTTGTGCTCTTTGGCAATGCAGACCAGTGATTCATTTATTTATTTTTATTTAGACAGATTTGTACACCACCTTATCCTACAATCAAAGTGGTTACATCACAATTGGAGGGTTACATTTAACATGGGGGTATTTTACAGCATTTAACATGAGCGTATTTAACAACATATAGACAGCACGATTGGAGGGTTACATTTAGTATTTAGTGATACATTTACAAGCAAAGACATGAAGCTTATAAGGAAAAAAAACACCCTTCCTACAGTTAAATTTGGTGGAGGTTCCATAATGTTATGGGGCTGTTTTGTTGTCTCAGGAACTGGAGGCCTGGAATGCATTAAAGGAATCATGAAGTCAGAGGACTACCAAGGTACTTTGGAATGAAATTTGCTACCTAGTGTCAGAAAGCTAGGTATGGGTTGAAGGTCATGGGTCCTCCAGCAGGACAATGACCCAAAACATTCATCCAAAAGTACAAAAGAATGGTTAAAAAGGAACAAATGGACTGTTTTAAACTGGCCAGCAATGAGTCCTGATCTCAATCAAATCAAGAACCTTTGTAAAGAGCTGAAATTTGCCATTGGTAAAAGGAACCCTGGAAACATTCATGAGTTGGGACAAATCACAGTTGAAGAATGGCAGAAACTACCAGAAGACAGATGTAAGAAATGTATAGATGACTACAAGAAACGTTTGGAGGCTGTCATCACTGAGAAGTGTTGTGCAACCAATTAATGAAGGGTGCCATTAATCCCGTCCAGGTCATATTTAGTTTTTTTTTCTCAGAAACTACAACATCTAAGTTGCACAGACATCCTTTTTTTGTTGTACATCTTTGAACATACTGTTAAAATATAATGATGACATACAGTTGGTATATTTCCAACTATTTCTCAAGATATTGTACACAATATATCTCAAATGCAAGGGTGCCAATAATGCTAACCACAACTGTAAGTATTTAAACATTTAGGGGATGGGTTAATGTATAGTAACTAGAAATGGGTGCAGTTTTTTAAAAGAAAGAAATCCAAGCCCTTTCCAATTGGAGATATGAATCTTTTTGAACTGAAAAGAATCAGAAAAGGGCAGACTGCTGAAAATTCAATCTGTGAGTCACATCCATGGATTGGATAGCTTCAGGCTTGCAATTAAATGTCGCAGAAATGACTTGCACTCACAGTATTTCAGACTGACAATTATTTTCTGCCTGATCCCTGTGCTTATTTCAGAACACCTATAGTTACTTGCAGGGACCTGGGACTACAAAAGTTATAAACATGCAGAATGGTGAGAAAGGGGTAGAAAATAATGGGAAAAGAGCTGTTTCTTGTACACACATTCTCATGCATGAACATCTGCACTTATAGGAAAGCTAAAACTCAGTGACTGACTAGTAGGAAGTATCTGAAAACCTTGGGTTTTTCAAGGGAAGAAAATGCATCACACAGTTTTCAGAATGAATTCCAGCTGACTTAGAAAATTGTATATCAGGGTTTTTGTTTTTGTTTTTAACAAAAGGTAATTTAGATTGTGAAGTTCAGGGCACTGAGAAAATAGGAGTCAGCATTGAATTAATTTTGAAATTTTACTGAGACAGTTTACCAGAAGTAATTACTAGGGGATTTACTGAAAAGATCTGAGTGTTTCAGTTTAGTCAATCCCATTTTCATTTTATTTGTGGTCCTCGCCACTGCAGTGTACAATGGTCAAAGGTAGGCCCCCATCCTACGTCTGACATCTTTTAAAGGGGATGCACTGTCCTCACATCACAGCTCTCCCACACTCCCATACCCGATGTCCAAAAATCCCTGGTGGTCTGCTAGCCTTCCTCCAGTCGATAAATTGAAACAAAAGGGTGCTAGCAATTAAGCCCACTCCTTTAAGCCCTACTCCTTTAGTCCAAAATGTACCCTTCAGAAAACCTACATGCCAATCCCCTTGAAACTCTCCAAGCTTACTCCCTGTACACACAGATTGTGTCAACATTCCAGGACATGGGCTGGGGAAAGGTTTCATTTTAAGCATCAGCTTTTGAAAATGGGTTCCTCTGTGTGCAAATTAACCCCCAAAATTTGTGCATGATAAAAAGCAGGTGTAAACATAAAAGTAAAACACCCTGGGATAATGTTTAAGAATTGCTCATCTTTTGTTTTCAGTATTCATCAGAACCTCCAAAAGGAAAACGTATGGGTAAACTTTTAACACGTGCAAAGGGAGAGCAGCATAAACTTTGCCATCGTTTTCTGGTGAAGTGTTGTGCATCTCTTAGAAGGAGAAAATAAAGCGACCCCATTGTTTAACATCAAAACCAAATCTCAGCAACGCAACACTGCAATTGAAGTATGATAGGAAAGAAAAGGAAGAAAACATATTGGCCACTTGCCACCTAGGATTAAAGGGTGCCTACCCCTAGCTTATGCATTAGCGCTAGAGATGGTGATGGTGATAATGCACACACTGCAGATGAAGAGAACATCCAGCCACAGACAAAGGTCATGGTGAGGAATCATAGAAGTTAATAAAAAAGTTAAGAGGATTAACTACGTAAGTATTCTCATGCAGATAAAGAGGAGATAATGTGCTGCTAATTTTATGCTACGTTAACAGTAAATTTGAGAGACTGAGATCATACCCCACATACCTTGGCCTTAGGAGTGAAATTCGTTGCTGCCATGGTATGTACAGAACTAGCCTATTTGGATATACTGTGCCCAGGGGCGGCCCAAGGAGGGTGCGGGGCCATGTGCGGAGACTCAGTGCGGGCCTCATTTGCATAAATATTTGCATAATGTTACCATACACTAACTTTTAGTAAACATGTCTCTTAATGAATGTATGGTTAAAGAAAGACTAAAAGATTTCTACATTACTATAATCCAGTGCCAACCGCCAGGCACATTAGGAACAAATGCTGCCCATTTAGAACCCATAGCAAACCCACCGTATCATAACAGCACTACCAGGACTCATAAAGCACCAAACCCTACCTATCAAAAGGCAACACTGCAAATATTAAACCAATACATTTCAGAGAATAACAATACATGACCTACTGGGGAAAGAGAACAAGTGGCAATGTCAAATAGGAATTACATAAACAGAATACCTCAGCTCAGTTACACATGCAGAACATAGACCATCACCAAACAAGGAATCACAATTTAGAAACAGGAAGGCAATAATTAAACTGGGAACCCCAAAAGCCAAACTTGGAATGTACAACAACACTGTAGAAATAAAACTATAAATTAATTTTCTCTTGTACTAAACAAAGCACAGATATTAATGATGCACATTTCCCAGAGTTCACATATTCCAGTTAATAAATTCAAAATAAAGAGATATCTTTTTACCTTTTGTGCATTTTTTTTCAGTTGCAATTGCTCCAGCCACTTTCTTCTGGTTTCTTTGTGTCTTCTGCTAACTCTCCATCGTCTGCTGTCCATTTGTCCTTTCTTCTCTCTTCTAGTTTTTTTTCCATTCTCTCTCTACATCTGCTTTAACATACAAATTTTTCTCCTTTTGCTCTTTCCTCATTCCTATTTCATCCACTCAAATTGTACCCCTCCATCCTCAATCCCCACTTACTCTCCCAATACCTGGCCAATTGTAGATTTTTTATCCCTCCCACACAAAATATTTTTCCCCTCTCCATTTCACTCTCCCAGTCCCATCCCATTCTAATCCTCCCCCAACATCAGCTCCCTTCTAGTTCTAACCTTACCCAGCATCCGCTCCCTTCTAGTCTCTGCATCAGCCCATTACTAGTCCTAGCCCCCCATCAGTCCATTTCCAATCCTAGCTCCCCCATCCATTTCCAGTCCTATCCGAGTTCCTCCATCAGCTCATTTCCAATCCCAGCCCCCCATCAGCCCATTTCTAGTCATTTCCTAGCCCCACCATCAGCCCATGTCAAATCCTAGCTCCCCTCCACTCAGCCCAACTCCAATCCAAGCCCCCCATGAACCTACTTTCAGTTCTAGCCCCTCCATGAGTCCATTTCAATCCAAGCCCCCACCACAGCCCATTTCCAATCTTAGTTCCCCCAACAGCCCATTTTCAGTCCTATCCTAGCTGCTCAATCAGCCCATTCCCTGTCCTAGCTCCCCCCGACTCAGCCCATTTCCAGTCCTAGCTCCCTCCCCTCACAGCCCATTTCCATTCTAAGCCCCCTCCCCATCAGCTATTTGCAGTTCAAGCCCCCCTTTCCACTCAGCCCATTTCCATTCCAAGTCCTCGTCCCCATCAGCTATTTGCAGTTCAAGCCTCCCCTTCCACTCAGCCCATTTCCAGTCCTAGCAGTCCCCCAACCCATTACCAGTCCTCCAACCCATTACCAGTCCTCCAACCCATTACCAGTCCTAGCCCCCCATCAACCCACTTACAGTCCTAACCCCCCATCACCCCATTTTCAGTTTAAGCCCCCCATAGCCCATTACCAGTCCTAACCCCACATCAGCCCACTTCCAGTCCTAACCCCATCAGCCCATTTCCAGTCTTAGCCCCCCCATAGCCCATTACCAGTCCTAACCCGCCCATCACCCCATTTCCAGACTTAGTCCCCCCATAGTCCATTACCAGTCCTAACCCCATCAGCCCACCTCCAGTCCTAACCTCCCCATCAGCCCATTTCCAGTCCTAGCCCCCCATAGCCCATTACCAGTCCTAACCCCCCATCAGCCCACAGCCCATTACCAGTCCTAAACCCATCAGCCCACCTCCAGTCCTAAACCTCCCATCAGCCCATTTCCAGTCCTATCCCCCCCCATAGCCCATTACCAGTCCAAACCCCCATCAGCCCACAGCCCATTACCAGTCCTAATCCCATCAGCCCACCTCCAGTCCTAACCCCCCATCAGCCCATTTCCAGTCCTAGCCCCCCATAGCCCATTACCAGTCCTAACCCCCCATCAGCCCACAGCCCATTACCAGTCTTAACCCCCCCTCGGCCCAGGGAAAAATAAAAAAAAAGCTGGCTGCTGCCGCCGCGGCAGAATCGAGTATCCTGTGGGGCTCCCCCTGCCCGGCTGAGCCCTCCCTGCCTGGCTGAGCCTCTCCGCGACAGCTTTCAGATCCGCGAAGGGAAAGCGTCTCCCTCGCGGCTCTGTTAAGCCCGCAGGGGCTGATGGGAAATTTCCCATCTGCCCCTGCAGGCTTAACAGAGCCGAATTTCCCATCAGCCCCTGCGGGCTTAACAGAGCCGTGAGGGAGACACTCTCCCTTTGCGGATCTGAAAGCCGTTGCGGAGATGCTCAGCTGGGCAGGGAGGGCTCAGCCGGGCAGGTGGGGCCCTGCGGGACACTCAATTCTGCTGCTGCCGCGTCGGCAGCAGCCAGGTTTTTTTTTTTTAAGTTAATTTATTTTTAAAGCAGAATGTTCTTTGCACGGGGCCCCCTGAAATGCGGGGCCCTGTGCAAAAAACATTCTCACTCAATGGACGGGCCAGCCCTGACTGTGCCCAATTAAAAAGTATGACTATGCTTTTAACAAGTGCAAATATTTATAAAATTATCCCTTAAACAAATGTAGATTATCTGCAGGGGCAGTCCAAGGGTATTGTAGGGCCATGTGTGGAGACTCATTGTGGGGGCCCTCATTTGCATATCTACTGGGCCTCATTTGTATTAATCTAATTTATTTTATTTTAAAATGTATGTGCTACCCATCTAAAAATTTTTAGTGGCTTTCAAAGGAGTCCTTCACAAGCATTTTTATTTGTCCTAACAATGATGTAAGGTCATATTTGCCAAACATTAATGTGCGTTAAGTACCATTGTGCTCAAAGAAATAAATGGGTATTGCTGCACTTAGCACATGTTCAAATTTATGAATTCATATTTACCTTTAGTAAACATGCCTCTTAATGAGTGTCTGAAAACCATTTGCATGTACAGTGTGGATAAAGAAAGGCTGCCATATTTCTATATTACTATCCTCCAGTGCCAACTGCATTATTACAAAACCCTGCTGATTTAGAACCCATAGCAAACCTGCTATATCATAACAGCACTACCAGGACTCACACAGCACACTGTCATAGTATACACAAAACTAACCCATTTGGAGAAAGTTATCTAAAGGTAGCACTACACATATTAAATCAATGCAATGCAATGCAATGCAATGTGTGCCTTTGAGTCTGTGCTGACTCCTGGTGACCCAGAAGCTCCTGGGTTTTCTTGGCAGTGTGACCAGAAGAAGACTGCCAGGCCTTTCTTCTGAGGCAATGGAGGGTTAAGCGACTTGCCCAAGGCCACAAGGAGTACTAATGGGAATCAAACTCTGATTGCTTGGTTATCAAACCAGTGTTCTAACCACTAGGCTACTCCTCCACTCCAATACAGCTATGGAAAAAAAAAGAACAAGTGGGTCTGCATCACAGAAACTACATGAACAGACTAGCACAGTTCTGTCATTCACATAAAACAGGCAGACTATCACCAAATACAAAACAAGGGATCTCAATTTGGAAATATGAAAACAATTGTTGAACTGGGAACCACAAAGGCCAAACTTCAAATGCACCGCAACATTGGAAAAATAAAACTATGACATCAATTTCCTTTTGTACTGAACAAAAAACAGACATCAGCAATGCACATTTCCCAGAGCTGACATATTCCAGCTAATAAATTCAAAATAAAATAATGTGTTCTACCTTTGTTGTTTGAGCATTTTATTTTTCAGTCACAATTGCCCCAGTCTCTCTCTTCTGCATTCTCTCCATTGTCTGCTGTCCATTTGTCCTTTCTTCTCTCTTCTCCTATTTTTTCCATTTTCTGTCTACATCCACCTCTGACATACTGATCTTTTGCTTTTTGTTCTTTCTTTGCCCATTCATCCATTGAAATTTCAACCTTCCATCCTCAATCCCCCTTTGACTCTTCACTTAGCAACTTTTTATCTACTCTTCTAACCTCCAGCCCAGCTCCCCTATTTCTCACCCCACTCCTTCACTAGCCTCTTATTCCCTTCTGTCTTTTACCCACTCCCCATTTCCTCATTTCAGCCCTCTGTAATCACCATTCTCCTCTCACTCATCTCCTTACCAGCTTCCCATGGCCTCTCTCATGTAGTTCCATCATGGCCACCATTCCCACCCTCTCTCTCTCAACACTCCAATTCCGCATCTCCCAATCCCCTCACCCTTCTTCTTTACCCCCAAAGTCCAGCATTTCATGCTTTCTCTTCCACTTTCCCAGCCTTTTCTTCCCTCCCGCCATAGACCACTCTCTCATAGACCATCAGCTTTCTATCCCCTTCCCCTTCTCCATCCTCTGCCCCTGCAGTGGTCTAGCATCTCTCCTATCTCCCCTCCCAGCCTAGCATCTTCTCTCTCTCCCCCTGTTCTTCTTCATCCCAGGCCAATATATTCCTTCTCTCTTATAACTTAGAAGCTCACCCTCACCTCTCTCTCTCTTTATATATATATATATAAATATAAACACACACATACCATCTCTCTTTTTCTCCCTCACTCTGACCTCCCCTTCGGAAAACCTATAGTGTGGTTCCATCCCTGCCATCTTCTTTCTTTTTCTGAGTCAGCAGCAGAAAATTCTTATAGCACCATCCCCAGGTCTATCTTTCTTTTTCTGAGTCAGCACACAGCAGCCAGTGCTGCCTGTAGCATTCACTTCCGCTGAGTGGCCCCACACACTGGAAATGAATGCTACGAGCAGCACTGACTGCTGTTGCTGACTCAGAGAAAGAAAGATGAAGCTGGGGATAGTGCTGCATGATGTCAGAGCTGCATGCACAATGAGTTGTGCCAGCCCCTAGTCCCAATATCTGAGTTCCCACTTACTCTCCCAATATCCAGCCAATCTTAGATTCTCTCTTCTTTTCTCTATTACAATTTTAAAGTCTCCACCTAAATCCCAGCCCCTACTCTTCCCCATCTCCCTGTCCCCAGTACTGCCTCCTACATCCCTTCCACACATCCACCCAGCTATTTCCTTCTTTGATATTCATTAACCCTGTCTTTTCTCATAGAGGTTAAACAGGGGCACTTCCTGCCTCTTGCGCAAGACAGGGAGTGTTCCTGTTTAACTTCTATGACATCAGTGGTGCCAGCAACTGTGATTTAGCACAGCTGTGGGAGTTATGGAAAATGTTCCCACAGCTGAGCAGAGGTGAGCCAGGGAGTTGTGTGCAGGACATGTGTTGGTGACATGCCTGCACATGGTTAGGACCCGCTCTGATTATCTGATATCTGCATACTATCCAGATGCGTGTCTACTGTGCCTTCATTCTTGGGAAACTGGTACTTGGCCAAGCTCCACTTGTGTGTGTGATGTTATCAAAGCTGCCAAACAGCATTTCCTGTGTGTAAAATTGCCAGTATGTGACACTGCTGCAAAGGGGCATGCCATTTGTGAGCCCCTTTATGAGACCTTTATGAACTAAAGCAAGTTACCACAAATGTGTTGTATTAATTTACAGGGGAAAAATGTATGGAGGATGGCTGTGTATTATTGGGTAGGCCTTTGCGATTCTACAGTGGACTTTGGACCCTCTTGTTTTTTTTCTGTTCCTGTGGTTTCTGGATATTGGCAATTTCCAAGGTTGTTTTTGTTCGTCGTTACATCAGTTGTGATGAGTGAAACAGGAATATGTGTGATAATAACCTTACTGCACATGTGAAAGTGATGTTGATCAATGAGTGATCTAAGCATAACGAGATTCCAGTTAGCCATAATTTCCTCTTAGATCAGTGTCTGGACATATCATGCATTACCAAATCTTGGCTGACTATGAATAGTATGGTTTTATTGAATCAATTTATGTCCTAAAAATTATAAAGTTTTTTTATTAGCCTCGTGTACGTAGAAGGGTATATGCATGCTGGTATTGCCAAAATGAGATTCGCAATAGGAGATGCTGTTATCTTTTGTTACTAATGTTGATGTAGTGGCAATTGCTAATAAATATATTACATTCTGTGTTGTGTATGGACCACCATATCACAATATTGATGAATTTTCTGCAGTAATGGCAAGTTTTATATCACCAAGTTTTACTTTTCTCAGACTATTATTTTAAGGAAGTTTAACCTTCATGTTTCACAACTTGTTTTAGATGTAGCTACTCAGACTTTTTTTTATAGCAACCATTGAGTCATTAGGCTTTCAGCAAATACTGGAAGGGCCACCCATGAGAGAGGTCAGACTCTCAATTTAATATTTATACCCACTAGTATTTATTTTTATTTATTTAACAACTCTTTTATACCGCCATATCTACTAGTCACTGTGGTTGACATAGAACTGGTTGTTACAGAGAACTGGAACTTTACAATGAGGTAAATTAAACTGTACAACTTATTCTACAGTATAGAACTCTTTAAACAAAGTAAATTGTGCAAGATTAGCACTAGAACACTTTGAAACAAAGTAACTTCTCATGATGAACTGTGCAAAGGAAAAACAGCAAGGGACAGAGCTGTTGGTTGCTCTATGGCAGCGTTTTTCAACCACTGTGCCGCGGCACACTAGTGTGCCGTGAGATATTGTCTGGTGTGCCGTGGGAAAAATTCCAATTTCATCCGTAACATGTGGCCTCGGCTCACAAATTAGGGTTGCCAACCGGCCGGTTTTCAGCCGGCCTGGCCGGTTTTTCCATGGCCAGGCCGGCTGCCAGCACAGTTGTAAAACCGGCCATTGAAAAGCCGGTTTTTTGCTCTGGCCGCAAGATCGGGAGCGGCCAGAGCAAAAAAACGGCTTTTGTGCCGAAGTCCACGGCGCGAACGCGATCGCGATTCCCTATAGCAGTGCAGCCGCTGGTTCTGCTTTGTACAGAGCAGCGGCTGCAGTACACTTACATTGAAAAGTAAAGAGAAACTGTGTCAGGAGCCCTCCCTCCGATCATGCAGAGCCCGAGGAAGTGATGTCATGGGGGCGGGCTCCTCACAGGCTGTCTTTCCTTTTCAAATTAACTTTAGCTGCAATAAAGTTAATTTGAAAAGGAAAGACAGCCTGTGAGGAGCCTGCCCCCTTGACATCACTTCCTCGGGCTCTGCGATGACCGGATGGCTCCTTACACAGTTTCTCTTTACTTTTCAATGTAAGTGTAGTGCAGCCGCTGCTCTGTACAAAGCAGCTGCTTGGGCAGTGGGTGTGTGTGTGTGTTTGTGTGAGTGATCCAGCAAGGGGGGGTGGAGTGTGAGTGAACCAGCAGTGGAGGGGGGGGGGTGGTGTGAGTGAACCAGCAAGGGGGGGGGGCGATGGTGTGAGTGAACCAGCAGGGGAGGGGGGGTAAGTGAGTGAGTGACCCAGCAGGAGGGGTGAGTAAGTGACAGGGGGGTGGGTGAGTGAACCAGCAGTGGAGGGGGGGGGGGGGTGGTGTGAGTGAACCAGCAGGGGAGGGGGGTTGGTGTGAGTGTTTGATTCCTATTCAAGAGAATTACTTTATATATAGTCAATATAGGCACAGAGGTAAATTTTTTTAACATTTTCTAATGGTGGTGTGCCTCGTGATTTTTTTCATGAAAAAAGTGTGCCTTTGCACAAAAAAGGTTGAAAAACACTGCTCTATGGAATGTGTGTATCATGTGTTAGTAGGGTGGTTTGGTACGTGGTTTGAAGGGGTCAGGTTGGTTTATGGTATAAGTTCAGAGTGTTATTTGTTCTTTAATGTTTTAATGTTTCCTTCAATTGTTCCATGTATCAACTTCAGTTCCATGTAAATTGTTTTGACTTGTAGAAAATGGTATATTAAAATTTGTTAGATAAATAAATAAAAATATTCATGATGTGTGGCACTAGTACACGAATAAGGGCTGTACATTTGCGGCGGGGATGTGTAAGTGGCGAATATGTCCCCCACCGTATACTACAACACTGCTGACATGCACATCCTGAGAGTTAAGAATGTGGGTGGGAGAGGGCGGAACAGGGGCATGGTGAGCCACCGAGACATAGAAAGCTTATTCCTGAACAGGCCATGTACATATGAGGTATAATCCGGAAATGTCTGCCTGCTGAAACCAGGTATAAAACTCTGACTTAGAAAAAATTTAGCTCTGCCCTGCAATGCATCCCATAGAGGTGAATGGATATGACAGGTCGGGTCTGAAGTGGACAAATACAAAATGAATGCAGAAGGTACAGGGAGCAGAACTGAGGGGCCATTATAGGGCAAAGAAACATAACTAAACAGACGTTCTGCAATACAACGAAGAATACCAGTGTCTAATCATGCTATGTGCTGTATATGCCAAAGGAGACAATTCACGGGACGCCAACAAAAAAAAGCACAGATGGGACTGCAGAGTCAGGGGAGAGTATGGATGCAAACAGGAAAGGATACCTTTTGGGGTGAGAACGAGAGAGCAGATATATAGCTCTGGTACTTTATGTGCTTATGTTATGTCATAGCTGATATGTACGGATACTGGGCAGCCCTCCATGGAATCATGTTGCAGTTGCAAAAGTAAGAGAGGATGTGTTTGTGGTCTGAGAGGTGCACGGGGGGGGGGGGGGGACTGGTTTGGGCAGTAGCAATTCAGATGAGACATGAAAGCCTGGCCATCATTTGGACTGTATGGATGAGCACAGTGTTACCTGGTATCACTGTGACAAGGCAGGCAAAGACAGAGAGGGCCCACCACAGTCAAATGTCTAAAGATAACGGTGGCATAGATAAGGGTCCCCCATAATAGGGGTACCCAACATTGCAGTCAGCACTAATGCATGCCCATGATGCAGAGTGTGCTGTTGAGTAGGCAATAGAAAGGATGAGTGTCCACCTGAAACTGTTGAAGGTGGGTCTGTACAGATGACCATGGTGGAAATCACCGAGACTGCCCCAGAATGTGATATATCATGTGATAGTAGTTTTGTCCCCACATACATGTTGATATTTACAATTTGGAACCCCATATATATGTGCACTAGGCCTAGGTAGTGCCCCACAGGGCATGAGGGGGACTGAGACATGGGCAGGCTGCTGCAGCTGCAATAGCACAGTGTGACAGACAGCCTAGGAGATGCATGTGTGCACACCGTCCAGATGGGGTGTGTTGGTGTGTGCTAGCCCTGTCCAGGCACACTGCCTGACAGCCTGGTACATATGTATCCCAACCATAACAACCAAAGCATATGCTAGCAAATGGGGAGGGGAAGGGGTACGTGTCGCAGCCACCACAGGCCTGTGTATGTTTGCATTGTCCAGACATGGCTTATGTGTCCAGGCCATACCCCTGTGCATCATGCACATTGCCTGCCTGTGACATTGCTCACAGCAGTGCTGTGCCATGGCCTGCTAGTATGTGGGCTGCCCTGGGTTCAGGGGTTGTGAGTTCGGGACCTACCCTGACACTATTTTTGCTGACATGTGCCAGGTATGCGGTGTCTGCCCAGCCATGTAACGTGCCCCCCCCCTGAGCCCACATATGACGTGATGTATTCAGGGGGCATTCATCGATGTTGCCCTGCATGGGTGCCCCTATGTCTGGAAATGGACATCTATGCCATGGTGCCCATGGCTGCTGCACCAGGGATGCACACATTGCAAGGTCCACCTGTCCCTTGGCCATCCATCGCCTACCCATTGCCTTCTGCTGATGTCACACATCTTTGGGCTGGCATAGGGGACATGGGACAGGCTCTTGGTACCCCAAGCATAGCACATAGTATCCCCGGCATGGCACCATCCATCCGCCCTAACCTGCACCACCCCGGTGGGCCAATGGCTGTGCTGCTGCCACATGTTCATGGCTCCCCCACCCCTGTAGCCCCTCCCTATTCCCCCTGGGTGTTTGCACTGTCTCCTGATACTGTGGTGATCAGTTTACCTGGCTGTATGCCTCAGACATGCATTGGCTACCATTTACATGTGGCATGCAGCACAGCTGCCTCCCTATGGTATGACACATATGTCCAGGACCATTGGTGGCCAGGGTTGTTCTGATTGACAGACACATAGGCACACATGTTGAACTGCATAACACTTTATTTTCCCAGCCAACATACATGGGATGGACAGAGAATATGGGTGAACAGTGCCCACATACACCGGCCAACAAGTGTGTCCCCCAGCACCCATCCCCCACCCTTGCTACACCTACAGGGCCATTAACAGTAGTGACCAGTCTGCATTAGTGGCTGTCACTGCACTAGCAGCCACTGGTGCTGACCATGATGCTTAGTGATACTGCTGCCCCTAGGTGCCTCCCAGATGGCGTGCCCTGCAGGGCTGACTGCTGTGTGACTGGGAGGTGGTGTGTGAGGCAACCGATGGGCCTCCAGCAACAGATGCAACCCCTGAGCTCACCACTCAAAACCTGTACCTCACCCCTAAGATCCTCCACGTGGCGTGAGAGGTATGAGAGGGGCCTGCACAGGCATGCAAGGCTGCATGCCAGCATGCACTCCAGATGAGTCAGGGCTGGTGTGTCCTCAGGGCCCCTTTATCAGGTCCCACATCAGATAGGGGTGGGCTGTGTAGCCCGCCAACATAGTCATGCCGCTCCCATGTGGACATGGATGTTGGCACCTCAGCAGCATCACCACCCTCGTCACTAACATGACCCGACACCGCCACTGCTTCCTGGCAACCCCAGCTTACATAACCCGGGTCACCTAGTGTCTCCTTGCCATCTGCATCCCCCTCCAGCTGCCCTGTCACATCCCTCCCACACCTCTGCTCAGATCCCCATTCACTCTGCCTCCCCACACTCTGCCTCCCCTCCGTCCACACACCCTCACTCCCCCCACTTGCCACTCACACACCCCCACATGCACCCCCTACATGCATTCCAAACCCTCTCCTTCACGCGCCCTCCTGCCACCACATACCCCATATGCTCCCCTTGCATGCACACAGACACCTCTCCATTACCACCACCACCTTCCAACTACTCACCCTGCTGCATGCACTCAACTGCCACATCCTTGCCAGCCCTGCCTGGCCCCTCAGTATGTGCCATTACAGCCTCACCCAACACACTCCATGGGGTCTACCCAGTTGCTCACCCTGCCACAGCACATGCCACAGCACCGTGAGCTGGAGGATGAGGGTCCAGAGCACTGTTCCCTCTAAGCTGAGCGCGTGTGCGCGCGCACACACCTCGCCGAGCGAGTGCACATACTTTACAACAGAGCGCACAAAAATTACGGCTCTGATTCTGATAGAAAACAACACAGACATCTTAAAATTTAAAAGTTATGATTGTAATTACTAGAAATTTCCCGCTTCATTTAGTAATCATCTATTTTCATTTAATTTGATTAAAATAATGTGGTGTACATACTGTATTCTGATGTGTAGTCAAATTTTAAAGTATATAACTCCGAGTGTCGTTATGTGACGCACAAAAATTTAACCTTCCTTCAAAAGCTGCACACAGCTGATATTTTATGCGCACACAGCCTACAGAAAATTAGAGGGAACATTGGTCCAGAGGTTGCTCCCTGTCTCCAGGGCTTCTGCACATGGCACATGTGGGACCCGACCACCACCCTGCTGCACACTATCCCCCAGGTATGCTGTAGGACATAGGCCCCCTTGCCCACTGCCATTGGCTCTGCCCCCTTCAGGGGAGGTGGAGGGGGAGAATGTTGCCTCCCCTGCCAGCCCCTCATCGTCATCCTCTTCATCTGCAGATGGTGTTGGACTGGACAGGAGATGGGGCTTTGCAGTTCACTGCTGCTGCCCCCACTGCTGTTCGTGATGCTGCTCCCAGTGGGGCTGGGGGATGTAACTATGCTGGCATCCTCCACAGTGCCAGGGATGGAGCCATCTGGGGAAGGGGTGGGGAGATCTCCTCCTCCTTTGCTGTAACTGTGGGGAAACGTCCAACTAGAAAGCACAAACTCCACGTACTAATGCACAACACCCAGTCTGACACCGTGGAGGTGAAAGGAATGTAGGTTTTTATTAAGATTCAAAAGCCACTGGCCCAAATCTTAATAAAAACCTACATTCCTTTCACCTCCACGGTGTCAGACTGGGTGTTGTGCATTAGTACGTGGAGTTTGTGCTTTCTAGTTGGACGTTTCCCCACAGTTACAGCACAGGAGGAGGAGATCTCCCCACCCCTTCCCCAGATGGCTCCATCCCTGGCACTGTGGAGGATGCCAGCATAGTTACATCCCCCAGCCCCACTGGGAGCAGCATTTATTTATTTATTGGTTTTTATTAAGATTTGGGCCAGTGGCTTTTGAATCTTAATAAAAACCTACATTCCTTTCACCTCCACGGTGTCAGACTGGGTGCTGTAACTGTGGGGGAGAGAGGTCATGGTTAGCTTCACGACTATGGTTGCTGGGGGGCCAGCCACACACATAGGGTATTCCAGCACATCCCATCTCTGCAGGGGGTGGGGCAGTGTGGGCCAGGGATATGTGTTGTGGGACCCTGGGGTGGGGGCATGCTGTTTCTGTGGAGTCCATCTCACAGCGGTGTCTGCTCTTACATGTGTTGGCCTGCCTCAGTGTTGGAGGGCCTGTCAGCCTGCTGCTCAGATAGGGTATCTGCATGGCTACTCACCCTGCTGCTCCTGCAGCTACTGCCAGATATGCCGTATCAGCCATGGGCATGTGCGGCGGATTGCGTGGTACTGCACATGGTAGGCCTCTGTGTCATGCAGGATCCAAAAACGTCTGTGGGGTAGAGACACACCTCATCATTCACCTGTGCCAGAGCACAGACCTGCCTACTCATTGGGGTGGTTCTGCTGGTGCTCTGCACATATCCATCATATGCCATGTCCCCATCTGCTCTCAGATGCCATGCTGGGGAGGGACAGGGGAGCAGCAGCTGTTGATTGCATTTGATGTACATGTAAAGGGACAGGTTCCCTCACCTCCAAGGGCTTGAGAGCACCGACAGCTGTAGCCTGATGGTTCTGTCCCTGAACCACTGTGCTCGGGGTCCTGGGTTCACCTCCTGCCTGGACGGCTTCATTTTGCACCTCTGCCATTCACACTGGGCCTCCCCTCTGTCTTGCCATGTTCTCTCTTTTCCTATGATCTGGGAGCACTGACAGCTGTAGCCTGATGGTTCTAGCCCTGAACCACAGTGCTTGAGGTCCTGGGTTGAAGTCCTGGGTTTGCCTCCTGCCTCAGGGCATATATAGGGCCTTTTTATTTTTCCTCCTCATGGGGCATCTGTGTGACCCGTGGATGTGGCTGCTGTCTGCTATGTGTGTCCATTCCATCTGTCTCTGTGTCCCTCTGTGCTTTCACTGTGTGCCTGCATGCATCCTGTTCTCCCTTGTTTCCTGGGCTCCTGCTGTGCTGTGCTGGCCTGTCACTGTGTAGCCTGCCTTCTTCTGCTTAGGGCAGATCCTGACTTCCCCTACCCTTCCTTTCCATCTTGATGTATGCTGGGGTGCTGCTCCAGCCTTCCCATTTCTTTCTGCTTCCAGGTTTTTCTGCCTCTGTTGTGATGAACTTACTGGGTGATGATGGGCTTGATATGTTCTCAGCCCCTGTGTGCTGCTCTGTGGGTGGCTGCCTCTGCCTGATGGGGAGGAGAGTCTCCTCCTGCTCGATGACCATGGTCACCAGCAGGCTCGTCTCTGCCTCGCTGAAGATGGGCTGGGGGGTCTTCTTCCTGGATCCGGTTGCACATGGTCTTCAGGACATGGGGTTGGGGATGTTTTTGGGGTTACAGGTGCATGATGTGGCTGAGTAGTGTGTGCACAGCCTACATGTGTACATGGCACAAAGCAAGTGGATAGGCCGCCAGTTAGACATGCTTCACTGGACATGGCCACACGCCGAACCTACAACACCCTATATGTGTCAACACAGAGTTGTAGAATCGGGCCTTTGCGTGCACGACCTATCTGGAGATGTGCATGGGGCCCAGATGTGCCCCTTTCAGAATTGGGCTCCACGTGTCTGAGCCAAAGTACTCCAGGAAAAGAAGTGTCTTTAGCTTTCAATGTAAGTCCTCAGTGTCTGAGAGGCAGCGAAGTTCTGGGGGAGTGAGTTCCAGATGATTGGTGCCAGGAGAGTGTGGTTAGCGTTTCTGCGTGATCTCTGCCATTGTGTTTTTACAAGTAGTAACTGTAGGGTATCGACTTATAACAGGAGGATTATCCTGAAGGTTGTCAGTTCCACTTTGTGCTTCACTCTGCTGTGGATGGGGAGCCAGTGCAGTTGCTTCAATATGGGTGAAATGTGATTGTGACCAGTGCTGCCCGTGATTAGTCTGCTTACTACATTCTGTTCTAACTGTAGAGGTTGTAGTGATGATTTAGGTAAGCTCTGATAGATAGTGTTAGCATAGTCAAAGATGGGGGTGATGAGTGCTTGGCAGACATTTCTGAAGTCTTCCTGGTCCAGCAGAGGTCTGAGATTCCTCAGAGTTTTGTTGCAGTGGTATACCGTTCTAGTGACATGTTTAATGCGTGTGTTGAAATTCTGGTTCTGGTCCTGGTCCAGAGTTATGCCCAGGTATTTCACTTGTTGTTTTACTTGCAGTGTTAGGTTTCCAAGGTTTATTTTGTCTGGAGGAGCGAAGGAGGGGTGCCGGGTTATGTAAGAACATAAGAACATAAGAACATAAGATATGCCATACTGGGTCAGACCAAGGTCCATCAAGCCCAGTATCCTGTTTCCAACAGTGGCCAATCTAAGTCATACGTACCTAGCAGTTTCCCCAAAAGACACAGGTTCCACAATGCTTGTACTAGGTCAAGCATTGATATCCTGGGTCCCTTCTTAATAATGGTTTATGGACCTTTCCTCCAGGAACTTTTTAAAACCTTTTTTAAACCCAGCTACACTAACAGCCTTTACTACATCCTCCGGTAACAAATTCCAGAGTTTGATTACACGTTGAGTGAAAAACTATTTTCTTTTATTAGTCTTAAATAGTTTACCCTGTAGCTTCATTGCATGTCCCCTAGTCTTTCTATATTCTGATAACGTAAACAGTCGATCTATGTTTACCTGTTCCACTCCGTTCATTAATTTATAGACATCTATCATATCTCCCCTCAGCCGTCTCTTTTCCAGGTTAAAGAGCCCTAACCTTTTTAGCCTTTCTTCATAGGAGTATCCTTCCATCCCCTTTACCATTTTGGTGGCTCTTCTCTGAACCTTTTCTAATAACGCTATATCCTTTTTAAGATATGGCGACCAGAATTGCACACAATATTCAAGGTGGGGTCTCGCCATGGAACGGTATGGGGCATTATAATATCTTTTGTTTTATTTTCCATTCCTTTCCTTATGATACCTAGCATTCTATTTGCTCTCTTGGCTGCCGCTGCACACTGGGCTGAGGGTTTTAACATGTTATCCACAATGACGCCTAAATCTTTTTCCTGAGTGGTGGTTCCTAATGTGGAACCTTGCATCGTGTAACCATAGTTTGGGTTGTTCTTCCCTAGGTGCATAACTTTGCACTTGTCCACATTAAATTTCATCTGCCATTTTGATGCCCAGTCTTCCAATTTATCAAGATCCTCTTGCAATTTTCCACAATCCTCTTGGGTTTTAACAACTTAAAATAGTTTTGTGTCATATGCAAATTTGATAACCTCACTCGTTATTCCACTTTCCAGGTCATTTATGAATATATCAAAAAGCAGCGGACCCAGCACAGATCCCTGGGGTACACCACTATTCACCTTTCTCCATTGGGAAAATTGGCCATTTAGCCCAACCCTCTGCTTTCTATCCTTTAACCAGTTCCTGATCCACAGTAGTACACTGCCTCCTATCCCATGACTCTTTAGTTTTGCCAAACGTCTCTGATGAGGGACCTTGTCAAAGGCTTTCTGAAAGTCCAGATAGGACTTCTGTCTTGTTAGGGTTGATGAGTAGGTTGTGGAGGTGAGCCAATGTGTGACTACCTCTAGGCATCTGCTGATTATGGAATAGTCAGGGTTGCTGAGGTTGCTATTGTTAATGCTGCTATACATACTTCATTGAGTATTTTACCAGTCCCTTGGAGAGATCCTTCATCAGGGGTCAATATGCATAAATCACACTAAAAAACAAAACAAACAAAACAAAACATTAAATTATAGTCAAAATCTGATTCATGTGCAACAAATAAATTATGTAGACATATATAGTGTCACCCACCTCTAGGTTCCCAGAGGCATAAAGCATGGGAGCTACAGTGGGGCCTCTTCTTAAACAGCGAGGGTGTCTCAAGCAGGTGTTGAAATGCCCCCTGGGATTTGTAGTCCCACAAGATAATCTAAGAGTGTAGTTGCAGTTGAGTAGCAAGGCTTCAAAAGAGGTCTTTTTATTTACCCGTCCCGGGTGAATTTCAGCACATATGAACAAAGGACAAAAACCATACTTCTGGTATGAAATAAAGGCAAACTACTATAACAAAAATGAATGCTTGTATCTTCAGCCTGACAAAACAAAGGTAGTGCAAAACAGTCCTTATTCTTAAAACAAGCACGTTTCTTCACTTCTGTTTCCTTAAACAGATTCTCTCTCTTGCCAGTTCAGCACAGTGAAGAAATATCATCTGAAATTATTAGTGTACAATCCATGTAGGTTTCAGCAGGTGTTTCATCACAAAAATCACATTGCATATCCTCACATGCTTCCCCGAAGCTATCTTCTATAGGATTGTAACTCAGGCTACTTTTAAACAATCCCTCTTCTCTGTTAAGAGGGCTCCCCTCCTCCTCTCTACCGGAGTAAAATGGGAGGTTACCACACACTACAGAGTTTCCTTCCTGGGAGCCACACACTCTTGGGTAAGTGTAGGAAAATCTCTGACTTTCAGCTTCCCTTCTATTATGAGGAATAAGCCTACCTTCTGGCTTGGTTTTCACGGAGCTTCTGGGCACAGGAAACTTAACGGAGCTTTTCTCAAATGAAAGCCTCTCACTGCCATTCTCTTTCCATTTCTCTTTGGGCACAAAAGTATCCTCCAGATAAAAACTTTTGCCTTCCTGGTACCTGTTCTTAGGAAGATTCTTTCCCACAGCTTTTCTCAGCTTGCCTTCAGAAATACCTCCGTGGCTCAGACCACTGGGCTGTTGTTCAGTCCTGCACTGCTCCCTGAAACAAATCCCTGGTATTCTCTCCTGGGCTTCTTCCTGTAGGATTCTGTGTGAATCTCCATGTGAAGCTCTGACCTCGTGTCCAGCTCTCTGGTCAAGTTTGCCAGCTCACCTGTTGGCTCCCCAACCGGCTCCTTCCTCTGCTCTCTCTCTAACCTCTGGTGAGTGATTTTTAACTGCGTCACTCTTGGTGTTTCTCTGAGCCTCGCCTCCCCTCAGCTGTCCCTCATTACCTAACGGGCTATGAGGTAATCTACTGCTTGGGCGTGCTCTTACACCTGGTACTTCAGTTTGTGTTCGTTGCCTATAGTAACCTTGGTCCATGTGCTGTTCTAACCTGTCACTATTAAAACTGCTCTGCTCAGATTTTCCTATTTCCATAGGTACTATTTGATCCACCTCATGACAATAGATAGGCACAAGAACAAGCAGGTCATTCCACAACTTGGATAGGAGAGAACTTTATTGGTACCTAAAGAGGTCACCCTACATAGACATACATTGATATACACAAACAATTATAGAGCATTGTATATACCTCATTAGCATCCACACTTTATCAGGTACCAGTGGTAATTAGGTCCATATATAGGGAACATATAATTATTCATAATTGTAATGAGTCATGCACGCTGTATCCAGAAACAAAAAAAAAGTTGGTTTTATACATTTCTTTCCAATTTGATAAAATCAAAAGCAGTAAAAACAGTAAATCATGGGGATTGCAGTGTCTATTCTGTAATTTAATTTATACAGTGCCCTCTGGGTGTCCCTGTTTTGAAACTCCAAAAACACTCCTTTTTCTAACCTTGTTTTTGAAGGAATGCAAATACAACTATTTATCGACTCATAATAGGAAATTATTACAACATTACGAGTATAAACATAATTCAATAGTCTAACAATTAAAACGCGTTAGAGTCAGTTTGCACGGGGCAAAAATTACCCATCCGTATGAATCAACTAAAATGATGTGCATAATATCGGCTGCTAGACAAAGTAATATGATTATCTGCTAGAAAAAATGTATTCAAAATTACCCAGCCAGTTGATGCAGTTGTTTAATAAATCATAGAAGGGGCCCTTTTATTTCAAAGAATATGTAAGTTACCGGTTTGTAACTACAGTTTGAGCACAGATGTGAACGTATTCAGATATAATTACAATCATGAAGGCCACAGTTACCTACCTACAAGAAAACTTCATTTTAAGGTGAATGTTAGTATATTGCATCTCTCTTGTTTAAATACTCAAATCACGAGGTCGCATGATGTGGTGAGCAGCAGCAGAATTATGGAGCTCCTGGGCCCTCCCTGTGACTTTTTATTGTAATGTAGTTTTTGTCATATTTTATAGCCCAACGGGTCCCGGCATGCCCCCACAACTGTTTGCTTCTGCTTGCTGCCTTCCCTCCAATGACTGACAGCCAAATCGCAGCACAAAGAGAAGGACAGGTTGCAGTCCACGTGCTCTAAGATGGCGGTGGAGGATCCTGCATCAAGCCCACCTCAGGTCTCCAGTGATTTGGTGGAGGAAATATCTATGGCGGTTGTGTCTGCCCTTGACTCCAAATTTGAATAGCTGCATGCCAGGATGTCAGAAATGTCTGCTTCTTTGGAGTCCTTTCAAAGCTGAGTAATTGGGCTAGAGCAGCGCATGAGTGATATCGAAGATGGCGCCTCTCAGCTGATCTGGGATTTAGTGCTCTTGAAAGAAATTGTAGCTAAACAATCTGAAAAGCTCGACAATTTGGAAAATCATTTGAAGCGCAACCACCAGCGTTTCATGCACGTGCCTGAAAACATTGCAGAACCGGATCTGTGGGACTTTCTTGAGATTTGGTTGCCATTAGCTTTGAAGCTGAGTCAGTCACCCTGCCCCGTTCAGATTGAGTCCGCATATGGGTTGGCTTGCAGTGCGAACTGAGAGGCAGACCATGGGCAGTCATAGCCCGGTTCCTCAACTTTTCACAGAAGGAGGGGGTGCTTCGCATATCGCTCAAAGAGCACTCCATGCTGCACGAGGAAAAGTGCATTCTGGTCTTCCAGGAATACTCCACGCCAGTCTTGCTGCGAAGGAAAACTTTCTCACCAGTATGTTTCCGGCTCTTTGACCATCAGATTCAGTTTGTGTTACAATATCCCGCTATGCTGCGGCTTTACTGCAAATGGGGTATCTCACTTCTTTGACTCACCTGTCCTAGACAAGAAATTCTGTGAGGGGCAGCAACTGAGGGAATTGCGAACCACAACTGCGACTTGATCTCCTGCTCTTGGTGGTCTGTGGAGTCCTAATTGGGCCTGCTGGGATTTCTGCCTCAAGTCTTCTGAGGGTGATGCCCTGATATATGATGACTTTTATTCTGTATAAGTGATCTGGTTCTCCATTTCAATGCAGACTTGGGCGTTGTTCTCTGGCTGCAGTTTTTCTCCAGTGGGTGGCCCGTGGTGAGTTTGGCCCTTATTGGGGAATGGTCATAGCCACTGGAAGCTTGGGCAGGATATGGCCCTCCCCTTGCTGACATTAAGGATTTGCTTCTTTAGACTCTGGACCAGTTTAAGTGTGAAACTCGGACTCTATTATGGTGGGCTATGACTCCCGGATACATGCCCTTTTGTCCGGTTTCTGCCCTGTTTATTGGGGTGGTTTGTAGGGGCTGTTTAGTTCCTTTATAGATGTGTTTGGGTATTAGTGTGTTTGTGGTGGGGGGGTGAGTTGTTGTTTGAATATGTGTGTGGGATCTTTGTGTGTGTGGCTGCGAGTTTGATTGTGGGTGAGAGGTTGTAATTATTGTGAATGTTGGACCAGAGCTCTGTGAGGATGGGCATAGGGGTAGGCTGATAGGGGGCTGTGTGTCTGTGGTGGGGAGGGTGGTGTGATGGTGTTTCTTGGGTCCTAGATTGGGGTGCTGGTTATCGGGGGTGCACATTGTTGTATGGGAGGTAGGGGGATGGGATTTGATGGGGCACATTTCTGGGTTATGGATAGGCCTGAGCATACCACTGGAGACCTGTAGGCCAGCTGTCAGCAGCGGGAGTGCAGTGGTAGGGACTATGGGGGTGTTTAAGAGGAGGGGGTTGCTAGATGGGGCTCTTTTCGGTACTGCTGCTGGGTTTGTGTTTGACTTTTTCAGGGTATTTGGGAGTGAGGGAGATGTGCGCTGCAGATGTCTTTGAGGGTCTGCAAGAGGAGGGGAAGGACTTTGGGCTGGGAGGGCCCTCCAATCTATAGAGTTGGTTCTATGTGTATAATCTCTTCTATAGTGGGGTGTCGTGCAGAAACAAGCAGTGTAGTTAGTGTCCTGGAATGTATGTGAGATAGGCTCCCCTCTTAAACAAAATACGATTCTCAAAGCTATATGTGATCAGCGTGCTCATATAGCCTTTATTCAGGAAATCCATATGACAACTGCAGAATGTATCAAGTTGCAATGTTAGTGGATGAGTTCACTCTATGAGGCTTCATCGGCCGGGAAGAAGGCAGGAGTAGTTATCCTACTCCACAAGGCATTGGGTTTTCAACTAGACAAGGTTATAAGCGATCCTGGGATCAGGTTTGTATTTGTTTATGGTAAGCCTGTAGTGTTGGGCAGTGTTTATGGTCCCAGTACATATGACCCTGTATTTTTTGATATGTTGGTGCATCATCTATACTCAGTGGGTGACCGTCAAGTGATTTTGGGTATGTGTTTGAAGTGCTTCTAGACCATTCGTCAAGGAGGACGGGAGGTTATGCGACAGTAGAGATGCCTATTAAGCCTATGTGAGAGCTGTGATCTGTTGGGCATTTGGAGACTCCAACATCGAGCCGAAAGGGACTTTACCCACCTATCTCATGCGCATGGCTTTTGGTCGCAGATCAACTATTTTCTGATGTCTAGTGATTTGCTGACAATGGTTCATGATGCTTGCATAGGTGACATCCAGATTTCTGACCATGCCATGGTTTGGGAGAACTTGGTTTTGGAGGGAGGGGTGGAGCACCTTTGCCACTGGCATTTTCTCTTTTATCTGTATGGAAGTGAGAGATTTAGGCCATTTTTAAGCAGGGCCGGCCCGTCCATTGAGCGAGAATGTTTTTTGCACAGGGCCCTGCGTTTCAGGGGGCCCCGCGCAAAGAACATTCTGCTTTAAAAATAAATTGAATTTAAAAAAAAAAAGCTGGCTGCTGCCACTGCCGCCGCAGCAGCAGCAGCAGAATCGAGTGTCCCGCGGGGTCCCCCCTGCCCGGCTGAGCCCTCCCTGCCCGGCTGAGCCTCTCCGCAACGGCTTTCAGATCCACAAAGGGAGAGCGTCTCCCTTGTGGCTCTGTTAAGCCCGCAGGGGCTGATGGGAAATTCATCTCTGTTAAGCCTGCAGGGCAGAAGGGAAATTTCCCATCAGCCCCTGCGGGCTTAACAGAGCCGCGAGGGAGACGATCTCCCTTCGTGGATCTGAAAGCCGTCGCGGAGAGGCTCAGCTGGGCAGGGGGGGGCCCCATAGGACACTTTGTTCAACTCCCTGGTCACCCAGTCAAAGAAATCAATTAGATTTATCTGACAGGACCTGCCTCTGGTGAATCCATGCTGCCTCAGATCCTATAATCTGCTGGACTCCAGAAACCTCACTATTTTCTCTTTCAGCAGCGTTTCCAATAATTTACTCACCACCGAAGTTAATCTAACCGGCCTGTAGTTTTCAACCACATCCTTACTTCCGCTTTTGTGTAAAGGGACCTTATCTCTTCACTGGGGCCTATGAGCAACCACCTTAAGTTGCCAAGCACTAGATACCACCCAAGTGGCCCAGTAGCTATCCTCATCACTTAGCCCAAACCGCCCATCCTCATTTAGACCTATAAGTAGATAGCCTTTTACGTATGTGAATCGTATCCCCTCCTGTTGAATGTATGCCTCCCAATGTCTTGTTGACCACTTTGATTGAAGGATAAGGTGGTATTCACAACTAAATAAATAAATAAATAAAATATGTGCCTCTCTCCAGTCCTTTGGCATCACTCCCAATGTGCTATTGCAAAGGCAACCCCTGCCAGATGGCTCAGAGATACCCATGGAGGATGGTGACACCAATATGGATAATCAATATGGAGATAGCTCAGCAAGTGCCCATTGACCAGGCTTACTGAAGGGGAGTGGCGGCAAGACAAACCCTGAAGCACACACATTTTGCCTGAAGGTATGTGTGTTTACCATGAGTGGCATATTTCCCAGGTCAAGACCTATAGTAGTGGCAGGATGCATTATTGTGAATGTAATTATGATGATGGCTAACCGGGACATTACCAGGAATGAAATGGCCAAAAGTGAACCAATGGCTAAAAAATCATTTGACTCAAAAGTTTTTGTTTTAGTTGGTTTTATTTTTTTATTTTTTTTGCATTGTATTTTTTACTGTGTAAATACAGGACATCATGCTCCTTCCCCTGCACCCCCATTCTGTCAAACCCAAACCCGTAAACGTCTCACACCCCCACACTCCACAGCCAAACCCAAGTTCAACTATCATACCCTTTGCACACCCCAACCCACAAAACCCCATATAATTCCCCACATATCTCACCATCCCTCACACAGAACAAGCACCAAACCCCCTCCCTCATACAAACATGGTTACAATTACTTTGCCTGCCCATGGCCCCTGCCCCTCCCCCTCACAGAGGACACATACACCTGTGCCTGCGTCACAACTATGTTCAGAGCTGAGTGCGGCTTGCTATTTGATTCTGAGCTGTCACTCTGGCCACTCGCCTCCTCAATAGCATCAAAAAATGCAGGAAAGGCCCCAGAATATTGGAGGCCCTGTGTGGTGGCTGTGGCAGAAGTGGAGGCCTGCCTTGTGGTGGTACATATGCTCACAGAGCTGGAGGTTGGCCCAGAGACTGTTCCCACAGTGGTTGTAGCAGAAGTAGTACAGGTGGCAGCTGGAGTGGAGTCACCATGGGTAGTGCCTGTGGCCACTGGCTGGCAAGTGCTTAAGGCTGGACTTAGGGTTTGGGACGGGCAGGTGTGGCTCTGGCACAACTACCTCAGGAACTCAATAGCTGTTTGCTGCAGGAGGCAAATTGACTGATCCAGATGTTCCGTGGTTGCAATCCGGCATCCCCGCAAATCCATACTGCATGAGCTCCAAGCAAGAGCTCCAGCTTTGCACGTGACTGTGCCCGGTGTTTCTTATTTTGTGACAGCAGCCTCTCTGCACATTGAAATATTTTCTTGAGGTCCTGGTGCTGCTGCATGGCTTCTGGCCATTCTCATGCTGCTGATCCTGAGGACTTGGTGACGATGCAAGGAGCTCTATGTCCTCATCTTGTGTCTCCCTGTCTGCCGGCAGCTGCCTGGTGTGGTCAAAGGCAGCGTCAAGTTCCTCCCCTTGGGGAGTGGCTGAGAGCGCCGCAACAGAGATGACTGTATCCCGCAAAGTGTGTGAGGGAGGATCACTAGGTGTCATGCCCAGATCCAGCTTAGCAGCATCAGCACCTATGAATATACATATGTTAGCTATGAGGTATGATTTGCCTTTCACCCATAGAGGGATATCGGTGTATCAGCTATCAACGTGACACAGTTGATCCCATTGGAAAAGGGCCAAATTATTAGATGGGGGCTGCAGTCCCATTGTGCAGTGCTACTCTCTGTGAAAAGGTTGTACAGATCAGAACATGCTATCTCACAATCCATACAGCTCCACAAATTGCTATCCAAGCTGCATATATATATTTTACACCACAGCACATACTTGCCCTGCCTCAAACCATTAACTCTCAGGCTGCAGGACATGCATCATGACAACTGAGCCACAATAGATTCCCACTGCTCAACCCCCAAACATCTATGACTTGACACCCTTGCTGTGTCCACATTGTAGAACAGCTCTCAGCTCTGTTCTAGACAGAAGTGGAAAGCTCTGCGTGCATGGCAAGCCCAGCACGGCATAGCCACCTGGTTTAGACAGTTACTCGCAAGAGTAACCTTTTCCTAGGAAATGTAAGCAAGCACTGACTAATTGGAGGTATAGATATGCCCTTACAGCCACTAAGATATGATCTCATCCTGTCTGTTCTGTAACTGATGAACAAAGGGGAGATGCAGTAGGGCTGTAACATCTCTCATATTCCTCTCCCATACATGCTGTCACTGCATTGCAATGAAAAGGCTGTTGGGAAGGGGCGTGGCAATGCATTGGAAACACAGCAGGGAGCAGCAGTACTAGGTCCCGAGGCCTCACTGCTCATTTGATATCATGCTGAAGGGCAGACCACACAAACCCTGTGCGACCTAGGGCACAGGAGTGTAACACTACAGCACATGGTAGGTTGGTAACACTGTCTCTGCTGCCAACTTAGCAGCTGTAGTACTGCTACAGATCAGGTCTGAGACCAGGCTTGTACACACGACTGTAATGATAGGTTTACAGTTGCAGTTAATGCAGGACACCTCTTTTGTACCCCCCACACATGTCTCCGTCTGGGTCAGCAGAACCTCCCCCCCCCCAGGTGAAATGTCAGTTCCAATATACCATGTCTGTGACATTATGCACTACGACATTGTACAACCTAACCAGAAACATTATATAGGCCAAAAGGGAACCTTGATATCTAAGTACAAAAGCCTTGTCCTACACACCTGAACAGTAGAAGGGCGGTTATGGGGAGGTGCCATGCCCCAGGGCAGTAGTGCTGTGGTCACAAAGAATGGGTTACCATATATGGAAATAAATTAAATTTAACCAGCTTAAAATGTATTGTATAATTGTCACTAACTATTGGTACTATACCAATTTTATTGACAAAAACTAGGGTTAGTCCAGTTTTGAAAATAAACTAACTTGGATATGGCTTATCTAAGCAGGGCCGGCCCAACCATTAGGCAAACAAGGTGGTTGCCTAGAGTGACATCTTCAGGGAGGGAGGGCAGCAAAGAGCAGGGCATTCAAAGCTAAACAATAGATTCTGAAAGACAGGGGGAAACATAAGGCTTAAGCTCTTACTGTGTAATATCACTTGTTGCTTGAGTGTGTTGCACTGACACAGTTGCAGGATTTTGTAGATGCTGGTGCTTTGTTAGATCCTCAACAGCATGGGTTGTGTATGGACTATGGTGTGGAGATGTTGTTGACCTCTTTTCTTTACAATTCTGTTCAAGGATTAGAGAGGAAGACTCTAGCATTTTTATTGATTTTTCATGTGCATTTGACTGTTTGTTCATCTGTGGTAGTTGCCACCAGATGGAGATTAGAATCTTATTGGGGCAATCGTAAAAAATAAGAGTAAGATTGCAAACATCAGTCTAATGCAAGATTAAATAGGGGGTATCCCAGGGATCAGCCATGTCGGCTCTGTTATTTAATTTATAATCATGGCCTGTATGTGATATTATAGAGTTGTTATGTCTTTTATAATTTTCATGCTGACAACCTCAAGATTTATGTGCTTTTTTCCATTTCTGTTGATATTAACAGTACTTCCATTATGCCATGTTTTCAGGCTATGATTACATGGCTGTCACAGAATGAGTTAGTCATTAATTTAAAAAGGACTAAGGCCTTGATGGTTTCACATGATGTAATGGCTAACCAATTGTCTACAATTCAGCTGAATGATATTATTTCAATAAAATATGAGGTCAGATATCCACCGCCATTTTTGGCACAGATTGTTGACTTAATATACCAGTTTGCAAACTGATTTTTGCACAGTATTCCAGGCGTTTTAACTTTTGTAATGTTATTTTGGTCTAGTTTGCCAGTTTTTGCTTTAAGGAGCATATTTACTAAAATGTGCTTCGTTAGCACACGGTAAACCCCACAAGTGAAATAGGCCCATGTTAACTGTTGGAGGTGTGCTCAGTATATGCCCTGCAGTTTCCTTGGGGAGGAACGCTTCATGTTGCTAACGTGCAAGTGCGCTTATTGCCACTGAGGAAGTAGTAATGGCAACATTCACAATTAGTGTGCACTAGTGATTCCTGTGCTAATTGCACACACACTCCATCCCTAACCCACCCAGTCACCACCTCATCCCACATTAACTGGTTAGCACACGTATTTTACTGCTCTACTGCTCAGTAACAGTTAAAACAGCATGATTAGTGCACAGTAAACCCCATGCTAACCGTTAGTGCATTTTAGGAAACATGCCCCTTAATGCATTGCAACTTATACAGAATGTTACCATCAGGATTATACAGGATCATTTATTTCCGTGGTTTACAATTACAATAAAAATGGGGGAGAGAGAGGGTGAAAGTAAATATAAGGAGCTGAAAAGGGGAAGGATTACAAAATTTGATGGCCATAGAAGGGAAAAGGATCAAAGAGACAAGTCCAGCCCGATGACAGGAGGGGGAAGTATTCCTTCCTTAGAAGGAGCACAGGAGAGGAAAACAGGACAAAAAAGGAATACCAAATTAGTCTGTGGAAGTCTGACAGAAGGTAGTATGAAAAAGCCAGGTCTTGAGGAGTTTTTTGAAAAGCTGGGAACAAAGGTTCCAGATGGAGTAAAAGGGGTAAAGAGTTCCAAAGATGGGGTCTGAGATGAGCAAAGGAGTGATAGCTCAAAACGTCTAGATAAACAGCTGAAAAGGGGAACACAGAGAAGAGAGGCCTGAGAAGAGCAAAAAGAGCGAGCGGGAGAGTAAGGAATAATGAGGGTTGCAAGATGTGGAGGAGAGGAAGCATAGAAAGTGTAATGAACCAAGATCAGAATCTTGTACTTCAGGTGGAATGTGACAGGGAGCCAATGGCGATAAATGAATAAAGGTATAGTATGGTCGTAGTGATGGGTGCCATACAGGAGATTGGCAGCTGAAGACTGAACAAACTGCAGGCATTTGATAGAATAGGAGAGGCCATTGCAGAGAGTTATAATAGTCTAACCTAGAAATTACTAGAGAAATCACAAGGAGTTGGAGTGGCGGGAAGATGAGAGCAGATTGGGTGCTGCAAATCTGAAGTAACAGATGATATTTCTTTCTTAAATGTAAAGGGGGGTGGGGGGAATCAAGAATGATACCCAAGATATGGACAGAGTAGCAGAATGGGAGTAGTAAAGAAGACAAAATAGCGGGTGGGAGAGGGTGCCGCAGTCCAGGGAAAGGAAAGCAGATGACCTCACATTGAGCATATTATAAATGAGTTAATGAAGTTGAACTGGCTGCCATTTATTTATTGGATTAAGTATACGTTATTGAAGATTTTTAAGTTCATTCATGGACTATCTGCCCATTGTTTATCAACTTTGTTAACACCCACACCAGTCTGTTCCCCCTAAAAGTATGCCTTGGATGATTTTTGTTGTGCCTACTGGAACAGAAGCAAGGAAAGTAAGATGTTTGTCAAGAATTTTTCTGTGGTGGCACCTCAGCTTTGGAATTCACTACCCTCCAATTGCAGGAACATTTCTGATTTTAGTGTTTTTGAGAAGAACGTAAAGATTTGTTTTTCAGGCTTTGTGCTAGGATTTTATTTATTTTTATTTATTTACATTCTCTTATATACCGCGCTATTCTGCATCAGTGCGGTTTACATTGAACAAACTGAAATTACATTGAACAGGGTATTATAACTTGGAGATAACTATTTTACAGGGAACATGGGCTATGGAGGGTTAAGTGGCTTGCCCAAGACCACAAGGAGCACCTGTGGGACTAGAAACCCCAGTCCTTTTATAAAGACACATAGCCACCTATGTGTCTCTATTAAATAGGCTAAAAATAGGTACCTTCCTGTCCTCTTAACCTAGGTGTCCCGTTATAAATTACCCCCGTGAAGGTACATTTTAGAAAGGCCATTTAGGCAGTGGCAGGGAATGCAAGGCATAACGTGAAAACCAATGGCAGTTTTAGAAAAGGTGCCATGTACCTGCATGGGCCTTCTAAAACTAGTAACTTTAAAGAAATCACTGCCGAAAGGGTAAATAGTAAACAAACATACAAAGCACCACCCTTGATAACCCCTAACACTTCACACTATCTTAGAGAAATAGAACCAATAAAACATTTAATTTTAAGGTATACAAAGGCCTCAGTAAACGCTCATACCATTCATTTGGCGAACAGTGTCACCATAGGACAGAGCTTGAACTTATGCATCATAGGCCTCACCCTCCCAACCCCTTTTGTTTTATTTTATTTATACCTATCTATAAATCTACATCCAAAAAAAGTACTTTTAAAGGATTCGGTCATTCAATAATATCTTATAATCCCAATCAATAATTCAAGTATAAAATCAATTTTTAATCTGTTAATATTAAAAGTAGAAAAACATTCCCCCTACTCGTATTGAAAATAACACCCTTATACCTAAAAGAAAGCAACTGAGCCTCTCACGGAGGCAATCAAGCATCTAGAAAAAAGAGAAAGAAAGCAATGTAGTCAAACCACTTTCTACAACCATTCAAATGGTAATGCAGCACTTATCTGAACAATTGACTTCTTCGTATATCTTTCAATTCCGACGCTGTTAATTTAAAGTCCACTGCCTCAAAGTCGATCGCCGCAACAGCTGGTCGAAAAAGACCTCGAGCAGGTACTTGGCATTTAATACATTCCAGATCCGACAAAAGCTTTTGTTTCACCCTGCCGGGCTTCGTCAGGGATCCAGCGTTAAACCCAAATAGAAATTACACCATTTAAATTGAGCAACTACGTCGCCTCATTGTGAGATTAATTTAGTAAATGTTACCCGCAGAGAAGAGTTGCCAAATTATATGCTGAATATAGGTAACTAGAGAGTATATTCAATCCGATTTTCTCAAAACCATGCATAGAAACAATAGATATACATTGACAATAAAGAAAATATAAATCGACATATAAAAAAATAAAAAAGAAGCATCACATAAACAACAACATACATACCAGTACATTTGTGAGGTTTCATAAGCTGGAGCAGTGAATATGTACGATGACCACAAATGGTCACTACATATGTATGGTGAAAGCCAACTACGGTGAGGTTAGTTGAAAAAGTAATGGAAAAGCGCAAATGAGTGCATGGCATCCTCTCCTAAGTGACAGTCTTCTGTAGGCTGAATTAGTCGATATGTATAATACAGCCACATGTACAAAATGATCAACCACATCGGGATATATTGTAGAATGACTACTATCACAGTATAGAGGCAACTATTTGAGGACTGATTATGGCTCACACAAACCAGGTTCATAGATATGTACCAAAGATTGTATATGAAACCATCTTTAGTCAAGAAAAAGCATACCACAAAAACACAGCAATCACCACACATCATCTTCAAGCACAAGAAGTAGGATGCCATTGCCCTGACGACTTATTTAGAGGCTAGTTCTCACTTTCATATGCGTCATAGTCATAGTAGCTATCGATGCATTATATGCACCGTATGCTAAAGGAGAAAAGAAAAAAAATTTATATTGGCTCACCATGCCAATATAAACTATTCATCCACACAATTGATCTAACAGTAAAAGGATTATTATCTTTGGTTTTTGTCAAGAAATCACATCGGTCAGGACAAAAGGTTGTATTGGCAATATGTACAGTATACTGCTATATATGCTAAATGTGTGTGTGTGTGTGGAAATGTTGAAAGTTAATTCAGAAACAAACACTCTTCTAATGTCTAGACTTCAATGTTTGCAACATTTTTCTTATATGAATAGAATCATAATTAACTAGCTAAAATACAAGTATGTGCTCCATGGCAATCAAAAAAAAAATACATAACTAAAAACGACCACTGACTATGAATGGCGATGTCAGACAAAACATGTTTTAACTACAGAAAATTGTGCCTGGTAATATGAACTTTTAAATAATTGAAGCTTATATAAAGATATATCAAAGGAAGAGGGGAAAAGGGGATGAGGGATGGGGAAGGGAGGAGAGAAGGAGGAATGGGGGGGAGGGAGAAGGGGAAAACAGAAGGATAATTAAAAAGCAAAAATCAAACAAAAATCACTTCTAGATTCAAATCATTTGGTGACACGATATTCAAAAGAAAAATAAAGCGTTGTTCCCATCACAAATCTTTGTCAATATCCCCACCTCTTTGGGTTTTCCTTACCACCTTCAGTACAAAAAAATCTAAGATCCATGCCCCTGCTAACAGCATGAATCACGCTGACCGGGATTTCTGCTGGTGTTGCTGCTGCATACCCCAGTGGTGGCTGGCTAGCATCAGGGCTTTCTGGGAGTAGAGCGGAGGCAGCACCCGGTGATAACTAGGCAGGAGTGATATTGAGCTGCTGCCCGGTTATCACTACATGGCAAAAATTAGGTGAATATCCAGGTCTAAAGTTCAGTGGCAGTAGCAGCGCTAGCCGTCACTGCTGAATATCAAGCCCTACTATTCTATAGCCATTGCCTTCCTAATGGGTTTTCCTGCAAGCCTCTTCATAGAGAACGCTTATGTTCAGTGATACTTGTCTAAATACCTCTACTGGTTTTCCCTAAATATAAAAGCTTATAGGGACACATAATCACATAAATTACATGTCCGTGTAGGGTCGTATGGTAACTCATACAGAACATTGACCTCATCTGGAGTGACCTATCAGTGAGGGCTTCTTTGTTACTACTGGAAGGGAGGATGGCACCAATTTGTTCTTCAAATTAGAACCTCTTTTATATGCTATGGTGATCTGTTTTGTCTGAGAAATGCTCCAATGATTGCAGGATGTGCCATTTCTCTCTGATGATCATAGATACATATTTCAATAAACTGGAGAATGTTAATGGACAAGTAAGTCTACCCTCTTTTGCTTCTTTGCTTTATCTAAGAGAACATCTCAGACTGAGGACTTAGCATTTAGATATCTCTTCTGAATGCATCATGAACATCTATTTACTGGGAAAAAACATATGTAAAAGCTCTGGCCCCCTGCCCCAATGGACATGGTAAAATAGGCTGCAAATCACCATGACCAGGGCTGATGTGATAGGTACTGTGGCCACCACTCAAGAGTGTCATGCTCTGTCACACACTGTGAAACACCACATCAGATGGTATATGTGTGTGGAAAGGACATACACCACTGACATGACATAGTGTGGATAGAACATTGGAGTATGGTGAATGTATATCATGTCCTACTTACAGGAAATGAGGAGTCTGCAGATGTACTGAAGGGCAGCAATGCAAACCCCAGCAGATAGACCCCTGGAAAGAGTCCCACACTACATGCTATGATGATTATGGCAGCCTAGCCAAGTTGGAGGAGCAGGAGTCCAAAGCCAAGGAACATCAGGGTGCTGAGGAGGATGACCATGTGGCTTCTCAAATGGAGGAGGTGAAGGAAGAGGAGGGGGAGGATGAGGATATCATCAAGGGGACTGATCTACAGCTTCCATGTCCCCCTTTGATACTCAAGCGCCAATCATCCGAGTCACAACGTCTTCTCTGTGAGAAGCATCTACTGCAGCAAAATATCTAAATCGGGCACAGCATGTTGAAAAGATTGAGTGACTAAGATTTTCACTTGCCCTGTAGGAGCATCACATCCACCTCCTGGAGAGGCAGCTGCAAGCAACAGAGATCCTCAGTGAGTCCTTCATGGGCCTGTGCAGGGACTTGCAGCAATTTATGGGCCAACATGGCATGGCCCCTCCCTTCACCTTTGGAAGACACCACAGTGACATCTGTGCCCACGGTGTCCTCATCTGAATGACCAGTGAAGAGGAGGGCACCTCCACTGTCCTCCACCACCATCTCCTCCATTGCTGCAGCTGCCACTTCCTTAAGCTTCAGCACATGGTGCCACTATCTGTCTGGCTCCTGTTCCATTTTGGGACCCATGCCCCATGGAAGTTGGGAAACCACTTTACTTTCCTCCCCCCTTCCACAAGGCTTCCCAATTCTCTGATATACTGGATGATGTCTGTGACTGCTTTTCAGAGGCCAGTGAGACATATCGAGCACACTCTCAAGTCAAAATAGCCAGGGTCAGCAGAAGTAGAGGGGATAAAGTGCTGAAGGGCAGAGGTCAGGGGAAGGGTCACAGGAAAAAATGACCCTGTCTTTCTATTGGCACCCTTGAGGGGTGTAATGAGGGCTGTTGCTAGGTGGATTGGTAAGGGCAGAGGGCTGCCTTTTGGGGGCATAGATGGGGGAGGTGGGGTGATAGGTGCTAGAGAAGGAGGCTGGTGGTTCTTCCACTGGACTGGTGCTAGTGAGAGGAGTATGGCATAGGGCTGAGAGGGGAGCAATTTGCACAAGACTTGTGCTGGGGGGTGGGATTGATGGTGTGGGAAGAGAAGGGCATTGAGGCAGGAGGGTGATGATGGAGGATGGGTCACTGCACTAAACAGATTTTGTGTGTCAGCTAATAAATACATATATTGACATGAAAGACCAGTGTATGAGGTCATCTCTTGCAGTAACACCTAGTAAGTAGGGTTTGCCATGTTAGGGTATTGCAGGTGTTTCAAGTGTTGGGTAGGCATTGCAATCATGGACTCTGTTTGCCAAGTGCTTTAGCCACCATGGTACAGTGCAACCTGAAAGCATGCCCATGTCTAGGTTATGGAGTGGGCTGTGCAGGGCTTACCCAGCAGCCATCCACTGGTGATATTGCCACTCTCATACCTCTCATTGTCATAGTAGGTGAGGATATATGAGTTGTGGTAGGAACCTGTAAATCTTGAAAAGACATCAGTTATCTCTCTTTATGCACTGCAGACCATCTGCATGTATAGTGAGTAGAATCGATGAGGCTCAGTAACGATGGAAAGTGGGCCACCTCATGGAATTGGATCATGGTTAGAAAAGCCCTGAAGAACTGTGAGATGCACAGTGAGATAGTTGACTAGTTGAGACCCATAATAGCAGCCAACACAGAGAGTTGAGACCCATAATAGCAGCCAACACAGAATGGAAACTACCAGTGGCTAGGAAGAAGGACTGTGATGATAAGATAGACAGGCATTGGTAGGCCCCTTTAGCTTCTAGCTGGCTGCCTTGTCAAAGTGGAACCTGGTAAGGCACTGCTCATCTGTGAGGTCCAGGAATTGGGTCCTGGGCCTGTAGAACCTATGATATGAGTGCCTCCTAGTGGTTCTCCTATGCTCTCTGTGGGCCTCATGCAGCATGGCCAGAACAAACCATGTGTTCATCATATTCATGGATCCTGCCTCCCTCCACCAACACCAATGGCACTGCACATGCACCTCCACGCACACACACATAGACACATAGAGCAGGGAACCACACAGAGACGCAAAGGTAGCAGGTTAACACTGGGGCACACCCAAAGAGAAGGAGCAGGGAACCATATAAGTGGACTGTTGTAGTTGTTGTTATGGAAGGACAGACTAAATAGGCCATGTGGTCTTTTTCTGTCATCATGTTTCTATGTTTCTATACAGAGATACAGAGGACTGCAAGAAGCATGGGGGCACATACAAACAGTAGGAAGCAGCAAACTGGGCAAAAGACAGATGCACTAAGGGCCAAGGTGTATGTCACGGAGGGTTTGGGATTTGCAAAGCTGGGGGGGGGGGGGTAGTCCACAGAATACACTGCAGTGAAACAAATAATAGCTCAAAAGACAGGAATACAGATGACAGTGAAGCCAAAAACTCGCAAGCCATTGTACTCCAGTCACTAGTGCTACAAGCAGTCCCAACAAAGTTTCATCCTTATTCATGTAGACTATATGTCATCGACATGTAGACACCAGGCTGCAGATGCCCCCAGAATGCCTCTAGCATGGAAACGTGTATCTTGCAGCCTTTCTAAAATTGTGTTTTAAATGTGGGCACAGCTTCCTCATTTTTTTGTTACTGTATCCATATTTAAAACGCGAATAGGGCTTCTTAAATAAGCTCCATAATGTATAAGCATTCATTTGATATTAGGTTAATTTTTGGTTTAAATGTTTTTGGAGAAAAGTAAAGACTTTTTGTAGGTTTTTATTGTGTACATTGCTGATCTTTTTTTTGTACTATTGATTTTCTTTGATGTATTATTGATGTTTATTGTACACCACTTGGAACTTCATGATTAGGTGGGACATAAATATTGTAAATAAATAAACCTTTGACACATTATTTATTAATAACAGTAGTACTGGAGAAACTGTGCAGGATGTGGTTCTAAATGTATAAATAGCGTCTTTCCTAAAATTCTATTTATGCATTTAGGCCATGTGTATATCAGATGCCACTATTTGAACATGTAAATGCCATGTAAGCCTTGTTAATTGGCCTTCTAAGTTAGATTTTGTTTAGTTTATTCACTTTAATGATTTGCTTTACATTCAAGATAAGTCTCTAAGTATTTTACATTAATAAATTTACACCTTTAAGATATGTTGTTGCAAATGATAGTATAATAATAATAGATAAAATAATTGTGGCATCTATTCATCTTACTTATTCATTCATGATAAACATCTTACTCATTCACTCATGATAAACATCTTACTTATTCATTCATGATAAACAACCGCATCTTCAATCTCTTCCTAAAATCTCTATAGTTCAGTTCTAGTCTAAGATCATTTGGCAACTTATTCCAAAGGTAGGGACCCTGATACTTAAAAGCTGCCTGTAGGGTACATTGAAGTAAAACAACAGATAGAGCCATTAAACAACCTTGTTTTGAGGAACATAGTTGTCTTAAAGGAATGTAATCTGATAACAGTAAAAGCTGTTAGTGTAGCTGGGTTTAAAAAAGGTTTGGACAAGTTCCTGGAGGAAAAGTCCATAAATCTTTATTAAAGCAGACTAGGGAAATCCACTGTTTACCCCTGGGATAAGCTGCATGGAATCTACTTTTTGGAAACTTGACAGGTACTTGTGACCTGGAATGGCTACAATTGGAAACAGGATACTGGACTTAATGGGTCTTTGATCTCAGCCAATATGGCTTATCTTATTTTCTTAATTAGATAATGAGGACCAATCTTATGTACAGCTTTAAAAACTAAACAGTGTAATGGTAGAGAGAAAAAAGTTAAAATTACCTGCTGACAGCCACAGTAAAAATAAATGAAAAGGGTCAGTAAGGTTTCAATTAAGGAAATAAACATTTAAAATGAAATGCTGGCTAGTTCAAATGAAGCATCAAATAAGGAACCATGCCAAATACATAAATCTTTACTGATTCTGAAGGAATATGTGTATATGAATGTATGGGGAATCAGACTGCGGTTTCAATACAGTGGTGAAAGACTTAATGCACAAAGCAGCACTGATGCAGGAAGTAGTTGAGCCTGGGGCAAGCACAGGGAGAGCTCACAGGAGATAATGAGATAAAAACCATGACCCAGTTAACTAAATAAAACAGATAGGGCCCAATTCTGTCCTAGATGTAGATCCCCTCTGTGCACCCAGTCTGATCCGGACACACGGAGGGGATCGCGATTCTGATCCCGCGGGGCACATCTAGCCCCGTGAGATCAGAATCACAAACAGTCCTGCATGTGCAGGCCGGGACTGCAATTCAGTCTGGCCTGCATGTGCAGGACTGTCCCTGGCTAACTCAGTCAGGACTTTTAAATGGAGCTGCAGCACCATGGCGTCATGTTGCTATGGCGCCACAGCTCCATATGGCCGTCCGCCAGCAAAAAGGGTTTATTCCTTACAGCCCGGCCCCTGATCTGGCCTCCTTAGGCCAGGGTCGGGCTGCAGGGAATAAACCATGGCCCCCCCCCTGCTCTATCCGTGCCCCAGGCCATCAAAAAAAAAAACATCCAGGGCCTCAGAGGTGGAATAACTTCCTCAGACATTTCGCCGGCCCTGGACATACAGGGCCGACATTAGAATCGGCTCTGTTCGTCCAGGGCCGGCAACCGCCCACTGCTTGCTCAGATTCCACCCCCAGACCACCCCTTCCCTGGCCCTGTCTAACTTCCCCGTACAACCGGTGGGGAAGTTAGTTAGGGGCAGGCAAGGGCATGATAAGTGGGGATGGATGTCCCACCAGGCCATCCATCCCCACTATTCATAGCACAGAATAACACCCATAATAAGCAAACTTTAAAAAAATGACTTGTAAAATTATTTTTTTTGTGTGCAAAGGTCTGCTGGGGGCTTTAGAGCACTAAAAGTATGTTGTGTGAGTGGAAATGAAGGTAGCAAAGGAGCAGGGTGTATTAACACTTTTACAAAGAGAATATAATCCACGTGCAGAAACTTTAGCTGGAGGTTTTTTAGGAAGATTTCTGATGGAGTAAGGTATGCCAGAATGTCTCTGTATGGAAAAGTTTTAAATTTATATCAGAACTGTAAGTAATTGTGAATTATGTACAGGCAGAGTGTGTAAGATGCTGGGATGAAAGCTCTAGAGAACATTTAAAGTTAAATGTGGAAATATTTTTCTTGGTGATAAGAGTAAGACTGAAGAAACTTTGTAACTCATTCAAGCAGTTTTAAATCCAAGTTGAATGAGGATTTGAAGTGATTTATTTGAGAGTGGGATTAATTCTGAGCACTGTTGTGATTAAAAGTTCAATAGTGTGTGACTTGCTTTCTATAGCACTGGAGTCTTTCAAGCAGTGAAGAAAAAGTAATGCTGAAGATATAAAACTCCCAGTGCAGTGAAAGAAACCCTGAACTGAGTACTGCTCACATGAATTGTTTAATCCTGATACAGCTTAACTGTTTCAGTGAGGAAAAGCGTATATGTTATGTGCTTTTGAAGAAAGAAAACCATTGCCTTCATTTATTGACAATTGATATAGCTTTCCTGAACTGTTGTAAGGATTGACTCTGTCACATACCTAAAGAAAAATGATTTTTGCACAAAGAGGTCTGTAGGAGTGAAAGACAGGAAATCTGATTATCTTTTGTTTTTGGGAAAAGCAAATCTCAGAAGTAACAGAAATAAAAAAAGATAGGAACACTTTCTAGTTATTGTGCACACAGCTAGGGAGGTAGTTTCTTTTATTGATTTTTTTTTAAAGACAGGTAGTAGGTATCCTAACTGCAGCTGGACATCACTGAAACAGAAGGGATCTTAGGGCACCCAACGACAAGAAAGCAGCAAGACCTGAAAGGAAGATTTGAGATAAGTGACAAACACCACAGTGACTATTTTTTGCAAAACACTGGTACACTGCTAGTAGTTTAATTTTTTGAAAGAAAAGGTGTCTTTACCTGAATGATAATATTCATTCACCTGCAAAGTTATAGATAAAAGACAGTGTTAGTACTGAACTTTTCTTCTACTAAGGAGTAAAGAAATCTCAAGCTTTAAACTGGTTAACTAATACTTGCCTGTCTTTGAAAGAAACAGTGTTGTACCACCGTTGAATATAGTATTGTAAGAATTGTTTACAGGAAAATACTTGACTACATTTATAAATATTGGTATTGTTTATAAAAATTGAATTGCCACTCTTCTTTAAAAAAACTAAAATGATAAGTTTTACAAAAGTTAAACTTGTTCAAGCGATTCCTTGTGAAAGTTCTCACTCCTTGATTCTCACCCCTTTGGAAAGTTCTGATTTGAATTCAAGGTTCAAGAAGTTGTAAAGTGCATTGAGTATAATTTAAAAACTACTTTCTCTGTAAGCTGGGAGTTTCCATTGGTGGCTTACCTGAGATAACTCAACCACCCATGACAGTCATAACATCCTAGTAAAGTAGGGCAACTGCCCCATGGAGGCTCCCGTTTACAACAGTTTAAATTGAATTCTCTTCTTAATGGGCAACCAATAGAGTGCTGACAACACAGGGGCGGTGTGCTAACTACAAATGTTCCTAGTGTTGAAATTCATTGCTAAGCCTCTTTTTTTCCCACCCTAACTCCAGCGCCTACAGCCATAGGGTCTTGAATGTATGATTTTAGTGAAACTATCATATTAAATTTAGGAATTCAGCCCTACTAAATTTTCAAGGGAGCCAAGTTAAGGAGCCTGTTTCCCAAAGTTGTGCTTAGAAGAAGGACACGGGCAGGATCCCGGCGGCTGCAGTTAACCGGCATGCGGAAAAAGGGGAAGGGGGAGGGGGGGCGTACCGAAGGTGTGATGACGCTAGGCGCGTCATTTAAACTGATTGGTTCCGCCGCGGGGACGAGCGCAGCGGGAGCCAATCAGAGGGGAGGTAAGGCCATGTGTTCCGGCGGCAGGGACGCTCGCCAAACACATGGTCTGTGAGAGGGCGAGCGGCCGGCGTCCCACCCTCCCACCCATTAATGCTACAGTGTGGTGGGGGGTTTGGGGTGTCGCAGCTGGGGGGGGGGAGTGGGCGGCGGGATCCTGGAGATTTCCGGGTTCCGGAGCTGTAGGCTACTTGGGGCAGGGGCAGGGTGCCTGCGACCCGGATAACCCCTAGCAGACTTTTGCTAGTGATATGGTGAAGTCAGGCAGGGGTGGTAGTAACTTGACCGGTGGTTTTACCGGGGCAGGTGCAGAAACGAGGTCACCTTGCTAATTGCATGGCGGGTGAGGTATCGCTCCGATGGGGGATTGGATGGTTATGTTGTTACTCATGTTACAAAATGTAAAATGTTAATGGGCAATAAAGCTGCGACCTGTTGTTGTTCCAAAATTATGTGTGGTGTGAAGTTTGTTGGAATCCGACAAGGTGGTACGGAAAAGGAGTGGTGGCGGTAAGGCAGGGGGAGCGCCGGGTACGGCTCCCCGGTTAAACCATTTGATAATCAGCCTAATGGTTTATTTGTCTTTCCCAGAAAATATGAATAAAATAAGGTACAGGAGACACATACCTACATCAAATTAAATAATACCTCTGTGCTGTTCCCTAATGAGACCCTATCTTGAGTACAGTATGCAACTCTGGAGACCACCTCTGAAAGCACAGTGAAAGCAGGAAGCAATTCAAAGGGGAGAGGGGAAGACTGCGATGACATACTAATTGCCATGCATAGAAAATGAAGAGCAAAATTCAGAAGCAGTAAAGAAACAGGGACACATGATGTAAACATTCAAGCTTGCAATAAGGTACCAGAAGATGGCATTTTCAAAGACCAAAAAGCTTAAGGATAAGAGGTTATCATATGTAGTGGATGAAAGGGAAGTGTCGAAGAAATGGTGGACACTTAGAACATACTTCCAGCATAGGTTATAGACACCCAAATAGTAGAAGAATTCAAATGTATATGCGGCAAATATTAGGGCACCATAGAGGAAGAAATAGGGAATAAGAAGACCATAGATAAAGTGGGTCTGTGCCAGCACCGTAGGTAGATAAAATTAGGCAAGGTGGGTGGATCAAGTGGTCTTTATCTGCTAACGTCTTCTATATTTCTAAAGGCTTTAAGAACCATTCGACCCAAGCACTTTACATTGGATTTTTTTTAGTGTGAAACCCTATTTTTAAGTATACTGACAGTGATTCTTTTTTTATTAATATTCTTTCTAGGACTTGCAGATTATCAGCACAGATGAAAATCAAGTCTTTGTGGCTGTTCAAGAATGGTATCAGATGGACACTTACAACTTATACCAGTCTGACCCACAAGGTGTTTACTACTCCATCGTACTGGAGAATGTCAGGAGTGCAAAGCAGCCTGAAGAAAATGTACTCATAGATATTTTGGAGGTACTTTCCATTTTTCTTGTGTGTATTCATGCCTACTCTATGTTAAATAATAATGTATTCATTTACTTGTTTTGCTAATAATCATTCTGCATTTGACTTTGGAAATACAGTAGATCAGTTTTCAAAAGATTTAGGGGTATGTTTATTAAAATGTACTACCAGGTAGCGTGGGGTTCAGTGTTCTTCCAGTGTGCCACAATAAAAAGTACTGTGCACTGAAAATGTGGCCACTCTATAAATCCCCTACTACTTGAGCAGCTCAGGGTGGAGAATGAGCAGTTCTTAGGCAGTGTCCGCACTGTGAGTATCATCAGTATTATTGGCATGCATTTCCCATCAATATGCCACTTAGCGTGGGTACACTTACTGCCAACTAAATGATTAGTGTTAAATACACCTGTGCTGATTTCTCTAAAGACAACTAGTGCAGAGGCAGCACAATACCTACACTAATAACACGGAGACATGTTAGGTATGCCTCCATTTATTAGTGTTGGTCGAGCACCACCCTCATGCTTATTTTCAGCACCAACCACACCCCAGCGATGCCCCTTTTAGTAAACATGCCCTTTAACTAGCTAATTTGGCAGTAAGCCACTTCGATCCTCAGCACCAATTGACTAAGTTTAGCTGAGATAACCCAGCAGTATTGAACCTAGAAAGTCAAAATTTGACTGGCTAGATTTAGGAAAATTTTCACTGAAAAGCTAATTGGCTAGACTTGGCAAAAAATTCATCTAAAAACAGCCAGAAATATCAGCTGGTGAGTTAGACAGGCATAATAAGTGGTTAGTCCCTTTCCCAGGAGGACTTACAATCTAAATCATACTTAGGACAATACAGGATTAAAGTACTTGCCCAAGATAACAAGAAGCATCAATGAGAGAAAGCGACATTTGAGCCCTGGCTTCCCTGGTTGGCAGCCCATTGCTCTAACCACTAGGTTACACCTGAACCTTAGGCAGTCCAAACTAGGACCAGCAACAGAGACAGGAACTCCAGGAATGCGTGGCAGCAGTGTTGGGTGGGCATCACACCATTACAAGCTGTAGTGAAGGAAAAAGCACCTCTGCATGTACAGTCAGCCTGCTGCATGTGCAATGTAAGTCAAAGATGCAGCAAGGGATTCAGTAGCAAGACTAAGTAAGGCCCAGGTGGTCAACATGAGGGCTGCGACTGAAGCAAGCTATTTCCAGGAACAAGCAGGAATAAGTCCTCACATATGGGTACGTCGGTACCGACGGAGCCTGCGCGGGAAAGCTCCCCAGCTTCCCAGAAGGAAAGCTTTTGGGGCCTCCCACTGCGCATGTGCGCTGCCTTCCCGCCTTCCTGACCAACTCTCCTCAGTTCTTCTTTTTCCACGGAGCCAGCAGGTCGTGTTCCTGTCACCGCTGAAGAAGTTGTTATTTTAATTTATTTCTTTGGCCGCGTGTCTGCCTTCCCCGATTCCAGACCGGTACCGCCGGTCTTTTTTCTTTTATTTCTTTAAAAAAAAAAAAAAAAATCTTCTTTTTTCCTCACTTGGTGTATTTGTCCTGCCTTCACAAATTCTCCCTCATGGAGAAACAAGCCTCTGGGTTTAAAAAATGCACCAAGTGCAGCAGTACTATTTCTGTCACAGACACTCATGAATGGTGTCTTAAATGTCTGGGGCCTGACCATTCCATTCCGGATTTCCCATCCTGTTCTTTGATGTCTAAACGTGGCTTACAAAACCGGGCAGCCAAGTTTCACATGCTGTTTTCTACAGATACTTCAGCATCGACATCTTCCAGGTCTTCCTCTCCTGATGGATCTCAGGTAACCAAACATTCCTCTGGCAGGTCCTCAAAGGGCAAATCTCCCTCTAAGTATCGAGATACCCCTGGGCTTGACCCTGAGGACCCTGCCCCAGCCAAACAAACCCGGCGGGAAGCTCCGGCTTCCAAAGCTCCTCCTATGGGGTTACAGGTTGACATCGATGGCACGGCCTCGACCGATCACCTGTTAGACTGTTCTGGGGTACCGGCTCAATCATCCGGTACCGACATCCAGACAGTCGTGGCGTCCATGGATCATACAGTTCAATCCATGCAGCAGGCCATTTTGGCTTTCATTAAGGCTGCGACGCCCTCGGTACCGCACCCTGCGGTACCGACTCTGGTTCCGGTACCACAACCGATACCGGTACCCAGGCCATCCACATCGACCAGGATACCGATTCCGGTTCCCGGTTCCGGGGTTTTTCCCGATACCAATCTGGTTCCAGGTACCCCCGATGTCGATACCGGTCGATACGCTTATCGATCCCTGGAAGCAAACAAACGATACTTTGAGTCTTCTGATGATTCTGATTCATCAGATGACTCTGCTGAAGTATCCCTTACTCTACCTGAGGAGCCCTCTTCTCCAAAGAGGAGAATGTCTCATCCAGAGGATTTATCCTTTCAAGACTTCATCATTGAAGTAGCTAAAGGTCTTTCTATTTCTGTATCCTCTGAAAAAGAACCTAGAGCAAAAAAGTTAGACATTTTAGGATATTCTAAGGTTCCCAAAGAGGCAGTCACCTTGCCCATCCATGAAATTCTTCAAGAACACATGATGGACTTATGGGAGACTCCTCTCACTCTATCTCCACATTCTCGTCGTCTGGACACCATGTATCGTGTCCCCCCTTCTCCTGGGTTTCAAAAAACTCAGCTCCCTCACCACTCCATCATGGTGCAGTCAGCTATGAAAAGGATCAAGAGTACTAAAAGACACTCTTCTACTCCCCCAGGAAGAGAATGTAGGACTCTGGATGCTTTTGGAAGAAAAATCTTCCAAGCAAGTATGCTTATTGGCAGAATCAACTCATACAGCCTCTATATGGGCATGTTTCTGAAGGAAATTGCATTAAAAATCCGCCATTTTCTCCCCTTTATCCCAGAGGATAGAAAGGAGGAGTTCCTTCTTTTGCTAAAGCATACCCAAGATATTTCAAAGTTCTCCAACAGAGCAGCCTTTGACTCCTTTGAGGGTGCTAGCAGAGCCTCAGGTATTGCCATAGCGGCTCGTAGAATTGCTTGGCTCCAGGCCTCTGACCTAGAACCCTGGGTCCAGGATGGGTTGGGAAATTTGCCCTGTACAGGGGAGAATCTGTTTGGTAAAGAGTGGCAAATCAAAGCCACTCAAATGGATGCAGAAAATGCTGCTTTAGATAGACTTTCTAAGTCTACCTCTACTCCTGCCAAGAAAAAATCTTTCAAAAAGCCTTTCTACAAGAGAACCAGATTTGCCTCAAATACTGGACAACAATCTTCTGCAGCTCGCTTTACTCCTAAGCGTCAGCAGCCTAAACAGGCCAGGGCAAAACCTGCAGGGGCTGCTACAGCCCAACAGTCCCAACCCCCTCAGGGTTTTTGACTTAAATCTAGAGAACTTAACTCTCTCAGACCAAATAGCAAACTCCAATTGTCTCTTTTGGTCTCTCCAATGGTGGATATCCACTCAAAATCTGTTGTTGGGGGCCCCCTTTCAGCCACTGTTGCCCCAAGCAACCCTCACAACAGATGCCTCCCAAACAGGTTGGGGAGCTCATCTTCAAGATCTCTCCACTCAGGGCACTTGGTCTCCACAGGAGACCACCCTTCATATCAACCACTTGGAACTTCGAGCAATCTTTCTAGCTCTCAGAGTTTTTCATACCCTCTTCAGCAACATGACAGTCCTTATTCATACGGACAATCAAGTAGCCATGTTTTACATAAACAAACAAGGAGGGACTGGCTCTCTGTCGCTTTGCAACGAAGCTCTAAGATTATGGGCCTTCGCCAGAGAGCATCAAATCCATCTCCTGGCAGTATATCTTCCAGGAATCCAAAACTCTTGGGCAGACAGACTCAGTCGAGTTCTGCTTCCACACGAATGGTCCCTGCACATGGATCAGGTACTCAGAATCTTCCAGAAATGGGGAACCCCGGACATAGACCTCTTTGCAAGTCCGTGGAATGCCAGACTTCCCCGGTTTTATTCCAGAATTCCGTGTCAGGGAGTTCAGGCCAAGGATGCCTTCCTCCTGCATTGGGGTCAGGGCTTCCTGTATGCCTTTCCACCCATTCCTTTGATTCGCAAGACTCTGTTCAAACTTCAAAGGGATCAAGGGTCCATGATCCTCATAGCTCCACGCTGGCCACGCCAAGTGTGGTTCCCTCTACTTCTGCATCTCTCCCAAGCCCCCTCCCTGGACTTGGGAGCTGCTCCAGACCTTCTGTCTCAGGAGGAGGGGACTTTGTGGCACCCAAACCCCAAGTCCCTTCACCTCAGAGCTTGGTTACTGAAGGCCTAGACCTTCAACACTTCAATCTTTCGCAGCAAGTGAAGGATATCCTCCATGCCTCTAGGAAACCTTCCACTAGGCGTTCTTACGCTTTTAAATGGAAAGGATTTTCCATTTGGTGTGCTCAAAAGGCTCTTAACCCTCTAGCACTCCCCTTGAATCCTCTTTTGGAATATCTCCTGCATCTCTCCAATGCAGGACTCAAAACGAATTCAGTAAGAGTCCATTTGAGTGCTATTGCGGCTTCACTTAAGCCCATCAATGGACAACCTGTTTCCTCTCATCCTCTTATTGCAAGATTCATGAGAGGCCTAACCTTAACTAAACCTCCCATTCGACCTCCTCCGGTGGCATGGGACTTAAAATTGGTTCTTGGTCAGCTTATGAAGCCACCTTTTGAACCCTTAGCCACTACCTCCCTGAAATTTCTTTCCTGGAAAGTTATTTTTCTTATTGCAGTCACCTCAGCTCGCCGTATCAGTGAACTGCAAGCCCTAGTGGCTAATCCACCTTATACAAGGTTCCATCATGACAAGGTGGTCCTTAGGACCAATCCCCACTTTATGCCTAAAGTGGTCTCCCCTTTTCATCTTAATCAAGAGGTATATTTACCTGTCTTTTTTCCAGCTCCTCATGCATCCAGTGCAGAGAGGAACCTTCATACTCTGGACTGTAAAAGAGCTCTTGCCTTTTACCTCCACAGGACACAGCAACATCGAAAGTCTTCTCAGCTTTTTGTTGCTTTTGATCCTTCTCATTTAGGACTTCCAGTCTCCAAAAGAACACTCTCCAATTGGATTGCTCAGTGTATCTCTTTTGCTTACCAGAGTAAGAACCTTTCTCTGGAGGGCCATGTCACCGCTCACAACGTGAGGGCCATGGCCACCTCTATGGCTCATCTAAACTCTGTGTCCATTGACCAGATCTGTCGAGCAGCCACCTGGGCCTCGGTTCATACCTTTACAGCCCATTACTGTTTGGACAAGGACTCCCGCCGGGATGCCTTGTTTGGTCAGGCTGTCCTCAGACACCTGTTCCATTCTTGAACAACTCCAACCCACCTTCCCTGAATGGATGCCTGAGATCCATAGGAAGATGAGGAACCTTTCAGGGTCTCATACCCTTCAGGGGATCTCCTGGGCATCTTAGCTAGGGAGTCCCCATATGTGAGGACTTATTCCTGCTTGTTCCTGGAGATAGCACAGTTACTTACCTGTAACAGGTGATCTCTGGGAGCAGCAGGAATTAGTCCTCACAACCCGCCCACCTCCCCTAGGAGTTGTATCTATCTCTCTTTCCTTTCCTCTCTCTATTGTCTCAGCTTTAAACTCGAACTGAGGAGAGTTGGTCAGGAAGGCGGGAAGGCAGCGCGCATGCACAGTGGGAGGCCCCAAAAACGTTCCTTCTGGGAAGCTGGGGAGCTTTCCCGCGCAGGCTCCGTCGGTACCGACGTACCCATATGTGAAGACTAATTCCTGCTGTTCCCAGAGATCACCTGTTACAGGTAAGTAACTGTGCTTTATCTGGAGTGTTTTTGGTGAATATGCAGCAATAGGGGCTTGATGTCCTGCTGGCATAGCCAACAAGGAGAACTGAGACACTTAACATATTAGCTATCAGGGGCTCTAGCAACCTTTAGCTAATCGGCTGAGGGGGTGGCGGCAAATGTGTAAGAAATCATGTAGCACATCCAAGCTATCAAGTGAAGAAGGCAATGCTAAGGGATAGAAGGAGGGGTATATAATGGGAATGGGCTGTGCAAAACAGAGAGTTGAAAGGATGGTCAGTGAGGAGAAAGGAGAGTAGCAGGAACAGATGAGATGATGGAACAATAAGGGAAAGGAGTGCTGGATGGGTTGGGCACTAGGAGAGAGAGAAAATGATGCAGATAGACTAGGGGGGAAATGGAGATTGTTGGGGAACAGCAGGCAGAAGGGGAAGAAAACGTAATGGGAATGTACTTGGAGGGATAGAGACTGATAGAAACAGGCCGCTCAAGGGGAGAGAGAGAGAGAGTGATTATAAAAGTTTAGAGGTCTGTAAAGCTTGGAGACTGACAAGGGGTTTGAGCATCCAAAGAGGTTGGGAACCCCAGTATGTGAGAGGATTGGTTAGTTGGTCTGGAACTGAAAGAGAAGAGAGTGAAAGGGTATTAGCAGAGAGGAGAGCAAGAGGAGATTTGCTAAAGAGTCCCAAGGAGCTAAGAGAGCTCGAAAATGAGATTGCAGACCTACTTTTAGTAATCTGTGAACTATCATTACCATCATCTATAGTACTTGAAGATTGGAGAGTGGTCAAATAACGCCAATTTTTAAAACCATTCCAGGGGTAATCTGGGAAACTATCCACTGGTGATCCTGATACCAGAACCAGTGAGAACGGAAAAAAATCATTATAAAGAACAAATTAATTTTATTTATTTAACAGGATTTTTATAGCGCCTTATCCTAAAATCAAAGCGGTTTACAGCACAACTTTGGAGTTTTACATAGAACAAAGTGTGAGGGAGGCATGCAGGAGATTATTTCAAGCTAACTTGTATACAAGGTAAATTATGTACAAAGAGTATGTAATGACATCAGTGACCTTAATCTGTGGTTGATTATGTACAGCTGGACATTAAATGAACAGAATATTTGAGGGGGTAGAGCTGGGGCAGAAGGGGAGTTGAGTCAGCAGGACCAGCAAAATATAGGAGGGGGAAAGGGTAGTCCATATTGTGCAGGTAGTCCATATTAAGCAATATCTTCAAAGTGTTCAATATAGAGAATGGTTTTCAGCTTCTTCCAGAAGTCCTTGGAATCAGAAGTGGCTCTAAGGTTGTTGGGGAGGGCGTTCCAAAGGGTGGGAGTGGCCAAGGAGATAGCTCTTCCAGATGTAGATTTGGCGAAGGTGCTGGGGGTGGTGATAGTGTCAGAGGTGATACATCTTCTGGGTCTGATGCTCGTATCCGTGTTGATAAGGCTTTTCAGTATGTTGGCAGATATGTTTTGCTTGATTTTGAAAATGTTCAGTACAGTTTTGTACTTGATGCGGGAGATAATGGACAGCCAGGGAGATAATGGGCAGCCAGTGAAGTTGGTTCAGGAGGGTGGTGATGTGGTCATGTTTTGATGAGCTGCGGTATTCTGGCTATCTGTTGAGGGCAGAGTACCAGTTTAGGTAAACCAAGGTATATGGGGGTTGCAGTAGTCCAGGATGGGAGTAATTATTGTCTGGCAAACAGTGTAGAAGTGTTCTTGGCTGAGTAGTGGTTTGAGCCATCTGATAACACGCATCTTGAGATTTATTTCTGTATTTATTTATTTAAATGTTGGGGGGTTTTATACCGCTTTTTTGGGTCATCAAAACGGTTTACAGAATAACAGCAGCATTACATTGTAACATGGGAACTAATTACAGTAAACATTTTAACAGCAGTTGTTACATCAAATAGGCATGTTTGGATAATTTGTTGATATGAGATTGAATGTTTAGATTGCAGTCCAAGGTAACTCTGAGGTATTTTACTTCAGGTTTAATGGGTATAGTGATGTTATTCAGCTTGATTGCATGTGGGGGTGGGAGGTAAATCCTGACTTACAGGTGACAAGGAGGGCTTCCGTCTTGCTGTAGTTGATATTTAGGTTGTTGTGGGTTAACCGATCTGTCATTTCTTCCAGGCATTCCATTATCTTTGAGTAATCCGGGTTGTCCAGATTGATTGGAGAGTAAATCATAATGTCATCTTCATATAATGTGTAGTGGGTCTTGTCTCTTTTGGTGATGGCACAGATGAGTTGTATACAGTCAAACCTCGGTTTTCATTTGCCCCGGTTTTCATACGCTTCGGTTTTCAACGTCTTTTCTGACTGAGATTTTGTCCCGGTTTTCATGCATTGCTTCGGTTTTTAACGTCTTTTGACTGAGATTTTGTCCCGGTAGCAGGGAAGAAAAGCTGTCAACGTAAGCAGGAGATGTTGCATGAATGTGGGAGGCAGTTCTTTCTCTTGCAGGGTACGTCTGAAGCTATATCATTAAGATTTTCTGCCATTCTGAAGCATTGAGCAGATAATGTAAAGGTATTTTAATGGACTGAATTCAATGTGATTCCGAAGAGAGCTGGGCACAGCAGCTTGTCAGGGGTGGCTAAGGCCAGATGTTAACATACTGTACTGTACAGTACTGTACTTAGCTTGCTTTCAGTGATGTTAAATGTTCATTTATCCATTTCATTAGTCATTTATATTTATTTCTCATTGTTTTCTGTATGTAAAAATATAGTTATTCTCTATAAAATGTATTTTTTGTGAATATCTTTGGGTGTCTGGAACGGATTAATTGGATTTACATTATTTCTTATGGGAAATATTGCTTCAGTTTTCATACGTTTCGGTTTTAGTCAGACTTTTTCGAACGGATTAATCATGAAAACCGAGGTTTGACTGTATATAAGTTAAACAGAAGTGCAGACAAGGAGAATCCTTGTGGGACGCCCTGTGTTGCTGGGAATGGGATGGAGGTGTTTGTACCGCTTTTCACCTGTTGTCATCTGTTACTGAAGTAGGAGTGAAAACATTTGATGGTGGTGCCATGCAGGCCCGTCTCTCTCAGCCTGTTAAGTAAGATGCTATGATATTGCAGATCTACTATTATTAATCTGTGAACTATCATTACAATCATCAATAGTACTTGAAGATTGGAGAGTGGCCATGTAACACCAATTTTTAAAAACATTCCGGGGGTAATCTGGGAAACTACATACTGGTGATGCTGATGCCAGTACCGGTAAGAACGGAAAAAAATCATTAGAAAGAATTAGTTTACTTAACATATAGATTGTCATGTTTTAATGGGACAAAGTCAATATGGATTTAGCCAAGGAAAGTCTAGTCTCACTAATCTGCTGTACTTTTTTAAAGGTGTGAATTAACAGGTGGATAAAGTTGAGTTGATTGATATGTAGTATATGTGGATTTTCAGAAAGCCTTTAACAAGGTCCTTCATGAGAGACTCTTGAGGAAATAAAAAAGGTATGGGATAGGAGGCAATGTACTATTGTAGACTGGGAACTGGTTAAACTATGGAAACTAGGGCTTAAATGTCCAATTTCTCAGTGGAGAAGGGTGACTTATGGAGTATCCCAAGGATCTGTGCTAGGCCCACTGCTTTTTAGCATATCCATAAATGACCTGGAAATGGGAACGAGTGAGGTGAACAAATCTGCAGATGGCACAAAATTATTCAAAGTTGTTTAAGCATAAGAGAATTGTGAAAAATTGCAAGAGTACCTTGAGAAATTGGGAGACTGGGCATCCAAATGGCAGATGAAATTTAATGTAGACAGTGCAAGGTTATGCACTTAAGGAAGAACAACCCAAACTACAGCTACACAATGCAAGGTCCCATGTTAGGAATCACCACTCAGGAGAAGAATCTGGGTGTCATCGTGCATAATACATTGAACCTATCTGTCCAGTGTGCTGCAGCAGCCAAGAAAGCAAATAGAATCATAAGGAAAGAAAAGGAAAGGTGATAGTGCCTCTGTATAAGTCTTTGGTCGATCTCATTTGGAGTATTGTGTGCAATTCTGGAAACCGCACCTTCAAAAGGATATAAACAAGATAGAGTCAGGACAGAAGGTGGCTACTAAACTGATTAGTGGTCTTCATTATAAAGCATATGAGGACAGACTTAAAGATCTTAATATGTACACCTTAGAGGAAAGGCAGGATAGAGGTGATCTGATTGAGATGTTTAAATTCCTCCATGGCATAAATGCACAGGGGGAGAGCCTCTTTCAATTGAAAGCAAGTTCTTCTATGAGGGGACATGGGATGAGGGTGAAACGGGATAGATTCAGGAGTGATATGCAGAAATATTTCTTTATGGAAAGAGTGGTGGATCCATGGAATAGTCTCCCAGTGGAGGTGGTAGAGATGAGGACAGTATCTGAATTCCAAAAAGCATGGGACAAACACAGAGGATCTCTAAAGGAAAAAAGGGGCTGTTGTAGTTATTGATATGGAAGGACAGACTAGATAGGCCATGTGGTCTTTTTCTGTCATCATTTTTCTATGTTTCTATATTATAATGTCTCTATATTGCTCCATAGTACAACTGCACCTCGAATATTGTGTGCAAATCTGGTTGCGATATCTTAAAAAGGGCATAGTGGAATTAGAAAAGGTACAGAGAAGAATGACCAAAATGATAAAAGGGATGGAAGGATACCCCTACAAGGAAAGGCTTAAAAGGTTAAGGCCCTTCAGCTTGGAAAAGAGATTGAGGGGAGTTATGATAGAAGTCTATAAAATAATGAGTGGAGTGAAACACGTAAAAGTAGACTGGTGGTTTACCCCTTCAAGAAATAGAAAGACTAGGGGACATACAACGAAGCTACAATATAGTACATTTAAGACTAATCAGAGAAAATACTTTTTCGCCCAACAGGTAATCAAACTCTGGGATTTGTAGCTGGCGGATGTAGTAAAAGCTGTTAGTGTAGCTGGGTTTAAATGAGGTTTGAACAAGATCCTGGAGGAAAAGTCTGTAAACTATTATTAAAGTGGACTGGAGAAATCCCCTGGGATAAGCAGTATGGAATCTGTCTATCTTTTGGGAGCCTGACAGGATTGACAACCGTTAGAAACAGGACCTTTGATCTGACCCAGTATGGCATATCTTACGTTCTTTTGTTCTGAGATGGCGAATGTTTTATATACCACTGTTCCCTGCTAGAAGAGATTTTCTAGCATAAATGGCCATGAGCATTAGCTGTTCCCAATGAGATCCAAATTGGAGCAGGAGCAGAAAGAAGGATTGGAAAAGAAAGTGTGAAGAGGCAGCAACGGAGACTGGCGAGTGGACTGCATGGAAGCTATAGGAAGGAGAAGACAAAAGAACCTGCACTAGGCAATAAATACCAATATTTATTTCATCACAATTTTATTTGTGTCTTCAGCTAGTATAGATATCCTCCAAATATAATTTATGTGGCCTTTCAATTCTCTCCCTTTTGTGAAAACATGCATGGTTTCCCCATATCTTTTTTTTTTGTTGTTGTATTTAGTTCATGCCTTTGTGATGAGAGCTCAAGGCGAGTTATTTTTAGATACAGTAGGTATTTTTCATTGTCCCTAGAGGGCTTACAATCTAAGTTTTGTACCTGAGGCAGTGGAGGGTTAAGTGACCTGCTCAAGTCCCCATGAAGGGCTTACTGATAATTAATGTTTCTACATTCCCAAATCCCCCACCGGCACATACTTTCCTGTGCCAAGCAGTCTTTAATTTTGCAGAGGACAGTGGGCAGGAGGAAAAGTAGCCATGTTAAATTGCTTTCTAAGCTGTGCTTTTCGTACTCCGGTCCCATCATTTTATGTCGTATAAGGTAGGTCTCTAGGGTTTGCATTACTTGAAAGTAATCTCATACCTGCCATCCTTTGTTTTCTGATATATACATGGTCTTGCTGTTCTTCTACTGAAAATAAGATTCTTTCTATGTCTGTGCATAAATGAAAATTTAACCAGTTCCAATCAAATACATAAGTTTTGTGAATTTTCAGCAGTACTGGGTTATTTTTGTCAAAAAGGAATCAAAGGGGCTCACTCACTGTGCCATAACCTTTCAAAAAAAAGTACTGCAGATTTGATGAAGGCACATAACGGGAAATATGAGTAAAAAGCGAAGACTGAGGATGCACAAAATAATTTAAAAAATACTTTGTCAAGTGATATGTTAGGTGCTGAGGCGACTTTATTGCAAATACCCTATAGAAATGTTTCATTAAAATGCTTTGGTTTCTTGCCTCCTTGAAAATGTGTTTTTATCTTACTAATTGTTTTACAGTACAAAGTAACTCACCTAACATACTGCAGCAGATGTCAAATTACTGAACACACAGGAACTGGGCTGAGACAAAGGTCCACCCACGCAACTGATTTATTGTGAATTGTTTCATACATAAATCTATTACGTGCACAGGGTTATTTTTGTCTGCTCTTGTTTGCTCAGTATTCTGCTGGAATTTTCTGACTGTACAATGTGGGCCTGATGTTATAAAAGGATGATTATGTCAGAAGCCCAAAATGGGGCCTATTAAAGACCAATTAGTAACACAAAACAACCAAGAGAGTTACAAAGCACCATCAAATATATATCTATATTCACAAAGTATTAATATGTCAAATGGCTCAAACCACTATAATGAGATAAAAACGGGCCATCGAACTTTGAATGAGAGCATATGAGCTAACTCATCAATATTTATTCATCAGGCACTTTGAACCAATGAAGAAATATTGCTGAGAGTATGGTAAGTCATTTGCCTTCCCAGATCAGTTGTTTAATTTGCCATGTCTTCCACAAAATCTCCATCGCTTATGGAAATCTTAACGTTTGTAGTACAAAGGGTTGGGAAGTTGGGTGGTCTTGTTGAATTTGGTCCTCTCCACCTCAAACACTCAATCAAATGAAAGCTGCAACAGTTTTGGTAATATCTGTTCCATAAAACTGACTCTGTCGTCCTTCAAGCAGACCCAAGATTCTAATGTTGTTTCTGCGGCTGTGATTAGCTACATCCTCCATCCACACTAGAAGCATGGTCACCATTTTGTGTGGCACACTCTGCTGCCACAAGTCGTTACTCAAGCTGCAACCTGGCTTCTGACCAATGCCTCCAGATTTGACTGTATTTATTTATTTAACCATTTTTTTATACCGCTCTGTCCTTCACTTAGAGCGGTTTACATTATAAATCAACATTATACATAGCATGAATGAACACTATACATGAATACTTGAACTGGGGAGGGGGAGAAAAAGAAGTAACAGGATTAACTATGTACAGAGTCATGCATGCATGACATAACTATATACAGTTTGGTGTGTTGTGTTTATCGGGTTGGTTATTACCCCCTTCAGTCTCACCTGCACAGGGTACCTGTCCAATATTGTATTCATTATAAGATTCTTGTTCTCATTCACAAGGCTTTCCATACCAGTACTCATACCTCATGCCCCCTCCTATTCATTACGCTCTATCCATCCCAACGGTCTTTTCCTCCCTTCCCCCTCACAAGCTCATTTTGAATCCACCAGACACTCTGCATTCTATTTCCTTGCCCTCCATCTAGAGTTATCAAAGCATTTCAAAAGGCAGTATAGATGCACCTGTTTCTTACTGCATTGACTTCTGACTACATCCCATATAGCCTGCTTTTCCTCCCCCTTCCCTCCTACCTTCCCTTTTCCTTTATTTTATTGGTATTCCTTTTTCTTTTTCTAATATTTGTTAGATGCGAACTGCTGTGATATATGGTGTATCAAGTTTGTAATAAACTATAAACTGTATGTACTGCGGATAATTCAGATTTACTTTTCTGGACAGCAGCACATTTTTAAGATCCCCAAACTACTCCATCAAAGCTGTCATATTGTTGTTGTCAGGGTCTCGCCTTTTGGGCTTAGAAGGTGAAGAGCAATCAGCTTTGGCTCATTTCACCCCAGATCCAACTGTAAATGCTATGCCAATCTTTTGCAATTTGACAAGGACATAATATAATGAGGCAGAGACAAATAAAAACACGGAGGGTAGGAAAAGGAGTAATTTCTGAGTTGTGTGCACAAAGTGCCTCTATCGCACAGCTATCTTGTAGGAGCTCATAAAGACCAAAACAAAGAATTTATTCAGTCTCTCTGCTGTGGCCTTGTCCTATCTTAGTGCTTTGTTTACCCCTCTATCATCTAATGGTCCAATTGCTTTCACAGATTTTTTTGCTACGAATGTTCCTGAAAACGTTTTTATATGAGTTTTTGCTTCTAAGGCAAGCTTCTTTTCAAATTTTCTCTTTGCCTACCTCTTTGCATATCTAATGTTTTTATGTTATTAATGTCTTTATTTGCTAGAGCTTATGTTGGTTGGTCTATATAGGTTGGTATGTTTTTTGTTCCCTCAGCCCTGCCTTGTGTTTTGCTCACATTGTATCATTAGACTATTCTATGTTGTATGTCATGCCGGTGCTTTCATATTTTAACTGTTTTTAACTATATTTTTAATTGTTTTTTCTAATTTTTTTAAATTATTAATGTTTATACAACTTTTTATATTTATTAGTGTTACTCCCCCTGAGGAAGGCGTTGCCGAAACGCGTTGGGGTTCCCTTTGTACAATAAAGACCCTTTGTTCTTCCAACATCTCCTGCTCCTTGTGTCTAGTTGGGGGGGCATGCCAGCGATCAGGGCACAGAGTTGCTGATAGCTCTGTGCACCCAATTGCTACCATCCCTCCCTATGGATTTACTACAGGGACTGCAATACCTGCTTTGGCAGGGACTGCAATACCTGCTTTGGCAGGCACTGCAGGACATTTTCTATCTGCCAAGGCAGGCAATGTGGGGTCCCCGCAGGAAATCCAGACCCCTGCGGTTTCTGCAGGACCTCCCCTAGGAACACCCCTGCAGATACCGTGGAGGTTTGCTGCTTACTATGCAGTTTTGGCAGTCAAAACTAATGCAGTTTTGTCAACATACCCCTAGATGTTTTACATCTTTTGCAGCTCATTAGTATTCATTGTGCAACACTGTGTCAAGTTGTGCATTACCGTAAAATAACACGTCATTGCTCTTTAATGTGTGTTAGTGACCAAATCAGTTGCCTTATTGCACTTTAGTAACTGCCCCTAGAGACCTCTAGAGCAGGAGTACTCAAATCCAGTCCTGGAGGGCCACGAACCAGTCAGGTTTTGGGGATATCCCTAATGAATATGCATGAGATAGAGTCAAATACAATGGAGGCAGTGCATGCAAATATGTCTCATGCATATTCATTAGGGATATCCCGAAGAACTGACTGGTTTGTGGCCCTCCAGGACTGGATTTGAGTACCCCTGCTCTAGAGTATAATAATCTGAAGTGTACAAAAATTTAGATACAGAGGTAAACTTCAATAGACCAATCCGCCTATCTCTATTTTTTGCAGCTTATAAAAAAATGTTCAGAAATTCTGAAGTTGACATGACTCTGGAATACTGCAGCATAAGAAGCAGAGTTTTCACCCATAGCTGTGAAAACAAATCATTTTGAAGGAAAACCATTTTAAAATTCTTAAACGCAGACAACCCTGACTGTTCTAAATTTATATGTGCCAGCCAAATCCTAATTCTGTTTTGAAATTTGTCAGTAGGGGTGTACTATCGTTTCTTTTTTCTCACACTGATGTTTTCATCGTTTTTATTTATATATACTTTCACCTGTCTGTGTTCATTTTTGTTTATATTGCTTGCTGTCTCCCTTTCCTCCTTTTATGCATCTTTTCCACTCCTGTTGCTTGACAATAAATCATGTGTCAACAGACTGGAGCCAGCAATAAATGTAAGAAAGATGTGAGAGGCAAATCAAAGACAGTGTGGTCTTGCATCCGATTTGCACTCGCTCTGGGATTCTGTGCCAAAGGTGTCAGTGAATTAGTCTTGAAAGGATAATAAATGAGTTCAGAAGAGCCACAAGCCTGAAAATGTGCAATTCACAGATCTACCAGGCTAACAATCTTGCTTTTGTGCTGTCTTATGCACAGTGAAGTTACTTTGGAAAAAGTAAATTGTCATTTTACAGATACAGCGCTTTCGGTACACCCTACTTGCTTTCATGAAAACATAATAAAATAAATCTAAAACAGAAACATTTCTAGTTTTAGTGCTCTATAACTAAAGTAGTGTACCTTTTATTCAGAGATCTATCAAGAGGAAACATCCATTTTTAGAAATTACTGTAGATCTCTGAGCTCTGATCGGTAATCCAAAAAATCTTCCATTATCCAGAATTTGTGTGCCGTGCAAACAGAAAAAGTCAATGCCTCAGCTCCATTCTTGAAGAAGCACTATAGGAAGCAAACTACCACATAGATCAGAAGAACAAGTACAGATGTGGAGTATGGAAAGACAATCTTTATTTACTATATACCAGGGACCAACCCAACACAGGCCGTGTTTCGTTGCCTTCGTCAGGGGTATCGACTGGCACACTTATTGTGGATTATAATTTCAGCAGAAGCTATAGTGTTTCTAATCTGGATTGTATACTTGGTTCACGTCTGAACATTCTCCTTTACCTCGGTATATGGTACAGATAAAGGTATGCTGAAATTATAATCCACAATAAGTGTGCCAGTCTATACCCATGACAAAGGCAACGAAACACGGCCTGTTTTGGGTTGGTCCCTGGTATATAGTAAATAAAGATTGTCTTTCCATACTCCACGTCTGGACTTGTTGTTCAGCTCCATTATTGGCCATTTGTAGACTGCAGCTATTGCAGATGACCTCCTGCGCATGTAGAAGGCGGCATTCACAGGTGCCATGCCCAGTTACAGGACAGCAGCAATGATTAACTGGTTAACTTTAATCAGATATTTAGAAAGATCTGGTTAACTTGGCCACACTGAATTTTAGCCCACTAAAGATAACTGGATATCTGTGTTAACTTAGACTTGCTATTTGTGTAGCACAAGTTAACAGAAGATGATGTTGTTGAACAGCTTGCAAAACTGAAAGTGGATAAGTCCATAGGACCGGATGGGATGCATCCCACGATTCTGAAGGAGCTCAGAGAGGTTCTGGCAGGACTTTTAAAGGATGTGTTTAATGGGTCTTTGCAGACTGGAGAAGTTCCGCAGGACTGGAGAAGGGCTGATGTGGTACCGCTCCACAAAAGTGGTAATAGAGAAGAAGTGACAAACTATAGGCCGGTAAACCTTACCACTGTGGTGGGAAAAGTAATGGAGCTGTTCTTGAAAGAAAGAATAGTGAACTTTCTGGAAAACAATGGATTGCAGGATCCTGAGGCAACATGGTTTTACCAGAGGAAGATCATGCCAAACAAATATGAGTGAGTTCTTTTACTGGGTGACCAGAGAACTAGATCAAGCGCATGCAATGGAGTGATCTACCTGGATATCAGCAAATCCTATAATACTGTTCCTCATAGAAGGCTTATCAATAAACTGAGCAACCCGCAGATAGGTCCGATGGTGGTGAACTGGATCAGAAATTGGTTGACTGACAGGTGACAGAAGGTGGTGGTGGTTGTATAGGAGAGGAGGTTGGTCTGCACAGACCAGGAGTGCTAGTGTATGAGGATCTCAAGGTGGTGAAACAATGCAACAAGGTGGTAGCCAAAGCCAGAAAGATGTTGGGCTGCATACAGATAGGAATAATCAGCAGAAAGGAAGTGATATTAATGCCCCCTTATAAGTCGTTAGTGAGCCCTCACTTGGGGTATTGTGTTCAGTTTTGGAGACCGTATCTCACAAAGGATATAAAAAGACTTGAAATGATTCAAAGGGAGCCGACCAAATTGACTTGAAGTCTGTGACAGAAGATGTATGAAAAGAGACTTGAAGACCTAAATATGTATAGCCTAGAGGAGAGGAGTGACAGGGGAGATATGATACAGACCTTTAAATATTTAAAGGGTATCAATGAACAAGTAAACCTTTTTCAAAGAAGGGGAAGCTGTAAAACTAGAGGGCATACAATGAAGCTGCAAGGTAGTAAACTTAAAAGTAACATCCCAAAATACTTTTTCACTGAAAGGGTGGTGAATGGTTGGAATGCCTTCCGAACAGAGGTGGTGGGGGCAAATAGAGTGACGGAATTCAAAATGGCATGGAACAGACACAGTGGATCCCTTCATAGCAAGATGATAAAATCAAAGCAAACTGAAATATCTTTTAATACAGGGGGCGACCTGCATGGAGCTGCAGTTGCAACCACTCTAGCCACCTTGCTGGGCAGACTGGATGGACTATGCTGGTCTTTATATACTATGTTACTAGGTAACCATATACATTTTGCCAGGTAGTGCTAATAGTTCTGTATGAATCAACTTTTCGCCCAAATTGGCAAGCCTATTTCATACCCTCTCTCCCCCAGAATATCATTAGTTAAATTTTGCCTGTCATCTAAACACTGATGGTCAGGGAAAGGAAACATTTTAAAACTATGATTTATCTGGACAAATCACTCTGAATATCTGCCTTAGTGTTTCCAGCTGTGGCAAAACCTGGCAGAAAGACGAGTCATTTATTTATTTTATTTACCTAAATTCATAGTCTAGCAATAGAGGAAACAGATCCTTCTGTCAGTGAGTTATTATATGTACATGTACATACCTAGAACATAAAATTACCTTCACAAATAACTAGAAGCAGCTGTAGTAGCTTTCCGGCATTACTCTTGACCTGTTTCCATCTTTTCTGATAGTGGTGAGTCCAGCAGAAAAGCAACCAAAAGACCCTTAAGCAATCCAGGAGTGATTCCACTATCCAAAAACAGGCTGGTTTAGAGAAATGTCCAAATCTGAAAAGAAATATCGTGTGCTATCCATTTAGCAGAAAGCAAAGCTGCCTAGAAACCTTTCACAGAGCGCACATTGCTAAGCTCCATTAAGGGTGTCATTTTGGATGCCCTATTCATGCTTTGGATGTCCAAATATGGGCATAGAGATGCCCAAAGCACAGAGAGGTCTCCAGTGCCATTTTAGGGACATGTTCCCAGCGTGAGGATGTCAAAGTCTGAACATGGGGACATGGAGGAGGCATAGCTGGGGTGTTCCCAGGAACTTGGGTATCCCTGATGGTTCTCAGGAACATCCTGGATGTCCGGTATTGCATCTACGTTTAGACCTGCTCCAAGCATGAACAGGTATCTGAAAAGTGCTCGTTTTGACTGCAAAACAACCAAAGGGTTTAGAGGAGAAAGACTCCATCATGCCCCATACTCAACACAATTTCAATAACAGCAGTTGTGGGGTTTGAACCCCGGCTTCGCTGGTCCTAACCCACTACTTTTACCATTAGGCTCTTCTTAGATTTCTAGGTCCTGGAATACTATTCCATGAATTTCTATGTAGATGCACCCCCCCCCCCCCTTCCCTAGACATCCATATCCAGCATGTCCACATCTGCGAAATCATGTCTGCACCTGTACGTGCCTGCTTTTCTTTTTTCAAACATTTTGGCTTAGACATCCCAGATTGCACTTGGACGACCTTTCCAAAATTCCTCCCTACATGTTTGGAGTTTATACAGTTAAAACTGGAGAAAGTAATAAGGCTGCTGTCTTAAGCCACTTCAAATGTTCATAAATATAAATAAAACAAAAGAATATACAGTGATGCACTTTTCTTGGACTAACAATGCATACCACTTCCATACTAAAAGGCTAGCTTTTCATTGCCACATTAAATAGAAAATTCTTGTAACCACCTTTAAAATGTATCGCAAATCAACCACTAGAAAACAGACTCCTCTATGCAAAATATGTTTGCACTTCCCCACGAGTTAACCAAGAGAAACCAGACTTCATGTGTACGATCATTTTCTCCATATTCACCAATATCAAGTGATCAAATAAAGATAAAGATAAAGCCTCTGGAACTACTTCAGACTTCATAATCTTTCTGCTCAAAGAACACTTCGAAGGTAAGCACCTTGCTATTCTCATCTTGATTCATGCTTCCTAATTATTCTCTCTGTTTCATTGTACTTCATATTGCTCTCAGATCATGAACCTTTGTGTTCTTCTCCCTGACCCTGTTACCATGTTTACTATTATGCAAAAGATGCGTGATCCCCTCCCCCGTCCCTGTTATCATATTTACTGTAATATTAAAGTTGTGTTTCATGTAAACACCTTGATCTTTGGAAAGGTGGGATATAAACCTGTTAAATAAAATAAATACATGCATAAATAAATACATTTGTTTTGAATAGCTGTTGAAGGTTAAACCTTCTGTGAGTCAGAACAGGGTGAACAGAAGACGAGAATAATGGAATATGTACTGTGAGTGAATCATAAAAACATTCTGGTAATAGTTTCAAGAGGAAAAGGTGGGTGGGGAGGGGGGAACAGTGGGAGACATGGATAGATGATCTGAAGGTGACACAGCAGTATGATAGGAAACACAGAGGCATTCCTTTCTTGTGCATTTTGAAGTGTTTATCATTTTAGCTTCAAATGTCTTACAGTTCCTGGAATATTTTAAAATTTCCTTTTCGTATTCTGAACATCGGGTCCAGTATGTTCTGGTCCAGAGAATTGTTTTCCCCAAGAGGTGTCACCTTGGTTTGCTTTGTGGTGTCTGATGTAATGACTGTGTGATTTGATTCTTGTCTTTAATTTAGCCTGTCTCTCCAGTGTAGCGTCCTTCACATTCTCTGCACTGAATAATATATATTACAGCAGGAGTAGGATTCCTTTACATTGAATGTTTTTCCCTTGTGGGTAACTGTAGGGTCCTATGATATGTGTTGACGCAATTTGCAAATTAATATATCGTGGGGACCTTTTGCATTCTCTTCTTTGTTTTTAGCTTGGGAACTTACTTTTCACAAATTTTCGCTTTGGATTGGGTGGTTGTCAGAAGGCCAATATTGGTGGAGAAATCTGAAAGAACTATTAGTGAACATTTTTATTGCTTAGTCACTGATCACCCTTCCATTTCTCCCACTGTTTCCACCCCTCTCACTCCACCCATCTTTTCATCTTGAGACTATCACTGCAATGGTTTTATAATTCACTTATATATTCTAGTATCGTCATCTTATACTGTTCTGACCTGAGAAAGAAGGTTTTAAACTTTGAAAGGTAGTTAGAAATGTTTTAAGTTAGTCCAATAAAAATATTATCACTTTATATTCTTTTTAAATTTTATTTTTATTCAAATTTCAAAATGATCACATCTAGTGATGAGATGACAAAAGGAAAAAGGAAAATCACTTGCATCAATAATTAAATAACTGAAATTAATACATAATGTACATCTACAAGATAAAGGATTCAACAAAAAATAAAGGTTCTCTTTTGTAGTTTTCCCTTTCTTTTGGTATCTTCGCACCTTTTTTCTCAACTGGAAGCCCGGTGGGTCTTTGACCTCACAGGGGTTCTTTTTTCTCTCATGGCTACCAGTGGTTTCAAGAAGTGTGATCGGTGCACAAAAATTATGTCTTTGACTGACAAATATGACTACCGCCTTCGCTGCCTCAGGCCTGATCACGACCCTGCAGCATGTGGTCTCTGCAAAAAGATGACCAGCAAGGCCCTCAAGAACTGCCAGCAGCAGCATGATAAGTTTTTCCCAAGTCCCAGGCACTTCTGAAGGGCAAGGTCTCATCTGAAGCCTCATCGTCTCGGGGGTGCCTCTCCGAGCCTGAGCCCCATTGTGGTTCTTCAGAGAGGACGGTCTCCCACGAGGGAACCCAGAAGGAAGAATAAAGCCTCGAAGGCAGCGTTCTTGGATGGATCCAACCAGCTGGGTGTGCCCCGGGCCAGGTCCCACAGTCCAAGATGCTCTTCTGAGGGATCGGTGAGGAAGCGGCCTGCAAAGGTCCCCCAAAAGGATTCGACTTCAGACTGGCCTCGGTTGCCAGACACCATCCTCACTGAGGACTCCCCTTCGGAGGAACTGATATCAGGCCCGAGTCCCTCAGTGCCCATGCCGATGGCTGCGGAGCCTTCTGGCCTGGAGTCCAGAATGGCGGCTCTGGAGCGCAGTTTGTCTGCCTTCATGGACCAGCAGCAGGTGCTCATCCGCCCCGACCACTGGGCCTTTGACGTCAAAGATGTCCCTGGAGGCCGAGTCGATCCTCAGCCGAGGTCCTGATCTGGTTTCTGCTTGACAGGACTGAGATCATCCCCAGCCAGTACACTCGGTGCCGGCCATGGATCCTTGGAAGGCCGTGGGCTGGGGTAGGCTCTGGGGCTCGCGGATCCTTCCTTTGACTCCTCGATGGACTACTCCAAGTGGGAGACTGAGGAAGAGGAATCACTCGATGCCTGTCGCCACTGCAACGTCCCCTTGGACTCTCCTGCTTCGGAGCCCCGGCTGCGTTCCCCACCAGAGAATAAAGGATTCCTTGACTTTGTCAAGGACATGTCTAAGGCCCTAGCATTCTCAACAGAATGGGAGGAGGACCCTCGGATGGATGAGTTAGAAATCCTCCAGTACGAGGCCACTCCGAGGGATTTGCTCATGGTGCCTATCCCTCCTATCCTGGAATGGCTGATGCTCCGTATGTGAGAAACATCAGCGTCTGTGCCGGTGGTGAACAAGCAGCTCAACTCGACGAATTAAGTCCACCGGATCCCGGCCTTACAGAAGTCACAGCTGCCGCACAACTCCATGGTGGTGGAGTCAGCCAAACGTCAACTGAAAAGTCAGAAGATGCACTCCTCAGTGCCTTCCGGAAGGGAGGCATGCACCTTGAATGCCCTCAGCAGGAAGTGCAACCAGGGCTCGATGCTCATCGGCCACATCCAGGCTTACCAGCTGTACATAGGCATGTATCTGAGATACCTGGTGAAGGAGCTTGCCGGGTTCTCAGCTGGTCTGTCTGAAGAACCCCTCCAGTGGTTCAAGAACCTGGCCAAGGCCATCCGTGAGTGCTTCAAATTCATGTCTCAGGCAGCATATGATGGTTTTGGATCGGCGGCTTGAGCAGCGACGGCAGGAAATGGTCTCTGATGCCAGGCTTGGCTACAGTCATCTGACCTCGAACAATGGGTTCAGGACAAATTGGTCAATGTCCTATGCCAAGGAGATAAAGCTGCCGAACTGGAGGCCGAGTTCATGACGAGGACCAGGTTCTCTAAAAAAAACACTGCCCCTCCCCATCGGAAGGGCTCGGGTAAAAAGCCCTTCTACCCGAGGAAAGGGGATGCTTACAGAAACTACCCACCTTTCCATGCCCCCCCCCCGGCTCCCCAAAAGGGTCATGACCCTCGCAAGCAGAAGGCTTCAAAACCCCAGGCACTGGCCCCGGCCCAGCCTGGGGGGAGCTTTTGACTCCTTGGGCATAGCCTCTGTACCCCAAGGAGGTCTGAAGCCCACAGGGGGGCGTCTGATCCACTATGCCCAGAAATAGCTGATCATCACCACCAATTCCTGGGCACTTCGAGTGGTTAAGGAGGGTTAATTCCTCCATCTGACTCAAACACCTCCCCCTTATTTTCCGGGAGAGCCCCTCAGGTCTCCCTTTCACTGGGATCTTCTTCTGAAGGAGCTGGCAGGTCTTCTCAAGGACAAAGTGGTGGAACCAGTGCCCCACCATCTTAAGGGCAAAAGAATTCTACTCCAGATACTTCCTCATGCCAAAAAGGACAGGGGGCCTAAGACCCATCCTCGACCTGTGCAAACTCAACTTTGCTGCCTTACCTCCTGCAGGGAGATTGGCTATGCTCCTTGGATCTGAAGGATACCTATACCCACATCCTCATTCACCCCAACCACAGACAATACCTGCAGTTCATGGTGGGATGCAAACAATATCAGTACAGAGTGCTGCCTTTCAGCTTGGACTCCGCCCCAAGAGTCTTCAAAAAATGCCTGATGGTTGTGGCCACCTTCCTCCGTCTCCAGTGGGTTTTTGTCTTCCCTTGCCTGAATGACTGGCTCATAAAGGGAGGCATGGCCTCAGAGGTGAAACAGGTGACTGCCCACACAATCCAGTTCCTACAGTACTTGGGCTTTGTGATAAACTACCACAAGTCTCATCTCCTTCTGACACAATATCTGGAGTTCATCGGGGCAAGACTGGACACTCTCAAGTCAAAGGCCTTGCTGCCCCAGGACTGGGCCGACAGCCTCAGGACCCTGGCACGGGACATACAACATTGTCCCTCTGTGCCCACTGAGCTCCTCTTGTGCCTCCTTGGACACATGGCCTCCACAGTCCACATCACCCCAGATGCCTGCCTCCACATGAGGGCCACACAGTGGTGTCTCCAGGACCAATGGATTAAGGCCAAAGGGCATCTCCAGCACAAAGTCTTCATGACCTTCCAATTGGCGGACTCTCTGACCTGGTGGCAGACCCCCAAATATCTTGAGGCAGGGATGCCTTTTCAGGCCCCGAGCCTGGTCATCAGATGATGGCACCCGGCAGATCAACCTCCTGGAACTGCAGGCAGTATACTTGGCCCTTCAAGCTTTTTGCCACCGCCTACGTCACTAGCCGCTGCTGGTTCAGATGGACAACCAGGTGGTAATGTTCTATATGAACAAATGGGGGGCATGGTGTCTCATGCTCTCTGCCAGGGGGCGGTGCTTCTCTGCTCCTATGCAGTCCAACAGCGTATCCTCCTGCAGGCAGTATACCCACCAGGCCGGAACAACCTAATAGCCGACAGATTGAGCTGGGACCTCCAGCCACATGAGTGGCAACTGGACCCAAGTGTAGCCCACCGGCTTTTCTGGATCTGGGGGGAAACATGTGATGGACCTGTTCACCAGCCCAGACAACTTCCAGTTGCCCTGCTTCTGCTCCCAGCAGGCCCCTACCCCTCCAGGGTGGCGGTGGACGCTTTCCTTGTCTCATGGTCAGAGAGCCTCATGTATGCCTTCCCTCCCATTCCTCTGATTGCCAAAACTTTGTTCAGGGCCCTCCGTGACAAGGCCTAATTCATCCTGATAGTCCCTTGGTGGCCCCAGCAGCCATAGTTCCCGCTACTCCTCTGACTATCGGTGGAGACCCCCTTCCCATTGTGGAACTCTCCAGGACTCCTGTCTCAGGAAGGGGGTTCTCTTCTGCACCTCAGCTAGGAGTCCCTGTCACTGATGGCATGGCTGCTGAGAGGGTGACTCTAGCCTCTTTCAACCTCCCGGGCAAGGTAGAGGAGATCCTGCTGGCCTCTCGTAAAGCTTCTACTAGGAAAGCTTATGCTCTCAAGTGGCACAGGTTCTCAGCTTGGTGTGCTGAGCATGGGACTGACCCTTTCTCCTGCCTGGTGGGGCTGGTGTTACAGTACCTTCTCCATATTTCACAGTCCAGGCTCAAATCTAACTCCATCATGGTACACCTCAGTGCTCTGGTGGGGCACCACCAGGCTGTGGATGGAAAACCCCTCTCGGTTCAGCCGCTGGTGACCCACTTTCTAAGGGGTCTGCTCTTGTCAAAGCCCCCGGATTGCCCTCCAGCGACCGAGTGGGACCTTAATGTAGTATTGGGGCAGCTCACTTGCCCACCCTTTGAGCCTCTGGCCACTTGCCACCTACGATACCTCTCATGGAAGGTGGCATTCCTGGTCCTGCTCACCTCCTCTTGCAGAGTTAGCAAGCTTCAGGCCCCAGTGGCGGAGGCGCCCTACACTAGCTTCTACAAGAACAGGGTGGTGCTCCGCATACACCCTAAATTCCTTCTCAAAGTGGTATCATCCTTCCATCTCAACCAGGAAGTAGTACTTCCCACCTTCTTTCCAAGACCTCACACCAGTAGGGGTGAGACGGTCCTTCACACTCTGCACTGTAAGAGGGCTTTGTCCTATATCCAAGGCACTCAGGGCTATCACAAAGCTGCTCAGCTTTTCATCTCCTACAACCCCAGTAGACTGGGGAAAGCGGAGACCAAATGTACATTCTCTACCTAGGTAGCAGACTGTATCGCCCTCGCCTATGAGCAGGCAGGGCTCCCACTGGAAGTCCGAGTCATAGCGCACCATGTCAGGGCTATGGCAGCCTTGGAGGCAAACCTGTGCTCCATCCCTATGATGGACATCTGCCGGGCTGCCACCTAGTCTTCAGTCCATACCTTCGCAGCCCATTACTGCCTGGAAAGGGAATCCCGACAGGATAGTGCCTTTGGCCAGTCTGTGCTCCGTACTCCTACTTTCCGAACCTTCTGTGTTCAGGCTACCAGAGTGCTGGTTCTCAGATATAGGGGTCCTACTGAAGTCTGTAGGCATGGACTCAATTGCTGCTGCTCGCAGCTCCCTTTAAGGATACCGTGTTTTTTCTCTATGGGCTTTCGGTAGCTTGTAGCTGGGGAGTCCCATATGTGAGGACTGACTTCCTTCTTGTTCCCGGAGAAAGTGTAGTTACTCATCTGTAACAGCTGTTCTCCGAGGACAGCAGGAATCGGTCCTCAGAACCCTCCCTCCTCCACTTGGAGTTGCTCCTTTACCATCTTGTACTTTTGCAGTCTTTTAGCTATGTCATGTGACTGAGCAAGATGGCACCCTTGGGCAGGAAGGGGACCTCCAATGCGTGGTGGCATTTCCCAAAGGCTTTCTTTGAAAACTGGGGGGATGCGTCCGCGAGGGCTCCATCGGTGCCGACGTCACCCATATGTGAGGACTGATTCCTGCTGTCCCCGGAGAACACCTGTTACAGGTGAGTAACTGCGCTATATTGTATTCCTATCAATTTCTGAATTGAATGAGACCAACAAAGTCGCCTGTGTAGGTATCTTGTCTAATGAGGACTCAATAAAGTCAGAAATATTCAGTCTAGCCACAGATGAAATGGTCGCCCGGGGAAGATAATACAAATTATTAATTGAAATAGTAGTGGGATCCTGATACCCAAGCACCTCTTTTAAAAATATGTGGAAAAGAATCAATAGAGTCAAATAGTGTGTACAAGGGAAGTTAAGGCATCTAAGGATCTTAGCCTGGGAAGCATTTTCCGAAGTCTCATGCTGCCTACATTGCAACATCATTTCTGTTCTACCTAAAACTACACATACATGAATACCTAAGGGCAGATCAGATAAAAGTAAGCACACATGTTCCATGTGCATATGGCAATGCACAATTTTATAAAAAAATGTTTTATTTATTTATTTGCCACATTTTCATACTGCTTACAGTACACACACCGTAGGGCATTACAATCTGAAAAAAAGGTTAGCCAGATGCGAACATAAAGAACCACAGTTTCAAACCTATGACATTCAAGACAGGACGAAGGAAGCATAAAGAATGAGATGTTATTGGACAACAGTATAAACCAGCGACAATAGGACATATAACTGGGAAACTGTGAGGCACATTTCACAATAGGACGTCCAAGTGCAATCTGGGACGTCAAAGCCAGAATGTCTAAACAAAAAAAAAAAGCAGGAACATGCACCTTCAGGCATGATTTTGGAAACGTGGACATGCCCTATATACATGTATATCAAACATCTATATAGATGTCCCCCAGGATCGCATTTTATAACCAATATGTCTAATAGCATAATGGTTAGAGTCGTAGCTTAAGAGCAAGGTGGCTAGAGTTCATATCCCAGTGTGGGCCTTTGTGATCTAAGGCTAGTTGCTTAATTCTCCATCTTTTCTACACTCTCTGGATGTTTTAAGGTGAAAACAAACCCCTGTTCTGATGCTTATTCGTGCATGGAGCAGGTATAAACATGGACTTGCCTGCAGAATATCCGCTGTTTCTGAGATCAAGTGGGGGGTGTAAGTCTATTGCTCCTCCTTGGAAATGCCTCCGCTATACCCCTCTGCCTGCTTAGACATCCCTGCGCCAGAGACATCTCTATTCCTTTTTCCTGCTGGCCATTCCTTTCCCTGTTCATCCAAGCATGTTTTTCATCACCTTTTCTTCCTGTTTGGCCACTTTAAGACCATACAATAATGGTCTCTTTTGCTAGAGGAATACTATCAACATGCAAAAAACCTCTGCATCACACCTTGAAAGTATACTATGTAACTTTTTGAGACTTGATACTATTGCAATAGTTAAACAATGTTGTCATTGACAATTACAAAACACTTAAATTTAGTAGCAGAAGGTCTCAGCATATACGGGCAGCCATTAGACTATCATTTTAACATCTAGTGGACTAACAGCCCTTTTTACATCAACGACCTTTTGTAAACAACCGCTACCAAAACCAGATATAAAAAATTCTTTTAGTTTGGAGAATGATTCAAAACTGTTGTTATAATTTGAAGAAACAAGTGCTTAGCTTTTGAAGAAAAACTTCAGCTTAAAATTTCCCTTTAAGACCATGACATACGATCTTCCCTAGGTCGTGCTCTTCTTTTGTGCAGAAAAGTACATCATCCCCTATACTGTACAATTTCCTGGTGCTTTTGCAGCCCCAAAGCATGATGTTGCCTTTTTTAGCATTAAATCTTAGCTGCCAAATTCGAAACCATTCTTCAGGCTTTGCTAGATTCTTCTTCATTATTCACACCTTCCAAGGCATCATCTGTAAAGAGGCACACCTTACCTGATGGCAAAGGCTTTCTGGTGTCCACTTACTATTAGATTCTGGTAAGGTTTTACTGTCTGATGTCATTTCTGGAAACTCAGTGAAGCGCACTGTGAGATACAGTCCTCAGCTACAACCTTAGAATCTTGCTTGGCTTAGGAGAAAAGGATGTCAAAACATGACAAACAGTATGATAATATTTATTTATTTATATTCTCTTATATACCGCGCTATTCTGCATCAGTGCAGTTTACATTGAACAAACTGAAATTACATTGAACAGAGCATTATAACTTGGAGATAACTATTTTACAGGGAACATGGGCTATGGAGGGTTAAGTGGCTTGCCCAAGACCACAAGGAGAACCTGTGGGGCTAGAAACCCCAGTCCTTCTGGCCCAAGCTTGCTGTCCTCTAGTGGGATTTGAACCCCTGACCTTCTGGCCTGAAGTACCTTGCCCCAACCACTAGGCCACTCCTCCACTCCAACATGCAGAGAAAGAACTGCAATTGCATTCTCTCGAAAATTTACTTCCGCTTACAATTTTTACTGCATTTTCTTATTTTATATGGATGCAATATTGGTAAAGACATATTAAGGGGGTTATTTGAGAAACCTTATTCTGTGATTTCTATTTGGAGAATCTGGTATCTACTCATTGAAATGGCATCCATGTGTAAATGTTGATTTTAGAAAGGGCTGAATTTTATACTTGGATGTCCTTATTACACAGAAATGCAAGGGGTCTTGTTGGGGGCATATAGAAACATAGAAATATGATGATAGAAAAAGACCAGACAGCTTATCTAATCTGTCCTTCCATATCAACAACTACAACAGTCCCCTTTTTTCCTTTAGAGATCCTCTGTGTTTGTCCCATGCTTTTTTGAATTCAGATACTGTCCTCGTCTCTATCACCAAGCACAAACAGCACACTGCCACAGAAAATAGCAGGAAAACCTAGTCCAAAGACGTGGGCAGTAAATGAGCAAAAAAACCCTTTATTGATCCTTATTTAATAGAGGTAGCCAGAAACCCAACACAGGCTGTGTTTTGTATAATACTTCTTCAGGGGTATTGTGGCTCACTGTAAACCATAAAACATCATAATAAAATGTCATACATTAAATTATAAATAAATAAATTATTAAAACAATAATAAAATATAATGAATCCGAAGTTAATCATAACAAATAAAAAACATATAAAACAGTAAAACAACAATATATTAGTGCTCAAACATTATACAGATACTAAATGAAAAATGTAAAAGATATATAATAAAGAGTGTGTGTGTGTGTGTGTGATTAATGAACATATAAATTAGAAGTCATAAGCATCAATATATATAATAAAGACAAACAGTTAAAAGTATACCATTATAAATAAATAAAAACTTCTTTAATAAATTTACTTAATATATTTATAAAACCCCATTTCAAGAGGAGAAACAGGAGAGGGATGAGAAGCTAAGGTAAAAAAGTAGGAGTGAATCAGAGAAAAAGGGGGCAATAGGAAAAACATGAACCATGCAATTTATGAAAATTGTAGAAATACCTTATGGACGTATATTTTGCCACTTGCTGTTTACCGTGGTTTAATAGGCCATGATAATGCCCTTAGGCTATTTTCATTTCACACTATGAAAATCAAAATATGCCTAACTTAAAAACCTCCATTGACAATAATAATAAGAAGATTGTCTATTCAGGGAAAATAATGTAACCAGCCAACACTGATACATAATTATGCAACAGATCAGCCACTATATTATAAAGTCAAAGATCTAAAAGAACATAAGAACATAAGATATGCCATACTGGGTCAGACCAGGGTCCATCAAGCCCAGTATTCTGTTTCCAACAGTGGCCAATCTAGGTCATATGTACCTAGCAGTATCCCCAAGAGACACAAGTTCCACAATGCTTGTACTGGGTCAAGCATTGATATCTTCGGTCACTTCTTAATAATGGTTTATGGACCTTTCCTCCAGGAACTTGTCGAAACCTTTTTTAAACCCAGCTACACTAACAGCCTTTACTACATCCTCCGGTAACAAATTCCAGAGTTTGATTACACGTTGAGTGAAAAAATATTTTCTTTTATTAGTCTTAAATAGTTTACCCTGTAGCTTCATTGCATGTCCCCTAGACTTTCTATATTCTGATAACGTAAACAATCGATCTACGTTTACCCGTTCACTCCGTTCATTAATTTATAGACTTCTATCATATCTCCCCTCAGTCGTCTCTTTTCCAGGTTAAAGAGCCCTAACCTTTTTAGCCTTTCTTCATAGGAGTATCCTTCCATCCCCTTTACCATTTTGGTGGCTCTTCTCTGAACCTTTTCTAAAATCGCTATATCCTTTTTAAGATACGGCGACCAAAATTGCACACAATATTCAAGGTGCGGTCTCACCATGGAACGATATAGAGGCATTATAATATCTTTTGTTTTATTTTCCATTCCTTTCCTTATCATACCTAGCATTCTATTTGTTCTCTTGGCCACCGCTGCACACTGGGCCAGGGTTTTAACATGGTATCCACAATGACGCCTAAATCTTTTTCCTGGGTGATGGTTCCTAATGTGGAACCTTGCATCGTGTAACCATAGTTTGGGTTGTTCTTCCCTAGATGCATAACCTTGCACTTGTCCACATTAAATTTCATCTGCCATTTTGATGCCCAGTCTTCCAATTTATCAAGATCCTCTTGCAATTTTTCACAATCCTCTTGGGTTTTAACAACTTTAAATAGTTTTGTGTCATCTGCAAATTTGATAACCTCACTCGTTATCCCACTTTCCAGGTCATTTATGAATATGTCAAAAAGCAGCGGACCCAGCACAGATCCCTGGGGTACACCACTATTCACCTTTCTCCATTGGGAAAATTGGCCATTTAGCCCTACCCTCTACTTTCTATCTTTTAACCAGTTCCTGATCCACAATAGTACACTGCCTCCTATCCCATGACTGTTTAGTTTTGCCAAAAGTCTCTGATGAGGGACCTTATCAAAGGCTTTCTGAAAGTCCAGATACACAATATCAACCAACTCACTTTTGTCCACCTGTTTATTCACTCCTTCAAAAAAACATAACAGATTAGTAAGACAAGATCTTCCTTGTCTAAAGCCATGTTGGCTGTCTCCCATTAGGTTGTGACTATCTACATGCTGAGTAATTTTATTCTTTATGATGGTTTCTACCATTTTTCCTGGTACTGACGTCAAGCTCACCGGTCTGTGGTTTCCCGGATCACCCCTGGAACCCTTTTTAAAAATTGGTGTTACATTGGCAATCCTCCAATCTTCAGGTATTAGAGATGATTTTAATGATAGTTCGCAGATTACTGATAGCAGGTCTGCAATCTCATATTTCAGTTCTTTCAACACCCTTGGATGTATACCATCTGGCCCAGGTGATTTGCTACTCTTCAGTTTATCTAGTAGTTGTAAGACATCTTCCCGATGTATCGATATTTCCTTCAATTCTTCCGCACCTTTAAATACCACTTCAGTCATGGGTAACTTCCCTACATCTTCCTCAGTAAGACCGAAGCAAAGAATTCATTCAGTCTCTCCGCTATCGCCTTGTCGCCTCTTAGTGCTCCTTTAACCCCTTTATCATCTAATGGACCAACTGACTCTCTCACAGGTTTTTTGCTACGAATGTACTTGAAAAGGTCTTTATTTCGCGTTTTTGCTTCCGCAGCAAGCTTCTTCTCAAATTCTCTCTTTGCCTGCCTTATCAATGCCTTGCATTTGATTTGCCAGTGCTTGTGCTGTTTCCAGGTTTCGTCGTTTGGCTCTTTTTTCCATTTCCTGAAAGATGCTTTTTTGGCAACAACAGCCTCTCTGACCTCACCTTTAAACCATGCTGGCAGTTTTTTGGACTTCCTTCCACTTTTCTTAAAGCGTGGAATACAGCTGGTCTGGGCTTCCAAGATAGTATTTTTCAACAACACCCAAGCTTGATGTACGTCTTTAACCTTTGCAACTGCTCCTTTTAGTTTTTTCTTAACTGTTTTCCTCATTTTATCATAGTCTCCCTTTCGAAAGTTAAAAGGTAGTACTGTGGATTTCCTTACTATCCCTCCTCCACTAATTAAATCAAAGGCGATCATGCTATGATCACTATTGCCAAGTGGCCCCAACACCCTTATCTCTTGCACTAGATCTGGTGTTCCACTAAGGACTAGGTCTAATATGGCTTCCCCTCTGGTCGGTTCATGAACCAGCTGCTCCAAGAAGCAGTCATTTATTTCATCTAGGAACTTTTTCTCCCTAGCATGTCCTGACGTGACACTGACCCAGTCGATACCGGGGTAATTGAAATCACCCATTATTATTACTGCGCTGTAACATTTGTTAACTTCCTTGACATCTTTGAGCATGTCATCATCCATTTGGTCATTCTGGCCAGCTGCTTGATAGTACACCCCCACTGCCATTGCCTTCCCCCTTTTATATGGAATTTCAATCCATATAGATTCTACAGCAGATTTTGTTTCCTGCAAAACTTTAATCCTTTCTGAGTCAATGCCCTCTCTAACATAGAGCGTAACCCCTCCACCAATTTGATCAGCTCTATCATTACAATATAGTTTGTACCCAGGTATCACAGTGTCCCACTGGTTGTCCTCCTTCCACCATGTCTCTGATATTCCAATCATATCTAACCTTTCATTTAGTGCTATATATTCTAACTCTCCCATCTTATTCTTTAGACTTCTAGCATTTGCATACAAGCATTTTAGAGAATGTATTTTATTCATGTTAATTTGGCTATTGTTAGACATGGGTAAATTGGGATCTTTAAGCTCTGTCTGCTCCATACTTGAGGGCATTTGGGCTACTTTACTCTTTTGTGGAACCTCTCTGCTTTTGGTAGTATCCTTCAAGGATACATTCTTCCAAACCATCCGCTCTTGGGTGACTGTCGGCTTTCCCCTAATATCTAGTTTAAAAGCTGCTCTATCTCCTTTTTAAAGGTTAATGCCAGCAGCCTGGTTCCATCCCGGTTAAGGTGAAGCCCATCCCTTCGGAAGAGCCCCTCCTTTCCCCAGAATGTTTCCCAGTTCCTAACAAATCCAAAACCCTCATCTCTGCACCATTGTCTCATCCACGCATTAAGACTCCGGAGCTCTGCCTGCCTTTTGGGTCCTGCGCTTGGAACAGGAAGCATTTCGGAGAATGCTACCCTGGAAGTTCTGGATTTCAACTTCCTACCTAAAAGCCTAAATTTAGCCTCCAAAACCTCCCTACCACATTTTCCTATGTCATTGGTACCGACATGTACCAAGACAGCAGACTCCTCCCCAGCACTATCTAAGACCTTATCTAGGTGGCGCGTGAGGTCCGCTACCTTCGCACCAGGCAGGCATGTTACCAGGCGATCCTCACATCCACCAGCCACCCAGCTATCTACATGCCTAATGATCGAATCACCAACTATAACGGCTGTCCTAACCCTTCCCTCATGGGCACATGGCCCTGGAAAAACTTCCTCGGTGCGAGAGGGTTTTACATCACCTGGAGGACAGGTCCTAGTTACAGGATCACTTCCTGCCACACCAGGGTGATGCTCTCCTGTCACGTGACCTCTCTCCTCCATGGCAACAGGGGTGCTGCCAGACTGGAGGTGGGACTTCAGTACAATATCCCTGTAGGTCTCGTCTATGTACCTCTCTATCTGACTTATGTTTTCCAAGTCTTCTACTTTAGCCTCAAGAGAACGGACTTGTTCCCTGAGAGCAAAGGCTCCTTGCACCTAGTGCACACGTAAGACTTCTCACCAACTGGGAGAAAATCATACAAGTGACACTCAATGCAAAAGACTGGAAAGCCCCCATCCCGCTGGTGGACTGCTGTCTGCATCTTAGTTTTAAGTTTGTGTCTAGATCTTTAAGTTCTTACTTACTAGGGGTTGCTATGGGTATTTATACCAATAAAACTGTACCTAATACGTTTAATATACCTTGTTCACCTGAAGCTTAATTAATCTCAGGTCCTTAGTGTATGACTGATTTGGGTAATGAGCTTCAACTGAAAGCACCTCCTGTCTTTTAAGATGTGTAGGTACCTATAAAGCTATGATTATCCCAGGGGTGGGTGGGTGTGGGGAGGGAGGGAGGGAAATAACACTTATTAAAAGAGGGCTGCTACACAGTACCCTGTCTTGTGCTGCTGAGGTAAGCTAAATTCTGATTTGATTTAATTTATAGCTCTTAGCTGCTGCTAGGCTCTAACTTCTTATGAAATTTGAACTACAAGCTCTCTGCTGGGTTTTAAATTTAACCACAAAGCTCTCTTCTGTGTTTTAAAACTAAAAGTACTTTTCTGATGCTAGGCCATGAGTGACTATTAAATGTACACTACAAGCTCTCTGCTGGGTTCCAAATGTAACCAGAAAGCTCTCTTCTGTGTGTTAAATTTAAACTAAAAGTACTTTGCTGTTACTTGGCCCTGAGTGACTATTAAATTTAAACTACAAACTCTCTGCTGGGTATGAAATGTAACCAGAAAGTTCTCCTCTGTGTTTTAAATTCAAACTTTAATTGCTGCTACTAGGCCCTAACTGATCCAACAAAAAACAGTGGGTTCACAGATTAAGTTGCTTTAATACAAAGAATTCTTTTTAGAAAATTACCAGAAGTATATACTCACAGTTGCAGATTTCTCTCCAGAAGTAACAGTCCCCCTTTCTAGTCCTTCAAGTTATAAAAATATATAAACATTTATTTCGCCGTTCACCATTAACCGTAACATATTATGCTGCGATGGTACCTCTAGCTTATTTGCAATACTCACTATAAGAACCCCAAAACATCATGCTAAAAGACCTTAATTTAAAATAATATATAGAAGATTATCTATACAAGAAAAACATAACTAGTACTGCTGGTACGTGATTGTGAATCGGGTGAACAGCATATGGATAATATCCAGCAAGTGAAACAAAAATAAGAATGAAAACCAAAATCCGTGCAGATATTTATGCATGCCCCAAATAGATACAGGTAAAACCATTTTGACATACTTACTACATATATAAAAAGGAAAAAATGTAGAATTTAACATGTGCACCAGGGCAAAGAAGCCAAATTGTCAATGCCAGGCTTTTAATCTAAAAACAAAACCAAGAAATGAACATGTAACTGAAACAGACCCCAATTTTAAATTATAAAATTGAAAGCTAAAAAGAGGGTAAACCTGAAAAACTATCCTCTGTAGCACTCCTATGAGATTGTAAAAAACGCCAGCGCATGCGCTGTTTAAACGCATTCCAAGCTGCGGGGAAAAAATGTTAATCCTCCGTCACACAGGAGACGCCGTCAGGCTACTGGTCACTCTGAGATCATGAAAAAACAGCACATGTGCTGTTTAAATGCTTTTAAAACTACGGGAAAGAAAAGCTTTTTACTATGGCAAACGTACATGCATAACGTAATTAGGTGTATTTCACCCACATTATGATCAGCGATATTTTAAAAATACTGTTTATTACCTAATCAAATTAGCATTTACTGTGTGTATATTTAAAAAAAAACACTGGGAACATCTACAAAACGGGGCCATCACTTTTAAAAAAACAGATTGAAACTGCTTACATATACCTTGATATATAAATGCGAAACTTCAAACAAAGTATCCAAAAGCCATTTGGGATCCTGAAAATTGTTACAAAAAGGACACGATGGGGTATGTTTACTAAAACCCCGGTAACGTGCGGGCCCCGGTAGTGTGCGGGTGCCATATAAGGAGTGGGCGTTCCGTCCTGAAAAAGGAAAGGCGGAATTTACATGTGCGCGGCGCCCATGTGCGCCCCGCACATTAGCGCATGAGATAGCTGCGTGGTAGGCATAAGTGGCGCGCTGAAGTGCAAGAAAAAGAGCAGAGCCACAGCACAATGGTTAAGACACTGACCAACGGTGCAGGGATCAGGGGTTCGATCCCCCACAGTGCCCAATGAAGACGGCTGGCTGAGGGGTTAATTTATGAGGCACAGAAATACTGGGTCTCCTATCAAGAGATCCACATTCTACCTCCCTGCAAAGGTGGCAGTAGAGGGGTCCATCAACCGCGGTCCTGCTGTGGAGCAGACACCCCACAGGGCAGTCAATGCATCTCTATACACATCCATAACACAATAGCAGACAGATATTATGCCTGGATATGGTGAGCTTCACCCCACCACTATCTGATATTCTCCTGCAGCAAGTCATCACCCGCTGCACCCTGCAAGCTGCTCCATCACGACACATACCAGCTGCAAACAGTGTGCTAGTTAGTCCACAGTGCATGTTCCCAGTGGAGATGCGTGCACCCAGAACTGGGATGTCAGCATATACAGCAAGCAGATAAATCAGTGACTGGGCCCCAAAAGGAAACCCATATCTATCACATGAGAGAAATACTATATAGCACTATGGGGGTGCCTAGCCATGCTGTGGTCACTGCACAGTCAGGGTGAGAGTGATCTCTCAGCAGGACATACTGAGGTCACCCTGTCTGTGTAGGTGATGGCCGGGCACTAAAATGTCCCAGTCAGTGCCCTATGCCCTGTGCAGATGCACCCTGGCCAGGCCACCCTGTCCGGCCTATACCCATGGTACCTTGCTCCTCATTATGCACATTGGCAGCCCAATACTGGCAACATTGCTGGCAGTGTGGGCTGTGGAAGGTGTTTGCAGCCACCACACACTGGATAGGCAGACAGCCACCCCCACACCTATGCCAGCATTGTGTTACTATAGAGGAGTCCAGCAGCCATACCCACCACACCAGTCCTGGGCACAGTACAGGCATGGATATGGTACGCACTACTGTTGGGGGTCACTCCCCAGGGTGGTAAACACTGTCAGAGACCAGACCTGCAGCGCACACCGCAGACATCACAATGATTGTTATGGTGGAGATCAATGAGCAAAATGTGCTTAACGTAGGAATTGATATCTGCCAGTTATCATGGGCAACGTTTGAAAGCTGTGTACCATATACCCAGGTGTAGGGTGGCAGTGCTAAGGTATGCAACTGCTAGTATTGGGGGATACAGGCAGGGCCCAATGTCCTGCCTCTCCAGGAGGCATTTGCCAATGGGGCATGTGGGGGGGGGGGTCTGGCTCTGTTGGCTGCTGCTTTACGGCAGAGTGTCCCAACTCCAGTCCTGGTGTTCCAACCACTGTTCGGGTTTTCATGCTGTCCCTCATAGATATGCATGAGCTACATCAGCATACCATGGGGGTGGTGCATAGATATGCAGCACAGGCATCCTTATTAGAGGCAGCATGGATCCTGAATGGTGTGGGGCCCTCCAGGACTGCATTTGGGAGACTCTGTTCTAGGTAATGCGGCTGTTCATGGTGTCTGTGTTTGGTGTGGTAAAATATAGGCATATGAACCATACGTATGTTCTCAGCAATAAAGGTTTGTCTGTACTATCACGGTTTAGTTGTAGGAAAAATATGTGTACTGAATTGGCAGTAGCCCCAGCTGGGCTTTGAACCTGTGACCTTCTGTTCCTGCATGCACTGCACCACCGTGTTGCTACAGATATGCTGTGTTCCCTGGGGAGTCCGTGACTGTACATCTGACAGAGCCTGTCTGTTGCGGTGGACGGTGCCAGCCTGCACAGGCCTAGGCCACTGTCTGCTGTGGTTTGCAGCCACTGCCCCCTCCACCACCTGTACCCTTCCGCCAACATGCAGACATGTCCCTATCTGGGAAAAAGCATATGACCTGATTGAGTTGTGACACTCTAGGACTGAATTTGGGGGACTCGGCTGTAGGTAATGCCCATTGTTATGGTTTGTGTGCGGTGTAGGGTAAAATATAGGTGTTGGAACTATGCTTATGTTCTCTGCCATAAAGGAGTGTCTGTACTATCACTGTTTAGTGGTGGGTAAAACTATGGGGACTGGGTTGGCAGGAGCCCCAGCTGGGATTTGAACCTGTGACCCTCTGGTCCTACAGGCACTGGCTGTGTCCGCTGCACCACACTGTGGCCACAGAGATAGTGCAGTCTCTGGAGATAGGTAACCTGGCCGCACGAGTCAGACACCCTGCTCTGCACAATTTTACTGTGGGCTCGTTTACCTTGTATGGGGACAAAGGTGCAATTAAACCTCACAAATGACCTCCAAAAAAGGGGAAAAAAAACACAACCAAGCTGGGCAACAGTGATATCAATGGGCAACATGACAAACACTCCCAGGAAAGCTCCATTAAAATGCAGTGCTTTTTGAACGTGTCTACGGAGCGTAGACCCTTCCAAAAATCATTTCCTTTTTTTGGAGCTTTCCTGGGAGTGTTTTTTATGGTTGCCCATTAATATCACTGTTGCCCAGCTGGATTATAATTTATTTGGAATTTGTTGTGGTCATTTTCAATTTATATTTGCTTTTTTGTTCTGTGCACATGTATCACACTGCTCACGTTTTGCAGGTTTCTCCGGTTTTGCTGTACATTGCTGACTTAAATGGTTTCTCTTCCCTTTAAATCGGCTCTAACGCGAGGGTTTCACTCGCGGTATTTTTTTTGCCGAAATTCAGCCCAGCTCCTGTGCGGGGAGCCTCTCCCCTCCCACTCTTCACCCATTGACCCCGTCCCTCCGCCCCTCGGGGGCCTTCCTCCGCCCTCCGTAAGCCTTTCCCCGCCTCTATCGCATATCAGTGCCCCGCACACGTGCGCCGGCCCGTTAATGTGATGCGCACACATGCACGGCACTTAAGAGCACTTAAGTGCATCATTAGCGTACGCTATTGTGCGCCGCGCACGTGTGCGCGGTTTAGTAAACATACCCCAATGTGTCCCATAGGTGTAATAAACTTATGAACCCCCTGAGGACTAAGGGACAGCGTGGCGGCTCTAAAACCTGTCAAACAGAAGAGAAATCCGAAGAATAAACAAATTCTGAGCCACATTAGGGGATATCTAGTATATCAAAATGAAAAAACACAGAGAGAAGGCCCGTTTAACCCTCCACTCTTTCAAAAAGATGAATGATATTACAAATCAAGCACATCAAATTATAATGTTGCCCTAATGTTAAAAAGCATGATAATACACTAGTGATTACAAAGGAACACCCTGATGATAACAAAACCCATGTATGAGCCTATCACATAAATAAATAGATGCATTAAAACCAAAAATAAACCTATATATAAATAAAAATAAAACCGAAACTGGAATTCGAATCATAAAAGCGAAAACTAAAAACGTGTAAAAACTTATTAAAAAACCCAGATCTATTATGAATAATATGTTAAAATATAAATAATAAAAACTAGATGCTCAAATAAGAACTACAAAAAGACAGAAAAATCTCTTTCCAAATTTAAACCATGTGGAGTAATTGTGTTAAACCAAAAGATGTATTGCTGTTCTAATAGTAAAATGGTTTTATCAATATCTCCTCCTCTCCAAGTTCGGTTTACTTTTTTAATAACAAAAAATTTTAGGTCTGATATCTTGTGTCCCATCTCTAACCAATGTAGAACCAATGGTTTGTCTACTAATTTCCTTTTTATACAGCTCTTATGCTCCACTATGCATACACGTATATTGTGTATCGTCTTGCCAACATAAAAGTTTGTTGCATGGACATAGAATAATATAAATAACATGTGATGTGTCGCAGTTTGAAAAATCTTCAATAATTTTTTTTTTGTGTGTGACAGGATGGATAAAGACGTTGCGTACTGGCAGCACATGTACACAGACTAAACAATGACCACACTGATATTGTCCCTTATATCTGGATAATGTTATCCTTTCCGTAAAGGCTGAAGGCACTAGTAGGTTACGAAGGTTCACATTCCGTTTATGAGCCACTATAAGGGAAATGTCATGAAAACCAGGAATGGCTTGTATCAAGTGCCATTCTTTCTTAAGAATTTCTGTGATATTATGGGACTGCAGTGAATATAACAGGGGACACACAATCTTAGTTTGTGCTTTTTTATTCTGTGGTTTCAACAATATATCACGAGAAGCATCTCGGGCTCTTATATAGGCTTTTTCAATATATTGATTGGGATATTGGCGTACTTTGAACCTTTCCTTCAAATGTATAGCCTGTTCGAAATCAGTCACAGTTGTGCACACCCTTTTTGCTCTCAAAAATTGTCCCACCGGTAAGTTATTTTTCAATGCAGGGTTATGAAAACTGGTATAATGTAGTAACTGATTCCTATCAGTGGGTTTTCTGTATAAGGTAGTAATAAATTTATTGCCTTCTTTTCTTATCAAAAGAACTAAATAGGGGATCTGTACTGGGTCATAGGTAATTTGAAAACGTAAATTTTCATCTAAATCATTGATCCATATATTTAATTCAGCCAATTGATTCATAGGCCCATCCCATACCACCAGAATGTCGTCAATATATTCTCATCAAACTGAAACATATATAAATTAGCAATATCAGGGGCCATAGACGACCCCATTGCGACACCCTTAATCTGTTGATAAAACAAGTCTCTAAAACAAAAAAAGTTTTTACATAATGCTATTTCAGCTAATGTTAAGAGAAATGCAGTGGGAATCCACGTATGCTCATGCCTAGTGAGGAGACATTGTTCAATAATGTCTAGTGCTTTAAGTTGTGGTACATTTGTGTATAATGATTCCATGTCTAATGTGATGAGAATGATATCAGGGCCCAAATCATTAAATGCAGAAAGGATTTCTATTGCATGAGAAGAATCCCGAACATAAGACCACATTTTCGTAATGTATGGTCTTAAAATAACATCCAATAACTGAGAAATGGGTTCTAATAAAGATCCTATAGCTGACACAATGGGCTGGCCAGGTGGATTACTCAAGGATTTATGTATCTTTGGAATACTATAAATTGTGGGCATAATAGGTTTGTCTACCATTAAAAATCTTTCTCCTTCTTTGTGATATATCCTATCTCATATGCAGTGATAATTAAATTATCAATACTGCTTTTTAAACCTTCTGTGGGATCACCATCTAACTGGAGGTAAAAACTCATCATTAAGTTGTCTATTAACCTCTCCTATATATTTGTGTTTATCTAACACTACCACTGCACCGCCTTTGTCAGCGGGTTTGATAATAATTTCATTATTTTTTTTGCAAAGATTTAATAGCCATTTTCTCCCCCTGTGTCAAATTCTGAAAGGGTAAACGTGTATTTTCAACTACTTTTTCAACCTGCTGCAGTACCGCACATTCAAAGGCCTCAATGAGAGTGTCTGTTTGCAGGGGAGGGACCCACTTCGACTTTTTACTAATATTAGACATCTTCTGTGGAGGCCGCCTGATTGGTGAAAAAAATGATGAATACAAATTTTCTAAAGAATTTATACAGATCCACTTGGATTTCAAAAGGATCGTACATTTAATAGGAACAAATGATAAACCTTTATTTAATGCAGAAATTTCATCAGATGTAAGTGTATAATTTGAAATATTGATCACATTATTGGGATTCAATATCTCCTCTCGTATGATCGGTCTGTTCCCCACCTGCCTCTCCCTCATCCACGACCCCGACCTCATCCCCTGTATGGATTCTGGTCGTTGTACATCCTGTCTTGATCTAACCCTCGTTCTCTGGTGGGTGAGAACGAGAGGAACTTCTTCCGCCCCCCCTTCCATAAACGATCCATGTCGAAAAAATATTTCTTTTTCCTTTTGATAATCAAGTTTATCCTTATGAGAGGAAAACAATGATGCAGAGGCATCGTGGTTTTCACCTGATTCACTCCTGCTTCTCTTCTTTTTCTGTTCCAAAGAAGGATCCCTGATAGGGGTTTCTTTAGGGTCATCTGATGAACTTTATTTTTGATCAAAAAACGTAGATCTTCTCTTGACCCAAAGTCTGTCGTTTGACACTTTTCTACACCAGTGGTATACGTATCCAACTCTATAGTCTTCTTCATCCCTCTTGAATTTCTCCATTTTTTTTATTTTTTATTTCTTTCCTATATTGTACAATATTTTTATTATAATCTATATGTACTTTATCAAAATCACTATCACACTCTTTTAACTCATTTAATTTTTCATCCAGTTCTACTTTAAAGAATTCTGATTTTTTATTCGCTGTGGTGATTAACAAAATCATTAGATCTAATGAACACTTATTCAATATTGCGTTCCAACAATTTACAAACCCTTGTTCACGTTGGTATAATCCAGGAGCCATATTCATCCTTAAACCTCTGGGTATAGTTTTAGATTTGCAGCACTCGAGGAGGTAAGCTGCATGCAATTCCTCTCTTACCAACTTCTGTGTCAGCCGCACTACATCATACCATTGTGTGTATATCTGATCAGAAGTACTAGGCCGCGGGCAGGGTCCCGGCGGCCGCTGGTAACCAGGCGCGCGGCCCGGAGCGGGGACCCTGCACGTGGCTGGGAGCGAGGGCACCGTGGGGTTGGGGTTGGGGTTGGGCTGTTAGCTGACTGGGCTAAGGTTTTGAAATCATTGGCTCCCCGCAGATGCAAGCGCTGGGAACCCAATGGTAAGAGGCGAGCTGGGGGCATGGGTGGGAAAGGTCTGGCCGGCAGGCACTTTCCGGCTGGGGACCGTCGGCGGAGGACTCCGGGTGCTGTCTTGTCTTCCGCGGGGCCTGGCCGGTGTGGGCGGTGGAAGCGTGACGGTGTGGAGGAGCAGCGTCGGGAGCCGGACCAGGGCAGCGCAAGTGCAGAGAACCAGGCTTCGGCCCAGACACGTGGCGGAGTGCGGCTTGTCCCGGACATGCCAGGCTGTGGGCCGGGGAGGAACGCATTGATGGCCAGGCAATTGATTCGGCCCGATCTGAGGTGGGCCACTTTTGATGGTGGGCTGGGGGAGAATATAAGGGATCGTAAATTCCCTGCGATAGGGCTTGAGGGATAGTTAAAAAAAAAAAAAAAAAAGGGGGGTTCAGGATTAGTCAGTAACTGACTAATTGGGGGATATATATATATATATATATATATATATATATATATATGTAAAAATCTATCTTTTCTTTTCCATAAAGCTTAAAATAAAGATAGTCAGATGCCACCACGCAGGGGCCGGCAAGGTCGATCAGGAAGGCTGGGTAGGGTGAGTAGGGCAAGAGTCCGGGGGTGCCACACCTTCCAGGGCGGATGTGGGGAGTAGGAACGGTGATGTGGGTGATGGGAGTGGGGTCCAGGGCGTCAATGATGGAAGGAGTATGGGTCTGTGGGGTCTACGGGCTGTCCATAGGGGACCCACAACTATGCAGCAGCCAGGAAGGGGGCAGGGGGGCTTATTAGGCTGAAAAAGGGGTGATAGAGGCAGAAGTAGGGTGCGGGGGCCTGGGGGTTGCGAGCTGGGGTCTCAGCAGAGTGTTTCTGGGATGGGCTGCAATCAAAGGGGGAGCGAGGGGTTACAGGAGATAGACAGTGGTGTGATGGCAGGTGGTCCAGGGGGGGCAGTGGTGAGGCCTCACCAGACATCCCAAGGGGACTAGGACGAAGGCACTGGGGGGTAGGGCAGCCGGGGTTAGGGTATGACATGGCTGGGGAAAGTTGGGGCTTCTCGGGGAAAGAAGCGCCCGGTGTGGGGAGACAGGATATATCCTCCTGTCTTGGTTGGACAGCGCTGCAAGGTGGATTCCGGCCGGTGCAAGGACCTGCAGCTTGGAAACAGTGGCTTGGGGGGGGGGGGGCCAAGGTCCATCAAGGGCTGAGTGGTGGGGGGCCTGGCAACCTTCTTGGCCTCCGGCAGTTCCCCCCCCCCCCCCCATTTGTTCCTTTATGTCTCCACAGGGTTTGGCAACAAATCAGCACAGCGCGTATCTTGGAGCGAGTGGAGCTGGAATGGAGGCGACCGGAGGGGGTCGAGGCGCAATGCCCCAGAGGAGTGAGGATGTTCATGATGGCGAAAGGAGTACAGCTTCGGCATCAGCAGCGGATGCAGTAGCGACAGGTGAGTGGCAAGCAGACTGGGGAGAGGCGTCGCAGCAGAGTTGCTCGCGGCAAGAAAAGGGGGGAAAATTGCACAAGAAGAGGAAGCATTCTTGTAGGTGGCGTCATAGCTCAGAGTCATTCTCGTCATCTTCATTGACCTCCTCTTCCTCGGCGACAGGAGTCGAGGGAGAGGGGCAGGGGACAGGCAGTGGCTTGGGAGGCGGGACCAGATCGGGGGGCGGAGTCCCTAACTTGGTGTCCTTTTCGGAGTTATGGGAGGGAGTTCTGAAGAAGCTACGCCATAAAATTAGGAAACATAGATATATAGATATATTCCGCTTACTGGAAGGCACGAAGCGGTCGGGGGAGAGTAAGAAGAAGAAAAAGGAAGATGAGAAAGCAGGCCAAACGAAAAAAGTGTCGCACAGTGTGGTAAACTGGACACTAGCATTCCTGCGATTAGCAAGCGTCTGGGGTCATCACTCACCCTAGCATTACGGGATGCTCCTAGCTTATGCAGACTCTATTTTAGAAGCATCACAAACCCATGAGGGATGGGCGTGGCTCAATTATGACAAAACATTTAGGGACCAAATGGAGGAGAATAAATTACTGTCATGGGGCACACAGGTTTCAACCTTTGGTTGACACAGATGTCAGTCAGGACAGGTTCAGGGGGTTGGGGTGGGGGAAGAGGAGGGATGCCGTCCAATGCAAGTGCGGGACATTCCTTTCATGCAGTTGGGACCGTATCATCGCAAAAAAGGCATGGCAGGAGGAGTCAGGGACATCTGCTGGCGGTTCAATAGGTCCTCCTGTCCGTTTCCCAATTGCAAGTTCAGACATGTCTGCTTGGCTTGTAACGAGGTACACCCAGCGGCAAAATGTACTAAAAGAGGGGCTACAATTGCCCACATGCCGGCCCCAAAGCAACAATGAATTAGTCAGCCGGGCCCCGACCCCAATACGCTTGGAGGTTTTAGGGATTTGGCTTAGGCAGTACTCGAGAGGTGCGGATAGAGAGGTCCTGCGGTTGGGTTTTCAGTTTGGTTTTATTATCCCAGTTCGAGGTGACATGTTAATGTCTACAGCGAGAAATTTGCTGTCAGTACGGTGCTTTGAAGACAAGGTGAGGGAAAAGTTGGCAGCAGAGTTGAGTTTGGGCAGAATTGCAGACCCGTTTGCGGAGCCGCCCTTCGCGAACTTTAAGATTAAACCATTGGGAATTATACCTAAAAAAGTGATAGGGAAATTCCGTCTAATCCATAATTTGTCTTTTCCGTTGGGAGATTCCATTAATGACCATATCCCGCGGGAGTTGTGCATGGTACGATATGCTTCATTCGACCACGCGGCGGAGATGGTTAAAAAAGCTGGTCATGGGGCATTAATGGCAAAGGTGAATATTGAATCGGCTTTTCGACTGTTGCCAGTACACCCTTCCGCCTTTCATCTTTTGGGCTTCGGCTTTGAAGATGGAATTTATTTCGACAAATGCATGCTGATGGGCTATTCAGTCTTGTGCGCTTACTTTGGAAAGTTCAGTACCTTTCTGCATTGGGCATTGGAGCAGAAAGTGGGCGGAGAGAATGTCATACATTACCTGGATGACTTTTTCTTTGTCGGAACGGCGCTGTCGTCTGGGTGTCAAGAGCTATTAGAAGGTTTTTTGGACTTGACTCGGGAATTGGGTGTACCCTTAGCGGTAGAGAAGATGGAGGGTCAAAAGAATATAAGATATGCCATACTGGGTCAGACCAAGGTCCATCAAGCCCAGCATCCTGTTTCCAACAGTGGCCAATCTAGGTCATACGCACCTAGCAGTTTCCCCAAGAGACAGGTTCTGCAATGCTTGTACTAGGTCAAGCATTGATATCATGGGTCCCTTCTTAATAATGGTTTATGAACCTTTCCTCCAGGAACTTGTCCAAACCTTTTTTAAACCCAGCTACACTAACAGCCTTTACTACATCCTCCGGTAACAAATTCCAGAGTTTGATTACACGTTGAGTGAAAAAATATTTTCTTTTATTAGTCTTAAATAGTTTACCCTGTAGCTTCATTGCATGTCCCCTAGTCTTCCTATATTCTGATAACATAAACAATCATTAACGTAAACAATCATTACGTAAACAATCGTAAACAATCGTTAATGTAAACAATCGTTGACGTAAACAATCCGTTCATTAATTTATAGACTTCTATCATATCTCCCCTCAGCCATCTCTTTTCCAGGTTAAAGAGCCCTAACCTTTTTAGCCTTTCTTCATAGGAGTATCTTCCATCCCCTTTACCATTTTGGTGGCTCTTCTCTGAACCTTTTCTAATAACGCTATATCCTTTTTAAGATACGGCAACCAGAATTGCACACAATATTCAAGATGCGGTCTCACCATGGAACGGTATAGAGGCATTATAATATCTTTTGTTTAATTTTCCATTCCTTTCCTTATGATACCTAGCATTCTATTTGCTCTCTTGGCTGCCGCTGCACACTGGGCCGAGGGTTTTAACATGTTATCCACAATGATGCCTACATCTTTTTCCTGGGTGGTGGTTCCTAATGTGGAACCTTGCATTGTCCAGAGACAAGAATTACTTTTCTCCAGGACCAAGCAGGAAGTCAGTCCTCACTTATGGGTGACGTCGGCGCCGACGGAGCCCTCGCGGAGCAATTTTCCCCAGCTTTCAAAGAAAGCCTTTGGGAATTGCAGCGCGCATGCGCGGTAGTCTTCCCGCCCGAAGGTGCCATCTTAGCCAGTCTTCTTTTTTCCGCGGAGCCCTACAGACGTCCCCGTCTTGTCCCCACGAAAAAGTTGATTTTCCTCTGTATTTATCCTTTTTTCTTTCGGTTCGACGCCGGTCGTTTTCCCGCCCGGACTCGCGACGCCGGTCTCGAGTCCTCTAACGGTTTTTCGGTTTTTCTGACTTAGTCAGTTTTCGTTTTCGTTTTTTCCCTGGCAGCCCGGTCCTTTGACCTCGCAGGGGCCCTTTTTCCCCCGATGGCTGCCAGTGGCTTTAAGCGGTGTGGTCGGTGTGACCGAAATATGTCACTCACCGACTCACACGACCTTTGCCTCCGCTGCCTGGGCCCAGATCACGAGGAACTGATCTGTGGGCCCTGCAGCAAACTGTCCTCGAAGGCGTTGAGAAGTCGGCGGCATCAGCGCGAAAGAATCTTCGCTGACCCCAGCCGTACCCGGACCTCGTCGGAGGCCTCACTGTCGAAAGACTCCAGTTCGGACCGTCGACGGAGCTCCTCCGACCGGGGTTCTCCCTCCGGGGACCATCGACGGAAGGAAAAACCCGCGAGGGCGGCGTCGGTGGACGCTCCTGGCTCCGCGAGGGCCAGGTCGCATAGCCCCGACAGCCGCCCCGGGTCCTTGGAGAAGGATCACCTCCCGAAGCGACCTCGCCTGGAGTCGGAGATGCCTGCCCGGGTAAGTCCTGTTGTCCTTCTGGACTCGCCTCCGCGTCAGCCGACGTCGGGCCCGACGCCGTCGGGGCCCGAGTCGGGGGCTGCTGGGTCGCCTGAGCTCGGACTCAGGTTGACGGCCTTGGAGAGCAGATTGTCTGCCTTCATGGACCAGCAGCGGGCACTGCTCGCTGGCTTCGCTGGCGTCGCTGCCCCGACCGCCGGGACGTCGACGTCCAAGTCGACCCCGGAGACCGAGCCGATCCTCGAGTCGATGAGAACTCGAGTCGATCCTCGGTCGAGGTCGCCCTCGGCCTCCCGTTCGGGACCGAGGTCGCCGACGCCGACTCCCTCGGCGTCGGGGCGGCTGGCGCCGCACCCTGCCCGAGCCGACCCCACCGAGTCCTCGTCGGAGTCGGTCTGGGAGTCGGAGGAAGAAGAGTCACCTGATTCTTTCCGGACTCGGTGTGTCCCATCGGACTCTCCGGAGTCCGAGCCTCGGAAGCAGTCCCCCCCGGAGGATGCCCGGTTCTCGGATTTCGTTAGGGATATGGCCAAGGCTTTGGCCTTCCCTGCGGACCCCGAGGAGGAGCCTCGAGCCGAAGAGCTCGACGCCCTCCAGTATGACTCTCCCGCGAGGGAGCACTTTACTGTGCCGGTTCCTCCTATGCTGGAACGACTGCTCTTCCGCATGTGGGAGAGTCCGGCCTCCTCCTCGCCGGTCCTGAGCAAGCGGGTCGATTCTATCTATCGAGTCAGCTAGAGCCCTGGCTTTCAACAGGCGCAGTTGCCACACACTTCCATGGTAGTGGAATCGGCCATGCATCGTCTTAAGAGCCAGAAGATGCACTCCTCGGTGCCTCCTGGAAGGGAGGCCCGTAACCTGGATGGCCTTGGCAAGAAGTGCTTCCAGGGCTCTATGCTCGCCTGTCGTGTCCAGACTTACCAGCTCTACATGGGCATGTATCTCAGGGATCTGGCTAAAGAGCTAGCCGGCTTCTCCGCTGGTTTGTCCGAGGAACCCTTGCGGAGGTTCCTAGCCTTGTCCACAGGTATTCGGGAATGCTCAAAGTTCATGTCCCGGGCAGCCTATGATGGCTTTGAAGCCTCGGCTCGAGTAGCCGCAGCCGGCATCGGTGCCCGCCGACAGGCTTGGCTTCAGTCATCCGACCTTGAGCCCTGGGTACAGGACAAGTTGGTCGATGTCCCCTGCCGAGGCGAAAACCTCTTTGGCAAGCCCATGGCGGAAAAGGCTGCACAAATTGAGACTGAGACTCTCACCAGGACCAGGCTTTCTAGGAAGACCTCCGCCCCTTCCCAGAAAAAGAAGGGCTCGGGAAAAAAGACCTTTTACCCGAGGAAGGCGGCTGCCTACAAACAATACCCCCATTATCAGGCCCCTGCAGCTCCCCAACAGGGCCAGCAGGCCAAGGGACGTGGTAACGGGTCCCGTAGGCAGCAAGCCCCCAAGCCTGCGCCACCAGCCCCTGCCCAGCAGGGTGGGGGTTTTTGACTCGCTCAGCATAGCCTCTCCCCCCCCGCTGGTTCCCCCCAGCACCGGAGGCCGGCTGGTTCACTTCGCCGACAGGTGGTCCAGCATCACCGCAGATGCCTGGGTGCTTCAGGTCGTGCGAGAGGGCTACCTTCTCCACTTCCATCAGGTCCCTCCCTCCTATTTTCCGGGAGAGCCTCCGCGCCCCCCTCTGCACAGGGAGTTGCTCCTTCAGGAGTTAGCAGGTCTTCTGCAGGATCGGGCGGTGGAACCGGTGCCACACCACCTGAGAGGTCAGGGCTTCTATTCAAGGTATTTTCTGATACCAAAGAGAACAGGAGGCCTCCGACCCATCCTGGACTTGCGCAACCTCAACAAGTTCCTTGTGCGGGAGAAGTTCAAAATGCTTACCCTTGGAATCCTTCTGCCCTACCTCCAGCAGGGAGATTGGCTATGCTCCTTGGATCTAAAGGATGCTTACACGCACATCCTCATCCACCCAAGCCACCGCCAATACCTAAGGTTTGTGGTGGCAGGAAATCATTACCAGTACAGAGTACTGCCCTTCGGCCTGTCCTCCGCACCGCGAGTCTTCACAAAATGTCTCGCGGTCGTGGCGGCCCATCTCCGGCTTCACGGCCTCTATGTTTTTCCGTACCTCGACGACTGGCTCATCAGAGCAGCGTCCGCTCAGGAGGTCACCACCGCCACGTGCCGCACGGTGACTCTGCTGCAGCACTTGGGCTTTGTCATCAACTTCGCAAAGTCCACTTTGCTCCCCTCACAGGATCTCGAGTTCATCGGCGCAAGGCTGCACACCCCTCAGGCGCGAGCGTACCTACCGCTCGACAGGGCTCAGCGGCTCATGGACCTAGCCGACCGCTTTCGCAGCCAGCCCCTGGTCTCCGCCAGGCGCTTCCTGAGACTGCTCGGCCATATGGCTTCCACCGTCCATGTGACCCCCAATGCCCGCCTGAATATGCGGCCTGCTCAGTGGTGTCTCCGCCAGCAGTGGCGACAGGCCACGGGCGGCCTAGCAGACCTGGTGCGCGTCTCCGAGCCGCTGGTCTCGTCTATCCGGTGGTGGCTCCGGCAGCCGAACCTGGTATTGGGAATGCCTTTCCAGTCACCTCAGCCGACCCGGGTGCTGACCAGCGATGCATCCCTCCTGGGCTGGGGAGCCCATTGCCAAGAGGCACGTACTCAAGGCCTCTGGACCAAGTGGGAGTCTGCTCAGCAGATCAACTTCCTGGAGCTCAGGGCGATCCGCCTAGCTCTCAAGGCCTTCTCCCACCTGACCTCCCAACAGTCCGTCCTTGTCCAGACGGACAATCAAGTTGCCATGTTCTACGTGAACAAGCAGGGGGGCACGGGCTCCTTCCTCCTCTGCCGGGAGGCACAGAAGCTCTGCTCTTGGGCCGTCAGTCACGGCATTCTCCTCAAGGCAGTTTATCTCCCGGGCCAAGAAAATTGCCTGGCGGACAAACTCAGCAGGGTCCTCCAGCCGCACGAGTGGCGTCTGGACCCCTTGATTGTTCAGAAGCTCTTCCTCAGGTGGGGCCTCCCCACAGTGGATCTCTTTGCCAGTCCTCACAACCGGCAGCTTCCTCGCTTCTGCTCTCGTCAGCCTCACCCCCTTCGGGTGGCGGCGGACGCCTTTCTGATCTCATGGTCGGGGAGCCTTCTGTACGCTTTCCCTCCCATCCCGTTAGTCTCTCGGACCCTTTTCAAGGTTCTCCGAGACAAAGCTTTCATGATCCTGGTGGCCCCTCGCTGGCCCAGGCAGCCGTGGTTTCCGCTCTTGCTGCAACTGGCGGTGGAGGATCCAATCCCTCTGGGGGTGCAACCGGATCTCCTCACCCAGGATCAGGGGTCCCTACTGCACCCCAACCTCAGGTCTCTCAACCTCATGGCCTGGCTGCTGAGAGGGTAGTCCTTGCTCCTCTCCTCTTGCCGGCAGAGGTGGAGGAGGTCGTCTTGGCTTCGCGACGGCCTTCTACCCGCAAATGCTACGCCCTTAAATGGCGTCGCTTTGCAGTCTGGTGTACCCAACAGTCTCAGGATCCCTTCTCCTGCCCGGTGTCGGTGATCTTACAGTACTTGCTACACCTCTCTAATCTGGGACTTAAGTCCAACTCCGTCAAAGTTCACCTCAGTGCTCTTTCCGCACATCATGTGCCGGTGGACGGCAGACCTCTCTCCAACGACCCTCTCGTAGCGAGGTTTCTCCGAGGTCTCCTACTACTTAAACCACCTCTGCGCCCGCCAGCGCCTGACTGGGACCTGAATGTGGTTTTACAGCGGATCACCTGTCCGCCTTTTGAACCTATGGCTACCTGCTCTCTCCGTTTTCTGTCTTGGAAAACGCTGTTCTTGATAGCCCTCACTTCCGCTAGGCGCGTAAGTGAATTACAGGCCCTCGTGTCTGATCCCCCCTACACTCGGTTCTACAAGAATAGGGTAGTCCTACGGACTCACCCAAAGTTTCTGCCTAAAGTGGTCTCCCCTTTTCACTTGAATCAGGAGGTGGTACTTCCAACCTTCTTTCCCAGACCACACTCCAGCCGAGCTGAGACGGTCCTCCATACCCTGGACTGTAGAAGGGCGCTGAACTTCTACCTTGACCGTACGCGGGAGCACCGTAAAGCTGCGCAGCTTTTTGTGTCCTTTGACCCCAATAAATTGGGGCTCCCGGTCTCCAAGCGTACTCTGTCCATCTGGGTTGCGGACTGTATCTCTTGGGCTTATGGGGCAGCCGGACTCGCCTTAGAAAGTCGAGTCACGGCTCATTGCGTTCGGGCAAAGGCCACGTCAGTGGCTTACCTCCGCTCTGTTCCGCTGGCAGACATCTGCCGGGCCGCTACTTGGTCTTCGAGCCAGACTTTTGCGGTCCATTACTGTCTCGAGAGGGAGTCCCGTAGGGACAGTGCTTTCGGACAGGCAGTCCTCCGTAATCTCTTTGAGGTCTGAGCAACTCCTACCCTCCATCCCGGATGTGGGCTACCGGTGGGTGATAATTCAGCGAAGATTCTTTCCTTCTGTGCTGCTGAGCTAGAGGGAGCTCATTTTTGTGCTTAGGGTCTCCGGTAGCCTTGAGCTTGGGAGTCCCATAAGTGAGGACTGACTTCCTGCTTGGTCCTGGAGAAAGCGTAGTTACTCACCTGTAACAGGTGTTCTCCAGGAGCAGCAGGAATCAGTCCTCACTACCCTCCCTCCTCCCCTTGGAGTTGCAATCGTCTGCTTATGTTCTTTTTGCAAATTTTTATGCTGTCTTTTTTAGCTATGTCATCTGACTGGCTAAGATGGCACCTTCGGGCGGGAAGACTACCGCGCATGCGCGCTGCAATTCCCAAAGGCTTTCTTTGAAAGCTGGGGAAAATTGCTCCGCGAGGGCTCCGTCGGCGCCGACGTCACCCATAAGTGAGGACTGATTCCTGCTGCTCCTGGAGAACACCTGTTACAGGTGAGTAACTACGCTTTTTGGGAGTTGAGTTGGACTCCGTGGACTTGGTGGCTCGTTTGTCTGCGGAAAAGGTCAGCAGATTGCGGGTTTTAATTGCTAATGCCCTGGCTTCGGAAAAGTTGACCTTAAAGGAACTGCAGGCGTTAATAGGCTCTCTGAATTTTGCGTGCAGGGTCATACCGATGGGCAGGGTGTTTCTGCGTCAGTTGTCATCCTCCACTTCAGGTATAAGAAAACCACATCACCGTATTAGAGTTTCGTCGGAGATGCGGGCCAATTTGTGGATTTGGAGCAGGTTTTTAATGGACTTTAATGGGACTTCTGTCTTGCTGGAGCCGGAGGTGTCTAGTGATGACTTACAGCTGTACACGGATGCAGCGGGAGGGTTTGGTATGGGAATTTATTTTGCGGGTGCGTGGTGTGCGGATCGATGGCCACAGTCTTGGCACGATGATGACATAACCAGCAACATAACCTTTTTAGAGCTGTTTCCCATTTTGGTGGCATTGGAGTTGTGGCCGGAGAGGCTGCACAATTGTCGGATTGTGTGGTGGTGTGACAATGCGGCGGTGGTCAGCGTGATCAATCATTACACACCAAGATGTTTGCGAGTGGCGACGCTAATGCGGGAAGTGGTGTTTGCATGTTTGCATTTGAATGTGTCGGTAAGGGCACGGCAAATCCCAGGTTGTACTAATGCAATTGCTGATGCTCTTTCCCATTTCAAGCTGGACTGCTTCCAGAGGTTGGCGCCAGAGGCCGACAAAGAAGGATTTGCAGTCCCGGGGAGATTATGGAGCATTGGCTGAAGGAAATGATGAATCTGCTGCGGAGCTCGTTGTCCAGGGGGACATGGTCGTCCTATGAGGGGGTGCGACAGGGTGGTCAAATTCTTGTCGGCGTACGGCTGGCAGCCGGGTTTGGTGTCCGAGCAGCTAATGGGCCAGTATATAGTCGAAGCAAAGAGAATTGGGTTTTCCAGGGCATCAGTTCGAATACATTTAGCGGGCTTTAACTTTTTTGCGAGAGCGGTGGGTTGGGGCTCGCCCTGTGGGGGATTTTTAGCCTGACGTCTTCTGCAAGGGTGGGAGTGCTCAAAGCCCATGCCTCGCGACTTCAGGCAGCCCATAACACATGAATTGTTGGTTAGACTCTATCATGCCTTACCAGGGGTGGCTTCATCGCGGTATGAAGCGGCGCTCTTCTGGGCAGTTTTCTGTATGGCCTTTTTTGGAGTCTTCTGCATAGGAGAGTTGGTGGTGAATTCCAGTAGGCCTGCGGCAGAGGGGGGCTTGCAGCGCCAATATGTGCAAGTGGAGGAAGGGCAGCTGCGAATATTTTTAGCCAAATCAAAGACGGACCCCCAAGGGAGAGGTTTGTGGGTGGTGTTATGGGAGAGTTTAGGAGTGATTACCTGCCCAGTGTCAGCATTAAAAAGGTATTTACGAGTTCGTCCAGCACAAGGGAGATTGCTCTTCATCCATGAGGATGCAAAAGGTGCTGACCCATTTTCAAGTTTCATCAGTGCTGCGGATGGTGTTGCGGGGCTTGGGAGAGGACCCCCTTCTATTTGCCATGCATTCATTCCGCATTGACACAGCAACCAGTGCAGCTGCCGTGGGGTTGCCCGAGCACGACATTCAAAGTATTGGCAGATGGTGTTCTCGGGCATTTCTAGGATATGTGCGGCTCTGAGAGTGTGGGGGCAGACAGGGTTGTGGATTCTAACTGGTCATTTGTTTTTTCAGATGTAGAGTCAAATGCCTGGAGATGTTAGCTGATTGGTCACTCATTCGTCTACTGAGCTGAGCAGAGAGCGGAGACCAGACCTGTGGGCCTTAATTTAGGTCTTGATCCTCCGACGGTGTCGGTTGTATGGCTGGGCGAGCGCGGCCTACGATGGACACAGCTTTTGCCTTTGCTTCGACATCACGAGCGCATAAGGATGAAGCCGGTGTTGATTCTTTTCCACTTGGGGGGTAATGATATGGGGCTCTGGACATGCAAGCAATTAATCAGAGCAGTAAAGAGGGATTTGGCTGTCATTTTGCAAATGTTCCCTGGTGTAGTTTTGATATGGTCAGACATTATTCCAAGGCCTGCCTGCTGGAATCAATGGCGTTGGTCACGGGGACTGACAAAGATTAATCGGCAGATTGACCGTTGGGTCTGCGAGCACAGGCGTTATCAAATTATGCATTCCTGGGTGGAGGTTGAGTGTGCGGGGCTGTACAGGAGTGATGGAGTGGACTTATCCCCGGTGGGTGTTGATTTGCTACTGAACGACTGACAGGAGGCCTTGGAATATGTTTTAGGTTGTTGCTCGCTGGTCGCAGCTAGAGGTGGGGGGGCGGGCGGCACAAGGACAAGGATGTCACATGTGCCGGTGGTGGGATCCCGGAGGTTGCTGGGGTCCGGAGCTGGAGATTATACGTGGGGCGGGGGGCAGGGTGCCACCCTACCCGGACAACCCCTGGCTGACCTTTGCTAATTACATGACAAAGTCGGGGAAAGGGGGTAAAAAGCTTGCATTGGCAGGATTTCGGCAGTAGCGGCAGCAAGTTCACCTTGCTAATTATATGGCTGGTGAGGAATTGCTCTGCCAATGCAGGTGTTAAAGGTTGATGATTCAATGTATGGTTAAAATAGTTATAAAGTTAATAAAGCTACGACCAGTGCATTTCCACGATCAGTTGTGTGTGCATATTTTGTGGAAGAGAGGTGGTGAGGGGTTGGATATAAAGGGTCCGGGAGCACCGGGTCCGTGCTGCCTTCGGTTATTATTTTCATTATGATTCACCAATGAATCTTGGGATATTAATTTATCCAACGCATCCTCCCCGAAGCTGAGAACGTCTTTCCCAGGGGAAAACATGCTGTAGATATAGGTCCACCAAGCACAAACAGCACACTGCCACAGAAAATAGCAGGAAAAACCAGTCCAAAGATGTGGGCAGTAAATGAGCAAAAAAACCTTTATTGATCCCTATTTAATAGAGGTAGCCAGAAACCCAACACAGGCCGTGTTTCGTATAGTACTTCTTCAGGGGTATTCTGGCTCACTATAAACCATAAAACATCACAATAAAATGTCATACATTAAATTATAAATAAATAAATTATTAAAACAATAATAAAATATAATGAATCTGAAGTAAATCATAAGAAATTAAAAACATATAAAACAGTAAAAGAACAATATATTAGTGTTAAAACATTATACAGATACTAAATGAAAAATGTAAAAGATATATAATAAAGATTGCTTGTGATTAATGAACATATAAATTAGAAGTCGTAAGCATCAATATATATAAAAAAGACAGTTAAAAGTATACTATTATAAATAAATAAAAACTTCTTTAATAAATTTACTTAATATATTTATAAAACCCCATTTTAAGAGGAGAATATACACGTCCATAAGGTATTTCTACAATTTTCATAAATTGCATGGTTCATGTTTTTCCTATTGCCCCCCTTTTACTCTGATTCACTCGTGCTTTTTTACCTTAGCTTCTCATCCCTCTCCTGTTTCTCCTCTACTGTTAAAAAGAATCAGATCAAGGACAGATTCCTGGGGCGCACCACTGGTAACATCCTTTTCCTCAGAGTGAGCTCCATTTACCTGTACTCTTTGTCGCCTCCCACCCAACCAGTTTCTAACCCAAGCAGTAACTTTAGGGTCCATCCCTAGGGTGCTCAGTTTGTTTATAAGTCGCCTGTGAGGAACAGTGTCAAAGGCTTTACTGAAATCTAAATACACCACATCTAGGGCTCTCCCTCAGTCCAACTCCCTGGTCACCCAGTCAAAGAAATCAATCAGATTTGTCTGACAAGACCTGCCTCTGGTGAATCCATGCTGCGTCGGATCCTGTAATCCGCTGGACTCCAGAAACCTCACTATTTTCTCTTTAAGCAGTGTTTCCAATAATTTACTCACCACCGAATTAAACTAACCGGCCTGTAGTTTTCAACCACATCCTTACTTCCACTTTTGTGTAAAGGCTCCACATGAGCCTCTCTCCAGTCCTTTGGCACCACTCCTGACTCCAACAAGGCATTGAAAAGGTCAGTCAGTGTAGCTGCTAGAACATCCCCACATTTCCTCAGTATTCTAGAGTGTATCCCATCCGGTCCCATCACTTTGTTTACTTTAAGTTGAGCTAGTTTCTCTCGAACACAGTCTTCTGAAAATTGTTTAAGATGCCCCTCACTTCTGTTCTTGTTTGTGGGTGTTTTCTGCGGTCCTGCTCCTGGTTCTTCATCTGTGAACACAGAACAGAAATATTTGTTAAGCAATTCCGCTTTATCCTCATCAGCTTCTACATATTCCTCCCCTTCACCCTTGAGTCTGACAATAACACTTTTGCCCTTCCTCTTCTCACTAACATATCTGAAAAATGTCTTATCCCCCCATTTTATTGCATTGGCTATTTCCTCCTCTGTACATGTGAATTCCCCTTTTCATTATCTAGAATGAACGTGTATGACCAAAATTGTCCACTTTCGGATTTACAGCTACTCCCTGGCATACTTATTTTTTTTTTGTAAGTTTTTGGTTCAGCCAGCCCTTTACAGGAGGGTTTAAGGGAGTTTTTGTTTAATTCTCTGTGGTTTATGTCCCTCCCCAAATGTTAATTAAATGAAGAGTGGCCTCTGTAGCTAATTAGCGAGATTTACACATATAGGTTTGCAAAATGCCCACATATCACGTGCAAGTGCAGCACTGACGCATGAAAGTTGTGAAGTATTAGTTTCCACATGTAAGTGGCCGAGGTTCCTCCATTGATTTTCCCATGTGTAGGTTTGGAAATTGGCTCCATCGGCTGCACATAGCGGCTCATACACATGCACTCCTGCACCTCCTCAGTCATATTTTTAGAAAGGGCTCCACATTTGGCAGAGCCTTTTCTAAAATCCTGCTGGAAATGGATATGCCATGATCTCAACTTCTCAGTACCAGTCTCCACATACTGAGATGTGCCTTCACAGCTCATGAAGTTAGCGGTGGTTTTGCTTTTCTATATGGAATGGTGAGTCTTCTAGTTTACTGACCAGTGAAGATCTCAGATGTACTATGTGGCAATACGATTTTCAGGACTGAGGGCCTTGCAGGATGCATTAACATGAACAGAAGATATCGCTGTTGTATCTTTTACCTTTGCCAAATAATGGAGATAAGCTTTATGCACAGCGTAGAAGTTATATAAGGCAAACTATCCATGAAGAAAAATTATCATCTTATGCATAAGCGTACACATAAAAATGCACTTGCTTTTAGGAGGACTGTGTGCACATATTCCCAGGGCCACGGTTTGTCTGGAGCTGGGGCAGAGTTGCAATGTACTTGCATATTTTTAAAATTCATTTGTAGAAACGAAGAATACATGCAGACATTTACACCTTTTTCAAAACAGGTGTAAATTTGTGTAAGAGGATTTTTTTGTGCTATAAGAAATAGTTTTTGATGCTCATTTTATATAAAGATACATAATTGCCTCTCTTGCCTTTATGAAATAGGCTTAATAGGGAATATTCAATTATTTGGCATCCTGACCCCTAGTGGCAGCACCATGATACTACCACTAAGGACCTGCAAGAGATTTTTGAGAAGTCAGTTGATGGGGTAGGGATGATTGAGAATCATTCCTGCCTCCCCCCCCCCCCCCCCCCCCCAGCATTGATCACTAGGAACTTGCTGGGGAGGTAGAATGTGGGGAGTAATGGGTAGGGCTGGGGAGACTCTGACTTTAATTTTTAAGAAATGAGATTGGGAAGTGGGGGAAGGTGTATAATCATTTTTTAAGAAGGGATAAAAGGTAAGGGGTACTGAAAAAAGGTGCCAATTTTTATAAAGCAAAAGGGTAGGTTTTGTATATCACGGCCTGGCCTGGAACCTTAAAAGATAGCGGGTCTGATTTGGAGCCTGCTGTTAGCATTGCTTTGGTGAGGGCAGGTGGCATTCTTGGCCTGCAGCAACAAAAAATGCATTTAATTTAATTTGCCATTTATATCCCACCTTATATCCATAGACATCTAGACAGCTAACAAACATAAAACATCTAGGGACCCTTTTCCTAACAGGCGCTAGGGTGTTGCACCTAATGCGTTGAAAGCACTAAAGCTATGGCACGTTAGGTGGAATATCACCTCATTAACTGTCGGAGGTATGGAAAGAATTTCCCCGGCAGTTAATGTGGAGCACATTCCCCTAACGTACGACACATTAACCCTATTCTTGAGCTGGCGTTAGGTGAACCCGCGCTAATGCAGTTAACATACGGTGTGAACCCAGCACTAACTACGCTGAGCTTACCATGCCCACTATCCGCCTCTAACTGCCCACTCGTGACCCTTATGGGGGTTGCACAGTTAGCATGGCAATTGCCCCATGTTGTCATGGCCCCATGTTAACTGGAAACACTTATCCCAGTACGCCTTCAATGTGCGCCAGAACACACGCTATCAGCTAGCCCCCGTTAGTAAAAGACTCCCTTAATGTATCTTGCAATTTCACAGGTGGAAAATTAAAAATATGATACATACAGGTGCATTTTCGTTAGCACTCCCATAATCACGTTTGTTAAGAACTTCATTATCCCTCTTCATCTCTCAAACTCCTAACCTTCATGTCTAACATCCTAGTAAACAGAATCACAGTTGCATTTGCTCTAGCAGTCATTCAAATAGCCAGGTCTGAAGGAAAAATAGTTGGTCATGCTTTTCATCTGTATTGGGAGGCTATGCCAGGCCAATGGGGCTGACTCACTAATACTCCACTTCCTAGTTAAGGTCAGTTTCAGCTCCTTAACAGATGGAATTGCTAAATCATTAGAAAGATTGCTCCCCCAACCCTCTCACAATTAATCAAAGTTGCACCCAATGATCGACAAAGAATAGGGCAAATGAACAACACTCTCACTACCCCATCAGATTTCCGTAAGACTAAACAATGCACTATCAATAGAGCATTTGAATATATATCCCAAGTGCTCTGGAACTCATTACCAGCTAGCCTCTGAAACATTACAGACCTATCCTCGTTCCATTCACACCTCAAAACTCACCTCGTCATTGAATGTTTTGGTCAGAATGATACTACAACTTATACAGACCATACATAAATGACTACTCCCCTCCTTTAGCAAAGATAACCAACCTTTAAACATAATTATCAGCCCCCTTCCATTCCCCTTTGAACTTACCCTGAGTTTGAATGACATGTTCAGTCATTAGAATTGTAAATAAGTTATATTTCTAGAATTATATAAATTTTTGATTGCCTTTTTCAGCACCAGTTATATTGTTAAAATGTTTAATGTACCTGTTTTAATTGTAAACTGCTATGATTATCTGAAATAGCAGTATATAAAACACACAAATAAAATAAAATAAATAAGAATAAATAAATGCATTTCCATCTGAAAACACAAGGTACGAGGGGCCTTGGAATGTAAGCCACTAGAAAAATAGACAATTGACAAACATTCAAGAACAGGCTGTGATGTTTAATACAATATTCTGAATTCCATTGCTGTCAATGTTTCGCAGTTGCCACCTCAGGGTCAAATTGCTCAATCCTATTTTAAGCAACTGTCCTCTTCAATACATTGTGCCAGCCTTGTTTATTTATTTATTTAACCTTTCTTATATACCGACTTTCATGATATCAATGGATTATTATTATGGATTATTTAGTTCACTAATCAGTGTTGGAAAGAAAAAGCATGATACATGAAAGAATATGAAAATCTAGAAAATGTTATATTAAAAAAGAAAACAATGTTGACCATAAGACATTTATTTAGGAGGCCATTTTGACCCATTATGTATAAAATAGTCTGATAAGAGCAACATAAGGAATATTTGCAATGCTAGTTGCAGTGGCTTATCTGAGGTCTTTCCTCGTTTTTTGAGTAAGAGGTCCCAGAGGACGTACTGATTATTTGAATTGGTGGAATTTGGGGATTTACATGCAACAGAACTTAACAATCTACTTGTATAATTTGGGTCTTTTTGTTAACACTTCCTCAAGCTATCTGCCACACAGCCCACAGGAATAAAATGGGCCACGCAGCAGATAGCTTAAGCAGAATGTAAGTAAAAGGGGCCCTTTGTGTTTTGTGATATCTTTTCTTTTCTGCCATCTCGGTACATGGCGTGTGTGTGAAATCAATATTAAAACAGACAATTTTTTTTTAGTAATTTTATCATACATGCCATTTTCTTTTTTATTAGTTTTTATTGCTTGCTTGACATAAAAAGTATTTTGTCTGCCATTTATTGATATGGGCCACCATGATTTTTAATATACAGCAGCAATTTCATAAATTTTTGAAAATATGTCTAAGTTTATGGGAAAAGACTTGAACAACTTTTGGTTTACACAGTGGCTCTTATTTCCTGTGAAATGCCCAGCACATGAGTCATAACTAAAGTTGTTGCAAAGAATGTCCAGGAAACAGAGAGTAGGACGTTATGTTGAAGAGAAACACTAAGGATTCTGTATTATAGCTACTATTAGGGATGTTCATTCGACAGTGTATATTCAGTTTGTTAACAAGCCTTTTAAAATTTAGTTCATGTACAAGGGGGCATGTGTGCTAAGCATTTAGCACAGGCCTTTAGGCTGTCAGTACTAGAAACATCCACAAGTCCAATGGTAACTGCTTAGTGCTTTGTTGGACAGGAACTGTGTGGCGTAGGGGTGGAGGATGGGTGTGGGCAGCACTGACAGCAGGTGGTACATTGCCATATGCTAAATGTCAAGGCTGCCAATAGCATGAGTTTCCCAGCCTACCCCTCACCACCCCCATGAGAATTACCTTCCTGCCACCCTCCCTGATCTTCCCAGCACTTACTGGGGGTATCCCTAGTGATATAGTGTCACAGCAGGACTGACCCCCTGTGCTGCCACCTAGGTTCAAAATGGCAGCTATGACCCCTAATAGTAGACTTACGGTGCTACTATTAAGGGTCACAGCTGCCATTTTGAATCCAGGCAGGAACAGGATGGCAGCATAGGGAGATCACTCTTGCCTGACATACCACTAGGGACACCCTGGTTAAGTGCCAAGGGGATTGGGGAGGAGTGGTTGGAGTTTCTGTAGTGGTCTTGGAGAGGTGGAGGCTGGATTGGGAAACCATATTAGGGGGGTTTGGGGGGAAAAGTCCTTTTGGAGGAGTGAGGTTGTTGATGGGGGGGGGCACTATGCTGAGTGGGGATTATCTCCAAAGGGGGTATGAGCTATCATTGGGGAATTGAGGTATTGGGGTGCTTTATAAGGGGTAGTAGATAAGATGTCATCTAGGGTGTCAGGATGCTATTGAGGGTGGTGAGAGACGTAATCAAGGTGAGGGAGGATATCATTGGCTGTAATGGGGGTTCATTGAGGTGAGATTTCATTTTGGGGTGGGGGGGGGTAGGGATGATAATGGGAAGCTATGCCAATGATTAGGATTTTGTAATTGTTTAGCACCGGGACCCACAATAAATATATTGGCAGCATGAGTGTGCATACATTATCTGCTGAAACATTTAATATGGATCCTTGTACTCTATCTGACCTATGCGGTAAATGTGGGGCAGGTGCTGACCACACCCCAATTGTTAGCACACAAGCTTTATTGTGGGTTAATTTTTGCTCTTAGTGCCAGTAACTGCAATAAAATACCTCATTTTAGTAAACAGCCTCAAAAATCAGTTTAGTGTATATTAAGCTATGAATTAATGTGTGTATAATATATTTATGTGCATTAGAAAGTTCTAATATATGTTAAAAAGTTTTTTAAAAAAGAAAATATAAACTCCTCATTCAACTCTTCACCAGTGCTACCAGATTCAATAATACCAATGAATGTCACAGCACAGCCTCAGAAACAACCATAGGCACTCAATTATTCTGGGTTAAGTGTGTGGTACTCCCAGACTCGTGCCGGTTTTTACATCAATGGCTAAATGTTGTATTAATCATGTTGCCAGTTCTTGAGCGATAATATCAAAGTGATAATCAAAAAATACTTAGCTCGTGCTGAACCGTGGGACTGTGCCGAATATTTCACTTATTATTTATAAAACTTATTCTTTCTCTTTCTTTTTTTGTCCTTTTGTTTTTATATATAGAAAACTTTCTTCCACATGCAGTTGCTAATATAAACCGCGTCCCAACGCCAGTTTCTTGAGGCGCCCATGCGTTTCGCCAAATGGGTTTTTCAAGGGACTATAGCATGAAGTGGATTATAATTCTGTGAATAAAGACATTAAAAATGAATTGATCTGTGCAAAACAAATCGATCAAAACAGAGTATAATATCACATCCAAATGTACTATGACAACTGAAAACAATTTGATGAAAGATTCAAAAAACCTGTGAGTGTGTGCGGCTCGGCAACTCGAAACTTGGTCTCCTACTGATGTACCTGAAGACTCAATAAACGCCGCGCATATGAGTTCCCGACTGTAACGTCGCAGTTTAAATGTCCTGGACTAGAGGGTCCTATTGGTTGATCAGATAATGCATGCTGACCAATCAATGCTTTGGTTTAAGCCAGTGGGTTATAAGACCGCATCCAAAACACTGAGGAACAATTTTTTACAAAGGGGTTACCCTTCTCCAGTGATACACCGCGCTTACCAGCAAGCGCTTTATAGTAATAGGGATTTGCTCTTGATTCCGAAGAACCGTGCAACACACAAGGATGATGCTCAGCATGTCAATTTCATCAGGGCTTACTCGCCAGTGAGCTCGAGTATAAAACGCATTCTCCGGAAACACGGGAATGTCTTAGCTACAGTACCAGGCTTACAAAATAAATCGATCCGCTGCGTGTGGAAAAGAAGTCGGAATTTGAAAAAATATTTGAGCCCCACTCAGTTACGAGCTCCATTACCAATTCCGAGTATGCATCAAGAGCCAGGACATAGAAAATGCGGGAGTTGCATAATTTGTGAGATCACACATGAATGTCAAAGTTTCACCCATAAAGGTGTCACTTATAAACTACGACAAGCCACCACTTGTGATTCTATCGGGGTAGTGTATGCCGTGAGCTGTCCATGTGCTCTGTTGTACATTGGCAAGACCATTCAGTGTTTTCGGGTTCGCATGCAGGAACACGCTAGCCGGCTCCGTTGTGCCCGAAGGGAAGCTCCTCTGGTACAACATTGCTTATCTCACCAACACACTTTTTCGCAGCTCCGCTGCTGGTGTATAGAAATGATGTCCGGACCTGCTTTAGGCAAAACCCTTGACCAGCGACTTCTTTACAAAGAACAAAAATGGATTTACACATTGGCCACGGTGCAACCCACTGGCTTAAACCAAAGCATTGATTGGTCAGCATGCATTATCTGATCAACCAATAGGACCCTCTCGTCCAGGACATTTAAACTGTGATGTTACAGTCGGGAACTCGCATGCGCGGCGTTTATTGAGTCTTCAGGTACATCAGTAGGAGACCAAGTTTCGAGTTGCCGAGCCGCACACACTCACAGGTTTTTTGAATCTTTCATCAAATTGTTTTCAGTTGTCATAGTACATTTGGATGTGATATTATACTCTGTTTTGATCGATTTGTTTTGCACAGATCAATTCATTTTTAATGTCTTTATTCACAGAATTATAATCCACTTCATGCTATAGTCCCTTGAAAAACCCATTTGGTGAAACGCATGGGCGCCTCAAGAAACTGGCGTTGGGACGCGGTTTATATTAGCAACTGCATGTGGAAGAAAGTTTTCTATATATAAAAACAAAAGGACAAAAAAAGAAAGAGAAAGAATAAGTTTTATAAATAATAAGTGAAATATTCGGCACAGTCCCACGGTTCAGCATGAGCTAAGTATTTTTTGATTATTACTTTGATATTATCGCTCAAGAACTGGCAACATGATTAATACAACATTCAGCCATTGATGTAAAAACCGGCACGAGTCTGGGAGTACCACACACTTAACCCAGAATAATTGAGTGCCTATGGTTGTTTCTGAGGCTGTGCTGTGACATTCATTGGTATTATTGAATCTGGTAGCACTGGTGAAGAGTTGAATGAGGAGTTTATATTTTCTATATTAGTCATTCACAGAGATAACCCCCTTTTTTGTAAAAAGTTTTTTAAAACAGAATGTGTGAAACAAACTGATAAAAACCTCCAAAAGTCTAGAAAATTTTCAGAAACAAACCAAAATGTTTTTCTGCCTGTGCATGTCTCTTATTAATCACAATGCAACTTTACTTCATACAGATGGGTTGACTTGATGCAGGGATTCAGATCTGAGCTCTGAGAATGTGATGGATCTGTCATAAGAGATTCAGGGAATCTTTTTTTTTTTTTAGAAGACTTGTTTGGCTTTCGCTCACTCACCCACAGAGGAGAGCTCCAATGGAAGAAAAAGGAAAATAATTCTGGACATCACCTCCCCCCCCCAAAAAAAAAACCCTTTTATATAGCTTTATCTTGTAACAGTTTTTATAATTACATACAGCATACAAGCATGATATATTAAAATTTAATAAGATTACTGTCAATGTTCCCTCTAATTTTCTGTAGGCTGTGTGCGCATAAAATATCAGCTGTGCAGCTTTTGAAGGAAGGTTAAATTTTTGTGCGCCACATAACGACACTCGGAGTTATATACTTTAAAATTTGACTACATGTCAGAATACAGTATGTACACCATATTGATTTTAATCAAATGAAATGAAAATAGACGTTTACTAAATGAAGTGGAAAAGTTCTGGTAATTACAATCACCACTTTTACATTTTAAGACGTCTGTGTTGTTTTCTATCAGAATCAGAACCGTAAATTTTGTGCGCTCTGTTGTAAACTATGCGCGCTCACTCGGCAAGGTGTGTGCGCGCGCACACGCACACAGCTTAGAGGGAACAGTGATTACTGTACTAGCCCACCACATTAAGCTAATTTTCATAGGAAAGGAAAGAAACTGTGATATGCTACTAGTTGTCTTATTTTCTATGTGACAGGTCAGAGGAGTGAAAGGAGTTTTTTTGGCCAATCAAAAAATTGAAGGAAAAGTGACTACCCTTATCACCTACAACAAAGGTCGTGACTGGGACTACCTGGCTCCGCCGAGCGTGGACATGAATGGCAAACCAACCAACTGCAAGCCTGTAAGTCTTAATGCTGTGATATGTTATGTTATCCCTGTACTCAGTTGAGTAGAACAATGGTTTCTGAACAAGAGACTACTGAATACCTACCTTAGGAAGAAGACTAATAAAAAGGAAATCTCCATTTGAGCTCATATAATATGGTGGCTAAACTTTTGAACAAGAATTCTGGCTAGAGAGAAAATGTAATTAAAAATAGGAGAAAGAAAACAATGGGGAATATTTACTAACGAGCGTGCTGGTAGAGTGTGTTTGAGGCGCAACATTAACATGGAGGTCCATGCTAGCTTTAGGCAGGATATGCATCTGTCTCGTGATGTTAGTGTGTTGCTAATGCACAGCGCTGTGCTAAGCAGCATGCAGGTGCACTTCACACCACCAAAATGCTCATGCTAATCCCAATAGCCGCTAATGCCTATCCGGCCCTAACCTATCCAGTATCCACCGCCGATTGGCATGGCATTTTTAGCGAGCGACCACGCACTGCTAATGCAGAACAAAAGGCTTGTTTGAGAGAAGACCTGTTTTTTCCCATAGCCTCCAGCGGCTTCAAAGAATGTGATCGGTGCAGTAAGATGATGTCCCTCACCAACCCACATGACTGCTGCCTCTGTTGCCTCGGGCCAGACCATGACAATTCCATGACAAGTCCATGTCCGCAAAGGCCAGTTGTGCATTGGTATGTACCTCAAGTAACTGACAAGGGAGCTCACTGGTTTCTCTGCATGCCTCGATGGGGAACATCTTCAGCGGTTCAAGTCACTGGCCTTGGCAGTCAAGGAATGCTTGAAGTTACTGTTTTGAGGAGCATACAATGGCTTTGAATCCTCAGCCAGAGTGGCCACCATGGGCATTGGACCCAACACCAAGCATGGCTGCAGTTGTCTGATCTCGAGCAATGGGTCCAGGACAAATTTATTGATGTCCCTTGCACTGGAGACCTCAGTGCACCCCCGTAAGAAAGCTCCGGGGAAGAAGCCTTTCTTCCCGAGAAAAAAGGGAGTGTTTGGAAATGCCCCACAGTACCAGACCTTCTCTGCCCCACAGTAGGGACAACAGTCCAAGGGGCAAGGGCATGGCCCCCACAAGCCTAAGACCCCTAAGACCCATGCACTGCCCCCAGCCCAGCCTGGGGAGAATTTTTGACTCCTTGTGTATGGCCTCCTCTTTCCCAGGAGGCCCCCAGCAGCCCATGGGGGAGGGGTCTGGCCCTGTTTGCCCACAGGTGGTCCTCCATCACCTCTGATTCCTGGGTATGACAAGTAGACAAGGAAGGTTACCTCCTCCACCTGCAGCAGACGCCATCCTCATTCTTCCCAGGAGAATCCGTAAGGCTTCTCCTTCACCAGACTCTGCTCTGCATTGAGCTCCAGGCCTCCTTGAGGATAAGGCAGTAGAGCCAGTTCCAAAACATCTCTGGGACAAAGGCTTCTACTCCAGATACTTTCTTGTTCCCAAGCGAACAGAGGGCCTCAGGCCTATCCTGGATCTGTGGGATTTGAACAGATTTCTAGTGAAGGAGAAGTTCAAGATGCTCTCCCTTGGAACACTGCTGCCATACCTCCAGCAGGGAGACTGGCTATGATCCTTAGACCTGAAGGATGCTTATACAGACATCCTGATCCATCCCAACCACCGTCAATACCTCTGGTTCGTGGTGGGAGGAGGCCACTACCAGTACAGGGTGCTACCCTTCGGGCTGGTCTTATCACCACAGGTCTTCACCAAGTGTCTAGTGGTGGTTGCAGCCCATCTTCATCTCCAAGGGGCTTTTGTCTTTCCCTACTTGGACAACTGGCTCTTAAAGGGAGACACAGCTGCAGAGGTGTACCACGCCACTGAGCACACCATCCACACCCTGCAGCATCTGGGGTTCATCATCAAACACCCCAAGTCCCACCTCTCTCCAGCTCAGTCATAGGGGCTCAGCTGCATACCCTCCAGGTCAAGGCCTTCCTCCCTACAGAGAGGACAGAACACCTCAGGGCTGTAGCACTAGAGGTGCAGCACCACCGGTCAGTGTCCACTCACCTTCTCCTCTGTCTGCTGTGCCACATGGCCTCCACAATCCACATAACCCTGTACGCCCACCTGCACATGAGGACAGCTCAGTGGTGCCTCCACTCCCAGTGAACACAAGCCATGGGCAGGTTTCGGGACAGAGTAAAAGTGACCCACCAGCTGCAGGACTCCCTCGATTGGTGGCAGATCCCTCGCCACCTTCAAGTCAGGATGCCCTTCCAGGCACCCACCCCCCAAAGGGTCCTTAATATGGACACCTCCCTGCGGGGATGGGGAGCTCATTGCGAAGACCTCCGCACTCAAAGTAGTTGGTCCCAGATGGAGTGCCAGTTGCAGATCAACCTCCTGGAGCTCTGGGCAATATTTCAAGCCTTTTGCCACTGGTTGCAGCACCATCTGGTGCTGGTGCAGATGGACAACCAGGTTGCAATGTTCTTTATCAACAAAGAAGGGGGTATGGGGTCATACTCCCACTGCCAGGAGGCGGTAGCCCTCTGTTCATATGCGACACACAACGGGATGCTCCTGTGGATGGTCTACCTCCCAGGCCTGGACAATGCCCTGGCAGACAGGCTGAGCAGAGTCCTCCAGCCACACGAGTGGCATCTGGACTCCAGAGAAGCCTTCGGCTATTCTGACTGGGGAGTCCCTCTAGTAGACCTGTTCACCAGTCTGGACAACATGCAGTTGCCCCGCTTCTGCTCTTGCCAGCCGCACCCATCCTGGGTGGCGGTGGATGCATTCCTCATTTCATGGACGGAAGGCCTCCTCTATGCCTTCCCACTGACACCGCTGTTTGCCAAGACCCTCTTCAAGGTCCAGCATGACATGGCATCACTGATACTGGTGGCCCTCTGGTGGCCCAGGCAACCCTGGTTCCTGCTGCTTCTCTGTCTGTTGGCGGCATCTCCATTTCCCGTGGACCATGTCCCAGGACTACTTTCACAGGAGGAGAGCTCTCTCCTGCACCCTAGCCTGGGGTTCTTGTCACTCATGGCTTGGCTGCTGAAAGGTAGCTCTGGCTCCCTTCAACCTCCCACGAGACATGGAAGAGATCCTTCTGGCCTCTTGCATGGCCTCTACGAGAAGGGTGTATGCCTTCAAGTGGCATTGATTTTCTGTGTGGTGCGCCGAGAGGCAGGCAAACCTGTTCCTCTGCTTGGTGCAGATGGTACTCCGGTACCTACTCCACCTGTCCCAGGTGGGACTGAAGTCCAACTCAGTCAGAGTGCATCTGAGCGTTATTGTGGCGCACCACCACGCCGTTGATAGCAAGCCCCTCTCGGCACAGCCCCTTGTTTCTTGTTTCCTGCGAGGCCTTATATAGTCCAAGCCCCCCATCCGCCCCCATTGGCGGAATGGGATCTCAATGTGGTGCTGTCACAGCTCACTAAACCACTGTTTGAGCCCCTGGCTACCTGCAGTACCTCTCCTGGAAGGTGGTATTGTGGCATTCACGTCGACTCACAGGGTCAGCAAGCTCCAGGCTCTGATGGCAGAACCATCCTACATGAAATTCCACAAGAATAGGATGGTGCTCCACACACACCCCAAGTTTCTGCCAAAGGTGTGCCCCCCCCCCCCTTCTTCCACCTCAGTCAAGAGGTGGTGCTTCCCATCTTCTTCTGGCTGGGTGGAAACTCTTCTCCATACTCTGGATTGTAAGAGGGCCCTGTCCTTCTATCTGCAGCAGACTTGGGGGGGGGGGAAGCTAGGACTGGAAATGGGCTGAGTGGGGGGGGGCTTCGACTGGAAATAGCTGATGGGGAGAGGGGCTTGAACTGGAAATGGGTTGAGTGGGGAGGAGCTAAGACTGGAAATGGACTGATGGAGGGCTAGGATTGGAAATTTATTTATTTTATTTATTTAACAATTTTTTCTATACCGCCTTATCTTAAAATCACTCAGGCGGTTTACAAAGAACTTCAATTTACAGAGAACTTTCAAATTTGTCCCAATACATAAAAAACTTCCTTAGTTTCCTTAGACATGGCCTGATGGGGGGCTAGCTCCCTTCAACTTGTATATAGTTGCCATTCTCAGGCAGGTTATTGTTAACTTTATTCTTCCTCATATATTTATTGTGAGCAGTTACTGCGTTAACTCATGTTTAACACAGTAACTGCTCACCAGAGGGAGGAGTGGCTCAGTGGTTGGGACAAGTTACCTCAGGCTGGAAGGCCGGGGGTTCAATTCCCACATGGGGGCAAGCAACTTCAGGCCAGAGGGACTGGGGTCTCTAGTCCCATGGCCACTACTTGTGGCCTGGGGCAAGCCACTTAACCCTCCATTGCCTCAGGTACACTTAGATTGTGAGCCCTTTGGGGACAAGTGAATACAAAGTACCTGTTAGTATACATGTAAACTGCACTGATTCTAAAGAGCATGGTATAAATAAATAAAATAAATGTTTACTTGTTCATTATACCTGTTCAATGTAATTTAACCTGTTCCTTGTAAGAGTTGTTCCTATGTAAACCACACTGATTATAAAAAGTGTGGTATATAAAACCAAATAAATAAATGGGCTGTTGGGGGGGGGGGCTTGGACTGGAAATGGGCTGGTAGGGAGCTAGGACTTGAAATGGGCTGATGGGGGGTTTGGATTGGAAATGGGTTGAGTGTGGAGGGAGCTATTGCTGAAAATGGGCTGATGGAGGGGCTTGGATTGGAAATGGACTGATGGAGGGGCTAGGATAGCATAGGACTGAAAAGGGCTAATACGGGAACTAGAAGGCAGCGGATGCTGGGTGGGGCTGGAACTAGAAGGGAGCTGATTTTGGGGAGGGCTAGAATGGGATGGGGCTGGGAGAGTGAAATGGAGAGGGGAAAAATATTTTGTGTGGGAGAGAAGAAATATCTACAATTGGCTGGATATTGGGAGAGTAATTGGGGATTGAGGATGGAGGGGTCCAAATTTGAGTGGCTGAAAAAGGAATAAAGAAAGATGGAGGAAAGAGGAAAAAGAGAAAGATCAGTATGTTAGATCAGTATGTTAAAGCAGATGTAGAGAGAGAATGGAAAAAAAACTAGAAGAGAGAAGAAAGGGCAAATGGACAGCAGACAATTGTGAGTTAGCAGCAGACAAGAAGAAACCAGAAGAAAGTGACTGGAGCAATTACAACTGAAAAATAAAATGCACAAACAATAAAAGGTTGAAAAATACATTTTTATTTTGAATTTATTAACTGGAATATGTCAGCTTTGGGAAATTCCTGTCTTTAACGTCTGCATTTTGTTTAGTACAAGAGGAAATTAATTTATAGTTTTATGTCTGCGGTGTTGTTGTACATTCCATGTTTGGCTTTTGGGGTTCCCAGTTTAATTATTGTCTTCCTATTTCTAAATTGTGATCCCTTGTTCTTTGTTTGGTGATGGTCTATGTTCTGCCTGTGTAACCGAGCTGAGGTATTCTATTCATGTACTTTCTATTTGACATTGCCACTTGTTCTCTTTCCCCAGTAGGAGATGTATGGGTATTCTCTGAGATGTATTGGTTTAATATTTGCAATGTTGCCTTTTGATAGGCAGGGTTTGGTGTTTTATGAGTCCTGGTAGTGCTGTTATGATATGGTGGGTTTGCTATGGGTTCTAAATGGACAGTGTCTATAGTATTTCGTAATGTGCCTGGCGGTTGGCACTGGAGTATAGTAATGTAGAATTCCGGTAGTCTTTCTTTATCCATACACTCATTAAGAGGCATGTTTACTAAATGTTAGCGCATGTTAACATTATGCAAATATTTATGCATATGAGGCCCCACACCGAGTCTCCGCACATGGCCCCGCACACCCTTTTGGCCACCCCTGTCTGAAAGTAAGAAGGGTGACTTGGAAAAACATCACCTTGTATTAGTCTACTTCTAAATATTGCCAGTCACCTTTTCATCATTTAAAAATTGGTTAGACTTTACATACAAAAGCCACTTTTAAAGGCATTTGCAGTTTCCTTACAGTTTGCCATTTAAAAAAAAACATTTTAACCTTCCTTAATTTCTACATAATATTGACACCATTTCTCTTACCCTATTTAAACATCCTTATTTTTACAGTGCCAAATCTATATCCTTTCTCTCACTTGTCCCCGCACACATCGCACTTTGAGGCAGATTCCATAAAATCCGTATCCGGCCCATGAACACATCTAAATCAAAAACGGTCACAATTCTATCCTAATTGCACACTTGCGGATCTGGAATCGGAGCTGTAAACATGCCCGGCGCAGCACATGCAAACTGCTATTCGGCTGACCCATTCACATGTCCAGCATGAGCTCTGTATACAGGCACATCCACGAGCATGCACCACTATGGAGAAACATGTCCTCTGCTGCTTTTACGGGAAACTCGTATATGTAGCAAGCGCTTTGGACGTCCCTGCACTCGCTGTATTCTGGAAAGTTGCACGTTTCCAATCCTACCCATCTCCGCCATATACCAACGGACGCCTCTGACAGCCATGCCTTCTCAGTTAAAATGTGTATCTCCGAATCTGCTCCTCTTACTGACAGCATTGTGCTGATGCAAACCACACATAAATATTGATGATGCATAAATGCTGATGCAATCTAGACTACATATACTAGTCTGTTTCATGCTCAGAACACTGCAAAGTAATCTCAGTGCACTCTGAGATATTATTAGAGCAAGTAGATATTAACATGCTTGTCATGACATACCTTGTATCAAAACATCCATAGCAGTATACTCCTCAGTTATTCTTGCATTGGTCATCTCCAAAAACACTCTTTAAAATGCTAAGTATGGATCCTTACCAACTTCACAAAAACCTGCACTAACTTTACAATTCCTCAAAGGATGCATTGTTTTGCTGAGTCGCATAACTATGCTGTTCAACTGACTATGGCTGTCTGGCTATGGCATCTGTTTCCCACATATCTGGGTACTAGCATTTCACATAGCAGCTCCCTACATGTGGCTAAATACAATGTCCTGTCTTCTCCGAGCTTATTTTGGTTTGTATACATCTGTTATATGTGGGGCAACCCTGCCTGCCTTCCCAGTCTGCTATGTGGCAATTCTCCCCTGATCAGGCCTGTGTGAGCATGGGAAGGAGGATCTCTGTGCCATCATACCATATAACCAGCCTCCAGATATAGCACCACTCTCGCAGCTCACATAGATCCTGGACTGGGTAAGGATATAGGCCACATGGCACAATCAGTCATGTCTCCCAGTGCTTTGCACAGGAAATGTCACCACACTATCAACCCACACACTAAATATTATACTAATTGAAAACGCACATATGACAGTATGCCTGATAGACTGATCCCCAAATGCAGATTCGGATGGTCTTTCATCCATAATAGAACTAGCATGCACCTATTCTAGCAAAGGTAAACCTCTCATCTTGCTAGGCGACTTCAACTTGAATTCGGTCCCTGCAGCACAAGCCTCTGCCTTCTTTGATGCTTTAAATGTGATGGACTTGATCCAAATCCTAGAAGGACAAACTCATATAGGTGGAAACATTCTAGACCTTGTATTTGTCCCTGCCAATCTCCACTCTAACACCACTTGCATCCCCTACCAGATAACACCAATACCTAGGTCTGATCATTTCATGATCTCATTCGAGCTTCCAGCACAACTCCCCAGGGCTAAACAGCAACATACAACCAACCAATGACGATTCAGAGAATTTAATAAGGACACCGTACTTGGCTCTATATTACCAAAACTAGATACCACCTCAACTGACCTTACAGCAGTAATAACGAACTGGAATGACACCATTACATCAATAGCTGTCGCCCCTCAGAAAAAGACATTTCCACGGTCAAATAAGACACCATGGTACTCAGCGTAAATAAAGCAAGCTAAACTCAAACAAAGACAGCTGGAAAGACGCTGGAGATGAACCAGGAATCACACCCATCTTCAAGAATATACAACAAAACAGACGGAATACACAATCTCATCTTCAGTCACAAGAATACCATGTGAACACCATCATGAAATCCCTAAACCTCCCCAGAGAGCTGTTAGAGACAGTAAAATCACTCAGACAATCCCCACCTAACCAAGATAATGCTACCCTAACTGCAGAGTCCTTCGCAACATACCTGCAGAATAAATCCATCCACGCAGATGATAAAATAATTCCAAGACCTACACCTAGGATTGACATAGATAGCCCAAACACTTGGACCTCTTTCCACCTAATTACAAAAGACCTGTAGTCAAATTTTGAATAATTTGAACACAACTACATCACCTCTTGATCTTTGCCTCACCTCTTGGATAAAGATGGCCAGACATGAACTCACACCCATGTTCTGTAGAATAATAAGTCTCTCACTATCACAGGGATACATGCTTCTAATATTAAAAACCTCCTCTATAAGACCTCAACCAAAAGGCAAAACACTGGATCCCAATTTGCCATCCTCATACTGACCTATATACCGCATACCCCTCCTTGCAAAACTAATAGAAAAATCAGTATAAATAAAATTACAGGACCACATTGTTTCTATTGCTCCTTTGGACCTACAACAACATGGGTTCAGACAAAATCATTTATTTATTTAACATTTCTTATATATCACATTTCCTATGATCAACTTGGTTGACATGGAACAATTAAATATATATTCGCAGTTTACATGGAACAAGTTAATCATGGGGTAGAAACATTATTAGCCCTCCCTAACCAACACTACTTAAAGGAATCAAGAACCCCATACAATGATTTATACTCATCTTCATAGATATAGCAGCTGCCTTTGACTTGCTAAACCACATCATCCTTCTAAAAAAGACTGATCGAGATTGGAATCAGTGACACACCCCTTTCATGGTTTCACTCTTCCTAACAGATCATCAGTCCTAAGTCAAGATAAAGAACAGAACCTCTAAGCCAATTAAATTACAGCAAGGTATACCCCAGGGATCTTTACTATTAACCATTTTATTCAATGTATACAAACAACCAGTCTGCAGAATCATATAAGGGCAGAACCTATACTGTACGCAGATGGTCTGATGATCTATGCCCCATTTGATTCCAGATCACCATACTACTCCTGTATAACATCCTGCATGAGAGAGGTCACAAACTGGCTACAACTCCACAATCTCACAATCAATTACAGTAAATCAGAGGTTCTTACAATCACGAGAGATACCACCTATACTCCACCTGATGTGCTCAAACTAGACAACTTCTCCATCCCAGTGCAAAAGGAAGTTAAATATCTAGTTGGAATCCTAGACCAGCAGCTCAACTTTCAGCCACATATTAAGAAGATGATATCCACAGCATACTACAAAATGAAAATTCTTCAAAATCTGCAGCCTCTACTAGACCATAATTTAATTAACAGGTTTATTTTTATTTATTTTTATATACCGCTCCTTCCATTGATCAGATGTGGTACCCATAGAACAACAATAAACAATGCAAGCTGTTTTTACATATAACAATTTGTAGCTTAGATATTACAGGTAACAATTAACAATTAGTGAACTATGTACAATTGAAACAGGATTAAACTATATACAGAGTTATTTGTCTTCAATACATTGTTTTAGGGGTACAGTACTTCATTCCTTTGTTGATCAATGTATTATCTGGCGTAGGATTATCCTTTATCTAGCTGAGAGGTGAGAGGTGAGTTCGTCACGGATCCATAGTGTATTGTAAATAAGTGTGTTTTAAGTTTTTTCCTAAACTCCATGATTTCAGGTAATTGTCTTAATTCTATTGGGATTGTGTTCCACAAGATGGGGGCTGCATGGGAGAAGGCTTTCTTGTTTGTGGATTTTTTGGCCCTAATGAATTCTTTTGGTGGTGTTAGTTTATTTAACTGGTCCCTCCTTTGGAGATTATGGGTGGGTTCTGTTTTTATGAGATTATTTATGGTCAGGGGTGCTGTTTTAGTTATGGCTTTGTAGGTGGTTAAGAGAGTTTTGTATTCTATTCTGCTTTGAATCGGGAGCCAGTGTAAATACTCTAAAATCGGGGTTATATATTGGAAAGGTGGGGCCTTCGTAATGGTCCTTGCTGCTGCGTTTTGTACTAATTGAAGTTTTTTTAAGGTTTGCTTAGTTACTCCAAGTAGGATTTGATTTGCAGAGTCGAAATGGGGGGTTATAATTGCTTGTATGACTCGTTGAAAATCCTGTAAGTGCATTAGGGGGCGGAGTTGCTTTAATATTTTCAGTTTAAAGTATACTTTTTTTGTTATATTTCTTACATGTGTGTCCATGCTGAGGTGTTTGTCCAGTATAACGCCTAAGTAACGTATTTCAGATTTTAGTTTGATATCTTTATTCTGCAATGTAATATGTGAGGGGGGAATGAACGTGGTGCTTTTGGTTACTATTAGAGCTTCTGTTTTTGAGTGATTGATGTACAGATTGTTTTCGTTTAGCCAGGTGTTTATTTCATTGAGGCAATCGTTAATGAGTTGTATGGGGATATTTGGTATTTTGAAAGGGACATACATCATAATGTCGTCCGCATATAGGTGATAGTGGACATTGAATTTTTTAAAGATTTTACAGATGTGTTTTAAGTATTTGTTAAATAGTAACGCTGACAGTGCTGAACCTTGTGGGAGACCTAGTTCTTGGTTGTATGTGTTTGAGGTGATATTACCGATTTGTACTGTTTGAGTTCGGTCTGTTAGATAAGAGGTAAACCATTTTAGAACAGTAGATTTTATACCTATTTGCCTAAGTTTATTAATCATTGTTGAATGGTGAACACTGTCGAAGGCTGCAGAGACGTCAACGAATATGAGTAAGAATGCTTGTTTTGAGTTGTCTATTCCCCTTACAAGTGTATCGATTAGGACTTTAGGAGCGATTCTACTCCGTGTCTGGGGCGAAACCCATACTGCTGGTCATCGAGTGGGGCTGAGCTATCAATGTACTCTTGTGTTTGAATTTGTACGGCTTTTTCAATTAATTTAGCCATAAACGGAATACTCGATATGGGTCTGTAGGATTTTGGTGATGATTTGTCAAGGGTGGTGTTTTTTAGGATTGGGCGGATCTGTGCGTGTTTTAGTGTAGGGGGAAGGTATCCGTTTTTTAAGGAGAGATTTATTATTGGGAGGATGAATTGAGAGAGTATAGGTAGAGAGTTCTTTATCCAGGTTACTGGACAAGGGTCAAGTAGTGAGGTTGTTGTATTAATGGGAAGTCCACGGGCCAGGTACCGGTGGACGCCGGTAACCTGGCGATCGGCCCGGGTCCGGCGTCCTGCTCAGGGGCTACGGGGGGGGGGGGGGCGGGACAGGCATGGGTGACGTTGCGGACGCGTTCCGCATTATTTAAAATCATTGGCTCCGCAAGTACAGGGAGCGGAGCCAATGATATGCCCCTGCACGCCCGAGGCTTTAAAGGGAGGGAGTGTGGCGGCCCCCTACTTTCCTGTGTCGGGCGTGCAGCGGGACGGCTTCGGTTCGGCGTGTACCTCCAGTTCCTTGGGGCAGGCCTGTAGTCCGTCGCGGAGTCAGGGGTGCAGATCAGCGTGGCGTCGTGGTGGCCTTTCTTGGGCAGTGCTGGGGAGAGTGAAGCGGTGAGTCGCGGCGGTGTCAATTTCCGGCGATCCGGTGCACGTGCGGGGGTGCATCAGGCCGGAGGTCCTGAGCTGCAGCGTCGGGCAGAAAGTGGAGAGTGGAGAGGCTCCCCCCCCCTGCTCTTCGGCTAAACGGCAAGTAATTCCAGTTTTATTTTCTCTGCAAGTAGTTTTGGTGACAGGGTTTTAATTTGCGGGTTTAAGAGTTTACAGGATGGCTCGAGGGGCGGATAGGCCTGGAGCACGTGGCCGAGGCAGCCTCAGGGGAAGTTTACGCAGGGGGGGGGCGCACCGAGGCCTACTGGAGCAGGGGTGCCAAGTCAGGGGAGGGGTGTAGGCAATCAAGGGGGTGGGGGGCAAAGGGGGACCAGAAGGGAGACTCCAAGGGGGCGGAGGGGGAATGGTAGAGCGAGTCCAACTGATGCCAGAGGCCCTTCTAGGAGCAGAGGTGGTCCTCCTGCAGTCCGGGGCAGGGGCTCTGCTGTCTCCCAGGTACGGGGGCGCAGAGGGCGAGGGCAGCACCAGAGGATGGACATGGGGGCTGATTTGGAAGCGGGGTCTGTGGGTAGTGGTGTGCACAGTGCTGTGGGAAGTGGGAGTGAGGTACCTAGGGCTGGAGAGATGGCTCAGGGTCAGTGTGAACTGACGCAGGGTGGCTGGAGCATGGGGGGGCTGGGTGGGGGAGCGGTGCCGGGGTTAGCGGCCACACAGCATTTGGCCAGTGGAACCTTGTTGGCTCCCATGGGCGGACCGACAGGTCAGGTCAGCGGAGGGGTTTGGGCTGGGCATCCAGCTTGGGCACATTGGTTGGGGGGTGGTCATGGTTCCTCAAGAGCCGACTGGCTGGAGGCGTGGCGACCGGTGTGGCCCTCTGCTGTCCCCCCCTTTCTTCTCCTTTTATGTCTCCACAGGTTCCGGCGATGTCGTCGCGGGCTGCAGATCGCGGTACGGGTGACTGCGTGGGAGCGCGTGGACAGCAATATGCGGTGCACCCAGAGGATTCGTATGCAGACCGGCCCTGTTGCGTCCCGAGACGTGGAGGACCAGCGGCGGGATAATGGGCATGGCCTGCCGACTGTGGATCCTTCAGCAGAGGTGGTGTCTGCGGCAACAGTGGCGGGTGAGTTATCGGAGGCACGGGAGGACGGGGCGAAGGGGGCAGGGAAAGAGAAAGCAGAAAGGAAATAGACGGCGACGGCATTCGGGTAGGAGGCGCAAGAGGTCTAGATCGTCGGTGTCGTCGATGTCGTCGTCGTCTTATGACTCGTCGCCTACGTCGTCGTCGGACGAGGGTGGGCAGGAGGCCGGACGCGGGAAAAGAGTTTCAGGGGGGGGAAGGACGCAAGGGGTCCCTGCAGCGGTAGCTATATCTGAGTTGTGGGAGGGGGTTCCGAGGAAATTGCGGCAAAAAATAAAGAAGCGCCGGTATATTGATATATTCCGTCTCTTAGAAGGCAGGAAGCGTTCGGGAGAAAGTAGGAAGAAGCGTAAGGAGGATGAGAAGGCGGGGCGTATTAAGAAAGTGGCGCGAAATGTGGTTAATTGGACGCGATCCTTTTTGCGTTTAGCGAGCGTTTGGGGACAGTATTACCCTGGGCATTACGAGATGCTTTTATCGTATGCGGATTCAATTTTGGAGGCTTCGCAGATGTATGAGGGCTGGTCATGGTTAAACTATGACGAGACGTTCAGGGACAAAATGGAAGGGAATCGATCGGTTTCATGGGGTATGCAGGACATTAATTTGTGGCTGACCCAGATGTCGGCCAGGCCAGCGGGGTTTGGGGGGAGCGGGGTGAAAGGTGCAACTGTGGTTCTCCCTGGAGTGGGTCGTTCCTTTCGAGGAGTCGGGGCGGTTGGACTGCAGCGAGCCGGGAACAGTGGCGCAGGTGATCTCTGCTGGAGGTTTAACAAGACCTCGTGCCCGTTTCCAGACTGCAAATTTCGACATGTGTGCTCCATTTGTGGGGGTGCACATCCCGCAGTCAAATGCCTTAAGAAAGGAGGGTCGCAGCCCCCCGCGCCTAGCGCAAAACAGTGAAGATTTATTTGACCTGGCCCCTACGCCGATTCGACGAGAGGTTTTAAATGAGTGGCTGGCCCACTACCCTAGGCGGAAGGATAGAGAAATTTTGTATGCGGGTTTTAATAGGGGCTTTCTAATTCCCATGTATAGACCATTGGATGGTGCGGTGGCGCGGAATTCCCTTTCAGTTCGGCGTTTTGCGCCGGTTGTCCGGAAGAAATTAGAAAAGGAATTGCAGTTGGGCAGAATAGCGGGCCCTTTTGGGAACCAGCCATTCGGGAGGATGGTAGTATCACCTTTGGGGATAATACCTAAGAAAGAGCCTGGGAAATTCCGGTTAATACATAATTTGTCTAGCCCGGTCGGCGAGTCGGTCAATGACTACATCCTGCGTGAATTGTGTACGGTGCGATACGCATCCTTCGATAAAGCGGTGGAGTTGGTCAGGGAGGCGGGTTTACGGGCGCAGATGGCGAAGGTGGATATTGAATCGGCCTTCCGTCTGCTGCCAATTCACCCGTCTTCCTTTTATCTATTGGGTTTTCGTTTCGAGAATGGACTCTATTTTGATAAATGCTTGCCAATGGGCTGTTCTGTGTCCTGTGCATACTTCGAAAAATTCAGTACCTTCTTGCAGTGGGCCATTGAGCGCAGAGGGGGTAAAGTGAAGGTAGTGCACTATCTGGATGATTTTTTGTTCGTGGGGTCCGCGCATTCAGAGGAGTGCTGCGACATGCTGGAAGGTTTTGTGGAGTTGTCAAAGGAGTTGGGTGTGCCGTTAGTGAAAGACAAGACCGAGGGCCCTTCCACGAGGATTACTTTTCTAGGGGTGGAGTTGGACTCCGAGGCCATGGTGGCACGACTTCCTCCAGTGAAAGTGCAGCAGTTGCGGGTGTTAGTGGCTAACGTAGTAGCAGCATCCAAATTGACATTGAAAGAAATGCAGGCATTAATCGGCTCCTTAAACTTTGCTTGTCGTGTGATTCCTATGGGCAGGGTTTTCCTGAGACGATTAGCTGCTTCTACAGCGGGGGTTCGCATGCCGCATCATCACATCAGGGTTTCAAAGGCAATTCGGGCTGATTTGAAGGTGTGGCAGGTCTTTTTGTGTGAGTATAACGGGACCTCCGTATTGATGGAGGCTGAGTGCAGTAGTGCGGATCTGCAATTGTACACAGACGCAGCTGGTGGCATTGGGCTTGGTATTTACTTTGGGGGGTCGTGGTGCGCAGAACGTTGGCCACAGGCTTGGCGCGAGAAAGGGCTCACGAGTAATATAACATTTTTAGAATTGTTTCCGATATTGGTGGCATTGGAGTTGTGGCCCGACAGGTTGCGTAATAGACGGGTGCTGTGGTGGTGTGACAATGAGGCGGTGGTCAGTGTGGTGAATAATTACATGCCTCATTGTTTACAAGTAGCAAACTTGATGAGAGCAGTGGTCTTGACCTGCTTACGTTTGAATGTGGCATTGAGAGCTCGGCATATACCGGGGCTCTCTAACGAGATTGCTGATTCTCTTTCTCGTTTCAAGTGGGATCAATTTCGAAGATTGGCACCAGAAGCGGATGCGGAAGGAGTTGCGGTCCCTTGGAGGTTGTGGAGTCTTGGCCATTCGGAATGAAGGACTTGCTGCGGAGATCCTTGGCTGCTGGGACGTGGGCAGCCTATGTGCGCGGATGCGGGAAAGTGGTGGCCTTTCTGGAAAACTGCGGTTGGCAGTATAGGGTGGTTTCCGCTCAGTTGTTGGGTCGATATGTCGCGTGGGCAAAAGCGCAGGGGGTCGCACGTTCTTCGGTGCGCAGCCACCTGGCGGGCTTCGAATTCTTTATAAAGGCGGTTGGATGGGGCTTTCCTGTAGAAGGCTTCTTGGCCCGTAAGCTTTTGCAAGGTTGGGGCCGCATGGCACCGGCTCCGCCGGACGCTCGGCGACCAATCACGCATGACTTGTTGGTGAAGTTATGTAATTCACTGGCAGCGGTGGCTTCGTCCAGGTACGAAGCTGTCCTCTTTCGAGCCACCTTTAGTCTTGCCTTTTTTGGTGCCTTCAGGATGGGGGAACTGGTGTCGAACTCGAGCAAGGGAAGGGCGGAAGGGATAGTGCAAAGGCAGCATGTGGTTATGGAGCAATGCTGGTCGAGAGTCTTCTTGGCAAGATCTAAGACCGATCGGCAAGGGAAGGGTTTGTGGGTAAGGCTGTGTGCGATTGACGGCCTATCCACATGTCCTGTGGCCGCCATGAGAGACTATTTGCGGGTGCGACCGGCCGTAGCCGGAGGGTTATTTCTGCACGAGGATGGGCGGCTCCTGACGCGCTTTCAAGTAGTGGCGGTGATGAGGCTGGCATTGCGGTTCGTGGGTGAATGCCCAGAGCAATTTTCGGCGCATTCCTTTCGGATCGGTGCGGCTACCAGTGCAGCTGCAGCAAGTCTTTCACAGCAGGACATACAGAATATTGGGAGATGGCGTTCTCTGGCTTTTCGGGGTTATGTGCGCTTATGATGGGTGGGGAAAGGTTTTGATTTCTTGAACTGATTATGTTTTCTTTTACAGATGATGAAAGGAATGTGCCCATTTGCTGGATGATAGGACATTCCTTCGTTTTCTGGGCTGGCCGGCGAGCATCAGAGAGGCCGTTTGGGCTTATCCTGGGACTTGCTCTAGCTGCGATGTCGATTCTATGGCTAGGTGAACGAGGACTGCGGTGGACGCAGCTCTTACCTTTGCTGCGGCATCATGAGCGCGTGCGACGCCCGCCAAAATTCATCCTTTTACATCTGGGTGGAAATGACCTCGCTGCTTGGACTGTAAGCAGCTCATCCGAGCGGCAAAGCGGGATTTGGCGATGGTGTTGCACTTGTTCCCAGGGGTGGTGCTATTATGGTCCGACATTGTTCCAAGGCCTGCTTGCCAAGCCCAGCGGCGGTGGTTGCGGGGGCTCATGAAAATAAATCGGCAAATTGGGCGATGGATATGTGAGCGGGGCGGGGTTCAAATTCTACATCCCTGGGTGGAAGTTACTTGTGCCGGATTGTATCAGCAGGATGGGGTGCATTTATCCCCGGTGGGTGTCGATTTGCTTTTAAACGATTGGCAAGAGGCCTTGGAACGATTGGGGGGACGGGAGGACAACTGGTCGCAGCTGGGTTTTGGGGGGGAGGCACAATGACATGAGTGTCACCGTGCCGGTGGCGGGATCCCGGAGGTCTCCAGGGTCCGGAGCCTTTAGGACATACTTGGGCGGGGGGGGGGTGCCCCTGACCCGGATAAGCCCTGCTGGCCTTTGCTAGTCACATGGCGAGGTCGGGGAAAGGGCGGTAGCAAGTTGGCCGGTGCCAGGACACGGCCAAAGCGGAGGCAAGGTCACTTTGCTAGTTATATGGCTGGTGAGGCATTGCTCCGCTCTGGGGGATTGTTAAGAAGTTTTGTTATGATTGGAATGTTAATTGTTTATAAATGTAATAAAGCTGCGACCAGTTGGTTCTTCCACATTAAGAAGTCTATGTGTGATTTGTAAACGAGTTGGGAAAGAAGTGGGAAGGAAGTTGGGAGGGGGGGGGGTCTGTAAAAGGGGGTTGCGCTGGAGGGATAGGATGCCGGGTCCGATCTACCACGGTTATGGGAAGTCCACGGGCCAGGTCCCGGTGGACGCCGGTAACCTGGCGATCGGTCTGGCGTCCTGCTCAGGGGCTACAAGGGGGGGGGGACAGGCATGGGTGACGTTGCGGACGTGTTCCGCATTATTTAAAATCATTGGCTCCGCAAGTACAGGGAGCGGAGCCAATGATATGCCCCTGCACGCCCGAGGCTTTAAAGGGAGGGAGTGTGGCGGCCCCCTCCTTTCCTGCATCGGGCGTGCAGCGGGACAGCTTCCCTCCCTCCCTCCCCTGGTTTAGCTATGGGAGGTGAGGGTGGTTTGGGGTGTCGCAGTTGGGGGGCAAGGCAGGATCCCGGAGGTCTCCGGGGTCCGGAGCCTTTAGGACATACTTGGGCGGGGGGGGGTGCCCCCGACCCGGATAAGCCCTGCTGGCCTTTGCTAGTCACATGGCGAGGTCAGGGAAAGGGCGGTAGCAAGTTGGCCGGTGCCAGGACACGGCCGAAGCGGAGGCAAGGTCACTTTGCTAGTTATATGGCTGGTGAGGCATTGCTCCGCTCTGGGGGATTGTTAAGAAGTTTTGCTATGATTGGAATGTTAATTGTTTATAAATATAATAAAGCTGCGACCAGTTGGTTCTTACACATTAAGAAGTCTATGTGTGATTTGTAAACGAGTTGGGAAAGAAGTGGGAAGGAAGTTGGGAGGGGGGGGGGGTCTGTAAAAGGGGGTTGCGCAGGAGGGATAGGATGCCGGGTCCGATCTACCACGGTTATGTTTCTGATAATGTTCTTGAGCTCAACCTTGGTTAGGGGTTGGAATACTGACCATTCGTCTGTGTTAAGTGTTTGAGAAGTATTTACTGGTTTAGGTAGTGGGGGATGAGATGTTGTTTTGTTCATGTAGTAGTTTGCCAATGTCTGTGGGGTAATGTCTGTGATTTCGTTGCTGGAGTTGTGAGTATTATTTGTCAGTTTTTGGACTATTGAGAAAAGTTCTCTGGGTCTATTTATTGCGTTATTTAGGATGGAAGCATGGTAGTTTTTCTTGGCATTGTTTATTGCGTCTTTATACTTGTTAAGGAGCGGGAGATATAAATCTTTTGTGTTTGTGTTCTTATTTTTCCTCCATTTACATTCAGCTTTCCTTAAATTCTTTTTTCATTAGTTTTAAATCTTTAGTGTACCAGGGGGTTTGACCAACTTTAGAATGCGTGTTTTTCTTAATTATTTGTTTTTTAGTTGCAGCGTTATTGATAGTTTTTTGCCAGTTAGATACTGCTGCGTCTAAGTTTAGTGGTGATGTTGATAAGTTAGGAATTATGAGGTCTAGGAATTCTACTTCATTGTATTTTTTAAATCTTGAGGTTGGTGCATACACGCCATATGTCAGGTCATAATTCACACCATATGTCAGGTCATAATTACTCCAGATCTTGACTTTTGCAATCTAATACTTCAGAGCCTCCTCAAACACATTATCCAAGCTCTACAATTAGCTCAAAACATGGCAGCCCAATTAATTACTGGATGCAAACACCATGAGCACATCACATCCCTGCACTGGTTGCCTATACAATCCTGCATAAAATACAAAGCAATAATGATGACATACAAGATTATATACAACCAGTCTGCCAACTGCCTATAACCCTTGATCCGGATGACTCTAGAGTCTTGAACAAGGAGCATACAGCACCAAAACATCCTCTCAACCACATCTTTGTTAGTGATGTAGCAGAAGAGCTGTTTGGTAAGGTTTGCCTCTTTGCGGATGATACCAAAATCTGCAACAGAGTAGACACCCAGGAAGGTGTAGATAACATGAGGAGGGATCTAGCTAAGCTTGAAGAATGGTCTAGAATTTGGCAGCTGGGATTTAATGTTAAAAAATGCAAAGCCATGCATTTGGGCTGCAGCAATCCAAGGGAGCAATATAGTTTAGGGGGTGAAGTACTTTTGTCCACTAAAGAAGAGCGGGACCTAGACGTGGTTGTGTCTGATGATCTTAAAGTAGATAAACAGATTGAAAAGGTGACAGCAAAAGCTAGAAGGATGCTTGGGTGCATACTGAGAGGAATGGCTAGCAGAAAAGAGGAGGTGATAGTGCCTCTGTATAAGTCTTTGGTGTGACCTCATTTGGAGCATTGTGTGCAATTCTGGAGAACACACCTTCAAAAGGATATAAACAGGATGGAGTCAGTACAGAGGGTGGCTACCAAAATGGTTGGTGGTCTTCATTATAAAGTATGAGAGCAGACTTAGGGATCTTAATATGTACACCTTAGAGGAACGGCGGGATAAAGGTGATATGTTTGAGACGTTTAAATACCTATGTGGTATAAATGCACAGGGGAAGAGCCTCTTTCGATTGAAAGCAAGTTCTGATATGAGGGGACATGGGATGAGGGTGAAAGGGGATGGATTCAGGAGTGATATGCGGAAATATTTCTTTACGGAAAGAGTGGTGGATCCGTGGAATAGTCTCCCAGTGGAGGTGGTAGAGATGAGGACAGTATCCAAATTCAAAAAAGCATGGGACAAAGAGGTTCTCTAAAGGAAAAAAGGGAACTATAGTAGTTGTTGACAGACTAGATAGGCCATGTGGTCTTTTTCTGTCATCATTTTTCTATGTTTCTATGTTTCTATCTCTCAAGATCAGTAGCTCCCAAACAATTTGCCAGAGAGCTTTTGAAATCTACTGGCCAACACTCTGGAACTCACTTCAACATCAATTAAGACACCTCTGACTTTAGGAAAATGTTAAAAGCTCATCTGTCCATCGAATACTGTGGCCAAAGAACTTAGCATCCAACCCAATTTAATTAGTTTGTAAATAAACTTATCTAATTCCTACCCCAAATATAACTGTTGAATATAGTTTTTTAGGAATCTTCAGCCTGCCTACATTCCTTGCATAACCTTTAAATCAGATCTCTACGTGTGCTTTCAGTTCATAGAAGGTCTACTGGCCTGGGACACTTGTGATATATACGGTAGTTACTTGGAATAGAAATATACATTGCTTTTTGACTTGCAGAGACCTGGTCTTCTATATAGGTCTCCTACTTAATTTTGCAGCAAAAGTATAATTTTAAGGTTACAGGAACCTTTGCATTGTGGACTGATACATAGAAGTAAAATTTTACTTTGAATATTTCAGTTTCCATTGTCTGTTACAAGCCTGCTTCACAGGGTGGGGCTAACTGAATCAACTCTGCAACTGACCTAATACCTGAACCAGTCTGCTCGTCAGAACTTCAAGAGACTATACGCTCCACTAAGGCTTTCAAACTTTACAATTGCCTCTTTTTTGATCAACTTTAACTGTTGAATATAGTTTTTTAAGAATCTTTAGCATGCCCACATTCCTTGCATAGTCTTTAAATCATATATCTGAGTGTGCACGTTTGAACCACGCATCAATGGCAAGTGGGAACGTGCAAAACATAGGCAAGCTAGTCAACAAAAGCTGGAGAGCAATGAGCACAAATGCTCAAAGCCTAGCCAACAAAGTTCCTGAGCTGAAAGCCCTAATGGTGGAATTGGCCTTGGACATTCTGGCCATTACAAAAACATGGTTTAATGAGTCACATGAATGGGATATAGTCATAGCTGGCTATAATCTATTTAGAAGAGATAGAGAGGGTAGAAAAGGAGGAGGAGTAGCCCTATATGTTAAAAGCAATATTAAAGCTGCTGAAATGCAGGGGGTGTGGGGAAAAGAAGAAGCGCTATGGATTGTGTTGGAAAGAGGAGATGGCACTGTCATCCATACTGGTGTGATTTACAGGCCTCCAACTCAAACCGAACAAATGGTTAGTGAATTGATTGTTGATATAGCAAATATAGCCTTGAAGGGGGAAGTGATCATATTATGTGATTTTAATCTACTCGATGTGGATTGGAGTGTGCCTTCTGCAGATCTGGAAAGAAATAAAAAAAATTGTGGATGCCTTCCAAGATGCATTACTTAAATAAATGGTGATGGAACCGACCAGGGAGAGCTCCATGCTGGATTTAGTGCTCACCAATGGAGATAGCGTGTCGAATATCCAGGTGGGTGCCCATGTGAAAAGCAGCGATCATCACATGGTGTGGTTTGAGATAAAAGCCAAGGTAGAATCCAGTCACAGCAAGCTCAAAGTTCTAGACTTCAAAAACACTGATTTCAGTAAAATGGCCAAGTACCTGAAGAAGGAGTTGGCAGGGTGGGAAGGGATAAGGGAAGTGGAATTGCAGTGGGCTAAACTAAAGGAGGCAATAAAAGGTGTAACAGATATATACTTAAGGAAAGTAAATAAAAACAAGAGGAAAAGGAAATCTATTTGGTTCTTCAAATAAGTGGCTGCACAAATGATGGCAAAAAACACAGCTTTTACAAAATTCAGAAGCTCGCAAATAGAGGAACACAGAAAACAATACAAGATCAAAGTAAAAGTGAAAAAAGGAGAAATAAGGATAGCAAAATCAAAAGCAGAAGAAAAGATGGCTAAAGATGTGAAATGTGTCGACAAAACCTTTTTTCAGGTATATTCGGGAGAGGAGGAAAATCAGAGGTGGAATTGCAGGACACAAAAGTGCCGGGAACGGATTCGTGGAAGGTGACATTGAAAAAGCAAAAATGGTAAACAAATACTTCTCTGTTTTTACTAGAAAAAATCCTGGAGAAGCACCACCTGTGATTGACAAATATACAAATGACAATAGAGTAGATACCACACCATTCATAGAAGATAATGTGTTAGAACAGCTTGCAAAACTGAAAGTGGACAAGGCTATGGGACCAGATGGGATACATCCCAGGATACTGAAAGAGCTCCGAGAGGTTTTTGCAGGGCCGTTAAAGGATGTTTTTAATAGATCCTTGGAGATAGGAGAAGTTCCACAGGACTGGAGAAGGACTGATGTGGTATCTCATCACAAAAGTGGTAATAGGGAAGAAGTGACAAACGACAGGCCAGTAAGCCTTACTTCAGTGGTGGGAAAAGTAATGGAGGTGCTCCTGTAAGAGCGAATAGTGGACTTTCTCGAAACCAACAGGTTGCATGATCCGATGCAACATGGTTTTACCAAAGGACGATCTTGCCAAACAAATCTGATTGGATTCTTTGACTGGGTGACCAGAGAACTAGATCAAGGGCATGCGATGGATGTGATCTACCTAGATTTCAGCAAAGCCTTTGATACTGTTCCTCATAGGAGACTTATCAATACACTCAACAGCTTGGGGATGGGTCCCAAGGTGGTGAACTGCTCAGAAATTGGTTGACTGACAGATGCTAGAAGATGATGGTAAACCGAACTCACTCAAATGACAGGAAGGTGATCAGCAGTGTGCCCCAGGGTTTGGTCCTGGGACTGATACTGTTCAATATATTTGTGAGTGATATTGCTGAAGGACTGAATGGAAAAGTCTGTCTTTTTGCAAGTGACATGAAAATTTGCAACAGTGTGGACTCCCCTGAGGGAGTGGATAACATGAGGAAAGATCTACAAAAGCTGGAAGAATGGTCCAATGCTTGGTAGTTAAGATTTACTGTGAAGAAGTGCAGTGTCATGTACTTGGGAAGCAGAAACCCAAGGGAATTATATGTGATAGGGGGCGAGGGGTTGGTGTGCACAGACCAGGAGAAGGACCTCGGAGTGATTGCTTCTGAGGACCTCAAGGTGGCAAAACTATTTGACAAGGTGGTGGCTGAGTTGCATACAAAGAAGAATTACCAGCAGAAAGGAAGAGGTACTAATGCGACTGTACAAGTCGCTTGTGAGGCCTCACTTGTAATATTGTGTTCAATTTTGGAGACCGTATCTCACAAAGGATATAAAAAGGCTAGAAGCAGTTCAGAGGAAGGTGACCAAAATGATTTGGAGCGTGTGTCAGAAGACTTATGAAAAGAGACTTGAAAGCCTAATGAGAAGAGACTTGAAAGCCTAAATATGTGCACTCTGGAGGAGAGGAGAGACAGGGGAGATATGATTCAGACCTTTAAATACTTAAAGACTATTAATGAATAAACAAACCTCTTCCGAAGACAGGGAAACTGTAAAACTAGAGGGCATAACATGAAGCTGCAAGGGGGTAAACTGAAAGGCAATGTCGGGAAATACTTTTTCACTAAAAGGGTGGTGGATGCATGGAATGCCCTCCCGATGGAAGTGGTGGGGCAAATACAGTGACAGAATTCAAAATGGCATGGGACAGACACAGTGGATCCCTTAATAGCAACAGGATGAAATCAAAATAAACATAACCATCTCTTATCTCAACAAATAGGGGTGACCTGCATGGAGTAGTGGGTACACCCCTAAACAAAGGCAAGGGGAGGGATGACCTGCACGGAGCGGCAGGTGCACCTACTCTTGTCACCTTGCTGGGCAGACTAGATGGACCATACTGGTCTTTATCTGCCGTCATATGCTATGTTACTATGAATGTCAGCCTTCATCTTCAAATGTAAATAGTTACTGCTATTGATGCCGTTCAGTTAATACTGTTGATGTATCCTAATTATCTTTACTGGTTCCATGTATAATTGTTGAATTAATTGTAAACCGCTTTGACATTGAAAGACGGTATATAAGAAATGTTAAATAAATAAATAAGATGTATGGCTGCCCTACCACACTAGCACCTGGTGACACTGCAATCATCGGTACGGTCCAGGTAGTGATCAGGCATTCATGTCCTCCCTGAACTTCAGAGCAGCACACCAGATTCTCACGTGCAACTCTCAAACCACACACGCACACACACATTCTCACTTGCAGTCACAAAAGACATAATTCTGCCAAAAAGATGCTCAGAATCTGTAAATAATAACTGATATACCATAATAGCATAAAGTCCCAGGACTACAAATATGATCTCCCTTTCTCACTCAAACAAAATTCTTTTCCAGACTCACACACAGAATTCTTACATCAGCATGATTTTTCATAACACAGGAATTGTTAGGGTGGCCTAAATTAGCTCCTCTAACACGAACAATAAATGTCAGCATAGCCAGAATAATCATTATTGCTCATCTTACTATTTCTTTCAGGGTAGTTATTAATGCCTCTTTTTCTTATAAGATTCCCTCACCTCTGATTTCTATTCTTTATAAATGCATCTTGTAGAGTTTTTCCAGATTGCAGTCACACCATTTTAAAACAGACTTGTCTGAACCTTGTCTGAACCTTGTCAGAATGCATCTGGCGGGTTCTGTTTTTGCCCGGGAAGACTGAGACCTTTGGTTGCTTCTGTGTATGGTTGTTCTGGCTATGCAAATGCTAATTTCTATGAATTATTTAGGTAGCCTTTGGTGATATTTTTACTTTCACGTTTTAGTACAGAGTTTTTTCATCCATTTTTTGAACCTTTATACAAACACAGCAGAATATTTTCCAAGTACTGGCCTTATTCCATGTCTCAAGCAGGAATAACGGGCATGTCTGTGGGAAACTCCCGAAGTGTACACAGGCCTTTCCTGAATACGCTTTATACGTCTCCGCAGCAAACCACCCCCTCGTTCCACCACTCCTGCACACGTCCTGATAATCCCCATGCTAGCAAGATATATTTACACGGGCGCCATGTACTGGAATACATTTGTAGACGTTTCTGGCACATAAACCTCACCGGCACACCTTATTCGGTTTATGGAATGACCCCATTTGTGTTTTCCAAGAGCCTGGTTTTAAAACAGGGAGCCACTGTGAGGAGTCCAAAAGGGCATCTATTTTTAAAGACAACATAGGCGCCTTTCTGCCTTTATGAAATAGGATCCCAGAACCAGCTCCAATAGTGCACACATCATAATGCACACATTTTTCAAGCTCTCATGCATATATAAAAACAGATCAGATGCCGAATTTTGAGATATGAATAAGTTTATTGGCATGTGTTGCATGTAGTTAAGGTGGAAATGGAAAAAATGACAAAAGGAGATAATTTGCAAATATGAGGACTTCACTAAAATAAAGGCTCCCGCCCTTGTCTGTATTTAAAAATTGACTGATAAAGACTTACCACCTCCCAGAGCTTTCTGCCTTTAAGGACAAATTCTGGCATGGATGCTTGTTACAAGTTATGGGAATTGCAAACCTGAGCATGCAGACTGCAAAGAGCAAACCCCAAAGTGAATTTCAATGAGCAAACCTTTAAAACTGCCCATGAAGTTTTGGACTAGTAAGCTACAGGACGGTTAACTCTTGCATTGGACTTCAGCCTTCTCTGATTGGTTGAAACCTTCTGAATTTTTTGGTGTTCTTGGTCTACATAGTAATGAAGAACTGCTCCTGCTTTTGGGAGAGAAAAGGGCCTGAGAGTTGTACTTCAGCTCTCATCAGAGTTCTAAACTTTGGACTTAGACTTAAAAAAAAACAAAAAAAACAAAACAAGCTCTAGCTATGAGTCAGATTCCAAAAGGGAAAAGAGTCCGCACTTGCCTTCTGCCTTGCAATTTGCAGGCTCTTTTTAGTGAATGGTCTGAACCCAACACATTGCCAGAGCCCAGAAGAACAGCCACCCAAACACTGATATCTAACCATAAATAAAGAAAGCAGGATTTTCCTATGTTTATGTTTATTCAATTTGATATCCCGCCCTTCTGTGATAAGCAAGGCGGTTTACATTTCATAAAATACAGTAGAGGCACGAGGCCTAGAGGAAAAGGAAAGGAACTACAAATTAATGACAGGAAAGTAGAAGAACAAGAGAGAGAGGACAAGACATAAGTGAGACAGGAAAAGCACCAAAGATTTGGATGGGAATGGGCCTATATTCGGATCTGAACAGAACTTATAGTACATGTACAATATTCTCAAAGATCATCGAGTTTCAGTTACCAAACTGACTGCTTTGGCTGAGTTAGAAAAACTGTCCTGATTTCTGTTGTGAGCCAGCAGTGCAAACCTTTCATTAATATATTTTACCTTGTTTACCTTAAAGGCTGATTGATTTTGGAAGATAGTGTTATTTAATGCTTAAATTTCCGTCTTTGGTTTTCTTTGGGAGCTTCTTGTATTGTTTTTTTTTCTTTGTGAGTTGTTTGTTGTTTATGATAGTAAAAGAAAAGGTTGAGTTCAAATATTTTTCTGCTTTTTTATGAACACCATACATTTCGCCAAAGGGCTGAATACCCACTATTTCATTTAGAGTTAACCAATCTCACTATATCTGATACAAGTATTTTGAACCTTTTAAATTTTCCAGGGGCCTCCTGAAGGTGTCTCAGGACTTGTCTCCTGTGGGTTTTAAGCAACTGCAGGGCAGAAAAGACGGTAACAACAGTAAAATAAAATTACAGTATATCGAGCAGACAATAATAAGAAAAATTTTCGGGTTCTAGTTCTGGTCCATATTGTCCTTGACAAAAAGAAAAACAGGAAGGGGTAATTTAAAAAGCCACAGAGCAGATAAATAGCCAGAGAGTAAATCTATTCAGTCTGACAAGGCCTGTTTCAGCATGGTCTACCTGCTTCAGGGGCAATGAACACAATCCAAAATTATATATAGAACCATTGCGTTCATTGCCCCTGATGCAGGCAGATCATGCTGAAACATAACCCAATACATTTACCCTGAATAAATTTACCCTGTGGCTATTTATCTGCCCTGTGGCTTTTTTAATTACCCCTTCCTGTTTTTCTTTTTATCTTGAACCTTTATTGGTAGGGATTTCCCCCCCCCCCCTTTTTTTGTGTGTTGTTTTCCATATTATCCTTGGTCAGGGCAGGATATATTATATTTTGCTGCTGTTGTTGCTGTTTTACCTCTTTCCCCCAGGGTTATATAGAGTTTTTCCTGCTCATTTCTTTTATGGGAAGTCTATGATTTCTCTGTTAGTTTTGGGAAATGTGTATCCCTAATGTCTGTATTTTGCACATGCAAGAGGAAATGTATTTCTGTTTTTCCAGAGTTGTACAGCAGGCAGAATTTGGCTTCCTGGGGTTTCCAATTCAGTTTGAGGGTCATTCCGATCCGCGAATAACAGGGATGTCCGGTTTGGATGTGTAACCCCTGCAATTCGCAGGGACCCAATTCTATACCTAAAGCTCCCCGCATGTACAAGGCCTTTGTGCCGGGAGCTCTGGATGAGGGTGGCAACAGAGCGGGGAGTGGGTGGAGCAGGGGCGGGACGCACAACCAGGACATACAGTGCCGATTCAGGTCACTGCTCTGTACATCCAGCGTTGACAGGATGGACATGGGACTTATTCCATCATGGAGATGGAATAAGTCCCATGCGTGGTGGGGATCGGTGCACGCGGGGCCACAAAAGTGGCAGGGCAGCAAGATGTAAGTCCCCGTTGACCGATCCCAGCCCTGGCTATCCCTGCCAAGGAACAGACAGAGAGAAAGAGAAGCAGGATGGCGTCAGGCCTTTCAGCGCTCTTGCATGGCAATGAGACGCCATAGCACTGGGGCTCCAGCAGGAGCATAGGGAGGGCTAGCCAGGGAAACATTGGATGTTTGGAGTGGCAGAATCGGGGCCCATCCAGCCCATCTAAGTGCCCGATTCTGCACCCGCAGAACATCTAGCTCCCGCGGGTGCAGAATTGGGTTCAAATCCAGGCCGTCTAGAACCGGACATGCCCCGATCAGAATCGAGCTCTTTGTGTCTGCAGCTCTATTTCTAGTCTGTGATCCCTTATTCTGTATTTTGTGAGGGTCCATCTGGGTTTTGCTAGTATGTAGTTTCTGTGCAGGGTTCAGTAGTAGTTCAGTATTTGCCAGGATTTTGTGTTCCTTCATAGAGTGCCTGGTAGTGGAGGTAGTTTTTATTTGTGTTGAGATGGCATCAAAATTTATGTAGTGTCTTTTGTATTGTGAGAAGTAAGGG